>CM037585.1:75122645-77622645 GCA_021018995.1 Chloranthus sessilifolius | reverse complement strand
TCAGTCCAGAATAATAGTTCCTATTTTATTACTTCTCACAGTTTTCTATTTTAATTTTCAAAGCCACTTTCACCTTCTTTAAAACCCTTTCTCATAGCATAGGATTGTAGTTTTATTTTATGTTTACTCTAGTTTTAGTTGTGGCAACAAACTCCCTTTCTTTAGGATTACCAAATCTGTACTCAGATCTGGAGATCTACTAAACAACCCTTGTGGTTCTAGATCAATTTTCCCTGTGGGACAATCCTTTCTTATCAAAACTTGCTACAACAGGCCTTGAATCTTTCAGGACTGTGTGTATATTTTAGATTTCTATTTTTATCCATTTCACTCCACTTTTTAATTTATTTTTGCCACCATATTTTTACCACTCATTTCTTACAATAATCAAGCAATTCTAAAAGCAACCAATAAGTTTTTGGCACCACTATCGGGGATATTTGATCTAATTAGTAGATCTGAGTTTTAAATTTTATGTTAATAAATTCTTTGTAGCAGTGTCTATTTTTGAATAAAAGTACTACTAATTTTTTTATTGCTTTTTAAAAATCTAGAACAGCAAAAAAAGGGAGAAGCTAGAGCTGTAGCTAGAGCCTTGCTGGCCATAGTTTGCATTTCTTTCCTCACCCTATTTCAGTTCTACTTCTATTGAAATGCATTTGCAGTAATATAGTTAGCTGTAATTTCTTTTCTTGTTATTCTTATTCTTTAAGGGTGTTGTAGTATCTTTTCTTACTTGTTGTTTAGGTGTGCATGCTGGGTAGGAGGTCTCTTAACCCTGACTTAGAATTTCCAAATCCTGAGATAGAGAGGGCCCTTAGACCCAGGTTGACCACACAAACCCCTACTGATAATACTGAGTTAGCTGAGATGGTTGAATAACAAAGAACCTTGAGGGAATTCAATGTACTAGGGGTATATATATCCCCTTTCTGCATTCAATTCACTATTGTTCAAGGAAATTATGAGATCAAATCATCAATCATCCATATGCTGCCTTCATTTCATGGGCTAAGTAAAGAAGACCTATATAAGCACATAGATGAGTTCCTTACCTTATGCACCACATTCAATATTGTTGATTTAGGAGAAGAAGCCACCAAACTAAGGTTCTTCCCTTTTTCACTAAAGGACAGAGCCAAAAATTGGATCTCGATGCTCCCAGCCAACAACATACAATCATGGAATGATCTCCAATGCCAGTTTTTGGCTAAATTTTTCCCTATGTCTAAAACCAGCCAGTTGAGGAAGAGCATAATTTCCTTTGCTCAATCCCCAACTGAGGATTTTCATCAAGCATGGGAGAGGTTTAAAGAGATATTAAAGCAATGTCCCCACCACCAAATTCATGAGTAGTAGCTTGTCCAGAGCTTCTACCAAGGAATTGATTCCAAGAATAGGGATATGGTGGATGCCTCATATCGGGGTACTTACCTTCACAAGAGAGCTGATGAGGTCTGGGAACTTTTTGATGTTATTAGTGAGAATTCCATATAATAAGAGTCTCTGTTCATAAATGACATTGAGACTCCTGCTAAAATGGGGAAAGAAGTCACTTCCAGAGGAAGGATGTATGAAGTTAGTGTGCCTAATGATTTGGAAAGAAAGGTGGATAGTCTGAGCCTGAAATTTGATAAATTGATGAATGTGATGCCACCTAGACTGACTGTACAAGTGGAAGAGGTATGTCTTATATGCTAGTCTCTCACACATTCACTTGAGGAATGCCCATCAGCTAGCCAATACCCTGAATTGGTCATGGAACATACCTTTGCTATCCAATCATTTAGACAGCAACCTCCTGGATATCAATGGAGAAACCACCCCAATTTGAGGTGGAGACAAGACACATATCAACAATCCCAGCAGCAGTAGTTGGCATTACCATATAGACCATAACAACAATATAACCAGGGCTATGCACCTAGACAAGCCTTCCAATAGTCGGCCCCACAACAGAACTAATTGGCATTGCCCCCATCGCAGCCTAGACCCCATCTTTTGAGGAACAGGTTTGGTCCTCATTGCACAACCTTGGTTCCTCATCTCAAATTATGAACTCTCACTGTCAAAGCATAAAGAAAATTGAAGACCAGTTTGGTCAAATCTCTAATGCTTTGGCCAAGAGAGAAGAGGGCAGACTGCCTAGTCAACCCATGAACAATCCAAAGGGTCAATATATGATTGGTGAGGGCTCCTCAACTCATGAGGAGGCTAAGCCAATTACTACCCTTAGGAGTGGCAGGGTGGTTGATAACCAGGTGGGCAGGGTGGAAAAGGAGATAAATGAAAATGTAGAAGAGGAAAATATGAGTGAAAAGGAAAGGAATGACTCACCCCCTGCTAGGGACTAGCAGGAACAAAATAAGGGGACCGTAGTTGAGCCCCAATAAAAAGAAAAAAATGACCAAAGAAAAAAATAAATAAATTTCTAATGATGTGGCTAGGCATGCAACTGAGGTACCAGCAGTACCACAACTTTCATTTCCTCATGCACTTAAAGGTTCTTCCCCTTTTGATAAAGGGAGTGACAGATTGGAGGAAATGATGGAGACTTTCAAGCAAGTTAAGATCAATTCACCTCTGCTTGATGCCATAAAATAGGTCCCTGCCTATGCCAAGTTCCTTAAAGACCTGTGCACACAAAAGAGAAAAGCAAGAGTCTATCTGTCCAAGAAGGTCTTTGTAGCTAAAAATGTGAAATTTGTGTTGTCTATTGCCACACCAGCAAAATTGCAAGACCTAGTAGTACCTACAATCCCCTGTATTATTGGCGACCGCACCATTGGCAGGCTTCTCTTAGACTTGGGGACAATGTAAACCTGCTCCCATATTCAATATATGAGTAGTTAGGTTTGGGGGAGCTGAAACCAACTCTGATTGTGCTCCAGCTGGCTGATAGGTCTTAGAGGAGGCCTATGGGTGTGGTTGAGGATGTGCTGGTGGGGATGGACAAGTTCTTTTACCCTACTGATTTTTTTGTCTTGGACATGAAGCCTTCAAAGAGTAGCACCCCAATTCCTGTGATCTTGGGCAGGCCATTCTTGGCCACAGCCAATGCATGCATTCAATGCAGGTCAGGGGTGATGGAGGTTACCTTTAGAAACATGAAGGTCAAATTAAATATGTACAATGCTGTAAAGCAGCCTCAATTAGACAATGAGGACTGCTTTGTAGTGGATATACTAAAGGACCTAGTTGAGGAGAATTTATCAAATCTGCTGGATTGGGATAAAGTTTTTGATGATTTTGAAAGTGTGTGGACTGAGGTTCAGGAGGAGGCCCAAAAATGTAGTAATAAAGACAACAACACTATAGAGTCTCCAATGGGCACAGTGCTGCATTCCATCTGGAAACCCATATTACTGCCCCTACGTCAAACATCCAAGGCACCTTTGTTGCCTTCTACTGAGAGTCCACCTGATTTAGAGCTTAAATAACTGCTAGAAACATTAAAATATGCCTTTTTGGGGTAGGACAATAAACTTCTTGTGATCATCTCTTCCTCTCTCACTAGTGAGCAGGAAGAGGAATTATTGTGGGTACTCAGGAGATATAAAAAAGCAATAGGCTGGACAATAACAGATTTAGGAGAGATTAATCCATTATTTTGCATGCATAAGATACATCTAGAAGAGGGTTCCAAACTCTCAAGGGAAATGTAGAGGAAACTGAATCCTCATATGCAAGAGGTGGTCTTAAAGCAGGTGGTGAAATTGTTAGATGCTGGGGTCATATACCCTATTTTAGATTCAGAATGGGTATCACCTATCCAGGTGGTCCCCAAAAAGTCTGGTATAATAGTTGTCACCTCTAATTCTGGGGAGTTGATGCCAACCAGGGAGACCACTAGTTGGAGAGTTTGCATTGATTATAGGAAGCTCAACTCTAAAATTAGAAAAGACCATTTCCCCTTACCCTTCATAGATTAGATTTTAGATAAATTGGCTGGGAAAGCATACTTCTGCTTTCTTGATGGATACTCAGGTTATAATCAGATACCTGTGTATCCTTAAAACAAGGAAAAGACTTCATTTACCTATCCATTTGGCACTTTTTCTTATAGAAGAATGTCATTTAGACTGTGCAATGCCCCAGCCACATTCCAAAGGTGCATGTATGCTATTTTCTCAGACATGATTGACAAATTTTTAGAAATCTTTATGGATGATTTCTCAGTACTTGGGGACAATTTTAGTCAGTATTTGCATCACCTCTGCCTGGTTCTTCAAAGATATGAAGAGGCCAACCTAGTCTTGAGCTCGAAAAAGAGTAATTTCATAGTAACACAAGGCATTGTGTTGGGCCATGTGGTGTCCCTTAGAGGCATTAAGGTTGATAGAGCAAAAGTTGAGTTAATCTCACACTTGCCCCCACTAAAAATTGTCAAATAGATCATGTCTTTCTTGGGTCATGTAGGATTCTATAGGAGGTTCATCAAGGATTTCAACAAAATTGCCAAACCTTTGTGCCACTTGCTTTGTCAAGATGTGTAATTTAATTTTAATGCTGAGTGCCTTGAGGCATTTGAGGTCTTAAAAAATTTCTTAACCTCTACCCCTGTGATCCAAGCCCCAGACTACTCTCTCTCATTAAAGCTGACGTGTGATGCATTAGAGCTGCCTGTAGGTGCTGTCCTAGGACAGAGAAAGGATAAGCTACCATGTGTGGTATATTATGCCAGCAAGACATTGGCAGAAGCTCAACTTAATTACACCACAACTGAGAATGAGCTGCTGGCAGTTGTCTTTGCTATGGACAAATTTAGACCTTACCTACTTGGGTCTAAAATTATTGTATTTACTGACCACTTTGCCCTCAAGTACCTTTTCGCTAAGAAAGATGCCAAACTTAGCTTGATTAGATGGATCCTCCTACTGCAGGAGTTTGATCTTAAAATCAAAGACAAGAAGGGAGTCGAAAATGTGGTGGCTGATCACCTGTTGTTAAGACCTAAAAAGTACCACTTTTCACCCTTTAACTTAACCTTTGATTAAACCCATAGCCACCTAATAAGTCCTTGTTAAGTATTTTTTGTAGGTAGTATCCAGCAGTGAAATAAGGTTAGGAATCCTGCTAAAAAAAGCCTGTTTTGGCACCAGAAGTCCCTCAGAAGGATGAAGTCTGAATCCAGACATGAAAATGAGCCTCGCGCAGTCCAGCTGAGCTTCCCAACACTCTACAACAACTTCTCGCACAGATGATTGACTGAAGAGCTTCAGAAATATAAACTCACGAAGCTCCAGAGTAGAACACCTCGCGCAGTCTCGTGCAGTTCAGAGCATACTTCTCTCAACCTCACGCAGTTCACTCAGAACAGTTGAGGAGAGAGAGCTTCAGAAGACTCCTCATGCAGCTATCACGCAGTCACCGCGGGATGCAATTATCAGAAGAAAACTCCTTGCACAGTTCTCGCGCCACTCAAGAAGAAAGCATCCTTGCGAAGGCAAAGCCACCCTCACGAAGATTAGTTAAGACATGGAACCTCATGCAGTTCAGAACTCATTAAAGACTCGCGAGGTAACTCGCGATGTCTAGTGAAGATAAGTGCTCGTGAAGTTCTCTCGCTGTTCAAATCTATCCTTGGGAAGATCAACCTCGCGACTGCCTGAAGAGCAAACCAAGCCAACCTCGCAAAGGCAAAAGCTTCAATTTCAAATCATCCTAGCGAAGAGTAAAAGCTACCACGGGACAAGTCTGGGAAACAATGGCTACGTAGCGAAGCTCTGAACTTCAAACTTCCATCTCTTCAATAGAGGACTTTCTGGGAATTTCTAGCGATTAGGGCACGCACTCCCATGCTCAAATCTCCATGCACGCGCCCTAAGGCATCGAAGGATCCCTATGCGGCCACGTGGCATCATTGAAATTAAGGTTTCCTAACCTTAATGTGCCGCCACACCACTGCTATAAATACCCACACTTAGCATAGGATTAGGAGAGGGAGGAAGACTTTCTTTTCTTTCTACATCCTGGAATAGCTAGGAACCCATCTCATTTATGGGAGACCTGATCTGAGATGGTTTAGTTTTCATTTTTGTTGTTATAAGTAGTTTTCTTTTTCTTTTTCCTTCTCTCCATAGTCCAGCACTTGCTGGCTATGTCTTTGTATGTATTTTGAACTAGATTAATGGAAGTTCTGTGATAGGATATGTACTTTGTGGGATTTGTGTTTGTGTGTGAGATGCTCTGTGCAAGGCTGCTGCCTTGTGATCCGCCATTGCTTTGGCTGTGTTTCACAGCAATGGAGGACTAATTCTAAGGGCCACTCAGATCCAAGTGACCTGTGTGTCGGGGCTATCATGGTCCTATACAGCCTTAGCCCCACCACAGGACCCACTAGATCTGAAATTCCCATGGGAGCTTGAGCTGGTAGCCTTGTGACCATGGTGGTAGCAGCGATATTCTTATTTTGTCTTGGGCTCCATGAGGAGGATAGCCTCTGGGATAGTCTGTGACCATTTAAGTGGACAGATTATAGCCTTAGAGTGATTCCAATCCACCGATCCAAGATGGATCCTTCTTCTTTACACCTGAGCTGGTAGAAGCCTGGTGGGAGATTGTACAGAGGCAGACTACCCTATATTTGTATAGATTCGCCATCAGATGTTGGATCTGAACAGGTTATAGAGATTGTAGGCTTGTGACTGGACCATTGTAGCCTCACTCAAGCAATGGATAGCTAGATCGAAGGTTGTACTCAATCGCTTGCTGGTTCTATGTGTCTGGGCTATCATGGTCCTATACAGCCTTAGCCCCACACATAGAGCTTTAGAGGTTGAGGTTCCCTATGGATTCTTGAGCTAGTAGCCTGGATGAAATAGTGCCTGCAATGATTAACTTGTTATGTTTTGATCCATCCCTGGATTGTGGTTCCCCTATGGGATAGTCTGTGACCATTTGAGTGGACAGGTTATAACCTTAAGGGTGGAATCATGGCAGAGTGATGGGTTGGATCCTTTCTCCTCAGTGGTGATAATGTAGCCATTGGACAGGATTTCTATAACATCAGATCTGAATCTGAGTTACAAAACTCCTTTGATCTGGGCTCAATAACATACTTCTCACCCTTTTATATTTATTTTCCACACTCCATCCATCCTCTCAACCCTTTCTGTAGTTTAGACATTAGAATACTTAGAATAAGTGACCTTAAACTCCCCTTCTTTTAGGACTGCCAGATCTGTAGTCAGATCTGGATGGACTACTCGAGATGGCTCCTTTGGAGCTGTAGATCACCTTTTCCTATGGGACAAACTCTTACTTATCAAAACTTGCTACAATAGACCCTGTATCTTGCAGGTCAAGGATTTCTTAGTTGTGCTGATTCCATCTCCTGCTTTACTCTTTCTTTGATTTTTAAATGACTTTCACCACCAACCAATAAAGTAAGCACACACTTAGAAATCCGCCAACAAGTTTTTGGCGCCGTTGCAGGGGACATATGATCTATTAGTAGACCCTTAGTTTTTGTATTCTTTGTATTCTTTGCACATGTGAATAATTGATACTGCTGACATAATTTTGAACCCTTCTTGCAGATCTAGACAGTAGCAGCGAAGGACAGTGGACTGCATTTAGAGCTTAGCTACCTTTGTTTACAAACTCTCTAACTTTTAAAGCTCTGTCTATCTTTCTCAATAGTTTTCTAGCAGTATCTAGGATAGTTTTAAATGTATTCTTTGAATAGCTGTAAACTAGTTAGATAAATTTGTTAGTTGTACAACTATTCTTTTGCAATGTGCCTGCAAGAAGCTCTCCTCGCTGTTGGTGTGCTTGTATGTTAGGGAGGAGATCCCTCAGCCCTGCTTTAGAGCCTCTTAGCCCTGAGTTAGAAAGGGGAAGGAGACTTAGAAGAGACAGGCACACCACAGGAGAGCCCCCAAGTGAATCTGTGACAGCAATTATGGGTGAAGAACAACCCAGAACCCTCAAGGAGTTGAATGCTCCGGATGACTATAACTCCCCTTTTAGCATTCAATTCCCTGATGTTCAGGAGAACTATGAAATAAAAACTTCAATCATCCAGATGCTGCCAGCTTTCCATGGGCTTAGCAAAGAGGACCCTTACAAGCATATTGACCAGTTCTTAGCCTTGTGTACCACTTTTAATATCACTTGTTTGGGACCTGAGGCTACTAGGCTCAGACTCTTTCCCTTCTCTCTGAAGGATAGGGCTAGTACCTGGCTGACCACTCTGCCTAACAATAGCATTGCTTCATGGAAAGACCTGCAAACCAAGTTCCAAACCAAGTTCCTAACCAAGTTCTTTCCTAAGACCAAAACTAGCCAGTTGAGGAAAGAGATTCTTGCTTTTGCTCAATCCCCAACTGAGGATTTAAACCAGTCCTGGGATAGGTTTAAAGAGATGCTCAAATAATGCCCCCACCACAAGATCCCAGAGTGGCAGCTTGTACAAAGCTTCTACAATGGGATTGATGAGAAAAATAGAGATATGGTCGATGCCTCTTGTGGTGGATCCTACATGCACAAGACTGCTGAAGAGGCATGGGAATTGTTTGAGGTGATTAGTGAGAATGCTTTTCAAAAGCCATCCCTGGCAAGAACTAGTCAGGAATCTGAGTCAAAGGTGGGGCCTGTTGCTGGTTCAAGAGGAAAAGTTATGAGGTGTCTGGGAACAATGACCTGCAGCTGTAGATAGCAAACCTCTCTATGAAGTTTGAGAAATTATTGACTGTGATGCAACCTAGAAGGGCTGCTCATGTGTCGGAGGCATGTCTGATATGCCAGTCCCCACAGCACACAGTAGAGGAATGTCCATCTGCAGGGTAATTTCCTGAATTGGTTTTGGAACATACTGCTGCTGCTCAATCTTATGGCCAGCAACAATCTTGGGGCTACAATAGGCAGCCATATGGATACCAGCACCAAAATGTTGGTTACCAATAGAGAGACCACCCAAATCTGAGGTGGGGGCAAGACAACTACATGCAGCCCCAGCAGATGTTGGCCTTACCACAAAGGCCACAGCAGCAGTTCAATCAAGGGAATGCCCCTAGATCTACCTTCCAGCACCATCAGCAGCCCCACCAGCAGCAAAATCAGTTGGTCTTACCCCCTTCTCAACCTAGAAATACTTCTTTCGAGGACCAGGTCTTGACTTCAGTGCAAAACCTGGGTTCCTTGGCTCAGACTGTGAATTCTCATGGTCAGAGGTTTAAGAAGATGGAAGAACAGATTGGCCAACTAGCGAACACCTTAGCCAAAAGAGAAGAGGGAAGGTTGCCCAGTCATCCAGTGGTTAATCCCAAGGGCCAATTTTTGATTGGTGAAGGATCCTCAGACCCTGAAGGGGATCTTTCATTGAATTGATGATAAGAACTGTGCACCTTTGTATGATATGTACTTTACTATTTAGAGGAATTTGTAGTGATCTTGTTGGAATCTGAGTTTAGTGCTTTATGCCTACTTTTATTCCTGTTCCCTTGTTTTCTAATTTCATGTGATTGATTGATGCTGGTATTATTTGAATGCCTTTCATGATACGTGAATTTAATGCTTTGAGAGTTTGGGAATTTTTGAATGTTTTATAATGCTATTGGGTGTCCCTGGAAGTGAGCATGTGAGCGAATCCACCCACAAAATAAAGGTCAAAAGGCCGACTAGTGGGTGAGTGAATTCTAACTCTGTTAAGCCATCGCGGGTTCTGAATATTGGGTTTGGTCTCCTCTCGCACAGTTCATAAAGAACTACTTTGCTTTATTGTCGCGCGTTTTAGATATAGCTGGGTGGGCTGCCTCGTGCAGTTTAAATGAACATCTAATCTCGCGACCCATTCATGCCTATCCAGCAAGCGGATATTTTCAAAGCGCGCCGAGCCTTGCGATATGTAAATCCCACCCCACACTGCTTTTCTTTACTGCTTTCTCTTTCCTCTCCTCCCAGCGAAACCCTAGCTCCCACTCCTCTCAATCTCTCTCCTCCAGCATCCTGTTTACAGTTCATTGCCCACTTTGAAATTCTGGATTCTTGTTCTTAAAGCTTCCATCAACAGTTGCCCCCAGCTAGGAGCTCTTGCGGTCTACTATGCATCAAATTGAACAGAACCCTAACTTTTAGGGTAAGACTCAGCTCTTAATCTTTCCTTTCAAAATTTCAATTGCACACTCACCAAGGAGACTCTTGATGGCTCCTAAAAGTGCACCTATGAAGAGAGCCAGGGACCAGGCCACCATGGAGCCTGTCCCTAAGAAAGCCAAGTCCTCTACGGCAGAACAAAAAGGGAAGGAGGTGATTCCTGAGGTGGCTGCAAAAATGTCGGATTACTCTACTCCCTTTGAGCTTCTCATTTCCATTCCCTTAGAACCTGAAGCCATTTTTGATATATCGTTCTTTGAATCTGAGCCGTTGTCAGCTCCTGCCATTGAGTTCTTGCGCAAGGCTGGGTTGTTCCCCTTGATGCAAATGATTCCTGCACTAGCCTATCCTAAGTTAGTGCAACTCTTTTACCAGCACCTTAGGGTCAGGCCTGACACACATGGGCAGCCAGGCCTCCTTGTGTTAGTTGATAATTTTGAGATGCTGCTTAACCCAGCATTAATTGCTGAAGTCATGGGCATTCCTGCCATTTTTTATCCCAACTGCGGTTATGGTGCCCCTGTGAGTGCCCCCCTTGATGCCATTGCCCAGGCCATTACCAGAGGCTTGAAGGCCACAGGGGACTCCATCAGAAGATGAGATTTGGAGCCCAAGCTGCTGTTCATCGATCAAGTGCTACGGAAGAATATCTACTGCTCTGACTATCAGCAAGAAAGGAGGACACCAATTGCTGATGCTCTCTATTCCTTCTCTCTGGGCCTCGGATTTAACGCTGCATGGTTGATTTTTGAGGCCATGAAAGATATGATGGTAAAGCTTGGGCTGCAAAAGAAGGTCCACACTCTCCCCTACGGAAGACTCATCACCAAATTACTTCTGAAGGGAGGTTACAAGATACCAGTGGGGGAGTTATCTGCTGACCTCACTTCCACCACTTTTGCCAAAAGACAATGGGGGATTAGCAAAAGTCTAATGGATCCCCAGAAGAAGAAGAAGGCTGAAGCTCAGAATGTTTCCGAGCAGGGAGAGGGAGTTGTTGTGGCAAAGGGCACCCCTGCCCCCAAAAAGAAGGCTAAAGCCCCTGGCCCAAAGAAGGTGGCGCGAACTTCTGTCACCTCTGCTTCTGCAGCAATCCCTCCATCCACCACACTTGCCTCTCCACTAGTTTCTTCACCTATTCCATCTCTCCCTTTCCCTCTCTTATCTCCCTTTTCCATTCCACCCCCCACTGTGATTCATTCCTAGGTGGAAAGTGTTGAACCCTATGACAACACTCCCCCTTCACCCACCTTACCTCAATACACAGCCCCAGTACCTCCGACATCCTCTGACCTCAACCCTGACAGCCCTACCATGATAACATACCTTAAAAAGAAAACCTCTCACACAATCCCTGCCTTATCTTTATCCACTTCCACCTCCACTGTCATTCCCGCAGACACACCCCATATTGACCAACCCCTAGTCCAACCCCTCCCAACTACATCTTCCCTCCATGATCTTGACTTTAACCTAGCCACCACTTCAGGGTATCAAGCCTTCATGACTACCTTGCTTGATACCTTGCCCATACATGACATCCCTCTCCCAGATTCCCCACTCCCTTCACCACATCACTCCACAACCCTTTCAACTTCTCCCCCTACCACTTTCCATCATGCCCCTACTTCCCCTTTCCAACCTGTTCCCTCCTATCCTCCTACTCCACCCCAACCAATCTCAGATACCCTTACCCATATCCTCTCCCTCATACATGACATCCAAACCCAACTCTCCAACACCACACAAACCCAAGCCCAATTGCAAACTGACATCACCAACATACAATCCACCCTTCAAACATTGACAAACCCATTAATCCCTACACAACCTCCTACTACCCCATTCACCCAACCCCCTTCCACCTCTGACTCCACAGTTCCACCAGACCTCACCCAAATTGACTTACCTACACCCTTCACCCTCTAAGACACGATACCCTACCACTCCTTCCCCTCTTTACCTATCCTACCCCCTCTAATATTACCTCCACCATAATTTACCAACACTTCTACCCAAACAGACCCCATTCCCTTCCCATCCACCTTTCCCATTCAACCCCACCTATTTGCAACCCCACCCCTTCCATTTCAACCTTTCCCCATTCCCTTCTTCCCTCACCCAGAACCATCCTCATCCACTGACCTTCCTTCATTTCACTTTCCACCCATACCTTCAATTCCGCCTCTTCTCCCACCCCCTCCTCAATTCACTGACCATTCAACACAGACTACCCCAGCCACTTCCACCCCTTCTCTTGACTTCATCTTTACACCACCCACTCTTCCCCGCCAGGATCAATCACCTTCTAATTCTTCCACTCCATTTCTACCCATCTTACCTAGACACTCCTATTACAGCCCCCCTACTTCACCCTCCTCCATGCCATGAGGGACAATGCCTATATCAAGAGGGATGTTCTCCATGGCATGGCCCAACTCCGACAAGCCATCAAATACCCCTTGCTGCAGAAAATGAGTGACTTGAAGCTTGCTCACCGCGAGCAACTGAGAGATATTTATAAAGGGTGGGAGGCCATTTTTGAGACACTCAATGCGAACAAGTCTGCGACAACTTATTACTGAATGACTACTAAGATTGAGAAAGCCAACGCAGAAAGGGCAAAAAAGCACAATCGGTTATTAGAAAGAAAATTGAACAATGCTTAAGAGATCAACCGACTCAGTAAGGAGCTTGCAGACACCAATCTCCTGTGGGCTAACAAGAAAATTGAGATTTTGGAATAGAGGGTTGCCTTCCTACTATCCCAACCAATACAGGCCACCCCTCTCGCGACAGCCCCCCCTGAGGCCCCATCTTCTTCCACACAACCAAGCCCATCTTCTTCCATTGCCCCTACCCCAACTCCTCCACAACCTGTTCCCCCACCTCCTACAGCCCCAACTCAGGTACCTCCCCCTGTTCCTCCTTAAATGCCTACTGCAGTTCCTACTATAGTACCTACACAACCTGTTGCTCTGCCATGATCCCTCTGCAGCTCTGCCTGTCTCAGTGCCCCCCCTGTTCCCTCTCCTGCTCCCAAAAGAAAATGCACTCCCTCCAAGAAAACTCCCACTTCCAAAAGAGCCACTGCAGCCTAAAAAGGAAAATGGCCAGCCCCTCCATCCCCACCTGCAAAGGTCACCAGGGCTTCTGCTCAGGATGATCCCCATGGTCACCTACTTTCCAAAGAGGAAAGCAGACAGGCTGCTGCTGCCCTTAGATTGGATCCCACTAAGCTTTTTCCTTCTGACTTAGATTCTGATTCTGCACCACCTAGGGATCCCAGTGCCCCCACTACTGCCGTTGCTCCTTCAACAAGCCCTGCTGAACAATCCTATCCTCAGTGAAGGAAGGGTGCTGCCAAAAGGACTACTCCCCCAAGTGGCTCTTTGAAAATTAGAAAAGACAAATCTGCCCAGTCTGAGGAGGCACCACCACTAAGCCAGCCCGCGAAAGGGAAGAACCCTACAATTCCTGCAGCCAAGGAATAAGAACAATCATCTGTGGCTCCCCCTAAGCTTCCTAAAGGGAAATGTCCTCTCATGCCTCAGGTGCAAGCAAAACCTAAATCCCCTGTTGCCCCTCCTGAGCCAGCACAAGCCCCATCCCCTCTTATTCCCACTCAAGCCTCAAAAGGGATGAGCTCCAAAGGTAAGGGGCCCAAAGGAAAATCTCCCACCAAACCCCTTGAGCCAACCACTGATAAATCTTCAGAGATCCCTCTTGAACCAAAAAGGAGAAAAATGAGGGTCAGGGCTCCTACCATACCCAAAACTGCCGACCAAAGAAAGGCAGAGAGAGAACGAAAGAAGAAAGAGGAGGAGGCTTACCTTCAAGAACATGCCAAGAAGATGGGTTGGGACAAGTTTTGAGCCAGATTCTGTCTAGATTGTACTTAGGATTTTCTCTATTTCTGCACGCTTTTATTTCTGTTTTATTGTAGTTTGTACATTTCTCATTTTTAATAGACTTTATTCCCCTGTCATCACTTTCTTGCTTTGTTTGTTGTGTGTTTTGTCTCTTGTTCTGGCCTTTTATGCTGTAATAGCTCTGCTGCACAGACACCTTTGCACCAGTGAGGACACTGCTCCTCATAGGTTTGGGGGTGTGGTAGGCAGACCCTGCTAATGGAATAGTTAACATAAGTGCAATAGACTCATCTGAGCAATATGGAAATGGACCTCTGTTCACTTAAGAATCATGAAAATAAGAAGTTTAAAATTTTTGCAAACTTTTGACATTATAAACTTCTAATACTTCACATTTCCATGATAATATCACCAAGAAAACTCACTTGTATCAGCACTCAGTGAATCAGTAGAGAGAGAAAAAGGTGAGGGTACACTTAAAAATTCAAAGAAAGACCATAACCAGTTAGAATTGGGCCTATATAAATAAAATAAAAATAAAAAAAAAATAAAAAAAAATAAAAAATTTTCCATCTTTTGAGGAGTAACCAAGGCAACCTTTCTAGTTCTAAGGATTGACTGAGTCACTGTACTCGCCAGAAGCTAGGTCGTTCCAAGTTGAAACAACTGACTGTACTCATGAGACTTAGGAAAGGATCAAGGCCTTCTCTTGGACAGTTTGAGCCTAATAAGACCAACCCTTAAGTAACTGCCCTTGTCCATACCCCCTTTGAGCTTTAAATCCTAAATTTCTTCAAAATACACCTGAGTACTTGAACCTGAACCTATGAACCTGCTTCAGCCTACCCTCACTCCGAGAATTCAGAAGGTAAAGGAGAAAAAGTTAAAGATGGACTAGCTATGGTCAACATTAGGTGAATATAAAAGAAATACCTCAAATCTGGCAGTATGATAATTGGGAGCATGGTGGCATTTATGAAAAGCAAAAAAAAAAACAAAAATAAAAAGAAGAAAATTCCACAAGAAGGAAACAAAAATAACAATGAAGAGGAGTAAGGGAGGAGTCAAGAGGAACTTTCATTAGAAAATCGAAATCAAGAAGAGAAACTGATCACTTCAAATCTGAAAATCTCAAAGAAGATGAAGGGAGCTGAATTCAAAGAAGGTGAAGTCATGAATCACCTCTGTCACCTACTGATTTCTCAATTTTGAACCCCTTCTCAACCCTCCATTCTTTCAACCCCACTCCATAAGCCAGTTAAAAGCCCTTGTGATCCAAAAGTTGAGTGAGCTGTCATGTGAAGATAAAGAGTATCCAATCTATGGCGAGGAACTGTCAATGATGTCAGCACTTAAGAACTCTGCCTATGCTCATGCTTACAGACCCATTTGGGGGATGTAACTGCTCTTGAGCCTGTGAGAAAATGAACCCCTCAACAAAACCCTTATGAGAGTATGCCCTGCAAAGTTTTTGGGTCTGAACTTGAATGCATTATGTATGACCTTAACCTAATTTTTGATCTAAGGATCGACTCAGTGCTGGCATACACTGTGCAATTTTTATGTGATTGTAAACTAATTGGAAATGTTGTACAATCATGAAAAGTTTATGATGTTTAAGTTACTGTGCAACCAATGAATTAAATTTCTTTTATGATTAATGATGCAAGGGTAAACTAAGTCTGCCCCTTGATTGTTCATTGGATGATATTGCACTTTTGTTAACTGTTTCATTGGAGAAGTTTGTGGGTGTCTTCACTGAAAACCCTCAGGAGACTTCACTCCTCCACTAGGGATCACCTAGGGGTTTAAAAGGCTTGGTACATATGCTAAATGTATCTGTGCTCCATACGAAAGTGGCATTTAAATTCTGTAGTTATTTTAATGTACCTTTGCTAAGGGACTAACAAAGATTAGGTTTGGGGGTGTGTTAAGACCTGAAAATTACCACTTTTCACCCCTTAACTGAACCTTTGATTAAACCCATAGCCACCTAATAAGTCCTTGTTAAGTGTTTTGTGTAGGTAGTACCCAGCAGTGAAATAAGGCCAGGAATCCTGCTAAAAAAAGCCTGTTTTGGCACCAGAAGTCCCTCAGAAGGATGAAGTCTGAATCCAGACTTGAAAATGAGCCTCACGCAGTCCAGCTGAGCTTACCAAGACTCTACAACAACTTCTCATGCAGATGATTGACTGAAGAGCTTCAGAAATATAAACTCGCGTAGCTCTCGCGAAGCTCTAGAGTAGAACACCTCGCGCAGTTTAGAGTAGACTTCTCTCAACCTCGCAGTTCGAGCAATTTGAGGAGAGAGCTTGAAGAAGACTCCTTACTTGACTTCAGCGCGATCGCATGGGATGTAATTATCAGAAGAAAACTCCTCGCGTAGTTCTCGTGCCATTCAAGAAGAAAGCATCCTTGCGAAGGCAAAGCCACCCTTGCGAACCTCGTGCAGTTCAGAACTCATTAAAGGCTCACGGGGTAACTTGCAAAGTCCAATGAAGATAAGTGCTCGCGAAGTTCTTGCACCATTCAAATCTATCCTCGCGAAGATCAACCTCACGAATGCCTAAAGAGCAAACCAAGCCAACCTCGCTAAGGCAGAAGCTTCAATTTCAAATCATCCTAGCAAAGAGCAAAAGTTACCACGCGACAAGTCTAGGAAACAATGGCTACCTAGCGAAGCTCTGAACTTCAAACTTCCATCTCTTCAATAAAGGACTTTCTGGGAATTTCCAGCGATTAGGGCACGCACTCCCATGCTCAAATCTTCATGCACGTGCCCCAAGGCATCAAAGGATCCCTATGCAGTCACGTGGCATCGTTAAAATTAGGGTTTCCTAACCCTAATGTGCTGCCACACCACTGCTATAAATACCCACACTTAGTTTAGAATTAGGGGAGGGAGGAAGACTTTCTTTTCTTTCTACATCCTGGAATAGCTAGGAACCCATCTCATTTCTGAGAGACCTGATCTGAGATCGTTTAGTTTTCCTTTTTATAGTTGTAAGTAGTTTTCTTTTTCTTTTTCCATCTCTCCATAGTCCAGCACTCGCTGGCTATGTCTTTGTATGTATTTTGAACTAGATTAATGGAAGTTCTGTGATAGGATCTGTACTTTGTGGGATTTGTGTTTGTGTGTGAGGTGCTCTGTGCAAGGCTGCTGCCTTGTGATCTGCCATTGCTTTGGCTGTGTTTCAAAGCAATGGAGGACTGATTCTAAGGGCCACTCAGATCTAAGTGACCTGTGTGTCTAGGCTGTCATGGTCCTATACAGCCTTAGCCCCACCACAGGACCCACTAGATCTGAAATTCCCATGGGAGCTTGAGCTGCTAGCCTTGTGACAATGGTGGTAGCAGTGATATTCTTATTTTGTCTTGGGCTCCGTGAGGAGGATAGCCTCTGGGATAGTCTGGGACCATTTAACTGGACAGATTATAGCCTTAGGGTGATTCCAATCCATCGATCCAAGATGGATCCTTCTTCTTTACACCTGAGCTTGTAGAAGCTTGGTGGGAGATTGTACAGAGGCAGACTCCCCTATATTTGTATAGATCCACCACCAGATGTTGGATCTGATCAGGTTATAGAGATTGTAGGCTTGTGACTGGACCATTGTAGCCTCACTGAAGCAATGGACAACTAGATCGAAGGTTGTACTCAATCGCTTGCTGGTTTTATGTGTCTGGGCTATCATGGTCCTATACAGCCTTAGCCCCACACATAGAGCTTTAGAGGTTGAGGTTCCCTATGGATTCTTGAGCTGGTAGCCTGGATGAAATAGTGCCTGCAATGATTAACTTGTTATGTTTTGACCCATCCCTGGATTGTGGTTCCCCTATGGGATAGTCTGTGACTATTTGAGTGGACAGGTTATAACCTTAAGGGTGGAATCATGGCAGAGTGATGGGTTGGATCCTTTCTCCGCAGTGGTGATAATGTAGCCATTGGACAGGATTTCTATAATATCATATCTGAATCTGAGTTACAAAACTCCTCTTATCTGGGCTCAATAACATACTTCTCACCCTTTTATATTTATTTTCCACACTCCATCCATCCTCTCAACCCTTTCTGTAGTTTAGACATTAGAATATTTAGAATAAGTGACATTAAACTCCCCTCCTTTTAGGATTGCCAGATCTGTAGTCAGATCTGGAGGGACTACTAGAGATGGCTCCTTTGGAGCTGTAGATCACCTTTCCCTGTGGGACAAACTCTTACTTATCAAAACTTGCTACAATGGACACTGTATCTTGCAGGTCTAAGATTTCTTAGTTTTGCTGATTTCATCCCCTGTTTTACTCTTTCTTTGATTTTTAAATGACTTTCACCACCAACCAATAAAGTAAGCACACACTCAAAAATCTGCCAACACCTGTCAAGGATTGTATTGGATAAATGTGCTACTACACCTGTTAGAGATGTTTTCCCTGATGAGCAATTGTTTGCCATCCAGGCTGTTGTCCCATGGTTTGCCAACATAGTTAATTATCTAGCTGCAGGCATGATCCCTTCTCCTTGGTCCAAGATGGACAAAAACTTATTCTTCTCATAAGTCAAGTACTTTTTATGGGAGGATCCTTGCCTATATAAATATTGTGTAGATCAGATCATCATGAAGTGTGTCCCTGATTGTGATTTTCCTAGTATTCTTACCATGTGCCATGAAAATGCCAATGGGGGTCACTTCAGTGGGAAAAAGACAGCAGCTAACGTGTTGCAGTGTGGATTTTATTGGCCTTCCTTATTTAAGGATGCCCATATACACTGTCAGGCATGTGTCAAATGTCAAAGGATGGGTGGCATTTCCAAGAGAAATTCAATGCCATTGCAGCCCATCCTGGTTGTGGAGCTATTTGACATTTGGGGAATAGACTTTATGGGACCCTTTCCTCCTTCCAATGGTTATAATTACATCCTTGTGGCTATGGATTATGTTTCCAAATGGGTGAAAGCAGCTGCCACAAGGACCAATGACCACAAAATAGTCCTGAAATCTATAAAGGAAAATATTTTCTCCAGATTTAGCACCCCTAGAACCATCATTAGTGATGGGGGCAGCCCCTTCTGTAACAGAAACTTTGAGAGCTTACTCAAGAAGTATGTTGTTACCCATAGGATTGCTACTCCATATCACCCATAGACTAGTGAGCAAGTGGAGATTTCTAACAGGGAAATCAAGCATATCCTAGAGAAGACAGTGAGGACTGACAGGATGGATTGGACTGTGAAACTGACTGATGCATTGTGGGCCTATAGGACTGCCTATAAGACCCCAATTGGAATGTCCCCATTTCGAATAGTCTATGGAAAAGCTTCTCATCTGCCAGTAGAATTAAGGCATAGGGCCTTTTGGGCCATTAAGAGGCTAAACATGGATCTAACATCTATTGGTGTACACAAGAAGCTGCACCTGCCTGAGCTAGAGGAGCCGAGGTTAGATGCTTATGCCAACTCAAGGATCTATAAGGAGAAAGCTAAGACATTTTTTTACAAGAGCCTTCTGAGAATAGACTTTGAGGTTGGTGCTAAGGTACGGTTGTTCAACTCCAAGCTAAAATTCTTTCTAGGGAAGTTGAGAACCAGATGGGATCTCCCTTTTGTTGTGACTCATGCATCCCCATCCGGGGCTGCGGAAATCATGGACTCCACTTCTGGGAGGATTATGAAAGTGAACGGTCAGAGACTCAACTTGTGTGGAAAATTCAATAGATTCCTCTGCAACCATGTACCTTCAAGAACCTCCCACTGATAAGTGATCCATAGCCTTGTAACTTGTGCACCATAGCTGTTTTATTTTTGTGTGTGCTTTTAAAATGCTGGTATTCAATGCCCTTATATGTTTGTGTGTGTTGTTAGATTTTGTGTAAATGTTTAAGTGTATAGAGAATCTAGATCTAGGATATGTATTTTCACCTAAATGGTTGGGTAATCTACATGTGTGGGAGAGCTATGCAAAATTAGTATTTATGCATTATGCTATAATTTGCTTGGTGATACTAGTGGTTTGTATTTTTGGATAATGAGATTTTATAATTCATGGTCTATTTATGTGATATGATTGGATCATTTGTATGCATGTACCATGAACTAAGCATATGTCTAGTTTGTTGAGGTGAAAAGAGGGCTGTGACAGGCAACTGTGTGCTGATGCACATGGTAGTAGGCTTGGCTGCTCATGTGTGACAGCTCTGTGTATATAGCAACTTGCGAGGCTCATTTCCTTGCAATCCATCTTTGCGAGAGCCTCACGAGGCCCTAGTTTTCATGAATACAACACGTCACGCAAATCAAAGTAGACTACATGAGGATCATTTTCACTAAATTTATTGTCACGAGATCCTCGTGAGAGTCACGCGAGATCTTCGCAAAGCTCAAGCTTATCACTTAAAACCCCTCGCCAAGGTCTTTTCCTTCCCTTCTCTGCCAAAGCTCGCAAACTCACTGCTGACCAGACCTTCCATCCTCTCTTCCCAATCTCAGAACTGCCCCACTATCTATATTTAACACTTGCTACTTTGATTGCCAGCTAAAATCGAGTATTTTGCACCTAGTAAAGTGCAGATTGATCCACTGTGGAGCTGCTACGGCAAAACCCTAGCTTGTGGGGGTAATTTCTCCATTATTTTTTTTAGAATACTTATCAGTTAGCTCTCCTGTGTAATAGTTAATTTATTTTGGGAGGAATTTGTGTGGAGAAACCTCCGTGAGCTGTAGCTACCTAGGGTTTTCAATTTCAAGAGTTGTAACCTTGGATTTTGTCAAATGACTGACAAATCTCCATTTTTGAAAAACCCAGATGCTTTGTTAAATCCTTCACCAATAGACCTTCCCACTACCACTAGAAAATCCATGAGGATTGCAGAATCCTCTGCTATGGAGGACTCTGATGCCCCTGCACCCCTAGCTGATAACCCTAAGAAGAAGAATGCACCAAAGAAGAGGGCTAGGTCTGTTACCCAGAGCCTTACAAAATCCAAGAAGCAAAAGAAGGGAAAGGAGGTGGTTCCTGAGTTTAACCAATTGACCACTCCCAGTGACTTCATGGCTGTCATCAAATTGGAGGCAGATACTGCCTTTAACAAGGCATTCTTTGAAAAGGAGGCATTGATTGGTCCATCCATAGAATTCCTGACAAAGTCCTCCTTAGAGCCCTTGCTTCAGCCCTTTTTGGAGCTGGTGTACCCTATATTAGTTTAGCTATTTTACTAGAATATCCTGGCAAAGAAGGATGGTGATGGACACACTGTGCTCCTGATACTAGTGGATGACTTCGAAATGATAGTGGGCACAACTGAGATTGCCCTAGATGTAGGCATACCAGAGGCCTACAACCCATAACGTACCTTGGAGGCACCATTAATTGCCCCCATTGCTATGATTGTTGAGAAGATAACATAAGGGAAGAAGGCTTCAGGAGACTCCATCAGGAGGTGAGATTTGGAGCCTAGTCTACTTTTCATGGATCATGCTCTGAAGAAGAACATCTATGTGACTAGACACCAGCAGGAGAGAAGGGAACCCATAGCTGATGCCATCTACTCCTTCCCTCATGGTCATTGTTTCAATGCTGCCCAACTGGTCTTTAAAGGGATGAGGGATATTTTTGAGAAGGTCCAAAAGAAGCAGAAGCCCCATTCACTACCATACAACAGGTTGATTATAGCACTGCTAAAAAATGGGGGTTACCCATGGAAGATGGGGGAGGAAACACAGACACTGGTCCCTATTGAGTTTGGGAAGAAGCTGTGGGGGATCAGTAGGAGCCTAATGAACAAGAGGAAGGAGAAAGGGGCTGAAGCAGCACCTATAATTCAAGAGGTGGAAGCAAGGGCTGCTACTGCCACCACTGTAGAAGCAACATCAGTTGGTCCATCTACTGCCAGCTCAGTACAGCCCCCACCACTATCCATACCTGCCTCACACACCATCCCAGCACCACTCTCCACCACTCCATCTTCCATCACTACCCCTGTATTTACCATCCATTTGCTACCAACTAAGTATAGCCCCCACCACTATCCATACCTACCTCGCACACCATCCCACACTAGTCTCCACCACTCCACCTTCCATCATTACACCTGTGTCTACCATTCCATCTATTGCCAGCTCAGTACAACCCCCACCACAATCCATACCTACCTCACACACCATCCCAACACCAGTCTCCACCACTCCACCTTCCATCACTACGTCTGTGTCTATTAATCCATCTGCTACACCTTCTACGCCCACAACTATTAGCCCCATCCCAGCTCCAAGTCAACCCACACTCCCATTTACTTTACCCACTCCACCCATTACCAGACAATATACGAAAAAGAAACACTCTAAACAAACCAAACCAGCCACTGAACTTCCCCAACCCATTTCCTTACCAGACCCTACTCTACTTCAGCCCATTCAAATCCAGGAGCACCCAACCACTAAATCTGAACCCATTCTATCAGAGCCTATCCCTAGCCCTAAACCCCTTACTATTCAACAACCCAATACCTCGGCACCCATTGAACCTGAAACCTTTGACCCCCTTGACCAGTCCATTGACTTTTCCCCTTCCCATGACCTAGACCATACACCACTGAGGGATACTCAGCCATGATGGACTCCATCATTGGGGACATCAGGTATGAGTTCACACCTCTCCCTGACTCCAAACAGCCCACCGACTTTTACCATGCTATCACTTCTCCTTTCCAGCCAATCCTATCCACCCCTCCCCCAGTCCCATATCATTTCAGACCGTATACCCCAAATACTTACCCTCCTTGCCTCCCTATAAACCCAACTCATGACCAATACCCAAAACCTGGCTATCATGCAAACCTACCTCCAAGCAATCCAAACCAGCCTTCAAACCTCCACCCACCAACCCAACCACCTACACATATACCTATACTTGTGTCCACCCCCTTCTAGATTTACCTCTGGCCCTACCTACTGTGCAAGCAGCAGCTGTTACCATACAGACAGACTATGATCTTGTGGAGCTGATGTTGATCCAACCAACCCTGGCCTCTACCTCCACCCAGACTGATCTTGAGGTAGAGGAGCTACCGCTCCCACCATTAACATTCACCTCTACTTCACCCAAATTTATTTAGAGGAAGAGCTACCCATTTTACCCATTTTCACCTCTACCTCCACACAAACAGACCCTGAACCAGTAGTCCTGCTCCCTATCCCACCATGCACTACCCATTCCTCCACCCAAACTGACCCCGGTGAGGAGGAGCTGGCCACCACCATTCCATATCCATCATCTATCCCATCATCCTCATCCACCCCCTACCCTACATTTGAGGACCCTACTGAAATGGCCATTGTTCCTACTACCTCTAACCCCATGCCACCTTTTTCTACCCTCACCCGAGATATGGCAGCAAACCCCTATATCATGAGAGATGTAAAGAGAGGGGTAGTTGAGCTCAATATCAGGGTAAAGCAACCACTACTAGCTAAGATTGCTCAGCTGCAGTTGGACCATAGAGTTGAAAAGAGGAGGTTGGAGCAAGTGGTGATGAAAGCCCTCAATTTATATCAAGTGTACAAGTAGAAGGCAGAGCAGTTGGCAAAACTTGCAGACACCCTCCAAGTAACCATCTTAGTCATGAAGCCACCCTCATCAGCAGGAGTGTCCATCAAGGAGCCTTCTCAACAGCAGAGCAGTACCAAGCCAAAGAAGGCAGCTACCAAAAGAACCAAGGTGGGTGCTGCCAGTGCTAGCACAGTGAAGAAAGAGAAGAATAAAGATGCAGGAAAATCTGCATGGACTCCATGTTTTGTCTTGAGCTCAAACTCAGATTCAAATTAGTTTAAGCTGCAGTGTAGTTTAGTTTATACTTAGGTTATACATTTGTTTCTGTTTTTGTTTTGTCACTATTGTATATAGTCTTCTTAATGAATTTTTTTTTTGTGCCACTTTGATTTTTCTTCCATTGTCTTTACTTTTAATTTTGACTTGCCAAGTTCTTCTTCACTCTTCTACTCCCATATGTATTATCTCTGAAACAGTGAGGACACAATTTAATTTAGGTTTGGGGGTATGGTAGGGTAGGCCAATGAAGTAGTTAACCTAAGTACAGCAGTTTCGATTAAGTATGTAATAAATAGAGTGGAATCAACCTAAGCAATGTTGAAATTGAAGAAATTTAAAACCAATGCAGACTGTCTAACATTGAAATCTATTGAGAAAATTAAATACTTCCATTAGGTGAGCATTAAGAGAAACCTTTCACAATCAGTGCTTAGTGAACCAGTAATGAGAGAAAAAGGTGAAAACATACCCCTTGAGTTTATTTGCAGACCATACCTAGTGAGATTTGGGCCATACCAATAATTTTTCGTTTGAGGAGTGTTTTTAGCAACTTTTTCTGCTCTAAGGACTAACATATTCAACCTCTTTGCACTAGAATTTAGGCAACCCAAGTTGAAACTTTTGACAGCAATCATAACACTAAGGAAAGGATCAAGGCCTTCATTTTAACAGTTTGAGCTTGAAAATTTCAACCCATTAAACTGCCCTTTTTGCATATACTATTTGAGCCTTCAAATCATTTTTTCTTCAAGATACACCAGAGTACTTGTACCTAAACCTGTAGACTTAATTAACCTTACCCTCAGTCTTAGAATTCATAAGGTAAAGGAGAAGGAGATGATGATAGATAAGTTGGGTTCAACATTTGGTGAATGAAGGAGATAAGCAACATATGGATAGCAGTGCATCTATGGGATAGTGTGGCATCTCATAAAATAAAATAAAAATAAATAAAAATAAAAATAAAAGAGAAGTCAAGAGGATAACTTCATCTGAAAATTGAAAAGAAGAGAAGCTGGCCACTTTGTATCTGGAAAATGTCAATGAAGATGAAATATGCTGAATACAAGAAGGTGAAGTCATGAATCACCTCCTACACCTGCTGATTTCTAAGTTTTGAATCCCCTTTATCCATTCCATTCTTCATAAACCTCAACCATAAGCCACACTACAACCCATCAAAAAGACCTTGTTGATCCTAAGTGAAGTGAACTGTCATGTGGAGACAAAGGAATGTCTGATCTATGGTGAGAAGTGTGTGTTGATGTACAAAATAAGGAGCAAATGCCTATGCTCATGCTTGTAGACCCATTTGGGGTCTGTAACTACTCTTGAGCTTGTGTGAAATGGTACACCCTTAAATTCATTTGTGAGAGACAGCTCTGGTAGGCATTGGGTCTGAGATTGGATTATTGGGGTATTATTTGAGCCTGAATTTTGATTTATTGGTAAGCTTAGTACTTTTTTACACATTGTTTTCTTGGTGTCAGCTGATTTGATGTGATGAGCATGCATGCAAGAATGAGGTGTTAAATTGTTTGCATATACTATTTTGAAACTCATTTAATTTTGATAGAGTAAGGGTGGAATGAAACTTTATTAAGTACAAATTGATTAGCCACTATTTCCACTGTGTTTAACTGCGTTCATTGAGAAGTTTGTTTGTATCTTTACTAAAAACTCTCATGAGACTTCACTCCTCCACTGGGGATCACCTAGGGGTTTAAAAGGCTTGATGCATAAGCTAAATGCATCCGTGCTCTCTACAAAAGTGGCATTAAAATTTTTAGAGTAGTTATTTAATTTTTACTTTGCTCAAGGACTCGCAAGGATTAGATTTGGGAGTGTGTTAAGCACTGAAAATATCAATTTTCACCTCTTAACCTAACCTTTACTATACCTTGGAGCCATCTAATAATCATCTTTTGAGTGTATTTTATAGTTAGTAATAATAAATGCAACTTAGTGCAACAGTCCCTATTTTGAGGCCAAGAAGAGAGATACACCATGGTGGTACACACTATGGTGACCATTGTGGCTACTAAAGTGGGCCCTAAAAGTTAGGTAGATGAGAGAAAGATGGGCCAAGCAGAGAACACTGTTGTAGCTGATGGAAGAACAGAGGATACACCATGGTGGTACACACTATGGTGACCATTGTGGCTACCGAAGTGGGCCTTAAAAGTCAGGCAGATGAGAGAAAGATGGGCCAAGCAGAGAACACTGCTGCAATAGCATGTGTACTACAACAGAGGAGAAAAATGTCAAGCCTTTGCGCAGTTCAAACTGCCTAGAAAGTCTCCTCGCGAGTAGCTTGCACAGCTCATTGCCTGTAGCATTTCAAGAGCTCGCGCAGATCTTGTGTAGTGCACTGCAGCAAACTTAAAGCTCGCACACATCTCGTGTAGCTCAAGAGGAGAGAGAGCCCTAGAAAATATTCTCGTGAAGCTCTCCAGTAGACCCCGCATGCTTAGAAGATAAAGCCAGCCACGCGAGCAGTGCATCCCATCCTGGCGATCAACCTTGTGCAACTCAAAGCTTATCCTCGTGAGAGCCTTGCGAGACGCAATTCAGCCCTATGAGATCCTCGCGGCTTGAGCCACCTGGAGGACCATCTGTGCGAGCTATGCTACTCAATACAAAAGGAACCTCACGAGGCTCATTTAACTGCAAGTATATCCACGCAACCGCCTCACGAGAGGCCAAAATGCAGCACTCATCCTCGCAACGCTTGGGCTCCTGCCTTCTCAGTCCATACACAGGGGCACTCTGGGGATTTCCCCACTTCTAGGGCACACACCCCGAGGTTCTAATTTATTCTCTACATCCTGAGGCATCCAAGGGCTGCAAAGGAGCCATGACAACAATGGAAAATGGGGCATTTCCCCTCCACTTTTCCTATTGGCCAGGGCAAGATATTTTTGGATAATGTGTATATAAGCTATGTTCACAGTAGAAATAACCATCTTTCCCTTAACCTAATTTTGCTATGAGCTTGAGAGTGCTTAGATAATTTAGGTTAGGGTTAGGTCATCCTTTTTTTAGCTTTTCTTCTCTCCTTAGCCTAGCATTTGCTGGCTAAGATCTTTGTAATAGCTAGGACTGTTCTTTTATGCTTTTAGAAAGACTGCTAGGAGCTTGTAAAGGGGTAGAATCTACATTGGCTACAATTGGGAGAGCTACATTGTAAGTATTTGTAATCAATGCAAGCTAGTTTTAATGATTCATGCAATCTGTGATATCTTTGTGCTTGTCAATAGGATTTTTATTGATTGTATGCTCCTATGGATGCATGAGCTTATAGCCAGGCATCCATAGCAGCTACAGTAGTACTTATTATTCTGATTTTAATCCCTTGTCTTAGCTATATCTCTGGGATGATTTGTGACCACATTGTTGACAGATCATAGCCCTATGACTAGCCCATAACTCTGGGTTGGGTTGGATTATTCCTCCTTTCATTTGAGCTATAGCCCAAGGAAGGATATATGTAGATCTATCCCTTAATAAGCTTATGCAGCCCCTGTTTCAGTCTAGAATAATAGTTCCTATTTTATTACTTCTCCCCATTTTCTACTTTAATTTTCAAAGCCACTTTCACCTTCTCTAAAACCCTTTCTCATACCCTAGGACTGTAGTTTTATTTATGTTTATTCTAGTTTTAGTTGTGATAGCAAACTCCCTTTCTTTAGGATTGCCAAATCTATACTCAAATACGGAGATCTACTAAACAACTCTTGTGGTTCTATATCAATTTTCCCTGTGGGACAACCCTTTCTTATCAAAACTTGCTACAACAGGACCTGGATCTTGTAGGACTGTGCGTATATTTTAGATTGCTATTTTTATCCATTTCACTCCACTTTTTTATTTATTTTTGCCACCATATTTTTACCACACATTTCTCACAATAATCAAGCAATTCTAAAAGCAACCAACAGCTAGCAAGAACAAGCGCTAGAGGATTTTTTAACACAAGAAGAGAAATAATTGGAGAAGTCGATCTTGTGCTCATCATTGGGCCAATGACCTTTTCATACCTTTCTAGGTTATGGACATCAAATCACTTTCAATATACTATTTGGGCGACCACAGTTACATATGGTCGGGGCAATACCTTCAACCCTACACCAAAAGCTCAGATTTGTTTCAGAGCAAAAGATAGTCACCGTTTCTTGGTGAGGGGTAGGAGGAAATAGAAAAAGTTACCCATAACATCGAGAACCTGAAAGTGTTGGTTGAGCGACACACGACCGAAGACATAGACCTCCATAGCTTTGAATATGATGTATCGAAAGTAGTCCCTGAGCCCCTTGAGAGGATCACCATGATGACCGGAGGTGGAATGGTCATAGCTGTGGCCATGCTCCAGAAATGGGACTATCAGAAAGGTAAAGGATTAGGACCTCATTTGCAAGGCCGGAATGACCCAATTAGAGCCAGAGGCAGATAGCAGGTCAGATTCGGCCTAGGCTACAAGCCTACCAAAGAGGAAATCGGAGAGGCCAAGGAAAAGGCCCTAACTATTGATGTTGCAAAAGCTAGGAGGATAGACCAAGAGGATGAACCCCAGTCCCGGCCTTACATCCGAAGTACGTTTGTGAGCACAGGGGTCATAAAAATTAATCAGAATGAGGCAACACAGCTGACGCCACAGAAGCCTGTAGCCACTATCCGCCCAACCAATCTCCAAATGATTCCCCTCGATATGGAAATAGACCTGGCATCCCTATCCCTTTTCAAGGAAGAGGTTCTCTTGTACATGCACCCCTTTACCATAAACCACCACAAACCCATGTTGACATTTGAGGACTAGGTCCCGGACCAGCCCATGATAAGTATGATGGAGGCTGACCATTAAAAGTCATCTCAATCAGCCTCCTCCACAAGGCTAGGTAAAAGTGTAGCACATCAAGTGAGGAACTGGGTGTCAATGCCCTTAACTCTTGAAGCATCAAATGGTCATAAATACGACACCAACTTCCCAAAAAAAACAACTTATGAAAAGTGAGATGAGCCCTTGTTAATCACTGAAATATGCCACTTTTCACCTCTTAACCTAGCCTTTACTACACCTTTGAGCCATCAAATAATTATTGTTTAAGTATGTTTTTATAGATAGAAATAAATTATAGCTTAGTGCAACAGTCCTCATAATGGATGCCAAGAAGAGAGAATTTACAAGTCAAGTCTTGAAGCTGATGGAAGAATAGAGAGTAGACCGTGCTGGTCCACACCATAGGGGACATTTGTCATGCATGGAGGCCCTAGAAGTCCAATAGTGAAAAGAAAGGTGGACGCAAGCAGTGAGGAGTGCTGCAGCAGGCTGTGCATAGCTACATACATTCATAAATGAAGGCTCAAGCAGTTCTCGAGTAGTTATTTTTTTAGAAAATATAGGTCGAGAACCTCTCAAGCACATTAAACCTCTAAAAGTGCAGGCTCGAGCAGCTGTCGAGCAATTACAAGAATTAGAAAATTTCTTCTTAAGCAGTTCTCAAGAAGAACAACTTCAGAAATCCATAGTCGAGAGGATCTCGAGCAGTTAAGAACAGCTACAACTTAACCTGTCGGGCTATAAATGCTAAAGAACCAGCCTATCGAGCTGTGAATTTATCCTATTAAGCAACTAAATTCTAGTCTGTCGAACAAGCTTTAGGAACTAATCCTGCCACTCGAGAACCTCTCCAGAATCATAATCTGAAGCTCTAGCCACTCGAGAACCTCATGAGATTAAAATTCTGAAGCCCATCTACTCGAGGCTCAGGTTTCAGCTCTTGTATTTAAACTTTAGGGACACTTTTGGGATTCCACAGCCTCTGCGGCACATTCCCCAATGTGTTGAGTTGTTCCCCATAACAAAGGCAACACTTGGCTGTAATTGCATCACATCAATAGGATCCTAACTAACTTGATTCTTCTTTTTTCTGATTGGCCAAGGCACAGAGATATTTTATGTGGATTATATATAAGCTGTAAATGTAGCCCAAAATAGGCATCTAACCGAACCTAATCTGACCTAAGCCAGGAGGATAGTATGCACTTAGGTCATTTCTAGGGTTAGGTCATCTTTTTCCTTTTTCTTCCTTCCTTAGCTCAGCATCTGCTGACTAAGTCCTTTGGTAATAGTTAGGACTGATTTCATGTTGTAAAAAGGACTGTGTGTAAGCTTGTAAAGGGTCTTGGAGTTCTGTAGGACTGCAGTCTTGAGGGCTGACCATTGTAAGTAATTTTAATGCAATGAAAGCCATTTTTCTTGATCCATTGAATCTATAATCTCTGCTTGCATATAGTTTATAGGTTTTCTATACCTATAGATGCATGAGCTTGTAACCTTACAAACATAGTGGTTGCAGTAGTTTTTATGTTCTGATTTTAACCCCATGACTGGAGTATATCATTGGGATAATCTGTGACCACTAAAGTGGACAGGTTATATCCCTAAGTCTAGTCCATATCTCAGGGTTGGATTAGATTCTTCTTCCTTGCATCTGAGCATGTAGCTAAATGAAGGATAGCTATAGATCCAATTCTTGCTCTGCTTGACCAGTCCTTTTTCAGTGAAAAATCAATTCCTATCTTATTACTTCTCACCCATTTTCCATTTATTTTTCCAAACCCATTTCCATCCTTTTCTAAACCCCTTTCTTGTAAAGTAGATCTGTAATTTTCTCTTCTATTTTATTTTAGTTCTGTGACACCCCAAAACTCCCATTCTTTACCTTTGTTTTCGTAGTATAGGTTAGGATTGCCAGATCTGGAGGTCTACTATTCAACCTTGTATTCTTAGATAAAATTTTCCTTTGGGATAAAATTTTACTTATCAAAACTTGCTACAACAATCCTAGATCTTGCACGACTGTGTGTATAGATTGATATTTTTGGTGCTGTTTTATTCTATTTTACTCCCCTTTTTCTGATTTATTTTATTGCCCTATTTTTACCACATTTCCAATAACAAAATAACAACAAAAGCAATCTTGGACCAACAAGTTTTTGGCGTCGCGGTCGAGGATATTGGATCTAAATAATAGATCTGACTTTTTATTTGTCTGTCTATAAATTTATTTGTTGTAGTTCCTGTGTTTGAATAAAGTCACTGCTGAATTTATTTTGGTTTCCTGTAGATCTAGAACATCAGCAAAGAGGGGAGCTGGTAGCTACACCTGGAGCATTGTTTGCCTTAGTTTGCATCCCTTTCTCCCTTGCTTTAGTTTCACTTCTGTTGTGCCTTTATTTCAGCAATTGTCTTTTGCAGTAGTTTTTAGCATTATTTTATTGTGGCTATAAGTACCTATTTACTTTATGTGTTGTATGTTAGGAAGAAGGTCACTTGGTCCTGAATTAGCACCTCTAATTTCTGAGATAGAAAGAGTCCTTGGACCTAAGAAGACCACACAAACCCCTGTTGATAATATAGAGTCATTTGAGATGGGAGAGCAACAAAGACCTTTGAGGGATTACTATACACCAGAAGCATACTCATCCACCTTTTGCATTCAATTTCCCAATGTTGGGGGCTATTATGAAATTAAGGCCCAAACCATCCAAATGTTACCATCTTTCTATGGGTTAAGTAAGGAGAGCCCTTACAAGTATATTGATGAGTTTTTGTCTTTATGCACCACATTTAAAATTTTTAGGTTGGGTGATGAAGCCACCAAGATGAGGCTTTTTTCTTTTTTATTAAAGGACAAAGCCAGAAATTGGCTCAATATGCTCCCACCCAATAGCATAACCTCCTGGAATGCCTTATAGTGTCAGTTTTTAGCCAAATTTTTTAGTATGAGTAAAGCTAGCCAGTTGAGGAAGAGCATCATTTCCTTTGCTCAATTCTCAACTGAGGATTTTCATGAAGCATGGGAAAGGTTTAAAGAGATGCTGAGGCAATGTCCACAGCACCAATTCTCTAAGTGGCAGCTTTTTCAAAGCTTCTACCAAGGGATTGACTCTAAGAGTAAGGATATGATTAATGCATCATGTGGTGATACATACCTCAACAAAACTGATGAGGAAGCCTGAGATTTGTTTGATGTGATAAGTGAAAAATCCATGCAGCAGGAGTCTCTGTCAAGAAATGACATTGAGCCAACTGCTAGAGTGACAAAAGAACCCACTTCTAAGGAAAAATTGTATGAGCTCAATGTGTATAATGACTTGGCAAAGAAAGTGGATAGCTTGCCTTAAAACTTTGATAAAGTGCTGAGTGTGTTGCAGACTACTTCACAGGTTGGAGAGGCATGTCTGATACGCCAATCACCAACACACTCCATAGAGGACTGTCCATCTGTTGGCCAATACCCTGAGCTGGTTATGGAGCATGCTAATGCTGCCCAATCATATAGACAGCAGCTTATTGAGTATCCATGGAGGAACCACCCCAATCTGAGGTGGTGACAAGATAATTATTAGCAACCCCATCAGCAGCAACAACAAGCATTGCCATATAGACCACAACATCAATATAATTAGAGTTATGCTCCTAGACAACAATTTCCCCTGTCTGCTCCACAGCCAGATCAGTTGGCATTGCCCCCACCACAACCTAGAGTACCCTCATTTGAGGAGCAGGTTTTGTCATAACTATAAAACCCGAGCTCCTTGTCACAAACTGTGAACTCTCACAGTCAGAGTATTAAAAAAATTGAAGACCAGCTTGGTCAAATATCCAACAATCTGACTAGTAGAGAAGAAGGTAGGGTCCCAAGCCAGACCATGACCAACCCCAAGGGTCAGTATATGGTTGGTGAAGGTTCCTCAACCCATGAGGAAGCTAAAGCAAGCACAACCCTAAGTAGTGGTAAGTTGTTGGATAATCAAGTGGGCATAAAAGCAAGAGAGAGTGTACAAGGAGAAGATGACTCATTTTCCACTGATAAGTAGCAAGAGCACAATAATTGGGCTGCTGTTGAGCTCCTACAAAAAGACAAAAATGAGAAAAGTAAAAAGAAAAAAAGTGTTAATGATAAAGCTAGGCTAGTAGCCGAGGTACCAGCGGTACCTCAGCTGCCATATCTTCATGCTCTCACAGGCCCTTCTCCTTTTGACAAGGGGAATGCCAAAATGGAGGAAATGATGGAGACCTTCTAGCATGTTAAAATCAATTTACCACTGCTTGATTCCATTAAACAGGTCCCAGCCTATGCTAAATTTTCTAAGGACTTAAGTATCTAAAAGAGAAAGGCAAGGATTTATTTGTCTAAGAAAGTCCTTGCAACTGAGAAAGTCAAATCTATTTTATATATAGCTACACCAGCTAAACTTCAAGACCCAGGGGTACCTACTATCCCCTGCATTATTGGTGATCACACCATAGGTAGATCTCTTTTAGACTTGGGAGCCACTGTAAACCTCCTGCCATACTCAATGTATGAACAACTAGGTTTGGGAGAAGTAAAACCAACACCTGTAGTTCTCCAATTGGCTGACAGGTCTGAGAGGAAGCCTATGGGAATTATTGCAGATGTGCTAGTGGGGGTGGATAAATTTTTCTACCCTGCTGACTTTTGGGTTTTAGACATGGAACCTTCCAAATGTAGCACCCCAATCCCTGTTATCCTGGGCAGGCCATTTTTGGCCACAGCCAATGCTTGCATTCAATGCAGGTCTGGGGTGATGGAAGTCACTTTTGGAAATACGAAAGTGAAGCTTAATATGTACAATGCTGCCACGCAACCTCAACTGGACAATGAGGATTGCTTTGGAGTTGATATACTAGAGGAATTGGTGGAATTGAATTTATCCAATCTACTACATTAGGATAAAATGTGTGGTGATTTTGATGATGTGTGAACTAAGGTTGTTGAGCAGGAGGCCCAAACTTCCATTGTTGAATAAAGGAACACATTGGATTCTTCAGTGGGCCTAGTGTAACACTGTACATGGAGACCCACATTGCTTACCCTACCTCAACCTTCCAGGGCACATTCGATGCCTTCAGTAGTTAGTCCACCAGATCTGGAGCTCAAGCAGCTTCCAGCATCTTGGAAATATACTTTCCAGGGAGTGAATGAAAAGTTGCATGCGATTATTTCTTCCTCTCTCACTGTGGAGCAGGAGGAGGAATTACTTAAGGTCCTTAGGAAGCATAGGAAAGCAATTGGCTAGACCATTGCTGATTTGGGAGGAATAAACCCATCTATTTGTATGCATAAAATTCATTTGGAAGAGGGTTTCAAACCCTCTAAGGAAATGCAGAGCAAATTAAACCCTCATATGCAGGAAGTAGCCATGAAAGATATTGTGAAATTGTTGAATGCTGGGGTCATTTACCCCATTTCTGACTCTGAGTGGGTCTCACCTATCCAGGTGGCCCCCAACAAGTCTTGCATCACTGTCACAGTAAATGAGTTAGAAGAATTGGTACCAACCAGAGAGACCACTGGTTGGAGAGTGTGCATAGTCTATAGAAAACTGAACTCCAAGACCAGAAAGGATCATTTCCCATTACCCTTCATTGATCAGATTTTTGATAAGCTGGCAGGCAGAGCATATTACTGCTTTCTTGATGGATATTTGTTAGACTTATCTTAGTGGTGTGCTTATTTTTATTAGTCTGAAAACAGATGTGGAAAGAATCACACATAAAAAATAAAATAAAATCAAATCAAAAGATGGAATGAATACACAAAAGCACGAAACCAAAATCCACAGACCTGCAAGAATCCAGGGTCTATTGTGGCAAGTTTTACGAAGTAAGAGTTTGTCCCACGGAAAGTATTGATTTGAAACCACAAGGGTCGTATAGTAACCTCTAGATCTAGCTACAGATCTGGCAACTCTAAACCTAAAGGTAAAGAGAGGAAGTTTAGGTGTCACACAAACTAACCTAAAACTAAGAAAAATAGAAGTAAAAACTACAGCTAAAAGGAAGGGGAAAAGAAGATGGATGTAGTGTGAGAAAATAAAGTAAAATAATGAAGAGGTAGATAGCTAAGGTTAAACAAGTTATGCAACTCAGATCTAGAAATGGAAGTGCAGCAGTCCTTCACTTGGCTACAAGCACAAGTGCAAGGTATAAGAATCTAAATCAACCCATGCCATTTAGACTGCTCTTAAGGCTATAATCTGTCCACTTAAATGGTCACAGACTATCCAATAGAGATGGTAAAATCCCATTGATTAACTTAGAAATCTGACTCAACCTAAAAGAATAGATTGATCTTAAGGCTATAATCTATCCACTTAAATGGCCACAAACTATCCAATAGATTTCCTCCATTCATTGAATTAAATCAACACATGAAAACCATTGCACACAGTATGTTTGCAAGGCTACAAGATCATGCATTCATAGGAGCAAACAGATCTAGGAAACTAGGTGAAAACCACAAGGAATCCCAAGTAGAATGGGGACTTAAGCTCAACTAGTCATTGCTACAAAAGGCCTGCAATGACCCAGCTCACAAGTCTACAATCACTACAAAACTCAGATCTAACCTCTGATAATGGTGATGTAAAATAGAGGAGAGTTTGGCTCTGCACAACGTCTCACAAGGCTATAAGCCCAAGTGCAGAGGATAAGAATCCATCTTAGATATGTGAGGAAGACCTTCCTTAAGGTTATAGTCTATCCACTCAAATGGTCACAGACTATCCTAGAGGCTAACTTCCACACAAATGATGAGACAGAACAGGAAAACTGCTGCTGCCACCATGGTTGCTAGGCTACAGGCTCAGGCAACCATGGGAGCATCAAATCTATAAAGATCTGTGTGAAAAAGACAGGTAAAATACAAATTTAATGGAGCTTTAAATATGACATTTCATTGATTAAAAAGGAAACTTACAATGATGGCCCTCAAGGCAGCAGCCCGTGCAAACCCCAAAACTGCTCTCTATGCTTAAACAAAACCAATTACATTACATGAAATAAAACCTAGCTATTACATAGAACCTAGGCTAGCATTGGTGTTCTGCTAGGGCAAGAAGAATAGGGAAAAAGAAAGGAGAAAATAAAATCCTAACCCTAAAAGAAAGCCTAATTTGAGCCAGCTATCCTAGCTATTTTACAAGGCAAAATATAGCTCTATATATATACAATCCATAGCAGCAGCTATATGCAATAGCCAATAAGAAAATAGGATGTGTGGAGTTGATTTTGTGGTCCATCTGTGGCCCTTGGATGCTTTGAGAAGTGTGGGACATTGGGATGCATGCCCTAGAAGGTGTGAAATACCCAAACTATACTTGGGTGCTGAAATAGGCTGTTGGAATTCGTGCCTCGCATAGATGGCAGCTTTAGGTATGCACCTCGTTGAGATCTCGCTAGGATCTCATTGGGCTACAACTTTAGAAGTTTAATCTTGCTAGGGTCTCACTAGGCTGAAATGCTTCAGGCATACACCTCGCTAGGTTCTCGCCAGGTTTAAAACAACCTCGTTAGGTTCAAAATATAGCATTTTTCACCTCCCCAAGTTCAAATGTAGCCTCGCTAGGTTCAAAATAGTGCAGGCTTAAGCAGCTCATGAGGATGATTTTCTTGCTGAAGAGAGCTCGCGAGGTTCATAATGTAGGCAGCTTCAAGGATTGCGAGGTTCCTCGACAGGCTGGAATTGTCTTGGAAGCGTGCGAGATCTACGCGAGGTCTACACGAGATGTCGTCCTGAAGCTCTTTTTCCATTGAGCTGTGCAAGAATTGTGCGATTGATTTAAGTGCCGTAGGCTTGTAGACCTCGCAACAGGTTCAAGTGAACCACATGAGGTCTCATTTCTGTTGCTCTGCTACTGTGTACAGTCTGCTGTAGCAGTTTCCTCTCTTTGGGTCCACCCACCTTTCATTCTCTAGACTTCTAGGGCCCACTTAGGTATGTAATATGGTTACCATGGTGTGTGCCACCACGGTGTATCCTCATTTCTTGCCTCAGCTCCAAGTCTTAGCTTTGAAAACTCTCTTCTTTGGCTCTAAAAAGCATGGACTGCAGCTTTAAGCTCTATTTTCCTGCTATCTAGAAAACACACTTAAGACACATCATTAAATGCTCAAAGGTCCATCAAAGGCTTGGTTGAGGGGTGAAAAATGGTATTTTTCAGTGCTCAACACATCCCCAAGCCTAACTTTGCTAGTTCTTGAGCAAAGGCAAAATTAAAAATAATAGAAAATGCCACTTTCGTAGGGAGCACGGATGCATTTAGCATATGCACCAAGCCTTTTAAACCCCTAGGTGATCCCTAGCGGAGGAGTGAAGTCTCCTGAGAGTTTTCAGTGAAGGTATCCACAAACTTCACCATTAAAACAGTTAACAATAGTGCATCAATGACAAAACATAATTTAATGAATAATACTTCACTCCACAGCCATTCTTTAGAAAACAAAGGAAATTACAGCAGTAATGCATGCTATTAAAACTCAAAGTCAGTATGTAATGCATCACCACCATTCAATTCACATCAGAAATACAATGTGCACAAATCAGCACTAAGTTTACTAGAAATTCAAAAATTAGGCGTGCATACAACCCCAATGAGATTAAAATTCAGACCCAATCCTTACCGAGGCTATCTCTCAATAATGAAAATTCAAGGGTGTTCAATTTCTCACAGCTCAAGATTAGTCACAGCCCCCAAATGGAACTACAAGCATGAGCATGGGCATTGGATCTAAGTTCTAACATCCTCAACTATTTTAATCATAGATTAGACAACTCCGCATCTCTACATGACAGCTCATTTCACCTAGGATCATCAAGGTCTTTATGCTGGATTGTAATGCGGCTTATGGGTGAGGTCTATAAAGAATGAAGGGGTGGGGGGGTACAATGGATCAAAATTGAGAAATCAACAAGGTAGGGAGCGATTCATGACTTCACAACCTTCATTTCAGCACAAATTCATCTTCCTTGATATTTTTTAGAGTTAAAGTGGTCAGCTTCTTCTCCTTCTTCTAATTCCTAGATGAAGTAGTTCTCTTGACTTCTCTTCTATATTAATTTTTATTTTTTATATATATATTTTTTACATTTTGGCGATGGATTGCCACACATAGCCACTGCTACACTACTATTTTTCAGTAGATTTTCTTCTCCTTCCACCAAATGTTGAACCTAGCCTACCTATCTTCAAATTCTACTCCTTTACCTCTTGAATTCTCAGAGTGAGGGTAAGGTTAAGTCAGGTCAAACAGGTTTAGGTGTAAGTACTCCAGTGTTTGCCAAAAAAAAATAGGATTTAAGGCTCAAAGTGTATAAGCAATCAAAAAGCGTAGGAAAATTAAGCTCAAACTGTCCAATTGAAAGCCTTGATTCATTTCCTTAGTGTCATGAGTGTGGTCAATCTGTTTTGATTTAGAGGTGCCTAACTTCTAGTGAAAAGTATTTGAATTAATCTATCCTTAGAGAAAAAAAAATGCCAAAACACTCTTCAAAAAAGAATTGGATAGGCCCAAATCTCACTGTGTATGGTCCTCATATTAACTCAGGGGGTGTATTTCTACCTTTTTCTTTCCTCTAGTTCACTAAGTGCTAACTGAAAAAAAATTTCTGATATTAGTTTCATGATGGTGCTAAAATTTTCAAAGATTTTCAGTTTTAAAAGTCTGCAAAATTTTTAAATTTTCACAAATTTCCTCATTTTCGGGTTAGGTGGGAATTGACTTTATTCATTCCAATTAAACCACACACTGCTGCACTAGAGTTAACTATTCCATTGGTAGGTCTACTCTGCCACACACCCAAACCTAACTTAACTATTGTCCTCACTATTTCATGCAACATGTGTATAGGGGCAGCAGGGAAACAACAGACAGACACCCTAAATTACAGCAAAAAATTAAGAAAAAACTAAACAAAAATTCAACAAATTAAACTAGAAAGAGAAAAATAGATGTATATACAAGTGTAATACTAGGAGAACAACAAAAAAAAATTAAGAAAAAGCTAAACAAAAATTCAGCAAATTAAACTAGAAAGAGAAAAATAGATGTATATACAAGTGTAATACTAGGAGAACAACACTACAACACAAATTACTAAAATTAGAAAGTAAAAACAACATAAATAAAATTAAAAATAGTAGATATAGACAAAACAAAAACTAACTAAACACCTAAAAATAGATAAATCCTAAACATATCTACCTACCATGATCTGGGTATGAATCAAAATGATGGCAAAAAATTTCAGCATTGAAAGTACACATTGGAGAGCAGGATTCATACAAAAAAATCAGATCAGACCACACAATAGATACAAAAAGTTCGGATGGGGGCTACATGAATGACAAAAATTTTAATTCCCCATCTGGACTCAGCTAGATTAGAAAGAACTATGAAATAAAAAATGAAAGGCCATACCTTTAGATTTGCAACAAACCTAAATTCTTCCATTCAGCAAATATTCAATTGCATGAGAGGTACAGGGAGCAGCTCTAGCTCACGGCAGGTGGATAAGCAATGAAAAGGCAGCAAAGGTACTTTAGATGTTCATTCTTCATTAAATTCATCAAATTTCTCACCCCAAGTGTGGCAATATGGGTGAGGAATTTCCACTATCTCATCAACACAACAACTGAATATGGTAAAAATTTTCTTTCATTTTTTCATTTTTATTTTTTTTATAGTTTTATGTTTTTTTCAATTTTTTTTTTCAGTTGGGGCTCAGCAACCCCATTTTATTCAGCTTATTTCCTTATGCACACTCACTTGGCATCACTACAGACTTAGATAGCCACCTCCTTTCCATTCCTCGAGGCATTGATTGACCTAGTTTCTTCATGACTTGAAGAAGCTCCATCAATCAAATATACTCCTCGTGGGTTGTTCACTGTTTCGCTCAGGAGCCGACCCTCTTCCCGTCGTGTTAGAGCATTTGAAATATGACCAAGATGGTCCTCAATTCTTCTGATGCTCTGTGTGTGATAATCCATAATTTATACAACAGAGCCTAGGTTTTATAAAGAAGACAAAACTTGCTCCTCAAACGAGGGGGCTCTAAGGTACTGGGGTGCTACAACGAACTATCCTAGCTAGGAGAGCTGATGAGAAAATTGTTGTCCTTGTGCATGACCTTGGTAAGACTGCTAGTTAGTATTGTAGGGCAAAGCCTGCTATTGTTGGGTATAAGGTGAATCAGCTTGTCTCCACCTCAGATTTTGGTGGTCCCTCTAAGTGTACCGAGCAGGCTGCTGTCCATATGATTGGACAACATTGGCATGCTCATAAAAAAATTCAGGGGACAGAGAAGCAGAGGGACTTTACAAATGGGAGTTTGAAGGTGAGTGGTATATGGTGCACACTTCTCTAACCTGTGCAGCCATGTGGGGCTGCAACACACTCAAGACTTTATCAAACTTTTTCGACAATGAGTCCACTTTCCTTTCCAGGTCACTATAAACATTAACTTCATACAACTTCCCGTAAGACGTCAGTTCTCTTGCACCTCTAGCAGGTGGCTCAATGCCATAACTGGGCAAAGCCCTCTTGCTGGAGAGAATTTTCACTAATCAGCTCAAATAAATCCCATGCTTCCTCAGCAGTTTTGGTACGGTATGTGCCACCACTCAATGCATCAATCATCGCTCTACTCCTGCGATCAAGTCCTTGGTAGAAACTTTGTACAAGCTACCACATAGGGATCTGGTGGTGCGGGCACTACCTCAATAACTCCCTAAATCTATCCCATGCCTCATGCATTTACTCAGTTGGGGATTGAGAAAAAGAGATGATGTTATTCCTCAACTGGCTAATTTTACCGATTGATAAAATTTTGGCTAGAAATTGATATTGAAGATCATTCCACGACTGTATGTTGTTTGGTGGGAGTAAGGAGAGCCATGTTTGGACCTTATCCTTTAGTAAAACAGGAAAAAGCCTATGCTTAGTGGCTTCCTCTCCCAACTCGGCAATATTAAAAGTAGTGCACAATGATAGAAAATGGTCTATGTGCTGGTGGGGGTCTTCCTTGCTCAGCCCATGAAAACTTGGTAGCATTTGGATGGTTGAGACTTTAATATCGCAACTACCCACATCATTAGGGAGCGAAATGTAAGAGGGGGATGCATATGCCCTTGGTGCATTGTGCTCCTTAAGTGTTTTAGGTCGCTCTCCCATCTCAGTTTCTACCAGATTTTCAGTCGGGGTGGGTGTTGGTGAACTAGGACTTAGGACTCTCTCAATCTCAGGATTTAACGGTACAAGTTCGGGATTGAGAGACCTCCTTCCTTGCATACAACACACACTCAGCTGGACAAGGGGTAACTTACAGGACACTGACAAGTAAATAAAACTATGACTACTACTGCAGAATTTTAAAGAATGCAGAATTGAAATAACAGCAAGGGGGAGAAGAGAATGCAAAATCAGGCACAATGTGCACTAGTAGCAGCTATACTCTCCCGATTGCTATTGCTCTAGACCTTCAAAAATCAGCAAAATTCAGCAGGAATTTATTAAAGCTACAAAATTAATAACAGAAAATAAGTGAAAACTAAAATGATGCCAGCTGTATGTTATTCACACACACCCATTACAATAAAATGTCCTAAAAAAAATAGAAAACAAACAGAGAAACTAAAACATTTTAAAAAAATACAGCTGACATTCATTTAAATACTAACTCTATAATGAAAAGGCGCCTGGGATAAAAATTCATACCCACAGATGTAGTAAAAACCTGAAAGGGCGCTACGGGTAAATGAGAGGGCAAAAACGGGCACGGTTAAAACCCATCTTGGGCGCTGTGAGTAAAAAAGGGTTGAGAGAAAAGGAAATCTTCGGTTACTCCCTTGGTTATAATTCTGACTTATCTGGTCGCCAGCTGGGCCGCTCATGTTAGCTCAAATTAGGCCCTGACAAGGAATGTCTTCATAAACCTCACCGTCCAACTTATGGCCCAGAGTAAGGATAAAAGGTTGATTCGATCAGAAGGAATGTACGCTCCAAACTTGAAGATTCCCGGCCCCCGCTCAAGTCCAACCAAAAGATTATGTTCGACTATGCTAAAAAAAGGACCCATCACCTCATCCCATGTTTAAGGCATCAAATAAAAAGAGAGGAAAAGACCACACTTACATAAAATAATAAATTTCCCTTTCCTATTTTCATGCCGGCACTATGTGTGCACCAAATCTGAAAAGGATAATCAGTGTGACACCTGATTTTTTTTCCTTTTACAAAGCAACTAAAAAAATATCATCAAAAGAAAAGAAAGATAATATTTATGTAAGATAATAGAGCTCCCTTTTCCATTGACATGTCTATACTGTGATTACACCACATCTCAAAAAGATAAATGGCGTGATGCCTTGCTTCCCTTTTTTACAAAAAACATTAAGAAAATATATATATATACCAAAAATTTCTAACAGGGGTTTCTTACACCCCTTCCCATGGTGTTTTTATTTATGCAAAAAGGTATGTGGGGGTCTAGGTCAAGGACCCAACTCGCGCTTCAAGACACAAATCTCTGCACATAAAGCATCTACCCGAACATTCCGATTTGTCATCCAACGGTCATGAAGGCCCTTGTATAGCTTCCGGGAAGCGTCAGTAGCACCAAGAGCATTACTCAGAGCTCCTTCCAGACGAAGGACCTCACACTCTACCACGCAGGCTCTTGCTACTACCACATCAGCTTTAACGTGTTGTTTCTCTAGATGCTCATGCAGGATTTGCTTCTCATCTATCAGCAGCTCAATCAAGGTTCGAAATTCTGACTCCTTCCTTGGCCAAGGCCCCTCTGAGCCGCTAATCTCTGCCTGATCCATGTAATGGACAAAAGTCCTCTCAGATAGTAGACAAGCCTCATACACTGAAGAAGTCAAAAGAGAACCCCCTTGCTCTTGGCCGAACATATGTGTCGACTAACCTGTTTCCCACAGAGCGGTTATCCCATCTAAGTCTCCAGAGGACCCTCGAGAAAAAATCAATCTGCACAAGGGAGGTCTCTCCGAACAGGGCACCTGCTGAATATAACAAAACTAGTGCAGCACCCGGGAGGAGAAGTAGTAGGTACTACCAGTCAAGCTGAGAAGGGTGATACCCTCATGGTCTCTGGATCGAACTATCGGGAGGTCTTATCAAGCCATGGAAGCCTCCACACCAGCTCAGCCTTAGTCAGCCAAAGTCTTAGCTAACATATATTCCCCTATGGTAACTCATGGCATCGGCCCAAGAAGCATCGTGCCACCTCCCCGCAAACGACATAAAAATGGAGCACGGCCCCAAAATGGTAAGATGCTCCCCAAGCCAAACCTGGAGCAGAACAGGGCACCCCCCAAAGGCACTCAACCTTGCCCAAAGCAAAGGCATTAAGACAACAATAAAGCTCCACCAGTACCAGATGCATAATAGAGCGCCCCCCTTCAAGCTCCACTAGTATGTCGCAAAGTGCAAGAGAGAAGCTCTCCCCATAGTATAAAAAAGGGCCTCTCAGTGAAGGAAAAGAGCAAAAGCCTTCACATTATAGATATTTTTGACTGACAATATTCGCAAGATTTCATCACCAAAAAGTTCTCTCAAGAATTTCATCCAACACCTGGTGGCCCATCGATAAGGCTTTTCTCATTTCAGCTTTCTTTAAGCCTAAAGTAATGTGAACGACTTTAGCATAAGCCGATTTTGGCACTACCCTGGCAAGGCCTTGATGTCGTTTCAAACCCGATAGATTGGAGAGCTCTTCAAGAGTTGGAGTTAGCTCACGGGTCCCAAAGTGAAGCACATGGGCTTCCACTTCCCAATGCAAAACTGTCATGTAAATGAGGTCCCAAAACAGAAGAACTTCAAGGAAAGACGAGAGATGGGCCAGCCAGAGTTGATCAAAACCCGCAAGCTCGTTCTCATTCAAGCTATCGAGCCATTTCTTCAAAACACTGGGCCGCACACCATCCAAAGAGGGAAGTATAAAGGTCCCGGACCCCATGAGAGGGACGGGGTCAGAAAGCGGGTCCATTGTCATATAAAGATGTTCTAAAGAATCACAATTCAATGTAGGACAATGGACCCACCCTCGAGAAGAAAATAAAAAGTATGGGAGAAAAATTCAAAACCCGACTCAATAATAGAGAGAAATATAAGTGTTCTCGGGCTTTATAAGCCCACTGTCGTCTAGAGGATGCCTAGCGTATGTATTACATATGCTAGGGAGAAAATCCCTAAAAATGTGCCTAGTTTATGTATTACATATGCTAGGCTGAAAATCCCTAAAAATGTGCCTTGTGTATGTATTACATACGCTAGGCCAAAAAATACTCAGAAATGCCTACCATATGTAATACATACGCTAGACCAAAAAGAAAGAAAGGAAGAGGGTCTGCCCTCCCTTCCCTTCAAACACCTCTTCACCTGCATGCAATAAACTAAATTTTTTTTTATGGCACCCCACTGTAGACACCCCCATTTTGCCCTCTCAAAATATACAAATTTTTTCGGTCAACCTTTGACCTCATAACCTTGATATGGGACCATATGCTAAAACAATTGTATATAGGTGAACACAGGCTGAAACAATAGTTATGTGGCTCAGGCCCCATACCCCAAACGTGGAACCATGCACTAAAACAATAGTACATGGCTGAACACAGGCTGAAATAATAGCTTTGTGGTTCAGATCCCAACGTAGGGAGACTATATACTGAAACAATAGTATATAGTCGGAATGCAGACTGAAACAATAGTCTCACATTCCAGACCCCTAACCCTAACATGGGACCATATGCTGAAATAATAGTATATGGCTGGACACAGGTTGAAACAATAGTTTTGTGGCTCAGGCCCCATACCCCCGATGTGGGAACCATGCACTGAAACAATAGTACATGGCTGAACACAGGCTGAAATAATAGCATTGTGGCTCAGGTCCCAACGTAGGGAGACTATATACTGAAACAATAGTATATAGTTAGAATGAAGATTTAAACAATAGCCTGGCATTTCAGACCCGTCCTGAACTCGAACAACCCCAAATTAAGCACCTAAAATCAAGCGCTTAATTTGATTGCACGCCAAATCACAAGCGCACAATCAATCCCTTCTCAGACCAGACTTCCTTTCCCCAAACCACCTAGAGACTCGATCACGCATTTATCATGAGACGCGCGATCAGATTAAGTGCCCCATCATCGGCACGCAATTGGCGAATGCCCAGCCTAGCCTCACTGTCCACCCCTAAGTTTCCTCGATTAAACGATTCGAGAGCGGCGCTTAATTGGATTATGCACCCTAAAATGGGCGCACAATTAGTTCTAACACTATTAGGACTAGGAAACTCACTGAGCAAGTCAGCCGGTTGCTCACTCAGTCGACAACCGACTCAAAGCGATTAAGCACCAGGAGACCGGCGTGTAATTTAATTAAACACTTGAAACATGGCGTTTAATTGAAGAAAAACCTATAAAAGCTTTTTTTAATTTTAAGCTAAAAGAGGCTGAGAAATTTTTGAGAGAGAGCAGGTTTTTTTTGGGATTTCAAAATCAGAGAACTCCAAGAATGAACACATGGAGCAACCTAACCATGATTTCGAGATTCAAACTCCAAACCTCCGATGATTTCTCTCCACAGCCCCAACCGTAGGTAAAAATTTAGTTTTAGAATTAAGATTCACCTTAGTTTTAATTATAAGTTCAATTTTCAGTCTGAGACCGTAGCACCCTTTTCAGACAGCAAATATTTTATATTTGGTTATAATTCTCTGAATTTAGAACCAGTCCTTAATCCGACGGTCCGACGCACCAGTTGTAGGCTTTAATTCCATTCTAAAATCTCAATTTCCAGTCCTATCATTAATTTCTGATTCTAATCCTTGGATTCTAGATCTAGTCTTTAATCATACGGTCTAATTTTCTAATTTCGGATTAGAATTCAGTCCTAGAAATTAAAATTTTAATTTTAATTTCTTAGTTTAATATTTCTAAAAATCCTAAATATTAATTTTAGTTTCTACAATTCTAGTTCATAATTTAATTCATAATTATTACTCCGAAATTGACTTTAAAAATCTAAAAAATATTATTTTATAGTCTGAAATCTAATTTATCTTCAATCTCAGCCACCCGATTAGCCCAAGGGAGCTTACGGAGGGTACTCGGGAACGAGGCCAATCCTCCTTAGCATAGCGGGCCCAAAAACCCTTTTCTTAAGAATTTTAGAATTAATTAATTACTTTTCTTATCTTTTTTAGGTATAATTAACTAGTAGATCTATTTGATTCTAGCATAATTAATTAATTAAGTTAATTAGATTTTAGTATGATTGATTAATTTCTTTAAATCAAATTTTAATTGGTTAATTTATTGCTTGAATTAGAATTTCAGTCTGATCAATTCACTGCTTAAATTAGAGGTTTAGTAAAATTAGTTCTCTATTTCAATTAGAATTCTGGTAAGACTGCTATACTTGATTTAATTAGAATACAACTAGCATACTTGCTTTACTTAGAATTTCAGTATAACTAGCATGCTTGATTTAATTAGAGTTTCACCAGAACTACTACATGTGCACTCCTAGTACAATTAGGAAACTTGATCACAATTAGATTTGTAATGGGATTAGGAGATTAAAAATAATCAGACTTCTAATGGGATTAGGAGACTCAAATTAATCAAACTTCTAATGGGATTAGGACACTTAATTAATTAGACTTTCAATAAGAATAGGAATAGTAAAAATTAACTAGACTCTTAATAGGATTAGAATAAACTTATATAACTAAACTCATAACAGAATCAGGGAAGTCTAAACTGATTAGAACTATAACAATAATGGGAAATAGAAGAAAAATTAAACTATCTAAATTATAAGAAAAGACATAGTTGTTGACGTTCGCAGGCGGACGATTCAGTAAAGAAGTAACCCACACTCGCTCTCAAGCGTGATCAATGACGTGTTGTAGCGTCGTTAAATATCTGCAGCTGGCGATCGCAACAAACTAGGAACCTTCTTAGAAAACCCTTTATTTTACCTCCACTATTCCAAATGTCGCATCGCTAAAGTCCACTTGGACAGAATTGGAGCCACTGATTCAACGGGGACTGAGAGAAACCCAGAAAAAGCGCGCACCAACACCCACACCTGAGTTTCATGGATTACCTATGATACATTTCCCTTTTTTGTAGGGACCTTTTCTCGCAGCAAACAAACAAGAAGGGCATGGACACCATCCATTACAGCTAACACATCAATCAAGGGGCATTCCCCCTACTTATGGTTGTTCTACAATAGAGTACGCGATACAAATTATAGCTTCACAAGCCATCTAACATCGCTTCTCATTTTTAGGTAAGGCCACATCCAAAAAGGGAAAAGGCAAAGCAAAAATTAATGGCATCCATTCAAAAGAGGATCCAAAGATTTCCAAACAGTCGCATCGTTATTACAAATCATTTCAAATTGCTCAAAGTTCAAAATGTTCATAACAAAGCAAAAGAAAAAGCAATAGAGGCAGCCTCCAATCATGCTCCAGGTCATTGAGAGTCCCTCTTCCGTGAGCATTTAGTCCTTCGGAAAGTCCGAGTGTCCCTTACGCGAGACCATGCCTATGACAGCCGACTGAGTAATGAACGTGACTCCTTCTTCCAAGCGCGCTGAAAGCATCACACAATAAGGATCATTGCGTGATAGCATAAACCAACCAAAATACAGAAGGGACAACCCAACATCAATACTCACCACTTCAGCTTTTGTTGGGACTCCAGCTGGTGCTTCAGTTTATTATGTGGTGGAAACCAGTTAAAAACAAAATAAAATAAAATAATAGAATCAACATAGCTAGAGTACTCCTAGACCTGCAAGATACAGGGCCTATTGTAGCAAGTTTTGAAAAGTAAGAGTTTGTCCCATAGAGAAGTTGATCCAGAACCCAAAAATGGGCTATAATAGTAGGCCTCCAGATTAGGTTACAGATCTGACAATCCTAAAGAAAGGGGGAGTTTGGTGTCATGACTACACTAAATTAATCCTAAAAATAGAGAAATAAAATGTAACCCTATCCCAAAGAAAGGGTTAAAAAGAAGATGGTGGTGGTGTGTACCAAAATAAAATGTAAAAAATGGTGAGAAGTAAGCTAGTTAAGTTCAGAGTTTAAACAGTAATGTAACTCAGATTTAGTCTGTCTCTGTAGGGCTCCTTGCTGAGACGCTATCAAAAGCCTCAACAAGGTAGAAATATCTAGTTTAACCCATGCCATTTGGGGTGCTCTTAAGGCTATAGGCTGTCCACTCAAATGGTCACAGCCTATCCTATATAGTCTGTCAAATCCCATTAGTTAAACCAGAAGTTGTCCATCTAGTTCAGAGGAGTGGACTGATCATTTCCCCAACCACTGGACCAGATCAAGTCGTGAATACTATTGCAGCACTATATAATGCCAATGCTACAAGCTCCCCAGATCTGCACACAAATCTGGCTGACATCTATAGGTATTCCATAAGATCCTAAGTGCTTTGCTAAGGCCAACGGCTCACTAGTGCCCACAAAAAGGACCATGCAACAGGTTGAATAGGGTTTTAGATTCACCTGAGCATTGCTACAAACAGCCTGCAATGACTCAACCATAAGTTATAATTATGGTTGCAATGACTCAACCATAAGTTATAATTACTACAAAGAGATCAGATCTAATATCTGATATTGGCTAGGTAAAATAGAGGGGAGCCAGTTCCTGTACAAACCTCCTCACAAGGATCTAGAAGCTCATGTGCAGGGGAGAAGAATCCTTGTCAAACATGTGAATGGACACAACCTTAGTGCTATACTCTGTCCACTCGAATGGTCATAGGGTATCCCATTGGTTTGTCCATACCACAAAGGCTTGAGAAAGAACATGAAAACTGCTGCAGCCACCATGGTCCACAGGCCTCCGAGCTCCTTAGATCTCACTACAAATCCAGCATTGCTTTCCATGGGGCTATCAAACCAAGGGAAATTAGATGGTAAATAATAAATCTACTAGAAATTGAATAGGCTAGTCCCAAATACATGGATCCTAGAGACATCTAAAGCAATATAAGATCTTTAGATCCAATTAGGCATTAAAATAGCAATCCATTAATAGACACAAAACTTACAATGAACTATCTCCAGGCTGCAGCTTGTACACAACTTCTCATCCATAATCCCAATGTATAGAAAAACCTATTACAAACTGAAATAAAACTAAACCTAGCTACTTATAGTGGGATTAGCCAGCAAGTGCTGGGCTAAGAGAGAAGTAAAAGGGGAAAAAGAGGTGACCAAACCCTAAGCCTAGCCTACTAGAGCTCTCAGCCGACAGAGGATGAAGGAAAGACAAAAATAATAAACTCTAAGTACAACTTATATACTCTGTCCATAAGGCTTTCGCTTTGAAGAGTTTAACCCTAATTTTTTTAGCAGACCTGGAACTGTTTCAACCCTTGGATGCCTGGAGATATGTGCCTCAAAATCCATGCCTCAAAAAGTGTGCCCTAGTCTTGGGAAATTCTCAAAAAGTCCTTTAGTTAAAACTAAAAAGTGGAGAGCCTGAGCTTCTCAAGGTTGGCATCTGCATTAGTTCATTCGCGCAGTTGCAGAGCCTTTGCAGAGTAGCCTTTAGTTGGTGAGTAGTGCTTACTCACATAGCCAATCTTCAGTTCATCGCGCAGTTCCTTTGTGCTACATTGCTTTCGCGGAGATGATCTGGAGCGTTAGAACTCTTTGTGCAGATAAAGCTTCAGAAGCTCACTCTCACTGAGTACTCTCGCAGTAAGGTGCCTGTGCTCGCGTAGTAACTGATTAGGCTCTAGGGTATGCGAGGCTGGGCAGGAGAAATTCTGGGCATCTCTCTCTTCTTTGGCTACGTAAGAACTCTGCGAGGTGACAGATTATTCTTTGTGCATATGAACTTGCTATGTTCTGCGCACAGCTACTTTAGGGGCAGATCTTCGCAAGAGCTTCACGAGGATAAATTCTGAGAGTTTAAATCGTAAGATCTTCATGATGTCTTTTATGTTCTCCTCTTGACTACGTGGCCGATCTGCGTGAGGGCAACTTTCACTGCATCTTTAGCTTCGTGAGGGGGATCCTCAACTCTGCGAGATGATTTTTTTGACACCCTGATGTAATGCACTTGCTGCTTTTGCAGCTTCCACCATTCTTAGATAACTTCTTCCATCTGCTAGGCTTTTGGTCAATGATGACCAGTAATTGAATCACCATGGTGAGCACTACCAGGGTGTTCCATTAGACTTTAGCTCGGCTTTCATCTTTACATGTATTCTCTCTCTTCTTTAGACCAAAAAGCAAGGATTTTGTATTAAGCTACACAGATTGTTACTAACTACAAAACATACTTAACAATGGATTATTAGTGACCTTTAGGGCCCATCAAAGGCTAAGTTGAGAGGTGAAAAGTGGTACTTTCAGTGCTCAACACACCCGAAAACCTAAGCTTTGCTAATCCCTAAGCAAAGAAAAAATTAAAACAACTACTTCTAGGAATTTAAATGCCACTTTCGTAGGGCGCACGGATACATTTAGCATATGTAGCAAGCCTTTTAAACCCCTAGGTGATCCCTAGTGGAGGAGTGAAGTCTCCTGAGGGTTTTCAGTGAAGGTACCCACAAACTTCACCATTAAAACAGTTAAAGGTAGTGCAATCAATAACAAAACAAATTTCAATGAATAAAGTCTCAATCCACACCTATCCTTTTAAAATCTGAGGAAATTACAGCAGTAATGCAGCCATTTGCAACTCAAAAATCGACATGCATGTGCATAACCACCAATTAGTTCACATCAGGATACAATGTGCATATAATCAGTACAAAGCTAGCCTTGAATTCAAAAATCAGGTTGGATACAACTCCAAAGAAGTTAAAATTCAAACCTAATTCTCACCAGGGCTATCTCTCTGCAATGAAAATCAAAAGGGTGTTTATATTCTTATCAGCTCAAGGGCAGTTATAGACCCCAAATGGGCCTGCAAGCATGGGCATAGGCAAAGCTTCTGATTTCTGACATCCTCATAACTTTTCACCATATATTAGACAACTCCTCATCTCCACATGACAACTCATTTCACTTTGGATCTACAAGGTCTTTTTAAATGGGTTGTAATGTGGCTTATGGGTGAGGGATATAAAGAATGAAGGGGAAAAAAGGGATTCAAAATTGAGAAATCAACAAGGTAAGGAGTGATTAATGACTTCACTATCTTCATTTCAGCACAACTTTATCTTACTTGATATATTTCAGAATCAAAGTGGTCGGCTTCTCCTCTTCTTTTCAATTTTCAGATGATGTCCTTCTATAGACTTCTCTTTCTTTTCCCTTTTTTTTTTTATATAAATTTTTTTATATTTTATTTTTAGGATGAACTGCCACACAAGAACTACTGATACACTGTTGCTCATATGTTGCTTTTCTTCTCCTTCCACTAAATGTGGACCACTCTCACTATCTTCAACTCCTTCTCCTTTACCTTCTTAATTCTTACAGTGAGGGTACAGTTGAATCAGGCCAAGAGGTTAAGGTGCAAGTACTCCAGTCTTTGTCAAAGAAAAGTACAATTTTTAAGGCTCAATGCGTGTATACAAAAGGGCAGTTTTAACAGGTTGGATTTTCCGGCTCAAACTGTCCCAAAAGAAGGCCTTGGATCATTTCCTTAGTGTCATGAGTGTTGTCAATCAGTTTTGTTTTGGAGGTTCCTAACTTCTAGTGAAAAGGTCTTGACTCAATCAATCCTCAGAGCAGAAATAATGCCAAAAACACTCTTCAAAAGAAAATGGTGGGCCCAAATCTCACCAGGTATGGTCGTCAAATTGACCCATGGGGTGTATTTTGACCTTTTTCTCTCCTCTTATATTCACTAAGTACTTAACTAAAAAAAATTTTTGATGTTAGCTTCATGGTGGTGCAAAGATTTTGAAATTTTTAGTTTCAACATGTCTGCAAAAAAAAAAAATTTAATTTTCCACAAATTTTCTCATTCTAACAAGTTAGGTGGGAATTGATTTTTTTCATCCCAATTAAACCAACATTGCTACACTAAAGTTAACTACTTCATTGGTAGAGCTAGCTTGCCATACCCCCAAACCTATGAGGAGCAATGTCCTCACTGATTTAAAGGTGGATGGGCAACAGGCTCAAGACATAAACATAAACAGAACAGAAACTACAAGAGAGAAATACACAGAGCAAACAATATAAAAACAAACACATAGAAATAAAGAAAGAAAATAGGAAAAGACATTTCATTATAAGGAAGAAAAAAAAAAGATTACAAAGAGATAGAATAATATAAACCTAAGGACAATCTAAATACACATCAACAAAACATCCTGTCAAAACAAAATGGTTCTTCCTTCTGGCTCAGAGAGGAACTGCAAGCTAAGAGAGGGGGGGGGGGGGGAAGAATGGGGATCAGGGAGAAGGATGTTGAGCAGGTGGTGGGGGGATTGAAGAGGATGGGGGGGGAGAAGCAGGTGGTTCAGTCTTTTGCTTCTTCTTCTTCTCCTCCTCCTTGGCCAGGATCCTTTGGACCTCCTCATACTCATCCCAGAGGACTTCTAGTGGGTAAGGCTCCTTAGGCGGTTGCGGGTCCAACCACATCGGGTAGAATTTGTTTGGCAGATCTGTGGGTTTGTCATCCGCCATAGTTGAGAGTAGGGAAGGACTGCAGAGTTTAGAGGAGAATGAATGAGATGAAGACGAACTACCCTTGTATTTAAAGTACTTGGGCGGTGGAATATGAATCAGCATATTAAATCTCGCCTCCTTCCAAGCGCAATTGCCATAAAGAAATTAAAGGAAGTTAGTTACCAATGAATTGCGATTGATATCGGGAATGGTAAGTCGCACAATTCACTATGGGGAAGACGCGCCTCCTTCCAAGCGCAATTGCCATAAAGAAATTAAAGGAAGTTAGTTGGCAATGAATTGTGATTGATATTGGGAATGGTAAGTCTCACAATTCACTACGGGGAAGACGTCGCACAATAAATGCTGTTCTATTTTTAGCAATGGGATTTAAGGTAATACCGCGTTTCACGCAGCTTTCCACAGGTGTTCGCGGAGTAGAATTCTTGTGCAGAACAAATGAACAGTTATAAGAAGGAAAATCGCACTGAAGGACATAGCTCCGCGAGTACAGAATCAGAACTGTGTGTGCCTTGCGAAGTTATGTCACGGAGTAGACGTTGGGACTGACCGCGCGAAGCAGTTTTGCACTTCTCGCGCAGCTTAACTGGTGATCTCCGCGAAGAACAACCATTTGAGTTTTAGAGGTCTCGCGCAATAGAATATTTTGAAATATTATTTTTGCGCTCTCATAACTCCATGAGAAAGCTTTGACATGGCTCGCGATTGTGATAATTAGGCCATAGAACCCCGCGAGAGACCAACACTCCACCTCTTTTCACAATTTGTCCCCTGGCCAGCGCTTCTATAATGTCAGGCACCCATTTTGTGGCCATCAGCATCTATCTTGGTATATATATCCCGTTTCCAAATGATCATGACCGCCCTCATACCAGCACATGCATATCAAAGATTCAAAATGATAAAATTCCTTCATGCAAACAAATTCTATACAGTTACAGTGCTAGTACGTCAATCACCCAGTAGCAATAAGCATTCATCTCTTATGTTACCGACAGAAATGAACAAGTACTCAAAGCATAATAAACAAAGCAGATGAACAAAAACAAATTTCCATAAAATGATAGGTTCCTAATCAAACAAAAACAAACAGCAATGCTAAATAGATATGGCACACATAATACAAAGCTGGGGATCACTGAACAGTGGGAGGTTCATGTAGGTGAATGGTCTGAGGAAGCTCCACTGGGTTGTTCTATACAAATCTTGAGCCTCTGACCATTTACTTTCATGATTTTCCCTGATAATAGATCAAGGATTTCCACAGTAGCAGATGGGGAAGCTTTGATGATAGTGTAAGGTCCATCTCATATGGATTTTAATTTCCCTAAAAAAAATTTAAGTCTGGAGTTGAAAAGCCAAGCCTTAGTGCCAGCTTTGAATTCCTTTCTTAACAGCTTCTTGTCAAAGAATGTCTTTGATCTCTCCTTGTACATTCTTGCATTTGCATATGCTTCTAGCCTCATGTCACCAAGTTTTGTCATTTGCAACTTTCTGTGAGAACCAACAGAAGTTAGATTTAAATTCATTGCTTTGTTAGCCCAATAGGCTCGATGTTCTAACTCTATAGGTAGGTGGCAGGCCTTGCCATACAAAAGCCAAAATGGGGACATGCCAATAGGATCTTGTAAGCAGTCCTATAAGCCCACTGAGCATCATTCAGTTTTTGTTCCCAATCCTTCCTATCGGTCTTCACAGTCTTCTCCATAATATGCTTAACTTCCCTATTGGAAATTTCAACTTGCCCACTGGTCTGTGGGTGGTAGGGAGTTGCAATTCTGTGTGTAACAGAATACTTCTTGAGCAGGTTCACAAAAGGTCCATTACAGAAGTGGCTCTCCCTATCATTGATGATAGCTCTGGGGATGCCAAATCATGAGAAGATATTGTCTTTTAAGAAGTGAAGGATAGCTGTGTGGTCATTGGTCCTTGTGGTAATGGCTTCCACGCAATTGAACACATAGTCCACTGCCACAAGTATGAAGTTAAATCTCATAGATGAGGGAAAGGGGCCCATAAAATCAATGCCCCAAATGTTAAAAAGTTCAACAACTAGGATGGGCTGCAACGGCATGGAGTCGCTCTTGAAAATGCCTCCCATCCTTTGACATCTCTCACAAGCCTTGCAATGTAAGCATGCACCTCTGAACAAAGAAGGCCAAAACAATCCACATTAGAGCACTTTTGCTACAGTTTTTCAACCACTGAAATGACCTCCACATGGTTGCTCATGGGACATTAAAAGAATGTTGTGGAAGTCAGTTTCAGGCACACATCTCCTAATGATCTGATCTGCACAATGCTTATAAAGGTATGGATCCTCCCACAGAAAATGCCTAACCTGCGAGAAGAACAGGTCTTTGTCCATCTTAGACCAGTGTGGAGGGATCCTACCAGCAGTAAGAAAATTGACAATGTGTGCAAACTAGGGCACACTAGATTGCAAAGCAAAAATCTACTCATAAGGGAATAGCTCATTACCAGGTGTTGCTACACATTCATGCAGAATAATCCTAGAGAGGTGGTCAGCCACCACATTCTCAACTCCCTTCTTATCTTTTATCTCCAGATTAAATTCCTGAAAAGGAGGATCCATCTGATCAATCTAGGCTTTGCATCCTTCTTAGCCAGTAGGTATTTCAGGACTGAGTGATCTGTAAAAACCACAATCTTAGATCCCAACAAATAGGGTCTAAACTTGTCCACAACAAACATTGTTGCTAATAGCTCCTTCTCTGTTGTGTGTAGTTCAGCTGAGCATCAGCTAGTGTTTTGCTGGCATAATATATCACTGCAGGTAGCTTATCTCTCCTCTATCCTAAGACAGCACCTATGGCCAAGTCTGATGCATCACACATCAGTTCAAAGGGGAGTGAGTAATCTGGGGCCTGGATTATAGGGGCAATAGTAAGGCACTTCTTCAAGGCCTCAAAGGCCTCAAGGCATTCAACAGTAAATACAAATGGCACATCCTGGCAAAGCAGGTGGCACAATGGTTTAGAAATCTTGCTGAAGTCCTTGATGAACCTCCTGTAAAATCCAGCATGTCCAAGAAATGATCTGATTTGTTTGACAGTCTTGGGTGGGGGAAGATGTGAGATTAGGTCTACTTTAGCCTTGTCAACCTCAATTTCTATGTGGAAGACCACATGGCCCAGTAGATTATCCTGTGTCACCATAAAGTGACTCTTTTCCCAACTTAAGACCAAGTTGGTCTCCTCACATCTTTGTAAAACTCTTTCAAGGTGACTCAGACACTGGTTAAAGTTGTCTCCATACACAGAGAAATCATTCATGAAAATTTCTAGGAATTTATCAATCATATTAGAAAAAATTATATACATGCACCTCTAAAAATTGGTTGGGGCATTGCACAGTCCAAAAGGCATCCTTTTGTAAGCAAAGGTGACAAAGGGACATGTGAAAGTAGTTTTCTCCTGATCTTGGGGATCCACAGGGATTTGGTTATATTCTGAGCATCCATCAAGAAAATAGTAATAAGCCTTCCCAGTCAGCTTGTCTTGAATTTGGTCAATAAAAGGGAGAGGGAAATGGTCCTTTCTGGTCATGGAGTTAAGCTTCCTATAATCAATGCACACTCTCTAGCCAGTGGTCTCTCTGGCTGGCATCAACTCCTCAGAATCAGAGGCAACAACTGTGATGCCTTACTTTTTAGGTACCACCTAGATAGGTGACACCCATTTGGAATCTGAAATGGGGTAAATCACTCCTGCATCCAACAGTTTCACTATTTCTTTGAGGACCACCTCCAACATGTGAGGATTTAATTTCCTCCGCATCTCCCTTGAGGGTTTTACACCCTCATCCAGTTGAATCTTGTGCATGCAAACTGAGGCATCAATGCCTCCAAGGTCAGCTATTGTCCACTCAATTGCTTTCTTGTGCTTCTTAAGAACATTCAGTAGTTTCTCCTCCTGCTCATTAGTGAGAGAGGAGGAGACAATCACGGGAAGCTTGCTCTCTTACCCCAAGAAGGCATATTTCAATGTGGCTGGGAGCTGTTTCTGCTCCAGCTCAGGGGGACTTTTAGTTGAGGGCAACAAAGGTGCCTTAGTGGTTTGAGGAAGGGGCAGCAATATGTGCTGCACTAGGCCCACAGAGGACTCAAGATTTGTGCTATCTTCTATCATGGTAATTTGGGCCCCTTTCACAACTAGGCTCCAAACACGCCTAGGCTTTCAGTCAGATTATCCCAATCCAGCAGATTAGATAATTCCCCTTCTATCAGGCCATCTAGTACATCTACTGCACAACAGTCCTCAATGTCAATCTAAGGCAATGTAGCAGCATGGTACACATTTAAATTGGCCTTCATGTTTCTAAAGGTGACCTCCATTACCCCTGACCTGCATTGAACATAAGCATTTGCAGTAGCCAATAATGGCCTACCAAGGATAACAGGAATTGGGGTTTTTCTTTTGCAAGGGTCCATGTCTAAAACAAGAAAATCAGTTAGATAATAGAATTTGTCCACCCCCATCAAGACATCCTCTACCACACCCACAGGCCTCCTCTCAGACCTGTCAGCCAGTTGGAGCACAACTGAGGTAGGTTTAAGCTCCCCCAAACCTAGCTCCTCATACACTGAAAAGGGGAGTAAGTTCACACTAGCCCCCAAGTCCAAAAGGGATTTTCCAATGGTGTGGTTTCTGATTATGCAGGAGATAGTAGGTACCCCTGAGTCTTATAATTTTTCTGGTGAGGCAATGGACAGGACTGACTCAACATGCTCAACAGTAAAAACTCTTCTGGATAACTGCACCCTTGCTTTCCTCTTTTGGGTGCAGAGGTCCTTCAAAAACTTAGCATAGGCAGGGACTTATTTTATGGCATCAAGTAAAGGTAAATTGATTCTAACCTGCTTGAAAGTCTCTAACATTTCCTCTATTTGAGCATTCCCTTTATTAGGAGGGGATGGGTCAACTAGAGCTTGAAGAAATGGCAGTTGTGGCACTGCTGGTGCCACTGCTGCATGCCTATTGACCTCATGGTCATATTTTTGTCTTTTTCTTTTATCTTCATTTGTTTCTTTATGTTTGGGCTTAGCATCAGCCCCCTTATTCAGCCCTTGCTGATCCACAACAGGGGGTACAATCCTTGGCTCTTTAACACTAACACTTCTTTCATTTTCATTTTTATTTTCCACGACGTCTTCTGTTACCTTGCCCACCAGATTATCAACCACTCTCCCACTCCTAAGGATAGTGATAGCATTGGCATCCTTACTGGTAGAAGGTGCTTCTTCAATCATACACTGCCCTTTAGGATTTGTCAGAGAATGACCAAGCAATATTCCTTCTTCCCTCCTCTTCAGAGCATTACACATCTGTCCTAGCTGGTCCTCAATCTTCTTGATGCTCTGTCCATGAGAATTGACAGTTTGCACTAAGCTCTCCAAATTCTACATTAAAGCCAACATCTGCTCTTCAAATGAAGAGGATCTAGGTTGTTGTGGGGGCTGGCCAACTGGTTGGACTGTGAGACAGATAACAGAAAATTTTGCCTTGGTGGGTAATCTTGATTAAACTGGTGCTGGGGTCTATAAAGAGCTACCATTTGCTACTGCTGGGGTTGAGGATATGAATCTTGTCTCTACCTCATATTTGGATGGTTCCTCCAACAATACTCACCAGGATGTTGCCCAAAAGTTTGAGCAGCATTGGCTTGCTCCATAACAACGTCTGGAAACTGGGTGGCAGATGGGCAATCATGAATAAAATGTGTGGGAGACTGGCAGATCAGACATGCTTCCACCACCTGTGCGACCACCCGGGGCTGCATCACATTCATGAGTTTGTCAAATTTCAAGCTCGGGTTGTCGACCTTTCTCTCCAGATCACCTTGCACCATCACTTCATATATTCCACCTCTAGGGGTGACCTCTTTTACCACCTTAGCTGGAGTGACTATCATTGCGTGACAAAGACTCCTGCTGTATGGAATTTTCTCCTATTATGTCAAACAGCTCCCACGCTTCCTCAGCTGTCTTGTGGAAGTAACTACCACCACAGGAAGCATCCACCATATCCCTGCTCTTAGCATTAATTCCTTGATAAAACACTTGGACAAGCTGCCACAGTGGGATTTGGTGGTGGGGGCATTGATTTAACATCTCCTGATATCTTTCCCAAGCTTCATAAAAATCCTCAGTTGAGGACTGAGTGAATGACAAAATATTTGTCCTCATATGGCTAGTTTTGTTCATGGGAAAGAATTTGGCCAAGAATTTGGTTTGAAGGTCACTCCATGACTGTATGCTATTGGCTGGGAGCTTTAATAGCCATGTGCTAGCTTTGTCCTTGACTGAGAAAGGAAAAAGCCTTGGTTTGTGGCCTCTGGCCCCAAGTCAGCAATATTGAAGGTAGTGCAAAGTACTAAAAATTGGTCTATATGCTTATAGGGATCTTCTTTACTAAGCCAATGAAACAAAGGCAGCATATTGATGGTGGAGGGTTTAATCTCATAATTCCCTTCAACAGAGGGGAATTTAATGCAGAAGGGAGAAGTGTACTCCCCAGGTGCATTATACTCCTTTAATGTTCTCTGCCTCTTAGTCATGATAACTGGTTTAGTTTCAATAGCAGGGTCCTGTGGGGTGCGTCTAGGTCTAAGGATCCTTTCAACCTTTAGATTTGGAAGTTCTAGCTTAGGGTTTATAGACCTTCTACCATGCATATACTCACACCCACAGTAAGTACAGAAAGTGCTCACAAGCACACAAAAAAAATAGTTCAAAGAAAAATTAACAACTATACAGATTTACAGATAAACAAACATAAATGGACTGAGATTTGAGGAGAAAGTAAGTGCAAACAGGGCTAGCTTCACTCCAAATGCAGCTCTAACTTTTCCCTTCTTCTGTTGTTCATTTATGCAAATTTCCATAAAGAATCAATAGTACTTTTATTCTAGTTTTGGTACAGCTACAAAAAATTTGGAAATCTAAATTATAGTACAACCCAGGTCTACTAAAAAGATTAACATCCCCGGCAGTGATGCCAAAAACTTGTTAGGACTCCAGCTAGTGCTTCAGATTATTGTGTGGTGGAAACCAATTAAAAATAGAATGAAATAAAAGAATGGAATCAGCACAGCTAGAGTACTCCTAGACCTGTAAGATACAGGGCCTTTTATAGCAAGTTTTGGTAAGTAAGAGTTTGTCCCACAAATAAGTTAATCAAGAACCCAATAATGGGCTATAATAGTAGGCCTCCAGATCTGGCTACAGATCTGACAATCCTAAAGAAAGGGAGTTCGGTGTCATGACTACACTAAATTAATCCTAAAAATAGAGAAATAAAATATAGCCCTATCCTAATGAAAGGGTTAAGAAAAAGATGGTGATGGTGTGTACCGAAATAAAATGTAAAAAATGGTGAGAAGTAAGTTAAGTTCAGAATTTAAACATTAATGTACCTCAAATTTAATTTGTCCCTGCAATGCTCCTTGCTGAGACGCTATCAAAAGCCTCAACAAGGTAGAAATATCTGGTTTAACCCATGCCATTTGGGGTGCTCTTAAGGCTATAGGTTGTCCACTCAAATGGTCACAGCCTATCCTATAGAGTCTGTCAAATCCCATTAGTTAAACCAAAAGTTGCCCATCTAGTTCAGAGGAGTGGACTGATCATTTCCCTAGCCACTGGACCAGATGAAGCCGTGAATACTATTGCAGCACTATGTAATGCTAGTGCCACGAGCTCCCCAGATTTGTGCACAAACCTAGCTGACATCCATAGGTATTCCAACCCATAAGATCCTAAGTGCTTTGCTAAGGCCAACGGCTCACTAATGCCCACAAAAAAGGCCATGCAACAAGTTGAATAAGGCTTTAGATTAAGTTGGTCATTGCTACAAACGGCTTGCAATGACTCAGCCTCAAGTTGCAAATACTACAAAGAGATCAAATCTAACATCTGATGTCGGCTAGGTAAAATAGAGGGGAGCCAATTCCTATACAAACCTCCACACAAGGCTCTAGGAGCTCAAGTGCAGGGGAGAAGAATCATTCTCAAACATGTGAATGGACACAACCTTAGGGCTATACTCTGTCCAATCGAATGGTCACAGGGTATCCCATTGGTCTTTCCATACCACAGAGGCCTGAGAAAGAACATGAAAACTGCTACAACCACCATGGTCCACAGGCCTCCGAGCTCCCTAGATCTCACTACATATCCAGCATTGATTTCCATGGGGTTATCAAACCAAGGGAAATCAAATGGTAAATAATAGATCTACTAGAAACTGAATGGGCTAGTCCCAAATACATAGATCCTATAGACATCTAAAGCAACGATCTTTAGATCTAATTAGGTATTAAAATAGTAATCCATTGATAGACACAAAACTTACAATGAACTGTCTCCAGGTTGCAGCCTATACACAACCGCTCATACACAATCCCAATGTATATAAAAACCTATTACAAACTAAAATAAAACTAAACCTAGCTGCTTACAGGGGGATTAGCCAGCAAGTACTGGGCTAAGACAGAAGAAAAAGGGAAAAAAGAGGTGATCAAACCCTAACCCTAGCCTGCTAGAGCTCTCAGCCGATAGAGGATGAAGGAAAGATGAAAATAATAAACTCTAAGTATAGCTTATATACTCTGTCCATAAGGCTTTGGCTCTGAAGAGATTAACCTTAATTTTTCTAGCAAGTGTGACACTGTTTCAACCCTTAGATACCTGGAGATATGCGCCTCAAAATCTGTGCCTCGAAAAGTGTGACCTAGCCTTGGAAAATTCTAAAAAAGTCCTTTAGTTAAAACTGAGAAGTGGAGAGCCCGAGCTTCACGGGGCTGGCATCTACATTAGTTCATTCGTACAGTTATGGAGCCTTCGCGCTGTAGCCTTTAGTTGGTGAGTAGTACTTACTCGTGCAGCCAATCTTCAGTTCATCACATAGTTCCTTTGCGCTGCATTACTTTCACGGAGATGATCTGGAGCGCCAGAACTCTTCGCGTAGATAAAGCTTCAGAAGCTCTCTCTCTCACTGAGTACTCACGCAGTAAGGCGCCTGCTCTCGCGTAGTAACTAATTAGGCTCCAGGTTGGGCGAGAGTTGCGCGAGAGAAATTTTGGGCGTCTCTCTCCTCTTTGGCTACACGAAAACTCTGCAAGGTGATAGATTGTTCTTTGTGCATATGAACTCGCTATGTTCTGTGCACAGCTGCTTTGGGGGCAGATCTTCGCGAGAGCTCCGCGAGGACAAATTTTAAGAGTTTTAAACCACGAGATCTTCGCGATGTCTTTTTTGTTCTCCTCTTAACTGCGCGACCGATCTGCTGTTAAGTGGTGAAAAATGCCACTTTTCACCCCTTAACCTAACCATTGACAGACCTGTGAACACACTAATAAGCCTATGTTGAGTGCCTTTTGTAGATAGCAGTGAAAGATGGTAATAATGTAGAAAACCACTTAAGAATGCCCAAAAAGAAGCCATCTCTCAGCACTATGTAGACCAAGCAATAGTACAACAGAGGGTAGCACATCACTGAGCCCTTGGAATGTGTGGCTGCAGTAGAACAAAGGAAAGGGACTGAAGACAGGTCTTAAAACAACCTATCGAAAGGGCAACTGGAAGACTTCGATAGGAGCTGATGGATAAAAGAGAAGAATTTGTGCAGTTGGAGAAGGGCTCGATAGGATCTGAAGGTAGAAAGAGGAAGATGTGCTAAAGTGAGGGATTCGACAGGATCCCTGAACCTATCGAGCAGATAAATGAAAGAGAAAGCTCATCCTCTCGAAAGTTTGCCTAAGGAGAAAAAGAGAACTTCTCGAAGGCTTCCTGAACCTATCGAAAAGAAGATGCTGGAATTGAACCTATCGAAGGATGCTTAAGCCTTTCGATAGGAATGAGAGCTAACATATCAGGATGACGGCGTGCAGAGCTGAACCTGTCAAAAAGGACCTCTAGACCTATCGAACTACTCGGCCAACCTATCGAATACTCCAAATAATGGGCTGAGGACCTTGAAGCTGTAAAGAGAAAACTCATCCTATCGGTACCTATCGAAGAGACCAGGGAACCTATCAAAAGGGATTACAAGTTTACTTTTAACCTGTCGAAAGCTTCTCCAACCTGTCGAAATAATGTGTTGAATTCCTCAGAAACTATGCTATGTACACGCTGAGACTTGATAACCTGTTGCACACAAACCGAGGCACTTTGATGACTGGCATGAGGTTCTAGAAGATACCCTAAAAAGTCCTAACCGACTCACGTGCTTTAACAAAACTCTAACAAACTCTGACGACCTTCTAGAAGGGATTTTTAGAGAGAAAAATAGAGGAGAAAGCTATATATAGAGATCCCCAATTTCCATTGGGGAGGATCAAAATTCTAAACAATTTCTTGAAGATCAGAGCTTCCAGCGAGATTCTATTTTCCTTCTTTTAGCCCGACCATGGTTGACTAATTCCCTAGGAGCAGCAAGGAGTGAGTTAGGTCTGTGACTAGGTAAGGTTAGGAGTATTGCTGGGGTTAATTCCTGCACAGACTACAGATCTGAGAGCATTTCATTATAGAGTGAGTTTGATTGCAATGTAAATGTCATTTTCAATGTTTTAATTAGATCTAAAGCTCTTTTGATTCCTCTTGGTGCTCGATCGGATTTGTGTAGAGGAGTTGCTTGATCAGCTCACCCACTTAACAGGTAGACCTCTTGGATATCATCTAAATTCCCTGGATCTAATATCCCTATAATTTCCTGCATTTGTGACCTAGAAATTGCAGCATCTATAGTGGTTTTAATTGTTCTAATTGAGGCTCTGGCTTTGTAGGAGATCTCTAGGATGGTCTATGACTATTAAAGTGGATAGATGATAACCTTAAGGTAAATCTAAGCTCAGGCCTCAATTGGATTCATCTACTGCAATCCATGGATTCGATAAAGTCTATAGCATGGTCTGTGACCATTAAAGTCAGCAGATCATAGACTTAAGATCAGGTGGATCCTATGATTTGGAGTGGAATTTATACCCTACAGCTGTGCTTGTGGCCAGCTGAGGGACTTGTGTGCTTATGAACCCCTGTAATATGCTTAGCTCAACCTGATTGCCTTGAAAACAACCTCCGAGCTGTTCTTCTCCATTTTCTGAGTTTTAAAACCCTCCATCTGTAATACCTGAGGCTCCAAATTCGATCTAAGACAATTTGCATTTTAATTGTAGTTTAGATTATGTGAAACTCCAATCTAATCTCTCCCCTGTCTTTTAGCTAGATCAACATTAGTTAGGGTGCCAAATCTCTTATAGATCTGGAGATTTACCTTATTCCAAACCACCTCTCTATGGACTTACCCTTACTTTTAAAACTTACTACAAAGGATCCTGTATCTTGCAGGCCTAGGATTTTCCAGCTGTGCTGAACCCATCTCTGTTTTCTCTTGATGTTTACACCTTAAATCAGCACACTGGAATTCCCGAACATCTGCGTGAGGGCAACTTTCACTGCATCTTTAGCTTCGCAAGGGGGATCCTCAACTCTACGAGATGATTCTTTTGATACTCTGATGCATTGCACTTGCTACTGTTGCAGCTTCCTCCATTCTCAGCTAACTTCTTCCATCTACTAGGCTTTTGGTCAATGATGACCAGCAATTGAATCACCATGGTGAGCACTACCAGGGTGTTCCATTGGACTTTGGCTCGGCTATCATCTTTACATGTATTCTCTCTCTTCTTTGGACCAAAAAGCAGGGATTTTTTATTAAGTTGCACAAATTATTACTAACTGCAAAACATACTTAACAATGGATTATTAGTGAGCTTCAAGGTCCATCAAAGGCTAAGTTAAGAGGTAAAAAGTGATACTTTTCAGTGCTCAACAGCTTCTCGCAGGTATGCAATATGGCAATACTAGTCCGCCTGTTGAACGGCTGATTCATAAACCTACAAAAGAGGGGGAAGAATGAAAAGGTCAGTAGCACAAAAGACCAAGGAAGGCATGTTACCAATAGAAAAGAACTCACCCCAGGGACCAGCTCAAGGGGATGTACTCTAACAAACTCGACAGAAAGATGATCACGTTCAGCCACATCAGCACACAAGCCAGAAAGAAATGTGTCATCCATTCACCTGAAAGCACCTTCGACCCCCGCGGCAGGCACCCTACACCAGGAGCATCTGAAGGTCCTACACCTGCCTCCTCTGATGGACCTACCTTTGTACCCACGTCAGGTCCTGCTACCTCATCAAACTGAAATAGAAAAGGAAAATAAGAAAATTGATTAGCAAAGCACTACCTCGGTAAATCAAAAGGATGAATTGACAAGCAAAGGAAGGGTAAGAAAAATATCAGGCCCTGTGGCCCTCCGAATGCCAAAAAGTTAGCATCGGGAATGAAGCGTGGAAGAAGGGTCCGATAGGGGAGGGATTCGTACCACTGGTGGTAACCTCCATACTGAAAAAGACCATCAACCGGGATCCCATGATGAAGGAGTCTCCCAGTAAGCTCCTCAACCGTACCATTTGGCGCCATCAGTCAAAGATTGCAATCATAGCTCAAAAAATCTAACTGATAAAGAAAAGGGAGAGCCAAACCTACTCGGGGATCATCAAGTCAAACTGCGACCTTAGACCCAATTCTAGATGCTTCATCCCCGCTTCTCAGTGACGGTCTGGGAGCCAACAACTCATGAGAGGATAGGTATACTCGCCTGTAAAGAGCATGGGATGGGCACGTAGGAAATGCAACTACCCTCAAATCTGAAAAAGATGAACAAACAAAGAACATATCAAATCAAACAATGAAAGTCAAAGGTAATGAACTAAGAGGGGTAAAATCAAGTGGGTTACCTCAATCACATTCCAAAAATCGAGGACAGAGGCAACATCCCAACCGACGCTCTAGCCAAATTGCCCTTTAGCACAACGTAACCAGCACCGCCCCAGTCAAAATGATGCACGTCCCCCCAATTGTACTTCAAACAGAGGAGGGAGAGCGCAACATGACCTCCACTAGCATTGGCAAGAATGGTCTTTCCCATGAGGTATAAAAGGGAGATACAGGCCAGCACTAAGGTGCGCTCAGGCTCAATGACAACGTCCACATCTGGCTAGTGCGGATCAACCAGCTCATCGACCCCAAATAGACTCTCCAGCTAGGATAATTTGACGTCAGGGTCGGTCATGTTGTTGAAAGAGGGATATGCCCCGATTAGCCAAGTTACCTCCTCATGACCAGGAATGCAAGGGTAGACTACCGGCATTCCCCCTATCGCAACCTCCATGATCCTAGCCTAGTCTATAAGGGTGATGGTCATCTCAGGAACAGGCATGTGAAAGGTCATCGTCTCTGGATGAAACCTCTCCACCACTGCTGTGACGTAGGATGTGTCTCCCCGCATAGCAGGGCATGAATAAATGTCTACAAAACCCACCTAGGCCAGGAGAAACCTCACGGCAAAGGGGAGGTGGACATAGAAATTCTGAAGATGAAACCACCCCCGCGAAACATGAGATGGGGCAAGGGTTGCATCAAAAGAATTAAGGATATCAATCCCAGATTGAAGAGCATGAACTAAAAAGGATAGGAGCAACTAAAGACTTTTTTTTTTTACCTGGCTACCGATCTCAAAGTTGGAGATATGGGTGTACTGCTGATGGAGTAACCCACTGTGGGCCGCTTCGCCTTGCATCTCATACCAAATGTGAGTTGATCTCTGCACCTAGATGAGATGGTCCCCTCGGATACCATAAATCACATCAGGGCTCCCCTTGTGGGCCTGGTCCTCAGTGCTTGATGAATTCTGGGCCATCCTGAAATAAGAGGCACCGCCAAAATGTTAAAGGATGTTAAGCCAGAGGAAATGCTACGCTTGCCAAAAGAATTATGGAACTGAACGAACGTAAGTATGCCTCGTTCATACCAAAATATTTAAGAAAATTTAAAAAAAAAGTATCAAATAAAAGAAGAAAGATAAAAAAATAAAAATTAATAACAAAATGAATATAAAAATCTCTTTACTAAGAAAAAACCATGTTTTCTTAACCCGCATGTTTTCAAAAATGGGGATCACCATTGATCAAAATTTTACTAGAATCCATTCTAGGAGTGCATCTACATCATTAATTCAATCAAAGGCATTTTTGTTTTCCCAAAAATAAATCCTTTTTATCTTAGCCCTAAATACATTGATAAAGAAAAAGAGAGTCAAGAAAATTCAAAAAGAGGGCACGAATCACCCGAGTTTTTACCCAAAAATCCATTCAAATACACATAGAATCACTTTAGGGATCACATTTGCATTAGGAAACACCCTTTTAAATCATGTAGATACAAGAACCCTAACCACATTGGCATAAGATCAAATAAATTTCAAAGGAAAAGGGTTTTTAGATTGAATACCTTGATAAGAGTTTAAACCATAGGTCTGGAGTGGAATGCGCGTTCAATCAATGATAACTACACCGGCACAATGTCAAGGGTAAGGGTTTGAATCGGATCTAGGAAGCACAAGGTAGGACTCCCATTTCAGTTTTAAGAGAGGGAGAGGAGAATTTTTTTAGAAAATGAGTATTTTCGGGTCCCTGGTCGTGCCCGGCCATTTCAAAACTAGATTTTGGCCTAACGTATGTAATACATACGCTAGGCATAAATCTCTAGATTTTGGCCTAGCATATGTAATACATACACTAGGCTTATCTCTGCCCCCCGATGGACTTTAGTTTCATTTTGCTGGATGGGCCGGTAGACAAGTTTGAGTGACTAGATCATGTTGCACATATTCCCAAAAAGCGTATTGACTCTCATTTGATCCGCTCGGGAAATAGTGCTAAAATAAAATTGTTTAGAGGTCAATGAGCAGGCTCAAAAACCTCGAACAAACATCAAAAACAAAAAAATATATATAATAATGATAATACTAAATAAAAGTACATTTAATAAATCTATATAATAAATAAACATATGTGGCTTAAAGAAAAAAAAAGGTAAAAAAAAGGGGGGGGGCACATACTCCCAAAAAGCGTTGTGACATCAATATTCACTCTGCTTGGGCAGTTGTGCTAAATTATCTTTGAGATCGATGGGTTTGCCTGAAAATCTCGAACCCTACCTCGCGTAGGGGCACCCGCGACTGATCAAATGGGGCAGTCAATGCCTAATGGGATTGAACACACATTGTGTATCACCGCGTCTTTGCTTTACGCCAGTCTTGAAGTATAGGTCGATCACCCTCTTACTGATGGGGCTGTCTTGTTCAAAATATAACTAAAACATCACACCTCATCAATTGTATCAAGGAGCAGTCATTTTTCCTGACATATTGGGCTTTCGCAACTCGCACCGTCTCGGTCATGCCCAGTAATGTCGCTAAGCGCTTGGGGTTCGATAGCCTTGAGGAACCAACATTTTTCCCGACATATAGGGCTTTCATTTACTCACCATATTACCATCTTATGTTTAAGGTTTGCTTTGAATACGACGGAACTGTTAGCGTGCCTTGGGCCTCTTCGGACATCTCTTTCTTTGGCATGTGATCATTAGTGATCAAATACCAAAGAACGACATCTGTAAACACCCAAATTTGGCCCAAGACCTAATTAACTTACACTTCGAGAAGGGAGTATCCTCCGAGCTTTCGAGAGCACTTCCTGAACCCTTAGCATGTCCCAAACCCTTAGAAGCCTTTCCCTGACCCTTAGAGTAAACCCTATCCTATAAAACCCCTCTCGAACCCTTTCTATACCCTCCCAGGCAGTGGTTGAGAAGAGGAATGCCAGGGTTTGCACTGACCTTTTCCAGAACTAGGACTTATCCTATCAGAGAGAAGAGGTTCCTAGCTTTCCAACAAGCCAAGAATCACCTCAATCCGATCTCTACACCAAGAGTTATGGCCGATTGAAAGTCAGGCTTACTTGCAGGAATTTGTCTAGCGTATGTATTACATACGCTAGGCCAAATTTTGGCAGTTTTTGGCCTAGGGTATGTATTACATATGCTTGGTCAATTTTGTCACATTTTGGCCTAGCATATGTATTACATACGATAGGAAAAAAAACTTGTTTTTTGTGGGCCCCCACAGCGGGCTCTGAACCTTCAAGTTTCTGAAGATTACTCTTCCTATACCTAGCGTATGTAATACATACGCTAAGCTTAGGAACAATGTTTTTTAGATTTTTGTTAAAATTCAAAATTAGGGTTTAACTTATTGACCACCGCAATGTTTGGGGCGGGTTTTGATAGGACTGTTGCACCGCCATTTGTTCTATTTGCAACCCTTTTGCCACTTAGATGCCTCTCCTATCATCTACCATTAAACCCCATTCACACCTTTCCACAACCATTAAAATCCCAAAAACCTTAGATCTAGGATTACCTAATTACTAATCTCATTAGCTCTTACGTATCCTCCTAACCTACCCTTTCTCTATAAGTAGAGCCCCCCCCCCTTGGACTAAGGGCTTGAAAAAAATTCCAAAAGAGAGAAAAATATTAGTGCATTCACCCTCCTTTTTCTATCATACATCCCTCAAAATTCCAGCACCACTTTGTGCTCTTTAGATCCCATTTTATACCATTGATCCATGAGATTTAGCCAGAACTACCCCCTAGCCTTCTGCTCTTACCTCTTAGCTCCCTACCCTTAGAGATCAAGACCTATTTCTCCAACCATCTGCTCTTGGAAGTTCAAAGACACTCTCAAATGAGGATCCACAAGTGTGCTGGAAGGGCTTGAGAGCTCCGGCTCTCCCCTCTTATCCTCTACCTTCTTTACTCTTCCTTTATCCTAGAATTTGAGCCGTTATGCCACCGAAATTCCAATGAGTGCGGAGGGCTTAAATAGGATCCTGGTGCCTTTGGGCAAGAGGAAGTGTTGTCTTTTTTTATTTTTTTCCTTTTTTACTTAGCCATAAGTAGATACCTCTTACGAGTGGGTTGATCGGGTACCTAACACCTTCCCAATCGATAACCGAAGCCCCTATCCAAGAGCCTTTGGCGTAGACCGAAATCAGATTCATATTTTTCCACTACGGTGCTTTCAACATTGATTTAGGTTTTTGGGACACCAAAAGCTCCTGGTGGCGACTATATATCATATAGATACGAGTGCATCATTGCAACGGACTCGCGGGAGCCCACGGTTGCACACATATCTCAACGCTATAGGATCCACACATAATCACCATCGTCCCAATTCCCTAACTAAACCAACCAAACCCATCGACCCATTCTGACATTAAAAGTTCCACCACTTCATCAGCACTAAAGAAAAACTCGCTGCGACACAACCCTGCCACATCATTCGAACTAACCATTACATAATCTAAGATCTGCCAAAGAAAGAAACCAAACAAACGCCCCATCGCATGACCATTGGGTCCCATCGTAACCCACCATGGCATGTAACCAAAAGGGAGGACTACCAACATCCCATCACAAAGAAGTAATCAAAGCCGAACCCGCAATATGTCCCATTGCGACCATCAACATGCCCAATGCACCAACAATCATAAGGTCCTCTCGCAAATGCAATGAAAATCCTCCTAGCAATAAATCATGTAAGTATCACCCTCCTTCGCTCTATATTCTCTGTAAATAAAGGTAGCTAATATTAAGTCCAATGTTTTCAAAACCCAACTCTCCTAATACGCGAATCACTGTAGTCCTCTCAAAAGAGACAATCATCAGTAACAATGAGAAGGTTAGATGGAGTATCCGGCATATCAAGAGTCATATTGACCATAAAAGAAAGGTCGAGTCCCTAAATCCCGTATCGATGGATCTCCTTAGCAATGTTTTGAAAGCCACGCTTTCTGAAGTTTTTATCAAATTGATCTTAAGTTAAATCCCCAACTTTCAAAACCACCTATCTATCAAAATTCTATCTCCCATCACCCCAATTCTTTCTATCCCCTAGGAAATTGAACACCGAGTATACTCAACTTTGAAAACTCACAAATGTTTATTGGAAACGGATCCCTGACGCATCGTTGGTGTGAGGAATGATGTGCCCAGTCTTACATGATTTGTGTAAGCCTTTGCCATCATACTATATTTTATTATCTGGTCACTTGACCTCATCTCTAGACATTCGTATGATGCCACCCATACCTTGATTGCATCAATTTACCTCTGTTTGATTGCGATATGCATTAGGTCGCAATATGCGACGAGATGCGATATGCACCCGTGGTTGAGGATACACCTCTTGACCGCTACAATCTGGCCTGTGAATGCTTCCTTTTAGCTTGCACTGATAAGTAAGAAAGCCAAGCATTCAATGTCAGCTCCCTAGTTTACACATGTGATTTCTCAATGAAACGAGAAGGCACCCTTAAATGGTGGTGTCTACATCTTTTACGCATTCTTGTTTCACAAGAATGTGTCGAAGAGGGGAATCTATAGACACCCCATTTTAACCCTCTCGGAGTATACAAACCTATTCAGTCAACCCTTGACCTTGCCCATGACCTTTGGAAAGGTACCAACCCTCTCTAAGAGTCTTAAAAACCCCACAAACCCCACATCTGGGGCTCATACACCATATAAATAGTGTATGGGGGAGATCCTGGATGAAATCTCAACCCACTTATCCGAACCCAATTACGCCTGACAGGCTCTCGAATTTCTTGCATGCAACCATACGCGAAATTTGATTGCACGCATGGATACATGTGCAATCAATCAAAATTGGATTGGGGCACACATTCCGTGCACTGACCTAGGCCTCGAATTATGCGCATAGCCTGCTGCGTGAAATTCAATTACACGAATGCCTATATGTGCGTAATTGGTCCAAACATGGACTTGGAATTTAAATCCTATGACTGCCCAAATTCCTGGATTGTGCATTTGAACCCATGTGCGGAATTGGATTATGCATGTGACCCCATGCACGAAATTAGTTCCATGCAGACTGAAACTAGGATACACGGCTGAGCCAGTCAGCCAGTCACTCCCCAGTCGATGATTGACTCCCAGGGAGTTACGCGCATTGAACCATGCGTGGAATTCGATTCCATACATGGTTGTACGCCCATAATTGGTTAATTGTGCACATGCTCCTATGCGTAGAATTAACCCGATACCTATTAAAAGACCTCCACTCCATGCCCAAACTCACCAATTCAATAGCACTTTCTTCTCTTTCTTAAGCTTAGTCCTTTTAGAAAATTCGAGGTTCTCTCTGGGGTTCTCAATGAAGAGCGTTGAGTTGCTTTCTAGACTTCTAGAATTGCAGACTCTTTTTTAGGAATCTCAGGTAGTCAGGATAGCGATATTGGCTAGCTAATCCTGACTCTCGAAGGAGTATTAGAGGAATAAGCGCCCTTAGCCTTAGATTCTTTGGAAACCCCTACCCAAATTCTTAGCCTAGAGCCAATTAGGTCCTTATCCCCCTTAAGTTTTTAGTCTCAGCCACCCGATTTTCCTTAGGGAGCTTATGGAGGGTACCCAGGAACGGGGCCAATCCTCCCAAGCATAGTGCGCCAGCACCCTCCTTTTAGATAGGACCAATAAGAATAGGCTATCCCTAGCTGTTGAAGACGGCCGACCGATGTTCAGTAGAGGAGTCAGCCTGCATCTCCATGCACATGATAAATAATGTGTTGCAGCATCGATAAATATCTGCAACTGACAATCGCATCAACCCAAGTATTTTTTACTTAGAATTCTCCTTTTCCTTTCTACACTTAATATTCCCTAGTTTATTATTCGACCGCTTTCCGCCAGAGTCCACGTGGACCGAATTGGGCCACTTATTCCGGGGACCGAAAGGAACCTAGAAAAAGGGTGTACCAACAAAGGTGTATTTCTAAAAATTCCTCTATTTGCTTTTAAAGAATAAAAAATTGTTTGTTTAAAACTAGAATGTAGGGATTGAAATAAAACTATTTAAATGAATAAGCTTAGTTCCCTATCACAGAGTTCATAATCCTAATCAATTTTAATTTATTTCTTTGAATTCCATGTAATTATCTTAAAGCGACAATGACAAGATAAGAAGACTAAAAGATAGATTTAAGAGACAACGACAACATAAACCTTTCTAGCTTAAAATTATTAATGAAACTAAGGCTACAACGGTAACATAGTCGGGGATGGAACTTAAGTAATCTAAAGCTTAAGGCAACAATGACAAGAAAGAGATAGAGACTATAGAAATCGTGAAAATCTTTCAAAACTCATAGAAAAGTTTTAAAACACATATTTATTAACTAATTACAATTCTGAATTCAGAAAACTAAGAAACTCTTAATTATTTATACTAATCTTTGATATCGGTTCCCTAAAATTAAAAAGAATTAGCTACTCATTATTCTATTAAATCGAAAACAATTATAAAAGACTGAATTTAAAAGTATTGAAATTAAATCTAAACTATTTTTAAATCTTCGATCTCCCAGATCTTAGTTGTTAGCTATGATCGAGAATTCCTTCGATGATCTAAAGACTGAAATTATAAACTTAAATAAAAACTCAACTACTTTGATCTTCCAGCTTCCCAATCTTAGTTGTCAACTATGATTGAGAAATCCTTGGATTGTTATTTTGGACACTGGCTCTCTTATTTATTGAGTCATAGGAGGCCAGTTACAATAATTTAGGACTCAATTCTATGCAAACTACCTAAAACTACTTTTCCTAAAACTATTCTTCCTAACATGTATCCTTCTTCTTTTGGAACTTCTTCTAAAATCATGGGTTCTTTCTTCCTTCTTTCGGAACTTCTTCTAGAATCATGGGCACAACCAACTGATATGTTTGTGGGACAAGCAAGTAAAATTTTTGCCTAGGTGCATATCCTTGGTTGAATTAGTGCTGAGGTCTGTATGGAGATGGCAACTGCTGTTGCTGGGATTGTTGGTATGTGTCATGTCTCCACCTCAGATTTGGGTAGTTTCTCCATGTGTACCCAACAAGTTGTTGCCCATATGCTTGGGCATCATTTGCATGTTCCATAACTAATTCAGGAAATTGGTTGGCTGATGGACATTCTTGAAGTGAATGTGTTGGAGATTGGCATATCAGACATGCCTCTTCCACTTGTGAAGCCATCCTAGGCTACATCACATTCATCAATTTATCAAACTTTAAACTCAGATTGTCCACCTTCCTTTCTAATTCACTCTGCACCTTGGCCTCATACATTCCACCTCTAAGGGTGGATTCTTTCACCAATTTACCTGAGGTCTGACTGTCATTGCGAGATAATGACTCCTGCTGCATGGAATTCTCACCTAAAATGTCAAACAACTCCCATGCCTCATCAGTTGTCTTGTACAGGTAACTACCCCCTCATGACCCATCTACCATGTCCCTACTTTTGGGATTAATTCCTTGGTAAAAGACTTGCACAAGTTGCCACTGTGAAATTTGGTGGTGTGGACATTGTTTTAACATTTCTTGAAACCTCTCCCATGCTTCATAAAAATTTTCAGTTGACGATTGAGTAAATGACAATATGTTTGTCCTCATCTGACTAGTTTTATTCATGGTAAAGATTTTTGCTAGAAATTGGCTTTGAAGGTCACTTCATGTCTGGATGCTATTGGCTGAGAGCTTAGAGAGCCAGGTGTTGTCTTTATCCTTTAGGCAAAAAAGAAAATGCCTAAGCTTGGTGGCTTCAGGTCCCAGGACAGCAATGTTAAATGTGGTACAAAGTGCCAAGAATTGATCAATATGCTTGTAAGGATCTCCCTAATTGAACCCATGAAAAAAGATAGTAGCATGTTGTTGTTGCTTCTAAGTGTGCCTGATTTATGTGTGTTTTGAAAACAGGTTTGCAACTGCTAACTTATAATGAATCTAGAATATTAAAAAGAGTAAAGAAATATCAGCACAGGTAGAAGTGAATTAGCCTGCAAGATCAGGGCCAATTGTAGCATGTTTTAAATGTAAGTGAATAAAAGATCGTCCACAGAGAATTTGTCTAAAATGCAAGATAAACCTCCAGATCTGAGCTACCAGATCTGGCCTCTTATCCTATCTAGAAAGCACATAAGATGGGGAGGTTGAATTTGCCACATTAACTAAATGATAAAAGTAGAAGTTAAACTAAATGATCCAGATCCGAGTTGGGGGAACGTTTGAGGTAAACTTATAAAAGATGGAGAAGTAATATCTAACTTTGATTTGGTCCTTGAAATCTAATGAGAATGACTGCAGCTCAACTGAGAGGTGATCCAATCTTCATCTGGCTACAAGCGCAGATATAAGAGAAATAAATCTAATTCAAGGATTAGGCTTACGCTTTTGGCTATGGTCTGTCCACTTTAATGGCCACAAACCATCCAATAGTCTTTAATCCAAATCCTTAATTTAGAACAAGAAACATCACTACAAATGCCGTGAGAGACTAGGTTACAAACACTAACTCTCACAGGATTAATGAATCAAGGGAAATTGCAAGAAAAACGGTGAATCTAAAGGAGTCTAATGCAATAAGGAGATCAGAGGGAACCCTTAACATGAGTCCAATGGAGAATGCATGGTTTACAGCAACCTTTTCAAATTCACCATTACAATTACAGAGCACAGCTTAAACAGCTCTCAGATTTGTAGTCTTGAATACAACTCTCCTTTGAATTACAGAAGTATCTCACAGCTCTCAATTGTAAGTAAAAAGTGAGGCTATTACAGGGATTTCAGACAAACTATCTGATTTGGAAATGGGGGAATAGGAATGAAACTCAAAATCTGGATGCCCCACTTGGGCAAATGGTTCGTCTATTTATAGTTTTCCCTAAGTCCAGCTCAGATGTGTATCAACCAATCAGAAGTGCTCAGATCTGTATTGACCAATGGTAGTCGAGCACGAGGATCCAGATCTGTTCTGGCCGATCAAAATTCCTCGATCTGGTTCAGCCAATCAGGTGAAAAAAGCATCAATTCTGTTATGCATTTTGAAAGTATGTTAGAGTTTTTAGAAGTTCCCGCCAAGTTATTTCATCTCTGGGTGCTCACGTGGGGTGGAATATGCCTTCGCTTCATGCTTAGAATCCTCTGGAATGTCCCTAGGTTTTTAAATGCATTGGGACGCGTGAAACAGATTACTGAATTGCCCTTCAAAAATTGGGAATCTCCAAAATACCTTTTCGCATAGCTTAGGGGACTTTTCGCAAGGTGTTGTAACTCCTGAAGCTCTTTTCGCAATGTTCTGGTTTTGTTCGAATTGAGTTTTCTTCTTTTCGAAAAGGTCAATCATCTCTTCGAAGAGTTCAGATGCTCTTCGAAAGCTAAGCCTAGAGTTTTAGTTCTTTTCGCAGAGGTCAGGTTCTTTGCGAAAAGTACTCTATAGGGCATTTTTCTGTTCGAATTGCTCCATACTTCTTTTCTGGGTTGAGACCAGGTCTTTGCCTCTTCAATTCAGACCTTTCAACAGCTAGTAAGGTTGTTTCTTCTCTTTCTTCCTTTGGATTGACATGGATTGTCATCTTTTTGGCACTTTTAAGCTGCTTTTATGGTTAAGTCTGTCTTTATTGTTAGCTGCAACCCAAGCACTTAAAACACTTATTTAGTTCTCTCAAAGGTCTATCAAGACTCAAGTTAAGGGGTGAAAAATGGTATTTTTCAGTTCTCAACACACCCCCAAACCTAAGCTTTGCTAGTCCCTGAGCAAAGATAAAATTAAAAAATGAAGTAAAAAGCCACTTTTGTAGGGAGCACAGTTGCATTTAGCATATGCAACAAGCCTTTTAAACCCCTAGGTGATCCCTAGTGGAGGAGTGAAGTCTCCTGAGAGTTTTCAGTGAAAGTACCCACAAACTTCTTCAATAAATCAGTTAAGATCACTGCAGTTCTGTTACAGCGAACTTTCATCCAATCTGTTTATTCACACCTGCATCAGTCATGTTGTAAGAAAATTTTTTCAAGAAAAAACATCAGTTCAAAACTAAAATTCTGCTGTAATTCTTGTTACTACTCAGTCAATTTATGTCAAAGGTTATTTACAAGAAAAATTAATGAACAACTTGCCTTCGATTTAGGAATCCAGCTTCGTTGTTACCCCAATGAGTTGATTTCAAACCCAACTCTCACCAAGATTTTCACTCAACATGCAAGTAAGAGGGTTGTACTATTTCACACGGCTCAAGAGCGATTCTGACCCTCAAATAGGACTGTAAGCATGAGCATAGGCATTGCTTTTAGTTTGGAATTCCCTGCTCTTTTCACCATAGATTACACAAATTCTTATCTCCATGTGATAGCTTAATCCATCATTGATCAGTAAGGACTTTACTGGGGTTGTAATGTGGCTTATGGGTGAAATTTCTCATGAATAAAGGGGTGGAATGGTGTTCAAATTTGAGAAGTCAGTCAAGGTAAGGAGGTGATATACAAACCTTCTTTACTTCAGCATATTTTCATTTTCTTCTTTGAATTTCCAGAGCCAAAGTGGTCATCTTTTCTCTTTCTTTTTCAAACTTCCAATGAAATGCCTTCTCTCTTTTTATTTTGCTCAAATATATATATATATATATATATATATATATATATATATATTTTTTTTTTTTTTTCTTTTCAAATTAGCATTGACTGGAATGCCACATTTCCTCTGCTGTTACATCATTGCCTTCAACTTGTACTCTTCTTTTTGTTATCAAATTGTTACTCAATTCTCCATTCTTCAGCTTCCTTCCCTTTATCTTCTGACTTCTCGGAGTGAGGGTTAGGCTAAATGAAGTTGATGAGGTTATTAGATGAGGTTTCAAAGGAATCTTAGATTTGTACTCAAATGGTGTGTATCAAGGCAGTTTCAAAAGGTGGGGCTTTATAAGGTTCAAAGCTGTCCAAAAGGAGGCCTTACATCATGTCTTTAATATCACGAGTGCTATCAAATTATTTCAATTTGGATATGTGTAACTTCTAGTGCAAAGCGATTCAATCATCCCAAAAGTAGAAAAATTGCCAATTCATACCTCCAAAGAATACATTTCAGTGCCCAAACCTCACTTTGGTTTTATCAAATTCCTGAGGTGTATCCTCACTGTTTTCCTTCTTTTTAGGTTTACTAAAACATCAATTTTCTTTTGGAAATTTCCTGACATTCACTTCATGAAAGTATTAGAATTACACTAGAAATTAATTTCAAAAAGTTTTTTTTTTTTTTTTTTCAAAACAGCAGGTGTGAAATTACTTTATTTTCAAAAATTCCACTGATCATAAGTTGTACTGATGTTAACTCAATTATTGATTATTGATATTTCTGTCACACCCCCAAACCAAAGGGGAGCAGGGTCCACACTGGTCCAAAGCAGAGAAAATATATAAGCAAGAAAAATAAATAAATCATGATGACAAGAAGACAGACAGAAATGCATAGTAATTACACAAGAAAAACAGAATTTTATATTACAAACTCATAACACAGATAAGTACAATGTGATCTAATAACTGGGGTCAAAATCTGTATCATAAGTTGGTTCAATTGGCTCAGAACTGGAGTCAGTCGAATCGTAACTAGAATCGATGATTGAGTCCGAACTTGATTGAGCTTTCTCCGGATTGTGTTTTCATTCAGTGTATTCCTCTGATTTGATCTTTTTGGTGAGGCCAATGTACTTGCCAAGTCTAGTGGTCTTCAGTTTTTCCTGGTCAAGCTGTGCTTGCAACATGGTCACCTTGTGCTGCTCACTCCGAACCATCTGAAAGGTTTGACCCAGCAAGTCCTTCATTTTCTCTCTCTCAAATTTCATAAATAACTCCAACTTCCAAATTTGGTTTTCATAAGGGGTTCAAATGTAGGCTTGTAAATCATCTAACCCCTTTAGAACATCTCTACAGATATAAGGATTTTCTTCCATGGCTCTTCTGAGGGTGGCAAATCTGGGAAGGGGAATGGAATGGTAGGGGACCAAAGGTGTCCTAGCTGTGGGAGGGGGAGAAGAAGTGTCCAGAAGGAGGACTTGGTGGTCGATGGTGGCCTTTGAGAAAGTGACGAGTGGTGAAGGGGATGCAACCAGAGGGACCTCTGGTTCAGTTTGGGTAGCATGGGTAGTAGTGGTGGGGGTGGGCAGATCAACCAATACTACCTCTGGTTCAGTTTGGGTAGCATGGGAATCAACAGTAGGTACAGGGGTAATGGTGGTTGTGTGGGATGTGGAGGCTAAGGTTTGGAGAAGGTCATTGGTCACAGACTGGTTTTCTGTGTTGAGTTGTAGTTGGGCTTGAATGGATTGGAGGTAGGCAAGTATTTGGTTAATAGCTGCAGGTGGGGGAGAGGTGGGCATAGCAGGGACTGGTACAACTGAAGTGGAGGGTGGAGGTGCAATGGCTGTAAAGGGAGAAGTAGGTAAGTGAGTGAAATGATGAGGGTCAGGTATAGGGATAGGTTCAAGCCCCACGGTTTCAAAAATAGATCCCATTAAGGAGGAATAAGCCTCTGTAGTGAAAGGCTCAGGTTCAGGTGTATGGGATACTTCAGGTGTGTGGGCTGAATGAGCAGGTGAATGTGAGGGGCTTTGGAGCAGCAGAGTGCAGGGAGATGGTGCAATAAACTCTGTAGCCAAAACATGGGCATTGGTGGGAGAAATTGGTGGTGTGAGTATGGTTGGAGTGGTTGGTGTAGAGGGGGAATCTACAATTGGAATAATGGAGGGTATGGGAGATGGGACAGCTGGGATAGGTGAAGTGGCAGGGGCTGGACTAGGGGAGGAGGGTAAAAGGCCAACTTCCTCAAGAATTGGTGCAGCTGAAGAGCTGGTCACCATGGGAAGGATAGTTTCTTCAAAAATGAGTGCAACTAAAGAGCTAGTCACCACAGGGTCTGGCAGAGCTACTTCAAGAAGTGGTGTAGCTAAAGAGCTGATCACCACAGGTTCTGGCAAAACCGTTTCTAAGGGAACTACACTGGCAGGTTCATTAACAGCTGTAGGTGCAGGTGCAGGTGCAAGTGCAGGTTCATTAAGCAGTGCAAGTCTCTCTCTCATTCTTCTCAGCATGGCTTGGCTTGTAGTCCAAGCCTTTTTCCCAAAATTGTGAGGAGCAATAACTTCAAATGGCTCCTCGTTATCAATGTCAAACTTGGCTCTGAGGAGGACTGTGATCAATCTTCCAAATGGGAGGCCAGCTAATTTCTGCTCCTTTTTCAACTTGGCACTAATATCAGCCATGGCTTCAAAAATTAACATAGGGGCATTGAAAAACTGCCCCTTAGAAAAATGAAAGAGAGCCTCCAGAATTGGTGTTCTCCTCTCTTGGTCGTGCTGATGACATAAAAACTTCCCTCAAAATGGAATCCATCAATAGAAATTGGGGGCTAGGTCTCTCCTCATGATGGGATCCGTGCCCAAAATTCCTTGGGTTAAATGTGCGACCATTTCTCTAAAGGAGGTCATTTGGGCTGACCAATGGACCAGAAGGATCAAATTGGAAGGGGATCCCCAAAGCATTCCCTATGTCTTCAAATGTGACAGTAAGATCACAATCATCAATAAAGATAACCAGGGTAGGGACATCAGCATCTCTTTCAGTGACCTTTACTAGGTTTTGGTACCATAACTTCACCATTCGTGGGTAAATTTTCTCTGGCAAGGGGGTAAGGATAGTGCTTAGTGAGGCATCTCTTATGTATCTTAAAGATAACAGGCAATCCGGTTTGTTGAGAAAAAAGTTTCTCACAATCATTCGAGAATTAGCTTCTGAGCTTTAATGAATGGATTTGGCAGTACCAAATTTATAGGCAGAGGAGGAAGCTCAGGCTCAGGACTAGCAACAGCAGGGATGGGCTCCTCATGTCTCACTTTCTTCCCTTTCTCCACCCTATCCGCTTTATCCATAGATAGTTTTCTTTTGGCTGAAGTTTTGGTTTTTCCTTTTGGGGTAGGTTTGCTAACTTTCTTAGCAGAGGATTTTGGGAACATGGCAGCCAACGATTTCTCAGCTTTTCCCATTCTAAATTGATGTATGAAAATACCCACAACTGATGCTGACACAAAATCAAATTTTCCAAATGATAAACAGAGAGAATACCGAGATCTAGGGTTATTGATTGAACGTGTTGTTTGCTTGCAGAAATCCCCCAGACTAGAAGCTAAAATCCTTCTCTGAAAACTCAAATGATCGAACAAAGGTGAAGAAAAGTGTAGCAAGATTCTCAAATCGCGCAAGGAAAGAAAGAAATAGGGTTTCTGTGGAACAGGTCGCTCGTCAGAAAGCTTTCGATTATGAAACCCTTTCTTCGAAAGGGTTTAAATATACTCAGAGTTAATTTCGCAAAGTCCTTTTTAAGTTTTTGAAAAGTTCTAAAATAGACCTTTTGACAACTGCGAATGGCATCAGTACCATTCGAAAAGTTAATAGCTTCAGAAACATCTTTTCGAAAAGAAACTAGCTTCAGAAATATCTTTTCGAAAAGAAAATAGCTTCAGAACCAACTATTCGAAAAGCAAATCCTTGCTTTCGAGCAGTTCGTTACCAATCCAGAGTCTTTTCGAAAAGTAAATTGAACTTTGTGAAAAGATAATTATTACTTTGCGACTTAACTTGGAGCATATTTAAACCATGCGAAAAGAGACAAATCATGAATAAAAATAGAAATAAAGAAACTAAGCAAAAACTATGAAATAAAAACATAATGTACACTTATCTACCATCAGATTTTTGGAGGTTCGTGATGACAGATGGGCAGCACAGGCTCCTGAGTATTTTCAATGCATGGTTTGAGCCTCCGACCATTTACTTTCAAGATTCTTCCATTACTTGGATCAAGGATGTCAACAACTCCCGAAGGAGCTGCCTGAATGACAGTGTATGGCCCTTCCCATCTGGATCTCAGCTTTCCTGGAAAAAACTTGAGTTTTGAGTTAAATAACCATACCTTAGAGCCAGCTGTGAACTCTTTTCTCAATAAATTTTTATCATGGAAAGTTTTGACTTTCTCTTTGTAAAATCTTGAATTTGTGTATGCATCCATTCTCAGCTCCTCCAACTCAGCAAGTTGCAGTTTCATGATTACCCCATGTTCAATGTTTTAATGACCCAAAAGGCTTTATATTCTAACTCTCTTGGTAAATGGCATGCTTTGTCATAGACCAACCTTTGAATGGGGACATGCCAATTGGGGTTTTATAGGCATCTGTATGCCCACAATGCATCATTCAAACAAGGACCAATCCTTTCTGTCCTTCTTCATAGTCTTTTCCAAAATATGTTTGATTTCTCTATTGGAAATCTCTACTTGTCCACTGGTTTGTGGATGATATGGAGTGGCTACTCTATGAGTCACAGAGTATTTTTTCAATAAATTTTCAAAATGTTTATTACAAAAATGGCTTCCCCCATCACTGATAATGGCTCTGGGAAAACCAAACCTGGAAAAAATGTGATCCTTAAGAAATTTAAGAACCACTTTGTGATGGTTTGTTTTAGTGGCTGTGGCTTCAATCCATTTGGATACATAATCCACAGCTACTAAAATGAAATTATACCCATTGGAAGGAGGAAAGGGACCTATGAAGTCTATCCCCCAAACATCAAACAATTCAACTACCAAAATAGGTTGTAAAGGCATTGAGTTTCTCTTGGAAGTGTTGCCCAATTTCTGACAGTTCTGGCAAGACTTACAACGCTGTAGAGCATCTTTGAAAAGTGTAGGCCAATAAAATCCACACTGCAAAACCTTTGCAGCAGTTTTGTTTCCGCTAAAATGACCTCCACAGGCCTGTTCATGACACATAGAAAGTATTCTATGAAATTCTTGGTCAGGGACACATTTTCTTATTATTTGGTCTGCACAACTCTTAAACAGATAAGGATCTTCCCAGATGAAATGTTTAACCTTTGAGAAGAAAAGATCTTTATCCATTTTATTCCAATGTTGAGGAATTCTTCCAGTAGCCAAAAAGTTGACTATGTTTGCAAACCAAGGAGTGTGTACACTAATGGCAAAAAGTTGCTCATCAGGGAAAGATTCATTGATAGGTAGCCTATCAATCTCAGCAGTTAAAATTCTAGACAGGTGATCAGCCACCACATTCTCCACCCCCTTTTAATCTTTGATCTGTAAATCAAATTCCTGTAATAGGAGAATCCACCTGATTAATCTTAGTTTGGTGTCCTTCTTAGACAGAAGGTATTTCAGAGCGGAGTGGTCAGTGAACACCACTATTTGTGAACCCAAGACATATGACCTGAATTTTTCTAAAGCAAAAACAATTGCCAGCAGCTCTTTCTCAGTTATTGTGTAATTGAGTTGTGCATCAATCATTGATCTACTGGCATAAGCTATGACATGAGGCAACTTTTCCTTTCTCTGTCCAAGGACAGCTCCCAAAGCATAATCTGATGCATCACACATCAGTTCAAAAGGTAGTGAATAATCTGGAGACTGCAATATTGGAGCTGAAATCAAACAATTTTTTAAGAATTCAAAAGCCTTCATGCATTCATTATTGAAAACAAAAGGGACATCTTGGCACAACAAATGACAAAGAGGTTTGGTTATTTTACAGAAGTCCTTAATGAATCTTCTGTAAAATCCAAAGATATCGAGAAAACTTCGATTTGTTTAACGGTTTTGGGAGGTGGTAAATGTGCAATTAAATCATTTTTTGCTCTGTCCACCTCAATGCCCTTGTGGGAAACAACATGGCCAAGGACAATGCCTTGGGTGACCATGAAATGGCTCTTTTCCCAGCTCAAAACTAGATTGGTTTCTTCACATCTCTGTATTACCAATTTGAGATGATGTAAACACCGGAATAAGCATGTCTCAGTAGATTGAAAATCATCCATAAAAATCTCCATAAATTGGTCAATCATATCGGAGAAAATGGAATACATGCATCTTTGAAAGGTAGGGAGCATTACAAAGACCAAAAGGCATTCTCCTATAGGCAAAAGTGCCAAAAGGGCAAGTGAATGTGGTCTTTTCACGATCTTGTGGGTACACGGGAATCTGGTTGTAAACGAGTAACCATCAAGAAAAGCGATAATAAGCTTTTCGCTAGCTTATCTAAATATGATCAATGAATGGGAGGAAATGGTCTTTTCTGGTCATTGCATTTAATTTTACGTAATCAATACAAACTCTCCACCCAGTTGTTTGTCATGCGGTTGACATAAGCTCACGAGAATGAGGTTACAATGATCCCAGTTTCTTAGGTACCACACTGTAGGTGCCACCCAAGCTGAATCTGAAATGGGGTAAATGACCCCTGCATCCAACAACTTAACAACCTCTTTCATGACCACTTCTTGCATATGAGGGTTCAGCCTCCTTTGCATTTCCCTAGAAGGCTTTACATCTTCTTCCAAATGGATTTTGTGCATGCAAACAGCTGGACTGATTCCTCCCAAATCAGCAATAGTCCAACTAATTGCCCTTCTATGTTCTTTCAAAACAACCAACAGCTCTTCCTCTTGCTCCTTTGTGAGGGAGGAAGAAATAATTGCAGGCAATGATTTATGATTTCCTAAAAACACATATTTCAAATTTTCTGGCAGCTGCTTTAGTTCTAAATCGTTTGAAAAGAAGGTAACAAAGGTACCTTAGCTGTTTGTGGAAGGGGGAGAGTAGCAGGTTTCCAAGAAGAGAAACTTGCTGATTGATTAAGAGTTCCTTGCACAACATTTATTTCCTCAGAATTTGAGATACAAATTGTTTCTTCCTCAGAATTTCCCCAAGCATCTTTAACATCTGTGGTGAAATCTTCACACTGCAGAAACTGTTGTAAAGTCCCTTCTACCAGTTCATCCAATATATCAATATGAAAACATTCTTCAGAGCTGAATTGAGGCTGTGTGACTGCATTATAAACATTTAATTTTACCTTCATGTTTCCAAAAGAGACTTCCATAATACCAGACCTGCATTGAATGCAAGCATTTGCTCTAGCCAGGAATGGTCTTCCCAAAATGACAGGGATGGAAGTTTTGCTTTTGGTAGGTTCCATGTCCAAAACTAGAAAATCAGCAGGATAGAAAATTTTATCTACTCCCACCAATACATCTTCAATCATCCCAACTGGCTTCCTTTCAGATCTGTCTGCTAGTTGTAACACCACATGAGTGGGTTTAAATTCTCCCAAACCTAGTTTCTCATATACAAAATATGGAAGTAGGTTGACACTAGCACCCAAATCTAATAAAGCCTTTTCAATGGTATGTTCCCCTATAATGCAAGGGATTGTGGGGATTCCAGGATCTTGAAGTTTAGGAGGTGTGGCAATGGATAACACCTGATTAATTCTTTCCACAGCAAAGACCTTCTTGGATAACTGTATCCTAGACTGTCTTTTGTGAGTGCAAACATATTTCAAAAATTTTGCATATGATGGAATTTATTTGATTGCCTCAAGCAAAGGTAGATTTATCTTGACTTGCTTGAAAGTCTCCATCATTTAATCTATTTTCGTGTTCCCTTTATCAAAAGGGGATACAGATTTCATTGCATGAGGAAATGGTAAATGAGGAACTAGTCCTTCATCTACAGCTTTGCTGTTTGATTTTTCTGAGGTCCATCAGCACCCCCACTGCTATCATTATGCTGCTCTTGCTGCATATCTTTATCATTTTCCTCATTTTTTTCTTCTTCAGTACCCACTTTGTTATTTATAATTCTTCCACTTCTCAAACTGGTGACAGTTTTTACTTCTTCATGTGAATTAGAAGCTTCTCCAACCATGAACTGTGCTTTGGGATTGTTCAAAGGTTGGCTGGGTAACTTTCCTTCCTCTCTTTTGACCAAAGTATTTGAAAGCTGTCCCAATATTTCTTCTATCTTCTTTATGCTCTGGCTGTGAAAATTCACAGTCTGAGTTAAAGATCCTAAATTCTGGAGTGAATTTAGGACTTGATCTTCAAAAGAAGGGGACCTGGAAGGGGTTTGAACTGATGATTGTTGTGTGTTGTTGTGGAATGGGTTGCTGAAAATTTGGTTTGGCATAAAAATTCTGCTGATAAGGCTGTGCAGTTTTGAAAGGCATTTGGTTCTTTGGTTGTTACTGCTGTTGTGATTAATAATTCCCTTGGTTCCACCTCAAATTGGGGTGTCCTCTCCATGGATATTCATTTGACTGCATCTGTCCAAATGATTGAGCAGCATGAGCTTGTTCCACCATTAACTCTGGGAAGCGTAGTGCGGGACATTGGTCAATTGAATGAGTAGGGGACTGACATATCACACATGCCTCCTCTACTCTTGCAACATTTGGATTTTTAAGTGAGTCCATCAATCTATCAAACTTTGTGGTTAAATTGTCCATCTTTCTTTCCAACTCATTCACCTCATAAAGCTTCCCTTTGGTGGGTTGCTGATTGTTCAACCTAGCAAGATTTTCAATATCTCTTGACAGAGATTCCTGTTGAGTTGAGATTTCACCAATTACTTCAAATAAGTCCCAAACCCCCTCAACTGTTTTTTGCAAGTAAGTGCCTCCACAGGAGGCATCCACCATATTTTTTCCTTTTTGATCAATTCCTTGATAGAAGCTTTGAACCAGCTGCCATCTGGGTATTTGATGATGAGGACATTGCCTTAAAAGTTCCTTAAATCGTTCCCATGCTTAATGGAAAGTTTCAGTTGAGTTTTGTGAGAAAGAAATGATACTTTGCCTCAATTGGCTTGTTTTAGACATTGGGAAATATTTGGCTAAAAATTGACACTGCAAATCATTCCAAGAAGTGATACTATTTGGTGCTAACATAGATAACCATGCTCTAGCTTTATCCTTTAATGAAAAAGGAAAGAGCCTAAGCTTGGTTGCTTCTGGACCAAGTCTAGCTATGTTGAATGTGGTGCAAAGAGCCAAGAATTCATCCACATGTTGTATGGGTCTTCCTTACTCAACCCATGGAAGGAAGGAAGCATTTGGATAGTCGATGATTTGATCTCATAATTTCCTTCAACAGTAGGAAATTGAATACAAAAGGGAGAATTATAAGCACCAGGTGCAAAGTAATCCCTCAAAAGTCGAGGTTCTTCACCCATAGTAGCAGAGTTATGTGTTGTTTGTTTGGTTCGTAGTAGCCTTTCAACTTCTAAATTCAGTGGGACAATCTCAGGGCTGAGAGTCCTCCTACCAAGCATACAACTCAGAATAAAAAATCTGATTATTCACAGCAAACCTTCAGAATTCCTTTTTAAGTAGTTTCCCTTCTTCAAAAATTGGACATGAATAACTGCATAGGTATAAACAATAGAATAGTCTAGTAATGATATAAAAAATAAAAGTGAAAACTTAGGTCTACCTATTTTAGAACAAATTCCCCAGCAGCGGCGCCAAAAACTTGTTGTTGCTTCTAAATGTGCTTGATTTATGTGTGTTTTGAAAACAGGTTTGCAACTGCTAACTTATAATGAATCTAGAATATTAAAAAGAGTAAAGAAATATCAGCACAGGTAGAAGTGAATTAGCCTGCAAGATCAGGGCCAATTGTAGCAAGTTTTAAATGTAAGTGAGTAAAAGATCGTCCACAGAGAATTTGTCTAAAATGCAAGATAAACCTCCAGATCGGAGCTACCAGATCTGGCCTCTTATCCTATCTAGAAAGCACATAAGATGGGGAGGTTGAATTTGCCACATTAACTAAATGATAAAAGTAGAAGTTAAACTAAATGATCCAGATCCGAGTTGGGGGAACGTTTGAGGTAAACTTATAAAAGATGGAGAAGTAATATCTAACTTTGATTTGGTCCTTGAAATCTAATGAGAATGACCTGACTCAACTGAGAGGTGATCCAATCTTCATCTGGCTACAAGCGCAGATGTAAGAGAAATAAATCTAATTCAAGGATTAGGCTTACGCTTATGGCTATGGTCTGTCCACTTTAATGGCCACAAACCATCCAATAGTCTTTAATCCAAATCCTTAATTTAGAACAAGAAACATCACTACAAATGCCGTGAGAGACTAGGTTACAAACACTAACTCTCACAGGATTAATGAATCAAGGGAAATTGCAAGAAAAATGGTGAATCTAAAGGAGTCTAATGTAATAAGGAGATCAGAGGGAACCCTTAACATGAGTCCAATGGAGAATGCACGATTTACAGCAACCTTTCCAAAATCACCATTGCAATTACAGAGCACAGCTTAAACAGCTCTCAGATTTGTAGTCTTGAATACAACTCTCCTTTGAATTACAGAAGTATCTCACAGCTCTCAATTGTAAGTAAAAAGTGAGGCTATTACAGGGATTCCAGACAAACTATCTGATTTGGAAATGGGGGAATAGGAATGAAACTCAAAATCTGGATGCCCCACTTGGGCAAATGGTTCGTCTATTTATAGTTTTCCCTAAGTCCAGCTCAGATGTGTATCAACCAATCAGAAGTGCTCAGATCTGTATTGACCAATGGTAGTCGAGCACGAGGATCCAGATCTGTTCTGGCCAATCAGAATTCCTCGATCTGGTTCAGCCAATCAAGTGAAAAAAGCATCAATTCTGTTATGCATTTTGAAAGTCTGTTAGAGTTTTTAGAAGTTCCCGCCAAGTTATTTCATCTCTGGGTGCTCACGTGGGGTGGAATATGCCTTCGCTTCATGCTTAGAATCCTCTGGAATGTCCCTAGGTTTTTAAATGCATTGGGACGCGTGAAACAGATTACTGAATTGCCCTTCAAAAATTGGGAATCTCCAAAATACCTTTTCGCATAGCTTAGGGTACTTTTCGCAAGGTGTTGTAACTCCTGAATCTCTTTCCGCAATGTTCTGGTTTTGTTCGAATTGAGTTTTCTTCTTTTCGAAAAGGTCAATCATCTCTTCGAAGAGTTCAGATGCACTTCGAAAGCTAAGCCTGGAGTTTTAGTTCTTTTCACAGAGTTCAGGTTCTTTGCGAACAGTTCAGGTTCTTTTCGAAAAGTACTCTGTAGTGTATTTTTCTGTTCGAATTGCTCCATACTTCTTTTCTGGGTTGAGACCAGGTCTTTGCCTCTTCAATTCAGACCTTTCAACAGCTAGTGAGGTTGTTTCTTTTCTTTCTTCCTTTGGATTGACATGGATTGTCATTTTTTTGGCACTTTTAAGTTGCTTTTATGGTTAAGCCTGTCTTTATTGTTAGCTGCAACACAAGCACTTAAAACACTTATTTAGTTCTCTCAAAGGTCTATCAAGACTCAAGTTAAGGGGTGAAAAATGGTATTTTTCAGTTCTCAACACATGTTAATGGTGGAGGACTTGATTTCATTGTTTCCTTCAACTGAAGGAAATTGTATGCAAAAGGGAGATGTGTAATCCTCAACTGGCTCAGTTTCAACAATATGTGTTGGTGTGTTGTTTCTCAGTCTGAGGACCCTCTCAACCTCAGGATTTGGAGGTTCCAACTAAGGGTTAAGGGACCTTCTACCAAGCATACACACACCTAATAATTCGGTAAAGAAAATACTCACAACTCAAAAAATTTGCAAACAAAATTACAGCTAAAAAAATTTACAACTAAACTATTGACAGGTTATTCAACACAAATGGACTAAATTTTAGGGCAAAATTAGGGCAAACAGAGCTAGCTAAACTCCAGCTATAGCTCTAGCTTTTCCCTGCTGCTGATGTCCAATTATGCAAAAATTCCACAAAAATCAGTAGTACTTTTTATTCTATTTAAGGGACAGCTACAAAGAATTTTCTAGACTAAATTACAATACAACTCAGGTCTACTAAAATGATCAATATTCCTCAGCAGCGATGCCAAAAACTTGTTTGACTTTCTCAGAGTACTATCTTGTTATTGGTGATAAAACAGTAGTGAAGGAAAATAAATCATAAAGTGAAGAGATGGAAAATGGTGAAAACATCAAGTCTGAAATACACAGCTTGTAAGATACAGGGTTATTGTAACAAATTGAGTAAGTAAGAGTTTGTTCCACAAAGAAATTAATCTAGAACCCAAAAATGGGTTGTATTAGTAGTTGGCTACAGATCTGACAATAGAGAAAGGGAGTTGGGTATCACAACTACACTAAATTATCACTAAAATAAGAGAAATAAAGTATAGTCCTTTCCTAAAGAAAGGATTGTTAAGAAGGTGTTGATGGTGCGTGTTAAAATAAAGATAAAAATGATGGGAAGTAGGCAATTAAGCTAAGGTTATTTCAGTTGTGTAACTCGAACTTAGGGCTATCTCTATAACAATCCCTCGAATGGCTACAAGCACATCTACAAGGAGGAGGTATCTAACTCAACTCTTATGATTTGACCTGGTCTCTTAAGGCTATAACCTATCCACTTTAATGGTCACAGGCTATCCAATAGAGAGGATCAAACCACATGAATTAAATCAGAAAACTAATCTGATCCAAAGGAATGGACTGATCTTAAGGGTAGAACCTGTCCACTTAAATGGTCACATATTATCCAATAGATGTCCTCCACCCAATGGCTCAAATCAAAACATTAAAACCATTGTAGACACCATGTATGTTAGGCTTCAAGCACAGACATCCAAGGGAGCAAATAGCTCTTAAAAAACTAGTGGAAACCACAATTGCTCAAAGGCTATTTGAAGACTTTAAAGGCAGCTGGTCATTGCTACAACAGGCTTGTAATGACTCAGCTCACAAGTCTGTAATCTCTACAGAGAAATCAGATCTAGCATCTGATGTTGGTCACCTAGAACAGAGGGGAGCTTGTTCCTGCAACAACCTCTCACATGGCTACGAGGTCAAGTACAGAGGAAAAGAATCCCTCTCAGATCTGTGGCTTGGAATCACCCTAGGGCTATAGTCTGTCTACTTAAATGGTCACAGGCTATCCACACCACAGGGGACTGAGATGGAACATGAAAATTGCTGCTGCCTCCATGGTTACAAGGCTACAAGCTCAAGCATCCATGGGGGTTTCAAATCAGCTCAAGTCTTAAATGTGTGACACTGATTAAACAAAACTATGGACAAATAGGAAAAAAATAGATTGAATAAGCATTGAAATAGGCATTCATTGATTAAACTAATACTTATAATGAGATGTCCTCAAGGCAGCAACCTTGTGCACAATAGCTCTCAACAAATCCCAATGTTCACAAGACCCATTACAAAAACTGAATAAAACTAAGCCTAATTGCTTATAGAGGTCATAGCTAGCAAGTGCTGGGATAAGGAAGAAGAAAAAAAGAAAAAGAGATGGTCAAACCCTAACCCTAATCTGCTAGAGCTCAAAGTTGACTGAGGTTGAAGGAGATCATATTTTAAGTTAAAATTATAGCTTATATACTCAGTCACTAATGCCTTGGCCAAAAGATGATTAAACCCTAATTTTCTAGTGGACATGGCTTGGGTACAATCCTTGGATGCCTTGGGATGTGTGCATTGAGATCAAGGCCTCGAGATGTGTGCCCTAGACCTGGGGAAATCCCCAAAAGGTCCCTGAGTAAAGAATGAGAAGTGGAGAGCTCGAGCTTCGTGAGGCTAGCTTTGATTCTTTAATTCATTTGCGCAATTACAGAGTGCTCATGAGGTAATATTTTACTTGAAAAGCTCCTTGCTCGTGTAGTAGGATTTGAATTGTCATGCAGCTGCTCTGCCCTATAATGCTCTCATGAGGTAAAATTTTCATGCTTTGGCTTTACTCGCGCAGTATAGCTTCAGGTACTTCCTGTAGCGAGGGTCTCATGAATTACAGCTTTGATCTCACTCGGCTCCATGTGTAGTGCATGGCACAACTCGCCAAGTAAAGTTTTAGCTTTTATGCGCGCGAGAGCTGCGCGAGAGAATTTTTGAAGCTCTCTATCCTCTTGAGCTACGCGAGAACTTCGCAATCATAGATAAGTTCTTTAATAAAAATTGGTCTCATGAGACTCCACACGCAGCTATATGAGATTTGATCCCCACGAGAGCTTCGTGAGCAGGATTTCTGAAGGATTGAGTGCGTGAGTGCTGTGCGAGGTCTAGGAATGATTAGCGCTATTAAGGTATGCCACTACTGCGTGAAGCAACTCTCTGAGATTAATCCTTCACTGAGCTATGCGAGTTCTTCAGGAACTTACTTTGTGTTGTAGGTAGCGGCTGCATGAGGAAGCTTTACTGCAAATTTAAACAACGCAAGGCATCACCTCTAACTGTGCGAGAAAACTCTTCTGCTCCTCTGCTGCCATTCAGATGTTGCTATTGCACCTTTCTCCATTCACTTCCATTCTTCTCTCATCTATAGGACTTCTGGGGTCCACCTTTGCATGCAAGGCAATCACCATGGTGTGTACCATCATGGTGTTCCATCAGTCATTGCCCCAACAGTACTCCTGGGCTTGAATTCTCTCTCTTTTTTGCATTAAAAGTATGGACTTTATACTAAGCTGCACAATTATTACTAACTACAAAACAAGCTAAACAAAAGGTTATTAGTCAGCTCTAAGGTGTAGTAAAGGCTAGGTTAGCAGGTGAAAAGTGATACTTTTTAGTGAATAACATACCCCCAAACCGAATCTTTGCTAGTCCTCGAGCAAAAAATAATTTAAACAACTACTCTAGGAATGTAAATGCTACTTTCGTAGGGAGCACGGATGCATTTAGCTTATGCCTCAAGCCTTTTAAACCCCTAGGTGATCCCTAGTGTAGGAGTGAAGTCTCCTGAGGGTTTTCAGTGAAGGTACCCACAAACTTCTCAATGACACAGTTAACAAAAGTGCAAACATTATCAAGTCAGCTTTCAATAAATAGAGCATCAATCCACCCTTGATTCTTTTCAAAATGTGAGGAGTTTAAACACATAAAATGCACAGACCAATTAACATAAAAAACTCTTACATGAATGCACATCATCTCCATTCTGCTCACAACAAGAAAAACAACAAGTACATGTCAGTACTGAGCATACCATTAGGTCAAAAATAAGGTTTAGACAATGCTTCATACATTCAATGTCAGACCCAATGCTTAACAGGGCAGTCTCTCATAAATAAATTTGAGGGTTTTCATTTTCCCACAACCTCAAGAGTAGTTGCAGCCCCCAAATGGGTCTACAAGCATGAGCATAGGCAAGGCTTCTAAATTCAGGGACCATTGACTATTTCTCACCATAGATTAGACAACTCCTCATCTCCACATAACAACTCACTCTAATTAGGATCACAAGGTCTTATGACTAGGTTGTAATGTGGCTTATCGGTGTAGGTTAAAAAGAATGGAAGGGTGAAAAGGTTATAAATTTAAGAAATCAGCAGGTGAAGGAAGTGATTCATGATTTCACATGTTTCAACTTCTTATATATTTTTCAAACTTGAAATGGCCAGCTTCTCCTCTTATTGTCACTTTTTCCAATGAAATTTTCTCTTGACTCATCTCTCTTCCTTTTCATTATATATTTTTTTTCTTTTGGATATATTTTCTTTTTCTTTTTATTTTTTATTTTTCTGAAATGCCACCCTCTTCCCAACTGCTACACTATTGTCCTATTTTTGTATTTCTTTTCCATTCACCAAATGTTGGTCCTAGCTTGTCCATCTTCAACTCCTTCTCCTTTACCTTTTGAATTCTCAGTGGGGGTAGGGTTGAATTAGGTCCATAGGTTTAGGGTCAAATACTCAGGTGTATTTTGAAAAAAACTAAAAATTAAAGTTCAAAGGGTGTATGCACAAGGGTAGTCTACTAGGTTTGGTATTTTTAGGCTCAAACTGTCCAAGAGAAGGCCTTGATCCTTTCCTAAATGTCATGGGTACTGTCAGCTATTTTAACTTGGAGTTGCCTAACTTCTAGTGATGAAAAGACTCAGCTAGTCCTTAGAGGAAAACAAATTGCCTAAGACACTCCTCAAAGAGAAAAAAAAATAATTTGTAGGCCCAAATCTCACTAGGTATGGTCTTCCTTTGAACTCATAGGCATGTCCTTACCTTTTTCTCTCTTTAATGGTTTACTAAGTGCTGACATAAATGAGTTTTCTTGGTGTTCACCTTATGAAAATGTTAAATTTTAAAAGCTTTAAATGCCTAAAGGTTTGCACAATTTTAAATTTCCTCATTTTATAAAGTTTCTTAGGTGAACTTAGCTCTATTTCTCTTACTCACATGATTCTGCTATACTTAGATTAACTACATCATTGGCATACCTTGCCACACCCCCAAACCTATAAGGAGCAGTGTCCTCACTGTTTCAAAGATAAAGAAAACGTGTAGTAGGGTATTTTGATAAAAATAAGACACAAAATAGGACAAGTAAAAGTAACAAACAAACTCACACACACGGGTAAAATAAACAAGTAAATAACATAAATGAAGAAAACCAAACAAAATTCACACAAAAACTACCAAAGAGAACTTTCATATATAAAGCAGGAATTTGTACAATGCAAGTGAAAATAACTACAAAAGGATTATACAAAAGCACCCTAACTAATTACATGTACACAATTTTAGTTGTCTAAATTTTCATCAGCCTGTTCTTGGACAGATTTCCCTCTTTCCTTCTTGAGAGTAGCAGCAGTGGATTTTGATCTCTTAGAAGTAGTCTTTTTCTGCTTGGTGCTACTTCTCTTCTTGGGAGTGCGTTCAGGCTTTGGTGCAGGCTCCTTGATGTTGATTTCAGGCTTTATTTTTCTTAGCTCTTTGGTTTTAGGGGTAGTTGGCAGGGGGAGCTGCAGCAGTGAAGAGTTTGGCAGCTGCTTCTGCTAAGTCTCTGTCACCAATCTCAGAGAAGGTCTGCTGCAATGCTGCAACAATCCTAGCATAATCATTAGCTCTTTCCTCCACCCTTCTAAGTGTCACCTGCAAGTTCTTGATCACATCCTCTATCCCATCAGCTCTATTTTTCTCTTCATTGTATTTTAGCAATATCTCCCTCCAACCATGCTTGATCCTCTTTCTCTCCATCTTGTGAGTTAGCTTTACAAACTTGATTTGATCGAGGATAGGCTGCTGGACTATAGTTCTGAGGTCTGCCATGCCTCTTACGACAGCCCTCTTGATGTAGGCATTTTCCTTCACGGCTCTAAGGAGGGTGAAGAATGGAGGCATGGGGTTGGAAGAGGTAGGTAGGATGGTGTTATCAACAGGGGAGGAAGGGCCAGCCAGCAAATGGGGTGGTGTGGAGGTAGAGGGTATTGGCTGGGGGACTTCATGTTCAGATTGGGTAAGGTCTATTACTTCAGGGTATGTTTGGGAGGCAATGGAGGAAGTGGGGATTAGGTTATCCACATATGTGGCAACATCAATTCTTGCAATTGCAGGTGGGGTTGCAGGTTGGGTAAGTGCCCGCGATGGAGTAATAATGGGTTGTTGTATAAGGGTAGGTTGAGGTTCAGGTTCAGGTTCAGGGTTAGTTTGGGTTGAGGTAGTGGTGAATATAATTGGAGGGGCTTCCTGAATAGGTTCAATGTGTGAAGAAGAAACTTTTGTTGCTGCTAAGGTAAACGGTTGGGGAGATGGGGGTGGTGTAGGTATATGGGTAGGTTGAGGGATAAATGGTTGTTTTGAGGGAAGGGTTAGGATTGACAATGTTGACTGGATGACTTGTAAATTGGATTGAATGGTGGCCTGGTTTTGGACGGTGGAGTGCATGAAGGTTGGCTTCTATGGATGTTTGGGTTTGGGTATAGGCCAATATTTGGGTTTGAAGGGAAAAGAAGAGGTTGAAGATCTGGGGTAAGGGATCGAGTATGATAGGTGTTGTGGATTGGGTGATTGGAATTGGTTGAAATGGAGAAGTGGGTGTATGATGGAAGTTAGTTGGTTGTGGTGAAGTAGGGGTAGGGGTGAAGTGATGCGCTTGTGGTGAATCCGGGAGAGGGATAAACTCGTGATTGATGCCCCCTATAATAGAGTCCATCAAGACTGAGTATCCCTCTAATGAGAAGGAGTGTTGGTCATGGGAAGGGAAAAATGGAATAGATTGGCTAATGGGTTCAAGTATGGTAGGGGGTTTAGTGGGATGGGTTGTGGTTGCAGGGGAACTGTGTGAGATGTCAATGAGCTGAGGCTCACTCTCATCATAGTGGAATGGCGATGGAGGTGATGGTGCTGGTACATCAGTGGGCATAGGATCTGGCATGGTAGTGGAAGTGGCGGTTGAGGGCTCTTGAAGTTGAATGGACTGAGGTAATGGGATAGGGGCTGGTAAGGTAATGGGCTGGGGAGGTTGAGTGGGGGCTTTGATGTTCTATGAGGTGTTTCTTTTGGTGTATGTGACGTTGACAGGTGGGCTGGGGTGTGCAGGGAAAATGGGTAGAATTAGCTCAGGGATTGAGGACGTAACTGTAGAGGGTTATATGGTTGGTGTGGTGGTTGGTAAGGTATTGCTAGCTGGCACAATAACTGGCATGAAAATAGATGTGTAGAAGGTGTTTGTGTAGCTGATGATGGTGGAATGGAGTGTGATGGTAATGGGATGGTGGGAATAGGTATGCCAGGTGTAGCTGGCACAATGGAGATGGCTACTTGAGAAATAGCAGCAGAGTTGGAGGGTGTAACAGCTGTAGAAGTGGCAGCTCCCTCTTGAATTGTGGGGGTTGCTTGAGCTAGCAACTCCTCCTCCTTCTTCTCAATTAAAGTTCCACTAATCCCCTACTGCTTCTTACTATATTTACTGGGGGCTAGGTTGAGGGTCTCCTCATTCATCTGAAAATGGTAGCCCCCCAGCTGCAGTAGGGCTGTAATGAGCTTACAGTAGGGTAAGGAATGGGGCTTCTGCTCTCTCTTTACCTTCTCATGTATATCTTTCATTCCTTCAAAGATTAGCTTTACAGCATCGATATAATGATTGCAGTGAAAGGAGTAAAGGGCATCAGTAATTAGGGACCTCCTCTCTTGTTCGTGCCTAGAGTAATAAACATTCTTTCTAAGAACCCCATTCATAAATCTCAGGCCTGGATGCAGGTCTTTCTTCCTTATTGATACCCCAGAGGTTGTGATCTCTCCAGTGAGCTCCTTGGTAATTTCAGAGATGGTGGTTGTTAAAGGAGCACCCAAACCACATTCTAGGTTGTATTTGGCTGGTATCCCAGGAATTTCAGCAATGGCTGCTTGGTTAAATACCATCTCAAAGTCATCAATCAGTACAAGCAATGTAGGGTTTCCATCATCCCCAGTCTTCACCCTGATGTTTTGATAAAATAACTGCACTAGTGTTGGGAAGACAAGCTGCAGTGGGGGCCTGAGAAGGGGTAGCAGTGAGGTCTTGGTTAGGTATTCAATTGAAGTAGCTGTCTCAGGTTCTTCCTCAAAGAATGCCTTTTCAAAGGCAGTTTCAGCTTTAAGCTTGATTGCAGCCATAAACTCAGTGGAGGTTTTGAGGGACTCATCCTCTTCCTCTTCCTCAGGGGCAACCTCAGGGACCACTTCCTTGCCATTTTTCTACTTTTTCTTGGATTTCTCAAGGCTCTTAGCAGGTGGTTGGTCTCTGGCACTTTTCTTAAGGGCTGCTTTCTTCTTGACAACAAAGGCAACAGAGACCACAACTTTGACCTTCTTCAAAGGGGCAGCCCTCTTTTTAGTTTGTTCCACTTAGGGCTCCACAGGTGGTGTAGGTACCTCAGAGGTCTCCACAGTAGAGGCCTCTACAATCCTCATAGCTTTTCGGGTGGCCACAGGGCTGCCAGTTGGTGTAGGGTTCACCAAGGCAGCCAGTGTATCTATAAACTTTGAACCCTTGGCCATGGTTACTCAAATTTTTAAATTTTGATCTTTAAACTCACAGATTGGGTAATTCACACTTCAAGGAAGGTTTTTCCCCCTAAATACCCTCCAGTCAACACAATAATAGTAAATAAATCAAGCCAAAGAAGGGACAGAGAACATTTACCACCAATTTGCTAAGGTTTTGGTCCAAATGTTGCCCAATGGATCAACTCTCCCCAAACCAAGTGCAAAATGATCGGGAGGTGTTGTGGAACACAATAGTAGGAGCAGGGTGCTTGGGATGGAGGGGTCTGGGTAGTTAAGGAGAAAGAATGGAGAAGGGAAGTCGGAGGTGTGCAATGGAAGCTAGGGCAAAGAAGAAATGAATGAAGAAGTGAAGAATTCGTAGGGTATAAGTGTGTGACCCTGTGTCTCGTGCGGTTCTCGCCAAGTACTCGTGGGGCACATACTTCTCGTGCACTTAGGTGAGATATTGCGAGAAATGAAGTCGCCGAGAAGACATATGCCTCGTGATGAACATATTTTAAGAGACTCAGGAGTCTCGCGAGGTCAGTTGCTGTTGAGTAGTGAAAAATACCATTTTTCACCTCCTAACCTGACCTTTGTTAGGCCCTTGAATTGACTAATAAGGTGTGTTAAGGATGTTTTACAGATAAGCAATAAAATCTAGCCTTAGTGCAGATATCCACCTAAAAAGGCCAAAGAAGCAATCTATTCCTCATCACGGTTTTACAACAGCCCAAAAGCCTGTCAGTCAAGCAATTAGAGTTGTATAAATTCATGAGAAGGTCATGGGCTCAACAAGTCATGCTTGAGACCAAGCACAGTTGCAGAGAAGATAGATTGAACCCACAAAGCGGTTGCTGAGTGCTAACAGATGGAAGACAGTACACCAGAAGTAGGTGCCAGTTGAGGAAAGTCAAGGAAGAAGCAGTCGAGAGGATCCAGTAAGCTATAGTAAAGTTCTAGTTGCTTGTCAATAGGTTGTGCCTGTAGAGAAAGAACCTTATTGATACCTTACCTGAAGGTGCAGTGAAAGTCGCGAGGTTTAAATGAACCTATCAAGAAAAATAAGAGAAGCCTTCGAGAGGGTCCTTCAGAACCTGTCGAGATGATCCCCAACATATCGATCACCTCACCAAGGCGACAGGATGGTTGTAACCTATCAACAGGATGGAGGAAGGACTAAACATAGGGTATCGAGAGCTACTTCAAACCTATCGAGAGAGGCTAATCCTAGTGACGAGTACACTTCAACCCAACGAGAGGTTATCCCAAACCTATCGAAAGACTGAGCATGCAGACCAAGAACCCGTCAAAAAGCACTCTAAACCTCTCAACATTTGTTCTAGGAACTTCCAATGACCCTTCTTCAGCAGTCAAAACTTTCAAATTCCGCGCACATGCTCCAAGGCACGACAGAGACCCTTGGGGGATATTTTTGGTATTCAACTAAGCACGAGCGGGAACTCTAACTACCTCACATGTACTTGTCAGTTGTGGACCAATATGAGGAAAGCTTCTAGAAGAGGGATCAGCCACATCATCATAACTACATTATTCTTCTAAATTATGATTGGCTGAAATAGATCTGGGAAAAAGGTATAAATAGAGGAGCAACGATATTGAAAGGCATTCAGAAATTCAGAAAGCAGAGCTGAGATCGAATTCATTTTTCCTCCAATTTTTCCCTCTCTTTTCCTCCTTCCTCTTCCTCCCCATTAGCCAATGATGGTTGGCTAAAAACCTCTTCAATAGCTATGGTGAGGATATAATCTGTAATTGAGAGTTTCAGAGGCTTTGTGAGGGATTGAATGCTGCACAGATTGTAGATCTGAGCACATCATTGTAAGTAGTAGCATTGCAATGGAATTGTGGGTTTTAGAGTTAATTTTGAGCTAAATTTCATTTATTCGAATTTGATTTCCTCAGTTTGGATACTCCTATGAGCCAGTAAGAAATGGGGAGCTTTTAGCCTGGCATTCATAGCATCTATAATGGTTAACCCGTTCTAATTAAAACCATTGGTTCAAGACAATCTCTAGGATAGTTTGTGACCATTAAAGTGGACAGATCATAGCCTTAGGATTTCTTTGATTTATTGAGACAATCTCTAGGATGGTTTGTGACCATTAAAATGGATAGATCATAGCCTTAGGATTTCTTCCATTCTCTGGTTGACATTGGATTCTTTTACCATGCATCTGGCGGGGTAAAACCTGGGGAGCTTGTAGCCAGATGAAGGAATGTTGCAGATATGATCTAAGCATTGCCTTTGATTCGATTCATTTTCAGTGAAATACCAAATCCCTAGCTACTAATCTTCATCCTTTTGACTTTTAATCCATCCTTTATTTTAATTTGATTATATTTTGTTACACATTAAATCAGCACACTCCATTTCCCCAATAAGTTTTTGGCGCCGCTGTCGGGGATCATGTGATCTAAACTTGGTAGATCTAAGTTTTGTTTATATTTTTTTTTAGATTTATAATTGTGATTACCTATTAAGTGTTTGACTAATTGCTCCTGTAGTATTTTGTAGCTTGATTTTCTTTTCAGATCTGAATCTGTGGTGCTCCGAGCATTGCGGTAGAGATTATACTGAAGTTTGCATCTCTTTACTCTATTATTTTTCAGATCTGTGTATTTCTAGATTTATTAGTTGTTTGTGCTTATTCCCTGTTGTATTGGTTGTGAACTGTATTTTGGGCATTATGTGAGTGGTGTATGTTTGGAAGAACTCTTAACACCCAAATTTTGCGATTAAATCCAAAGGTTGAAAGGATTCTTAGACCCAAACAAACCCCATCTACATCTGCTGAAACTGAATCTGTTGCAATGGGTGAGCAACCGAGGTTGTTGTTGAAGGATTATTATGCACCTGGTGCATATAATTCTCCTTTTCGCATCCATTTTCCTGCTGTAAAAACTAATTATGAGATTAAATTTTTAACCATTCAAATGTTACCTTCTTTCCATGGCTTGAGCAAAGAGGACCCATACAAGCACGTGGATGAATTCCTTGCATTGTGTACCACCTTTAACATTATAGGACTAGGGCCAGAAGCCACCAAGCTTAGGCTATTTCCTTTTTCATTAAAGGACAAAGCCAGGGCCTGGTTATCTTTGCTTCCCCCGAATAGTATCAACTCATGGGATGACATGCAAAGCCAATTCCTAGCTAAATTCTTCCCCATGTCTAGAACCAGTCAGTTGAGAAAGAATATCCTCTCATTTTCTCAACTCCCAACTGAAGGGTTCCATGAGGCTTGGGAGAGATTCAAGGAGCTGTTGAGGCAGTGCCCCCACCACCAAATTCTAGAGTGACAACTTATCCAAAGTTTCTACCAAGGAATTGACTCAAAGAGTATAAATATGGTGGATGCTTCTTGTGCAAGCACATACCTTCATAAAACAGCTGAGGAAGCATGAGAATTGTTTGATGTTATTAGTAAAAATTCATTATAGCAAGAGTCTTTTGTTAGGGATGTGGACACCCCAGGAGGAATGTTAAGGGAGAACACAACAAGAGGAAAAGTGTATGAAATTGGTGGGTATAGTGATTTGGAGAGAAAGATAACCAGCTTAACTCAAAAGCTGGAGAACATGTGGAGGAGAGGCAGTCTCCATTGCTTGCTAGTGTGGGAGTGACATGTCCCATTTGTCAATCTCGCACTCATCCCATTTAGGATTGCCCCTCTGCTAGGAAATTCCTAGAATTGGTAATGAAACATGTGGCTGCTGCTCAATCTTATGGTCAGCATCCAACTGCTGGTTATTTCTGGAGGAACCACCCTAACCTAAGGTGGAAGCAAGATAATGTTCAAACCCAAAACCAACAACAATAGTTCCAACATCAGTTCTACCAGCAACCACAGGAAATGCCTTTTAAACCTGATCCCCAAACTTATCAACAAAATTTTGTTCCAAGGATCCAATACCAGCAACCTATGGCTCAGCCTATGGTTTAGCCTTTTACAACAAAATGCCCCAACTTCAGCTTCTAGAACGCCCTTTTTTGAAGAGTATGTTTAGGCCTCATTGCAGAACTTAGGTTTTTTGTCCTAAACAGTCCACTCTCATAGTCAGAGTATCAAAAAGATAGAAGACCATCTTGATCAACTGTCTAATGCATTGACAATGAAAGAGGAAGGTAGGCTACCTAGTCAGCCCATGGACAATCCAAAGAGACAATATGTGGTAGGTGATGTCTCTTCTTCCCATGAGGAAGATAAGTCTGTCACCACATTAAGAAGTGGAAGGCTGGTAGACAATCAGGTAGGCTGTGGGCCTTTGACAAATTTCAAGGAAGATGATGAAGCAGTCCCTAAGAATGTTCAGCAGGAGCAACCCAATTTGAATAAGGGAAATGTTAATGCTCCCCAACAGAAAAAAGAAAAAAAAAAGAAGAAAAATTTGAAAACAAAAATAAAGAAAAATTTGATGAGTTGGCTAAGGCTGCAAATGGGAGGCCAGTTCCCCATTTGCCATTTCCAAATACTTTAAAAGTAGCTTCTCCTTTTGATAAGGGGAATGCCATAGTAGAGGAAAAGATGGAAACCTTTAAGCAAGTAAAGATCAACCTGCCTTTACTTGATGCAACCAAGCAAGTGCCACCCTATGCCAAGTTTTTAAAAGATCTTTGCACCCACAAAAGACAATCGAGGATTCATCTATTAAAGAAAATCTTCTCAATAGAAGAAGTGAACCAAGTCTTGACTATAACAACCCCAACCAAGCTCCAAGACCTGGAGTTCCCACTATCCCCTGCATCATTGGGGATCATACAATTCAAAAAGCCTTATTAGATCTGGGAGCTAGTGTTAATTTACTTCTATATTCAGTATAAGAGAAGTTGGGCTTAGGAGTATTGAAGCCCACACATGTGGTCTTGTAACTAGTTGACAGATTTGAGAGGAAACCAATGGGAATCATAGAGGATGTGCTAGTTGGAGTTAATAAATTCTTTTACCCAGCAGATTTTTTGGTGCTTGACATGGAGCCAAGCAGGTGCACCACCCCTATTCCTATGATTTTGAGCAGACCTTTCTTGGATACTTCCAATGCATGCATACAGTGTAGATCAGGAGTAATGGAGGCGTCATTTGGCAACATGAAAGTTAAATTGAATGTTTACAATTTAGCCAATCAGACCCACTTAAATGGTGAGGATTGTTTCTCGATTGGGATAACGGATGAGCTTGTGACTTTGCCCAAGGTGCTGCAGTATACTGGTCCTTGTAGTAATGCTGATGATATGTTTCAAAATGCAGGGAAACCAGTGCTGATCAACCATTATCATGACCCTCCTTAGCATGGATGAGTCTCAATATGTACACTATGTATATCAGTTACTGTGGTGAGTTATTGTTATTACTACTTTTCTTTTTCTTTCTTTTTCTTTTTGGCTTTGTCAATATTGTTTCCCATGTGCACATCATTGGCCCTTCATAGGCTGGCTAGAAATTAGAATTGTTTGAATTAACTTGGGTTTTGGAAAATTTGTGTGTAAAATGAATGTGGGGAAGGTTGCAAGCCGATTTCATTTAAATTATAATCTGTCGACGGGTTCTGAAGTCTCTAATGATACACATCGACAGATTCTCGATAGGTGCAAGGAACTTATCAGAGAAAATGTTACATAAAGCCAAAATGCCATCGTGTGGTTCTTTGAACCTCTCAAAATGAATTTTTCTGTCACCGTGGAACCAATCGATAGGATTAGTTGAATTGCTCGCGACTATTTGCCATCCTTTAATTTTCGACAGGATTACAACCTGTCGAAACTTTGCTCCAATCCTATCGACGAGCATTTTCCATAGCTTTAAACCTCCCAACAACTTCATTTTTCATCATTCGACACCTTCTCTCTGCGTTGTAAGCTACTCTGGTGTTGTCTTTGTTTTCGAGACTCTTGTTGGTATTTTATTAAGAATAGTGGAGTGAATAAATCAAGAGTGGGGAATTAGAGTTGGGTCAGCACAGCAAGTCTATAATAAACACAGTCTTGCAAGATACAGGGTCCATTGTAGCAAGTTTTGATAAGTAAGAGTTTGTCCCACAGAGAAATTGATCTAGAACCCAAAATGGGCTATAATAGTAGGTCATCAAATCTGGCTACAAATCTGACAATCCTAAAGAAAGGGAGTTGGGTGTCACGACTACACTATATTAATCCTAAAAATAGAGAAATAGAATGAAGCCCTATCCTAAAGAAAGGGTTTAGAAGAAGATGGTGGTAGTGTGTGCCAAAATCAAATACAAAAATTATGAGAAGTAAGTAGGTTGAGCTAGAGTTAATGGTACGGTAATGTAACTCAAATTTAGTCTGTCTCTACAGTGCTCCTTACTGAGACGCTATTAATAGCCTCAATAAGGTCTAAACTCCTAGTTTAACCCATGCCATTTGGGGCACTCTTAGGGCTATACTCTGTCCACTATAATGGTCACAGGGTATCCGATAGAGTCTGTCAAATCCCATTAGTTAAACCAAAAATTCGCTAGTCTAATCCAGAAGAGTGGACTGATCATTTCCACAGCCACTAGACCAGCTCTAGCCATGACTACTATTGCAGCACTATGTAATGCCAGTGCTACAAGCTCCCCAGATCTGCACAGATCTGGCTGACATCCATAGGTATCCCAACTCATAAGATCCTAAGTGCTTTGCTAAGGCTTACTGCTCATTAGTGCCCGCAAAAAGGATCATGCAAAAGGTTAAATAAGGCCTTTAGCTCAGCTGGTCATATCTACAAATAGCCTGCAATGACTCAGCCTCAAGCTGCAATTACTACAAGAGATCAGATCTAACATCTGATATCGATTAGGTAGAACAGAGGGGAGCTAGTTACTGTACAAACCTCCTCACAAGGCTCTAGAACTTCATGTGCAGGGGAGAAGAATCCTTCTCAAACATGTGAATGGACACAACCTTAGGGTTATACTCTGTCCACTTGAATGGTCACAAGGTATCCCATTGGTCTGTCCATCCCACAGAGGCCTGAGAAAGAACGTGAAAACTACTGCAACCACCATGGTCTGTAGGCTTTTGAGCTCCTTGGATCTCACTACAGATCCAGCATTGCTTTCAATGTGTCTATCAAACCAAGGGAAATCAGATGGTAAATAATAGACCTACTAGAAACTGAATGGGCTAGTCCCAAATACATGGATCCTATAGACATCTAAAGAAACCATAAGATCTATAGTTTTGAATAAGTATTAAGATACCAGTTCATCAATAATAGCAAAACTTATAATGAACAGTCTCCTGGCTGTAGCCCATACACAACTGCTCATCCAAGAACCCAATGTATACAAAAATCTATTACAAGACTGAAACAAAACTTGACTTAGCTGCTTACAGGGGGATTAGCCAGCAAGTGTTGAGCTAAGAGAGAAGAGAAAAAGGAAAAAGAGGTGATCAAACCCTAACCCTATCCTGCTAGCGCTCTCAGTCGGCAGAGGATGATGGAAAAGATGAAAAAAATAAACTCTAAGTACAACTTATATACTCTGTCAAAATGGCCTTGGCTCTGAAGAGATTAACCCTAATTTTTTTCAGCAGACGTGGCACTGTTATAACTCTTGAATGCCTCGAGATGTGCACTTCAAAATTCGTGCCTCAGGAAGTGTGCCCTAGCCTTAGGAAATTCCCAAAAGGTCCTTGAGTTTAACTGAGAAGTGGAGAGCCCGCGCTTCGTGGGGCTGGCAGTTATTTTAGTTTACTCGTGCAGTTGCTTTGCTTTCACGGAGTTGCCTTTGGCTGATGGGAATGGCTCATTCGCGCAGTAAACCTTTAGTGAATCACACAGTTGCTTCGCGTCGCAGTGCTATCGCAGAGATAATCTAGAGAGCTAGGGTGTTTTGCACAGTAAAGCTTCAGGAGCTCTCTCTCTCGCTAAGTACTCGCATAGGTGGGCTCCTGTGCTTGTGTAGTAACTTATAAGGCTCTAGAGTGCGCAAAATCTACGCTAGGGGAATTCTGGGCCTCTCTCTCTTCTAGGGCCACGCGAGAACTCTGTGAGGTGACTTTTTGTTCTCTATGCATATGGACTCGCTGGGTTCTTCGCATGGTTGCATTGAGGCTTGATCTCCGTGAGAGATTCGTGACCACGAATTCTGAAGGTTTTACACGGCAAGATCTTCACGATGTCTTTACAGCTCTCCTCTTGACTACGTGGCCTATCTGTGCAAGCGCTTCTTCCACTACTTCTTTCGCTTCACGAGGAGGCCTCTCAACTTTGCGAGGTCTATTTCTTGACACTCTGCTGCACTACACTTGCTGTTGCTGCAACATCCTTTCTTCTCAGCTGACTTCAGTCATCTGCTAGACTTTAGGTCAATGATGATCAACAACAGTGAGTCACCATGGTGAGCACTACCAAGGTGTTTCATTAGGCTTTGGCTCAACTATCATCTTTGCTTGTATTCTCTCTCTTTGGGCCAAAAAGTCAGGATTTTATATTAAGCTGCATATTTTATTACTAACTGCAAAACATACTTAACAAATGATTATTAGTGGGCTTCAAGGTCCATCAAAGGCTAGGTTAACAGGTAAAAAGTGGTACTTTTCAGTGCATAATACAACCCCAAACATAATCTTTGCTGGTCCCTGAGCAAAGGAAAAATTAAAACAACTACTCTAAGAATTGAAATGCCATTTTGGTAGGGAGCACGGATACATTTAGCATATGTACCAAGCCTTTTAAACCCCTAGGTGATCCCTAGTGGACGAGTGAAGTCTCCTGAGGGTTTTTAGTGAAGATACCCACAAATTTTTCAATAAAATAGTTAACAAAGGTGCAACATTCTCAGGTCAGCTGTCAAGAAATAGAGCATCAGTTCACCTTTGATTCAATAAAAATGTGAGGAATTTGGACATGAAAAGCACAGACATTTAATCACCACAAACTCTACCTGAGTGCACAACATTTCCAATTATCTCACAACAAGGGGGACAACACATGTATATCAGCACTGAGCTCATCATTAATTCAAAAATCAGGTTATAGGCCATGCCTAGTACATTCAACGTCAGACCTAATGCTCACCAGGGCATACTCTCATAAGGGATCTTGAGGGTTTCATTTTCTCTCAAGCTCAAGAGCAGTTATAGACCCCAAATGGGTCTGTAAGCATGAGCATAAGCCAAGCATCTAAGTCCTAGCATCATTGGTAGGTCCTTACCATAGATTGGACAACTCCTTGTCTTTTCATGACAACTCATTTAACTTTGGATCGCAAGGTCTTTTAGCTGGGTTGTAATGTGGCTTATGAATTGGGTTATAAAGAATGTAAGGTTGAAAAGGGATTCAAAGTTGAGAAATCAGTAAGTGAAGGAGGTGATTCATGACTTCACCTCTTTGTAGTTCAGTCCCTTTCATTTTCTTTCAAATTTTTTAGAATTGAAGTGGTCAGCTTCTCCTCCTCATTATGATTTTTCCAATGAACTATTCCTCTTGACTCCTCTCTCACCCTCTTCATTATTGTTTTTCTTTCCTTTCTTGTATTTTTCTTTATGTTTTTATTTTTATTTTTGTGTTTGTGACTTGCCACCTCTTTCCTCAACTGTTACACTGCTCAACTTTAGGTATCTCTTCTCCATTCACCCTATGTTGACCATATCTTGTCCATCTTTAGCTCCTCTTTTACCTTCTGAATTCTCACAGTGAGGGTATGTTTGAGTTAGGTCCATAGGTTCAGGTGCAATTACTCAGGCGTATTTTGAAGAAAATTAGAAATTAAGGCTTAACAAGTGTGTGCACAAGGGTAGTTGATTAGGATTTTGTCTCTTTAAGCTGAAACTGTCCAAGAGAAGGCCTTGATCATTTCCTAGGTTTCATGAGTGTTGTCAGTTGTTTCAACTTGGAGGTGCCTAACTTCTAGTGAGGGCATTGCCTCAGCCAGTCCTTAGAGCTAGAAGAATTGCCTCAGTCACTCGTCAAAGGAAGGAAATTTTTTTTTTGTAAGCCCAACTTTCACTGGTTATGGTCTTCCATTGAACTTTTAAGTATGTCCTTACCTTTTTATCTCTTTAATGATTCACTCAGTACTGATACAAGTGTGTTTACTTGGTGTTCACATCATGGAAAAGTTAAAATTTAAAAGCTTGTAGTGCCTAAAGGTCTGCAAAATTTAAATTTTGATCCTTCGGTGAACATGGTTCTGTTTCTGTCTTACTCACTTGAATCTGTTTCTCATTTTTCTAATGATCCTTAGGTGAACATGGTTCTGTTTCTATCTTACTCACTTGAATCTGCTGCACTTAGGTTAACTATTTCATTGGTAGAACCTGCCACACCCCCAAACCTATGAGGAGCAGTGTCCTCACTGATTCAAAGGTGAGATGTGTAGCAGGTATAAAACCTAGAAATTAACAAAACAGAAACTATAAAAGAGAAAGAGAACACACAAAAATGAACAGGAAATTATGCACACGTATCAGCAAAATAGTGACAGATTGTCGACAAAAGAGATTTTATTATTGATACAAAAGCAATCATAGTACAAGATATAGAAAATTATAAACCTAAGAAAAATCTAAGCAAAACATCCTGTTAAACAAAATGGTTCTTCCTCCTGGCTCAGGGATGTCCTCAACCTGCTGTGGAAGAGGAACTGTAAGCCAGGGGGAGGAGGAGGACGAGGACCATGGAGATGGGTGTTGAGCAGGTGGGGGGGGGGGTTTGAAGAAGATGGCGGGGGAGATGCAGGTGGTTCGGTTTTTTATTTCTTCTTCTTTCCCTTCTCCTTTTTCTTCTCCTCTTTAGCTAGGATCCTCTGGACCTCTTCGTACTCATCCCAAAGAAATTATTGTGGGTTCGGCTCCTTAGGCAGTGGGTGTCCAACCACATTGGATAGAATTTGTTTGGGAACTCAGTGGGTTTGCCATCTGCCATGGTTGTGAGTAAGGAGGGACTACTAAGGTTAGAGGAGAATGGGTGAGATGAAAAATGCACTGTCCCTATATTTAAAGTACTTGGACGGTGGAATACGGATGGGCACATTAACTTTCGTCTCTTTTCAAGCGTGACAATAAATTGTGATTGTTCTGAGAATGATAAATCACACAACCTATTTGGGGAACGAGAGCTCACAATAAATGGTGGTCTAATTTTGGCATTGGGAATTAAGTCAATCCCACATTTCGCGGAGTTTTCCTGAGTGCTCACGAAGTAGAATTCTCACACAGTATAGATGTACCTCCGTGAGAAGGATAATCACGTAGAAGCGAATAGCTCCGTGAGTACAAAATCAAAAACATTGTGTGCCTCGCGAAGTTATTTCACAGAGTAGATGTTGGGATTGAGCACGTGAAGTCGTCTTTCATTTCTCACGCAACTTAGCTGGGGATCTCTACGAAGAACATCCATTCAGAGGTTCAGAGGTCGAGCACAATAGAATGTTTTTAAATTTACAATTCGCGCCCCTATGACTCTGCGAGAAAGTGATGAAATGGCTCGCGACCATGAAAATTAGGCCATTCAACCCTGCGAGAAACCAACAGTCAATCTCTTTACACCATTTGTGCTCAGGCCTATGCTTGCATAATGTCTTGCACCCATTCAGGGGCCATCAACACCAACCCTTCACATGTATTCCTTTTCCAAATGATAATAACCTTCCTAATACTAGCATTGACATAGCAAAAATTCCAAATGATAAAGGACCTTGATGAAAACAGATTCTAAACAATTGCAGTGCTAGTACTTTGCTCACACTTCAGTAAGAAGTATCATACATCTCCTATGTTACTGACATAAATGAACAATACTGAGACTAAAACCTATAAAGCGATTGAAAATAAACAAGCACACAGAACAGAATAGAATAAATATACAAAACAGATATGGCACACATAATACAAAGATGTAGATCACTGATTAGTGGGAGGTTCATGTAGGTGAATGGTCTGAGGAAGCTCCATTGGTTGTTCTACACAAATCTTGAGCCTCTGACCATTTACTTTCATGATCTGACCTGACTTTGGGTCAAAGATCTCAACAGCACCAAATGGGGAGGCTTTGATGACAGTAAAAGGTCCATCCCAATTGGATTTTAGCTTCCCTGGAAAGAATTTAAGTCTGGAGTTAAAAAGCAAACCTTGGTGCCAACAATGAAGTCCTTCCTTAACAGCTTCTTGTCAAAGAATGCTTTTGATCTCTCCTTGTACATTCTGGCATTGGCATAGGCTTCTAGCCTCATTTCATCAAGTTCTGCCATTTGCAACTTCCTATGAGAACCAGTAGCAGGTAGATCTACATTCATTGCTTTGATAGCCCAATCCTTCCTATCAGTCCTTACAGTTTTCTCCAGAATATGCTTAATCTCCCTATTGGAAATTTCAACTTGCCCACTGGTCTGTGGGTGGTAGGGAGTTGCAATTCTATGTGTAAAAGAATACCTTTTTAGCAGGTTCTCGAAAGGTTTGTTACTGAAGTGGCTCTCCCCATCACTGATAATAGCTCTGGGGATACCAAATCATGAGAAGATATTGTCTTTTAAGAATTTAAGGACAACTGTGTGGTCATTAGTCTTTATGGCAATGGCTTCTACCCATTTGGACACATAGTCAACTGCTTCAAGTATGAAATTCAATCCCATAGATGAAGAAAAGGGGCCCATAAAAATAATGCCCCAGATGTCAAAAAGTTCTACAACTAGGATGGGTTGTAATGGCATGGAGTCTCTCTTAGAAATGCCTCCCATCCTTTGACATTTCTCATAGGCCTTGCAATGCAAGTTTGCATCTCTGAACAAAGAAGGCCAACACAAATCACATTGGAAAACTTTTGCTGCAGTCTTTTTGCCACTGAAATAACCTCCACAGGCTTGCTCATGGCACATTGAAAGAATGTTGTGGAAGTCATTTTCAGGCACACATCTCCTAATGACCTGTTCTGCATAATGCTTGTAAAGGTATGGATCCTCCCACATAAATTGTCTAACCTGGGAGAAGAATAGGCCTTTGTCCACTTTAGACCAGTGTGGAGGGATCCTACGAGCAACAAGAAAATTGATAATGTGTGCAAACCAGGGCACACTAGACTGCACAACAAAAAGCTGCTTATCAGGGAGCAACTCATTAACAGGTGTTGCTGCACATTCTTCCAAGATAATTCTAGAGAGGTGGTCAGCAACCATATTCTCAACTCCCTTCTTATCTTTGATCTCAAGATTAAACTCTTGTAGGAGGAGAATCCATCTGCTCAACCTAGGCTTTGCATCCTTCTTAGCCAATAGGTATTTTAGGGCTGAGTGATCTGTAAAAGCTACAGTCTTAGACCCCAACATGTAGGGTCTAAATTTGTCCACAGCAAACACTACTGCATGTAGCTCCTTCTCAATTGTAGTGTAGTTCAGCTGAGCGTCAGCTAGTGTTCTGCTGGCATAATAGATCACTACAGGCAACTTGTCTTTTCGATGTCCTAAGACAGCACCTTTGGCCAAGTCCGATGCATCACACATCAGCTCAAAGGGGAGTGAGTAATCTGGGGCCTGGATTACAAGGGCAGTGGTGAGGCACTTCTTCAAAGCCTCAAAGGCCTCAAGGCATCCAACAGAAAATAAAAATGGCACATCCTGGCAGAGCAGGTGGCATAATGGTTTGACAATCTTGTTGAAGTCCTTGATGAACCTCCTGTAGAGTCAAACATGTCCTAAAAAAGATCTTATCTGCTTGACAGTCCTGGGTGGGGGCAGATGTGAAATCAAGTCTACCTTAGCCTTGTCAACCTCTATTCCCTTGTGAGAAACCATATGGCCAAATACAATACTTTTTGTCACCATAAAGTGACTCTTTTCCCAGCTTAGGACCAAGTGGGTCTCCTCAAATCTTTGCAAAGCTTTTTCAAGGTGGATTAGACACTGGCTAAAGCAATCCCCAAACACAGAGAAATCATCCATGAAGATTTCCAGGAATTTGTCAATCATATCAGAAAAAATTGCATATATGCACCTCTGAAAAGTGGTTGGAGCATTGCACAGCCCAAAAGGCATCCTTTTGTAAGCAAAGGATCCAAAGGGACATGTGAAAGTAGTTTTCTCCTGGTCTTGAGGATCCACAGAGATTTTGTTATACCCTGAGAATCCATCAAGAAAACAATAGTATGCCTTCCCAGCCAACTTGTCTAGAATTTGGTCAATAAAAGGGAGGGAGAAATAGTCTTTTCTGGTTTTGGAGTTGAGTTTCCTATAATCAATGCACACCCTTTAGCCAGTGTTCTCTTTGGCTGACATCAACTCCCCAGAATCATAAGCAACCACTGTGATGCCTGACTTTTTAGGTACCACCTGGATAGGTGACATGCATTCGGAATCTGAAATGGGGTAAATCACCCTTGCATCCAACAGTTTCTCTATTTCTTTAAGCACCACCTCCTACATGTGAGGATTTAATTTCCTCTGCATCTCCCTTGAGGGTTTTGCACCCTCATCCAGGTGAATCTTGTGCATGCAAACTGAGGCATCAATGCTTCCAAGGTCAGCTATTGTCCACTCAATTGCTTTCTTGTGCTTCATAAGGACATTCAGTAATTCCTCCTCCTACTCACAAGTGAGAGAGGAGGAGATAATCACGGAAAGCTTGTTATCTTGCCCCAAGAAGGCATATTTTAATGTGGGTAGGAGCTGCTCTAGCTCAAGGGGACATTCAATTGAAGGCAACAGAGGTGCCTTAGTGGCCTGAGGAAGGGGTAGCAATATGTGCTGCACTAGGTTCACAGAAGACTTAGTGTTGGTGTTGTCTTCTGTCATGGGAATTTGGGACTCCTCAAACAGACTCCAAACACTTTCCATGCTTGAAATCAGATTATACCAATCCAACAGATTAGATAATTCTTCTTCTACCAGGCCATCTAGTACATCTACTACACAGCAGTCCTCAACGTCAATATGAGGCACTGTAGCAGCATGGTACACATTTAAATGGGCCTTCATATTCCGAAAGATAACCTCCATTACCCCTGACCTACATTGTATGCAAGCATTTACAGTAGCCAAGAATGGTCTGCCAAGGATAAAAAGAATTGGGGTTTTGCTTTTGCAAGGGTCCATGTCTAAAACAAGAAAGCCATCTGAATAATAGAATTTGTCCACCCCAACTAAGACATCCTCTACCTCACCCACAGGTTTCCTCTCAGACCTGCCAGCCAGTTGGAGTACAACTGATGTAGGTTTAAGCTCCCCCAATCCTAGCTCCTCATACACTGAATAAGGGAGTAAGTTTACACTGGCCCCTAAATCCAAGAGGGCTTTTCCAATGGTGTGGTTTTCGATTATGCAGGGGATAGTAGGTACCCCTGGGTCTTATAAGTTTTTAGGTGTGGCAATGGACAGAACTGACTCAACATGCTCAACAATAAAAACTCTTTTAGACAATTGCACCATAGCTTTCCTCTTTTTAGTGTAGAGGTCCTTTAAAAATTTAGCATAGGCAGGGACTTGCTTTATAGCATCAAGCAGGGGCAAGTTGATCCGAACCTGCTTAAAAGTCTTCAGCATTTCCTCCATCTGAGCATTCCCTTTATCAAGAGGGGTTTGGCCGGCAAGAGCTTGAGGAAATGGCAGTTGTGGCACTGTTGGTGCCACTGCTTCTTGCCTACTACCATCGTGGTCATAATTTTTTTTTCTTTTATCCTCATTTATTTCTCTCTATTGGGGCTCAACATCAGCCCCATTATTTTTCCCTAGCTGATCCACAGTAGGGGACAGAAGCCTCGGCTCCTTGACACTAACAACCTTCTCATTTTTAATTTCATTTCCTATGACCTCCTCTTGTTCCTTACCTACTAAATTGTCAACCACCTTGCCACTTCTAAGGGTAGTTATGGCATCAGCATCCTCATTGTTTCTCCAAACAAGAGCTGCCCTTTTGAATTAGCAAGGGGTTGACGGGGCAATTTTTCTTCCTCCCTCATGTTAAGAGTAATACAAATCTATCCCATCTGGTCCTCAGTCATTTTGATGCTCTGTCCATAAGAATTGACAGTCTGCACCAAGTTCCCCAAGTTTTGCATTAAAGCCAGTATCTGCTTTTCAAATGAAGAGAACCTAGGCTGCTGTGTGGGTAGAGCCAACGAGTTAGACTGTGGGGCAGGTAGTAGGAAATTTTGCCATGGTGGGTAACCTTGATTAACCTGGTGCTGGGGTCTGTAGGGAGCTACCATCTGTTGTTGCTGGGGTTAAGGATATGAGTCTTATCTCTACCTCTGATTTGGGTGGTTCCTCCAAGAATACCCAGTAGGCTGCTACCCAAAGGTTTGAGCAACATTGGCATACTCCATAAAAAAATCCGAAAATTGGTTGGCAGATGGACAATCATGAATAGAATGTGTGGGCAATTGGCATATCAGGCATGCCTCCTCCACCTGTGCAACCATCCGAGGCTGCATCACATTCATCAATTTGTCAAACTTCAAGCTCAGGTTGTTCACCTTCCTCTCCAGATCACCTTGCACCTTCACTTCATATATTCCACCTCTAGGAGTGGCCCCTTTCACCATCTTAGTTAGAATTTGACTGTCATTGCGTGACAAAGACTCCTACTGCATGGAATTCTCCCCTATTATGTTAAACAGCTCCCAAGCTTCCTCAGCTGTCTTGTGGAGGTAGCTACCACCACAGGAAGCATCCACCATATCCTTGCTCTTGGCATTAATTCCTTGATAAAACACTTGGACAAGCTGCCACATTGGGATTTGGTGGTGGGGGCATTGTTTTAACATCTCATGGAATCTTTCCCAAGTTTCATTAAAACTCTTAGTTGAGGACTGAGTGAGTGACAAAATTTTTGTCCTCATCTAGCTTGTTTTGTTCATAGAGAAAATTTTCGCCAGGAACTTGGTTTAAAGATCACTCCATGACTGTATATTGTTAACTGGGAGCTTTGATAGCCATGTGCTGACTTTGTCCTTTAATGAAAAAGGAAAAAGCCTCAATTTAGTGGCCTCAGGCCCCAAGCCAGCAATGTTGGAGGTAGTGCAAAGTGCTAAAAATTGGTCAATATGCTAGTAGGGATCTTCTTTACTCAGCCCATGAAATTAAGGCAGCATACTGATGGTGGAGGATTTAATTTCATAGTTTCCCTCAATAGAGGGAAATTGAGTGCAAAAGGGAGAGGTGTGCTCTCCAGGTGCATTGTATTCTTTCAATGTCTTCTACCTCTCAGCCATGCTAGCTGGTTCTGTCTCAATAGAAGGGCCCTAGGTGGTGTGCCTAGGTCTAAGGATCCTTTCTATCTCCGGATTTGAGGGTTCCAAGTCAGGGTTTAAGGACCTTCTACCGAGCATAAACTCACCAACAGTAATGAAAATGCTGACAAGCACACAGAAAGAATTTAAAACAAAAAAAAGTAACAACTACACAGATTTACACTAAACAAAATAACAGGAGATTCAACATAAATGGCATGAGATTTAGGGGAAAGAAAGTACAAACAGAGCTAGCTACACTCCACTTGCAGCTCTAGCTTTTCCTTTTTTTTGTTGTGTATTTTTGCAAAATTCCATAAAGAATCAGTAGTACTTTAATTCTAGATTAAACACAACTACAAAGAATTTTGTTAGTCTAAGTTATAGTACAACTCAGGTCTACTAAAAAGATCAATATCCCCGACAGCAGCGCCAAAAACTTGTTGTCTTTATTTTCGAGACTGTTACTGCTATTTTGTTAAGAACAGTGGAGAGAATAAATAAAGAGTGGGGAATTGGAGATGGGCCTGAACAGCAAGTCTGAAATAAACACAGTCTTACAAGATGCAGGGTCCATTGTAAGTAAGAGTTTGCCCCATAGAGAAATTAATCTAGAACCCAAAATGGGCTATAATAGTAGGCCTCCAGATCTGGCTATAGATCTGACAATCCTAAAGAAAGGGAGTTGGGTGTCACGACTAAACTAAATTAATCCTAAAAACAAAGAAATAGAATATAGCCCTATCCTAAAGAAAGGGTTTGGAAGAAGATGGTGGTAGTGTGTGCCAAAATAAAATGCAAAAATTCTGAGATGTAAGAGTTGAGCTAGAGTTAATGATACAGTAATGTAACTCAAATTTAGTCTGTCTCTGTAGTGCTCCTTGCAAAGACACTATTAATAGCCTCAACAAGGTATAAGCTCCTAGTTTAACCCATGCCATTTGGGGCGCTCATAGGGCTATACTCTGTCCACTATAATGGTGACAGGGAATCCGATAGAGTCTGTCAAATCCCATTTGTGAAACCAGAAATTTGCTAGTCTAATCCAGAAGAGTGGACTGATCATTTCAACAGCCACTATACAAGCTCTAGCCATAAATACTATTGCAGCACTATGTAATGATAGTGCTATAAGCTCCCCAGATTTGTACACAGACCCGGTTAACATCCATAGGTATTCCAACCCATAAGATCCTAAGTGCTTTGCTAAGGTTTACTACACACTAGTGCCCGTAAAAAGGATCATGCAACAGGTTGAATAAGGTCTTTAGCTTAGCTGGTCATTACTACAAACAACCTACAATGACTCAGCCTTAAGTTGTAATTACTATAAGAGATCAAAGGGGAGCCAGTTATTGTACAAACCTCCTCACAAGGGTTTAGAAGCTCATGTACAGGGGAGAAGAATCCTTCTCAAATATGTGGGTGGACACAACCTTAGGGCTATACTATATCCACTTGAATGGTCACAGGGTATCCCATTGGTCTGTCTATCCCAGAGAGGCCTGAGAAAGAACATGAAAACTGCTACAACCACCACGGTCTGCATGCCTCCGAGCTCCTTAGATCTCACTACAGATCCAGCATTGCTTTCCATGTGTCTATTAAACAAAGGGAAATCAGATGGTAAACAATAAACCTACTAGAAAGTGAATGGGCTAGTCCCAAATACATGGATCTTATAGACATCTAAAGAAACCATAAGATCTATAGATTTGATTAAGCATTAAAATAGCAGTTGCTTTATAACAGCAAAACTTACAATGAACTATCTCCTGGCTACAGCCCATACACAACTGTTCATCCAAGATCCCAATGTATACAAAAATCTATTACAAGACTGAAATTAAAGTAGACCTAACTGCTTACAAAGCGATTAGCCAGCAAGTGCTGAGCTAAGAGAGAAGAGAAAAAGGAAAAAGAGGTGATCAAATCCTAACCTGAGCCTGCTAAAGCTCTCAGCCGACAGAGGATAAAGGAAAAGATGAAAATAATAAACTCTAAGTATAGCTTATATACTTTGTCAAAACGGCCTTGGCTCTAAAGAGATTAACCCTAATTTTTCCAGCAGACGTGGCACTGTTACAACCCTTGAATGCCTTGAGATGTGCACTTCAAAATTTGTGCCTCAGGAAGTGTGCCCTAGCCTTGGGAAATTCCCAAAAGGTCCCTGAGTTTAACTGAGAAGTTGAGAGCCCGCGCTTCGTGGGGCCAGCAGCTATTTTAGTTTACTCGTAGAGTTGCTTTGCTTTCACGGAGTTGCCTTTGACTGATGGGAATGGCTCATTCACGTAGTAAACCTTTAGTGAATCGCGTAGTTGCTTCACATCACAGTGCTATCGCAGAAATAATCTAGAGAGCCATGGTGTTTTATGCAGTAGAGCTTCAGGAGCTCTCTCTCTTGCTAAGTACTCGCGTAGGTGGGCGCTTGCACTCGCGTAGTAACTTGTAAGGCTCCAGAGTGCACAAGATCTATGCGAGGGGAATTATAGGCGTCTCTCTCTTCCAGGGCCACGCGAGAACTCCACAAGGTGACTTTTTATTCTCTATGCATATGGACTCGCTGGGTTCTTTACGTGGTTGCTTTAAGGCTTAATCTCCGCGAGAGCTTTGCGACCATGAATTTTGAAGGTTTTACATTACGACATCTTCACGATGTCTTTACAGATCTCCTTTTGACTGAGTGGCCTATCTGCGCAAGCACTTCTTCCATTGCATCTTTAGCTTCTCGAGGAGGCTTCTCAACTTTGTGAGGTCTGTTTCTTGACACTTTGATGCACTACACTTGCTGCTGTTGCAGCATCCTTCCTTCTCAGCTGACTTCAGTCATCTGTTAGACTTTAGGTAAATGATGATCAGCAACAATGAGTCACCAAGGTGAGCACTACCAAGGTGTTCCATTCGGCTTTGGCTCAGCTATCATCTTTACTTGTATTCTCTCTCTTCGAGCTAAAAAGCCAGGATTTTGTATCAAGCGGCACATTTTATTACTAACTGCAAAATATACTTAACAAATGATTATTAGTGGGCTTCAAGGTCTATCAAAGGCTAGGTTAAGAGGTGAAAAGTGGTACTTTTCTGTGCATAACATCAGCCGTTTTTCTTCATTTTTGTTTATCTCTCTCTATCTCACTGGCTACTGTAGCTACCTCTTGACTATTTTCCAAGTTTCTTCAATCCATCAAAAGCTACATTTTCCACCTGGTCCGAGTTATTTTTGTCCTGTGCCCACCTAGATATCACAAACCCTAGATTTCTTCGGTAAGCTTTTCTTCAGCTTCACTCTATTATTTCAATTTTGGGCTTTTGTATTTTGAATCTGTGGGAGTTATCTGAGTATCCTAAGTAGCCTGTGTGGTGATTAATTGTGAATTGGAAGTGTTTGAGTAATCAATGGCTAAGCAAGAGGACATCTTCGCAAACCTTTTCAAAGTACCCTCTAAATCTGCCACCAAAACCACTAGGAAATCTAGTAGGCAACCCACAAAGCCTAAGGAAACCCCACTTGCCAAAAGGAAACTTGTCATGGAGGAAGCTGAGAAAGTTGATAAATCTAAGAAGCCCAAGAAATCTAAGAATGCCCAAACTAGTGAAGACATTGTTAATGAGGCCCCTGACACACAACCTAACCTTGAGTTAGAAATTTCTGAGGCTCAGCCAAATCTCATATCCACACCCAATGAATTTGTGGATAAATTAAATTTGATCCTTGAAACCATTTTCGACATCTCCTATTTTTCTAAGTTGGGGGAGTGTTAGGATACTTTGAATTATTTGGGGAAGGCAGGCCTGACGCCCATGATGAGCCCATTGAATGAAAAGTCTTACCCAAGGCTGGTTAAGCTGTGGTATCAAAATCTCGATAAATAAACCAAGCTAGTTTCTCTGGAGCCCTGCCTGGAAATCTTGATTGATCATATGAAAATGGTGGTGGATTACAGTGATATAGGGATAGTATTGGGAGTCCCTTCTATTTATGACCCAATTTATGGCCTAGCAGCACCTAAAAATGTCTGTTTCAAGTCAATGGCCAGGCATCTCACTCAAGGCATTGTAGGGTCTGGGGACTGAATTAGGAGAAGAGATTTATCCCCTAGCTTGCGATTTTTTCATTCAATTATGTGAAAGAATATCAATGTTAGTGGCCATCAGCAAGAAAGAAGAACGCCAATAATGGATGGTCTGTACTTCTTCGCTAAAGGCTAATTTATTAATGCTGCCTGGTTGGTGTTTGAAGCAATGATGGATGTGAATGAAAAATGTAAGAAAGCTCAAGCCCTACCAGGGCTCCCCTACAGCAAGTTCATCACTGCTTTTCTTACAAGCAAGGGATTTGTGTTTAAAGATAATGAGGAAGTGGGGATGGTGAAACCCACAGTATTTGGAAAAAGGGCTTGGTTTGCCAGTGGAACCCTCATTAGTAAAGGCACCCACAGGTCAACTAAAGAGATTGAGGAACCATCTCCTGACACCTCTGTTGCCCCGAGTTCAGCACCCCCTCCTGAGGTCTCTATCTCAGCCACCCATGAGCTTTTACTCACGTCTGCTACTCCTGGCTTAGAGCTTCCACTTGTATCCTTTGCACCCTCAGTCACCCCTACCTTTGATCTAAATTTCTCCATGGACAGTTCCATTGCTACAAGCCTCACCATCCCTCCACTTATCATACCAACCATTTCATTTTCTTTTCCTTCCATGTAATTCCCCATTCCCTAAAGCAATCCAGTCTCCCTTTTCCCTACCACCACATCCACCCTAGTTTTCTCTTCTCCACTAACAGACCCCATCCCTACTTTGCCCTCAGTCACCATTCCAGCTAGATCATTTACATCAATCACTACCCCTGTTAGCCCTTCCCTGTCTCCCCCACTTTCCACTCCCCTTGCGAGTGAGCCAAGTTTTTCCATCTCACCTTCCCTAACCCAGGACCTTTCCACCACTGAAGGATTTTAATCCCTGATGGCCACTACAAGGCATCCACTATTGGCATTCTTTCTTGCTGATGGCAACTAACATAGATATTCTTTCACAAAATTGAATCGAAAAACCGCAAGCTAAGGGATAAATCTCTTCTCCTAATTGAGTCCCCAAACCCTACAATGCCTTGAGTCAGATGCCTGGCCATTGACTTGAAAGTGACATTTTCAGGTGCGGCCAGACCATAAACTGGGTCATAAACAGAAGGGACTCCCAATACTATCCCTATATCGTTGTAATCCACCACCATTTTCATATGATCAATCAAGATTTCCTGGCAGGGCTCAAGAGAATCTAGCTTAGTTTGTTTCTCAAGATTTTGCTACCACAACTTAACCAGCCTTGGGTAAGACTTTTCATTCAATGGGCTCATCATGGGCATTAGGCCTGCCTTTGCCAAATAATTCAAAGTGTCTTGACACTCCCCCAGCTTAGAGAAATAGGGGATGTCGAAAATGGTTTCAGGGATCAAATTTAATTTATCCACAAATTCATTGGGTGTGGATCTGAGATTTGGCTCAGCCTCAGAAATTTTCGACTCAAGGTTAGGTTGTGTGTCAGGGGCCTCATCAAGAATGCCTTCACTGGTTTGGGCATTCTTAGATTTCTTAGACTTCTTAGATTTCACAACTTTCTCAGCTTCTTCTATGACAAGTTTCCTTTTGGCAGGTGGGGTTTCCTTAGGCTTTGTGGGTTGTCTACTAGATTTCCTAGTGGTTTTGGTGGTAGATTTAGAGGGTACTTTGAAAAGGTTTGCCATGATGTCCTCTTGCTCATCCATTGATTACTCAAACGCTTCCAATTCACAACTAATCACCACACAGGCTTCTTACGATACTCGGATAACTCCCATAGATTCAAAATAGAAAAGCCCAAAATTGAAATAACAAAGTGAAGCTGAAGAAAATCTTACCGTAAGAAATTTAGGGTTTGTGATATCTGGGTGGGCACAAGACCAAAATAACTCAGATCAGGTGCAAAATGTAGCTTTTGATGGATTGAAGAAACTTGGAAAATAATCAAGAGGTAGCTGCAGTAGCCAATGAGATACTGAGAGAAAAAAATGAAGAAAATCTTCAAAGCAGCTTACAACATAGAGAGAAGGTGTCGAATGACAAAAAATGAAGTTGTTGGGAGGTTTAAAGCTATGGAAAATGCTCGTCGATAGGATTGGGGCAAAGTGTCGACAGGTTGTAACATCTTGTCAAAAAGTAAAGGATGGACAATCGTCACGAGCAGTTCAACTAATCCTAATGACTGGTTCCACGGTGACAGAAAAATTCATTTCGAGAGGTTCAAAGAAACTCTCAACAACATTTTGGCTTTATGTAACATTTTCTCCGACAAGTTCCTTGCACCTGTCGAGAATCTGTCGATGTGCATCATTAGAGACTTCAGAAGCCGTCGACAGATTATAACTCAAATCAAACCAGCTTGCAACCTTCCCCACATTCATTTTACATAAAAAATTTCCAAAACCCAAGTTAATTCAAACAATTCTAATTTCTAGCCAACCTATGAAGGGCCCATGATGTGCAGATGGGAAACAATATTGACAAAGTCAAAAAGGAAAAGAAAGAAAAAGAAAAGTAGTAATAACAATAACTCACCACAGTAACTAATATACATAGTGTACATTGTGGACACTCAACCATGCTAAGGAGGGTCATGATAATGGTTGATTAACACTGGTTTCCCTGCATTTTAAACTATATCATCAGCATTACTACAAGGACCAGTATACTGCATAAACTTGGGCAAAGTCACAAGCTCATCCGCTATCCCAATCGAGAAACAATCCTCACCATTTAAGTGGGGCTGATTGGCTGAATTGTAAACATTCAATTTAAATTTCATGTTGCCAAATGACTCCTCCGTTACTCCTAATCTACACTGTATGCATGCATTGGCAGTAGCCAAGAAAGGTCTACCCAAAATCACAGGAATAGGGGTGGAATACCTGCTTGGCTCCATGTCAAGCACCAAGAAATTTGTTGGGCAAAAGAATTTATCAACTCCAAGTAGCACATCCTCTATGATTCCCACTGGTTTCCTCTCAGATCTGTTAGCTAGTTGCAAGACTACATGTGTGGGCTTCAATACTCCTAAGCCAAACTTCTCATATGCTGAATATGGAAGTAAATTAACACTAGCTCCTACATCTAATAAGGCTTTTAATGGGATGATCCCCAATGATGCAGGGGATAGTAGGAGTTCTAGGATCTTGAAGTTTTATTGGAGTTGTTATCATCAGTACCTGATTTACTTTCTCAGCACAAAAGGCCTTCTTGGATAGATATATCTTAGATTGTCTTTTGTGAGTGCATAATTCTTTCAAGAACTTAGTGTAGGCAGAAATTTGCTTGATTGCATCCAATAAAGACAAGTTGATCGTTACTTGCTGAAAGGTTTCCATCATTTCCTTGATCTTGGCATTCCCTTTGTCAAAAGGAGAAGCTTCTGTTAAAGCATTGGGAAATGGAAAATGGGGGACTGACCTCCCATTTACAGCCTTAGCCAACTCATCAAATTTTTCTTTATTTTTGTTTTCAATTTTTTCTTCTTTTTTTTTAATTTTTCTATTGGGGAGCATTAACATCCCCCTTATTCGAACTAGGCTGCTCCTGCTGGACATTCTTAGGGACTGCTTCATCATCTTTCTCAAAATTTGTCAAAGGCTCACAACGTACCTGATTGTCTACCAGCCTTCAACTTCTTAATGTAGTGACAGATTTAGCTTCCTCATGGGAAGAAGAGACTTCACCTACCACATATTGTCTCTTTGGATTGTCCATGGGCTAACTAGGGAGCCTACCTTCCTCTCTCTTTGTCAATGCATTAGACAGTTGATCAAGATGGTCTTCTATCTTTTTGATACTCTGACTATGATAATGGCCTGTTTGAGATAAAAAATCTAAGTTTTGCAATGAGTCCAGAACTCGCCCTTAAAAAGAGGGTCTCTAGAGGCTGGAGTAGGGACATTTGGCTACATAGGCTAAATCATAGGCTGATTCATAGGTTGCTGGTGTGGGATCCTTGGAATAAAATGAAGTTGGTAAGTCTGAGGAGTAGGTTTAAAATACATTGGCTGTTGTGGTTGCTGATAGAATTGATGTTGGAACTGCTGCTACTGGTTTTGGGTTTGAACATTATCTTGCTTCCACCTTAGGTTAGGATGGTTCCTCCAGGAATAACTAGTAGTTGGCTGCTGACCATAAGACTGAGCAGTAGCCACATGTTCCATTACCAATTCATAGAATTGCCCAACTGAGGGGCAATCTTGAATGGGATAAGTGTGAGATTGACAAATGGGACATGTCTCTCCCACACTAGTAGCCAATGGAGACTACCTCTCCTCCATCATGTTCTCTAGCATTTGAGTTAAGCTGGTTACCTTTCTCTCCAAATCACTATACCCACCAATTTCTTACACTTTTCCTCTTGTTGTGTTCTCCCTTAACATTCCTCCTGGGGTGTTCACATCCCTAGCAAGAGACTCTTACTGTAAGACTCTTGCTATAATGAATTTTCACTAATAACATCAAGCAATTCCCATGCTTCCTCAGCTATTTTATGAAGTTATGTGCCTGCACAAGAAGCATCCACCATATTTATACTCTTTGAGTCAATTCCTTGGTAGAAACTTTGGATAAGTTGCCACTCTAGAATTTGGTGGTGGGGGCACTGCCTCAATAGCTCCTTGAATCTCTCCCAGACCTCATGGAACCCTTCAGTTGGGAGTTGAGAAAATGAGAGGATATTCTTTCTCAACTGACTGGTTCTAGACATGGGGAAGAATTTAGCTAGGAATTGGCTTTGCATGTCATCCCACGAGTTGATACTATTAGGGGGAAGCAAAGATAATCAGGCCCTGGCTTTGTCCTTTAATGAAAAAGGAAATAGCCTAAGCTTGGTGGCTTCTTTCCCTAGTCCTGTAATGTTAAAGGTGGTACACAATGCAAGGAATTCATCCACGTGCTTGTATGGGTCCTCTTTGCTCAAGCCATGGAAAGAAGGTAGCATCTGAATGGTTAAAGATTTAATCTCATAATTAGTTTTTATAGCAGGAAAATGGATGCAGAAAGGAGAATTATATGCACCAGGTGCATAATAATCCTTCAACAGCAACCTCGGTTGCTCACCCATTGCAACAGATTCAGTTTCAGCAGATGTAGATGGGGTTTGTCTGGGTCTAAGAATCCTTGCAACCTCTGGATTTAATGGCATAATCTGAGGTTTGAGAGTTCTTCCAAACATACACCACTCACACAATGCCCAAAATATAGTTCACAACCAATACAACAGGGAACAAGCACAAACAACTAATAAATCTACAACGGCACAAATCTAAAAAATAATAGAGGAGTAAAGAGATATAAACTTCAATACAACCTCTAGCGCAATGCTCGGAGCACCACAGATTCAGATCTGCAAAGAAAATCAAGCTATAAAATACTACAGGAGCAATTAGTCAAACACTTAACAAGTAATCACCATTAAAAATCTAAAAAAAAAGTTTAGAAAGAAAACTTAGATCTACCAAGTTTAGATCACATGATCTCCGACATTATTGGGGATCATACAATTGAAAAAGCCTTATTAGATCTGGGAGCTAGTATGAATTTACTTTCATATTCAGTATATGAGCAGTTGGACTTAGGTGAGTTGAAACCCACACATGTGGTCTTACTACTAGCTTACATATATGAATGGAAGCCTGTGGGCATCATAGAAGATTTCATGGTTGGGGTTGACAAATTCTTTTATCATATTGATTTTCTGGTGTTAGATATGGAGTCAATCAAGTGTGCTACTTTCATCCCTGTGATTTTGGGCAGGCCTTTCTTAGCCACTACCAATGCGTGCATTCAATGTAGATCAGGAGTCGTGGAAGTAACCTTTTGTAATATGAAAGTCAAATTGAATGTGTATAATGCAGCTCATCAGCCCGATTTAGATAATGAGGTCTGTTTTTCCATTGAGCTGCTGGATGAGTTAGTGGAAGAAACTCTACCCCAACTTCTGCTCAATAATGATCTGTTTGATGTTTTGATGAAGTTTGGAAGGAAATTGTGGAAGAGAAAGCCTTCACCTCTAAGCTTGAGCAAGTGCAAACTATAAATTTTGAAGTGGAGCCAGCAAAGCATCACCCAGGGAAACCAGCTTTGTTATCTCTTCCACCACCTTTTAAGGCACCCCTATTGCCTTCACTCATTAGTCCCTTAGATGTGAAGCTAAAGCAGCTCCCAAAATTTTTAAAGTATGCTTTCCTAGCAGATAATAAGAAATTGTCAGTCATAATTTCTTCCTCCCTCACTCTTGAGCAAGAGGAAGAACTGCTTTGTGTGCTAAGGAAGCATAAGAGTGCAATAGGGTGAACTATTGCAGATCTTGGAGGTATAAATCCTACTGTGTGCATGCACAAGATTCATCTTGAAGAGGGTTCCAAACCTTCTAGAGAGATGCAAAGGAAATTGAACCCACACATCATAAAAGAAGTTGTTAAGCTGTTAGATGCTGGGGTCATTTACCCCATCTCAGATTCTCAATGGGTAGCACCTACCCAGGTGGTGCCTAAGAAATCTGGGATAACTGTAGTTCAAGCAGACTCAAGAGAGCTGATCCCAACAGACAGACCACTGGTTGAAGGGTGTGTATAGATTATAGGAAGCTCAATGAGAAAACTAGAAAAGACCATTTCCCATTGCCATTCATTGATCAAATCTTGGACAAGCTGGCAGGCAAGGCATTTTATTGTTTTCTTGGTGGTTATTCATGATACAATCAGATCCCTGTATACCCACAGAAATAAGAGAAAATAACCTTTACATGCCCCTTTGGAACCTTTGCATACAAAAGGATCCCATTTGGACTATGTAATGCACCTGTCACCTTTCAAAGATGTATGTATGCTATTTTCTTTGACATGATTGATTTGTTCTTGGAGATTTTTATGGATGATTTTTCCATTTATGGGGATGATTTTTGTCAATGCTTACAACACCTTCGCCTAGTGTTGCAAAGATGTGAAGAAACCAACCTAGTCTTAAGTTGGGAAAAGAGTCACTTCATGGTGACTCAAGGAACTGTCTTAGGGCATGTTGTCTCCCACAAAGGAATAGAGGTTGATCAAGTTAAAATTGGCTTAATTGAACATCTACCCCCACCCAAAACTCAGGTCATTTCTGGGTCATGCTGGTTTCTATCGAAGGTTCATCAAAGATTTCAACAAAATTTTCAAACCTCTTTCCCACCTATTGTGCCAAGAGGTTCCATTTGAATTCAGTAATGAATGCCTGGTTGCCTTTGAATTGCTAAAGACATGTTTGACTACTACTCCCATTTTATAAGCTCCTGATTTTTCTTTGCCATTCGAGCTGATGTGTGATGCATCCGACTTTGCTATTGGTGCAGTCTTAGGACAAAGAAAAGACAAGGCACCAAGTGTAGTAGCCTATGCAAGCAAATCAATGGCTAATGCCCAGCTGAATTATACAACAACTAAAAAGTAGTTGTTGGCAATTGTATTTGCTTTGGAAAAATTTTGATCATATGTGCTAGGATTTAAGATCATAGTGTTTACTGACCATTCAGCCCTAAAATATCTCTTGTCCAAAAAAGATGCCAAAGCTAGACTGATAAGATGGGTTTTGCTTTTGCAGGACTTTGATTTAGAGATCAAGGACAAGAAGGGAGTTGAGAATGTGGTAGCAGACCACCTATCCAAGATCCCAGCTGTTAAACAAGAGAGCTTGCCCATCAATGATTCCTTCCCAGATGAACAACTCTTTGTTGTGCCAAAGCTAGACCAACAAGATGGGCTTTGCTTTTGCAGGAATTTAATTTAGAAATGAAGGACAAGAAAAGGATGATAAGAATCTATTTTTCTCATAGATTCGATACTACATGTGGGAGGATTCTTACCTTTTTAAGTATTGTGCAGACCAAGTGGTAAGAAGATGTGTGCGTGAAACCAAATTTAAAAATATTCTGACTATGGGCCATGAACAGGCTTGCGGGGGCCATTTCAGTGACAACAAAACTGCTGTAAAGGTGCTTCAAAGTGGCTTCTATTGGCCCACTTTTTAAGGATGCCTTTCAACACTGCAAAGCCTATTCTAGATGCCAACAAATGGGGAGTATTTCCACACGAAATTCCATGCCCTTGCAGCCCATTCTTGTGGTTGAGCTTTTTGATGTTTGGGGGATAGACTTTATGGGCCCATTCCCTCCTTCCTATGGTTATAATTATATTCTTGTGGCTGTTGACTATGTGTCAAAATGGGTCGAGGCCATAGCCACAAGAACTAATGATCACAAGGTTGTCCTTAACTTTTTGAATGATAACATTTTCTCTAGGTTTGGCACCCCCAGAGCCATCATCAGTGATGGGGGGAGCCATTTTTGCAACAAACAGTTTGAGAACCTCTTTAGAAAGAACACTGTGACACACAAAGTTGCCACTCCATACCACCTACAAACCAGTGGTCAGGTGGAGATTTCTAACAGAGAGATCAAACATATTTTGGAGAAAACAGTGAGAGTGGATCGGAAGGATTGGCTTCTGAATCTACCTAATGCTTTATGGGCTTATAGAACTGCTTACAAGACCCCCATCGGGATGTCTCCTTTTCGGCTGGTATATGGCAAGGCATGTCATTTACCAGTGGAGCTTGAGCACAAGGCATATTAGGCCATTAAAGCTTTGAATACTGACTTAACGTCTACTAGCATTGAGAGGAAACTCCGACTGTCTGAGTTGGATGAGCTGAGGTTGGACACTTATTCCAATGCAAGAATTTACAAGGAGAAAACTAAGGTCTTCTTTGACAAGCAATTGTTAAGAAAAGAGTCCATTATTGGCAGCAAGGTATGTCTTTTCAACTCTAAGCTGAAATTTTTCTTAGGAAAATTGAAATCCAGATGGGAGGGACCTTACATAGTTGAGCATGTATTCCCCTCTGGAGCAGTGGATATTAAGGATCCCAATGATGGCAGGATCATGAAAGTAAATGGTTAGAGGCACAAGCCTGTTGTTGAAAATGTGGAGCCCATAGTGACCATTTCCCTTCAAGATCCTCCATTACTTAACTGATTCTCAACAATGTATCATATGCATCATAGTTGCTGTTTTGGTGTGCTACTACTATTTCGTAGTCATTAGGGTTAGTATGAGTATGTACATATACGTTTTCCATCATAGACCAACATGGGGCTGGGAAGTTCCTGAGTTAACTAAGGGATGTGTAGCATGGTCGTGGGACAGGATATAGGCCTATTTGCATTGATTTGTAACCTATCGAGAAGGTGTGGGCTGCTTGTCAACAAGTTTTGAAGGCTCTAAAGGAATGTATCGACGGGATTTTACTAGTGCATCATTGTCTGTCGATACGATTGTTGAACCTGTTGATAAGATCTGAGGGTCCTCCTTTCTAATTCTCAATAGGTTCAGAATACTGGAAGAAGGGCTCCATGTACCCCTTGAGAGGACTCAACTGCATTTCCTTCCTCCGTGTCTGAGCATTAATTCCTCTTATCTCCTCGCATTAAACCTCATGGCTAAAAAAATAGTCAAGCATGCACTCCACGGTGGCATATCCCATAATAATTCACACGACATGTCATGCTTACCGCCATCATCATGCCATTTATTGCCACCGTCATTTTAACAGTTAAGCTTTGAAAAATGTGACCATTTATTCTGACGATCCCTATTCCACCTACATCACCTTTTAAATAGCAGATCTGTCCCCCTCCATGGTACTCAGTCTCTGTCGACTTTATCAGTTCATCCCTACTTCCAACCATGGCGGATGACAAACCCATCGATAAGCCAAACAAATTCTACCCAATCTGGTTGGACCTGCCACCACCTAAGGAGCCAAACCCACTGCAATTCCTGTGGGATGAATACGAGGAGGTGCAATGGATTTTAGCCCTGGATGAGAAGAAAAGGGATAAGAGGAAGAACAAAAAACAGAAGATAGAACCCCCCACCTCCTCTCCCCACCCTCGCTTCCCCATCCACCACCCGCTCAACTTCCTTCCTCCTAGGCCTTCTCATCCCCTCCCCTGGCTTGCAGTTCCACATCCAATGGCAGTAGGTTGGGGATATCCCTGAGCCAGGGGTGCAACTTTTTGTATGGGATATTTTGTTTGAGGCAATAGACGTTGCCGCCTGAGTCCTGTCTATATTAGACTGTGTCTAGGTTTTCTTTTCTACTTTTTATTTTATGTACTCATTCGGATCTTGTTCATACTCTCTGTATATATTTTAATACAATTTCTTTTTTGTGTTAATTAGGTTCATTGATATTTATGTCTTATATTTATTTTCTTTTTGTGTGTATCTTTTTTTTCTTTTTTTCCCGTACTGCACACCCACTGTTATCTTTAGCACAGTGAAGACACTTCTCCACATAGGTTTGGGGATGTGGCAAGGTATGCCTTAACAATGGATAGTTAATAGTAGTGCAACAAGGTTTAATAAAAAACTAAGAAAATGAAGTAAGTCCCCACCTGAATTTTTTTAGGAAAATTGAAAAAGAAAGAAACTTTTTGACATTGGAATAATGCTGCAGCTCTAACACTATAATGAAGCAAATGTCAGGAACTTCTATTCAAAAATTAACACTTAGTGACCTTGAGAGGAGAGAAGATCTGTGAGGATACTCCCCAGAAAATTTGATGGAAGACCACACCCAGTGAGATTTGGGCCTGAGAACTTATCTTTTTAAAGAGTATCTTCGCAATTTTTCTGCTCTAAGGATTGATTGGATCCAACTTTGATCACTAGAAGTTAGGCAAATCCAAGTTGAAATAGCTTGACAGCATTCTTGACATTGAGGACATAAAGTAAAGCCATTCCCTGGATAGTTTGAGCAGAAAATATCCTTACCCTTTGAACTGTCCTTGATAAACACCATTTGAGCCTTGAAATCCAAGCTTTTATTTGATATAAACCAAAAAAAAATTTTGCACAAGAAGCTGGCCACTTTGACTCCGAAAATTCAAAAAGAAGATGGAATTGAGCTGAAATAAAGGTTGAGAAGTTGCAAATCACCTCCTTACCTTACTGATTTCTCAAATTTGAATCCTTTCATTCCGTTTTATTCGTTATAAATTTCACCTATAAGCCACATTACAACCCAATAAAAAGTCCTTACTGATCTGAAATTGAATGAGTTGTCAAGTGGAGACAAGGATATGTCTGATCTATGGTGAAAAGAGTTAGAAAATTTTAGAAATTAGAGCAATGCCTACACTCATACTTGCAGTCCTATTTGAGGGCTATAACTGCTCTTGAGCTGAGTGAACTAATGCATCCTTCTAGTTTCCTTTTGAGTGACAAGCCCTGGTGAGCTTTGGGTATGAAATTAAGTTTGTTGGGAGTTTTATTAATAGCTAGCTATGTATTAAATTTTGGATAAAATGCCTTGACATGAGCAGATTGATTATGAAGGAAATGCAGCAGAATTTCAGTTTTCAAAAGATTGTGTTCTGTATAAAAACCTTCTGAACTTAAAGGAACAAGGTGTGGAATGAATTTCATTTTGACTTGATTTTTGTTCTCAACGTGCTGCATTAACATTAACTGAACCATTGGGGAAGTTTGTGGGTAACTTCACTTAAAACCCTCAGGAGAGTTCACTCCTCCACTAGGGAACACCTAGGGGTTTAAAAGGCTTGATGCATATGCTAAATGCATCTGTGTTCCCTACAAAAGTGGCATATTTTTTTTTTTTTTTCAATAATTATTTTGAATTTCTTCTTTGCTCAGGGACTAGCAAAGCTTAGGTTTGGGGGTGAGTTGAGTAGTGAAAAATACCATTTTTCACCTCCTAACCCCACCTTTGTAAGGCCCTTGAATTGACTAATAAGGTGTGTTAAGGATGTTTTGTAGATAAGTAATAAAATCCAGCCTTAATGCAGATATCCACCTAAAAAGGCCAAAGAACCAATCTGTTCCTCATCACGGTTTCACAATAGTTTAAAAGCCTGTCAGTTAAGTAATCAGAGTTGTATAAATTCATGAGAAGGTCATGGGCTCAACCAGTCATGCTTGAGACCAAGCACAGTTGCAGAGAAGATAGATTGAACCCAATAAGAGGTTGCAGAGTGCTAACAGATAGAAGACAGTGCACCAGAAATAGGTGCCAGCTGAGGAAAGTCAAAGAAGAAGCTGTCGAGAGGACCCAGTAAGTTATCGCAAGATTCCAGTTGCTTGTTGATAGGTTGTGCCTGTAGAGAAAGAATCTTGTCGATACCTTACCTGAAGGTGCAGTGGAAGTCGCGAGGTTCAAATGAAGCTATCAAGCAGAACAAGAGAAGCCTTCGACAGGATCCTTCAGAACCTGTCGAGATGATCCCCAACAGATCGATCACCTCACCAAGGTGGCTGGATGGTTGTAACCCGTCGACAGGATGGAGGAAGGACTAAACAGAGGGTATCGAGAGCTACTTCAAACCAATCGAGAAAGGCTAATCCTAGCGACAAGTACACTTCAACCCAGCGAGAGGTTATCCCAAACCTATCGAAAGATTGAGCATACAGACCAAGAACCCATCGAAAAGCTCTCTAAACCTCTCGACATTCATTCTGGAAACTTCCAATGACCCTTCTTTAGCAGTCATAACTTCGATATTCTGCGCACACACTCTAAGGCACGACAGCGACCTCTGGGGGATAATTTTGGTATCCAACTGAGCACGAATGAGAACTCTAACTACCTCAGATGTACTTGTCAGTTGTGGACCAATAGGAGGAAAGCTTCTAGAAGAGGAATCAGCCACATTAGCATAACTGTATTATTCTTTTGAATTCTAATTGGCTGAAACAGATATGAGAAAAAGGTATAAATAGAGGAGCAACGACATTGAAAGGCACCTAGAAATTCAGAGAGCAGAGCTGAGATCAAATTCATTTTTCCTCCAATTTTTCCCTCTCTTTTCCTCCTTCTTCGCCATTAGCCAATGATGGTTGGCTAAAAACCTCTTCAGTAGCTAGGGTGAGGATATGATCTGTAATTGAGAGTTTCAAAAGCCTTGTGAGAGATTGGATGATGCACAGATTGTAGATCTGAGCACATCACTGTAAGTAGTAGCCTTGCAATGGAATTGTGGGTTTTAGACTTAATTCTGAGCTAGATTTCATTTACTCATATTTTATTTCCTTAGTTTGGAGAAATGGGGAGCTTGTAGCCTGGCATTCACAGCATCTACAATGGTTAACCCATTCTAATTAAAACCATTGGCTCAAGACAATCTCTAGGATGGTCTGTGACTATTAAAATGGACAAATCATAGTCTTAGGATTGCTTTGATTTATTGGGACAATCTCTAGGATGGTCTGTGACCATTAAAGTGGAAAGGTCATAACTTTAGGATTGCTTCCATTCTCTAGTTGAGATTAGATTCTTTTACCATGCATCTGTCGAGGTAAAACCTAGGGAGCTTGTAGCCAGATGAAGGATTACTGTAGATCCAATCTAAGCATTGCCTATTATTCGATTCATTTTTAGTGAAATACCAAATTCCTAGCTGCTGATCTTTATCCTTTTGACTTATAATCTATTTCCTCTTACCTCTGTGTTCTCTTAAGCTCTGGATAAATTGCATTTAAAATATGTAGTTTATAGTGACAAAAACCTAAAAAAAAAACTCTCCTCTCTCTCCTGTTTTAGAGTAGCTTAAAGTAGGATAGAGTGTCAGATCTGGGGATCCATCATAGTTTATTCGCATTTTCCCTGTGGACATATCCTTACTTACCTATAAAACTTGCTGCAATAGCCCTGTATCTTACAGGCCTAGGAGATTGTAGATGTGCTGAGTCCAACCTTTCTTTTAATTTGATTCTATTTTGTTACACAATAAATCAGCACTCTCCATTTTCCCAACAAGTTTTTGATGTGTTGAGAAGTGAAAAATACCATTTTTCACCTCCTAACCCAACCTTTGTTAGGCCATTGAATTAACTAATAAGGTGTGTTAAGGATGTTTTGTAGATAAGCAATAAAATCCAGCCTTAGTACAGATATCCGCATAAAAAGGCCAAAGAAGCAATTTGTTCCCCATCACGGTTTCATAATAGCCCAAAAGCCTGTCAGTAAGGCAATTAGAGTTGTATAAATTCATGAGAAGGTCATGGGCTCAACAAGTCAAGCTTGAGACCAAGCACAGTTGCAGAGAAGATAGATTGAACCCACCAAGAAGTTGTTAAGTGTTAACAGATGGAAGACAATGCACCAGAAATAGGTGCCAGCTGAGGAAAGTCAAGGAAGAAGCTGTCGAGAGGATCCAGTAAGCTATCGCAAGGTTCCAATTGCTTGTCGATAGGTTGTGCCTGTAGAGAAAGAATCTTGTCGATACCTTACCTGAAGGTGCAGTGGAAGTCGCGAGGTTCAAATGAACCTATCAAGCAGAACAAGAGAAGCCTTCGACAGGATCCTTCAGAACATAAGTGTATGAAATTTGTGGGTATAGTGATTTGGAGCGAAAGGTAACCAGCTTAACTCAAAAGCTGGAGAACATGATGGAGGAGTGGCAATCTCCATTGTGGTTGCTAGTGTGGGAGAGACATGTCCCATATGTCAATCTCACACTCATCCCATTCAGGATTGCCCCTCTGCTGGGCAATTCTCAGAATTGGTAATGGAACATATGGCTGCTGCTCAGTCTTATGGTCAGCAACCAACTCCTGGTTATTCCTGGAGGAACTACCCTAACCTGAGGTGGAAGCAAGATAATGTTCAAACCCAAAACCAGTAGCAGCAGTTTCAACATCAGTTCTACCAGCAACCATAGCAAAGGCCATTTAAACCTGCTCCCCAAACTTATCAACAAAATTTTGTTCCAAGGATCCAATACCAACAACCTATGGCTCAGCCTATGGTTCAGCCTTTAGAACCAAAGGCCCCAACTTTAGCTTCTAGAACACCCTCTTTTGATGAGCAAGTTCTAGCCTCATTACAGAACTTAGGTTTTTTATCTCAAACAGTCCACTCTCATAGTCATGAGTATCAAAAAGATAGAAAACCATCTTGGTCAACTGTCTAATTGATTGACAAAGAGAGAGGAAGGTAGGCTGCCTAGTCAGCCCATAGACAATCCAAAGAGACAATATGTGGTAGGGGAAGTCTTTTCTTCCCATGAGGATGCTAAATCTGTCACCACATTAAAAAGTGAAAGGCTGGTAGACAATCAGGTAGGCTGTGGGCCTTTGACAAATTTTGACGAAGATGATGAAGCAGTCCCTAAGAATGTCTAGCAGGAGCACCCCAATTTGAATAAGGGGGATCTTAATGCTCCCCAACAGAAAAATGAAAAAAAAGAAGAAGAAATTGAAAACAAAAATAAAGAAAAACTTGATGAGTTGGCTAAGGCTACAAATGAGAGGCCAGTCCTCCATTTGCCATTTCCCAATGCTTTAAAAGCAGCTTCTCCTTTTGACAAGGGGAATGCCAAGATAAAGGAAATGATAGAATCCTTTAAGCAAGTAAAGATCAACTTGCCTTTACTGGATGTAATCAAGCAAATTTCAGCCTACACTAAGTTCGTGAAAGAATTATGCACTCACAAAAGACAGTCTAGGATACATCTATCCAAGTAGGCCTTTTATGCTGAGAAAGTAAATCACGTGTTGACGATAGCAACTCCAACAAAACTTCTAGATCCTGGAACCCCCACTATCCCCTACATCATTGGGGATCATACCATTGAAAAAGCCTTATTAGATCTGGGAGCTAGTGTTAATTTACTTCCATATTCAGTATATGAGAAGTTGGGCTTAGGACTATTGAAGCCTACAAATGTGGTCTTGCAACTAGCTGACAGATCTGAGAGGAAACCAGTGTGAATCATAGAGGATGTGCTACTTGGAGTTTATAAATTCTTTTACCTAGCAGATTTCTTAGAGCTTGACATGGAGCCAAGCAGGTGCACCACCCCTATTCCTGTGATTTTGGGCAGACCTTTCTTGGCTACTGCCAATGCATGCATACAGTGTAGATCAGGAGTAATGGAGGTATCATTTGTCATCATGAAAGTTAAATTGAATATTTACAATTCAGCCAATCAGCCCCACTTAAATGGTGAGGATTGTTTCTTGATTGGGATAGCGGATGAGCTTGTGACTTTGCCCCAGTTGCAGCAGTATATTGGTCCTTGTAGTAATGTTGATGATATGTTTCAAAATGCAAGGAAACCAGTGCTGATCAACCATTATCATGACCCTCCGTAGCATGGCTGAGTCTCAACAATGTACACTATGTATATCAGTTACTGTGGTGAGTTATTGTTATTACTACTTTTCTTTTTCTTTCTTTTTCTTTTTGGCTTTGTCAATATTGTTTCACATGTGCACATCATGGACCCTTCATAGGCTGGCTAGAAATTAGAATTGTTGGAATTAACTTGGGTTTTGGAAAATTTGTGTGCAAAATGAATGTGGGGAAGGTTGCAAGCTTGTTTGATTTGAATTATAATCTGTCGACGGGTTCTGAAGTCTCTAATGATGCACATCGACAGATTCTCGATAGGTGCAAGGAACTTGTCAGAAAAAATGTTACATAAAGCCAAAATGCCGTCAAGAGGTTCTTTGAACCTCTCGAAACAAATTTTTCTGTCACAGTAGAACTAGTCGATAGGATTAGTTGAACTGCTCGCAACGATTGGCCATCCTTTACTCTTCGACAGGATATTACAACCTATCGACACTTTGCCCCAATCCTATCGGCAAGTGTTTTCCATAGCTTTAAACCTCCTGACAATTTCATTTTTGTCATTCGACACCTCTCTGGGTTGTAAGTTGCTTTGGCGATTTTCTTCATTTTTATTTCTCTCTCTATCTCACTGGCTGCTGTAGCTACCTCTTGACTATTTTCCAAGTTGCTTCAATCCATCAAAACTACATTTTGCACCTGGTTAGAATTATTTTTGTCCTGTGCCCACCCAGATATCACAAACCCTAGATTTCTATCGGTAATCTTTTCTTTGGCTTCACTCTGTTATTTCAATTTTGGCTTTTGTATTTTGAATTTGTGGGAGTTATCTGAGTATCCTAGGAAGCCTGTGTGGTGATTAGTTTTGAATTGGAAGCATTTGAATAATCAGTGGCTGAGCAAGAGGACATTTTCCCAAACCTTTTCAAAGTATCCTCTAAATCTACCACCAAAACCACTAGGAAATCTAGTAGGCAACCCACAATGCCTAAGGAAACCCCACCTACCAAGAGGAAACTTGTCATGGAGGAAGCTGAGAAAATTGTGAAATCTAAGAATGCCCAAACTAGTGAAGACATTATTGATGAGGCCCCTGACACAACCTAACCTTGAGTCAAAAATTTCTGAGGCTGAGCCAAATCTCATATCCACACCCAATGAATTTCTTGATAAATTAAATTTGATCCCTGAAACCATTTTCGACATCCCCTATTTCTCTAAGCTGGGGGAGTGTCAGGACACTTTGAATTATTTGGGGAAGGCAGGCCTGACACTCATGATGAGCCCATTGAATGAAAAATCTTACCCAAGGCGGGTTAAGTTATGGTATCAAAATCTAGAGAAACAAACCAAGCCAGATTCTCTTGAGCCCTGCCTGGAAATCCTGATTGATCATATGAAAATGGTGGTGGATTACAGTGATATAGGGATAGTGTTAAGACCTGAAAAGTACCACTTTTCACCCCTTAACCTTTGATTAGACCCTTAGCCATCTAATAAGTTCTTCTTAAGTGTTTCATGTAGGTAATAATCAGCAGTGAAATAAGGTCAGGAATCCTGCTAAGGAGCCTATTTTGGCACCAGAAGTCCCTCAGAAGGATGAACTCTAAATCCAGACCTGAAATGACCCTCGCGCTGACCCAAGCTTTAGAGGATTCAGGAGAAATATGTCTCGCGTAGTCCAACTGAGCTTCCCAAGACTTTACAACAACTTCTCGCGCAGTTGAGTGACTGAAGAGCTTCAGAAGCACAAACTCGTGCAACTCACGCAAAGCTCAAGAGTAGAACACATCGCGCAGTCTTACACAGTTCAAAGTAGACCTCTCTCAACCTCGCGCAGTTCACTCAGAACGGCTGAGGAGAGAAAGCATCAGAGGACGCTTCTCGCTGCTGTCACGCAGTAGTCACGGGATGCAAATATCAGAAGAGAACTCCTCGCACAGTTCTTGTGCTATTCAAGAAGAAAGCATCCTCACGAAGACAGAGCCATCCTCACGAAGATCAATTAAGACATGGAACCTCGCGCAGTTTAGAACTCAGTAGAGCCTCACGAGGAAACTCACGAAGTCCATTGAAGAGAAGTGCTCGCGAAGTTCTCGCGCTATTCAAATCCATCCTCGCGAAGATCAACCCAGCGAATGCGCAGCTACCTCACGACTATGTGAACTCCAACCCTGCGACATCTGAGGCTTTGATGTCTACTCAACCTCGTGAAGCCCAATCCAGCGAGAGTGTAATTCTCTATCGCGCGACTGCTTGAAGAGAAAACTAAGGCAACCTCGTGACGGTTGAAGCTTCAATGTCAAACCATCCTCGTGAATAGCAAGAGCTACCACGCAACAAGTCTGAGAAACAATAGCTACCTAGCGAAGCTCTGAACTTCAACTTCCATCTCTTCAACAGAGGGCCTTCTGGGAATTTCTAGTGATTAGGGCACGCACTCCCACGCTTAAATCTTCATGCCCGTGCCCCGAGGCATCCAAGGATCACTATTAGGCCACGTGGCATCGTTAAAATTAGGGTTTCCTAACCCTAATGCGCCGCCACACCACTGCTCTATAAACTAATACTTAGTTTAGGTTTAGACATCCTGGAAAATCTCTGAACAAATCTGGGAACACGTCTCATCTCTTGGAGATTTGATCTGAGATTATTTTTCTGTTCTTTTGTAGCTGTAAGTAGTTTTCTTTTTCTTTTTCCTTCTCTCCATGGTCCAACACTTTCTGGCTATGTCTTTGTATGCATTTTGAACTAGTTTAATGGAAGTTTTGTAATAGGATTTGTACTTTGTGGGATTTGTGTTTGAATGTGATCTGCTCTGTGCAAGGCTGCTGCCCTATGATTCACCATTGCTTTGGCTGTGATTCAAAGCAATGGAGGAATGATTCTAAGGGCCACTCAGATCCAAGTGACCTGTGTGTCTGGGCTATCATGGTTATATACAGGCTTAGCCCCACCACAGGACCCACTAGATCTGAAATCCCCATGGGAGCTTGAGCTGGTGGCCTTGTGACCATGGTGGTGGTAGCGATATTCTTGTTTTGTCTTGGGCTCCGTGAGGAGGATAGCCTATGGGATAGTCTGTGACCATTCAAGTGGATAGGTTATAGCCTTAGGGTGATTCTAATCCATCGATCCAAGATGGATCCTTCTTCTTTGCACCTGAGCTTGTATTAGCCTGGTGGGAGATTGTACAGAGGCAGACTCCCCTATATTTATATAGATCCACTATCAGATGTTAGATCTATTATGGTTATAGAGATTGTAGGCTTCTGACGGGACTATTATAGCCTCACTCAAGTAATGGACAGCTAGATCGAAGGTTGTACTCAATCTCTTGCTGGTTCTATGTGTCTGGGCTATCATGGTCCTATACAGCCTTAGCCCAACACATAGAACTTTAGAGGTTGAGGTTCCCTATGGATTCTTGAGATTGTAGCCTGGATGAAATAGTGCCTACAATGATTAACTTGTTTTGACCCATCCCTGAATTATGGTTCCCCTATGGGATAGTCTGTGACCATTTGAGTGGACAGGTTATAACCTTAAGGGATTGAATCATGGCAGAGGGATGGGTTGGATCCTTTCTCCTCAGTGGTGATAACATAGCCATTGGACAGGATTTCTATAACATCAGATCTGAATCTGAGTTGCAAAACTCCTCTGATCTAGGCTCAATAACTTACTTCTCACCCTTTTATATTTCTTTGCCACACTCCATCCATCCTCTCAACCCTTTCTGTAGTTTAGACATTAGGCTACCTTAGGATCTGTAAACTAAGTGACCTTAAACTCCCTTCCCTTAAGGATTGCCAGATCTGTAGTCAGATCTGGGGGGACTACTAGAGATGGCTGCCTTAGAGCTATAGATCATCTTTCCCTGTGGGACAAACTCTTACTTATCAAAACTTGCCACAATGGAACCTGTATCTTGCTGGTCTAGGACTTCTCAGTTGTGCTGATTTCTTCCCCCGTTTTACTCTTTCCTTGATTTTAAATTGTTTTTATCACCAACCAATAAAGCAAGCACACTCAGAATCCGCAACAAGTTTTTGGCACTGCTGCCAGGGAGAGTTGATCTATTAGTAGACCCTAAGTTTTTATAGTTTTATTATTCTTTGGTAGTGAAGAATAATTGATACTGCTGATGTATTTATGAATTTTCTTTTGCAGATCTAGACAGCAGCAGTGAAGGACAGTTGGACTGCAATTGGAGCTTAGCTACCTCTGTTTGCAAACTCTCTAACTTTTAAAACTCTTTCTATCTTTTTTGAAAACTCTCTAGCAGTATCTAGGATAGTTGTAAATGTATTCTTTGAATAGCTATAAATTAGTTAGATAAATTTGTTAATTGTAAAGTTATTCATCTACAATGTGCCTGCAAGAAGCTCTCCTTGCTGTTGGTGTGCTTGTATGCTAGGGAGGAGATCTCTCAGCCCTACTTTAGTGCCTCTTAACCCTGAGTTAGAAAGGGGAACGAGACTTAGAAGAGACAGGCACACCACAGGAGAGCCCCCAAGTGATTCTGTGACAGTAAATATGGGTGAAGAACAACCCAGAACTCTCAAGGAGTTGAATGCTCCGGATGACTATAACTCCCCTTTTAGCATTCAATTCCCTGATGTTCAGGGGAATTATGAAATAAAAACTTCAATCATCCAGATGCTGCCCTCTTTCCATGGGCTTAGCAAGGAGGACCCGTATGAGCATATTGACCAGTTCTTGGCCTTGTGCACCACTTTTAATATCACTAGTTTGGGACCTGAGGCTACTAGGCTCAGACTCTTTCCCTTCTCTCTGAAGGATAGGGCCAGTACCTGGTTGACCACTCTTCCCAACAATAGCATTGCTTCATGGAAAGACCTACAGACCAAGTTCCTGACCAAGTTCTTCCCTGAGACCAAAACTAGCCAGTTGAGAAAGGCAATTCTTGCTTTTGCCCAAGCCCCAACTGAGGATTTTAATCAAGCCTGGGATAGGTTTAAGGAAATGCTCAAATAATGCCCCCACCACAAGATCCTAGACTGGCAGCTTGTTCAAAGCTTCTATAATGGGATTCATGAAAAAAGTAGAGACATGGTTGATGCCTCTTGTGGTGGCACTTACATGCACAAAACTGCTGATGAGGCATGAGAATTGTTTGAGGTGATTAGTGAAAATGCTTTTCAAAAGCTATCCTTGGAAAGAACTAGTCAGGAGTCTGAGTCAAAAGTGGGGCCTGTTGCATTGACAGGAGGAAAAGTTTGTGAGGTGTCTGGGAACAATGACCAGCAGCTGCAAATGGCAAACCTCTCTATGAAGTTTGACAAATTATTGACTGTGATGCAACCCAAAAGGGTTGCTCATGTGGCAGAGGCATGTCTTATATGCCAGTCCCCATAGCACACAGTGGAGGAATGTCCATCTGCAGGGCAATATCCTGAATTAGTTTTAGAACATTCTGCTGCTGCTCAATCTTATGGCCAGCAACTATCTGGGGGCTACAATAGACAGCCATATGGATACCAGCACCAAAATGTTGGCTACCAATGGAGAGACCACCCAAATCTGAGGTGGAGGCAAGACAATTATATGCAACCCCAACAGATGTTGGCTGTACCTCAAAGGCCATAGCAGCAGTTTAATCAAGGGAATGCCCCTAGGTCTAACTTCCAGCACCATCAGCAGCCCCATCAACAACAAAATCAATTGGTCGTACCCCACTCTCAGCTAAGAAATGCTTCCTTCGAGGACCAGGTCTTGACTTCATTGCAAAACCTGGGATCCTTAGCTCAGACTATGGACTCTCATGGTCAGAGCCTCCAGAAAATGGAAGAACAGATAAGCCAAATTTCAAATGCCTTAGCTAGGAGAGATGAAGGGAGGTTGCCCTGCCAGCCAGTTGCTAACCCCAAGGGTCAGTTTTTAATCGAAGAAGCTTCCTCAAGTTTTAAGGGAACCAATGTTGTTACTACCCTAAGGTCTGGCAGGCTGATAGACAACCAGGTGGGTAACAGACCAGCAAAGGTCATTTCCACAGATGAGGCAAATGATCATGATAGAGATGTTGTTTAAACACAAAGCCAAGAATTGTCTGTCACCCTGCAGCAGGAGAAAAAGAAAGTGGCTATAGTTGAGTCTCAGTAGGAGGAAAAACATGAAAAAAGTAAAAAACTGAAGTATAGTCATGGGCTAGCAGTTGAGGGACCAGCAGTACCTCAGCTGCCATTTCCTCAAGCTTTAGATGGTCCTGTCCCTTTTGATAAAGGGAATGCCTAGATGGAGGAAATGATGGAGACCTTCAGGCAGGTGAAAATCAATTTGCCCCTGCTTGAGGCAATTAAATAGGTCCCAGCCTATGCAAATTTCCTAAAAGACCTCTGCACCCAAAAGAGAAAAGCTAGAGGCCATGTGTCCAAAAAGGTCTTTGCAACTGATACAGTGAATTCTGTATTTAACATATCAATGCCTGAGAAGTTGCAAGATCCAGGGATACCCACTATTCCCTGCGTAATTGGAGACCATACAATTGGAAAAGCCCTTTTAGACCTTGGAGCCAGTGTTAACCTGTTGCCATACAGTGTATATCTGCAGCTAGGTTTGGGGGAGCTGAAAGCTACCCCCATTGTGCTAATGATGGCTGATAGGTCTGAGAGGAGACCTCTGGGAATGGTTGAGGATGTCTTAGTGGGGGTGGATAAGTTTTTCTACCCTGCTGACTTCTTAGTTTTGGACATGGGCTGCAGCAATAGCCCAAATTCCATACCTGTTATATTGGTCAGGCCCTTCTTGGTCACTGCCAATGCATGCATTCAATGCAGGTCTGGAGTAATGGAGGTGACTTTCGGACATATGAAAGTTGAGCTGAATGTGTACAACAGTGCAAAGTACCCTCAGATGGACAATGAGGAGAGCTTTGCAGTGGATGTATTAGAGGAAATTGTAGAAGAAGAATTGCCCACTCTGCTGGAGTGGGGCAACATTGTCAGGAATTTAGTTAAAATTTAGGACATGGTGGAGGAAGAGAGCCCAGATGTGATACCAAAAGACCTGACCACATTAAAGTCTTCTGTGGGCTCAGTGCAGCATTCCAGTTGGAAACCTACATTGTTGCCTCTTCCTCCAACCTCTAATGCACCAATTTTGCCATCCACCCTACAAGCCCCCTATCTGGAACTCAAGAAGTTTCCAGAAATATTAAAATATGCCTTCCTTGAGAAATGTGATAAGCTTCCTGTGATTATCTCTTCCTCTCTTACCAATGAGCCGGAAGAGGAATTGCTAACAGTTTTGAGGAAGCACAAGAAGGCAATTGGTTGGACCATTGCCAATCTGGGAGGAATAGAGGCATCAATCTGCATTCACAAGATTCATCTTGAGGAGGGAGCACTACCCTCCAAGGAAATGCAGAGGAAGTTAAATCCTCACATGCAGGAAGTGGTCCTCAAGGAGATCATCAAATTGCTAGATGCAAGGGTGATTTACCCCATCTCTGATTCTAACTGGGTGGCACCCATCCAAGTGGTGCTCAAGAAATCTGGCATAACAGTGATTAAAACTGAAACTGGAGACTTGAGACCAGCCAGGGAGACCACTGGCTGGAGAGTGTGCATTGATTATAGGAAGCTCAACTCTAAGACCAGAAAGGACCACTTCCCTCTCCCCTTCATTGATCAAATTTTGGACAAATTGGCTGGAAAAGCTTTTTACTGTTTTCTTGATGGGTACTCAGGGTACAACCAGATCCCTGTGCATCCTCAAGACCAAGAGAAAACCACCTTCACCTGTCCTTTTGGCACCTTTGCTTACAGAAGGATGCCTTTTGGACTGTGTAATACGCCAACCACTTTTCAGAGGTGTATGTATGCCATATTCTCTGATATGATTGATAAGCTTTTAGAGATTTTCATGGATGATTTTTCTGTCTATGGGGACAGTTTTGGCCAGTGTCTACAACGCCTCAGCCCAATTTTGCAAAGATGTGAGGAGACCAATCTGGTCTTAAATTGGGAAAAGAGCCACTTCATGGTAACACAAGGCATTGTGTTGGGCCATGTAGTCTCTGAAGAAGGGCTTGAGGTAGAGAAGGCCAAAGTTGACCTCATTTCCAATTTACCCCCTCCAAAAATAGTCAAACAAATAAGATCTTTCCTTGGACATGCAAGATTTTACAGGAGGTTCATTAAGGACTTCAGAAAAATTGCTAAGCCATTGTGCCACCTGCTCTGCCAGGATGTGCCCTTTGACTTTTCTGTTGAATGTCTTGAGGCTTTTGAAACATTAAAAATATGCCTCACCTCTGCCCCTGTACTCCAAACACTAGACTATACCCTGCCTTTTGAGCTGATGTGTGATGCATCAGACTTGGCAATAGGTGTTGTTTTGGGCGAAAGAAAGGATAAGCTGCCTGTGGTCATTGCTTATGTCAGCAAATCACTTGCTGAAGCTCAGCTGAACTATACCACAACTAAGAAAGAGCTTTTGGCAGTGGTTTATGCTGTTGACAAATTTAGAGCCTATCTACTAGGATCTAAAACTGTAATCTTCACTGACCATTCAGCATTGAAGTACCTATTGTCCAAGAAAGATGCTAAGCCTAGGCTGATTAGATGGATACTCCTGCTGCAGGAGTTTAACATCGAAATCAAGGACAAAAAGGGTGTGGAGAATGTGGTGGCCGACCACTTGTCCAGAATTGTCTTGGAGAAATGCCTTGATGGTCCTACAAATGATGCCTTCCCGGATGAGCAATTATTTGCCATCCAATCCTTGGTCCCTTGGTTTGCACACATTGTCAATTATCTAGTTATAGGAAAGATTCCAGCCCACTAGACCAAAATGGACAAAGACCTATTTTTCTCAAAGGTCAAATAATTTTTTTGGGAGGAACCTTGCCTATACAAGTACTGTGCAAACCAAATCATCCGAAGATGTGTTCCCGAAAGTGATGTCCCCAATATTCTGGCCATGTGCCATGAAAATGCTTGTGGAGGCCACTTTAGTGGGAGAAAAATAGCTGACAAGGTCCTGAAGTGTGGGTTTTACTGGCCTTCTTTATTCAAAGATGCATATACACACTGTAAGGCATGTGTGAGATGTCAAAAATTAGGAGGGCTGTCCAAAAGAAATTCAATGCCTTTGTAGCCCATCCTTGTTGTAGAACTGTTTGATGTATGGGGTATAGACTTCATGGGCCCCTTTCCTCCTTCTAATGGTTATCAGTTCATCTTAGTGGCAGTGGACTATGTTTCCAAATGGGTAGAAGCCATTGCCACAAGAACCAATGATAACAAGGTGGTCCTCAAATTTGTAAGGCAGCATATTTTTTCCAGATTTGGAACCCTAGAGCTATTATCAGTGATGGGGGTAGCCATTTCTGCAACAGAAATTTCGAGAGCTTGCTCAAGAAATATTCTGTGACCCATAGGATTGCTACTCTCTACCACCCACAGACAAGTGGGCAAGTTGAAATTTCCAATAGGGAGATCAAGCACATCGAAGGACCCGACAGGAGAGATTGGGCCGATAAACTGAATGATGCACTGTGGGCTTATAGGACTGCCTATAAGACTCCCATTAGAATGCCCCCATTCAGACTAGTCTATGGCAAGGCTTGCCATCTCCCAGTAGAGTTAGAACACAAGGCCTATTGGGTCATTAAGAATTTAAATATAAACCTAACTTCTGCTGGTCATCACAGGTCATTGCAATCATTTGTCAATTGGATGAGCTGAGGATGGATGCTTACACCAATGCCAGGATCTACAAGGAACGGTCCAAAGCTTTCTTTGACAAGGGCTTGCTGAGAAAAAGCCTCATACCTGGTGGTAAGGTTTGGTTATTCAACTCCAAACTAAAATTCTTTCCTGGCAAATTAAAATCCAGATGGGAAGGCCCCTATATTGTCTTAAATGTTTCCCCATCTGGTGCTGTGGAAGTCCAGGATCCCAAATCTGGGCGGACCTTCAAAGTGAATGGTCAGAGGCTTAAGCCTTGTATCGAAAAGCCTGCTGACCCTATGAACACTATTCATTTTCATGGGACCCCTACATCTACCTGACCCACAGTTGTGTCCATGTTGTACTATACTACTTTTGTTTCTTCAATAATTTTTAGGAAATTGTAGTGTTTCTGTGGAGTCTCAATATGTTGAGCTTGATAGAGTTTATGTGGGATTGGTATGATTTCTTCTTCTTCTGTGAATTGTTAATTTTTGAATTGAATGCATATTGTTTGAATATTTTTTATGAGTATGCTGCACTACCTATATTGCCTCTATTTGGTACTAAGCCCTCTCGCATTCTAAATTGAGATTTGAGAAGCTCTCGCGTAATTCACATAGAACATTTATTTCGCTATCGCGAGCTTCCACAAATGCTGCAGACTCTCTCGCGCACTTCACTCACGCACTCCAAGCCCCAACATCCATCATCGCGAGATTCAGTTATCTCGTGATCCCCTTACCCAGCTGCGCGAGTCAAATGCATTTGTCATTTCCCACGCTGATTGCTGGGACTTGACGTTTCCCAACTCACTCTCAATTAATTGTGGTGACTTAGATGTTATTCCACCATTTCATCTTCCACCATCCTCGTCTTTAAATACATAGGGAGCCCCTTTCATATTCATCTCATCCTTTCTCCTCTCACCCTAGCGGTCCTTCCCTAGTCCTAACAATGGCAGTTGACATGCCTAATGCGCTGCCTAACAAGTTTTACCCGATGTGGTTGGACCCGCCACCACCTAAAGAGCCGGATCCCCTACAACCCCTCTAGGATGAGTACGAGGCGGTTTAGTAGCTCCTGGCTAAGGAGGAGGAGGAAAAGCTCCATCCGCAGAAGAAAAAGCAAAAGATAGAACCATCCCCTGCTCCCTCCACTCCACCCCCTTCCCCACCTTCTCAACCCCCTCACCCTTGGTGCCTCTCTCCTTTCTTCCCCCTTTTTGTAATTTTCTTTTTTTTTGTTTTAATGAAATTTTCTTTTCCTGTTATTTTGTACAGTTCTCTGTTTTTGGTTGTTTTCTTTCTTGCTGTTTCTTTTTATTATGCTTTAATAACTCTGCTGCATTCACACCTTTAAACCAGTGAGGACACTGCTCGTCCTAGGTTTGGGAGTGTGGCAGGCAGACCCTGCCCATGGAATAGTTAACCTAAGTGCAGCAGAGTCATCTAAGTAATATGGAAATGGATATATGTTCACTTAAGAATCATGACAAATAAGAAATTTAAAATTTATGCAAACTTTAGACATTATAAACTTTTAATATTTCACATTTCCATGATGATATCACCAAGGAAACTCACTTGTATCAGCACTTAGTGAATCATTAGAGAGAGAAAAAGGTGAGGACATACTTAAAAGTTCAAAGGAAGACCATAACCAGTGAGAATTGGGCCTATAAATATTTTTTTCTCCATCCTTTGAGGAGTGACTAAGGCAATTTCTTCTAGTTCTAAGGACTGGCTTAGTCACTGTGCTCACTAGAAGTTAGGCAACTCCAAGTTGAAACAACTGACAGCACTCATGAGACTTAAGAAAGGATCAAGGCCTTCTCTTGGACAGTTTGAGCCTAATAAGACCAACCCTAAAGAAACTGCCCTTGTCCATACCCCCTTTAAGTGTTAAATCCTGAACTTCTTCAAAATACACTTGAGTACTTATACCTGAACCTATGAACCTGATTCAGTCTACCCTCACTCTGAGAATTCAGAAGGTAAAGGAGAAAGAGTTGAAGATGGACTAGCTATGATCAACATTAGGTGAATGGAGAAGAAGTATCTCAAAATTTTGGCAGTATGGTAACTGAGAACATGGTGGCATTTCAGAAAAGCAACAACAAAAATAAAAAGAAGAAAATTCCATCAAAAAGAAACAAAAATAATAATGAAGAGGAGTCAAGAGGAACTTTCTTTTGGAAAATCGAAATCAAGAAGAGAAACTGATCACTTCAAATCTGAAAATCTCAAAGAAGAAGAAAGGAGCTGAATTCAAGAAGGTGAAGTCATGAACCACCTCCTTCACTTACTGATTTCTCAATTTTGAACCCCTTTTCAACCTTCCATTCTTTTTAACCCCACTCCATAAGCCACATTCCAGCCCAGTTAAAAGCCCTTGTGATCCAAAGTTGAGTGAGCTATCATGTGGAGATAAAGAGTTATCCAATCTATGGTGAGGATGTGTCAATGATGTCAGCACTTAAGAACTCTGCCTATGCTGATGCTTACAGACCCATTTAGGGGATGTAACTGCTCTTGAGCCTGAGAGAAAATGAACCCCTCAACAAGACCCTTATGAGAGTATGCCCTGGAAAGTTTTTGGGTCTGATCTTGAATGCATTATGTATGACATATAACCTAATTTTTGATCTGATGAAGAGCTGGTCTTTGGCACACACTTATGCGATTTTGGTGGTTGTAAACTGATTGGAAATGCTGTGCATTCATGAGATGTTTATGCAGTTTAAATTACTGTGCAACCAATGGATTAAATTTCTTTTATGTTTACTAATTCAAAAGTAAACTAAGTCTGCTCCTTGACTGCTCACTTGACGATATTGCACTTTTGTTAACTGTTTCATTGAGAAGTTTGTGGGTATCTTCACTGAAAACCCTCAGGAGACTTCACTCCTCCACTAGGGATCACCTAGGGGTTTAAAAGGCTTGGTACATATGCTAAATATATCCGTGATCCCTATGAAAGTGGCATTTAATTTTTGTAGTAGATTTAATGTAGCTTTGCTAAGGGACTAGCAAAGATTAGGTTTGGGGGTGTGTTAAGACTTGAAAAGTACCACTTTTCACCCCTTAACTTAACCTTTGATTAGACCCTTAGCCATCTAATAAGTTCTTGTTCAATGTTTTATGTAGGTAATAATCAAAAGTGAAATAAGGCCAGGAATCCTGCTAAGGAGCCTGTTTTAGAACCAGAAGTCCCTCAGAAGGATGAACTCTGAATCCATACCTGAAATGAGCCTCGCGCAGCTGACCCAAGCTTTAAAGGATTCAAGAGAAATATGCCTCGCGCAGTCCAACTAAGCTTCCCAAGACTTTACAACAACTTCTTGCGCAGTTGAGTGACTGAAGAGCTTCAGAAGCACAAACTCGCGCAGCTCTCGTGAAGCTCAAGAGTAGAACACATCACGCAGTCTTGCGCAGTTCAAAGCAGACCTCTCTCAACCTCGCACAGTTCGCTCAGAACGGCTGAGGACAGAGAGCTTCAGAAGACGCTTCGCACAGTAGTCGCAGGATGCAAATATTAGAAGAGAATTCCTCGTGCAGTTCTCACGCTATTCAAGAAGAAAGTATCCTCGCAAAGACAGAGCCATCCTCGCGAAGATCAATTAAGACATGAAACCTCGCACAGTTTAGAACTCATTAGAGCCTCACGAGGAAACTCGCGAAGTTCATTGAAGAGAAGTGCTCGCGAAGTTCTCGCACTATTCAAATCCAACCTCGCGAAGATCAACCCAACGAATGCGCAGCTACCTCGCGACTGCATGAACTCCAACCCCGTGACATCTGAGGCTCTGATGTCTACTCAACCTCGCGAAGCCTAATCCAGCGAGAGCGCAATTCTCTACCTCGCGAATGCCTGAAGAGTAAACCAAGGCAACCTCACGACGGTTGAAGCTTCAATATCAAACCATCCTCGCGAAGAGCAAGAGCTACCACGCGACAAGTGAGGGAAAGAATAGCTACCTAGCGAAGCTCTGAACTTCAACTTCCATCTCTTCAGCAGAGGGCCTTCTGGGAATTTCCAGCGATTAGGGCACGCACTCCCACGCTTAAATCTTTATGCACACACCCCGAGGCATCCAAGGATCACTATTAGGCCACGTGGCATCATTAAAATTAAGATTTCCTAACCCTAATGCGCCGCCACACCACTGCTATATAAACCCATACTTAGCTTAGGTTTAGACATCCTGGAAAATCTTGGAACAAATCTAGGAACACGTCTCATCTCTTGGAGATTTGATCTGAGATCGTTTTTCTTTTCTTTCGTAGCTGTAAGTAGATTTCTCTTTCTTTTTCCTTCTCTCCATAGTCCAGCACTTGCTGGCTATGTCTTTGTATGCATTTTGAACTAGTTTAATGGAAGTTTTGTAATAGGATTTGTACTTTGTGGGATTTGTGTTTGAATGTGATCTACTCTGTGCAAGGTTGTTGCCTTGTGATCCGCCATTGCTTTTGCTGTGATTCAAAGCAATGGAGGACTGATTCTAAGGGCCACTCAGATCTAAGTGACCTGTGTGTCTGGGCTATCATGGTCATATATAGCCTTAGCCCCACCACAGGACCCACTAGATCTGAAATTCCCATGGGAGCTTGAGCTGGTAGCCTCGTGTCCATGGTGGTGGCAGCGATATTCTTGTTTTGTCTTGGGCTCCGTGAGGAGGATAGCCTCTGGGATAGTCTGCAACCATTCAAGTAGACAGGTTATAGCCTTAAAGTGATTCTAATCCATCGATCCAAGATGGATCCTTCTTTGCACCTGAGCTTGTTTTAGCCTAGTGGGAGATTGCATAGAGGCAGACTCCCCTATATTTGTATAGATCCGCTATCAGATGTTAGATCTGATATGGTTGTTGAGATTGTACGCTTGTGACTGGATCATTGTAGCCTCACTCAAGCAATGGACAACAAGATCGAAGGTTGTACTCAATCTCTTGCTGGTTCTGTGTGTCTGGGCTATCATGGTCCTATACAGCCTTAGCCCCACACAGAGCTTTAGAGGTTCAGGTTCCCTATGGATTCTTGAGCTGGTAGCCTGGATGAGATAGTGCCTACAATGATTAACTTATTTTGACCCATCCCTGGATTGTGGTTCCCCTATGGGATAGTCTGTGACCATTTGAGTGGACAAGTTATAACCTTAAGGGATTGAATCATGGCAGAGAGATGGGTTGGATCCTTTCTCCTCAGTGGTGATAACGTAGCCATTGGACAAGATTTCTATAACATCATATCTGAATCTGAGTTGCAAAACTCCTCTGATCAAGGCTCAATAACATACTTCTCACCCTTTTATATTTATTTTCCACACTCCATCCATCCTCTCAACCCTTTTTGTAGTTTAGACATTAGGCTACCTTAGGATCTGTAAATTAAGTGACCTTAAACTCCCTTCCCTTAAGGATTTCCAGATCTGTAGTCAGATCTGGAGGGACTACTAGAGATGGCTCCCTTGGAGCTGTAGATTATCTTTCCCTGTGGGACAAACTCTTACTTATCAAAACTTGCCACAATGGACACTGTATCTTGCAGGTCTAGGACTTCTCAGTTGTGCTGATTTCTTCCCCTGTTTTACTCTTTCCTTGATTTTAAATTGTTTTTATCACCAACCAATAAAGCAAGCACACTCAGAATCCGCAACAGATAGTATTGGGAGTCCCTTCTGTTTATAACCCTGTTTATGGCCTGGTCGCACCTGACTAAAGGCATTGTAGGGACTGGGGACTCAATTAGGAGAAGAGATTTATCCCCGAACTTGCAATTTTTCGATTCAATTTTGTAAAAGAATATCTATGTTAGTGTCCATCAGCAAGAAAGAAGAATGCCAAAAGTGGATGCCCTGCACTTCTTTGATAAAGGCCAATTTGTTAATGCTGCCTGGTTGGTGTTTGAAGCAATGATGGATGTGAATGAAAAATGTAAGAAAGCTCAAGCCCTACCAGGGCTCCCCTACAGCAAGCTCATCACTGCTTTGCTTGGAAGAAAGGGATTTGTGTTTAAAGAGAATGAGGAAATGGAGATGGTGAAACCCACAGTATTTGGTAAAAGGGCTTGGTCTGCCAGTGGGACCCTCATTGGTAAAGGCACCCACAGGTCAACTGAAGAGATTGAGGAAGCAGCTCCAGACACCCTTGTTGCCTCGAGTTTAGCATCCCCTCCTGAGGTCTCTACCTCAGTCACCCGTGAGCTTTTGCTCACGTCCGCTGCTCCTGGCTTGGAGCCTCCACTTGTATCCTCTGCACCCTCAGTTACCCCCACATTTGATCTTAATTTCTCCATTGACAGTTCCATTGCTACAAGCCCCACCATCCCTCCACCTATCACACCAACCATTTCATTTTCTTTTCCTTGCATGTCAGTCCCCATTCCCCAAAGTAGTCCAGTCTCCCTTTTCACTACCACCACATCCACCCCAGTTTTCTCTTCTCTACTAACAGACCCCATCCCTACTTTGCCCTCAGTCACCATTCCGGGTAGATCATTTACATCAATCACTACCCCTGTTAGCCCTTCCCTGTCTCCCCCACTTTCCACTCCCCTTACGAGTGAGCCAATTTTTTCCATCTCACCTTCCCTAGCCCAGGACCTTTCCACCACTGAAGGATTTTCATCCCCGATGACATCCATAGTGGACGATATTGGGCATGAATATAATCTACTACCTGACTCTCCACAGCGAACATCTCCCCATCTTTCTCATTCCCAACCTCCAGCAACCTCTTTCCAGCATGCCCACAATTCATCATTTCCACTACCCCCTCTCTTCCAACACCCACCTACAATCCAACCTAAGCCCTTACCACAAATCCTAGACCTCCTCCTATCAATCCAATCCCAGGTCATGGCAAATATTCATACCCAAACTTCCATTGAGGCCACACTTTTATCTTTGACCTCCACTCTCCACAGCCAAGCATCCATCTCTCAGTCCTTAACCGCCATCCAATCCTTCCTGGCCAATTTAGCCCATCCATCTCCATAGCCCCCTGCCCATTCACCTCCTCCTCCCCCACACTTTGCCGACACTGTCCTTCCACCTGCTTTCGCAGATGCCTCCACCCAAACTGGCTCTGAGGAGGTAGTCCTTAGCCCTGAATCTCATCCACCCCACTCCCCAGCTAGCCCTCTCATTTTACCCTCCCCTGCAGAATTAGCATCCTCCATTCCCTCATCTTCCTCCACTCCACCCCCTTTCCTACCCATTATACCCCGACATTCCTTCTACATTCCCCCTTACCTCACTCTTTTGTATGTAATGCGGGATAATCCCTAGATCCATAGGGATGTCCTAAGAGGAATGGCTGCCCTTCACGCTTCCATTGAAGCCCCCTATGAGGAAAGGATTGATAACATAGAGCTTGAGCATAGAATCCAGCTACGAGATATCTCTCAAGCTTGGATGAAAATATTGGTTCGTTATCAGTCAGCAAAACAACTTGTTGCTGCTGAGAGTATCATTGCTAAAGACAAGAAGAAGAAAGTTGAATTCCTCCAGAAAAAATTGGACAATGCCCTAGAGATAAATAAAGCCACCTAAGAACTCGCTGAGTCCAATCACCTTTACGCAGAGAAGAAAATTGAAATTCTGGAGAGAACGATTATTGTGCTGACCTCTCAGCCATTTCAGCCAACCCCTCTAGCTACACCTCCTCCTACCAATCCCCCCTCCACTCAACCCTCTACAGCCACTTCCACTCAACCTACTCCGACCCACCTGTCCCTACCCCACATGTGGATGTTGCTCCTCCTCCATCCCAAGCCCCACCAAACACTGAGCCTGCCTCTCAAGAGCCTAAGCGACCTTCTTCTCGTAGAAAAGTCACTGCTAAAAGATCTGCTCCCTTTGGTGCTGCTCTCAAGAATGATCAAAAACCTACTGCCCAATATGAGGAGGCACCCAGCCAGCCAGCCCAAAACTCCAAACCTAAGAAGAGAAAGCCCTCTCCAATGAAGAGTTGAGGAGACTAGCGGATCTTTATGAATGGCCTGATGATGCTTGAACATAATTGTCGAGTTTTAGATTTTCTCCCAATGTATTTCATTTTAGGATCTTGCAGCTACTCTCTGTATATATTTTAATACAATTTCTTTTTGGTGTTAATTAGTTTCATTGATATCTATGTCTTATATTTGTTTTCTTTCTGTGTGTATCTTTGGTTTTTTCCCATGCTGCACACCCACTGTTATCTTTAACACAGTGAGGACACTGCTCCTCATAGGTTTGGGGGTGTGGCAAGGTATGCCTAACCAATGGATAGTTAATAGTAGTGCAGCAAGGTTTAATAAAAAACTAAGAAAATGAAGTAAATCCCCACCTGAATTTTTTTAGGAAAATTGAAAAAGAAAAAAAACTTTTTAACATTGGAATAATGTTGCAGCTCTAACACTATAATGAAGCAAATATCAATAACTTCTATTCAAAAATTAACACTTAGTGGCCTTGAGAGGACAGAAGATCTGTGAGGATACTCCCCAGAAAATTTGATGGAAGACCACACCTAGTGAGATTTGGGCCTGAGAACTTATCTTTTTAAAGAGTGTCTTGGCAATTTTTCTGCTCTAAGGACTGACTAGATCCAACTTTGATCTCTAGAAGTTAGGCAAATCAAAGTTAAAATAGCTTGATAGCATTCTTGACATTGAGGACATGAAGTAAGGCCATTCCTTGGACAGTTTGAGCTAAAAATATCCTTACCCTTTGAACTGCCCTTGATAAACACTATTTGAGCCTTGAAATTCAAGCTTTTCTTTGATACAAACCAAAAGAAATTTGAACCCACAACCTCAATGACCGGATGCAGCCTGACCCTCACTTTGAGATTTCAGAAGGAAAGGTGAAGGAATTGAAGAGGTTAGAGGAGTTAGTTTTGAAAATTTGGTATAAGAAGAAGAAAACACATGTGAAGGCAAGAGTGATGTGTAATTGTGGCATGGTAACCCATAAAAATAAAAATAAAAATTGGAGAGAAACACAAAAGAAAGGCATACAAAAGAAAAGGAAAATAGAAAAACAAAACAAAAGAGTAAAGTCATTTCATCAGATATTTTGAAAAAAAATAAAAAGAAGCTGACCACTTTTGCTCTGAAAATTCAAAAAGAAGATGGAATTATGCTTAAATAAAGGTTGAGAAGTTGCAAATCACCTCCTTACCTTACTGATTTCTCACATTTGAATCCTTTCATTCCCTTTTATTCTTTAAAATTTTCACCCATAAGCCACATTACAACCCAATAAAAAGTCCTTACTGATCTAAAATTGATTGAGCCGTCAAGTGTAGACAAGGATAGGTCTAATCTATGGTGAAATGAGTTAGAAAATTTCAGAAATTAGAGCAATACCTACGCTCATGCTTATAGTCCTATTTGAGGGCTGTAACTGCTATTGAGCATAGTGAATTGATGCACCCTTCCAGTTTCCTTCTGAGTGACAAGCCCTGGTGAACTTTGGGTCTGAAATTTAATTTGTTGGGAGTTGTATCATAAAAGATATTCTCAATTTAATAGCTAGCTATGTATTAAAATTTGGATAAAATGCCTTGACATGAGCAGCTTGATTATGAAGGAAATGCAGCAGAATTTCAGTTTTTAAAAGACTGTGTTTATGATAAAAACCTTCTGAACTTAAAGGGACAAGGTGTGGAATGAATTTCATTTTGACTTGATTTTTATTCTCAACATGCTACATTAACATTAACTTAACCATTGGGGAAGTTTGTGGGTAAATTCACTGAAAACTCTTAGGAGACTTCACTCCTCCACTAAGGATCACCTAGGGGTTTAAAAGGCGGCTTGATGCATATGCTATATGCATCTGTGTTCCCTACAAAAGTGGCATATTTTTTATTTTTTTTCAATAATTGTTTTGAATTTCTTCTTTGCTCAGAGACTAGCAAAGCTTAGGTTTAGGGGTGTGTTGAATAGTGAAAAATATTATTTTTCACCTCCTAACCCGACCTTTGTTAGACCCTTGAATTGGCTAATAAGGTGTGCTAAGGATATTTGCAGATAAGCAATAAAATCCAGCCTTAGTGCAAATATCCACCTAAAATGGCCAAAGAAGCAATCTGTTCCTCATCACGATTTCACAACAGCCCAAAAGCCTGTCAGTAAGGCAATCAGAGTTGTATAAATTCATGAGAAGGTCATCGGCTCAACAAGTCATGCTTGAGACAAAGCATAGTTGCAGAGAAGATAGATTGAACCCACCAAGAGGTTGCTGAGTGCTAACAGATGGAAGACAGTGCACCAGAAATAAGTGCCAGCTGAGGAAAGTAAAGGAAGAAGCTGTTGAGAGGATCCAGTAAGCCATCGCAAGGTTCCAGTTGCTTGTCGATAGGTTGTGCCTATAGAGAAAGAATCTTGTCGATACCTTACCTGAAGGTGCAGTGTAAGTCACAAGGTTCAAATGAACCTATCAAGCATAACAAGAGAAGCCTTCGACAGGATCCTCCAGGACCTCTCGAGATGATCCCCAGCATATCAATCACCTCACCAAGGCGACAGGATGGTTATAACCTATCGAAAGGATGGAGGAAGGACGACAGGATGGAGGAAGGACTAAACATAGGGTATCGAGAGCTACTTCAAACCTGTCGAGAGAGGCTAATCCTATCGATGAGTACACTTCAACCCAGCGAGAGGTTATCCCAAACCTATTGAAAGATTGAGTATACAGACCAAAAACCTGTTGAAAAGCCCTCTAAACCTCTCGACATTCATTCTGGGAACTTCCAATGACCCTTCTTCAGCAGTCACAACTTCCAGATTTCACGCACACGCTTCAAGGCACGACAACGACCCCTGGGGGTATTTTTGGTATTCAACTGAGCACGAGCGGGAACTCTAACTACCTCACATGTACTTGTCAGTTGTGGATTAATAGGAGGAAAGCTTCTAGAAGAGGGATCAGGCACATTAGCATAACTACATTATTCTTCTGAAGTCTGATTGGCTGAAATAGATCTGGGAAAAAAGTATAAATAGAGGAGCAACGACATTGAAAGTCATCCAGAAATTCAGAGAGCAGAGCCGAGATCAAATTCATTTTTCCTTCAATTTTTCCCTCTCTTTTCCTCCTTCTTCTTCCTCACCATTAGCCAATGATGGTTCACTAAAAACCTCTTCAGTATCTAGGATGAGGATATGATTTGTAATTGAGAGTTTCAGAGGCTTTGTGAGGGATTAGATGTCGCACAGATTGTAGATCTGAGCACATCATTGTAAGTAGTAGCATTGCAATGGAATTATGGGTTTTAGAGTTAATTCTGAGCTAGATTAAATTTATTCGTATTTAATTTCCTTAGTTTGGATACTCTTGTGAGTTAGCCAGAAATTGGGAGCTTGTAGCCTTACATTCACAGCATCTATAATGATTAACCGCTCTAATTAAAACTATTGGCTCAAAATAATCTCTAGGATGGTCTATGACCATTAAAGTGGACAGATCATAGCCTTAGGATTACTTTGATTTATTGGGACAACCTCTAAGATGGTCTACGACCATTAAAGTAGATAGATCATAGCCTTAGGATTTCTTCCATTCTTTGGTTGAGATTGGATTCTTTTACCATGTATCTGTCGGGGTAAAACCTGGGGAGCTTGTAGCCAGATGAAGGATTGTTGCAGATCCGATCTAAGCATTGCCTTTGATTCGATTCATTTTCAGTGAAATACCAAATCCCTAGCTGCTGATCTTTATCCTTTTGTAGTGGTGAGTATTCCTCATGTCATGCGGGTGACCTGGATTCGATCCCCGGCAGCAGTGCCAAAAACCTGTTGTGGAATTGGAGTGTGTTGATTTATTGTGTAATGGAAAAATCATATTAAAAGAAAGGATGGATTCAACACAACTACGATCTCCCAGATCTGCAAGATACAGAGTCTATTGTAGCAAGTTTTGATAAGTAAGAGTTTGTCCAACAGGGAGTAGTGATCTAAACCTAGAAGGTGTATAGTAGACCTCCAGATCTGGCTACAGATCTGGTAATCCTAAGAAGAAAGAGAGCTTTTCGAGCATCGCTAGATCTAATTAATCTACAAAACAAAAATCTAAAACTAAATCTAAAATATGGAGGAGGATGGATGGTAAAATAAAGATTAAATGGTGAGAAATAGGCAGCCAGGACCTGGTTCTTCTTGTAAATAAATTGAATCAAAGGCGTTGTATAGATTTGATTTGCTACGAGTCCTTCATCTTGCTACAAGCTCCCCAGGCTCAACCTCGGCCGATGCATGGTATAAGAATCCAATCTCAACCAGAGAATTGAACCAATCCTAAGGCTATGATCTGTCCACTTTAATGGTCACATACCATCCCAGAGATTATCCCAATATATCAAAGCAATCCTAAGGCTATGATCTGTCCACTTTAATGGTCACAGACCATCCCAGAGATTGTCTCGAGCCAATGGTCTCGATTAGAACAGGTTAATCATTACAGATGTTGTGAATACTAGGCTACAAGCTCCCCATTTTTGGCTGGCTCACAAGAGTATCAAAACTAGGGAAATCAAATACGAATAAATGAAATATAGATCGGAACCACCTTTAAAACCCAAAATTTCTGTGCTCAGATCTATAATCTGTGCAACATCGATCTATTCTCAAAGCTTTGAAACCTTCAAAATACAATTACAAAACATATATGGATTGCTTATCTAGATCTAATCCAACATACTGGATTAGGGAGAGAAGAGAGAAGAGAAAAGAGAAAAATAAAACCTAAAACTAACCCTAAATGAGCTAAGGAAAACTAAAGCTATTCGATGGATTCCTTACTGAGAAATTATAGCAGCAAGGAGTTCTATTTATATATTTGTAGTGATCCGTGTGCTTTGGATTGCAGCCAATCAGAGGAGATGATTTGATGCTTAATTCCTATTTTAGCATTTCAGCTAATCAGAGAGCATATATGGATCTGGTTTTGTTTATGCCCAGCTGAAACTAATTTGCATTCCCACCAAAAATCAGTTCACACTCATGTGCAGAATTTCCTGTGCATTGAAGTTCCCAAAACTGCCCTTGTTTATGAAAAAATACTTAGCTGCACCTTTTACTAATTTCTGCAAATAAATTGTCCATGTGCAGACCTCTTCTTCATTTCTCAAAGATACCCCTGTTGTCCACTACTATTTCCTGATGGAACCCAATGATCACTCAGTCTTAAAGAAGTGCAAGCTGGTGAGGTCAAATTTTTACAGCTTTAGCATTCTTCTCATGAGGTGGAGAAGATGAACTCGAGAGGTTTTGAAGCTGGATTGGCTAATGTCGAAAGGATGTTGGGGAGCTTAGTCGGCAGGTTGGTACTCATGATATCGACAAGATCTGTTGGATGTGCAGTAGCTTTAACTCCCATTGGTCGAGAGGTTTGGCTGTTTGCTGCCTTTCGAGAGGTTGCATGGGAGATTAAGGGCTGCTGAAAGTAGGTGCCGAGAGATGTAGTAGTGGAAACTCGAGATGTGGGGCTGGTGCAGTGCTCAATAGGTTGAATGGGTGGATGGAGCAAAGAGTGCAACAGGTAAAGCATGTATATATATATATATATTTGTATATACTGCAGCTGCAAGTGGTCAATGGGAGGATGGCTAAGTTGTCGAGAGGTTTGGGCTTGGTGCAAGGATGCATTTGACAAGGTACTGGAGATGTGGCTGCTCTTTGATGGGGTGATCATCATTTCAGGTCGAGAGGATTGAAGATGACGGGTGCAAGACCAGGTGTCGATAGGTTCAAAATGAATGGGAGTTGTCGACAAGTTGGAGCTGCATGCGTGGGAGGATGAGTGGCTGAAGTTGTCATGAGGTTGAAAATGAGCTAGGAGTTCTCGACAGGTTTAGAACTTGGATGCATGCTGAGGTGTCGAGATGTATGGGGTTGCAGCAAGGGTGTCGAGAGGATTAAAGGTATTCTTCGAGAGGTTGCATGGGAGGAAGGTTTTGGAGTTCTATTGAACTGCTCGGCTATAATAAAAGCTACTCCTTGACAGGTTTTGGAGAGTAGTCTACTCGAGATGTTGGATGGAGCATGAGACGATAAGATGAATGCATGTTTCAGCCATCCATTCGGCAGGTTGGGAGGATGGCCTGCAGCTTCAGCAATGGGTTCGATAGGTGCATACTTCTACTCGAGAGGTTTGTATGCTGAAGCTTGCTGCCAACTTTTTGACATGTTTGATGTATGCTTGGAGCTCAAGAGGTGCTGATGCCAAGTGCACTTCGACAGGTTCTTAGAATCGTTTGAGAGTTTCAAATCATTTCAGCAGATCTCTTTGGCAGGTTCGTATCAGCATGGTTTTGATGGGATTAAGGGCATCTTGTGACGGGGCCAAGACTTGAGCTTGTAGCATGGTGCACGTGGCACGACATGTGGTGCCAGGAGGGCAAGCGACATGGGGCCAAGTGGGCCCGGCGACGTGGTCGCGCTGCGAGGACGCGACACGGTCGCATGAGGGTATGACGCGGAGCGTCACGGTCGCGACACGGACGCGACATAGCCAAGGTGGGCTAGCGATGCATGAGGCGTTGCGGTATGTCAAACCAATAGGTTTGAGGTTCTCCTGCCATTCTGGATGAATGACTGTTTTACCCTTATATAGGGGAAGGGAGCTAGAGAGCTATTCCCCCGCACACGGGGCCTTGCATTGCCAGAGGGGGCGCAAGTGTCTCCTAGGCCTGAAAGGGTGGGCCTAGGATGTCGACGCAGCGATGCCGTGTGGAACCCGAGGGAGGTTGATGTATGGCCCCGGACTACGCGTCGCGGTACATACGGCTGAGCAACCTCGCGAGACAACACCAAGGTGCTGCGTGGGACTTAGTTGAGCACGACAGCATGTGGGCTAAAGATGAACGTGTGCTAGTAATTTGGAACACACACGAAGGCAAGCTGCATGGGACTCGGTTGGGCATGCGAGCGCGAGGCACAAGGCTGTGGGCTTGGTTCGGCAGGCGAGCGAGCTACTAGTGCAGTGCACAGGGTGAAGCTTGAGTAGACCAAGTTAGCGCAGCGGTGCAGATTGGCGTGTCATATGGGACACGATGAGCTGTATGGTAGGCTGTGAAATAGAGGCAACCATGTTGGGAGGAGTTCCCGTTCTCTAGGCGGGTGGTATCACAGCTGACGTGCAGATGGGTTGGCTTCGTTGCACGCGGTAGCGAAGCACCGTGCGGGTTGAAAGCGCGTCGAAGGACACCCTCGCGATGATTGTTATCAGAAGTAGGCTGACCTAGCGAAGCGTGCATTAGGTGCCGCCCGGGACCGAGGTTGCGGAAGTGCGACCCCGTGACAATCTACTCGATAGGTGTAAAATGGCTGCTGAGAAAGTCCATTTGCCAAGTTCGTTGCTACTGCCAATAAACCATTCGATAAATCCTACACTAGCACTTGATAGAATCAGCTCCTAAACTTCTGCTTCAACACTGCACCTCTTTAACCCATTCGATAGGTATAGACTTCCGCTTGCTAATCATTTGATAGGTTACTAAATTTTCCATCCATTCCACAGGTTTATTCCAGCAACTTGTTGGAATTTGCAGCATTGCAGCAATCGGCAAGCTGCTGCTCCAGCACCTCTGCTCTTGACAGTTTCCATTACTGCTTCGCTTGAGTCCCCATCCTCCTGCACATGGCCGCTGTATATTTCAACTGCTCCTTCATTTTTCGGCAAGTGCAACTACAGGAGTTGCTCAAGCATATTTTGCTGCTGTTGGTTTGACAAGTTGAAGGGTGCAACTGCAAAGAAGATGAAGAGTATCCACTCGAGAGGTCGATGAACTGCTGGTGCAACTTGACAAGAGGATTCTGATGCTGAAACCAAGTGCACATCCATTTACTTGGTGTGCTGACTGATCGGTGCTGAAATATGACTATATTTCACACTTTAAATCCTACATTTAGCTGTTCAATGAAAGCATCTGATGGTTGTTGTGAGGTTTTGATGTTTACAGGTGTTTCTGACAGTTGGATCGTTCAAGTGCATAAAAGAAGGAAATTAAAGGCTATAAAAGAGCGATGGACGAAAAGGTCCAAAGAAGCATTGAAAGCCATGAAGAGAATCAACTCCCATCAAGAAAGGGAAGAATTTGCATTGAAGAGTCAATCGATTGAGGCATTATGGTCAATCGATTGACAGATGGAGAAAAAACTCAACCCTAGAAAGTCAATCGATTGAGACATGAAATTCAATCGATTGAGACATGAAGGCAGAAGTGCCCTAAGGGGATTCGAACTCAAAGTCAATCGATTGAGACATGAAACTCAATCGATTGAGGCAATTAGGGTTAGTTTCAATCGGATATTATAAATAAGAGGCCTACGGCTTTGTAAAAGGGAGAGAGTTGTTTTTATTGAGAGAGAGTTTTTTGATATAGAGAGTTTTAGTTTTGAGAGAAATTTGTGTAATAATTAGAGACTTTTGTAAGAGGGTTTTCTTAGAGTAATAAAATTATGTTGAGATTTCCTGAGAAGATATATTTCTTTTACACCTTCTTTGCTCTTTACGTTGGGAATGGTTTTGAATACAATTGAAGATCTTGCACCAAGGATGAGAGGCTAAAGGCTGTAGATCAAGGAGGATGCGATCCCCAGATAAGTACCTATATTTTATGTTTAATACCATAGTTTGATAATTTCATCATCAAATCGTTTTTCTCAAAGTGTAGTGATCATGTTTTTAGTGTTTTGATCTAAAATACCATGAGATACGCTATGCTTTTCACATGATTCATACCGCGATTATCGAGTCATTGTTTTTAGATAGGGTATGCCGGGTTAATGATCACGCTTAATTACTAGTCATGTTTCTCTTAGAATGATGGTGTGTTGATGTTAATAAAATTGTGGGTTTAAAAATAGAAAAGGGTATAAATCTGGGGTAGCAAATTCCTTGATCTTGTTTTTAAATTTTGTTCTTAGATTTCTCATTACATAATTTTTAGATTAATTTAGTTTCTTTCTTGCAATTAGAAAAGTGTTAATTTTTGGTAAAAATTAAATCTGCCCCTTGGTACTTCCTCGGGGATATTTTCTAAATCTCTAGGAAGAATTGAATAAAATTTCAGATTTCCTTGTGGGTTCGACACCCTTGTTCTTGCCTTACTAGAACAGATCTTGTACACTTGCAAGGGTTTATTTAAAGTTGATCAAGTTTTTGGCGCCGTTGCCGGGGACATCGGCGAAATTTTGGTTAATTCCGATTAGAGATTTTTGTTTTTATAGCAGTCAATCGATTGAGAATAACCCCTCAATCGATTGACTCTATTTTGTGTGTGTGTTTGCTTGTTATTCAATCGATTGAGAATAACCCCTCAATCGATTGACTCTATTTTGTGTGTGTGTTTGCTTGTTATTCAATCGATTGAGCCTCGTTCTCAATCGATTGACTGTGTGTATTTTTTTAGCAATAATTGTGTCTCAATCTATTGACACAACTCTGTCAATAGATTGAAAGCTGAAAATAAAAAAATATATATAAAAAAAAAAAAAAACAAATTTCTTTCCTTAATTCTTCTCTCTTAGATTAGGTTTTGCAATCTTCTTTTAGGAAGTTTTTATTTTTAGGAAGTTTATATTTTTAGGAAACTTATATTTTTATTTTAAAAGTTTTCTTTTAGGAAAGGTTTTCTAGGTTTTTAATTTCTAATTTCTAATTTTCGAATTTAGATTTTATTTTTATTTTTTTTTATTTTTCTGAATTTTAATTAAAAATATATATATATATATATATAAAAAAAAATAAAAATAAAAACTGAGTGGTCTTCTTTCCTGTTTCTTCTTACTTTGCTCTCTGTTCATAGCAGCATTCAATCGATTGAAGCTCCTTTATCAATCGATTGATACTGAGCCACTTTCTGTGTGCTCTCTACTCTTTTCTCAATCGATTGACATTCCTATGTCAATCAATTGACAGAATTCTTGGGTGTTTTTAATCTTTGAACCTCAATCGATTAGGATAAGTCTCTCAATCGATTGACTGACAAAGTCTTTTTCTGATATTCTGTGTGCTTTCTGACTCTTGGGAACCTCAATCGATTGAGAGTATCCCCTCAATCAATTGACTGACAAGTCATTTGTGTGAAATTTTATGTGCTTCTGTCCATCTATTGAGACCACTGTCTCAATCGATTGAGTCTGTTTAAGGACTTATTTTGGGTTCTTCAAACCTTTGATTGTGGGTGTGGTGTATGAGCTTTACTCGTTCTCATCACCCACATTTGCTACCGTTTAATCCGGAGATCGAACGATCTTTGCGAGACAATCGTAGAATCCAACGGAGTCAGTATCATCCTACTGATACCATGGCTGATCAAGAGCAAGAAATGAATGAAAACAACAATCAGAATGGCAACAATGTGAATAATGGAAATAATGGGAACAATAATTACTATGGGGGACCCAGAACACTTGAATACTATAATGATCCTGGTTTTTACGAGGATCAGGAGTGTATCATGCATGCTCCCATTCCAGGGAATCATTATGAATTCAAATCGGCGATGATTCAAATGCTACCAATATTCCATGGTTTGGCAAACGAAAATCCGCACGTTCATCTGAACGAGTTCACCGGGGTATGCAAAATGTTCAGAGTCCACAATGTTACTGATGAGATAGCAAAGCTCCGACTCTTTCCGTTCTCTTTAAGAGACAAGGCAAAAACGTGGTTCTATTCTTTAGAACCGCAATCTATTCAGAGTTGGGCCGAGCTACATCGTCAGTTTCTCAAAAAGTATTTTCCTATGACTAAAGCCATAGAGATGCGTCAAAAGATCCTTTTCTTTTCCCAACAACCTACAGAGACATTCCATGAATGTTGGGAACGTTTTAAGGAGTTGATCAGAAGTTGCCCTAACCATCAAGTTCCAAGGTGGCAACAAGTCCAAAGTTTCTACAATGGACTGATTCCTGAAGAAAGACGCATGGTTGATGCATCTTGCGGTGGATCTTGTGCCACGAAAGAGGCCGATGAGTTGTGGGCATTGTTTGAGAAATTGTATCAAACCTCGATACAAAGTGAGACACTGGGGCGAACCACTTTGGACTTAGCACCTAAATCTCATGTGTTGACCAAAGACGGATTGTATGAGGTCAACAATAATAACTCTGATCTATCAACCAAGGTTGATATGCTGTCCAAACAGATGAACATGTTGTTAGCTGCAACCAAGCAAGCTAAAGTTCTCACCCCCTTTGTATGCTCAATCTTGGAACACCAGGTCATATGGCTAATGAGTGCCCAACTACCTTGACATTCCTTCCTGATGAATCTACTCTTCCAGAGCAGATAAATGTCACTCAATCTTATCAGCGACAAGGTAGAAATGTGTACTCAAATATCTACAACCCAGAGTGGAAAAATCACCCCAACTTAGGATGGGGTGGATCAAACCAAACTGGTCAGGTCAACCAGTAATACCGAGCCAATCCTACGAATGGACAACAAGTTTTTCCACAAAATTTTCAGCAAAATTTCCGTCCACAACAGAATTTTCAAAGAAATTCTAATTTTGAAATTCTAACTTTCAGCAGAATGCTCCATATTCTCATCCAAATTCTGATTTCCGGAAAAATCAGAATTTCAATCAGAATCCTAATCAATCTCATACAAGCACTTCAAAGGATTACGATGCGGAAGAAAAGTCTGTGATATGCAATCTTTTCAGCAGATGATAATCGGCCAAGTCGATCAATTGGCAAATCAAGCGAGTCGACGAGAGGAGGTAAGCTTCACCAACCCATCAACAATCCTCGACCAAGCATCATCGATGAAGGACCATTAAATAGTCAACAGTTGAAAGTCTATTCTTGTGTTGCGAAGTGGACGGAAGTTCATAATCAATGTGGAAGCACCGAAAGAAAGTGAAGCAGACAAAGAGCAGGAAGCAGAGAAAGAGAAAGAGTCAGCGAGAAGAGCGGAGAAAGAGAGAAGAAAAGAGAAAGAGCTAAAAAAAAGAAAAGAGAAGGAGGAAGAGAAAAGAAGAGAGAAAGGAAAAGAAAAGGTGATAGAGGATGAGTCTCCCTCAACTGTCCAACAAGGACAAGACGAAGATTCAGAAGGGGAACCTGCACCTTTTGTCCCAAAGGCACCATTTCCTCAATGCCTAACTCCTCCATCAAGAATGGGAAAGGGACCAACAAAAATGGAAGATATTTTCGAAACATTTAAGCAAGTAAAGATAAACCTTCCATTGCTTGAAACAATCAAGCAAGTGCCTGAGTATGCAAAGTTTTTCAAAGATTTATGCACTCGGAAGAGAAAGGCACGTCATCATGTTTCGAGGAAAGTGTTCTTGACTAATCAAGTCAGTTCTATATTGCAATTGGAAACCCCACAAAAACTAAAAGACCCTGGAGTTCCTACTATTCCATGTGTCATTGGTGGGCAACCAGTTGGGAAAGCGTTATTGGATTTGGGAGCCAGTGTTAATTTAATCCCATAGTCATTGTACGAGAAACTCGGACTGGGTGAATTGAGACCCACAATGGTCAAGAATGGCGGATAGATCGAGAAGGCGAGGCGTTATTGAGGATGTCTTGGTTGGAATAGATAAGTTTGTCTTTCCAGTGGATTTTGTTGTTTTGGACATGGACACACCTGTTAAGTCACTTAATCAAGTCCCCATCATCCTTGGACGTCCGTTTCTCGCTACGGCCAACGCGTGCATTAATTGTCGAACGGGAGTCATGGACATTTCTTTTGGAAACATGAAGGTTCGATTGAATATCTTCCATGCCATGAACCATTTCCCAAATGAGGATGAGGTCGAATGTTTTTACATCGATCAGATAGATGAAGTGGTGGATGAGGCATTACCTTCAATGCTTACCAAAGAGGAATTTGAAAATGCTTTGTTGGCCATCTATGAAGAGAAAGGATCGGAAGAGAAGCAGTCCGACGAGAGAGAGTCTAGCTCATCATGCCAGGATGATCACTTAGATGCGAGTGTGCCTGAGATAGAATCATTACCTGTTGAGGTGAAGGACGTGTTGCCTCCATCACTTGAGCAACCACCACTTGTGGAATTGAAACAATTGCCAGAGTCCCTCAAGTATGCTTTTCTGGGACCTCATGAAACACTTCCAGTAATAATCTCATCCACGTTGTCGGCAGAACAAGAAAAAGAGTTGGTGAAGGTGCTGAAAGAGCACAAGGAAGCTATCGGTTGGACTTTAACTGATCTAAAAGGGATTGACCCATCGGTATGTATGCATAAAATACATTTGGAAGATGAGAGTAAACCTTCAAGGGAACCACAGAGGCGACTTAATCCAAACATGCAAGAAGTCGTCCTAAAAGAAGTCATTAAACTCCTTGATGCCGGAATCATCTATCCGATCTCTGATAGTGAATGGGTTAGTCCAGTCCAAATTGTTTCGAAAAAGTCCGGAATCACTGTGAAGGAAACTGCTGAAGGAGAATTGGTCCCCACTCGAGAAACTACTAGATGGCGTGTCTGCATTGACTTTCGAAAATTAAACGCCGCCACCAGAAAGGATCATTTTCCCCTTCCGTTCATTGATCAAATCCTTGAGAAGTTAGGGCAAGAGTTTCTTGTTTTCTTGATGGGTATTCGGGATACAATCAATAGCTGTCTACCCAGCTGATCAAGAAAAGACAACGTTCACATGCCCTTATGTTACGTTTGCATACCGCAGGATGCCATTCGGCCTATGTAATGCCCCGGCCACATTTCAACGGTGTATGTTGGCCATATTTTCAGATATGATCGACAAATTCATTGAAGTATTCATGGACAACTTCTCTGTTTTTGGGAGAACCTTTGATTCTTGTTTGAATCATCTTTCACAAGTCTTTGCAACGTTGTGTTGACTCCAAACTTGTTCTTAGTCGGGAGAAGAGCCATTTTATGGTTAAACAAGGATTGTTCAGGGCACATTGTCTCAGAAAGGAATCGAGGTGGATAGAGCAAAGTTGATCTAATTGCTAACACCACCACCCAACAAATGTTCACAAATTCGATCATTTTTGGGTCATGCAGGATTTTATAGAAGGTTCATTAAGGATTTCGAAGGTGGCTAAACCATTGTGCACCTTGCTTGGCAAAGATGTTCCTTTTGAATTCTTGAGGGCGCATGCAAGCATTTTTGAAATTGCGAGAGCTCTTATCCAATGCACCAATCATCCAGCCACCGGATTATTCTCTCCCATTCGAACTCATGTGTGATGCATCTGATTACACAATTGGAGCTGTCCTAGGACAGAGGGTGAATAAATTACCCCACGTAATTTATTATGCTAGCAAGTCATTAATTGATGCCCAACTCAATTACACCACCACCGAGAAAGAATTATTAGGCGTGGTGTATGCTCGGACAAGTTTCGTTCCTATTTGCTTGGATCAAAAATAGTGGTCTTTTAGGATCATTCCGCTCGAAATATCTTCTAGCAAAGATGGATACTAAACCGAGATTAATCCGTTGGATCATACGCTCCAAGAGTTCAATTTCGAGATTAAGGATAAGAAGGGGTTGAGAGCGTGGTGGTGATCATTTGTTGAGAATTCTACCTGAAGAATCTGCAATACCTGAGACCATCCGTGACACGTTTCCGGATGAACATTTGCTAGCAATTGATGTAGCTTATGCAAAGGTTCCATGGTTTGCGAACATTGTGAATTATCTGGTTACTGGCAGAATCCCCACTGAGTGGGGTAAGAATGATAAGAATCTCTTTTTCTCCCAAATAAAATACTATTTTTGGGATGAACCATGTCTATTCAAATTCTGCTCAGATCAGATCATCAGGAGATGTGTACCCGAAGAGGAGCAAATGAGCGTCCTATACTTGTGTCATGCTGGGGCCTGTGGCGGCCATTTCGGAGGACAGAAGACCGCCCAGAAAATCCTTCAAAGCGGATTCTACTGGCCCTCCATCTTTCGTGACGCTGCTCAATTTTGCAAGGAATGCCGACGATGTCAACAGCTTGGCAATATTTCAAAACGGAATATGATGCCCCTTAATCCAATTCTGATTGTTGAAATTTTTGATGTTTGGGGGATTGACTTTATGGGTCCCTTTCCCCCATCCTTTGGGTTTTCATATATTCTAGTGGCTGTTGATTATGTCTCGAAATGGATAGAAGCTGTGGCAACCCGATCGAATGATCATAAGGTTGTGGTCAAATTCCTCAGAGACAATGTGTTTACCCGATTTGGGATTCCAAGAGCAATCATCAGCGATGGCGGTTCGCATTTTTGTAATAGCCATTTTTCCACCTTAATGAAGAAGTACGGCGTCACTCACAAAGTTGCTTACGTACCATCCTGAACTAGCGGTCAAGTGGAAGTGTCTAATCGGGAAATTAAGCGAATTCTAGAAAAAATGGTCCGACCGGATAGAAAAGATTGGTCAAACCGGCTCTCAGAGGCTCTGTGGGCATATCAGACCGCATTCAAGACTCCGATTGGAATGTCTCCGTTTCAAATTGTTTACGGCAAAGCTTGCCATCTTCCTGTCGAATTGGAGCATAAAGCATTCTGGGCGATAAAAAGATTTAATTCTGACATGCAAGCAGCCGGGTCGCATCGCCGATTGCAATTGAATGAATTGGAGGAATTACGCTACGAAGCGTATGAGAATTTGAAAATGTACAAGGAAAGGTATAAAAAGCTGCATGATGCATCCATTTCTCGAAAAGAATTTCACATTGGCCAAAAAGTTTGGTTATTCAAAAGCTCCACCCGGGAAAATTAAAATCTCGATGGGAAGGCCCATTTCAGGTAGTGTCCATTAGTGCGCATGGTGCCATTGAAATTCGGAGCCTTGTTGACAATCACATTTGTAAAGTTAATGGGCAAAGACTCAAACCAATGTTTGAGCCGATCACCCAGTTACAGATTGAGGCGATGCACCTCCGTGATCCTAGGGACTGATCACTGAAAGGTTGAGCTGTCGACATGTAAACTCAGCGCTTCCTGGGAGGCACCCCAGTTGTTGTAAAATAAATAAAAAATAAAAAATAAATAAAATAAAATTTCTAATAATAAAAAAAAAAAAAAAAAAAAAAAAAAAAGAGTCCACAGTCAATCGATTGACTGTGATTCCTCAATCGATTGAAGGGTCTGTGACAATCAATTGACTGAGATTCCTCAATCGATTGAGCTTCATCATCTTTTTTTTTTTTTTTTAGTCTTTTGTCTGAATCGATTGAGAATTTGGCCTCAATCGATTGACATCTTAAGAGTTTGTGCATTTGTGTTGGAATTTGGACCGCCACCCGACAACTCTCGTCATGGCAGCTGCCTTCTTGGGTTGGTTTTCCGTGGCCCTTTAATGCCCTTCCGTTTCCAAGGACACCAACCGGCGCTATCAATCCTCAATCGATTGACACCTTAGTGTCAATCGATTGACATTCAATAGTGGAGTAATGGCACGAGCCCCTTCTCCCAAGCAGTGCCACGTTGCCGCTCCCACCTCGCGACGTGGGAAGTCCATGCATCCTCAATCGATTGAGCAGTAAGCCTTAATCGATTGAGGCTCACACTATATATATGGTCCTCCCCACCCGTGGAGTCCTCATTCGAATTCCAGCCTAATTTTCAAGCCGAGGTCTTTTGCTCATCCTTGTTTCGATCAAATGGCTGCCCTTATCCGACCACCGCGCCCAGCCAATGATCCACCGCGCATCCCTAATGAGCATTATATCGATCGCCAATTCCAAACGGAGAATTTTTTCGACTTGGTAAAGTACCGGAACATCGCGGAATGCGCATGGTCGATCGAATTCATCGAGGCCCTCCGTTTGGAAATGCTACTCACCCCACCACCCATCGATGTAGCCCCGCGCATCATTCGGCTATTCTATCAAAAGATGGTGTGGGTGCCCGAGACCCTCTCCCCAACCGGCTTGCCGTTCATCACCATTGAGATCGATAACTGGCAATATAACCTCCATGCCGCTGATCTCGCCCGTGCTTTTAATTTCTACGAGGCTCGTCCCGTCAACCACCACCTTCCTCCGGCTATCGAGCGTAGCCAAGATGATATGATCAACAATATGTGTGGTGGTCGTCGTGGGACCGGTCAGGCCACAAAGCGCGCTGTGTTGCCCATGGATATCCTCTTTTGGGACATCGTTATGGCCAATAACCTTCTGCCACATGGTACAAAGACCGAGAGGACTTTGGGTCGGGTGAAGGCGCTCTACGCGGCACACACCAATACTTGGTTTGATGCGCCTGGGTTGATGCTCGCGGAGATGTACCGCTGCCATAGTGATATCGCCAGCGCCGCCGTACCCGCCAAGCGTGCTGCGATTCTCCTCCACTTCCCACACTATGTGATGCACCTTCTGGAGCACCTTGGCTGCCCCATCTATGACGATGAGGAGATGGGTGACATGCAATTCTATCAATATGGTGTGAATGTGTGGGTCAAGAGCATCAAGGCGATCATCCGCGTGCAATCGGCCCGATTGAGGATGCTCCTCCTCCTCCCCGTCAAACCCCCGCATAACGTGGCGGTGTTAGGCGACCTCGTCCCGAAGAGGTCCCCGATTTTGATGCCGAGGCGGCTGTTGCTCGCCTCGAGGTGCGGATGGACGGGCTGAATGCACGGCTCGGTGGTGTGGATAGGCGGTCCCGGTTTCAAACCGCTCTCCTTATGCGGATGGCTCGCGAGTCATTCCCGGGTCGTGCCAACCATTTCATCGACGGCGCGCGAGCGGCAATGAACGAGGAGCGGGAACCGGAAGATGAAGATGAAGATGATGATGATGATGTCTGATTGTCTTGTTTTATTTTGAAGTTTTTTTTTTCTATTTGGTGTTTATGGTATTTTTGTTGATGTATCGGATCGGTGGTACGCAAGCTTCAATGATAATGTTTGCTTTGTTTTGGGCATATTTCGTTTGGTTTCGGCTTTTACCAATCAATCGATTGAGATATCTCTCTCAATCGATTGAGCTACCTCATGCCCTCCTATATTTTCCTCCGTCAATCGATTGAAACTTCTGTCTCAATCGATTGAATGATGCACCTAAATTTGGACATTCCTGGTTTTGGTCTCTAGTTTTAGTATGGTTTATCAATCGATTGACATTTAGGTGCCAATCGATTGACACTTACTTGGTCAGCCAGTCAACCCCTGCTGGAATAGGGGAGTTTCTCCAAATATTTGATGTGGAGCTCGGATTTACCATCTTTGCCCTCTCTTGTCAATCGATTGACACAAACATGTCAATCGATTGGTATTCTTTCTAAATATTTCTCCATGCACCGACTTCCGAATTTTTTTTTCTTTAAAGTGTCCCTCTTTTAGGAAATTCTTAGCTATTTAGGGCACTTGCCGGGTCCTCCTTTGCGTCCAAATTTGCAGTTTTCATCCCCGCCTTGTCGCCATGTCTTCCATCCGTCCTCGTACACGAGCCGCAGTCCAAAAGTTAATGGAGCCCGCACGCAAACGTGCCCGATACACCGCTCCACCACCCATCGATTGGTCCACCCATGCCATCCTCCACCTTGATGACGAATCTGTTTCATCACCCGTCCTCACCACCCCTACCCCACCCTTATCACCACCTCGGGCCCCAATCCCACCTGTCGGCGCGGTTGGAATTTCTGAAGAAATGTGGCGCTACGCTTTTCCAAAGCCACAGGGCGGAATCTCTACCATGGCGGACTAGCGAATTTGTTTTCGGTTTTTAGGATCTCCGTTTACATGTCTTTAGGGTAGGGGTGTTCTTATGTTTTCGTTGTTTCAGTTCGGTTTGTTTTCGTTTTGGATTCGTTTGTTTCGTGTTGCATCACGTTAGATTTTGCTTTACTTTGTAATAATTTTCTTTTTAATAACAATTTAGTTTCGTATTTGTATTTTCTCTCTTTCCCTTGCTCGGTTGTTTTGTCCTTTGATTGCATAGAACAGGTTTGGGGGAGGCCTTCTTCCCTTTCTCCACATCATCACCAATGAGGACATTGGCCAGTTCAGGTTTGGGGGGGGTAATTGGTTGTTTTCTAAAAAAAAAAAAAAATAATAAAATAAAATAAAAAAATAACCTTTTAGCTGATTCTCGGATTTTTGAATGTTTATCAGTCAATCGATTGATCCTACTGTCTCAATCGATCAACTGATAAACATTAAAGGATATAAGAATTTATGGCTCAGTCAATCGATTGAGTCCAATCAGTCAATCGATTGAGTCCAATCTGTCAATCGATTGAGAATTTGGTCTCAATCGATTAACTGATGGTTGGCAAATGCTGTAATTTAATTGATTATTCATATTTGTCAGCATGAAGATTCTTCCTGAATTTCTTTAATCAATGCTATCATACCATGGTTATTTTATGAGTGCCCATAAGGTGTAGATATTGAACATTAATGATCATGAATCATGCTTAAAAATAATTGTTTTCATCACTCGCTCTCAATCTCAAAATCGGAGGATTAAGTGTATAACATGGAATCTTAAAGATCACAAAGAAAGACTAAAACCTTGAAAGTTTTTGAAACACTTGTCCTCATTCTTAATGAGTGCTGAAATAAATTCGGAGTATCCTTGAAATCCTTGTTCCAATTGTTAAAACCCATTGATTTGTGATTTTATGTGTGTTATAACATTACACTAGAAATCATTGTGTACTAACTTAAGGCGAATGGGCATATTTTACCATCATGAAAGGAAATGATCTAAGGCCATCATTGGTTCGTCTGTGCTTAAAATGCCCCACCTCATAAATTTATCCTTCTAGTACACCTTTGAGCTTATTGGAAATTTACCTTTATACATTCTTTGATAAGCTGCAATAACCTTTAACCCCTTATTGCTTCTGAAAATTCAGCTTGCCCTTACTTATTTATGAGAAATTAGGAACAAGGGATGAAAATGAGTGAAACGAGAGTAAGTGGGGATTATATGTGTTGTAGTGTGTACTGAAAAAAAAAAAAAAAAAAAAAAAAAAAGGGAGAAAAGGAAATTGTAAAAACAATGAAAAATATATTGAGAAGAATGGTGAGAGACTAGAAAAGAAAAAGAATAAAAATACAAAATCAGTAGTTGTTTCTTTTCCAATTTCTCATAAATTTTTGAATCCACCCTTCCTTTCTTCTCTTAACCTTAACCCGAGCCCCATTACAACCTTAGAAAAGACCTTTTTGATCCAATCATGAGTGATGAAATGCCTTGTGGAGAGTAAGTACATAATTGTCTATGGTGCTTGATATATGCATGCTTAAAATACAGATATCTTTCTTAATGAGATTTCCCTTATAATTCTTTGATACACCGTCTTTCTTTAAACTTGTGAGATTTTCTCCTAATGGTGTTACAATTCCATCTCATTCATCGGGAGTGATTTCATTCTGAGTGTATACCCATGGTGAGGATTGGAGTCTAGACATGTGATCTAAAAGTTCCAGTTTAAGCTTGTCCTCTGACATAAGAACTTTGGGCAGTGATGATCTCATGACATTGAGGCATAAAATATGAATATTAGAAGACAATGGTCTGAACTGAATGTGGCATAAATGGAATAAACATGGTTAGATGTATTCTAAAAAGATTTTTCAGGGGCATCTAATTGCTAAAGGACATGATTAATCAATCCTAATAGCCTTGAAGTTTGTAGGTACCTTCACTGAAAACCTTCAGGAGACACAACTCCTCCACTAGGGATCACCTAGGGGTTTAAAGGCTTGTTGCACATGCTAAGTGCAATCGTGTTCCCTACGAAAGTGGCATTTAAATTTTAGGATGTTAGTTTATTTTTATATTTATCATTCTCTTTGCTCGAGGACTAGCAAAGTGTAGGTTTGGGGGTGTGATCGGTGCTGAAATATGACTATATTTCACACTTTAAATCCTACATTTAGCTGTTCAATGAAAGCATCTGATGGTTGTTGTGAGGTTTTGATGTTTACAGGTGTTTCTGACAGTTGGATCGTTCAAGTGCATAAAAGAAGGAAATTAAAGGCTATAAAAGAGTGATGGACAAAAAGGTCCAAAGAAGCATTGAAAGCCATGAAGAGAATCAACTCCCATCAAGAAAGGGAAGAATTTGCATTGAAGAGTCAATCGATTGAGGCATTATGGTCAATCGATTGACAGATGGAGAAAAAACTCAACCCTAGAAAGTCAATCGATTGAGACATGAAATTCAATCGATTGAGACATGAAGGCAGAAGTGCCCTAAGGGGATTCGAACTCAAAGTCAATCGATTGAGACATGAAACTCAATCGATTGAGGCAATTAGGGTTAGTTTCAATCGGATATTATAAATAAGAGGCCTACGGCTTTGTAAAAGGGAGAGAGTTGTTTTTATTGAGAGAGAGTTTTTTGATATAGAGAGTTTTAGTTTTGAGAGAAATTTGTGTAATAATTAGAGACTTTTGTAAGAGGGTTTTCTTAGAGTAATAAAATTGTGTTGAGATTTCCTGAGAAGATATATTTCTTTTACACCTTCTTTGCTCTTTACGTTGGGAATGGTTTTGAATACAATTGAAGATCTTGCACCAAGGATGAGAGGCTAAAGGCTGTAGATCAAGGAGGATGCGATCCCCAGATAAGTACCTATATTTTATGTTTAATACCATAGTTTGATAATTTCATCATCAAATCGTTTTTCTCAAAGTGTAGTGATCATGTTTTTAGTGTTTTGATCTAAAATACCATGAGATACGCTATGCTTTTCACATGATTCATACCGCGATTAGGCTGAGTCATTGTTTTTAGATAGGGTATGTCGGGTTAATGATCACGCTTAATTACTAGTCATGTTTCTCTTAGAATGATGGTGTGTTGATGTTAATAAAATTGTGGGTTTAAAAATAGAAAAGGGTATAAATCTGGGGTAGCAAATTCCTTAATCTTGTTTTTAAATTTTGTTCTTAGATTTCTCATTACATAATTTTTAGATTAATTTAGTTTCTTTCTTGCAATTAGAAAAGTGTTAATTTTTGGTAAAAATTAAATCTGCCCCTTGGTACTTCCTCGGGGATATTTTCTAAATCTCTAGGAAGAATTGAATAAAATTTCAGATTTCCCTGTGGGTTCGACACCCTTGTTCTTGCCTTACTAGAACAGATCTTGTACACTTGCAAGGGTTTATTTAAAATTGATCACTGACCCAACCATTTAATGTGCACAAGGGCCACTGTTGAAGCTCTTCTTTAACTCAAATGCTCGAGCATATTGCTGCAGCAACTATTTTACTTCCTCATCTGCTGGCCATCGCACCCTTCCATTCCTTTCTCATTCACAGTTATTGCTTGATTCCAAAATTCCTCTAAATGGCAATTTTTAATGGAAAACTACACTAAGGATTAAATCCTTCCTTGCTGAAAAACATCACTAAAAACAATTATTAAACACTCTAGGTCCTAGCAAAAGTCAAGTTTAAAGGTGTAGAAAGTGGCAACAATCAGTGCTTAACACACCCCCAAACCTAACCTTTGCTAGTCCTCAAGCAAAGTGAATTTTAAAACAACTAACCTATGAAATTAAATGCCACTTTCATACGGAACACGGGTACATTTGGCACATACACCAAGCCTTTTAAACTCCTAGGTGATTCCTAGTGGAGGAGTGGAGTTTCCTGAGGGTTTTTAGTGAAGGTACCCCCAAACTTCTCCAATAAAATTAGTTAATACTCATGCAATATGCTAAAACAGAGTTTAAGAAAAATAAAATAAATTCCACACCATGTCCATTCAATTTTAGAGGATTTTTAGCAAAAAAAACATCAGTTTAAAATATGAAATTCTACTGTAATTCCTTCATCATCAATCAGTTCATGTCAAGGCATTGCACCTGAAAATTAAGACAGAGCTCACCTTTAATTTAAGAATTCTATTTTGATAATGCCCAAAACGAATTGGATTTCAGACCCAAGTCTCACCAGGGCTGTCACTCTAAAAAAAAAATAGAAGGATGCATCATTTCACACAGCTCAAGAGCAGTTACATCCCTCAAATAGGACTGCAAGCATGAGCATAGGCATTGCTCTTATTTCTGAAATTTTTTAAATCTTTTCACCATAGATCAAACAAATCCTCATCTCCACATGACAGCTCAATCAATTTTCAGATCAATAAGGTCTTTTTATTGGGTTTTAATGTGGCTTATAGGTGAGGTTTATAAAGAATAAAAGGGGAATAAATGGATTTAAAATTGAGAAATTGGTAGAGTAAGGAGGTGACATGTACACCTTCTTCATTTTAGCATAGTTCCATCTTCTTTCTTGATTTTTCATATTTTAAGTGGTCAGTTTCTAATCTTCTTTTTCAAAATATCAAATGAAATGACTTCTCTTTCTCATTCTTTTTATTTTGCTTTTCTGATTTTCTTTTCTTTTTGTATTATTTTTCTCCATTTTTCTTTTTATGGGCTGGAATGCCACAATTGCCGCCAAATGTGCGTTCTTTTTCAACCAATTATCGAACCTTACTCCTCTAACCTCACTTCTCCTTCTATTTCTTGAATTCTCAAATTGCGGGTGAACTGAAACAGGTCAAGAGGTTATGGGTTCCAATTTTCTGGTTTTCATCAAAGAAAAACTAAGAATTTTAAGGCTCAAAAGGTGTGTATCAAGGACAGTTTAAAGGTGGGAAGTTTTTAGGCTCAAATTGTCCAAGGGATGGCCTTACTTCATGTCTTCAATGTCATGAGTGCTGTCAAGCTATTTCAACTTGGATTTGCCTAACTTCTAGTGCTCAAAGCTAGATCCAATCAGTCCTTAGAGTAGAAAAATTGCCAAAACACTCTTCAAAGAAAATTTTTCAGGCCCAAACTGGGTATGGCCTTCCATCAAATTTTTTGGAGGGTATTCTCACAGTTTCCTCTCCTTTCAGTTTCACTAAACAACAATTTTTGAAAATGCTTAACATTTGCTTCATGAAAATTGTTAAAACTATAGCTCATTTCGGTTCCAAAAATTTTTTAGTTTTCTCCTTTTCCAAAAATCGTGTGGGAAATCATTTTATTTTCAAAAACTTTTCCACCATAGCTGCACTAGCATTAACTCATTTCATTGGCACACCTGCCATACCCCTAAACCTAAAATGAACATTATCCTCAATGTTCTTGACAATGAGAAACTAGGGGCTGCAGGGAAAAATGGGAAAGAAAACTATGTAGAAAAAATTACAACTATATGCATAAAAATGCGAAACTGAATGCATGAACAGGAAAATGGAAAAATGATATACAAATGCAGGAAAATTACTGGTAAAAATAGCAAAACAAACTAGAAGAACTGAATATATTGACAGAAAAATGAAAGAACTATGAACAATTGAAAAGAAACTAATGCTAAAAACTGAAAAATAGTAAAACCAAAGTAAGGAGCTGAAAAAAAAAAATAGAATTGCAGATACAAAAACAGGAAAACAATGTTAAAAACTGAATATAATCATACAAAAATGCATAAAATCAGTAAAACTAGGGCATAAATTAACCTACGAAAGAAAAATCAGTATTCTAAAAACAAAATTTAAACTAAAATACCTAAAACAGAAAATCCTACGAGAAAATCCAAACCACCTGTGCCACAAGAAGCCCCTTAGCCTGCCTGTGTGTGTTTGAGCTGTGGATATGTATGAATCAATAAAATTTTGTAAAATAATGTCAGCATGGATGTACACAATTGAAAATAGGATTCATACACAACTGAGACGTATTAATGGTGAAAATTCTTGAAGGAAATTAAAATCAATGGCTCCATTAAATTTTCTGAACAAATTATGATCCATTGCTCATTATCCTTCATGAATCCTCAAAATTAAAACCATGTTCTCAGCAATTCCAGATGGGACAAAATGAATAAAGGAAAAGGAAAACCGCCTTTTTGGAGAAAATTTTTATGATTATATAATTTTTTTTGTGTTTTTTAATCAGCCTGGGCTCCACAAGAGCCCTTATTTACTACTACTGAAAAATAATCAAAAAACTAATCAGAAATGTCTATTTGTGTTTATATTTTCTTTTATTTTTGTATTTGGTTTTGTTGTGTTAGAAAAAAAAAAAAATTCAGCATGCCATAAAGACAACAAAAATGTTAATTAAAACAAACATCAAAACGCAGCAAAACTGCTAGTTCTCAAGAATTTAAAAAATGAAAATAAATGCAAAGGAGAAATGGATGCAAACTCGGGCACATCTGCTCTTGCTGCAATCCAGATGCTCCTCGTTTGATGGCTGCTCTAGATCTGTAAATATCCAAAAACTGCAGTAGTACCTTATTCAAACATATTGATAAAAACAAAAAGAAAACTCAGGCCACTGCTCCATTTTAGAAATTTCAGAATTGCTGTAGTTTAAAACTAGTTTTCTATACAAACACTGCAGCAAACCTTAAATCAAATATTTGGAATGCAATATAAAAATCTAAGACAAGGCTGCAATAAAACCTAAAAAATCAGATCTAAAAAATAAAAATCACATCTACAAAAAATGAAAAACTCATATCTACTATCAGATCAAAATTTCCCGGCAGCGGCGCCAAAAACTTGTTGGGGAAATGGAGTGTGCTGATTTAGTGTGAAACAAAATAGAATTAAATTAAAATAAAGGATGGACTCAACACATATACAATCTCCTAGACCTACAGGATACAGGGCTATTGCAACATGTTTTATAGGTAAGTAAGGGTATGTCCACAGGGAAAATGTGAATAAACTATAATGGATCCCTAGATCTAATATAGATCTGGCACTCTATCCTACTTTAAGCTACTCTAAAACAGGAGAGAGGAGAGGTTTTTTTTGGGTTTTTGTCACTATAAACTACAGATTTTAAATGCAGTTGATCCAGAGCTTAAGAGAACACAAAGGTAAGAGGAAATGGATTAAAAGTCAAAAGGATGAAGATCAGCAGCTAGGGATTTGGTATTTCAATGAAAATGAATCAAATCAAAGGCAATGCTTAGATCGAATCTGCAACAATCCTTCATATGGCTACAAGCTCCCTAGGTTTTACCCTGGCAGATGTATGATAAAAGAATTCAATCTCAACCAGAGAATGGAAGCAATCCTATGGCTATGATCTGTCCACTTTAATGGTCACAGACCATCCTAGAGATTGTCCCAATAAATCAAAGCAATCCTAAGGCTATGATCTATCCACTTTAATGGTCACAGACCATCCTAGAGATTGTCTTGAGCCAATGGTTTTAATTAGAACGGGTTAACCATTGTAGATGCTGTGAATGCCAGGCTACAAGCTCCCCATTTCTGGCTGGCTCACAGGAGTATCCAAACTAAGAAAATCAAATATGAATAAATGAAATCTAGCTCAGAATTAACTCTAAAACTCACAATTCCATTGCAATGCTACTACTTACAATGATGTGCTCAGATCTACAATCTGTGCAGCATCTAATCCCTCACAAAGCCCCTAAAACTCTCACTTACAGATCATATCCTTACCCTAGCTACTGAAGAGATTTTTAGCCAACCATCATTGGCTAATGGCGAGAAAGAAGGAGGAAAAGAGAGGGAAAAATTGGAGGAAAAATGAATTCGATCTCGGCTCTGCTCTCTAAAATTTTGGATGCCTTTCAATGTCATTGCTTCTTTATTTATACCATTTTCCTAGATCTATTTTAGTCAATCAGAATTCAGAAGAATAATCCAATTATGCTGATGTGGCTAATCCCTCTTCTAAAAGTTTTCCTCCTATTGGTCCACAACTGATAAGTACATGTGAGGTAGTTAGAGTTCCTGCTCGTGCTCAGTTGAATACCAAAAATGCCCCCCAAGGGTCGCTATCATGCCTTGGAGCGTGTGCACAGAATTTGAAAGTTATGACTGCTGAAGAAGGGTCATTGAAAGTTCTCAGAACAAATGTTGAGAGGTTTAGAGAGCTTTTCGACGAGGTCTTGGTCTATAAGCTCAGTCTTTCGATAGGTTTGGGATAACCTCTCGCTGGGTTGAAGTGTACTCATTGCTAGGATTAGCCTCTCTCGACAGGTTTGAAGTAGCTCTCGATACCCTCTGTTTAGTCCTTCCTCCATCCTATCGATGGGTTCCAACCATCCTGTTGCCTTGGTGAGGTGATCGATATGTTAGGGATCATCTCAACAGGTTCTGAAGAATCCTGTCGAAGACTTCTCTTGTTATACTTAATAGGTCCATTTGAACCTCGCGACTTCCACTGCACCTTCAGGTAAGGTATCGACAAGATTCTTTCTCGATAGGCACAACCTATCGATAAGCAACTGGAACCTTACGATAGCTTACTGGATCCTCTCGACAGCTTGTTCCTTGACTTTTCTCAGCTGGCACCTATTTCTGGTGCATTTTCTTCCATCTATTATCACTCATCAACCTCTTGGTTAGTTCAATCGATCTTCTCTGCAATTGTGCTTGGTCTCAAGCATGACTTATTGAGCCCAAGACCTTCTCATGAATTCATACAACTCTGATTACTTGACTGATAGGCTTTTGGGTTGTTGTGAAACTGTGATGAGAAACAGATTGCTTCTTTGGCCTTTTTAGGTGGATATCTGTACTAAGGCTGGATTTTATTGCCTATCTACAAAACATCCTTAACACACCTTATTAGTCAATTCAAGGCCTAACAAAGGTTGGGTTAGGAGGTGAAAAATGGTATTTTTCACTACTCAACACACCCCCAAACTTCCATTGAGGCCACACTTTTATCTTTGACCTCCACTCTCCACAGCCAAGCATCCATCTCTCAGTCCTTAACCGCCATCCAATCCTCCTTGGCCAATTTAGCCCATCCATCTCCATAGCCCCCTGCCCATTCACCTCCTCCTCCCCACACTTTGCCGACACTGTCCTTCCACCTGCTTTCGCAGATGCCTCCACCCAAACTGACTCTGAGGAGGTAGTCCTTAGCCTTGAATCTCATCCACCCCACTCCCCAGCTAGCCCTCTCATTTTACCCTCCCCTGCAGAATTAGCATCCTCCATTCCCTCATCTTCCTCCACTCCACCCCCTTTCCTACCCATTGTACCCCGACATTCCTTCTACATTCCCCCTTACCTCACTCATTTGTATACAATGCGGGATAATCCCTACATTCATAGGGATCTACTAAGAGGAATGGCTGTCCTTTGTGCTTCCATTGAAGCCCCCTATGAGGAAAGGAATTCTAACATGGAGCTGGAGCATAGAATCCAGCTCCTGGATATCTCTCAAGGTTGGAAGAAAATATTGGTTCATTATGAGTCAACAAAATAACTTGCTGCTACTAAGAGTATCGTTGCCAAAGCCGAGAAGAAGAAAGTTGAAATCCTCCAGAAAAAATTGGACAATACCTAGGAGATAAATAAAGCCACCCAAGAACTCGCTGAGTCCAATCTCCTTTATGCAAAGAAGAAAATTGAAATTCTGGAGAGAAAGATTGCTGCGCTAACCTGTCAGCCATTTCAGCCAGCCCCTCTAGCTATAGCTCCTCCTACCAATCCCCCCTCCACTCAACCCTCTACAGCCACTTCCACTCAACCTACTCCTACCCCACCTGTCCCTACCCTACATGGGGATGTTGCTCCTCCTCGAGCCCAACCCCCTTCAAACACTGAGCCTGCCTCTCAAGAGCCTAAGCGAACTTTTTCTCATAGAAGAGTCACTGCTAAAAGATTTGCTCCCTCTGGTGCTGCCCTCAAGAACGATAAAAAACCTGTTGCCCAATCTGAGGAGGCACCCAGCCAGCCAGCCCAGAAGTCCAAACCCAAGAAGAAAGAACCCCTCTACAATGAAGAGTTGAGGACACTAGCGGATCTTTATGAATGGCCTGATGATGCTTTCACATAACTGTCGAATGTTTTAGATTTTCTCCTAGTGTATTTCCTTTTACGATCTTGCGGCTACTCTCTGTATATATTTTAGTACAATTTCTTTTTGGTGTTAATTAGTTTCTTTGATATTTATGTCTTATATTTCTTTTCTTTTTGTGTGTATCTTTGTTTTTTTTTCCTGTGCTGCACACCCACTGTTATCTTTAACACAGTGAGGACACTGCTCCTCATAGGTTTCGGTGGTGTGGCAAGGTATGCCTTACCAATGGATAGTTAATAGTAGTGCAGCAAGGTTCAATAAAAAACTAAGAAAATGAAGTAAATCCCCACCTAAATTTTTAGGAAAATTGAAAAAGAAAAAAAAAACTTTTTAACATTGGAATAATACTACAGCTCTAACACTATAATAAAGAGAATGTCAGGAACTTCTATTCAAAAATTAACACTTAGTGACCTTGAGAGGAGAGAAGATCTGTGAGTATACTCTCCAAAAAATTTGATGGAAGACCACACCCAGTGAGATTTGGGCCTGAGAACTTATCTTTTTAAAGAGTGTCTTGGTAATTTTTCTACTGTAAGGACTGACTGGATCCAGCTTTGATCACTAGAAGTTAGGCAAATCCAAGTTAAAATAGCTTGACAACAATATTGACATTGAGGACATGAAGTAAGGTCATTCCTTGGACAGTTTGAGCTGAATATATACTTATCCTTTGAACTGCCCTTCATAAACACCATTTGAGCCTTGAAATTCAAGCTTTTCTTTGATACAAACCAAAAAAAATTTGAACCCACAACGTCAATGACCAGATGAAGCCTGACCCTCACACTACGTCAAAATGAGCAATAAACCACACTACTTAGAATTAAAAAAATGACTGACTAAACAGTAGTTTAAGGGTTTTACGGGATAAGCGGCTAATATTATATTAGTTAAAAGGGCAAATGTGTCCTTTTAATAAATATGCCGGCCATATATATACTACAAAAAGACCTCTTCTCTTCCTATTTTCAATCCCGTGGTTAGGGTTTGAAGAAACGACAATCCTCTCTCTCGTTGGAACCATTAGGGTTTGTCGTCAAGCGCTGAATCCGTGGTTAGGGATCGATCAACTTTGGAATCTACAGAGCATTGGAGGTCTTCACCTTTTCTTCCTAATTTTGTTGTTTTTTATAAGCATTTGTGGATTGGAGGATTGAAATCGAAGCTATTCGAAAGACGGCTCCACGATAGTTCATTGGAAACCCTAGCTCATGGAATTTCAGAGGATGTTTTGGTAATAGCACCTGGGATGTTCAATCCGTTTCAGATCTTAAAGCACTATGTTTTTCGTAACAACACCTGTTAGTTTTCCAGGTATGTTTTTGGATCTTCTGCTTATTTTTTTTTTTTGACAATTTTTTTTTTCTGATTTTTTTGAGGTTAATATCGTTTATAAACGCTATGGCTTTGACCTGCTTTGTATTTTTTCGTTTGTTATTTATTTATTTATTTGTATTTTTGTTTGGAGTTTTCTGCTAATTTTGAGGTTAAACTCACTGCAATAGGCTCTTTTTTTTATGTTTTTCTATTGTTTTTTATTGTTTTATTATTTTTTCTACTGCAGATTTGTGTTTTTGATTGGATCACTTGGATTGTATGATTTGTATTTTTTTTAAGGGCATTTTTAGGTATTTGGAGGTTTCCATGACCTTTGTGGTGATCCCCTTCTAGGCTACGACTAGGGATGCTAATCGCCTTACCGACACAACCGAAACTGAAAATTTCAGTTTTTGGTTCTGTTTAGCTCAAACCGAAATTGAAACAAATACTTTTGTTCCTTCTTTTGCTCTTTTGTTTTTTCAATTTCCCATATTCAAACCGAAAAATACCGATTTGGTTAACTCTCGGTCTCATTTTTTTCTTTTTTTTATGTTTTCCAATTTGCTTCTGTTTTATAATGCTAGCTAATCGGTTTTCAATTTGTGCCATCCAAAATTGAAACTGAAGCGATATTGGTTTGGTTCAGTTCAGTTTTGAATCGGTTCGGTTTTGAATCAGTTCAGTTTATGAGGAAATACTTTCCTCGCCAATTCACGGTGACATACAGAATGGCCTATAGTCCAAAACTCTCATTTAGTATGGTCGGAGCACGTTGGGTATAATGTATATGTCAGTTATTAAGAGCTGTAATTGATTTTCTCTGTTACAGATCTCTGATAGTATGGTCTCTCAATGACTGATAACAGGTCTTTGCCCTCTTCTCTTTGATTAGGCATCAATAAGGTCTCTATAAGAGCTCGGAATAATAATTTCATTGTGCAATTTACTGTGATGAATCTGTTCATCAAGTTATTGTTCATCAGGAATAACTTGAAAATTTTACTGCTTCCATCTAGGTCTTCAGCAGTGTCTTCGTCTTCTCTTGATATGTGAATTGCAAATTAAGCAATACTTAAACTGGCAAACATGAGAATTGGCCAATGTGCCTATTTAGTTAATGGCCTTTTTTCCAAATGAGATGACTTTGTGGATACTACTCATGTTATTACTTTGAATTGGTTGATTAATGAATTAGTTAGATATCCAGATAGGAAACTGAAAAAGTAATAGAAAAAAGAAAAGGTCAATTGGTTATCTTTTTCAAGAGTTATATCAACGACTGAGAATTTTATTTATTTTCCATTTTTTATATTTATTTCTCCATTTATTATATTTGAGGACTATAAGAACGTCTTGAAACAAAGTCTCCATTGCAGACTTAATTATCATTATAAAGCACTGATTTATTGCTGGGTCAGTTTTTTTAGCCATTTTTTGTTTGTTTTGTTATCGAAGCATAGAAAGTCACAAATCGGGGAATTACTTCAATAATCACATTCATTAATTGGGGTGGTGGATCAAATGCTTAAATCATTTCATTTGTGAATTCGGCAACCCGACATGTTTGGCTAATCACAAAAACTATGCTGGTTGGTCATCGACATCGTTGTTGTTCCTCAATCACAAATGAGATGATTTTAGGTAGAACCTATTGCCACCATCATCATCATTACCTTGCTGAATCCATTTGAGTCAATTTTTTTACTTTTACGATCTCCTCCCAGTTTTATTTAGGGCAGAACTCACACACTACCTCCTTCTGTATACTCAATAATGCTCATTAGTCTCCCCTTTCTATTTTACTTCCGAATGCTTGTATCACAGCAATTGTTCGTATATGAGCTGTTTTAGTCACCCGTGACGGCACTCTAGTCAATCTCCTTTGTCCAAATGGTCAGGCCTCCGGAGTCTCACATAATGGGCGTGCAAATCTATAAAAGTTCACTTTTGACCATTAACTGATTTGGTGCTGAAAAAGATCAGCAGATTTATGGTTTTAGATTGGTCTGAGTTCCACCACTGGCGCTTGGGTCAGGTAACTTATAGCGTCTTTTTTGTTTTGCTATACTCTGCATTCACATTAGCATATGCACATCTCAGTTACATGTAGTCTGGCTTTTTGTCACCTGTTTTCATTTCATTTGCAAATTGTACAAAACTGAATCAAATAACCTTGGTAAATATGTTGTTATCTTTGAGTGCCAAAACTGTTATTCTCCTAAATAGTTGTGGCTCTCAAGGGTTGACCTTTTGGACAAAAGCACATTGACCTATGTGCCGCTGCCGCCACTCAGGTCGGGCACCTTATACTATTCTTTCTTGTTACTCCAACCGTGCTTTTGCATTAGCAGCATGGTTACCACTTACCAAGTCCTCGGAAAATATGGGCATAGTAAACAAAAAATATGGGCAAAAGTAAAAAATTTTAAAAAAAATGGAAAAAAGGGTAGCAGGGAAAAAGTAATGAAAGTATTCTAAATATTAAAATAAATATTGTTTGGACAAAAATATGGAAAATTTTAATTAAAATGCAAAAAAAAAAACAATTTTTTTGGAAAAAGAAATCGCTTTTTAAAAGTGTTATCAATCGCTTTGATCTTTCATGTCACCTGTGCACCATCTGATGAGTGTTGTATCACTTTATATTATTTTTTTAATTTTTATCTTGAGATTGGATATCTTATTTTGTAGTAAAAACAAGAGAGAATTGCAATGGTAGTACCACACAAATCAGGAAATAGGACATTGGCTCTTTGGCAATCAGCAGCTGACTGAGCTGTATCTCAGTAGAAAAAGGTCCCTTGACTTCTGGCTCTGCATCTTTATTATTTGATTCACTGTTCCTTCTACACAGATGGAATGTGTGATTTCAAAATTTTCAATTTCCCTCTCTTATAGGCATCAATAAGGTCTCTATACGAGTAAATGTTAATATTTGATACTAAATATTTACCATTTTTTGCCAATGTCTTGTTGAGTAATGGGCACTTGAGTGCATGAAAAACCTTTTGATTGTTAATCTTTTTATTGTTAATCTCATGAAAAACCTTTTTGATAAAGGTCCACAAAAATCCTGGGTTCAGGCCCATATAGTTTATTATCTACCCAAAACGACTGATTCAAATCAGTACATATAAACAGTCAAATATTTCCCTTACCGAGCCCCTATAAATTAGACTCTGTTTTCTGTCATAATAGACCCCTGATCAGAACGTGGGCTATAAATATTGGTACACTTTCAATTTGACTAAGTAAAATGAAGGAAGACTATAGAAGACTACCAGAGCTTTCCATATATATATATATATATATATATATATTTATTTATATTTATATTAAAGGTATTCTGATCTAGGATCACAAGCAAGGTGAAGTCTACTGCCAGATTTTTTGATAGCGGATTTCACCCATTTTGCAAAGAACAGATCATCCTACTTTCAGCTCTATAGCACATGAGCCCACTTGGGATGGATGGTGGGGTCAGTCGACCATCCAACCCAAGCGGTACTGAGATTAGCCATCTGATCTTAGTATCTTACTATGCCTTTGTGAAAAAAAATGCAAGGCTTTTGTGTGTGGGGAGAATTCGGCATGAAAATGTGGTTGCGCTGAGGGCGTATTACTATTCCAAGGATGAGAAGCTCATGGTGTACGATTACTACGATCAAGGGAGCATCTCGTTGATGTTACACGGTATGGATATGATTATCTCTCTCTGCCATGCCTATTATGTTGTTCATATGATACTATGTTGTATGTTTGTTTTGCTGAAATGGGGCTATAATTTTATTCTTGACTGGGGATGTGTATTTATAGAATGTCTTTTAATGGTATGTTGTATGCTCTTAGTATCCCTTTTAGGTGTTTATGTTGGTTTAGTTATGATATTTTCCTTATCTCCAATGCTATCAATTAGGATTTAGGAACCTCAATCTTTTAGTTATTATTTTGGTGTTTCCTGTTACTTTGTTGTCAATATGATTCTTAATTGTAAATTAATTGTGTACACTAATCTACGCTTCTGGTTTACTTAGTAATTTATGTGTTTTAATGAAATGGAAAAAAGAATGTCTTGAGATTTCATTCTTTTAATATTATAGGGTATGGTCTGCTATGATTATCAGGTGATGCCATATTGAATTTGCCAGGAACATGAATTCATCGTTTCTTTGTTTTGGTATTTTGCTATTGGTTGTTGTACCTACCATCATGTTGAATAATGGAACCATTTTGAGCAAATGAACAAAAGACCTCTTGATTGTTTAGGAATCACTCATTGAAAATATAATACTGATATTTTGAGAATGACTAATATTTTTTATTGATGAAGCTTCTGAGATCTAAAATCTCAGTATCGGAGCCCATGTCTTTCAACTCCGATACCAAGAAAATGTCTCGATCTTATGTATTCCAGACACGCTCCTATCTATTTTTGGTGTCCAATCTGACCAATAGGGCTTTATTTTGCTAGGATTCAATGCCAAGATGTGTCGTCCGACAGATCTCATTTTCATTGGCAAGGTGTAATTCTTTGTGTGTGTGTGTGTGTGTGTGTGTGTGGATATGACTCATTGTCCTTACAAGAAATTATTTGGAATCACAGTTTAGCCCTTGCTCCCCACATTAAATAATAACAAATTGCATAGTATTTTTTATTCCACGGTCGGAAAGTTCTTTCGTAAGCAAACTGTTGGCCAAGCTACTAAATTAAGGTTTTCATGGTTGCTCATATTTGAATGATATGATGATGAGGAATGCCACTTCAAGAGTATCACAATGTTTGATTTCTGAATTTTGACAAGAGGGTGTAGAAGCGGAAGAGAATAGGTTATATGATGTTAGCCATGGATACTTCAGTCCATTATCCTAATTTGTTCTTCCTTTGGATGCAAGTTTGATAGTATTTTAGAATGTTATAGGAATCCACTGACTTCTCTTATGATCTTTAGAGAGCTTGAAGGATTAATTTACCGAGGATAATATATCATTGATTTTTGTGTGATTAATGGGATGATTGAGAAAGAAGTTCAAGTCTGTTGATGGTCACTCAAGACAAACCACGGACCAACTTTAGAACCAAGAAGTGAAGGAATAGATTTCTTCATTTCTACCTATCTAAAAAAAAAGAACAGACATTCTTGATGTTGGATCCGATATTCTCTTCAAGGAGTAGGATCAGAATTAACTATATTCCTGTCTTGTTTGTGTTGGATATGGGAGATTAGCAATGAAAAAATGTCACGGAGCTCCAAGGATCAAGAAAGAAGGAACATTGATGAAGCCTGGAGGTATGGTGACCTAAACAACAACAACACTGGCATTGTAGTTGTGACTTATGTTTAAAATAGGAGCCTATTGTGGCTTTGCACTTTGCCTGTGCCATTGGTATACAATATTTGTTATTTCTCATTTTTCTTGGTACTCTGTTTTTTTCTTATAATGAAGTTCATAAAATTCTATAGTATTATGCAATTTTTAATCAATATCTTTAAAGTAGATTATTATTAAGATCCTGCACTTTTTGGCAGCTAGTGTTTCTTTCATTAGTACCACTTTCCAGGTTGCTCTAAAAAATGAGAGTATCCTAATGCAAAAACATAGTCCCACATCTATGTTTTTATATCATATTGTGTCTTACGATACGGTTTGAAACGATACATACTATTGACACATATCATTTTCTATTGTATCGTTTATCGTAATGTGTATTGTATGACACGGATAACCATGCTCATACTTTTCTCTATGACCAATTCTGAAGTTTGTAGAAAATTGTAAATCAGTGACTCATATTATCTAATAATATGCTGCTGCAGATCACCAGATTATGGAGTGAGGGAAATTGTTAACTATCGTGCTATCTCCCCAAAGGAATTGGCTAAGTCTGTTCTTTTAGAAGGGGGCTGATCAAACATCGTGGTAGGTTTTTCAATAAAGAATTATCTGCCTCTATTATTATTATAAATTATAATTGTTATTTTTTATATATTTCATTTATACTGATTTTAGCTATTGATTTTTCTTCTTGAATTCATTTTCTCATTTCGGTATCTTTTCCTCAGTGCTCTAGGGAAAACCATCAGCAGTCTGTTGATATTGCATTCATTTTTGTTGGTAAAGAGGTAAGCTTTGGAAAGTGTAATAGATTCAACAGCTTTTATTATTTTTGTATTTCATGGTCCTTTCCACGAGCCACGTTCTGATTCCTCATTGCTCGACCTCATGTGAGTTCTGAGAATCCTATGAGCTGTCAGAGCAAGTTTGACCTCTCTGCTGAGCTGTTTTGATAAAATTTTATGGAAACCAACATCTCTTTTGATGGGTCTATTCATTCTAGAGTTACATTCTTGTGCCTCAGGACGGGTGCGGGGCACAAAAGATGATTGTATTTCTCACCTATGCACCTTGGCCATAATAATGTGAAACTGCTCAATTCCTAATGAAATTGCCCAATAGAATCCGCTAATTACCCATAGCAATGTGAAACTGCTCAATTCCTAATGTGAAACAGCTCAATTCCTGATTGTTTCTTATGAGCGTGCCTTTTAACTAGTCTATAGTGATATAGTATGGCTCCTAATTATTGTCAAATACATAATGGCAGTGTAGGCAGATCTCCCATTGTACATGTGTCACACGTAGGGATGCAAGTAGAGATATAGGCTGGCTCCTAATTATTGTTCTTTTTATCAGTCATTCCACCTAATTATTCTAATGTTTGAGCTGTTGATTTAGTTTTGGTCTTTCCTGTTGAATTAGCAACTTTAACCTACGCGCTGCAACCAAACCACTTGCACCCACAATTATGAGTTTGGATTCGTTGTCGGATACATAATGGCTGTGTAGGCAGATCTCCCACTGTACCTGTGTCACACGTAGGGATGCAAGTAGAGATATAGTCTGGCTCCTAAGTACTGTTCTTTTTATCAGTCATTCCACCTAATTATTCTAATGTTTGAGTTGTTGATTTTACAGTTTTGGTCTTTCCTGTTGAATTAGCAACTTTAACCTACACGCGCCGCAACCACACCACATGCACACAATTCTGAGTTTGGATTCGTTGTCAGATACATGATGGCAGTGTAGGCAGATCTCCTATTGTACATGTGTCACACTTAGGGATGCATGTTCAGGTACCCAACTCGAAAATTTTGGCTTCGGGTCGGGTCGGGTTCCTGAAGTTCCCAATCATCTCCTCCCGAACCGATTTTTTGGGGTTTGGACGGGTTAGGTTCGGTTTTCCTTTGTTATTTAAAAAAAAAATTGTTAAAAATTGAAAAAAAAATACAAAAAAATATCAAAAATCAAATTAAATTATAAAAAATAGAAAGGGACACAAAATTACGGATGCAGATTATGGGTGCTCAAATAAAAATAAATACAATAAAAATAAAAGAGAATAAACAAATATAGAGATGTGAGAGAGAAAGAGATATAGAGTTAGAAGCTTCAAGATGAAGAGCTTGAGATTGGAGCTATTCTTAAGCCTTAAGCTTGAGCTTCAACTTGTGTGTTTGGGGCTTGGAGCATAGTCACAAAATCGGGAGTCTGCAATAAATCGGCAAGGGTCTAAGTCGGGAAAAATAAGCAAAAATCAGTTAAAATCAGTCAAAGTGGAAAAAATCGGGGAAAATAAAAAAATCGGCCAACTACCCATTCATATGGTAGTTGATGAAGTACTAGAAGGATTATTGTTTGATTTAAGTTTATCAAACTTATTGCAGGAGTTGTTGCGAAAAGATGAAGTACCAATCAGATTTTGGGCGCTCTCCTATTGGTACATAACTATCATAATGAGTGGTAGTTTTTGGTGCAGAAATGGCCATGTCTGTAGAGTCTATTCATCATTTTGTCTATGAAGTAATGACCTTTAAATTGTGAGAGGAATCTCTGTGCGATCTGTTCTATACATAAAGAACCTCAACTTTTTTACTTTTCTTTCCAAGAACACCCAACTTGTTCAACATCATGTCTCAACCAATCAGATTTTGGGAAAGATCTTGAGCATGGGCTGTATTTTTCATCTTCAATGTTGGGTAAGTCTACAAGGGCGTCGAGTAAGGTTTTTAGTGTGTTATGCTATTATTATTATTCTTTTGGGTTTTGATCTGTTCTATCATCCTTTATTTGAACTATATGTTAGTATAGACAATCTTCTAATCTGTAGTGTTTCTTTTATGAAGTTGAATAAAGTTCCCTTCTTTTTCTTTTTCCTGATAAAGGGGATCTACAAGAAAGAAGGCTTTGGCAGGAATAGTTGATGCTTTTTCAAGCCATGTACAGCTTCAATTCGTAGAAAATAAGTGAGTTATTATTTTAAACCATCTTTTGAACTTGCATGTGTGGAATGGTTGTTGAGATTAGTTCATATAGAATTCTTTGTGCCTCTGAGGAGAGTCAGTGCCATAAAAAATAGCCATAAATTGCTCTTCTATTCGCTGTAAATTGCACCTTACATATATATATATATATATATATATATATATATATATATATATATATATATGTATATACATATAATTTTGTATATTTCCTATCTGATATGCCATCTCACATCTTGTATGTTGTCATTTCAATGGTTTTTTTTGCTGCAGATGTATTACTTTCCTGCATCAGTTCATTAATTCTATCATACGAGGATCTACTACAGAATTTTCCTTAGCTTCTCATTCCATAGGTTACTCTTACATCCTCACAATCAGCATAATTTTTTCTCCTCCTATGTCTAAAGTGGGAGCTTAATTGAAAATTTATGATTTTGGTATTTTTATTATTGTCACACATCGCTTGGTTTTGGTGATGATGCACATGAAATAATGGAAGACTCGATTCCATCCCTTAGTGTAGCCCTTAAACCTCGATCGGATTCTCAGAAGAAGTCATCTGTATGTTTGGCATCCCCAAGTTAGCAGATTATTAATTGTTCTAGCTTCTAAGAGTTCATTTTTATTACAAAATTTATTATTATCAGTATTTTTGAATAATCTGGAATTGCAATTGTAGCTACTAGACTGTTTGGCTATCGTCACTTTTGTTGGTGGCAATAATTTTGAGGAGACAGAAAAATCAATGCAAATTATGTGGCAATTGATTCACCCAAAATCGGGTTCCAATGTATGTAAGCTTGTTTTGTTTTCCTTATAAGTTAGAATAATTTATGGCGATGATGTGGCATCATATAGACCTGACGAGGTTTCAAAAGTTTTTCCATATTTTGTCGTACTATATCCAGTGGGAAGTTATTTTTACTCTACTTTTCAAAGTTGCGCACAAATAAACCAACACTGTCAGATTAGCAAAGAATATTTGCATGGGCATTTCTTCTATCAACTATTTATGGATTGAATAAGTCCAATGATTGGCAGGAGTGAGTGAACCGTCGTAGCAATTTTATGTACTTTCTTTTCTTATATGAAGCATTTTAAAGAAAAATGTCACATGGGTTCACAAATTCTTTCAGGACTATTTCTTTCCTTTCAACTCTGCTGGACAAGGATGACTGATCTGTCCGTATTGCAGCTGGTGAAGCAATAGCTCTTATATTTGAGATTGGTATCCTAGAAAAATTCTCTAGAGAAGTCAAGAGAGATGGCTCAACTTTGGAGGGAAATAATCTTCGGCAAGGATTAGCATACGTAGAAGCATTGAAGGGGAAAATCCTTAATCAAGTGAGGAACCTTTCTGTGGAGGCAGGGGGGAAAAGGTTCTGCGAAGAAAGATCTCAATAGTCAGCGGAACTTGTTTCGGGATATTTTGACATTTCTTGAGGTATATCTTTACTCACAATAAAAAAGATATAATCCTGATTATGTGACTGGGGTGGTATACTAATGTTAAATCACGTGTGCAGACTGGTGAAGTTCCTGAAACATCAACAACGGTTCAACATGGTGGCGATCTACTAAAATCATCAACATGGAGCGAATTGATACAGGTATTTTTTTTCTTCAAAACTTGCATTGTCTTTGAATCAAAGTTTCAAATCTCTCTCAAATTTTGGCTAACTTCTTTTCTTGCCAGTTGAACTTTCTGAAGCATTTTCTTGGTGGTGGTTTTCTCAAGCACATGCAGGTTGTTATTTGGTCCATAACTAGGCTTCAACATTCTCTTGAAAATATTATAATCTACCATTGGATTTTGTAATTAGTACTTTTTGTTCGTTTGATGATTTTTTTTTTAATCCATATTGAATTGATGAACTTAGCACTACTTGTTTAAACAGGAAAATGAATTTCTTCATGATGTTTTTCACTTCACGCCAACAAAAAAGCAACATTTATCTAGCGGTGAAGAGGTGGGTTTGTACATAATTCATGAAAGTAGTTAATTTCATTTAGCACGTATTGGATAGAATAGATAAATGCTATGGGTTGTCTCAGGTTTGTAGTTACCTACGCATTTAGTCTCTCCTATTTTCTTTTTTCTTTATTGCTAAATATGTGTTGATTCAAAATCTGAAACTTCCAAGATTGGGATTTGTTTTTTATGGCTTGGTTTTGAAAATGTGGATACTAATAATTTGCATTCTGTGAGTTTTACCTGGGTGCATAATCTGACTTCAGTTTCCATTCGATAAGGTATCTATAAAAATCATGAGAAGAGTGATGTACAGTTAAGTGGAGGCAAACCCAAGTTTTGTACAGTAAATTTACTATACAGGTCAAACTTTGGGCAGCAATCTTTTGTGAAAATTCATATCTAAGCTAGTTAGAACTGAATGTACCTCCACCAAAGCGATACAAGTTTTAAGGCAGATTTCAAAGGTCAATGACTCTTAAAAGCGTACGCATTTCTCAATCAGATACTTTGATATTTGCAAATTTAACATGGGTTTATTTCATTGTTCCAGTTATCATTCTCCACGGGGTTGACAAGCTAGCGGAAAATGTTCAGCACTTGATAAAATGGATAATGGATTGTTATTCGGATGCATGCAACATCATACTTTGTTGTGAAGGTGATATAGAACTCCTCGAATCCATCAAGAGCCGCTGCAAACTCATCGAAGTGGATGCTCCAGTTACTCATGAAGTTAGCTACTCCCCCTTCTCACATTGATTTCAAAGTTTGGGTCTCAATGATTGCACTTTACCTGAAATATGGGGATTGGCTTGTTTTATTAAATAGATGAAATATATTGGTTTTGGCTTTTCTACATCTACCTAGATATCATATATCTATTGTAAACCTGTATTTACTAGAATCTTGTTATTTCTCATAATTTTTTATAATTAGAATATACTTCTCATCAATATCTCAATTTAATTGTTTAATATCATAAATATTTAATTATGTTCTCCTTTTGATTTCAGACGAAGCTTTTCGATTTGAAGCTCACCTCAAACGGATCACTAGGGGACGGGGATACTTGGCAGGAGAGGCGAAGCATTTATATATATATTTTAAATTATGAAAATAGGTCATGGGGTCCTTAGATTGTTAACTCTCTTTCTTTTCTTCTTTTTTTTTGTTTGAATAAAAAGATTGAGCATATAAAGTTTAAAATATTTGGTTGATTTGAAAGGTTGGATCATAGGTTGAGATGCAATCTTTTGTTTGAATAAAAGAATTGGGCATCTATTTTATTTATTAATGGCATTGAGTGATTTGCATTTGAGTTGAATGGATGTGTTTAAATATGAGATTAATAGCTTTTTTTCTTTATATATATTTTTTTTAAGGCATTAAAAAAAATATTTAAAAATTGCATTAAAAAAAAAGTATTACAAAAAGCATAAAAAAAATTGCTTTAAAAAAAGCATAAAAAAAATATTATTTTAAAAAAATTTGCTTAAAAATTGTCGAAGTAATTTTTTTTTTTAAAATATATATATATATATATATTTAAAAATTTGCATAAAAAAACCACTGCCCTAAACAGTTGTAAAAAAAGCAATGGTTTTTTCTATGACTGTTAAGAGCAGTTGTTGTTGAAGTTCATAAACCACTGTCTTGTATAGTGGTAAAAAAAAAACAACTCCTTTTTTTACAACTGTTTAGGGCGGTGGTTTTTTGAAAAAAAACCATTGTCAAAGACAGTGGTTTTTTTGGCTTTTTCACGTAATGTCACTTTAAGATTTCAGAAGGAAAGGTGAAGGAATTGAAGAGGTTTGAGGAGTAAGTTTTGACAATTTGGTACAAGAAGAAGAAAACACATGTGAAGGCAAGAGTGATGTATAATTGTGGCATGCCAACCCATAAAAAAAAAAAAATAATAAATAAATAAATAAAAATTGGAGAAAAATACAAAAGAAAGACATACAAAAGGAAAAGAAAATTAGAAAAACAAAACAAAAGAGTAAAATCATTTTATCAGATATTTTGAAAAAAAAAAAAGAAGAAGCTTGCCACTTTGGCTCTAAAAATTCAAAAAGAAGATGAAATTATGCTGAAATAAAGGTTGACAAGTTGCAAATCACCTCCTTACCTTACTGATTTCTCACTTTTGAATCTTTTCATTCCCTTTCATTCTTTATAAATTTCACCCATAAGCCACATTACAGCCTAATAAAAAGTCCTTACTGATCTTAAATTGATTGAGTTGTCAAGTGGAGACAAGGATATGTCTGATCTATGGTGAAAAGAGTTAGAAAATTTTAGAATTAGACTAATGCTTATGATCATGCTTACAGTCCTATTTGAGGGCTGTAACTGCTCTTGAGCTGAGTGAACTGATGTACCCTTCTAGTTTCCTTCTGAGTGACAAGCCCTGGATGAGCTTTGGGTCAGAAATTAAGTTTGTTGGGAGTTGACATTCTCAATTTAATAGCTAGCTATGTATTAAATTTTGGATAAAATGCCTTGACATGAGCGGATTGATTATGAAGGAAATGCTGCAGAATTTCAGTTTTTAAAAGACTGTGTTTTTTATAAAAACCTTATGAACTTAAAGGAACAAGGTGTGGAATGAATTTCATTTTGAATTGATTTTTATTCTCAACATGCTGCATTAACATTAACTGAACCATTGGGGAAGTTTGTGGGTAACTTCACTGAAAACCCTCAGGAGACTTCACTCCTCCACAAGGGATCACCTAGGGGTTTAAAAGGCTTTATGCATATGCTAAATGCATCTGTGTTCCCTACAAAAGAGGTATATTTTTTTATTTTTTTTTAATAATTATTTTTAATTTCTTCTTTGCTCAAGGACTAGCAAAGCTTAGGTTTGGGGGTGTGTTGAGTAGTGAAAAATACCATTTTTCACCTCCTTACCTGACTTTTGTTAGACCCTTGAATTGACTAATAAGGTGTGCTAAGGATGTTTTGTAGATAAGCAATAAAATCCAGTCTTAGTGCAGATATGTAATAGCCCTAAAAAAAAATCACGTTAAACTATGACCTCGGGATCCGTGCCCGATTGGTCTTAGGTTTGACCATAAGATAGTTCAAAGATGAACTTAAAGTGAGATGAGCGGATGTGATGTGTGAACCAGTGTAGAAGAGTGGAGAGATAGAGGGTGTGTAGAGTAACATACACCGAGGGGTGTGTATGTGTTCCACACCGAGAAAAGAAATAAAATAAAAAGGGTGAAAACCCTAACTTTCATGTTTTTGTGGTTGAGAGAAGTAAAGAAGAGAGAGAAAGAGAGAGGAGTGAGAGAAGAGTTATTGCAACTGTTTGGAAGAAGGAGTCAAGCATTAAGAAGGCCGGATTCGACGCAAGGGATCCGTTAGAGCCAAAGCTAGAAACCCTAGCCTTCCAACTAGCGATAGAAATCAACTTGAGATCTATCCAAGGTAAATTCTTGTAAATAAGATGCATAGATCATAGGGGTTAAGTTGTGGTTAAATGTGGGTTAAATCATAGGATAATGGTTTAGAAAAATAAAGGAAAAAGTATGGGAAAAGATTGGGAAGAACAGCTCGAAAAGGGGCTGAATCTGACAATTTCGATTAATCGAAATTGGGTTTCGATTAATCGAAATTGGCCAGGAAGTTGAAAGGTCAGAAGACGATTTCGATTAATCGAGTTGGATTTAACTAATCGATTGATTTCGATTAATCGATTTGAAAATCGATTAATCGATCGAACTCCAAAGGACCCCAAGGGTTGGAGGAAATGAATTAAGGAAAAATCGACTAATCGAAATGGGATTTCGATTAATCGATTTAGTTTTCGATTAATCGAATTGGGATCGATTAATCGACTTGTGAAAGTCAACTGTTCGAACAGTAAGTGTACTTTGCGAAAAGGAGAGATTCGATTAATCGAAACTGAATTCGATTAATCGAATAGAAACTCGAACTGTTCGAGTTGTAAGAGAACTTTGCGAACAGAAGAATTCGATTAATCGAAACAGAATTCGATTAATCGAATGGAAACTCGAATCGCTCAATAGTAAGTGTTCTTTGCGAAGAAGATTTCGATTAATCACGATTCGATTAATCGAATCAAACTCAATCGCTCAACAAAGGAGTTTACTTTGAGAGAATTTCGATTAATCGAAATTACTTCGATTAATCGATATTGACCTTCGATTAATCGATTTTGGAAATCGATTAATCGAACCAAGTTCGATTAATCGATTCTGGATTTCGATTAATCGACTGGGGTAAATTTTGTTGACTTTTAGGTTTGACTTCAAGATTCTTGGAGGATCTTATACCTTCTTTATTGCATCCCTTGTGATGTGTTTTACCTGTTATGTGGTACCATAGGTGGTACGTGTGAGCTAGTGCACAAGGAGCCACGTGGGACCTTGATGCATTGAACAAGTAAAGACTTGAGGTAGGGAACACCTTGAACATGTACTTTATTTTACAAGAGCATGTATGTAGTGATATAAATTTCAATTCAATTATTTTTACTGCTCAAAGAATTGTGAAAAGTGTGTGTGTGTGACATTCATAAGAGTAAACGAATGAGCCATCCCCAGGGGATGAAGAAGTAAAGAGATAAGAGCATCAGGTGTGATGCAAGTTAATGGATACATCCCAGGGATGTATCCACAGATTGAATCATGTTTGATAGGGCCTAACTGATATAAGATAGCACACTTACACGGTGAATAACTATATGTAAGGCACCGATATTTTTGTTATTTGAGGTTCCTTAGGTTACCCCAGACGTGGCGGGATACCCACGATCGACACGGCGGGATATCCGTGGACCCGACGGCGAAACCGTAGGCCGGTGAGGCTTATCCAGACATAGTAAGCACACCCTGTGGGTGTTGATTGAGATAAGTGAAACCCGCCACCAATCCCTGTGGGAAAGGGGCTTGGTACTATATGGTATTCCTGTGGAATACATTAAAACTGTCTATATAGATGACGATGAAGGGTAGCTCATCGGGGCTCGATGCTATATTGCTCGGGATTACTTAAGTTGAAAGTTTAAGTTTTGCTTTAGGCCTTTTCAGATTTTCATGAGTAAATGAAAACATAAGAAATCAACAAAGAACGAATGCTTTTAATCGTCTTATCAACAATCGCATAGTTACATCATGCATGGTATATCATAGAATATATGTGAGTTATAACTTATATGTTCAGTTGTTTGTTCCCTATTGGGCTAGGATGTAGCTCACCCTATAGACTATACGTCACAGTCCATTAGTAGCAAGCCGAGGTTTCAGGACGCCGATCCCATGGAGTCGGACTTTGTCACGCGAGAGTTGGAGCCACCTCCAGAGGACTTCTTCTAGAGGACTCCGTTGTGCTACTTTGAGGAGTTTTGAGTAGAGATAGTACGGCTTGGTATGTCAAGCCCTTATTTTGTGAAAACATGTATATGTATAGAGTTTGGATTATTCCTTTGGGGCGAACCATCTGTGATGATTTATATCATCGATGGTTCGGATCGGTTCTCCCTTCATGTAGGGGCATGAGGATAGAACTGTCTTTTGAAAAGTATTTCTAATTAGATTTAAATTCCGCGAGTTGTTCTTACTTCTTTTTATGCTTGATATACCAGTGTTCCGTGCATAGTTAAGGGGCACGGTCAAGATGATCGTGCTGATGGCACGGGTTTCGGGGTGCCGAAATCCGGGCTGTCACAGTTGGTATCAAAGCTATTTTCTTTTAGCAATTCTGACAAGGATTCTTTCGTCAGATCATAGGGGCTTCTGCTAACGAAACCTTAGTTTCAAATGCAGCCGCAAATGTCAGCTAGAGGGAGAGGCCGACCAAGGGGAGGCCATCAAAGGAGTTTACGTAGTGGAGATGGTTACATCTCTCCTACCAATAGAGTGCCTTTAGGAGGTAACGAGGCCCCAGGGGGCAGTAGTAGCAGACAACATGAAGAAGAGGATCGAGATCATCAGGATCAAGATCAAAGAGAGCAAGAAAGATTGAGAGAAAGACAAGAGGACAGAGAAGAGCGACAAAGGATGATGCACACTATGGAGACTATGGCAGCTGCCATGGCACAACAAGCAGCATCCTTTGCAGCTCATGCGTCAAGAGAACAGCAGCCACCTACACCACCTGTAGGACCTGCGTTGCCTGTGCCCTCATCTTTTACAGAGTTTAGAAGGATGAGACCTCCTTCATTTTCTGGGCAGGCAGACACAATGGCCGCTGAGAATTGGCTGATGGAAATGGAGAAAGTTTTTAGCGTGCTAACTTGCACGGAAGATGAGAGTGTAAGATGGGCAGCTTACATGTTGGATGGGGAGGCTGGGCCTTGGTGGAAGTCCGTGATAAGGACTCGGGCTCAGGAGACCCCAGAGTTGCCTTGGACTTGGGAGGAATTTGTTGAGGAGTTCAACAAACAATATTTCCCGGAAGTGGTGAGGAACCAATTAGAGATACAATTTTTGCAGTTAGTACAAGGGAGAATGACCGTGAGAGAATACGGGGTAGAGTTTCTACGACTTGCCCGTTTTGCTCCGGATTACGTCGCTTCTGAAGTGATGAAGTCCAAGAGGTTTCAGCAAGGTTTGAAGCCTGAGGTTAGAGGAGGCGTAGCTCCATTTCAGTTAAGGACCTATGAAGAGGTCATGAGCAAAGCGCTGGTTGTAGAAGAGGAGAACACAATGAGATAGACAGAGAGAGCAACAGAGAGGACTTGACCACGGAAGGATGGGGAACTACGAACCGGTGAATAAAAAGCCGAGGTTCGTGGGTCAGAGTCAGAGACCGCAGTTTCAGGGAGGTTTTGGAAGACCGGCGCAACAACAGCAACAACAACACCAACAGAGGTTTCCATTACTTGCGTCGGGGAGACCTATTCGCTATGAGAGCCCTGCCATGTCTACTGGTGCCACTATCACACAGGGTTCTCGTACCGTATCTTCCGCACCTCGAGAGACGTGTGCCAGATGTGGCAAGCCGCATAGGACTGTAGACTGCAGAATCGGAACTAGAGGTTGTTTCCGATGTGGCAAGGTGGGCCACATGATCAAGGATTGCCCGAGACATAAGGGCAAGACGGCTTCAGCATGACACCACCCATTCAAGCAAGGAAGCCGATTGTTAGGGGAGAGCCTATTATGCATCCGTCAGAAGCAGGGAATGTGCACGACGTCATCCAAGGTGAGAAATTTTATTTTATTACAAAAAAAAAAAAATTTCGTTTCATAAAAAAATTCTAGATGGAAAGGGTGCATGCATTAGGAATAGTGTAGATTCTTTTAATATAAACTGAGAGTGCATTTTGATGTGTAAATTTCTGTATGTATGTGTATATATATTATAGGTACCTTAACTATGTATGAAAAGGGAAGTGTATTTAGACATGACGCCGAAAGTGTTGATAGACCCGGGTCTACCCACTCATTCGTCACTCCACGCTTTACTAAGAAGATGAAGATCGTTCGAGACGTTGGATTTCGTCTATCGTGTCTATTCCGATCGAGAGTTAGTAGACACGGAGTTAGCTTGCAAATCCATCGTCAGTAGCAGTTCAAGACTTAGAAGTGCATGAATGGAAGCAAAGTTGGTCTTGTTAGACATGCAAGGTTTGATGTGATCCTTGGCATGGGTGGTTGTATGACATTGTCGACCATTGATTGCAAGAACAAGGTAGTCATTTTCGGACCCAACACAAGAAGATCATTTCGGTTTCAAGGGTGAGGTCGTCATCTGTGCCTTGATCTCGTGATGGGCGAAAGATGATCGAGAAAGGGTTGCGATGGATACTTAGCGTTCTTGAAGGAGGACAAGGAAGAAGAAACGTCATTTTGAGATAGCGGTTGTGCGAGACTTATTGGCGTGTTTCGAAGAATTGCACTGGATTACCTCCAGAAGAGAGGTAGAATTCGCCATTGACTTAACACCGAGGAACGGAGCCTATTTGAGCACCTTATAGAATGGCTCCGAGTTAAAGGAGTTGAAGGAGCAACTACAAGAGCTTATGGACAAGGGTTTGTTAGACCAAGTGTATCTCCATGGGGAGCACCGGTCTTGTTTGTCAAGAAGAAAGATGGGTCAATGAGGCTATGCATTGACTATCGACAATTGAACAAACTCACCGTGAGGAACCGATACCCTTTACCTAGAATAGGCGATCTATTCGACCAAGCGCAAGGAGCAAAGTATTTTCTAAGATTGACACGAGATCTGGGTATCATCGATTCTTGAGTCAAAGGCGGAGGACATCTGGAACGACTTTCCGGACACGGTATGGACACTATGAATTCCTTGTGATGCCGTTTGGATTAACGAATGCCCCGGCGTCATTTATGGATCTCGATGAACTGAGTGTTTAAACCACACTTGGACTCACGTGTGGTAGTGTTCGTTGATGATATACTAATATACTCCAAATCCAAGGCGAACACGAAGAACACTTGAGGATTGCTCTACAAGCGCTTCGTGAACACCAATTATACGCCAAACTCGATGAAGTGTGAGTTTTGGTTGGAAGAAAGTCGACTTTTTGGGACATGTCGTCTCAAAACCTGGTGTCACAGTAGACCCAACCAAAGATAGAAGCGAGTTAAATGGGAGCAACCAAAGAGGCGGTGAGATGTCCAAGTTTTACGGGCTTAGCGAGGCTATTATCGACGTTTAGTTGAGGGGTTTTCAAAATATCGGGACCTCTCACAAAGGCGACACGTAAAGATTCAAGGTTTGAGTGGAGTGAGGCATGCGAGAAGAGTTTTCAAGAACTCAAAAGCGAGACTCACTTCAGCTCCGATGTTGGCAATTCCTTGAGCGGTGGAGGATCGCGATGTCTGACGCGTCATACAATGGCCTTGGTTGTGTGCTCAACCAACACAAGAAGGTGATAGCTTACGGATCAAGACAGCTGAAAGAACACGAGAAAAATTACCCGACTCATGACTTGGAACTGGCAGCAGTCATTTTTGCGCTAAAGATTTGGAGACATTACTTGTATGGTGAGACTTTTGAAATTTTCACCGATCATAAGAGCCTCCGATATCTGTTCACACAGAAGGAGCTCAATATGAGACAGCGCAGATGGATGGAATTCCTCAAGGACTACGATTGCTCTATACAATACCATCACGGCAAAGCGAATGTAGTAGCGATGCATTGAGTCGAAAGGTTCACTCGATTAGCTTCATTGATTTTGGGTATGCACCGATGGAAACTATTGGAAGACCTGGCATGCTATGATGCGAACATTGAGTCAAAGGACACTGGATCCTTTTTGGCTAACATCTCAGTAAAGCCAGTGATATTTGAACATATCCACGAGCTACAGATGAAAGACCCAGCATTAACAAAGATTCGTCAAGACGTGAGTGAAGGCATCAGTTCGGACTTCTCAGTAAAAGCAGATGGTTCTTTGTTGTTTAAAGGCCGTCTATGCATCCCGGATAATGCCGATCTAAGACGAACAATTCTTGATGAAGCTCATAAGTCAAATTATGCGATCCACCCTGGTAGCACCAAAATGTACCAAGATTTGAAAAAGAATTACTGGTGGAGAGGACTGAAACAAGACGTGGCCGAGTATGTGTCACGATGTTTGACTTGTCAACAAGTGAAGGTTGATCATAGACATCCTGCGGGACTATTGCAACCTTTACCAATACCAGAATGGAAGTGGGAATCGATCTCAATGGATTTCATTGTTGGATTACCTCGTACTGCCAAGAGACATAATGCTATTTGGGTCGTCGTAGACCGATTGACCAAATCAGCGCACTTTTTGCCATACAATACTACGTATACGGCAGGAAGATTGGCAGACCTATATATGAAAGAGATTGTAAGATTACATGGTATTCCAAGCAGCATAGTTTCAGATCGTGATCCACTGTATACGTCCAAGTTTTGGAAGAAATTTCAAGAAGGAATGGGAACGCGACTAGACTTTAGTTCAGCTTTCCATCCTCAAACTGATGGACAGACAGAGCGAGTGAACCAAGTGATAGAAGACATGCTCAGAGCGTGCATGCTTGATATGCAAGGATACTGGGATGAGTATCTACCGATGCTCGAGTTCGCGTATAATAACAGTTTTCAAACGAGCATTGGCATGGCACCATATGAAGCTCTATATGGGCAGCGATGCAAGTCACCCCTCAATTGGGAAGAAACAGGTGAGAAATTTGTATTAGGACCAAAGCTGCTTGAAGATAATGCTACCGTCCAATTATCGGAGAAAGGTTGAAGACAGCCTGAGTGAAGCGAGAAAAAGTTACGCGATGTGAAGCGGACTAGTGTTGACTACAAAGTGGAGCATGTGTTTGTGAAGGTGTCACCTATGAAAGGTGTAATGCGATTTGGCAAGAGGGGAAGTTAAGTCACGTTATGTTGGACCATTTGAAATTTTGGGACGAATAGGTGAAGTTGCATATCGCATTAGTTTACCACCGCTATTCGATCGAGTACATAATGTCTTCCACATATCGATGCTCGTAGAAATGCGTGAATGATCCGTCTCATGTGTTAGGAAGCAACCTATAGAGATGTGTGAGGACATGAGCATGATAGAGGAACCGGTGGAGATCTTGGATCGAAAAGAGCAAGCATCACAAGCACTAAAGTAATTCCCTTAGTGCTTGTTCGATGGAACAATCATCCTAAAGAAGAGGCTACTTGGGGCGAGGCCGATGTAAAGAACAATACCCACTTGTTTCCAACGACGTGAAAGTGCAAAGTAAACCACAAACGTGTTGTGAAATCTCCACTATACTTGTAATTCAATGGAAATTTTAATCCAATCATGAATTGTCGAAAATATGAAAAGAAACAAAGAGATTTAAATTCTGAAGAATCTGGGCAAAATCGATTAATCGAATTTCAAATCGATTAATCGATTTGGATTTTCGATTAATCGATCTTGTTCGAGTAGTCGACTGGCATGTGCCAGAGACTGGAAATGAAAGGTTGAGTTAGAAAATGCATAGAAGAATTTCGATTAATCGAAATGGGATTTCGATTAATCGAATACTTAAGGAAATTTTGGAAAATTTTGAAGTTTTTGCGATTTCGATTAATGAAACTAAGTTCGATTAATCGATTTTGAGATTTCGATTAATCGAAATGAATTTCGATTAATCGATCGCACGCCGATGAGCTCAAAATTTTAAATTTTAAACAAACACGATTTCGATTAATCGAAATATTTTCGATTAATCGAATTTTATTTTCGATTAATCGATTTGAGAAATCGATTAATCGATTTTACGCCGCTTAACCTAGTTTTGAATTTGATTAATCGAAATGGAATTTCGATTAATCGAGCTGGCTATATAAATAAATTTGGGGATTTCATTTCCCATTCAAATCATTTGGCTTGGGATTTTGGGCTTTCATCTTCTCCTTCTTCTCCAACCAACCGAGTGCTCTAGGGTTTGGGTTTTCCGATTCGCGTCCAAATCGCCAGATTCGCCTCAAACCTAAGGTAAACCCTAGATTTCCGTTTTTTTCTTCAATTCAAGCTAGATAAACCCTAGTTTAGTGAACATGCCGCCCAAAACCCGCTTATCTTCAAGAAGGCAACTCTGTTGCGGTTAGGCGAAGAACGCCGCACCACCACCTACCCCCATCGCCGGTGAGGACTCCGACACCGTCAATCGGAGACCACCTCCGGCTCGACGAAGCGATCTACGCGCAGTCTTCCGCCGAATCCACCCCATGCCACCACCACCCACCAACGTGGAGCAACCAAACGAGTGGTGGGCAGCCAAGACCTTTGAGGTCGAATATACCATCGACCTACCCTTTTCACCGATCCCGATGTACGCGAGACCCAATGGGCTCAAAACTACATAAACAATGCCGGTCTCGCAATCTTCTCAAACCAATCCGGGTTCCTACTACCCTAGATTGAGTAGATTATTCTACCAAGGGCTAATCAATGGCCCTACCGACGATCGCATCATCACCAAGATCGAGGGTCGCCTCTACACGATCACCGGCCACATTCACGAGGTGCTCGAGTGCTACCGAGTTCACCCCCGAGACTACCCTATTTCCACCCTTTGTGGAAGACCCCCGATTTGAGGAAGTCATGACCCTCATGACAAATGGCAAGAAGGGGACGGGCATTTCCATCAAGAGGGTTGATCTTCCACCCTACATGTGGATGCTCGACTCCATAATCAAATGCAACCTTTACCCGATGCGCCACGACATCGAAGCGTGTACAAAGTGCAACATGCACTTTACGCGCCTTCTGTGGCGGTGGTTTGATGCTACCAAGGTCATCCTTGAGGGATGCGGTACATCAAGACTAAAGCGATGAAGGGCAACATGCGGCCCAAGGAGAAGATGCCGATGTCGGCTCATCTCAAGCATGTTGGAGTGCTACCGGATCGTGAAGACATTCACAAAGTCTTCATGGACCCGTAGCTTCTACAACTGATGAAGCCGGACCCTACCGGCTCAGGGTCCCGCTCCCTTGACCCCGGCCCGGCAGCAGAGCATGCCGCCACCACCCCACCACCTCGGCCGGGACCCACTTGAGGTGGGGCACACCTGCCGCGAGCCATCCATGGAAGGTTCCCTCCCACACCACAGCCATGCACCACTGCACCTCACGCGACTCCACCTCATCCTACTGGTAGCGCACTCCATCCAGTCCTACCATAGAGGACGTGCTGGCCAGAATGGACGCAAATAATGAGAGGATGAACAGGAGGATTGATTTCCTCATGTTTCACACCCTCCAGTTCATCTACCCCCACACCTACATGGATATGTTGGCCCGCGAAGAAGAGTGGACGGCCGGACGCACCGCCTTCCATAGAGGACCAGTCTTCCATCCCACCACGGACGCGGTTCCCTCCACATCCACATCTACTCCGCCGACAGAGACCCTTCCACCGCAGCCAGAGCCAGCTCCTGCACCGGACCAGCCTAGCGAGGGGCCTGCATGAGTTTTATTTATATATTTTTTTTTTATCAGTCATGTTTTGTATAGACGTATATCTTGTACGCCAACTCATATGGCGCCTTGTAAAATTTTACTATATTAATAGAAATTCAACTTTTTGTGTAATTGTTTCTCTTTTTGTTGTTACAACTTTACTTCCATGTTTATAAGTGTGAATGTGTGACTACTTGAGTGCGTCTGACTAAATTGGACTACCTCACACAGGCGTGTGGGAGAGAGACCTAGCGAGATAAACCTTGGGTTATTTTAGGCGAAGATTCCCAAGGTGGGGAGGATGTAATAGCCCTAAAAATCACGTTAAACTATGACCTCGGGATCCGTGCCCGATTGGTCTTAGGTTTGACCATAAGATAGTTCAAAGATGAACTTAAAGTGAGATGAGCGGATGTGATGTGTGAACCAGTGTAGAAGAGTGGAGAGATAGAGGGTGTGTAGAGTAACATACACCGAGGGTGTGTATGTGTTCCACAGAAAAGAAATAAAATAAAAGGGTGAAAACCCTAACTTTCATGTTTTTGTGGTTGAGAGAAGTAAAGAAGAGAGAAAGAGAGAGTGAGAGAAGAGTTATTGCAACTGTTTGGAAGAAGGAGTCAAGCATTAAGAAGGCCGGATTCACGCAGGATCCGTTAGAGCCAAAGCTAGAAACCCTAGCCTTCCAACTAGCGATAGAAATCAACTTGAGATCTATCCAAGGTAAATTCTTGTAAATAAGATGCATAGATCATAGGGGTTAAGTTGTGGTTAAATGTGGGTTAAATCATAGGATAATGGTTTAGAAAATAAAGGAAAAGTATGGGAAAAGATTGGGAACAAATTTAAAAGGGTGATTCGACAATTTCGATTAATCGAAATTGGGTTTTGGCGAAGTTGAAAGGTCGAAGACACGATTTCGATTAATCGAAGTTGGATTTACTAATCGATTTGATTTCGATTAATCGATTTGAAAATCGATTAATCGATCGAACCTCCAAAGGACCCCAAGGTTGGAGGAAATGAATTATGAAAATCGACTAATCGAAATGGGATTTGATTAATCGATGGTTTTCGATTAATCGAATTGGGATCGATTAATCGACTTGTGAAAGTCAAGCTGAACAGCGAGTAAGTGTACTTTCGAAAAGGAGATTCGATTAATCGGCAATTCGATTAATCGAATAGAAACTCGAAGCTCGAGTTGTAAGAGAACTGCGAAAAGAATTCGATTAATCAAAGTAATTCGATTAATCGAATGGAAACTCGAATCTGCTCGAATAGTAAGTGTTCTTTGCGAAGAAGATTTCGATTAATCAAATCGATTCGATTAATCGAACAAACTCATTGACGGTGAGTTTACTTTGCGAAAAGGAGAATTTCGATTAATCGAAATTACTTCGATTAATCGATATTGACCTTCGATTAATCGATTTTGGAAATCGATTAATCGAACCAAGTTCGATTAATCGATTCTGATTTCATTAATCGATAAATTTTGTTGACTTTTAGGTTTGACTTCAAGATTCTTGGAGGATCTTATACCTTCTTTATTGCATCCCTTGTGATGTGTTTTTACATTATGTGGTACCATAGGTGGTACGTGAGCTAGTGCACAAGGAGCCACGTGGGACCTTGATGCATTGAACAAGTAAAGACTTGAGGTAGGGAACACCCTGAACATGTACTTTATTTTACAAGAGCATGTATGTAGTGATATAAATTTCAATTCAATTATTTTCGCTCAAAGAATTGTGAAAAGTGTGTGTGTGTGACATTCATAAGAGTAACGAATGAGCCATCCTGTGGATGAAGAAGTAAAGAGATAAGAGCATCGGTGTGATGTAGTTAATGGATACATCCTGTGGATGTATCCACAGATTGAATCATGTTTGATAGGGCCTAATTGATATAAGATAACACAATTAGACGGTGAATAACTATTTGTAAGGCACCGATATTTTTGTTATTTGGGGTTCCTTAGGTTACCCCACCGACGTGGCGGGATATCCACGACTGACACGGCAGGATATCCGTGACCGATACGGCGGCGAAACCGTAGGCCAGTGCGGAGGCTTATCCGTACATAGTAAGCACACCCCAGGGGTGTTGATTGAGATAAGTGAAACCCCGCCACCAATCCCGTGGGAAAGGGCTTGGGTACTATATGGTATTCCTGTGGAATACATTAAAAGCTATCTATATAGATGACGATGAAGGGTAGCTCATCGGGGCTCGATGCTATATTGCTGGGATTACTTAAGTTGAAAGTTTAAGTTTTGCTTTAGGCCTTTTCATTTTTCATGAGTAAATGAAAACATAAGAAATCAACAAGAAACGAATGCTTTTAATCGTCTTATCAACAATCGCTGATAGTTACATCATGCATGGTATATCATAGAATATATGTGAGTTATAACTTATATGTTCAGTTGTTTGTTCCCTATTGAGCTAGGATGTAGCTCACCCTATAGACTATACGTCGCAGGTCCATTAGTAGCAGCTGCCGAGGTTTCAGGGGACGCTGATCCCGGCGAGTCGGACTTTGCTGCCGGCGAGGAGTTGGAGCCACCTCCAGAGGACTTCTTCTAGAGGACTCCGTTGTGCTACTTTGAGGAGTTTTGAGTAGAGATAGTACGGCTTGGTATGTCAAGCCCTTATTTTGTGAAAACATGTATATGTATAGAGTTTGGATTATTCCTTTGGGGCGAACCATCTGTGATGATTTATATCATCGATGGTTCGGATCGGTTCTCCCTTCATGTAGGGGCATGAGGATAGAACTGTCTTTTGAAAAGTATTTCTAATTAGATTTAAATTCCGCGAGTTGTTCTTACTTCTTTTTATGCTTGATATACCAGTGTTCCGTGCATAGTTAAGGGGCACGGTCAAGATGATCGTGCTGATGGCACGGGTTTCGGGGTGCCGAAATCCGGGCTGTCACAAGATATCCACCTAAACAGTCCAAAGAAGCAATCTGTTCCTCATCACGGTTTCACAACAGCCTAGAAACCTGTCAGTCAAGCAATCAGAGTTGTATAAATTTATGAGAAGGTCATTGGCTCAACAACTCATGCTTGAGACCAAGCACAGTTGCAGAGAAGATAGATTGAACCCACCAAGAGGTTGCTGAGTGCTAACAGATGGAAGACAGTGTACCAGAAATAGGTGCCAGCTGAGGAAATTCAAGGAAAAAGCTGTCGAGAGGATCCAATAAGCTATCACAGGGTTCTAGTTGCTTGTCGATAGGTTGTGCCTGTAGAGAAAGAATCTTGTCGATACCTTACCTGAAGGTGCAGTGAAAGTCGCGAGGTTCAAATGAACCTATCAAGCAAGACAAGAGAAGCCTTTGACAGGATCCTTCAGAACCTGTCGATATGGTCCCCAACATATCGATCACCTCACCAAGGCGATAGAATTGTTGTAACCCATCGACAGGATGGAGGAAGGACAAAACAGAGGGTATCGAGAGCTACTTCAAACCTGTCGAGAGAGGATAATCCTAGCGAGAAGTACACTTCAACCCAGTGAGAGGTTATCTCAAACCTATCGAAAGACTGAGCATACAGACTAAGAACCCATCGAAAAGCTCTCTAAACCTCTCGACATTCATTCTGAGAACTTCCAATAACCCTTCTTCAGCAGTCACAACTTCCAGATTTCGCGCACATGCTCCAAGGCACGATAGTGACCCCTAGGGGGTATTTTTGGTATTCAACTGAGCATGAGCGGACATTCTAACTACCTCACATGTACTTGTTAATTGTGGACCAATATGAGTAAAGCTTCTTGAAGAGGGATCGACCACATCAGCATAACTGCATTATTCTTCTAAATTCTGATTAGCTGAAACAGATCTGGGAAAAAGGTATAAATAGAGGAGCAACGACATTGAAAGGCATCCAGAAATTCAAAGAGCAGAGCCGAGATCGAATTCATTTTTCCTCCAAATTTTCCCTCTCTTTTCCTCCTTCTTCCTTGCCATTAGCCAATGATGTTTGGCTAAAAACTTCTTCAGTAGCTAGGGTTACTATATGATCTATAATTGAGAGTTTTAGAGGCTTTATGAGGGATAGGATGCTACACAGATTGTAGATCTGAGCACATCATTGTAAGTAGTAGCATTGCAATGGAATTGTGGGTTTTAGAGTTAATTCTGAGCTAGATTTCATTTATTCGTATTTGATTTCCTTAGTTTGGATACTCCTGTGAGCCAGCCAGAAATGGGGAGCTTGTAGCCTGATATTCAAAGCATCTATAATGGTTAACCCGTTCTAATTAAAACCATTGGCCCAAGATAATCTCTAGGATGATCTGTGACCATTAATGTGGACAGATCATAGCCTTAGATTGCTTTGATTTATTGGGACAATCTCTAGGATGGTTTGTGACCATTAAAGTGGACAGATCATAGCCTTAGGATAACTTCGATTCTCTGGTTAAGATTGGATTCTTTTACCATGCATCTGCCGAGGTAAAACCCAGGGAGCTTGTAGCTAGATGAAGGATTGTTGCAGATCCGATCTAAGCATTGCCTTTGATTCGATTAATTTTCAGTGAAATACCAAATCCCTAGTTGCTGATCTTCATCGTTTTGACTTTTAATCCATTTCCTCTTACCTCTGTTTTCTCTTAAGCTCTGGATCAACTACATTTAAAATCTGTAGTTTATAGTGACAAAAATCCAAAAAAAAACCTCTCCTCTCTCTTGTTTTAGAGTAGCTTAAGGTAGGATAGAGTGCAAGATCTATTGTAGATTTGGTGATCTATCATAGTTTATTCACATTTTTCCTGTGGACATACCATTACTTACCTATAAAACTTGCAGCAGTAGCCCGTATCTTGGAAGTCTAGGAGATTACAGATGTGCTAAGTCCATCCTTTGTTTTAATTTGATTTTATTTTGTTACACACTAAATCAGCACACTCCATTTCCCCAATAGTCGTGGACCTGACTGGGGTCAAAGCTCGCGAAGCACTTCTGCATCCCTCACGCAGCTTAGATTTTTAACTCGCGAGAAACATAAAAGTAGAGAATCAAGGGCATCACGAGGTAAGTGCGCTAGAAATTTTGCTCACGAGGTACAAAATGCAGGATATTCCATTTTCGTGCAGCTTAGTGATGCGGAGAAGATAAAGCCTCGCAAGGCTCAATTTCAGGTTTCTTCAGGTGTTTAGCTCGTGAATGTGAAATTGAGGCCATTAAGCCTCGCGAGAAGCCAAGTTCACTCCTTCTCAGTGCCTGCACAGTGGCTTGTGCATCAACAGTGACATGCACCTTGCCACTGTGCATCAGCACCAACTTTCTTCACATCTCTTCTATTTCACCTCTGATCAGCTCATGCCCAATACCACCCTATGCACAAAGTGAATATGCTAGCATTCAAATGATTTTAACATGTAATAGGTTCATGCACATTTCAATTTCAGCAGGAAGCAAGCTCATGAAATTCAGATGACAAACATTCACATCAACTACAACAACAACACAACTCAAAACAAAACAAAACAAAACATGCAAATCAACAACACAATAAAAACAACACATGAAATATTTTTAAACAAAACAATACCAGAATTTCAACAAGTATGGTACACATTTTACAAAGCTGTGGATCACTAATCAATGGGAGGTTCATGCAAGTGGATAGACTGTGGAGGCTCTACAGAATTTTCTTCACAAATTTTCAGCCTTTGACCATTCACTTTCATGATCTTCCCATAAATGGGATCCAAAATCTCCACAGCACGAGATGGGGAGGCATGGATGACAGTGTAAGATCCATCCCATCTAGATTTTAACTTTCATGGAAAAAATTTCAATTTAGAGTTAAAAAGCCAAACCTTGGCTCTAGCATTGAAGTCTTTCCTCATCAATTCTTGTCAAAAATAGCCTTGGGTCTCTCATTGTAAATTCTTTCATTGGTATAGGCTTCCAGTCTCAGCTCATCACTCTCTGACAGTTGCAATTTCCTATGTGAACCAGCAGTAATTAGATCAAAATTCATTGTTTTAATAACCCAGTAGGCTCTATGTTCCAACTCTACTGGCAGGTGACATGCTTTGCCAAAAACTAATCTCAAAGGGGGCATGCCAATAGGGGTCTTATAGGTAGTCCTATAAGCCCACAATACATCATTCAGCTTCTGTGCCCAATCTTTCCTATCTGTCCTCACAGTCTTCTCCAAGATATGCTTAATCTCCCAATTAAAATTTTCAACTTGCCCATTGGTCTGTGGGTGGTAGGGAGATGGAATGCTATGTGTAACAGAATACCTTTTGAGCAGATACTGAAAAGGCCTATTACAGAAATGACTCCCCCCATCACTAATGATAGCTCCGGGGGTGCCAAATCTAAAGAAAATATTATCCTTTAGAAATTTGAGGACAACTATGTGGTCATTTGTCCTTATGGCAATGGCTTCAACCCACTTGGACACATAGTCCACTAAAACAAAGATAAAATTGAAACCTATAGAAGGAGGAAATGGGCTCATAAAATCAATCCCCCAAATGTCAAATAGTTCTACCACAAGGATCAGTTGCAATGGCATTTAATCTTTCTTGGAAATGCCTCCCAACCTTGACATCTTGCACAGGCTTTGCAATGTATGTGTGCATCTCTAAACAATGAGGGCCAATAGAACCCACATTACCATACTTTTGTAATTGTCTTTTTATAACTAAAGTGACCTCCACAGGCCTGCTCATGGCACATAGAAAGAATGTTGTGGAACTCACTCTCAGATACACATCTCCTAACCATTTGATCTGCATAATGCTTGTATAGGTAAGGGTCTTCCCACAGAAACTGTTTGACCTAAGAGAAAAATAGGTCTTTGTCCATCTTGGACCAATGAGGGGGGATCCTACCAATAGTAAGAAAATTTAGAATGTGTGTAAACTAGGGCACACTAGAGTGCGTAGCAAATAACTGCTCATCAGGGAGCAATTCATTGACCGGTGCTGCTGCACATTCATCCAACACAATTCTAGAGAGGTGATCAACCACCACATTCTCCACTCCTTTCATATCCTTGATCTCATTATCAAACTCCTGTAATAGGAGGATCCATCTGATCAACCTTTGTTTAACATCCTTCTTAGCCAACAGGTATTTCAGCGCTGAGTGATTAGTAAAAATAATAATTTTAGATCCAAGCAATAAGGGTCAAAACTTGTCCACAACAAACACAATAGCTAGCAGTTCCTTCTCAGTTGTGGTATAGTTGAGCTGAGCCTCTCATAGTATTTTATAGGCGTAATAAATCACTGCAGGCATCTTATCCTTCCTCTATCCTAGGACAACACCTATGGCCAAGGCTGATGCATCACACATCAGTTCAAAGGGGAGTGAGTAATCTGGAGTCTGGATTACAGGAGTAGTGGTAAGGCACTTTTTTAAGACCTCAAAGGCCTCAAGGCACTCAGTAGAAAATTCAAATTGTATATCCTAGCACAATAGGTGGCACAGTGGCTTTGTAATTCTGTTGAAGTCCTTAATGAACCTCCTGTAGAATCTAGCATGCCCTAAAAAGGATCTAATTTGCTTTATAGTCTTGGGTGGGGGCAAGTGTGAGATCAAGTCCACTTTAGCTTTGTCAACCTTCATACCTCTGTGGGAAATCACATGGCCTAACACAATTCCCTGTGTTACCATGAAGTGGCTCTTTTCCCGGCTTAAGACCAAATTGGTCTCTTCACATATTTGCAAAACCAGGTCAAGGTGACTCAAGCGCTAACTAAAACTTGCCCCATAGATAGAAAAATCATCCATGAAGATTTTCAGGAACTTGTCAATCATATCAGAGAAGATTGCATGCATGCACCTCTGAAATGTGGCTGGGGCATTACATAGAGCAAAAGGCATTCTCCTGTAGGCAAAAGTGCTAAAGGGACATGTAAAGGTGGTCTTCTCTTGATCTTGAGGATACAAAGGGATTTGGTTATACCATGAATATCCATCAAGAAAGCAATAAAATGCCTTCCCAGCCAATTTATCTAGAATTTGGTCAATGAAAGGGAGAGGGAAGTGATCTTTCCTAGTCTTCGAGTTGAGTTTTCTGTAATCTATGTAAACCCTCTAGCCAGTGGTCTCTCTCGCTGGCATCAACTCCCCAGAATTAGAAGTAATGACTGTTATGCCTGACTTTTTACGTACTACCTGAATAGGTGACACCCACTCTGAATCTGAAATGGGCTAAATCACCCCTGCATCCAACAATTTTACTATCTCTTTCAAGACCACCTCTTGCATGTGAGGATTAAGCTTTCTGTACATCTCTCTAGAGGGTTTTGCATCCTCTTCCAAGTGAATTTTGTGCATACAAACTGAGGCATCAATGCCCCCTAGATCAGCAATTGTCCACCCATAGCCTTTGTGTGCTTCTTAAGAACACTCAATAATTCCTCCTCCTACTCACAGATGAGAGAGGAAGAGATAATCACTGGAAGATGTTTATTTTGCCCCAAGAAGTCATACTTTAATGTGTCTAGGAGTTGTTTCAGCTCCAGATCAGGGGGACTTTCAATAGAAGGCAACAAAGGTGCCTTGGTGGTTTGAGGAAGGGCCAGCAATGTATGTGTCTAGCTGGAATGCTGCACTAGGCCCACAAAAGACTCTATTTTGTTGTTGTCTTCTGTCATAAGAGCTTGGGCCTCCTCCTCAACCATACTCTAAATATTTTCTAAGTTTTCAGCAACATTATCTCAATCCAACAGATTAGATAATTCTTCATCCACAAGGCCAACTAGTACATCTATTGTACAGCAGTCCTCAATGTCCATCTAAGGCTGCCATGTTCCCAGAGGTCAACTCCATCACCGCTGACCTGCATGGAATGCAAGCATTGGTAGTGGCCAAGAATGGCCTACCAAGGATGACAGGAATTGGGGTTTTACTTTTGCAAGGGTCCATATCCAAAACTAGGAAATCAGCAGGATAGTAGAACTTGTCCATCCTTATCAAAACATTCTCCACCACACCCACAGGTTTTCTCTCAGACTTATCAGTCAACTAGAGCACAACTAACGTGGGTGTTAGCTCCCCCAAACCCAGCTCCTCATACACAGAATATGGGAGCAAGTTCACACTGGCCCCTAAGTTCAAGGGGGATCTACCAATGGTGTGATTTCCAATTATGTAGGGGATAGTAGGTATCCCTGGGTCCTATAATTTCTCAGGTGTGGCTATGGACAATACTGATTCAATATTTTCAACATTAAAAATCTTTTTGGACAGCTGCACCCTTGCTTTTCCTTTTTATGTGTAGAGGTCCTTCAAGAATTTGGCATAGGCAGGGACCTATTTTATAACATCAAGCAAGGGCAAATCAATCTTGACCTACTTGAAGGTCTCCAACATTTCCTTCATCTGAGTATTCCCCTTATCAAAAGGAGATGGGCCAGCAAGTGCATGAGGAAATGTCAGCTGTGGGACTGCTGGTGCCATAGCTACATCTCTAACAACATCATAGTCAAATTTTTATTTTTATCTCTTTTTTTCATTTATTGTTTATTGTTGGGGCTCAACATCTGCCCCTTTATTTCATCCTTGCTGCTCCACAGTAGGGGATGAATTCATTGGTTCTTCAACACTCACTTTTCTTTCTTTTTCACTCTCCATGACCTCCTCAGCTGCATTGCCCACTAAATTTTCAACCATCCTTCCACTCCTTAGGAAAGTGATTGCATTAGCCTCCTCATGGGTAGAGGAGCCTTCCCAATCATGTACTATCCTTTAGGATTGGCCAAGAGTTGACTAGGCAATCTGCCCTCTTCTCTCTTGTTCAAAGCATTGCAGATTTGATCCAGCTGGTCTTCAATTTTTTAATGCTTTGCCCATGAGAGTTCACAGTTTGTACTAAATTTCCTAGATTCTGTATTGATGCCAGCATTTTCTCTTAAAAGGAAGAGAATCTGGGCTGTGGTGGGGGCATAACCAACTGATTGGGCTATGGGACAGGCAACTAAAATTTTTTCCTAGGTGCATATCCTTGGTTGAATTAGTGGTGAGGTCTGTATGGAGCTACCAACTGTTGCTACTGGGGGCGTTGGTATGTGTCTCGTCTCCACCTCAGATTTGGGTAGTTTATCTATGTGTACTCAGCAAGTTGTTGTCCATATGCTTGGGAAGGATTGGCATGTTCCATAACTTTTTCAAGGAATTAGTTGGCTGACGGACATTCTTGAAGTGAATGTGTTGGAGATTGGCATATCAGACATGCCTCTTCCACTTGTGCAGCCATCCTAAGCTGCATCACGTTCATAAATTTATCAAATTTTAAACTCAGATTATCTACCGTCCTTTCTAATTCACTCTGCACCTTGACCTCATACATTCCACCTCTAGGGGTGGATTCTTTCACCAATTTAGCTGGGGTCTAGCTATCATTGTGAGACAATGACTCCTGCTACATGGAATTCTCACCTAAAATGTCAAACAACTCCCATGCCTCATTAGTGGTCTTGTAGAGGTAACTATCCCCACATGAGGCATCCACCATGTCCCTACTTTTGGGATTAATTCCTTAGTAAAAGATTTGCACAAGTTGTCACTGTGGAATTTGGTAGTGGGGACATTGTTTTAACATTTCTTGAAACCTCTCCTATGCTTCATACAAATTTTCATTTGAGGATTGAGTATAATACATTATGTTTGTCCTCATCTGACTATTTTTATTCATGGGAAAGAATTTTGCCATAAATTGACTTTGGAGGTCACTCCATGTCTGGATGCTATTGGCTGAGAGCTTAGAGAGCCAAGTGCTGGCTTTATCCTTAGGGAAAAAGGAAAAAGCCTAAGTTTGGTGGCTTCAGGTTCCAGGCTAGCAATGTTAAATGTGGTACAAAGTGTCAAGAATTGATCAATGTGCTTGTAAGGATCTTCCTTACTGAGCCCATGAAAAGATGGCAACAAGTTAATGGTGGAGGGCTTGATTTCATAGTTTCCTTCAACTGAAGGAAATTATATGCAAAAGGAAGATGTGTAATCCCCAAGTATATTGTATTCCTTCAGAGTTCTTTACATCTCAACAATCACAACTGACTCAATTTCAACAATAGGGGCTGGTGTGTTATTTATCAGTCTAAGGACCCTCTCAACCTCAGGATTTGGAGGTTCCCAATCAGGTTTAAGGGACCTTCTACCAAAAATACCCACACAGAATCAGCAGGTAAAGAACTTACTTACAACACACTTAAAAAATTTGCAAACAAAATTACAACTAAACAAATTTACAACTAAACTATTGACAAGGAAATCAAACGCAAATGGCCTGAGTTTTATGGCAAAAGAAGTGAAAACAGAGCTAGCTAAACTCTAACTGTAGCTCTAGCTTTTCCCTGCTGCTGCTGTCTAATTCTATAAAAGTTTCACAAAAATCAGTAGTACATTTTTTTCTATTTAAGGCACAACTATAAAAAAAAATTTATACTAAATTATAATACAACTTAGGTCTACTAAAAAGATCAATATTCCTCGGCAACAGTGTGGAAAACTTGTTGGACTTTCTCAGAGTACTATCTTGTTATTGGTGAGAAAACAATAGTGAAGGAAAATAAATCAAAAAGTGAAGAGATGGAAAATGGTAAAAATAGCAAGTCTGAAATACAGAGCCTGCAACATACATGGCTATTGTAGCAACTTTTGAGTAAGTAAGAGTTTGTCCCATAGAGAAATTGATCTAGAACCCAAAATGGGTTATATTAGTTGGCCTCCAAATCTAGCTACAGATCTGACAATCCTAGAGAAAGGGAATTGGGTGTCACAACTACACTAAATTATTACTAAAAGAAGGGAAATAAAGTGTAATCCTATTCTAAAGAAAGGGTTATGAAGAAGGTGGTGATGGTGTGTGTTAACATAATGATTAAAATAATGGGAAGTAGACAATTAAGCTAAGGCTATTTCAGTTATGTTACTCAGATTTAGATTTATCTCTGCAGCAATCCCTCAGATGGCTACAAGCACATCTGCAAGGAGGTATCTAACTCAACTCTTATGATTTGACTTGGTCTCTTAAGGCTATAATTTGTCCACATTAATGACCAGAGGCTATCCAATAGAGAGGATCAAACCACACAAATTAAATTAGAAAACCAATCTAATCCAAGGGAATGGATTGATCTTAAGGCTATAACTTGTCCACTTAAATGGTCACAGATTATCCAATAGATGTCCTCCACCCAATGGCTCAAATCAGAACATTAAAACTATTGCAGACACAATGTATGCTAGGCTTCAAGCACAGACATCCATGGGGGCAAATAGCTCTTGAAAAACCAGTGGAAACCATTGTTGTTTAAAGGCTATTTGGAGACTTTAAATGCAGCTGGTAATTGCTACAACTGGCTTGCAATGAATCAGCTCACAAGTCTGCAATCTGTACAGAGAAATCAGATCTAACATCTGATATTGATCAAGTAAAACAGAGGGGAGCTTGTTTTTGCAACAACCTCTCACAAGGCTACAAGCTCAAGTGCAAAGGAAAACAATCTCTCTCAGATCTGTGGTTTGAAATCACCCTAGGGCTATAGTCTGTCCACTTAAATGGTCACAGGCTATCCACACCACCGGGGACTTAGATGAAACATGAAAATTGTTGTTGCCACCATGGTTACATGGCTACAAGCTCAAGCTTCCATGGGGGTTTCAAATCAGCTCAAGTCCTAAATGTATGGCATAGATTGATCAAAACTATGGACAAATAGGAAAATAACAGATTGAATAAGCATTAAAATAGACATTCATTCATTAAACCAATACTTATAATTAGATGTCCTCAAGGCAACAGCCTTATGCATAACAACGCTCAATAAATCCCAATGTTCATAAGACCCATTATGAAAACTGAATAAAAGTAAGCTTAATTTCTTACAGAGGTCATAGCCAACAAGTGTTGGGCTAAGAAAAAGAAAAATAGAAAAAGAGATGATTAAACCCTAACCCTAATCTGCTTGAGCTCACAGCTGACTGAGGTTGAAGGAGAGATCCTATTCTAACTTAGAATTATAACTTATATACTCAGCCACAATGCCTTGGCCAAAAGAAGATTAAATCCTAATTTTCTAGCAGTCATGGCTTGGTAACAACCCTTGGATGCCTTGGGATGTGTGCATCAAGAATAGGGCCTCAAGATATGTGCCCTGGACTTGGAGAAATCCCCAAAAGGTCCCTGAGTAAAGAATGAGAAGTGGAGAGCCCGAGCTTCATGGGGCTGGCTTTGATTCTTTAATTCATTCACATAGTTGCAGAGTGCTCGCAAGGTAAAATTTTACTTGAAAAGCTCCTTGCTTGCACTGCAGGATTTGAAGTATCACATAGCTGCTCTGCCCTGCAATGATGTCACGAGGTAAAATTTACACGCTTTGGCTTTACTCGCAAAATAGAGCTTCAGGTACTTCCTGTCGCGAGGGTCTTGTGAAGTACAACTTTGATCTCGCTCGGCTCCATGTGTAGTGCATAGGACAGCTCGATTGGTAAACTTTTAGTTTTTACATGCGCGAGAGCTGCGTGAGTGAATTTCTGGAGCTCTCTCCACTCTTGAGCTACGTGATAACTTCATGAGCTTACTTTAATTCTTTAATGCAAATTGGTCTCACGAGACTACGCGCATGGCTATGTGAGATTTGATCCCCGCAAGAGCTTTGCTAGCTGGATTTCTAAAGGCTTGAGTGTGCAAGTGTTGCGCGAGGTCTTGGAATGATTAGCATAATTAAGGCACGCGACTACTGCGTGAAGTAGCACTCTGAGATTAATCCTTCATTGAGTTGTGTGAGTTCTTCATTAGCTTACTTTATGCTGTAGGTATTTGCTACACGAGGAAGCTTTGTTGCGGATTTAAACAACGCGGGACATCACCTCTAACTGCACACGAAAACACTTTTGCTTGTCTGCTGCCATGCAGATGCTGCTGTTGCACCTTTCTCCATTCACTTCCATTCTTCTCTCATCTGCAGGACTTCTTAGGTCCACCTTGGCATGAAAAATAGTCACCATGGCGTTTCATTAGTCTTTGGCCTAGCAGTCCTCCTTGGCTTGAATTCTCTCTCTTTTCGGCATCAAAAGCATGGACTTTGTACTAAGCTGCACAATTATTACTAACTATAAAACAAGCTACACAAAGGGTTATTAGTCAGCTCCAAGGAGTAGTAAAGGCTAGGTTAAGAGGTAAAAAGTGGTATTTTCAGTGAATAACACACCCCCAAACCTAATCTTTGCTAGTCCTCGAGCATAACAAAATTTAAACAACTACTCTAGGAATGTATATTCCAATTTCGTAGGGAGCACGAAAGCATTTTGCTTATGCATCAAGCCTTTTAAACCCCTAAGTGATCCCTAGTGGAGGAGGGAAGTATCCTAAGGGTTTCAGTGAAGGTACCCGCAAACTTCTCAATGACACAGTTAACAAAAGTGCAAACATTATCAAGTCAGCTTTCAATAAATCGAGCATCTGTCCACCCTTGATTCTTTTCAAAATGTGAGGAGTTTAAATATATGAAATGCACTAACCAATTAACATGAAAAACTCTTACATGAATGCACATCATCTCCATTCAGCCCACAATAAGAAAAACAATGAGTATATGTCAGCACTGAGCTTAACATTACGTCAAAAATTAGGTTTTGACAATGCGCAATATATTCAATGTCAGACCCAATGCTTAACAGGGCAGTCTCTCATAAATAAATTTGAGGGTTTTAATTTTCACACAAGCTCAAGAGCAGTTATAGCCCCCAAATGGGTTTGCAAGCATGAGCATAGGCAAGGCTTCTAATTTCTAGCATCATTGACTATTTCTCACTATAGATTAGATAACTCATCATCTCCACGTAATAGCTCACTCTAATTAGGATCACAAGGTCTTATGACTAGGTTGTAATGTGTCTTATGGGTGTAGGTTAAAAAGAATGGAAGGGTGAAAAAGTCATAAAATTGAGAAATCAGCAGGTGAAGGAGGTGATTCATGACTTCACCTTCTTTAGTTCAGCATGTTTCATCTTCTTTGATATTTTTCAAACTTGAAGTGGCCAGCTTCTCCTCTTATTATCACTTTTCTAATAAAATTTAACTTGACTCCACTCTCTTCCTTTTTATTATTATTATTTTTTTTCTTTTGGATATATTTTCTTTTTCTTTTTGTTTTTTATTTTTCTGAAATGCTACCCTCTTCCCAGCTGCTATACTGCTATCCTCTTTTTGTATTTCTTTTCCATTCACCAAATGCTGACCCTAACTTGTCTATCTTTAACTCCTTCTCCTTTACCTTCTAAATTCTCAGAGTGGGGGTAGGGTTGAATTAGGTCCATAGGTTTAGGTTCGAATACTCAGGTGTATTTTAAAGAAAATTGGAAATTAAAGCTCAAAGGGTGTATGCACAAGGGTAGTTTAATAGGTTTGGTATTTTTAGGCTCAAACTGTCCAAGACAAGGGCTTAATCCTTTCCTAAATGTCATGGGTACTGTCAGCTATTTTAACTTGGAGATGCCTAACTTGTAGTGATGAAAAGACTTAGCTAGTCCTTAGAACAAAAAGAATTGCCTAAGACACTCCTCAAAGAGAAAAAATTAAATTTTGTAGGCCCAAATCTCACTAGGTATGGTCTTCCTTTAAACTCATAGGCATGTCCTTACCTTTTTCTCTCTTTAATGGTTTACTAAGTGCTGACACAAATGAGTTTTCTTGGTGTTCACCTCATGGAAATGTTAAATTTTAAAAGCTTTAAATGCCTAAAGGTCTACACAATTTTAAAATTTCTCATTTTCAAAGTTTCTTAGGTGAACTTAGCTCTATTTCTCTCCTACTCACTTGATTATCCTATAGTTAGGTTAACTATATCATTGGCATACCTTGTCACACCCCCAAACCTATGAGGAGCAGTGTCCTCACTGATTCAAAGATAAAGAAAATATGCAGCAGTGTCTTTTGATAAAAATAAGAAACAAAACAGGGCAAGTAAAAGTAATAAACAAACTCACGCCCACAAGTAAAACAAATAAGTAAACAATAGAAATGAAGTAAACCAAACAAAATTCACACAAAAGCTACCAAAGAGAACTTTCATATATAAAACAGGAATTTGTACAATGCAAGTGAAAATAACTACAAAAAGATTATACAAAAGCAGCCTAACTAATTACATGTACATAGTTTTAATTGTCTGAATTTTCATCAGCCTGTTCTTGGACAGATTTCCCTCTTTCCTTCTTTAGAGCAACAACAGTGGACTTGGATCTCTTGGTAGTAGTCTTTTTCTGCTTGGTGTTGCTACTCTTCTTGGGAGTGGGTTCAGGCTTTGGTGCAGGCTCCTTGATATTGATTTCAGGCTTTATTTTTCTTAGCTCTTCGAGATTAGGGGCAGTTGGCAAGGGGAAGCAGCAGCAGTGAAGCGTTTGGCTGCTGCTTCTGCTAAGTCTCTGTCAACAATCTCAGATAAGGTCTGCTACAATGCTGCAGCAGTCCTAGCATAATCATTAGCTCTTTCCTCCACCCTTTTAAGTGTCACCTGTTAGGTCTTGATCACATCCTCCATCCCATCAGCTCTATTTTTCTCTCCATTGTATTTAGCAATATCTACCTCTAACCATGCTTGATCCTATTTCTCTCCATCTTGTGAGTTAGCTTCAAAAACTTGATTTGATCCAGGAGAGGTTGCTAGACTGTAGTGTTGAGGTCAGTCGTGCCTCTTATGACATCCCTCTTGATGTAGATATTTTCTTTCATGGTTCCAAGGAGGGTGGAGAGTGGAGGCATGGGGTTGGAAGAGGCAGGTAGGATGGTGTTATCAATAGGGAAGGAAGTGTCAGCCAGTAAATGGGGTGGTGTGGAGGTAGAGGGTATTGGCTGGAGGACTTCAGGTTCAGATTGGGTATGATTTATTACTTCAGGGTCTATTTGGGAGGCAATGGAGTAAGTGGGGATTAGGTTATCCACATCTATGGCAACATCTGTTGTTGTAACTGCAGGTGGGGTTGCAGGTTGGGTAAGTGCCAAAGATGGGCAATAATGGGAAGCTATATAGGAGCAGGTTGAGGTTCAGGTTCAGGGTCAGTTTGGGTAGAGGCAGTGGTGAATGTAATTGGGTGGGCTTCCTGAACAGGTTCAATGTGTGAGGCAACAACTGTTGTTGCTGCTAAGGTAATGGGTTTGGGGGATGGGGGTGGTGTAGGTATATGGGTAGGTGGAGGGATAAATGGTTGTTGTGAGAGAGGGGTTAGGGTTGACAATGTTTACTGGATGGCTTGTAAACTGGATTGAATGGTGGCCTGGTTTTGGAGGGTGGAGTGCATGACTTGAAGGTTGGCCTCTATGGATGTTCGATTTGGGTATAGGACAACATTTGGGTTTGATGGGAAAGGAGGAGGTTGAGGATCTGGGGTAAGGGATCGGGTATGTTAGGTGTTGTGGGTTGGGTGGTTAGAATTGGTTGAAATGGTAAAGTTGGTGCATGATGGAAGATAGTTGGTTGTGGTGCAGTAGGGGTAGGGGTAAAGTGATGTGGATGTGGTGAATCCGAAAGAGGGTAAACTCATGATTGATGTCCCCTATAATAGAGTCCATCATGGTTGACTTTCCCTCTGATGAGAAGGGGTCTTGGTAATGGGAAGGGGAAAATATAATAGATTGGCCAATAGGTTCAAGTATGGCAGGGGGTTTAGTTAGATGGATTGTGGTTGCAGGGAAACTGTGTGGGATGTCAGTGAGCTGAGGCTCACTCTCATCATAGTGGAATGAAGATGGAGGTGATGGTGATGGTAGATCAGTGGACATAGGGTCTAGGGTGGAAGTGGTGGTTGAGGGCTCTTGAAGTTGAATGGACTGAGGTAATGGGATAGGGGCTGGTAAGGTAATGGGCTGGGGAGGTTGAGTGGGGGCTTTGGTGGTCTGTGAGGTGTTCCTTTTGGTGTATGTGAACTGGACAGGTGGGCTGGGGTGTGCAGGGAAAATTGGTAGAATTGGCTCAGGGATTGATGATGTAACTATAGAGGGTTGCGAGGTTGGTGTGGTGGTGGGTAAGGTATTGCTAGTTGGGACAATAGCTGGCTTGGGAATAGAAGTGACTGTGGAAGGTGTTTGTGCAATTGATGATGGTGGAATGGAGAGTGATGGTAATGGGAATGTGGGAATAGGTATGGCAGGTGTAGCTGGCATAATGGAGGTGGCTGCTTGAGAAATAGTAGCAGAGCTAGAGGGTGTAACAGCTACAGAAGTGGCAGCTCCCTCTTGAATTGTGGGGGTTGCTTGAGCTAGCAGCTCCTCCTCCTTCTTCTCAATTAAGGTTCCACTAATCCCCCACTGCTTCTTGCAACATTTGCTGGGGGCCAGGTTGAGGGTCTCCTCATTCATTTGAAAATGGTAGCCCCCTAGCTACAGCAGGGTTCCAATGAGCCTGTAGTAGGGCAAGGAATGGGGCTGCTGCTCTCTCTTTACCTTCTCATGTATATCTTTCATTCCTTCAAAGATTAGCTTGACTGCATCAATATAATGGTTGTAGTGGAAGGAGTAGAGGGCATCAGCATTTGGGGACCTCCACTCCTGTTGGTGCCTAGATCAATAAACTTTTTTTCTCAGAGCCCCATTCATAAATCTCAGGCTTGGATGCAGGTCTCTCTTCCTTATTGATACCCCAGAGTCTGTGAACCGTCTAGTGAGCTCCTTGGCAATTTCAGGGATGGTGGCTATCAAGGGAGCACCAAAGCCACACTCTGGGTTGTGTTTGGCTGGTATCCTAAGAATTTTGGCAATGGCTGCTTCGTTAAATAGCATCTCAAAGTCATCAATTAGCACAAGCAATGCAGGGTTTCCATTATCCCCAGTCTTCACCCTGATGTTTTGGAAAAATAACTGCACTAGTCTAGGGAATACTAGCTGCAGTGGGGGCCTGAGAAGGGGTAGCAGTGAGGCCTTGGTTAGGTACTAAATTGAAGTAGTTGTCTCAAGCTCTTCCTAAAAGAATGCCTTATCAAAGGTAGTTTCAGCTTCAAGCTTGATTGCGGCCATAAATTCAGAGGGGGTTTTGAGGGACCCATCCTCTTCCTCTTCCTTAGGGCTAACCTCAGGGACCTTAGGGACCACTTCCTTGTCCTTTATCTGCTTTTTCTTGGATTTCTCAGGGCTCTTAGCAAGTGGGTGGTCTTTGGCTCTTTTCTTAGGGGCTGCTTTCTTCTTAACAACTGAGGCATCGGAGGCCACAACCTTGGCCTTCTTCACAGGGGCAACCCTCTTTTTAGTTTGTTCCACTTAGGGCTCCACAGGTAGAGTAAGTACCTCAGAGGTCTCAACAGTGGAGGCCTCTACAGTCCTCCCAGATTTTTGGGTGGCCACAAGGCTGCCAGTAGGTGTAGGGTTCACCAAGGCAGCCAGTGTATCTACAAACTTTGAACCCGTGGCCATGGCTATGCAGATTTTTAAAATTTGATCTTTTAACTCACAGATTGGGTAATTCACACTTCAAGGAAGGTTTTGCCCCCTAAATACCCTCTACTCAACACAATAATAGCAGATAAATCAAGCCAAAGGAGGGACTGAGAACACTTACCACCAATTTGCTAGGGTTTCGGTCCAAATGCTACCTAGTGGATCAAATCTCCCCAAACCAAGTGCAAAATGACCGGGAGGTGTTGTGGAACACAATAGTAGGAGTAGGGTGCCTAGGCTGGAGTGGTCTGGGTAGTTAAGGAGAAAGAATGGAGAAGGGAAGTCAGAGGTGTGCAATGGTAGCTAGGGCAAAGAAGAAATGAATGAAGAAGTGAAGAATTCGTAGGGTATAAGTGTGTGACCCTGTGCCTCGCGCAGTTCTCGCCAAGTACTCACGGGGCACATTCTTCTCACGCACTTAGGTGAGATATCGTGAAAAATAAAGTCACAGAGAAGACAAATGCCTCATGAGGAACATATTTTAAGAGACTCAGGAGTCTTGCGAGGTCAGTCGCGGAGCTGACTGGGGTCAGAGCACTCGAAGCAATTTTGCATCCCTCGCGCAGCTTAGATTTTTAACACTCAAGAAACATAAAAGTAGAGAATCAAGGGCATCGCGAGGTAAGTGCTTTAGAAATTTTGCTCGCGAGTTACAAAATGCAGGATATTCCATTTTCGCATAACTTAGTGTCACGAAGAAGATAAAGCCTCGCGAGGCTCAATTTCAGGTTTCTTCAGGTGTTTAGCTCTCGAATGTGAAATTGAGGCCGTTAAGCTTGGCGAGAAGCGAAATTCACTTCTTCTCAGTGCCTACACAGTGGCCTATGTATCAATATTGACATGCCCCTTGCCATTATGCATCAGCACCAACTTTCTTCACATCTCTTCTATTTCGCCTCTGATCAGCTCATGCCCAATACCACCCTATGCAGAAAGTGAATATGCTAACATTCAAATGATTTTAACATGCAACAGGTTCATGCACATTACAATTTCAGCAGGAAGCAAGCTCATGAAATTTCGATGACAAACATTCACATCAACAACAACAATACAATTCAAAACAATACAAAATAAAACATTCAAATCAACAACACAATAAAAACAACACTTGAAAATTTTTTAAACAAAACAATACCAAAATTTCAACAAGTATGGTACACATTTTACAAAGCTTTGGATCACTAATCAATGGGAGGTTCATGCAAGTGGATGGTCTGAGGAGGCTCTACAGAATTTTCTACATAAATTTTCAGCCTTTCACAATTCACTTTCATGATCTTCCCATAAATGGGATCTAAAATCTCCATAGCACTAGATAGGACGGCATGGATGACAGTGCAAGGTCCATCCCATCTGGATTTTAACTTCCGTGGAAAAAAATTTAATTTAGAGTTAAAAAGCTAAAGCTTAGCACCAGCATTGAAGTCCTTCCGCATCAGTTTCTTGTCAAAAAATGCCTTGGATCTCTCCTTGTAAATTCTTGCGTTTGTATAGGCTTCCAATCTCAGCTCATTAAGTTCTGATAGTTGTAATTTCCTGTGTGAACTAGTAGTAGTTAGATCAAAATTTAGTATTTTAATAGCCCAGTAGGCTCTATGTTCCAACTCTACTGGCAGGTGACATGCTTTGCCAAAAACCAATCTAAAAGGAGACATGCCAATAGGGGTCTTATAGGCAGTCCTATAAGCCCATAATGCATCATTTGGCTTTTGTGCCTAATCTTTCCTATCTTTCCTCACTGTCTTTTCCAAGATGTGCTTAATCTCCCTATTAAAAATTTCAACTTGCTCATCGGTCTGTGGGTGGTAGAGAGTTGTAATCCTGTGTGTAATAGAATACCTTTTGAGCATATTCGGAAAAGGCCTGCTACAAAAATTACTCCCCCCATTAATAATGATAGTTTCGGGGGTGCCAAATCTGGAGAAAATATTGTCCTTTAAAAATTTGAGGGCAACTGTGTGGTCATTTGTCCTTGTGGCAATGGCTTCAACCCACTTAGACACGTAGTCCACTACCACAAGAATAAAATTGAAACTCATAGAAGGAGGAAATGGGCCCATAAAATCAATCCCCTAGATGTCAAACAGTTCTACTACATGGATGGGCTGCAATGGCATTGAATCTTTCTTGGAAATACCTCCCAACCTTGACATCTTGCACAGGCTTTATAATGTATGTGTGCATCTCTGAACAAAGAGGGCCAGTAGAACTCACATTGTAATTCTTTTGCAGCTGTCTTTTTGCCACTAAAGTGACCTCCATAAGCCTGCTCATGGCACATAGAAAGAATGCTTTGGAACTCACTTTCAGACACACATCTCCTAACAATCTGATTTGCACAATGCTTGTATAGGTAAGGGTCTTCCCACAAAAAATGTTTCACCTGAGAGAAAAATAGGTCTTTGTCCATCTTGGACCAATGAGGGGGGATCCTACCAACAGTAAGAAAATTTACAATGTGTGCAAACCAGAGCACACTAGACTGCATAGCAAATAACTGCTCATCAGGAATAATTCATTGACAGGTGCTGCTGCACATTCATCCAACACAATTCTAGAGATGTGATCAGCCACCACATTCTCCATTCCTTTCATATCCTTGATCTCAAGATCAAACTCCTGTAATAGGAGGATCCATCTGATCAGCCTTGTTTTAGCATCCTTCTTAGCCAATAGGTATTTCAGGGCTAAGTGAACAATAAAAATAAAAAATTTAGACCCAAGCAAGTAGGGTCTAAACTTGTCCACAACAAACACAATAGCTAGCAGCTCCTCATTTGTGATATAGTTGAGCTGAGCCTTTGCTAGTGTTTACTGGCTTAATAAATCACTGCAGGCATCTTATCCTTCCTCTGTCCTAGGACAGCACCTATGGCCAAGTCTGATGCATCGCACATCAGTTCAAAGGAGAGTGAGTAATCTAAGGCCTAGATTACAGGAGCAGTGGTAAGATACTTTTTTAAGACCTCAAAGGCATCAAGGCACTCAGCAGAAAATTCAAATTGCACATCCTGGAACATCAGGTGGCACAGTAGCTTTGAAATCCTATAGAATCCAGCATGTCCTAAAGAGGATCTCATTTGCTTGATTGTCTTGGGTGGGAGAAGGTGTGAGATCAGGTCCACTTTAGCTTTGTCAACCTTTATACCTTTGTGGGAAACCACATGGCCTAACACAATTCCCTGTGTTACCGTGAAGTGACTCTTTTTCCAGCTTAAGACCAAATTGGTCTCTTCACATCTTTGTAAAATGAGGTCAAGGTGACTCAAGCACTAACTAAAACTATCTCCATAGACAGAGAAATCATCTATGAAGATTTCTAGAAACTTGTCAATCATATCAGAGAAGATTGCATACATGCACCTCTGAAATATAGCTAAGGCATTGCATAGAACAAAAGGCATTCTCCTATAGGAAAAAGTACCGAAGGGATATGTAAAGGTGGTCTTCTCTCTATCTTGAGGATACACAGGGATTTGGTTATACCTTGAATATCCATCAAGAAAGTAATAAAATACCTTCCTAGCCAATTTATCTAGAATTTGGTCAATGTGAGGGAGAGGGAAGTGATCTTTCCTGGTCTTGGAGTTGAGTTTTCTATAATCTATACAAACCCTTATGCTAGTGGTCTCCCTGGCTTGTATCAACTCCCCAAAATTAGAAGTAATTACTATTATGTCTGACTTTCTGGGTACCACCTAAATAGGTGAAACCCAATCTGAATCTGAAATGGGGTAAATTACCCCTGCATTCAACAGTTTTACTATCTCTTTCAAGACCACCTCTTGCATGTGAGGATTAAGCTTTCTCTGCATCTCCCTAGAGGGTTTTGTATCCTCTTCCAAGTGAATTTTGTGTATACAAACTGAGGCATCAATGCCCCCTAGATCAGAAATTGTCCACCTCATAGCCTTTGTGTGCTTCTTGAGAACACTCAATAATTCCTCCTGCTCACTAGTGAGAGAGGAAGATATAATCATTGGAAGCATTTTTTTTGCCCCAAGAAGTCATACTTTAATGTGTCTAGGAGCTATTTCAGCTCCAGATTAGGGGGACTTTCAATGGAAGGGGCAGCAATATAGGTTTCCAGTTGGAATGCTACACTAGGCCCACAGAAGACTCTATTTTGGTATTGTCCTCTGTCATAAGACCTTGGACCTCCTCCTAAACCATACTTCAAATATTTTCCAGGTTTTCAAAAACATTATCCCAATCCAGCAGGTTGGATAATTCTTCTTCCACAAGAACATCTAGTACTTCTATTACAAAACAGTCCTCAATGTCCATCTGAGGCAGCCTAGCAGCATTGTACACATTTAATTGGGCCTTTATGTTCCTAAAGGTCACCTCCATCACCCCTAATCTGCATTGAATGCAAGCATTGGCAGTGGCCAATAATAACCTACCAAGGAGGATAGGAATTGGGCTTTTACTTTTGCAAGGGTCCATGTCCAAAACTAGGAAATCAGTAGGATAGTAGAACTTGTCCACCCCTACCAAAACATCCTCCACCACACCCACAGGTCTACTCTCAAACCTATCAGCCCATTGGAGCACAACTAATGTAGATTTTAGCTCTCCCAAACCCAGCTCCTCATACACATAATATGGGAACACATTCACAATGGCCCCTATTTCCAAGAGGGATCTACCAATGGTGTGGTTTTCAATTATATAAGGGATAGTAGGTACCCCTGGGTCCTGCAATTTCTCAGGTGTGGCTATGGACAACACTGATTCAACATGTTCAACATCAAAAACCTTTTTGGACAGCTGCACTCTTGCTTTTCTTTTTTGTGTGCAGAGGTCCTTCAAGAATTCGGCATAGGAAGGGACCTGTTTTATAGCATCAAGAAAGGGAAAATTAATCTTGACCTGCTTGAAGGTCTCCAACATTTCCTATATCTGAGCATTCCCCTTATCAAAAAGAGATGGGCCAGCAAGTGCATGAGGAAATGACAGCTGTGGGACTACTGGTGCCACAGCTGCATGCCTAACAACATCATAGTCAAATTTTTGTTTTTTTCTCTTTTCTTCCTTTTTTGTATGTTGTTGGGGCTCAACATCAGCCCCTTTAATTTATCCTTACTGCTCCACAACAGGGGATGAATTCATTGGTTCTTCAACACTCACTTTTCTTTCTTTTTCATTCTCCATGGCCTCCTCAGCTGCACTGCCCACTAAATTGTCAACCACCCTTTCACTCCTCAGGGTAGTGATTGCATTAGCCTCCTCATGGGCAGAGGTGTCTTCTCCAATCTTGTACTGCCCTTTAGGGTTGGCCAAGAGTTGACTAGGCAATCTGCCCTCCTCTCTCTTGTTCAAAGTATTGCAGATTTGATCCAGCTGGTCTTCTATTTTTTAATGCTTTGCCCATGAGAGTTCACAGTTTGTACAAAATTTCTCAGATTCTGTATTGATGCCAGCATTTGCCCTTCAAAGGAAGAGGATCTAGGCTACGGTGGGGGCACAACCAAATGATTTGGTTGTGGGACAGGCAACAGAAAAGTCTGCCTAGGTGCATATCCTTGGTTTAATTGGTGCTGAGGTCTGTAGGGAGTTGCCAACTGCTGTTGCTAGGGCTGTTGGTATGTGTCTTGTCTCCACCTCATATTTAGGTAGTTTCTCTATGTGTACCCAACAAGTTACTGCCCATATGCTTGGGTAGCATTGGCATGTTCCATAACTAATTTAGAGAGCTGCTTGGCTGATGGACATTCTTGAAGTGAATGTGTTAGAGATTGGCATATCAGACATACCTCTTCCACTTGTGCAGCCATCCTAAGCTGCATCACATTCATCAATTTATCAAATTTTAAACTCAGATTGTCCACCTTCCTTTCTAATTCACTCTGCACCTTGACCTCATACATTCCACCTCTAGGGGTAAATTTTTTCACCAATTTAGCTGGGGTCTGGCTATTATTAAGAGACAGTGACTCCTGCTCCATGGAATTCTCACCTAAAATGTCAAAGAACTCCCATGCCTCATTAGTTGTCTTGTAGAGATAATTACCCCCACATGAGGCATCCACCATATCGCTACTTTTGGGATTAATTCCTTGGTAAAAGACTTGCACAAGTTACCACTGTGGAATTTTGTGGTAGGGACATTATTTTAACATTTCTTGAAACCTCTCCCATGCTTCATAAAAATTTTCAATTGGGGATTGAGTAAATGACAATATGTTTGTCCTCATCTGACTAATTTTATTCATGGGAAATTTTTTTACCAAAAATTGGCTTTGGAGGTCACTCCATGTCTGGATGCTATTCGCTAGGAGCTTAGAGAGCCAGGTGCTGGCTTTATCCTTTAGGGAAAAAGGAAAAAGCCTTAATTTGGTGACTTCAGGTCCCAGGCCAACAATATTAAATGTGGTGCAAAGTATCAAGAATTGATCAATGTGCTTGTAAGGATCTTCCTTACCAAGCCCATGAAAAGATGGCAGCATGTTAATGGTGGAGGACTTGATTTTATAGTTTCCTTCAAGTGAAGAAAATTGTATGCAAAAGAGAGATGTGTATTTCCTATGTGTATTGTATTCCTTCAGAGTTCTTTACCTCTCAGCCATCACAACTGGCTTAGTTTCTACAATAGGGGTTGGTGTGTTATTTATTAGTCAAAGGACCCTCTCAACCTCAGGATTTGGAGGTTTCAAATCTGATTTAAGGGACATTCTACAAAGCATACACACACAGAATCAGCAGGTAATGAAAATACTCACATCACACTTAAAAAATTTGTAAACAAAATTACAGCTAAACAGATTTACAACTAAACTATTGATAGGGAATTCAACACAAATGGACTGAGTTTTAGGGTAAAAGAAGTGTAAACAAAGCTTACTAAACTCCAGCTGTAGCTCTAGCTTTCCTGGCTGTTGCTGTCCAATTCTGCAAAAGTTCCACAAAAATCAGTAGTACTTTTTATTTTATTTAAGGCACAGCTACAAATGATTTTCCAGACTAAATTACAATAAATCTCAGGTCTACTAAAAAGATCAATATTCCCTGGGAATGGCCCGTAGAACTTGTTGGCCTTTCCCAGAGTACTATCTTGTTATTGGTGAGAAAACAGTAGAGAAGGAAAATAAATCAAAAAGTGAAGAGATGGAAAATGGTGAAAACAGTAAGTCCGAAATACACAGCCTGCAAGATACAGGGCTATTGTAGCATGTTTTGAGTAAGAGTTTGTCCTATAGAGAAATTGATCTAGAACCCAAAATGGGTTATATTAGTAGGCCTACAGATCTGGCTTCAGATCTGATAATAGAGAAAGGGAGTTGGGTGTCACAACTATACTAAATTATTACTAAAAGAAGAGAAATAAAGTGTAGTCATATCTTAAAGAAAGGGTTATGAAGATGGTGATGGTGTGTGTTAAAATAAAGATAAAAAAGATGGGAAGTAGGCAATTAAGCTAAGGCTCTTTCAGTTATGTAACTCAGATTTAGGGTTGTCTCTACAGCAATCTCTCAAATGGCTACATGCACATCTACCAGGAGGAGGTATCTAACTCAACTCTTATGGTTTTACCTGGTCTCTTAAAGCTATAACATGTCCACTTTAATAGTCACAGGCTATCCAATAGAGAGGATCAAACCACATGAATTAAATCAGAAAACTAATATGATCCAAGGGAATGAACTGATCGTAAGGCTATAACCTGTCCACTTAAATGGTCACAGATTATCCAATAGATGTCCTCCACCCAATGGCTCAAATCAATACATTAAAACTATTGCGGACACCATGTATGCCAGGCTTCAAGCACAGACATCCATGGGGGAAAATATCTCTTGAAAAACTAGTGGAAACCACAGTTGTTCAAAGGCTATTTGGAGACTTTAAAGGCAGCTGGTCATTGCTACAACAGGCTTGCAATGACTCAGCTCACAAGTCTATAATCTCTACAAAGAAATTAGATCTAACATCTAATGTTGGTCAAGTAAAACAGAGGGGAGCTTGCTCTTGCAACAACCTCTCACAGGGCTACAACCTCAAGTGCAGAGGAAAAGAATCCCTCTGATATCTGTGGCATGGAATCACCCTAGGGCCATAGTCTGTCCACTTAAATTGTCATAGGCTATCCATAGAGGTTATCCACACCATAGGGGATTGAGATGGAACATGAAAATTTTTACTGCCACCATGGTTATAGGGCTATAAGCTCAAGCTTTCATGGAGGTTTCAAATCAAAACCTCCATGAACAAAACTATGGACAAATAGGAAAATAACAGATTGAAGAAGCATTAAAATAGACATTTATTAATTAAACCAATACTTATAATGAGATGTCCTCAAGGCAGTAGCCTTGTGCATAACTGCTCTCAACAAATCCCAACGTTCATGAGACCCATTATAAAAATTGAATAAAACTAAGCCTAATTGCTTACAGAGGTCATAGCAAGCAAGTGTTGGGCCAAGGAAGAAGAAAAATAGAAAAGGAGATGATCAAACCCTAAACCTAATCTGCTCTAGCTCACAGCTAACTGAGGTTGAAGGAGAGATCCTATTCTAAGTTAAAATTACAGCTTATATACTCAGTCACTAATGCCTTGGCCAAAAGAAGATTAAACCCTAATTTTCTAGCAGACGTGGCTTGGTAACAACCCTTTGATGCCTTGGGATGTGTTCATCGAGATTAGGGCTTTGGGATGTGTGCCCTAGACCTGGGGAAATCCCCCAAAGGTCCCTGAGTAAAGAATGAGAAGTTGAGAGCCCAAGCTTCGCGAGGCTAGCTTTGATTCTTTAATTCATTTGCACAGTTGCAGAGCGTTCATGAGGTAAAATTTTACTTGAAAAGCTCCTTGCTCGTGTAGCAGGATTTGAATTATCGTGCAACTGCTCTGCCCTACAATGCTGTCGTGAGGTACAATTTGCACACTTTGGCTTTACTCACGCAATAGAGCTTCAGGTACTTCCTATCGCAAGGGTTTCACAAAGTACAGCTTAGATCTCTCTCTCAGCTCCATGTGTAGTGCATAGCACAGCTCGCCAGGTAAAGTTTTAGCTTTTACACATGTAAGAGCTATGCGAGAGAATTTCTAGAGCTCTCTCTCCTCTTGAGCTACACGAGAACTTCGCGAGCTTACTTGAGTTCTTTAATGCAAATTGGTCTCGTGAGACTGCGTGTGCGACTATGTGAGATTTGATCCTTGCGAGAGCTTCGCGAGCTGGATTTTTGAAGGCTTGATTAGGCAAGTGCTGCATGAGGTCTTAGAATGATTTACGCAATTGAGGCATGCGACTACTACGTGAAGTAGCTCTTTGAGATTAATCCTTCACTGAGCTGCGCAAGTTCTTCGCGGGCTTACTTTGTGTTGTAGGTATCAACTACACGAGGAAGCTTTGCTGTGGATTTAAACAAAGCGAGTCATCACCTCTGACTACGCGAGAAAACACTTATGCTCGTCTGCTGCCATGCAGATGCTGCTGTTGCACCTTTCTCCATTCACTTCCATTTTTCTCTCATTTGCAGGACTTCTTGGGTCCACCTTGGCATGCAAAATAGTCACTATGGTGTTCCATCTATCTTTGGCCCAGCAGTCCTCCTTGGCTTGAATTCTCTCTTTTTGGCATTAAAAGCGTGGACTTTGAACTAAGTCACACAATTATTAATAACTACAAAACAAGCTAAACAAAGGGTATTAGTCAACTCTAAGGTGTAGTAAAGACTAGGTTAAGAGGTGAAAAGTGGTACTTTTAGTAAATAACATTCATCCCCACCACATTCCTATACAGAGGAGATTGTCATCTCGAATCCCCTGACCCAATCATAATTTAATGTCATGGGTCTATTTGGTGGACCCATTTTTCACTCCACATCCACTCAAAACACACCAGTTTTTCCCTCCACTCAAAATACACCCATTTTTTCATCAGCCCAAAATACACCCACTTTCCCCTCCACATCCACTAAAAACACACGCACTTTATCCTCCACTCAAAATTCACCCATTTTTCCATCCACCCAAGATACACCCACTTTCCCTTCCACATCAACCCATGCATTTCCAACACCCCCGACATCAAGTGGACCCTCCACATCCAACCCCATATCCGATCCCATGGCCATGATGGAGAACATGATGAGGGTCTACTCAGTTGCTTCCAAAAGCCTTCCCAATCCACCCCATGTACCCGTAAACCCCCAACATACTCTCTAAAATCTCCGCACCCCCTTCACTCAAAATCCCAATCCTAATAAACAACCCATAATCCACACCACCCAAGGCCTACACCATCAACCTTGGAGCCACCAAAGTGGGCCTCAAAGGTCCCATGCCCAACCACAAGCCCTTTTCGACCGAAACCGAAGGGTCACATTTTCAAACCCTCCATCATTCTCCAAATTTCCTACATACACCCACACCCAACAAGCACACCCCATTCCCCCTAAAATGGCAAACCCTTTCTGGTCAATTCCACAACCCGGCACAACCTCTAACCATCCACATTCGCCACACACAACCCAAGAAGGGAACCCATCACAATCCTCCAACCCACCCCAACTTACACATCCTCTCACCCCTCAACAAAATCATCAAAGTTCCCATCGACCTCAATGGTCTCACCAAGCACCAACTCAACCTCCCCAAAATCCATCGTTCCCACATCCCCTCACCCCTTAACCAAATCAGCAAAGTTCTCATCAGCCACAGCGGCCTTACCAGATACCCACTCAACCCATTTTTTATTGTGGGTCATCAATATGAGGAGGATGAGGCCCGAAATAGTGAAGCCTACATGGGGGCATTCACCAGTTTCAACACCCACAACCAACCTTCACCAGTTTCAACACCCAGAAATAATTGGGGGCAGCCAATTGGGGGAACAACCCCAGCTCAACCATCTAGAGTGTTCGAATTACTAAGAGAACAAATGGAGAAAATATATAAAAATTGATCAAGATGGGAGGAGCTGAAATACATGCTACCGATGAGGAATCTCGTACCATATGAGGAACAAATCGAGTTGATCTTAAAGACCGCATTACCGATTATATCTAATTTCCTTGTGTACCAACAATAGGCTAGTTTTGTTGATTTAGTGAAAAATGCCAACCGCTGTGAAAACGCGATAAGGGAGGGTCGATTAAATAAAATAGTGGCTAATGGGGCAAACAAGTTCATTGAGTAGAGGAATGAGAAAAGAATAGGAGCAGAGGTCCAAGCAATAATGACCACACAATCCACAAGCATAGTGCCATTCTAGTATGAGGCAACACAGTAAGCCCAGCATTGGCAGAGCCAGCACAGAAACCCAATAATGGTCCAGCGGCACAGACGACCCCCAAGTAAAGAAGGACATGATTCAATTGTGTATTCACTCCCTTGGGGTAAACCCTTTAATACCCAGTTGCCGTTATTGATCGAAAAGGGTTTGGTTACCCCATTTCAGTCGTGGCCTCCGCCAAATCCAATCCCAAGGAATTATGATCCCAACACATACTGTAATTTCCACCAAGGCATCTGACTGGTCACTACTTTCCATTAAAGCACGCAATACAAGACCTGAACGAGGCGAGAAAAATTATCCCTCTAACACCTTCCCAACCAAACCCACACACCAGTATGCTCCAGGCACCATTTCCGCTACACACGCAAGAAGGAATGGGCCCGAGACCCAACATTGTGGAGGAAGATGTGGAAGAATTTGATCCCTCAGACTACATGAGCATAGGAGAAAGATTCCTGACACCAAGGCAATGGAGTCGAGAGAATGAAATCATAGGAGTAGTCGAGCCTTTGAATTTAGCCGACTACTTCCCCAATGCGACACCTTAAGCAGCACCACTAGATTTAAGGCTCTCCTTCTAGCACCAGCTCCCATCAATGATGTGTAAACCAGCTTTAGCTCACCTCCTAAATACCAACCATTTTCAGCATCAACCCCCATCAACCATGTATAGCCCAGCTTCACCTCACCCCTGATATACCAATCATTTCTGGCACCAACAACTGACCACTATATGTCAGCCAATCCATCTCCAACACAAAGCCACCACAATTGGCATAGTTTTGCCACACCCTCACTTGTCTATCCATCTCCAGTCAACCATATTTGACCTAATTTTGCTACACCACCAATTCAGGCATTGTTGATACCCTCATCCACCCCATTCTAGATCCCCGGACTAACATATGATCCCCACTAAGTCCCTCTCAATTACAATCAAACAGAAGCCAATGCTAGCAGTAAGAATGAAGGGACCATCGAGTTCATCACGTGGTCAGGGAGGATCTCGAAGTAGTCAGAAGTACCAGTACTGGCCCAACCCGAGGAAAGTAGCGAACCGGCAGCAGTTTACCCTATGGACAGAATGAGCTAAGAACATGCGTTGGAAACACAGCTCAGGAGAATGCCATCTCACGTCACCATCTGGGACTTATGAAGTCTCCACCACACTTCAAAGCTTTAATGGTGGCCGTAAACAATGCTCATGTCTACAATAAAGTGTCCCCAGATGAGGTGGGACAAATTATTGATCAGGTATTGACAACCAACGCCATCTCATTCTTCGATACCGACCTACCAATTGAATGGGGAAACCATTCCAGATCCCTCAATATCATGACAGAGATGGGAAATTTGGTATTACCATTGGTATTGGTAGACAATCGGTCAATATTAAATGTATGCCCTTTGAGAACTGCAACCAAGATCGAGGTTGACCCATCAATGTTTAGGCTGGCTAAAACAGAAGCCCAAGGGCTTGATAACACCAGGAGGGAGGTGATAGAAGAAGTTGATCTTGAGCTCACCATCGAGCCAATGACTTTCTCTATCCCGTTTCCAGTCATGGATATTAAGTCCACCTTTAATTTACTATTTGGGTACCCGTGGCTTCATGAACTCAAGGCGGTACACTCAACCCTACACTAGAAGCTCAAGTTCATCTCAGAAGAGAAATTTATAGCCATCCTTGGTGAGGGACGAGAAGTAGGAGAAAGAGCAGCACACAACATAGAAACCTTCAAAATATTGGACGTGCCGCACACAGCTGAGGACAAAAATCTTCACAGTTTTAAATATGATGTGTCAGCAGTGGTGCCAGAGCCCCTCAAAAAGGTCACCATGAAAATCAAGGGAGGAATGATCGCAGTAGTTGCTAGGCTCCATAAATGGGGCTACCCGAAAGGAAAAGGGTTAGGCCCTCGCCTACAAGGTAGGAGAGACCCAGTCATAACCAGAGGGGGGAAGCAAATCAAATTTGGTCTAGGATACAAGCCAATCAAAGAAGAGATTTAGGAGGCCAAGGAAAAGACCCGCACTACTGCTGCAGCTAAGGCCAAGGGAATAGACCTAGAAGATGAACCCCGCCCAGGATCTCAAATCTGAAACACCTTTGTGAGCCCAGGGGTCATAAAAATTGACCAGAACGGGGTGACTCAACTGACACTGCACAAAAGAGCCACTGTCCATGAGACATATCCCAATCATTCCCCCTGAATTCGAAATAGACCTCGCTTCCCTATCACTCTTTGAGAAGGAGGTATCCCTACCTGTGTCGCCACCTATCTTAAACCACCCCAAGTTTGTGTTAACATTTGAGGATTAGGTGCAAGATGAGCATATGGCAAATATGTTGGAGGCTAATCCTCAAAAGCCCTCTCAATCAGCTTCCTCTGTAGAGCATGGTAAGGGTGCGACACTATTGGTGCACGCTTTTTCTGGGTTCCTCTCGGTCCCCGTTGAATCAGTGGCCCAATTTTTTCCAAGATGACTCTAGCGATGCGGTGTTTAGAATGTTAGAAATAAAATAAAAAGAGGGGAGTTTTCTAGGAAGATTCGTAGTTGGATGTGATCGGCAGCTGCAGATATTTAGCGATGTTGCAACACGTCAGTGATCACCCTTTAGAGTGGGCGTGGGTTACTTTACTGAATCGTCTGCCTGCATACGTAAGCAGCTATGGCTCTTTCATATAATTTAGATAGTTTAGTTTTCCTTTTCTTTCCCTGTGATTGTTGCTATGATTCTAATTGGTTTAAATTTCCTAATTCTATTGTGAGTCTAGTTGTGACTTTGTTGTAGTGAATGAATTAATCTTCTAGTGTTCTAATCCTATTAGGAGTCTAACTGGTTTAAGTGTTTTGATCTTATTAGAAGTCTAATTAATCGAGTTTCCTAATCTTATTGAAAGTCTATTTAATTAAGTCTCCTAACCCTACTAGGAGTCTTATTAATTAAGTCTCCTAATTATACTAGGAATGCAAATATGTTGATTTTAATGAAACTATAATTAAATCAAGCATGCTAATTATACTAAAATTCTAAGTAAAGCAAGTATACTAGTTCTACGGCAAATCTGATTGGAATAGAAAACTCATTTTACTAGAACTCGAATTAAAACAAAGGAATTAATTTTATTAAAATCTAATTAAAACAAATAAACTAATTTTATTAAAATCTAATTAAAATAAATAAACTAATTTATTAAAATTCTGATTAAAGCAATGAATTAACTATACTAAAAATCTAATTAAAGTAAAGGAACTAATTTGACTAGAATTATGATCAAAGCAATAAATTGACTATACTAGAATCATGAGAAAATAACGGAACTAACTTTACTTAATTCAATTTAAAGCAATGAACTAATTCTACTAAAATTCTAAAAAATAGGTTTTTGGGCCCGCTATGCTAAGGAGGATTGGCTTCGTTCCCGAGTACCCTCCATAAGCTCCCTTGGGTAAATCGGGTGGCTGAGATTAAAGCAAGTTGAATTTTGAACTATACAATAGTATTTTTGGATTTTTGGAGTCGATTTCGGGATTATAATCATGGGTCAAATTGAAAAACTAGGATTATAGAAAACTAAATTAATATTTGGGATTTTAGAAATATTAAATTAAGGAATTAAAACTAGAATTTAAAGTTTTAGGATTGAATTCATGCCCGAAATCAGAAAATCAGACCATATGATTCAGGACTGGTTCTAGAAACTAAGAACTAGAACCAGAGATTAATGATAGGATTAGGGATTAAGATTTTAGAACAAAATTAAAGTCTATGGTCAGTGAATTAGGCCATCAGATTAAGGACTGGTTCTAAATTCGGAGAACTAGAACCAAAGATTAAAATTATGGTCTAAAAAAGGGGTGTTATGGTCTAAAACTAAAAATTAATATTAATAATTAAACTAGGAAAAATCCTAAACCTAAGAACTAAAAAACTACGATCAAAAACTAAATTCTTACCTGAGGTTGGGGCTGCGGAGAGGAATCTCGAAAATTTGAAGCTTGAATCTTGGAATCATGGCTATATTTCTCTATGGGTTTGTTTTTGAAATTCTCTGTATTTGCCGTTCTCTCTTTGCAAAAAAATTTTAGCCTCTTTTGTCCAACCTCCTGGTCGAATTAACAAAAAGGCTTTTATAGGTTTTTTTTTAATTAAACACCCTATTTCAGGCATTTATCTGAATCGCATGCCGGTTCCTCGGTGCTTAATCGCTTTGAGTCGGTTGCCGACTCAATGAGCGACTGGCTGACTTGCTCAGCAAGGTTCCTAGTTCTAACAATGTTTGAAATAATTGCATGCTTGGTGTGGAGTGTGCAATCCGATTAAGCATCTATCTCTAAGAGCATAATCGAGGGTCAAGGACTGTAAGACTAGGTCGGGCGTAAGCCAATTGTGCACCGGTGGTGGGGCGCTCAATCCGTTCATGTGTCTCATGTGAAGCACATAATCGAGTCTCAAGGTGGTCTATGGAAAGGAAGCCTGGTATGAAAGGAGACTGTTTGCACATTTTTGGTTTTGCATGCAATCGAATTGCACACGTGGTTTTAGGCATGTAATTCAGGGCTGTCTAGGTTCGGGTCAGGCCTAAAATGTCAGACTATTATTTCAGCCTGCATTCCAACTATATACTATTGTTTCAATGTATAGTCTCCCTTCGTTGGGATCTAAGCCACAGAGTTATTGTTTCAGCTTGTGCTCAGCCATGTACTATTGTTTCAGTGCATGGTTCCTACATTAGGGCCATGGGGCCTGAGCCACAGAGCTATTGTTTCAGCCTGTGTCTATGCATATACTATTGTTTCAGTATATGGTCGCACATTAGGGCAAAGGGGCCTGAAATTTAGGACTATTATTTCAGTGTGTATTCTGACTATATACTATTATTTCAGTATATAGTCTCCCTACGTTGGGATCTGAGCCACAAAGCTACTATTGTTTTAGTATATGGTCCCACATTGGGGTTGAGAGGTCAAAGGAGGTTGACCGAACAAATTTGTATATTTCAATAGGGCAAAATGGGGGTGTCTACAAATGCCCCTCTTCGGCGCGCTCTTGTGAAGTAAGAACGCGTCAAAGAAGTAGACACCCCTCAATCGAGGTGTCTTCTCATTTCTCTTAGGAAATCACAAATGAGAACTAGGGATGTTGACATGAAATGCATGACTTTCTTATCTATTAGTGCAAGCTAAAATGGAGCATTTGGGGGCCCAATGGTAGCTGTCGAAAGGCGTGTTCTATGCTGTGGATGCCCAGGGGCAATCCCGTCGTGTATCGCGACTAGCTGTCATAGACAGTCGATGGGGAAAGTTAGCATATCCTATTCCATGGGTGTAAGGGGCATCCCATCGCATGGCATGACCTGCTGCGAGTGACAGTCAAATGGAAAGGGGAATCACCATATCTTAATCTATAGGTGCAAGGGGCATCCCGTTGCATGGCGTGACCTGTTGAAAGGGGCAGTCAAACAGAGGGGTATGACACAGTCGACATACCGGGGGGCGTCATACAAATGTCCATAAGTAAGGTCTAGGGACCGATAATACAATGCAATATAATGTCGAAGGCTTTCTCAAGTCATGTCAGACGGGGCGTGTCATTGCTCACACCAATGCGCGTCGTGCGTTCCTTTTCTTATAGGCATTTGTAAGTTTTTAGATTAAATATACTTATTGTTTAGTTTCCTAGGGGAATGGCCAGTTTGGGCTGGTAATTGGGGTGAATTGGAGTGAATTTTGGTAGGTGAGTCTCTTCTTTTTTCTTTACTTGGCATCTTCTTTTGGTAGTGTGATTGTTTTCTTTCTTTTCTTTCTTTTTTTTAGAATTAAAAGATTTTTCTTTTGGGAGTTTAACTTAAGATCAATTCAGTGGTAAATCAACGAAAATGTGGCTCCTAAAAGATTTTTCTTTTGGGAGTTTAACTTAAGATCAATTCAGTGGTAAATCAGCGAAAAATGTGGCTTCCGAGACATCACTGAGCAGATCCACTAGTACGGGATTTGTGGACCGACCATTTGTGTGTTGTCAAGATGATACTTGGCATGCCAGGTACTCCGTCTAACCTTATCGATGAATACTAATGATTATCTCTTATGGGAGGACTACAGTAATTCACGAGTCGAGAAAGATGAGTTTTGAAAACATTTTGGTTTAATCATAGCTAACTGTATTTATAAGCAATATCGAGTAAAAGGGAAAGGTGGTACTTACTTGGGGGTGATACGTACCTGTGTTGTGTGTAGCTTGAGTAGTCCGTGATGGGACTGATGGGCTATTGGGATTTCTATATATCTAGTGGCAGGAGAAGCTGGTTGTCGCCATGACTTCGTGATGGGACTTTGAAGATTTCTTTTCTTTCCTTAGCTGCGTGTTGGATGAGTCCTGGCGACTGTTACGTAGCAAGCAATTTGGGAAGAGGGCTTTACTGATGGGACACGATCGAGCTTTCTTCCTTTTCATCATATGGCATGGTAGGTGTTGCTTGAGCTTTTTGGGTAGTGCTGTTTGTGATGGGATTTGGCTGAGCTTAGTTAGCGATGGGACTTTCAGAAAGTTTGACTCAATGTGCGATTTCATGATGGGGGTTTTGGGGAGGTGTGATTGGTGTCGGGGTTGTAAGACCAAATGAGATTGTTGTGTCACGATGGGGCATGTTCATGGTGAGAACGAGTCATAGTTGCATCACGAGGGGACATATAGATGAATGTGTGTCGAGGTTGTGTCTAGATGTTATGGGGCGTTGTTTGCGATGGGATGCTAGTAGGATATTTGCGCAATAGGCGTGTCTTGTTTCTTTCTTTGGCATATCTTGGGTTATGTAAGATCACGTTGTGGTGGCATGATTGATTTATCATGATGGGACTAGATGTTGCGGTGATATCGTGTGTGCATCTTATCATGATGGGATGTGCATGACCAGGTGTGTCATTCTTTCTGAACAGCATGTGAGGCCACGCGACGGGATAGGAGAATTTTGATCAAGATGGGGTGGAAAAGATGTGAAGGTGTAGATTCTATTCAAAATCAGATATTGTGCACTTGTTTTAGGCCGCTCAATATGATTATGGGTCTATTTTCGAGCGTGCAATCACAAGTTTGAATGGTTATTTGCGCATGTGTGAGTGTGCGGGTGATTGAATTACGTGTTCAATCACTTGCGCATGATCGGAGCACAATAGGTCACTTCGGGGGCAACCTTTCATATTGAGCTATGTGAGGCATTTGTTTGATGGGATTGCGTGGCCTATAGTGAGTGATCAAAGCGCCACCAGGTCACTGCGCTGGGGGCCTTTCATATTGCGCGGCTCGTGTGAGCTGTTTGATAGGGTTACATAGTTCATGTAATATGCATGATCGGAGCATCACGTGGGTGGCGCGGGCGATGGTTCAGTTGCGCGCTCAGGTCAAACCACGTGTTTTGGATTGAGCGCAATGTGCGTGGTGCGTGACAGAATTAAGCGCACGTGTGTTGGCGCATGATTAAGTCCATACTCTATATAAGTAAGAGAGCCTTAAGCCCTCATTTGGTTTTCATTCCTTGGTTTAGTCTCGAGTTTTACTCTTTCTGGATATTTTGTATTCTAAAATTCGTGTTTTAGCGATATCGAGTGATCTAACCGTCCGATTGGGATGTTGTTTCTTCCTATGTTCATTATTTCGTGTGATCTTCATCCTGAGATGATGCTCGGGGATGGTGTTATTCTGGGAATGGGTGGTATTAGGAATGAGGGCTCTAGTCTTCGCACCAATCCCTTTGAGGGAGCAGTGAAGGTAGGATTGGGGAGGCGGCGGCGAAGGAAGTGAAGATGGTAAAAGAGAAGGTGTTACAAGTGGAGGGAGGTATTCCCCAACCAATCCTTCCTGAAGCCTCTGATTGGACGCTCCGCTTCTCACTTTGTGTTGATTTCGGGTTTGTGATTTTTCCTTTTAGGTTGTAAGTTAGGTTCTAGGTTTTCATTTTGGGTTGTAAGTTCAGGAGGTATGCCTCCGGTGATACTTGTAAAGAATTTTGGTTATAAATAAAAAGGTGTTTTTTTTTTGTTTATTGTGCTCTGGTATTTATTTTAACTTATTAATGTATTGGTCTATCTGATTTGTTGAACTTATTTAGGATTTGACTTAGCTTAGAGTTTCGGGATTCATTCCGAATTTATTTAGGGTTTATCCCGAGATTAATTTGCTTTATTGAGTTTTAGTTTGAGAGTTTACTTGGATTTGTCTGGTTCGTTGGGGGCATTTTTTTTATTTCATGATCCAAACAAGTCAGGGTCTTATTTTAGAAAGTTTTCTTTTGTTTGTTTAAAGTTTTAAGGTATTTTGTTTGAGTTTTTTATTTGATTTGAGATGACACTTGTTAGAAGTGTTTGAATTTAGGGTTTAATTTAAAGTTTCTAGATGGGTGTTAAGTGTTTGAATCCTATTGGCTTGTTTTCTTTGCTTTGGGTTTATGTTCCCTTGGAGGGGTGTTGCATGATTATTGGTTCGTCTAGACTAGTCATGGATTGTGGTTTTTCAAAGGGAGCATGTGTTTGGTTTGGATTTAATTAGATTGGAAGGGTTTAAAGGTGTGACACTTGTCACTCTGTGGTTTAGGAGGTATAGCTTATAAGTGTGAGCCAAAGGATTTTTTTTTTTTGTTTTTGAATTCTATTTCAAGCTTAAGATTGTAAAAGTTTTGGGGCATTTTTTTTGTGATTTTTGGGCATTCTTTGTTGATGTCTTTTCTTCCTTTTTGTTTTGTATCCCGGGTATTGAACCCAAAGAGTTATGATTACTAAGGATTATTGGGAATGGACGGGATTGGAAATGCATGGTAGCAGTCGAATTGCTACCATGCTAAGGGAAGCAGTGGAGGAGAAAAAGGTGGTAGAAAGGTGAGGCTGAGGCTGAGGACCATCTGGACGGGGCTGAGGAGCACTAGGTGAGGAGAGTCAAGATCGCTGACACTTCCTGCTGGAGGAATTCTTTGCTCGAGGCCGGGTAGGTACTCGTGAGGTAGAGTTCTCTCAATTTTTTTAGGCATTTAGGTTGTGGCATAGGTTTATTAGGATCTAGAAACCCTTTTAATTTATGTCGAACCTGCATTGATTATTGATTGTGTGCTCACTCATGCATCATGATCGTATCGACAGATATGTCACATTTCTATTTTATTGTTCTTCTCATATTTTGTGTGCTTGTTATGAATTATCATTGTGTATCTTGGTACATTTCATTGGCTTCTTGGTAGATTTTGTCTCTCTCTCACCATAGGCATGTGTGTTAGTCTTATTTTTCTTACTTGTGTTCCATTCAATAGGAGCCCCCGCAGCTAGCTATTAGCTCGGCATGGACTCAGTCCCATACTTGGTATTGTGTCTTGTCGGAGTTTCAGCGGGTACAATTGGTGTCTTTCAATTTTGGGCCGATCCTGGAGCTGGAGCCCTTTCAGATAGATCATGGGCTGATCGCGGCGATCTTGGAGAGGTGGAGGGAGGAGCATCAGGCACTTCTCTTACCAGTTGGTATGATGTTGCTAACTCTAGAGGACTGGGTCTGCATTACTGGTCTTCATTTTGAGGGTGAGCCAATCACGGGGTGGATGGCAGGAGAGTATTTGGCGGTGTGAGAGGAGATTTTGGGTGTACCATATAGGTCGAGTGGATTGGGGCCAGGTGTAGTTCTTGTCACTTGGTTCTTTGATACATTTGCTAGTGGCTTCATCCCTCTGAGGCGTCATTCAGAGGTGAGGGTGTCTTATGAGGTGCGTTGCGTGGTGGTAGCGGATCGGGAGCCCGTGGTTGAGTCGCGGTTGGCTGCAAAGAGAGTGCTTCGAGCATTCTTGATGCACTTCCTCGATGCGGTACTCTTTTCTTCTTCGACTCGGGGATGTGTTATTGGATTGTTTTTTATGTTTCTCAGGGATTTGGATCAGGTCTCTACTTACGCGTGGGGTACGACTGCATTGGAGCATCTCTATGAGCAGCTTTATCATCGGGGATGGCACATTACGATGATCGAAGGTTTCCTTCCCTTCCTCTAGGTGAGTTTTAGTTAATTGGTGTCATGGTGTCTCTATTTTTTTCTTGGTCATAGCAGCTATTCCACATTTCTTTTGTTGTTTTTGTTTTTTAATTTTAGGTGTATGATCATTTTTCTTTTCTTCGTCCGGGGGTTCCATTGGGGGTGACATTCATGTTTTCGCGGATGCAAGTGTGGAGCGCAGCGCTGCGGGGTCGTCGTTGGTCTTCTGATCTTCAGACCGCGCGGGGCCTCTTTGAGGACATGCATGCGGGGTAGGTATATACTACTATGCATTCATTCTATTTTACATTATTTTGAGTTTTTAGGCTCTAAGGATTCATTGATGGGTTGGCCTGCTTGTTTGATTATAGATGATTTGGAGGCCATACGCGGCCGAGGAGGATGCGGGTGTGCCAGTGATTCAGTCCAGCCAGCCCTTCTTCGACATGGACATATGGGTCCATTGTTTTGAGAAGGTGGAGAGGATCCACCTATCTCGGGTGGTGCGGTAGCTGGGGCTCGCTCAGGGAGTCCCTCCAGAGATTCGCCACAGGGTGGCGAAGAGGATGATCAGCCCCCCTAGCCGAAATTTTATGGAGCGGATGGCATTTCAGATGGCCGATTTTAGAGCTGGGGGGACCAGGGTGACAGGGGCGTGTGACGAGGCGGATGTCCAAGAGTATAGGAAATGATTTAGTACATTGGGTGGTGGGCGCCTCTTCACACGTCCTTTCCATGGGAGTGGTTCTTTCTCTATTAGCGGACCGGAGTCGGCATCGATATTGAGGGAGAGACTGGCTGCGTTGGAGCAGGGCCATCTCACAGCGAGCGTGCGGGGGGTGTTATATGCCCTCTATAGGGCGATGGAGCAAATGGGGTGTGCTCCTCGTCCGGATGAGGAGATGCAGCACTCCTTAGCCCTCTCAGTTGATCAGGCTAGGGGAGCGAAGGATGAGTTGGGGGTTCGGCTAGCGGAGACTCGACGGCTCCTAGTGAGTTAACTTATTGGTCAAATTGTTTATGTATTATGTAGACTTGGTCTTCCAGTCGTTCTGACATAGTTGTGGTGTCTTGTTTTATTTTGGGCAGTCTGAGAGGGAGGCCAAGGTCTGCAGTCCTGTGACGATGATCAGGTTGTTACGCAGTCAATCGTAGGCCGGCCGAGAGGTGGAGACCAGTTTGTGATCAGAGATTGATCGATTGGTAAGTGTCTATATAAACTTCGTTTTATTAATCTTTAACGTTGTGAGCTTGCCAACTGATGTGTTTATTGTTATTTGTAGAGATCCAAGCTCGCTACTGGAGGTCCCGTTACGACGTTAGATCCATCTTTAGTTGCTTCCTCCAGTCAGGAGGATTCAGTGATGGCTCAGCTTTCGGCTGAGCTGGAGCACTGGGTAAGTTCCATTTAATCTTTTAACTCGTTTGTATAAATGTATTAGTTTGTCGGGTGTTATTGTTTCACTTTTCTTAATAGTTTACTAACATTATGTGGTGTTTCAGCATTAGGTTGCCGAGGATCTTCAGACGAGGGAGGCGACTGCTACCTCTTTACATCCCAAGAGTCAAGTATAGTTTCTAGTTTCGTGTACTTCAGATGAGGTTATTTCATCTTATTTGTCCTAACATATTTTGTGTTGGCTTGTTTAGGGTTGTGCTGACTCTGCTCCTATTCCTTCTCAGGTATGTTCTGGTTATTGTGTTCATAGATTATTTATCATTATAGTGTTGTCTGATGTATTTGTTTGTTCTCATTGTAGCCGCCTACGTTTGTTGTTACCTCTGTGCCTCCTGCTGATCCAGTGACTGCTACGACAATTGAGCGACTTCTAGAGGAGAGGTTGGATCTGGTATGACTCTTTCTTTTTCAAAGTTTCTTTTTCTTGTTCATATATATATATATATATATATATATATATTGGTTTTCTTTGACTTGGTGTGGTTACGCAGGTTTGTCAGCTTGAGGAGGTCCGTCTAGAGGCACGCCACTCCCGAGGCAAGACAGATCATTGGGGAGACGCAGAGTCAGGATGACCTGTTCATTAAGATGATGGTTGCACAGAAAACTCAGGCTGAGGCATTAGAGGCAGTGCGTTGGACAATGCGGGCAGAGATGCAAGTGTCCCTAGATCAGTCTGAATCACTGATTTTTGTCACTTTCTACACCTTTAAACCTGGATTTTCCAAAGCCTTAGAGCTGTTTATAATTACTTTTAGCTTGTTTTACAGTTTAGGAAGAAATTGTAGCATAGTGAAGAAATCCAGTTAAAAAGTGCCATAAAGAATAAAAAATGAAGCCATTCATTTGGAGTTGAAGTAGGTGAAGCCCAATGGTCTGAAAAAGAGTTGTTGCTACTGTAATTTTAATGATGCAAGCTGCACTTAAAGCTCATAAGTTGAAGAGAGCATTTGCCAAATAGTGCTGAGACCGAAATGCATCCTATCGAGCAATGCTTTGTGGCAGCAATTGAGCCTATCGAAAGCTTCAATGAACTTTTCGATTGGTTCATAAAAATTGGAGTCACAACCTGTCGAAGTGGTGTAATAGAGTCCTCCAACCTATCGAATGGTTGTTTGAACCTATCGAGAGGCTCTGATGCTGAAAATGAACCTATCGAGCATCTTATCGAATGGTTGAATGAACCGTCGAGAACCTTTCGACTAGGATACACTGCAGAAGCCCTCAACCTATCGAGATGCCTTGAATACAACAGCTACTAAACCTGTCGAAGTGTTCAAATAGGAGCTTGAACCTATCGATTGGTTGGTAAACTTGATCAGCTGCAGCCAAGTGCATGAACCTATCGAATGCTTCAATAAACCTATCGATTGGTTCATGAAGCTGGAGCTCAACCTATCGAATGGTTGCAATTAAACCTATCGAATGCTTAAAGAATGCTGCAGTTTTGTACATATCGAGCAGTCCCTTAATGTATTAGCTTTGAACCTATCGAATGGCTCAATCCACCAACTTGTCAAAGGGTTCCTTGGACTACAAGCTTCATCCTATTGAAATGCATCAATATGAACCTATCAAATGGTTCACTTCAGCAACCTATCGAGCACTTCATGTATTAACCCTGTCAATTAGTTCAAGGCTGGAGCTGCAACCTGTCGAACTCTTCTATGAAACTTTCAACTGATCTTATCAAGCAGTCCTCTAGCTTGCACCTATCGAATGCATCTATTGAAGCCACAATCCTGTTGACAGCTTGAGGTTGCAACAAAAAAAATCAATGGACGGCAGGGGCAAATTTGGGAACTCCAATGCACAAGAAACTTTGCACATGGGTGTGAACTAATTTTTGGCAGGATTGCAAATTAGCTTCAGCTGGACACAAACAAAACCAGATCCCTAGCTCTTCTCTGATTGGTTGAAATTCTTAAACAGGGATTAAGCTTAAACTAAAATCCTCTCTTCTAATTGGCTGCAACTCAAGGCACATGGATCGATGCATGTGTATAAATACTCATCTATTCTGCTATTTTTCTTCAGCAAGGAAAGTAGGAACAAAGGAATAGCCTTAGTTCTCCATAGCTCATTTAGGTTTAGTTTTAGGTTTTATTTTTCCCTTTTTCTTTCCCCTCCTCTCTCTAATCCAGCCTGTTGAATTAGATCTAGATAGCAGCTCAGATCTGTTTTGTAGTTGTAATTTCGGCATGAAGAAATCTGGATCGATGCACAGACTACAGATCTGGGAACAATGTTATTGTAAGTTGTTTTTGATTGAAGCAATAAATTGTTGATTTTAAAGCTTAATAAATCTAAAGATCTTGTGGTCCCATTAGATTCTCGATCGGCTCTTGTGTAGATAGGCCAAGCCTACCACATCTCCGGTTGATCTGTTGATGACCATCTGATTTCCCTGGGTTTGATATGCCTGTGGGTGCCCGTGCCTATGGCCTTGCATCCACAGCATCTGTAGTGATTATCTTATTCTGATTGAAGCCATCGAAATGGAGGAAATCTATTTGATTATCTATGACCATTTAAGTGGACAGATCATAGCCATAAGATCAATCCAAACCACCGGTCTAAATCAGATTCTTATACCTTGCATTTGTGCTTGTAGCCAAATGAAGGATTGCTGTAAATCCCCAACTCTTAATCTGTTTTGCAATAAAAACCAGGCCCTAGCTATCTATTTCTCCCCATTTTATATTTTATTTCATCATCCATCTCCCTCAATCTTGTAGTTTTAATTCAGTTTTATAAATTAGATCTAGTGACACTTGAAAAGCTCTCTTTCTTCTAAGAATTGCCAGATCTGTATCTAGATCTAGAGGTCTACTATGCACCTTCTAGGTTTAGAGCACTACTCCTTGTGGGACAAACTCTTACTTATTAAAACTTGCTACAAAGGACCTTGTATCTTGCAGGTCTAGGATATTTTAGATGTGCTAAATCCATCCTTTGTTTTACTTTGATTTTATTTTCTTTCTTTTACTTCATAATAATCAGCACACTGAAATCCCCCAACAATCAGCTATAGTATCGTCTAATGAGGAGTGAGCGGGGGATACGTAGGTTGGCTAGTCAACTTGATGGATCAGAGTCGAGGGCTACGGGTTCTTCGATTGGGCAGTCTCGTCACACGTAATGTGATCGTGTTCGGGGTGATGCTCATGAGGATTCTGTCATTCATGAGATTCTTTCAAGGTATCCTCCTCATTCTCGATCGAGGTGGTCTGTTAGTCAGATGAGTAAGGGGGACTCTGTAGCAGGGGTCGCATTGTCTAGAGGTTTCGATGACTTCAGGTGTGGGGATTGTATTTTTGGTGGACTAGTCTATAGACCTCCGAGCTGATAATACTAGGGACAGCAGTGCTCGGTGATCGTCATTGGAACTTGGATGCTTCTTGAGCTAGCCCGGTGATGGTTGAAGGTTTCTTTGTACCTGCACAGGTAAAGGTAATGCTATCAGTAATTTTTGTTCTCCCCCTTGCTAATTGTAAAGGGGGGTGAGTGTCTCAGACCGGGGCCTAGTAGTAAAGGATGGATATGTTGCTCTTTTTCATTTCCTTTTTTTTTTCTTTTTCTTTTTGAGTGAAAATAATGCAACAGGGGAAGCAAATAACTAGAATAATAAAAAATAAAAAAATAAAAATGCCCCCAGTGTAGGAGCGTGGTAGGATCGGCAATATAGTGTCTTTGGTAGCATTCTCCGGATGGTGACTTCATTATTTCACATCTTCTTTGTGGACGGGTCGGCACTTATAAGGTGATTCTCCTTCTGATCCAAAAAAATTTCTCAATGTGCAAATACACAATGGAGCTTTTCTGGGTTTGAGATGAGCACTTTGGGTCTTTAAGCAGTCATGGGTATTTGGTGAGTTAGTTTTGAAGAAAGGTTGGTCAGTACTGTCATCGAACCGAGGGAGGTCTCTTTGATTAGGTTAGTTATATATCGGGGGTCTATCTTAGGGTGGTGATCATCATATCTCATAGTTATTAGGGAGAAGTATGGTAGGTATAGTAAGTGATTGCATCAGTCGTCATTCATCGGTTTTTTATTTCTTTTCTAGGAGTATCCTGTAAGGCTTTTGGTTTATCATTCGAAAAAGGAAGAAGAGGGGGGTAAGGTTCTGTGATGTGGGGAATAGTTTGTATCTAATGCTTTCCAAAAGGGGTGAGTAACAATATTTTTCTTAGAGGGATACGGGGTGCCATGATCGAGCTCTTCATCATATTTTGGTACCATCAAAGTCTCACATTCTATGGTTAGCAGGAGTTTGTCCTCCTCCCCGCTACTTTATGACGATATCTAGTAGTATGGGGACATCAGGGGTGCCCTCGCAGCCTGCTTATACATTTCTAGTAAAGTTACCAGAGATGTCCTCACAGCCTATTTATGCTTCCCTAAGCTCATTGACTTGTTCATTCGTCGTAATGCTCTAGTAGTATGGGGACATCAGGGGTGCCCTCGCAGCCTGCTTATACATTTCTAGTAAAGTTACCAGAGATGTCCTCACAGCCTGCTTATGCTTTCCTAAGCTCATTGACTTGTTCATTCGTCGTAATGATCTCACTCGATTTTTTGATATATGTATTTTTGAAAGCATCCTGCTAGCGCAAGAATAATGAGTTTTGATTGAACCTAGCATCTTCATTTTTTTTTGCTCCAACGTCTCCTCCAATGGCGGGGAAGGGGAAATGAGAATCGAGTGTTACTTATGCTTTTGAAAGAGATTAGATAGGTCACTAGTCCTTCAATTAGATTGCCCGAGTAAGAAAGTGGGCGATAAATTAGAGGTCTTAAGGGTATTATGAGAATTAATGACGTACGACCGACGAAGGGTAGTGATGATCACAGGGCTAAGGGTAGTATTTTCAAAGGTGCATGGCATTCCATGGGCTAGGGAGTTCTTCCCTATCCTGGTTTGCCAATTTGTATGCATTTTCAGGGTATACTGCTGTTATAACATAAGGGCCTTCCCAATTCAGTTTTAGTTTTCCTTTCGGATGGGCTTGCTTGGAAGGCATGATTTTCTTCAAGACTAAATCTCTGATATTAAAGGTTCATTCAAGGACTTTCTTATTGTAAGCCCTGGCCACTCTCCTTTGATATACCTGAGCTTGATCAGCTGCCCCTAGACATGTTTCATCGAGCTACTTTAGTTGTGCGAGTAGGGCAATTCTCCTCTTGTCTAAGGATAGCTCATCATTGAGTTAATTTGAAAGTTAGCTCCATTACTTGTCTAAGGATAGCTCCTCTTGCCTAAGGAGGTTGGGAGTTTGGCTGATGGTCGTACGAATAGAGGTCCTCTAGGCTCAGAGTGCTTCTGGTAGTCATTCAGGCTAGTTAGCTCCATTGCTTGTTTCTACTATGCATTTCAAAATTTGAATCAGCATTTTATTCGTAGCTTCCGCTTGTCTATTTCCTTAAGGGTAGAACAGTGATGAGTGGCATAGATTGACGTCGAACTTCTTGCATAACTTCTTCGTCTTTCCTGTGATAAACTGTGGTCCGTTGTCAGTGACAAACTTCTTGGGTACTCCAAACTTGGTGATGATATTTCGAATGATAAACCTTATGAGTGTTGAAGCGATGATTCTGACATAAGATTCAGCTTCTACCCATTTGGTGTACTATTCGATTGCCGTAAGGATGAACGCGTGCTTGTGAGTGTTCCCAACTGTGTCTGTGAAAGGTCTGATGACATCGAAGGCCCACATCGAAAACGGCCACAGCGAGGTCATAGTGCTCAATGCAACTGATGGAGCTTTGATAAGTGCAACGTGTTCTTGACATTGCTTACAGAGTTGGACGTAGAGGTGGCAATCTCTTATCATTGTCAGCCAGAAGTAGCCTTATCGTGTGATTTGATCAACAAGTCTCTATCTATCGGCGTGAGTGCCGTAGGCACTGGCATGTGCTTCTCAGATGATGTATTATCCTTTGGCAGTCGTGACGCATCGTAGCAGTACTCCTTTGGTGAAGGCTTCTTTGTATAGTATTTTGTTGAGTATGCAGAATCGGGCGCATCAGTTTCTTATAGTCTTTCGTTCAATTTTTGTGGCATATGGAGGGATGTATTGATGCTTCAGGAAGTTTCAGATGTCGAAATACCATGACTGTCCGTCGTCGATTGGTGATTTTTCAAATCTAAACTTAGCGACCTCGGTTTCTAACTTGACGTGCTTTTCTGGAGTGATTGCTTCTTTCGGTCCTGTGCCGATGGGGAGGATTGGTAGCTCTCTCTTGACGGTCCATGCTACCTTGTGGGTGGGTACTGTCAGCTTTTCGATGAAGAAGGTCTTGGTACTTTGTCCAATGGGTATTTGAATGATTGAGGCTAGCGTGGTAAGGGAGTTTGCGAGCTCATTTTCTAATCTACGAATGTGTGTGAAAGAGATTCTTTTAAATTTCTTTACCAAATATTGAGAGGTTTCTAGGTATGCCATTAGTCTCTTTTCCTTAGTTCTCCATTCTCCTATAACTTGCGAGATTACTAGCTTGGAGTCATCGATGGTTTTTAATTATTTAACACCTAATTGTAGTGATGCTCGTAGTCCAGTTATAAAAGCTTCGTATTCTGCGACATTATTAGTGACAGGGAAATCTAATTGAAAAGCCTTAGGTATAACAACTCCTTCCGAGCTTAGGAGGACTATCCCGATGCCTTTTCCTTTATGATTTAGCGCACCGTCAAAATAAAGGGTCCATGAGGTCTTATCGGGCTCTTCGTTATGAATCATGAGTAGGTCTTCATCGGGGAAATTTGCATGTATGGGCTCATTGCTCGAGAGTGGGAGATCTTCGAGGTAATCAGCGATTGCTTGTCCTTTGATCGACTTCCGTGTGACGTAAGTGATATCAAATTCTTGCAAGAGTATATGCCAGCGAGCGATCTTTCCTGATGTTGTGGAATTTTCAAATATATACTTCAAAGGATCCATTTAGGCCAGTACTAGTATCTCATGTGCTTCAAAGTAGTGCCATAATTTGGTTGAGGCCCATACCAATGCAAGGCAGGTATTCTCCATTGGAGTGTATTTTCGTTCGTATTCGATCATCATCCTACTGACATAGTAGATAGCCTTCTCTTTCTTGTCATCTTCTTCATATTGTCCCAGAATTACTCCCATTGCTTTGTTGTTTGTTGAGAGGTGTAAGATTAGGGGTCTTTCGGGGACTGGTGGCGATAGTATTAGTGGGTTAAGGAGGCATTTTTTTATATTATCGAAGGCTTGCTAACACTGGTCATCCCATTTGTACTCAACTCCTCCTTTAAGTAGTATGTAGAAAGGATCGCATCTATCTGAATGTTGAGAGATGAATCTCCTAATGAATTGCAATCTTCCTATCAGGCCTCGTAATTCTTTGATATTATAGGGAGGTGGCATCTCAAGGATAGCTCTGACTTTTACAGGGTCCACTTCAATTTCTCACTTGCTGACTATGAAACCGAGTAATTTTCTAGAAGTGACTCCGAAGACACATTTCTTTGGGTTCAATTTTAACTGATATTTCTTAGCACTTTGTAACACCAGTTAGAGTGCTCCAACATGTCATGCCCGCATTTGGGACTTCACTAGTATGTCATCAAGGTAGACTACTACACATTTATGCATCATGCCGTGAAAAATAGCCATCATGGCATGTTGATAGATGGCTCCTATATTCTTAAACCCAAAAGGCATGACAACGTAGCAATAAGTTCCCCATGGTGTTGTGAAAGAAGTCTTCTCTTGGTCGAGCTCTGTTAATTTGATTTGATTATACCTAGAGAAACCGTCCATAAAGGATAACATCTCATGTCCAGCAGTGTTGTCGACTAGAGTGTCAAGTAGTCTTTTGGGCATGCTTGGTTGAGGTTTCGAAAGTCAATGTAGACCTGTACTCTGCCGTCTTTCCTAGCGACAGGTACTATATTGGCGACCCACTTGGGGTAGAGGATGACTAGGATAAATTTGGCTTTGTGTAATTTGTCAACTTCCTCTTTAACTTGAAAGGCGGTTTGCGAGTGCATCCTACAGAGTTTTTGCTTAATAGGCTTTGCATCGGGTTCCAAGACAAGACGATGTTCGACTAAACTTGGGTCTAAACTAGGCATATCTTCATATGACCATGCAAAGGAGTCGAGGTGTTCTTGTAGGACTTGTACGATTTGTTGACATTCCTTAGAGTTGAGCATTGCACTAATTAGTAGTTCTTGGGTTTCTCTTCAGGGCCAAAGTTGATTTTTTTTTTAGGTTCCACGATAGCTTGGGTTTACTCATCAAAATGCTTAATGACCCGTTGGAAGTCCTACACCTCCTCGGCAATTGGTGTTTCTTCTTCATCATCGTTTAGCTCATATGCAGCAAAATTGCGACACTAGGGATTTGATTTTGCGAAAGGTAACCCTTCGTCGGTACAATTTATGACCGAGAGATCTTTGGTAAGGTGAAGGTCAAGGCTATTGATCCTTTTCTCAAAGTCATGAAGTATCTCGTCTGGTATGTGTTATTCACTGAAAAGTATGACTTTTCACCTCTTAACCTAGCCTATAATGGACCTTGAAGCCAACTAATAAATATGTGTTAAGTATGTTTGCAGTTGGTAAAAAAATGTACAGCTTAATGCAAAATCCTTGCTTTTTGGCCCAAAAAGAGAGAATACAAGAAAAGATGACAGCTAAGCCAAAGCATGATGGAACACCTTGGTAGTGCTTACCATGGTGAGTCACTATTACTGATCATCATTGACCAATCTAGCAAATGAATGAAGATTAGCTGAGAAGGGAGGAGACTCTGACAGTAACAAGTGCAATGCACTAGAGCAACAAAAGATGGACTTCACAGAGTTGAGGAGCTTTCTCGCGAAGCTAAAGATGCAATGGAAGAGGCCCTCACTGAGGTAAGGCACACAATCAAGAAGTAAGTTGTAGAGCCATCGTGAAGATCTTGTGACTTAAAACTCTCAGAATCTACACTCGCAAAGCTCTCGCGAAGATCAAGCCCTAAAGCAGCTACGCGTAGAACACTGTGAGCTCATATGCACAAAGAACCAAAAGTCACCTCATGGAGTTCTCGCGTGGCCCTGGATGACAGAGACGCCTAGAATTCCTCTTACATAGATCTTGCGCACCCTGGAGCCTTACAAGTTACTACGCGAGCACAGGAGCTCACCTGCGTGAGTACTTAACAAGAAAGAGCTTCTGAAGCTCTACGATGCGAGAAATCCTGACGCTCCAGATTATCTTCGCAACAACACAGCGATGCGAAGCAATTGCGTGATTCACTAAAAGTTCTACTGCGCGAATGAGCCCTTCCCATCAGCCAAAGCCAACTCCGCGAAGGCAAAGAAGCTGTGCGAATGAGCTAAAAGCAAATCCTAGCCCTGTGAAGCACGAACTCTCAACTTCTCAATTTTATTCAAGGACCTTTTGGGAATTTCCCAACACTAGGGTACACTTCCTAAGGCATGGATTTTAAGGCACACGTCTCGAGGCATTCAAGGGTTGTAACAGTGCCACGTCTGCTGAAAAAATTAGGGTTAAGCTCTTAAGAGCCAAGGCCATTTTCAAAGAGTATATAAGTTGTACTTAGAGTTTATTATTTTCATATTTCCTTATCCTCTGACAGCTGAGAGCTTTAGCAGGCTTGGGTTAGGGTTTTATCACCTCTGTTTTCCTATTTTTTCTTTTCTCTTAGCTTAGCACTTGCTGGCTAATCCCCCTGTAAGTAGTTAGGTTTATTTTTGTTTCAGTTTTGTAATAGATTTTTGTATACATTGGGATCTTGGACGAGCAGTTGTGTATGGGCTGCAGCCAGGAGACAGTTCATTATAAGTTTTGCTATTATCAATGAACTACTATTTTAATGCTTAATCAGATCTATAGATCTTATGGTTTCTTTAGATGTCTATAGGATCCATGTATTTGGGACTAGCCCATTTAGTTTCTAGTATGTCTTTTATTTACCATCTGATTTCCCTTGCTTTGATAGACACATGGAAAGCAATGCTGGATCTATAGTGAGATCCAAGGAGCTCAAAGGCCTGCTGACCATGGTGGTTGCAGCAGTTTTCATGTTCTTTCTCAAGCCTTTGTGGGATGGACAGACCAATGGGATACCCTGTGACCATTCAAGTGGACAGAGTATAGCCCTAAGGTTGTATCCATCAACATGTTTAAGAAGGATTCTTCTCCCCTTTATATGAGCTTCTAGAGCCTTGTGAGGAGGTTTGTACAGTAGCTGGCTCCCCTCTGTTCTACCTAATCGATATCAGATGTTAGATCTGATCTCATTTAGTAATTACAACTTGAGCCTGAGTCATTGCAGGCTATTTGTAGCAATGACCAGCTGAGCTAAAGGCCTTTCTCAACGTGTTGCATGGTCCTTTCTGCAGGCATTAGTGAGTAGTATGCCTTAGCAAAGCACTTAGGATCTTATGGGTTGGACTACCTATGGATGTTAGCCAGGTTTGTGCGCAGATTTGGGGAGCTTGTAGCACTGGTATTACATAGTGCTGCAATAGTATTCATGGCTAGAGCTGGTCTAGTGACTGTGGAAATGATCAGTCCACTCTTCTGGATTAGACTAGCGAATTTTTGGTTTAACTAATTGGATTTGACAGACTCTATCGGATACCTTGTGATCATTATAGTGGACAAAGTACAGCCTTAAGAGCGCTCCAAATGGCATGGGTTAAACTGGGAGCTTATACCTTGTTGAGGCTTTTAATTGCGTCTCAGCAAGGAGCACTGCAAAGACAGACTAAATTTGAGTTACATTACTGTATCATTAACTCTAACTTAACTTGCTTACTTCTCATAATTTTTATATTTTATTTTGACACACACTACCACCATCTTCTTCTCAACCCTTTCTTTAGGATAGGCCTGCACTTTATTTTTCCTTTTTGTGTAAATTTAGTGTAGTCGTGACACCCAACTCCCTTCTCTTCGGATTGTCAGATCTGTAGTCAGATCTGAAGGCCTACTATTAGTGCCCACTTTGGGCTCTTGATCATTTTCTCTGTGGGACAAACTCTTACTTATCAAAACTTGCTACAATAGACCTTGAATCTTGCAGGTCTAGGATTACTTTGGTTGTGCTGAATCCATTCTTTTATATTGCTTTGTTTGCAATTGATTTCCACCATACAATAACATAAGCACACTTTCACACCAAGTAGCCAAAGCAACAAGTTTTTTGCGTCGTTGTCAAGGAATTTAGATCTTTTTAGTAGACTTGAGTTGTACTGTAATTTAGACTAAAAAATTCTTTGTAGCTGTGTTTAATCTAGAATAAAAGTACTACTGATTCTTCGTGAAATTTTACAGAAATGGATAACAGAAGAAGGGAAAAGCTAGAGCTGCAAGTGGAGAGTAGCTAGCTCTGTTTGCACTTTCATTCCCCTAAATCTCATGCCATTTATGTTGAATCCCCTATTATCTTGTTTAGTGTAAATTTGTGTAGTTATTATTTTTGTTGTGTTAAATTCTTTTTGTGTGCCTGTAAGCATTTTCATTACTATTGGTGAGTGTATGCTTGGTAGAAGGTCCTTAAACCCTGACTTCGAACCCCCAAATCCGGAGGTGGAAAGGATCCTTAGACCTAGACACACCACATTGAGCCCTGTTGTTGAGACTGAAATAGACACCATGGCTAAGAGGCAAAGGACATTAAATGAATATAATGCACCTAGGGAGTACACCTCTCCCTTCTGCATTCAGTTTCCCTCTGTTGAGGGGAACTATGAAATTAAATCCTCCACCATCAGTATGCTGCCTTCATTTCATGGGCTAAGTAAAGAAGATCCCTACAAGCAGATTGACCAATTTTTAGCACTTTGCACTACCTTCAACATTGCTGGCTTTGGGCCTAAGGCCACTAAATTAAGGCTTTTTCCTTTTTCACTAAAGGATAAAGCCAGCATATGGTTATCAAAGCTCCCTTCCAACAACATACAGTCATGGAGTGACCTTCAAACCAAGTTCCTGGCAAAAATTTTCCCTATGAATAAAACAAGCCAGATGAGGACAAAAATTATGTCATTCACTCAGTCCTCAACTGATAACTTTAATGAAGCTTGGGAAAGATTCTAGGAGATGTTAAAACAATGCCCCCACCACCAAATCCCAATGTGACAGCTTGTCCAAGTGTTTTATCAAGGAATTAATGCCAAGAGCAGGGATATGGTGGATGCTTCCTGTGGTGGTAGCTACCTCCACAAGAACATTGAGAAAGCTTTGGAGCTATTTGATATAATAGGAGAAAATTCCATGCAGCAGGAATCTTTGTCACGCAATGACCGCTAGATTTCAGCTAAAATGGTGAAAGAAGCCACCCCTAGAGGTGGAATATATGAAGTAAAGGTGCAAGGTGATTTGGAGTGAAAGGTGGACAACCTGAGCTTGAAGTTTGACAAATTGATGAATGTGATGCAGCCCCGGATGGTTGCACAGGTGGAGGAGGCATGTCTGATATGCTAATCTCCCACACATTCTATTCATGATTGTCTATCTTCCAATCAATTTCCAGATTTTGTTATGGAGCAAGCCAATACTGCACAAACCATTGGCCAGCAACCTGCTAGGTATTCCTGGAGGAACCACCCAAATCTGAGGTGGAGACAAGACCCATATCCTCAACCCCAACAGTAGGAAATGGTAGCTCCTCATAGACCCCAGCACCAGTTTAATCAAGGTTACCCACCAAGGAAAAATTTCCTGTTACCTACCCCATAGTCTAACCAGTTTGCTCTGCCCCCACAACAACCCAGATCCTCTTCATTTGAAGAGTAGATGATGGTTTCAATGCAAAATCTGGGGAGCCTAGTTCAGACTGTCAATTCTCATGGACAGAGCATAAAAAAGATTAAGGACCAGCTTGATCAGATCTGTAATGTTTTTAACAGGAGAGAGGAAGGAAAATTGCCTAGTCAACCCTTGACAAATCCGAAAGGTCAGTTTATGATTGGTGATGCATCCTCTACTAAAGAGGAAGCTAGTGCCCAGTGAGCCAAGTACTGGTAATAATTGTATCATATGTATGGAAAATTTGTGTTGAATTGTGTTCTTTAGAATTTTGTTGGTTGTGGTTTGTGTGTTATGTTGGTTTGATTGTTTTGCTTTGTTTGTATTTTAATTGTTTGTCAATGAAAACATGTGCCTTTGTATCATTCGAATCGGCTGTGTTTGCTGATGAATGGCTAAATTACCCTGATCATGATTTACATGGAGATTGAGCTGGGAAAAAAAAACTATTTTAAGACTCTGCAATGTTGATGAATTGTTGATTGAAAGTGGCCATAAATTTGGAATGAGAAAAATGAAGTACCTGTCTGTAGCTTGGTGCTCATGCATAGTGGAAGGGTGCACAACAACAGGTGGCACCAACCAATGTGCTGCACTAAGTTTAAAGAGTACAGGCTATGCAAGAAATGCTCTCTTACTGAGTTGGAAGGCTTGATTTTGCTGCACGAGCCATCTTTTGGCTCCCTCACGTGCTAGAACAACTAAGCACTGACAGAAAAAGTATCTCGCGGAGTTGCTTTCTACTCCACGAGCTGAATTTGTATGCAAAGAATGCCTTGTGTATTGTTTGGCGTGAGCACCGCGCGAAGTACATTTCTGATGTAAAAGGATGTCTCGCTCACCTACACCACTGTCGCCAACTCTGCGAAATTCACTAAGTGTCAAATGCCCTGCTGAGCGACAGAGACTTTCGCGGACATAAAAGCCATCTGCGTCACAATCCTACTCGGCGAAAGCCATAAGCCAACTCCGCGAACCGCGGGATTTGCCCTTTATACTTAGTGAAAACCCTCATTTGTTTCATTTTCTTCCTCTGCCCTAACTCGCTCTGCCCAAAAGCACTCCCATCTTTCTCTGTTTTCCTCTCCACAGCTTCAGCACTCAACCTAAAGGCTTTTCCTCTTACCATTTTGCTCCCTGGTTGTTCCTGGTTACTTCGAGCAAGAGTTGGGGGGATTTGAGCCACTGTGCACACTTCTAAGTGGAACCCTAGCTCGCATTGGGTAAGCCTTGCAACTCTCCCTCTGTGCTTTGATTTCTTTAGTAAATTAGAGAGAGAGAGAAGATAAATTGTGTTATTTTGGTGCCTATTTAGAGTAATCTACATTCTTTGAGGTCTGTGAACCCTAATTTTTAGATCTGGAGCACCTATAGCCAAGAGTTCAAAATTCATTGATACATTGGCGGGTATGTTGAACCCTGCTCCTAGTGGCAGCCCTGTGGCCACTAGGAAATCTACAAGGATTGCAGAGGCCTCCATATTGGAGACCTCTGAGGTGCCTACACCTGGTGTTGCTCCCTCAATCTTAAAAGAAAAAAAGAAATCTGCTCCAAAGAAGAGGGCCAGAGAGCACCCACCTGCTATGAGCCCTGAAAAATAAAAGAAGCAAAAAAAGGGCAAGGCTACGACCCCTGTGGCCCCTGAGGTTGAGGAGGAAGTAAGTAATGAATACCTCAGGGTCCCCAATGACCTTGTAGAAGCAATCCCACTGGAGGCTGAGACTATTTTTGACAAAGCCTATTTTGAGGACCTACCAGTGACCTCTGCCTCCATTGAATATTTGACTAAGGTAACTCTGCTGCCACTGTTGAGACCCTCAATGCAACTGGTGTTCTCAAGATTAGTCAGATTGTTTTATCAGAATATGAGATTGAAGACTGATGATGATGGGAACCCAACACTATTAGTACTGATCGATAATTTTGAAATGTTGTTTAACTAGTCTGACATTGCAAGGGTACTAGGGATACCAGCTGGGTATGACCCTAAGTTTGGCTTGGGATATCCCCTGACTGCCACCATTACAGAAATAGCCAAGGAACTTACTGGAGGGATCATGGCTTCAGGTTATTTGATCAGGAAGAGAGATTTGCACCCCAATATGAGGCTCATGGATGCAATATTGAGGAAGAATATTTATTGCTCGGGTCACGAGCAAGAGAGGAGGCCCCCCATAGCTGATTCCCTCCTTTCATTTCACAGAAACCACTACTTGGATGCAGTTAGTGTTTGAAGGGATTAGGGACCTGTGTGAGAAGGTGAAAGTACAGAAGAAACCACATGCCCTTCCCTATTGCAGGTTGATTACTGCACTGTTGAAGGATGGGAAATACCACTTCAAAAGGGAGGAGGAGACAGTTCCACTGAACCCCAAACAAAGTGGAAAGAAGCAGTGGGGTATCAGTGGCACCACTGATACACCAAACAAAGTGGAAAAGAGGAAGAAGAAGGAATTATTAAGAGAAGCAGCCCCCACCATTGCTGCTGCTACTGCACCCTCTCCATCACTTGTGCCAAGCTGCACCACAGTTACCACCCTTGTCATACCCCCTATCCCCACCCCAGTTCCAACCCCCTTAACACCACCTCCCTCCTCATCCCAACCATCCCAGCCCCACACAAGCCCAATACCCTAACCTGAGCCACTACAACCCACATTCACCATGGCCACCCTACCCATTACCACACCCTTACCTATTTTTCCAGTCCATACCAGCCCACCTGTGAAAATTGCCTACACCAAAAAGAGAAAATTATCCGAAGGGAAGACTCACACACAACCCCAGCTCACTTATCTTTCCCAACCTATTCCTACCCCTGACACCACAGCCATACTAGATCCAATATCCACACCTTCTGAACCTGAAACCTACACCTTTGAAACCCACCATCAGCCTTTTGACACCTCCCCCACATTTGTCCCTTACCCATTCCAACCCATAGACTAGCCTATTCCATTTCCTACTTCCCATGAGTCACTAACAGGGGGAAACTTTTCCACTACGATGTCCACTATTCTAGAGGGCATCAACCTTGAGTATACCCCTCTCCCAGACTCCCCACACCCCCCTCACATTGACCTCCACATCATACACCACCATGGGTCACTACCTTCACCCATAGGCCCACATCTCCATTCTAATCAATTTCACCTATCCAACCCACACCCACAGCCATACCTGATTTACTACCCTAAATCCTGCACCTCCTACTGTCCCTCCTGTCCCAAATGCTGTCCAATACCCAAACCCAATCATCCATAGAAACATATATTAACTCCATAACCCCCACATTCTAGCACCAGGCCTACTTAGAATCCAGCCTCCAAGCCATCCAATCCACCTTGGCCAATTTACCCCAACCATCACAGTCGCCAACTATCCATACCTCCCAACCTTTACCTACTCCACTCCTTTCCACTTTCACTGATGCCATTACCCACACTGAGGATGAACCTATTCCAGAGGGCCCACCTGCTGTAGCTACCTCTGATGCTATGACTGATGTGGATGATCTAATACTCATAACCTCCAAATCCATCCAAACAGACTCTGATCTGGAGCCCCACCCTAAGCCTCGACACACCATTTCCAAGAACCCCCCTTGTCATTCTCGACTAGTCCTTCTTCAAGTGAGGACCTCCCCTTGGTTCTTGCCTCTTCTTTTCCCAGCCCTCTATACTCCACCCTCCTTCTTGCAATGCAGTCCCATCCTTACATCAAGCGGGAGGTTATTAAAGGAATGACTACTCTTAAGACATCCTATGAAGCACAAATTCAATGTATGAAATGGGGTACCGAGCAGCTGCTAAGGGACATTAGGAAGGGCTGGAAGAATATGTTGCATCTTTACAAAGCCCAAGAAAGTTCAGCTGCAAAAGAAAAGCTCAATGCTGAATCAGAAAAAATGGCTGCTGCAACAGAAAAATTGAGAGCTCATGCCTTAGAGAAAAGATTGAATGCCTCCAAGGAGATCAGGGCACTCCTTATTGGCTGAGCTGAATTGGCTGAACAGAGAGCTAAAATCCTTGAGAGGCAACTAGCTACCGTAACTGGGAGAGTCCCCCCACCACCAACTGTACAGCAGAAGAAGGACAAAGGTAAGGGGGTTAAAATTAAGAAAGAACCAACTGACCCTTAGAGGATTGATGTTTGCACATGTTTTGAGTTAGGAGTAGTGTGTTGTACATACATTTTATGATATAATGCAATGTCTTTTTGTTACTTCTGTGTACTTGTTCTTTGTTTCATTTTTGTTTGTTTGTTTGTGCGTCTGTCAATGTATTGTGTATTCTTTTTCTCTTTTTGTAGTTTATGTTTTGTTAATTTTTATGTTTTATGCTTGCTGCACATCTCACCTTTGAATCAGTGAGGACACTGCTCCTCATAGGTTTGGGGGTGTGGCAAGCTCTACCAATGAAATAGTTAACCTAAGTGCAGCAGATGCAAGTGAGCAAAACAGAAATAGAACCATGTTCACCTAAGAATCATTAGAAAAATGAGAAATTTAAAACTTTTGTAGACTTTTAGGCATTACAATCTTTTAAGTTTTAACTTTTCCTTGATGTGAACACCAAGTAAACTCACCTATATCAGTACTGAGTGAATCATTAAAGAGAGAAAAAGGTAAGGACATACTTAAAAGTTTAATGGAAGACCATAACCAGTGAGAGTTGGGCTTACAAAAAAAAATTTTCCTTCCTTCGAGGAGTGGCTGAGGCAATTTATCTAGCTCTAAGGACTGGCGAGGCGATACCCTCACTAGAAGTGTGCAACCATGAGATTCGTGACGATCCCGTCGCGGCGATGCGCTCGCTTGCAAAAATATAGAGTCGCCACCCGGAGCTTTTGGTGTCCTGGGAAACCTAGTTCATTTTTATGAGCACCAATGTGCTAAAAATATGACGTTGAATCCAGTTCACACCAAAGGCTCTCGGGTAGGGGCTTCGGTTATTGATCGGGGAGGTGTTAGGTACCCGATCACTTAACGCAGTCTCTACTAATGGCCAACACAAAAATAAAGTAAATGAAAAGAAAATGGCTTCCTCTTGCCCAAATGAGCCTTAAATCCTATTTATGCCCCTCCGTTCCTACCAAAACTCCAGCGGCGTAACGGCGTAAATGGGAGGATGGGAAGAGCTAAAGAAGAGATAGGAGAAGAAAGGGGAGAGTCAGACCCCTGGGGCCCTTGTAGCACCGTAGGAGAGCCTTGCGTTGGCTTGCTTTTAATGAGCTCTTGAAGGCTTGTATGGTGGAAATAGGAGTTCTAACCTCTAAGGCTTGCTAGCTAAGAGGTAGAGAGGGAAGGTAAATGGGTAGCATGTACCTAAACTAAGGGATCTAAGGTAGAAAATATTACTCAAAGGAGGTTTTGGAATTCTAGAATTTGTATGGGCAATGGTGCACCAAATGGAGAAAGATCTTCTCACTTTAAGCTCTTTCTCTCTTAGGTAAAAATTCTCAACCCTTAAACCAAGGGGAGGGGCTCTATTTATAGGAAAAGGGTGAATTAGGAGAGTGTTTAGATGTTAATCAAGTTTAGAAATTAGATAATCTAGCATCTAAGGTTTCCTAGGGTTTCAAGGGTATAAAGAAGTGTGAAGATGGGCTTTAATGGTGGATGATAGGTTAATGGTTTAGATCACTCATGGGTTGCAAATAGGTGTTAAAAGGGTGCAACAAAGTTATCAAAACACACCCCAAGGACTGAGGTGGTCAATAAGTCAAACCCTAGCTTTGAAATTCGAGGCAAAAAAGCTCAGATGTACAGTAAAATAGTGGGCGAGATTTCTTAGAGGTTGCAAGCCCGCACGGAGCAAGGGGACCCAATTATACCTGGGTGCAACTATTGGTTGTGCTAGGACATTTCTGGGGGAAAAAAGCCTAGCGCAACTATTAGTTGCGCCAAGCAAATTCTGGGGGAAAATGGCTTGGCGCAACTATTAGTTGCACCAAGCAAAAATTCCTCCAAAATAGCATGATTTTCAAATGGTTATAACTTTTGATATATAACTCTGATTGAGGTGATTTTTGGCTCGTTGGAAAGATGGAGAAGTCCTCTTTCTAATGGTATATGATCTAATATGAGTAGAAGAACTAAGATAGTCCTGGTGCACCACTCTTCATTCATTTCCCGGAAAGGTTAGGTTTAGGGTTCGAAATGGGTTCTAAGGGTCGAGATTGGTTTCTAAAGGTTTGAGATAGGTTCCTAAGGGATCTAGGGTGATTCCTAAGAGTTTAGGGTGATTCCTACGGGTTCCATACATGCCATCAAAAGCTCGAAAATGCACCTCTCTCGAAATGTGTTTCGATCAGGCCTTAGGCCAAATTTGGGTGTCTATAGACGCCCTTCTTTGGTATCTGATCACTAATGATCGAATGCCAAAGAAAAGAGACATCTGAAGAGGCCCAAGGCATTAATAATGGGTCTGCTATATTCTAAATGAACTTCAAACATCATATGAGTAACATAGTGAGAAAACGAAAGCCCTGGATGCTAGGCTAAACATTCGTTTCTCAAGGTAATCGGTCCCCAAGCACTAGCGACATTACTGGGCATAATCGAGGTGGAATGAGTTGTGAAAGACCTGCATGCCAGGCTAAACATTCACTTCTCAAGATGATTTGAAGGTATTTGATGTTTAAGATTCATTCTAAATACAACAGCTTCGTATGTAAGAGGGGTCATCGACCCACATTCAAAGATAGGCACTAAGCAAAACTACACAAGGCTCCACAGTTTGCGTCCAATCCTATAAGGCATTTGATTGCCCCATGTGACTGGTCGCAGGTGCCCCTACCTAAAGCAAGGTTCAAAATCTCTGGGTGAACCCAACGATCCCGAAGTTTATTTTGCATGACTACCCGAGTGGAGCGAATAGAAGTCGCAACGCTTTTTGGGAGGACATGCCATTTTCGAAAACATGCCCCAGATCAATATGACGTAGAGCATCCAGCTTCAAGTACTGCTAAATAGATCAAATAAATCATTGGGTGTCTCCCAAAAAGGGGCATCCAATCCTGGCTTCCGCCGACAATGATCATAAACATCAGTTAACTATACATAAATATGCACCCATCAGGGGCTATAAGCAACAACAAAGGCGATGGAAGCCTCGACCCGGACCTGCCCGAGTATAATTTACGAGAATAAACGACCATCATATAGATATCCAGTTGCATGGCGTACACTTTATAGGGATACCGCTGCCCATACAGGTTTTAAGCCTGCAGAAAATAAAAGGGAAATGAACCCTTCTGAATGCATGGTTGCACATAGTTTGGTTGATACGTAATCTCATTCTCAATAGGTTGGTCTCAACCAATGATTGACCTTTTCCAACAGAGAATCTGAAGCTTAAGATACTTAAGTTCATATGAATCCAAAATAGAGCGCTCATCGCAAAGATTTAGTAGTGGAGTCGACTCAATCGAAACATTGACTGTTTGATCGGGACTGACACCGTTACTCCTTCCTTGAAGTAGGATATAGAATCCAAGGCGTGCCTTAGACTTAGGACGTTACTATAGCACAGTGGTGTTGCTGATAAAATATTGACATTTTACCGCATCAGAACACGCATGTGCGTAGCTCTGTGGGGAAGCACAAATTTATTTTTTCTTTTTCAAAATGATTTTCTCTCCATTTTTTTTTAATAGACCTGACGTTAGTGGTGAGATGCTTCATCTGATCTATCCATCGCTGAAAAGTTGCCCCCTTCGATGCTTTGGACCGTGTGATGTTCCTGCATATTCTCGAGAAAAGGTCAGTCCCTTTTTTATTTATACATATAAAGAAAATGCATCCTAAACAACAAAAGGAAAAGTAGATTTCTACCTACATTTTTTCATTTTTAATATATTTTTTTGGATTTTTGTTTTCAGAGATTTTTTGTTATTTTTCTTCATTTTTGAGATTGAAATATGATGCTAGAAATATGAGTAGAAATATATGCACATTTTTTTGGTATTTGGATTTTTCTTGATTTTTTTTTTTTGACTTTCTCTCTCTTTTTTTTTTATGCCTTGACAGTGAGACGGAGTAACGGGTCCCATTTTGAGCATCGTTGAACTCTTTTATCCAGTTAGACTTGAGTGAGTTTCTGGATTTTACCAAGGCCGGAACGTCAATCCCTTCGGATTGACTCAAACCTTTCTCCTTACCGTGAGTCATACGTTTAACAAAGCAGTTTTGAAGACACACTTGGTTGGAACCCGATTTGAACTAGCATGAGCGGCCCTGAAAAGGGGATCAGGGAGAGTAACCAAGAGGGCTCGTCAAACATTAATCTTCTCAATCAGTCCAAACCTTTCTTTTCTTTTCTTCTTTTTTTTTTATCTCCTTTTTCACCTGTGGTGCCTTTTCGGGTTTTCACCACGTCCATGGGTTTAGCTCTCTTACCCCAAGCGCCCTTTCGGGTTTTCACCTGGTCCGCACAAACTCGCTGTATTTACCTGTAGCACCCTTTCGGGTTTTCACCACGTCCATCTTGCATTGAGCTTGTATTTATATTTTATTTTTTCTCTTTTTTTTTCATTTTTTTCATTTTTTTTTTTAAAGCCACGACATAGACGTGAATTCCATCATAGCTGGCCAGATGGGGTTCTGGTGTCGTCCCACAACGTGGCTTGTGTTGACTTAACAAATATTATGACTGCTTGTGAACCTAAAAGAGGGCTCTCATTAGGGTGTAGCTTGGCCATGGGCTAGGTTAGGATTTGAAGGTATGCCAGGCTAGAAGGGTTTCCATGATACGACTTCAGTTTTCTCAACATACTTTCTTCCTTGGGGGGTTTTTACTATACATGCCCCGTGATTCTTCTACATTTTTTTTTTCTTTTTGCTCCATTCTAGGCAATCTCTTTTTGAGGTTTTGCTTTTTTGATTGTTTTGGATTTTGATAGTAACTTTACTTCCCTTTTTTGTATATGTACACAGATTTTTTTGGGGAAGGTGGTTATTGAAAGAAAGGCCCAAACTCAAATGGGGTAGCAAAGGATATCATCATTTTTAGAGATTCTTTTTAGCTATTGTGTTTGGAATGATGGCCTCTTTTGGGTAGTTCTTAAACAGTCACGTATCTGTTTTACCAATACTTACCTTGACGTGATAGACTAAGAGTAGAATCGTCAGACGTATCCAGCATTGATGGGCTTAGAAAGATGATCTCCGTCCATGGTGGCAAGGCGGATGGCGTATCTTGGTAGCACCTTTCGAACGACATAAGGTCCTTCCCAATTTGGCTTGAACTTTCCTCTCGGATCGGCATGGGGGGATGGGAAGATCTTCTTCAACACAGTGTCTCCTACCTTTAGATCTCGATTGCGGGCACATTTATTATAAGCGCGTGCGATTCGCCCCTGGTAAACTTGAGTGTGACACAAGGCTAGGAGTCTCTTCTCGTCCAATAAGTTCAACTGTTCAAAGCATGATCTTTCTCTCTTCACTTCGGGTAAGCCTGATTCCATGATGATTCGGAATTAGGGTACTTCAACCTCTACCGGTAGGATGGCCTCGATTCCATACACAAGGGAGAATGGTGTTGCCCCTGTAGTGATACGAATTGACATTCTGTAGGCCCATAAAGCAAACGACAACATTTTGCTCTAATCTCGATAAGTGACGATCATTTTCTCGAGGATGCGAACGACCGTCTTGTTCGTAGCTTCTACGGCTCCATTAGTTTGAGGCTGATAAGGTGACAAACGATGGTGCTTGATTTTGTATTACTCACAAAAGGCTCGGATGCGCTTATTCGTAAAGTTTGTGCTGTTTTCCATGATGATATCTTTGGGGACTCCAAATCGGCACACAATATTATTCTTGAGGAATTTCTCGACGGGACTAGCCATGATGTTGGCATATAACGCCCCTTCCTCCCACTTGGTGAAGTATTCAATGGCGACAAGGATGAAACGATGCCCGTTCAATGCTTTCGGATGAATCATTCCGACGACGTCAAGGCCCCACGTGGAAAATGGCCAAGGAGTGGTCATGCAGTGTAGATCGATGGCAGGAGCATGTATCAGACTAGAGTGTTCCTGACACTTCTAGCATTTCTGAATATGTTGGCAGCAATCTGATTCCATAGTGGTCCAAAAGTATCCCTACTGCAGAATTTTCTTTGCAAACATGTGATCGCTGACGTGGGCTCCGCATACTCCCTCGTGGATCTCCTTCATAATATTGATTGCTTCACCTTCTGTAAGACACCTGAGCAAGATGCTATTGTAGGATCGCTTATAAAGGCACTCCCCGCAAATGACGTAGCCTGCCGCTAGACGTTGAATGGTTCGTCAGTCAATCTTGGATGTACCCTCAAGGAAAGTTAGGGTCTTGAGGAAATTCTTGATATCAGAGAACCAAGGTGGCTCATCATCAGGCTTCATAGGTTCCTGAATCAAGAGGCAGAAGGCCGGCTTATTCCTCTACTCGATCATGATCGGCTTCATCTCAGCACCGTATGGGGTTTCTATCATTGGTGCCAAAGTTGCTAGTGCATTAGCAACGCGATTCCTTATCCGGGGACATATGAGAATGCCACATCTTGAAAGCAAGCTATCAGGTCCTCAAGGTGCTCATGATAAGGGATCAGTTTCTCATCTTTCATCTTCCAATTACCATTTTTTTAGCATATGATTAACTATGAATCGCCAAACACTCGGAGGTGAATTAGATTCAGATTGAGAGCCGCCTGCAGACCAGCAACACAAGCTTCGTACTCAGCCATGTTGTTAGTGCAAGGGAAGTTGAGCTTGATAGAGACGAGTACGTGGGATCCCTGTGGCAAAATCAGAATGGTGTCAACTCCCTGACCCTCGGTATTTGTTGCCCCGACAAAGTGTATTACCCACGATTCCTCTGCTTCTTCAGTATCATCTTCCATCATGAACAGGATGTCTTCATCGGGGAACTCAGTTCTTAAGGGCTCATAGTCCAACAAAGGATTGTCAGTGAGTGCTTACCCTTTAATCGACTTCTTAGTGGCGTACGTGATGTCAAACTCAGATAACAAAAGCTGCCATCGTGCGGTTCGCCTAGTGAGAGCTGGCTTCTCAAACAAGTATTTCAACGGGTCCATTCGGGCTAAAAGTAGAACAACTTGAGATAGCAAGTAATGGCGGAGCCTCTGAGTAGCCCATACAAGAGCCAGGCATGATTTCTCTATATGAGAATAACGTGTTTCATAATTGGTAAACTTCTTGCTCAGATAGTAAATGGTCTGCTCTCTTCTTCCCGTCTCGTCATGCTGCCCTAAGACACATCCCATCGAAACTTCTGTCGTGGAGAGGTATATTAAGGGTGGTCTCTCGACTCAGGTGGTACCAAAATCGGTGGGTTACGGAGGTAGCTTTTGATTTTATTGAACGTTGCCTAACAGTCGTTGTTCCATTCAACGGGCGAGTTCTTCCTTAGTAGCTTGAAGATCGATGTGTAGATTGAAGTTAGTTATGCAATACACCAACTGATATATTATATTCTGCCCAAGAATCCTCTAACATCCTTCTCAATAGACGGTGGCAACATTTCTGTGATAGCTTTGACTTTGACTGGGTCAACCTCGACACTCTCCTGCTGACGATGAACCCCAACAGCTTTTTAGACATAGCACCAAATGCGCACTTCTGTGGCTTCAGACATAACCTGTAGTTCCTCAATCTCTCAAATAGCTTTTGAAGATTTACCAAGTGATTACCTCGCTCTGGTGACTTGGCTATCATATCGTCAACGTACACCTCAATCTCTTGGTGCATCATGTCATGAAACAGTGCGGTCATAGCTCTCTGGTATGTTGCACCAGCATTCTTTAGGCCAAATGGCATGACTCGATAGCAAAAGGTTCCCCATGGAGTAATGAATGCAGTCTTCTCCCGATCGACCTCTGCCATTTTTATCTGATTGTATCCTGAGAATCCATCCATAAATGAAAGCATCTTATGCTTAGCAGTGTTATCGACCAAGATGTCGATGTGTGGCAGTGGGAAATCGTCCTTCGAGCTTGCCCTATTCAAATTGTGAAAATCAATGCACATGCAGACCTTTCAATCCTTCTTTGGCACCGACACAATATTGGCTAGCCACTGTGGGTACTTGGATACCATGAGGAACCCCGCGTCACACTGCTTGATGACTTCATCTTTAACTTTCAACATCCACTCGAGTCGGAGACGTCTCAACTTCTGCTTAACCAACTTCATATCGGGGTAGAGAGGCAACTAATGCTCGACCAAATCGGTTCCCAGACGAAGCATGTCCTCGTACAACCAGGCAAAAACATCTTGGTATGATCGAAGGAAGTTGATCATGCTTTTCCTTTCTTCAAGAGATAGCGACGTTTCGATTTTAGTTATTCTGGGAATCTCCTCAGTCCCTAAATTGACGTCTTTAGTTTCCTCAACAATGGGGGTAGGGCCATGCTCAAAGTCGACGAACAGGTCAAGGAGCTCATTGGAGGGCTCCTCCAAAGGACTATCCTCATCCAGACTCGTAACACCTACCGCTTCCTGTATTTCTATAGGGAAGGGGTCGATTTTATGTGGGACAGGTATTTCAATTAAGACATCCTTTTGTGGGACTTTTTCTGGAGTTTTAAATGACGATATTTTTAGACTCTGGATTTTTTCATTGTTTTTGGGATTTTGTATTTTTTCCATGTTTTTGAGATTTTTGTTTTTTTCGGAGACGAACCCTTGGCAAGGCGAGTTGTTATATATACAAGGTATTGCCAGCCAAGGGTGTTGAGAACTGGAAAATACCATTTTTCACCCCTTAATCTGGGCCTTGATAGACCCTTGAGAGAACTAAATAAGTATTTTAAGTGCCTATGTTGCAGCTAACAATAAAGACACGCTTAACCATAAAAGCAGCTCAAAAGTGCCAAAAAGATGGCAATCCATGTCAGTCCAAAGGAAGGAAGTAAAGAAACAACCTCATCAGCTGTGGAAAGGTCTAAATAGAAGAGGCAAAGACCTGTAAGAGAAGCAGGGAACATTTCGAACAGAGAAATGCACTACAGAGTTCTTTTCGCAAAGAACTTGCACTTTTCGTAAAGAACCTTGAACTTTGCGAAAAGAAGAAAACACTCCTCAAAAAGAAGATTGAACTTTGCGAACAGAGCTTCAGAAGTCATTGAACTTTGCGAAAAGGCCCCTAAACTCTGCGAAAAGGACTAAAACTCAGTGTAGCTTTGAAGAGCATCGAACTCCTCGAAAAGAAGATTGAACTTTCTGAGAGCTCTTGAAGTCATTGAACTTTGCGAAAAGGCCTCGAACTCTGCGAAAAGGTATTCGGGATTTGCGGCTCGTCCAAGGGTATTTCAGAAACTTTGCACGCGCCCCAATGCAATCAAAAGACCAGAACATTCCGGAAGGTTCAATCAAGATCCAAGGCATATTCCAACCCATGTGAGCGCCCAAAGTTAAATTACAGCGGGAACTTCCAAGCTCAAAGCGAATTTCAAACCCATAACGTAATTGATGCTTCGGCTTTGATTGGCGAACTAGATCAGAGCATTTCCATTGTCCAAAACAGATCTGGATCCCCGTGCTCAACCCTCATTGGGCAATCCAGATCTATAGCATTCCTGATTGGTCAATCCAAATGCGAGGATGGAGGAAAAGTATAAATAGAAGCCATTCGCCCAAATTGGGCATCCAGATTTTAGAGTTTTCATCTCTGTTTCCTCATTCCTCGGATAGCTTATCCGAACCCCCTGTAATCCCTTCTTGTAGTTTACCTTTGAGAGCCATTGTGAGTGATTTGTACTTCCAAGTTCGGATTCAAGGCTGTAAGTCCGAGGGCTCTCTAAGAAGCCGTCTCTGTAATTGTAATTTTGGATTTTAAAAGGTTCTTTGTAATTTGTGTCTTCTCCATTGGAGTCATGTCGAGGGTTCAATGTTCACCTTAGTGCATTAGACTTCTTTAGATTCACTCATCCGCATGCAACTTCCCTTAATTCATCACTGTCAGGTAACCTAATTCTAGCATTTACAATGATGTTCATGTTACGAACTAAAGAATAAGCCACAACTATTGGATGATCTGTGACCATTTAAGTGGACAGATCATAGCCATAAGTCTAAACCTATTCCTTAATTCGGATTTATTTCTCTTACATCTGTGCTGGTAGCCAGATGAAGATTGAATCTACTCTGTTGAACTACAGATTCTCCATTAAAATTCAGAGGCTAAAGTACATGAAGCTATTATTTCTGCATTTGTCTTATTTTAAACATCTCCCCAACTCGGATCTGGATCATGTAGTTAGTTCTTTTCTTTATTTGCTTATAGTTAAATGTGACACAATCCAACACTCTCTTTTATCTATTCTTTTTTTTAGATAATTATAGAGCCAGATCTGGTAGCACAGATCTGGAGGTTTATCTCTCAGTTTAGACAAAATTCTCTGTGGACGATCTTGAAATACTTACTTTTAAAACTTGCTACAATTGGCCCTGATCTTGCAGGCCAGTGTTAGCCCCAATGTGCTGATATCCCTTTCATAAGTTAACATCCATATAACCTAGCATTCTTTAATTCTTTAATTTTTGATTCATAATGCACACAATTATGGCACACTTGGAGCGACAACAAAGGGCTTATCTCACTTTTTATAGGTTGTTTTTTTTCAAAAATAGGTGTCAAATGTTAGGCCACTCCCCGCTTCCATGGTTTGGGGTAAAGATACCCAATTGCATGCCTGATGGGCTGCTCCTTTACCTGTTGGGATGGAGGGTGCTGACTGATATAGCTCATTGGAGTCAGCTTCCATCATGTTGATCCCTATTTCGTCTGAGATGATGTCCTTAAACGATAACTCAATTTTGTGGTGATTTACTACAGGGGGAGTTTGTTCAGGTACTGGTCGTCATTCCTCGAAATGGGACAACGTGGCCAAATCTATCTCCAAGCTAGGAAGGGAGATCTAGGGATTGGTGGGATGTATTGGGGCTATGGGTTTGTGTGGGGTAAAATGGGTTACCCCATTTCGGTCGATCTTTACGACCCCTTTGCCGACGAAGGATTCCCTGATGTGCGGCCTAGGCCGAGGTTTCTCTTCTATATTGATTCCTCGAGCTCTTGCTGCTGCGACAACCCTGACTTTCTCCTTGGCCTCTCAGACCTCTTCCTCTATGGGCTTGTATCCCAGCCCAAATCTGACCTTCTGCCCCTTAGCAACAGCTGACTCTCTTCTACCTTGTAATCTGGGCCCGAGCCCTCGGCCTTTCTGATAGCCCCACTTTTGGAGCATAGCCACCACCGCTACCATACCGCCTCCTGTTTTATGCATGATGCCCTCAATGGGCTCTGAGAGTATCGCTGACACCTCATATTCAAAACTGTGGAGGTCGACATCCTCAGCGGTGTGCAGTATATCCAACACATTGGGTTTTTCGACGCTATTGGCGGCTTTTTCTTTCTCGTTGTGCCCGTCACGAATGATTGTAATGATTTTATGCCCAGACGCAAACATAAGTTTCTGGCGTAAAGTGGAAGGTATGGCTCCAACCTCGTGCTGCCACGGGCACCTCAATAATAGATTAAATGAAGATTTGATATCCATGACTTGAAATAAGATGGAAAAGGTCATTGGCCCTATCAACAGCTCAAGATCAACTTCTCCCATTATTTCTCTCCTGGTATTTTCTGGTGGGCCTCAGCATGCATGGATGGACCCTGATCTTAGTGGCAGTTCTTAACGGGCATATGTTCAATGCAGACCCATTATCAATTAAAACCAAGGGAATGACCATATTTCTAGACTCAACGATTATATTTAATGACTTGGAGTGGCTATACCCTTCTTCAGGTAAATCAACATCAGAGAATGAAATGGCATTCGGAGCCATCACTTGCCCAATTATCTGCTCGACTTCATCTGGACTAACTTGGAGTGATACATGCACAATTTTTAATGTCCCCATTAATGCTTGAAAATGGAGTGGCGACGTCATCAACAGATCCTAGACGGTTATATGGGCAGACATTCTTCTCAGTTGAGTCTCTAGTATATGTTCCCGACTCATTTTTTCGAAGGGGTTCACAGCGCTATCTTTCTTTCCCTCTGGTTGGGCTTGTGCTGCTACTGGCGCTTTTGGCTGCTTCGATATCCTCCCAGACCGTGTGACAAAGTCCACTGCCCCTTCTCTACTGCTACTATCGGTATTGACATCTATTTGCTCGTAGTGTAGCGGGACTTGATGAGGGTCATAGGTTGGTCCCGAGAGCTAGAAAGGTATGGCTGTTGGTACTTGAGGCACTTGCACTGTCGGCTCAAGAGGTGTCTGCATTACCTGATTTATTTCGGTGGTAGCGAGTTGGGTGGAAAAATTAGGCCAGATAGGGGTGGTGAAGCTTGAGGGTGGTGGCATTGGAGGGAAGGAGGTAAAAGTAGGCCATTGATTGATTGTGGGCATTGGCGGGATATGGGGGGTCTGATGTGCAGTTAGGTAATTGATCGGGGTTATGGAGTTCACAGGCAAAACTTGGGGTGATGGGATGGGAGCGGGCCATTGATAACTAATGGGTACAGGTGTGGGATTGGGGGCCTGATGGCTTATTCAGTAATTGATGAGGGCAGTGGAGTTTGCCGATAGTTGAACTGGGGGAAATGGGGTGGGCGCGGGCCATTGATAACTTGAGGGTGCAAGCGTAGGATTGGGGGCCTATTGGCTCATCGGGTAATTGCTAGTGGTGGTGGTGTATGGTTGGTATGCATTGATATGTACATAATTGACGGGTATGGTGGATGAAAAGTATGCCCTGAGAGGTCGGGTTGGGGAAATATTCTGACAAATTTAGGGGTCAATTACCCTTGCGTTCCTCTCTTCCATGTTTCTTGATAATGGTGCTACATAACTCTCCCAATCACTGATATAATCGGATGGGTCAAATTCAAACTCCTCCTCATCTTTTATCATTCCAACGGTGGGTCTGGGATCTGCTCCTCCGGTAAGTGTGGGGGTAGTGGTACTTGGTAAATATTAGCATGCTGAGAAGGTGCAGGGGGAATGATTTTCCTGGCATTGATCAAATCTTGGATTGTGTGCTTCAATGGGAAGCAGCGATCAGTTGGGTGACCCGGACCTTGATGAAAATTACAGTGGGTATTAGGGTCATAATTCTTTGGGATCGGGTGAGGAGGAGGTTGCAGTTGACGGATAGTGACTAATCCCTTTTCCACTAATAGAGGTAGAAGTACACTCAATGATTGCCCCAGAGGCATAAAAACTCGGTCGTAGCAGGCTCTCCTCTGCTCCGGAGTCATTTGCATTCCTTGCCCATTCCCTATTTTTTGCATCTGCTCAGGCCTAACTGGTGCTAGTGGGGCTGCCTAAAATTGAAACGGGGTAGTATTGTTATTAGGCCTGGGATTGGCAATATTCTGAATATGAGCCCCTATTTTCTTCTCAGTCCTTTCTTCTGAGAATCTTCTAACTCCACTAGGTCTGCTCGATGTGTTCTTGCTCACTTTGATTAACATTTCTTACCATATCAGAAAAGTTGGACTGCTGTTAGTATACCAAAAAGTCCGAGATCACTGGCACATTATTCTTTGAGATCATCTCAATCTACTCATCATCAGGTATTTTGTTTCTGACCTAAGCTGTCAGGGCTCTCCAGCGTCCCAAGTAGTCGCTGAAGGTCTCATTCTGGTTCTGTTTCAAGCGAGCCAAGTCTGACTTCTGCGGCTCAATGTCTATATTGTAGACATATTATTCTTGAAAGAGATGCGTCAGGTCCCTCCACATTTTTATCATGGATGGTTCTAAAGATGTGAACCATCTCTAAGCCAGCCCGGTCAGACTCTTCTGAAAGACTTTTATTAGTAGTCTTTCATCCCCTCCGTATTGGCACATGTCCCCACAGTAGGACTTCAACTGCGCAATAGGATTGTCCGTGCCATTATATTTCTCGAAGGCTGGCATTTTAAATTTGGGGGGCAGGGGACCTCAGCGAACAAGCACAAATCTATGAAGTCCATGGTGTAGATTTTGGCACCACCCATTTTCATCAGCTGCTTCTGTATTTTGTCCAACTGTTCTTTCAGCTGCTCTAACTCTTTTGATACAGGGGCCTCTTTCTCGGTCGTTAGTTGGACTTCACTCTGGGCCACCAGGGGGTGGGCAATTATGGGAGGAGGGTTAAGGTTTGTTAATGCCCTAGCGTAGGCTCCACTATTCCTAATCTCGTCCTCCTCATACTGCTGGTCGGCATAATGTGTAGTGAGGGTGGGATTTTCTTGTTATTGGTGCCCGGGTTGGACAGGAATGACATGAGTGGGGGTGGGGTGAGCCCATTGGGGGTGAGGAATGGTTTTGTTGGGTGATGGGATTTTTGTTTAGAGGTGGGGCCTGATGGGGCCATTGGGTATGGGGGAAGGTTTAGAGATGGCCTTAGGGTGTGGGGCCATTGGAAAATTAGGTTTGGGGTATGGCATGGGTTTGACCTGGCTGTGAAGGCTGGGTGAAATGTTAGGGGTATTGTGGAAGGTATGAGTTTGGGGTTTGGGTTTGGGCCATGAAGCTTTGGTCAATTTGGGCTATGGGCCACTGATGGGTTAGGGCCAGGGGCCCTTGGTAGGTTTGGGCCATGGGCCCTGGGTAGGTCTGGGCCATGGGCCCTTAATGGGTTTTGGCCAATGGGCCTAGGTAGGTTTGGGCCAATGGGCCTTGGTGGGTCTGAGCCATGGTCCCTTGATGGGTTTGGCCCCATGGGCCTTGGTGGGTATGGGCCATGGCCCCTTGGTGGGTCTGGGTCATGGGCCTTGATGGGTTTGGTCAAACGGGCCTTGGTGGGTATGGGCCATGGGCCCTTGGTGGGTATGGGCCATGGGCCCTTGATGGGTTTGGCCCAAGGGGTCTTGATAGGTCTGGGCCATGGGCCCTGGGTAGGTTTGGGTGGTGGGTATTGGGTCATGGGGCCCTGGGATATGTGGGAAAAGGGGGTTTGGACTAATGGGTCTTGGGGTATGTGGGAGGTTAGAGATTGGGCCATTTGGCCTTGGGGTGTATGAGTAGTGGGAGGTTGGGCCATGGGGCCTTGGGGCACATGGGTAATGGGATTTTGGATGGTGTGGATTATGGGGGGTTGATGGGGGTCATTGAGAAGTGAGGCATGGAGATTGGCTAGGGTGTGAGATGGGTTTAGGGACATGGGGTGTGGAGGAGGGGAGGTGTTTTGAGAAGCCTTCCATATGGAGTAGACTTGGAGCATCTCCTCCATCATGGTCATGGAGGGAGGATTGGATGTGGGTGGTGGAGAAGGGATAGAGGGAAAATTGTGCATGGCCCTGGAATGATCGAGCATGGCCATGGTAAGAGGTAGGGTATGGGGTGGATTGGAGAGTTGAGGTGTGTTAAGACCTGAAAAGTACCACTTCTCACCCCTTAACTTAGCCTTTGATTAGACCCTTAGCCATCTAATAAAGGTTTGTTAAGTGTTTTTTGAAGATAATAAATAACAGTGCAATAAGGCCAAAAATCATGTTAAGGAGCCTGTGTTGGCACCAGAAGTCCCTCAGAAGAATGAACCATGAATCCAAACCGGAGACAAGCCTTGCGCAGCTTTCACAAAGCTTCAAAGGATTTAGAAAACTATGCTTCGCGCAGTCCTCGCGAGCTTCCCAAGACTTCACAACAAGTGCTCGCGCAGTTGAGTAACAGAAGAGCTTCAGAAGCACAACCTCGCACAGCTCTCACAAAGTTCAGGAGTAAATGGTCGCGCAGTCTCACGTAGTCCAAGAAGACCCTTGCACAGTTCGCACAAAATAGCTGAGGAGAGAGAGCTTTAGAATCCTGCCTCGTGCAGCTGTCGCGAAGCAGCCGCAGGATGCAAATATCAAAAGAAGCTGTCGCACGGTTCAGGAAGAAAGCAGCCTCGCGAAGCCAGAGTTAGCCTCGCGAAGTGAAATGGAATGCTCGTGTTGTTCTAGCGCTATTCACAAGCAACAATCCAACCGTGCGAAGCCCAATCTAGCGAGAGCTTAACTACCTACCTCGTGACTGCTCATAGCATTAAGAAGCTGCAACCCCGCAACGTCTAAAGTTTTAATGTTCAACTCAACCACGCAAAGAACAGAGCTACCACGCGACAAGTTTGGGAATCAATTGCAACCTGGCGAACCTCTGAACTCTAACTTCGATCATCCTGTAGAGGACTTTCTGGGAATTTCCAAGGATTAGGACACGCACTCCCATGCTCAAATCTCTATGCACGTGCCCCAAGGCATCCAAGGATCATTAATAGGCCACGTGGCATCGCTAAAATTAGGGTTTCCTAACCCTAATGCCCCACCACACCCATTGCTATATAAACCTAAGCCTGGTTTAGGTTTAGGGAAAGGCCGGAAGAGTTCAGTTTTTGCTTTATTTTGTTTTTAGATTGTAGTCTTATTTTTCTGTAGCTGTAAGTAGTTTTCCTTTTCCTTTTTCCCTCTCTCCATGGCCCATCACTTGCTGGCCATGCCTTTGTATGCTTATTAAGTTTAGATTAATAGAATTTGTGATTAGGTGTTGCACTTTTATGGGATTCATGTGTTTGTGAGTTGCTCTGTGCAAGGTTGCTGACTTGTGATCTGTCATTGCTTTGGCTGTGATTCAAAGCAATGGAGGACTGATTCTACGATCCCATTCAGATCCAAGTGACCTGTGTGTCTGGGCTATCATGGTCCTATACAGCCTTAGCCCCACCACAGGACCCACTAGATCTGAAATCCCCATGGAAGCCTGAGATGGTAGCCTTGTGACCATGGTGGTGGCAGTAATATTCTTGTTTTGTTTTGGGCTCCGTGAGGAGGATAGCCTCTGGGATAGTCTGTGACCATTCAAGTGGACAGGTTATAGCCTTAGGGTGAATCCAATCCGTTGATCCAAAATGGATCCTTATTCTCCAAGCCTGAGCTTGTAGCCTGGTAGGAGATTGTACAGAGGCAGACTCCCCTATATTAGTATAGACCCGCCATCAGATGGCAGATCTGATCTGGGTATGGAGATTGTAGGCTTCTGACTGGACCATTGTAGTCCCACTCAAGCAATGGACAGCTAGATCGAAGGTGGTACTCAATCTCTTACTGGTTCTGTATGTCTGGGCTATCATGGTCCTTTACAGGCTTAGCCCCACACATAGAGCTTTAGAGGTTGAGATTCCCTATGGATTCTTGAGCTTGTAGCCTGGATGAAGTAGTGCCTACAATGATTAACTCGTTTTGACTCATCTCTGGATTGTGGTTCCCCTATGGGATAGTCTGTGACCATTTCAGTGGACAGGTTATAACCTTAAGGGATTGGATCATGGCACAGAGATGAGTTGGATTCTTTCTCCTCTTTGGTGATAATTGTTGTTGCTTCGTAGTGTGCTTGATTTATGTGTGTTTTGAAAACAGGTTTGCAACTGCTAAATTATACTGAAAAAAATAAAGAAATATTAGCACAGGTAGAAGTGAATTAGCCTGCAAGATCAGGGCCAATTGTAGCAAGTTTTAAATGTAAGTGAGTGAAAGATGGTCCACAGAGAATTTGTCTAAAATGCAAGATAAACCTCCAGATCTGAGCCACCAGATCTGGCCTCTTATCCTATCTAGAAAGCACATAAGATGGGAGGTTAAATTTGTCACATTAACTAAATGATAAAAGTAAAAATTAAACTAAGTGATCCAGATCCGAGTTGGGGAAATGTTGGAAGTAAACTTATATAAAAAATGGAGAAGTAATATCTAACTTTGATTTGGTCCTTGAAAACTAATGAGAACGACTACAGCTCAACTGAGAGATGATCCAATCTTCATCTGGCTACAAGCGCAGATGTAAGAGAAATAAATCTAATTTAAGGATTAGGTTTAAGCTTATGGCTATGGTCTGTCCACTTTAATGGCCACAAACCATCCAATAGTATTTAATCCAAAGCCTTAGTTTAGAACAAGAAACATTACTACAAATGCCGTGAGAGATTAGGTTACCAACACTAATTCTCACAGGATTAATGAATCAAGGGAAATTGCATGAAAAATAGTAAATCTAAAGGAGTCTAATGCAATAAGGAGATCAGAGGGAACCCTTAACATGAGTCCAATTGAGAATATACGGTTTACAGCAACCTTTTCAAATCCATCATTACAATTACAGAGCACAACTTAAACAGCTCTCAGATTTGTAGTCTTGAATACAACTCTCTTTTGAATTACAGAAATGTCTCACATCTCCCAATTGCAAGTCAAAGTGAAGCTATTACAGGGATTTCAGACAAACTATCTGATTTGGAAATGGGGGAATAGGAATGGAACTCAAAATCTGGATGCCCCAATTGGGCAAATGGTTTGTCTATTTATAGTTTTCCAATCGAAGTGCTCAGATGCTGTAGATCAGACCAATGGTGTTTGAGCACGAGGATCTGTTACGGCCAATCGAAATTCTCGATCCGGTTCCAATCGTGAAAAGGCATCAATTCTGTTATGCATTTTGAAAATTTGTTAGAGTTTCTAGAAGTTCCTGCCAAGTTATTTCATCTCTGGGTGCTCACGTGGGGTGGAATATGCCTTCGCTTCATGCTTAGAATCCTCTGAAATGTCCCTAGGTTTTTAAATGCATTGGGACGCGTGAAATAGATTACTGAATTGCCCTTGCAAAAGCTAAGAACCTCCAGAATACCTTTTCGCAAAGTTTAGGGGGCTTTTTGCAAGGTGTTGTAACTCCTGAAGCTCTGTTCGCAAGGTTCTGGTTCTGTTCGAATTGAGTTTTCTTCTTTTCGAAAAGGTAAATCATCTCTTCGAAGAATTCAGATGCTCTTCGAAAGCTTAAGCCTGGAGTTTTTTGTTCTTTTCGTAGAGTTTCAGGTTCTTTGCGAACAGTTCAGGTTCTTTGCGAAAAGTACTCTGTAGTGCATTTTCTGTTCGAATTGCTCCATACTTCTTCTCTGGGTTGAGACCAGTACGTTGCCTCTTCAATTCAGACCTTCCAACAGCTAGTGAGGTTGTTTCTTCTCTTTCTTCCTTTGGATTGACATGGGTTGTCATCTTTTTGGCACTTTTACGCTGCTTTTATGGTTAAGCCTGTCTTTATTGTTAGCTGCAGCACAAGCACTTAATACACTTATTTAGTTCTCTCAAAGGTCTATCAAGACTCAAGTTAAGGGGTGAAAAATGGTATTTTTCAGTTCTCAACACACCCCCAAACCTAAGCTTTGCTAGTCCTTGAGCAAAGACAAAATTAAAAATAAAGTAAAAAGCCACTTTTGTAGGGAGCACAATTGCATTTAGCATATGCAACAAGCCTTTTAAACCCCTAGGTGATCCCTAGTGGAGGAGTGAAGTCTCCTGAGGGTTTTCAGTGAAGGTACCCACAAACTTCTCCAATAAATCAGTTAAGATCAATGCAGTTCTGTTAAAACAGACTTTCATCCAATCAGATTATTCACACCTGTATCAGTCAAGTTATAAGAGGATTCTTAAGAAAATATCAGTTCAAAACTGAAATTCTGCTGTAATTCCTTTTACCATTCACTCAATTTGTCTCGAAGAGTTATTTACAAGAAAAATTAATGAACAACTTGCCTTCTATTTGAAATCCAGCTTTGATGTTACCCCAAATAAGTCGATTTCAAACCCAACTCTCACCAGGTTTTCACTCAACATGCAAGTAAGAGGGTTGTACTATTTCACTCAAGAGCGATTCTGTCACAAATAGGACTGTAAGCATGAGCATAGGCATTGCTTTTAGGTTCAGATTCACCGCTTTTCACCATAGATTACACAAATCCTTATCTCCATGTGACAGCTCAATCCATCATTGATCAGTAAGGACTTTAACTTGGGTTGTAATGTGGCTTATGGGTGAAATTTATCAAGAATAACGGGGTGTAATAGAGTTCGAAATTGGGAAGTCAGTCAAGGTAAGGAGGTGGTATGGACACCTTCTTTATTTCAGCACAATTTCATCTTCTTCTTTGAATTTTTAGAGCCAAAGTGGCCATCTTTTTCTCTTTCTTTTTCAAACTTCCAATGAAATGACTTCTCTTTTTTTTTTTTTTTTTTTTTTTTTCAAAATGACATTGACTGGAATGTCACACTTCTTCTGCTGATACATCATTGCCTTCAATTATTTTTCTTTTTACCAAACTGATACCCAACTCTCCTTTCTTCAGCTTCCTTCCCTTTATCATCTGACTTCTCGGAGTGAGGGTTAGGCTAAATGAAGTTGATGAGGTTTATTGGATGAGGTTTCAAAGGAATCTTGGATTTGTACAGCTCAAATGGTGTGTATCAAGGGCAGTTTCACAAGGTGGGGCTTTGTAAGGTTCAAACTGTCCAAAATGAGGCCTTACATAATGTCTTTAATATCACGAGTGCTATCAAATTATTTCAATTTGGATATGTGTAACTTCTAGTAAAAACAAGCAGGTTCAAATGGTCCCTAAAGTAGAAAAAATTGCCAATTCATACCTCCAAAGAATACATTTCAGCAGGCCCAAATCTCACTGGATATGGTTTTTTTTTATGAAATTCCTGAAGTATATCATCACTGTTTTCTCTCGTTTTAGGTTTACTAAAACATCAATTTTCTTTTAGAAATTTCCTGACATTCACTTCATGAAAGTATTAGAATTACACTAGAAATCAATTTAAAAAATTTTAACTTCCTTATTTTTCAAAATAGCAGGTGTGAGTATACTTCATTTTCAAAAATTCCACTGATCATAAGCTGCATTGATGTTAACTCAATAATTGACATTTCTGCCACACCCCCAAACCTAAGGGGAGCAGGGTCCACACTGGTCCAAAGCAAAGAAAAGAAGCAATAAAAAAAAATATAATGACAAAAAGAAAGAACAGAAATGCATAGTAATTTCACAGAAAAACCAGAATTTTATATTACAAACTCATAACACAGATAAGTACAATGTGATCTAATAACTAGGGTCAAAATCTGTATCATAAGTTGGTTCAATTGGCTCAGAATCGAGTCACCGGTAATCGAATCGAATCAGAGATTGAGTCTGAACTTGATTGAGCCTTCTCCTGGATTGTGTGTTGCAGCTCAGTGTATTCCTCTGATTTTATCTTTTTGGTGAGGCTAATGTACTTGTCAAGTCTAGTGGTCTTCAGTTTTTCTTGGTCAAGCTGTGCTTGTAACATGGTCACCTTGTGCTGCTCGCTCCTAACCATCTGAAAGGTTTGACCCAGCAAGTCCCTCATTTTCTCTCTCTCAAATTTCATAAATAACTCTACCTTCCGAATCTGGTTTTCATAAGGGGTTCGAATGTAGGCTTGTAAATCAGCTACCCCTTTTAGAACATCTCTGCAGATATACGGATTTTCTTCCATGGCTCTTCTGAGGGAGGCAAATCAGGGAAGGGGAATGGAATGGTAGGGGACCAAAGGTGTCCTTGTGGAGGGGAGAAGAAGTGTGCAGAAGGAGGACTTCAGGGTCGGTCTGAGTGGCTTGCTCAACGAAAGTGGGGAGTGGTGAAGGGGATGCCACCAGAGGGACTTCAGTTCAGTTTGGGTTGCATGGGCAGTAGTGGTGGGGGTGGGCAGATCAACTAATACTACCTCTAGTTCAGTTTGGGTAGCATGGGAATCAATAGTAGGTAAAGGGGTAATGGTGGTTGTGTGTGATGTGGAGGCTAAGGTTTGGAGTAGGTCATTGGTCAGAGACTGGTTTTCGGTGTTGATTTGGAGTTGGGCTTGGATGGATTGGAGGTAGGCAAGTATTTGGGTAATAGAGGCAGGTGGGGGAGAGGTGGGCATAGCAGGGACTGGTACAACTGAAGTGGAGGGGGGAGGTGCAATGGCTGTAAAGGTGGAAGTAGGTAAATGGGTGAAATGATGAGGGTCAGGTATAAGGGTAGGTTCAAGTCCCATGGTTTCAAAAATAGATCCCATTAAGGAAGAATAAGCCTCTGTAGTGAAAGGCTCAGTGTGTGTGGTGTATGGGATACTGTGTGTGTTGAATGAGCAGGTGAATTTGAGGGGCTTTGGAGCAGAGGAGTGCAGGGAGATGGGGCAATAAAATCTGCAGCTAAAACATGGGCATTGGTGGGAGAAATTTGTGGTGTGAGTATGGTTGGAGTGGTTGGTGTAGAGGGGCAATCTATAATTAGAATAATGGAGGGTATGGGAGATGGGACAGCTGGGATAGGTGAAGTGGCAGGGGCTGGAATAGGGTAGGAGGGTGAAAGTCCAACTTCCTCAAAAATTGGTGCAGCAGAAGAGCTGGTCACCATGGGAAGGAAAGTTTCTTCAATAATGGGTGCAGCTAAAGAGTTGGTCACCACAGGGTCTGGCAGAGCTGCTTCGAGAAGTGGTGCAGTTAAAGAGCTGGTCACCACAGGTTCTGCCAAAACTGGTTCTAAGGGAACTACAGGGGCAGGTTCAAGTGCAGTTTTATTACCAGGTGCAGGTTCACCTTCCTCTCTCATTCTTCTCAGCATGGCTTAGCTTGTAGGCCAAGCCTTTTTCCCAAAATTGTGAGGAGCAATGACTTCGAATGGCTCCTCATTATCAATGTCAAACTTGGCTCTGAGGAGGGCTGTGATCAATCTACCAAATGGGAGCCCAGCTAATTTCTGCTCCTTTTTCAACTTGGCACTAATATCAGCCATGGCTTCAAAAATTAACATCGGAGCATTGAAAAATTGCCCCATAGAAAAATGAAAAAGAGCCTCTAGAATTGGTGTTCTCCTCTCTTGGCTGTGCCCGGTAACATAAAAACTTCCCCTCAAAATGGAGTCCATCAATAGAAATTAGGGGGCTAGGTCTCTCCTCATGATGGACTGTCCAGTGCCCACAATTCCTTGTGTCAAATGTGCAGCCATTTCTCTAAAGCAGGTTGTTTCTGGAGCAGTCAATGGCCCAGCAGGATCAAATTGGAAGTGTATCCCCAAAGCATTCCCTATGTCTTCAAATGTGACCGTAAGATCGCAATCATCAATAAAGATAACCAGGGTAGGAACATCAGCATCTCTTTCAGTGACCTTGATTAGGTTTTGGTACCATAACTTCACCAATCGTGGGTAAATTTTCTTTGGCAAAGGGGTATGGATATTGCTTAGTGCGGCTTCCCTTATGTATCTTAAAGATAACAGGCACTCCGGTTTGTTGACGAAAAAAGTTTCGTCCACAATCAGCTCAGGAATTAACTTCTGAGCTTCAATGAATGGATTTGGCAGTACCAAATGTATAGAGGAGGAAGCTCGGGCTCGGGACTAGCGGCAGAGATGGGTTCCTCATGTCTCACTTTCTTCCCTTTCTCCACCCTATCCGCTTTATCCATAGATAGTTTTCTTTTTGGTCAAGTTTTGGCTTTTCCTTGGGGTAGGTTTGCTAACTTTCTTAGCGTGAGGATTTTGGGAACATGGTACCAATGATTTCTGCTTCCCATTCGAAATTGATGTATGAAAATGCCCACAACAGAGGCTGACACAAATTGAAAATTTTCAAATGATAAATAGAGAGAATGTGCAGAGAAATACCGAGATCTAAGGTTTTTAATTGAACAAGTTGTTTGCTTGCAGAAATCCCCCAGACTAGAAGCTAAAATCCTTCTCTGAAAACTCAAATGATCGAACAAAGGTGAAGAAAAATGTAGCAAGCTTCTCACATTGTGCAAGGAAAGAACGAAATAGGGTTTCCGTGGAACAAGTCGCTCTTCAGAAAGCTTTCGAATATGAAACCCCTACTTCGAAAGGGTTTAAATATACTCAGAGTTAATTTCGCAAAGTTCTTTATAAGTTTTCGAAAAGTTCCAAAATAGACTTTTTTACAACTGCGAATGGCATCAGTACCATTCGAAAAGTTAATCGCTTCAGAAACATCTTTTCGAAAAGAACAAGCTTCAGAACGAACTATTCGAAAAGCAAATCCTTGCTTTCGAGCAGTTCGTTACCAATCCAGAGTCTATGTGAAAAGTAAATTGAACTTTGTGAAAAGAGAATTATTGCTTTGCGAATTATCTTAGAGCATATTTAAACCATGCGAAAAGAGACAAATCAGGAATAAAGCAGAAACAAAGAAACTAAGCAAAAACTATTAAATAAAAACATAATGTACAGTTATCTACCATCAGATTTTTGGAGGTTCGTGATGATGAGATGGCAAGACAGTTCGGTATTTTCAATGCATGGTTTGAGCCTCACCATTTACTTTCGTGATTCTTCCATTACTTGGATCAAGGAGCCGCATGAATGACATGATATGGCCCTTCCCATCTGGATCTCAGCTTTCCTGGGAAAAACTTGAGTTTTGAGTTAAATAACCATACCTTAGAGTCAGCTGTGAACTCTTTTCTCAATATATTTTTATCATGGAAAGTTTTGACTTTCTCTTTGTACAATCTTGAATTTGTGTATGCATCCATTCTCAGCTCCTCCATTTCAAATGAAGTTGCGCTTTCTGTGATTACCAGTAGTAGTTAGATCCATGTTCAATGTTTTAATGGCCCAAAAAGCTTTATATTCTAACTCTACTGGTAAATGACATGCTTTGCCATAGACCATCCTGAATGGGGACATACCAATTGGGGTTTTATAGACTGTCCTGTATGCCCATAATGCATCATTCAGCTTAAAGGACCAATCCTTTTTGTCCTTCTTCACAGTCTTTTCCAAAATATGTTTGATTTCTCTATTGGAAATCTCCACTTGTCCACTGGTTTGTGGATGATATGGAGTGGCTACTCTATGACTCACAGAGTATTTTTTTAATAAAGTTTCAAAATATTTATTACAAAAATGGCTTCCCCCATCACTGATAATAGCTCTGGGAAAACCAAACCTGGAAAAAATGTGATCCTTTAAAAATTTAAGAACCACTTTGTGATCATTTGTTTTAGTGGTTGTGGCTTCAATCCATTTGGATACATAATCCACAGCTACTAAAATGAAATTATACCCATTGGAAGGAGGAAAGGGACCCATGAAGTCTATCCCCCAAACATCAAATAACTCAACTACCAAAATAGGCTGTAAAGGCATTGAGTTTCTCTTGGAAATGCTGCCCAATTTTTGACAGTTTTGGCAAGACTTACAATGCTGCAGAGCATCTTTGAAAAGTGTAGGCCAATAAAATCCGCACTGCAAAACCTTTGCAGCAGTTTTGTTTCCACTAAAATGACCTTCACAAGCTTGATCATGACACATAGAAAGTATTCTATGAAATTCTTGGTCAGGGACACATTTTCTTATTATTTGGTCTGCACAACTCTTAAACAGATGAGGATCTTCCTAGATGAAATGTTTAACCTTTGTGAAGAAAAGATCTTTATCCATTTTATTCCAATGTTGAGGAATTCTTCCAGTAGCCAAAAAGTTGACTATGTTTGCAAACCAAGGAGTGTGTACACTAATGGCAAAAAGTTGCTCATCAGAGAAAGATTCATTGATAGGCAGCCTATCAATCTCGGTGATTAAAATTCTAGGCAATTGATCTACCACATTCTCCACCCCTTTTTATCTTTGATCGTAAATCAAATTCACGTAATAGGAGAATCCACGATTAATCTTGGTTTGGTGTCCTTCTTAGGCGGAAGGTATTTCAAAGCGAGTGGTCGATGAACACCACTATTTGTGAACCCAAGACATATGACTTGAATTTTTTCTAAAGCAAAAACAATTGCAGTGACTCCTTCTCGGTTGTTGTGTAATTGAGTGTGCATCAATCATTGATCTACTGGCATAAGCTATGACATGAGGCAGCTTTTCTTTTCTCTATCCAAGGACAGCTCCCAAAGCATAATCTGATGCATCACACATCAGTTCAAAAGGTAATGAATAATCTGGAGACTGCAATATTGGAGCTGAAATCAAACAGTTTTTTAGTAATTCAAAAGCCTTCATGCATTCATTATTGAAAACAAAAGGGACATCTTGACACAGCAAATGACAAAGAGGTTTGGTTATTTTACTGAAGTCCTTGATGAACCTTCTGTAAAATCCAGCATGTCCCAGAAAACTTCTGATTTGTTTAACAGTTTTGGGAGGTGGTAAATGTGTAATTAAATCAATTTTTGCTCTGTCCACCTCAATGCCTTTGTGAGAAACAACATGGCCAAGGACAATGCCTTGGGTGACCATGAAATGACTCTTTTCCCAGCTCAGAACTAGATTGGTTTCTTCACATCTCTGTAATACCAATTTGAGATGCTGTAAACACTGGGAAAAACTGTCTCCATAGATTGAAAAATCATCCATAAAAATCTCCATAAATTGGTCAATCATATCAGAAAAAATGGAATACATGCATCTTTGAAAGGTAGCAGGAGCATTACAAAGACCAAAAGGCATTCTCCTATAGGCAAAAGTGCCAAAAGGGCAAGTGAATGTGGTCTTTTCCTAATCTTGTGGGTACACAAGAATCTGGTTGTACCCAGAGTAACCATCAAGAAAACAGTAATAAGCTTTTCCTGCTAGCTTATCTAAAATCCAATCAATGAATGGGAGGGGGAAATGGTCTTTTCTGGTCATTGCATTTAATTTTCTGTAATCAATACAAACCCTCCACCCAGTTGTTTGTCTAGTTGACATAAGCTCACCAGAATCTGAGGGTACAACAGTGATCCCAGATTTCTTAGGTACCACCTGTGTAGGTGCCACCCAAGCTGAATCTGAAATGGGGTAAATGACCCCTGCATCCAACAACTTAACAACCTCTTTCATGACCACTTCTTGCATATGAGGGTTCAGCCTCCTTTGCATTTCCCTAGAAGGGTTTGCATCTTCTTCCAAATGGATTTTGTGCATGCAAACAGCTGGACTGATTCCTCCCAAATCAGCAATAGTCCAGCCAATTGCCCTTCTATGTTCTTTCAAAACTATCAACAGCTCTTCTTCTTGCTCCTTTGTGAGGAAGGAAGAAATAATTGCAGGCAATGATTTATGATTTCCTAAAAACACATATTTCAAATTTTCTGGCAGCTGCTTTAGTTCTAAGTCAGGTGGGCTGTGAAAAGACGGTAACAAAGGTACCTTAGTTGTTTGTGGAAGGGGAAGAGTAGCAGGTTTCCAAGAAGAGAAACTTGCTGATTGATTATGAGTTCCTTGCACAACATTTTTTTCCTCAGAATTTGAGATACAAACTGTTTCTTCTTCAGAATTTCCCCAAGCATCTTCAACCTTGGTGGTGAACTCTTCACACTGCAGAAACTGTTGAAAAGTCCCTTCTACCAGTTCATCCAATAAATCAGCATGAAAACATTCTTAAGAACTGAATTGAGGCTGTGTAACTGCATTATAAACATTTAATTTTACCTTCATGTTTCCAAAAGAGACTTCCATAATTCCAGACCTGCATTGAATGCAAGCATTTCTTTGGCAGAATGGTCTTCCCAAAATGAGCGAGGATGGAAGTTTATTTTGGTTGGTTCCATGTCCAAAACTAGAAAATCAGAGGATAGAAAAATTTATCTACTCCCACCAATACATCTTCAATCATCCCAAGCTGGCTTCCTTTCGGATCATGCGCTAGTTGTAACACCACATGAGTGGGTTTTAATTCTCCCAAACCTAGTTTCTCATATACAGAATATGGAAGTAGGTTGACACTAGCACCCAGATCTAATAAAGCCTTTTCAATGATATGTTCCCCAATAATGCAAGGGATTGTGGGGATTCCAGGATCTTGAAGTTTAGGAGGTGTGGCAATGGATAACACTGATTAACTCTTTCCACAAAGAAAGACCTTCTTGGACAAGCTGTATCCTAGATCTTTTGTGAGTGCAAACATCTTTCAAAAATTTTGCATATCTTTGGAATTTGTTTGATTGCCTCAAGCAAAGGTAGATTTATCTTGACTTGCTTGAAAGTCTCCATCATTTCATCTATTTTGTGTTCCCTTTATCAAAAGGGATCACGAATTTCATTGTATGAGGAAATGGTAAATGAGGAACTAGTCCTTCATCTCTGATTTGGAAGCATTTTGAAACTTTTTGATTTTTGTTTTCATTTTTTGATTTTTAAGGTCCATCAACACCTTTGCTATCACTATCTTTGCTCTTGCTGCATATCTTTATCATTTTCCTCATTTTTTTCTTCTTCAGTACCCACTTTGTTATTTATGATTCTTCCACTTCTCAAAGTGGAAACAGTTTTTACTTCTTTATGTGACTTAGAAGCTTCTCCAACCATGACATCCTTTGGGATTGTTCAAAGGTTGGTAGTAACTTTCCTTCCTCTCTTTTTTGCCAAAGTATTTGAAAGTCGTCCCAATGTTTCTTCAATCTTCTTTATGCTCCCGTGAAAATTCACGATCGATTAAAGATCCTAAATTCTGGAGTGAATTTAGGACTTGATCTTCAAAAGAAGGGGACCTGGAAGGGGTTTGAACTGGGGAAGATTGTTGCACAGGTTGTTGTGGAATGGGCTGCTGAAAATTTGGTTTGGCATAAAAATTCTGCTGATAAGGTTGTGCAGTTTTGAAAGGCATTTGGTTCTTTGGTTGTTGTTGCTGTTGGGATTGATAATTCCCTTGGTTCCACCTCAAATTGGGGTGTCCTCTCCATGGATATTCATTTGACTACATCTGTCCAAATGATTGAGCAGCATGAGCTTGTTCCACCATTAAATCTGGGAAGCGTAGTGCGAGACATTGGTCAATTGAATGAGTAGGGGACTGGCATATCAGACATGCCTCCTCTACTCTTGCAACATTTGGATTTTTAAGTGAGTCCATCAATCTATCAAACTTTGTGGTTAAATTGTCCATCTTTCTTTCCAACTCATCCACCTCATAAATCTTCCCTTTGGTGGGTTGCTGATTGTTCAACCTAGCAGGATTTTCAATATCTCTTGACAGAGATTCCTGTTGAGTTGAGTTTTCACCAATTACTTCAAATAAGTCCCAAACCTCCTCAACTGTTTTTTGCAAGTAAGTGCCTCCACAGGAGGCATCCACCATATTTTTGCCTTTTTGATCAATTCCTTGATAGAAGCTTTGAACCACCGCCATGGGAATTTGATGATGAGGACATTGCCTTAAAAGTTCCTTAAATCGTTCCCATGCTTCATGGAAAGTTTCAATTGAGTTTTGTGAGAAAGAAATGATACTTTGTCTCAATTGGCTTGTTTTAGACATTAGAAAATATTTGGCTAAAAATTGACACTGCAAATCATTCCAAGAAGTGATACTATTTGGTGCTAACATAGATAACCATGCTCTAGCTTTATCCTTTAATGAAAAAGGAAAGAGCCTAAGCTTGGTTGCTTCTGGACCAAGTCCAGCTATGTTGAATGTGGTGCAAAGAGCCAAGAATTCATCCACATGTTTGTATGGATCTTCCTTACTCAACCCATGGAAGGAAGGGAGCATTTGGATAGTTGATGATTTGATCTCATAATTTCCTTCAACAGTAGGAAATTGAATGCAAAAGGGAGAATTATAAGCACCAGGTGCAAAGTAATCCCTCAAAAGTTGAGGTTCTTCACCCATAGTAGCAGAATTCTGTGTTGTTTGTTTGGTTAGAAAGCCTTTCTTCAACTTCTAGATTCAGTGGGACAATCTCAGGGCTGAGAGTCCTCCTACCAAACATACAACGCAGAACAAAAAATCTGATTATTCACAAGAAACCTTTTTCTTTTAAGTAGTTTCCTTCTTCAAAATTGGACATGAATAACTGCACAGGTATAAACAATAGAATAGTTTAGTAATGATATAAAAAATAAAAGTAAAAACTTAGGTCTACCTATTTTAGAACAAATTCCCCGGCAGCGGCGCCAAAAACTTGTTGTTGCTTCGTAGTGTGCTTGATTTATGTGTGTTTTGAAAACAAGTTTGCAACTGCTAAATTATACTGAAAAAAATAAAGAAATATTAGCACAGGTAGAAGTGAATTAGCCTGCAAGATCAGGGCCAATTGTAGCAAGTTTTAAATGTAAGTGAGTGAAAGATCGTCCACAGAGAATTTGTCTAAAATGCAAGATAAACCTCCAGATCTGAGCTACCAGATCTGGCCTCTTATCCTATATAGAAAGCACATAAGATGGGAGGTTGAATTTGTCACATTAACTAAATGATAAAAGTAAAAATTAAACTAAGTGATCCAGATCCGAGTTGGGGAAACGTTTGAAGTAAACTTATATAAAAAATGGAGAAGTAATATCTAACTTTGATTTGGTCCTTGAAAACTAATGAGAACGACTACAGCTCAACTGAGAGATGATCCAATCTTCATCAGGCTACAAGCGCAGTTGTAAGAGAAATAAATCTAATTTAAGGATTAGGTTTAAGCTTATGGCTATGGTCTGTCCACTTTAATGGCCACAAACCATCCAATAGTCTTTAATCCAAAGCCTTAGTTTAGAACAAGAAACATCACTACAAATGCCGTGAGAGATTAGGTTACCAACACTAATTCTCACAGGATTAATGAATCAAGGGAAATTGCATGAAAAATAGTAAATCTAAAGGAGTCTAATGCAATAAGGAGATCAGAGGGAACCCTTAACATGAGTCCAATTGAGAATATATGGTTTACAGCAACCTTTTCAAATCCATCATTACAATTACAGAGCACAGCTTAAACAGCTCTCAGATTTGTAGTCTTGAATACAACTCTCTTTTGAATTACAGAAATGTCTCACATCTCCCAATTGTAAGTCAAAGTGAAGCTATTACAGATATTTCAGACAAACTATCTGATTTGGAAATGGGGGAATAGGAATGGAACTCAAAATCTGGATGCCCCAATTGGGCAAATGGTTCGTCTATTTATAGTTTTCCCCAAGTCCAGCTCAGATGTGTATCAACCAATCAAAGGTGCTCAGATCTGTATTGACTAACGGTATTTGAGCACGAGAATCCAGATCTGTTCTGGCCAATCAGAATTCCTCGATCTGGTTCAGCCAATCAGGTGAAAAAGGCATCAATTCTGTTATGCATTTTGAAAATCTGTTAGAGTTTCTAGAAGTTCCCGCCAAGTTATTTCATCTCTAGGTGCTCATGTGGGGTGGAATATGCCTTCGCTTCATGCTTAGAATCCTCTAGAATGTCCCTAGGTTTTTAAATGCATTGGAACGCGTGAAACAGATTACTGAATTTCCCTTGCAAAAGCTGAGAACCTCCAGAATACCTTTTCGCAAAGTTTAGGGGGCTTTTCTCGAGGTGTTGTAACTCCTGAAGCTCTTTTCGCAAGGTTCTGGTTCTTTTCGAATTGAGTTTTCTTCTTTTCGAAAAGGTAAATCATCTCTTCGAAGAGTTCAGATGCTCTTCGAAAGCTTAAGCCTGGAGTTTTTTGTTCTTTTCGTAGAGTTTCAGGTTCTTTGCGAATAGTTCAGGTTCTTTGCGAAAAGTACTCTGTAGTGCATTTTTCTGTTCGAATTGCTCCATACTTCTTCTCTGGGTTGAGACCAGGTCTTTGCCTCTTCAATTCAGACCTTCCAACAGCTAGTGAGGTTGTTTCTTCTCTTTCTTCCTTTGGATTGACATGGGTTGTCATCTTTTTGGCACTTTTACGCTGCTTTTATGGTTAAGCCTGTCTTTATTGTTAGCTGCAACACAAGCACTTAAAACACTTATTTAGTTCTCTCAAAGGTCTATCAAGACTCAAGTTAAGGGGTGAAAAATGGTATTTTTCAGTTCTCAACAATAATATAGCCATTGGACATGATTTCTATACCAGCAGATCTAGATCTGAGTCATAAATTCCAGTAGATCTGAACCCAATAGCATACTTCTCACCCTTTTATATTTATTTTCCCTCACTCCATCCATCTTCTCAACCCTTTTCTGTAGTTAGTTCATTAGGCTACCATAGGATACTTTGAATAAGTGACCCTAAACTCCCCTCCTTTTAGGACTGCCAGATCTGTAGTCATATCTGGAGGGACTACTAGAGATGGCTCCCTTGGAGCCGTAGATCACCTTTCCCTGTCGGACAAACTCTTACTTATCAAAACTTGCTACAAATGGACCCTGTATCTTGCAGGTCTAGGATTTCTCAGTTGTGCTGATTCCATCCCCTATTTTACTTTGATTTTAAATTGCTTTTACCACCAACAAATAAAGCAAGCCCATCTGAAGATTGCAACAAGTTTTTGGCGCCGTTGCCGGGGAAAGATGATCTATTAGTAGACCCTTAGTTTTTGTATTTCTAGTATTCTTTGTAGCTTACAATAATTGATACAGCTGATGTAATTTTGAATCTTTCTTACAGATCTGGACAGCAGTAGAGGAGGATAGTGGACTGCATTTGGAGATTAGCTACCTCTGTTTGCAAACTCTCTAACCTTTGAAACTCTGTCTATTTCTCTTACAATTTCCACAGCAGTATATAGGATAGTTGTAAATCTATGTTTTCTTAAATAGTTGTAAATTTGTTAGATAAATTCTTTATGTCAAGTGCAATGTGCATGCAAGGAGTTGTCCCTGCTGGTGGTGTGTTTGTATGCTAGGTTGGAGATCTCTTAGTCCTACTTTAGAGCCTTTTAACCCTGAGCTAGAAAGGGGTAGAAGACTTAGAAGAAACAGACACACTACAGTAAAGCCCCCAATTGAATCTGAGACAGTACTCATGGGTGAAGAACAACCCAGAACTCTCAAGGAGTTGAATGCTCTGGATGACTATAACTCTCCATTTAGCATTCAATTCCCTAATGTTCAGGGGAATTATGAAATTAAAACTTCCATCATCGAGATGCTGCCCTCTTTCCATGGGCTTAGCAAGGAGGACCCTTACAAGCATATTGACCAATTTTTGGCCTTGTGCACCACATTCAATATCGTTGGTTTGGGACCTGAGGCTACTAGGCTCAGGCTCTTTCCCTTCTCTCTGAAGGATAGGGCTAGTACCTGGCTGGCCACTCTCCCCAACAATAGCATTGCATCTTGGAAAGACCTACAGACCAAGTTCCTGACAAACTTCTTCCCTGAGACCAAAACTAGCCAGTTGAGGAAGGAAATTCTTGCTTTTGCCCAATCCCCAATTGAGAATTTTAATCAAGCCTGGGATAGGTTTAAGGAAATGCTCAAACAATGCCCGCACCACAAGATCCCAGACTGGCAGCTTGTATAAAGCTTCTACAATGGGATTGATGAGAAAAATAGAGATATGGCTGATGCTTCTTGTGGTGGAACCTACATGCACAAGACTGCTGATGAGGCATGGGAATTGTTTGAAGTAATCAGTTAAAATGCTTTTCAAAAGCTATCCCTGGCAAGAACTGGTCAGGAGTCTATGTCAAAAGTGGAGCATGTTGCATCGTCAAGAGGAAAAGTCTATGAGGTGTCTGGGAACAATGATCTGCAGCTGCAGATGGCAAACCTCTCTTTGAAGTTTAACAAATTACTGACTGTGATACAACCCAGAAGGGCTGCTCAAGTGGAGGAGGCATGTCTGATATGCCAGTCCCCACAGCACACAGTAGAGGAATGTCCATCTGCAAGGCAATATCCTGAATTGGTATTGGAACATGCTGCTGCTGCGCAATCTTTTGGCCAGCAACAATCTGGTGTCTACAATAGACAGCCATATGGTTACCAGCACCAAAATGCTGGTTACCAATGGAGAGACCACCCAAATCTGAGGTGGAGACAAGACAATTATATGCAGCCCCAGCAAATGTTGGCTTTACACCAAAGGCCACAGCAGCAGTTCAATCAAGGATATGACCCTAGGTCTAATTTCCAACACCAGCAGCAGCCCCATCAGCAACAGAATCAATTGGTCTTACCCCAACCTCAGCCAAGAAATGCTTCCTTCGAGGACCAGGTCTTGACTTCATTGCAAAACTTGGGGTCCTTGGCTCAGACTGTGAATTCTCAGGGTCAGAGCATCCATGAAATGGAAGAACAGATAAGCAAAATTTCAAATGCCTTGGCTAGGAGAGATGAGGGGAGGTTGCCCTGCCAGCCAGTTGCTAACTCCAAGGGTCAATTTTTAATTGAAGAAGGTTCCTCGAGTTTTGAGGGAACCAATGCTGTCACTACACTAAGATCTGGCAGGCTGATAGACAACCAGGTGGGTAACAGACCAGCAGAGGTCATTTCCACAGATTGTTCGAATGAGTGTGATGGGGATGTTGTTGGAACACAGAGCCAAGAATTGCCTGCCACCCTGCAGCAGGAGAAAAATAAAGAGGTTGTAATTGAGCCTCAGCAGGAAGAAAAATAAGAAAAAAGAAAAAAACAGAAGTTTAGTCATGGGCTAACAGCTGAGGAACCAGCAGTACCTCAGCTGCCATTTCCTCAAGCTTTGGGTGGTTCTGTCCCTTTTGAGAAAGGGAATGCCCAGATGAAGGAAATGATGGAGACCTTCAGGCAGGTGAAAATCAAATTGCCCCTGCTTGAGGCAATTAAACAGGTCCCAGCCTATGCAAAGTTCCTGAAAGACCTCTGTACCCAAAAGAGAAAAGCTCGAGGCCATGTGTCCAAAAGAGTCTTTGAAACTGATATAGTGAATTCTGTATTTAACATATCAATGCCTGAGAAGTTGCAAGATCCAGGGATACCCACTATTCCCTGCATAATTGGAGACCACACAATCGGGAAGGCCCTTTTAGACCTTGGAGCCAGTGTTAACCTGCTGCCATACAGTGTTTATTTGCAGCTAGGTTTGGGGGAGCTAAAACCCACCCCCATTGTGCTAATGATGGCTGATAGATCTGAGAGGAGGCCTATGGGGATGATTGAGGATGTCTTAGTAGGGGTAGAGAAATTCTTTTACCCTGCCGACTTCCTAGTGTTGGACATGGGCTGTAGCAAAAGTACTAATCCCATACCTGTTATCTTGGGCAGGCCATTCTTGGCCACTGCCAATGCATGCATTCAGTGCAGGTCTGGAGTCATGGAGGTAACTTTCGGACATATGAAAGTTGAGCTGAATGTGTATAACAGTGTAAAGTTCCCTCAAGAGGACAAGGAGGAGAGCTTTGCAGTGGATGTACTAGAAGAAATTGTGGATGAAGAATTGCCCACTCTGCTGGAGTAGAGCAACACTGTCAGGAATTTAGTTAAAGTCTGGGATATGGTGGAGGAAGAGAGCCCAACTGTGATTACAGAAGACATGACCACATTGAAGTCTTCTATGGGCTCAGTGCAGCATTCCATTTGGAAACCTACATTGCTGCCTCTTCCTCCAACCACCAATGCACCAATTTTGCCATCTACCCAACAAGCCCCTGATCTGGAACTCAAGAAGCTTCCAGAAACATTAAAATATGCCTTCCTTGAGAAAGGTAATAAGCTTCATGTGATTATCTCCTCCTCTCTTACTAATGAGCAGGAAGAGGAATTACTAACAGTTTTGAGGAAGCACAAAAAGGCAATTGGTTGGACCATTGCAGATCTGAGAGGAATAGATCCATCAATCTGCATGCACAGGATTCATCTTGAGGAGGGATCACTACCCTCCAGGGAAATGCAGAGGAAGTTAAATCCTCACATGCAGGAAGTGGTCCTCAAGGAGATCATTAAATTGCTAGATGCAGGGGTGATTTACCCCATCTCTGATTCTAACTGGGTGGCACCTATCCAAGTGGTGCCCAAGAAATCTGGCATAACAGTTATTAAAATTGAATCTGGAGAGTTGAGACCAGCCAGGGAGACCACTGGCTGGAGAGTTTGCATTGATTATAGAAAGCTCAACTCTAAGACCAGAAAGGACCACTTCCCTCTCCCCTTCATTGATCAAATTTTGGACAAATTGGCTGGAAAAGCTTTTTACTGTTTTCTTGATGGGTACTCAGGGTACAACCAGATCCCTGTGCTTCCTCAAGACCAAGAGAAAACCACCTTTACCTGTCCTTTTGGCACCTTTACTTACAGAAGGATGCCATTTGGGCTATGTAATGCGCCAGCCACTTTTCAGAGGTGTATGTATGCCATATTCTCTGATATGATTGACAAGTTTTTGGAGATTTTTATGGATGATTTTTCTATCTATGGGGACAGTTTTGGTCAGTGTCTACAACACCTCAGCCTAGTTTTGCAAAGATGTGAGGAGACCAATCTGGTCTTAAGCTGGGAAAAGAGCCACTTCATGGTAACACAAGCCATTGTGTTGGGCCATGTAGTCTCTAAAGAAGGGCTTGAGGTAGACAAGGCCAAAGTTGACCTCATTGCCAATCTGCCCCCTCCAAAAATAGTCAAACAAATCAGATCTTTCCTTGGGCATGCAAGATTCTAAAGGAGGTTCATTAAGGACTTCAGCAAGATTGCTAAGCCATTGTGCCACCTGCTCTGCCAGGATGTGCCTTTCTACTTCTCGGCTGAATGTCTAAAGGCTTTTGAGACTTTGAAAGTATGCCTTACCTCTGACATTGTACTCCAGACACCAGACTATTCCCTGCCCTTTGAATTAATGTGTGATGCATCAGATTTGGCAATAGGTGCTGTCTTGGGCCAAAGAAAGGATAAGCTGTCTGTGGTCATTGCTTATGTTAGCAAGTCACTTGCTGAAGCTCAGCTGAATTATACCACAACCGAGAAAGAGCTTCTGGCAGTGGTGTATGCTGTTGACAAGTTTAGATCCTACCTGCTGGGATCTAAAACTGTAATCTTCACTGACCACTCAGCATTGAAGTACCTATTGTCCAAGAAATATGCTAAGCCCAAGCCGATTAGATGGATACTCCTACTGTAGGAGTTTGACATTGAAATCAAGGACAAAAAGGGTGTGGAAAATGTGGTGGCTGACCACTTGTCCAAAATTGTGTTGGAGAAGTGTCTTGATGGTCCTACAAATGATGCCTTCCCGGACGAGCAATTATTTGCAATCCAATCCTTGGTCCCCTGGTTTGCACACATTGTGAATTATCTTGTTATAGGAAAGATTCCTGCCCACTGGACCAAAATGGACAAAGACCTATTTTTCTCACAGGTCAAATATTTTTTTTGGGAGGAACCTTGCCTATACAAGTACTGTGCAGACCAAATCATCTAAAGATGTGTTCCCGAAAGTGATGCCCCCAGTATTCTGGCCATGTGCCATGAAAATGCCTGTGGAGGCCACTTTAGTGGAAGAAAAATAGCTGACAAGGTCCTGCAGTGTGGGTTTTATTGGCCTTCTTTATTCAAAGATGCATATACACACTGCAAGGCTTGTGAGAGATGTCAAAAATTAGGAGGGTTGTCCAAAAGAAAATCAATGCCTTTGCAGCCCATCCTTGTTGTAGAACTGTTTGATGTATGGGGTATAGACTTCATGGGCCCTTTTCCTCCTTCTAATGGTTACCATTTCATCTTAGTGGCAGTGGGTTATGTTTCCAAATGGGTAGAAGCCATTGCCACAAGAACCAATGACAACCAGGTGGTCCTCAAATTTGTAAGGTAGCACATTTTCTCAAGATTTAGAACCCCTAGAGTTATTATCAGTGATGGGGGTAGCCATTTCTGCAACAGGAATTTCGAAAGCTTGCACAAGAAATATTCTGTGACCCATAGGATTGCTACTCCCTACCACCCACAGACAAGTGGGCAAGTTGAAATTTCCAATAGGGAGATCAAGCACATCCTTGAGAAAACAGTAAGGACTGACAGGAGAGATTGGGCTGATAAGCTCAATGACGCACTGTGGGCTTATAGGACTCCCATAAGACCCCAATTGGAATGTCCCCAATCAGACTGGTCTATGGCAAGGCTTGCCATCTCCCAGTAGAGTTAGAACACAAGGCCTATTGGGCATTTAAAAACTTAAATATGAACATAACTTTTGCTGGTCATCACAGGTCCCTACAGCTGTCTGAATTGGACGAGCTGCGGATGGATGCCTACGCCAATGCCAGGATCTATAAGGAGCAGTCCAAAGCTTTCTTTGACAAGGGCTTACTGAGAAAAAGATTCGTACCTGGTGGCAAGGTTTGGTTATTTAACTCCAAACTAAAATTCTTTCCTGGCAAACTAAAATCCCAATGGGAAGGTCCTTATATTGTCTTAAATATTTTCCCATCCGGTGCTGTGGAAGTCAAGGATCCCAAATCTGGGCAGACCTTGAAAGTGAATGGTCAGAGGCTTAAGCCTTGTCTCGAAAAACCGGCCGACCCTATGAACACTATTCATTTTCAAGGGACCCCTTCTTCTACCTGACCCACAGTTGTGTCCATGTTGTACTATACTACATTCGTTTCTTCAATAGTTTTTAGGAAATTGTAGTGTCTTGATGGGGTCTGAGTCTGTTGAGTTTGATGGAGTTTATGTGGGTTGGTATGATTACTTCTTCTGCGATTTGCTGATTTTTGAATTAAATATATACTGTTTGAATATTTTTGATGAGTATGCTGCACTGCATGAATTGCTCCCTATTTGGTACTACGCCCTCGCGCATTCCAAATTAAGATTTGGGAAGCTCTTGCGCAATTCACCTAGAGTATTTATTACGCCGTCGGGAGCTTTAACAAATGCTGCAGAGCCTCTCGCGCACTGCAAGCTGCAACATCCTTCATCGCGAGATTCCGTTCCTATCTCGCGATCCCCTTGACCAACTGCGCGAGTTACATGCATTTGTCATTTCCCACTCTGATTGCTGTAACTTTTCACTTCCCAACTCACTCTGAATTAATTGCAGCAACTTGGATGTTATTACACCGATTCATCTTCCACCATCCTCGTCTTTAAATACACAGGGAGTCCCTTTCATATTCATCTCACCCTTTCTCCTCTCACCCTAGCGGTCCTTCCCTAGTCCTTTTAATGGCAGATGACAAGCCTAACGCTTTGCCTCACAAGTGTTATCCGATGTGGTTGGAACCGCCCCCACCTAAAGAGCCGGACCCCCTCCAACCCCTCTGGGATGAATACGAGGAGGTCCAGCAGCTCCGGGCAAGGAGGAGAAGGACAAGCACCAGCCGAAGAAGAAAAAGCAAAAGATAGAACCATCCCCATCCCCTGCCCCCTCCACTCAACCCCTTCCACCACCTTCTCAGCCCCCACATCCTTGATCCCTCTCCCCTCTCTTCTTCGCAGTTTTCTTTTTGTAATTTTTCTTTTTAGTCTTAATGAAATTTTCTTTTTCCTATTATTTGTGAAGTTCTCTGTTTTTGTTTGTTTTCATTCTTGCTGTTTTCTTTTCTCTGTTAATAAATTTGCTGCACACCCACCTTTGAACCAGTGAGGACACTGCTCCTCATAGGTTTGGGGGTGTGGCAGGCAGATCCTGCCAATGGAATAGTTAACCTAAGTGCAGCAGAATCATGTGAGTAATATGGAAATGGAACCATGTTCACTGAAGAATCAGAACAATAATGAAATTTAAATTTTTTTCCAGACTTTAGATAGTATAAAACTTTTAAAATTTCACATTTCCATGATGAGATCACCAAGGAAACTCACTCATATCATCCCTTAGTGAATCATTAGAGAAAGCTAAAGGTAAGGACATAGTTAAGAATTAAAAGGAAGACCATAACTAGTGAGATTTGGGGCCTATACAAAAAAATTTCCTTGAGGAATGACTAAGGCAATTTCTGCTATCTCTATGGATTGGCTGAGTCACTGTGCTCACTAGAAGTTAGGCAACTCCAAATTGAAACAACTAACAGCACTCATTAGACTTAGGAGAGGATCAAGGCCTTCTCTTGGACAGTTTGAGCCTAAATAGACCTACCTTAAGCAACTGCCCTTGTCCATACCCCCTTTGAACCTTAAATCCTAAATTTCTTCAAAATGCACCTGAGTACTTGCACCTGAACCTATGTATTTGATTTAACCTTACCCTCACTCTGAGAATTCAGAAGGTAAAGCAGAAAGAGTTGAAGATGGATTAGCTATGGTCAACATTAGGTGAAGAAAGAAAAAGTACCTCAAAGTCTGGCAGTATGGTAACTGAGAAAATGGTGGCATTTCAGAAGAGCAAAAACAAAATAAAAAGAAGAAAAATGCATCAAAAAGAAATAAAAACAATAATGGGGAGGAGTAAGAGAGGAGCCAAGAGGAAACTTTCATTGGAAAAATCGAAATCAAGAAAAGAAACTGATCACTTCAAATCTGAAAACCTCAAAGAAGATGAAAGGAGTTGATTTAAAGAAGGTGAAGTCATGAATCACCTCCTTCACCTACTAATTTGTCAATTTTGCACCCCTTTTCAACCCTCCATTCTGTTTTCAACCCCACTCCATAAGCCACATTATAGCCCAGTTAAAGCCCTTGTGATCCAAAGTTGAGTGAGCTGTCATGTGGAGATAAAGAGTTATCCAATCAATGGTGAGGATCTGTCAATGATGCCAGAACTTCAAAGTTGCGCCTATGCTCATGCTTACAGACCCATTTGGGGGATGTAACTGCTCTTGAGCTTGAGAAAAAAATGAAACCCTTAATAGTTCTTTATGAGAGTATGCCCTGGAGAGTTTTGGGTCTAATATTGAATGCATTAAGTATGATCTACAACCTAATTTTTGATCCAGTGATGAGCTCAATGTTGACACACCTGTGTAGTGTCTCTGGTGTAAACTGATTGGAAATGCTGTGCTATCATGAGAAGCTTATACTGTTTAAATTTCTGTGCAACCAATGTGTTTGAATTTCTTATATTTCTTTACTGATTCAAGGGTGAACTAACTCTGTTTCTTGACTGCTCACTTGATAATAATGCACTTTTGTTAACTGTCTCACTGAGAAGTTTGTTGGTGTCTTCACTGAAAACCCTCAGGAGACTTCACTCTTCCACTAGGGATCACCTAGGGGTTTAAAAGGATTGGTACATATGCTAAATGTATCCGTGCTCCCTAGGAAAGTGGCATTTAAATTCTGTAGTTATTTTAATGTAGCTTTGCTAAGGGACTAACAAAGATTAGGTTTGGGGGTGTGTTAAGAGCTAAAAAGTACCACTTTTCACCCCTTAACATAGCCTTTGATTAGACCCTTAGCCATCTAATAAAGATTTGTTAAGTGTTTTCTGAAGATAATAAACAACAGTGCAATAAGGCCAGAAATCATGTTAAGGAGACTATGTTGGCACTAGAAGTCCCTCAGAAGAATGAGCCATGAATCCAGACCTGAGACAAGCCTCGCGTAGCTTTCACAAAGCTTTAAAGGATTCAGAAAACTATGCTTCGCGCAGTCCTCGTGAGCTTCCCAAGACTTCACAGCAAGTGCTCGCGTAGTTGAGTAACAGAAGAGCTTTAGATGCACAACCTCGCACAGCTCTTGCAAAGTGCAGGAGTAAATGGTCGCACAGTCTCGCGCAGTCCAAGAAGACCCTCGCACAGTTCGCTCAGAACAGCTGAGGAGAGAGAGCTTCAGAATCCTGCCTCGCGCAGCTACCGTGCAGTAGCCGCGGGATGCAAATGTCAAAAGAAGCTGTTGTGCAGTTCAGGAAGAAAGCAGTCTCACGAAGCCAGAGTTAGCCTTGTGAAGTGAAATGGAATGCTCGCACAGTTCTCACGCTATTCACAAGCAACAATCCAACCGCGCGAAGCCCAATCTAGCGAGAGCTTAACTACCTACCTCGCGACTTCTCAAAGCATTAAGAAGCTGCAACCTCGCGACGTCTGAAGTTTTAATGTTCAAGTCAACCACGTGAAGAACAAAGCTACCACGCGACAAGTCTGGGAATCAACTGCAACCTAGCGAATCTCTGAACTCCAACTTCCATCATTCTACAGAGAACTTTTTGGAAATTTCCAAGGATTAGGGCACGCACTCTCACACTCAAATCTCTTTGCACGCACCTCAAGGCATCCAAGGATCATTAATAAGCCATGTGGCATTGCTAAAATTAGGGTTTCCTAACCCTAATGCGCTGCCACACCCACTGCTATATAAACCTAAGCCTGGTTTAGGTTTAGGGAAAGGCCGGAAGAGTTCAGTTTTTGCTCTGTTTTGTTTTTAGATTGTAGTCTTATTTTTCTGTAGCTGTAAGTAGTTTTCCTTTTCCTTTTTCCCTATCTCCATGGCCCAGCACTTGCTGGCCATGCCTTTGTATGGTTATTAAGTTTAGATTAATAGAATTTGTGATTGGGTGTTGCACTTTTATGGGATTCATGTGTTTGTGAGTTGCTTTGTGCAAGGCTGCTGCCTTGTGATCCGCCATTGCTTTGGCTGTGATTCAAAGCAATGGAGGACTGATTCTACGGTCCCATTCAGATCCAAGTGACCTGTGTGTCTGGGTTATCATGGTCCTATACAGCCTTAGCCCCACCACAGGACCCACTAGATCTGAAATCCCCATGAAAGCCTGAGCTGGTAACCTTGTGACCATGGTGGTGGCAGCAATATTCTTGTTTTGTTTTGGGCTCCGTGAGGAGGATAGCCTCTGGGATAGTCTGTGACCATTCAAGTGGACAGGTTATAGCCTTAGGGTGAATCCAATCCGCCGATCCAAAATGGATCCTTCTTCTCTGAGCCTGAGCTTGTAGCCTGGTAGGAGATTGTACAGAGGCAGACTCCCCTATATTAGTATAAACCCACCATCAGATGGCATATCTGATCTGGGTATGGAGATTGTAGGCTTGTGACTGGGCCATTGTAGTCCCACTCAAGAAATGGACAGCTAGATCGAAGGTGGAACTCAATCTCTTGCTGGTTCTATGTGTCTGGGCTATCATGATCCTTTACAGCCTTAGCCCCACACATAGAGCTTTAGAGGTTGAGGTTCCCTATGGATTCTTGAGCTTGTAGCCTGGATGAAGTAGTGCTTACAATGATTAACTTGTTTTGACTCATCTCTGGATTATGGTTCCCCTATGGGTTAGTCTGTGACCATTTAAGTGGACAGGTTATAACCTTAAGGGATTGGATCATGGCACAGAGATGAGTTGGATTCTTTCTCCTCTTTGGTGATAATGTAGCCATTGGACAAGATTTCTATACCAGCAGATCTGGATCTGAGTCATATATTCCAGCAGATCTGAACCCAATAGCATACTTCTCACCCTTTTATATTTGTTTTCCCTCACTCCATCCATCTTCTCAACCCTTTTCTGTAGTTAGTTCATTAGGCTACCTTAGGATACTTAGAATAAGTGACCCTAACTCCCCTCCTTTTAGGACTGCCAGATCTGTGGTCAGATCTGGAGGGACTACTAGAGATGGCTCCCTTGGAGCCGTAGATCACCTTTCCCTGTGGGACAAACTCTTACTTATCAAAACTTGCTACAAATGGACCCTGTATCTTGCAGGTCTAGGATTTCTCAGTTGTGCTGATTCCGTCCCCTATTTTACTTTGATTTTAAATTGCTTTTACCACCAACAAATAAAGCAAGCGCATCTGAAGATCACAACAAGGTGGGGCAAAGGATGTGGAAGGATTAGGGATGTTAGGGTTGGATGCTTGAAAATAACCAGACATGGCCCCGAGTAAAAATGGGCATGACCCGAGTAGATGGGGGGATTTGTGGGGGGTTGGATAGGGAGGAAGTGGTGTATGTGAATGTGGGTGGATCGGGCCTATAGGGGGAAGATGGGAAATGGGGCATGGATGTGGATTGGGAGAATGGGTTTGGGTTATGTATGGATGTGGATGGGAAATGGGTTGGATTTGGCATGGGTATGGTTTGGGCAAAAGATGGAGAATGGGGGGTTGGACTTTGGATATTTTGGGAGGTAGTGGTTGGGAAAATGGGGTCGCCAAACGGGCCGGTAATGACAAAGGGTGATTGGGTGAGGGGGATGGTGGAAAAAACTTCTCTCGAATGGGAGTGGGTTGGAGAATGTGGCGGGGATGAGTCGGGATTGGCATCAGCCGGGTCCACTACCCATGACATGTCTCGGTATCAGGTTGGGTATGGGTGCCTTGGATAAGGCTCAAAAATCCTCCTCCTTCTTCCCCTACGGGACGGCGGAGGGCAAGATGATGCCGTTGTGCTGGCGCCACAAACTATATTTTTTTGGTTTTTGATTTGCTTTTTATTATTTTTTTATTTTATTTTTTTGGAAAAAGTTTTTGAAAAACAAAGGTTTTGAGGCCTTAGAATTCCCTTCTCGGGTGGCACTCGTACCCTAATTCCAGTCCCACTGCTACGATTCCGACGCACTTCGAAAGAATCGAAGGAGAACCTTCGATCTATTGAAGGCACAAAAATTAAGGCAAACAACCCGATCCCCCAGAATGGGCCAAAAGGAAGTTGCCCTCTTTTGACCGGCGGGAGCATATTGGGTGTCGGAGATGGCGGAGCCCAAATAAGGCACTAAGCATACTGATCGGGAGACTCGGGAGGTGAAAAAGGCCACAAATTCGAATTTGTGTGGTGTTAAACATACCTGGCACAACTAATACATGCACCTAGTTTGCAGGACACCTTTTTTACACTGGCGCAAGTATTAGTTGCACCAAGGTAAAACTTTGGATTTTAAAGCTGGCGCAACTATTAGTTGTGCTAGTTATAAATTCCAATTTTTTTGTGCTAGCGCAACTAATAGTTGTGCCAGACAAAAAATGGTGTTCCAGTTTTTATGGAAGCTAGGCTTTCGGGAACTAAGCTATTTTTTGGTGATCGATTCTCTCCTCACGGCACCTAAAGGGTTTGAGTCCGGTATAACTCACTAGGGCGCTCGCCAAGGGTTTGAAGCTTCGAAATGGGAACCCACCCGATATACCTCCGGTGCAAGCGCCTTCTCAGATACTAGGTGGGTTGAAACTTTTCTAGATCTTCACCACTAGGGGCTGCCGCAATACTAAGACCCGAGTGTTTGTGTGTTTACCTAATCCCCACCCTTTTAAAATCTACCTCGTAAAAACAAATTAATTAAGCTCCCTAACTTAGTTCAATTTTAATTTTTTTCAAAGCTTTTCTCTTTTTTTTGGAAGTTTTATTTAGTTCAAAGACCGGGGGCGATGACCCCATGCCGCCACTATGGGCCGGCGTCCACTGTTGGAATATGCTTGCACAAGTAAGCCCCCAATCGGCTAAGGCACTTTAAATGATGGGAAAGTTAGAAAATTACAAGACAATGCTCAAGTTGGCCCGCCGATCGGCTAAGGCACTTAAAATGACAAAAAAGTAAAGAAATTTAAAGGAAAATGTGCATGTAGGCTTGCCAATCGGCTAAGGCTCGTAAATAAAGGAAATGTAGGGGTGAGAAAAATAAAAAACAATGAAAAAAATAGCAAAACTGGTTAGTGAAAAATAAAAAATAAAGGGCCAAATTTCAAGGAGAAACTCTACAAGCTATTCCCCAGCAAAGTCGCCATTTGTGCAACAGTGGGATTTGTGACGATCCCGTCACGGTGATGCGCGCGCTTGCAAAAATATAGTCACCACCCGGAGCTTTTGGTGTCCCGGGAAACCTAGTTCATTTTTATGAGCACCAAAGTGCTAAAAATATGACTCTGAATCCGGTCCACACTAAAGGCTCTTGGGTAGGGTCTTAAGATATCGATCGAGAAAGTGTTAGGCACCCGATCAACCCGCTTAACGCGGTCTCTACTAATGGCCAACACAAAAATAAAGTAAAAGAAAAGAAAATGGCTTCATCTTGCCCAAATGGGCCTTAAATCCTATTTATGCCCCTCCGTTCCTACCGAAAATTCGGCGGTGTAATGGCACAAATGGGAGAATGGGAAGAGCTAAAGAAGAGATAGGAGAAGAAAGGGGATAGCCGGAGCCCTCGGGCCCACGTAGCATCATAGGAGAGCCTTGCGTTGGCTTGCTTTTGATGAGCTCTTGAAGGCTTGTATGATGGAAATAGGAGTTCTAACCTCTAAGGCTTGCTAGCTAAGAGGTAGAGAGGGAAGGTAAATGGGTAGCATGTACCTAAACTAAGGAATCTATGATAGAAAATATCACTCAAAGGAGGTTTTGGGATTTTTGAATTTCTATGGGCAATGGTGCACCAAAGGGAGAAAGATCTTCTCACTTTAAGCTCTTTCTCTCTTAGGTAAAAATTCTCAACCCTTAAACCAAGGGGAGGGGGGCTCTATTTATAGAAAAATGATAGATTAGGAGAGTGTTTAGATGCTAATCAAGGTTAGAAATTAGGTAATCTAGCATCTAAGGTTTCCTAAGGTTTCAAGGGATTAGAGAATGTGAAGATGGGCTTTAATGGTGGATGATGGGTTAATGGTTTAGATCACTTATGGGTTGCAAAAAGGTGTTAAAACGGTGCAACAAAGTTATTAAAACACACCCCAAGGACTGAGGTGGCCAACAAGTCAAACCCTAGCTTTGAAATTCGAGGCAAAAAAGCTCAGTTACTGTACAGTAAAATAGTGGGCAAGATTTCTTAGAGGTTGCAAGCCCGCAGGGAGCAGGGGGACCCATTTATACCTAGGCGCAACTATTAGTTGCACCAGGCCATTTCTAGGGGAAAAATGCTTGACGCAACTAATAATTGTGCCAAGCAAATTCTGGGGGAAATGGCTTAGCGCAACTATTAGTTGCGCCAGGAAAAAATTCCTTCAAAATAGTCTGATATTCAAATGATCATAACTTTTGATATATAACTTCGATTGAGGTGATTTTTGGCTCGTTGGAAAGCTAGAGAAGTCCTCTTTCCAATAGTATATGATTGAATATTAGTATAAGACCAAGACCTCAGATAGTCCTGGTATACCACTCTTCATCCATTGCCCAAGAAGGTTATGTTTAGGATTCGAAATGGGTTCTAAGGGTCAGGATTGGTTTCTAAAGGTTTAGGATAGGTTCCTAAGGGATCTAGGGTGATTCCTAAGGGTTTAGAGTGATTCCTAAGGGTTCCATACATGCCATCAAAAGCTCGGAAACACGCCTCTCTCAAAATGTGTTTCGATCAGGCCTTGGGGCAAATTTGGGTGTCTACAAGAAGTTAGACACCTCCAAGTTGAAGCAACTGATAGCACTCATGAAACCTAGGAAAGGATCAAGGCCTTCTCTTGGACAGCTAAGCCTTAACTCCCAATTTTCTGCAAAATACACCTGAGTACTTGTACCTGAACCTATGAACCTGATTCAAACCTACCCTCACTCTGAGAATTCAGAAGGTAAAGGAGAAAGAGCTGAAGATGGACAAGATAGGGTCAACATTGGGTGAATGGAGAAGTGATACCTAAAGTAGAGCAGTGTAGCAGCTGAGGGAAGAGGTGGCAAGTCACAAAAACAAAAACAAAAACAAAAGTAGAAAGAAAATACAAGAAAAGAAAGAAAAACAATAATGAAGAGGAGTGAGAGAGGAATCAAGAGGATAAGTTCATTGGAAAAATTAGAATGAAGAGGAGAAACTGGCCACTTCAAGGCTGAAAATTTTGAAAGAAAATGAAAGGTACTGAACTACAAAGGGGTGAAGTCATGAATCACCTCCTTCACCTACTGATTTCTCAAATCTTGAACCCCTTTTCAACATTACATTCTTTGTAACCCACTTCATAAGCCACATCACAACCCAGTTAAAAGATGTTGTGATCTAAAGTGAATGAGCTATCATGTAGAGACAAAGAGTTATCCAATCTATGGTGAGGATATGCCAATGATGCCAAGACTTAAGTGCTTTGCCTATGCTCATACTTACAGACCCATTTGGGGGTTGTAACTACTCTTGAGCTTGAGAGAAAATGAAACCCCTCAAGGTCCCTTGTGAGAGTATGCCCTGGTGAGCAGTGGGTCTGATGTTGAATGTATTGGGCATAGCCTACCACCTAATTTTCAATTAATGATGAGCTCAGTGCTGACATAAATGTGTTGTCCCCCTTGTTGTGAGCTAATTGAAAATGTTGTGCACTCAAGTAGAGTTTGTGATGATTAAATGTCTGTACTTTTCATATCCAAATTCCTCACATTTTAATTTGAATCAATGGTGAACTAATGCCCTGTTTCTTGACAGCTGACCTGATAATATTGCACCTTTGTTAGTTGTTTCATTGAGAAGTTTGTGGGTATCTTCACTGAAAACCCTCAGGAGACTTCACTCCTCCACTAGGGATCACCTAGGGGTTTAAAAGGCTTGATACATATGCTAAATGTATTCGTGCTCCCTACGAAAGTGGCTTTTCAATTTCTTAGAATAGTTGTTTTAATTTTCCCTTTGCTCAGGGACTAGCAAAGATTAGGTTTGGGGGTGTGTTATTCACTGAAAAGTGTTAGGGAATTTCAGTGTGCTGATTATTGTGTAATGGTAAAAGCAAAATAAAGTCAAAGTAATAAAGGATAGATTCAGCACAACTAAAATATCCTAGACCTACAAGATACAGGGTCCATTGTAATAAGTTTTGATAAGTAAGAGTTTGCCCCACAAGGAGTAGTGATTTAAACATAAAAGGTGTATAGTAGGCCTCCAGATCTGGCTATAGATCTGGTAATTCTAAAAAGAAAGAGAGCTTTTTGGGTGTCACTAGATCTAATTATTCTACAAAACTAAAATATAAAACTAGATCTAAAAGATGGAGGAAGATGGATGGAGAAATAAGGATCAAATGGTGAAAAATAGGCTACCAGGACCTGGTTCTTATCGTAACTCAATCGAATCAAAGGCATTGTATAGATCTAATTTGCTACAATCCTCTTTTATGGCTCCCAGCTTCCCAGGTTACCCTGGCAGAGGTGAGGTATAAGGATCCTACCTCAATCAGAGTATTGGAGCAATCCTAAGGCTATGATCTGTCCACTTTAATGGTCACAGACCATCCTAGAGATTGTTCTGCTCCAAGGATCTTGTTCAGAAAGTGAAAACCATTGCAGAAGCTGTAGATGCCAGGATACGACACCCTCGGAGGCTAACATCTACAGGAATATCCAACCTAGGGAAAACAAATACAAAAAAGTGAAATATAGATTAGAATTACCTTTAAAAATCACAATCACTGAAATCTTACAGCATATTGAGCCCGGATCTGTAATCTGTGCAACATCGATCTATTCCTAAATTCTTTGAAGCTTTCAAAATATAATTACAAAATAGATCTGGGCTGCTTATTTCGATCTAATCCAACATGCTAGATTAGGGAGAGAAGGGGGAAAAGAAAAATAGAAAAATAAAACTAAAACTAAAACCTAAATGAGCGAAGGAGAAATACAGCTATTCTATTGTTCCTACTTTCCTTGCTGAGAAATTATAGCAGAATAGATGGGTATTTATACATATGCATCGATCCATGTGCCTTGAGTTGCAGCCAATCAGAGAGTAGAGGACTCAGTTCTATTATGCACAGCTGAGGTGTCTTCATTTCAGCCAAGGAAAATTGCATCTGGACTACTATCCCATGTGCAGAGTTTTGTGCCCAGCTGATGTGTCTTTGCAGCTCTCAAAAATGCCCTTGCCGACCACTGATATTTTCATTCAATAGGTGCTGGCTGAAACTGCAGCAGTTCGACAGGATAAACTTGGCTGGCTCGATAGGTTGTCATTCAGAGAGCATGAAGCATTCGTTAGGTTGCAAAACTGGGTTGGAGGAGTGTTGGTCGATAGGTTCAAAGCATTGGTCTTCATGCAACATTCGACAGGTTTATATTGCTGCATTTCGATAGGATGAAGCTTGCAGTCCAAGGAACCCTTCGACATGTTGTAGCTGGCTGCACTTAATCAATTCGATAGATTCTGCTTCAGCTTGAACCAGTCGATAGGTTATGTTGTTGTTGCATTCAAGGCACCTCGATAGGTATGCTCTTTGAAGGCTGTTGTAGTCCACCCCATTCGACAGGATTAAATCAATGGCTGCCCAACTATTCGATAGGACCTGCTACTATTTGACAAGTTTATAGAGTGTGCTGCATGTAGCAATTCAACAGGTGCAAACTGCTGTATTGAATGGCTGCTCGATAGGATCTCCATGGCCTTTCGATAGGTTTTATTTTCCAGCAACTGTACCATTTAAATTTGATAGGTTGTTGCGATTTCAATGAACCACTCAATACGTGCTGATGTGCATTCAACAAGACACAATCCCAGCTTCAGCACCTGTTGTGCTTTAATGTTCACACAACTATAAACTGCTGCAACTCCTATGTAGTGCTTCTGCTAAAATCTGTAGCTACTGTGCAGCCAATATGCACACAGCTTGTATAGTTGCAGCCCTCCTCAGTTCAAGCACACCTTTAGCTATTGTTTTGCTTACATATCTTGCCTCAACTCTAATGGATGGTTCCAAGTCTTCTTTTCGGCATTATTACATAGAAAAACTGCACTCTTCTATATTTCATCCCTGACTAGAAAACACACATAAAAGCAATTATTAAACACTCTAGGTCCTACCAAAAGCAAGGTTTAAAAGGGTAAAATGTAGCATATTTCACTGATTAATAAAAAGTACCACTTTTCACCTCTTAACCTAGCCTTTGATGGACCTTGAAGCCCACTAATAAACATGTGTTAAGTATGTTTTACAGTTGGTAATATAATGTGCAGCTTAATGCAAAATCCTTGCTTTTTGGCCCAAAAGAGAGACAGAGAATACAAGAAAAGATGACAACTGAGCCAAAGTTTGATGGAACACCTTGGTAGTGCTCACCATGGTGACTCATTGTTGCTGATCATCATTGACCAATCTAGCAGAAGAATGAAGATTAGCTGAGAAGGGAGGAGACTGTGACAGCAACAAGTGCAATGCACTAGAGCTGTAAAAGATGGACATCGTAGAGTTGAGGAGCTTCCTTGTGAAGCTAAAGATACAGTGGAAGAGGCCCTCACAGAGCTAAGGCTCGCAATCAAGAGGCGAGTTGTAAAGACATCGCGAAGATCTCACGGCTTAAAACTCTCAAAATCTTCCCTCGCAAAGCTCTCACGAAGATCGACCCCCAAAGTAGCTGCGCGCAGAACACTGTGAGCTTATATGCACAAAGAACCAAAAGTCACCTCACAAAGTTCTCGCGTGGCCCTAGATGAGAGAGATGCCTAGAATTCCTCTCACATAAATCTCACGCACCGTGGAGCCTTACAAGTTACTACGCGAGCGCAGGAGGTCACTTGCGCAAGTACTTAGCGAGAAAGAGCTTCTGAAGCTCTACTACACGAGAAATCCTGGCGCTCCAGATTATCTCTGCGATAGCACTGCGATGCGAAGCAACTGCGCGATTCACTAAAAGTTCTACTGTGTGAATGAGCTCTTCCCATCAGCCAAAGCCAACTTCGCAAAGGCAAAGCAACTGCGCGAATGAGCTAAAAGCAAATCCCAGCCCCGCGAAGTAGGAGCTCTCAACTTCTAAGTTTTATTCAAGGACCTTTTGGGAATTTCCCAAGGCTAGGGCACACTTCTCAAGGCATGGATTTTGAGGCACACATCTCGAGGCATTTAAGGGTTATAACAATGACACGTCTATTGAAAAAATTAGGGTTAACCTCTTAAGAGCCAAGGCCATTTTCAGAGAGTATATAAGTTGTACTTAGAGTTTATTATTTTCATCTTTCCTTCATCATCTGCTGGCTGAGAGCTCTAGCAGGCTAGGGTTAGGGTTTGATCACCTCTATTTTCCTATTTTTTCTTCTCTCTTAGCTCAGCACTTGCTGGCTAATCCCCTTGTAAGCAGCTAGGTTTAGTTTTGTTTCAGTTTTGTAATAGATTTTTGTATACATTGGGATCTTGGATGAGCAGTTGTGTATGGGCTACAGCCAGGAGACGGATCATTATAAGTTTTACTATTATCAATGAACTGTTGTTTTAATGCTTAATCAAATCTATAGATCTTATGGTTTCTTTATATGTCTATAGGATTCATGTATTTGGGACTAGCCCATTTAGTTTCTAGTAGGTCTTTTGTTTACCATCTGATTTTCCTTACTTTGATAGGCACATGGAAAGCAATGTTGGATCTATAGTGAAATCCAGGGAGTTTAGTGGCCTGCAGACCATGGTGGTTGTAGCAGTTTTCATGTTCTTTCTCAGGCCTCTGTGGGATGGACAGACCAATGGGATACCCTGTGACCATTCAAGTGGACAGAGTATAGCCCTAAGGTTGCGTCCATCCACATGTTTGAGAAGGATTCTTCTCCCCTGCACATGAGCTTCTAGAGCCTTGTGAGGAGGTTTGTACAGTACCTGGCTCCCCTCTGTTCTACCTAATTGATATCAGATGTTAGATCTGATCTCTTATAGTAATTACAACTTGAGGTTGAGTCGTTGTAGGCTATTTGAAGCAATGACCAGCTGAGTTAAAGGCCTTATTCAACCTGTTGCATGGTCCTTTTTGCGGATACCAGTGAGCAGTATGCCTTAGCAAAGCACTTAGGATCCTATGGGTTGGAATACCTATGGATGTTACCCAGGTCTGTGCGCAGATCTGGGGAGCTTGTAGCACTGGCATTACATAGTGCTACAATAGTAGTCATGGCTAGAGCTGGTCTAGTGGCTGTGGAAATGATCAGTCCACTCTTCTGGATTAGACTAGCGAATTTCTGGTTTAACTAATGGGATTTGACAGACTCTATCGGATACCCTGTGACCATTATAGTGGACAGAGTATAGGCCTAAGAGCGCCCCAAATGGCATGGGTTAAACTGGGAGCTTATACCTTGTTGAGGCTTTTAATAGCGTGTCAGCAAAGAGCATTGCAGAGACAGACTAAATCTGAGTTACATTACTGTATCATTAACTCTAGCTTAACCTGCTTACTTCTCATAATTTTTGTATTTTATTTTGACACACACTACCACCATCTTCTTCTCAACCCTTTCATTAGGATAGGCTTGCACTTTATTTTCCCTTTTTGTGTAAATTTAGTGTAGTCATGACACCCAATTCCCTTCTCTTAGGATTGTAAGATCTGTAGTCAGATCTGGAGGCCTACTATTAGTGCCCACTTTGGGCTCTTGATCATTTTTTCTGTGGGATAACTCTTACTTATCAAAACTTGCCCTGAATCTTGGAGGTCTAGGATTACTTTGGTTGTGCTGAATCTATTATTTTATATTACTTTATTTTCAATTGATTTCTGCCACACAATAACATAAGCACACTTTCACACCAAGTAGCCCAAGCAACAGTATGATCACTGGCTTGTTGTTTAGCCTGGACGCCTTGCATCTTCGTGCGGGAGAGGGGATAGTAGTATTAGGAGACAAGTCTCCTTGTTGGCCGTAAAATTGGTTCGGGACAAAGGGTTCCATTTCTTTTCTGGGGTTTTTTAATTTTTTTAGATTTTATATTTATGAATTTTTAAGGTTTTCTCCTTTTCCTATTCTTTTTATTTTTTAGAGTAGATATGGTACAAGGTCGGTCGCCTCAAGAGGCATTGGGAGAGTCGCTTCCTCTAATTGAGAGAGCGAGACCGCTGTTGGAGCCGCTCGTGCTATTCTTCAAAAAATGTGAACTTGTTCTGAATTTGACATTTTTTTTTTTGAAGTCCTCATCTAATGAGACCTTTTGAATAAGTGATGTGAGTGACAGTGACACTAATGTTTGAATTTCCTCTATCACATTTATTACCTCATTTTCGAAGAATCTCTGGAGATTGTAATCAATCGAACTATCATCCTCAGAGTTATAATATAGTTGTTCTTCCTGTTGAGAATGACCTCCTAAGGGTGTCCTCAAGGATGGTGAGCTCTTTCCCTTGAACTTCATAATATGTTAGGATGATCACGCGTGCTCGGTAACGAGGATGATAATGGAGAGAAATGTAGGGAGATCCCCAAGGGCATTCCCATCCTTCTGAGTTAGAGTCGAGGCCGGTATCGAACTCATCTTCTTGATCGGGCAGCGCTTGAAGTCCTACGTTAACTTGCTCTACTAACTTGAGTGCAGGGAGGTCTATATAGTAGTCCTCGTTGTCACTCAGAGGAGGTTGGCATTCTTCCTCGAGAGATTGGAGTTGAGGCATGTCTGAGGATGGAGGAGTGTCTAGTTCGAGCTCCTCCTAAAACTCTATAAGGGCATGTTGGGTGTCTCCCCTTGGGTCAACCAAGTGGCCGTCAGAATTTTCTTCTTCTTGTGTCGGTAGCTGAGTTGGTAGGTCATTACTTATTTCTTTCGTTATGAGGTTAGGATCGTTCGATTCTACCATCACGGAGTGTCAGATCCAACTACTGAAGCATTCTAATATGCTGGTGCATGCTCTACAGTGGGGCTGGTATGGGTGAGTGATACAAGGGGAGTCCCACGGGCATTCCCATCCCCCAAGGCCAAGGCCAAGGTGGATGCTATGCGAGCTAAGACTTCCTGGTGGGGTATCATCCTCTACCCATGTAAGTGTAAGTGCTCTTCACTATCTTGCAAGGCAGCTATGTGGAAATCTTCGTCGTCAGTGGATTCCCAATCTTCCACTTGTGGCCCGAGTTTTGGAGGTTCTTTCTTTCTCTCTTCTGTAAGCTCCTTAGTGCCGAACAAGGGTTTGACTCCCTCGAGCGGTTTATCAATATCATTATTCAGATTGATTAAATTGTTAAATATTTTAGCCATTCGCTCGATTTCTGCTTCTTAGGGTCTAGTGAAGGTCACTTCCTTCTAACTTGGTACATCTACTTTCTTAGTGGTCCCATAGACGAAGTGGTCATATAGAGACCATTTTGGTGAGGTGGGGAACAAGTCGGCTTGAGGGCCTTCTGATTGGTAACCTAACCTTATGTGTTTACATATTTTCCTCAGGACGACAGGTCCTACATGACCTGGCTTTTTTTTACCGAGTCTAGTGTGGGGGATGTTCCCGAGTTAATACATAAGGTCCCACCCTTTTTTCGCGATTGGGTTGATGTCATAGAGTTTGGCGAGGTCTAGGCAAACCTCTATTCTCATTAATTCTTGTTGACGCATTGGGGGAGAACTAGGAGGGGTAGGGGGATGGACTTCTGCAACGGTTATCTCATTAGGGATTCAGGCCTTCTGAATGTGGCCTGTGATCAATATGGAGTCATGGGCTGTCAGAATAGTCACAGCGTAATCAATGTCCATCTCCTAGAAGGGTGCATCAGCATATATATGGACAATGGAGTCCTCATATGGGAATTTGATGCATGGATGGTATGTGGGTACGATGACTTTCATTGACTCTAACCATTTTCTTCCTAAGATAAGATTATACATACTAGCGAAGTTAGTAACATGGAAAGTGACATCTTTTGTTATAGGTCTGAGGCGAACCTGTAGTTTGATAATTCCTATGATGAAATGATGGGAGCCGTCATAAGCTATGAGTGATAGTGTCGAGGGTCTAACATCCTGCTCCGTGTATTCGAGAGTCTTTAACATTGTGATAGGGCAAATATTGAGTCCTGCTCCTGTATTGACCAAATGCATGGGGTACGGAGAATCCTCTAATTATGACCGTAAGGTATATGAGAGCTGCGCTTCCATGGAGTGACTCCTTAGGCATGTCTGTGTTTGTGAAAGTGAGTGTCGAAGGTTGCGCCATGACCGAGGTGATTTGGTGAAGCTCGTCTAATGTTGTGTCCTCATCTACTTGTGTGTCTTTAAGTGTCCTTATCAACAACCGGTGATGGTCAGACGATTTCTTAATGAGTTTTAATATTGATATCTGGGCTGGGATGTTTTGAAGATGTCGCAGAAGGTCATATTCTTGCCCAAGCTTGAGTGTCATTTCTTACCCAGCCGATGAGCCTTGGGTGCAAGTGGTTGGAGTGGTTGAGGTGCAGGGATTGGTGGAGGGATAATGTGAGGTGGGGGCGGCAAGTTATTTCTCTTTCTCACACATTCCCCTCCGGTGGTTGTGCATTCGTGAAATCCTTATTTCGAGGGAAGGGTGGAGGTGGATAATTGGTTCTTGATTTAAGAATCGGGTAAGTCGATTGTTGACCGAACCCGGTGCTACTCGACATTGATGTGCTTGTGAAGTGAGTAAAATTTGAGATCGGAGCGCATACTTGCGCTAGGTCACTCCAAGGTGGGAGGTACTGTGTGTAATCCTCTTCTTCTAAGAAAGCAGAGACCAGTGTCTCTAACGGGTTAGGATGTTCTTCTCGTTCGCTTTCTTCTATGTTTAGCGAACACTCGATTGTTATTTAATTTTCTTGGCTCGAAGTCTTTCGGGTGACACTGTCTACCCATGCGGAAATTTGGGCTACAGTTTGAAGAACATGATCTCCATATTCAGGCTCAGAATCAGGTGAGGGAAGCGGCATTGGTGTCAGTTTAGGATTTGGAGGGGTTAAAGGTTCTGGTGGGTGATTATGGAGGAATGGTCTCCAGGCCCTAAAAGAGTGGACTCGTATCTGGGTGAATTTTAGATAAGGAGGTGAACTTGGTGGGGCAATTCAAGTGATCAAGATCAAGGGATGAGGGAGTGAAGGAACTCTCATAGGTGTGGCAGAAGTATTAGAAGGTTGGATGTAAGTTATTAAGGTGGAGGGCTGGACAGGGGATTGACGGTGGTGACCTGAGCCGGTGTTGCTTGGTTATGGTTAGGCATGGGCTTATTAATGATCCCTAAATTTTGTTAGGGTTAGTTATTGTTAGGTTTAGGACTCCTAAGTGCCTCTCAGTCGATTTGGTTCCAATCATTAATGTTATAGATCACATCCCGGAGGAGCAAGCAGTCTTCTAGGTTGTGTCCCGCGTATCGATGGAATGCATAGTATTTGCTATAGTCTAGGTTTGTCGGCCATAGTTGGGGTCTTTCTTGCAGGAATCAAAGGAGATTCTAAGTGTTAAGGAGATGGAAGATGTTAGGGATCATATCAGGTAAAGGGGGGTAGTGTTCCCTCGTCGGCTTGTAGGGGCCTCTAGCTGGGTTGAAGTTTTGTTGTGGGGGTACGTTATTGTAGTTCAGCAAATGGGCCAGTCGATTCTGTGTCGCATTTTGGTTCTGGTAGGTGTTGGGATATTGGTTTGTATTCTAGTATTAACCCTAATTCTGGTTCTGGCCTAGGTTTTGGTTTGCATATCTTTGTTGATTAGTGTCTTGGTTTTGGTTCATGTATCATTGTTAATTCTGATTTTGCCCGAAATTTTGCAGTTGGAAGTTCCCATTCCTGGAGTTTTGTCCTTGGTTTACAACGGTGTTGACCTATTCAGTTCCTAAAGCTTTCTTATTATTTTTCGATTTTGATTCACTAGAAGAGCCTACTTTCGATGTAACTATGGATAGGGCGAGGTCTCCGCCTTTAATGTTCTATACTAGTCAGGATGCCCGGGAGTGGAGTGCAGTGAAGTCAGGGCAATCACTTATGACAAGTGCGCTCTTCAATAGTTTCCTAATATTGTCAAAAATAATATTAATCGAGTCTTTTTCTTTGATTGAAGTGTCGGTTCTAGCAGTAAGTTGCCTCCATCTGGCGACGAAGTCGATGAATTCTTCATCGGGTCCTTGCTTTGCCGTCATCAGATCGCTGAGACTGACTGTCTCTTGGATCAAGTGTTTGTATTGGTCTAAGAATTGACCGACTAAATCATCAAATGTTTCTATCTTATAGAGTGGGAGTCCGCGAACCAATCTAGAGCTTCTCCTTCTAATGAGCGTTAGAAATAGTGGATGAGAAGTCCTTGATTATCATGTATGGGTCGACAATCGTTGCAAAAGAGGGCCAAGTGATGGTTCAGATTTCCCGTGCCGTTATATTTGTTGAATTTTGGAGGTTTAAAACCTATTGATAAGTTAAACTGAACGTCCCGACAGAATTTGTCGAATACAAATGACTGACTAGGGTGTTCCCTCTTGGCCATATATTCGTCGAGCATTTTAGGGAGATCTTCAATTTTGATAGTGTTGACTTTTGGGGCAACCTATGAGCCAACCTTGTCTGGAGAGTCCTCATTAAAGAGTGTGTGAGCAGGTTGCTCATTGGTGTGGCACAGGCCGACACTGTGCTCAGGCTAGGCGATGGATTTTCCTATCATTCTCGTTCTTCTGAATATTGTCGTGACCTAATTGTCTCGTATGCGGTAGCCAATCCTCAAAGTCGTCATCTCCTCTTTGCATTCTTTGAATACAAAGTTCTACTATTTGTTGAGCAGTAAGGTTTTGTCCAGTGTTACCATCCCTCCCATTATGATTATTACCAGTGTGTGGGGTAGAGAAGGGATTTTCTTATTCATCAACCATGTTAATCTCAGGTTGTCGTAGGCTAGAATTGTAATGTAATTCTTCTTCATACATGTGGTTGTCATGATATTCCCACAATAGTAGGTCTCCTAAACTCACTCTTCGTATACCAGACATCTCGAATCTTTGACGAAGACTCATATATTTAAAGGAAATCTAAATGATGTGATGGGAAAAAAAAAAGAAAAAAAAAAGGAAAATAAAAAAAAACTAACTATCTAAGAAAGAAAGAGTTTTTAAAAGTGTCCCATCGCGATTGCCAGTCAGTTGGTCCACGCTTTTTCTGGGTTCCTCTCGGTCCCCATTAAATCAGTGGCCCAATTCTATCCAAGTGGACTCTAGCGATACAGTGTTTGGAATTTTAGAAAAAAAATAAAAAGAGGGGAGTTTTCTAGGAAGATTCCTAGTTGGTTGCGATCGTCAGCTATATATTTAATGATGCTGCAACACGTCAGTGATCACGCTTTAGAGCGGGTGTGGGTTACTTCTTTACTGAATCGTCCACCTGCGAACGTCAGCAGCTATGGCTCTTTCTAATAATTTAGATAGTTTAGTTTTCCTTTTCTTTCCCTGTGATTGTTTCTATGATTCTAATTGGTTTAAATTTCCTAATTCTATTCTAAGTCTAGTTGTGACTTTGTTGTAGTGAATGAATTAATCTTCTAGTGTCCTAATCCTGTTAGGAGTCTATCTGGTTTAAGTGTTCTGATCTTATTAGAAGTCTAATTAATCGAGTTTTCTAATCTTATTGAAAGTCTAATTAATTAAGTCTCCTAACCCTACTAAGAGTATAATTAATTAAGTCTCCTAATTATACTAGGAATGCAAATATGTTGATTTTAATGAAACTCTAATTAAATCAAGCATGCTAATTATACTTAAATTCTAAGTAAAGTAAGTATACTAGTTCTACGACAACTCTAATTGGAATAGAAAATTAATTTTACTAGAACTCGAATTTAAACAAAGGACTTAATTTTATAAAAATCTAATTAAAAAATAAACCAATTTTATTAAAATTCTAATTAAAGCAATGAATTAACTATACTAAAAGTCTAATTAAAATAAAGGAAATGATTTGACTAGAATTATGATAAAAGCAATAAATTGACTATACTAGAATCATGAGAAAATAACGGAACTAACTTTACTTAATTCTAATTAAAGCGATGAACTAATTCTACTAAAATTCTAAAAAAAGGGTTTTTAGGCCCGCTATGCTAAGGAGGATTGGCCTCGTTCCCGATTACCCTCCGTAAGCTCCCTTGGACAAATCGGGTGGCTGAGATTAATGCAAGTTGAATTTTGGACTATAAAATAGTATTTTTGGATTTTTAGAGTCGATTTCGGGATTATAATCATGGATTAAATTATAAAACTAGGGTTATAGAAAACTAAATTAATATTTGGGATTTTAGAAATATTAAATTAAGGAATTAAAACTAGAATTTAAAGTTTTAGGACTGAATTCGGGTCCGAAATCAGAAAATCAGACCGTATGATTAAGGACTGGTTCTAGAAACTAATAATTAGAACCAGAGATTAATGATAGGATTAGAGGTTAAGATTTTAAAACAAAATTGAAGTCTATGGTCAATGAATTAGGTATTCAGATTAAGGAATGGTTCTAAATTCGAAGAACTAGAACCAGAGATTAAAATTACGGTCTAAAAAAGGGGTGTTATGGTCTAAAATTGAAAATTAATATTAATAATTAAACTAGGAAAAATCTTAAACCAAAGAACTAAAAAACTACGGTCGGAAACTAAAAATTAAATTCTTACCTGAGGTCGGGGCTGCGGAGAGGAATCTCAAAAATTTGAAGCTTGAATCTCGATATCATGGCTATGTTTCTCTATGGGTTTGTTCTCAAAATTCTATGTACTAACCGTTCTCTCTCTGCAAAAATTTTTTTATCCCCTTTCATCCAACCTCCTGGTCGAATTAAGAAAAAGGCTTTTATAGGTTCTTTCCTAATTACACGCCCTGTTTCAGGCGTTTAACCCAATTGCGCGTCGGTTTCCCGGTGCTTAATCGCTTTGAGTCGGTGACTAACTCAGGGAGCAACTAGCTAACTTGCTCAATGAGTTTCTTAGTTTTAACAATGTTAGGACTAATTGCGTGCCTTATGTGGAGTGTGCAATCCGATTAAGCATCTAGTTCTAAGCGCTTAATCGAGGAAGCTTGGGGGTCAAGGACTTTAAGACAAGGTCGGGTGTAGGCCAATTGCGCGTCGGTGGTGGGGCGCTCAATCCGATCGCGCGTCTCATGTGAGGCGCGTAATCGAGTCTCGAGGTGGTCTAGGGAAAGGAAGTGTTGTCTGAAAGGGGATTGTTTACACGTTTGTGGTTTTGCATGCAATAAAATTGCGCGCGCAATTTTAGGCATGTAATTCGGGGCTGTCCAAGTCCGGGTCGGGTCTGAAATGTCAGATTATTATTTTAGCCTGCATTCTGACTATATACTATTATTTCAGTATATAGTCTCCCTTCGTTAGGATCTGAGCCACAGAGCTATTGTTTTAGCCTGTGCTCAGCTGTAGACACCCAAATTTGGCCCAAGGCCCGATCGAAACACACTTCGAGAAAGGCATACCCCCGAGCTTCCGAAAGCATTTTTCAAACCCTTAGGAATCATCCCAAAACCCTTAGGAATCATCCCGAACCCTTAGGAATCTACCATAGTCTTTCCAGACCTATTAGAACCCTTCTCGGGCACGATTCGAACCCCTCTAAACAGCGGTTAGAAAGAGGAGTGCCAATGTTTTTGTAGATAGTTTCCTAACGTAAGGTATATATCATTGGAAAGTAGAGCTTCTGATCTTTCTAACAAACTAAGAATTTCCTAATTTAGAGTTGTACATCAAAAGTTATGGTGAAATGAAGATCACAGATCTGTGTAGGAAATTGCAAAACCGGACCCATAGAGCTAATTTCGAACCTGAGCAGTGGTTAAAGAGAGCAATGCTAAGATCTATACAAACTTTTTCTGAAGTTGATTTATATACCATTAGAAAGAAGACTTCCCTAGCTTTCCAAAAAGCAAAAAATCACCTCAATCATAGTTCTACATCAAAAGTTATAGTGAAATGAAGATCACGGATTTATGCAGGAAATTGTAAAACCGGGCTGGGCCCTTGCGGGTCTTCAACTTCCAACAGTTTGGGCCTAGTTTTCCTTCAAAAAATGGCCAAAATTGACATTAGGGGTTTGACTTGTGGACCATCCCAAAGTCTGGGGTGTGTTTCTTTAGAACTCTAGTGACCCTATTAGCTTAGGTTATCGCTCTTTTGTCATTCAAGTCACCACCCTAGCTTCTACCATTGAACCCAAATCACTCTTCTCCAAGCTCAAGAATATTCGTAAAATCTTAGATTGCCCATTACCTAATTGCTAACCCTAATTAACATCTAAGTAGCCTCCTAACCTACCCTTTTCCTATAAATAGAGCCCCCCTCCCCTTGGATTAAAGGTTGGAAAATTTGCTTAAGAGAGAAAGAGCTTAGGGTGAGAAGATCTTTTTCCCTTTGGTGCTATTTTTCACAACTTTATTCCAAGCCATATCCTTCATCTAAAAACCTTAGTTTTGGTATGTGCTACCCCTTTTCCTTCCTTCTATACCTCCTAGCCATCAAGCCCTAAGATTTAGAACCCTATTTTTCATCACACAAGCCATTAAGAGCTCATCAAAGCAAGTCTACACAAGGCTCTCCAACGGTGCAACAAGGGCTTGAGGGCTACGGCTCTCTCCTTTCTTCTCCTATCTCTTTTAGTTCTTCTTCCATCCTCACATTTGTGCCATCACGCCGCCGACTTTTCGGTAGGGATGGAGGGGCACAAATAGGATTTTAGGGACCTTTGGACAATAAGAGGACTATTGTGTTATTTTTATTTTAATTTTGTTTTGGCTATAAGTAGAGACCGCATTAAGCGGGTTGATTGGGTGCCTAACACCTTCCCGATCGATAACCGAAGCCCCTACCTAAGAACCTTTGGTGTGGACCGGATTCAGAGTCATATTTGTGGCACTTTAGTGCTTATAAAAATGATATAGGTTTTTCGGGACACCAAAAGCTCTGGGTGGGCCTACTTGCGTATTATCTTTTAATTTTCTTTAAATTCCCGTCATTTAAGTGCCTTAGCCGATTGACGGGCCTACTTGTGTAAACATATCCTAACAGTAGACGTCAGCCTGTAGCGGCGGCACGAGATCCTCACCCCCGAACTTTGAACTAAAGAAAATTTTCATAAAAAAAGGGCTTTGAAAAAAATTAAAATTGAACCAAGATAGGGAACTTAATCAATTTATTTTTGCGAGGTAGATTTTTAAAGGGTTAGGTTTAGGCACACATACAACCACTCGGGTCTTAGTATGGTGGCAGCCCCTAGTGGTGATGATCCAGAAAAGTCCCAGCCCACCTAGTATCTGAGAAGGCGCTTGCGCCGGAGGTATATCGGGTGGGTCACCTATCCTACAAAGCTTAAAATCCTTGGGGAGCGTGCTAGCGAGTTATACCGGACTCATAACCCTTAGGTTCGGTGAGGAGAGAACGAAACACTAAAAATCAGTCAGTTCTCGGAAGCCCAGCTTCCACAAAAAAGCCAAAAAAGATTCAATTCGGGTAGAAGTAACTGTTGTCAAGAGCTCTGGAAACCCACTTTTGACTGGCGCAAGTATTAGTTGCGCCAATACAAAAATCTCCAAAAATACAATGGTGCAACCAATAGTTGCACCAGCCTTTTTTAGGGAATTATTGCTCTGGCGCAGGTATTAGTTTCACCAGTATTGTTCTCAGTAATCCAGCCCTATTCTGTGGCCTTTTCCACATCCCGAGACCCCCGATTAGTGGCTTAGTGTCTCTGTTTGGGCCCCGCCATCTTCGACACCCAATACACTCTCGCTGGTCAAAAGAAGGTGACTTCTTTTTAACTCGTTTCTGGGGATCGGGTTGTTTGCATCAATTTTCGTGTCTTCAATAGATCAAAGGTCTTCCTTTGATTCTTTGAAAGTGCTTCGGAATCATTGTCGCAGGTTCTATTTAGGACACGAAAGCCACCCGAGAAGGGAACATTAAAGGCTTCGAAACCATTATTTTCACTCATAAAAATCCAAAAGAAAAACTAAAATAAAAAATTAAAAATAGAGTCTTTGTGGTGCCGGCATAGCGGCATCATCTTGCCCTCTATCATCCCATAGGGGAAGGAGGAGGAAATTTTTTGGGCCATATCCAAGGCACCAGTACCCAACCCGCCAACAAACGATGTCGTGGGTAGTAGACCCGGCTTATGCCGATCTCGATTCATCCCCACCACATTCACCAACCCATTCCCATTCGGGAGAAATTTTCACCACTATCCCCATCACCCTATCCCCATTTACATTACCAGGTCCATTGGTGCCCCCATTTTTCCAACCACCACTTCCCAAAATATCCAAAATCAACTCCCCTATTTCCCATCTTTCTCACAAACCATGCCCATGCCCCCTCCCATATCCATGCCAAATCCAACACATTTCCCATCCCCATCTATGACAAACCCAACCCAATTTCCCGCATCCACATCCATGCCCCATTTTCCATCTTTCCCATATAGGCCCGATCTGCCCTCATTTACATATGTGACCTCCACCCTATCGAATCCCCCACAAATCCCCCCTTCTACCGGGGTCATGCCCATATTTACTAGGGCCATGCCCAATATTTCCCAAATACCCACACCTTATGCTTCATCATCCTTATACATTCCCGACCCATCCCCCCTTTTTTGATGCCCCACCTCATTCCTCCAATCCACCCCATATCCCATCCCCTACCCGGGTCATGCTCAATTTTATAGGGGTCATGCCTAATTTATCCTCCACATCTGTCCCGTCTATACCCCATCACCTCTCAAATAATCCGTCTCCACCCAATCCCCCTTCCATGGCTATGATGGAAGAAATGGTCCAAGCCTACAATAGGTAGAAGGCCTCCCAACACATTCCCTCTAATCCATACCACACACCCATTAATCCATCTCATACCCTATCAAGCCTCAATGCTTCACTCTCCCATGACTCCCATCAACCCCCCATCATCCACACCATTCAATCTCCCATTACCCACTTGCCTCAAGGCCCAAACCTCCATTCCCCACATGTCCCAAGGCTTCATGGCCCAAAACCCCATAACCCATTCATATCAAGGGCCCATGGCCCAGACCCATCAAGGCCCAATGGGCCAGGCCCACCAAGGGTCTATGGCCCAGACCCATTAAGGCCTAATGGGCAAAGCCCATCAAGGGCCCATGGCCAAACCCACCAAGGGTCCATGGCCCAAACCAATCAAGGCCTAATAGGATAGACCCACCAAGGGCCCATGGCCCAGACCCATCAAGGCCTAATGGGCTAGACCCACCAAGGGCCCATGGCCCAGACCCTTCAAGGCCCAATGGGCCAGACCCATCGAGGGCCTATGGCTCAGCCCATGGCCCAGACCCTTCAAGGCCCAATGAGTCAGACTCACCAAGGGCCTATGGCTCAGACCCATCAAGGGCCTATAGCCCAGCCCAAGGCCCAGACCCACCAAGGGCCCATGGCCCAAACCCATCATTGGCCTGTGGCCCAAACCTATCATAACCAAGGCTTTGTGGCCCAACCCTCCCAAGGCTTCATAGCCCAAACCCAAGCCCAGCCTAACCTTGGAGCCTCACACCCGTACCCTTCACAATTTCTCCAAAATCTCACCCATTCACAACCCTCATACCCCGATCAAACCCATGCCTTATGTCAACCCCAATTTTCCCATGGCCCAACACCCTAAGGCCATCTCCAAACCTTACCCCATGTCCAATGGCCCCATCAGGCCCCGCCCCAAAACCAAACTACCACTCACCCCATCACCCCACAACACTTCCCTTACATTCAAGGGCCCCATCCGACCCACATCCAATCAAACCCCATCTAGTCCATGCATCAACAAGAAAATCTTGTCCTCACTGCACCCTACGTTGATCAGTAGTATGAGGAGGACGAGATCAGAAATAGTGGGGCCTACATCTGGGCATTAACCAATGATAGTCCTCCACCTGTAATTACCCCACCTGGCAGCCCAAAGTGAGTCCAAACTCACACTTGAGAAGACGGCCCCATGTCCAATGAATCAAAACAATTAAGGGAACAGTTGGACAAGATCTAGAAGCAGTTATTGAATATGGGTGGTTCTGAAATCCACACCACAGACTTCACAGATTTGTGCTTGTTTGCTGAGATCCCCCTACCCCCTAAATTCAAAATGCCGGTCTTCGATAAATATAATGGCACAGGCAACCCTATTGCACACCTTAAGTCCTACTGTGGGGACATGTGCTAATACGGCGAAGATGAACGACTCCTCATCAAAGTATTCCAGAAAAGTTTAACCAGCCCAGCTTTAAGATGGTTCATTCTCTTGAACCATTCATGATTAAAATGTAGAAAGATCTGACCCATTTATTTCAGGTGCAATATTTCTACAACATGGACATTGAGCCACGCAAGTCAGATCTAGCCCGATTGAAGCAAAACCCCAATGAGACCTTCAACGATTAGTTAGGGTGTTAGAGAGCATTGGCAGCTCAAGTAAGAAATAGAATACCTGGCAACGAGCAGATAGAAATGATCTCGAAAAATGCCTTGCCAGTGATCTCGGATTTTTTAGTATACCAGCAGCAGTTCAGTTTTACTGACTTGGTAAGGAACGCCAACCGCTGTGAGGATGTCATCAGGGAAGGGCGGTTGAATAAGAATGCATTCGAGGGGCCCAGCGGGGTTAGGAGGTTCTCCGAGCAGAGAAATGATAGAAGAACAGGGGCAGAGGTGCAGAATGTTCCAAACACTCGGCCCAACAATAACAATGTAGCCCCCTTCCAATTTAAAGTAGCACAACCAGCTCCAGTTGGGATAGGGCCAGTACAAAGAGCAGGGAATGGGCAGGGGATGCAAATGACCCCAGAGAGGAGAGCTCTTTATGATCAAGTCCTTACACCCTTGGGATAATCTCTGAGTGTACTTTTACATCTGTTGATTGAAAAGAGATTAATAACTGCTCTCCAACCTCGACCACCCCCGAATCCGATCCCATATAATTTGACGCCAATACTCATTGCAATTTCCACCAGGTTCGGGTCACCCAACTAATCACTTCTTCCCAATAAAGCATGCGATCTAGGACTTAATCGATGCTGGGAAGATCATTCCCCCTGCACCCACACAAATGAACTAGCATGCAAATATTCACTAGGTGCCTTCGTCCCCACACCCTACTGGAATAGCAGGTCCCAGTCCCACCATAGGGATGGTAGAGGAATCTGAAGAAGAATTGGAGTTTGATCCATCAGACTTCATCTGTGACCAGGAAACTTTCATGGCCTCAAGGTGGAGAGACCAAGAAGAAAAAATTGTTGGGGTAATTGAACCCCTAAATTTGGCCGATTATTTCCTCACTCCTACACCACAAGCTGAGCCCCTAGATCTTAGGGCCTATTTTCCAGCACCCACACCCATCAATTACATACAAATAAATGCATACCAACCATATTCCACCACCCTTTAAATTACCCAATAAACCATCAGGTCCCCCAATCCTCCACCCGCACCCGCCAGTTATCCAACGCCCACCCCATTACCCCCGGTTCAACCATCCGTAAACTCCACCACCCCCGTCAATTCCCTAATAGCCCATCAAACCCCCAATCCACCCTCACCCATTAGCTACCAATGGCCTACACCCACCTCATTACCCCTAGTGCAACCACCGTTAAACCTCACCACCCCTACCTGGCCCAATTTTGCCACCCACCCATCCTTCACTGAGGTAAACCAAGTTTTACCTATCTAGCCCGATCCATCAGTACATGCACATCAAAAGCCAGCAGCACTACCATTCCAAAGCATGGGACCAACCTATGATCCTCATCAAGTCCCATTGAGCTATGAATAGACCAATGCTAATGCTGGCAACAGCAACAGGGAAGGGGTCGTGGACTTCATTACCAGATCGAGAAAGATCTTGAAACAGTCTAAGGCAGTAATGACAATAGCAATGACAATAACAACAGTAGCAACACTAGAATGATCAGAGGGAAAGAAAGACAGCGCAGTCCACCAGTTTGAAAATATGAGCCGGGAGCACATCCTTGAGACCCAACAAAGAAGAATGTCAGCCCATATCACTGTCTGGGATCTATTAATGACATACCCACTCCATTTTCAAGCTTTAATGAGAGCATTAAAGAATGCCCATGTATCCCAGCAGGTGAGCCCAGATGAAGTTGGGCAAATAATTGGACAAGTAATGGCACTTAATGCCATTTCATTCTTGGATGCAGATCTACCGAAGGAGGGAAACAATCATGCTAAATCCCTCAATATTACTATTGAATCCAGGAACATGATAATTCCCTTAGTTCTAATTAATAATGGGTCGGCTCTGAATGTGTGTCCATTGCGGACTACCACCAAAATCGGTGTGGACCCCTATATGCTGAGGCCGACAAGAACAAGTGCTCGGGGTTTTGATAACACAAGAAGAGAAATAATGGGAGAGGTCGACCTTGAGTTAGTAATCGGGCCCATGACCTTTTCCATACCTTTCCAAGTGATGGATATCAAATCTTCATTTAATTTGCTAATAGGATGCCCCTGGTTGCATGAGGTTGGGGCTATACCTTCTACCCTCCATCAAAAATTAAAATTTATATCCGGGCAGAAAGTGATCACCATCATTGGTGAAGGGCATGACGATAAAGACAAGGCCACCCATAACATTGAAAATCATAAAGTAATGGATGTGCCACATACTAAGGAAGACACCGACCTCCACAGTTTAAAATATGAGGTGTCAACAGTAGGCCTAGAACCTCTGAAAAGCAATCTCCATAACTGGCAGCAGAATGGAAGCAGTAGTGGCGATGCTCCAGAGATGGGGCTATCAGAAAGGTAGAGAACTCGGGCTCAGACTGTAGGGTAGAAGAGAGCCGGTAATAGCCAAGGGACAGAAAGTTCATTTTAGGGTAGGTTACAGGCCCACAGAGGAAGAGGTTTGAGAGGCCAAGGAGAAGGCCCGTGAGACGGCAGCCGCAAGAGCCAGGGGGATACACTTGGAAGAGGAGAAGCCTCATCCTAGACCACACATCAGGAAATCCTTTATAAGCAGTCATAATATTTGTTAAGTCAACATAAGCCGAGTTAAGAGACGACACCAGAACCCTATCTGGTCAGCTATGACAGAATCGACGTCTATGTTGTGGCTTTTAAAGAATGAAAGAAAAATAAAAATAAAAATAAAAATTCAAGCTCAAAGCAAGATGGACGTAGTGAAAACCCGAAAGGGCGCTACGGGTAAAAACAACGAGTTTGTGCGGACCAGGTGAAAACCCGAAAGGGCGCTTGGGGTAAGAAAGCTAAACCCATGGACATGGTGAAAACCCGAAAGGGCGCCACGGGTAGAAAAAGGAGATAAATAAAAAAAAAGAGAAAAAAAGAAAAGAAGAAAGGTTTGAAATGATTGATTGATATTTGGGGAACCTTTTTGTTTCTCTCCCTGATCCCCTTTTCTGGGCCGCTCATGATAGTTCAAATCGAGCCCCGGCCAGAATTGTCTTTGTGAAACGGCTTTGTTAAACATATGACTCAAGATAAGGAGAAAGGTTTGACTCAGCCCAAAGGGATTGATATTTTAGTCTTGGTAAGGTTGTTGAAACTCCCTCAGACCACACTATTTAAAAGAGGGGTTCGACTATGCCCAAAGTGGGACCCATGATTCACCTCACTGATAAGGCATCATAAAAAGAAAAAAAGCCAAAAAAGAATTAAAAATCAAGAAAAATCTAAATACAAAAATTGTGTGTATGTATATTTCTACTCTTTCCCATATACATAGTTACAGCATCGTACTTCCATCTCAAAAATAAAGAAAAAGAATAAAAAAATCTCTGAAAATAAAAATCCAATATATATATATATATATATCTTGAAAATAAAAAAATATATAGGTAAAAGTTTATTTTATCGATAACGCAGCTATGCAAAACTAATGTCCTAGGTCTAAGGTTTGCCTTGGATCCATGGATCCTGCTTCAAAATAGGAGCAATGATGTCAATCATGATCAGAGGGTCAATGTTTCGGTTAGGACGATTCCACTGCTAAATTGTTGAGCTAAGCGCTCTGTCTTTGATTCATATGAACGTGAGAGTCTAAGCTTCAAATTTTTCGTGATCTTTTCAAAGGTGTGGACTCTTGGTCCGCACAGTCTGGGCACGGGCCCTATGGTGTTTGAGGTCTGGATAACTTCGCTAGAAAAGGTTAATCGTTGGTTGAGACCAACCTGTTGAGAACAAGATTATGTATCAATCAAACTATATGCAATCATGCATCCAAAAGGGTTCATTTCTCCTTTATTTTCTATAGGCTTAAAACCTGTATCAGTAGCAGTATCCTTGTAAAGTGTATGACATGTGTCTGGGTATCTGTATGACGGTCGTTTATTCTCATAAATTATACCCAGGCAGGTCCGGGTCGGGGCTTCCATCGCCTTTATTGCTTATCGCCCCTAATGGGTACATGATTATGCATAGTTGAATGATGTTTAAATCATTATTGGCAGAGGCCAGGATTGGATGTCCCTTTTGGGAGATACCCAATGTTTGGTAAGACCTGATCAAGGTAGTTGAAGCTGGATGCTCTAGGTCATGGTGATCCAGGGCACGTTTTCAAAATTGGCACGTACTCTTCAAAAAATATTGTGACCTCTATTCGCTCCACTCGGGTAGTCATTCTAAATAAACTTCGGGATCGATGGGTTCGCCCCAAGATTTTGAACCCTACCTTAGGCAGGGGCACTCGCGAATAGTCAAATGGGGCAATCAAATGCCTCGTAGGATTGGACGCAAACTGTGGAGCCTTGCGTATGTTTACTTCGTGCTTATCTTTGAATGTGGGTTGATCACCCCTCTTACTTGTAAAGCCATTATATTTAGAATGAATCTTAAACATCAAATACTTTAAAATCATCTTGAGAAGTGAATGTTTGGCCTGGGATACAGTACTTTCATTTCTCATTCCACCTTGTTTATGCCTAGTAATGTCGCTAAGCGCTTGAGGGCCGATTACCTTGAGAAACAGATGTTTAGCCTGGCATACAAGGCCTTCATTTTCCCACCATGTTACCCATCTGATGTTTGAAGTTCATTTTGAATACAGTGGATCCGTCAGTAATGTCTTGGGCCTCTTCGGATGTCTCTTTTCTTTTACATTCGATCATTAGTAATCGGATACCAAAGAGGGGCATCTGTACACACCCAAATTTGGCCCAAGGCCCGATCGAAACACACTTCGAGAAAGGCATATCCTTGAGCTTCCGAAAGTATTTTCCAAACTATTAGGAATCATCCCAAAACCCTTAGGAATCATTCCAAACCCTTGGGAATCAACCATAGCCTTCCCAGACTTATTCGAACCCCCCTGAACAGCGGTTAGAAAGAGGAGTGTAAAAGTTTTTGTAGATAGTTGTCCAACCTAAGGTATATAGCATTGGAAAGTAGAGCTTCTCATCTTTTTATAGAACTAAGAATTGCCTAATTTAGAGTTGAAAAAGTTATGATAAAATGAAGATCGCGCATTTGTATAGGAAATTTCAAAACTGGACCCATAAAACTAGTTTCGAACCCTCCTGAGTAGTGGTTAAAGACAACAATGCTAAGATTTATACAAATATTTTCTGAAGCTGAATTATATATCATTGGAAAGAGAACTTCCCCAACTTTCTAACAAGCCAAAAATCGCATCAATCAGAGTTCTACATCAAAACTTATGATGACATGAAGATCGCAGATTTATGCAGGAAATTGCAAAACCGGGCTGGGCCGCTGCGGGTCTTCAACTTCCAATAGTTTGGGCCTGGTTTTCCTTCAAAAAATGGCTAAAATTGACATTGGGGGTTTGACTTGTGGACCATCCCAAAGTCTGGGGTGTGTTTCTTTTTAACTCTAGTGACCCTATTAGCTTAGGTTATCTCCCTTTTGCCATTCAAGTCACCACCCTATCATCTACCATTAAACCCAAATCCCTCTTCTCCAAGCTCTAGAAAACCCTAAAAACCTTAGATTACCCATTACCTAATTGCTAATCCGAATTAGCATCTATGTAGCCTCCTCACCTACCCTTTTCCTATAAATAGAGCCCCCTTCCCCTTAGATTAAAGGTTGGAAAAATTGCTTAAGAGAGAAAGAGCTTAGAGTGAGAAGATCTTTCTCCCTTTGGTGCTATTTTTTACACAAATTCCAGATTTCCCAACTTTCTTTCAAGCCTTATTCTTCACCTAAAAACTTTATTTTAGGGATGTGCTACCCCTTTTCCTTCCTTCTATACCTCCTAGACATCAAGCCCTAGGATTTAGAATCCTATTATTCATCACACAAGCCATTAAGAGCTCATCAAAGCAAGCCTACGCAAGGCTCTCTAATGGTGCAATAAGGGCCCGAGGGCTCCGGCTCTCCCCTTTCTTCTCCTATCTCATTTAGTTCTTCTTTCATCCTCACATTTGTGCCGTTACGCCGCTGACTTTTCGGTATGGATGGAGGGGCACAAATAGGATTTTAGGGCCATTTGGGCACGAAGACGGCCTTTGTATTATTTTCATTTTATTTTTGTTTTGGCTATAAGTAGATACCACATTAAATGGGTTGATCGGGTGCCTAACACCTTCTCGATCGATAACTGAAGCCCCTACCCAAGAACCTTTGGTGTGGACCAGATTCAGAGTCATATTTGTGGCACTTTGGTGCTTATAAAAATTATATAGGTTTCTCGAGACACCAAAAGCTTCGGGTGGTGACTCTATAATTTTGTTAACGAGCGCATCGACACGACGGGATCATCCAAAAAAATCTCACGGTTGCATATCAGCCATGTACTATTGTTTCAGTGCATGATTCCCACATTAGGGTCATGGGGCCTGAGCCACAGAGCTATTGTTTTAGCCTGTGTCCAGCCATATACTATTGTTTCAATATATAGTCCCACATTAGGGCAAAGGGGTCTGAAATGTAAGACTATTATTTCAGTCTGCATTCTGACTATATACTATTATTTTCGTATATAGTCTCCCTACGTTGGGATCTGAGCCACAAAGCTATTGTTTCAGCCTGTGTTCAGCCATATACTATTGTTTCAGTATATGGTCCCACATTGGGGTTGAGAGGTCAAAGGAGGTTGACTAAATAGATTTGTATATTCTCAGAGGAAAAAATGGGGGTGTCTACAGACACCCTAGGTGAAAAATTAGGCATCAATGCTCCTAACTCTGGAAGCTTCTAGTGGCCTCAAATTTAGCACCCGCTTCACAAAAAAAAAAACCTATAAAAAGTGAAATTAGCCCTTGGCAAGCGTTGCCATGCATGCACAGAGAGCCACCTTGCCAGGAGCCCGTCCCCAAAGAAAAGAAAATCCTAAAAAAATAGAATAAATATAAAATAATAAAAATATATTATCTTTTAAAATTCCTGAGAAAAAAGAAAATGATGCCTTAAAAGAAACACTCGTCCAACCTAAAATCGACCTCTTTCATGTAGAAATACAAGGAGAGGTAGGAGTCACAGATCTAGTTAAGGAGGTCCCAATCGAGCAGCTTCCCAATAAACTCCTTGAGCAATACATGAATTTTGACAATGGCCCTTATCCAATCATTGAAGAAACTGAAGAAGTCAATCTGGGAACTGAGTAGGATCCTAAAATCACCAAGATCGGAACATCGTTCTCTCCCGAGAAAAGAAAAGGCATAATTGATTTCCTTCGATCATACTGAGACATCTTCGCATGGTCATTTGAGGATATGACTGGTTTAGACACCGATTTAGTCGAGCATGAGTTGCCATTGTATCCTGATATAAAGTTCGTCAAGCAGAAATTAAGGCATTTTCGGCCAGAATAGATGTTAAAGGTGAAAGATAAGGTCATCAAGCAGTACAACGTGGGCTTCCTCATGGTCTCCAAATACCCATAGTGGTTAGCCAACATTGTGCCCGTACCAAAGAAGGATGAAAAGGTTTGCATGTGCATCGATTTCAGAAATCTTAACAAGGTGAGCCCGAAAGATGACTTCCCTTTGCCACACATCAGCATCTTTGTTGATAATACTGCCAGGCATGGGATGCACTTGTTCATGGATAGATTCTCAGGGTATAACCAGATAAAGATGGTAGAGGTAGACTGAGAAAAGACAGCATTCATCACCCCATGGGAAACCTTCTACTATCGAGTCATGCCGTTCCGAATGAAAAATGCGGGTGTAACACATCAGCAGGCAATGACAGTACTGTTTCACAACATGAGGCAATGGGAAATTGAAGTGTATGTTGATTACATGATTGCCAAGTCACAAGAGAGAGGTGACCATCTGATAAACCTCCAAAAGTTATTTGAAAGATTGAGAAAGTACAAGCTCCATCTAAACCCTCATAAATGTGCATTCGGTGCTATGTCATAAAATCTACTACCCTTCATTATCAACAGAAGGGGCATCGAAGTCGACCTGGTAAAAGTGAAATCCATCATCGAAATGCCGCCACTGTCTACAAAAAGAGTTCAAAGGCTTCTTGGGCAGAATACAATACATTAGTCGGTTCATTACATAGTTAACTCCTATCTGCACACCAATTTTTAAGCTATTAAGAAAAGAATCGCCCATTGAATGGAACGAGGATTGTCAACCCGTGTTCTACAAAATAAAAGGCTACCTTGTCAACCTGCCCGTTCTGGTACCACCAATCCCTGGAAAGCCGCTCTTAATGTATCTCTCAACAATGGAATTCTCGATGGAATGTGTCTTAAGGCAGCACGACGAAACCGAAAAAAAAGAGCAAGCCATTTACTATCAAGGTAAGAAGTTCACCAACTAGGAGACACGCTATTCACATATGGAGAAAGCATGTCTGGCCCTCGTTTGGGCTACACAGAGGCTTCATGGCTACTTGCTATCTCAAGCAGTTCTCCTTCCGGCACGAATGGATCCATTGAAGTACCTGTTCGAAAAGCCGACTCTTACTTGGTGGACTGTAGACTGACAGGTTGTAACAGCTGACAAAATTGTACCTAACAATACTGAGTATGGACTCGGGTAAGGTCGGGCTTGTGGCCTTTGTGGTCTAGTACAATATAAGTTTATTCAAAAACTTTGACCCGACCCATACACTCATATAGTGTATCAATCATATACGTGAGATTTTGCACTAACCTGTACACACACGATCAGTATAGGATGTATACACTTAATCTGGCCCGACCCGTGCTTCAATCTGCAACCACGAGTTAGTTTAACAAGCCTGAAACACACGTTCGCTTAAGTGTATCACTTATGCATTGAATACATGTTGCCGCTAAACATTGGATTCAAGCCTTATAAGGCTTATATGAGTAAATATGCTGGCTGACTCACACGTTGGTGTGAGTCACATTCGACTCCCATGCATGTCAAGTGCAAAAGCGTATAAAATCCCCCGCCAACCCACTCATTTCCTTCCACTTCAAATTGCAAACTAGAGAAGGAACCCTCACAAAGAAGAAACCCCTCTTCTAGCTCTCAAAACCACTTCTCATTTCAAACTATTCAAACCCTTAGGGCCTCTTTGGATAGGGGGAAAGGAAAAGAAATCATGGGAAAGGAAAGGAAATGTGATACTTTCCTATGTTTAGCAATAAAGTTGTGTCACTGGAAATCATAGGAAAATTCAAAATTTTCTTTTTCATTGGAAACCGATAAATCCCTCTAAAATAGGAGGATTTCATCGAAAAACTTTTGCCATTATAAATTTCTTTCTTTCACTCTCCTCTATCTCTCACTCTCTTTTTTAATGAATAAATTAAAACAAAATCAACTATTGAAAAAATTACAAAAATTAAAATAAAATAATAAAAATTTTAATTTTTAAAAAAAATTTTAAATTAAACAAGCTAATGATTAAGAATCGTTACCCACTCTCCAGAATCAACGATCTCTTTGATCAATTATAAGGAGCGCGATTCTTTTCAAAGATTGACTTACGATCTGGATACCACTAGATGAAAGTGAAAGCTGAAGATATTTTGAAGATAGCTTTCTAGACACGATATGGTCACTATGAATTTCTCGTCATGCCTTTCGGGTTGACCAATACACCTGCATCATTTATGGACTTGATTAATCGGGTCTTCAAGCCTTACTTAGACCAATGTATTATGGTATTCATAGATGATATCCTCATCTATTCAAAGTCGAGAGCAGAACATGAAAATCATTTGCGTCTTGCCTTACAAACATAGAGATATTCTTAGTTATATGCTAAGTTCAGAAAATGTGACTTTTGGTTGAATCAAGTCAGTTTTGTAGGCCATATCATCTACGAAGTCGGTATTATTGTGGACCGTGCAAAGATAAAGGCTGTAGTGCAATGGGAGCAGCCACGAACCATAACCGAGATTTGAAGTTTTCTAGGTCTCACAGGATATTACCAACATTTCGTAGAAAGATTTTTGAAACTTGTTGGACCACCCACACAGCTCACTTGTAAGAATGTTAAATTCAAGTGGAACGAGGCATGTGAGCAGAGTTTCTAAGAGTTGAAAAGGAGACTTACCTCTGCACCCGTTCTAGCGATATAGTCAGGTAGTGGAGGGTTCATTGTATTTAGCGATGCCTCTTATAGTGGGTTAGGCTGTGTATTAAATCAGAAGGAGCATATAATTGCTTATGGGTTCTGACAGCTGAAAGATCACGAGAAGAATTACCCCACTCATGACCTAGAACTAGCAGCAATCATCTTTGTATTGAAAATCTATAGGCACTACCTCTACGGTGAAACCTTCGAGATTTTCACTGACCACAGAAGTCTCAAGTATCTCTTCACACAAAAGGACTTGAATTTCAGGTAGAGAAGATGGATGGAGTTCTTAAAAGACTCTGACTACTCTATCCAGTACCATCCCGGCAAAGCCAATGTAGTTGCTGATGCACTGAGTCAGAAGTTGTCTGCTCAATTATCTCATCTTGCGATACGGCTACAAAGATGGAAGATGCTCAATGAATTAGTTTCATCCAGTGCCACCATAATAGTAAATTCAACTGGAGGTTTACTTGCGACCGTTATAATATGATCAACACTTTTTGATAAGATCCGAGAACTCCAGATGCATGATGCAAAGCTTATTGCCATCAGAAAGGGAGTACTCTGTAGGCTTCAGCCAGATTTTTCTATTAAGGATGATGGGTCCTTATTATTTTGAGGTCGAGTGTGCGTACCAAGTGATAGTGCATTATGCCACGAAATTCTAGAAGGGGCTCATAAGTCGGCTTATGTTATTCATCCTGGTAGCACAAAGATGTATCAGGATTTGAAGAAAATGTTTTGGTGGAATGGACTGAAATGAGAAGTGGCAGAATATATTGCCAAATGTCTGGTTTGCCAACAAGTGAAGGTTGAGCAGAAACATCCTGCCGGCCTATTACAGCCACTGCCCATCCCAGAGTGGAAATGGGAGAACATTTCCATGGATTTTATCCTTAGATTGCCACGTACGCAGAAGGATTATAATGCGATTTGGGTGATCGTAGATCGTCTTACCAAATCAGCACACTTCTTACCCTGTATTACTCGGTATACAACTTCCAAATTAGCCAAAGTCTATCTGAAGGAGATAGTCTGACTACATGGCATACCATTGAGAATTGTGTCAGATCGTGATCCGTTGTATACGTCACGATTCTGGCAGAGTTTCCAAGAAGGAATGGGCTCGAAGTTGGAGTTTAGTTCGGCGTTTCATCCTCAGACCGACGGACAGACAGAAAGGGTGAACCAGGTGATAGAAGACATGTTACAGGCATGCATGCTAGATTTCCAAGGATCATGGGATAAGCAGTTACCCCTGATCGAATTCACATACAATAACAGCTTCTAATCAAGCATCGGCATGGCACCGTTTGAATCACTCTATGGCTGTCAATGTAAATCTCCGATTAACTGGGAAGAGGCTGGAGAACGTATCATTTTAGGCCCTGATTTGAGTGAAAGTACAAATGAAGTTGTACGAATCATTCGAGAGAGGCTGAAAATTGCTCAGAGTCGGCAAAAGAGTTATGCTGATCTCAAGCGCACCAGTATTGATTTTCAGGTAACGAAAATACCTCTATGTACACTTGTCGCATTATGTTTATAAATTTCTAATATCTACCATAACAGATTTGCGATCACGTCTTTATCAAAACTTCACCGACAAAGGGTGTAATGCAATTTGGGGAATGAGGCAAGTTAACTCCTTGCTATGTTGGACCATTTCAAGTCTTGGGCAGAGTTGGTGAGGTAGCATACCGAGTCGCGTTACCTCCACATTTATCCGACATACATGACGTCTTCCACGTGTCTATGCTGAGGAAGGATATCTGAGATCCAACCCATGTGTTAGATTATCAACCACTCGATGTTCAGGAAGACTTGACGGTGACTGAAGAACCAGTTTAAATCTTGGATCGTCGAGACTAAATTCTGAGAAAGAAGTGTATCCCACTCATTCTGGTCAATGGCGTAATCACGGTGTAAACGAGGCTACCGGAGAATGTAAAGCAGATATTTGCACTCAGTATCCTCAATTGTTTACCTAAGGTAAGCTAATTATTGCATCAATTAGATTAATTTATTACCTTATGACATATTTTCTTTGTATACATTACCATTGAGCTGTTTTGCATAATGTAGGTCTTAAACGATTGATAACTGAGTAGTAAATATTTTGCGTGCTCCGCATATGACCAATACATCTAAATAAATAAAAAAGTTTAACCCAAAATAGTCAAACTATACATAACCATGTGTGTCAACTAACTACTTAACTAGTTAAACAACTTAGTCATATATTTTTGTAGGAAATAAAATATTCAGAGCCCCCCTAATGATCAAAATTCTCGTAATATAATTTTAGATGATACATAGGGATACTTGACACAAAGGGATGTCAAGACTTTGGCCCAAAATCAACTGGCATATGTTAGCACCTTCAAGACAAGGCTTGATGGCCTTGCCGCGGCAAGAACTAAAGCTGGCCGCGGCAAGCATTTCGAGTTGCCGTGGCAACTGAGAAACACAAAAGAGGGCTCAAGAAACTCCAAACCTTATCATTTGTCATTTTCTCTTGTGGGGTCTTTGATTTTTCCACCTCCTGTGACACACACACCTATTTTGGAGTTCAAAATTAGCCTTTCTCGCGCCAAATCCCTCACAAGTTCGAGAATCGTGGTTGACGTATCTTCTTCAACACGATTTTCACTCGTTCTTCTTACCGTTAAGCATCAATTTAAGGCAAAACCATTGTTTTTCCTTTCTTTGTTAATTATTTTCATTATCATGCCTCCTAAGAAGACCACGGCTTCTAAACTTACACCCGTACACCCCAAAGCGTTGGTGAAAGCCTAGGGCAAAGGCCCATCGACCTCCCAATCTCAATCCGATCCACACGTTGATCGTGAAGAACCTGTTTTGTGGTGGAACACAAAAGCAAATGAACCTGATTGGCTTTTTTATCAGACCTTGCTCGCCCCTATTGACATGACAGCATGGTCATTAATTTATCTTAAATGAGCGGGTCTTGAAGCCCTATTTCAACCCATACATCTCAATTTTTACCCATGACTCATCCAATTATTTTATCATAATTTAAAAGTCGTCGAGTACATCAGCGAATTAGATACCGAAATTGATGGGCGTCAATTTCACTTCGACCTACATGACATAGTCAATGCTATGGATTGTAGTGCGACTTATGATGGTAGTCAAGATCTCTTAAACCCCCGACTCAAAGATGTGAAATTTGAAAACATCACCACTAAGATGACCGGAGGACAAACTGCTCTCGATTTATCTGTTCGTCGAAGTCAATTACCACAAAACATGTGGTTTCTCAATGTTGTCTTTAGTAATAATCTCTACCCGATGCAACATGAGCACGAGAGACGAGATGCACTTTTACAAGCTCTCTTTGTCGTTCATGAAAATCGGTGGCTCAATGGCCCAAAAATGGTTTGGGAAGGGATTGAATACGAGAGCGTTCATCTGCTCAGTGACGTCCCAACCCCTATGACATCTCTTCCATATGTGCGTCTCATCTCCCGACTTCTGGAGGGTCATAAAGACGCCAATAATCCAAACTAGTATCAGATTCTGTCTGGGGAGGAACAGCGAACCGATCATATTCGCTTGTTTACCCCAGCCAAGTGGAAGAACACTTATCAGTGATGTCAACTTGCCGTTAAAACCCGGCAAGCTCCCACCTAGGCCCAGTGTATTTTACATCTTCTTTTGGATGCACCCACCTAGGCCAGGAAGAGAAGCATCTTTTGGGAGGGTTTGGATCGTTTTGAAGACCTATGGATCGTCGCGCTTCACCTTATGGGTCGTTGCCACTGTTTGAACATGTAAAGCTTTTTCCTAGGTTTTGACATTTTGTACCATAGAGTCTGTATATTGTGCATTATGCATATATATATATATATATATATATATATATGTATAGTCTTTTTTTGTGGTTGCTACACAATTTGTGAAGGTGTGAATGGTACTGTTGAACAGGTTTGGGGGAGGCTCACTATGCCTCCAGCTAACTTGCTATATTTTTTTGGCTTTACCCCATCCTATCATAGTAATTTCACTACTGCATTTTGGCTTTGGTTTGGCTGAGCTACTATGCTTATTGCTGGACACCTCTCATAGTTGCCTCTTTACTTGTATAATATGTTTAGTTGTGTGCAATGAGGACATATCACAACTTAGGTTTGGGGGTGTTGTGCCTAACTGAGTGGTTAATATTCTAAACTATTTGCATCATACACTTGACCACTGTTTATACATCCTCAATACCCTGTTTTAAAACCATCAAAAATTTAATTTTGCCATAGTTTTCAAGATGTAATCATAGATGCATAAAAATTTTAAGGTTTTCAATACTCATGCCACGATGAACCTACGGTTGCTTAGAATAATTCACCCCAATGTGAACATTTAAGGATTGGTCTGAATTCAATGCTTAGAAAAATTTTACACCATTTTCCATGTTTAGATCTAGAAATCAATGGACTAGTTCGAATAAAGATTTTAGGATTTCATGAATCAACTAAACCCGGAAAGCTTTAGAGCCTTTTCCATCGTTCTTGATGAGTGTTAAATAAATTTGGAATATCCTTGAAATTCATGATAAATTGTTTTAAATCTCATGCTTTACTTTGGTTTGTTAATTATGCATTGTTCATATTAGTGTACTAGAACTTATTGTATTTGAACTCGAAACAAATAGGCATCATTACCACCATGAAAGGAAATGATCAAAGGCCACCTATTGGATCGTTTGTGCCCAAAATGCCCCACCTTATACTCAGTTACCATTTTGCACCCATTTTGAGTTTTACTAAACTTTTGCCCTTATTTGGTTCTTGATAAGCCACAATAATAATACCTTGACACCATTTATGAATATTTAAACCCTACCCTTCAATCTTTGAGAAATTGGGAACGAGGGATGAGAATACGTAGACACCCAAATTTGGCCCAAGGCCTGATCGACACATACTTCGAGAAAGGCGTACCCCTGAGCTTTCGAAAGTATTTTTCAAACCCTTAGAAATCATTCCAAAACCCTTAGGAATCATTCCAAATCCTTATGAATCAACCATAGTCTAACCAAACCTAGAACCCTTCCCGGGCACGATTCGAACCCCCCTGAACAGCGTTTAGAAATAGGAGTGCCAAAGCTTTTGTAGATAGTTTCTTAACCTAAGGCATATACCATTGGAAAGTAAAGCTTCTTATCTTTCCAACAAACTAAGAATTGCCTAATTTGGATCAAAATTTATGGCGAAATAAAGATCGCAGATTTGTGTAGGAAATTATAAAATCGGACCCATAAAGCTAGTTTCGAACCCTCCTGAGCAGTAGTTAAAGAGAGCAATGCTAAGATTTACACAAACCTCTTATGAACCTGAGTTATATACCATTAGAAAGGGAACTTCCTCAGCCTTCCAACAAGTCAAAAATCGACTCAATCAGAGTTCTACATCAAAAGTTATGGCGAAATAAATATCACGAATTTTATGCAGGAAATTGCAAAATCAGGCTGGGCCCCTGCGGGTCTTCAACTTTCAACAGTTTGGGCTTGGTTTACCTTCAAAAAATATCCAAAATTGACATTACGGGTTTGACTTGTGGACCATCCCAAAGTCTGGGGTGTGTTTCTTTAGGACTCTAGTGACCCTATTAGCTTAGGTTATCTCCCTTTTGCCATTTAAGTCACCACCCTGTCATCTATCATTAAACCCAAATCCCTCTTCTCCAAGCTCTAGAAAACTTAAAAAACCTTTGATTGACCATTACCTAATTGCTAACCCTAATTACCTTTTATGTACCCCCTAACCCTCTCTTTTTCTATAAATAGAGAGGCGCCCCCCTTGAAAATGGCTTGAAAAAAATTTTAAAAGAGAGAAAAGGCTTTAGCTATTCCTCTCTTCCTCTTTTAGCATTTGTCCATTAAAATTTCAGCATCCTAGTTCATCCTTTAGACCTCATTTTCCACCATCAATACTTAAGATCTAGCTAGAACTGGCCCTAGCCTTTTTCTCTTACCTCTTAGCTACCAAGCCTTAGAGCTTCAAACCTATCCTTCAACCCATTTGCTATCGGAAGCTCATCCAAGACACATCAACGCGAAGGTCCACATCAATGCTACAAGGGCATGAGAGCACCGGCTCTGCCCTCTATTCTTCTACCTTCTTTACTTTTCCTCTATCCTAGAATTGAGCCATTACGCTGCCCAAATTTCGGCAAGTGGGAAGGGCTCAATAGGATCAGTGTGCCTTCGAGCAAGGGGAAGTGCCGCTCATTTTGCTTCTTTTTATATATATATATAATTATATATATATTATATAAACTAGCACCATATAGACCTGGCCATAGTAGAGGCCGCTTATGAGCGGGTTGATCGAGTGCCTAATACCTTCCCGATCGATAACTGAAGCCCCTACCCAAGAGCCTTTGGCGTAGACTGGATTCAGAGTCATATTTGTGGCACTTTGGTGCTTATAAAAATGATCTAGATTTCCCAAGACACCAAAAGTTCTGGGTGGCAACTCTAAACATTTTATTTAGTGGACGCATTGTCCCGACGAGATCGTCAAAAAATCCCACGGTTGCACAGATGGCGACTCTGCTAGGGATTTGCTAGTAGAGCTTCCCCTTAAACTTGGCCTCTTTTTTTTTATTTTACTAACATTTTATTACTATTTTTTATTTTATTTTTACTCACCCCTCTGATTACGTCATTTTACTTACCCCTACTTTTACGTCATTTACGAGCCTTAGCCAATCAACGGGCCTACTTGCGCATAATCTTTAATTTTCTTTACATTTTCGCCATTTTAAGTACCTTAGCCGATTGGTGGGCCTACTTGCGCTTTGCATTTAAATTCATTTATTTTTATGTCATTTAAAGTGCCTTAGCCGATTGGTGGGCCTACTTGTGCAATCATATCCTAATAGTGGACATCAGCCCGTAGTGGCGGCACGGGATCATCACCCCCGATTTTTGGACTTAAGAAAACTTTCATAAAAAAAAAAAAATTTAATTTAAAATTAAACCAAGAAAGGGGACTTCATCAATTTATTTTTTTATGGGATAGATTTTTAAAGGGTTGGGTTATTAGGGACACATACAACCACCTGAGTCTTAGTATGGCTGCAGCCCCTAGTTGTGATGATCCAGAAAAGTCTCAACCCACTTAGTATCTGAGAAGGCGCTTGCGCCGGAGGTATATCGGTTGGGTCACCTATTCCTACAAGGTTAAAACCCTTTGGGGAGCACACTAGCGAGTTATACCAAACTCACATCCCTTAGGTTCAGTGAGGAGAGAATCGATGCACTAAAAAGAGTCAATCCCCGGAAGCCTAGCTTCCAAAAAAAAAAACCAATTTAGAGACTCATTTCGGGCTGAGGTGGCTGCTGTCAAGAATTCTGAAAACCCAGTTTTTCTTTGGCGCGTGTATTAGTTGCGCCAGGTTGGTTTCAAGCAACAACAACCTGAATTTGAAGCTTTTCTCACATCCTGAGTCCCCCGATTAGTGCCTTTAGTGCTTCTGTTTAGGCCCCATCATCTCCAACACCCAATACGCCTTCGCCGGTTAAAAGAAGGTGAGTTCTTTTTTACTTGTTTCGGGGGATCGGGTTATTTCCATCGATTTTCATGTCTTCAATAGATCAAAGGTATTCCTTTGATTCTTCCAAAGTGCTTCAGAATCGTTGTCACGGGTCCTATTTAGGGCAAGAAAGCCAACTGAGAAGGGAACATTAAAGGCTTCGAAACCATTGTTTTCACTCAAAAAAAAAATCTAGAGAAAAAAAGGCTAAAATCAAAAATTGAAAATAGAGTCTTGATTGGTGTCGACACAACGGCATCATCGTACCCTCTGTTATCTCGTAGGGGAAGGAGGAAGCTTTACGGGCCCCATCCGAGGCACACGTACCCAACCTGATACCGAGAAATGTCGTGGACCGTGGACCCGGCTTATGCCGATCCCGACTCATCCCTGCTACATTCTCCAACCCATTCTCATACCGAAGAGGCCTTTAATTCCACCCCCCTCACCCATTCAAACCTCACCATAACCGGCCCGTTCGGTGCCCCTATTTTCCCTTCCACCATTTCCCAAAATATCCAAAATCCGACTCCCCATTCCCCGTCATTTTCCCAAGCCATACCCCCATCTATGGCCCTCTCCAATCCATCTCACCTCCCTTCCACACCCATTCAAAACCCATCCAACATACCTTATTTCTCATCCACCCAACTTCCCGCATCCACATCCATGCCCCATATTCCATCTTCCCCATATAGGCCCAATCTGCCCTCATTCATATGTCACCTCCACCCTATCCAACCCCCCACAAACCCCCCCATCTACCCAGGTCATGCCCATTTTTACTGAGGCCATGCCTGGTTTTTCCCAAACATTCACACCTTACCCTTCATCATCCTCATACATTCTCAACACATCCCCCTTTTCCAATGCCCCACCACATTCCTCCAATCCACCCCATATCCCATCTCCTACCCAAGTCATGCCCGATTTTATCGGGATCATGCCCAATTTACCCTCCACATCCACCCCATCCATGCCCCTCCAAACCTTAAATAATCCGTCTCCATCTGATCTCCCTTCCATGGCCATGATGTAAGAAATGGTCCAAGCCTATAATAGGTGGAAGGCCTCCCAATACATCCCCTCTCATCCATACCACACACCCATGGATCCATCCCATACCCTATCAAGCCTCCATGCCTCACTCTCCCATGACTCCCATCAACCCCCCATCATCCACACCATTCAATCTCCCATTACCCACATGCCTCAAGGCCCAATGGCCCAAACCCCCATTCCCTATATGTCCCAAGGCCCCATAGCCCAAGGACCAATGGGCCAGACACAAGGGCCCATGGCTCAAACCCATCAAGGCCTAATGGGCCAAACACACTAAGGGTCCATGGCTCAGACCCTATCAAGGCCCAATAGGCCAGACCCATCAAGGACCAATGGCCAGACCCAATAAGGGCCCATGGCTAAAACCCACCAAGGCCCAATGGGCTAGACCCAATAAGGGCCCATGGCCCATCCCCACCAGGGGCCCATGGTCCAAACCCATCAATGGCCCATGGCCCAAATCTACCATGACCAAGGCTTTGTAGCCCAAGCCTCCCAAGGCTTCATAGCCTAAACCCAAGCCCAACAAAACCTTGGAACCTCACACCCATACCCTTCACAATTCCTCTAAAATTTTACCCATTCACAACCCTCATACCCAGCTCAAACCCATGCCTTACATCAGCCCCAATTACCCATATCCCAACATCCCAAAGTCAGTTTCAAACATTTTCACAAGCTCAATAGCCTCACCATACCCCACTCCAAAATCTAACTCATCCCATCATCCAGCAAACCTTCCCTCGTCCCTAATGGACTCACCCAACCCATGTCATTCCCATCCAGTCCATGCAACACCAGTAAGAGAATCCCGCCCTCACTGCACCTTATATAGATCAGCAGTGTGAAGAGGACGAGATTAGAAACAGTGGAGCCTATGCTGGGGCATTGATTAGCCTTAACCCGCCTCCTATAAAGTTTCACCCCCTGGTAGCCCAGAGTGAAGTCCAAACGACTGTCGAGAAAGTGGCCCCCATATCCAAGGAGTCAGAGCAGTTAGATAAAATACAGAAGCAGTTGTTGAAAATGGGTGGTACTAAAATCCATGCCACGGACTTCACAGATTTATATTTGTTCGCTGAGGTCCCCGTGCCTCCCAAATTTAAAATGCCGGCTTTTGACAAGTACAACGGCACCGGCAATCCTATTACACACCTCAAGTCCTATTGTGGGGACATGTGCCAGTATGGAGGGGACGAGAGACTACTAATATAGTTCTTTCAAAAGAGTTTGACTGGTCTAACCTTGAGGTGGTACCCGTCTTTAGAACCGTCTATGATGAAAATATGGAAGGACTTAATGCACCTGTTTCAGGAATAATATGTCTACAATATAGACATCGAACCGCGTAAGTTCGACTTGGCCCATTTAAGGCAGAACTCGAATGAGACCTTCAGCGACTATTTGGGGTGATGGAGAGCACTATCAGCTCAGGTCAGAAATAGGATACCTGATGATGAACAGATTGAAATGATCTCTAAAAGTACTCTGCCAGTGATCTCAGATTTTTTGGTGTTCAATAGCAGTCCAACTTTGCTGATCTAGTGAGGAATGCCAATCAGTGTGAGGATGCCATCAGGGAGGGTCACTTAAACAAGAATCTACCAAGTGGAGCCAGTGGGGTTAGTAGGTTTTCAGAACAAAGGAATGAGAAGAGAACAAGGATCGATGTCCAGAACATTGCCAATATCAGGCCCAATAATAACACAACCCCGTTCTAATTTCAAGCAGTACTACCAGTGCCAATCAAAACTGATAAGATGCAGAGAGCCGAAAATGGTCAAGGAATGCAAATGACTCTGGAGCAGAGGAGAGCCTGCTATGACTAAGTGTTTACACCCTTGGGGCAATCACTAAGTGTACTTTTTCCTTTATTAGTAGAAAAGGGATTAGTTACTATTCGTCAACTGCAACCTCCTTCCCACCCGATCCCAAAGAACTATGACCCGAATACCCACTGCAATTTTCATTAAGGTCCGGGTCACCCAACTAATCGCTGCTTCCCATTGAAGCATGCGATCCAAGATTTAATCGATGTCAGGAAAATCATTCCACCCGCACCTTCTCATGTAAACCAGCATGCAAACATCCATCAGGTGCCGTTACCCCCACATCCTATCGAAGGAGCAGGTCTCAAACCCACCATCGGGATGGTAGAAGAGTGTGAATTTGAGTTTGATCCATCCAATTACATCAGTGATCGGGAGAGCTATGTGGCACCATTGCCAAGAAACTGTGAAGAAAGGAACATTAGGGTGATTGAACCCCTAAATTTATCAGAATATTTTCCCAGCCTGGCACCACGAGTTGAACCCTTAGATCTTAGGGTTTATTTTCTATCACCCACTCCCATTAATTATGTGCATATAAATGCATACCAACCATACACCACCACCCCGGTCAATTACCTAATAGCCCATCATACCCCTTATCCCCTGCCGACACCCATCAGCTACCAATGGCCTAATCTTACCCCTTTTCCCCCAATACCAATACCACCACCCCCATCTAGCCCAAATTTTCCACCCAACCAACTATCACCGAGGTAAATCAAGTGTTGGCCACACCTCCTGAGCCCGCAGTGTAAGTGCCTTCGATACCAGCAACTATACCATTTCTGATTTTGTGGCCTACCTATGATCCTCATCAGGTCCCGCTAAGTTAAGAACAAACCAATATCAACGATGGTAGCCACAGAGAAGGGGCAGTGGAATTCATGACCCAATTCGAGAAGATTTCAAAGCAGTCAGAAACACCGACAGCAACACAAGTCCAACCAGAGGGGAAGAAAAATAGCACAGTGAACCCCTTCGAGAAAATGAGTCGAGAACATATATTGGAGACTCAGCTAAGAAGAATGTCTGCCCATATTACTGTATGGAATCTGTTGATGACGTCCTCTCTCCATTTCTAAGCATTAATGGGAGAGTTAAAGAATGCGCATGTGTCAGTTCAGGTTAGCCCGGATGAAGTCGGGCAGATAATTGGCCAAGTGATGGCTCCAAATGTCATTTCATTTTCTGATGTTGACTTACCAGAGGAAGGAGGTAGCCACTCAAAATCTTTGAATATAACTGTTGAGTCTGGAAACATGGTAATCCTCTTGGTTCTAATCGATAATGGGTCCGCATTGAATATATGCCCATTAAGAACCGCCACAAAGATCGGGATAGGCCCATGCATGTTGAGACTCACGAGAACCAGTGCCTAAGGTTTTGACAATACCAGGAGAGAGATAATGGGAGAAGTTGACCTTGAGCTGTTGATTGGGCCAATAACCTTCTCCATATTATTTTAAGTAATGGACATTAAATCCTCATTTAATCTACTATTGGGGTGCCTGTGGCTGCATGAGGTCGGAGCCATACCCTCCACATTGCACCAGAAACTTAAATTTGCATCTGGGTATAAGATCATCACAATCATTAGTGAGGGGCACAGTGAGAAAGAGAAGGCCACCAATAGCATTGAGAAGCCCAAGGTACTAGATGTACCACACACCACCGAGGACGTCGACCTCCACAGTTTTGAATACAAGGTGTCGGTAATACTCCCGGAGCTTATTGAGGGCATCATTCTGAGAATTGGAGGTGGAATGGTAGCAGCGGTGGCCATGCTCCAGAGGTGGGGCTACCAAAAAGGAAGGGGACATGGCCCCAGACTCCAAGGTAGAAAGGAGCCCATCACAGCCAAAGGGGGGCAGAAAGTCAGATACGGGCTTGGTTATAAGCCTATAAAAGAAGTGAGAGACGCTAAGGAGAAAGTTCATGCGACTACAGCTGTAAAAGCCAGGGGATCCACATAGAGGAAAAACCTTGTCTCAGGCCTCACATCAGGAGCTCATTCATAAGTGTCGGGGTTGTAAAGATCAACCGAAATGGGGAAACCCGATTAACCCCATACAAGCCTATAGCACCGGTTCACCCCACCAATCCCTATATTACCCTTCCTAGCCTGGAGATAGATTTGGCTGCGTAATCCCTCTTTGAGGAATGACGGCCTGTACCTGAACAAATTCCCCCTGTGGTAAATCACCACAAAATGGTTTTAACGTTTGAGGACATCATCTTAGACGAAATGGGGATCAACATGATGGAGGCTGACTCCATAGAGCTGTATCAATCAGCGTCCTCCATCAAAATAGGTAAAAGAGTGGCCCCTCAGGTACGCAACTGGGCATCTTTGTCCCAAACCTTGGAAGTGAGGAGTGGCCTAATATTTGGCACCCATTTCCCAAAAAAAAAACAACCTATAAAAAGTGAGATAAGCCCCTGGCAAGCAATACCTTGTATATACACAGACTTGTGCTACCAAGGGTCCATCTCCAAAGAAAACATAAATCTCAAAAATATTAAAAAAATATAAAATCTCAAAAATATTAAAAAAATACAAAATCCCAAAAATATTGAAAAAGTATAAAGTCCAAAAACATTATCATTTAAAATTTCAGATAAAGTCCCATAAAAAGACGCCTTAATTGAAATACCCGTCCCACATAAAATCGACCCCTTCCCTGTAGAAATACAAGGAGAGATAGGTGTTAGGAGTCTGGACAAGGATATCCCTTTAGAGGAGCTCCCCAATGAGCTCCTTGACCGGTTTGCTATGTTTGAGCATGAGACTACCCCTATTGTCGAGGAAACCGAGGATGTTAATCTAGGGACTAAGGAGATTCCCTAAATTACCAAAATTGGAATGTCGCTGTCTCCCGAAGAAAGAAAAAGCATGATCGATTTCCTTCGATCATACCAAGACATTTTTGCCTAGTCGTACGAGGACATGCCTGGTCTAGACACCAATTTGGTCGAGCATGAGTTGCCTCTCTACCCTGGCATGAAGTCGGTTAAACAGAAGCTGAGACGTCTCCGACCCGAGTGGATGCTGAAAGTCAAGGATGAGGTCATCAAGCAGTATGATGCGGGGTTTCTCATGGTATCCAAATACCCACAGTGGCTAGCCAATATTATGCCTGTGCCAAGGAAAGATGGAAAGGTCCGCATGTGCATCGATTTCTGAAATTTGAACAAAGCGAGCCCGAAGGATGATTTCCCATTACTGCACATCGACATATTGGTCAAAAATACCGCTAAGCACGGGATGCTTTCTTTTATGGACGGATTTTTCGAATACAATCAGATAAAGATGGCAGAGGCAGATTGCGAGAAGACAACGTTCATTATCCCCTAGGGAACCTTTTGCTATCGAGTCATGCCGTTTGGGCTAAAGAACACCAGTGCAACGTACCAGAGAGCTATGACTGCACTGTTTCATGACATGATGCATAAAGAAATTGAGGTGTATGTTGATGATATGATAGCCAAGTCACCAGAGTGAAGCGATTACTTGGTAAACCTTGAGAAACTATTTGAGAGACTGAGAAAGTACAAGTTATGTCTGAATCCACAGAAGTGCGCTTTTGGCGCTTGATGGCCAGCTTACCTTGTGTTTAAAAGGGATTTAAAATCAAACAATTATAGAATCTATGGATTGCACACACCAAGGTAAACAGACTCACAGACCTACAAGTGTTCAGGGCTATTGCAGCAAGTTTTAAAAGGGTAAGTAAGGGTATGTCCACAGGGAAATGTGGTCTAACTTTCAGTAAATCTCTATATCCAGAGTGGACCTGGCACTCTATTCTAATCTAAGAAAGAGGAGAGGTTTTAGGGTTTTGTCACTTTAACTACAAACTACAGAATTAAATGTTACTGATCCAAATCTAATTCAACACAGAGATCAGGGGAGATATAGAAGAGATGAAAAATCAACGGATGAGAATAGCAGCTAGGGGTATTGGTCTCTCACTGAAAACTAAAGGAATCAATGTCAATGCTAAGATCTGATTTGCTACAATCCTCTATTCTGGGTCCCAGCTTCTCAGGTTACCCTGGCAGAGGTGAGGTATAAGAATCTAATCTCAATTAGAGAATTGAAGCAATCCTAAGGCTATGATCTGTCCACTTTAATGGTCACAGACCATCCTAGAGATTGTTTCGCTTCAAAGATCTTGAGTAGAATAGAAAAACCATTACAGATGTTGTAGATACTAGGATATGAGACCCTCATAGGCTAACATCTATAGGAATATCCAACCCAAGGAAAACAAATACGAAAAAGTGAAATATAGATCAGAATCACCTTTAAAATCCACAATTATATTACAAACTTACAACACAATTGTGCTCAGATCTGTAATTTGTGCATCTTACAGCTCCTTACAATGTTTTGAATCTCTCAATTTACAGCTTAAGATCTCACCCTAACTACCGAGAAGAGTTTAGTCACTCATGATTGGCTAAAGAGAGGAGGAAAGGAGGAAGAAGAAGAGAGAATTTTGGAAAAATGGATCTCGCCCTAAGCTCTGGTTTTCTCAATTTCTGGATTGTTTCTTCTGCATTTTCTCCATGCTTTTATACTCTCCTCCTCTGTCCTCATATTCATTTCAGCCAATCATAACACAAGGGAATAATTCTGTTATGTTGATATGGCCGATTTCTCTTCTAGAAGCTCTTCTCTCATTGGTTCTCATCTGACAAGTATATGTGATACCGTTAGGGTTTCCGTGTGTGGCACATTGTGTGCCAAAAATACCCCCAGGGGTCACTAACGTGCTTTGGAACATGTGCACAGGCTTTTGGCGTGGACAGCTGCTGAAGACAGAACTGAGAAGTTCTCCAAATCGAGTGTCAAGAGGTTTTGGTATCCTCTCGACAAGTTCTGTTTGGCTCTGAATGCAAATCGACAGGTCTGTAGATCTATCGATAGGATTGACGATGCTTGTCAATAGGATTGATGATCATCTCGTTCATCTCCTTGACAGGTTTTGGTCGACTCGTCGATTGGTTGTCGTAGATCCTGTCGACAGCTTCTTTTCATCCTCTCGACGACTACGCCTAGCAATTGTCAACAGGATTGGGTGCATTGCACGACGGGTTCTTGACAGGTTCCAATAGGAGCTCGACAGGTTCATTCATCCTCTCGACATGTAAATTGATCCTCTTGGCTTCCTTTGTACCTCCATGTATCCTCCGACAGGATCCGGATCCCCTCGGTATCTTCTAATTTAGGCACCAAATCCTTTAGCAACTTAAGAGAACCTCTCAACGGCTTTATTTCTATGCTTCCTTGGCTGGCACGTACTTCTAATGTGTTGTCTTTCATCTGTCTTGCCCTCAGCCACCTCTGGGTGGATTCAATCTTCATCCCTTAGCATTGTACTTGGTCTCAGGTGCACCTAGTTGGGTTCATGGCCTTCCATGAGTTTCTAAGGCTTTGTGGATTGTTGGAGTTTGAGCACAGGTTGAGGCTACAGATTGCTTATCTGCCCTTTCTGTTGGATGTCTGTGCTAAGGCTGCAATTTATTGCTTATCTACAAAACATACTTAAAACACATTATTATACACCTCAAGGGTCTTCCAAAGGTTAGGTTAAGAGGTGAAAAATGGTATTTTTCACTGCTTAACACACCCCTAAACCTAAGTTTTACTAGTCCCTGAGCGAAGGAGAAAGTGAAAACAATTATTGAAAATGAAAAATGCCACTTTTGTAGGGAACATAGATGCATTTAGCATATGCATCAAGCCTTTTAAACCCCTAGGTGATCCCTAGTGGAGGAGTAAAGTCTCCTAAGGGTTTATAGTGAAGTTACCCACAAACTTCTCCAATAAGGTCAGTTAATAGTAGTGCAGAACATTGAAGCAAGCACCAAGCAATTATAAAGTTCAATCCACACCTTTGTCCAATCAGTTTTTAGAGGATTCTCAGCAAAACAAATGTAGCAATTTAAACCAAGGTACTGTTGAGGCTCCTTCATAGGCACTCAGCTCATGTCCAAGTAATTTGTGTGAAAAATAGTGCAAAGTTTACCATTAAATTGAGAATCATGTGTTAATTATGCCCCCAACATACTTGACTTCAAACCCAAATCTCACTGGGTAGACACTCTTAATTAAAAATAGAAGGGTGTATCAATTCACACAGCCCAAGAGCAGTTACAACCCTTAAATAGGACTGCAAGCATGAGCATAGGCATTGCTCTAATTTCTGAAATTCCCTAACTCTTTTTACCATTGATTAAACAATTCCTCATCTCCATATGACAGCTCAATTAATTTCATATCAGTAAGGTCTTTTTATTGGGTTGTAATGTGGCTTATGGGTGAAACTTGTAAAAGGAGCAAAAAGGATTCAAATTGAGAAATCAGTAAAGGTAAGGAGGTGGTCTAGACAAAACCGTCTTCATTTCAGCATAAATCCATCTATTTCTTGAATTTTTAGATTTGAAGTGGCCAGTTTCTAATCCTCTTTTCAGTCTTTCAATGAAATGACTTCTCTTTCTCATTCCTTTTGTTTTGTTTTTTTTTTCTTTTCTTTTTTTTTTTTTGTGTTGGAATGCCACAACTATATATCACACTAGCCTTCAAATGTACTTTCTTCTTCTTTCAACCAAACATTGAACCTTGCATCTCTAACCTAACTTCTCCTTCTATTTCTTGGCTTCTCATATTGAGGGTGAACTGATATAGGTCGAGAGGTTTTTGGGTTCAAATTTTCTGGTTTTTTATCAAAGAAAATTGGGAATTTTAAAGCTCAAAAGGTGTGTGTCAAGGGCAGTTCAAAGGTGGGGAATTTTAAGCTCAAACTGTCTAAGGGATGGCCTTAGTTCATGTCCTCAATGTCATGAGTGTTGTCAGCTGTTTCAACATAAGTGCAGCTTGCATCATTAAAATTACAGCAGCAACAACTCTTTTTCAGATCATTGGGCTTCACCTGCTTCAACTCCAAATGAATGGCTCCATTTTTTGTTCTTTGTGGCACTTTTTAACTGGATTTCTGCACTATGCTGCAATTTCTTCATAAACTGCAAAACAAGCTAAAAGTAATTATAAATAGCTCTAAGGCTTAACAAAAGCCAGGTTTAAAGGTGTAGAAAGTGGCAAAAATCAATGATTAACACACCCCCAAACCTAACCTTTGCTAGTCCTCGAGTAAAGTGAAATTTAAAATAACTAACCTATGAAATTAAATGCCACTTTCGTAGGGAACACGGGTGCATTTGGCACATGCACCAAGCCTTTTAAACCCCTAGGTGATCCCTAGTGGAGGAGTAGAGTCTCCTGAGGGTTTTCAGTGAAGGTACCCCCAAACTTCTCCAATAAAATTAGTTAATACTAACGCAACATGCTAAAACGGAGTTTAACTGAAATAAAATAAATTTCACACCATGTTCATTCATTTTTTAGAGGATTTTCAGTAAAAAAATCATCAGTTTAAAATCTGAAATTCTGCTATAATTCCTTCATCATCAATCAGTTCATGTCAAGGCATTGTGCCTGAAATTAATGCAGAGGTCACCTTTAATTTAAGAATTCTATTTTGATAATGCCCCAACCAAATATGATTTCAGACCCAAATATTACTGGGGTTGTTCTGACAACAAAAATAGAAGGGTGCTTCATTTCACACTGCTGAAGAGCAGTTACAGCCCTCAAATAGGACTGCAAGCATGAGCATAGGCAGTGCTTTAATTTCTGAAATTTTCTAATTCTTTTCACCATAGATCAAACAAATCCTTATTCCCACATGACAGCTCAATCCATTTCAGATTAGTAAGGTCTTTTTATTGGGTTGTAATGTGGCTTATGGGTGAAATTTGTAAAAGAATAAAAGGTAAAAAGGATTCAAATTGAGAAATCAGTAGAAGAAAGGAGGTGATTTGCAACTCAACCTTCTTCATTTTAGCACATCTTCATTTTCTTTTTGAATTTGCGGACTTGAAGTGATCAGCTTCATCAGCTTCTTATCTTCTTGTAGATAAGAAGATAAGAATACAGCGTCCTATCGGGGAGTTTTGATCTAAATAGGCAGGTTTTGACCTATCGAGGCATTTCATCTGCACGCTGTATTTTAGCAACTCGGTAGCTTGAGAACCTATCGAATAGTTCAACAATAGAGTCCTCCAACCTATCGAATGGTCGTTTGAACCTGTCGAGAGGTTCTGATAATGAAAATGAACCTATCGAGCATCCTATCGAATGGTTGAATGAACCTGTCGAGAACCTATTGACTAGGATACACAGCAGAAGCCCTCAACCTATCGAGATGCCTTGAATACAACAGCTACTGAACCCGTCGAAGTGTTCAAATAGGAGCTTGAACCTATCGATTGGTTGGTAAACTTGATCAGCTGCAGCCAAGTGCATGAACCTATCGAATGCTTCAATAAACCTATCGATTGGTTCATGAAGCTGAAACTCAAACTATCGAATGGTTGCAATTCAACCTATCGAATGCTTAAAGAATGCTGCAGTTTTGTACCTATCGAGCAGTCCCTCAATGCATCAGCTTTGAACCTATCAAATGGTTCCATCCACCAACCTGTCGAAGGGTTCCTTGGACTACAAGCTTCATCCTATTGAAATGCAACAATATGAACCTATCGAATGGTTCACTTCAGCAACCTATCGAGCACTTCGTGTATTAACCCCGTCGATTGGTTCAAGGCTGGAGCTGCAACCTGTCGAACTCTTCTATGAAGCTTCCAGCTGATCCTATCGAGCAGTCCTCTAGCTTGCACCTATCGAATGCATCTACTGAAGCTACAATCCTGTCAACAACTTGAGGTTGCAACAGCAAAAATCAATGGATAGCAGGGGCAAATCTGGGAACTCCAATGCACATGAAATTCTGCACATGGGTGTGAACTAATTTTTGGAGGGAATACAAATTAGCTTCAGCTTGGCACAAATAAAACCAAATCCCTATCTCTTCTCTGATTGGTTGAAACGCTTAAACATGGATTAAGCTTAAATTGAAATCCTCTCCTCTGATTGGCTGCAATCCAAAGCACACAGATCACTGCAAATGTATAAATAAAACTCCTTTCTGCTATTTTTCTTCAGTAAGGAAAGTAGGAATAAAGCAATAGCCTGAATTCTCCTTAGCTCATTTAGGTTTAGTTTTAGGTTTTATTTTTCCTTTTTCTCTTCCCCCTTCTCTTTCTAATCCAGCCTATTGGATTAGATCTAGGTAGCAGCTTAGATTTATTTTGTAATTGTAATTTCGGCATGAAAAAATGTGGATCGATGCACAAACTATAAATCTGGGAACAATGTTATTGTAAGTTGTTTTTTATTGAACCAATAAATTGTTGATTTTAATGCTTAATTAAATCTAAAGATCTTGTGGTCCCATTAGACTCTCGATCAGCTCTTGTGTAGATGGGCCAAACCTGCCACATCTCCGGTAGATCTCGTGATGACCATCTGATTTCCCTAGGTGTGATATGCCTGTGGCTACCTGTGCCTGTGGCCTTGTATCCATAGCATCTGTAGTGATTATCTTATTCTGATTGAAGCCATCGGAATGGAGGAAATCTATTGGATGATCTGTGACTATTAAAGTGGACAGATCATAGCCTTAAGATCAATTCAAACCCCTGGTCTAGATTGGATTCTTCTACCTTAAACCTTTCATTTGGATGAAATCCCTAGGATGATCTGTGGCCATTAAAGTGGACAGATCATACCCTTAAGATCAGTCCAAGCCTTTGGTTTAGAGTGGATTCTTCTACCTTGCACTTGAGCTTGTAGCCAAGTGAAGGACAGCTGCAAATTCACATACCTTGATCTATTTTGCAAAAGGAAATCAGGTCCTTGCTGTTTATTTCCCCCCATTTTATATTTTATTTCACCATCCATCTTCCTCCACCTTTTAGACTTAGTTCTAGATTTCAATTTTATAAATTAGATCTAGTGACTCCCGAAAAGCTCTCTTTCTTCTTAGAATTGCCAGATCTGTAGCTAGATCTAGAGGTCTACTATACACCTTCTAGGTTTAGATCACTACTCCCTGTGGGACAAACTCTTACTTATTAAAACTTGCTACAAAGGACCCTGTATCTTGCAGGTCTAGGATATTTTAGAATTGCTGAATCCATCCTCTGATTTACTTTGATTTGATTTTGCTTTTATCATTACACAATAATCAGCACACTAAAATTTCCCAACATTAATGCGCCTTGGCCTAGACTTTAATTATGTTCTCATTTTTATTTCAAGCGAAGCTTTCCGATTTCAAGCTTACCTCAAACGGATCACTAGGGGTTGGGGACACTTGGCAGGAGAGGTGAAGCAAATTTAATTTTTTTTTCTTTTATTTTGAAAATGGGCTATGGGGTCCCTGGATTGTTAAGTCTCTTTCTTTTCTTCTTCTTTTTGTTTGAATAAAAGGATTGGGTATGTAGAGTATAAAATGTTTGACTGATTTGAATGGTTGGATCATAGGTTGAGATGCAACATTTAGCTTGAATAAAAGAATTAGGCATCTCTTTTTTTTATTAATGACATTGAATGATTTGCATTTGAGTTGAATGGATGTGTTGAAATATGAAATTAATAGCTTTTTTTTCTTTATATATATATATATATATATATATATATATATATATGTATATATATATATTTATATTTTAAAGTATTAAAAAAATTATATTAAAAAAAGCATTAAAAAAATTGCATTAAAAAAAAGCAATAAAAAAATTACATTAAAAAATAAAAGCATAAAAAAAATTGCATAAAAAATCGTTGACGTCATTTTTTATTTTTTTTTAAAATTTGGATAAAAAAACCACTGTCAAAAGCAGTGGTATTTGTTTTATTGTTAAGAGCAGTCGTTGTTGAAATTCATAAACCACTACTGGGTGTAGTGGTAAAAAAAAGCCACTGTTTTTTTTACAACTGGTTAGGGCAGTGATTTTGTGAAAAAAAACCACTGTAAAAAACAGTAGTTTTTGGAAAAAACCACTGTTTAAGGCAGTGGTTTTTTTGGCATTTTCATGTAGTGTTAGTAGATTCACGGATATTTCCGAGGAGCAACAGAGTAAATGATTCCAGTGTCGGAATGAAAAGTTATGGATCCGACACCAAGGCCCAACAATTCTAGCCCGAAACCCTGATAGGATGGAATAGATCTCGGTGATTCATCCCCTATGATCAGACTTGATCGTATTTTTGGATACCACCACTTGGAAAATATGTTATCATCAGTCTTCTTTTCCAAATTTTTTGAATCATATGAAAATTCGATCAGAGCCGAAAATAGCGACCGATTTACCTTAGGATATCTGCCACTTCTTCGAAAATTCTGAATATATAGAATAAAATTTAGCATTCGGGCCTTGACCCGTGACCCGTGACTAATTAGGCAGACCCAAATATATAGTCCCATGATGCTAACACATGATAAAACCAAGTGAATTTGATCAACAAAGTTAAAGGCTCGACTTTGACAACTCGATAAGGCCCAAAACCCTAAACTCTTAGTAAATATGATTGATAGGATTGACAAGAGCCTAGTTTAAAGACCTGGCCCATAGCTCGATAAAATTTGAGTTCGAGCCCAGCCCAATACATATGGATCAAGGCCCATAAGAATAAAACGCCATGTCCTAGACCTTGGAAAGGCCCGCAAATCTTTGTTTTAGATCTACTCAAGGCCCGAATTACCTAGGGATGACCTAATGGATCTTTGGACCTAAAAATCCATTGGACCCATATAGTATTGAACCCATTGGACTCATTTGGACCCATATCTCAATAAACCCATTTGACCTCATACCATTTGATCTATTGGACTCATTGAACCCATGACCCCTTAGACCCAAGGCCCATACCTGAAATCATAGGATAAGTAAGATAATTGATCCATCTTGGAACAGTAAATTACTTAACTTGAAGTATAGGATTTCTAAAAAAAAAAACACAGGCACTATGATGCGTCAAATCTCGTTAGAGACAATCGAGTTTTTATCAACAATGATAAACATAAGTCCCCATTGGACTTTAAATCAAGGTAACACTTGATATAAGTGTAAGCCGACGAGATCCTCCGTTAGGATCAAGTCATTTGAAACTCGGACCTGACTCCTGCTTGAACTTGAACACATGCTAGAAGTAGGACTAGTACATGTACTTGAATTCCTGCTTGCACTAGAACTAGAACTTGAACCAGAATTCATGCTTGCACTTGAACCTACACTCATGCACTCATGATGAACTGGAACTGGAACTTGAACTCGAATCTTGACCTTGTGTTTGAACTTGAATTTGAACTTGATCTTCAACTGGTATTTGAACTAGTATTTGAATTTGAACTCAAACTTGTATTTGAAGTAGTACTTGAACCAAAACTCAAACTTGTATTTGAATTGGAACTCAAACTCGAATTTGAAATAGAACTTGAATTTGATCTTGAACTTGTATTTGAACTCGAATCTTGAACTTGTATTTGAACTCAAATCTTGAACTTGTATTTGAACTGGAACTTAAACTCAATCTTGAACTTGTATTTAAACTTGAACTTGTATTTGAACTTGAACATGGTCTAGAACTTGTATTTGAACTAGTACTTGAACTCATGCCTAAACTCAAACTGGAACTTGAGCTTGTACATGAGCTAGAATTTGTGCTTGAATCTTGAATTTGAACTTGTGCTTGAACTTGATTTAGAACTAGTGTTTTGAACTTGAACTTGATCTAGAACTTGTATCTGAACTTGAACTCATGTTTGTTCTAGAAATTGTACTTGAACTTGAATTCATGCTTGCACTGGAACTTGAACTCATGTTTGAATTAGAGTGTGTACTTGAACTTGATCTCGAACTTGAAAGAAAATTTGAATACTTGAACACTTGAATATTTGAATACTTGAATACTCGAATCTTGAACCCAAAATTGATACTTGAATACTTGAATCTTGAACCCGAAATGGGTACTTGAATACTCGAATCTTGAACCCGAAATGGGTACTTGAATACTTGAATCTTGAGCCCGAAATGGGTACTTGAATACTTGAATCTTGAACCTGGAATGGGAACTTGAACTTGAATATGGAAAATCCTGAATATACTGAACCTTGAACATCAATTACTTGATAATGAATCCTGAAAATTTGAAAGTGGAAAGAGATACTATCTTAAAATTGAAAGCCTCACATAACTGATCACTGCTCTTGTGAATAAGCTCATATGAGCACCTTGTACTTGAAAGGATTCTTGAAATATCAGTTGAGGATCGGGTCTAGTTAGACCAACAGGTCATTGCTCCTTGCCATGATTGGCTAAACGGCGGAGAGTGTTGGCCTTTGTTCGCACAAATATTGGCATCTTGAATCTTGAATTTTGAATCTTGGCCCATGGGTGGTGTTCTGGTATCAACACCGAATTAATTAAACGACACTAATAATAAACAAATACCCTAAATAAATAAGCATGATGGAATAAAGTAGAAAATTTACATATAAATAAACTTATAAACTTTAACATAATTTGTAAATCTTGTTAGTTGTTAATCTATAAAATAATTTCCCATACTTACTTAATAATGTTGCATGTAAATTTGTATGTTTGTGTTGAATTGTGAATATTTGTCTTCATGCTAGATAGTAATTGTTAATGTCTTCATACTTAGAATTCCTGGATAGCGTTAGTTTAATCTTGATTATTTCCATGCTATCACAATTGTTGGAATCCTCACTTGCCCTTATACCTATGGAATTCTATTACACTACTTACACTGAAAACTCATTACAAAATTTAACTAAGACTTTATTAAACTTCACCGCTTACGGTCATTTCATGACCCACAAATTCCAGAGGGCAGTAAGCAGCTATCCAGCCAAAGCTAGAGGAGCTGGACGAGGAAGGATCCATGAGTGATCATTGAGCTGATAGTTTGAGCTCATCTTGCCTAAAGAGCTACCAGAACTGCACACTTGATTTCAATAGGATCTTTTCCTTTATCTCATTTTCTTTTTAAGTCCAGTACCTTTGTGAAAATAGTCAATGTATCTTTGCATTGGAACTTTGAATTATGTTGCTCTTTACTTCTAGGAAAATATTTTGATTTACTTATTTATAATTCTGCACTTGATAGAATTTCTTACGATAAAATCATAAAACCCGAACTTGCTCGAATAGGTTAACAAAAATGGGAATTTAAATCAAAAGTATTTAAATATGTTTCTGCAAATTACTTTGATAAATGAAATTAATCATTTTCGCAATTAAAGCATTTCCCGTGATATTTTAGAAAAAAAATGTGACAATTTACATAAAAACGGAAATGACTTAAGAACTTGAAATGCCCGAATATGAATATGGGCACGGTGGTGTTGTCGCGTGCCTGCGCCACTGCTCGGCACCGCTAACGAAATGTCCGGCCGGGAAGGGGCATGACAAAGAATCTCAAAATAGCCAGAGGTGTCAATGTCGGTCCAACCCGAGGAAAGAAAAGAACCTGTAGTGGTGCACCCCATGGAAAGAATGCGTCGAAAATATGCGTTGGAAACACATCTTAGGAGAGCGTCAGCTCACATCACCATCTAGGACTGACTAATGACACCACTGCCACACTTCAAAGCTCTAATGGTGGCCCTGAAAGATGCTCATGTCTCCGATAAAGTCTCCCTAGATGAGGTGGGATAAATGATTGGGCAGGTGTTGGCTCCCAATGCCATCTCATTTTCTAACACCGACCTTTTGATTAAAGGAGGTAACCATTCCAGATCCCTCAACATTATGGAAGAGACAGAAAACTTAGGGATACCACTAGTGTTGATAAACAAAGGATCAGCATCGAACGTATGCCCTTTGAAAATTGCGACTCGGATAGGAGTCGATCCATCCATCCATGTTTCAGCCGGCCAAGACAGGAGCCCAAGGGTTTGATAACACTAGGAGGGAAGTGATAGGAGAAGTTGATCTTCAGCTCACCATTGAGCTAATGAACTTCTCTACCAAGTCATGGATATCAAATTCACCTTCAATTTACAGCTGGGGAACCCATGCGTACACGAAATCGTGGCAGTAGCCTCAACCCTGCATCAAAAGTTCAATTTATATCAAAGTGATAGCTATCCTAGGTGAGGGATAAGAAGGAGAAAGAGTTACACACAGCATAGAAAACCTCAAAATGTTGGACGTGACGCACATAGTCGAGGACACGGACCTCCACAATTTCTAATATGATGTAGCAGCAGTAGCACTAGAACCCCTCATAAAGGTCACCTTAAAAATCAACGGAGGAATGACTGCAACAATGGTGATGCTCCAAAAATGGGGTTACCAAAAAAGAAAGGGATTGAGCCTTCGCTTGTAAGGCAGGAGGGACCCGATTAGAGCAAGAAGAGGGCAGCAGATCAAATTTAGTTTAGGATACAAGTCTATCAAAGAAGAGAAGGTGAGCGCACGGGTCATCAAAATTGACTAGAACGGAGCAACTCGGCTAACCCCACATAAAAAAGTTATTGTCCATGAAACCAATCCCCAAATCATCCCCCCTGAGATTGAAATAGACCTCGCCTCCCTATCACTCTTTGAGGAGGAGGTACCTCTGCTAGTACAGCCAACCGTCCTAAACCACCCCAAGCCTGTGCTAACGATTAAAGACCAGGCTCAAGATGAACCCATGGTAAGCATGCTGAAGGCTGACCCTAGAGGGCCATCTCACCCCCTCCTCCACAGAGCAAGGTAAACGTACAACACCTCAAGTAAGAAATTGGGCATCAATGCCCCTAACTTTGAAAGCTTCTAGTGGCTGGAAATTTGGCACCCGCTTTCCAAAAAGAAACAACCTATAAAAAGTGAGGATAGCCCCGGGCAAGCGATGCCAAGCATGTATAGAGACCCACTTCGCCTAAGGCTCACCTCAGAAGAAAAGAACAACCCCAAAAAAATAGAAAAAATACAAAACAGTCCAAAAATATTATCATTTAAAATTTCTGAGAAAAGAAAAAATGATGCCTTAATTGAGGAACACGTCCAGTGATAAATCGACCTCTTTCCTCTAGAAATACAAGAAGAGGTAGGAGTCATTGGCCTAGATGAGGAGGTCCCTGTTGAGGAGCTTCCCAGTGAACTCCTTGAATAATACACTGACTTTGAGCATGGCCCTACCCCAATCATTGAAGAGATCGATGACGTCAATCTGGGAATAGAGGAGGATCCTAAATCACCAAGATCAGTACGTCACAATCTCCCAAGGAAAGACAAGGCATGATTCATTACCTTTGGTCATACCGAGACGCCTTCGCATGGTCGTACGAGGATATGCTTGGTTTGGACACTGATTTGGTCGAGCATGAGTTGTCACTATATCCCGATGTAAAACTTGTCAAGCAGATATTAAGGTGTCTCTAGCCAGAATGGATAATAAAAGTAAAGGATGAAATCATCAAGCAATATAATGTCGGTTTCCTTATGGTCTGTAAATGCCCACTGTGGTTGGCCAACATCGTGCTGGTACTGAAGAAGGATGGAAAGGCTCATATGTGCATCGATTTCCAAAATTTTAACAAGACAAGCCCAAAACACGACTCCCCCTTACCACACATCGATATCTTGGTCGATAATACTACCAGCCATGGGATGCTCTCATTTATGGATGGATTCTCCAGTTACAACCAGATCAAAATGGCGAAAGAGGACTGAAAAAGACAACTTTCATCACTCCTTGGGGAACTTTCTATTACCGGGTCATGCCTTATAGTTTTAATAACGCTTGAGCAACATATCAGAGGGCGACAACAACACTATTTCATGACATGGTGTACCGAGAAATCAAGGTGTACGTCGATGATATGATCACTATGTCAGAGGAGAGAGGTGATCATCTGATAAACCTCCAGAAATTATTTGGAAGATTGTGAAAATACAAGTTGTGTCTGAACCCTTAAAAAACCCTCAGAAATGTGAATTCGGTGCTATGTCGGGAAAGTTGCTAGGCTTCATCATCAGCAAGAGAGGCATCAAAGTCGATCCAGTGAAAGTGAAAGCCATCATAGAAATGCGTCTGGCATCTACCAGAGAGAAGTCAATGATTTCTTGGGTAGAATATAGTACATTAGTCAATTTATTGCACAAGGAAAGATTCGCTCGTTGAATGGAGAGATAATTGTCAAGCCGCGTTCGATAAAATCAAAAGCTATCTCCTCTATCCTCCCATTTTTGTACCACCTGTCCTCGAGAGGCCACTCTTGTATGCACCTCTCCACGACGGAAGTTTCGATGGGATGTTTCCTAGGGCAGCATGATGAAACCAGAAGAAAAGAGCAGGCAATTTACTATCTGAGAAAGAAGTTCACTGATTATGAAACACATTATTCTCATATGGAGAATGCAAGTCTAGCTTCTGTTTAGGCTACATAGAGGCTTCCTCACTACCTGCTATCACAAGCAGTTCTCCTTCTAGCTCGAATGGATCCCCTGAAGTACTTATTTGAAAAGTCGACTCTCACTGGGCGGACTGTAAGCTGGCAACTTCTCTTATTAGAGTTTGATATCACCTATTTCACCCAGAAATCAATCAAGGGGCAAGCACTTATTGATTATCTCGCACCTGATTACGAACCCCTAAGAACCAAGTTCCCAGATGAAGACATTTTCTTCATGACAGAGGATGACACAAAAGAGGTAGAAGATTCCTTGGTAATGCACTTTGATGGGGCATCGAAAGTTGAAGGTCAAGGATTCGGCGTTGTTCTGATTTTGCCGAAAGGGTCCCACATACAAGTCTCCTTCAAGCTCAACATTCCCTGCTCCAACAACATGGCCGAATATGAAGCCTACATAGCCAGCTTACAAGCAGCTCTTGACCCAAATGTGACTCAGCTCAGGGTGTTTGGTGACTCACAACTGATCATATGCTAAAACAATGGAGATTGGAAAATAAAAATGAGGAATTAATCTCGTACCACAAGCACCTTGAAGATTTGATCACGTGCTTCGACGACGTTACCTTCTCCTATGTCCCACGAGCGTGAAACCAATTTGTCGATACACTGGAAGCCTTAGCATCAATGGTTGAAATTTTGTATGGTGTCGAGATGAAGCCAATCATGATCAAACAGAGAAATGAGCCTGCCTTCTGCCTCCAGATTAACGGATCAGCAAAGCCAGATGAAGAGCTTCATTGGTTCTCGGATATCAAGAACTTCCTCAAAACTCATGCTTTCCTTGAGCGGGTAAGTGGGTGCCTCTACAAGCCATCACATAACAATATCTTACTCTGGTGCCTAACTGAAAGTGAGGCAGTGAACATCGTAAAGGAGATTCATGAGGGGGTATGCGGGGCAATGGACACATGCTTGCTAAAAAGATCCTTCGGCAAGAATATTTTTGAACCACCATGGGTGCAATCGTGGATCTCAACGATCCGTCGCGATGATGCGCTCGTAAGAAAGTTATTGAGTCTCCACCCGGAGCTTTTAATGTCTCGGGAAACCTAAATCAATATTGAAAGCATCGAAGTGTAAAAATATGACTCTGATTTTGGTATACGCCAAAGGCTCTTGGGTAGGGGTTTCGGTTATCAATCGGGAAGGTGTTAGGCACCCAACCAATCCGCTCGTAAGTGATCTCTACTATGGCTGCTTAGATGTGTATATAAAAAAAACAATATATATATATATAAAGAAAAGAAAATGAGCGGCACTTTCGCTTGCCCGAAGGCACACCGATCCTTTTGAGCCCTTCCCGCTTGCCGAAATTTGGGCAACGTAATGACTCAATTCTAGGATAGAGGAAAAGCAAAGAAGGTAGAGGAATAGAGGGGAGAGCCGAAGCTCTCAGGCCCTTGTAGCACAGTTGTGGTCTTTTGCTCGAGAGCGTCACCGGTGAGCTTCCGATAGCAAAATGGGTTAGGAGACGGGTTCTAATCTTTAAGGCTTGGTAGCTAAGAGGAAGAGGAAGAAGGCAAGGGGGTAGCTCTAGCTAAATTTCAAGGATTGATAGTGGAAAATGAGGTTTAAAGGGCAAAACTCAGTTCTGGAATTTTATGGGTTTAGTGCTAAAAGATGGAATGGGAGCTCACTAAAATTCTGCTCTCTTGGGAAAAATTTTCAAGCCCTTCACAAGAGGGGTGCCTCTCTATTTATAGAAAAGGAGAGGATTAGGGGGATACTTAAGAGCTAATGAAATTAGCAATTAGGTAATCCTAGATCTACGGTTTTTGAGATTTTCAAGGTTATGGAAAGGTGTGAATGAGGTTTAATGGTAGATGATAGGGTAAGGTTTCAAAAGGCTAGAGGGTTACAAATAGGTTTAATGGGGGTGCAATAGTCAAAAAGAAACCCATCCTAAATATTGGGATGATCAACAAGTCAAATCCCAAAAGTGAATTTCGGGATAAATTAAAAAATCACTATAGCTAAGCTTAGCTTGTATATTATACATGCTAGGCATATGTACAGTGTTTATGAGAAGCCCAGAGGTTTAGAACCCGCAACTGTGGGGCCCACAGAAAGCAAATTTGGCATAGCGTGTATATTATACACGCTAGGCAATATTTGCTCAGAAATAGCCTAGCGTGTATATTATACACGCTAGGCAACATTTCTTCAAACATGGCCTAGCGTGTATATTATACACGCTAGGCAAAAGGTCCTCATTTCTGCCCCAAATTTGAATCGCCGTAACTCTTGATGTATAATTCCGATTGAGGTGATTCTTGGCTCATTGAAAAGTTGGGAACCTCTACTCTCCAATGGTATATAATTTAGTTCCCGCAAAGGTCCCCATAATCTTTGACATACCTCTTTCCAACCATTGCTCGAGAGGGTTTGAAAATAGTTTGGGAAGGGTTTCAAGGGTGTAGGGTTGATTCCTAATGGTTTTGAGAAAGTTCCTAATGGTTCGGAAAGGTTCCTAAGGGTATGGGAGATGTTATCAGAAGCTCAGGGGGCGTGCGCCTTTCTCGAAGTATATTTCGATCGGGCCTTGGATCAAATTTGGGTGTCTACAAATGCCCCTCTTTGGTATTTGATCACTAATAATCGAATGCCAAGGAAAGAGCTGTCCAAAGAGGCCCAATGCACACTAACGAGTCGTTCGTATTCAAAATGAATGTCAAACATCAAATGGTAACATGGTGAGTATACGAAAGCTCTGTATGTCAGGAAAATCATCCGTTCCTCAAGGCTATCTGTCCCCAAGTGCTTAGCAACATTACTGAGCATGACTGAGATGGCATGAGTTGTGAAAGCCCAATATACTGGGAAAAACATCCGCTCCTCGTTATGATTGATGATGTTTGATGTTTTAAGTTTCATTCTGAATAAAATAGCCTCGCGAGCGGGAGAGTGGTCGACCCATACTTCAAGACTGACATGAAGCAAAGATGCGAAGATCCACAGTTTGTTTCCAATCACATGAGCCATTGATTACCCCACTCAATTGGTCACTGGTGCTCCTACGTGAGGTAGGGTTTGAGGTCTCTAAGCAAACTCGTCGATCCCAACGATAATTTAGCACAACTACCCGAGCGGAGCGAATATTGATGTCGCAACGCTTCTTGGGAGTGTGTGCCGCTATTGATAGTGTGCCCTAGATCAACATAACCTAGAGTACTCAACTTCAAATAATACTTAACAGAACCGGCCAAATTGGGTGTCTACCAAAGAAGGCACTCAATCCTAGTCTCCGTCAATGATGATCTTACTGATGAATAATTATGCAAAAACATGCACAAATTAGGGGCAAGAAAAATAAAGGGGAATGGAAGTCACAACCTAAAACCCCTCTGAGGACCATTTGCAGGAACAATGACCATCCAATGGATACCTAGACACATGGCGTACACTTTACAGGGATACCGTGTAAATACAGGTTTCATAGCCTTCACCCTAGATGAGCCCTTTTGAATGCATATTTGAATATAGTCGTTCATTAGGTAATTTTCTTTTTGATAGGATGGTTTCAACTAACGATTGCCCTTTTTCTGAAGAATTCAGAGTTTAAGACACTTAATTTCAAATTAAACCAAAAACGAAGCGCTCAACTCGAAGATTTAGTAGTGGAATCAACCTGATTGAAACATTGACCGTTTGTTCGGGATTGACACCATTGCTCCTACTTTAAAGTAGGATCTAAAAGATTCAAGGTAAATCTTAAAATTAGGACATCAATTTAGCACAGCTACATTGTCGATAAAATATTAATATTTTATCGCATTGAAACACGCATGTGCATAGTTAAGTGTAGCAAGAAATATTTTTTTTTTCTTTTTCACATGATTTATTTATTATTATTTTTTTAATAGACCAGATATTGGTGGTGAGATTCTTCATTTGATATGTCCATCGCCGAGAGGTTGCTTACCTAGAGGCTTTGGGCCATTTGATATTCCCGCACATTTCTCAAGAAAACGCCCTTTTTTTATTTCTATAGGTAATAAATATGCATCCTAAATAACAAAAGGAGAAATAAACTTTTACCTACACATTTTCAATTTTCAATTTTCAAGATTTATATTTTTTTATTTATATTTTTTTTTTCAGAAATTTTTTGTTCTTTTTCTTCATTTTTGAGATGAAAGTATGATTCTATACATATGTACATGGAAGGAATATATATTTTTTTGGAATTTTTTAGATTTCTTGTTTTTGTTGTATTTTCTTTCTTTTCTTCTTTTTTTGTTTGATGCCTTATCAACGAGGCAAAGTAACGGGTTCCATTTTGAGCATAGTCAAACCCGTTCATGTGGTTGGACCTGAGTGAGGTTCAAAAATTTTACCCAGGTCGGAACATCCATCCCTTTGGATCCAGTCAACCTTTTCTCCTTACCTCGGGTCATACGTTTGACGATGCAACTTGAAGATATACCTGATCAAGACCTGATTTGAGCTAACATGAGCAGCCCAATTTGCAATCAGATAATTAGGAATTGTAACCAAGGGAGTAACCGAACTTTCTCTTTTTCTTTTTCAACCTTTTTTACTCACAGTGTCTAAGACGGGTTTTCGCTGTGCCCATTGTTGCTCTCTTTTTTATCCATAGCGCCTTTTCGGGTTTTCACTACGTCCATGGGTATGCATTTTTACCCCAGGTGCCTTTTCAGGTTTTCGCCTGGTCCACACAAAAGCTCACTCTTTTTACTCAGAGTGCCCTTTCGGGTTTTCACCACATCTATTTTGCTTTGAGCTTGTATATTTTCTTTTTCTTTTCTCTTCTTTTTTTTTTCATTCACTTTCTTAAAGACCACAACATGGACGTCAATTCTGTCATAGCCGGCTGGGTGAAATTCTCTTGTTTTCTCTCAGCTTGGCTCGTGCTGACTTAATAGATACTCTGACTACTCGTAGACCTTAAAGAGGGCTTTCTCTAGGGATGTATCTTGGCCATGGGTTTGAAAGGGATAGGTTAGGAATTTTAAAGGTATTCTCGGGTTAAAAGGCTTCCTTGATTAGGTTCTAATTTGTCATAATACACTTCTTCCTTGGGGATTTTGACTATACATGCCCCACTTTTTCTTTTCTATATTTTTCATTCTTTTTACTTTTTTCAGACATCCTCTTTTTGAGATTTTTCTTTTCTAATTTTTTTTGGGTTTTGAAGGTAACTCTTTTTCTCCTTTTTTATTGGTATATGTACACACATTTTCTTTTCCTGCCAATGGCTCAACGAGTTTAGCAAGGGTACAAGTGTTCAGGGATGCTTTTTAGCTACTTGGCTTTGAAATTATGGTCTCTCTTATGGGGTCCTTAAGCAGTCATGTATCCATCTTATCAATACATACCTTATCACAAGGACTAAGAGTAGAATCGGCATACGTATTCAGCGTTGATGGACTCAAGAAAGTGATCTTTGTCCATGATGTTAAGGCGGAGCACGTACTCCGAGAGGACTTCTCGGATGACATAAGGTCCCTCCCAGTTGGGTTTGAATTTCCCTCTCAGATTTATGTGGAGAGAAGGGAATATTTTCTTGAGTACAATATCACCCACTTTCAAATCTCGAACGCGAAGGCGTTTGTTGTAAGCGTGTGCGATTCACCCTTGATAAACTAGGGTATGACACAAGGCTAGGAGTCTTTTCTCATCAAGCAGGTTCAGCTGCTCAAAGAGGACCTTTCTCTTTCAACTTCTGATAAATCAGATTCGATAAGGATGCTAAGTGAAGGTACTTCAACCTCAACTGACAAGACGGCCTCAGTTCCATACACAAGGGAGAACGGTGTTGCCCCAGTAGCGGTACGGATCGATGTTCGATAGACCCATAGTGCAAACAGTAACATTTTGCTCCAGTCACGATATGTGATGACCATCTTCTCAAGGATTCGGATGACTATCATGTTAGCAGCTTCTATGGCTACATTGGTTTACGGCTGATACAGTGATGAGCGATGATGTTTGATTTTATATTGCTCGCAGAAGGCTATGATGTGCTTGTTCACAAAGTTGGTGCCATTATCTGTGATGATGTCTTTGGGTATGCGAATCAGTAAATAATGTTGTTCTTGATAAACTTCTCGACATGATTGGTCGTAACATTCGTATAGGATGTCGCTTTTACCCACCTGGTGAAGTACTCAATGGTGACTAGGATGAACCGATGCCCATTTGATGCTTTCGGATTGACCTTCCTAAGGACGTCGAGGCCCCATGTGGTGAATGGCCATGGAATAGTCATGCTGTGTAGATCATGTATCAGACTGGAGTGCTCTTGGCATTTGTAGCACTTCTGCATGTGCTTGCAATAGTCAATTTCTAAGGTGGTCCAAAAATACCCTTACCATAGGATCTTCTTGGCGAGCATGTGCCCATTAATGTGGGCCCCACATACTCCCTCATGGATTTTTATCAGGGAAAGCTCAAGTTTTGAGAAAACTCTTGATATATGAGAACCATGGTGACTCATCATCTAACTTTATGGATCCCTCAATCTGGAGGCAGAAGTAGGCTCATTCCTTTGTTCAATCATGATTGGCTTTATCTCGACGCCATATGGGATTTCGACCATTGATGCCAATGTTGCTAATGCATTGGCAAAGCAATTTCTCGCTCGCGGGACATAGGAGAACGTAATATCATTGAAACACGTGATCAGATTCTCGAGGTGCTCATGGTATGGGATTAGCTTATCATCCTTTGTCTTCCAATCTCCATTTGTCTGACATATGATCAATTGTGAGTTGCAAAACACCCTGAGGTGAGTTACGTTTAGGTCCAGTGTTGCTTGTAGGCCTACTGGGCTGGCTTCATATTCAGTAATGTTGTTAGTGCAGGGGAAATTGAGCTTGATGGAGACTGGTACGTGAGATCCTTTTGGCAAGATCAAAATAGCGCAAACCCCTTGACCCTTGGCATTTTCTTCCCCGTCAAAGTGCATTACCCAGGATTCGATTCCTCTGTCTCCGCATCATCATCCTCTGTCATAAAAAAGATGTCATCATCTGAGAATTCAGTCCTTAAAGGCTCATAGTCAAGTAAAGGATTTTCGACAAGATGATCAGCGAGTGTTTGCCCCTTGATCAACTTCTGAGTGACATAAGTGATGTAAAATTCGGATGGGAGAAGTTATCAGCGTGCAGTTCGGCCAGTGAGAGCTGACTTTTGAATAGGTACTTCAACAGGTCCATTTGTGCAGCATCATCCTCTGTCATAAACAAGATGTCCTCATCTAGAAATTCAATCCTTAAAGGCTCATAGTCAGATAAAGGATTCTCTGCAAGATGATCAGAGAATGCTTGCCCCTTGATCGACTTCTGAGTGACATACGTGATGTCAAATTCAGATAAGAGAAGTTGTCAGCATGTAGTTCCACCAGTGAGAGCTGACTTTTTGAATAGGTACTTCAATGGGTCCATCCGTGCAACATCATCCTCTGTCATAAACAAGATGTCCTCATCCAGAAATTCAGTCCTTAAAGGCTCATAGTCTGTTAAAGGATTCTCAACAAGGTGATCAGCGAATGCTTGCCCCTTGATCGACTTCTAAGTGAAATACGTGATGTCAAACTCAGATAGGAGAAGTTGCCAGCGTGCAATTCAGCTAGTGAGAGCCGACTTTTCAAATAGGTACTTAAACGGGTCCATCCGTGCTAGGAGTAAAATGGCTTGAGATAGCAAGTAGTGGCCGAGCCTCTAGGTAGCCCATATGAGGACCAGGCATGCTTTCTCCAGATGAGAATAATGCGTCTTGTAATCGGTGAATTTCTTACTCAAATAGTAGATGGTCTGCTCTCTTCTTCTTGTTTCATCATGCTACCTAGGACACATCCCATCGAAACTTTCGTTATAGAGAGATACATTATGAGTGGTCTCTTAGGTTCGGGCGGTACCAAAACTGGTGGATTGAGAAGGTAACCCTTGATTTTATTGAACGCTGCTTTACAATCGTCATTCTACTCAATAGGTGAATATTTTCTTAGTAACTTGATGATCATCATCCAGATAGGAGTGAGTTGTCCAATGAATTGACTGATATACTGTATTCTATCCAAGAAACCTCTTACTTCTTTCTCTATAGATGGCGATGGCATTTTGAAGATAGCTTTCACCTTGATCAGGTCAACCTCGATGCCCCTCCCACTGATGATGAAGCCTAGTAGTTTTCTTGACATGGTGCCGAATGCACATTTCTGAGGGTTCAAACGCAACCTATATTTTCTCAATCTCTCAAACAGCTTTTGGAGGATTATCAGATAGTTCTCTCTTTCCGATGATTTGGCTATCATGTCGTCAACATATACCTCAATTTCCTGGGGCATCATGTCGTGGAACAGTGCTGTCATGGCCCTCTAATAAGTTGCGTCAACATTCTTCAATCTGAATGGCATGACTCGATAGCAGAAAGTTTCCCATGGAGTGATGAATGTTGTCTTCTCTCGGTCCGCTTCTTCCATCTTAATCTGATCGTATCCGGAGAATCCGTCCATGAACGAGAGCATCCGATGCCTCACCATGTTATCGACCAAGATGTTGATGTGTGGTAGTGGGAAGTCATACTTTAGCCTTGCCTTGTTCAGGTTTCTGAAGTTGATGAACATGCGAACCTTTCCATTCTTCTTCTGTACTTGGACGATATTGGCTAGCCATTGCGAATATTTGGAGATTATGAGAAACCCTATATCGTACTGTTTGATAACTTCATCCTTCACTTTTAGCATCCATTCTGGCCTAAGGCGTCTCAACTTCTGCTTGACTGGCTTAACATCTGGATATAGTGGCAGCTCATGCTCGACCAAATCAGTATTCAAACCAGGCATATCCTCATATGACCATGCGAAGACATCTTGGTATGACTGAAGGAAATCAATCATGCTTTTTCTTTCCTCGAGAGATAGTGACGTTCCGATCTTGGTGATTCTAAGAATCTCCTTGGTCCCTAGATTTATGTCCACTATATTTTCAATAATCGGGGTAGGGCCATGCTAAAAATCGGCAAATCGGTGAAAGAGCTCATTGGGGAGCTCCTCAGTAGGGATCTCCTCGTCCAGACTTGTGACTCTTGCCTCTTCTTGTATTTCTACAGGAAAGGGGCCAATTTCACATGGGACGGGTTTTTCTATTAAGGCATCATTTTCTTTGATTTTGTTAAGAAGTGTGAAAGACAAAATTTTGGATTTTGTATTTTTTCTATTTGTTTAGGATATTTGTTTTCTTTGGAGATAGGCCATTCGCAAAGCGGGTCTTTATATACACATGATATTGCCTGCCAAGGGCTTACCTCACTTTTTACAAGTTATTTTTTTTGGGGAAGCGGGTGTCGAATTTTAGGCCACTCGAAGTTTCCAGAGTTAGGGGCATTGACGGCCAATTTCTTACCTGTGGTATCGCCCCTTTACCTGATTGAAATGGCTTTTAAGGGTCAGCCTCCATCATATTTATCCTAGGTTCGTCCCGAATTATTTCCTCAAAGGTCAGCATGGGTTTGTGGTGGTTTACCACAAGGGGTTGCATTGACGAGGGAGCTTCCTCCTCAAAGAGGGATAGGGAGGCCAAGTCTATTTCTATAGCTAGGGAAATGATTTGGGGATTGGTTAGGTGAATAGTGGCTACCAGTTTGTGTGGGTGAATAGCGGCTATCAGCTGTGTTGCCCCATTCTGATCAATCTTTACAATCCCAATGCTCACGAAGGTACTCCAGATGTGACGTCTAAGGCGGGGTTCTTCCTCTAAGTCAATTCCCTGAGCTTTTGCAGCAGCAAGGGTTTGGGCCTTTTCCTTGGCCTCTCAGACTTCTTCTTCGATAGGTCTGTAGCCTAAGCTGAATCTGACCTGTTGTCCACCTTTGGCCCTAACTGGCTCCTTCCTGCCTTGTAAATGTGGTCCCAACCCCTTGCCTTTTTTATAGCCTCATTTCTGGAGCATTGCTAAAGTTGCGACCATTCGGCCTCCGGTCCTTATGGTGATCCTCTCGAGGGGCTCAAGGATTACCGTCGATACATCATATTTACAGTTGTGAAGGTCTCTGCCTTCGGTCATGTGTGGCATATCCAAAACTTTCGAGTTCTCAATATTGTGGGTAGCTTTTTCTCTTTCCTCCTGCCCCTCACCAAGAATGGTGATGATTTTCTGCTCTAACACAAATCTAAGCTTTTGGTGTAGGGTTGAAGGTATTGTCCTGACCTTATATAACCAAGGTCACCCCAATAATAGATTAAAAGTAGATTTGATGTCCATAACTTGGAAATGTATGGAAAAGGTCATTGGCCCAATGATGAGCTCAAGGTTGACTTCTCCCATGATTTCTCTCCTTGTGTTATCAAACCCTCTGGTGCTTGTTCTTGCTGGCCTGAACACAAAGGGATCCACCCCTATCTTGGTTGCGATTCTCAGAGGGCAAACATTCAAGGCTGATCCATTGTCTATCAGTACTAATGGAATCACCAAGTTTTTAGCTTCCATGGTGATGTTGAGGGGTTTGGAATGACTATTTCCTTCATTCGGTAAACTAGCATCTAAAAAAGAGATGGCATTAGGAGTCAACACTTACCCAATTATCTGCCCCACCTCATCTGGGGTTACTTGAATAGACACATGTGCATCTTTTAATGCTCCCATCAGAGCTTCGAAATGGAGTGGAGACATCATTAGCAGGTCTCAGACTGTGATGTGGGCTGGCATTCATTTCAAATGTGTTTCAAGTATGTACTCTCGGCTCATTCTTTCGAAGGGGTTACCAACATAGGTTCTTTCTTCTCTTTTGGCCGGGTTGGTACCGATACTTCCAGTTGCCTAGAGATTCTCCCCGATCGAGTGATGAAATCTATGGCCCCTTCTATGTTGTTGCCTGCATTAATGTCTGTCTGATCGTAACTGAGTGGGACCTGATGGGGATAGTAGGTTAGTTCCAGGATTTGGAATGGACTGGATGCAAGCCTCACGGGTGCATGGATTGGTGGATTGGGATGGGTGGATAACACTTGGTTAACTCCTACTAGAGGTAGATAGGGCAGAGGAGTGGTAAATGTGGGCCAAGTGGGATCTATGGAAATTGTGAATGGTTGTACTGGTGGTGATGTGATGGGGCTAAGCCATTAGTAATTAACTGATGTCGGAGGGGGGATCTGGGGAACACTAGTTATCCAGCAATTAGAGGGGGGTGGTGTTGCATATGGCTGATATGGAGATGAGTTGGGTTCGACATAACTGACGAGAGCTGGTGGTGGAAAATACATCTTTAAATCTAAGGGCTCAATGTTAAGTGGTGAAAAATGCCACTTTTCACCCTATAACCTGACCATTGATAGACCTGTGAGCACACTAACAAGCTCTTGTCAAGTGCATTTTGTAGACAGTAATAAAAGAAGGTACTAATACAAAAAACCACTCAAGAATGCCCAAAAAGGAGCTATCTCTTAGTACAGGACAAACCTAGCAGCAGCACACCAGAGGGTAGCACATCACTGAACCCTTGGAGCGCATGGCTACAGCAGGGCAAGGAGAAGGAAGTGAAAACAGGCTGAGAACGTCCTATCGATTGGTCACCTGAAGACGTCGATAGGAGCTGAAAGCAAAGAAAGGAGGAATTCGTGTAGTTGAAGAGGTCTTCGATAGGATCTGAAGGCAGAAGAAGGATGAATTTGTGTGGATTAAGGAGTTCAATAGGATCTCAAAACCTATCGACCAGATAAAAGGAAAGAAGAAACCATCCTATCGAAAACCTGCCTGAAGAGTCAAAGGAACCTATCGAATGGTTTCTTGAACCTATCGAGATGAGAATGCTGGAACAGAACCTATCGAAGGGTGATTGAGTCTTTCGATAAGACTGAAAGCAAACCTATCAAAATGGCGGAATGAAGAGCAGAACCTGTCGAAATGGTTTTCCAACGTGCTGAATACTCCAAACTAAGGACTGAGAAGGCTGGAACTCCAAGCAAAGATTCATCCTATTGAAACCTATCGAACGGATCTGAAAACCTAGCGAAAGGACCAAAATGCTTGATTCCAACTTGTCAAAAGCTTCCTGAACCTGTCAAAATCGTGTGCAGAACTTCTCAGAAATTTAGCTGAGCACATGTACTTCAGTGACCCGCTACATGCAATCCGAGGCACTTGGTGACCGACACGACGGTTCCAGAAGATGCCCTAGAAAGCCCTAACCAACCCACGTGCTTTAACAGAAATCTAACAAACTCTGATGGCCTTCTAGAAGGGATTTTTGGCGGGAAAAATAGAGGAGAAAGCTATATATAGAGATCCCCAATTGCCATTAGGGGGGAGAGAGATCTGAGCAAAATTCTGGAGATTAGCGCTTGTAGAGCAATTCCATTTCCCTCCTTTAGCCCAACCATGGTTGGCTAAGTCCCTTGGAGTAGCAAGGAGCGAAGTTAGATCTATAATTGGGTGAGGTTAAGAGTGCTATTGTAGGTTCCTCGCTGCACAGACTACAGATCTGAGAGTATTTCTATTGTAAAGTGACCTTGTTTATAATGATAATGTTGTTTTTAATACTTTAATTAGATTTAAATTTCCTTTGGTTCCATTTGGTGATCGATCGGATTTGTGTGGAGGAGTTGTAGATCAGCTCACCCACTTAACTGGTAGACCCCTTGGATACCATCTGATCTCCCTGGATCTGATACATTCTGCGGATTCCTTGAGTCTCAGACCTAGGAATTGCAGATCAGAGGATTTTAATTATTCTAATTGAGGCTCTGGCTTTATAAGAGATCCCTAGGATGGTCTATGACCATTAAAGTGGACAGATCATAACCTTAAGATAAATCTAAGCTTAGGCTTCAATTGGATTCATCTGCTGCAATCCATGGATTCAATAAAGTCTATAGGATGGTCTGTGACTATTAAAGTGGACAGATCATAGCCTTAAGACTAGGTGGATCCTGTGATTTGGAGTGGAATTTATACCCTGCAATTGTGCTTATAGCCAGCGAGGGAATTGTGTGCTCTGAACCTCTGTAGCATGATTAATTGAATCTGATTTCAGTGAAAACCAACTTCCAAGCTACTCTTCTCGATTTTTTGTATTTTTACTCTCTTCCCCTACAAGATCTAAGCTCCTAAACTCGATCCAAGATAGCTTATGTTTAAATTGTAGCTTAGTTTAAGTGACAACCCATTCCAAACCTCTCCCCTGTCTTTTAACTAAATTAGTAATAGCTAGGGTGCCAGATATGACACAGATCTAGAGATTTGTCATATTTCTAAACAACCTCCCTGTGGACATTCCCTTACTCACCATTCTTTTAAAGCTTGCTACAATAGACCCTGAATCTTGCAGGTCAGTATGAGTGCGTCTACCTAGTTTTATTGTTGATTTTATACCCTCATTTGAGGGAAGGCAATCACCCCAACAAGTTTTTGGCATCGCTATCGGGGAGGCAGTTTAGAAATTGATAGATCTAAGTTTTGATCATAGATTTATAGTTTTTGTTTGATTTTACTAACTACATTTGTAAGTTGTGTTATTTTTCAGTAGTTTGTGTGCAGTTCATCAGATCTAAGGCTGCCAGTGAGAGGAGAATCGTGTTGGAGACTGCTCTGTAGTTTGCATCCCTCTACTCCCCTATTATTTTTCAGATCTGTTAATAATTTTTGTTTGAATAGTTAGAAAATTTGGTTGATTCTGTTTGTTGTGTGTTTGGATCTGTTCTGCATTCGGAATCTAAGTGTTGTATGTTTGATAGGAGAACTTTGCAACCTCATATTGTCCCACTAAATCTAGAGGTTGAAAGACTTCTCAAATCCAGACCAACTACACCCACTTCTGTTGCATTTGATTCTGTAGAAATGGGTGAGCAACAACAGCCGAGAACCCTTAAGGAGTTTAATGCACCAGGGATCTACAATTTTCCCTTCTGCATTAGATTCCCAGCTGCTTAAGGAAACTATGAGATAAAATCATCCATCATTCAAATGCTGCCCTCATTTCATGGCCTAACCAAAGAAGACCCCTATAAGCACATTGATGAGTTCTTGGGACTGTGCACTACATTTAATATCACAGGTTTGGGGGAGGAGGCCACCAGGATGAGACTCTTTCCTTTTTCATTAAAGGATAGAGCCAGGACCTGGTTGTCCCTGCTTCCACCTAACAATATTCAGTCCTGGAGTGATCTCCAATGTCAGTTTTTAGCCAAATTCTTTCCTATGTCAAAGACCAGCCAGTTGAGGAAGGGTATCATCTCTTTTACCCAAGATCCAACTAAAGACTTTCATCAATCCTGGGAGAGATTTAAGGAACTCCTCAAGAAATGCCCCCACCATCAAATCCCTGAATGGCAATTGGTTCAAAGCTTTTATCAGGGAATTGATGCTAAAAGCAGAGATATGATAGATGCCTCCTGTGGTGGCACCTATCTCCATAAAACTGTTGATGAGGCATGGGAACTCTTTGATATCATTAGTGAGAACTCTATGTAAAGGAAAACCTTAGCAAGAGATCTAGAGCCTCCTAAATTGATGAAAGAGAACACCTCAAGGGGAAAGATATATGAAGTGAGAGTGCCAAATGAGTTGGAAAGGAAAGTGGACAGCTTAACTCTGAAATTTGATAGGCTGATGAGAGCAATGCAGTCACCTGTGGCTGCTAGAGTGGAGGAGGCATGTGCCATATGCCAGTCCCCTGCTCATCCCGTGGAAGAATGCCCATCTGTTGACCAATTTCCTAATTGTATAACAAAGCATGTGGCTACAGCTCTGTCTTATGGGCAGCAGCCTGCTGCTGGGTATCAATGGAGGAACCACCCCAATCTGAGGTGGAGACAAGATGGATACCCTTGCCAGCAACAGCAGCAGCCCATGCCCTACAGAAATGCTCAGCCCTATCGAGAAGGTTATGCCCCAAGACCTCAGTATCAACAACCCATGGCCCAACCTGTAGCTCCTCCTGTGGAGCAAGCTGCACCACCTCCAGCTGTGATAACACCATCCTTTGAGGAACAAGTTTTATCTTCATTACAGAGCTTGAACACCTTGACCCAAACTATGCACTCTCACAACCAAAGCATCAAAAAGATAGAGGACCAACTTGGTCAACTGTCTGATGCTCTGACTAGGAGAGAGGGAGGAAGGTTGCCTAGCCAGCCACAGGACAATCCACAAAGGCAGTTTATAGTGGGTGAAGTTTCCTCCACTTATGAGGAAGCTAAATCTATTATAACTTTGAGAAGTGGTAAGTTAGTGGACAACAAAGTCGGCTGTGAGGTTGTGAGGCACTTGGAGGAAGAAAATGAAGTGATTTCTACCAGCAAACAACAAAGACCACCAATGGTGGACTTGCAGGAACAATCAACTGTGAATAAAGAGGATAATGAGGATCCTCAAGAAAAGAAAAAACTCAAAAAGAAAGAGACCCCATTGGCTAAGGCTGCAAGTGAGGGAGGAACCCCACACTTACCATTTCCTAAGGCACTACAGGCACCTTCCCCTTTTGATAAAGGGCAAGAAAAAATTGAGGAAATGATGGAGACTTTCAAGCAAGTAAAGATAAATCTGCCTTTACTTGATGCCATTAAACAAGTCCCAGCTTATGTTAAATTCTTAAAAGACCTGTACACCCATAAAAGATAGTCTAGGATACACCTATCCAAGAAAGTCTTTTCAGCAGAAAAAGTTAAGCATGTCCTGTCCATTACAACTCTCCCCAAACTTCAAGACCCTGTACTCCCCACCATCCCCTGCATCATTGGGGATCATACCATTGACAAAGCCCTATTAGATCTGGGAGCCAATGTAAATTTACTTCCATATTCAGTATATGAGAAGTTAGGTTTAGGCAAATTAAAGCCCACACATGTTGTTCTCCAGCTGACTGACAGATCTGAAAGGAAACCTGTGGGGATAATCGAGGATGTTTTGGTTGGAGTTAACAAATTCTTTTATCTTGCTGACTTTTTAGTGCTGGATATGGAACCAGGTAGGAATGCCACCTCCATACCTATGATCCTAGGTAGACCCTTTTTGGCCACAGCTAATGCTTGTATTCAATGCAGGTTTGGAATTATGGAAGTGTCATTTGGAAATATGAAGGTCAAATTGAATGTATACAACACAACCAATCAACCTCATCCTGATGAGGATTGTTTTTGTCTAGATGTAATAGATGAGGTTGTCCAGAAAAATGTGAATATGCTGCTACATGGTAAGGAATGGTGTAATGAATTAGCCGAAGTATGGAAAGAAGCAAAGGTAGAGCAGGGTCCCACCTCTGAGATCAAGCATGTGAAACTTGTATCTTCTGAAGCTCCACCAGCACAGTACCATCCATGGAGGCCTACTTTGTTACCCCTACCACCCCTCTCTCAGACACCCCTATTTCCCTCCCTCATCAGTCCCCCAGAAGTTGAGTTAAAGCAGCTCCCAAAATCTTTGAAATATGCTTTTTTAGGAGACAACACCAAATTTCTTGTGATAATCTCTTCTTCCCTCACTCCCGAGCAAAAAAAAGAACTACTATGTGTACTAAAAAGGCATAAGAAGGCAATAGGTTGGACCATTGCAGACCTTGGGAGAATAAATCCTGCTGTGTGCATGCATAAAATTCATCTCGAGGAAGGATCCAAACCTTCCAGAGAGATACAGAGGAAGCTCAACCCACACATGCAGGAGGTTGTGATGAAGGAGGTGGTCAAACTCCTAGACGCTGAGATAATTTATCCCATCTCAGATTCACAATGGGTAGCACCTACCTAGGTCATACCCAAGAAATCTGGCATTACAGTTGTTGAAGCAGATTCAGGAGAGCTGATCCCAACCAGACAGACCACTGGTTGGAGGGTCTGCATAGACTACCGAAAACTCAATGAAAAGACCAGCAAGGATCACTTCCCACTATCCTTCATAGACCAAATCTTGGACAAGCTGGCAGGCAAGGCCTACTACTATTTTCTTGATGGATATTCAGGGTACAATCAGATCCTTGCATACCATCAGGACTGAGAAAAGACCACATTCACTTACCCATTTGAGACCTTTGCATACAAAAGGATGCCATTTGGGTTGTGTAATGCACCTGCCACTTTCCAAAGATGCATGTATGCTATCATCTTTGACATGATTGATAAGTTTTTAGAGATCTTTATGGATGATTTCTCCATTTATGGAGATGATTTTGGCCAATGCCTACACCACCTTAGCTCCGTACTGCAAAGGTGTGAGGAAACCAACCTAGTTCTAAGTTGGGAGAAAAGTCACTTCATGGTGACTCAAGGCACTGTTCTAGGACATGTTATCTCTCACAAAGGAATCGAGGTTGATCAAGCTAAGATCGATTTGATTACTCATTTGCCCCCTCCGAAAATTGTCAAACAAGTTAGGTCATTTCTGGGTCATGTTGGCTTCTATAGAAGGTTCATCAAGGATTTCAGCAAAATCTCCAAACCCCTCTGCCACCTGTTGTGTCAGGATGTCCCTTTTGAATTTAATGTTGAATGCCAAGTTGCTTTTGAACTGCTAAAAACTTGTTTGACCACAGCTCCCATTTTACAATCCCCTAATTTTTCCTTGCAATTTGAACTGATGTGTGATGCATCAGATTTTGCCCTTGGAGCAGTATTGGGGAAAAGAAAAGACAAGACACCTTCTGTAGTGGCATATGCCAGTAAATCAATGGTTGATGCTCAATTGAATTATACCACAACTGAGAAAGAGCTATTAGCCATTGTTTTTGCCTTAGAAAAATTTAGGTCTTATGTGCTGGGATAAAAAATTATTATGTTCACTGACCACTCAGCCTTGAAATACCTTTTGTCCGAAAAAGAAGTTAAAGCACGACTAATCAGATGGATTCTTCTCTTACAGGAATTCAATCTAGAGATTATGGACAAGAAGGGAGTTGAGAACGTGGTGGCTGACCATCTGTCAAGGATCCAAATAAATGACACAACAAGTTTGCCCATCAATGACTCCTTTCCAAATGAGCAGCTTCTGACTATCCAGATAAGTACGCCCTAGTTTGCCAATATTGTCAACTACCTTGCTATAGATAGGATCCCCCCACATTGGAGCAAGGATGATAAAAATGTGTTCTTTACACAGATTTGACATTACATATGGGAGAATCCTTACCTTTTTAAGCATTGTGCAGACCAGGTGATCCGACGTTGTGTACCTGAAACTGAATTTCACAACATCCTAACCATGTGTCATGAACAGGCTTGCGGAGGTCACTTCAATGGTAACAAGACTGCTGTCAAGGTCCTTCAAAGTGGTTTCTACTGGCCTACCCTATTCAAGGATGCCCGACAGCACTGTAAAGCTTGCCATCGATGCCAGCAAATGGGCAGTATTACCAGGAGAAACTCTATGCCCTTGCAACCTATACTTGTTGTTGAACTATTTGATGTCTAGGGAATCGATTTCATGGGACCTTTTCCCCCTTCTGTTGGATATAATTTCATTCTTGTCGTTGTAGATTACGTGTCCAAATGGGTAGAAGCCATAGCTATAAGAACAAATAATCACAAAGTTGTCATTCAATTCCTGAAAGACAACATCTTCTCCATATTTGGCTTTCCTAAAGCTATTATTAGTGATGGGGAAAGCCACTTCTGTAACAAACCTTTTGACAAATTGCTGGAATGATACTCTGTTACCCACAGAGTAGCCACACCGTACCACCCACAAACCAGTGGGCAAGTAGAGATCTCCAATAGGGAAATCAAACATATTCTCGAGAAGACTGTAAGATCCGACAGAAGAGATTGGTCCAACAAGTTGACTGATGCCTTATGGGCATACAGAACAGCCTATAAAACCCCCATAGGCATTTCCCCATTCAGATTAGTCTATGGCAAGGCATGTCATTTGCTTGTTGAATAGCAACACAAGGCATATTGGGACATTAAAGCAGCGAACTCTGACTTACACTCAGCTAGAATTCACAGGAAACTCCAATTATCCGAGCTAGATAAACTGCGAATAGAGGCTTATGCAAATGCCAGGAGTTACAAGGAAAGAACCAAAGCTTTCCTCGACAGACATTTGCTTCGCAAGGAGTTCAAGCCCAATGACAAGGTATGGTTGTTCAACTCCAGAATGAAATTCTTTCCAGGGAAGCTGCAATCCAGATGGGATGGACCTTTCACAGTGGTTCATGTTTCCCCATCTGGAGCTATCGAAGTCATGCATCCCATAGATGGTAGAACCCTTAAGGTCAATGGCCAGAGGCTAAAACTTTGCGTTGACAATATTTTTGAGCCTGAAGAGACCGTTGATCTTCAGGATCCTCCAGGCTAGTACCTGACTTCGATTTGTATCATATGTATTTTATCTGATTTATATTTTTGTTTTTTTTCTTTCCACCAATTTCTTTACAATAAAATGGCCATGTCAAGTTCCAACAGTCTAGAATTCAAAGGCATAAGGTCAGCGGCCAATTTGCTAACTGGTAGTGCAGCAGATGAGTTGCTGGGGGCTCAAGCTAAAATGGTCTGCACAAATAGGCCATGTTTTTAAGCTCATTGAACCTCTTGATAGGTCATTTAGAGCTTTTCGCTAGGTCAATCGCGAATGTCGATAGGATTGCTGAGGATCTCACAGGTGTTATGACCTCTCGATAGGTGAGAACAACTTTGCGATAAGCTCTGGACTCTTGCCTGAAACCTATCGATAAAAGTACACATGTAATACCCCACCTATCAAAAGGTTGTTCGCACCCATCGGCATCCTAACGAAGTGAACGTTCTATCCACACTCCGTTCGACAAGACACCGACATATCGCAAGCAGCCAACCTAGCCTATCGAATGCATGTTTATTCTGTTCGGTAGGACGGGTTAAACCTATCGAGAGCATTTAATTGCCTATCCTACACTTGTTCGACTTCGATAGGAAGCCTTAACCTATCGACACTCCACACTCATCCTATCGAAATTAACTTTCCTCCCCTCACTCCTTCCACGCTTACTGTGCAGTTGCGCGGACATTTTATCACGTGTACCATGTACATCTGCGCACAGCACGAGCCTTAAACTCCCCGTGCTAAATATAGGCTACTAGTTAATGCACGTTTTTCGTTCCCCATGCTGATTGTTTGAATTCACCATTCATTCCTAGTAACGGCGGCAATATTGAATGCGCCGTTTCATATTCCCTCACACTTCCACCTTAAATGGATGCAGACAGCTCAACGTCGGCCCATCCCTTCCTTTCTACCCTCCACCCTCTTCCTCATAGCTATGGCAGATGGCAAGCCCATGCTCACCCCTGAACAACTCTACCTCTTCTGGCTGGAGCCATTACCGCCTAAGAAACCAGACCCGTTGCAGTTCCTCTGGGATGAATATGAGGAGGTCCAGCGGATCCTCGCTAAGGAGGAAAAGGACAAAGTTAGGAAGGAGAAGAAGAAGCTAAAGACCGGGCCACCGGTGTCTCCGCCACCATCTTCCTCCACCAACCATCCCCCTGCCCCCTAACCCTCTTCTTTTTCCTTTTCTTCCTCCCTACCTGGCTTACAGTTCCTCTTCCACCCGATGCAGGCCGAGGATTTCCCTGAGCCAGGGGTGATTCTTACCGACCAACTTTTCACATCCTTTCTGCTTGCACATTGTAATCATGTAATTTGCCTCTGTTAATAATAACTTTGTTTCTTACTAGCTTCTATTTTTATTTTTGCGCTGTCAAATAAAAAATAAATTAAATAAATAAATAAAAATAACATAATGCTCCACCCCATATGATGGAAACAGTGAGGACACTGTTTACTTTAGGTTTGGGGGTAGGGCATGTATATATGCCAATAAATTAGTTACTTTTAGTACAGCTAGGCTACAATGAAGTGTTTGGAATTAATTAGAGTAATTTCTCACCTGAATTTTTGTAAAAAGAGGATATTAAGAAAACAACTTGTTAAAACTGAAATGAGCTGTAGTTTTAACATTTTTCATGAGGCAAATGTCCACAATTTGTGAAAAATAATCTTTGATGTGCAGTAAACCTGAAATGAGAGGAAATTGTGAAGACACACCCCTGAAAATGAGATGGAAGGCCATACCCAGTGAGATTTGGGCCTAAAAAGGTTTCCTTGAAGAGTGCCTTGGCAATTTTTCTACTCTGTGGACTGATTGGATCCAATTTTAATCATTAGAAGTTAGGCAAATCCAAATGAAACAGCTTGAGAGTACTCATGACATTGAGGACATGAAGTAAGGCCATCTCTTGGACAGTTTGAGCCTAAAATTTTCCCACCTTTGAACTGCCCTTGAAACACAACACTTGAGCCTTAAAAATCCCAGTTTTCCTTCATGAAAACCAGAAAATTTGAACCCAAAACCCTTTGACCCTTTGACCTATTTCAGTTCACCCTCGATCTGAGGAATTCAAGAAATAGGACGAGAAGTGAGGTCCGAGGTGCAAGGTTTGATGTTTGATTAAAAAAGAAGAACAAAGTATATTTGAAGGCCAGTGTGATGTATAGTTGTGGCATCCTAATCCATAAAAAAAAGGCAAAATAAAAAGAAAATCAAAGAAAAAGAATGAGAAAGAGAAGTCATTTCATTGAAAGATTGAAATGAGGATTAGAAACTGATCACCTCAAATCTAAAAGTTCAAGAAGTAAATGGAATTGTGCTGAAATGAAGAAGGTTGAGCTGCAAATCACCTCCTTACCTTGTTGATTTCTCAATTTTGAATCCCATTTTACCCCTTTTTTCTTTTACCAATTTCACCCCTAAGCCACATTACAACCAAATAAAAAGACCTTACTAATCTAAAATGGATTGAGCTGTCATGTGGAGATGAGAATTTGTCTAATCTATGGTGAAAAATGTTTGAAAATTTCAGAAATTAGAGCAATGCCTATGCTCATGCTTACAAGCCTATTTGAGGACTGTAACTGCTCTTGAGCTGTGTGAAATTTTACACCCTTCATTGTTGTTGTGAGTTAACAGCCCTGGTAAGACTTGGGCCTGAAATCTAATTTGATGGGGGAAGTATCAACACAGAATTCGCAAATAGAAGGTGAACTCTACATCAATTTTCGAACACAATGCCTTGACATGAACCAATTGATGATGAAGGAATTACTGTAAAAATTCATGTTTTAAGTTGGTGATTTTTCTGCTGAAAACCCTCTAGAACTGAAAAGACATGATGAGAATTTATTCTAGTTCACTGAAACTCTGTTTAGCAGGATGTACTACTATTAACTAACCTTATTGGGTAAGTTTGTGGGTACCTTCACTGAAAACCCTCAGGAGACTTCACTCCTCCACTAGGGATCACCTAGGGGTTTAAAAGGCTTGATGCATATGCAAAATGCACCCGTGCTCCCTACGAAAGTGGCATTTTTATTTTCTTTTAATTCTTCTTTGCTCAGGGACTAGCAAAGCTTAGGTTTGGGGGTGTGTTAAGTGGTGAAAAATGCCACTTTTCACCCTATAACCTGACCATTGATAGACCTGTGAGCACACTAATAAGTTCTTGTCAAGTGAATTTTGTAGACAGTAATAAAAGAAGGTACTAATGTAGAAAACCACTCAAGAATGTCCAAAAAGGAGCTATCTCTTAACACAGGGCAAACCTAGCAACAACACACCAGAGGGTAGTACATCACTGGACCCTTGGAGCGCGTGGCTACAGCAGGGCAAGGAGAAGGAAGTGAAAACAGGCTGAGAACGTCCTATCGATTGGTCACCTGAAGACGTCGATAGGAGTTGAAAGCAAAGAAAGGAGGAATCCGTGCAGTTGAAGAGGTCTTCGATAGGATTTGAAGGCAGAAGAAGGATGAATTCGTGTGGATTAAGGAGTTCGATAGGATCTCAGAACCTATTGAGCAGCTAAAAGGAAAGAAGAAACCATCCTATCGAAAACCTGCCTGAAGAGTCAAAGGAACCTATCAAATGGTTTCTTGAACCTATCGAGATGAGAATGCTAGAACAAAACCTATCGAAGGGTGATTGAGCCTTTCAATAAGACTGAAAGCAAACCTATCGCAATGGAGGAATGAAGAGGAGAACCTGTTGAAATGGTTTTCCAACCTGTCGAATACTCCAAACCAAGGACTTAGAAGGCTAGAACTCCAAGCGAAGATTCATCCTATCGAAACCTATCGAGCGGATCTGAGAACCTAGCGAAAGGACCAAAATGCTTGATTCCAACTTGTCAAAAGCTTCCTGAACCTGTCAAAATCGTGTGCAGAACTTCTTAGAAATTTAGCTGAGCACACATTGTACTTCAGTGACCCGCTGCATACAATCTGAGGCACTTGGTGACCAACACGACGGTTCCAGAAGATGCCCTAGAAAGCCCTAACCGACCCACATGCTTTAACAAAACTCTAACAAACTCTGACGACCTTTTAGAAGGGACTTTTGGTGGGAAAAATAGAGGAGAAAGCTATATATAGAGATCCCCAATTGCCATTGCGGGGGAGGGAGATCTGAGTAAAATTCTGGAGATTAGCGCCTACAGAGCAATTCCATTTCCCTCCTTTAGCCCAACCATGGTTGGCTAAGTCCCTTGGAGTAGCAAGGAGCGAAGTTAGATCTGTAGTTAGGTGAGGTTAAGAGTGCTATTGTAGGTTCCTAGCTGCACAAACTACAGATCTAAGAGTATTTCTATTATAAAGTGACCTTATTTGTAATGATAATGCTATTTTTAATGCTTTAATTAGATTTAAATTTCCTTTGGTTTTATTTGATGATCGATCGAATTTGTGTAGAGGAGTTGTAGATCAGCTCACACACTTAACTGGTAGACCTCTTGGATACCATCTGATCTCCCTGGATCTGATGCTCCTGTGATTCCTTGAGTCTGTGACCTGGGAATTACAACATCTGTAGTGGTTTTCATTGTTCTAATTGAGGCTCTGGCTTTGTAGGAGATCCCTAGATGGTCTGTGACCATTAAAGTGGACAGATCATAACTTTAAGATAAATCTAAGCTCAGACTTCAATTGGATTTATCTGCTGCAATCCATGGATTCGATAAAGTCCATAGGATGGTCTGTAACCATTAAAGTGGATAGATCATAGCCTTAAAACTAGGTAGATCCTGTGATTTGGAGTGGAATTTATACCCTGCAGCTGTCCTTATAGCCAACGAGGGAATTGTGTGCTCTGAACCTCCGTAGCATGATTAATTGAATCTTATTTCAGTGAAAACCAACCTCCAGGCTACTCTTCTCTATTTTCTATGTTTTTACTCTCTTCCCCTGTAAGATCTAAGCTCCTAAACTCGATCCAAGATAGCTTGTGTTTAAATTGTAGCTTAGTTTAAGTGACAACCCATTCCAAACCTCTCCCCTGTCTTTGAACTAAATTAGTAATAGCTAGGGCGTCAGATCTGACACAGATCTATTTCTAAACAACCTCCCTGTGGACATTCCCTTACTCACCATTCTTTTAAAGCTTGCTACAACAGATTTTGAATACTTGCAAGTCTGTATGAGTGCGTCTGCCTAGTTTTATTGTTGATTTTAGACCCTCATTTAAGGGAAGGCAATCACACCAACACTCAACTTGGGGCGTTGGATTGGGAAAGTAATCATCCAAGTTTAGGGGCTCGACTACTCCTATGCTTATATCTTCCTGATCCCACTATTGCAGTGTTAGAAAATTCTCTCTAACACTGATATATTCAGAAGGGTGAAACTCTTCACCATCTTTCTCTATCATGTTGGCAGTGTGTCTGGGGCCCATTCCTCCCAGTGGGTGCGGCGGAAATGGTGCTTACATGATGTTGGTGTGGGGATTTTCCTGAGGAGTTGCCGGAGGGATGATCTTTCCTGTCTCTATCAAATCCTCACTCGCGTGTTTCAAAGGAAAGCACCGATTGGTTGGATGTCCCGGCTCTTGATGGAAATTATAATGTGTGTTGAGATCATAATTTTTTGGAATTCGATTCGGTGGAGGTCACGATTAAAGCCGAGTGACTAAACCCATTTCAATTAGTAGAGGCAAAAGGGCATTCAGGAATTGCCCTAAGGGAGTGAACACTAAGTTATATTGGGCCCTTCTCTGTTCAAGGGTTTGCTGCCCCCAAGGGACATTGTTTTGCCTCAGAGCCCGATTTGTTGGTGTTAGGGCTTGCTGTGCTACCCCGAACCTGAATGGTATTATGTTGGTATTGGGCTACGTGATCATTACGATTGTCTGTACATCTGTCTCGGTTCTTCTATCATTCCTCTATTCGATAAACCTTCGGACCCCGCTGTTTATGGTTTTATTTAACCGCCCTTCTCTTATCGCATCTTCACAATGATTGACATTCCTTACCAACTCAACAAAGTTGGACTGTTATTAGTATACTAGATAATCTGAGATGACTGGTAGAGTGTTTTTTGAGATCATCTCGATTTGCTCATCGTCTAGTATTCTATTTCTGGCTTGAGCTACCAATGCCCTCCACCGCCCAAGGTAGTTGCTGAATGCTTCATCGGGCTTCTGCTTTAGATGAGCTAGATCTAATTTGTGGGGTTCAATGTCTATGTTGTAGACATATTATTCTTGGAACAGGTGGGTCAGATCCTTCCAGGATTTAATTATGGATGGTTTCAGGGAAGTGAACCACCTCAAAGTTGGGCCCGTAAGGCTCTTCTGGAACACTTTGATGAGGAGTCATTCATCTCCATCGTACTGGCACATGTCCCCACAGTAAGACTTGAGGTGTGCAATGGGGTTGCCCGTACCATTGTATTTGTCAAAATTTGGCACTTTGAATTTTGGGGGCAAAGGGACTTCCGCAAATAAGCACAAGTCGAAAAAGTCTATGGCACGGATTTCAGCTCTACCCATCTTCATCAGCTATTTTTGGATCTTATCCATTTATTCTTTTAACAGCTCTAACTCCCTAAATGGTGGGGCTAGCCCCTCAACAGGCTGCCTCCATTCACTTTGGGCTATCGGTGGGTTGGTTAACATGGGTTGTGAGGGATTGAAGCTGGTGAATGCCCCTGCATAGGCCCCACTATTCTTGATTTCATCCTCCTCATGTTGTGGGTCCACATATGGTGGAGGGAGGGTGAGGTTATCCTGTTGGTTCTGAGTGGGCTGGATGGGTGCTTGGTGTGACCACTATACATGGGGGAAGCTCTGATGAGTGACAGGATGATTGAGTTGTGGATTTTGAGTCGGTGCCTGATGAGGCCACTACATTTGGAGGAATCCTTGGGGATGGGTTTGAGAGGTAAGGGATGGGTGAATTAAGGGTGGTTTATAGTATGGGATGGATTCCCATATTAGATTGGGTGTGAGGGATATGGATGAATGAGGCCCATGCCATGTTGAGAGATTGGCTGGGATGGGTGCATCATTTGAGGGGGGATGGGGACCTGTTGGGCGAATGTGGGATACTATGGAAATTATGGCGGGTTTGTAAATGGGGCTCCTAGGTTGGGCCTTGAAGGGCTTGGGGTATTGGGCCTTGAGGCCCACTCAAATGGTCCCATGGTTGATGGGAGCCTTGGGTGGTATGAATAATGGGGGGTTGATTAAAGTTTTTGGGGAATGAGGTATGGAGATTTTAGAGTGTATGGGATGGGTTCAGAGATGTGTGGGATGGATGAGGGAGGCTTTGAGAGGCCTTCAAAATTGTGTAGGCCTTGACCATATCTTCCATCATGGCGATTGGGTCGAGTATGGGGTTGGAAGTGGATGTCCCTGCTGATGAATGGGATGGTTGGGAAAATTTGGGCATGCCCTGAGTGGATTGGGAAAATTTGGGCATGACCTGGGTAAATTGGGGTTGTGTGTGTTGGGAAAATGTGAAATTGGATAGGGTTTGGGGAAATGATGGGGAATGAGGTGTTGGATTTTGGAAAAATATGGGCAAATTAGGCATGTTAGATGTGGAAGGATTGGGGATGCTTTGAATTGAGGTGGAGGGGAATTGGGGAGTATGTAGGATGGATGTGGAAAGTGAATTCGAAGTGGATATGAGGGGGAAATGGGATGGATTTTGAGTGGTTTGAGTGGTGGTGGATGGAAATACGGGTGTACCGAAGGATCCGGTGACTGTAAATGGTGGTTGGGTGAGTGGAGTGGAGATAGGAATCTCCTCCGAATGGGAAGGTAATGGGGAGTAGGGTGGGGACGAATTGGGGTTGGCATAAGCTGGATCAACCACCCATGACATGGTTTGGCGACGAGTTGGGTATGGATGCCTCGGGTGAGGCCCAAAAAATTTCCTCCTTCCCCTACAGAATGATGGAGGGTAAGGCGATGTTGTGCCGGCACCACAAGCTTTTTCTTTTTGGTTTTTGATTTTTCTTGATTTTTACTTATTTTTTTATTTTTGGATAAAATTTGAACTTTCTTATGATGTTTTTCGGGGCCTTGGAATTCCCGTTTCGGGTGGCATTCACACCCCTAATATCTCTCAAGGCGGGATTCTGATGCGCTTCAGAAGAATCAAAGGAAGAAAAACCTTTGATCTATGTGAAGGTACGGAAATCCATGTGACAACCTGATCCATTGGAAAAAGTCAATAAGAGGGTGACCTCTTTTGACCAGCGAGGGCGTATTGGGAGTCGAAACATGTGAGATTTATTGCGGATACTAAACCACTAAGCGGGGGACTCGGGGGAAGTGAAAAAAGGCTTCAGATTCGGGCTGCCCAGCCAGAATAGGCTTAGCGTATATATTATATACGCTAGGCCAAAAATCTAAAGATTTTGGCTGAGCATGTATATTATACATGCTAGGCTAAATTTGAGGATTTTTGGCTTAGTGTGTACATTATACACGCTAGAAAGATTCTAGGGAGTTTTGGCTTAGCGTGTATATTATACACGCTAGGCAAAAACAGAGTATAAAATTTTTTTTGACAGCAACAGCAGGCCTGAGATTGGTCTGCATTTTTTGGTTTTCTAAAAGCGGTGCTTTCGAGGACTGATTTTATTTATTATAACGGGTCCCTCCTCATTGAACCTAGGAATACAAGGTTGATTCGGGACAACTAACGCGCTCTGCAAGGGTTTTAAGGCTTTTTCTTAAGCTCGGTCACCCACCCGATATACCTCCGGCGCAAGCGCCTTCTCAGATACTGGATAGGGTGGTACTTTTCGGGATCATCACCACAAGGGGCTCCCGTCGTACTAAGAATCAAGATGTTTGTATCACTGCCTAAATTCTCACCCTTTAAAATCTATCCAACGTAAAACTGAATTAAGTCCCTTAATTCACTTTTAGGGTTTAATTTTAAAAGGGAAGTTTGCTTAGGTTCAAAAATGGGTTGTGACAATCCCGTGCCACCTTTACGGGCTGGCGTCCACTGGCAGAATATGATTGTGAGAAATTAAATGCTCGCGTAGGCCCGCCAAACAGCTAAGGCAATAAAATGCACAAGCCTAGCAATCAGCTAAGGATTATAAATGACAAAAAAATAGGGGTAAGTAAAAATGACAGAATCGTTGGGGTAAGTACAAAACAGAAAAAAGGAAGCAAAAAGGTTAGCAAAAGGAAGAAAAACACATGCAAAAGGGGGCCAACTTCAAGTAGAAGCTCTAAAGATCCCTAGCAGAGTAGCCATCTGTGCAACCGTGGATCTCAGCGATCCGTCATGACGATGCGCTCGTATGAAAGATATAGAGTCATCACCCAGAGCTTTTGGTGTCCCGGGAAACCTAAATCAATATTGAAAGCACCGAAGTACAAAAATATGACTCTGATTCCGGTCTACGCCAAAGGCTCTTGGATAGGGGCTTCGGTTATCGATCGGGAAGGTGTTAGGCACTCGACCAATCCGCTCGTAAGCAGTCTTTACTATGGCTGCTTGGATGTGTATATAATATATATATATATATAACTGAGTGGCACTTTCCCGTACCCGAAGCCACACCGATCCTATTGAGTCATTCCCGCTTGCTGAAATTTGGACAACGTAATGGCCCAATTCTAGGATAGAAGAAAAGCAAAGAAGGTAGAGGAACAGAGGGGAGAGCTGGAGCTCTCGGGCCCTTATAACACAGCTGTGGTCCTTCGCGCGAGAGCATCACCGGTGAACTTCCGATAGAAAATGGGTTAGGAGACGGGTTCTAATCTCTAAGGCCTGGTAGCTAAGAGGTAGAGGAAGAAGGCTAGGGGGTAACTCTAGCTAAATCTCAAGGATTGATGGTGGAAAATGAGGTTTAAAGGGCAAAACTCAGTTCTAGAATTTTATGGGTTTAGTGCTAAAAGATGGAATGGGGAGCTCACTAAAATTCTTCTCTCTTGGGAAAAATTTTCAAGCCCTTCATAAGGGTGGGGTGCCTCTCTATTTATAGAAAAGGAGAAGAATAGTGGGATACTTAAGAGCTAATGAGATTAGCAATTAGGCAATCCTAGACCTAAGGTTTTTGGGTTTTTCAAGGTTATGGAAAGGTGTGAATGGGGTTTAATGGTAGATGATAGGGTAAGGTTTCAAAAGGCTAGAGGCTTGCAAATAGGGTTAATGGGGGTGCAACAATCCTAAAGAAAGTCATTCTAAACATTGGGATGGTCAACAAGTCAAACTCTAAAAGTGAATTTTGAGCAACATCCAAAAATCATTGTAGCTAAGCTTAGCGTGTAGATTATACACACTAGGCATATATATAGTGTTTATGAGAAGTCCAAAGGTTTAGAATCCACAGCTATGGGGCCCACAGAAAGCAAATTTGGCCTAGCGTGTATATTATACATGCTAGGTAAAATTTGCCCAAACTAGGCAACATTTCTTCAAAAATGGCCTAGCGTGTATATTATACACGCTAGGCAAAAGGTCCTCATTTCTGCCCCAAATTCGAATCGCCCTAACTCTTTATGTATATTTCCGATTGAGGTGATTCTTGGCTCGTTATATGATTCAGTTCCTGCAGAGGTCCCCATAAGCTTTGGCACACCTCTTTTCAACCATTGCATGGAAGTGTTCGAATATGGTTTAAGAAGGGTTTCAAGGGTGTAGGGTTGATTCCTAATGGTTTTGGGAAAGGTCCTAAGGGTTTAGGAAGGTTCTTTAGGGTATGGTCGATGCTACTGGAAGATCGGTGGGTGTGCGCCTTTTCGAAGTATGTTTCAATCAGGCCTTGGGCCAAATTTTGGTGTCTACACGATAGAAACTGACTATTGCAAGCATATTCAGAAGTGCTACAAATGCCAAGAACACTCCAGTCTGATACATGCCCCAGCTATAGATCTCCACTGCATGACCACTCCATGGCCATTTGTCACCTAGGGCCTCAACATTGTCGGAAAGGTCAATCTAAAAGCTTCTAATGGAATTAGTTCATCCTTGTCGTGATCGAGTACTTCATGAAATGGGTAGAGGTAGTATCCTACACAAACATCACATCCAGTCATATCGAGAAATTTATCAAGAATAACATTGTTTGTTGATTTGGCATGCCCAAAGATTATATCACAGACAATGGCATCAACTTTGTGAACAACCGCATTAGAGCCTTATGCAAGCAGTACAAAATTAAGCATCATTGCTCGTCACCATATTAGCCACACACTAACAAGGTCGTTGAAGCAACTAAAAAAATTGATGTTTGTATCCTTGAAAATATGGTGGTCACCTGCCGAGACTGGAGTGAAATATTACCCTTCACATTATGGGCCTATCGAACGTCAATCTGTACCGCTACAAGGGCAACACCATTTTTCCTTGTGTATGAAACTGATGGTGTATTATTAGTTGAAATCGAAGTACCTTCGCTCCCTATCCTCATCGAATTCAATCTACCGAAGGCCGAAAGAGAGAGATCCCGTTTCGAACAGTTGAACTTGATTGACAAGAAGAGGCTCCAAGCTTTGTGTCACATCCGGGTCTACCAAGGGAAAATTGCACAAGCTTACAACAAACGCGTTCACATTCGAGCATTGAAGGTGGGTCACATGGTACTCAAGAAGATCTTCCCCTCTCTCCACTTAGATCCTCGAGAAAAATTCCAACCTAACTAAGAAGGACCCTATGTCATCAGAGAGATGCTTCTTGAATACGCACTTCGTCTCACCACAGTGGATGGAGAACACTTTCTTGAGCCAATCAATATTGAATACGTACGACGTTTCTACTCCTAATCTCCCGTGACAAGGTAAGTATTGATAAAAATGGATACTTGACTGCTTAAGGACCCCTTAAAGAGGCCATCATTTCAAAACCAAGTAGCCAAAAAGTGTCCCTAAATGCTCATTTCCTTTGCTACCCAATTTGAGCCAATAGCCTTTCTTTCATAAGCCCCTCCCAAAAAAAAAGAATAAAGAAAAAAGCAAAAAAAAGAAAGAATAAATATATATATATATATATAGATATATGTGTGTGTGTGTGTGTGTGCATACCAAAGCAAGATGCAAAAGTGTTATCATCAAAATCTACTAAAAATCAGGAAAGCAAAATTCCAAAAAAAGGGATGTCTGAAAAAAAAAAAAAGGAAAAAGAAGAAAAAATAGAAAAGAAAAAAGAGATAGAAAAATCATGGGGCATACATAGCAAAAATCCCCAAGAAAGAAGTGTATCAGTAAAGCAAGAAACCAATCAAAGGAACCTTTGAAACCTGAAAATACCTTCAAAATCCTTACCTATCCCTTTCAAATCCATGGCCACGATTCACCCCTGAAGAAAGCCCTCTTTAAGGTCTACGAGCAATCATGGTATCCATTGAGTTAGCACAAGTCAAGTAGAAAGAAAATAAAAGGAACTTCGTCTAGATGACTATGACGGAATCTGTGTCCATAGAAAAATAGAAAAAGAAAAAAGAAAGAAACAATATTTTTATGAGCTAAAAGCAAAAAGGACGTAGTGAAAACCTGCAGGAGCGCTACGGGTAAAAAGAGCAAGCTTGTACGAATCAAGCAACAACCTGAAAAGGCGCCCGTGGTTAAAAAACAAAAAATCCATGGATGTAGTGAAAACCCGAGTGGGCGCTACGGGTAAAAAAGAGGGCGATAATTCATCTCAGTCATTGTGAGCAAAAAGGTTAGAAGAAAAGAAAGAAAAAAGAAAATATCAACAGTTACTCCTTTGGTTATGTTTCCGAGCTATCTGGTTTTCATTTGGGCCGCTTAAGTTAACTCAAATCGGGTCCTGATTAGGTAAATTCTCATACTGCGCCATTAAATGCATGACTCGAGATAAGGATAAAAGGTTAATTCAATCCAAAGGGATGGACGTTCCAACCTTACTAAAATTTTGGGCCCCACATAGGTCCCACCCCACCAACGGGTTCGACTATTCTCAAAATGGGACCCATTACCTCCTCTCAAGATTAAGGCGTTCATAAATATATATATATATGTATGTATATACCAAAAAGATTTCCCTTTTTCATTCCTATACTTTGCTTGCGCCACATCTCAGAAAGATAATATATGTGGCAATTTGTTGTCAACCTTTACTTCTTTTCAAAAAAGAAACAAAAACATCAAATAGATACAAGTATAAACCCAAAAAGAATCTGTCAAGGGGTTTTATACCCTTTCGCTATGGTATTTGATCTATGCTAAAAGTATATGCAGGACCAAGTCATCGGCCCAACTCGCGGTCCAAGTCGTGGATCATCTCAAGCAAGGTGTCCTCGCGAGCATTCTGATCACTCATCCATCGACCATGGAGACCCTTGTAACTGTAACATCCCGAATATTTTTTGACCCGAACATGCCCGAATTCGTGTCTATGTCTGACAGGTCACACGATGACATCATGGAATTTTAGGAATGATTAATTAGTTGTGTAAAAAGGGAGTTTAGAAACTTAATTGGAACTTTAGTGAAGAACTGTACATTGAAGTATGGTGTGCCTGCTTAATACTTTATATGCCCTTAAAAGTCAAGTGGATATAATTTTCAGGATAAATAACTAGGATATTTACTTCTCATTATTTTTCTTTATAAGAGAGAAGAGAGAAGAGCAAGATCTCACTCCTCAAGCCCTCTCGTGAGACCAAAGTCGCAAGATCACTCCGCAAATTCCTTCGTCTCCCTCACGAGCATCACCTAAGTTGCCAATCACTCTCACAATTCCAAGCGCGGAGAAGCTTTGAACTCTGACATCGAATAGATCTAAGAGAACAAGAGAGTGTGGATTTAATCGGTTGTGAATCGATCATTGTGGATGCGTAATCCGCAAGCTGAGAAGGTGAGGAGTAGCATGTACTAATGAGGAGCTTTGATTGAGCTTCATTCCAATTTGTTTGCCATGAGAATCCACGAATTTGACATCAAAACCCTCTTTGGCAACCTTCTTGAAATCTGCATAATCGGCCAAGGAAAGGTAAGCAATTTTGTGTATTTACGTAGTAAATAACTACTTTAAGCTTAGATGGATTAATGGATAAAAATTGAGTTGTGTTGGATGAGTTTAAGGGAAAAAATAAACCAAGGAAGAAGAAGCCCGAAGGGCTACAGAATATGTCAAAACCGAACGTTCGATTTTGAAAATCGATCGATCGATTTTGACAGGACAGGAAGAAGTAGGATTTATGAAGAAATCGATCGATCAATTTCCCCCATTTTAGCTGCTTCATTGTCTTTTGAAAAACTTTGAATTTTACGTGTTCTTCACCTTTAATACGTAGTATATGGTCTTTGTATGAACTAGGTTAAGAGTGGGAGCCTGAATAGAGATTTTTGTAGCATTTGAAAGGCTCTGAAAATGCATCTGATCATGGTCTTTGAAATTCAGTTATTAAATTTGCTTTGAATATTTGTTTTGAAAATCATATGTTTCCAAATCACGTCCTTGAAACCATGTTTGTTCTAATAAGATATGATTGAAATTGAGTTTCTTTTACTGAGCTTAGGCTGTTAGCTCACCCTGACTATACGTCACAGGTTTAGACACAGCCCAGGATCAAGGATTCGAGAGCAATCTGGATTACAATATGGAGGACGAGACGGAGACTCCACCTGACGAGTTCTACCCACAGACGTGGGATTCTGAACTCGGTATAGTTTTTGTTGAATTACTTTAAATTCGATACATTTTGGATTATGGGCTCTAGGCTCAATATATTGAATGTGTTATATGTACTTTTTGGGGAACCATTATTGGGAACCATTGTTTAGGTGATGGTCAGCCATCATCGGTGGTTCATCTTGGTTCCTTTTTGGTACTATATGTATATAGCGGTAGAATGTATTTTAGCCATATATTGTATATGCTTTAGTTTCCGCTGATGTTATGAGCGAACCGATCCAATGGCGAGCCTGCTTTCCCGATAATTAGGGAAAGGGGAAAGTCAGGTCGTCACAGTTGGTATCAGAGATATGGCATTAGGTACGGATTCCCTAGCAATGGGCTTGATTATTTTCATAATTAATACTTATCAAAATTATTATTGAACAATGATAGATCAGCATGGGCCCACAATTCAAAGGCAGAGGCAGAGGTAGAGACAGACTGAGGATGGTTCGTGTGGACGACGTCCCAAAGGGCGTAGGTACCTCGAGGGGTGCTGGGATGGCTACCAATCCTAACGCCACTCCTATAGGTGGAAGAGGAAATGAGAGACGCGTTGAGCAAGTGTTGGAAGCCTTGGCCAACAATATGACTTAATAGACAGCGTCAATGGCTCAGCAAGCAGAGTTACTTGCAGCTAGAAATCACCCTACCGGGTTTATGGAGTATAGGAGGATGCGTCCTCCAAAATTATTGGGGCAAATTGATCTGCTTGAAGCCGAGAGGTGGCTTAATGAAATGGAGAAAATCTTCAACGTGCTTCCTTGCACCGAAGATGAAAAGGTCAGGTGGGCAGCATTCAAGTTGGATGGAGAAGCTAACCCGTGGTGGAAGTCGGTATCTAGGACCAGAGAGCAACAGAGTCCAAACACTATATGGACTTAGGCCGAGTTTGTAGAAACATTTAATGACGAGTACTTTCCCAACATAGTGAGAAATCAGTGGGAAGTATAGTTCATTGAATTGAAGCAAGATAGAATGGTCGTGTGTGAGTACGGGGCCGAGTTCACAAGACTATCGAGGTTTTCACCTCAACACGTGGCCACGGAGTTGATGAGGGCCAGAAAGTTCCAACGTGGCCTAAGGCCTAAAATTCAAGAAAGATTCTCAATCCTTGAGCTAGAGACGTACATGGGGGTAATGGCAAAGGCCCTTATTGCTGAGGAGGATATCAATAAGATGTTCAAAAGAAGAGACCAGCAGAATCGAGATAGATCTGGTCAAGGGCAGTCAAGTACCTCTGAACATACAAATAAGAGGTTGAGGTTTTCGAGACCACAACAGTATCCTACTCAGCCAGCTTACTTGAGACCGGCTACTTATTTAGGACTGATCTCCTATCAAAGGTCGCCTATGCCCTTGCCTACACAGACCTTCCGCCTTTCAGGCACTACTGCAAGTGGGGCATCAGTGGCACAAGGATCCTTAGGTGCTGCATCTTTCTCTCTGGTCCCATTATGTGCAAGGTGTGGGAAACCACACAAGACTGAAGAATGCAAGAGGATCTCTGGAACTTGCTTCAGATGTGGCAAGATAGGACACCAGATCAAGGATTGTCCTGAAGAAAGCAAGGAAAGGACCATTTCGGCTTCTACTCAGAGATCTTCTCGACCTACTGTTCAGGGTCGAGCCTATGCTGTTTCAGCACAAGATGCTCCAACATCAAACGATATCATCCAAGGTATAAATTTGTTATTGACTGTCAAAGTATTGCCTTAATTTAAATTGATAAATATCCTTAACAATTGTTTTGTTTGTAATTTTCTTTTATATATAACGAGACCATCATCATACATTTAACTAAATCACATGCATGAAACATAGGTACATTACCTCTATATCAGCATAGCGACATCTGTCATCTCAGAGCATGCATTTTGATAGACCCAGGGTCTACTCACTCCTTTGTCATGCCTCAATCATAGTAGAATTGAGCATCACTCCTGAGCCCCTTGACTCCATATTAGCGGTGTCAGTTCTTACAGGAAGCTCGATGAGCATAGATATAGTATGTAAATCGGGGATCGTTGCAATTGAAGGTCACGAGAAGATAGCCGATTTGATCCTATTAGATATGCAAGGATTCGATGTAATCCTTTGGATGGATTGGCTATCCGCATACCATGCTAGTGTGGATTGTGTCCGAAAAGTGGTAACTTTTTACCCTCCAAAGGGAAAATCCTTCCAATTTTGTGGAGTCAAGTCCAACATTGCACCATTCATCTCCGCTATTCAAGTAGAGCGTATGGTGAGAAATGGGTGTCATGGGTACCTCGCATTCATGAAGAGCCAACGGGAAGAGGAAATCAACGTCAACGATGTTCCCATAGTATCTAAGTTTCCAGATGTATTTCCTGAGCATCTCCCCGAATTACCACCTGATAGGGAGATCGAGTTTGTGATTGAATTGGCTCTAGGTACCGAGCCGTTGTCGAAAGCTTTGTATTGCTTGGCGCAAGCAGAGTTGAAAGAACTGAAGTAGCAGCATTAAGAACTTTTAGATAAAAGATTTATCAGACCAGGTGTGTCTCCTTGGGTAGCACCAGTACTATTTGTAAAAGGACGGTTTGATGTGGCTCTGCATCGATTACAGTCAATTGAACAAGTTAACAATTAAGAATCGTTATCCACTTCTGCAGATTGATGACCCCTTCGATCAACTATAGGGCACAAAATTCTTCTCAAAGATTGATTTAAGGTCATGTTACCATCAGTTGAAAATCAAGGTCAAGGATATTTCTAAGACTGCATTCCACACGAGGTATGGTCACTATGAGTTCCTAGTGATGCCATTTGGATTGACGAACGTGTCAGCGTCATTCATGAATTTGATGAACCGGGTATTCTAACCACACCTCTACAAATTTGGAGTTATTTTCGTAGATGATATCCTCATCTTATTGAAAATGAAAGAGGAGCATGAACAAAATTTACGAGTAGCTCTCCAGATACTCAGAGACCATCAATTATATACAAAACTAAGCAATTGTGAGTTCTGGCTTGAGCAGGTCAGTTTCTTGGGACATGTCATCTCTAAGACGGGCATAACCGTTGATCCAGCAAAGATTGAAGTTGTTGTGAAGTGGGATCAGCCAAGGATGGCTCACTACTATTTCGAGGTCGGATCTGCATATCAATAAATACCGAGCTTCGACAGACAATACTGGAGGAAGCTCATAAGTCGATGTACACCATCCATCCTGGGAGTACTAAGATGTACCAAGATCTGAAGAAGAGTTTTTGGTGGAGGGGCTTGAAGAAATATGTAGAAAATTATGTTTCAAAATACCTAGTCTGCCAGCAAGTAAAAGTTAATCATCAGAACCCATCTGGGCTATTACAACCATTGCCGATACTAGAGTGGAAATGGGAAGCCATCTCTATGGACTTCATTCTTGGACTGCCAAGAACAGCGAAAGGGCATAATGCCATCTAGGTCATCGTTGATCGCTTGACTAAGTTTGCCCATTTCTTACCATACAACATAAAGTATATAGCCAGCAAGCTTGTAGAGTGTTATCTCAAAGAAATTGTCATATTACATGGTGTACCGATCAGCATTGTTTCAGACAGGCACCCATTATATACTTCACAGTTTTGGCAGCAATTCTAAGAAGGAATGGGTTCACGATTGGATTTTAGTTCGACGTTTCATCCTCAGACTGATAGGCAAACTGAAGGGGTGAACCAGATAATCAAAGACATGCTACGAGCTTGTATGTTGGATTTCCAAGGATCATGGGATAAGCATTTACCCCTGATTGAATTCTCCTACAATAATAGTTATCAGGCGAGCATTGAAATGACTCCATATGAAGCCTAGTATGGTCGGAGATGCAAATCCCCACTCAATTGGGAAGAAGTTGATGAGAAGCTCATTTTGGGTCCAGAGATCGTGGAAAGCACGACCGAAACAGTTCGATTATTCCGCAAGAGGTTGCCAGTTGCACAAAGTCGCCAAAAGAGTTATGCCGATCTCAAAAGAACACACATCGAGTTTCAGGTGAGCATGATTACATTAATGACCTTTACTTTCCTTCATCTTATGTGTTTCAGAAAGCATGGGAAATTGAGCCTATGTTATGTTGGGCCCTTTGAGATCCTAGGAAGGGTTGGCGAAGTTGCATATCGCCTTGATTTGCCACTACAACTATCCAGCATGCACAATGTATTTCACATGTCCATGTTGTGGAAGTACGTTAGAGACCTAACTCACTTCTTAGACTACCAACCCCTTGAGTTTCAAGAAGATTTGACATTGGCCGAAGAACCTATGCAAATCTTGGATCGTAAAGAACAAACCCTGCGGACCAAACAGATTCCCTTAGTGCGCCTGAAGTGGCAGAACCACTCATTGGAGGAAGTCACTTGGGAGCATGAAGAAGAGGTTAGTGAGCAATACCCGCATCTATTCGAGTGAGATTCGATAATTTTGTAAATAATGGTAGATTAGAGAATACAATGACATTTTGATTACATTCTATGTATCATAGCTGATGTGAAATTTTCCTTAATGTATGTGGTGTATCATTTTGACTTAGTTTTTCAATGTCTACAGGTTGTATTTGGAGATTCACTCCCCATCCAAATGAGTGTGTAGCAGACAAAATTTTGATTTTGATAATATAATCGAAATCAACAACTAAGTGCCAAAAATTTCAATTAATGTGCTATGAGTAAATGTGTGTGGGTATACCAAGTGTAGGATGCAGGTACAAAAGTGAAATTGGGACCTAAAGTCCTCAAAGCAGGGCAGGGGAATTTATTCAAGAAATTTCAGGCCAAATGTTTCTGAGAAAATCGAACAATCGATTTTTCTCTTTGAAAAATTCGATCAATCGGTTTTATCGGGCTGCTGAGTGTTCAGAAAAATTGATCGATCGGTTTTGGAAATCGATCGTTTGATTCTAGCAGTATAAAAGGGGTTGTGAGTTTATTCCTCTCATTTGCACGACTCCAAATCAGAAAAATTAGGGCTTTTCTTTCCTTTTTCACCGAAGTTTACCGCAATTCAACTCAGATCCGCAAAAGCTTCTATTTCCTCGGCAAAGGTCGGATTCAAATTCCCTAGAAAGGTAAACCCTACCTTTCCTTTGGATTAAATTTGTTTATTTGCAAGTCTTAAACCCTAGATTTTTTAAATCTTCTTTGAAATACAAATGGGACCTAAAAAGCAACCGGCCAATAAAAACCCTACATCTGAGAGACCAACATCGAAGGCCACTTCCTCAATGAAGCATGCCAACGACGAACCACCACCACCGTGCGAGAAATCGATCGTGTGGTGGGATGCGAAGAAAGTTGAGGTCGAATGGTCCTTTGACCACGAGCTTTTTGAGCAACAAAGGACAACCGCATGGGCATATGAATATCTCGAAAAAGTCGGGTTGAAATCGTTTCTCCAACCTTTCCACCAATATTACTACCCACGAATGGTAAAATTATTTTACCAAAACATGTATTCTAGCACGAACAATGATACCCTATGCACCAAAATAGACAACCAAGTCTATGAATTCACCCTTAATCACATTGCCGAGGCGATGCAATGCTCTTCCATTTTCGATCAGAACATGGGTTTAATGGCACCGAACCACAGACCTATAGCTTATCATGTAATTCTCGAGAAGATGACTTACGGAGAACATGGGTCTGGGCAATCCGTAACAAGAGCCAAATTACCTGATAAAATGTGGATGTTGGATGTTATATTTAAGTGTAATATGTACCCCTTGAGGCATTAATTGGAGCGAGTTGGAGTCATTCAACAGGTTCTATTCTCAGCTTTTCGTAGACAATGGTTTAGTGCTGCAGCAGTGGTATTTGAAGGTATACATCATGCACGTGATTTCAAGTTGGAAGGGAGAGTGTCACCTCTGAGGAAATGCCTTATGCTCGCCTCATCACCCGTATGATTGAGGAATATCAAACCGGTAGAGATGATTATCAATTATTGCCATATGAGCAACTGTTGAATGATAACGTTAAAAGATATAGCATTAAGGATTGGAGGAAGAGTTTCCATCAATTAGAGCAAAATGTTCAGGAGAGATCAAATCCAGAGGTAGCCGAACCCGTTGAACCAGAACCGGCATAGCTGAGAACCCCTGCACAGCCTCCTCAAGCTGCCCCAGCTCAGATGCCTCCACCTCAGAGAGCATGGACCGCTACAATAGACAATGTACTCGCCCAGATGGCGAAAAACAATCGTCAGTTGCATCGCCGTTTAAATTTCTACGAGGGTTTGCTGATGCACATGATGCAACATGACTACCCTACCACCTATACGCCATATGTCGCCGAGGCACGCACCCACTTTGCTGACCCACACGACTATACTACCGACAGATCTACTTCCATAGCTAGGGGTGCAACGGACCAGGGAGCTGGACCATCGGGCGACCAGGCAGATCAGTGAGGAGTACTATTGGTATATTTTTGGGTCATTTCTTTTTTAATCTAAATCCTCTCGTAAGATTTTGAGAACTATTTGGTCTTGGTGGCCTATTTTTTTTTGGGGGTTATGACATCTTACTTCGTTAATGTTTAGTTTAGTTTTGGATTATGTAATGATATTATTGTGGCACTATTATACTGCTTTATTTACTCGTTAGATGTGGCATGCTTAAATATGGTTGATTGGTAGACAGGAGTATTTGGTCAATATGAATTTTTGTGGACACTTTTGTTTGATAGTTGTTTTGTGGTTAGAAATTAAATGTGAAGAAGATTTGTAGTGAATAATAACTGCATGGAATGCATGCGTCTTGTTTAGTTATGGATATCTTGTACTACTACGGGTTTATATTTTCTATGATACATCACAGGATTGTCTAGTTGTGAATATCTAGGACTGTTGTAGGTGTGTGTGTGTTGTGTAATGGATACCAGGAATTTACCTGGTGCTAGGAATACATTAGTTGGGGATATTATCGGACTATTTTGGGAATGCATGTTTTATTTTCCCATTAGTTATGAATGCATTCTCCTGGTTATGGATATGTTTGGTACCTTGTGGTTGTGCAGGTATTTTATGTTTTGTGTAGGTACTTACATTTTAAATAATTGCATTGTTACCTCATTGACTAACATCCTGATGCCCTTGTGAGTCGTAGCATATTCAATCTTCTTACTCTTAGACAGATGTTTTGAAATTTTGAATTCAGTTAAAGGATTGGGTTCTTTTGAAGTAGAGACTTCCAATACCTCTAGGTATACTCTTGTTCTATGAATGGTAAGACTATGTTTTAGACAAAGTGTTGTAATCTCGACCCAAAGGACTCGTTAGGAATTTTTGAGGACGAAAATTTCTAAAGGAGGGGAGAATGTAACATCGTAAAGATTTTCGAACCTGAACGTGCCCGACTCCGTGTCTGTATCTGACAGGTCACACGATGGCATCATGGAATTTTAGGAATGATTAATTTAGTTGTGTAAAAAGGGAGTTTCGAATCGTAATGGGGTCTTTAGTGAAGAACTGTGCACCGAAGTATGGTGTGCCTGCTCAACACTTAATATGCCCTTTAAAGTCAAATGGATAGGATTTTAAGGATATTTATTTCTCATTATTTTGCTTTATAAGAAAGAAGAGAGAAGAGCAAGCTCTCACTCCTCAAGTCCTCTCATGAGACCAAAGTCGCAAGATCACTCCGTAAATTCCTTCGTCTCTCTCGCGAGGATCACCTAAGTTGCCAATCACTCTCACAATCCCAAGCACGGAGAAGCTTTGAACTCTGACATCGAATAAATCTAAGAGAACAAGAGAATGGATAAAAATTTGCGAGCTGAGAAGGTGAGGAGTAGCATGTACTAATGAGGAGATTCGATTTGAGCTTCATTTTGATTCGATCACCATGAAAATCCATGAATTCGACATCGAAACCTCTTTGGCAACCTTCTCAAAAGCCGCGTAATCACCCAAGGAAAGGTGAGCAATTTTGTGTATTTATGTAGTAAATAACTACTTTAAGCTTAGATAGATGAATGGATAAAAATTGAGTTTTGTTGGATGAGTTTCAGGAAAAAAATAAACGAAGGAAGAAGAAACCCGAAGGGCAACAGAATTTGTCAAAATTGAACAATTGATTTTGACAGGACGGGAAGAAGCAGGATTTCTGAATAAATCGATTGATCAATTTCCCCTATTTTTGGTTGCTTCATTGCCTTTTGAAAAACTTCAAATTTTACGTGCTCTTCACCTTTAATACGTAGTACGTTGTCTTTGTATGAACTAGGTTAAGAACGGGGGACGTGAATAGAGATTTTTATATCGTTTGAATGGCTCCGAACTTACGGTAGCAGAAACTCAATATCACTTATATTTTTCTTAATTATCATGGGTTTGGTGACTTGAATTTCTAATATTTGATATTTGATTTGTGCTTTGAATATAATTTGAACTTTGGCTTTGATCCTCTTAATACAATTTCTGAAATTGAATCCGAACTCTGATACTTTGAACTCTGAAACTCTAAATCTAGCAATTTATTTAAATACTCTGAATTATTTATTAGAATCCGCATTTTATTTTAGGTTCATACGAATGAACCCCTCAATTCTTGAAACTGTGTTGACGGTAAATTTTAATAGCACAAGTTACCCTCATAACGCAGGGGCTTGTTGCACCTTCCGAAAAGTGTTCATTTAACAATGATGGTTAGGTAGGGGTTCCCATCGGAAATCTTCGGCTCCCAAGCTATAATTGCTTGGGAGTTTATTTAAGTTATGATTTAAGTCATGGATACGAGAAGCATTGCATGTACATGTTAAGAACAAATAAGCATCTGAAACTATTGGAAATCCGGACTTGTTTTAATTCAATTTATAGAACTGGAAATGTTATTTGTATAAGAAAATGCATCTGATCATGGTCTTTGAAATTCAATTATTAAATTTGCTTTGAATATTTCCTTTGAAAATCATATGTTTCTGAATCACGTCCTTGAAACCATGTTTGTTCTATAAGATTGAAATTGATTTTCTTTTCCTGAGCTTAGACTGTTAGCTCACCCCGACTATATGTCATAGGTGTAGACATAACCCAGGATCAGGGATTTGAGAGTGATCCAAATTACAATTCAGAGGATGAGGCGGAGACTCCATCTGAACTCGATATAGTTTTTGTTGAGTTACTTTAAATTCGATACATTTTGGATTATGGGCTCTAGGCTCGATATATTGAATGTGTTATATATACTTTTTGGGGAACCATTATTGGGAACCATTGTTTAGGTGATGGTCGGCCATCACCGGTGGTTCATCTTGGTTTCTTTTTGGTTCTATATGTATAGAGAGGTAGAATGTCTTTTAGCCATATATTGTATCTGCTTTACTTTTCGCTGATGTTATGCGTTAACCGATCCGATGGCGAGCCGGCTTTCCAGGTAATTAGGGAAAGAGGAAAGTCGGGTCGTCACAGTAACGCTTCCGAAAAGCATCGATAGAGCCGAGAACCACCGAAAAGTTCTCTCAGGAATTTCATCGAACAGCTGGTGGGACCGCTAACTAGGCTTTCTCATATTCATTCTTTTTTAAGCCCAACGTCGTTTGAACAATATGCAATGAAGCCTTAAACTCGACAAAACAGAAAGCTCCTCAAGCATCGAAGTCAACTCACGGGAACCAAAACGGAAGACATGGGCTTCTGCATCCCAATATGAAACAGTCGCATGAACGAGGTCCCAAAATGGGGGAACATCAAGGAGAGAGGGGAGATGGGCAAGCCCAATTTGATCCAAACCCACGAGCTCACCTTCATTCAAACTAGCAAACAATTGCTGAAGAAATCTGGGTCCTACACCAAAGAGGGAAGTATGAAGGCCCCAATACCCCCCAAAAGAGCGAGGTCGTGAGGTTGATCCATGGTCATACAAAGTCGTCTCAACGGGTCACAAATCAATACAGAACGATGGACCCACCCTTGAAAGAAAAAGACAAAGAAAGGAAGAGGAGAAATCAAAACCCAAGGAAGTATAAAGAAAAAAAGGGCCACTCTCAAACCTATGTAAGCCCACTGATGCCTTTATGGCATGCATGCATACTATGCATGCATGACCAAAAAATAAGGCATGCATGCAAAGTATGCATGCATGACCAAAAAAATGAAAAAATGAAAAAAAATGAAAAAGTGAAAAGAAAGTCTTTTTGTCGGACCTATGTTAAACATGTTTTATTTGGGGCATGCCCCACTCACAAAAATATCACTCGGCCCTTGCCAGTTGAGTCACAGACCATGAGCTTTGACACTTACTCAAACCATCAAATTTATTTCATCTTTTCCATAGGTACCACCCTCACAGCAAAAGGGAGAGAATACATAACTCTTCGGCTATTTCAGGCATGACCTCCCGACACATACCCACTAGCAAAAACATTGTCACTTATCTTGCAAAAGAATTTCTTTCATTTCACAAGCAAAGGCATTGCATCCATAAAAGATAGACAAAGAAAAAGAGAGAGGGAATTAAAGCATCCATTCCATTAAACAAACCCAAAAAATGTGTGTCTATTAGCCAATTTGTGTCTTATTACATCGCCCATGAAAAAAAAAGAGTTCAATGTTCAAAAGCGAGAAAATATAGCGGCATCCCATCAAGGGACTTGGGCCCTCAAGCATCCCTCCTCCATCACCGATGCATCCTCTGGTACGTAAAAGCTTCAACGTCTCCAATATGAGACCGCCTGAAAATATCCCCTAGAAGAGTCAGACAAGGGAGATATGGGCCACCAAAAGCGCAAGAGAAAAATCCAACCGATGGTATACCTACAATCTCAATTTCCCGAAGGGCGATGACATTGCAATAGTACTCCGCCTACTGGATCGCAGATGCACAGTCCTATGCGAAAAGGAAAGAAGAGAATAAACAAATCGAATGGAAAGGACCAATGCATCTCCAAAGAGCAACAACTCACCCTAAGAATCGGCTCAGGTGGGGGTACTCTAACCGTCTCAGTAGATAGACAAGCACACTCCACCTCTTGGCACAGCTGCGAAAGCAACCCATCGTCAAACCTCCCGTGCCTAGAGGGCCCTGCATCCGAGGACCCGAAGGGTCCTGCACCCGAGGTCTCGAAATGTCCTACGCCTGAAGAAGGCCCTGCACCTAGGCCTGAGGCCTCCATCGCTTCAAACTGAAAAAGAAAAAGCGCAATCGTCAGATAATGATCATAATGGCTGAAAATGAAATAAGTGCTCAAAAGGAGAGACCTAAAATTACCTGGCTGAGAGGACCCCCGAAAGCCATATAGTTGATGTCGGGTATGAATCGAGGGAGGATGCAACGATATGGGAGAGCTGTTTACCAACTCTGCTAGTCCCTGCCTGGCACAAGGAGGCCCTCGATCCCGACCCCTGCAAGATTCAACTGCTCCGTTAGCTCCTCGATCATCCCCCCCCCCCCCGACGTCAACACATTGATAGGAGGATCAATGGCCACCGCAGAAAAGTTGTTGTACTGATGGGCCACCCTCTCCCCTAGATAGTAGACACGGGTCGAGAATCCGCAAACGAAGACGACCCGGTGATCGCTACTTATATGTGTATCTAATTAAGTCTTAATCTATTGCAAGCGCAAAATAGAAATTGTAATGCTAGTATAATATCGTTCCTACTAGGAAGTGATTTATCTTATATTTCATTTTTATTTAGAAAATTTATATCTATCTTTAAGATTCTAAACTACTTGAGAAATATGAATAAAAGAATGGTTTCTTAAACTAATTGCAAAAAATAAATCTAAATCCTCCTTCAGATTGTGATCGTCAATCACAATCTTCAGCTATCGGATGTTTACAAATTTAAAATACTGTTGCACCATATTATAGTCTTCAAGAATTTAGGTGTCAATCAAATAACTAAAATTCTTCAACACTGAATTAACCTAATCAACAATAACCTAAAACTTGGTCGTCAATCAAATTCGAGAAAATTGAAGATAAAAATTAAAACCATTACACTAATCTATAAATCTCAACCTGAGTCGTCAATTCAAATCAAAACTTAGAGATGTTTATAAAGCAGTAAATTACAATAAAATAAATCTAAACCCCTCAGCCGCAGGCTTCAATTGCTTCTGAGAAACTAATACTACACTAATCTTCCAACTCTCAAACCCAATCGTCAATTGTGATCGAAGAACCTTGGATATCTAAACTAAACTACTCTACTGATCAAAAGAAAACTCAACCTCAAATGTCAATTGATTTTGAGAATTTCTTCAATCTTTATTCCTTATTCCTATGCCGAGCCCTCCTATTTATAGCTCATAAGGGGTCAGTTTGCAGAGATCTAATTCTAATAAAAGAAACGTACTAAAACAAAAATATCCTAATATAACTCTACATCTAATTTTAACCTTCCTTACTTTCAGTGGTTGATGCGCTTTGGACTTGTTTCCTTAATTTCAGCAACCGAGATCTTTTGGAGTTTATCTTCATCAATCTTCTCAAATTTGTGATTTACCAGTCTTCTAATTCAAGAAATTTTCTAATTTGGTTCATGGCGGTGTAAATCTTCATGTGATCAGCAACAGCAGCAAGCTTCATTTTATAAAATCATGATTTTCCATTTTCTGCACAGCTTATTCTCAGGATGATTCTCTGGACGACTTCTTACATAACGATCGATCACTTCTCTTTCTATTGCACTTCACTTTTGAACGTCTTTTGGAGAATCGTAAATTACGATTTCTTATTTCTTTGGCTTCGTTCAACCGTCTTTTACGATTTCTGACTTTTAGGCATACGTCAAATCATTTTTCACGTTCAATTGTTTTTCTTATTGTTTTTTGAGTTCACTTTGACAAAGACTAACATTTTGGTTCTATTCTACTAATTTTTCTTAATATTTGTACATCATCAACTTGTTAGTAGCAAACTAAGGTCTAGTAGCACTAAGTTAAGGATGATAAATTGGTAAATTATGTGACTGGTCACACCCCCAAACTTAAGCTTTGCTAGTCCCTAGCAAATAAGAAAAATAAAATATCCTGAACTAAGAATTTAAATGCCACTTTCTAAGGGAGCACGATTGCATTTAGCAAATGCAACAAGCTTTTAAACCTCTAGGTGATCCCTAGTGGAGGAGTTGTAGTCTTCTAAAGGTTTTCAATGAAGCTACCTACAAACTTCGAATATTTTTGGATTTTTCAAAAAAAATTCAAAATTAAACAAAAGAAAGAAAATTTGAAAATCTGAACTAATTTTGTACACTGGCTAAAATCATCACATGGTTATTATACTTTTCCAAAACTATGATTCCTTCAACCATCACTTTCCATCATAGCAGTTATCCTTGATCAGAACTCAGCAATTTTGATTCTATAAAGCGTGGAGTGTGTGCGTATCAGTGAACAATTTATTCTTCATAAATTTTTCGAAACTACAGATTTAGAAAACATTTTCTTCGAAAAACTCTCAATATTGGCATACTCTCAAAAAAAAAATATCGAAAGTTTTGGGTTCTCACAATATGATATATCTTGAGGATTATTCAAAGGATAATGGCAAAAATTAAATCTCATGGAATAGATAATCAATTCTATTCATATGATTTCTTTTTTTATTCATAGTATCTAAAGCATATATCCCTACAAGACTCATACTTTTGTAAATCATAAATCAAAAAGGTCTTTACTTCAGCTTGTAATGGGGTTTTGGGTTAATAGGTTTCAAAGGAAGGTAGATAGGATTCAAAGATTTCTGAGAATTTAATTTTTTCTTCTCTATCTTTTCTATTTCAGCGTCAGTAAGTTTCCAAAAAGATGGATATCTTTTTCCCATTTTCTTTTTCTGTTTTCTTGTGTAAATCCCATTGCTTCAATTGACTTCCTTTTTCAAATATCCTTTTGATTTTTCAGTTTGGAAGCTTTTTTTTTGTATAGAATCGTATTTTATAATTTTTTTTACTTCCTTTCCCATATTTCTTTTCAGTCGTATCCTTTTTCAACATATTCCTTATCTATTGACTTTTACTTCTTCCACTCCTTCTTCTCTTCTTTTGTATTCTAAACTCTCAGAAATTGTAAGGGTTAAAGGTTGAAAGCTTTGAGAAGTACATATGGTTTAAGGGTTTATAAAATTTTGGAACAAAGAAAGTTGGTTCTAGCTTCAAATATGGGTTCAAAGGATAAATTCTTTCTAGGATTTTGGATTGTTGCCTTTGGTTAACAAGAGATGGCCTTTAATCATCTTTATGATTTACTAGTATGGATGTCATATTGTTTTGATACAGTTAATAGATAGTTCTAAAATATAATAAATAATCATAATCACAGAATTTTTTATTCAATTTTTTAGCAATATGAGATTTCATTAAAAATCAAGAAGTTCAAAGAGATTTAAGGTTGAATAGATAACAGTCTCTCTCTGAAAGGAGGACAAAATTATAGCTGAAAAGCTCACTTGTTAAATAATTTTGAAACTATATTCTAAATATTGCAATTCAGATCAATTTATAGTTTCAAAATTTCAATGGATACAGTGCTCAAAAGGGCTTTAAACATGAATTGTAGCTACTCTATTATTGTGATTGATGAACTTCTATTACGATAGATAGTTAGATTGTTGGATTCATACTTTTTTGTTCTATCATACTCACATATGATGGTTAAATAGTCCAAACAAATCTAAAAAAATATTTATGCAAAAGGCAAATTAAACAAGGCTAAACAAAACAAACTAACATAATATACACAGAAATTATATATCCCCCCCCGCAAACTTAATTAGGACAATGTCCTCATTGTGCAAAAACAGGGGCTATAGCAGAAATTTCCAACATACCTTGTGAGGTTTATGATTTGCATTTTGGCTTACTCACTTGGTGATGACGGATATGGTACAAGTGTTGAAGAAGGAGGGCCATTTAAGGCAAGAAGTGTGGTGTGGCTGTTGGAGGATTCAGATTTTGAATCTGACACCACATCTGTAAAAACATCTAGAACTGCTTCGGGGCTTGGTTCTACTGGTAGTTAAGGCTCAACTTCTTTTAAAAGAGCATCAGTACTCTCTTTCTCAGCTACTAGTGTAATATATTTTTCCTTCATGATTCTCATCTCCATTGCAACTTTTAATTTTTCTTTCAGATTAGTGCTGAGTTTGCCGATAATAGTAGATTTTTCCTTAATTTCGTCCCTCCATTTCTCAGATTCAGCTCGTTCCCTTGCTATTGCAACCCAACTTTTGGTCGTGAGAGAGTCGATATGTTTTTTCTGCTCATCACAAATCTATTGCAAGGAACTCTTCTCTTCTTGTAATTGGAGTACTTTCCCTCTTTCAACTGTTAATTGATGATTCTTTTCATCCAGCTGATCATTTAGTGTCTGCTAGTACTCTTGGTGAGCTCTTTCTCTCTCATTTTCTCTTGCATTGGGGTCTTCAATTAATTCACCAAATTGTTCCATCAAACTCGCTATTTTGTCCTCATACTCTTTTTTCTGACCTTCCCATGCCTGTTGGGTTTCTCTTACTGCTCTGTTTTGGTCATGCAAATGCGTCATTTGTGCCTAGAGAGCTGCAATGGCATCCTGGACTTTTCTATTTGTCTCAGTTGTCCAGTGTGCATGCTGCTCTTTCGCGTCCTATCGCTTCAAGTTTTCAACTAGCTCTTGGTGTTCCTGTGATGTGGGCATGGATTCTAGGACTCTAGTCTTTAATCTGGTAAATTCATCCATCATTCTTCATACAACTCCTGGCAATGGCAATAAATTTGGTGCATTTTTAATATGTCATTGCTCTACTTCTCTGAGTCTTCTTTCCAAATCAGACTTCTTCTTCTTCTTCCTCCCTCGGTCGCTTGCCTGTTTCATTAGCCATGCTACAACTCCTTTCCTACAAGAGTTAATAAAAATACCATCAATTAACCATGGATTTCATGTATTGAATAAATTTTTTTTGCAAAAACTCTTCCATCCAATCGTTAAAATCGTCACCTTACCTCTTGATAGTCAAAACCATAGTATCTAGATATGAAAGAGAATGCACACAGGGTTTTAGAAATAGAACAGAGGAAGCAAGGGGGTGTATAGGAAAGTATAATGGTTGGGTTGTGTTGTATATAAAAGGAATTTCAAAAATAGAGGGAAAGGATGGGCAAAAATAGAGAATTCGAAAATGGGGCTGACATATCCTTTCTAGAATATGTAGGCCCTATCTCAGTGAGGACCTGATGAATCGGTTATTACGCGTGTTTTAACCTAGAATCGTCGGTCGATTCTAGCTTCCAGCAATGGTAAATATGAACTCTCGTATCAATTAAATTGCAGTCACTGCGTCATAACTGATAAGCATATCCAAAATGACGATCAATCGTAAATCCATACGCTTGTTCGTAGAAATATACAATAGGAATTATATTACAATCCATCATTTTTCAACGATTTGGCCCATAATGTAATGCCTAAACTTAAAAGAAAGGAAACATAGTTTAGATAGTTTACAAAGGCTGCTACGAATGAGTCGGTAGCTCGGCAATCCATGCAATTTATCAATTAGGATTATGGGTTGCAGAAGTCTCCCCCAAAAATACTTGTCCTCTAGGATTATTAACTAGCTGCATCGGCAATTGGCCACTCTCTCTTTAACACTTTTGAAGCTAGTTGACCTATCTGGCTTTCCAGCTTCATAATGGACTGAGTGTGTGAATGGAGCACTTGAAAAAATTGAGCAAGCTTATATAAAATCTTTTGAGTACTGATGTGACTATTGCTGCAAATCCCAAAGGATTTAAAAAATTGTGGCGTCCGGTGCATTACTCAGTGGTTCAAATTGGGGTTGCATAGTAGGCAATTGAGGTCTTTGATGGAAAACTTGGGTCTGGGGAAATCGGGGTTGCGCAGCCAATGGTGTCAGTTGTGCTCCTCCTGTGGAACCATAATTAAATCCGGGGTGGTTCCTCCATGATGGGTCATAGGTATTCCCATAATCTCCCCTCTGAAAGGCCATTACTTGTTCATTTTTTACCACCTCTTGGTACGATGGCGTAGCTAGACTATCAGTATAATTTTGAGACTAGCAGTTAGAACAGTCTGCCAAGGGTCTATCCAGAGTGCTAGGTTTGGTAGCCATTAATACTGTTATTTGTTGTTCAAGAGCTAAAACTTTTACACTCTTGTCATCCTCCTTCTTTACTTTATCTTTGCTGATATTGTAAAGTCCACCCTCGCGAGCGGGGTGTAATGAGTGACATCTGAATCAGATCTGAGCAAGGCCTCTTTTTGCTTTGAGTTATTGGCAAGTTTCTAAAATAGGTTTCAGGACTGTTGGCCATTTGGAGCCATAACAGCTCTTCCGCTCACTGCATCAATTGTGGCCTGGTTAGTCTCAATCAACACTTGGTAGAAACTTTGCACTATCGACCAATTTGGTACCTCGTGATGAGGACAGTTCCGTAATAAATCCTTCATCCAATCCCAACTCTCATGAAATAGTTCTCCCGGCATTTTCCTGAAGTCCTAAATTGCTTGGCGAATTTGGTTGGTTCTACCAATTGGGAACTACTCGCCCAAGAACTTGGACTGCAGTCCCTCCCATGTGGTAATACTTCTGGTAGGTAATGAAATTAAGCATGCCTTCGCTCTATCTTCAAGAGAGAAAGGGAACAGACGTAGTTTTACAGCCTCTTTATTAGCTGTCGATAATTGTAGCATTGTGCAATGTTTTATGAAGTCCCTCAGATGTTGGTAGGGATCTTCTCGGTCAAGCCCATAAAAGGTAGGTAAAGATTGAAGCGTATTGAGCTTGATTTCATAATTTTGACCTGTATGCACCTTCAGTATAACTATGCAAGAAGCCTCAGTCAAAGCTACAGGGCTGAAGTGTGCTTGGATAGAAAGATCGATAGCCATAGTCCTGGATTCTCTTGCCGAAGATCAGTTTGATGCTAATGTGTGCAAGAGAGTCCTTTTAATTTTCGAATCACACTCGAAGGAATCTAAACTTCGAGATCAAGTGTGATGCATATACTAAAATTAATTCATTATTTTTATATTTTTAGCTTTATTTAATTTTTTTATTTTAGAAAGCAGGGAGAGAAACAAATCTGAGCCTCTAGCTTCTATGATCAGGGGAAGTTGAAACCTTGATTCGCTGGCTCCGAATAAACTTGCAAAAGCTTAAAAAGTGATCAAGAAAATAAATAAATTAATTAAAAAATATAAAGAAAAATAAAAAGAGAAAGATAAATATATGTTTTCCATCTAAAACTTATATAAAATAAAATCGTTTCCCCTGCAACGGCGCCAAAAACTTGATTGCTACTTATATGTGTATCTAATAAAGTCTTAACTTATTGCAAGTGCACAATCGAAATTATAATCCTAGTATAGGATCGTTCCCATGAGGAAATGATTTATCTTATATTTCATTTTTATTTAGAAAACTTATATCTATCTTTAACATTCTAAACTACTTGAGAAATATGAATAAAAGAATGGTTTCTTAAACTAATTACAGAAAATAAATCTAAATCCTCCTTCAAATTATTGTCGTCAATCACAATCTTCAGCTATTGGATGTTTAAAATTTTCAATTACCATTACACCGTATTGCATTCTTCTAGAATTTGGGCGTCAATCAAATAACTAAAATTCTTCAACACAGATTTAATCTAATCAACAATCTCCTAAAACTTGGTCGTCAATCAAATTCGAGAAAATTGAAGTTAAAAAGTAAAATCGTTACACTAATCTGCAAATCTCAATCGGAGTCGTCAATTCAAATCAAAAGTTGGAGATGTTTACGAAATAATAAATTACAATAAAATAAATCTAAACTAGAAAGCAAATAAAAATATATCTTTCACCCCTTACCTGCAGGCGTCAATTGCTTCTCAGAAACTACGGATATCTATACTAATCTTCTAGCTCTCAATCCCAGTCGTCAACTATGATCGCGGACCCTTGGATATCTAAACTAAACTACTCTATTGATCGAAAGAAAACTCAACCTCAATTGTCAATTGATTTTGAGAATTTCTTTGACCCTTATTCTTATGTCGAGCCCTCTTATTTATAGATCATAAAGAGTCAGTTTACAGAGATCTAATTCTAATAATAGAAACTTACTAAAACAAAAGTATCATAATATAACTCTACTTCTAATTTTAATCTTCCTTGCTTTTAGTGTTTGATGCGCTTTGGACTTGTTTTCTTAATTTCAGCAACCGAGACCTTTAGCAGTTTATCATCATCCAGCTTCTCAAATCCGAGATCTATCAGTCTTCTAATTCAAGAGATTTTCTAATTTGGTTCATGGCGGTGTAAATCTTCACGTGATCAGTAACAGCAGCAAGCTTCATTTTATAAAATCGTAAATCGTGATTTTCTATTTTCTACACAGCTTATTCTCAGGACAATTCTTTGGATGACTTCTTGCATAAAGATCGATCGCTTCTCTTTGTATCATACTTCACTTTTGAACGTCTTTTGGAGAATCATACATTACGATTTCTTATTTGTTTGGCTTCGTTCAATCGTCTTTTACGATTTCTAGCTCTCAACCATACGTCAAATCGTCTCACATTCAATCGTTTTTCTTATTACTTTTTGAGTTCATTTTGACAAAGATTAATACTTTAATTCTATTCTACTGATTTTCCTTAATATCTGTACATCATCAACTTGTTAGTAGCAAACTAAGGTCTAGCAGCACTAAATTCAGGGTGATAAATTGATAAATTATGTGACTAATCACACCCCCAAACTTAAGCTTTACTAGTCCCTAGCAAACAAAGAAAATAAAATATCCTAAACTAAGAATTTAAATGCCACTTTCGTAGGGAGCACGATTGCATTTAGCAGATGCAACAAGCCTTTAAACCCCTAGCTAATCCCTAGTGGAAGAGTTGTAGTCTTCTGAAGATTTTCAGTGAAGTTACCTACAAACTTCGAATCTTTTTGGGTATTTCAAAAAAAATTCAAAATTAAACAAAAGAAAGAAAATTTAAAAATCTAAACTAATTTTATACATAGGCTAAATTAATCATCACATGGTTGTTATACTTTCCCAAAAATATGATTCCGTCAACCTTCGCTTTCCATCATAGCAGTTATCCTTGATCAGAACTCAGTAATTTTGATTCTAGTAAAGCGTGGAGTGTGTGTGTTTCAGCGAATAGTTTATTCTTCATAAATTTATCTAAACTGCAGATTTAGAAAACACTTTCTTCAAAAAACTCTCACTATTGGCATACTCTCAAAAAAAATATATCAAAATTTTTGGGTTCTCACAATATGATATATCTTGAGAAATTATTCAAAGGATAATTACAAAAAATTAAATCTCATGGAATGGATAATTAATTCTATTCATATGATTTCTTTGTTTATTCATAGTATCTAAAGCATATATCTCTACTAGACTCATACTTTTGTTAATTGTAAATCAAAAAAGTCTTTACTTCGGCTTGTAATGGAGTTTTGGGCTAAGAGGTTTCAAAGGAAGGTAGATAGGATTCCAAGGTTTCTGAGAATTTAATTCTTTATTCTCTATCTTTTCTATTTCAGCATCAGTAAGTTTCCATAAAGTTGGATATCTTATTCCCATTTTCTTTTCTATTTTCTTTTGTAAATCACATTTCTTCAATTGATCTTCTTTTTCAAACATCCTTTTGATTTTTCACTTTGGAAGCTTTATTTTTTTTTTCTTTGTGTAGAATTGTATTTTTCAATTTTTTTTCTTTTCCCATCTTTCTTCTTTTTATTTCTTTTCAGTCATACCCTTTTTCGACATATTCCTTATCTGTAAGCATTTACTCCTTCCACTCCCTCTTCTTCTCTTCTTTTCTATTCTAAACTCTCAGAAATTGTAAGGGATAAAGGTTGAAAGCTTTGGAAAGTACATATGGTTTAAGGGTTTATAAAATTTTGGTACAAATAAAGTTAGTTTTGGCTTCTAATATGGGTTCAAAGGATAAATTATTTCTGGGATTTTGGCTTTTTGTCTTTGGTTAATAAAAGATGGCCTTTAATCATCTTTACGATTTACTAGTATGGATGTCATATTGTTTTGATACAATTAATAGATAGTTTTAAAATAAAACAAATCATCACAATCATGGAATATTTGATTCAATTTTCAGTAATATGAGATTTCATTAAAAACCAAGAAGTTCAAAGAGATTTAAGGTTGAAAAGATAACAGTCTCTCTCAGAAAGGAGGAAATTATAGTTCAAAAGCTCACTAGTTAAATAATTTTGAAACTATATTCTAAATATTGCAGTTTAGATCAATTTATAGTTTCAAACATTCAATTGATACAGTGCTCAAAGGGGCTTTAAACACGAATTGTAACTGCTCTATTGTTGTGATTGTTGAACGTCTATTACGATTGATCATTAGGTTGTTGGATTCCTACTTTTCAGTTCTATCATACTCACATATGATGGTTAAATAGTCCTAACAAATCTAAAAAAATATTTATGCAAAAGGCAAATTAAACAAGGCTAAACAAAGAAAACAAATTACATAAAATCAACTAATATAATATACACTGAAGTTATATATCCTCCCTAAACTTAATTAGGACAATGTCCTCATTGTGCAAAAACAGGGGCTATGAAAGAAATTTCCAACATACCTGGTGAGGTTTATGATTTGCATTTTGGCTTACTCACTTGGTGATGATGGATATGGTACAAGTGCTGAAGAAGGAGGACCATTTAAGGCAAGTAGTGTAGTGTGGCTGCTGGAGGATTCAGACTCTAAGTCTGACACCACATCTGGAACTGCTTCAGGGCTTGGTTCTACAGGTAGTTCAAGCACAACTTCTTTTAAAAGAGCATCAGTACTCCCTTTCTCAGCTACTAGTGTATTATATTTTTCCTTCATGATTCGCATCTCCACTGCAACTTTTTCTTTTTCTTTCAGATCAGCGCTGAGTTTGTGGATAACAACAGATTTTTCCTTAATTTTCTCCCTCAGCTTCTTAGATTCAGCTCGTTCCCTTGCTTTTGCAACCCAACTTTTGGTCATGAGAGTGTCGTTATCTTTTTTCTGTTCATCACAAATCTGTCGCAAGGAACTCTTCTCTTCTTATAATTGGAGTACTTTCCCTCTTTCAACTATTAATTAATAATTCTTTTCATTCAGATGAGCATTTAGTGTCTGCTCGTACTCTTGGTGAGCTTTTTCTCTCTCATTTTCTCTAGCATTCGGGTCTTCAATTAATTCTCCAAATTGTTCCATCACACTCGCTATTTTGTCCTCATACTCTTTTTTCTAACCTTCCCATGCCTGTTGGTTTTCTCTTAGTGCTCTGTTTTGGTCCTGTAGCTGCGTCATTTGTGCCCGGAAAGCTGTAGTGGCATCCTGGACTTTTCTATTTCTTTTAGTTGTCCAGTGTGCATGGTGGTCTTTCGCGGCCTTTCGCTTCAAGTTTTCAACTAGCTCTTGGCGTTCCTGTGTTATAGGCATGGATTCGAGGACTCTAGTCTTCAATCTAGTGAATTCATCCATCATTCTTCTTACAGCTCCTGGCAATGGCAATAAATTTGGTGCATTTGTAATCTACCATTGCTCTACTTCTCTGAGTCTCCTTTCCAAATCAGACTTCTTCTTCCTCCCTCTGTCGCTTGCCCATTTCATTATCCATGCGACAACTCCTTTCTTGCAAGAGTTAATTAAAATACCATCAATTAACCATGGATTTCATGTATTGAATAAAAATTTCTTGCAAAACCCTTCCATCCGATCGTTAAAATCATCACCTTATCTCTTGATAGTTAAAATCCCAATATCTAGATATGAAAGAGAATGCAGGCAGGGTTTCAGAAATAGAACAGAGGAAGCAAGGGGGTGTATAGGAAAGTACAACGGTTGGGGTTGAATTGTATATAAAAGGGAATTTGAAAAATAGAGGGAAAGGATGGGCAAAAATGGAGAGCTCGAAAATGGGGTCGACGTATCCTTTCTTGAATATGTAGGCCCTATCTCAGTGATGACTTGCTGAATTAGTCATTACGCGTATTTTAACCTTGAATCGTCAGTCGATTCTAGCTTCCAACAATGATAAATACGAACTCTCATATCAGTTAAATTGCAAACGCTGCATCTTAACTGATAAGCATATTCAAAATGACGATCAATAGTAAATCCATACGCTTGTTTGTAGAAATATACAATAGGAATTATATTATGATCCATCGTTTTTCAATGATTTGGCCCGTAATATATTGCCTAAACTTAAAAGAAAAGAAACATAGTTTACATAGTTTACAAAGGGTGCTACGGATGTGTCAGTAGCTAGACAATCCATGTAGTTTGTCAATTAGGATTCTGGGGAGCAGATGTCTCCCCCAAAAATACTTGTCCTCTAGGATTATTTACTGGCTGCGTCGGTAAATGGCCACTCTCTCTCTTTTCTACTTGTGAAGTTAGTTGACCTATCTAGCTTTCCAACTTCATAATGGACTAAGTGTGTGAATGGGATACTTGAGAGAATTGAGAAAGCTGATGTAAATCTTTTGAGTGTTGATGTGATTGTTGCTGCAAATCTCAGAAGACTTGAACAACTATGGTGTCAGGTACATTGCTCGATGGTCCAAATTGGGGTTGCGTAGCAGGCAATTGAGGTCTTTGGTAGAAAACTTGGGTCTGGGGAAATCAGGGTTGCATAGCCAATGATGCCAGTTGTGCTCCTCCTGTCGAATCATAATTAAATCCTTGGTGGTTCCTCCATGATGGGTTATAGGTATTCCCATAATCTCCTCTAAAAGGACATTACTTATTCATTTTCCACCACATCTTAGTACGATGGCATAGTTGGGTTTTCAGTATAATTTTGAGACTAGCAGTTAGAACAATCTGCTAAGGGTCTATCCGGTGTGCTAGGTTTGGCAGCCATTAATGTTTCGATTTGTTATTCAAGAGCCAAAATTTTTGCACTCATGTCATCCTCCTTCTTTACTTTATACTTACTGATATCGTAAAGTCCACCCCTCGCAAGCAGGGTGTAACGAGTGACATCTGGATCAGATCTGAGCAAGGCATGTTTTTTGCTTTGAGTTATTGGTCAATTTCTCGAATAGGTTTCAGGGCTATTGGCCATTTTGAGCCATAAAGGCTCCTCCGCTCACGGCATCGACTGCAGCCTGGTTAGTCTCAGTCAACCCCTGCTAGAAACTTTGCGCTATCGACTAATTTGGTACCTCGTGATGAGGACACTTTTGTAATAAATCCTTCATCCGTTCCCAACTCTCATGAAATAGTTCTCTCGGCATTTGTATAAAGTCCTGAATTTCTTGGCAAATTTTGTTGGTTCTACCAATTAGGAAGTACTCGCCCAAGAACTTGGACTGCAGTCCCTCCCATGTGGTAATACTTCTTGTAGGTAATAAAATTAACCATGCCTTAGCTCTATCTTTGAGATAGTAAGGGAATTGACGTAGTTTCACGACCTCTTTATTAGCTGTCGATAATTATAGTATTGTGTAAAGTTCTATGAAGCTCTTCAGATGTTGGTAGGGATCTTCTCGATCAAGCCCATGAAAGGTAAGAAAATATTGAAGCGTATTGAGCTTGATTTCATAATTATAACTTGCAAGCTCTTCTGGTATAACTATGCAAGAAGGCTCGGTCAAAGCTACAGGGATGAAGTGTGCTTGGATAGAAAGATCGTCAGCCATAGTCTGGGATTCTCTTGCAGAAGATCGGTTTGATGCTAATGTCCGTCAAAGAGTCCTTTTGATTTTCGGATCACACTCGAAGAAATCTAAACTTCGAGATCGAGTGTGATGCAACTACTAAAATTTTTTAAATATTTTTGCGTTTTTAGCTTTATTTGATTTTTTATTTTAAAAAGTAGGGAGAGAAACAAATCTAAGCCTCTAGCTTCTCTGATCAGGAGAAGTTGAAAACTTGATTCGTTGGCTCTGAATAAACCTACAAAAACTTAAGAAGTGATCACAAAAAAAATAAAATAAAATAAAATAAATATATATAAAGATAAATAAAAAGAGAAAGATAAATATTTGTTTTCTATCTAAAACTAATATAAAAAAAAATTATTTCCCCGGCAACGGCGCCAAAAAATTGATCGCTACTTATATGTGTATCTAATTAAGTCTTTACTTATTGCAAGCACACAATGGAAAATGTAATGCTAGTATAGGATCGTTCCCACGAGGAAGCGATTTATCTTATATTTTATTTTTCTTTAGAAAACTTATATCTATCTTTAACATTCTAAACTACTTGAGAAATATGAATAAAAGAATGGTTTCTTAGACTAATTACAGAAAATAAATCTAAATCCTCCTTCTTCAGATTATGGTCGTCAATAACATTCTTCAGCTATCAGATGTTTACAAATTTAAAATACCATTACACCGTATTGCAGTCTTCTAGAATTTGAGCGTCAATCAAATAACTAAAATTCTTCAACACATATTTAATCTAATCAACAATCTCCTAAATCTTGGTCATCAATCAAATTCGAGAAAATTGAAGATAAAAAGTAAAACCGTTACACTAATCTACAAATCTCAACCTGAGACATCAATTCAAATCAAAACTTGGAGATATTTACAAAGCAGTAAATTGCAATAAAATAAATCTAAACTAGAAAGCAAATAAAAATATATCTTTCACCCCTCAGCCGTAGGCATCAATTGCTTCTGAGAAACTATGGATATTTACACTAATCTTCCAGCTCTCAATCTCAATCGTCAATTGTGATAAAAGAACCTTGGATATCTAAACTAAACTCTTCTACTGATCGAAAGAAAACCCAACCTCAGTTGTCAATTGATTTTAAGAATTTCTTCGATTCGTATGCCTATGTCGAGCCCTCTTATTTTTAGATCATAAGGGGTCAACTTACAAAGTTTTAATTCTAATAAAAGAAACTTAATAAAACAAAAGTACCATAATATAACTCTACTTTTAATTCTAATCTTCCTTACTTTCAGCGGTTGATGCACTTTGGACTTGTTTCCTTAATTTCAGCAACCGAGATCTTTAGAAATTTATCTTCATCAATCTTCTCAGATCCGATCTACCAGTCTTCTAATTCAAGAAATTTTCTAATTTGGTTCATGGCGGTGTAAATCTTCACGTGATCAACAACAACAGCAAGCTTCATTTTGTAAAATTGTAAATCAAAATTTTCTATTTTCTGCACAGCTTATTCTCAGGACGATTCTCTAGACGACTTCTTGCATAACTATTGATCGCTTCTCTTTGTATCGTACTTCACTTTTGAACATCTTTTGGAGATTTGTAAAATATGATTTCTTATTTCTTTGGCTTCGTTCAATCGTCTTTTACGATTTCTGGCTTTCAAGCATACATCGAATCGTCTTTCATGTTCAATCATTTTTCTTTTTAGTTTTTGAGTTCATTTTGACAAAGATTAACACTTTGGTTCTATTCTATTGATTTTCCTTAATATCTGCGCATCATCAACTTGTTAGTAACAAACTAAGGTCTAACAGCACTAAGTGAAGGGTGATAAATTGGTAAATTGTGTGACTGATCACCTGGCAGTCGATGAATACTCGTGACTGCCCAACGACAGGCCGATCTAAGAAGGGGGAGCACCCGTAGGGATCAAGCACAACCTCACCAAAGAAAAGAGAAACTATTTTAGCCAGCTGGTTCCTCAGAATCTTAGAATGACGTCAGAAAAAGTGTGGCACACCTGCGCCGAAAGCATCAAGTCTAGTTGGGACCTCAAGCCTAGCTCCAAGTGCTTCATCCCTGCATCTCTGTGGTGATCAACATGCCAGCAGCTCATCAGAGGATAGGTGGCATCCCCTGGGAGGAGCAGAGGGCAACTAGGATGAAAATGTAGGTGGCCCCAAACCTGAAAAGATGAGCAAAAATGTCAGAAATGGCATATACGCATATATAAAAGAAAAGGAGTGCAAAGGCGAAGAGTAAATCACCTCGATCAACTGCCAGAAGTCGCAAATAGAAGAGAGGCTCCCGACTGAGGCTCAAGACAAGTTGTTCATCAAGACAGCATACCCGGCCCCGCCCCAGTCGACTCGGTGCACGTCGCTCCAATTATCCATCAGATGGAGGAGAGATAGCTGAAAATGCCCGCCGCTGGTGTTGGCAAGGATCGTTTAGCCCAATAGGAAGAGGAGGGATACCTGGGCGAGGTTCAACGAGCGCTTAGGGGAAAGGCACAACTCAATATCAGGCTGATCCTCAGGAAGTAGCTCATCAGTGCCAAAGAGGTATGCATCCCAGGACAGCTTCACCTCAGGTCCTTTCATACAATCGATAGGGGGATAAGCCCTAATCAGACGGACCACCTCCTCTCATGGCAGGAAGAGAGGGAGCGTCACTAGCTCCCCTCCTATCAAGATCCTTGTGATAATGACCCAATCAACTAGCGTGATCGTCAGCTCGGCCACAAACATATGGAAGGTCATTGTCTAAGGATGAAACCTCTCCAAAAGGGCCATCACATAGGAGTAGTCCCCCCTCATGGTGGGGCAGGAAAGGAAATCCCTAAAGCCATCCTGCGCTAGGAGAATTCTCACCGCGTAGGGGAGACGGACGTAGAGCCGCTGCAAGCAAAACCACCCCCCTCAATATGTGAGTGAAGGCAGAGGTTTCATCGTTAAAACAGGATCATTAGAGCTATGAATAAAAATGCATCAATAGAAAGCACAAACCAAGAAAAGTGCATTACCTCACTGGCAATACCGAAGTTAGAAATTTGGGTGAATTGTTGATGGAGTACGTCGCTGCGAGCCTCGTCTCCATGCATCTCCAACCAATACCGCTTCTTCTACTCTACAGTACGCTTATTGGTGGAGCAATGCACCCAAATGAGGTGCTCGCCCCTACTACCATTGACCTCAAAAGAGCCAGCCCCAAAACCTTGATCAGCATCAGCTCATCGTCTGCATGGCATCCTGAAAATGAAAGGCATCAAACAACAATTGTTAGAGGATGACAGTAAGATACAAAAAGAAAAAAGATCAGGTTTGCCTTTGATAAAAATTGAGATACAAAGGAGCTAAGTATGCCCAATTTTCTTTCGAAATTTTCAAAAAAAAAAAAAGAGGGTACGCCCTGTCATTTAATTTCAAAAAATAAACATCATAAAAATTTGTTTCCTTGCATATATATGTATAAAAAAACACAACCAAAAAAAATCTATAAAATGTGCATATACGTGTGCACAAACAAAAAGGAAAAAATCCGGCAAAGGGCACCCACTACCGACCATTTCAAAAAAATCCGCATATATGTGCATGAGCATTCAAAATTTGAAAAAGGGGGAGGTGCCAAATGACAATCCTAAAACCCCCGCATTTTTTGTGATGAAAAAGCCACCATTTTCCCAAAATTTTCTCACTTTCTCGACCAAAAGTCCCTCAAGGAGTGCACATAAATCGGAAAAGGGATCGGAAGTGCATTTACAAAGAAATGACGTTTTTGCAAAAGCCCTAGTACATTGATAAATAAAAATCTGGAAAATTCAAAAAAGGGGTACAAATTGCTCAATTCTAAACAAAAATCCATGCAAACAACAAAAATTGCAATAGGGATCACAAATGACTACATTTTGCAAGAAAACTCATCACTCTATCATTTAGATACAAAAACCCGAGCTACATTGTGGGGTTAGAAATCAAGAATTTCAAAAGAAAATGCATTAAAAAAAATTTGTTACCTTGTGTGAAGAAAACCCTAAATCCGACAGAAAAATGAGTGACCAATCGGCAATGTCGACACCATCGTTATGTCGGAATGTGGATCGGATCGGCAGAGAAAGAGATAGAGTTCCGGGTTTGGTTTTGAGAGAGAAATGAGAGAAAAATATAAAAATTAGGGATTTTTCGACCCGCAGCCGCAACCTTAAGTGAACCAATTGGCTATGCATGCATACTATGCACGCATAGCTTATTTTCCACCAAAAACTGGCTATGAGAGCATAGTATGCACGCATAGTATAAAAATCAAAAAAAAAAAAAAAAAAAAGAGAAAAAGAAAAAATACATATAAACAAATATATATATATATATATATATATATATATATATATATATATATATATGACAAAACAAAAGTATGCACACATCTCAAAAGGAGGTTCGACATCCATTCGCTCCACCCTGGTAGTTGTGCTAAATTAAAGGTCGGGGATGATGAGTACGCTCAAAGACCTCGAACCCTACCTTGGGTAGGGGCACCTGTGCCGATCGAAGTGGGGCAATCATTGTCCCATGAGATTGGGCACAACCGTTGGATCTTCGCGTCTTTGCTTCACGTTAATCTTTAAGAATGGGTCAATCACCCTCCCGCTCGCGGGGCTGCTCTGTTCAATGCAAAACTTGAGCATCATGCATCATCAATCATACCATCAACACAGTCATGCCCAGTAATGTCACTAAGCACTTGGGGGCTGATGATTTCAAGCAACAAATGTTTACCCAATGTTCTGGGCCTTCGTCACTCCCCATGTTTCTACAAATTGATGTCAGTGGTTTGCATTGAATACTGTAGATCCGAGAGCATCGGCCTTAGGCCTCTTCGGATATCTCTTTTTTTGGCATATGATCATTAGTGATCGGATGCCAAAGAGGAGAATCTATAGACACCCAAAATTGGCCCAAAGCTTTGATCGACCCATACTTCGATAAAGGTGTACTTCTGAGCTTCCGAAAGTACTTCCTGGACCCATAGAACCCTTCCCGGACCCTTAGAACCCTTCCCGGACCCATAGAACCCTTCTCGGACCATTAGAGCCCTTCCAGGACCCATAGAACCCTTACCAGACCATCAAAACTACCAGACCATCAGAATCCATACTGAACCCATTGGACCCATACTGGACCAGGCCTAGGCCTCCAAGTCAACTTTTAAGATTTCTGGCAAAAGTTGGCTATGCATGCATAGTATGCACACATAGAGCAACTTCTGGCAAAAATTGGCTATGCGTGCATACAAACTATCTTTTCTCCAGAAGTGGACCCCAATATAGGCCCTAACATCTCAGATCTGGGCCTTGGATTTAAAGCATGTGTGCATACTATGCATGCATGCCTTAAAAACGTGCAATGTTGAAAGATTGCAGATTTGATTTTTGGGGTTTAACTTGTGGACTTTTTCGGTGTTTGGGGTGTATTTCTTTAGAACACTTATGCCCCTTTAGACCTTAGAAATCACCCATGTGTCATTCAAGTGATCGCCTCATCATCCACCATATAAACCCAATTCCCTCTTCTCCAAGCCCTAAAAATCCCCAAAAACATTAGATGGATACATTATCAAATTGCTAACCCTATTAGAGATTAAGAGCTTCCCCAATCACCCCTCACTCTATAAACCCCTCCTTGTTTAAGGACTTGAATATTCTCTAAGAGAGGAAACTCTATAAAAATAGCCCTCCACCTTTAAGCATTCCTCTTTGCCTAAGCCTTAAACCCTTAGCTCCCATCCCTCTCATACCATTGCACTCCTAACTTCATCACTCCCAAGCCTTGAAACCATAGCAAAGTTCTCTCTCTTGCCATCATTTCCCACTATCCTTCTTCCAAGCCTTAGCAATTAGGATTTTTCTTTAACCCATCGTGTCATCGGAAGCTCACCAAAGTTTGCATCCACTCGAAAATCCGGTGGCGGTGCTATAAGGGCCCAAGAGCTCTGGCTCTCCCCTCTTTTCCTCTACCGTCTCTTTTGCTTTTCCCTTATCTTAGGATTTAAGCCGTTACGCAGTCGAAATTTCAGTGATTGCGGAGAGCTCAATAGGATCTAAGTGCCTTCAGGCAAGGAGAAGTGTTGTTTATTTTTTTTTCCTTTTATTTTAGACTTGGCCATAGTAGAGACCGCTTATGAGCGGGCTAATCAGGTCCCTAACACCTTCTCGATTGGTAATCAAAGTCCCTACCTAGAGGCTTTGGCGTAGACCAATAATCTGGAGTCAAATCTAGACCTTCGGTGCATATGATATTGATTTAGGGTATCCTGGTACAATGTTGGCAGAATTCTAAAGTCAGCAGTGCAAATTTGGCAGAATTCTTGAAGGTCGTTTAAACGAGCCTCCAATTCGTTTAAATGAGGAGACTATAAAATTAGAAGGAATTATGGAGGCTGCAGACTTCCAAATTTAGATTTCAAGAGCTCGAGTTTGAGAGAAGTTCTTTTCAAGAGATAAGTTATCAGAGAGTTAACCATGGTTGTGTTTATGATTTTCTTCTCGATGAGCGGCTAATTTCTTAGCAAGTTAGGATGAGATGAAGCTAGAGTGAGGTAGTTTAACTCTTTAGTTTGTAATTTGAGTTTGTTTTAGTGAATATTTGATTATATGATTGTAGATTTATTCAAATAAATCAGGTTCTATCGTTTACTTTGAATTCTTTCTTCTTTATTCATCTTGTAGAGGATAAATTATTTTGATTTCAATATGCTTATCCAAGCTAGTGCTAGTAGTCTAATTTAGGAAATTCAAAGAATGGTTTTCATTGTTTTTCTTTAAATTATTTGAGTGAGTTACGAGCGGGTGAGATACTTTATGTCTACGATTCATAGATAGGGTATGTCAAACCGAGATAGTTTGTGATTCTAATTTATTATAAGTTTCTTCACAAAATTGTTAGAGCTTGTAGCCTAATGATTAGTTATATTCAAATAGAGGTTTGATTACAGATTAAAGAGAATTACTATAGAACTTTGGGGGATTCAAATTCCTAACTGCACTTCATTTTTTATTTTTTTCTATACTTTTGCTAACTGTTTCCATAACTTGAATCCGTTCGATACTCTTGTACTTATCACTAGCTTCAAACACTTGTGCACTTGCAAGGATTACCGATTTTAAAGACATCAGATGCCCACTAAAATTTTGTGAGCGCTACTAAAATCTCCCCTAATGTAACATCTGACGTGACAGTAAATGCTCTGTCATCAGTTATCTTGTCTTTTTTTATGCAATCAGTTATCTTCTCAGTCAGGGTAATATGGGTATTTAAAAGGGGTAGAAGAGTGAAACTCTTATTATTTTTTCAGTAAGCATGAATATCTAATAATTTAGGGTATACAAGCATCAATCTCTAACAAACTCCCTAGATGAAAGGGTTGATGCGAAAGAAAAACAAGGTGGATAAACAATACCTAATATTGTGAATGATACTAGTATTTACAGCCGAAGATTTTATCACAATACCTAATATTGTGAATGGTACTAGTATTTACAGCCGAAGATTTTATCTTCACAGTCGTAGGGTTTCACTATTAAAATCATTGACTGTATTGAATCTGATGATAAAGATTATTTTTCATCCCAATCTTTCACACAATAGATCTTGACATCATGGCCCACCTTTCAGGTTGTAATATGTTGATTCCATGTGGAACACATCTCCAAAAGTTACCTGAGAACCCTTCTTGTGATACACCATGATCACAACAACTTTTTGGGATTGTGCCACATGAATCAGGATATGACCATTAGATAGACGGGTTGTGACCTAATATATTATGTGGAAGCTTGGGATGAAAAATGATCTTCATCTTCCGATTCAAGGAAGTCAACAGTGTTAATAGCGATGGCTGCAAAGATTGAAACTTTGCTTGCAAATATCAATCCCCTATTTTGAGCTCAAGCAACTGAACGATCACTTTAGGACTCCCAATGTTAGGAGCGTTTCCTTGACGAGATTTTCATCTTTTCTTCAAAAATTTATGTACGAAATGTGATATTTTGAACAATTTGACAAGTGACTTGAGATTGGTCTTTCTTACATTTATCTATCAAACTCTTTTCCCCACTACAAAAAATAAGATTAGTAGCAGCTGCGAAAAACTGTCGCTATTAACCAAAAAACTACCACTAATACCCTTATCGGCAGTTTAGCGGCAGTTTTTGGTTGCCGCTAATAATCTTATTTTTTGTAGTGTTCGATGTGAAGTCCCACATCAAGTAAGGACTTTTCCTGACCCTAGGAGATAAGTAACAGCCTCCGCTCTCCTGTTATGATGCGTTGTGGCTGGGTACCGGGGCCCATGCAACGGGTCGGCCCATACCAAAAATAAAACCTTGAAGGGAAAGGGCTACTAGTAGGGACCAGGGAAGTCTGGAGGGACCAAGTGGAGTCACTCAAAGAGGATAATATTTTGACAAATGGTATTAGAGGTTACACCCGTTCTGGTCCTTGTTTATTTGATCTCAAAAGGCCCTATTTTCGTCTAAGTTTTTGTTCTTGTAATCTACAAGGGTCTATTTTGATTTTATCTTTGTTTTTTATTATCTAATTGCATAGTATGATTTGGTTATTTTGATTTACGAAGGCCTGATTTGACGTGGGCCTATGTTGTTTTGACCCTTAAAATTTTATTTTTATTTTTTGTTTTTCTTTATAATGACATACGAAATAGAACAGTCAAAATGTAGTACTTGTGCAACCTACATGCAGAGAGGAGCATACAAATAGGATTCATTTGTGGGATAACACATTAGAGGATAACTTTGGAGAATAAATTCCACACAATAAAACACTCACCTTTGTTAATATGGAGGAAGCAAAGATGTTGAACCACGCCCTCTTCCCCCAAAAGTGATAGTTGCGTAATGGATTGATCCTTATAATTGGAAAGCCATTATAATTCAAGAGGGCCGAACTCAATGTAATTTGTAACTTATAAATCAGTACATATGCTCTACTTTGTATGGATTGTAAATAAAGTATTTGAATATTCATTGGATCCAAAATGGGTAGTACTGTAATAAATCGTACTACAGATTGAGACATCACATATTTCACGGCAATCCGCCTCTTATGCAACTTTCGATCTCGTCCTTTAAAATTACAGGCAAAGGTTACTTTGAGGATTTTGGACAAATCAAATTTTATAACCAAGCGGTTGGAAAACTAGACTTGAAAAATTTTCCAAAAAAAACTTTATATGATTTTTTTTTAGTTTGACCATAGAAAGTAAAATAAAATTTTACTTTTCATAAGATTTGCCAAACAGTCCCAAAGCTGTGTTTGGAGTAGCTCTTTGCCAACTCCCTGCCAAAGCTGTATACACTTGCTTTAGTAGCCTCTCTTCTTGTTATTTGCAAAGTAGCTTTTACCTGCTCTAATAGCTACCCCTTTACTAGATCAAATAGCATTAGCTTTGGCAAGAAGTGAGCAGAGTGCAGGGGAGAATTGTTGGACCTGTTAAGTAAGTATCAGGAATTTATCCAAGGGAAAAGGAACCTGTTAAAACAGGTAAATTCAGCTCTGACAGGAAGCTTGCAAAGAGCTATATCAAACACTACCTGTATTTGATGGAGGTTAGTAGCAGCCCCTAAAAGTAAGCCCTCAACAATGTTATGTTCGGTGTAACATAGCTCCACCTAATAATCCTGAAATGTAATAATTATTGCGTGTGTCGTAGATTCAATTAGATCCACAATTTTCTCGAAGCCATTATTTTCAAGTAACAAAAGCCAAAACTGAAGGCAGAATTCAAAAGGCATAATACACCATTCTTGGAATGAAAATCAAAACCGATCTCAAAAATTAGCATAGCAAAATGGTTTTTAAATCATCTCACCCCATTAATAGTTTACGATGTGAGTGATCCGCACTGTCATAATGATAGATCAGAGGTTGAAGTGCAATGGGCCTACAATTCGTGTTTTAGGGAGATTTAAATCATCCGATCTGTGCATTATAATATAAACCATTATTTTTTAGTTTTAATAATTGATATTAAAGTTCATCAATCGGATGATTCACATCCATTCACAGGCATGTTTCTTCAGGTTGAGATATGTTCCAATGTAAATTACCACTTGGACAATCTAGATTGATTATAGATGTGTGCTTCATGACATAATAATAAACTAGTTACCGAGATTAAAAAATCTAGTTTTAATAGTGTAAGAACATTTAAACACCATTTTGGTTTTTAAATGTCGGTAAGGACCAATTATCCCAAAAAACATATAGAAAGCATGACAACACCTAAGAGAGCCACTCATGCTCATTGTGCCTGCATTACAAGGAAGTATTTGCAGCCAAAGATTCTATGTTGGTAGCTAGGGCTAGGGGTTTCAACTTTTAAAACTATTAATTGTCTTGAATTAGACGATGATCATTTTCCATCCCAATCTTCCACACAATGGATCTAGATATCATGGCCAACCTATCAATTGGTCAATCGTTGATTCCACGTAGAACACATCCCCAATAGTAACTTGAGAACCGTTCTTGAGAAAACTTCATTCATTCCTTGATATTATTCACTCGATTTCTTTTTGTTACAGCCCTAATACAGATGGTGAGAGATATATATCTCTCAAGGAGCAGATTTTATCCAGTGTTGAGCCCACATATACTAATATCCCCCCTCAAGGTGATGGTGTCTCAAGAACCATCAGCTTGTGTTTCAAATCTTTGAATCGAGCCGTTGAAAGGGGCTTTGTAAATATGTCAGCCAGTTGATCAACTAAGGAGATGTGCCATACCTGAAGTTCCTTCTTTAACACTTTTTCACGAACAAAGTGGTAATCTACCTCAATATGCTTTGTCCGTGCATGAAAAATCGGATTGGACGCAAGAGAGATGGCAGAGATGTTATCGCACCACAAGATTGGCATTGGTCGGCCGTTAACATGTAAATCAGTGAGAAGTTGTTTTAGCCATGAAATTTCCGCAGCCGTGTGTGCCAATGCGCGATATTTGACTTCGGTGGAGGATCGAGCGACGCTGGACTGCTTTTTCGCACACCAGGAAACAATATTAGGGCCAAGAAATATACAAAAACCCGTCGTCGAACACTAATCGTGTTGGTCTCCGGCCCAATCAGAATCAGAGTACCCAATGATATCAAGAGGACCTCCAGAAAGAACAAGACCATGGTTGAGTGTTTCTTTGACATACCGAATAATTCTTTTCACAGCAGTAAAGTGTTTATTAAGGGGCTTGTTCATGTGTTGACATGCACTATTAACAGCAAAAGAGAGTTCTGGCCTGATAATTGTCAAGTATTGACGAGCGCCAACTAAGCTGTGGTATAGGGTGGCATCGGCAAAAGCACAATCCTCATCAGGTTTTATTGTGGATTTGGTGGAAATTGGGCTGAAATATGGTTTGCAATCGACCATAGAAGCGCCGTTGGAGTATTTCTTGTGCGTACTTACTCTGTGTAAGTCAAATGGAGGAATTGTAGCGTTTGACTTCTATTCCCAAGAAGTAGTTGAGATGACCCAAGTCTTTGATGCTAAACTGTTTTCCAAGGTCAGAGATGAACTGAGTAATGAACGTATGGTCATTGCCCATAACCAAAATGTCATCGACGTACACTAAGACAATTGTAATACGTGTGTAGGAGAATTGAACAAAGAGAGACATTTCAGCCATACTCATGTGGAATCCTTGACCCTTGAGGTAATTTGATAAAGTAGCAAACCATGCCCGCAGGGATTGTTTGAGCCCATAAATGGCTTTTCGCAATTTGTGAACATAGTTTGGATGACTGGGGTCAATATAATCGGGTGGTTGGCTCATGTGAACATCTTCTTCAAGTCTGCCATGTAGAAAGGCATTTGACACATCAAGTTGACGGATGACCAAGTTGTAGTGGAGTGCCATCAAAAGAACAACCCGAATTGTCGGATGTTTAGCAATCGGGCTAAATGTTTTTGCATAGTCAATCCCATATTCTTGGTTGTATCCTTTCGCTACTAATCGGGCTTTGGAGCTAGCAATTGACCCGTCGGCATGAGTCTTAACTTTGAAAATCCACTTACACTCGATCAATTTTCGGTGTAAGTGGATTTTCAAAGTTAAATTCGGTACCAATTGCCATGTGCCATGTTGCACAAGGGCATTAAATTCTGAGGCCATAGCAGCGAGCCATTCAGGTGATTTGGATGCTTGAAGATAAGTACGAGGTTCAGCTGAGATGTTGGGGCCTTGGGTGTGTAAAGTAAAAATTTCCTTTTTTTTGGTGATCCCACTTCGAGACCGAGTTTGCATATGATGACGGTTTGAGAGTGGTTGGGAAACAAGTTGTTTTTTGTCACTACAAGGCTGCTGAGAGATTGGAACAGGGAAGGTTGGAGGTAATTGATTTGTGGTATTGAAATCAGATTGAGAGAGTGGGCTAGTAGTAGGTGGAGGAGCAATTTGTGGTGTGGAGATTGGTAAATCAATGGGCAATGGAGAGGATGAGATGGGTGAGTTGGGTGCTGGGGATGATAGTACTTGAGGACTGGTTGGGTGAATGAGTGATGGATTATGGATAAGAGGCATAGTGACAGTGGAAGAAGCAGGATGCATTGGAGAAATAGGAGCGAAGTGGTTATCGGAGAAGGTTTGAAAGGGAAACTCATGTTCAAAGAAAGAGAGATGTCGGGAGATAAAGACTTGATCAGTTGAGATGTCGAGGCATCTATAACCCTTCTGAAATGTAGAATAGCTTATGAAACAACATTTCTTGGGCCTAGGTTATAGTTTACTGCTTGAGTAGGGTCTCATCCAAGGATAGCAGCAACATCCAAATGTTCGTAAAATGGTATAATCAAGGGTTGTGTTGAAAAAAATTTCAAATGGAGTTTTATTATCAATGGTAGGGTTGGGTAAGCGGTTGATGAGAAAAGCAACTGTGTATAAGGCATCCATCCAATATGATGAAGGCATGGAGGTCGTGTACAACAAGGTGACAGTGGTGTCAATTAGGTGCCTATGTTTTCGCTTGGCAACGCCATTCTACTCTGGCATGTGAGGACATGAACACTAATGGAGAATGCTACTGGCAGTGAATAGCGAGAGCATATTTTTATTTAAATTGATTCTCAATCAGATTTTTTAAGTGTATAAATGATTGATACACATTAGACTTAGCATAAAGAGGATATATCCAACAGAATCTAGAAAAATCATCTACATAGAGAACATAATATCAGTAGCCTTTAAATGATGTAATGGAAGATGGGCCCCAAACATCAGCATGTATTAGATTTAGTGGATAATGCAAAGTAGAGCTAGACAATTCAACGGGAGTTTATGAGCTTTCCCGACATTACATGCTTCACAGTGAATAGAATTTGAAGTAGTAACAGAAATATGAAATTTAGAGACTAATAAACGAAATATGGAAGATGGCGGGTGACCTAAGCGAATATGCCATGTAGCAACGGATTGCCGAGACGATAGAAGAGCCATGGATGATGATGTGGTGAAGACCGATGAATGAATTGGATAGAGGCCATCTTTGCTACTGCCCTGCATGAGTGTCCTCCTCGAGCCTTTGTCCTAGATCAGGAAACCAGAAGAATCAAAGGAAAGGATACAATTGTTATCTTGGGTAAACTTGTGCACAAATAAGAGATTCGTGGACAGCTGAGGTACATGAAGTATATTATTCAAAACAAACTTCCTAGATGGTGAAGAGAGTGATCCTGATCCAGTATTAGATATGGGTAGAGAATTGCCATTACCAACAGTGACGCGGTCAGCACCTTGATAAGGAGAGTGAATAGAGAGTCGGGAGATATCGGAAGTTATGTGATTGCTCGCTCCACTGTCAATATACCAATTGGTGTCGGGGGGGTTATGATGGGCAACATAGGCTTGGTGATTGGGTGGTGGGGATGGTCCGGGATATGGAGCATCAAACCTGTACCAACAGCGGGAGGTGGGATGATTAGTCCGACCACATATGAGGCAAAATTTGCGAGTAGCTCCAGATTAAGAAAAGGAGGAGGTTGGGGCAGAAAATTGTTGATGTTGATTCCAGTAGCCACGACTGCCGAATCGTCCACCATTGTGGCCTCTGTGATCGCGACCACGACTTCCATTGCGATGGTATCCTCAGCCACCGCGGGAGGGAGATGGAGCCTCAGGGTTTGGATTTTGCGTAGCAACGAGTGCGGTGTTCGATTCAGTGGGCTCAGATTCATCAGACTCTAACTCGAGATTGAGATCTTCACTAAAGAGTAGAGAGAAAAATTCATCCAAATTCATGGGAGTGAGTCACATACGAACTGATGTTTTGACGGAGTTGTACACTTTGGAGAGTCCATTGAGAGTATAAAGGATCACATCTTCATCATCAATCGGCGAGGAAGCTGCGACGAAAGCTTGAACTTTCTCAATATACTCTTTCATAGAGGATTTACCCTTCTTAAGTTATTGAAGCTGTGATTTCTTCTGCATGATGTGTGATCTTGATGGATTGTTGAGCTTTCAAGGGCTTCAAATAGAGAATGGGAGGCTTTGATGGAAATAACATAGAGCAAAATGGATGAAGTAATGGTGGCATGAATAGCACTCACCAGCAGCTGATCAATTTGAATCCATTGAGTACATTGGGGATTTGGGGAGTCCTTACTAGACGAATCAATAATGGTGGCCGAGGGACATTGATCGGGTTTATCGACATATGATAGAAAGTCGGTGGCGCATAGAACATTCCGGATCTGGAACTTTCATGCCCGGTGAGTGGTTGCATCAAGCTTGATTGTAACTAGCGCATGGAGATTGGAGAGAAGAAATTGTAAGTTTTGAGGGTAGAGATGTCATAGCTCAGGATCGAAAATTTGGAGTGAAGGGAGCCCGTTGGAGTTCAGAGGACATTTGACCGTCTGACAGGTAGGCCATAATCTCAAGATCTAACGTGACAAAGATTGGAACAAAAAACAACGAGCATCATCTTCTTATTCAAGGCAGATTTTAACACAAAAACCCCGCCTATGTAGACCGAATCTTCTGCTACAAATATCACTGCCTAAAGGTGATTTTCATACATTTATTTCAATATAAAAATACTCGTAATAGTGCCATTATAAATTACAGAGTTTTTTTTTTTTACGTAACAGCTTTGCCTCCCAATAGTAAATACTCACTAGTAAAAATTGTAATAAGTGACCTGACCCAAGTGACTCGTGCCACTTTTGGGGTTATGCTCACGCGTATGTCGTCAATATGTTTGTCTGGTGACATCATGTAATATCCAACATGGTATAGAGAGAAGTCTATGAGTTGCGATTGACCTTTTCATGCATCGGCACATTTTGAATGGGGACGGCGAAATGTTACACTCATGTAAGTTCAAAATCGGGGCAGAAATCTAAGCCCAGAATCGGACAATATTATTGATATGTGGGTCAAGGTCATCACAGAATGATTTCAAAGTTGATGACTGCTCTTCTATAAGGTGGGGATTTGTAATATCTCACATCGGATATATCTGAAAGTCTGAAGCCTGAGCTATAAGGTGCAACTGGTCATTTCATATAACGATGCATTTTGGTGGGAAAGGCGGAACGTACCACTCATGCCATGAACAAAAATGAGGCAGAGACCTAAGCCCAGAATCGGACAATAGCGTTGATATATGGTATTGAAGAGTGGAGGAAAAATGGTCGCCATATCTAATCCCATTCAATCGAAGGCTATAAAAAATTATGATGGTGATAGCTATTGACATCTTTGAATGAAATGATAGAAAATCAGTTTTCATCCTAATCTTCCACACCATTGATTTTGAGAAAATGGGCATGCCATAAGAAAACACACATATTAATTGCCTATGGCTACATCTCAAATAGGGGCAATGATCACGTCCAACCAAGTTGAATCAAATTTCGAGTCCAACCACATTTGTAGTCGTGGAAATGGGAGAATAATCTTGACTTTTATGATTTTCACTTTTATAAGATGACGTGTAGTCAAGATTCTCCTATTTCCGAGGGCAACAGAAGTGTTTGAACTTGAAATTCGGTTAAACTTAGTTGGACAATTACTCGAGTAATAAGATCGTTGCCACTTGGCACTTGGTTTGGCTGATTTACATCAAAGAAGAGGAAGAAAAAAACCTAAAGCCCAAATATGGTTTTACACTCATTTTCTGTTTAGATGAATCCAAATTAAAGATCAAAGGGGAAGAGCACATCAATCTCTGCAATTAGGTTTTGATAAATAAAAAATTGAGGAATTTTAGGTACATATAATAAATAAAAAGGGTAAGAGCACCTCAATCTCTCATTTTCTGTTTACTGTGATGTGATTTGTGAGGGGGTGTCAGTGTTAAGCGGTTAGCATGGGAGTGGTGAGTTGTAGCAGTAACATGAGAGTAAGAAGGAGATGGATAATGATATTCGTTTTGCAGAGCACATGTGGGTAGAGTGAGCGAGAGGGGTAAGTTACCAGCATCAAGAGGGGATTAGGATCCCTGAAGAAGATGCGTGTGGAAAGCGGGTTTTGGTGCCTAAGCTTTTGGCGACGGATTTTAACTTGGGTACACGTCTAAAACCCTTCAAAACCATCCCTCGGATGAATTGATGGAGATCATTTTTCATCCTAATTTATACAAAATAGATCTTGAGATTATAGCGCATCTATAAGCCGGTCACTTTTTTATTTTATCGGTTACAACTCTCAAATAAATGGCCCTTGAATCATATGATACACATTACATGCAAACGTGAATTTAGGTCATTATTGGTGATCTATGACACATGAAATAAAAAAATTGATCGTCTGATGGGTGTATTATGAGCTCAAGATCTATTGTGTTGAATATCTAGGCGAAAAACAGTCTCCATCATATGATCTAAAGCAATTAATGATTTTCTAGGGGTCTAAAATATAATGCATGAGCTCGAACAGTGGTACCCGTTTAATTTTGTGTTTAGTGTGCGAAAGCAGCCCTCTTAATAAACAGGAGTGTTAAAAAGTCAATATTTTGCCTATTAAATGTGTAAATTAATCACATTTTATCCTTGGCAAAATAGGTAACTACAAGTAATATTTTTTAAATGCATTACCTAGTGTCCTAGCACCTACCCTTCGACTCCATTTAACTGTAACCACATTACAATGAAGTGAACCTCGCCTTAGACACCATCAAGGTATCAAGGTATCAAGTATCGATATCGGCTATATGTATCGACTTTTCGGCAAACTGATACGTATCGATACCAATATATATTAGGTATCAACTCGGATATCGGTATCCATATTGGCCGATACTAGCCATATCGGCTAATACGTATCGGGTATCGGCCGATACAGAACCCGTATCAGTTGATACCCCACAATTTTTTTAATTTGTTTTTTTTTTTAAATATACCAATACAACTCGGTATCGGTATATAGAAGTGGATTCATGGATAGAATTGAATATTAACTACAACGGAATTGATATGTACAAATGGATTTCACATGTAGGTTCATATTAATTCACTCTACTGGTACTTTTTTTATCATCAGCATTTCCAGCCCAATCGGCATCAGAATAGCTTGCAACAGAGGAAAAGGTGTCAAAAGGGTACTTGTGACAGCCCGGATTTCGGCACCCCGAAACCCATGCCATCAGCACGATCATCTTGACCGTGCCCCTTAGCTATGCATGGGACATTGGTATATCAAGCAACGAATTGAATTGAAATAGTAAATGAAGCTGCGGAATTAAATTACTATATGAGCATTTCTCAAAATACAGTTCTACCCTCATGCCTCTACATGAACGGAGAACCGATCCGAACCATCGATGATAGTTAATCATCACGGATGGTTCGCCCAAAAGAATTATCCCAAATCTATGTATATACATTGTTTAATCAAAACAAGGCTTGATATACCAAGCCGTACAAAAATCTCTCAAAAACCCTCAAAGCTACACAACAGAGTCCTCTAGAAGAAATCCTCAGGAGGTGGCTCCAACTCGTCACCAGGTGCTAGGTCCGAGTCACCGGGGTCAGCTGAAGCCTCGGTAGCTGCTAGTAGTGGACCTGCGACATATAGTCTATAGGGTGAGCTACATCCTAACTCAATAGGGGACAGAACATAGTTGAACATATAAATTATCACTCACATATATTCCATGATATGTCATGCATGATGTGTCTATGCAGTTACTAATGAAAAACAGTTGAAAAGTATCACGTTTTACTGGTAGTTTACTCATGTCTTTTACTTATTCGTGAATGATGCTGAAAAGGCCTAAAGCAAAACTTAAACTTTCAACTTAAGTAATCCCCGAGCAATATAGCATCGAGCCCTGATGAGATACCAATCATCGTCATCTATATAGAGAGTTTTAAACGTATTCCCTGGGAATACAAATAGTACCCAAGCCCCTTTCCCCTGGGGATTGGTAGCGGGGTTTCAGTTTTCTCAGCTCAACACCCCTGGGGTGTGCTTACTGTGTACAGATAAGCCTCCGCACTGGCCTACGGTTTTGCCGCCGTATCGATCACGGATATCCTGCCGTGTCAGTCGTGGATATCCCGCCACGTCGGTGGGGTACCCTATCAAACCTCAAATAACAAAAGTATCAGGTGCTTTACATATAATTATTCACCGTGTAATTGTGCTATCTTATATCAATTAAGCCCTATCAAACATGATTCAATCTTGGATACATCCCTGGGATGTATCCATTCACTTGCATCACACCTGATGCTCTTATCTCTTTACTTCCTCATCCCCTGGGGATGGCTCATTATAATTACTCTTATTGATGTCACACACACACACACTTTTTCACAAACTCTTAAGCAATAAAAATATTTTGAATTGAATTCTATATCACTACATACATGCTCTTGCAAAATAAAGTACATGTTCAAGGTGTTCCCTACCTCAAGTCTCTGTCTGATCATGCATCAAGGTCCCACGTGGCTCCTTGTGCCCAAGCTCACACGTACCACCTATGGTACCACATAACGTGTGAAACACATCACTAAAGATGTAATAAAGAAGGTCCAAGACCCTCCAGGAATCTTAAAGTCAAACTCAAAAGTCAACAAAAATGGGCACAGTCGATTAATCGAACTCCAAAATCGATTAATCGAAATTCAATATCGATTAATCGATTCTCAAATCGATTAATCGAGATTCCCATTCGATTAATCGAATTCCCATTCGATTAATCGAAATTCTCCATTCTATCTAGTAGATTCTCAATTCGAGTAATCGAGTTCCCAAAATTGATTAATCGATCCCAAATCGATTAATCGAAATTCTAAATCGATTAATCAAACTCTCATTTCGATTAGTCGATTTCTCCATCCTCTTTTCTTTCCTCCACTGGGGTTCACTGGAGGTTCCCAGTCGATTAATCGATACCCAAATCGATTAATCAAAATTCAAAGTCGATTAATCGAAACTCGATTCGATTAATCGAGATCGAGGTCCTCTGACTTTTCAACTTCTTGGCCAAAATCGAGTAATCGAAACTCAATTTCAATTAATCGAAATGGCCAGATTCGGCCCCCTTTTGGCTGTTCTTCCCAATCTTTTTCCCTTCCTTTTTCCTTCATTTTTCTAAGGATAAAGGCTTAGAATCTAACCACAATCTAACCTTTTAATCTATGCATTTAAACTACAATAATTTTACCTTCAATCAATCTCCAATTGATTTAAATCAAGTGGTTGGAAAGGCTAGGGTTCCAGCTTTGGCTTGAACGGATCCTTCGCGTTGAATCGGTCTTTTTAATGCTTGAATCCCCCTTCCAATCACTCACAATAACTCCTTGTTCAACCCTCTTTACTCCTCTCTCTCTCTTCTTTACTTCTCTCTCAACAACCTAAAATACAGATTTTGGGTTATTAAACCCTTTTATCTCTCCTCTCACTTGTGTGTTGAGCACATGTACTGCGATAGGTGTATGTGACTTTGCATTTACATCACACACCACACAGTCAGTCAAACTATCACATCTCATCCGTTCATCACACTCTATGCTAACTATTGAACTCCTAATTGGTCAAACCTGTGACCAATCGGGCACGAATCTCGAGGTCACTGTTTAACGTGATTTTTTTTGGGATATTACAGTACCAAAGACCCAGCTCAACGGAATCATTCACATAACGGATTATACGCTTGACACATTTCAAATAAGATTCACGGAGAGACACCTAGAAGTGAGCAAACATACCGACGCTAAACGCAAAATCTAGGTGAGTGGCAGTTAAATAGAGAAGACTCACTATCATACTGCGATAAAGAGCATTATTCATCCCAACTCCCGAGACTTCCTTTGTGAGTTTAGATGTTGTGCTCATGGGAGTCCGAGCATGTTTAGTGTGCTCAAGCCCAAATTTCTTAACAAGCTCATGAGCATGCTTGGATTGAGAGATAAATATGCCTGAAATACTCTACTTAACTTGCAACCCAAGAAAGCACGTAAGCTCACCAAGAAAATTCATTTCAAATTTAGATTTCATGAGATTTGAGAACCAATTAATCTTGGGCTCATGTGTGGATCCAAACACAATATCATCAACATAGATTTGAGCCACAATTAAAACAACCTTTTCCCTTAGTATGAAAAGGGTTTTGTCAACTCCTCTCTTAAAACCATTTGACACCAAGAACTTCGTCAACCGTTCATTCCATGCTCGAGGGACTTGTTTTGTACACATGTGACGGTCTTCAAAACCTTTAGGTTGTTCGACGAACACTTCCTCTTCCAAAAAATCATTAAGAAACACACTTTAATATCCATTTGAAACAATTTGAACCCTAGGTTATAAGCTATAGCAAACATGATGCGAATGGTTTCAAATCTACCCACGGGAGCAAAGGTTTCATGAAAGTCAATACCCTCAACATATGTATAGCCTTGAGCAACAAGACGGGCCTTATTTCTGATGACATTTCCTTTCTCGTTCATCTTACTTTTTAATATCCACTTTGTACCAATAACATGGATGCTAGAAGGTTGGGGAACAAAGTCTCAAACATCATTCCTAAAAAATTGAAGTAACTCATCTTGCATGGCAATGATTCATTTTTCATCAAGGAGAGTTTCCTTCACATTTTTAGGCTCTAAGGAAGATGTGTAACACACATTACAGATGACATTAGCTACCTGCTTCAAACTACATCTAGTCTTTAAGCCAACACTTGGATCACCTAAGATATCACTCAAAGAGTTACTTCTAATATCCCTAGCATACATAAGGTGCTTCTTTTTTACAAAAGTCGGTTCCTCAATAATAGGAGTAGGGGGATCACTACTCTCTACAATTGGTTGACTCTCTTCAATGAATAAAGGGAAGTCTACCAATGTCAAAAGCAACGGGAGAAATTGGACTATCATCTCCATCATTGACAACATGAGAGTTACCAAAAAGGTCATCAATGCCCACATTGTACTTCATCATAGTCTGAGTTCTTAAGTTGAAGACTCGAAAAGCTCGACTATTTTGAGAATAACCAAGAAAAATTATGGAGTCGCTCTTGGGATCAAATTTCACTAGGTTTTCACAATCATTTAGAATATTGACTACCAAAGGCACAAAAGTGACTCACTTTGGGCTTCTTGTCATTCCAAATTTCATAGGGTGTTTCAATAGTATTTGAACATAGATACACCTATTTGAGATATGACAAACTGTGGAAACAACTTCAACCCAAAAATGTTTAGCCAAACCTTTATCATTCAACATTACACGGGTCATCTCTTGAAGCACTCGATTTTTGCGTTCGACCACCCTATTTTGCTGAGGAGTGTGATGAGAGGAAAATTCTTGCATAATCCCCAAAAATGATAAAACTCATCAAACTTTGAGTTGCTAAGATCACCACCTCTATCACTCCGACTACGTTTGACATTGACCCCTTTGTCCACTTGGCATCATCTAGCTATGACGACATATTCATCAAAGGCTCCTGATTTTTCTCTCAAGAAGGCAACCCATGTATATCGAGAAAAATCATGAATCATAACTAAGATGTATTTTTTACCCCCGTTACTGCTAACTTTCATAGGTCCAACAAGATCAAAATGAATAAGGTCAAGAGCCTGAGAGGTAGCCATACCAAAAAGTTTCTTGTGAGAAGCTTGAGTTTGCTTGCCCAATTGACAGGCACCACAACCAGGGTCAAAAAAATTTCTCGATTTCGGAAGACCTTTGACAATTTTATCATTAACAATCTTCACAAAATCCTTAATGTTCATGTGACCTAGACGATAGTGCCACAAGTCAAGCTCATCAACCGAAGCCAACAAATAGGAGAGATCAAATTTCACATGAAAAGTATAACAATTATCTGAAGTTTTGATTCCACTTAAAAAGGCATTTCCATTCTTATCTAACACAGTACACCCTGCCTGAGTAAAAGAGATATTCATCCCTTCATCACAAAGTTGACTGATGCTAATAAGATTAGTTGTTAGCCCATCAACATACAACACCTCAGAGAGCTTAGGACATCCTGGAGCATCAACAACTCCTTTCCCAACAATCTTGGAACTGCCCCCATTTCCAAATGTGACAGAGTTAGAATCACATTTCTCAAGAAAAGAAAAATATGACTTGTTTCCAATTATATGTTTTGAGCACCCACTGTTTAAAAACCACTTAGAAGGCTCAAAGGCTTGTAAAGCAGTGTGAGCCACCAAAGCATTAACAATATTTTTCCTCACCTATTGTCACTCCATTAAATTACCAAGAGCCCTCAATTGATATATAACTATATTATCATGCTTTTAGTTAAAAAGGTCCACTTTCCTTACAGGACATGCGAGATTTATGTGTCCTCTTCTATTACAATAGAAACAAATTGTGCCCTTTTTGCTATTAGCCATTTGAGGAAACAAGGGGTTAGGTAAGAAAGGAAGTAGATTGAATAAATTTTCACTGCTTCTAGTACCAGGGGGTTTTGGAGCATATTTCATGGTTTCTTTTCCTTTGTTCCCTGAAGTAAAGTATTTGAAATTAGTAAAACCCAACCCGGTCTTATCATTCCAACCTCTATTAGCATCCCATGCGCATTGAGTGTCCACCCTAGTATTCTTCAATTTTCTAGGTGACCCTGACATTTGAAAGCTCCTTCTTGAGCTTTTCATTTTCAATACAAAGGGAATTATATTTTGAGCAATACGCAGTTCCTTTAAATTCTAAAAACTTAACATTGTCCCTTGAGCTTTTCACATCATTTTCCAAACTACAGACATTTCCAATCAAAATATTACACAACATTTTTCACAACATAAGTGGATGTTAGTAAGGATATTTCTTTGATTAACTTTATCTTATCTTTATTCAACTGAACACTTTCAAGATAAAGTTCATCATAAGCATTATTGAAGTTCAATTCATCTATCTCTTCATCCTAAATAGTAAATATATTATCTTTAGTCTCCTCATGAATGGTGGCAACTGATCAGTCACATAATTTACTATTTTATCACCCTTAACTTAGTAATGCTAAACTTTAGTTTGCTACTAACGAGATGATATACAGATATTTAGAACAAATAGCATAATAGAGTTAAAGTGATGATCTTTGCCAAAATAAACTCAAAATGCACTAAGAAACACGATCGTATGTAAATACGATTCAAATGTAGTAAGAACCAGTCTGAAAGCTGAAGGAAGAGAGAGTTTACGTCCAATCGTAATCTCAAACGAATGAAACAGAAGAAAGAAAGAAGAAAACATATTCACGATTCTTCAAAAAATGCTTAAAGACTTGAAGACACAAAGCGGAGATACGATCGTGCGTAAGAACGAAAGAAAGAGAAATCGTACTGAAAGAGATATAATCGTAATTACGATTGTATATTATTAAAGCTCCTGCTGTTGTTGATTACGTGAGAACTACACCGCCATGCACAAAATTAAAAGATCACTTAAATTATAAGTCTAGCAACCCACGGATCTGAGAAGATTGGTGAAAGACTCCTAAAGATCTCTGCTACTATAAAAGAGGAACAAGCCCTGCGCACATCTACCATCCAAAGTAAGGAAGATTATGATTAGAAGTTTAGTTTTATTAGGAAACTTTTATTCCTAGTAGTTTACTTTTATTATAATTGGAATAATGTAAACCGACCCCTTATGATCTATAAAGAAGAGGGCTCAGCGTAGGAGAAAAACTTATCAAAGGAACTTTCAGCTTCAATTGACGACTGAGGTTGAGTTTTCTTCCAATCACCTTAGTTTAGAGTAGTTTAGATATCCAAGGAATATTCAGCATCAACTGACAACTGAGGTTGGAATTATGGAAGATCACCCTATAGTAGTTTTTATCAAGTAAAATAGTCCACAGATTTCCTAAAGTCTTGCCTGACAACTAAGACCAAAGAGTCTAAAAGATCAACCCTTTGGATAGTTATACTTTGCTTTCTAGTTTAGATTTACTTTTATTGCATTTTACTACTTTGTAAATAGCTAAGAATTCTTGATTTTAATTGACGACTAAAGTCTTGAATTTGTATATTAGTTTAACGATTTTTATTTTCCATCTTCAGTTTTCTTGAGTTTAATTGACGCCCAAATTTTTGAAAGATTGTTGATTAGTATAAATCTGTGTTGAATTGTTTTTTATTGACGCCCAAATTATAGAGGACTGAGATACAGTGTAATGGTATTTTACTTTTGTAAACATCTGAGAACTGAAGGATTGTGATTGACGACCATAATCTGGAAGTAGGAGGATTTAGATTTACTTTTCTCGTAATTAGTTTAACAATCATTCTTTTATTCATATTTCTCAACCTTTGAAAGACATAAAAGTTTTCATAAGAAGAAGAAGAAAAAAGAAAGTTTGACCCTCCCTGTGGGAACAATCCCATACTAGTGCTACAATTTTCATTGTGCGCATGCAATAGGTTGAGGCTAAGTACAATTAAAGTCATATCATGTTTTTGGCATCACTGCTAGGGAAGCGATAATTTTATTTTTATTTTTTTCTTTCTTTCTGAAACCCAATATTTGTCTTTTACCTTTTTTTTCTTTATATTTTTACTTTCTTTAATCACTTCTTAATCTTTTATAGGTTTATTCGAAGCAACTTAAAGGTTTCGACACTTCTTCTGATAATAGAAGCTAGACGCTCAGATTTATTTTTTCTCCTTACTTTCTAAAATAAAAATTAGGAAAAATTAAAAACACAAAAATATATACATTTCTAGTGTATACATCACACTCGATCTCGAAGTCTAAAATTCTTCCAAGTGTGATCCAGAAATTGAAAGGACTCTCTTGCACAATCTAGCATCTAACCGATCATCAAGAAGAGAAACCCAAACCATGGCTGGCAATCCCCCTATTTAGGGACACTTCAGCCCAGTTACTTTGATTGTGCCCTCTTGTATAGTTATACCAGAGGTAGCGACTGGTCCAAATTATGAGATCAAGCTCAATACACTTCAAGTATTACCCACTTTTCATGGGCTTCATCGAGAGGATCCCTATCAACACCTAAGGAATTTTATAGAACTTTTGTACTATGTTACAATTGTCAGCAACTAATGATGAGGTTGTTAAATTATGATTGTTTCCATTTTCTCTCAAAGATAGAGCCAAGGCGTGGCTATTCTCGTTGCCCACTAGAAGTATTACCACCTGTGATGGACTACAGTCTAAGTTTTTGAACGAGTACTTTATGATTGATAAAACTAATCAGATTCGCCATACAATTCAGGACTTTAGGCAATTTCCTGGAGAATTATTCCATGAGAGTTGGGAATGCATGAAGGATTTACTAAGAAAATGTCCTAATCATGACATGTCAAACTAGTCAATTGCACAAGGTTTTTATCAAGGGTCAACTGAGACCAACCAGTTTATAGTTGATGTCGTAAGTGGAGGAGCCTTTATGGCTCAGAATGGCAAGCAATTTAGAATTTATTTGAGAAATTGGCTAACAATTCAAAGCAAAAACAGGCTTTGCTAAGATCTGACCCAGATGTGATTCGCCACACCCCACTCGCGAGGGGTGATATTTACAATATTAGCAAGGACAAAGTAAAAAAGGACGATGACATGAGTGCTAAGGTTGCAACGTTGGAGCAACAAATAACATCATTAATGATTGCCAAACCAAGCACTCCGAAAAATTCTATAGCTTCTTGTTCAAATTGCCAGTACTTAACCTATGCTGAGAGCCCAGCTGCGCCATTATACTTAGATGCGGTGGAAAAAGAACAAGTTATGGCATTCCAGAGGGGAGATTTCGGGAATACATACAACCAGTCGTGGAGGAATCACCCGGTATTTAAGTATGGTTCCACGAGGGGAGTACATACATACCTCCCTTGCATTTCCTCTTTTCACTTCAGAAACCCTGTCTGTATTCCATTTATTATTTCGAAATTAGGGTTTGGGGATTAGCAACAAGCAAGGTGACAACTCTCACTCTCAAACGGATGGGTTTCTTTTAGAAATTCTGATTCGGCATGGGAAATTTATGGATTATTGATTAATGTTCCTTTACTATTGCAGGTGAAAAATTACACCATGCCGAGATCGAAGGACAAGCGGCAGAGGGAGGAGGAAGAAGAGGAAGGTAATATCTCCGATCATTCTCCACTCCTGAGGCACATCGCACGGGCTGCTGCCCTCATTGTTAAATAAAAAATAGCAGACCCTCCTAAGAAAATATCTAAATCCTCTGGGATAGTTATTAGAGAATTACCCGAAGGGGGAAAGGAGATTGAAAAAGAAATTATATCTGCTCCTAAAAAGGGCAAACAAATAGATAAGGTAAAAAGTCAACATCCACCGAAAGAACATTGGATCGGCCCCCAATCTCAATGAAACATCATTTTGTGGGAGTCGAAGTTGCAGTGGATATCACTTTTTGGGAGAAATTGGACTTCAGTAAAGCCACCCTTAAGTACTTCAAATATACAGGGCTTAATTACTTCCTAGAGCCTAAAATGGCGCCAGTCCATCCTAGACTGGTGAAGCTATTTTGCAAAGAATGATCAATAGTAACAAGGGTCCATCTCCAATTCTCTCCATAGTTGCTGATGGATTTTAAATTCAATTCACAAAGGAAATGATTGCTGGTGTTCTGAGTGCACCACTAGAGAGACCAGAATTGTCCCCTATCAATCTAGAAGCCAAAATGTTAAGAATCCCACCCCATACCCTTCCAGATTTTGTCCAAATGGCAACAGAACTACTAGGAGAACCCCCAAGGGACAGGTCATATTTCTTGCTGAAGGATCTGGAAGCCCGAAGTTTATCACTTAATTTCCTAGAGGTCTTGATTCATAAGACTATTCATCCCATCGGGCATGGAACCCAGAGAGGAGCCCTCTTTGTGAAAGCCTTATATCTGATGGCTAACCGCTTTTGGTTTGATGTACCCTCCTACCTCTTGGAGGTAATTGACGTTGTGAGGGAAAAATTGATCAAAGATAAATATGAGAAGAATAAGTTGAGCTTTCCTTTTGGAGGCCTAATTACCACTTTACTGATGAATGTGGGATACAAATTTGAATCTAAGGAAAATGCTCTGGACAAACCAGAGGAGGGCGTAACAGCGATGACCTATAGGAGAACCCTGAACTCCAAAAATAAAAAGAAGATACCTGATTCTATCCCATCAGAGGGTGTATCTTCTATGTCAAAGACCACACAAACCCTGGAGGCAATTACTGAAATCTAGGAAGAGCCTGGTGTTGAAACAATAATAGAATTCACGGCCCTTATTGAGGAAGTTGTGACAGAGGGAGTGAGTACTTCTACTCCACTCCAAGAGAGATGAGAGCATAGCTTTGCAATGCTTGAGAGATCGGCTGAGCCAGAAGTGATGATTGTGTCAAAGCCTGCACAAGAGCACCACAATCTCTATGACACAACCCTGGACTCACCAACAAGGCCTGCCATGTAATCATTACCTGTGGTAGACACAATGCCAATTATATCTGAAGCAGAACCTGCGGGCCTAATTGAATCTGAAGCAGAGGAAATCCGACCTCTAACGAGTGAACAACAAACCCCTGAAGTGGCTCTTTCTAGTCCGATTATCATTCCCACTGAGTCTATTACTCCACCACCCAATCACATCAACTACAGAGTGGACTCCTATTATTCAGACAATCGAAACAGAATTGCTAAATGAAGAAATATCTCCTCCCATTATAACCACTGCAGTTCCCACATCTTCAGGAGAGCAATCTGACTGGGAAAGGAGATTGCGAGAATTAGAATAGTAGCAAGATACAAATGCGCCGAATTTACTGCCATTGTTAGGTTTTGTACAAAGGTTAATGGAAGAGATTCATAGGATGAAAAATAGAGTCCTCGATTCACTACCAACTGCACAAGAACGCCGAGAATTGGCAAAAAATCTTAAGCAACAAGAGCAAAATGATCATCAAGCCTAGTGGAGAGCCGAAATAGTAAATGAAGTACAAAAGGCAACTACTCACCTCCATCATTGGCACTTGTACCATACACCTCATCACCAAGTGAGTAAGATAAATTAGAATCTCATGAACCTTACCAGGTATGCTGTAATTATTATAAATTTTTTTTTAGTATCCCCTATTTTGATAACAATGTGGACATTGTCCTTGTATTATAATTCTGTTTGCTTAAGGCATATATAAAAAATAAAAAATAAAATTAATTTTTTTTTTAGAATAGTTTTAATTCTTTTTCTTCGAATATATTTTTATTTTTAGTTTTTAACCATCACATGTAACTTACGATAGAAAAGTTACGATCCCATAAACCTTACAACCCATCGTAGTAGAAGTTCAACCATAAAAAATAGAGCAGTTACGATTCATGTTTAGCCCTCTTATACATTGTATCAGAATTGAATATTTGAAACTATACTTTGATTTAAACTGCAATATTTAGATTATAAGTTTAAAATCATATAACCAGTGAGCTTTTGGGACTTAATTCCTTTCTTTTTGAGAGAAACTGCTACCTATTCGAACTCAAAATTTTCTTGAACTTCTTGACTATATGAAATCTCATATTGTTGTAATTTGAATCAAATATTCTATAATTATGATTACCTGCTTTTCTAGAATTGTTTATTTTATGCATCAAAACAATATGACGTTCTTGTTAGTAAATCGTGCAAATGATTCAAGGCCATCTTTCGATTCGTTTAAGCCAAAAAGCTAAAAAAAACTGAGAGATATATTTATCCCTTGAACCCATATTAGAAGTCTAAATCGAATTTTTTTGTACCAAGAATTTATAAACCCTTAACCACATGTACTACCCAAAGCTTTCAATCTTTTACCCTTATTTTTCTAAGAATTTAGAATAAAAAGGAAGAAGTAGGGAATGGAAGGAGTATGCAATTACCGATAAGGGATATGCCAAAAAAGGGTACGTCTGAGAAAGAAATAGACTTTCTGAAGAAAATAATATGAGAGAAAAAGAAGAAAAATCGTAAATACGATTATAAGGAGAAAAGAGACACTGAAAGCTTCCAAAACTAATAACAATATTCGAGAGAAGAGAGAAGCAAAAAGCTTCTAAACAAAAAGAAAAAGGGATTTACAAAAAGAAAATAAACAAAAAGAACAAGGGATTTACTGAAGAAAAAAAAAGTATGTGGGAAGAAGTTATCCAATTTTTTGGATACTTATTGAAGCAGAAAAAGAAAGAGAAGAAGAAGATATGAGAGAGATGAGGTGAATTTTTAGACTTTTGAATCCTTTCTACCTTTCTTTGGAACCCTCTTAACCCAAAGCCCCATTACAAGCTGAATAAAGACCTTCTGATTCATGATTTACAAAAAGATGAGCCTAGTAGAGATATGTCTAATAGATACTATAGATAAAGAAGAAAGCATATGCATAGAATTGATTATTTTCTTCATGAGATTCATTCTTTTGTCAATTATCTGTTGAATTATTCATTATATATATCATATTGTGATAACCCAAAAATTTCGATATCTTTTTAAGAGAATGTCAACAGTAAGAGTTTGGATGAAAATATTTTCTAAATCTACAGTTTAGAGAAACCTATGATGAATAAATTGTTTACTGATATGCACACACTCCAGGCCTAATATGAATTGAAATTATTGAGTTCTTATCAAGGATAACTGCTAGGATGGAGAGTAAGGGCTGATGAAATCATACTTCCGAAAATTACAACAACCATGTGATGATTAACTACGTAGTGTATAAAATTAGTATAGAAATCTGTTTGTTTTGAAAAAGCTAAAAATATTTGAAGTTTGTAGGTAACTTCACTGAAAACCTTCAGGAAACTATAACTCATCCACTAGGGATCACCTAGGGGTTTAAAGGTTTGTTGCATATGCTAAATACAATCGTGCTCCCTACGAAAGTGACATTTAAATTTATAATTTTAAGTTTGGGGGTGTAATCAGTCACATAATTTATCATTTTATCACCCTTAACTTAGTGATGCTAGACCCTAGTTTGCTACTAATGAGATGATGATGTGAAGATGACCGGCTTATAGTATGCATATATTTAAATTAAAATTAAGTCTTAACCTATTACAAGCGCACAACAAAAATTATCGTGTAACGTTAGGATCGACCCCACGAAGAAGTGATTATCTTCTTCTAGATTTTTATATTCCTATTTTAAAAACTATTTTTATCTGTTAAGTCCTAAACTACTGGAGGAATATGAATAAAAGAATGAATTTCTTAATCTAATTGCATAAAAATAAATCATAATCGTCTTCTTCAGATTGAGGTCGTCAATCTCAACCTTCAGCTATCGAATATTTATAAATTTAAAATATCATTACACCGTAATATAGCCTTCCAGAATTTGATCGTCAATCAAAAACTAAAATTCTTTAACACAGATTTAATCTAATCAACAATCTCCTAAAATATGGGCGTCAATCAAATTCGAAAAAATTGAAGATAAAAAAGTAAAATCGTTATACTAATCTACAAACTTTAATCTGAGTCGTCAATTCAAATCAAAATTCGAAGATTCTTATAAAGCATATAAAATCTAAATTAAAAATAAAATAAAATCTAAACTAGAAAGCAAAAGTAGAACCATCTAAAGGGTTAGTCTTTCAGCTTCCTTAGCCTTGGTTATCAAGCAAAACCTCAGAGAACTGTGGACGATATTACTTATTAAATCCTAAACTACTTTGATCGGGGGAAAACACGGACCTCAGTTATCAATTGATGCTGTGAAATTTTTCAATGATTATTCCTATGTCGAGCCCTCTTATTTATAGATCATAAGGAGTCGGCTTATAGAGTTCTAATTCTAATAAAAGAAACTACTAAAATAAAAAATTCCTAATATAACTCTAATTCCTAATTTTATTCTTCCTTGCTTTCAACAGCTAATGTGTTCCAAATCTCTTTCCTTGATAACAACAGTAGAGATCTCAGAAGTCTATCTTCATCAATCTACTCAGATCCGTGACTTCTAATTCTGTTCATAACGGTGATAGTCTTCTCTCACGTGATCAGCAGCAACAGTAAAGGGAAAGCTTCTATTAATATACGATTTCTCAGCTTTCAGTAGGTGGCGAATCGCCTTCTTACGCTCAATTATCTTTTTATTGCCTTTTGAGTTTATTTTGATGAATAATAACACTTTGGCTCTCTTTTACTATTTTTCTTTAATATCTGCACATCATCAACTTGTTAGTAGCACAGTAAGTCCTAACATCACTAAGTTAAGGGTGATAGAATGGTATATTCTTTAACTTATCACACCCCCAAACCTAAGCTTTGCTAGTCCCTAGCAAACAAGGAAATATAAACTAAAAAATTAAATGCCACTTTCGTAGGGAGCATGATTGTATTTAATAGATGCAACAAGCCTCTAAACCCCTAGGTGATCCCTAGTGGAGGAGTTGTAGTCTCCTGAAGGTTTTCAATGAAGTTACCTACAAACTTCAAATATATATATATTTATAAATAAATAAAATCTAACTAATCTGCTTAATTGATCAATACATTGTCTATTACAATTTTCTAAAATTATCAGTCCTTTATCCTTATTTTCCATTACAACAATTATCCTTTATTAGAACTCCAACAATTTCAATTCACAATAAGCACAGAGTGTATATACACTAGTGAATAGTTTATTCTTCATAAATTTTTCTAAACTGCAGATTTAGAAAATATTTTCATTCAAAAAAACTCACTATTGACATGCTCTCAAAAAGATATCAAAACTTTTGGGGTTCTCTTATTATATTTTTCAGAAGCATTCAGTTAAAGATAATTACAAAAATGAATCTCATAGAAAAGATAATCCTATCATATTCGTAAGATTCCATGTACAATTCATAATATCTATTATCCTTATCTCTACTAGGTTTATGTAATAGCCCGAAAAATCATGCTAAACTGTGACCTCGGGATCCGTGCCCGATCGGTCATAGGTTTGACCAAATAGGAGTCCAATAGTTAGTATGGGGTGTGATGAACGGATGAGATGTGATGGGTTGAGTGTCTATATGGTGCATGATGGAAAATACGAAATCACATACACCTATTGCGGTGCATGTGCTCAACACACAAGTTAGAGGGAAGATAAAAGGGTTTAATAGCCCTAGTTTCTCTTTTAATTGGTTGATTGAGAGAGAGCAAAGAAGAGAGAGAGAAGGAGACCATAGTTAATGCAGGGAGTAAATGCTAGTTGAAGGGGGGGGGATTCGAGCAATAAACGTCGGATTCGACGCGAAGGATCCGCTCGAAGCAAAGCTGGAAACCCTAGCCTTTCCAACCGCTCAACTTAATCAATTTGAGATTGATTCAAGGTAAAACTTTGTGAATAAAATGCATAGGTTGTAGAGGTTAAATTGTAGTTAAAAATGGTTTAAATCATAGGATAATGGTTTAGAAAAATAGAGGAAAAAGTGTGGAAAAAGATTGGGAAGAACAGCTCAAAAAGGGGAAGAATCTGGCAATTTTGATTAATCGAAATTGGGTTTCGATTAATCGAAATTGGCCAAGAAGTTGAAAAGTCAGAGGACCCCGATTTCGATTAATCAAATTGGGTTTCGATTAATCGACTTTTGTTTTCGATTAATCGATTTGGGTATCGATTAATCGACTGGGAACCTCCAGTGGACCCCAGGGGCTGGAGGAAAGGACTTGGGGAAAATTTGACCAATCGAAATGGGATTTCGATTAATCGATTTGGGATCGATTTTGGGAACTCGATTACTCGAATTGAGAATCGACTTGGCTGATCAGAGAGGTTCGATTAATCGAATTAGGATTCGATTAATCAAATGAAAATCTTGATTAATCAATTTGAGAATCGATTAATCGATATTTACTTTTGATTAATCGATTTTGGTGTTCGATTAATCGACTGAGCTAAATTTTGTTGACTTTTGAGTTTGACTTTAAACTTCATGGAGGGTCTTGGACCTCCTTTATTACATCCTTGGTGATGTGTTTCACATGTTATGTGGTATCATAGGTGGTACGTGTGAGCAAGTGCACAAGGAGCCACGTGGGACCTTGATGCATTGATCGACGAAGACTTGAGGTAGGGAACACCTTGAACATGTACTTTATTTTACAAGAGCATGTATGTAGTGATATAGAATTCAAATTCAAATGTTTTATTGCTTAAGAATTGTGAAAAGTGTGTGTGTGTGACATCCATAAGAGTAATTATAATGAGCCATCCCCAGGGGATGAAGAAGTAAAGAGATAAGAGCATCAGGTGTGATACAAGTGAATGGATACATCCCAGGGATGTATCCAAGGTTGAATCATGTTTGATAGGGCCTAACTGATATAAGATAATACACTTACACGGTGAATAACTATATGTAAGGCACCGATATTTTTGTTATTTGAGGTTTGATAGGGTACCCCACCGACGTGGCGGGATATCCACAACTGACACGGCAGGATATCCGTGACCGATACGGCGGCAAAACCGTAAGCCAGTGCGGAGGCTTATCCGTACATAGTAAGCACACCCCAGGGGTGTTGATTTGAGACAAGTGAAACCCCGCCGCCAATCCCCAGGGGAAAGGGGCTTGGATATTATATTGTATTCCCAGGGAATACGTTAAAAGTGTCTATATAGATGACGATGATGGGTATCTCATCGGGGGTCGATGCTATATTGCTCGGGGATTACTTAAGTTGAAAGTTTAAGTTTTGCTTTAGGCCTTTTCAGTATCATTCATGAGTAAATAAAAGACACGAGTAAACTACCAGTAAAATGTAATACTTGTTAACTGTTTTCATCAGTAATTGCATAGACACATCATGCATGGCATATCATGGAATATATGTGAGTAATAATTTATATGTTCAACTGTGTTTTGTTCCCTATTGAGCTAGGATGTAGCTCACCCTATAGACTATACGTCACAGGTCCACTACTAGCAGCTGCCGAGGCTTCAGGAGACGCTGACCCCGTTGAGTCGGACCTTGCGGCCGGAGACGAGTTGGAGCCACCTCCTGAGGACTTCTTCTAGAGGACTCCGTTGTGCCGCTTTGGAGGGCTTTTTGAGAGAGATTTGTACGGCTTGGTATGTCAAGCCTTGTGTTGGTTAAACCATGTATATATTGAGTTTGGGATTATTCTTTTGGGGGCGAACCATCCGTGATGATTGCTATCATCGATGGTTCGGGTCGGTTCTCCATTCATGCAGAGGCATGAGGGTAGAACTGTCTTTTGGAGAATTACTTAATATAGATTTAAATTTTGCAGCACATTTATTATTTCATTTTATGCTTGATATGCCAATGTTCCGTGCTTAGCTAAGGGGCACGGTCAAGATGGTCGTGCTGATGGCACGGGTTTTGGGGTGCCGAAATCCGGGCTGTCACAGTTGGTATCAAAGCCATTTTCTTTTAGCAATTCTGACAATCGTTCTTTTGGTCAGAACATAGGGGATTCTACTAACGAAACTTTAGTTTCAAATGCAGCCGCAAATGTCATCTAGAGGAAGAGGCCAACAGAGGAGTCTACGTAGTGGAGATTATTACATCTCTCCTACTAATAGAGTGCCTTTAGGAGGTACTGAGGCCCCAGGGGGCAGTAGTAGTAGATAGCATGATGAAGAGGATCGAGATCAGCAGGATCAAGATCTAAGAGAACAAGAGAGAGTGAGAGAAAGACAAGAAGATAGAGAGGAGCGATAAAGGATGATGCACACTATGGAGACTATGGCAGCTGCCATGGCACAACAAGCCGCATCCTTTGCAGCTCATGCATCAAGAGAACAACAACCACCTACACCACAGAGGACTCAAGGCACCAGTGCCCTCATCCTTTACAGAGTTTAGGAGGATGAGACCTCCTTCATTTTCTGGGCAGGCAGACACAATGGCCGCTGAGAACTGGCTTATGGAGATGGAGAAAGTCTTTAGCGTGCTGACATGCACGGAAGATGAGAGTGTGAGATGGGCAGCTTATATGTTAGATGGGGAGGCTGGGCCTTGGTGGAAGTCCGTGATACGGACTCGGGCTCAGGAGACCCCAGAGTTGCCTTGGACTTGGGAGGAGTTTGTTGAGGAGTTCAACAAACAATATTTTCCGGAAGTGGTGAGGAACCAGCTTGAGATACAATTTTTACAGTTAGTGCAAGGGAGAATGACAGTGAGAGAATATGGGGTAGAGTTTCTACGACTTGCCCGTTTTGCTCCGGATTACGTCGCTACTGAAGTGATGAAATCCAAGAGGTTTCAGCAAGGTTTGAAGCCTGAGGTTAGCGGAGGCGTAGCTCCATTTTAGTTGAGGACCTATGAAGAGGTCATGAGCAAGGCGTTGGTTGTAGAGGAGGAGAACAATAACAGATATAGACAGAGGGAGCAGCAGAGGGGAGGAAATGAACAAGGAAGGACGGGGACCTATGAACCGGTGAACAAAAAGCCGAGGTTCATGGCCCAAAGTCAGAGACCACAGTTTCAGGGAGGTTTTGGAAGGCCGGCGCAACAACAACACCAACAGAGGTTTCCATTACTTGCGTCAGGGAGACCTTTACTCTATGAGAGCCCTGCCATGTCTACTGGCGCCACTATCACACAGGGTTCTCGTACTATTTCTTCAGCACCTCGGGAGACTTGCGCAAAGTGTGGCAAGCCTCATAGAACAGTGGATTGTAGATTGGGAACTAGGGGTTGCTTCCGATGTGGCAAGGTGGGCCACTTGATCAAAGATTGCCCCGAGACGGATAAAAGAAAGACGGTTTCAGTTGCAGCACCATGACTCATTCAAGCAAGGAAGCCGATCGTTCAGGGGAGAGCTTATGCAGTCACTGCTCAGGAAGCAGGGAACGTGCATGATGTCATCCAAGGTGAAACTCTTTTAAATTAAAGAAGATTTCCATTTCATTGAAATTTTAGATAGAGGGGGTGCATGCATTAGGAATTGCATAGATTCTTCTTCTCAATACAAAATCTATATGTGAATTAAGGGTGTAAATTGATGTGTAAATTATTGTATGTATGCATGTATACTATAGGGACTTTAACTATATATGAAAAAGGATGCTTCGTTGGATATGACGCTCGAGTGTTGATAGACCCAGGGTCTACCCACTCATTCGTCACTCCACGTTTCGCCAAGAAGATGAAGATTGTTCCAGAGGCGTTGGATTTCGTCCTATCTGTGTCTATTCTGATTGGAGAGTTAGTAGACACGGAGTTAGCTTGCAAATCCATCATTGTAGCAGTTCGAGACCTAGAGGTGCATGAATTGGAAGCAAAGTTGATACTGTTAGACATGCAAGGGTTTGATGTGATCCTTGGCATGGACTGGTTGGCGCAGCATTGTGCAACCGTCGATTGCAAGAACAAGGTAGTCATTTTCAGACCCAACACAAGAAGATCATTTCGGTTTCAAGGAGTGAGGTCGTCATTTAGCATCGATCTCGGCAAGAAGGGTAGAAAATGATCAGAAAGGGTTGCAGTGGATACTTGGCTTTCTTAAAGGAGGACAAGGAAGAAAAGAACGTCATTTCTGAGATAGCAGTTGTGCGAGACTTCGCCGACGTGTTTCCAGAGGAATTGCCTGGACTACCTCCAGAGAGAGAAGTGGAATTCTCCATTGACTTAGCACCAGGAACGGAGCCTATTTCGAAAGCGCCTTATAGAATGGCTCCTGCTGAGTTAAAGGAGTTGAAGGAACAACTACAAGAGCTTATGGACAAGGGGTTTGTTAGACCGAGCGTGTCTCCATGGGGAGCACCGGTCTTGTTTGTCAAGAAGAAAGATGGGTCAATGCGGCTATGCATTGACTATCGACAATTGAACAAACTCACTGTGAAGAACCGCTACCCTTTGCCTAGAATTGACGATCTATTCGACCAACTGCAAGGAGCAAGGTATTTTTCCAAGATCGACCTGAGATCTGGGTATCATTAGTTGTGAGTCAAGGCAGAGGACATTCAGAAGACAGCTTTCCGAACACGGTATGGACACTATGAAATCCTTGTGATGCCGTTTGGATTGACGAATGCTCCGGCGTCGTTTATGGATCTGAGGAACCGAGTGTTTAAACCACACTTGGACTCCTGCGTCGTAGTGTTTCTGGGCTTAGCAGGCTATTATCGACATTTCGTCGAGGGGTTTTCAAAGATATCGGGACCTCTCACAAAGCTGACACGAAAAGATTCAAGGTTTGAGTGGAGTGAGGCATGCGAGAAGAGTTTTCAAGAACTCAAAATGAGACTCACTTCGGCTCTAGTGTTAGCGATTCCTTCAGGCAGTGGAGGATACACCGTGTACAGCGACGCGTCATACAATGGCCTTGGTTGTGTACTCAACCAATACAAGAAGGTGATAGCTTACGGATCAAGACAGCTGAAAGAACACGAGAGAAATTACCCGACTCATGACTTGGAACTAGCAGCAGTCATTTTTGCGCTGAAGATTTGGAGACATTACTTGTATGGTGAGACTTTTGAAATTTTCACCGATCATAAGAGCCTCCGATAATTGCATACGTAAAGAGCTCAACATGAGACAGCGCAGGTGGATGGAATTCCTCAAGGATTAAGATTGCTCCATACAATACCATCCAGACAAGGCGAATGTAGTAGCCGATGCATTGAGTCGGAAGGGTTCAGCTCAGTTAGCTTGTTTGATTTTGGGTATGCACCGACGGAAATTATTGGAAGACCTGGCATTCTATGATGCGAACATTGAGTCAAAAGCCACCGGATCCTTTTTGGCTAACATATCGATAAAGCCAGTGATATTTGAGCATATCCACGACCTACAGATGAAAGATCCGGCATTAACAAAGATTCATCAAGACGTGAGTGAAGGCATCAGGTTGGACTTCTCAGTTAAAGAAGATGGTTCCTTATTGTTTAAGGGCCGTCTCTGCATTACGGATAATACCGATCTAAAACGAACAATTCTTGATGAGGCCCATAAGTCAAATTATGCTATCCACCCTGGTAGCACCAAGATGTACCAAGACTTGAAAAAGAACTACTGGTGGAGAGGACTGAAACAAGACGTGGCCGAATACGTGTCACGGTGTTTGACTTGTCAGCAAGTGAAGATTGATCATAGACATCCTTCGGGACTAATGCAGCCTTTACCAATCCCAGAATGGAAATGGGAATCAATCTCGATGGACTTCATTGTTGGATTTCCCCATACTGCCAAGAGACACAATGCCATTTGGGTCGTTGTGGACCGATTGACCAAATCAGCGCACTTTTTGTCGTACAATACTACGTATACAGCAGGAAGACTGGCAGACTTATACATGAAGGAGATCGTAAAGTTACATGGGATTCCAAGCAGCATAGTCTCAGATCGTGATCCACTATATACGTCCAAGTTTTGGAAGAAATTTCAAGAAGGAATGGGAACGCAACTAGATTTTAGTTTAGCTTTCCATCCTCAAACTGATGGGCAGACAGAGCGAGTGAACCAAGTAATAAAAGATATGTTCAGAGCATGCATGCTAGATATGGAAGGATACTGAGATGAGTATCTACCGTTGCTCGAATTCGCATATAACAACAGTTTCCAAACGAGCATTGGCATGGCACCGTATGAAGCTCTGTATGGACGACGATGCAAATCACCCCTCAATTGGGAAGAAACTGGTGAGAAATTTGTGTTAGGGCCAAAACTACTTGAAGACAACGCCACCGTCGTTCGAATAATCGGAGAAAGGCTGAAGTCAGCACAGAGTCGACAGAAAAGTTACGCCGACATGAAGCGGACTAGCGTCGACTACAAAGTGGGTGAGCACGTGTTTGTAAAAGTGTCACCTATGAAAGGCGTAATGAGATTTGGCAAGAGAGGGAAGTTAAGCCCACGTTATGTTGGACCATTTGAAATTTTGGGACGCGTAGATGAAGTTGCGTATCAGATTGGCTTACCACCGCTGTTTGATCGTGTACATAACGTTTTCCACATATCAATGCTCAGAAAGTATGTAAATGATCCATCTCACTTGTTTGGAAAACAACCTATGGAGATGTGTGAGGACATGAGCATGATAGAGGAACCAGTGGAAATCTTGGATCGAAAGGAACAAGCATCACAAGACTAAAGTGATCCCCTTAGTGCTTGTTCGGTGGAACAATCATCCAAAAGAAGAGGCTACTTGGGAACGAGAGGCCGATGTGAAGGAACAATATCCAGCCTTGTTTCCAACGACGTGAGAATCCAATGTAAACCACAAGCATGTTTTTGGAATCTCCACGATACTTGTAATTCAATAGAAATTTTGATCAAAAGTATGGTTAAAGGGATAGATTTTTGTATGTACATGACCAAGTGAATGTGTTTTTATGAAACTATGAGCCACTTGATGTCATAAACTGCCAAAAGTAATCAAAGAATCAAAGAACTTGAAAATCTGTAGAAATTGGGCAAAACCGATTAATCAAATTTCAAATCGATTAATCGATTTTGTTCGATTAGTCGACTGGCATGTGCCAGTGACTGGAAATTGGGATAAGAGTTAGGACAGACACAGAATACAATTTCGATTGATCGATTTATAAATTTGATTAATCGATTTAGGATCGATTAATCGATTTTGGGAATTCGATTAATCGAATTGGGAATTCGATTAATCGAACTGCATGCTCGATTAATCGAACAAACTGGGAATGTTAGAAGAAATTGGGAATGAATTAATGAACTTTCGATTAATCGAGGAGGTTTCGATTAATCGATTTGAGATTTCGATTAATCGAACTGGAAGTTCGTTTAATCGAATTACTGAAGGGACTTGGAAGAAATTTGAAGTCAGAGAAACGATTTCGATTAATCGAAGTGGAATTCGATTAATCGATTTGAAATTTTGATTAATCGAACCATTGTTTGACTAATCGAATAACTTAAGGAATCCTAAAATTTTTGGAAGTTACTGCACGATTTTGATTAATCGAAGTGAATTTCGATTGATCGATTTTGAAATTTCGATTAATCGAAATAGATTTCGATTAATCGACTGGCTCGCGCCAGTGAGCTCTAAAACTTAAATTTTTAAACGGATACGATTTCGATTAATCGAAATGTTTTCGATTAATCGATTTTGACCTTCGATTGATCGATTTGTAAAATCGATTAATTGATTTTGCGCGGCTTAACCTAGTTTTGAATCTCGATTAATCGAGTCTGAATTTTGATTAATCGAGCCGAGGCCTATATATTGAAATTTAGGGATTTTTCTTCCCATTCGAATCATTTGCACTTGAGTTCTTCGAGCGCCCTTTTCTTCTTCCTCTCCGGCCATCCATCCGTGCTAGGGTTTTTGCGCTTTCTTCGTCGCTTTCCGACCAAGATCGCCCATTTTCGCATCGAAACCTAAGGTAAACCCTAGATTTGTACTTTTCCTTCAATTTGAGCTATAAAAAACCCTAGATTCTTACTATTTTACCCACCATGCCACCCAAGACCCGATTGTCTTCAAAGAAGGCAACCTCTAAGTTGCCGGTTAGGCGTAAGTACGCCGCACCACCACCACCTACCCCATCGCCGGTGAGGACTCTGTCACCGTCTACATCGGAGACCACCTCCGGCTCGACGAGTGCGTCTACGCGCGAGTCTTCCCGCGAGTCCACACCCATGCCACCACCACCCACCAATGTCGAGCAACCAAATGAATGGTGGGCCGCCAAGACCTTCGAGGTCGAATATGTTATTGACCCAACCCTATTCACAAATCCCGATTTACCGGGCGAGACCCAATGGGCTCGAAACTACCTCAACAACGCCGGTCTCGGCAACCTTCTCAAACCAATCCGGGGTTCTTACTACCCTAGACTGGTTAGACTATTTTACCAAGGGCTAACGGATGGCCCTATCGATGACTGCATTTTGACCAAGATCGAGGGTCGTGAGTACACGATCGCTCGTCGTCACATACACGAGGTGCTTGAATGCTACCTCGATTTTACCCCAGAGACCACCCTATTCCCACCCTTCGAGGAGGACCCCCGCTTTGAGGAGGTCATGACCCGCATGACCAATGGTAAAAAGGGGTCGAGCTCCTCCCAGACCTTCCCCACTACATGTGGATGCTCGATTCGGTGATCAAGTGTAACCTTTACCCAATGCGCCACGACACCGAGTGCGTGGATCGAGTGCAACATGCACTCTACGCGGCCTTCTGTGGCCGGTGGTTCGACGCCACCATGGTCGTCCTTGAGGGGATGAGGTACATCAAGGGCAAATTGATGAAGGGCAACCTCCGGCCCAAGGAGAAGATGCCCTACGCTCGCCTCATCTCGAGCATGTTGGAGTGCTACTCCAACGATCCCTCCTACATCATCTCACCTCACGAGGTGAGGGCTACGGATTGCGTGAAGACGTTCTCCAAGTCTTCATGGACCCGTAGCTACAACCTGCTCAAGCGGACCCTACCGGCTTCGGGTCCCGCTCCAGTCGCCGCAGCAGTAGCACCACCGCCACCCCCACCACCACAGCAGGACCCACCCGTGGGTGGGGCACACCCTGCCCCAGCCGAGCCATCCGTGGAGAGGGCTACCTCTCACACAGCAGCCTCACCGACACCGCCAGCCCACTCCGCGCCCGCGACACCCACCTCATCCTACCGCCGGCGCGCCGCTTCATCAGGGCCGACCATAGAGGAGGTGTTGGCCCGTATGGAGGCCAACAACGAAAGGATGAACCGGAGGATGAACTTCCTTCTATTCCACACCCTCCGCCACATCTACCCGACCGACTACCGCCACCTCTACCAGAGGAGGAGGGACGGACCGCCTTCCACCGAGGACCCATCTTCCATCCTACCACGCCCACTACCGACGCTCCTTCCACATCTACATCCGCTCACGACCGAGACGCCGCAGCCACAGCTCCACTACCTCAGACTACACCAGCCAGCCCACCACCACCGCCACAGCCCGCTCAAAGAGAGCCATGCCTTATATATTTAGAGTCGTCATTGTATACCTATAGATTATTTTTGTACGCCAACTTATCTGGCATTGTAAATTTCCAAATTTTAAATATAAATCAAACTTTTTAGTAGCAATTGTTTCATTTTGTTAATGTACTTCCATGCTTGTATTGGTAAATACCTAAATGCGTCTGAGTAAGCGGGACCACCTCACCTGAGAGTGTGGGGGGGGGAGAGACCCAAACCGACGAACCTTGGGTTATTTTCGTGGACGAAAATTCCCAAGGTGGGGAGGATGTAATAGCTCAAAAAATCACGCTAAACTGTGACCTCGGGATCCATGCCCGATCGGTCATAGGTTTGACCAAATAGGAGTCCAATAGTTAGTATGGGGTGTGATGAACAGATGAGATGTGATGGGTTGAGTGTCTATGTGGTGCATGATGGAAAATGCGAAGTCACATACACCTACTACGGTGCATGTGCTCAACACACAAGTTAGAGGGAAGATAAAAGGGCTTAATAGCCCTAGTTTCTCTTTTAATTGGTTGATTGAGAGAGAGCAAAGAAGAGAGAGAGAAGGAGACCATAGTTAATGCAGGGAGTAAATGCTAGTTGAAGGGGGGGGGATTCGAGCAATAAACGTCGGATTCGACGCGAAGGATCCGCTCGAAGCAAAGCTGGAAACCCTAGCCTTTCCAACCGCTCAACTTAATCAATTTGAGATTGATTCAAGGTAAAACTTTGTGAGTAAAATGCATAGGTTGTAGAGGTTAAATTGTAGTTAAAAATGGTTTAAATCATAGGATAATGGTTTAGAAAAATAGAGGAAAAAGTGTGGAAAAAGATTGGGAAGAACAGCTCAAAAAGGGGAAGAATCTGGCAATTTTGATTAATCGAAATTGGGTTTCGATTAATCGAAATTGGCCAAGAAGTTGAAAAGTCGAGGATTTTCGATTTCGATTAATCAAATTGGAGTTCGATTAATCGATTTTGGATTTCGATTAATCGATTTGGGTATCGATTAATCGATCGAACCTCCAAAGGACCCTGTGGAGGAAATGGACTTGGGAAAATCGACCAATCGAAATGGGATTTCGATTAATCGATTTGGGATCGATTTTGGGAACTCGATTACTCGAATTGAGAATCGACTTGGCTGATCAGAGAGGTTCGATTAATCGAATTAGGATTCGATTAATCGAATGAAAATCTCGATTAGTCGATTTGAGAATCGATTAATCGATATTTACTTTCGATTAATCGATTTTGGTGTTCGATTAATCGACTGAGCTAAATTTTGTTGACTTTTGAGTTTGACTTTAAACTTCATGGAGGGTCTTGGACCTCCTTTATTGCATCCTTGGTGATGTGTTTCACATGTTATGTGGTACCATAGGTGGTACGTGTGAGCAAGTGCACAAGGAGCCACGTGGGACCTTGATGCATTGATCGACGAAGACTTGAGGTAGGGAACACCTTGAACATGTACTTTATTTTACAAGAGCATGTATGTAGTGATATAGAAATGTTTTATTGCTTAAGAATTGTGAAAAGGGTGTGTGTGTGACATCCATAAGAGTAATTATAATGAGCCATCCTCAGGGGATGAAGAAGTAAAGAGATAAGAGCATCAGGTGTGATGCAAGTGAATGGATACATCCCAGGGATGTATCCAAGATTGAATCATGTTTGATAGGGCCTAACTGATATAAGATAGCACACTTACACGGTGAATAACTATATGTAAGGCACCAATATTTTTGTTATTTGAGGTTTGATAGGGTACCCCACCGACGTGGCGGGATATCCACGACTGACACGGCAGGATATCCGTGACCGATATGGCGGCGAAACCGTAAGCCAGTGCGGAGGCTTATCCGTACATAGTAAGCACACCCCAGGGGTGTTGATTTGAGACAAGTGAAACCCCGCCGCCAATCCCCAGGGAAAAGGGGCTTGGGTACTATATTGTATTCCCAGGGAATACGTTAAAAGTGTCTATATAGATGACGATGATGGATATCTCATCGGGGCTCGATGCTATATTGCTCGGGGATTACTTAAGTTGAAAGTTTAAGTTTTGCCTTAGGCCTTTTCAGCATCATTCATGAGTAAATAAAAGACACGAGTAAACTACCAGTAAAATGTAATACTTGTTAACTATTTTCATCAGTAATTGCATAGACACATCATGCATGGCATATCATGGAATATATGTGAGTAATAATTTATATGTTTAACTGTGTTTTGTTCCCTATTGAGCTAGGATGTAGCTCACCCTATAGACTATACGTCGCAGGTCCACTACTAGCAGCTGCCGAGGCTTCAGGAGACGCTGACCCCGGTGAGTCGGACCTTGCGGCCGGAGACGAGTTGGAGCCACCTCCTGAGGACTTCTTCTAGAGGACTCCGTTGTGCCGCTTTGGAGGGCTTTTTGAGAGAGATTTGTATGGCTTGGTATGTCAAGCCTTGTGTTGGTTAAACCATGTATATATTGAGTTTGGGATTATTCTTTTGGGGGCGAACCATCCGTGATGATTGCTATCATCGATGGTTCGGGTCGGTTCTCCATTCATGCAGAGGCATGAGGGTAGAACTGTCTTTTGGAGAATTACTTAATATAGATTTAAATTCTGCAGCTCATTTATTATTTCATTTTATGTTTGATATTCCAATGTTTCGTGCTTAGCTAAGGGGCACGGTCAAGATGATCGTGCTGATGGCACGGGTTTTGGGGTGCCGAAATCCGGGCTGTCACAGTTTATGCCTTTGCAAATTGTATCAGAAAGGTCTTTCCTCCAGCTTGTAATAGGATTTTGGGTTTCAGAAGGTATCAAGGAAAGATAGAAAAGGATTCAAAAATTTTCTAAGAATTTAGCTCTTCTTTTTCTTATCTTCTTCTACTTTTCTACTTCAGTAAGTATCCATGATTGGATAACTTCTTCCCATTTATTTCTTTATATATATATATATCCTAATTCTTCAGTTATAAAATCGTCTTTTATGATTTTTGTCTTCTTTATAGCTTTTTGCTAAATCATTTGTTATAATTTTTCTTTCTTTTCCCATATTTTCTTTCTCTGTAGCTCTTCTAGCATTCCCTTTATCTGTTCTTCCTTTCACTCCCGCTTCTTTCCTTCTAAACTCTCAGAAATTGTAAGGGTTAAAGGTAGAAAGCTTTGGATAGTATATATGATTAAAGGTTTATAAAATTTTGGTACAAAGAAATTTCATTTTAGGCTTCTAATATGGGTTCAAGGGATAAAATATTTTGAGATTTTGGCTTTTTGGCTCTGATTTAAATAAAAGATGGCCTTAAATCATCTTTACGATTTACTAGCATAGATGTCTTATTGCATTGATATTTCTAATCGATAGTTCTAGACAAAAAATCAGTTCATCATATTCATAGAATAATTTGATTATAAATTCAGCAATATGAGATTTCATATCAGTATAGAAGTTTAAAGAAATTTTTACGATTTGAATAGAAATAGTCTCTCTTAGAATAAAAGAGGAAATATCGCTCAAAATCTCACTAATTTATAATTTTTGAAACCATAGTCTAAATTTTTACAGTTTAGATCAATCTATTATTTCAAATATTCATTCTAATATAGTGTTTCAATGAGCTAAGCATGAATTATAACTATTCTAAATTCTAATTATTAAACTTCTATTATAATTAATCGTAAGTTTTTGGGATTTGTAATTTCTTCTATCATAATTCCTATATACTGATTAGAAAAAAAATTTAAATTACTATACACAGAAATTATATATCCTCCAAACATAAATAAGACAATGCCCTCATTGGCATAAAAAATTGGGGACACAAAAAAATTAAATTATTGATATACTGATTATTTACTAGAAAAAAAAAATCTATTACCAGATATATACTCTTCCCCAAACTTGAGAGAAAATATTCGCGACTTATTCTCGGAGTATCAATAACAAAAATCTTAGTAAGAAGAAAAAAAATGTTAGTGATGTTAGTAACACACACTATTAGTAAAAAAAATGATAATTAGTAAAAGAATAATTTTATATATAACTAAATATTTACAATGAACAGAAAAAAAAATAGAAATTAAGAAAAGAAAAAAATCTAATTACATACAAAAAAATAAACCTAGGAAAAATCTATAGAGATCATACCTGTGGGGTTTGTAATTTTCTATCATGTTTTTACTCACTTGTAAAATATGATACAAGAGTAGAAGCAGTGGGTTCATCTTTCCAATCTGACATCTTAGTTGTAGAATAACCATCTTTATCTTTTTCTACAGTTGAATCCTATGTGCTGCCAATTCAGTCTCTTTTGTATATCCTTCTTCCACAATCATTGGGCAAGAAGTTTCTTTCGGGCATTGTTTTTCTTTATCAGTCTTTTCTTTATCCTTGAGATCTGTAGTTAGCTACTTAATTACGACAAATTTTAATTGAATTTTTATCCTCAGCTTCTCTATCATTGCTTGTTCCTTTGCTATTGCGACAAAGTAGTTCTTAGTTTGGGACTCAATCATTTTTACTTGTCTATCATTAACTGAGCATAAGAAATCTCTATCCTCTTATAGTTGTCTTACTTTCCCTTCTGCTATAGTCAGTAAGTGATTCTTTTCTCTTAGCTGTTGATGAAGCATTTTCTCGTAGTTCTTAAGAGCTTTCTCTCTAATAGTTTCTACATCATCAGGAACTACCATTAAACCTCCAAACTGTTCAAGGATACTGGCAATTTTCTCTTCATATACTCTCTTCTCTTCTTCCAAAGCTTGTTGTTTTTCACTCATCTCTGTAGTCTGATGTACTAATTGGGCTTGAAGGGTTGAAGTAGCATCCTGAACTCTCTTTTCTGTCTCTGTTGCCCATCTCGCACTATGCTCTTATACAGCTTTCCGTCGCAAGTTATCTATTATTATGGTAATATCCCAAAAAATTTAGCGTTAACCAGTGACCTCGGGATCCGTGCCCAATTGGTCGTAGGTTTGACCAAGTGATGGTCAAACAGTGGACTCGTGAAGTTATATACTAATGTGAGACTAGTGTCACCTAAGTGTAGAGTATGGTGTTAGTTTAGAGCCACATACACCTATCTCTGGTGTATGCACTTAACACCGAAATCAGAGAGAGGATATAAGGGTTTAATAACCCTAGCATCCTTTTGTTTGGTTGTTGAAGAGAGAGTTCAGAAGAGAGAGAGAGAAGGTAATTAATACCAAGGAGTTATTATGGTTGGATTGGAAGGAAGATTGAGCATTGATTGTTGGATTCAACGCGATTGGGATCATTGGAACAAAGCTGGAGCCCTAGCCATTCCAACCTAGATATTTGATCAATTTGAGATTGATTGAAGGTGAGTTTCTAATTGAAGTAAATGCATAGATTGTAGATGATTAAAATTAGTCAAATGTAGCTAAATGATAGATTCAAGACTTAGAAAAAGAAAGAAAAAGAAAAAGAATGGATTTGGGAAGAACAACCCGAAAAGGGGATGAGTCTGGCCAAATCGATTAATCGAGATTCGATTAATCGATTTTGGTCTAGAAGTTGAAAAGTCAGGGATGCCCGATTTCGATTAATCGATCTGGAAATCAATTAATCGATGTTGAAGTTCAATTAATCGATTTGAAAATCAATTAATCGATTTGGAAATCGACTAATCGTCTGGGTACCTCCAGTGGCTGAAGAAATAAGACTTGGGGAAATCGACTAATCGATTTGAGAAATCGATTAATCAATTTTGGATTTCAATTAATCGATTTGGGATCGACTATACGATTTTAGATTTTCGACTACTCGATTTGAGAATCGATTTAACCATTCAGGGGAATTCGATTAATCGATTAATCGATTTTGGGAATCGATTAATCGATTTAGGGTTCGATTAATCGATTTTGGGAATCGATTAATCGATTTTGGCAGCTTCACTTGACTTCTTAATTAGACCTTGAGGTTCATGGAGGGTCTAGGACCTTCACTATTGCATCTTTAGTGATGTGTTGCATGTATTATGATGTACCATAGGTGGTACGTGTAAAACCAAGCATGAGGAGCCGCGTGGGACCTTGATGTTTGGACCTTCAGAGACCTGAGGTAGGGAACACCTTGAACATGTACTTTAATTGTAAGAGCATGTATGTAGTGATATAGAGATCAAATTGAAAAAGGTTTAACTGTGTAAATCTTTGTAAAAATGAGTGTGTGTGTGGGTGACATCAAGAAAGTGATAAAAGCATCAGTGTGATGCGAATAACAGAGACTAAGTAAGTAAATGAAAATGAGGCATCCTCAGAGGATGAGAAAGTGATAAAGTCATCAATGTGATGCGAGTAATTTAGACATCCCAAGGATGTAAGTAAGATTGAATAACTACTGTTAAGGCCTAACTGATATAAGATAGCACACTTACACGGTGAACAACTATATGTAAAGCACATGTTATTTTTGTTATTTGAGGTTTGATTAGGATACCCCACCGACGTGGCGGGATACCCATGACTGACTCGATAGGATATCCGTGACCGGTACGGCGGTCAATCCGTATACCAGTGCGGAGGTCTATCCGTACACAGTAAGCACATCCCAGGGATGTTGAGATGATATTTAACCCCGCCGCCTATTGAGAAAGGGGCTTGGGTCGTATTCCCAGGGAATACATTATAACAACTGTCTATTTAGACGACGATGGAGGGTATCCCATCGGGGCTCGATGCTATATTGGTCGGGGATTACTTAAGTTGAAGATTTAAGTTTTGCTTTAGGCCTGTTCACTGTCATTCATGATAAATCAACAGTAAAGTAAAACATGCAAACCACTAGCAAACTTGAATGTAAATTGCCATCTTTTAAACTGTTTTCTAGCAAATGGATAGACATATCATGCTTCGAATATCATGGAATATATGTGAGATTTTGACTTATATGTTCATTGTGTTGCTCCCTATTGAGCTAGGATGTAGCTCACCCTTTAGACTATAAGTCGCAGGTCCATTATTAGTAGCGGCCGAGGCTTTGGGAGACGTTGATCAGGGTGATTCTGATTACGTGCCTGGGGACGAGTTGGAGCCTCCTCCCGAGGACTTCTTCTAGGAGACTCTGCTGTGTACCTTGATAGAGAGTAAGTTTTGAGAGCTATTGGTACGGCTTGGTGTGTCAAGCCTTTATTTTGGATAAACAATGTAATTATACTTTGAGATTCTTTTTGGCAAACCATTTGGGGTGACTTGGTTTTATCACTGATGGTTCAGGCCTGTTCTTGTGTCCATACATTGGTATGGAATGAGAACTGCTTTTGAGCTCTTTCATTTAGAGAATAATATATTATTAATGCATGTTTTCTTTCAGTTTATATACCTTACTTGTTTGGTTTGGCTTGTTATACCAATATTTCATACATAGTTCTGGGGCACGGTCTGGAGGATCGTGCTGATGGCACGGGTTTAGGAGTGCCGAAATTCGGGCTGATGGCACAATAGGCAGCATCTTTGGCAGCTCATACCGCTCATGAGCAGCATCAGCCACCGACACCTCCAGTGTCTCCGACACCGCCAGTGTCTTCTGCTTTTACTGAGTTTAGGAGGATGAGACCTCCTAGCTTTTCGGGGCAGGCAGAGCCCATGGCAACTGAGAACTGGCTGAGTAAAATGGAGAAGGTGTTTAGTGTGCTCACATGTACGGAGGACGAGAGCGTCCGTTGGGCAGCCTATATGTTGGATGGAGAGGTTGGGCCTTAGTGGAAGTCCGTTTCACGGACTAGGGCTGAGGAGACTCCAGATTTGCCCTGGAATTGGGATCTGTTCATGGAGGAATTCAATAAACAGTACTTCCCAGAAGTGGTGAGGAATCAAATGGAGATTCAATTTCTACAAGTTGTTCAAGGGAAGATGACTGTTAGAGAGTATGGGGTGGAGTTCATGCGACTCGCTCGCTTCGCACTTGACTACGTCATCACAGAGATGATGAGAGCAAAGAGGTTTCAGCAAGGGTTGAGATCGGATGTGAGGGGAGGAGTAGCACCATTCCAGTTGAGAACCTATGGGGAGGTCATGAGCAAAGCGCTTGTAGTAGAGGAAGAAAATAATAACAAATACCGCCAGAGGGAATAGCAGGGAAGGTGGAATGTGGACCAAACTAGAACGGGGAACTACGAGCCAGTGAACAAAAAACCGAGATACGTAGCAGGCAACCAGAGACCACCATTCCAGGGAGGTTATGAGAGACCGGTGTAGTAGAGCCAGCAGAGATTTCCATTGCTCTCGTCGGGGAGACCGATATGCTACGAGAACCCTGCTATCACTACCGGAGCTACAGTCACACAGGGTGTTTCTCGAGCAGCTTCTTCCACACCTCGTGAGACTTGTGCCAAGTGTGGCAAGTCTCACAGGATAGTGAATTGTAGACAAGGGACTCAGGGCTGTTTTCGATGTGGCAAGGTGGGCCACTTGATCAAATATTGCCCTGAGGTGAACAAAGGGAAGACGGCTTCAGCCCCTATGCCACGACCGATACAAGTAAGGAAGCCGATCGTCCAAGGGAGAGCCTACGCAGTCACAGCACAAGAGGCTCAAAATACAAATGATGTGATCCAAGGTGAGAATTCTCTTAAATTAAGAATTTTAATTCTTAAAAATTTTAGATAGAGAAGGTACATCTATATAGAAAATATAAGAGAGCTTGCATGTAATAAATTCTAGTATGATGATAGACATTATATATATGTGTATGCATGATTAGGTACATTACAAATTTATAAGAAGGGAAGCAACGTGACATACGAAGCTCGAGTGTTGATAGACTCGGGGTCTACCCACTCATTTATTACCCCTCGCTTCACAAAGAGGATGAAAGTTAACCCAGAAGAGTTAGACTTTGTGTTAACTATGACCATTCCTATTGGGAAATCGGTTGATACCGAAAAGGGTTGCAACTCCATGATCGTGAGAATCATGGATGGAGACGTCTTTGAACTACCAACGAACCTAATTCTGTTAGACATGCAAGGATTCGACGTGATCCTTGGCATGGATTGACTGTCCACTTATTTTGCGAGGTAGATTGCAAGAACAAGGTCGTCATCTTCAGACCCAATATGAGGAGATCATTCCGATTTCAAGGAGAGAGGTTGACACATATGCCACTTATCTCAGCAGTCAGAGCCGAGCGTTTGATCAGAAAAGGGTGTAGTGGATACTTGGCATTCTTGAAGGAGCATAAAGAAGAGAAGAATGTTATCTCCGAGATAGCCGTGGTGCGAGAATTTGAAGATGTATTTCCGGAGGAATTACCAGGATTACTTCCAAAAAGGGAAGTGGAGTTCGTCATCGACTTAGCACTAGGAACAGAACCTGTTTCTAAAGCACCATATAAAATGGCTCCTACTGAGTTGAAGGAATTAAAGGAGCAGTTACAAGAACTCATGGACAACGGGTTTGTTAGACCAAGCATGTCTCCATGGGGAGCACCGGTCTTGTTTGTAAAGAAGAAAGATGGGTCCATGAGTTTGTGCATTAACTATCGACAATTGAACAAACTCACTATTAAGAATCGATATCCTTTACCTAGGATAGATGACTTGTTTGATCAACTATAAGGAGCGAGGTACTTTTCCAAGATCGATCTGTGATCTGGATACCATCAGTTGAGAGTCAAGGCAGAGGATATTCAGAAGACTGCATTCAAGACTCGGTACGGACACTATGAATTCCTAGTGATGCCATTTGGGTTGACAAATGCCCTGGCGTCATTCATGGATTTGATGAATAGGGTGTTTAAACCCCACCTAGACTCTTGTGTCGTAGTGTTTGTTGACGACATCCTGATATATTCAAAATCAGAGGACGAGCATGAAAAGCACTTGAGAATAGCCCTACAGACTCTACGTGAACACCAATTAGACGCCAAGCTCAGCAAGTGCTTTTGGTTAGAAGAAGTTAGCTTTTTGGGACATGTCGTCTCAAAGCATAGTGTCACTGTAGATCTAGCAAAGATAGAAGCAATGGTCAATTGGGAGCAACCAAAGACCGTGACCAACGTCCGTAGTTTCCTTAGATTAGCGGGTTACTATCGACGTTTCGTTGAAGGGTTTTCAAAGATATCAGGACCACTCACGAGACTCACACGGAAAGACGCAAGGTTCGAATGGAGTGAGACATGCAAGAAGAGTTTTCAAGAACTCAAGAAGAGACTCACTTCATTTCCAGTATTAGCGATTCCTTCAGGTAGTGGAGGGTTCGCAGTATACAGCGATGCTTCGTATAGTGGTTTGGGTTGCGTGCTTAATCAACACAGAAAGGTGATAGCGTATGGATCGAGACAGTTGAAATAGCATGAGAAGAATTATCCAACACATGACCTGGAATTAGCAACGGTCATTTTTACGCTAAAGATTTGGAGACATTACTTGTACGGTGAGACTTTTAAGATTTTCACCGATTATAATAGCCTCAGATATCTATTTACACAGAAAGATCTAAACATGAGGCAACGCAGATGGATGGAGTTCCTCAAAGACTATGACTGTTCCATACAGTACCATCCAGGCAAGGCTAATATAGTGGCCGATGCCTTGAGTTGGAAGGGTTCAGCTCAGTTGGCTAGATTGATTTTGGGTATGCACCGATGGAAGTTATTTGAAGATCTGGCACTATATGATGCGAACATTGAGTCGCAAGCTAAAGCAGCCTTCTTTGCTAATATGTCAGTGAGACCGGTGATATTTGAGCATATCCACGAGCTACAGATGAAAGACCCGGTGCGAACCAAGATTCGTCAAGATGTGACTGAAGGCATTAGATCTGAGTTCTCGGTCAAGGAGGATGGTTCCTTATTGTTCAAGGGTCGTCTCTGCATTCCGGACAATGCCAACTTACGGCGAACAATTCTTGATGAATCTCACAAGTCTAACTATGCGATCCACCCGGGTAGCACGAAGATGAACCAAGACTTGAAAAAGAATTATTGGTGGAGAGGTTTGAAGCAAGATTTGGCAGAGTACGTATTGCGGTGTTTGACGTGCCAACAAGTGAAGATCGATCATAGACACCCCGCAGGATTATTGCAACCTCTACCTATATCGGAATGGAAGTGGGAATCGATCTCTATAGACTTCATCATTGGGCTACCGCGTACTACAAAGAGATACAATGCCATTTGGGTAGTGGTCGATCGATTGACCAAGTTAGCGCACTTCTTGCCTTACAACACGATGTACACGGCAGGAAGACTGGCAAAGCTGTATATGAAAGAGATTGTCTGTTTGCATGGGATTCCGAGTAGCATTGTTTCAGACCGTGAGCCATTATATACATCAAAGTTTTGGAAGAAATTTCCAGAAGGAATGGGAACGCAACTAGATTTCAGTACGGCATTCCATCCACAAACTGACGGGCAGATGGAGAGGGTCAATCAGATCATTAAGGACATGCTTAGGGCGTGTATGTTAGAATTGCAAGGATCATGGGATTAGCACATACCGTTGATTGACTTTGCATATAACAACGGTTTTCAGAAGAGCATTGGGATGGCACCATATGAAGCTCTTTATGGACGGCGATGTAGATCGCCCATCAATTGGGAAGAAACCGGGGAAAAAATATTTTTAGGACCTGAAATACTTGAAGATAATGCACCTATGTTCGTATGATAAGGGCAAAACTCAAAGCGGCTCAGAGCAGACAGAAAAGCTACGCTGATATCAAGCGGACGAGTGTAGACTTTAAGGTGCGTGAACATGTGTTCGTGAAAGTGTCACCTATGAAGGGGGTGATGAGATTTGGAAAGAGAGGAAAGTTGAGCCCCCGCTATTTTGGACCATTTGAGGTTCTGGGTCGAGTATGGGAAGTTGCTTACCGCATTGGATTGCCACCGTTATTTGATCAGGTACACAATGTATTCCATGTATCTATGCTCAGGAAGTATCTTAATGACCCTGATCACGTGTTGAGCGGTAAATCGTTTGAGATGAATGTGGATATGAGCATGATCGAAGAGCCGGCGGAGACTTTGGATCGAAAGGAACAAGTGTTGCGGACAAAAGTGATTCCATTAGTGCTTGTTCGATGGAAGTATCATCCGGCCGAGGAAGCTACGTGGGAACGAGAGGCCGACGTGAAAGAACAGTATCCGGACTTGTTTACGACAGTTTGAGAGTCAAAACTGTATCACCGCAAGTATGTTTGCGGATGTAAACCATCTGTTGTAATCCAATGTCGATTGTTTGATCATTTTATTCAAGAGAGGCAGTTTCAATCCGCATAGTTTTCCAAATATGATGTTAAGTACGTGGTTAGAATTCTTCATAGCTACAAAATGGCTATGAGAACATGTTTCACAAGACCAATGACCAACTGGCCTTGTGTTAAAAGAAAAATCAAGGAGACATGAAAGATAATAAAATTTGAAAATCTGATCAAAACTGATTAATCAATTTTCAAGTCGATTAATCAATTTGGGATTTCGATTAATCGATTTTGGTCGATTAGTTGACTGGCATATGCCAGTGAGTGGAGATTGAATGGGGATTCAGGAAATTAACAAAAGGAAATTTTGATTAATCGATTCAGGTTTTCGATTAATCGATTTGGGTTTCGATTAATCGATATTGGAAATTCGATTAATCGAGTGACTTGAGAATTTTAGAAAAATTTAAAGGACTTTACGATTTCGATTAATCGAAGTGAAATTCGATTAATCGATTTTGGAAAATCGATTAATCGATTTGGTAAATCGATTAATCGACTGGCACACGCCAGTGAGCTCGAAAAGTTGAAATTTTAAGGAACCACGATTTCGATTAATCGAAATGGATTCGATTAATCGATTTTGAGTTTCGATTAATTGATTTTGGAAATCGATTAATAGATTTCGCGCGACTTTGCTAGGTTTTTGAAATTCGATTAATCGATTTCAGAAATCGATTAATCGAATTAGGCCTATATATATATAAATCGAAGGGGGATTTCTCCCCATTTGAAAATTTTGGGGTTTTTGTTTCTTGCGCGCCTTTCCCTCTTCCTCTTCGAACGACTATGCATGCTAGGGTTTTGGGAGTTTTGCATTGATTTCGGATCGAAATCACTTCCATTCGAATCGAATACCTAAGGTAAAACCCTAGATTTCAACCTTCTTTTCATTTCAAGATATAAAACCCTAGTTTTTGTTAATTTTTCACCAAAATGCGGCCTCGAACTCGCTTAACCTCGAAGAAAGTGACTTCGAAGATCCCCGTCCGGCATAAGAACACCGCACCGCCGCCACCAACACCATCACCCGTAAGAACCCCATCCCCATCGTCATCGGATACCACATCCGGTTCGACGAGCGCGTCGTTGCGTGAATCTACACCGACCATGTTGCCACCACCCGCCGACATATCCCAACCAAATGAGTGGTGGGCAGTGAAGAAGTTTGAAGATGAATTTATCTTCGATGAGGAATTATTTACCAACCCCGACATTGAGGGTGAGACCCAATGGGCTCGAAATTACTTGGTGAAGGTGGGCCTCGGTAACCTGTTCAAGCCACCCCACGGGTCTTACTACCCTAGATTGGTCCGCCTATTTTACCAAGGCTTGGCGGAGGGTCCCACCGACGACATTGTTACGACCAAGATTGATGGTCGTGACTACACCTTCACCCGTCACCACATTCACGAAGCCCTAGAATGTTATTTGGACTTCATGCCCGAGACCACCCTCTTCCCACCATTTGCGGAGGAGGTGAGATTCGAAGAGATTATGACTCGGACGACCAATGGGAAGAAGGGGTCGGGATCATCCATTCGGAGGGTCGATCTGCCCCATTATATGTGGATGCTTGATTCTATAATCAAGTGCAATCTCTACCCGATGCATCACGATACAGAGCGGGTGGAGTTGATTCAACAGGCCCTGTATGCGGCATTCTGTGGCCGTTGGTTTGACACTTCCAAGATCATCCTAGAGGGGATGGTCTATATAAAAGGGAAATTGATGAAGGGTCATCTTCGGCTCAAGGAGAAGATGTCGTATGCTCACCTCATTTCTAGCATGCTGGTGTGTTAATTCCGACTCTCCAGGGTACACCATCTCGTCCCATGAGGAGAAGGCTACGGACCACGTGAAGCACTACTCCATCGCTTCATGGGGTCGTAGTTACCGATTGCTGAGGAGGACCCTACTAGCTCAGGGCCCAGTAGCACCACCACCACCCCCACCACCACATCAGGGCTCACCTGTGGGGGGAGCACACCCCATTGATCCACCAGCTGAGGGGGCACCCTCCCATACCACCGCATCGCCTACGCTGCTGTCGCAGTTAGCAGCTACCACACCCACTTCTTCATACCGCCGGCGAGCGGCTCGTCCGGCGCCTACTATAGAGGACATGTTGGCTCGGATGGAGGCCAACAACTAGCGGATGAACCGGTGGATGGACTTCTTGATGTACCACACCCTACGGTACATCTATCCGTTGGATTATCAGTAGCATCTTGTGCAGGAGGAGGTGTGGACTGCGGGTCGGACCGCTTTTCATACGAGTACCTTTGCTACTGATGCATCTGGCTTGGTGCCCCAGCAGCCAGAGCAGCCTGCTAAGATGATTCAGCCGCCGCCAGCCCAGACAGAGCAGCCCGCTCCAGCATCAGATCAGCCTAGCAAGGGGACGGCGTGAGCTTGAGCGGAGGATATTTTTGGATTGTAATTAACAGGATGTACATGAACAGCTTGTGACTTTTGAGAATTGAATAGTCAAATATACATTAGATTTTTTTTTTGGAAATTCCCTTGCATTATGTTATATTTTTGCATTGTATGATACACAGTAAATTTTTCATGATCGGGTACACGACACCCCAGTGTGTGGGGTACCCAAATGACGTAACTTTGGGTTTATTTTTGAGGACGAAAATTCCCAAGGTGGGGAGAATGTAATATCCTAAAATTTTGAGCGTTAAGCAGTGACCTCGAGAACCGTGCCTGACTGGTCATAGGTTTGACCAAGTGATGGTCAAACAATGGACTCGTGAAGTTATGTACTAATGTGAGATTAGTGTCACCTAAGTGTAGAGGATGGTGTTAGTTTAGACCCACATACACCTATCTTTGGTGTATGCGCTTAACACCGAAATCGGAGAGAGGATATAAGGGTTTAATAACCCTAGAATCCTTTTATTTGGTTGTTGAAGGGAGAGTTAAGAAGAGAGAGAGAGAGAGAGAGAAAGAAAGTAATTAATACCAAGGAGTTATTATGGTTGGATTGGAAGGAAGATTGAGCATTGATTGTTGGATTCAACGCGATTGGGATCGTTGGAACAACGCTGAAGCCCTAGCCATTCCAACCTAGATATTTGATCAATTTGAGATTGATTGAATGTGAGTTTCTAATTGAAGTAAATGCATAGATTGTAGATGATTAAAATTAGTCAAATGTAGCTAAATGATAGATTAAAGACTTAGAAAAAGGAAGAAAAAGAAAAAGAAGGGATTTGGGAAGAACAGCCCGAAAAGGGGTTGAGTCTTGCTAAATCGATTAATCGAGATCGAGATTCGATTAATTAATTTTGGTGTAGAAGTTGAAAAGTCAGGGATGCCCGATTTCGATTAATTGATCTGGAAATCAATTAATCGATGCTAAAGTTCGATTAATCGATTTGGAAATCGACTAATCGACTGGGTACCTCCAGTGGCTGGAGAAATAAGACTTGGGGAAATCGACTAATCGATTTGAGAAATCGATTAATCGATTTTCGATTTCGATTAATCGATTTGGGATCGACTAATCGATTTCAGATTTTCGACTGGTCGATTTGAGAATCGATTTAACCATTCAGGGGAATTCGATTAATCGATTTGGGATCGATTAATCGATTTTGGATTTCGATTAATCGATTTTGGGAATCGATTAATCAATTTAGGGTTTGATTAATCGATTTTGGGAATCGATTAATCAATTTTGGTAGCTTCACTTGACTTCTTAATTAGACCTTGAGGTTCATGGAGGGTCTAGGACCTTCTCTATTGCATCTTTAGTGATGTATTATATGTATTGTGATGTACCATAGGTGGTACATGTAAAAGCAAGCATCAGGAGCCGCGTGGGACCTTGATGCTTTGACCTTCAGAAACCTGAGGTAGGGAACACCTTGTACATATACTTTAATTGCAAGAGCATGTATGTAGTGATATAGAGATCAAATTGAAAAAGGTTTAATTGTGTAAATCTTTGTAAAAATGGGTGTGTGTGGGTGACATCAAGAAAGTGATAAAGGCATCAGTGTGATGCGAATAACAGAGACCAAGTAAGTAAATGAAAATGAGGCATCCCAAGGGGATGAGAAAGTGATAAAGGCATCAGTGTGATGCGAGTAATTTAGACATCCCAGGGATGTAAGTAAGATTGAATAACTACTGTTAAGGCCTAACTGATATAAGATAGCACACTTATATGGTGAACAACTATATGTAAAGCGCATGTTATTTTTGTTATTTGAGGTTTGATTATGATACTCCACAGACGTGGCGGGATACCCACGACTGACTCGGCAGGATATTCGTGACCGGTACGACGGCCAATCCGTATACCAGTGCGGAGGTCTATCCGTACACAGTAAGCACATCCCAGGGATGTTGAGATGAGGTTTAACCCCGCCGTCTATTGAGAAAGGGGCTTGGATCATATTCCCAGGGAATATATTAGAACAACTATCTATTTAGACGACGATGGAGGGTATCCCATCGGGGCTGATGCTATATTGCTCGGGGATTACTTAAGTTGAAGATTTTAGTTTTGCTTTAGGCCTGTTCAGTGTCATTCATGATAAATCAACAGTAAAGTAAAACATGCAAACCACTAGTAAACTTGAATGCAAATTGTCATCTTTTAAACTATTTTCTAGCAAATGCATAGACATATTATGCTTCGAATATAATGGAATATATGTGAGATTTTGACTTATATGTTTATTGTGTTGTTCCCTATTGAGCTAGGATATAGCTCACCCTTTAGACTATACGTCGCAGGTCCATTATTAGCAGCGATCGAGGCTTCGGAAGACGTTGATCTGGGTGATTCGGATTACGTGCATGCGGATGAGTTGGAGCCTCCTCCCGAGGACTTCTTCTAGGAGACTCAGCTGTGTACCTTGATAGAGAGTCAGTTTTGAGAGCATATTAGTACGGCTTGGTATGTCAAGCCTTTATTTTGGGTAAACAATGTAATTATACTTCGAGATTCTTTTTAGCGAACCATCTGAGGTGACCTGGTTTTATCACCGATGGTTTGGGCCTGTTCTTGTGTCCATACATTGGTATGGAATGAGAACTGCTTTTGAGCACTTTCATTTAGAGAATAATATATTATTAATACATATTTTCCTTGAGTTTATATACCTTACTTGTTTGGTTTGGCTTGTTATACCAATATTTCGTACATAGTTCTGGGGCACAGTCTGGACAATCATGCTGATGGCACGGGTTTCGGGGTGCCAAAATTCAGGCTGTAACAATTTATGCCCATTCTTGAGCTGTCAAAGTGGTATTATGGACTCTCTATTTTAAATTTTGGAAGTCCCCCATCCACTTTTTTACTATACTTAACAGTTGCATCACTGGTGGGGCATTTGTCGAGATCCATTGTTTTAGTTTCCTCACCCTTCTTAGTACTTCAGGCACTGGCAATAAGTTTGGTTCATGTCTGTGTTGTTATTGATCTATTGCCCTCAATCTCCTTTCTATCTCGTGCAATGACGTGGTGTTAATTGGAGGATCCTCAGGGGGTGCTTCTTCTCCATGTAATAAATATGTGAAACTCTCTCTTGGTAACTCTGAACTTTGTTCTGCTTTCACTACTTGGGCTATGAGAGTTTGCTCGGTATTGGTTGCAAGTGTAGGCTGAGCAACAAGTTCTGCGGGTACAAAGGTATGGCTAGAAGTAGTCATTCCCACAGCCTGTTGATTAATTACGAAAGGAATTCTTCTAATCTTTCGTGAATTGGGCTCAAAAGGTTTGCTCCCGTGATGATTGGCAGTGTGTCTGCCTCTGTTAAAAGGGGTATAGCAGGTCCTACTGGTGAGTCCAAAGCAGAGTCATACAGACTGACTTGGTTTGCAACTGGGACTCTTAATTCGATTATTCTTTCTAATATCGGAGAGCTGATCTCTGCTCTCTTATGAGGTAGAGTAGAAGTACTCACACCTTCCATAACTGCTTCTTCTAGTACGACAAATTTTTTTGTCTACTCTATGTCAATCTTCTCTCTTTCCACATTAACTTGGGAAATTTGTGGTACAGAGGGGGTAATTTTGGTGCGAGGACCTAATGAAACTTTCTTCTTATTTTCAGCACCTAAAGTTCTCCTATAGACTAAAACTGTTAAGCCTTCCTCTGGTCTTGGTAATTGCGGTGGGCCTATACTATACCCCACATTCATCAGCAAATTCGTTATAAGTCCTCCAAATGGCAGGTTTTGTCTGGTATTTTTCTTGACTCAGCTTCTCCCTCATAGTAGTGATTACCTCGAAAAGGTAAGATGGCACATTGAACCAATAGCGATTTGCTATTAGGTACAATGCCTTGACAAATAATGCTCTTCTTTGTGTTCCATGTCCCGTGGGGTGAATAGTTGTATGGATAAGCACATCGAAAAAGTGAAGTAATAAACTCCTTACTTCTAGATCCCTTCTAAGGAAAAAGGACCTGTCCCATGAAGCTTTTCCTAATAATTCTGTTGCCATTTGAATAAAGTTGGGGAAGGTATCTAATGGCATCCTCAAAAGTTTGGCATCTGGGTTATCTTGGGACAATTGTGTTATCTCTAGGGGTGCATTCATAACCCTGGTGACCATTTCCTTTGAAATTTCAATCGAAAGTCCATCAATACTGATGGATAGGGGAGGGGGTGGTCCTTGGCTGCCTTTGGTCATATTTTTATAAAATAACCTCACCAATCTAGGATAGACTGGTGTGACTCCTGGCTCCAAGAAATAGGTCAGTCCAACATCCTTAAAATATTTAATAGCTTCTCCAAATTCTAATTTTTCTAATGATTCAACATCCACTGCAATTTCAGCACCCACAATATGATGTTTCATTGAAGTAGGGACTTTATCTACTGGCATAGTAGAGGACGCTGACTTTTTTCTTTTATCTAGTTTTAGCCCCTTTTTAGACACAGACTCTGTCCCAATTGTGACTTTAGAGGTTTCTCTGATAACTACCCCGAAAGATTTGGGTTTCTTCTTAGGTGGGTCTGCTGCTTTTGATTTGGCCTTAGGGGTAGCAGACCATGCGATACGATGAATGATTGGGGTGTTATCAGAATTATTACCTTCTTCTTCTTCCACTTCTTTCCTTTGTTGTTTGCTCGTTTCGTTCATCATACTTCCACTTGCACGTTAATACCAACACAACTAATTAAACTTAAATTTCATGTATTGAATAAAATCTCTTGCAGAAATCCTTCCTTTTTATAATTAAAATCTCCACCTTACCTCTTTAGAGATTGAAACCCTTAATTTGTAATTATAGAATGAAATATACGTAGGGTTCTCCAAAATAAAACAGAGGAAGTAAGGGTTTTTTTTTAAGAAAATAAACGGTTAGGTTGGGTGAAAAAACGATTAAGATTATGGACGATTATAGAAAAACACAAAGAGGGAAGGTCAGAGGAAAAAACTGGAAGGTTTTTTAAAAATGGGACCGACATATCCTTCTTACAAATATGTGGGTCCTGCTTTTAGTGACGACTTGCTGAGTCGGTCATCACATGAGTTTTAACCTAGAATCGTAAGTGAATTTTAGCCTTTCGTGAATAAGAATCGCAATTGATGCATTTCTGATAAACATAACTACAATCAATCATAAATCCATGCGATTGTCCATTAAAATATACAGTATGAATGAATTACGACCTATCGCTTTCTAACAAAATGGGTTGTGTTATAATACCTATACTAAAAAAAAAAAGAAATAGTTTACATAGTTTACAATTGGTGCTACGGATGAGTCGATAGCTCGACAATTCATGTAATATCCCCGAAAATTGAGCGATGAACAGTGACCTCAGGATCCGTGCCCGATTGGTCATAGGATGACCAAGTGATGGTCAAATGATAGACTTGAGAAGGAAAGTGTTATGTGATGTAGTATGACCCTAAGCATAGGGGTATGGGTGTTAGTTAAGGGTCACATACACCTATCACTGGTGTATGTGCTTAACACCAAAACTGAAGAGGGTTATCAGGGTTTTAATTACCTAAGAGAAGCTATTCTCTTATTTGGTTGGTGAGAGAAGTTAAGAGGAGAGAGAGAGAGAGAGAGAATAAAGGGGAGTTAATGACAAGGAGAAGTTAATGTGGCTTGATTGAAGGAAGGGTTTGAGCATTGAATGTCGGATTCGACGCGTGAAGGACCGTTGAAGCAAGAGCTGGAACCCTAGCCATTAAACCAACCAATCAATTCTTTAAAAGATTGATTTGAGGTGAGTTTTGTTAGATTTAAATGCATAAAGTTTTGATGTTTAAATTCAGTCAAGTATAGTGAAAATGATGAATTGAAGACAGAAAAGAAAGAAAAATAGGAAGAAAAGGATTTGTGAGAACAGCCCGAAAAGGGGTTGAGTTCTAGCCAAATCAATTAATCAATTTTGGTCTGGAAGTTAAACAGGCATAAAAGCCCATGTTCGATTAATCAATCTTGAAATCGATTAATCAATTTAGAAATTGACTAATCGACTGAGTACCTCCAGTGGCTGGAGAAATAAGGCTTGGGGAAATCAATTAATCGATTTGGGAATTGATTAATCGACTTTGAATTTCGATTAATCGATTGGGAATCGATTAATCGATTGTGGACTTTCGATTAATCAATTTGGAATCGATTAATCGATTTTGGATTTCGATTAATCGATTTGAGAATCGATTATTCGATTTTGGCAGTTTTATTTGGCTTCTTAATTGAACCATGAGGTTCATAGAGGGTCTTGAATCTTCTCTATTGTATCCTTATTGATGTTGTGCATATGTTATGATGTACCATAGATGGTACGAGCTAAGGCAAGCATGAGGAGCTATGTGGGACGTTGATACTTGGACAGTCAGACACTTGAGGTAGGGAACACCTTGAACATGTACTTTGATTACAAGAGCATGTATGTAGTGATATAGAAATAAAATGAATCATATAATCTTCATGTGTGTGTTTGTGATATACCAATGAAATAAAAATACTTTAATCATATAATCCTCTCAGTATGTGTGTGTGTGTGACACCAAGTAAGCATATAAAAATGAGACATCCCCAGGGGATGAGAAAGTGATAAAGGCATCAGTGTGATGTGAGTAATTTAGACATCTCAGAAATGTAAGTGAGATTGTAAAGCAAGATTGAACAAAGACTGATAAGGCCTAATTGATATAAAGTAGCACATTTACACGATGAATAACTATATGTAAAGCACATAATATTTTTATTATTTAAGGTTTAATCAAAATACCCCACCGACGTGACGGGATACCCACGATTGACTCGGCAGAATATCCGTGACCGGTACGACTGCCAATCCGTACACTGGTAGGGCGATCTATCCGTACACAGTAGCACATCTCAGGGATGTTGAGATGAGATTAGACCCCGTCGCTTATGAGAAAGGGATCTGGGTAGTATTCAAAGTGATATATTTAGAATAACTGTCTATTTAGACGATGATGGAGGGTATTCCATTGGGGCTCGATGCTATATTGCCTGGGGATTACTTAAGTTGAAGATTTAAGTTTCTTTAGGCCTATTCAGTGTAATTCATGAATAGTTGATAATAAATATAGCATGTAAACCACCAGTAAACTTCAATGCATATGTAACCCTTTAAACTATTTTCCATTAAGTTCATAAATACATTATGCTATCATATCATGAAATATATGTGAGGATCTGACTTATATGGTCATTGTGTTGTTCCCTATTGAGCTAGGATGTAGCTCACCCTTTAGACTATACGTCGCAGGTCCTTTTCTTACATCCGTAGAGGCTTCGAGAGATGCTGATTCGGGGGATTCGGACTTCGTGCCCGGGGACGAGTTAGGGCCTCCTCCCGAGGACTTCTTCTAGGAGACTCCATTGTGGACTTTAATAGGGAGAGTTCTGAGAGCTCATTGTACGGCTTGGTATGTCAAGCCTTAATTTTGAGAAATGTAACTAAATAGATATATTCTTTTGGCGAACCATCCAGGGTGACTAAGTGATGTCACTGATGGTTCGGGTGGGTTCTTTTACTCATGTAGAGGCATGAGTTTAGAACCACCTTTTGGATAATAGATTTTGGAGTATATATGTATAGAACTGGAAAATTATTTTAGCATCAGCTCTTATGTGTTTCATTCTCTTTATTATTAGCTTGATATACCAATGTTTCGTACGTATTCATGGGGCACGGTCTGGAGGATCGTGCTGATGGCACGGGTTTCGGGGTATCAAAATTTGAGTTGTCATAGTTGGTATCAGAGTAGTTTCTGTTAGAAATTCTGATAATCATTATTTTTGTCAGAGCATAGGGACTTCTGCTAACGAAACTTTGGTTTCACGTGTAAATCGTGATGTCTTCTAGAGGAAGAGGCCGACCTAGGGGCAGTCATAATAGGAATTTGCATAGTCGAGATGATTTCATCTCGGATACCAATCGAGTGCCTTTGGGAGATAGAGGAGCTTCAGGCAATGGTGGCCAAGAGAGCCAAGATCAAGCAGAGAATCGGGATCGAGATCGTCAGGATCGAGATCAAAGGGAACATAAGAGAATTAGAGAAAGAAATGAAGATAGAGAGGAGAGTCAGAGGATGATGCACACTATGGAAATCATGGCGACTGCCATGACACAACAGGCAGGATCCTTGGCAGCTCATATTGCCCACAATCAGCATCTGCCACCTACACCTCTAGTGGCTCCGACACTGCCAGTGTCTTTTGCGTTTATCGAGTTTAGGAGGATGCGTCCTCCTAGCTTTTCAGGGTAGGCAGAGCCCATGGCGGCTGAAAATTGGCTAAGTGAAATGGAAAAAGTATTTAGTGTGCTCACATGCACAGAAGACGAGAGCATCCGTTGGGCATCCTACATGTTAGATGGGGAGGCTGGGCCTTGGTGGAAGTCCATTTCTAGGACTAGGGCTCAGGAGACCCCAGATTTGCCCTGTACATGGGAGGAGTTCGTTGAGGAGTTCAACAAACAGTATTTCCCAGAAGTGGTGAGGAATCAAATGGAAATATAGTTTTTGCAACTCATGCAAGGGAGATGACTGTTAGAGACTATGGAGTGAAATTTATGCGACTTGCTCGCTTCACACCCGACTATGTTATCACGGAGATGATGAGAGCGAAGAGGTTTCAGCAAGATTTGAGACTGGACGTGAGGGGAGGAGTTGCACCATTCCAGATGAGGACCTATGGAGAGGTTATGAGCAAGGCATTAGTGGTTGAAGAAGAAAATAATACCCACTACGGCCAGAGGGAACAGCAAGGAAGGTGGAGTGTGGATCAGAGTAGAATGGGAAGCTATGAACCAGTGAACAAAAAGCCAAGATTCGTAGCTCACAATCAGAGACCACCATTCCAAGGAGGTTATGGGAGACCAGCACAGCAGAGCAACCAGCAAAGATTTCCATTGCTCACGTCGGGGAGATTGATACGATATGAGAGCCCTGCTATCACCACCGGCGTTACAGTTACACAGGGTTTCTCACGAGCTGCATCTTTCACACCGCGGCAGACTTGTGTCAAGTGTGACAAGTCTCACAAGATGACAGATTGTAGGCTGAGAACTCAGGGCTACTTTAGATGTGGCAAGGTGGGCCACCTGATCAAAATTGTGCTGAGGTGAACAAAGGGAAGACGACTTTAATTGCTATGCCGCGACCGATACAAGCAAGGAAGCCGATCGTCCAAGGGAGAGCCTACGCAGTCACAGCTCAAGAGGCCCAAAATACAAACGATGTGATCTAAGGTGAGAACTTATTTTAAATAAAAAAATTCAATTCTTAAAAATTTTTAGATAGAGAAGGTGCATCCATATAGAAAATAGAAAAGAACTTGTATGTAATAATTTTGGTATGATGGTATACATTATATATATATGTGTGTATATATGACTAGGTACGTTACAAATCTATGAGAAAAGAAGCGATGTGACATATGAAGCTCGAGTGTTGATAGACCCAGGGTCTACCCACTCATTTATTACCCCTCACTTTGCAAAGAAGATGAAAGTTGACCCAAGAGAGTTAAACTTTGTGTTAATCGTGGCTATTTTGACTGGGAAATCGGTTGATACTGAAAAGGTTTGCAAATTCGTGATCGTGAGAATCATGGATGGAGAGGTTTTTGAACTACCGGTAAATTTGATTATGTTAAACATACAAGGATTCGACGTGATCCTTGACATGGATTGGTTGTCGACTCATTGTGCAACCGTGGATTGCAAGAACAAGGTCATTATCTTCAGACCTAACACAAGGAAATCATTTCAATTTCAAGGAGAGAGATCGATGTATATGGCGCTAATCTCTGCAGTCAGGGCCAAGCGCTTGATCAGAAAAGGGTGCAGTGGATACTTGGCATTCTTAAAGGAGGATAAGGAAGAGAAGAATATTATTTCAGAGATAGAAGTTGTGCGAGACTTCGCTGACGTGTTTTCGAAAGAATTACCCGAATTACCTCTAGATAGAGAAGTTGAGTTCGCCATCGACTTAGCACCAGGAACGGAGCATATTTCTAAAGCACCATACAGAATGGCTCCTGCTGAGTTGAAGGAGTTGAAAGAGCAGTTACAAGAGCTCATGGACAATGGGTTTGTTAGACCTACTGTGTCTCTATGGGGAGCACCGGTCTTGTTTGTAAAGAAGAAAGATGGGTCAATGCGTCTGTGCATTGACTATTGACAATTAAACAAACCCACTATAAAGAATAGGTATCCTTTGCCTAGGATAGATGACTTATTCGATCAACTACAAGGAGCAAGGTATTTCTCCAAGATCGATCTGAGATCTGGATACCATTAGTTGAGAGTCAAGGCAGAGGACATCCAGAAGACTGCATTCAGGACACGGTACAGACACTATGAATTCTTAGTGATGCCGTTTGGGTTGACGAATGCACCGGCGTCGTTTATGGACTTGATGAATCGGGTGTTTAAACCACACCTGGACTCCTGCGTCGTCGTATTCGTCGACGATATCCTAATATACTCCAAGTCTAAAGTGAAACACGAAGAACACTTGAGGATTGCTCTACAAACTTTGCTTGAACACCAACTGTACGCTAAGCTCAGTATGTGCGAGTTTTGGTTAGAGGAAGTTAGATTTTTAGGACATGTCGTCTCAAAGCATGGTGTCACAGTTGACCCAGCTAAGATAGAAGCAGTGGTCAATTGGGAGCAACCAAAGACTGTGACTGACGTCCGTAGTTTCCTCGGATTAGCTAGCTATTATCGGCGTTTCGTTGAGGGTTTTTTCAAAAATATCGGGACCACTCACAAGACTTACACAGAAGGATGCGAGGTTTGAATGGAGTGAGACATGCTAGAAGAGTTTTCAAGAACTCAAGAAGAGACTCACTTCAACACCAGTACTAGCGATTCTGTCAGGCAGTGGAGGGTTCGCAGTTTAAAGTGATGCTTCGTATAATGGTTTGGGTTGCGTGCTCAACCAACATAAAAAGGTGATAGCTTACGGGTCGAGACAGTTGAAAGAACATGAGAAAAATTATCCGACACATGATCTGAAACTAGCAGCGGTCATATTTGCGCTGAAGATTTGGCGACATTACTTGTACGATGAGACCTTTGAGATTTTCACCGACCACAAGAGCCTCAGATATCTGTTTACACAGAAAGAACTAAATATGAGGCAACACAAATGGATAGAGTTCCTCAAGGGCTATGACTGTTTCATACAGTACCATCCAGGCAAGGCTAATGTAGTAGAAAATACCTTGAGTCGGAAGGGTTCAGCTCAGTTGGCTAGTTTGATTTTGGGTATGCATAGATAGAAGTTATTTGAAGATCTGGCACTGTATGATGCAAATATCGAGTCGCAAGCTATAGAAACCTTTTTGGCTAACGTATCAGTGAGACCAGTGATATTTGAGCATATCCACAAGCTACAAATGAAAGACCAGATGCTAACCAAGATTCATCAAGATGTAATTGAAGGCATCTAATTGGAGTTCTCAGTGAAAGAAGATGGTTCCTTATTGTTCAAGGGCCGTCTCTGCATTTCGGACAATGCCAATCTATGGCAAACTATCCTTGATGAATCTCACAAGTCAAACTATGTGATCCACACTGGTAGCACGAAAATGTATCAAGATTTGAAATAGAATTACTGGTGGAGAGGGTTGAAGCAAGACGTGGTAGAGTACGTGTCACGGTGTTTGACATGTCAGCAGGTAAAAGTTGATCATAGACATCCTGCTGGATTATTGCAGCCTCTACCCATACCAGAGTGGAAGTGGGATTCGATCTCTATGGACCTCATAGTACAACTACTGCATACAGCGAAGAGATATAATGTAATTTGGGTAGTCGTAGACCGATTAACTAAGTCAGCACACTTCTTACCTTATAACACGATGTATACAGCGGGAAGACTTGCAGAATTGTATGTAAAAGAGATCATGCGACTACACGGGATTCCAAGCAATATCATTTCTGATCGTGACCATTGTCCATGTCGAAATTTTGGAAGAAATTTCAAGAGGGAATGGGAATGTGATTGGATTTCAGTTCAGCATTCCATCCGCAAACTGATGGGCAAACAAAGCGGGTAAATCAGATCATCGAGGACATGCTTAGGGCGTGTATGTTAGAATTGCAAGGATCATGGGATCAGCACCTACCGTTGATTGAGTTTACATACAACAGCAGTTTCCAAGCGAGCATTGGCATGGCACCGTATGAAGCTCTTTATGGGAGATGATGTAAATCGCCCATCAATTGGGAGGAAATCGGTGAGAAATTTATTTTGGGACCCGAGATGCTTGAAGATAATACCACCTATGTTCGGATGATAAGGGCAAAACTCAAAGCGGCTCAGAGCAAGCAGAAAAGCTACGCCGATATCAAGCGGACCAGTGTAGACTATAAGGTGGGTGAACACGTGTTTGTCAAGGTGTCGCCTATGAAGGGCGTAATGAGATTTGGAAAGAGAGGGAAGTTAAGTTTCTATTATCTTGGACCCTTTGAGGTTTTGGGTTGAGTAGGAGAGGTTGCGTATCGTGTTGGCTTATCGCCACGATACGATGGGGTACACAATGTCTTCCACATATCTATGCTCAGAAAGTACGTGACTGATCCTTCTCATATCTTGGGAGGACAACCTTTTGAGATGTACGAGGATATGAGCATGATAGAAGAACCGGCGAGGATATTGGATCGAAAAGAACAAGTGTTGAGCATAAAGGTAATTTCATTAGTGCTTGTTCAATGGAAAAATCATCCGGCTGAAGAAGCTAGGTGGGAACGAGAGGTCGACGTGAAAGAACAATACCCGGACTTGTTTGCGACGAGTTGAGAGTCAAAATTGTATCACCGCAAGCATGTTTGTAGATTTAAACCGTCTATTGTAATCCAATGTTGACCATTTGGCCAATTTATCCAATGGAGAGAATGTTAATCAAAAATTGTGTTGTGATGCGATATAGAGTGCATGGTTAGGATTCATCATACTACGCACTGGCTATGAAGGCATGCTTTGCAAAACTAATGACCCACTGGTCATGTATTACCAAGAAAACAAAAGAGACATAAAGCAAGAAAATTTTTAAATTTCTGATGAAAACCAATTAATCGATTAATCGATTTGGAAATTCGATTAATCGATTTTGGTCGACTAATCGACTGGCATACACCAGTGAGTGGAGATTCAGAAATTTAATAAAGTGAAATTTTGATTAATCGAGGGGAATTTGATTAATCGATTTGGGAAATCGATGAATTGATTTGATAAATCGATTAATCGACTGGCACATGCCAGTGAGCTAGTAAACCTAGAATATTAAATGACCGAAAAATTTTGATTAATCAATTTTGAATTTTGATTAATCAATTTTAGAAATCGATTAATCGATTTTAGAAATTGATTAATCAATTTCGCGTGGCTGGAGAAATTTTTTTAAACCGATAAATCGATTTCGATTTTAGAAATCAATTAATCGATTTGGGCCTATATATATGAAAAAGGGGGGGATTTTCTCCCCATTCGAAAACTTGTTTTTTTTTTTTTTTTTTTTTTTTTTTTTTGCGCGCCACTTCGTCTTCCTCCTTGAGCCACCTTGCAAGCTAGGGTTTTACGGATTTAGGGTCGATTTCGGAATGAAACCATTTGCCATTCGGATCGAACGCCTAAGGTAAACCCTAGATTCGAGTTTTCTTCAAAGTTTGAGCCATCAAAACCCTATTTTCCTTTCTTTTTGATTTAAAATGCCACCTCGAACTCGCTTGACCACGAAGTAAACGGCTTTGAAGCTCCTGGTATGGCGTAAGAACGCCGCACCGCCACCACCATCATCATCACCTCTACAAACCCCATCCCCATCGTCATCGGATACCACATCCGGTTCGACGAGCGCATCTTCGCGTGTATCTTCACTGACCCTACCACCACCACTCGTAAACTTGCCCCAACCAAATGAGTGGTTGGCGGCAAAGAACTTTGAAGATGAATATGTTATCGACGAGGTCTTGTTTACCGAACCCGACGTCGAGGGTGAGACCAAATGGGCTAGGAACTATCTTGTCAACGCGGGCCTCAGTAACCTATTGAAGCCACTACACGGGCATTACTACCCTAGGCTAGTTCACCTGTTTTACTAGAAACTGGAAAAGGGCCGCGTTGATGACACCGTGGTGACCAAAATTGACAGTCGCCATTACCTTTTTACCAAAGCCCACATACACCAATCCCTTGAATGCTACCTTGACCACGTACCAGAGACCAACCTTTTTCCCCCTTTTGAGCAAGAAATCCTAATTGTGGAGATTCGGACCGAGATGACCAAGGGGCTCGGCGGCTCCTGATCGTCCATTAGGAGGGTAGATTTACCCCACTACATGTGGATGCTTGATTCTATAATCAAGTGTAACCTCTACCCGATCCGCCATGATACAGAGAGGGTGGAGTTGGTTCAACAGGCCCTATACGTGATATTTCGCGACCGTTGGTTCAACGCCACCAAGATCGTCTTAGAGGTGATGGTCTACTTCAAAGGAAAGTTGATAAAGGGTCTTTTGAGGCCCAAGGAGAAGATGTCATACGCTTGCCTCATTTTGAGCATGCTGGAGTGCTATTCTGACGCTTCAGAGTACGCCATCTCACCCCATGAGGAGAAGGCTACAGACCACGTGAAGCACTACTCCATCGCTTCATGGGGTCGTAGCTACCGATTATTGAAGAAGACCCTGCCAGTTGAGGGCCCAGCAGTAGTAGCACCACCACCACCCCCACCACCACAACGGGACCCGCCAGTAGGGGGAGCACACCCCGTTATTCCACCAGCTGAGGGGGCACCATCTCATACTACCGCATCCCCTACATCACCTTCGCAGTCAGTGGCTGCCACACCTACATCATCCTATTGCCGATGAGCGGCTCGCCCAGTGCCTACAATCGAGGATGTGTTGGCCCGAATGGAGGCCAACAACCAGAAGATGAACAAGCGCATGGACTTTTTAATGTACCACACCATGCAGTATATCTATCCTCTGGACTACCAGCAACGTCTCGCGTAAGAGCAGGCTTGGACTACAGGCGTGACCACTTTCCATTCAAGTGCCGCAGATGCCGACACATCTGGCTCAGCGCCACAGCACTCAGGCGAGGAGAGTCACCCAGCACCAGATCAGCCAGGAGAAGGGACTGCGTGAGCTTGCGGCGATGATGTTCTTTCGTGGTCACTTTTTGAGTTTTTGTGATGTTGTAATTAAACCTTGAATTGTAATTATTGAGAAATGGGACAATTGTAAACTTTTTGGAATACATGAAATGGAAATCATATTTTTTTGAAATTCGCTTGCATTTATGTTACTTCTTGCATTGCGTGTGGTAAATTTTTTTTAATTTTTCGTGATCGGGTACGTGACATCACCTATGTGTGGGGTACCCAATCGACACACCTTTTGGGTTCATTTTCGAGGATAAAAATTCTCAAGGTGAGGAGAATATAATATCCCCAAAAATTCAGCGATAAACAGTGACCTCGGAATCCGTGCCTGATTGGTTGTAGGTTGACCAAGTGATGGTCAAACGATAGACTTAAGAAGGAAAGTGTTATGTGATGTAGTATGACCCTAAGCATAGGGGTATGGGTGTTAGTTAAGGGTCACATACACCTATCTCTGGTGTATGTGCTTAACACCAAAGCTGAAGAGGGCTATAAGGGTTTTAATAACCTAAGAGAAGCTATTCTCTTGTTTGGTTGGTGAGAGAAGTTAAGAGGAGAGAGAGAGAGAGAGAGTAAAGGGGAGTTAATGGCAAGGAGAAGTTAATGTGGCTTGATTGAAGGAAGGGTTCGAGCATTGAATGCCGGATTCGACGCGTGAAGGACAGTTGAAGCAAGAGCTGGAACCCTAGCCATTAAACCAACCAATCCATTCTTTAAGAGATTGATTTGAGGTGAGTTTTATTAGATTTAAATGCATAAAGTTTTGATGATTAAATTCAGTCAAGTATAGTGAAAATGATGAATTGAAGACATAGAAAGAAAGAAAAATAGGAAGAAAAAGATTTGGAAGAACAGCCCGGAAAGGGGTTGAGTTCTGGCCAAATCGAATAATCGATTTGAAAAATCGATTAATCGATTTTGGTCTGGAAGTTAAAAAGGCATAAAAGCTCATGTTTGATTAATCTATCTTGAAATCGATTAATCGATTTTGAAATTTGATTAATCGATTTAGAAGTCGACTAATCGACTGAGTACCTCTAGTGGCTGAAGAAATAAGGCTTGGGGAAACCGATTAATCGATTTGGGAATCGATTAATCGATTTTGGATTTCGATTAATTGATTGGGAATCGATTAATCGATTGTGGACTTTCGATTAATCGATTTTGGATTTTGATTAATCGATTTGAGAATCGATTAATCGATTTTGGCTGTTTTATTTAGCTTTTTAATTGAACCATGAGGTTCATGGAGGGTCTTGAACCTTCTCTATTGCATCCTTATTAATATTGTGCATATGTTATGATGTACCATAGGTGGTACGAGCTAAGACAAGCATGAGGAGCTGTGTGGGACCTTGATGCTTGGACAGTCAGACACTTGAGGTAGAGAACACCTTGAACATGTACTTTGATTACAAGAGCATGTATGTAGTAATATAGAAATGAAATGAATCATATAATCTCCATGTGTGTGTATGTGTGTGATACATCAATGAAATGAAAATGTTTTAATCATATAATCCTCTCAGTATGTGTGTGTGTGTGTGACACCAAGTAAGCATATGAAAATGAGACATCCCTAGGGGATGAGAAAGTGATAAAGGCATCAGTGTAATGCGAGTAATTTAGACATCCCAGGGATGTAAGTGAGATTGTAAATTAAGATTGAACAAAGACTGATAAGACGTAATTGATATAAAGTAGCACATTTACACGGTGAATAACTATATGTAAAGCACATGATATTTTTGTTATTTAAGATATGATCAGAATACCCCACCGACTTGGCGGGATACCCACGACTAACTCAGCAGAATATCAGTGACCGGTACGACGGCCAATCCGTGCACCGGTACGACGGTCTATCCGTACACAATAGCACATCCAAGGGATGTTGAGATGAGATTAGACCCTGTCACCTACGAGAAAGGGACCTGGGTAGTATTCAAAGTAATATATTTATAACAACTATCTATTTAGATGATGATGGAGGGTATTCCATCGGGGCTTGATGCTATATTGCTTGGGGATTACTTAAGTTGAAGATTTATATTTCTTTAGGCCTATTCAGTGTAATTCATAAACAGTTGATAATAAATATAGCATGTAAACCACCAGTAAACTTCAATGCATATGTAACCCTTTAAACTATTTTCCATTAAGTTCATAAATACATCATGCTATTATATCATGGAATATATGTGAGGATTTGACTTATATGTTCATTGTGTTGTTCCCTATTGAGCTAGGATGTAGCTCACCCTTTAGACTATACGTCGCAGGTCCTTTTCTTACATCCGTAGAGGCTTCGAGAGATGCTGATTCGGGGGATTCGGACTTCGTGCCCGGAGACGAGTTAGGGCCTCCTCCCGAGGACTTCTTCTAGGAGACTCCATTGTGGACTTTAATAGGGAGAGTTCTGAGAGCTCATTGTACAGCTTGGTATGTCAAGCCTTAATTTTGGAAAATATAATTAAATAGATATATTCTTTTGGCGAACCATCCAGGGTGACTAAGTGATGTCACTGATGGTTCGGGTGGGTTCTTTTACTCATGTAGAGGCATGAGTTTAGAACCACCATTTGGATAATAGATTTTGGAGTATATATGTATAGAACTGGAGAATTATTTCAGTATCAGTTCTTATGCGTTTCATTCTCTTTATTATTAGCTTACTATATCAATGTTCCGTACGTATTCATGGGGCACGGTCTGGAGGATCGTGCTGATGGCACGAGTTTCAAAGTGCCGAAATCAGGACTGTCACAATCCAAGAGGTTTTTATTTTTAATTTTGGGGAGGCAATGTCTCTCCCAGAAATACTTATCCTCTAGGATTATTTACTAGCTACATAGGCAATTGACCACTTTCTCTCCTTGCCACTTTAGAAGCTAGCTGGCCTATCTAGCTTTCCAACTTCGTTATAGACTGTGTGTGAGTTATGTACTTGGGAGAACTGAGCAAGCCGGTGTAAGTTCTTTGAATGCTGATGCGATTATTGCTATAATTCTCGAAGGATCTGAACAACCGTGACATCTGGTGTATTACTCTGTGGTTCATATTAGAGCTGCACGACCGATAATTGAGGTTTTTATTAGAAAAGTTGAGTATGGGGAAATTCGGGCTGCACAGTTGTTGGTGCTAGTTGTGCTCCTCCCGTGGAATCATAATTAAATTAAGGATGGTTCCTCCATGACGGATTATAGGTGTTCCCATAATCTCCCCACTAAAAAGTCATTACTTATTTATTTTCCATTACCTCCTGATATGGTGGCGCAGCTGGGTTTTCAGTAAAATTATGAGTATGGCTATTAGAGTAGTCTGCTATAGAGCTGTCCAAAGTGCTAGATTTGGTTGTCATTAATGTCGCGATTTGCTATTCCAGAGCTAAAATTTTTGCACTTATATCCTCCTCCTTTTTTACTTTATCTTTGGGGATATCGTAAAGTCCACCCCTACCGAGCGTGGTGTGGCGAGTAACATCAAGATTAGATCTAAGCAGAGTTTGTTTCTGTTTTGAATTATTGGCCAATTTTTCGAATAAATTTTAGGACTATTGGCCGTTCTGAGCCATATAAGCTCCTCCACTTACGACATCGACTGTAGACTGGTTGGTCTCAGTCAACCCTTGATAGAAACTTTACGCTATCGATCAATTTGCTACCTCGTGATGAGGACACCTCCGTAACAGATCCTTCATCCGTTCTCAACTCTCGTGAAATAATTCTCCTGCCTTTTGCCTTAAGTTTTGAATTGCTTGGCGAATTTGATTAGTTTTACCAATTGGGAAGTACTTGCCCAAGAACTTGGACTGCAATTCCTCCCAGGTGGTAATACTTCTGGCAAGTAACAAAATTAACCATGCCTTCGCCCTGTCCTTGAGAGAGAAAGGAAACAGACGTAATCCTACGACCTCTTTATTGGCAGTCGATGTTTGCAATACTGTGCAAAGTTCTATGAAGTCTCTTAGATGCTGGTAGGGATCTTCTCAATCAAGCCCATGAAAGGTCTGTATAGATTAAAGTGTATGGACCTTGATTTCATAATTTTGACCCGCAGGCACCTCTGGTGGAACTATACAAGAGGGCTTGGTTAACGCTATGGGGCTGAAATGTTCCTGAATGGACAAATTGTCAACCATTATTAAGGATTCTCTTGTAGAAATTTGACATGTTGCCAAATTATGTTGGAGAGTCCTTTCAATTTCAGGATAACACTCAAAGAAATCTAAACTTCGAGATCGGGTGTAATGAAGAAAAGAAAACTCTATTTTTAATATTTTTAAAATTTATCAAATTTTTATTCTAGAAGGTAGGGAGAGAGAGCAAATCTAAGCCTCGAACTTCGCTGATCAAGGGAAGTTGAGACTCTGAGTCGTCGCTCCGAATAAACCTGCGAAAGATCAAGAAGTGATTCAAAGAAAGTTAAAAATATAAAGAAGTATAAAAAGAGAAAGAGAAATATTTATTTTTAAAACGGGAATATAAATAAAAATAAAAGATAAAACGCTTCCCCGGCAGCGGCGCCAAAAACTTGACCGGCTTATAGTATGTATATATCTAAATTAAAATCAAACCTTAACCTATTGTAAGTGCACAATAGAAATTATAGCGTAGCGATAGGATCGATCCCACAAAAAAATGATATCTTCTTATAGATTTTTATATTCCTATTTTAAAAACTAACTTTATCTTTTAAGTCCCAAACTACTGGAGAAATATGAATAAAAGAATGGGTTCCTTAATTTAATTGCATAAAAATAAATCCTAATCCTCCTTCAGATTGAGGTCGTCAATCTCAACCTTCAACTATCGGATATTTACAAATTTAAAATACCGTTACACCATATTGTAGCCTTCCAGAATTTGGTCGTCAATCAAAAACTAAAATTCTTCAACACAGATTTAATCTAATCAACAATCTCCTAAATCTGGGCGTCAATTAAATTCGAGAAAATTGAAGATGGAAAAGTAAAATCGTTACACTAATCTACAAACTTTAATCTGAGTCGTCAATTCAAATCAAAATTCGAAGATATTTACAAAGCATATAAAATCTAAATTAAAAGTAAAATAAAATCTAAACTAGAAAGTAAAAGTAGAACCATCCAAAAGGTTGATCTTTCAGCTTCCTCAGCCTTAGTTGTCAGGCAAAACCTCAGAGAACTGTGGACGATGTTACTTTGTAAATTCTAAACTATTTTGATCGGGAGAAAACACAGACCTCAATTGTTAATTGATGTTGTAAAATTCTTCGATGATTATTCCTATGTCGAGCCCTCTTATTTATAGATCATAAGGAGTCGGTTTATAGAGTTCTAATTATAATAAAAGAAACTACTAAAATAAAAGATTCCTAATACAACTCTAATTCTTAATTTTATTCTTCCTTGCTTATAACGGTTGATGTGTTCCAAATTTCTTTCCTTGATAAAAGCAGCAGAGATCTTAAGAGTCTATCTTCATTAATCTTCTCAGATCCGTGACTTCTAATTCTATTCATAGCGGTGATAGTCTTCACTCACGTGATCGGCAGCAGCAGTAAAGGGAAAGCTTTTATTCATACAATCATAAATCATAATTATTCTTTTTCTTTAGAAAATCGTAAATCACGATTTTCTCTTTCTTTAGCTCCCATGACATTCATACTGGACAACTCTCTATAACGAACGATCGCTTTCTTCTGTATCGCTTTTTACTCTTTTATCGCTTTTTAAAGAATCATAAATTACGGTTTCTCATTTTTCTCTTCTTTGGTTTCAGTATTTGCGCTTAATTGTAAAATACGATTTCTTAGCTTTCAGTAGGTGGCGAATCGTCTTCTTACGCTCAATTATCTTTTTACTATTTTTTTAGTTCATTTTGATAAATATTAACACTTTAGCTCTCTATTACTATTTTTCTTTAATACCTACACATCATCAACTTGTTAGTAGCAAACTAAGTCACAGCATTTCTAAGTTAAGGGTGATAAAATAGTATATTCTGTGACTGATCAGTAGACATTTAGAATAGATAGCAGAATAAAGTCAAAGTATTGATCTTTGCCAAAATGAACTCAAAATGCTGTAAGAAACACGATCGTAAGCAGATACGATTTAAATGCAATAATAACCAGTCTGAAAGCTAAAGGAAGAGGGAGTTTATGTCCAATCGTAATCTCCAATGAACAAAATAGAAGAAAGAAAGAAGAAATCGTATTCACGATTATTCAGAAAATGCTTGAAGACTGGAGGACCCAAAGCGGAGATATGATCGTGCGTAAGAATAAAAGAAGGAGAAATCATACTGAAAGAGATGCAATCGTAATTACGATTGTATATTATTAAAGCTCCTGCTGATGTTACGGATCACATGAGAACTGCACCGCCATGCAAAGAATTAGAAGATCACTTAAATTAGAAGTCTGGAAACCCACGGATTTGAGAAGATTTATGAAAGACTCCTAAAGATCTTTGCTACTGTACAATAGGAACAAACCCTGTGCGCATCTACCATCCAAAGCAAAAAAGATTAGAATTAGAAGTTTAGTTTTATTAAAAAACTTTAATTCGTAGTAGTTTACTTTTATCATAATTTGAATAATGTAAACTGACCCCCTTATGATCTATAAATAAGAGGGCTTGACTTAGGAGAAAAACTTATCGAAGGAACTCTCAGCTTCAATTGACGAATGAGGTTGAGTTTTCTTCCGATCACCTTAGTTTAGAGTAGTTTAGATATCCATAAAATTTTCAGCATCAATTGACAACTGAGGTTGGAATTCTGAAAGATCACCCTAGAGTAGTTTTTATCAAGTAAAATTATCCAAATATGTCAGAAAGTCTTGCTTGACAACCAAGATCAAAGTCTGAAAGATCAACCCTTTGGATGGTTATACTTTGCTTTCTAGTTTAAATTTACTTTTATTGCATTTTGCTTTGTAAACATCTAAGAATTTTTTATTTTAATTGACGATTAAAGTCTTGAATTTGCAGATTAGTGTAACAATTTTTATTTTCTATCTTCAATTTTTTTGAGTTTGATTGACGCCCAAATTTCTGAAAGATTGTTGATCAGTATAAATTTGTGTTAAGGAAATCTAGTTTTTGATTGACTCTCAAATTCTAGAGGACTGAGATACAGTGTTACGGTATTTTTCTTTTGTAAGCATCCGAGAACTGAAGGATTGTGATTGACGACCATAATCTGGAAATAGGAGGGTTTAAATTTACTTTTCTCGCAATTAGTATAACAACCATTCTTTTATTCATATTTCTCAATCTTTAAAAGTCAAATAAAAGTTTTCACAAGAAGAAGAAGAAAAAAAAAAGTTTGACCACCCTTCATGTGGAACGATCATATACTAGTGCTACAATTTCCGTTATACGCTTGTAATAGGTTAAGGCTAAGTACAATTAAAGTCGTATCAGCAATAAAAGCACGAAACTCATGTTAAGACACATTTGACTCATCAAAGGATCTCTCTTAATTAGTCTCCTCTTCTTTTGCGGCGGTCATGACTTTAAATTTATCAATATTTTTCTTCTTGTTTAGACACTCATAAGCAAAGTGCCCATAACCGCGATACTTGAAGCATTGGGTTTCTTCTGATGGTTCCTTATGAGATTTTTTTTATGAAAACCTTTGGTTTCTCATAAAACTTGGTTGAACTCTTTCTATTTTTAAAAAATTTCTTACATTATTTTACAAACAAGGAAATGTCCTCTCTATCATCACTTTCACAATCCTCATCACCATCAGTTTTCTTATAAGATCGAAAAGCAACACTTTTATGTTTTTGCCTATCCCGAATCTCATATTCATAGGTTTGAAGGGATCCCACTAGGTCATCTATGTTGATCCAGTCAATGTCTTTACTTTCTGAGATGACTGTTAACTTTGGCTTAAACCTTTCAGGAAAAAATCTTAGGATCTTCATGACAATTTGATAAGGTGATATCTCCTCTCCTAGGTAGAAAGAACCATTGACAACATCATTGAGCTTAGCATAGAAGTCCGTAAACTTCACATCATCATCCATTCAAACATTTTCAAATTGTGTGATTAACATTTGCAATTTATTGATCTTCACTTGTAGAGTCCCTTCAAAGGTAGTTTCTAAGACCTTCCAGGCATCCTTAGCCACTTCATAATTACAGATCCTACAAAACTCAGAAGCCGTTACCGCACCAAAATGACATACAATTCTTTAGAGTTAACATTGGTTGTCTCTTTTTCTTTACTATTGTAACGGTTAGTGGGTTTCATTGAGATTCGCTCAATCTCATCTAAATGGACCATCTCTTGAGGTGGTGACAAACCACTCTCGACAGCACCCATTTGACAAAGGAGGTCGCGTTGTGGAAATGTCATCTCTTGGTAAATCAGAATTTCCCAAGTGAGCCATAACCGCTCGATTCGATAAGAATCAACTCTGAGCGAACCTCGCTCTGATACAAATTGAAATTCCCTTAATCAAGGGAATTGATTGGTTATTTGATTAATTCTACTTTAATCTAAAGATTACACACAAACCATCAATCACTATAACACGATATTTATGTGGAAACTCGATCACTGGAAAAAATCACGGGACCGAAGTCCAACTAAACAAAATCCACTATGAAATAAAATAATTATACAGAGTTTCGAATGATATACCGAACAAATGCACATACCCTATCAAACCTCCATGTAACCCAACTTCTCATCGTAGGTCGTCTCCATAGCCTTCAAATTTGAATGTTTTCCTCAATTGTTGATGAACAGACAACAATCCAACTTGAGATCCACAAGGCTATCAACTACACACCCTAATCCTTAGGGCACAATCCTCCTAACTCACTTGAGCACATTAGCAAAAAGAATGAAGTAGAAAAGAAACCTTTAGAAAAACCAGATTCAAAAATAAAAAATAATTTTCTTTTAAAAAGAGGAAGAACCAGTTTTGGGAAACACTTGTGTTTTACGAAGAAAGGTCAATAGCTTTAATTGTCTATTTTTTTCTTTAAAACTTTTCTATTAAGAAACCCTATAGATACCCAAAAGGAATGTCCCACTAAAAAGTTGAAAAAGCCCTTTTCTTATTGCAAAGGAAAAAAGAGTGTGATGTAAGTCACATATCGATGAACCACATCGAGCTGTGATGATAGTGACAGCGAGCTGTGACCACAACTTGCTATGGATCACTGCTCACTGTGGATATCATAGTAGCTCACTGTAGGCGTCGATTAGGATGCAGTCACAGCTAGTTGTGGACAAACACACAGCTCACTGTGGACAAAATTAAAAGACATCCAGAGGTGAGCTTTCAAAAACAGATTATTTGCAAAAGCATTTTGAAGTGGATTTAAATTGTAAAGGCATTGGTCAAAGGGACAGGTGTGAATGATAATCTTGTTAACCAATATAAGATCCATTCAACTTGGCACACAAACTTCTTATGGGAGACCTACACGATTTTTTGGAGTTGAATGAGAGAATTAGATCTAACCTGAAGTGCAACATGATCAAAAATTGTATTTTAGGCAGATTTAAACTATCCGATCTGTGGACTATAATATCAATTGTGATTTATAATTTTAATGGTTGATATTAAAGTTCATCAATCGGATGATTTATATCCACTTATAGGCATGTTTCTTTGGGTTGAGACTGTGGTTTGAAATCTCGCTCGAGACAAGATGTCTCGGGCAAAGCGTTTCCCGTCTCGGGCCTCAGCGAGACGGATTGAGGTGTGAATAGTTTCAAGATGCAACATTAAAAATATTATATTTATATTATAATTTATATAAAGTGCTAGGCTTGTACAATATTTGAAGTGCACTACTCCTCTTTGTAAACACAACACTATTTTATCTTATTTGTTCCTATCTATGTGATGATATGGTGAATGACTATCAATGTGTAGCCAAAATTGTGCACACTAATATCACTATTATTCTTATTTTTCAACGGCTAACAATGAAGATCTTTGATCGGACGGTATACAAATGATTTATAGGTGTGATTCTTTAACTAAGATGTGTTGTAATCATGAATAATCACTTGGATTGTTTAAATTCATCCCAAATATTTACCGCATGGTGTAAAATCAAACGCTTATTTTAAAGGTGTAAGATCATCCAAAGAATTATTTTTGCTTTACGTCGTCTCGCTGAGACATAAAACATCTCGGTCTCAAGGATCTGCGAGACAACGCAAAAATCTGAAATTTGAAACCATGGCTGAGACATGTTCGAAAGATAGATTATCCAAAAGTCTACTATTTTTTTATTAGGTATTTTCCAAATAACCCTGACTTATCTCGAAATTACAAGCAACCCCTAACTTAAGCATATTTGCTCTGCAGTTCCTACAGTGCTGTTGGCTATGCAAATATCACCCTTGCAGTTACGGCCAATAACATTCTGTTTGGGTTAAATGTCTAACTGTAGGTTAGAAACACAAAATTCCTAAAATGCCCCTAGTCATTCCATGACTCGACTTAGTAGACGTCCAATCAAATTAAACCCTTCACTTACAACTCTTCTTGTTCCTCCATTTTCTAACTCTTCTCCTATTAATCTAGCAAAAATTCTAGCTATTCCAAGCAACTCAAACTGCCTGCGCAAGCCAAAGCGAAGATCCAGTCAAACATTTCACCATTTCTAAGGTTTAGAGCCCACATTTGTGTTGCATGTTTCTATTATTATTATTATTATTTGTAGATAATGTTTATTTAGGATGATTAATGAACAGAACAAAGAGATAAATAAAAGATCATTTTATTCCAATATACTACGGATCTCTACAAAACCATCTAAACATGAGAACAATAACACAAAACCCAGACAATATTTTTTTTTTTTTTTTAATATTGAAAAAGGGAAAAAAATAGATAAAAAAACCTTGGAAAAACTTTCATCTAAACAAGCCTTACTTAGAACATAAAAATTTACAAAAAGAAATGAAACAAAAAGAGGGACGTGAAAGACCTTAAAAGGCTTAAATCCTAAAACCAATCGAAAATAAAAGATTCACGCCAAATATCGAAGCTCCATTTCATGAGTCATTTCAACCAAATTAATCAAAGAGAAGGTAAAAAAACCAACAAACAGGACTTTGTCCCTGCAAAATCGCATTTAAAATCATAAAAAAACGGTTCTCTCTTTTATATCGTCACCAAGAAACCCTTCTCGTACGTCATCCTATAATCGACGGTCTACATCCACCGCCACATGGGAGCCATCCGATCATTCGTCCATTCGTTAACAAAAATGTATCCCACTTGTCTGACGGGTGGGAATTATGCTCCCGCTTTTGTAGCCAAACCTGTTAGCAAAGATTCTTTCCGCGCCAACAATCTAATGCTACTTTGTTGATGCTCCCATCAACGGTGAGGATTTGCTTGAGATTACAGATGCGATCCGAGGGCCAAGGAAATCGAAGATTGGGCATAGGTCTCTATCCACTTGGCCCTCGGATCACATCATACAAGGAAAGCGAAGATTATTTAATAGCAGCCACGAAATCTTCTAGGGCACCTATGCCCAAAATCATTGATTATTTCGGACAAGATGGTGGAGATCGTGTTTCGCTCAAATTTTCCACACAAGGGATCTTGAGATCATGGTGCACCTATAAGATGAGCAGTTTTCTATTCCACGCGGCACAGATCCCCAAAAACGTAGCCCTAAAGTCCATTTGAGCGTGATGTGCCATGTGATTTTAGGGCTACTTTTTCGGGATATGTGCCTTGTGGAATCTAAAATTGGCAATATGATAGGTACTAAGCCATGATGTCAAGATCCCTTGTCTGGAAGATTGGGGTGAAACAAGATCTCCATCATCTTATTCGGAGCAATTAGTGGTTTTGACCGTAGGTGCCTTAGAAGATTCCATCGGTGCTATTACAGCTAGCCATGATGTTTGTATGGTGGTTGAGATATTTTTAGTGTTTAAATATGTATTTGTATGATGTTTGTATCTGACCATCATATATTGACTGATTCAAGATCTGACCGTTTGATGGTTAAGAGTCTTGACCGTTTGATGGTTCAGGAGCTATTGGACCCTATGATTGGGGCGACGATTAAAATCGCAAGGTGACCATCGAGGGTTCCCAAGCTATTTGACCGTTTGATTGGTGGGGGGAGCCGACCGTCATATCTTCATTGGGTCAAGATCTGACTATATGATGGTTCAAGAGTTATCTAATCGTTTGATTTGGGCAAGGATTAAAATCCCAAGGTGACCATGTGATGGTTCCCGAGCTATCTAACCCTATGATTGGTGGCGTGAGTTGATAGTCAGATCTTGATTGGGCCATATGATCGTTCATGAGCTATCTGATTGTCTGAGTAGGGGGAGGATTAAGATCGCAGAGTGACCATGTGAGAGTTCCCGAGCTATTCAGCAGTTTGATTGGTAGGGTGCAATAATAACTAACGATAAATTGGTGGATGTTGTAAGGGGTTGGTGGGGTGCAAATAACTAACAGAGTATCCCATTTGGCTACATTAAGCATTTGATAGTGGCACACTCGTGAATATTAGAATACTCTCTCACGTACGAGGCGAAATGGTAACTTTCAAAGTCATATGATACGGTCAGTTAGTTTCAAAATATCTCATTTGTTGTGTAAATCACAGAGTCTGTCAGAAGTGTGGGACCCATTATTCAATAGCCAAAACCATAAAGCGCTCCTATTTACCACCGATTTTAATGGTGTTCGGTGAAGAAGAAGGAGAAGAAGATGGAAGCAAAGCTCATCTTCAGTACCTTCTTCTTCTTCTTATTCTTCTTCCCTTCTTTTGCTTCTTGCACCATTTATCTCCCATCAGATTTCCCAAACTACAGCAATCGGCTTCAACTGAGATCAGGTGTCGGCCCAGAGAGCCTTGCTTTTGACTGCATCGGCGGAGGACCCTATACGGGCATCTCTGATGGTCGAATCCTTAGATGGCAAGATCCGAGCCGGGGTTGGGCCGAGTTCGCCTTCACTTCTCCGCTTTGGTAATGCTTATGGCCTTACCCTTATGGCTTCTGTTTCTTTTTTTTTTTCGTTGTTTCACCTGCTAACATCCATCCACTCAGATCTATTACCATCTTTACTATTAGATTTTTGTAAGATTTGAGATTAACGAATCCCAATAAAGCGCTGACCTGTCATATTCTCATTTGTTAGTGGGAACCCCAATTTCCGCCCACCTATTTACCCAAAACGCTCACTTAATGATTTCCTGCAATGTTTGAGTAGCGACCGTCTTCGTTAAGTAGGCACGAGGAGGCAGGTTTTTGTACAGGCAAAGTGCAGGCGGTAGCCAGTGACATCAGCTGCCTGCAAAAAAACCTACCCTGCCATTTACAATTTCCCATAATTAGGTGGGTACGAATAGAGGTTCCCTTGTTATCATAGCTCCTATGACCAGGGATTTAATGATCGATGTATATTGACCCGGTGGGTAGCCGACGCATATCGGATAGGTTTCTGCCAAACCTATTGCCGTGAAAGTACTTTTTAATTATTTTTAATAGTAAAAAATCATAAAGTACAAAAAAAAAATTAGAAAAATTTACTTGATCGACCCTATCAGATAGACCTTTCCCGCCAGAGACCCTATATTTTCACCTTTACCCAAACCGACCAGCTCTAAGCCCAACTCTAAGCCCAGCCGTCGCCTGCTTTATGAAATGCCGAAATTACCCCCAAGGTAATAAATAGCCGTCATTTATTTAACTCATTATTATTTATTTTTTTACTTTTTACTTTTTCATTCGAAGCCGGTAGGGAGGTGGTGTCAAATCACAGTCGCTCGTGCTCCATTTTTGAATCTTCAACCTACCAAATTCGTAAGTTAGAAATTAAATTGCCTTCCATTACTGTAAAATTTTTATTCTTCTTTCGACGGTCTATGTTTTAAATTAATTTTCTTTTTTATATTAAAATAACGGAGCAATAACGATATCCTACACAATCAATAACGATTGTCAAGGCGATCGATAACGATTGTTAATACAACGCAACCGACTGTTAAGACAATCGATAACGATTGTTCATACAATCGATATCGATTGTATAAGAAATCGTTATTGATCGCGTTGACAATCGTTATCAATCGCCTTAACAATCGATAACGATTGTTATCTTAGCGTGATTATAAACAATCTCTTTTAATATCTGAGTCACGCATTTAAATTTTATTATAGTTCATTTACAGAAGTCGTCAAGATGGTTGTACAGCGGGCTGTTGTCAAATATTCACCTACTGGCATTTCGAAGGTCTACGAGGATGCTAGCTCGCAGTGGAAGGAGTTGCTCAGAGCATCAATTTTCAATAGAATATTTCAAATGTCAAAGGGTGTTAGTTTTGTTGGAGATATCGTCGATGCCATATTGAGTTTTTAGGTTGAGAAGAACTACTTCCGAATTGGGAAGAGAGATGTCTATCTTCGAAAGATGGACATTGCCTTAATACTGGGCCTTGCCATGGTTGAATATCTACAGTATACCCCTTCCGTTAAACCACCTGAAAAAGAAACCATTCGATACAAATATTTTCGTGGACTGCCACCGGAAAAAATTATTTGGTCTCATATAGAAAATGGATCGAGGCCAGCGGAAAGTGATGACGATTTCGTAAAGTTGGCTCTCCTATTTATTCTGTGTACATTTCTTTTTTTCGGGTCCCACCATCAACTGTTAGAAGACCACGTTGAACTCGTCGATGCTATCGAGAACTTCAAATAAACTTCATGGGGTCTCTACGTGTTCAATGACTTGCTGGAGTATATAGAGAAGGGCGTGACAAATAGAAAGACTGTCGACAAGGATAAAACCCTTAAGCCGTATAATGTTTATGGTAGTATGTGTGTACTTCAATGGTGGGCCTATGGGATGCTACCTGAAAGAACGCCTTTGAAGAACCCTTACCAACGATTGTTGAAATGACAGAAGGCACAAACGAAGACAAAAGGCTACACTATTAGGAAGATGTTGGAAAGTAAGGTATGATGTTTATTTAAAAACTTTAAAGTTCTAAAGGTAAGGACTGTAAAGAATAAATTAGAAGATTTCGACTCCGTAACCAATTGATATCGATTGCCTAGGTAGTCGTTATCGACATCCTAAGCAATCGCTATCGACTTCCTACGCAGTCGTTATCAACTTATTACGCAATCGTTATTGACTTCCTACACAATCGTTATCGACTGTAAATGAAATCGGTATCGACTCGTTAAGCAGTCGATATATTGCAGTAATAGTTCAATTTTCTATATTTGATTTATTATATTGCTATTTTATTTTACAATCAGTCATTTGTCGTAGTAGATTTACTCTCCCCTCAAACCTGTTTCCTTCGAGTTGGAGATACCCCTCATAAGGGATTATCAGCGGGGTCAAAAGGCTGTTGGGGGAAAGAGGAAAGAGGTTATTGAAGAAGTCAAGAAAGCTGTAGAAGTTGATTTGCGGTCAAAGAAGAAAAGAAATTATATTTCAGTCAAAAAAGTTGACGAGGAAGAGTTTGAGGATGAAACAACGTCGAATGAAGACATGTAATCAAAAGAGGTCCCCGTCCAATTAGACCGGCCGAGAAGAGACGCCACAAAGATGAGCAGTAGTAAACCAACCTCCTCTAATGAAGTGTTGTTGAGGAGGATTGACGGTATGAAATTGGAGAACTTAAAACTCAATCAAAAAGTGAGCCATTTGGAAGAGTTAGTGAAGCAGTTGGTGAAAGAGAATAAGCTCATCCGGACACAAAGCACCTCCTTTGATGACTATCTTACTTCAAGGGATGTAGAGTTGCAAACGATTAATCACTTCAACAAGGTGATCTAAAAGCACCATGGAAAAATTATTAAACTCCTTCAAACGAATTTGGAGGTACACATAAGGTATGGGTCGTACTGTAGTCTGCTATAAATAATTACAATTATTTATTGAGTCAATAACGATTGTATATACAATCGATAATGATTGTGCATATAATCAATAATGATTGTATCCACCATCGATAATGATTGTCTATACAATCGATAACGATTGTATCCACAATCGATAACGATTGGGTTTGGAGTTGGTTCCGATTGTTTGCAGAGTCGATATCGATTGTTTGTAGAGTCGATATCGATTGGCTTTAGAGTCGATATCGATTGTGTTTAGAGGGCATATCGATTGTGTTTAGGGTGTCATATCTGGTTAGTTATTGATTTGATTTCTTTTGATGTTCAGGATGGTGGTGTTTCGAAGTTGTTATCGGATGTGCCTCTCATTGCCGATATGGGACCAGCAGATAAGGGACCAGCATATATGAGACCACCTCCTCCCATGTAAGAGGAGGTGGCAGCAGCTGACAACCAACTCCAGGCTCATGCCGATAAGGGTGGTCCGACTGGTGATGAGTGATCCAAGCAACCATTCGACGCTTGCTTGAAGCCTAAGACTAAATCAAAATATGTTGTCTCAAAGCCTAGGACCAGAAGAAAGTAGTCGATAAAAAAACTTGCAATGGAGACGATGCCCCCTTCTACGGTTGAGCTAACAACTGAACAGAGGTAAATGATTTCCCTCTGGAAAACTTCTGCTGAGGAAGACAAGTTTTCATTTCAATTTTTCCTTTGATAATTAAGTTAGTAGTTAATTTCGTTTTGAATTTCAAAATTGAACGTTATTTATGTAGCACCTACGTCAGCATAGTCGGTGATTATACACTCCGGGTGCAGTCTTTCAGATATTTGGAAGGGAGGCAATACCTAGACAATATTGTAGGTAAAAGAATTTACTTTTATTGTTTCAGTGATTTTTTTTTTCTTATTTAATTGCTCTTATTATTTCAGTGATTATACACTCCGGGTGCAGTCTTTCACAATCGATAACGATTATCTCCACAATGAAAAACGATTGTGAAAACAATCGATAACGATTGTCTACACAATCGATACCGATTGTGCAAACAATCGATAACAATTGTCTAAACAGTTGATAACTTTAATTTTCTTTTCTCAGATATTGGGAACATACCTAAGACTCTTGAAAGTCATTGATGACACTGCCCATCCTGATTTACAGGATAAATGCTTCCTGATGAGCCCCACTGTTTTGACCTATATGGGTTTGGACTATAATGATTTCAAGCAATTTATAATTTCTGAAAAACTTAACGACGAAGTGTTAAGGACACAAATTGAACGGTGGTCTGCCCATAAGGAAGAAGCAAACTAAGGCAAGAAGGCACTTCAAAACTTTTTTTTCAATCAATTGCGGGATGTCTCGGCTCACTAATGTTTCACGGTATATTACGATCGCCACCAATAATTTTTATAATTTTCAATTATATCTTCTAACATTATATTAGTCATTTCAGATATTTGTCCCAATTCATAGTCACAATCCGTTACATTGGGCGCTTGCGATCGTTAAGGTTATCGAACGATCAGTAACGATTGTTGACCCTATTTTTTATAAGCCCTCTAAGGAGAAGTATTCGGACCAATTGAATGTCCTGATAAGACTCTATAATACGAAATGTCTACACTTACAAATTACAAATTTTTATTGTTTGCTTATCTTATCTGATTTTTTAAAACAGACTCATTACCTTCCCGTAATTTTGTATTTATACGGAGACTGCACTGTATTGAGCACTGAGACCTATCCTTGATCAAGTTCTGATTACCGGATCAAAACTATTCTCCAACAGACTAATGGGTGGGACTGTGGGGTATTTGTGTTGAAGTATGTGGAGTACTTCATGACGGAAAATACATTTAACTTCACCCAAGAAAAAATGAGTCAGATCAGGGCAGAAATTGTTTAGGCTCTTACTAAATTCACTGGCGATAGAGAAGCAGATGGAGAAGGTGATGAAGCTATTAAAGATGTACCGCCATAGTAGTTTTTTTAGATGTACTTTTTGGGATGAACATTCATAGAAATTTGTAAATGAAAATTTTAATTTTTGTACAGAAATATATAAGTATTGCAACATTTGATTGCTTTTAGAAATTTGTAATCTCAAGTATGTACAATGTATCAGGTGAACATTCGAAAACGAAACAATAGACTGATTTTGGTCGTGTCGCCGACCGTATTGACAGTCAATATCGACTATACAAACAGTTGATGCTTATACAGTCATTAACGACTGCTTATACAGTCGATATTGACCGTATATACAGTCGATATCGATTGTTTAAGCAGTCGTTAACGATTATATAAGCAGTGTTAACGATCAGATAAGCAATGATATCGATCTTATCATGACGATGTCGATCGCTTATACAGATAAATGATATCGATCGCTTATACAAATAAGTTAACCACCTTATAGAGAGTTTATATGGACTGTCAATAAGGTCGATATCGACTGCATAAGCAGTCGATATCGACTGTCTGTTCTGAGAAAACGCTGAGAAAATGCTGAAAGTTCTATAGACTGAAAGTTCTGAGAAAATGCTGAAAGTTCTACTAAAATGTACTTCTTTACATTTTTAATGGAAATTCATCGTATATATTACATCCAAATTTATAACTAATAAACGTTCCTTGTACGATCTAGCCGACTTCTTATTCTGTTTCTAGATGGCGATCTATTTTCAACCCCTGTGCGTGAAAAAAATCTCACTTATTAATAGATAGAAAAATTCAAGTTACCAAACTCATAAATAGAAAATACAAGTTAGCAAACTCATAGATACGAAACTTTTAATGGAACGCTAGGATTAGAGAGTGATTTACTATGTAAAGGAGGCACGTACTGTATCAACCCATCGGTTCCACTATCGTGCAACTCCTATGATTGTGACCATACTTATTACACCTGTCACATTGTGGGGGCCTAACTTCACCTTTAGACCATATCTTTCTCTTCCTTGGACAGCCAGCTTACTTTCTGAAATTATAGGGTGCTCTCACTTTCATATTTTTCGGAAGTTGCTCAACTTGGATTAACCATTAGCTTTTATTGAATGTGGGGACCCATTATTGATCGTTTATTTTTTTAAAGCAAGCGGTGAAAAATCGCTTCTCACAGAAGTTATGGTAATCGTAATTTTTTCGATTGATGGCCGTCACGGCATGCGAGAAAGGCAAGCCATGAATGTGCTAACAACGAAAAATATACGTCTTGTGTTCCAAGTCGACGTGATGAATAAAATTATTAGAATTAACTTGGAATTGATCACGCTCGTATGGTTGAGCTCTATTTCTACCAGCCCATTGTAGCACATTCTTCATGTGCTCGTCTGCTTTCGGGTAAAGGAGGGTGGTCCATTTCTCAGATATCTGTTGGCGCTTTAAAAATGATCGACGACTTTCTCTCTATTAATTCTGATTAAGTCGATAATTGGTCTTTCTCGAGCTATTTTTAGTACGTTGTTCAAGCTTTTAACATTATTCGTAGTGAGAAAATCGTACTGCCTTCCTTTCATATATGCGGGTGCCTAATGCTTCAAGTCTATTTTTAAAATATACTCTATGGCTTGAGGATCAGTAGCATCTTTCTTCATTTTGTTAATAAAATAATCAAATCTCTCTACTGAATATGCACACGCAACGCTCCACCATAGACTCTTTACATTATTTCTGGGATACTTGTGTGCCAAATTTTGTGTCATATGTCGCATGCAGTAGTTGTGGGATGCGTTAGGGAAGATATGTTTCACCGCCATTATTAAACCCTTCGACCTATCCATGATAATAACGAAATCTTCAGTAAACTCATTGATCACGAACGCACCCACCCATTCAACAAACCACATCCACGTATCATCTTCTAACTTAACGATGGCAAATGCTAATGGTAATATATGGCCATTATCGTCTTGCGCTGAGGCGATAAGTAGGATCCCTTCGAAACGTCTCCGTAGGTATGTGTCATCTACAAGGAATATGCGACGAAGTGTATTGTGGTAGCTTCCGATGTACGGGCCAAAACTCTAAAAAAATCATTGAAACTTATCGTCAAGCGTAAGTTGAAAGGATGCTCGTATATTAGGATCTACCCACTCCATCTCCTTCACATAGGCCGATAGATTCATAAATTTCCCTTCCCAACTGCCTCTAATATCATTCAGGGCGAGTTCTTTGCCCCTCCATGTCTTAGTATATGTGATTTGTACGTTATAAGTTTTTACAATATCAATCATTATCGACACAGGTGTGTAGTCGAATCCTTCCATAAGTTTTTCCCATACATAGTTGGCTACGAATAAGATTGTTGTATTACAGTGATCGTGTGGTCCGATCTTAGAGGCCTCGCATGCGTGAGTATTATTAAACGTCTTGATTTTAAAAGAGTTGAGCTCAGTCAATTTAGACGCATATATTCGCCACGAACAATCGGGTTCGTAGCATGCGACTGTCACTCGATAACTAGCGGTTTTCAAGGGTCGGATTTAGAAGTGTTTTCCTACCTCGTGTTCTTTCAATGCTCTCTGGAATGTTTGCTTGTCTCTGAAGATCTCTCCAACTTTAAACATCCAATTCCGGTATTTGGTTTCCACCTCTTGATTGGAAGACTCGTCCGATGTCTCTTGACACTTTGTATGCTCTATTTACTAAGAGATTATCAATGGCTCTCACAAAATTTTTCGGATCCTCTTTTATAAACTCATTCGGTTCGTTATCATAATCTTCGACGTTCTCTTCACTAGCAGTGTTTTGAGGTGGTTGAGTAGATCTTTCTTCACCGAGTGGGTTCTGACGTGGTTGATTAGGCCCTTCACGGAACGGGTCATGACATGGTTGACTAGGCCCTTCACCGAACGGGTTTTGACATGGTTGATTAGGCCATTCACCGAAGGGGTGCTCATGTGTATAGACATGGGGTTGAGCTCCTTCGATAATTCTCATCGATGACATAGTAGAACATAATTCGTGAATCAGTCAAGTTGTGAATCCATCGGAGAAGATATGACGAAAATCGTCTTCATCCCTCAGTCTTAGAGACATGTAGTCTAACTCTTGACTACAATGTTGTAACCTATGCATATTTTGTAGTGGGTCATCATATGATTAAATTAGAGCGTTATTTAAATCAATAGTTGCTTTTATGGTCGATATGTTCGCCCCAAAATCGTCGTCATCGCCTAACCGAAGGGTATCATATGTAGGTCCTTCCTTCTCAAACTTACATGATTGAAGGAATGGTTACACACAAAATCAGTCATAGCAAGAGGTACTTGTTCAGCTTCGATTCATAAGGACGGTTCTTTAATGATGAATACCTTTATAATGCCCAATCCGGATTTATAAAACGAAAATAGGGTGGCCAAATCATCCGAATCCAAAACGTCGACAAGCACAGGGGTATTCATTATCTTCATAGAGAATTTTATGAAAATTATTTCATCTGCCATCGCAAAACTGATAGCGGAAATTCGTCTTATGAATCGTTCATAAAAAATACCCATCGAAATTGTAAAAACTCTCCGGCAGTCACCTTCATACAAACCATCATCGTTTACAATATGACCATCAAAGTGATAGAGAAGGAAAATTTCTACATCAGACATCGCCTGTTTAAGAATGAGAAGGAAGGGATCATAATACTGATGACAAAAAGGAGGAATGACAAATTGTTAGCAAAAAGACTAATACACATTCGTTATCGACTGTATAAACAGTTGATATTGATTGTATAGATAATCATTATCGATTGTATACACAATCGATATCGACCGTTTTCTTCTCCCAAGCCTTTGTTTTCTTCTTCCAAGTAGCAGATCTGAGGCAAAAGACGTCGTCACCGTCACCACCTCTAACTTCTTACTAACTCTAGCAAATTAAAATGAGGAAGAAGGGGATGCATTCGTGGGTTAAAGAAAGTCAGAGAAGGGGATAATTTGGACCTTTTATTCTCCTTAGGGTCGACTCGGCTTCGAGCTGGTCGGTTTGGGTAAAGGTGAAAATATAGGGTCTCTGGCGGGAAAGGTGTATTTGTTAGGATCGATCAGGTAAATTTCCCTATACTTATTAACTTATATGTATCGTACAAAGTGTGTCAGTATTGGGCATTGGTCCATCTTTGATCGATACGTCTTGCCCAATACAAAAAAGGAATTCGGTCTATATTTTTTTCTGAGAAATAAAAAGTTCAAAGTAAAAAATAAAAAATTAGTTGTCTCGGCCTATATCGGCCATTACTAACCAATATCGATTTGACACCAATACGGATACTGGTACTTTTATCATAGTGATATCATTATCGGTTCTCAACAAACTGCGTATAGGAATTGGTCAAGTTTTGATTCACATCCCCCTCTCAGGCTCACGAGGGTTGTACAGAGAGCCAACAATAAGTAACCTTATTTTTATTCATGTGAAATTTATTTGTTTAGCTCCTTTCTTACAACCATGATTTTCAAGTATAACTTTTCATGTCAATAGTAACAAATGCAACTTCAAAAGAAAACATTTGAGGTAGCTTCCTATGTGCTTTTGAATAGGAACAAAGGGTGCAATGGTTCTCAAGACCCTTCACTCGAGGACATTTGTGGGAGGCCACTGGGTGTCCAGTTCAGTAAGGTGACGTGTAATCTATACATTGCGGATGCCTATTTCGGGCTCTTGGTAGTCGGGCCGAATGGAGGATTGGCCACCCCACTTGCCACCACTGCTGAAGGTGAACCGTTCTGCTTCACCAACGCCTTGGACATCGATGAAAAGAACGGAATTATTTATTTTACGGACACTAGCACTAAGTTCCGAAGGAGGTATTACTCTTTTCTCTTTGCTATGCCTCTCTTTCTGCTGTCACAAAATGTGTGCATATGTGCCTTGTGAAATATATAATGAGGTGTTGGATTCAAACTCCACTGTACAAAAAAAATGAGAGTACACACCTTTTAGCCACAAAAATTGAACTCGGATTTTGGGATTAAATGAGGTGATTTTCCCGCTTAAAGGGCCATAAAAAATTTTCTCATTAAATCCTGAGGCGAATAAGGGTGCATAACCAAATTTAAAATGGGTTAATGGGGCCTCATTGACACCAATAGATAAATGGGTCGAAATACACTTTGTATTCATCATATGGCAGACATCTTTGACCAATATAAGTCAGTTTGAGTGGCAAAACATCATCAGGACTAATGTTAGCCTAAAGAAGTTGCCCATTAGAGGATTTTTTGCCTTTCTGATAATTAAAATATGTAAACGATCACATGTCATAAGAATAAGTGAAAATGAAATCTTTCCTAATGCAAAAGTATAGCTCCTGAAGGATTGCATCATTACCATTGCATTGGAGGATTGGAACAATTCGATCTAAGTAACTTTAATATAAACCATTGTTTATATTAAACATAGTGTCGATATTGAAGTGCTCGGATTGATGGTGCCGATCTGCAGATTGCTATGCTTTTCAAGGCTAAATGAACTTCAAATAAAATATAGCTCCTTGGGTGAAATAAATTATAAAATATGTGTGCCATGTGTGCCACCACGCGGCCTAAGAGTTCGAGGTGAGCGCTATTATCTATTGATGTAGGTGGGAAGACATTTTAGGATTTTTTTCTCATATTTTAAAGTATATTTGATTAATCTCTATAATTTCGGCTAATAAGTGTTGTTTTGCTAATATATGATATATGTATATGTTACAGAGACTACATTTGGTCTATAACTACCGGCGATAAAACAGGGAGGTTAATGAAATACGACATAAAGAGAAAAACGGTAACAGTTCTCCTCCGAGGGCTCACCTTTGCTAATGGGGTGGCATTGAGCAAAGGCGGAAATTTCGTCCTCATCGCAGAAACGACAACTCGTAGAATTCTGAGGTTTTGGCTTCATGGTACAAAAGCAGAAACTTTGGAAATTTTTTTTGAACTCCCGGGATCTCCTGACAACATTAGAAGGAACTCTAGAGGAGAATTTTGGGTTGCACTCAACGTTGAAGGAGGACAACCTAGAAATCTATTCAAACTTGGAGTATTGGAAATGAAAACATCAACGAACTATGGCATGGCAATGAAGCTAAGTGAAGATGGGAAGGTATTGAAGGTTTTAGATGATAAAGATGGAAACATTTTCTCATATGTTAGTGAAGTTCAGGAGAAAGATGAGAGTTTGTGGATAGGGTCTTTAGTTTTGCCTTATGTTGGTATTTATTATCTTTAGAACCTTGAGGTGCTTAATGAATGATAGTCCCACATCGCATGTGGGCTGGAAGCCTTGGGCTATATATAAATGTGTGACAAGGCGGTTTTGTTGTATTCATCATATGGCAGATATCTTTGACCAATATAAGTTGTTCAAGTGGCAAAACATCATAAGGACTAATGTTAGCCTAAAGAAGTTGCCCATTAGAGGAGTTTTTTGCCTTTCCAATAATTAAAATAGGTAAACGATCGCATGTGATAAGAATGAGTGAAAATCAAATCTTTCTTAATGCGAAAGTATAGTTCCGGAAGGATAGCACCATTACCATCCCATTAGAGGATTGGAACAATTTGATCTAGTAACTTTAATATAAACCATTGTTTATATTAAACGTAGTGTCGATATTGAAGTGCTCGGATTGATGGTGCAGATCGGCAGATAGCTATGATTTTCTAAGCTAAATGACCTTCAAATAAAATACAGCTCCTTGGGTGAAATGGACCGTAAAATATGTGTGCCATGTGTGGGAAGACATTTTAGGATATTCTTCTTTCCCATATTTTAAAGTATATTTAATCAATTTCTATAATTTCGGCCAATAAGTGTTGTTTCACTAATATCTGATATATATGTTAGAGAGACTACATTTGGTCTATAACAACCGACGATAAAACAGGGAGGTTAATGAAATACGACACAGTGAAAAGAGGTAACAATTCTCCTCCGAGGGCTTGCCTTTGCTAATGGGGTGGCATTGAGCAAAGACGGAAACTTCGTCCTCATTGCAGAAACTGCAACTCATAGAATTCTGAGGTTTTGGCTTCATGGTACAAAAGCCGAAACTTCGGAAATTTTTTTTGAACTCCCGAGATCTCCTGACAACATTAAAAGGAACTCTAGAGGAGAATTTCGGGTTGCACTCAACGTTGAAGGAGGGCAACTTAGAAATATATTCAAACTTAGAGTGTTGGAAATGAAAACATCAACAAACTATGGCATGGCCATGAAGCTAAGTGAAGATGGGAAGGTATTGGAGGTTTTAGATGATAAAGAAAGAAACATTTTCTCATTTGTTAGTGAAGTTCAGGAGAAAGATGTGAGTTTGTGGATGATGTGTTCTAAATTCGTACTAAAGTCTTAACCTATTGCAAACACACAATGAAAATTACGGCACTAGTATAGGATCATTCCCACGAGAAAGTAATTTTTTCTATATTTTGTTTATCTTAAAAACTTATATTTATCTTTTAAGATCCTAGTTTACGGGAGAAATATGAATAAACGAATGATTTGTTTAAGCTAATTGTAGAAAAATAAATCTAAATCCTCCTTTTAGATTATGGTCTTCAATTACAATCCTTCAGTGCTTAGATATTTATAAAATTAAAGTACCGTTACACTGTATTTTAGTCCTCTAGAATTTGGGCGTCAATCAAATACTAAAATTCTTTAACACAGATTTAATCTAATCAATAATTTTTCAAAAATTTGGGTGTCAATCAAACTTAAGAAAATTGAAGATGGAAAAATAAAAATCATTACACTAATCTGCAAATTTTCAATATGAGTCGTCAATTCAAATAAAAAACTTTTAAATATTTACAAAGCAGTAAAAGTGCATAAAAATAAATCTAAACTAGAAAGCAATAAAAAGATCTTTCGTCCCTCAGTCACAAGCGTCAATTGCTCCTGAGAAACTATAGATGCTCTACTCTAAGCTTCCAGCTCCCAATTGCAGTCGTCAATTGCTTGCGAGAAACCTTGGATATCTAATCTATTCTAAACTAAACTATGGCTGATCAGAAGAAAACCCGACCTCAGTCGTCAATTGATGCTGAGAGTTCCTTCGATAACTCTTCTCCTATGCCGAACTCTCTTATTTATAGATCATAAGGAGTCGGTTTACATTATTCTAATCCTAATAAAAGAAACTACTAAGAATAAAAGTTTCCTAATATAGTTCTACTTGTAATTCTAGTTCTTCCTTGCTTTGAATAGTTGATGCGCTCAGGAATTGCTCATTTGTTTCAGCAGCAGAGTCTTTTAGGAATCTCTCTTCATAAATCTTCTTGGATCCGTGATCTGTCAGACTTCTATTTTAAGATATCTTCTAAATATATGCATGACGGCGTAGATCTTCACTTCAACAGCAGCAAGAGTCTTCTATTTTTGTAAAATCGTAATCACGATTTTCTTTATTCAGCTCATAGCTCTCAGAATGATTTGGCACTATGAATGATTGCGATTCTCTTTTGTGTCACACTCTGCTTGAAGTATATTATGAAGAATTGTAATTCACGATTTCTCATTTCTCTTTTACTATGTTCCATCGCAAAGTACGATTTTATGACTTTAAACATGCGTCGAATTGTCTTTTACGCTTGATCGTCTTTTTTCCTACTTTATGAGTTCATTTTGACGAAGATTAACACTTTAGTTCTCTTTTGTTGCTTATTCTTAATATCTACACATCATCAACGTGTTAGTAGCAAATTGGGGTCTAGCATCACTAAGTAAAGGGTGCTAAAATGGTATATTCTATGATTGATCAGTGAATAGGGTCTTTAGTTTTGCCTTATGTTGGTATTTATTATCTTTAGAACCTTGAGGTGCTTAATGAATGATAGTCCCACATCGCATGTGGTCTGGAAGCCATGGGCTATATATAAAAGTGTGACAAGCCGATTTTGTTGTATTCGTCATATGGCAGACATCTTTGACCAATATAAGTCGTCCAAGTGGCAAAACATTATGATGACTAATGTTAGCCTAAAGAAGTTGCCCATTAGAGGATTTTTTTTATTTTCGATAATTAAAATAGGTAAACGATCACATGTGATAAGAAGTGAAAATAAAATCTTTCCTAATGTGAAAGTATAGTTCCTGAAGGATAGCACCATTACCATCCCATTAGAGGATTGGAACAATTCGATCTAGTAACTTTAATATAAACCATTGGTATAAACCATTGTTTATATTATAGCGTTGATATTGAAGTGCTCGGATTGATGGTGCAGATCGGCAGATAGCTATGCTTTTCTAGGCTAAATGAATTTTAAATAAAATACACCTCCTTGGGTGAAATGGATTGTAAAATATGTGTATCATGTATGTCACCACGCAGCCTAAGAGTTCGGGGTGAGGGCTAATATCTATTGATGTAGGTGGAAGACATTTTAGGATATTCTTCTTTCCCATATTTTAAAGTATATTTGATTAATTTCTATAATTCCAACCAATAAGTGTTGTTTCACTAATATCTGATATATGTGTTACAGAGACTACATTTTGTCTATAACTACTGGTGATAAACCAGGGAGGTTAATGAAATACGACAAAAAGAGAAAAGAGTTAACAGTTCTCCTCCAAGGGCACGCCTTTGGTAATGGGGTGGCATTGAGCAAAGATGGAAACTTCGTCCTCATCATAGAAACCACAACTCATAGAATTCTGAGGTTTTGGCTTCATGGTACAAAAGCTGAAACTTCGGAATTTTTTTTCAAACTCCTGGGATCTCCTGACAACATTGGAAGGAACTCTAGAGGAGAATTTTGGGTTTCACTCAACGTTGAAGTAGGACGAGGTAGAAATCTATTCAAAGTTAGAGCATTGGAAATTAAAACATTTTTTTTATTGGTAAAAATGCAATGTATTAGATCGTAACGAGAAGCTGACATGCATGCATACAAGGACACCGACCAAAAGGTCACCCGACCTATCTCCTAGGCACCACGACAAAGGAAAAACAAACAAAAAACTCCCTAAAGAGGCAACCCAGCTGATCCTCTTCTAACAATTTAACTAGGATCCCAATTAGGATCCACCCCTCCTACATCATCTCCTACTACGCACCCATAAATACATAAGATCTTTGACAGATTTGAGGATCAGCCCCACCGGCCGACGTTTCTTGTCGAATATGCAGGCATATCGTTCAATCCAGATGCTCTAAATGATTACGAAGAAGCCAACCTTCCAGAAGAACCCTGTCTCCCCCTCCAGCTTGACCTTTTCCCATACTAGAAACTACTGATATGGGGAGGCCAGGGCCACCCAGTGCATATCAAAAGAGTTGAGGACGACCCCCCAAATTTTATGGGCCAACCTACAATGAGGGGAAAAGATGGGCCGCCATCTCTTCCTCTTACACACATATTACAGCGGTTATGAAGAGAACTTTCCTCCTCCGAAGCAACTGATCGATCATGAGAGTCTTGCCTTTGAATAACGTCCACATAAATAACTTTACCTTTTGGGGAATGTAAGCCTTCCACAGTCTTGCCCCCTCAAACCTGACTAATGGTCGACAAGCAAACATCCAGAAATATGATTGAACGCTGAAAATCCCATCCTTACTAGGGACCCACAACCGAGCATCCCTTCTCTGTGGGTTTAGGCTTAGCCCATGAAGGAGAGCCAATAGCTGCATGAAATGGGGCATTTCCTCATCCCTCAAACAACGACGACGAGTGACGATATCCCACAACGCTCCCGTCTCAGATTCCGAGAAGAAGTCAATCACCAATCCGAGTGGGTGTCTCAAAATATCGAAAACAACCGCAAAAGAAACTTTGAGGGGCCTACTTTCAGCCCATGCGTCTTCCCAACACCGAATCCTCATCCCATCCTCCCAGCTGTAATGTAGCCATTTGGAGTAGAGATCTTACGTACTTCTTTCCACCATGATGAGAATTGATTTGTAACTGTGACGTTGATCCCCCATCTGCTGTCAAGTTGCCCATATTTATCTGCCAAAACAACCCGCCATAGGCTATCCCTTTCTCCATCCGTGCCCGCCCTCCATAACTATTTTCCCATCAATGCTATATTAATCTATCAAAGCGATCAGATCTTGAGGCCACCATACCTAATCGACAGTTGGCACGTGTCCCAATTCACGAGGTGGTACCATTTATCTATACTCGCCCCCTCCCATAAGAAGTTTCTTTGGATCTGCTCGAGTTTGTGAATGACTTCTGTTGGATTGTTTTTAGATTGATGCTACTTTTATTATTGGAAATGTGAGGTAAAAATATGGTGACAAAAATAAATCAAAAGGTGGAGTAAAATGGATGAAAAAAAAAACAGATGCACACAGTCCTGTAAGATCTAGGGCCTGTTGTAGCATGTTTCGATAAGTAAGAGTTTGTCCCACAAAGAGTGATGATTTTAAATCTCAAGAGTTGTATAGTAAACTCCAGATCTGGCTACAGACCTGACAACTCTAAACCTATACTAGAAAGCAAGGTAAAGAGAAGGTATTTAGGTGTCACAAAGCTAACCTAAAACTAAAAAATAAGAATAAAACTACAGCTAAAGAAAGGGATAGAAGAAGGATGATGATGACCTGAGAAAATAAAGTAAAAAAATAATGAGAAGTAGACAGCTATGGATAAATTAGTACTGCAACTTAGAGTTAGAACATGATCTGCAACATTCGTTCACTTGGCTACAAGCACAAGTGCAAAGTAGAAGAATCTAACTAACCCCTGTGGTTTGGATTGCTCTTAAAGCTATAATCTGTCCACTTAAATGGTCACAGATTATCCTAGGGAGGTGATCCAATCACAGGTGCTAAAGTTAGAACATGAAAACTATTGCAGACACTATACTTGCAAGGATACAAGCACTTGCAACCATCAGATGAAAAAATTCATGTAGATCTAGTGAGAACCACTAGAAATCACAGATTATTTGGGGGCTTTAGAATCAGCTGATCATTATTACAAAGAGGCCTGCAATGACCCAGCTCATAAGTCTGCAATCTGTGTAAAAACCTCAAATCTAAACATTGAAAATGACAATATAAAACAAGGGAGAAGTTGGCTCTGCAACTGTCTCTCACTTGGCTATAAGCTCAAGTGCATAGAAAAATAATCTATCTCAGCCCTGTGAGCTAGACCAGCCTTAGGGCTACACTCTGCCCACTTGAATGGCCACAGGCTATCCCAAAGGTTATCCGAATCACTGAGGTTGAAGTTAGAACAGTAAAACTACTGCTACCACCATGGTTGCAGGGCTATAAGCTCAAGCAACCATGGGAGCATTAAATCTATAAAAATCTATGTGAAAAGCACAGGAAAATATAGATTTAATGAGCATTAAAACATGACATTTCATTGATTAGAAAGGACTTACAATGGTTGCCCACAAGACAGCAGCCCTTGCTGTTGTTGATCTCAAGTGTGCTTCGCTTATTGGTTGGTGTTGAAAGTTATTTAAAAATAAAAAACAGAATAAAACAGGGGATGAATCAGCACAACTCGGAAATCTTAGACCTGTAAGATACAGGGTCCTTTGTAGCAAGTTTTGATAAGTAAGAGTTTGTCCCACAGGGAAAGGTGATCTAAGGCTCCAAGGGAGCCGTCTCTAGTAGTCCCTCCAGATCTGGCAGTCCTAAAAGGAGGGGAGTTTAAGATCACTTATTCTAAGTATTCTAATACTAAATTACAGAAATGATTGAGAGGATGGACGGAGTGTGGAAAATAATTATAAAAAGGTGAGAAATATGTTATTGAGCCAAGGTCAGAGGAGTTTTTGTAACTCAGATTTAGATCTGATGTTATAGAAATCCTGTCCAGAGGCTACATTATCACCTCTGAGGAGAAAGGATCCAACCCATCTCTACTGCCATGACTCCACCCTTAGGGCTATAACCTGTCCACTTGAATGGTCGCAGACTATCTCATAGGGGAGCCACTATCCAGGGATGGGTAAGAACATAACAAATAAATCATTGCATGTACTATTTCATCCAGGCTACCAGCTCAGGAATCCATAGGGAACCTCAACCTCTAAAGTTTCATATGTGGGGCTAAGGCTGGAAAATCATGATAGCCCAGACACATAGAACCAGCAAGCGATTGAGTACAACTTTTGATCCAGCTGTCCATTGCTTGAGAGAGGCTACAATGGTCCAGTCACCAGCCTACAATCTCTATAACCAGATCAGATTCGACATCTGATGGCAGATCTATACAAATATGGGGGAGTCTGCCTCTGTATAATCCCTCACCAGGCTTCTACAAGCTCAGGTGAAAAGAAGAAGGATCCATCTTAGATCGGTGGATCAGAATCACCCTAAGGCTATAATCTGTCCACTTAAATGGTCACAGACTATCCCAGAGGTTATCCTCCTCACGGAGCCCAAAACAAAACAAGATTGTCGTTACTACCACCATGTTCATCAGGCTACCAGCTCAAGCTCCCATGGGGATTTCAGATCTAGTAGGTCCTGTGGTGGGGCTAAGGCTGGAAGACCATGATAGCCAAGACACACAGGTTACTTGGATCTGAGTGGCCCTTAAAATTAGTCCTCTATTGCTTTGAAACACAGCCAAGGCAATGGGGGATCACAAGGCAGCAGCCTTGCACAGAGCATCTCACATATAAACAACAATCCCACAAATTATAAATCCTATTGCAAAACTTTCATTAATCTAACTCAAATACATATACAAAGTCATAGCCAGCAATTGCTGGACTATGGAGAGAAGAAAAGAAAAAGAAAAAGAAAAACTACTTACTGCTAAAAAGAAAGAGAAAAGAAAAGTGATCTGAGATAGGTTCCCAGATACCTAAACCTAAGCTAGGCCTGGGTATATATAGCAGTGGGGTGGCGGCGCATTAGGGTTAGGAAACCCTAATTTTAACGATGCCACCTGGCCTCCTACTGATCCTTGGATGTCTCAGGGCATGTGCACGGAGATTTGAGATTGGGAGTGCGTGCCCTAATCACTGGAAATTTTCAGAATGCCCTCTGCTGAAGAGATGGAAGTTTAGGTTCAGAGCCTCGCTAGGTAGCTGTAGTTTCTCAGACTTCTCGCGTGGTAACTCATTGCTCTTCGCTAGGATGATTTGACACTGAAGCTTCAGCCGTCGCGAGGTTGCCTTGGTTTGCTCTTCAGGCAGTCGCGTGATAGAGGGTTGAGCTCTCACTGGGTTGGAGTTCGCGAGGACTGCGCAAGCTCTTCTCTTTACTTAGACTTCGCGAGTTGCCTCGCGAGATTCTTTTGAGTTCTGAATTGCGCGATGTTCTTTGTCTTACTCAATCTTCGCGAGCTTGGCTTTGCCTTCGCCAGGATGCTTTCTTTCTTGAATGGCGCGCGAACTGCGCGAGGCATTCTTCTGAGAATTGTACCCCGCGGCGACTGTGCGATAGCTGCGCTAGACATCTTCTGAAGCTCTCTCTCCTCAGCTATCTTAAGCGACCTTCGCGAGATTGAGAGAAGTCTGCTTTGAACTGCGCGACACTGAGCGCTGTGTTCTACTCTTGAGCTTCGCGAGAGCTGCACGGAGTTGAGTTTCTGAAGCTCCTCAGTCATTCATCTGCGCGAGAGGTTGCTTGTAAAGCCTTGGGAAGCTCAGCTGATCTGCGCGATGCTTCAAGGTTCATTCTTGCTGAGGGGCATCTGGTGCCAAAGCAGGCTCCATAACAGGATTCTTGGCCTTATTTCACTGCTGATTATTTCCTGAACAAAACACTTAAGACGAGTTTATTAGATGGCTAAGAGTCTAATCAAATGTTAAGTTAAGGGGTGAAAAATTATACTTTTCAGGTTTTAACACTTGCACAAACCCAAAACAGCTCACTCTATGTTTACAAATCCCATTGCAAAAACTGAAAAATAAAAATAACTGCTACAAAAAACTTAGCCCAACATTTATGCTGTGCTAAGGCAAGAAGAAAAAGAAAAGGAAAAGAGAAACTAAATCCTAACCCTAACCCTAGAAAAAGACTAAAGTGATCCAGCTATTCTGGATATTTTACAAAACAGAATATAGCTCAATATATATACAACCCTTTCTAGCAACTATGAGCAATAGCCAATCAGAAATGAGGAGGTTTGGAGCTGATTTCGTGTCCCATCAGTGGCCCTTGGATGCTTTGGGAAGTGTGGGATATTAGGAAGTGTGCCCTAGAAGTGGTGAAATACCCAAAATATCCCTCTGTGCTGAAGTGTGGTTCTTGGAGTTCGTGCCTCGCGAAGATGACAGCTTCAATAGCTTCTGAAATTGCATCTCGCTAAGATCTCGCCAAGATGAAAACAGGCTATTTAAGTTGCACTGTAGCTCACTAGGTTCATTTTCAGCAGCTTGATGCTGCTCGCCAAGATCAAATCAAAGCTGCAACTCGCCAAGCTCATATGCAGGTTGCTCGCCAAGTTCACATGTAGGCATAGCTCACGAGGTTCTGTTTCAGCAGTTTAATGCTGCTCTCTAGGTTCAATCTCAGCAGCTTTCTACTGTTCGCGAGGATGCTAGAGTGTCCACCTGCATACAGCTCGCGAAGTTCAAAGTCATGTAGCTTGCGAAGTTCATGGGAAGTTCGCGAGGTTCATTTTTGCAGAAGAACAACTTGTGAGGTTCAGTTTTAACAGCATGAACAGCTCGTGAGGTTCCTCCTTCATTTTGAACCTCTCGAGATCTTGTATACTGCTGTTTGGGGTTTGAGATATGTACAACAGCTCCACACCTTGGTCTCCTCATCAATGCATCAACAGATGTGTGCTCTTGAGTGTGTGGTTTTCAGCAATGCTGTTGCTATTTTGCTTGTGATGCAGCTGGTGTAGCTCGATTGCCTCAGGTCCTGCAACTATATTCCATTAAGGTGTGCTAGAGATCTTTGCTGTAGCAGCTTGGCTTTAGTCTATTGCAACAACAGCTCAGGAGGATGGCTCTTTAAGTGTGTAGCTGCTTTGGTGTTGTTGTGTTTCAGCAATGGTGTGCAGCTCTGTAAGTTGCAGCAGATATACATCTTGGCTTGGCTTGAATGCTGTAGCTGTGAACTCAATAGTAGTTGCACTGCTGGGATGTGTGATCTTGACATGGCTTTAATACAGTAGCAATAGCATCTTGAGTTAACTTTCAGTGCTTTCAATTGTGCCACTCAAATTGCTGCAGCAATGAGTGGGCAATTGGTATGATTTGCTGTAACAGGTCTTGTGTTCAACAGTCATTGAAGCTTTGAGGTTGTGAACTACTTGAGCTAGGTGCTAGCTTCAACAATGCCTCTCCCCAGGCTGAGTGCAACAGAGTTTAAATCAGGCAATGCAGCTCTTGTGTGATTGCAGCAGCAACTCCATAGGTAAAATGCCAAGTGTTGTAATGCATAGTGTGTAGCTGCCACAGATCCACTCAAGGTGAGAGTGCTGATGGTGCAAGCTGATTGCACTGCTCTTTGCTATAACTTTCATGTGTTCTATAGCTGTTTCAGTGCTTCTCTAATGACAAGCTCAAATTTCTTGAAAAGGAAGAACTGTAGCTGTAATATGCCACTTGAACTGCTAATTTGCTTGAATGGCTGCTTCCTGCAGCATGTCTTTACTGTGCTCAATTATTGCAGTGCAGCAGTTATAGAGTTCCATTCTCATTTGCATCTTCATGCAGCTCTTTCATGGCTTCACACTTTCAGCTGCTGGTTGAATGCAGCAGATATAGTTGCATGCATGTAATAAAATTAGCTGTTGTGCTCCACTCAAAGTGCTGGACTGTTGCTCCGATATACTGCTGTAGTTGTTTAGTGCAGTAGCATTCTATGAACCATGGGCTTCTTCTCTCTCACTCAGCAGGCCTCCAAAGGTCCCCAATCCATGCAAAATGGCCCCAATGGTGTGAACCACCATGGTGCATCCTTTAAAAATCCATCAGCTCCACAGTTTGGTTTAAAGTCCTTTTCTCTTGGCTTGAAAATGAAGGATTATAGCTTTAAGCTATATTTTTCTGTTATTTACACAAACACACTTAAAACTCATTATTTGCATGCTCAGAGGCCCATCAAAGGCCAGGTTAAGGGGTGAAAAGTAGAATTTTTTCAGAGAATAACAACTCCCATTGGGCATTTGAACATGGACATATAAAAGATTGGAAGACTAGATAAAACAAATTTCACCAATAGAAACCGACTCTCACTGCTGAGGAGTTTACCCTTCCACGAGGACAATTTGAGCTCAAACCTCTTAATGACAGGTTCCCATTCCTTGGCTGCGAGCTTTCTGAGGCCAAGAAGGAGCCCCAAGTATCGAATAGGCAACTTTTCCACCGCACAAGTCACGGTTCCTGCAAGATCGACTAGAATTTGATCCCCAATCCTTATCCCATAGATCACAAATTTGTGAAGGTTGATGCATTGACCCGACACTGCCTCATAAATGGATAGAACAACAGACAAAGACCTGAACTTAATGATCTCTGCTTTACCGAAAAAGATGGTGTCGTCCGCATATTGCAGGTGCGAGATGAGCCAACCATGCGAGCCAACTTGAATACTGGAAATAAGTTGAAACTGACTTGCTCGAACCATGAGCCCAACCAAGTCCTCACCCATCATATTGAACAAAAAAGAGGAGAGAGGATCTCTGTAGACACCCAAATTTGACCCAAGGCCTGATCGAAACATATTTCGAGAGAGGCGCATTTATGAGCTTTTGATGGCATGTATGGAAACTTTAGGAATCACTCCAAACTCTTAGGAATCACCCTAGATCCCTTAGGAACTTATATCAAACCTTTAGAAACCAATCCCAACCCTTAAAACCCATTTCAAACCCTAAACCTAACCTTTTCGGACAATGGATGAAAAGTGGTGCACCAAGACTAGTTGAGGTCTTCTATTGATATCAAATCATATACCATTGGAAAGCGGACTTCTCCAGCTTTCCAACGAGCCAAAAATCACCTCAATCGGAGTTATATATCAAACATTATGACCATTTGAAAATCGGGTCATTTTGGAGGAATTTTTTTCTGGCACAACTAATAGCTGCGCCAAGCCATTTTTCCCCAGAATTTTTCTGTCGCTAGGCCTTTTTCCCCCAGAAATGGCCTGGTGCAACTAATAGTTGCGCTAGGTATAAATGGATCCCCCCACCCCTCGCGAAGCCAACTTTCAGGCTACTGTACGGAACTGTTTTACTGTACATTTGTATGGCGCAACTAATAGTTGTGCCAGACATATGAATAGTAATCCTAGTTTTTTGCCCCAAAATTTGTGATTCGGGTTTGACTTGTTGACTACCTTGACCTTTGGGGTATATTTTGATAGTTCTGTTGCACCCATTCACTACCTATTTGCAACCCCTTAAGTGGCTTAAAGCCTCACCCCATCATCCACCATTGGAGGACCTTCTCACATATTTCAAGGCTCCAAAAATCCTAGGAAACCTTAGATGCTAGATTACCTAATTTCTAACCTTGATTAGCATCTAAACATTCTCCTAATCCATCCTTTTCCTATAAATAGTGCCCCCCTCCCCTTGGTTTAGGGGTTGAGAATTTTTGCCTAAGAGAGATAGAGCTTAAAGTGAAAAGATCTTTCTCCCTTTGGTGCACCATTGCTCATATAAATTCCATAATTTCAAAACCTCATTCCATATTTTACCTTTCCTAAAAATCCTCTAGGTTAGGTGTGTGCTATCCATTTGCCTCCCTTCTCTACCTCTTAGTTAGTAAGCCTTAGTGGTTAGAACCCCTCTTTCCACCATTCAAGCCTTCAAAAGCTCATAAAAAATAAGTCACGCAAGCCTCTCCTACAGTGTTACAAGGGCTCGAGCGCTTCGGCTCTCCCCTTTCTTCTCCTATCTCCTTTTAGCTCTTCTCATCCTCCCATTTGTGTCGTTACGCCGCCGAATTTTCGGTAGGAACGGAGTGGCACAAATAGGATTCTAAGACCTTTTGGGCAAGAGGAAGTTATTTTCTTTTCTTTTACTTTATTTTTATTTTGGCCATTAGTAGAGACCGCGCTAAGCGGGTTGATTGGGTGCCTAACACCTTCCCGATCGATAACCGAAGCCCTTACCCAAGAGCCTTTGGTGTGGACCGGATTCAGAGTCATATTTTTAGCACTTCGGTGCTTATAAAAATGATATAAGTATCTTGGGATACCAAAAGCTCCGGGTGGCGACTCTATATTTTTTGTTAGCGAGCGCATCGTCGAGGCGGGATGGTCACAAATCCCACGATTGCACAGATAGCGACTCTGCTGGGGAATAGCTAGTAGAGCTTCCCCTTGAATTTGGCCTCTTTATTTTTTATTTTTATAATATTGTTATTGCTATTTTTTTTATTTTTTTTTACTGACCTCTTCGATTATGTCATTTTACTTACCTCTACGATTCGGCTTTAAATTTCAGCAATTTTTTCCTAGTCACTTGATTGGCACACTTTTTACTTACCCCTATATTTTAGCTTTAAATTTCAGCAATTTTTACCTAGTCACTTGACTGACACCTTTTTTACTTACTCTTATGATTCGGCTTTAAATTTCAGCAATTTTTTCCTAGTCACTTGACTGACACCTTTTTTACTTACCCCTATGATTCAACTTTAAATTTCAGCAATTTTTGCCTAGTTACTTTACTGGCACCTTTCTTACCTACCTTTACGATTCGACTTTAAATTTCAGTACTTTATATTTTCCACCTATCGCTTGACTGGCCCCGTCATTTTCCTTATTTCTTGTCATATTCTAATAGTGAACGCCGGCCCGTAGTGGTGGCACGGGATCATCACCCCCGGTCTTTGAACTAAAGAAAACTTTCAAAAAAAGAAGAAGAAAAACTTTAAAAAATTAAAATTGAACCAAGTTAGGGAGATTAATTAATTCGCTCTTACGGGATAGATTTTAAAAGGGTCGGGATTAGGCAAACACACAATCACCTGGGTCTTAGTATGGCGGCAGCCCCTAGTGGTGATGATCCAGAAAAGTCCCAGCCCACCTAGTATCTGAGAAGACACTCGCGCTGGGGTATATCGGGTGGGTTCCCATTCCAAAGCTTAAAACCCTTGGGGAGCGCGCTAGCGAGTTATATCGGACTCAAACCCTTTAGGTGCAGTGAGGAGAGAATCGATCACCAAAAAATAGCTCAGTTCCCGGAAGCCTAGCTTCCACAAAAAACTAAAAAGAGACTCATTTTGGACTGCTGCCTTTGCTGTCATAACATTATGAAACCCATTTTTGCTTGGCACAAGTATTAGTTGCGCCAATGAAAAAATTAGAAATTTATAACTGGCGCAACAAATAGTTGCGCCAGCTTTAAAATCCCAAAATTTACCTTGGCGCAACTAATAGTTGCGCCAGTGTAAAAATGGAGTCCTGCAACCTGGGCGCATGTATTAGTTGTGCTAGGTCTGTTCGACATAGCACCAGCCCAAATCCGTGGCCTTTTCACCTCTCGAGTCCCCCGATCAGTGCGCTTAGTGTCTTGTTTGAGCCTCGCCATCTCCAATACTTAATACACCCCTGCCGGTCAAAAGAGGGCAACTTCTTTTTGGCTCATTCCGAGGGATCGGGTTATTTGCCTCGATTTTCGTGCCTTCAATAGATCAAAGGTTCTCCTTCGATTCTTTCGAAGTGCGTCAGAGTCGTCGTCGTGGGTCTTGAATTAAAGCACGAGAGCCAGCCGAAAAGAGAATTTCAAGGCCTTAGAACCTTTGTTTTTTTAAAAACTTTTTCCAAAAAATCTCAAAAATAAAAAAGGCAACTCAAAACCCAAAAAAAAAAAAAAAATATATATATATATATATATATATATATAGTTTTTGGTGACGATACAACGACCTCATCTTGCCCTCTGTCGTCCCGTAGGGGAAGAAGGAGGATTTATGGGCCTTATCCAATGCACCCTTACCCAACCCGTTCCCGTAGAATGTCGTGGATAGTGGACCTGGCTTATGCCGATCCCGATACATCCCCACCTCACTCTCCAAACCATTCCCATGTGGGGGAAGTCTTTTCCACCAACCCCCTCACCCAATCACCCTTTGTCGTTATCGACCCGTTTGGTGCCCCCATTTTCCCAACTACTACCTTTTAAAACATCCAAAGTCCAACCCTCAACTCCCCATCTTTTGCCCAAATTATGCCCATACCAAATCCATCACATTTCCCACCCATGTCCATACAAAACTCAAACCCATTCTTCCAATCCACTTCCATGCCCCATTTCCCATCTTCCCCCTATAGGCCCGATCCACCCACATTCACATATACCACTTCCGCCCTATCCAGCCCCCCACAAATCCCCCTATCTACTCGGGTCATGCCCATTTTCACCGGGGCCATGCCCAGTTTTTCCCAAACGCCTACACCTAACCTTTCATCATCCCCATACATCCCCCATACCTTCCCCTTTCCCAATGACCCATCTCATCCATCCCATATCCCACTACCTACTATGGCCATGCCCGATCATACTGGGGCCATCCCAATTTTTCCTCCACACCCCCATCTACGTCTCATCACCCCTTAAATCCACCATCCACATTCGATCCCCCCTCTATGGCCACAATGGAGGAGATGTTCTAAGCCTACTCCTCATGGAAGACTTCTCAAAATACCTCTCCTCCACACCCTATGCTCATGAACCCATCCCATACCCTAGCCAATCTCCAGGCCTCACTCCCCCATGACCCCCATCAACCTCCCATAATCCACACCATCCAAACCCCCACGCCCCAAGGCCCCATGGCCCAACCTCCCACTGCCCATACACCCCAATGCCCAATGGCCCAATCTCCAACTTCCCACATGCCCCAAGGCCCATTGGCCCAAACCCCCTTTTTCCACATATCCCAGGGCCCCATGGCCCAATACCCCACCACCCAAACCTACCTAGGGCCCATGGCCCAAACCTATCAAGGGCTCATGACCCAGACCCATCAAGGGCCCATGGCCCAGACCCACCCAGGGCCCATGGTCCAAACCCGCTAAGGGCCCATGGCCCAAACCTATCATGGGCCCATGGCCCAAACCCACCAAGGCCCATTGGGCCAAACCCATTAAGGGCCCCTGGCCCAAACCTATCAAGGGCCCCTGGCCCAAACCTATCAAGGGTCCATGGCCCAAACCCATTAGTGGCCCATGATCCAAAATGACCAAGGCGTCATGGCTCAAACCCAAACCCCACGGTCATACCTTCCACAATACCCCCAACATTTCACCCAGCCTCCACACCCAGGTCAAACCCTACTCCAAACCCAATTCTCCCATGGCCCCACACCCCAAGGCCATCTCCAAACCTTCCCCCATACCCAATGGCCCCATCAAGCCTCACCTCAAAACCAAAATCTCATCACCCAACAAACTTTTCCTCATCCCCAATGGGCTCACCCAACCCCCACTCATGTCATTCCCATCCAACCCGTGCAACAACAATAAGAGAATCCCACCCTCACTGCACATTATGCTGACCAGCAGTATGAGGAAGACGAGATTTAGAATAGCGGGACCTACGCTGGGGCATTAACCAGCCTTAACTCTCCTCCCATAATTGCCCACCCCTTGGTAGCCCAGAGTGAAGTCCAACTAACGGCTGAAAAAGCGGCCCCTGTATCGAATGAGTCAGAGCAACTGAAAGAACAGTTGGACAAAATACAAAAGTAGCTGATGAAAATGGGTGGCGCTGAAATCCACACCACAGACTTCACAGATTTATATTTGTTCGCTGAGGTTCCCCTACCCCTCAAATTTAAAATGTCGACCTTTGACAAATATAATGGCACTGGCAATCTTATTGCGCACCTGAAGTCCTACTGTGGGGACATATGCCAATACGGAGGGGACGAAAGACTACTAATAAAAGTCTTTTAGAAGAGTCTGACCGGTCCAACTTTGAGATGGTTCACATCTTTAGAACCATCCATGATGAAAACGTGGAGGGACTTGACACACCTCTTTCAAGAATAATATGTCTACAATATAGATATTGAGCTGTGAAAGTCAGACTTGGCCCATTTAAGACAGAACCAGAACGAGATCTTCAGCAACTACTTAGGACATTGGAGAGCACTGGCAGCTCAGGTTAGAAATAGGATACCTGACAATGAGCAGATTGAAATGATTTCAAAGAATACTCTGCCAGTGAACTCGAACTTTTTGGTGTACCAGCAGCAGTCCAGCTTTGTTGATTTGGTGAGAAATGCTAACCGATGTGAGGATGCCATCAGGGAGGGCCGTTTGAATAAGAATGTGTCGAGTGGACCCAGTGGGGTTAGAAGATTTTCAGAATAAAGGAACGAAAAGAGAACAAGGGTTGATATTCAGAACATTGCCAATACCAGCCCCAATAACAATACTACCCCGTTTCAATTTCAAGCAGCCCCGCTAGCACTAGTAATAACTGAGTAGATGCAGAGAATAGGGAATGGGCAAGGAATATAAATGACTCCGGAACAGAGGAGAGCCCGCTATGATCGAGTGTTCACACCCCTGGGGCAGTCTTTGAGCATACTCTTACCTTTGTTAGTGGAAAATGGATTAATCACTATCCGTCAACCGCAACCTCCCCCTCACCCGATCCCAAAAAACTATGACCCAAATACCCACTGTACATTTCATCAGGGCTCGGGTCACTCGATTGATCGTTCCTTCCCATTGAAGCACGCAATCCAAGATTTGATTGACGCCAAAAAAATAATTCCACCTGCACCTTCTCAGCATGCGAATATTCAATAGGTGTCATTACCTCCACATCCCACCGGAGGAGCAGGTCCCAGACCCACTGTCGGAATGGTAGAAAGTGAAGAGGAGTTTGAATTTGATCCATCCGATTATATCAGTGATCGGGAGAATTATGTAGCGCCGTTGTCAAGAAATGTTGAAGAGAGGAATATCGGGGTAATCGAACCCCTGAATTTGTCAGATTATTTTCCTAACCTGACTCCGTAAATTGAACCCTTAGATCTCAGGACATACTTTCAATTATCCACTCCCGTCAATTATGTACATATCAATGCATACCAACCATATACAATCACCCCCACCAATTACCCAATAAACCAATGGCCCCCAATCCCCCACCACCAATGAACTACCAATGGCCGGCGCCCCCCCCATCACCACCAGTTCATCCACCGGCAAACTCCACCACTCTGGTCAATTACCTAACGGCCCATCAAACCCCCCATCTCCCACCAGCACCTACTAGCTATCAATGACCTACCTTTACCTCCTTCCTCCCAATATCACCACCGTCGAGCTTCACCATCCCCATTTGGCCCAATCTTTCCACCCAACCCGCTACCACCGAAATAAATCAGGTGTTGCCTACACCTCCTAAGCCCACAGTACAAGTGCCTCAAGTATTGACACCCATGCCTTTCCAGCTCTCAGGACCAACCTATGATCCTCATCAGGTCTCGCTAAGCTACGAGCAAACAGATGTCAATGTCGGCAGCAACAGCAGAGAAGGGGCAGTGAACTTTGTCACATGATATGAGAGGATATCAAAGTAGCCAGAAGCACCAGTAGCCGCACAAGCCCAGCCTGAGGGAAAGAAAGATAGCATGGTGAACCCCTTTGAAAAAATGAGTTGGGAACATATACTGGAGACTCATCTAAGAAGAATGCCCGCCCATATAACTGTGTGGGAGCTATTAATAACATCCCCACTCTATTTCCAAGCGTTAATAGGGGCATTAAAAAATGTGCATGTGTCACTTCAGGTAAGCCCAGATGAAGTCGGGCAGATAATTGTGCAAGTGATGGCTCCGAATGCCATTTCATTTTCTGATGCTGACTTGCCAGAAAAAAGAGGTAGCCACTCGAAGTCTCTGAATATAATGGTCGAGTCTTGAAACATGGTAATCCCCTTGGTTCTAATCGACAATGGGTCCGCATTGAATATATGCCCATTAAGAACCGCCACCAAGATCGGGGTCGATCCATGTATGTTGAGGCCTACCAGAACCAGCGCTAGAGGATTTGACAATACCAAGAGAGAAATAATGAGAGAAGTTGATCTTGAGCTGTTGATAGGGCCAATGACCTTTTCCATCTTGTTTCAAGTAATGGATATCAAATCCTCGTTTAATATAAAATTGTTGGGGTGCCCATGGCTGCACGAGGTCGGAGCCATACCTTCTACTTTGCACCAGAAACTCAAGTTTACATCTGGGCACAAGATTATCACAATCATTAGTGAGGGGCACAGCGAGAGAGAAAAGGCCACAAATAGCATCGAAAAATCCAATATGTTGGATGTACTGCACACTGCTGAGGACATCGACTTCCACAGTTTTGAATATAAGGTATCAGCGATACTCCCAGAGCCCATTGAGGGCATCATGCCTAAAACAGGAGGCGGTATGATAGCAGCAGTGGCTATGCTCCAAAAGTGGGGCTATTAGAAAGGCAGAGAGCTCGGACCTAAACCACAAGGCAAAAGAGAGCCAGTTGTTGCTAAGGGGCAAAAGGTCCGATTCGGGCTGGGATACAAGCCCACAGAGGAAGAGGTCTGAGAGGCTAAAGAGAAAGCCAGAGTCACTGCAGCTGCAAGGGCAAGAGGAATCAACATAGAAGAAAAATCTCGCCCTAGGCCGCATATCAGTCCCCAGATCTCCCTTCCCAGCCTGTGATTGGATCACCTCCCTAGCCCCAATCCACCCCACACAAACCCATAGCCCCAATCCATCCCACCAATCCCCAAATCTCCCTTCCCAGCCTGGAAATAGATTTGGTCTCGTTGTCCCTCTTCGAGGAACGACGGCCAGTACCTGAACAAACTCCCCCTGTGGTAAATCACCACAAAATGGTATTGACGTTTGAGGATATCATCTCAGATGAAATGGGGATCAACATGGTAAAGGCTGACTCTAATGAGCCATATCAGTCAATACCCTCCATCCAAACAGGTAAAGGAGCTGTTCCTCAGGTACGCAACTGAGCATCTTTTTCTCAAACTCTGAAAGCAGGGAGTGGCCTAAAGTTTGGCACCTGTTTCCTAAAAAAAATAACTTATAAAAAGTGAGATAAGCCGTTGGTAGGCAATACCTTGTATATATAGCAACTCGCCTTGCCAAGGGTCCGTCTCCGAAGAAAATAAAAATCTCAAAAACATGAAAAAAGTATAAAATCCTAAAAATATTGAAAAAATCTAAAGTCTAAAAATATCGTCATTTAAAATTCCATAAAAAGTCCCACAAAAGGATGCCTTAATCGAAATACCTGTCCCACATAAAATCGACCCCTTCCCTGTAGAAATATAAGAAGAGGTAGGTGTTACGAGTTTGGACGAGGATAGTCCTTTGGAGGAGCTCCCCAATGAGCACCTTGACCGGTTCGCCGACTTTGAGCATAGCCCTACCCCCGTTGTCCAAGAGACCGAAGACGTCAATCTAGGGACTGAGGAGATTCCTAGAATAACTAAAATCGGAATGTCGCTGTCTCCCGAGGAGAGAAAAAGCATGATCGACTTCCTTCGGTCATACCAAGATGTTTTTGCCTAGTTGTGCGACGACATGCCTGGTCTGGACACCGATTTGGTCGAGCATGAGTTGCCACTTTACCTCGATATGAAGTCGGTCAAGCAAAAGTTGAGACGTATCCGACCCGAGTGGATGCTGAAAGTCAAGGACGAGGTCATCAAGCAGTATGATGCGGGGTTTCTCATAGTATCCAAGTACCTGAAGTGGGTAGCCATTATCGTGCCTGTATCGAAGAAAGATGGAAAGATCCGCATGTGCATCAATTTCTGCAATTTGAATAGGGCAAGCTCGAAGGACGATTTCCCACTGCCACACATCGACATCTTGGTCGATAATACTGCTAAGCACGGGATGCTTTCTTTCATAGATGGATTTTCAGGATACAATCAGATAAAGATGGTCGAGGTTGATCGCAAGAAGACAACATTCATTACCCCCTGGGGAACCTTTTGCTATCGAGTCATACCATTTGGGCTGAAGAATGCCGGTGCAACGTACCAGAGAGCCATGACTGCGCTATTCCATGACATGATGCACCGAGAGATTGAAGTATATGTTGATGATATGATAGCCAAATCACCAGAGCGAGGCGATCACTTGGTAAACCTTCAGAAGCTATTTGAGAGGCTGAGAAAGTACATGTTACGTCTGAATCCATAGAAGTACGCTTTTAGTGCTATATCCTGAAAATTGTTAGGATTCATCGTCAGCAGGAGAGGGATCGAGGTCGACCTAGTCAAAGTCAAAGCTATCACAGAGATGCCACCACCGTCTACTGAGAAAGAGGTTAGAGGGTTCTTGGGCAGAATACAGTATATCAGTCGATTCATTACGCAACTAACTCCAATCTACATGTCGATCTTCAAGCTACTAAGGAACTCGCCCGTTGAATGGAATGATGACTGCTAAGCAGCATTTGATAAAATCAAAAGCTACCTCCTCAATCCACCTGTTTTGGTACCACCTGAGCCGGGGAGACCACTGTGACAGAAGTCTCGATGGGATACGTCTTAGGGCAGCATGACGAGATGGGAAGAAGAGAGCAGACCATTTACTATATGAGCAAGAAGTTTACTAATTATGAAACACGCTATTCTCATCTAGAGAAAGCATGCCTGGCTCTTGTATGGGCTACTAAGAGGCTCTGCCATTACTTATTATCCCAAGCCATTCTACTTTTAGCCCGAATGAACCCATTGAAATACCTTTTCGAGAAGCCGGCCCTCACTGGGCGGACTGCACAATGACAGCTTTTATTATCCGAGTTTGGCATCATGTACATCACTCAGAAGTAGATTAAGGGGCAGACACTCACTGATCATCTTGCCGAAAATCCGTTGCTAGATTATGAGCCTTTGAGAACTGAGTTCTCCGATGAGGACATCCTGTTCATGACAAAAGATGATGCGGAAGAAGCGGAAGAAACAGAAGAATCATGGATAATGCACTTTGACGGGGCAGCTAATGCCGAAGGTCAGAGAGTTAGCGCCATTATGATTTCACCGAAAGGATCTCACGTACCCGTCTCTATCAAGCTTAACTTCCCTTGCACTAACAACATGGCTGAGTACGAAGCTTGTGCCGCTGGTCTGCAGGCCGTTCTCAATCTGAATATAACTCACCTTCGAGTGTTTGGTGATTCACAGTTAATCATATGTGAGACGAATGGTGACTGGAAGACGGAAGACGAGAAACTGATCCCTTATCATGAACACCTCGAGGATCTGATAGCTTGCTTCCAAGACGTGACATTCTCATATGTCCCCCGGATAAGGAATCATTTTGCCGACGCATTAGCCACTTTGGCGTTAATGATAGAAATCTCGTATGGTGCTGAGATGAAGCCGATCATGATCGAGCAGAGGAATGAGCCGACCTTCTGCCTCCAGATTGAGGAACCTACAAAGCCTGATGATGATCCTCCTTAGTTCTCAGATATTAAGAATTTTCTTGAGACACTAACTTTCCCTGAGGGTACATCCAAGACAGACCGACGAACCATTCAATGTTTAGAAGCAGGCTACGTTGTTTGCGGGGAATGCCTTTACAAGCGATCATATAATAACATCTTACTCAGGTGCCTTACAGAAAGTGAAGCAACCAATATCATGAAGGAGATTCACAAGGGAGTATGCGGAGCCCACGTCAGCGGTTACATGCTTGCTAAGAAAATTCTGTGGTAGAGATACTTTTGGACCACTATGGAATCAGATTGCTGCAAACATGTTCAGAAATACTACAAGTGTCAGGAACACTCTAGTCTGATACACGCTCCTGCCATTGATCTACACTGCATGACCACTCCTTGGCCATTTGCTACCTGGGGCCTTGACGTCGTTGGAATGATTAATCTGAAAGCATCAAATGGACATCGGTTCATCCTCGTCGCCATTGAATACTTCACCAAATAGGTAGAAGCGGTGTCATATGTCAACATCACGGCCAGTCATGTCGAGAAGTTCCTCAAGAGTAATATTGTGTGCTGATTTGGAGTACCCAAGGATATAATCATAGACAATGACACTAATTTTACAAATAAACACATCCGAGCTTTCTGTGAGCAGTACAAAATCAAGCACCATCTCTCGTCACCCTATCGGCCTCGAACTAATGGAGCCGTGGAAGCTGCGAACAAGATGGTCATCCGCATCTTTAAGAAAATGGTTGTCACTTACCAAGATTAGAGCAAAATATTGCCGTTTGCTTTGTGGGCCTACAGAACGTTAATCCGTACCGCTACAGGGGCAACACCATTCTCCCTTGAGTATGGAACTGAGGCCGTCCTATCGGTTGAGGTTGAAGTACCCTTACTCCGAATTCTCATGGAATCAGGTTTACCCGAAGCAGAGAGAGAGATCCCACTTCGAATAGTTGAACTTATTGGACGAGAAGAGACTCCTAGCCTTGTATCACACTCAAGTTTACTAGGGGCGAATCGCATGCACTTATAATAAACGTATCTGCGGTCGAGATCTAAAGGTAGGACACACTGTGTTGAAGAAATTCTTCCCATCCCTCCATGCCGATCCGAGAGGCAAGTTCAAGCTGAATTGGGAAGGACCTTATGTCGTTCGAGAGGTGCTACCGGGATACACCATCCACCTCGCCACCATGGACAGAGATCATCTTCCTGAACCCATCAACGCTGGATATGTTCGACGGTTCTACTCTTAGTCTATCGCGATAAGGTAAGTATTGGTGAAACAGATACGCAACTGCTTAAGAACCATTCAAAAGAGGCCATCCTTTCAAAAATAGTAGCCAAAAAGCATTCCTGAAAATTATGATATCCTTTGCTATCCCATTTGAGCTGGGCCTTTCTTTTAATAACCCCCTTCTCCAAAAAAAAAAAAGTTGTGTACATATACAAAAAAGGGAAGTAAAGTTACCATCAAAATCTAAAAAAATCAAAAAAGTAAAACCTCAAAAAGAGATTGCCTGAAATTGAGCAAAAAGAAAAAAAATAAAATAAAATAAAAATATAGAAGAATCACGGGGCATGTATAGTAAAATTCCTAAGGAAGAAAATATGTTGAGAAAACTGAGCCGTATTAAGGAAACCCTTTTAGCCCAGCATACCTTCAAATCCTAACCTAACCCATGGCTAAGCTATACCCTGAAGAAAGCCCTCTTTTAGGTTCACAAGTAGTCATAATATCTGTTAAATCAGCACAAGCCGAGTTGTGAGATAACACCAGAACCCCGTCCAGCCAGCTATGACGGAATCGACGTCTATGTCGTGGCTGTTGAAAAAAATAATGATGAAAAAAATAAAAAGAATAAAAAAGAATAAAATAAAAAAATAAAAAAATAAAAAGATACAAGCTCAAAGTAAGATGGACGTGGTGAAAACCCAAAATGGTATTACGGGTAAAAACATCGAGCTTGTGCGGACCAGGTGAAAATTCGAAAGGGCGCTTGGGGTAAGAGAGCTAAACCCATGGACGTGGTGAAAACTCGAAAGGGCGCCACGGGTAAAAAAAGGAGATAAATAAAAAAAAAGAAAAAAAAAAGAGAAAAAAATTAAAAAAGAAAGGTTTGGACTAATTGAGAAGATTGATGTATGAGGAACCCTTTTGTTACTCTTCCTGTACCCTCTTGTCCGACTGGGCCGCTCATGCTAGTTCGAATCAGGTCCCGACCAAAATTGTCTTTGTGAAACTGCACCTTCAAACGTATGACCCGAGGCAAGGAGAAAGGATTAACTCAATCCAAAGGGATCAACGTTCCGGCCTTAGTAAAATCTAAAAACTCACTCAGATCCGACTGCATGAAAGAGTTCGACTATGCTCAAAATGGGACCCGTTACTCCGTCTCACTGTCAAGGCATAAAAAAAAAAAGAGAAAGCCAAAAATAAAAAATCAAGAAAAATCCAAATACTAAAAAATGTGCATATATTTCTACTCATCTCTAGCATTATATTTCAATCTAAAAAATGAAGAAAAATAACAAAAAATCTCCGAAAATAAAAATCCAAAAAAATATCTTAAAAATAAAAAAATATAGGTAGAAATCTACTTTTCTTTTTGTTGTTTAGGATGTATTTTCTTTATATGTATAAACAAAAAAGGGACTGACCTTTTCTTGAGAATATATAGGAATATCACACGGTCCAAAGTCTCGAAGTGGGCAACTTCTCAGCGATGGACAAATCAGATAAAGCATCTCACCATTGACGTGAGGTCTATTAAAAAAAAAAAAAGAGAAAATTATTTTGAAAATGAAGGAATAAATTTGTGCTTCCCCACGAAGCTATGCACATGTGTATTCTGATGTGATAAAATATTAATATTTTATCAGCAACACCACTGTGCTATAGTAACATCCTAAGTCTAAAGCATGCCTTGAATTCTGGATCTTACTTCAAGGCAAGAGCAACGACGCCAATCCCGATCAAACGGTCAATGTTTTGATCAGGTTGACGCCACTGCTAAATCTTTGCGATGAGCGCTCTGTTTTGGATTCATGTGAACTCTAGTGTCTTTAGCTTCAGATTCTCCGTTGGAAAAGGTCAATCGTTGGTTGAGACCAACCTGTTGAGAATGAGATTACGTATCAATCAAACTATATGCAATCATACATTCAGAACGATTCATTTCCCTTTTATTTTTCTGTAGACTTAAAACCTGTATGGGCAGCGATATCTCTGTAAAGTGTACGCCATGTGTCTGGATATTTGTATGATGGTCGTTTGTTTCCGTAAATTATACCCGGGCAGGTCCGGGTCGGGGCTTCCATCGCCTTTGTTATTGCTTATCGCTCCTGATGGGTGCATGTTTATGCATAGTTAATTGATATTTATGATCATTATCGGTGGAAGCCAGGATTGGATGCCCCTTTTTGGGAGACACCCAATGATTGATTTGATCTGTTTAGCGGTACTTGAAGCTGGATACTCTAGGTCAGGTTGATCTAGAGCATACTTTCAAAAATGACACGTACTCCCAAAAAGCACTGTGACATCTATTCACTTTGTTCGGGCAGTCATGCTAAATAAACTTCGGGATCGATGGATTCGCCCAAAGACCTCGAACCCTGCTTTCAGCAACGGCACTTGCGAATAGTCAAATGGGGAAATCAAATGCCTCGCAGGATTGGATGCAAACTATGGAGCCTTGCATATGTTTACTTCGCGCCTATCTTTGAATGTGGGTTGATCACCCTCCTTACTTGCGAAGCTGTTGTATTCAGAATAAATCTCGAACATTAATCACCCTCAAATCATCTCGAGAAGCGAACATTTTTTCTGACTAACAGGCTTTCGTAACTCGAGAAGCGAACATTTTTCCCAGCTATTGGGCTTTCGCAACTCATTCCACCTCAGTTATACCCAGTAATGTCGCTAAGCGCTTGGGGACCAATCACCTTGAGAAACGAATATTTAGCTTGGCATCCAGGGCTTTCATTTTCTCACCTTGTTACTCATCTAATATTTGAAGTACATTCTGAATATAATGGACCTGTCAATAATGCCTTGGGCCTCTTCGGATGTCTCTTTTCTTTGGCATTCGATCATTAGTGATCGAATACCAAAGAGGGGCATCTATAGACACCTAAATTTAGCCCAAAGCCTAATCGAAACACATTTCGAGAGATGAGCGTTTTTGCGCTTTTGATGGCATGTATGGAACCCTTAGGAATCTCTTTAGATCCCTTAAGAACCTATCCCGAACCTTTGAGCCCATTTCGAACCCTAAACCTAACCTTCTCGGGCAATGGATGAAGAGTGGTGCACCAAAACTATCTGAGGTCTTCTACTGATATTAAATCATATACCATTGGAAAGAGGACTTCTCCAGCTTTACAACGAGCTAAAAATCACTTTAGTCGGAGTTATATATCAAAAGTTATAATCATTTAAATATCGGGTCATTTTGGAGGAATTTTTGCCTGACATAACTAATAGTTGCGCCAAGCCATTTTCCCCCAGAATTTTAGTTGCACCAGACCTTTTTCCCCCAGAAATGACCTAGTGTAACTAATAGTTGTGCCAGGTATAAATGGGTCCCCCCACCCATCGTGAAGCCAACTTCCAGGCTACTGTACATAACTATTTTACTGTACATTTGTCTGGCGCAACTAATAGTTGTGCAAGGCATATAAATAGTAACCCTAGTTTTTTGTTTCAAATTTCATGATTGAGGTTTGACTTGTTGACCACCTTGACTTTTGGGGTATGTTTTGATAGTTCTGTTGCACCCATTCACTACCTATTTGCAATCCCTTAAGTGGCCTAAGGCCTCACCCCATCATCCACCATAGGTGGACCTTCTCACATACTTTAAGGCTCAAAAAACCCTAGGAAACCTTAGATGCTAGATTACCTAATTTCTAACCTTGATTAACATATAAATACTCTCATAATCCATCATTTTCTTATAAATAGAGCCTCCCTCCCTTTGGTTTAGGGGTTGAAAATTTTTGCCTAAGAGAGAAAGAGCTTAAAGTGAGAAGATCTTTCTCCCTTTGGTGTATCATTGCTCATACAAATTTCAGAATTCCAAAACCTCATTCCATGCCTTACCTTTCCTAAAAAGCCTCTCGATTAGGTGTGTGCTATCCATTTGCCTCCCTTCTCTACCTCTTAACTCGTAAGCCTTTGTGTTTAGAACCTCTCTTTCCATCATTCAAGCCTTCAAAAGCTCATCAAAAGTAAGCCACACAAGGCTCTCCTACGGTGCTACAAGGGCCCGAGGGCTCCGGCTCTCCCCTTTCTCCTCGTATCTCCTTTTGGCTCTTCTCATCCTCTCATTTGTGCCATTATGTCGTCGAATTTTCGGCAGAAACGGAGGGGCACAAATATGATTCAAAATCCTTTTGAGCAAGAGGAAGCCATTTTCTTTTCTTTTACTTTATTTTTATTTTGGCCATTAGTAGAGACTGCGTTAAGCGGTTGATCGGGTGCCTAACACCTTCCCGATCGATAACCGAAGCCCCTACCCAAGAGCCTTTGGTGTGGACCGGATTCAGAGTAATATTTTTAGCACTTCGGTGCTCATAAAAATGATATAGGTATCCCGGGACACCAAAAGCTCCGGGTGGCGACTCTATATTTTTGCAAGCGAGCGCATCGCCGCGACGGGATCGTCACAAATACCGCGGTTGAATAATCTCAATGTCTAATACCTCTTGAGCTTTGAAAGTAACCCATCAATGACCCATTGATTAACACCGAAAACCATGCTGAAGAGTTGCATGCCCGCATCCACCCCTTCCACCTAGTCCCAAACCCAAGTCTTCCCAGCATGTAGTCTAAGGCCCACCAATTCCCGGTCATACGTTTTCTCTATGTCTATCTTCCTAAGGGCAGTGGGGTTACACTCACAGTGTACGGAGTGAACTACCTCCTTAGCAACTGCCACAAGGTCCACCAACTGCCTCTGTTGCACGAAAGCCCCTTGGTTGGCCAAAATAATTTTGGTCATTAATGGTTTCAATCGATTGGCAAAGACCTTTAATATAATCTTGTACAGACAATTGAGAAGACAGATCGGGCAAAAATCTGATAGCTCCTCGGCGCCTTCTTTTTTTGGGATGACCGTGATGAAAGTGGAATTAAGCATCGGCCAATGAAACTGTTGGCATGGTACTCGCTGATCACCTCCATGAGTTCTACTTTGATGGTAGGCCAAAAATGGCAGTAAAACTCTAATGTGGAACCATCCCGCCCGGGTGCTTTATTATTTCCACCATGCTTAATGGCCCACCATACCTCATCTTCGCTGAATGGTTGTTTAATATTAGCTTTGTCCTCTTCCAAGATGGTATTAAACAGTAGCCCATCCAGCTCTAGTATCAACCTACCCTCATTAGTATATAGGTTCTTATAGTACTCGACAACCTGGTTCTTAATCAGATCTGGATCCGCAAACGGCTCACCCTCCACTAAAATCTGACTCAGAAAGTTGACTTTATTTCTAGTGTTTGCCACTGCATAGAAGAATTTTTTGTTGCTATCCCCAGCTTTCGGCCACTGCACCTTAGTGTTCTGTCTCTAGCATACTTCATTGGCTAGACAATTATCACTGAACTCGGATTTCTTCCTCAATCTGCTCTTTCGGCCTCCGTCAAAACCTAAACTTTCTCTAGATCATCCAACTCTCTTAGACGCAGCAGCAGTTCCTCTTTCGCAATGTGAACTAACCCAAACACTTCTTTGTTCCACTCTTTAATGCGACGTTTGAGCCATCATAACTTAGAGATGAAATGAAAGGTAGTCGTCCCCAAAGTCGTCGATTCGTTCCACCACGTAGGAATCACCTCATTGAATCCATCGTCAAGAAGCCACATATTTTTTAAATGAAAAGGAGACGGTTCCTTTTCTCGAGGCGCACACTAAAGCAGCAGAGGGCGATGATCTGGCACCACCCTGACAAGCCCAACAAGCCTTACAGCTGGAAAAATATCGAGCCACTCACAAGATGCTAGAAATCTATCTATGTGGCTAAGAGATGTCACCTCTTGAAGGTTGGACCATGTGAACATCCCACCCGATAAACGTAGGTCGATGAGCTCCCCATCGTTTATGAAAGCGTTAAACTCCCGCATGACAACCCGATCCGGCGGCCCCCCTACTTCTCATGAGGCCATTGAATGGCGTTAAAGTCTCCCCCCAACAATGTGGAAAATTCCACCTAGCTGCAATGGCGGCCAATTTGAACTAGAAGTCTCCTCTACCACTATCGTCGAAGGACCCGTAAATGCCATAAAAAGTTCACATCTTCCTTGAATCTCGGTTTCGTAGCACAACCGATGCTGAATATTGGCCCAACTCCTCATCCACTTTTTCGAGCAGTAATTGATTCCAGGCAACTAGTTTTCCTCCACCAGCCCGATGGAATCAACCCCGATCCAACTCCACCAATTCCCTCCAAGCACCGACGCGACCTTGCAACAATCGCAGCAACCCCACTTAGTCTCTTGAATCGCAATCACCGCTGGATTATTCATAGCGATCACCCTTTTAACTGCAACCTGTTTATTTACATCGCAAATACCTCTTACGTTCCAGGAAAACATCTTCATCCAAACAAGATCGAAAGCCCGCCCAATCAACGATTCAAAAGCACTAAATGCCTCCAGATCTCCTTCCATCCGACATTCCCCACTGCAGTCTGACAAGTTCCCGAGAAATGGACCGTCTCCTCTTCTTAACCGACGAGATCCGTTGTGAGAGAATAGAATTGAAAACCTCCCTAAGGGCTTCATCCGATCCCCAAAAGGACATCCCTAGTTCGCGGCCAACCCGAATCAAACTCACCACCTCATCTCCGAGCTGATAGAGCTGTCGGGTTTGTGATCAACGCTGGGAGATGATGAAGCCGTGGAACTGGACCCCCTTGACTAGGTGATGGAACATTGAACCCATCCACCTTTACAATTCCTATGAAGCAATTTGATCGAAAAAATGTCAGATGATGGGGACCCTCGGACGACAATGAAGCAGTGCAAGAAGGGGTCCGTCAGAGAATGGTGGAGAGGGAGAATGGAATAAAGGTCATGTAGAATGGTGGAAATGAAAACGTCAACGAACTATGGCAATCGAAAGATATTGGAGGTTTTAGATGATAACGATGGAAACATTTTCTCATATGTTAGTGAAGTTCAGGAGAATGATTGGAGTTTGTGGATAGGGTTTTTAGTTTTGCCTTGTGTTGGCATTTATTATCTTTAGAACCTTGAGGTGCTTAATGAATGATAGTCCCACATAGCTAGTAGGCTGAAGTCTTGGGCTATATATAAATGTGTGACAAGCCTATTTTGTGATTTTGTGAGGTTAAGTAAGGCCTATGAAATTCTATACTTAATATTTAAAACACCAATGATAGATTTATCTATTATATTCTTTACTAGTTTTATAATGTTTTCTAGACATTAATTCATTAAATAATAAGGGAAAAATATTTATTTATCTCTTGTTGCGTGTTTTATTTCTAATCAAGCTTCGTTTTTTCAATTTTATTGCCAAGATCAATTTTTGTCTACACACCTTTTTTGGTTTAATGGAATAAAGGGTTCTTTTAACAGAATAATGGGTTCTTTTTTGTTTGTTTGAAGTGTCTCTGCCAACGAATCATGCCTATAAGCAGATGCAAACCATCCGATCAGGACTCGTAATTTCGGGCAATAAAAAGTAAGAATTGTGGTTGATTTTAAAATTCACAGATCACGTGGTGGCCCAAATTTTCCAAAAAGTGTGATTTTCGAATCCACTAATATTCATTGTATGACATATAACTTTGATGGCTTGGATTACACACATCCGCATCTTATACCTTTAATGGTGTAACATGTATTTCTACTTCATAGGTAGGTTTAAGCTCTCTGTTTGGCATTTTCTACTGTTTTAAATTTCACCTAATTACTTATCAAAGTAAATAAATAAATAAACACCTAAGATTATTTATACGCCAAATTAAACCGCATTTAAACGACTGCAAACGACTGCGGGAGAGTCTGGTCAGTTTTTTCATTCATCTTTAATAATCTAGCAAAAATAAAAAGGGAGCCATTACTTGCACTCTTTTCAAGTGATTGCATCAAATTTAAAGAAAGACTTAATATTTTAGGGACATATGATATGTAAAAATGTAATGTGGGTCGTCTGATTTGAAGTTCATGATCAGTAGATCTTTGGTACATAAAATTGGAGCAAAATACTATACTTGTCATATGATCTATTGTAGTCAACTATTATAGCCCTTAACTCCATTTAATGAAATGATGGAAATTATATTTTGTTCTAATCTTTTGCAATTGATATCTTTAAATCATGACCTTCAAATCAAACGATTTAGATGGTACTTTCACATAATAGAGGTCGCCAAACTTGCAAGTCTTTCTTTTAAATCATATACCATTGGAAAGAGGACTTCTCCAGCTTTACAACGAGCTAAAAATCACTTTAATCGGAGTTATATATCAAAAGTTATAATCATTTAAATATCGGGTCATTTTGGAGGAATTTTTGCCTGACATAACTAATAGTTGCGCCAAGCCATTTTCCCCCAGAATTTTAGTTGCACCAGACCTTTTTCCCCCAGAAATGACCTAGTGTAACTAATAGTTGTGCCAGGTATAAATGGGTCCCCCCACCCATCGTGAAGCCAACTTCCAGGCTACTGTACATAACTATTTTACTGTACATTTGTCTGGCACAACTAATAGTTGTGCAAGGCATATAAATAGTAACCCTAGTTTTTTGTTTCAAATTTCATGATTGAGGTTTGACTTGTTGACCACCTTGACTTTTGGGGTATGTTTTGATAGTTCTGTTGCACTCATTCACTACCTATTTGCAATCCCTTAAGTGGCCTAAGGCCTCACCCCATCATCCACCATTGGTGGACCTTCTCACATACTTTAAGGCTCAAAAAACCCTAGGAAACCTTAGATGCTAGATTACCTAATTTCTAACCTTGATTAACATATAAATACTCTCATAATCCATCATTTTCTTATAAATAGAGCCTCCCTCCCTTTGGTTTAGGGGTTGAAAATTTTTGCCTAAGAGAGAAAGAGCTTAAAGTGAGAAGATCTTTCTCCCTTTGGTGTATCATTGCTCATACAAATTTCAGAATTCCAAAACCTCATTCCATGCCTTACCTTTCCTAAAAAGCCTCTCGATTAGGTGTGTGCTATCCATTTGCCTCCCTTCTCTACCTCTTAACTCGTAAGCCTTTGTGTTTAGAACCTCTCTTTCCATCATTCAAGCCTTCAAAAGCTCATCAAAAGTAAGCCACACAAGGCTCTCCTACGGTGCTACAAGGGCCCGAGGGCTCCGGCTCTCCCCTTTCTCCTCGTATCTCCTTTTGGCTCTTCTCATCCTCTCATTTGTGCCATTATGCCGTCGAATTTTCGGCAGAAACGGAGGGGCACAAATATGATTCTAAATCCTTTTGGGCAAGAGGAAGCCATTTTCTTTTCTTTTACTTTATTTTTATTTTGGCCATTAGTAGAGACTGCGTTAAGCGGTTGATCGGGTGACTAACACCTTCCCGATCGATAACCGAAGCCCCTACCCAAGAGCCTTTGGTGTGGACCGGATTCAGAGTAATATTTTTAGCACTTCGGTGCTCATAAAAATGATATAGGTATCCCGGGACACCAAAGACTCTATATTTTTGCAAGCGAAGCGATCACATTTTGGATCGCCACAAATACATGTTGAATAATCTCAATGTCTAATACCTCTTGAGCTTTGAAAGTAACCCATCAATGACCCATTGATTAACACCGAAAACCATGCTGAAGAGTTGCATGCCCGCATCCACCCCTTCCACCTAGTCCCAAACCCAAGTCTTCCCAGCATGTAGTCTAAGCAGTTCCAGTCCACCCGGTCATACGTTTTCTCTATGTCTATCTTCCTAAGGGCAGTGGGGTTACACTCACAGTGTACGGAGTGAACTACCTCCTTAGCAACTGCCACAAGGTCCACCAACTGCCTCTGTTGCACGAAAGCCCCTTGGTTGGCCAAAATAATTTTGGTCATTAATGGTTTCAATCGATTGGCAAAGACCTTTGATATAATCTTGTACAGACAATTGAGAAGACAGATCGGGCAAAAATCTGATAGCTCCTCGGCGCCTTCTTTTTTTGGGATGACCGTGATGAAAGTGGAATTAAGCATCGGCCAATGAAACTGTTGGCATGGTACTCGCTGATCACCTCCATGAGTTCTACTTTGATGGTAGGCCAAAAATGGCAGTAAAACTCTAATGTGAAACCATCCCGCCCGGGTGCTTTATTATTTCCACCATGCTTAATGGCCCACCATACCTCATCTTCGCTGAATGGTTGTTCAATATTAGCTTTGTCCTCTTCCAAGATGGTATTAAACAGTAGCCCATCCAGCTCTAGTCTCAACCTACCCTCATTAGTATATAGGTTCTTATAGTACTCGACAACCTGGTTCTTAATCAGATCTGGATCCGCAAACGGCTCACCCTCCACTAAAATCTGACTCAGAAAGTTGACTTTATTTCTAGTGTTTGCCACTGCATAGAAGAATTTTTTGTTGCTATCCCCAGCTTTCGGCCACTGCACCTTAGTGTTCTGTCTCTAGCATACTTCATTGGCTAGACATTTATCACTGAACTCGGATTTCTTCCTCAATCTGCTCTTTCGGCCTCCGTCAAAACCTAAACTTTCTCTAGATCATCCAACTCTCTTAGACGCAGCAGCAGTTCCTCTTTCGCAATGTGAACTAACCCAAACACTTCTTTGTTCCACTCTTTAATGCGACGTTTGAGCCATCATAACTTAGAGATGAAATGAAAGGTAGTCGTCCCCAAAGTCGTCGATTCGTTCCACCACGTAGGAATCACCTCATTGAATCCATCGTCAAGAAGCCACATATTTTTTAAATGAAAAGGAGACGGTTCCTTTTCTCGAGGCGCACACTAAAGCAGCAGAGGGCGATGATCCGGCACCACCCTGACAAGCCCAACAAGCCTTACAGCTGGAAAAATATCGAGCCACTCACAAGATGCTAGAAATCTATCTATGTGGCTAAGAGATGTCACCTCTTGAAGGTTGGACCATGTGAACATCCCACCCGATAAACGTAGGTCGATGAGCTCCCCATCGTTTATGAAAGCGTTAAACTCCCGCATGACAACCCGATCCGGCGGCCCCCCTACTTCTCATGAGGCCATTGAATGGCGTTAAAGTCTCCCCCCAACAATGTGGAAAATCCCACCTAGCTGCAATGGCGGCCAATTTGAACCAGAAGTCTCCTCTGCCACTATCGTCGAAGGACCCGTAAATGCCAGAAAAAGTTCACATCTTCCTTGAATCTCGGTTTCGTAGCACAACCGATGCTGAATATTGGCCCAACTCCTCATCCACTTTTTCGAGCAGTAATTGATTCCAGGCAACTAGTATTCCTCCACCAGCCCGATGGAATCAACCCCGATCCAACTCCACCAATTCCCTCCAAGCACCGACGCGACCTTGCAACAATCGCAGCAACCCCACTTAGTCTCTTGAATCGCAATCACCGCTGGATTATTCATAGCGATCACCCTTTTAACCGCAACCTGTTTATTTACATCGCAAATACCTCTTACGTTCCAGGAAAACATCTTCATCCAAACAAGATCGAAAGCCCGCCCAATCAACGATTCAAAAGCACTAAATGCCTCCAGATCTCCTTCCATCCGACATTCCCCACTGCAGTCTGACAAGTTCCCGAGAAATGGACCGTCTCCTCTTCTTAACCGACGAGATCCGTTGTGAGAGAATAGAATTGAAAACCTCCCTAAGGGCTTCATCCGATCCCCAAAAGGACATCCCTAGTTCGCGGCCAACCCGAATCAAACTCACCACCTCATCTCCGAGCTGATAGAGCTGTCGGATTTGTGATCAACGCTGGGAGATGATGAAGCCGTGGAACTGGACCCCCTTGACTAGGTGATGGAACATTGAACCCATCCACCTTTACAATTCCTATGAAGCAATTTGATCGAAAAAATGTCAGATGATGGGGACCCTCGGACGACAATGAAGCAGTGCAAGAAGGGGTCGCTGCCGTAGAATGGTGGAGAGGCGGGAGAATGGAATAAAGGGGTCGCTGCGGTAGAATGGTGGAAATGAAAACGTCAACGAACTATGGCAATCGAAAGATATTGGAGGTTTTAGATGATAACGATGGAAACATTTTCTCATATGTTAGTGAAGTTCAGGAGAATGATTGGAGTTTGTGGATAGGGTTTTTAGTTTTGCCTTGTGTTGGCATTTATTATCTTTAGAACCTTGAGGTGCTTAATGAATGATAGTCCCACATAGCTAGTAGGCTGAAGTCTTGGGCTATATATAAATGTGTGACAAGCCTATTTTGTGATTTTGTGAGGTTAAGTAAGGCCTATGAAATTCTATACTTAATATTTAAAACACCAATGATAGATTTATCTATTATATTCTTTACTAGTTTTATAATGTTTTCTAGACATTAATTCATTAAATAATAAGGGAAAAATATTTATTTATCTCTTGTTGCGTGTTTTATTTCTAATCAAGCTTCGTTTTTTCAATTTTATTGCCAAGATCAATTTTTGTCTACACACCTTTTTTGGTTTAATGGAATAAAGGGTTCTTTTAACAGAATAATGGGTTCTTTTTTGTTTGTTTGAAGTGTCTCTGCCAACGAATCATGCCTATAAGCAGATGCAAACCATCCGATCAGGACCCGTAATTTCGGGCAATAAAAAGTAAGAATTGTGGTTGATTTTAAAATTCACAGATCACGTGGTGGCCCAAATTTTCCAAAAAGTGTGATTTTCGAATCCACTAATATTCATTGTATGACATATAACTTTGATGGCTTGGATTACACACATCCGCATCTTATACCTTTAATGGTGTAACATGTATTTCTACTTCATAGGTAGGTTTAAGCTCTCTGTTTGGCATTTTCTACTGTTTTAAATTTCACCTAATTACTTATCAAAGTAAATAAATAAATAAACACCTAAGATTATTTATACGCCAAATTAAACCGCAAACGCCGGAGAGTCCAGTCGATTTTTCATTCATCTTTAATAATCTAGCAAAAATAAAAAGGGAGCCATTACTTGCACTCTTTTCAAGTGATTGCATCAAATTTAAAGAAAGACTTAATATTTTAGGGACATATGATATGTAAAAATGTAATGTGGGTCGTCTGATTTGAAGTTCATGATCAGTAGATCTTTGGTACATAAAATTGGAGCAAAATACTATACTTGTCATATGATCTATTGTAGTCAACTATTATAGCCCTTAACTCCATTTAATGAAATGATGGAAATTATATTTTGTTCTAATCTTTTGCAATTGATATCTTTAAATCATGACCTTCAAATCAAACGATTTAGATGGTACTTTCACATAATAGAGGTCGCCAAACTTGCAAGTCTTTCTTTTAAATTTGGTGCAATCACTTAAAAAGCGTGTGTAATGGGTCCCAAACAAAAATATGCATGATAAGCTATAATTAGCAGACAAAAACTCAATGTTGGAACATAGGATGGAAAAAAAGTGTCAATAGATAAAGAAAAAGGCGGCATCCCTGCCTTAAGTGCTCCTTTGCAAGCACCAGGTGGCACCCATCACGAGGATCGAATGCCACAATAACTTGGATATATAACATCAATCCGGTATCACTCAAAAACTTTAGGCTCCACTCGTTGCATATCCATCATTGAAAATGTGGTCAAAAGTTGATAAAATGAATACACTAAATTTGTGAGGTGTCTCCTTATTTTTTACCCATCAAATGAAAGTAAAAGAGTTAATTTTTAATTTTTTTAAAATCACATGCCTCATGGCTGATTAACCCAAAATGAGTGTTATTTTTGACTGATCATGTCACATGACGTGTGATTTAGGATTCGGGTGCAGCTTCCGAGGATGCATCGGAGGCTGCATCCGATGCATTTCCCCATTTCTCATATGAGACCCGGGACTATTTGTACAGCCGGTTGTTGCCATGGGGGTTGCATGTAGACCATTTGAGCACCACATGGCACCGACCACAAGAATCGGGTGCCATGGCAACTTGGTTAACACCGATCATGTACCACCCTAAATATTCGGGCTCCATTCGATGTATATCCATTGCTAATAATGTGGTCAAAAGTTGATAAAATCAATGCACTAATATCTGGTAACATATATTTTTAAATCTCTCATCACAAGGAAAAACTGGGTTTCTAAGTATTGATTCCGATACAAGTACCTATCCATCTATTATTATTGTAAAAGAGAAAACAAGGGTTAAGGTATTATAAGGAAAATTTTCAATAAAGACTGAAATATCCTTTAAAAGTACAGTAAAATGTCTTTGTCACTTTACTTTTCTGGCTATCAAATTAATCCAGGTATGAGGATTGAATGGCAATTTTCTTTTTGTGACCCATAAATAAAAATTTTAGCTTCAGACGACGTGGCAAGTTATTTTATGCTTTTTGTCACAATCTCTTTAGACAACTAGCACGCTTGTAATTACTGCGTGGCATACAACCTTAGAAAAAAAAGCAAGTCATTTGGCACTCGGGGCGCTTAGTAGCAACCCACGAAACTTTCTTTGCGCAGAAAACTACACTAGAAAAAAGAAATCAATAGAAATAATGTATCTATCCTTTCTCATAAAACCTATGAATATGCTTTTATTTATGTCTTTAATTCCTCTTTAAGAGCATCTGATTTTATCACGATCTAAAATCTTTACCCGATCTTGAGAGCTTAAAATTTTGTGTTATGACACCGCACGCTTGTTAAGGTGATAAGTGGTCATATATATGACTCATAATTCGACTTCGCTTATGGATCGAGGCTTTTAAAATATTGCATTTAATAATAAATGATTCATAAAATAGCAACGGAAAATGCAAATGACCATTAATAAAGTAATTAATCTTAATCACGCATTCAAGATGTAAAACTAAAATTTCACGTAGGGTAAAACTGTCCCAAAAGTAAACTCATAAGGACTGTTAAACAACCGACGTGAAATAAAATGTCTCACAAGAAAATAAAATATCTAGAATTAAGAAACGCTCAAGGTTTATAAAAGTTTGTCGAATCTACGCTCTCATCCGGGTCGTAGCTGGCACCTTCGTCTACATAAGCCACTTCCGGTACAGCTGCCTCCACATCGTCATACGTAGAATGATCGCAATCCTCACCTGAAACTGTTAGATTTTGGGAGGAGGGTGAATTTACTCAGTCACGTAAACTCAATGAGTTGCTTAATCGATCTATCATAACTTATCTAAGTGATTGTATATGTAATTGCTTGAGTTACAGTACATTTTGAAATAAACCAAGCCTCACATAATGTCAAAAATATTCAAAACCTTATAACATATCATATCAGAATTGAAAAACATAACATAGAATGAAATATGCATGATGCTTCTATTTCTTATTTTTTTTCTTATTTGTCTTATCAACTTAACATACGTGGCATATTAGAAGTCTTATTATTACTAATTTTAATTCATATTCAGTTGGCCTTCACAACGTGTTTTAACGTGTCATATCATTATTCGCTTCAGGGCTTCGGTGACTAACCCGATTTTATTTCTGACAATAGCGCTACGTATCGCCGTCCCTATGTCATTTATCCAATAGGCGCTACGTATCACCATCCCCATGCCGTTATTTTAATGGGCACTACGTATCGCCGTCCCCATACCGTTATTTCAATGAGCGCTACATATCGCCATCTCCATTTCATTATTTCAATGGGCGTTACGTATCGCCATCCCTATTTTATTATTTTAATGGGCGCTACGTATCGCCGTCACCATTTCATTATTCCAATGGGGGCTACGTATTGTCGTCTTCATTTCATTATTTCAATGGGCGCTACGTATCGCCGTCCCTATTTCATTACATGTCGTATCTTAATATATTTTTTTCTTATATTTACTTAAAACTTAATTAGAATGGGTCACGGTGTGATAAGCTTCACAAATCATGCTTTCTAAGAGACAGGTTTCGTAGTAACCTAGATGTATTTTGTGTGTCATCCCATACTACCATAGAGGAATTGCATCCGTACATGGACGCCTACATTTCAAGTTTCAAATCACTGTGAAAGAAATTCCATCATGATGAAGGTTTATATCATGTGTTGTATCTTATTCATAGTTTATCATGCTCATGTCCTATTGTAGTTTTCTACATGATGCGTGTCATATGATGATGATGAACATAATTCTTAAAGAAAATTAATATGAAGCATAACACATGAAGTATTGAAGTAAAACAAAGAATAAGAAATATTTAACAACATTTATTTTGTGATTGAGTCAAAAATACACTTCATTGGGGTTAATTGGGTCTATAAAACTTGGTGATTGATTGGTATAATGATCAGACATATTTCGAACCCTAAAGGGGCACACGTATCCATTTAAGGGATGTAGGAGCTTTAAAAGACGTAACGTATGATAAGTGTTAAAAAAGCGTTAATATTTGACCCCTTAAACTTATAGATTTCTGTTTGATGAAAGTTACTTAATATATTTTGTGTAGTTTTAGTAATTTATAGGTCTTGAGATAAGTTGAGTATAAAATATCTCAAGAGTTTAAAGAATAATGTCAAATCCGTGCAACTTTGGATCATCTAAAACTTATCCTGACTTACAGTTTAATTATGACCTTTAAAATGTCGAATTCGTGAAATTACTATTTCCCTCAAAGTTGTAAAGCTCATTGCCTTCTTTCCAATGCGTAAGAATCACGTCAATCCAAGTTTAGAGTAAAAAGTTATAGCCAAAATACTGAGGCTATATCTGTTGAAGAGTTTGGCCGAATTTTACGAAAATCTGAGAAAAATGATCTTATCGATTTTGGGTCGAAATTTTATGTTTTTAAGGTTTGAAATTAGTTAAAATTGGGAGAGAAAATTAGGGTTTTATTTTAAGAAATAGCTGAATAATTTAATATGGATTTAAAGGCACCCGCTTGTTAAAGCGTGATTCGAATCCCACGATGATTTGGGTTGATGGAGATCGGATTAGAGAGACGATATACTCGAGTATTTTCGGGAGAGCTCATTTTTTTTTACGATTGATTGATCACGGTGATGAAGAACTTCGATGGTGGAAGATTAGGCCTCATAATAAGATGCACGGGTCGTCGATTAGATTGGAACCCACAATGTAGTTCCGTCGTGAAGACCGATGGAGATCCGGCGAGGAGTGTGAAGACCGATGGAGGTTCGACGAGGAGTGTGAAGACCGATGGAGATCCGGCGAGGAGTGTGAAGACTGATGGAGATCCGACGAGGAGTGTGAAGACCGATAGAGATTCGACGAGGAGTTGTGAACAATGGCACTGCCGAAGCTTTTGCAGAGAAGAGAGAACAGAGAGAGATGACTGAGAAAAAAAGTGATATAATTCTAAATTTCTTTATAGGTTCTCTATTTATAATGGAAGGGTAATTAGAGAAGAAATCTAACTAGGAAATTAGAGAAGAAGTCTAACTATGAAATTAGAGGAGTCTAATTAGGAAAGTTTGACTAGTATAAATTAGCAAGAGTCCTTTTAGGATTCAAATGGTTTCTAAATAAAATCCCATAATTAATGGAATTAAAATATATGCCATAGTTATTTTATGGTAGTAGGACTCTGAGGATTCAACTGCTATTTTTGTGTAAATTGAATCATAAAAGAAATTTCTAAATTTAAAAAGTATGGGCCATATTACGATGTGTGCACAAGTACCAAACTTGGTGCTTCTCAGATCTATTACCATTAAATATGGTCAACTAAAACCCGGGTCATAACAGATTTGTCCAAATATGAAACGTGTTAGGGAAGGACTAAAAATACTTGGCCAGCATCATCCTTCTTTTGTCTTAATTTTTTTATTTCATTAAATCTAAACCATTCAACTTGATCATATGCTTAGTTATCTTACGAATAATGCACAAAACTGAACTAGAAGCATGGTCCTATTTGCCAACTTTTTGTTAATTTTAAAATGGGTTGAAGTACAAGTCGAATTAAAGGGAAAAGATTACATGGTGCACGTTGCACTTTATGCCGCATCTCAATGATTAGTAGTTTAAACATAGCATTTTTTTCCATATTTGTTTAAATCATTAATAACTTAAGCTATGTTTTACAGTGTCATGAGTTAGATTGACAATTACCTCTTATCATCAACTAGATGAATTAGAGTCTTTTGAAGTTGTTAGTTGTCGAGTTTCTTCCTGAACGTAGTTTGGGTTCTTGTTGTTCTTTTTAATTTTTATTTTTATGAATATAAATTTGTTGGTTTAGGTTTAATCTCAACGTGTAATTGGAGACATTCTGAGGAGTTGTCTCGGATCCCAATCAATCGATCGAGCTCTGGGAGTGATCGATCGATTCTGGACAGAATAAAACAGGTTGCTCACTGGTGGTAATCGATCGATCGAGCTTGGGAAGTTGATCGATCTATCTGAGCATATATTATTAGGTTACTCTCGGGTTGAAATCGATCGATCGAGTAAGTGAAGTCGATCGATCAATTATGGGTGGATTAGTTCCGCAATTTTGACCTCTTGGCTAATTTAGAAGATCCCTTTAGTCAAATTTTCCTAATGGGTTTTGGAGCCTATTAACAGAAGTTATTCTAGGGTTCCATGAGTGAGTTTTCTTGTGAGAAAATAAGTGAATACTTTGAGAGTCAAGGTATAAAAGAAAAGTTTGGGGATTGAAGCATTCGATTAAAGCCATTCTTGTGTTGGAATCATTATTATTTTTCGGCAGATCTCTTCTCTGTTCTTTGAAGGAATATGTCCTTAGCTTAGCAACTCATTGGCTATTGAAGATCGTGTCAGATCTTAATTGAGAGTGCACTAGAAAGAAAAGAGTGTGCATTATAAACGTTTATAAATAGTGCATATACTCTGTGGACGTAGCCCGAGATTGGGTGAACCACGTAAATTCTTTTGTGTTGTGTGTGATTACTTTTGCTTCTTATTTTTCTAATATTCATCGCGATAGGGTGTTCGCTAGTGTGGGTTGTATTCCTAACAAGTGGTATCAAAGCGAGGTTTACGCTACAATAGTGATGAAGGTCTCGAATGCATGATTTGAGGTGGAGAAGTTTTCGGGAAAGAATAATTTCATTTTATGGCAAGTTAAGGTCACAAATCTCTTTATCCAACAAGGTATTGATGGTGCTCTACTTGGGAAGGAAATGGGGAAGAAGGCAAAGACGCTCGATGAAGTGTGGATCTCTCTTGATAAGAGATTCGTAAGTAATATCGATTGTGCTTGTCCGATAAAGTTTTGTACAACGTTCTTTACGAGAAGATGATTGTGGATCTGTGGAAGAAGATGAAATCTCTCTACATGGCAAAGTCGTTATCCAACAGACTCTTTATGAAGAAGCAACTTTACACCCTTTATTTAAAGGCTGGTACGTGTATTCATGATTATTGGAATTCGTTTAATAAACTAGTTAGTGAACTATTAAGCAATGAGGTGAAAATTGAAGAAGAAGATCTTGAATTTCTCTTGCTAATCTCATTGCCTGCATCTTATGAGCACCTTGTTACTACATTAATTTCTGGTAAGGATACTATTGCCATTAAAGAAGTGACTGCTGCACTTCTTTTCGATGAATTGAGAAAATAGCCTATATCTAATTTCAAATGGATTAGTTTCTTGAGCAAAAAGGGTCGAAACCATGATTACAAAAGAGAAAAGTCTAGAGGTGATAATAAATCAATGACAGGAAAAAATAGGTCCAAATCTAGGAGTGATAGAAATGATATTAACTGTTACTTTTGGAAGCAATCTGGGCATATTTACAAATATTGCAAGAAGAGACTCAATAAAGATAAGAGTGATGAAGAGACTTCACAACAGGCTAGTGTTGCTAAGTCAGATTCCGGTGAAGATCTACTGTTTGCATTGTTGGGTTCTAGTTAGTTTGATGGTAGATGGATCTTAGATTCAGGGGCATTATATCATATGTGTCGATACATAGATTGGTTTGACCAGTACAAGGTAGCCAATGGTGAGAAGATTTTGATGGGGAATGACAGATGTGAAGCAGTGGGTATCGGTTCTATTAGAATCAAGATATTTGATGGTTGTGTTCGCACTTTTACTGAGGTTAGGTATGTGCATGATCTGAAGAAAAATCTTATCTCGTTGGGAGCATTAGATGAGATAGGATGTCGAGTCATCCTAAAATCCGAAAAATTAAAGGTTGCATGTGGTGCTCTGACCTTGATGAAAGGTAAAAGGATGGGGAATCTTTATACTCTAGTAGGCAACACAATCAGCGACAGTGGTGTTGCGACTACGAAAAATTCTAAGGATCTCTTAGATTTATGGCACAAGAGGCTTAGTCACATGAGTGAACGTGGGTTGACAGAGTTCATAAAGAATAAGGGGATTTCTAACATTCAAACTTGTAAACTAAAATTTTATGAAGATTACATGTTTGCAAAGTAGAAGAAAGTCAGTTTCTCCACAGGAAACATACTTCAAAGGGGCTGATTGATTACATACATTCAGATGTATGGGGATCGGCTAAAGTCACTTCAGTGGGTGGAGCCAACTACTTTATATCATTCATAGATAACTACTTGAGGAAAGTTTGGGTGTATCCGATTAAGAATAAGTCGGATGTGTTTCAGAAATTTAGGAAGTGAGAGTATGGTTGAAAAGTGGACTGACAGAAAAATAATGATTCTCAGATCAAATAATGGGGGAGAATACTTGTCATCAAATTTCAAATCTTACTGTGAAAATCAAGGGATTGTTAGGCACTTCACAATTCCTGAAAATCCTTAACAAAATGACGTGACGGAGAGGATGAACATAACACTATTAGAGAAAGAGCAGTGTATGTTGAATCATTCCGGTTTGAATCATGGGTTATGGGTAGAGGCAATGAACACAATATGTTACTTGGTCAATCGGTCGCCTTCAGCGATATTGAACTCAAAAATTGCAAATGAGGTTTGGTATGGAAGACGCGGGAGTTACTCTCACTTGAGGCTGTTTGATTGGCTATGGTGAAGGAGTCAAAAGTTATCGATTGTGGGATACACAATCTCACAAAGTGATAGTTGAAAGAGATGTTACTTTCAACGAAGATGAGCTCTCGATGAAAAAGGCGAAAGACAAACCTCTGTCATCTGATGAATCTTAGGTACTAGTTGATGTTGAAAGGAATGAGCCAGATGAGAAAGATAATGAAGACTCTGAAATAGAGCATGATGACATAATTTCTCAAGGCTTGCAGTCCTAGGTACCGATTCTGATTCAAGCTACCTTAAGAAGGTCAGAAAGGACGAAGAAATGTCCTGAAAAGTTTAAAGATATGGTTTTTTTAACACTTGCACTTATCACAGAGAATGAGGAACCAAATACAGTTTCAGAAGCTCGGGTGGATACAGATGCAGTAAAGTGACAGTTAGTTATGAAAGAAGAGTGACAGTCACTTTTGAAAAATAAGACTTGGGATCTCATGAAAATTCGTAAAGGGAAGAAGGCCATCGATTGTAAATGGGTCTTTCAAAAGAAAGAAGGTGATAAGAGTGAAACTCTAAAGTTTAAAACAAGGCTAGTTGTAAAGGGGTTTTCTCATAAATAGGGTATCGATTACAATGAGATATTCTCTCCAGTTGCACATCACACATTAATTCACACATTGTTGGTAGTCATTGCTCAGAAAGATTTCGAACTAGAGTAAATGGATATGAAAACAGCTTTCCTCCATGGAGATCTTCAGGAAGAGATTTATATGCGACAACCAAAATGAGCAGAAGGGTCAGAATCACTCGTTTGAAGATTAAAGAAATCTTTATACTATTTTAATCAGACACCTAGGCAGTGGTATAAGAAGTTTGATTTGTATATGCTGAGCATAGGGTATCACAGTGGACAGTATGATTGCTATGTCTACTGGAAAGAGTATTGTGAAGGAAAGAAAATCTTCCTAAATCTCTATGTAGTTGAAATGCTGATAGCAACAGAAAGCAAAGTTGAAATCTATAAGCTGAAGTGATCATTGAGTCAAAAGTTTGAGATGAAGGATCTTGGTTCCGCAAATACGATCATAGGTATGGAAATCACCAGAGATCGTGAGAAGAAGAGGCTTTGGCTAACTTAAAGGACTTTTATCCCAAAGCTCATTGAGAAGTATAATATGAGTGATGCCAAGCTTGTATCAACTCCTCTATCAGAGCATTTTAAACTCACATAGATGATGAGTCCATTCACACATAAAGAAGAGAAATACATGAAGAATATTTCGTACACAAATGCTATTGGGAGTCTGATGTATGTCATGATAAGTACACGACCAGATTTAACACAGGCCTTGAGTGTAGTTTACAAGTATATGTCTAATCTAGGTAGAGAGCATTGGCTTGCAGTTAAATGAATATTGAGATATCTGAAAGGTACAACTGAAAATGGGTTGATGTTTGAAGGTGGAGATAAATGCGCGTTGGATCTCTACGGTTACGTCGATTCTAATTGTATTGGTGACCTTGACAAAAGAATGTCTACCACGGGGTACGTGTTCATCTTGGCAGGTGGAGTTATCAGTTGGAAGTCTATGCTTCAAAGGATAGTTGTATTGTCAACTACAGAGGCCGAGTATATAGCGGTTACAGAAGCTGCTAAGGAAGCCTCATGACTTAAGGGTTTGATCAGTGAATTTGGTATGGTTGATGAGAGCACTGATATCTTCTGCGATGGTCAGAGTGTCATTCACCTAACAAAGAATCTAATTTTTCATACTAGAATAAAACATATAGATATCCAATATCATTTATCAAAGATATGATAGATCATGGAGAAATATCAGTTGAGAAGATTGATATGAAAGAGAGTGTAACGGACATGTTGACCAAGCCAGTTATACAGAATAAATTTAGGCATTACCTAAATTTGATCAACACTTGTCGCAAATGTTGATGCCCGTTGAGGCGGTGATGCGGCTGGGGATGAAACCTAGGTGGAGATTGTTGGTTTAGGTTTAATCTCAATGCGTAATTGGAGACATATTGAGGAGTTGTATTGGGTCCCAATCTATCGATTGAGCTTTGGGGCGATCGATCGATTTTGGACAGAATAAAATAAGTTGCTCACTCATGGTAATCGATCGATTGAACTTGGGAAGTCGATCGATCGACCTGAGCATGTATTATTGGATTACTCTCAGGTTGAAATCGATCGATTGAGTAAGTGAAGTTGATTGATCGATTATGGGCGGATTAGCTCTACGATTTGAACTCTTGGCTAATTTAGAAGATCTCTTTAGTCAAAGTTTCCTAATGGGTTTTGGTGCCTATTAACAGAAGTTATTCTAGGGTTACATGAGTGAGTTTTCTTATGAGAAAATAAGTGAATACTTTGAGAGGCAAGGTATAAAAGAATGCTTTAGGGATTGAATCTTTTGTTTGAAGCCATTCTTGTGCCAGAATCGTTGCTATATTCTGACAGATCTCTTCTCTATTTTTTGAAGGACTACCCCTTAGTTTAACTGTGCATTGGCTGTTAAAGATCATGTCAGATCTTGATTGAGAGTGCACTAGAAAAAAGAGTGTGTATGCATTATAAACGTTCATAAATAGTGCATATACTCCGTGGACGTAGCCCGAGATTAAGTGAACCTCATAAATTCTTTTGAGTTGTGTGTAATTGCTTTTGCTTCTTATTTTTCTATATTCATCGCGATAGGGAGTTCGCTAGTGTGGGTTGAATTCCTAATACAATTCGTTGCTAGAGACTAAAGGTGTAATATCCCAAAAAATCACGTTAAATAGTGACCTCAGGATTCGTGCCCGATTGGTCATGGGTTTGACCATGTTGGAGTTCACTAGTTGACGTAGGATACGATGAACGGATGAGATGTGTAAAAATTGAGTGAATGTGTGGAGAGTGAGGTAAGTCTGGAGTCACATACACCTATTATGGTGCATGTGCTCAACACACAAGCTTGAGGGGAGATAAAAGGGTTAATAACCCTAGTTTCTCTTTTGTTTGGTGGTTGAGAGAGAGTAAAGAAGAGAGAGAGAGGGAGTAAGGAAGGGTAGCTTGAGCTAGGAGTTATTGTGGGTGATTGGAAGGGGATTCAAGCATTTAAAAGGTCGATTCAACGCGAAGGATCCGTTCAAGCAAAGCTGGAACCCCAGCCTTTCCAACCGCTTGATTTAATCAATTTGAGATTGATTGCAGGTAAAATTCTTGTAGATTAAATGCATAGATTAAAAAGGTTTAATTGTGGTTAGAAATAGCTAAAATCATAGGATAATAGCTTAGAAAAAGAAAAGAAAAAGAGTAGGAAAAGATTTGGAAGAACAACCCAAAAGGGGGCTAATTCTGGCCAATTCGATTAATCAAAATTGAATTTCGACTAATCGAATTTCGCCAAGAAGTTGAAAAGTCAAGGAATACGAATTCGATTAATCGAACTGAGTTTCGATTAATTGACTTTGACTTTCGATTAATCGATTTTGGTATCGATTAATCGACTGGGAAGATCCACTGAACTCCAGTGGCTGGAGGAAAAAGGACCTGGGGAAATCGACTAATCGAAATGGGATTTCGATTAATCGATTTCGAATTTCGATTAATCAATTTGGGATCGACTAATCGATTTTGGGAATTCGATTACTCGAATTGAGAATCGAATGAATAGAGTAGAGAAATTCGATTAATCGAATTGGGATTCGATTAATCGAATGGGAATCTCGATTAATCGATTTTGGGAATCGATTAATCGACTTTGAATTTCGATTAATCTATTTTGGGAATCGATTAATCGAATCAGATTCAATTAATCGACCTTGGGGTTCAATTAATCGACTGTGCCAGTTTTTGTTGACTTTTGAGTTAGACTTTAAGATTCTCGGAGGGTCGTGGACCTTCTTTGTTACATCTTTATTGATGTATTGCATGTGTTGTGTTGTAACATAGGTGGTACGTGTGACCAAGGGCACAAGGAGCCCCGTGGGACCTTGATGCATGATTTAGCTGAGACTTGAGGTAGGGAACACCTTGAACATGTATTTTATTTTGCAAGAGCATGTATGTAGTGATATAGAATTCAAATTTAAAATTGTTTTATTGCTTAAGAGTTTGTGAAAAAGGGTGTGTGTGTGACAAAGAGTAAGCATAATAAGCCATCCCCAGGGGATGAGAAAGTAAAGTAATAAGAGCATCAGGTGTGATGCAAGTGAATGGATACATCTCAGGGATGTATCCAAGATTGAATAATGTCTGATAGGGCCTAACTGATATAAGATAGCACACTTACACGGTGAATAACTATATGTAAAGCACCTGATATTTTTGTTATTTGAGGTTTGATAGGATACCCCACCGACGTGGCGGGATACCCACGACTGACTCGGCAGAATATTCGTGACCGATACAACGGCTAATCCGTAGGCCAGTACGGAGGCTTATCTGTACACAGTAAGGACATCCCAGGGATGTTGTGTTATGATTGAAACCCCACCACCGATCCCCAAGGGAAAGGGGCTTGGGTACTATTTGTATTCCCAGGGAATACGTTTAAAACTGTCTATATAGATGACGATGAAGGGTATCTCATCGGGGCTCGATGCTATAGTGCTCGGGGATTACTTAAGTTGAAAGGTTAAGTTTTGCTTTAGGCCTATTCAGTGTCATTCATGATTAATTAAAAGACATGTGTAAACCACCAGTAAAATATGATTTCTTTTCAACTGTATTTCTCAGTAACTGCATAGACACATCATGCACGACATATCATGGAATATATGTGAATTATAATTTATATGTTCACTTGTGTTTGTTCCCTATTGAGCTAGGATGTAGCTCACCCTTTAGACTATACTTAGCAGGTCCATTGTTAGCAGTTGTTGACGCTTCAGGGGACGTTGACCCTGGTGAGTCAGACCCAGCACCTGGTGACGAGTTAGAGCCACCTCCAGAGGACTTCTTCTAGAGGACTCTGCTGTGCATTCTTGAGAGCTTTTTGTGAGATTCTTAGTTCGGCTTGGTATGTCAAGGCTTATTTTGTAAACAATGTAATTAAATGATGGGATTATTCTTTTGGAGCGAACCATCAGTGATGATCAGCTATCATCGATGGTTCAGATCGGTTCTCTATTCATGCAGGGGCATGAAGGTAGAACTGTCTTTTGAATAGTATCCTATTTCCGCAATTATAGTTATTATTTCAGTTTATTATTTTTGCTTGATATACCAATGTTTTGCGCATAGCTAAGGGGCACGGTCAAGATGATCGTGCTGATGGCACGGGTTTCGGGGTGTCGAAATCCGGGCTGTCACAAAAGGTCCTCAGCTAAACAAGAACCTAAGGAGGAAGACCAAGCTGTGGCAAAATTCTTGGAAGCTCTTTCTGCTTGTGTTTGTTGGGTGGGTCTTAAAGGAAAGAAATAGAAGGGCAATTGTCGGATAGAGTAGGTCAGCTTGAGCAACATTTTTGATAATTAAATATGTTATAGTTAATTGGGCATTCCTTGAATGAAATTTTAGAGCTAGTTGAAAAGATTAGGTTCACAATAATTGGGTTGACTGTTTTGGTTGGGTAAAAAAAAGCTAAAATTAGAACGATATGGAAACCTCCTGATAATTGTTTAAAGTTGAATTTTGAAGGTCGCGCTATTGGTAACCCGAGTGGAGAAGGAGGAAGGGGCACCATGTCTAATTAAGAAAGACTTGCATTTGAGTCCTTTAGTGTTTATTGATCAGTCACATAATTTACCATTTTATCACCCTTAACTTAGTGATGCTAGGCTTTAGTTTACTATTAATAACTTACTGATACACAGATATTAGAGATAAACAGTAAAATAGAGCCTAAGTATTAATATTCATCAAAAGGAGCTCAAAAAGTTCTAAAGAATAACAACAGAACTGAAAGACGAAGCCTTGCAAACTGAACATAATGAAAAACTGCTATTTTACAATTTTCTAAGAGTGAAAGACAATGAAAGCCAAAGAATCGTAATTTACGATTCTCCAAAAGAAGCCACTCAAAAGAGAAAAGTAAATTATTGTATTTTCTAGAGAATCGTCCGTCAAGTCTGCTAAGTCATAAGAGTTAGCTGTATGAAGATACAAAATCGTCATTTACGATTTTACAACAAAACAACAAAACTAAAGAATCATCTTTTACGATTTCCCTTTATGAACCATACTGAAAGCAGAGAATTGTAATTTATGATTTTCCACCAAAGAAGAGAGACAGAGAATCAGCATCAACGATTTTACAGAAAGCTTAATTCATTGCTACTACTGATCACGTGAGTGAAGAGTATCACCGCCATGAACTAAATTAGAAGATCTCTAGGAGTCTGGTGAATCACGGATTTGAGAAGATTGATGAAGATCTATTCCGAAGTACTTTGTTGCTGAACTAAAGGAGAGCAATCCAGAAGCACGTCTACCAACTAAAGCATGAAAAGATAAAATTAGGAATTAAAATTATATTAGGAATCTTTTATTTTTAGTAGTTTCTTTTATTATAATTAGAAGACTTTGTAAACCGACTCCTCATGATCTATAAATAAGAGAGCTTGGTGTAGGAATAAGCATCGAAGAATTTCAGCATCAATTGATGCCTGAGGTTGGATTTTATTTCGATCAAAGTAGTGTAAAATAGTTAGAGTAGATTAGATATCAAAGGTTTATCAAGAGCAATTGACGATGACAATTAGGTGTTGAAGATTAGTGTAGATATCCTAGTTTCTCAGAAGCAATTGACGACTACGGCTGAGAGGTAAAAGATATATTTATTTACTTTCTAGATCAGATTTTATTTTCTTTTATTTACAGCTTTGTAAACATCTTCACGTTTTAATTTGAATTGATCACTCAGGTTAGAATTTGCAAATTAGTGTAATGGTGTTTACTTTTCCATCTTCAGTTTTCTAAGGTTTGATTGACGCTCAGATTTTAGGAAGTTTTTTATTAGATTAAATCTGTATTGATGGGATCTTAGACTTGATTGACGACCAATGCTAAGAAACTAGAGATATAGTGTAACGGTATTATTTAAATTTGTAGATATCCGATAGCTGAAGATTGGGATTGACGACCTCAATCAGAGGTAGGAGGATTTAGATTTATTTTATACATTTTAGATTAATAAACCATTCTTTTATTTATATTTATCCAGTAGATTAGATCTTAAAGATAAATAAAAAATTTTAAGATAAGGATTTAAGTAGAAGATATAAATAAAAAGTAATTAGATAAATAAACTTCCTCGTGGGAACAATCCTATGCTAGTACTATAATTTCCATTGTGCGCTTGCAATAGGTTAAGCCTTGAATTTAATATAATAATAATATACATTATAAGCAAAGATAAAGTTTTTGGCATCGTTGCCTGGGAAGCGAAATTTATCTTTACATCTACTTTTATCTAATATTTTTATTCTTTTAGAAACCAATATTTATCTTTCTCTTTATATATCTTTATATTTTTATTTTTCTTTGATCGCTTCTTACTCTTTTGCAGGTTTATTCGAAATAAGCAAATCAAGGTTTCAACTTCCCCTGATCAGAGAAGCCAGAGGCCAAGATTTGTTCTCTCTCCCTGCACTTCTAAAATAAAAATTATATAAAAAGAAAAAAATAACAAAATAAAATATTTTTCTGGTGGATGCATCACACCCGGTCTAGAAGTCTAGACTATTTTGAATACGACCCATAAATTAAGCGGACTCTCCTGTACAAACTAGCATTAAACCGATCCTCAAACCATGGCTGACGAGCTTTCAATTGAAGCGCACTTTAGTCCTGTAGCTTTGACCGAGTGCTCTTGTATAGTTATATCGGAGGCAGCTGAAGGTCAAAACTATGACCCCACACACTTCAAAATTTACCTACTTTTCATGGGCTTGATAGGGAAGATCCCTACCAATATCTGAGGGACTTCATAGAGGTTTGCACAATGCTACAGACCACGACCAATAAGGAAGCCATAAGACTGCGTCTGTTCCCTTTCTCTCTCAAGGATAGGGCGAAAGTATGGTTAGTTTCACTACCGGCCTGAAGTATAACCACTTGGGCGGAGTTGCAGTCCAAATTTTTGGTCGAATACTTTTCAATCGGTAGAACAAACCAAATTCGCCAAGCAATTCAAGGATTTAGGCAAAAGCTCGAAGAATTATTTCATGAGAGTTGGCAATGGATGAAAGATTTGATACGAAAATGCCCTCATAACGAGGTGCCTAATTGGTTTATAGAGCAAAGTTTTTACCAAGGATTGACTGAGACTAACCAGTCCACAGTCGATGTCGTAAGTGGAGGAGCCTTCATGGCTCAAAACGGCCAGCAGACTTGGAATCTAATTAAGAAACTGACCAACACGTCAAAGCAAAATCAGGCTTTGCTGTAGACTGATCCAGATATTGCTCATCATACCTCTCTTGCAATAGGGGGAGTTTATGAGGTCAATAAAGAAAAATTTAAAATTGAGGATGATATGAGTGTAAAAGTTTTAGCCCTTGAGCAAAAAATTGCCACACTCATGAACTCCAACCCAAACACTCTGGATAGATCCACGACAAACTAGTCAAATTGCCAGACTTGCACATATTTTGAAAACCCTGCTGCGCCGCAATACCAAGAGATGGTGGAAATGGAACAAGTAATGGCTTTTCAGAGGGAAGACTACGGGAATACCTATAACCCGTCGTGGAGGAACCATCCAGGATTTAACTATGGCTCCACTGCTGGATCACAGCTAGCACCAACAGTTGTGCAACCCATATTTCCCCAGACCCAAGTTTTCTATCAGAGGCCCCAAATACAGGTGACACAACTCCATATTGGACTATAGAGCAATATGTCTGGTGCTACGATTGTTCAAATCCTTCAAAATTTGCAACAACAGTCACACTAGCATTCAAAAGATTTGCACCAACTTGCTCAATTTTCTCAGACCCTTCATTCACGTACTCAGTCGATCACAAACCTAGAAAGCCAGATTGGCCAACTAACCTCACAAGTGGCAAGGAGAGAAAGTGGCTAACTACCAATACAGACTGTAAACAATTCTAGAAGCCAAGCTTTCCTGGGGGAGACAGCTGCTCGCCATAATACAAATTTAAAAAGCCTTCATGGATCGTCAAGCTACTGACTCATCCATAGCACCAACTGTAAACTATGTAAACTATTTTATTTCATTTTCTTCCTTGTTTTTGTTTTTTTAAAAGTATCATACTGCAACCAAAATCATTTAGAAATGATAGATCGTAGCCTATACTTACCATTATGACAGACAATCGTACGGATTTACGATTGATCGTGAGAGTGGTTAAATAGAAACGCAGCGATTGTGATTCTTAAAAGTTAAAATCAACCTATAATTCTAGGTGGAACTTATGTGATAACCGGCTTTGCAGGTCGTCACTGAAAACTAGACCCATATATTCCAAAAAGGAGATATGTCGGTCCCATTTTCAAAAACCCTTCCATTTTTGCTTCTCTCCTTGCTTCCCTCTCTTTTTCGAATCCCCTGTAATACTAACCGTTCCGTTACCCAATCCAACCATACATTTCCGAAAAATAATTTTTCCTTTTGCCTTCCGTTTTATTCTAAGAGAGCCTTACAAACAATTTCTATCGCATATTTTCAAATTTGGGTTTCAATCATCAACAAGGTAAGGAAACGATGTTTCAATGAAAAGGAATTTGCATGGGTTGTTTAGTTAATGCTTGTTTGTATAGAGTTTGATATGATTGATTAACTTTTGCAGAAAAATGACAAACGAACAGGGAAAACGACATAACTTTTGCAGAAAAATGACAAACTTTTGCAGAAAAATGACAAACTTTTGCAGAAAATCCTATAGTTACTACTTTAGAAAAAAGTATAAAAATTTTAAGAGTAGAAATAGTTGAGAGAGAGCCAGAGGACTCCTTAGCAGGTTGATGACCCAAAAGGAATGCTAGAGCACCAATTCGCTATAGTTATGAGAAAATGGTCGCCTACACGTTGACGTTGGATGACAATGAGCCGTCTTCATTAAAGGATGCAATCAGTGGAAGATGTGCACAGGAATAGAAAGTCGAAATAGGTGAAGAGATGAATTCTCTTTACAAGAATCAAACTTGAGAATTAACAGAGGTACCTAAGGGTAAGAGAGTGATTGGGTGCAAGTGTGTTTATAAGAAGAAAGAGGGTTCTCCGAAAAGTAGGGTACAAGGTAAAAGACACGGTTGGTAGTAAAGGACTATGTGCAAAAGGAAGGCATTGATTATAATGCGGTATTTTCCTATATTGTGAAACACACTTCAATCCAAATTTTGTTGTCAATTGTAGCATAGTTGAACTTAGAGTTGGAACAACTTCATCTGAAAACGATGCTACTACATGGTAATTTGGAGGAGATCTATATGAACTAACCTGAAGGGTTCAAGTCTCCTCGAGAAGAGAGGTTAGTGTGCAAACTAAAAAAGTTCTTGTACGGGTTGAAGCAGTCACCGAGATAGTCGTAAAAGGGATTTGACACATTCGTGTTGGGCCAAAATTATATACGAAGTGAATACGACAATTGTGTTTACTTTAAAAGGCTAGCAAATGACTCGTATATTTATCTTCTCTTGTATGTTAATGACATGCTCATAGCTGCAAAGTGCACAGTAGAGATCAATAAATTGAAACCTCAACTTGGCATAGAGTTTGAGATGAAGGATCTTGACACAACGAGAAAGATTCTTGGGATGAAGATTCAAAGAGACAAAGAAAGGGATGGTTGTGTTTGACATAGAAGAGTTATTTGGAGAAGGTACTCTCACGGTATGGGATGCATAACTCAAAGGCGGTGAGTACTTCATTGACAGCTTACTTTCGTCTTTCGGCTAGCATGTCTCCTACTATGGATGAGGAGCATGAGTACTTGATTCGTGTTCCCTATGCGAGTGCAGTTGGTAGCTTGATGTATGCTGTGATGTGCACTCAGTCGGATGTTTCACAGGTCGTTAGCGTGGTTATGTAGCAACCCTATTTTTCTCATCTTTGACTATTTGACTTTTCCTTTAATTGTAACTGATTTCCTTGACTTTGACTGAGTGACTGATAAATCCTTTGACTTTTTTGGAGTAACTTTGGGTCTCCCATTATTATAATATAACTAAGGTGAAACATGATTTTATAAGCTTATACATATATAATTAACTTATATAAGTTATATTATTATTGATATTTAAGTTAGAGTAATAATAGTAAATATAGGGGTTGTCTGTGTAATTTTAGATTCACATACACCCGTAATGGCTATTAGGGTGGAACAAGAAAGATAATTCTTACTTAAATAATTTATACATGAAATTAAGTGTAAAGGACCTGGTGTATCAATAGAAAAAGTAAAATAAAAGGCATTAGGGCACACACCACACACACTCTATATGTTAATTTTGACCCTTTGATCACTCCACTTCATGGGACACTTATATATAGAATTTTTTTTTTTCACACTTGACCACATTTTTGTGGTCTTAGATGAAGTCAAAGTGGGGTCAAACTTTATGACACCTAAACCCCCTCTCTTGACACCTCATGCTTAACCTTTGACACATCTTTCTCCCTTTTGACACATGTCCACATGAATGGGACACTTGTCACATGTGTCTCAACTCTCCCCAAATTGCGTTTTTCTTCAGTCTCATTGTAATAGAAAACCCAACAATTTCTCCCTAATCCTTTGTAATTCTCTATCAATTTGTCTCTTTCTCTCTCTAAGAAAAATATCTTTTCTCTCTAGAAAACTACTTTCTCTCTCTAAAATTTTTGCACCGTAAATTCGACGTGTACTCGACAGCCCCCTTGCTATTGTATTTAAGGAAGATTGTCGCACCTGAATCGATTTCCGCATCGATTCGATGAGTTTGTGTCTATTCGTGCCAAATTTTTGTAGAATTCACACTCAAACCACCTTACGTGCCGATTTGCATCGCGAATCCGTCAAAATAGGTGAGTAGCCTCATATCAACTCCAATCTACATGGTTTCCTATAATTGAATCATATTTTAATAATATAAGTATCAATTTAAAAAAGAAAAAGAAAAAATTAAGTGCTCTGGGGACCATTCATTCGATTATGCGGTCAACACATTGCCCCCATGACTGAAACTACATGATTGCATAAATTTGAACCCGTGATGGATTGTGATAAATCAAGATTGAAGAGGAGTAAGGTCATGATTGATTGTGACCTTGGATGATTGCAAGAGTAGCAAAATTTTATATACTCAAGGAAGAAAGTTCGATCAATCATGATTTGCGACTGCATGAAATTATAACCATGATTGATCATGACAAGAAATAAAGAAAATATAAAGTCTCAAGAGAAAAAGGTCCTTGCAATCGTAAATCATGATTGCAGAGGCAGAATCACGATTGAAGAGGTAGAACCACAAATGCAGAATCACGATTGCAGAATATGATTGCAGAGGAAGAATCACGATTGCACAGGATACTTGACCTTTGATCAAAATTGCAGAGGCATGTGAAAATTTAGGATCCCCTAATTCATTAATTCAATTTTGACAGATACTTGACCTTTTATCTCATGGTCAAACAGCCTGATCTGGGATTTAAACAAAATTTAGAAGTTGATTGTATCATTATTTTAGAGTCATCCACCAGAGAAATCAGTCTTATTTTGATCAGTGGTCATGAAATAGTCGCATGATGATGACTAGCGGTTCAAACTTTGACCGCCCATATGAAAGTTGTTTTATGACGAAAATTTGCATATGAATAGTTGAAATTAATCAGTTCGATGTAATTTACATATTGGTCTCAAATTTAAAAGGTTTTGATATTAATTAAAATATATCTATAAGCAAAGATAAATGTATTAGTCACATGAATGCTATATAATTTTAGTAGGGAATCTATTTGAGATTTAAAGCATAAAATTCCCATTGAGTAGACTATTACTAAATTTTTATTTCCATATTCTTAAGTCAGTTTACTAATATCATATGCTTATCTACCAATTTCTATTAGTTATAGTTCCATTGAATTATTTTAAAATCCAGTACCTTAACTTTTAAGTTCATGTCACATTCTTGTTCTGTATTCAAGCATCACTTCGAGACTTAATTAAGACATTCTCTGTCTAGCCGTAGCACACTGAGTCCGTCTGCATATCTTTACTTTGGTGTGGTAACTTATCGTAATCATATCATGAAAATCCAGCCCATAGACCTAAGGAATCTAAAGCGATGGTTCTGATATCAACTGTGACATATAGTGTGGCATGTGACCCATTCTGATACTGTACCCAGACTCTAGTACCATTCTCTGATATCAATTGTGACCCAGGGTGTCACAGTGTACTTGGTCTTATGGTGTCACACGGATCTAAAGTCATTCGCTCTGATACCACCTGTGATAGCCCAATTTTCCCCTACACGAATCTCAAGAAAAACCAGACCGTCGAATTTGAAGTTCTGAGATCACATTGAATTCTCTGGTTCAGATGCTTTGATACCACCTGTGATAGCCCGACTTTCCTAGCACAAATTTCTAGGAAAGTCTGACTGTCGGCCCGATCTAATATTTCGAGACCACACTGAACGGCCTTAGTGCCACCTGTGGTGACCCGATTTTTCCCTTACACCGAACACTGGGAAAAAATCGGATCATCTAATCCTCAAAAAAATCAGATCGGATCACTTAAACACGTGAGCGAAAAATCAAAAGTAACATATACTTATATGCAGAATCCACATGCATCACATACGCACAATATCAGAACATAAAACATATGACTATAACGATTTCCATTTACATATATACAACACGTGAACTAAGCCAAAGTGAGCCACTGGTGACGGCCGACCGTCACCTAAATAGTGGCTACGAAATACACGTATGTGCACATATACAAAGATCTAATCATCAGAATGTACCGACTCAAAAACTGAACCAACTCTCTTTTATGGGAAATATTCTTCAGGCGGAACATCCTCTTTTGCCTCTGGGATGTAGTCAGGATCCTCCTCCAAACCAGGGTCCTGATCAAGTTCTACACTTGTGACATAATTGTCGGAGTGAGCTAATAGTCTAAGCTCAGTAGAGAAAGCTTGATACCAATCTCATTTTATCAATAAAACATAGATTTCAATGACTAAAAACAAAGGCATTTCTCGTATCAAAATACACTAAGTTTGGAATCACGTAATCAAAACATGACGTATTGCAAAATCAGAAATCAAGTGCAAAGTTCATAGATCAGAATTCGAAGCTCAAATTCATATCATGACCGAAATTCCATTGGGGCCAAGCATCCCGTGAAGCGGGAACAGAGCATTCCATGAAAAGAAACAAGGTTGAAACCTCGGGGACTCTACCCCTCTCTGGAGCCTCTACTCCTCGTGCCCACTTGTCATCATAGATCACATAATAACTTCAAGGTTCTTATTCATGTTTAAAGCTCACGATTCATCTTCGAGATTCATGTTCATATTCAAAGCATAGTCAAAGTCAAGATTCATGTTCTTGTTCAAATACAAGGCATATTCAAATCTGGAGTTCACGTTCACATTCAAATTCAGAGTATGAAGATCACATTCATGAACAAAACTCAAATTCAAAGCATTTAATGATTCGGGAGGTTCAATGCTAAATTTAAAATCCGGAAAAGCTCAAACATTCAAAGCAGAAATGTCCAAAAGTTTCTAACCCAATTGTGATGATCATTATGGCATTTCATCTTCAAGATCCATGAATCACATCAAAACGAAGTTGAGTATTGATTTCCCTACCTTAATTCTGAAATCACATGAAACCATGCACAGGTCCTTTCGATTGCCTCTTGATCTTAATCTAGATAAAAAAAAAGTTCATAATCACATGTCAATGTCAGAGGAATCGAATGATTCATAGTCTTTTAAGTCTTTCCAGAGGAAAGTTTCAAGTACCCGGAAACTAGGGAATTCACTCGTGCGACTTCTAAACTCACTCGGGCGACTTTGAAAATTCCTCGTGGCACACATAAAATTCGCACAAGCAAATTTTACCCGAAAAATTTGGCCTAAAATTTGGGGAAAAATCGCTCGAGTGATTTTTCACACTCCATTTTATTTTTGTTCTAGTGGTGATTCGCTTCAGCGAATTTCAGTTCACTTGGGCGATTTTGAGTGATTCTGTAATTCTTCAGAATTCATCTTCTTCCCAAAATTTCCCAAAATTAAACTCCATTAACCTTACATGCCCATCATCTAAAATTCGGAAATCACTTTTATATGACAATGATACGGTGCTTACCTTATTAGATCAAGCATGTGGGGCTCGTGACGATGGATATCCAGGAATATCGACGTCGAGCATGCGAATCCTATGATAATCAGGATCAAGCGAGATCAACGCTGTGCATGCGAGTTTTTACCGTGATTGATGTAAAAAATAACCATTAATCCTCACATGCAATGATCTTCATGTTCTATACTCCCACATGCACCACTTACATTGATCGGTGTCACGAGGAATCGGCTTCAAACTCTCGTTCCTCCGGGGATTTGATTCCTTCCCTCCGATCGTAATGGTATCGACGAGCAGATCTTCCTCATGATTCGGAGCAGAATGATCGTGAGATTTGAAGTAGAGATTAATGTTTGTGATCTTAAAAGAAAGGAGGGAATAGAGATCTCCTTCTCTCATTTCTCTCTTGGCTCTTCCCTCTCAAACGAGTTTTTGCAAAGATGGGAATTTGGTGTGTGAGTTGGTTTTTATACTAATGGGTTCAATTCAGTGTGAAGCTCACACACTATAGCTCGGTGTATTGGTTCTTATAATCAAAATCTAAAATAAGGTCCAATGCACATAGTAGGTTTTGATCCCTGAACCCTTAGTTTGCAATCAAGGCTTCTAACCAGTGGTGCTCTCGCGGAGTTTGTGTAGTTAATTATACAACTTAATATATATCTCTGAGTACAAGGTACACATATTCTAAAATAATTAAATAATTCCTTAATTTCAAGGTACACATCGCCTATGCTATCGAACGCGCATATTTAGTCAGAGTATTCGAGTTCACAATTTTCAGGGAGTCACACCCTAGTATTGATGGTACCAACATTGGAGGGTTGAGAAGATAACTTTTGATCTTATCGAACTCTATCTGATAGTCATCATTCCATTCGACGGGCAAATCTTTCCTTAGCAACTTAAAAATTGGTATACAGATAGGTGTTAACTGTGTAATGAATTGATTGATGTACTGTATTCTGCCCAAGAAGCCTCTGACTTCTTTTTCGATAGATGGTGGAGGCATTTCTACGATGGCTTTCACCTTGACAGGATCGACCTCGATGCCTCTTCAGCTTATGATGAAACCAAGTAGCTTTCCTAACATAGCTCCAAATGCACATTTCTGAGGGTTTAGAAACAATCTGTATTTTCTTAGTCTTTCAAACAGTTTCTGGAGGTTCACCAGATGATCACCTCTCCTGTGACTTGGCGATCATGTCGTTAATGTACACCTTGATTTTCTGATGTATTCATGGAACAGTGCTGTCATCACCCTCTGATATGTTGCCCTAGTATTTTTTAATCCGAACGACATGACTCAGTAGCAGAAAGTTTCCCGTGAAGTGATGAACACTGTCTTTTCTCGGTCTGCTTCTGCCATTTTGATCTGATTGTAATCAGAGAATCCGTTCATGAAAGGGAGCATCCCATGCCTGGCAGTATTATTGACCAAGATATTGATGCGTGGCATGGGGAAGTCGTCTTTCGGGCTCGCTTTGTAAGAAATATGAAGTCAATTCACATGCGAACCTTTCTATCCTTCGACACTGACACAATGTTGGCTAGCCACTGCGGGTACTTGGAGACCATGAGGAAACCCGCGTTGTACTAATTGTTGACTTCATCTTTTACTTTTAGCATCCATTTGGGCCGGAGATGCCTCAATTTTTACTTGATAGGCTTTTACATTGGGATATAGTGGCAAGTCATGCTCGACCAAATCTGTGTCCAAACTAGGCATATCTTCGTATGATCATTCAAAGACGTCTCGGTATGACTAATGGAAATCAATCATGCCTTTTCTTTCCTCGGGAGACAACGAAGTTCCAATCTTGGTGATTTTAGGATCCACCTCTATTCCCAGATTGATGTCCTCAATCTCTTCAATGATTGGGGTAGGGTGGTTGGGCTTTTATTCGTACTAAGTCTTAACCTATTGCAAGCGCACAAAGGAAATTACAATACTAGTATAAGATCGTTCCCATGAGGAAGGTGATTATTTTTATATGTTCACATTTGTTTAAAAATTTTTATTTGTCTTTTAAGATCCTAAACTACTGGAGAAATATAAATAAAATAATGGGTTGTTTAAACTAATTGCAGAAAATAAATCTAAATCCTCCTCCTTCCAGATTATAGTCGTCAATCACAAATCTTCAGATCTCGGATGTTTATAAAATAAAGTACCGTTACACCGTATCTCAGTCCTCTAGATTTGGGTGTCAATCAAAAACTATAATTCCTTAACACAGATTTATACTAATCAACAATCTTCTCAAAATTTGGGTATCAATCAAACTCAAGAAAACTGAAGATGAAAAAGTAAAACCGTTACACTAATATGCAAATTCTCAATCTGAGTCGTCAATTCAAATAAAAAACTTGTAGATGTTTACAAAGCAGTAAAAATGTATGAAAATAAATCTAAACTAGAAAGCAATAAAAAAATCTTTCATCCCTTAGTTGCAGGCATCAATTGCTTCTGAGAAAGTACAGATACACTACTCTAATTTTTCAGCTCCCGATCACAGGCGTTGTAGACACTCAAATTTGGCCCAAGGCCTGATCGACACTTACTTCGAGAAGGGCGCACCCCTGAGCTTTCGAAAGCATTTCCAAAACTATTAAGAATAGTCTTAAAACTATTAATAATCATCCCAAACCCTTAGGAATCAACCCCAACCTTCCCGGACCCCTTAGAACTTGTCCCGGACTAGGTTTTGAACCTTCCTGAGCAGTGGTTAGAAAGAGGAGTGCTAAATTTTACACAGACCTTTGTTAGTGGTGAATTATATATCATTGGAAAGAGGACTTCCCCAGCTTTCTAATAAGCTAACCATCACCTCAATAGGAATTATATATAAAAAGTTATGGCAATTTAAAAATTAGACAGTTTTACAGGATATTGCCCGGCACATGTAATACATGGACAAGCATACTCAGAGCCTCGCGAGAGTTGCGCGACGGGTTTTGAACTTCTCAGTACTGTAGCAATGCTTGGCGCATGTAATACATTTGTCAGGATTAGCTACAGTAATCATGGGTTTTTGCTCGAATTTCACTTTTGGGATTTGACTTGTTAACCATCTCAACATTTAGGATGGTTTCATTTGGACTGTTGCACCCATGTTCACTCTATTAGTAACCCTCTAGTCATTTGAAGCCTCACCCTATCCTCTACCATTGAACCTAATTCACACTTTTCTAAGCCTTTAAAATCCTAGGAAACCTTAGATGCTAGGATTACCTAATTGCTAACCCTAATTAGCCTCTAAGCACCTCCTAATTCTCTCTTTTCCTATAAATAAGGAGGCACCCCCCTTGCAAATGCGTTGCAAAAATTTTCTAAAGAGAGAAAAGAGTAAGTGATCCCCCATCTCTCATTTTAACACAAAACCCATAAAATTCCAGAACAGAGTTCATTTCTTTCAATCCCATTTTCCATCATCAATCTCCCGATTTTGGTAGGAACTAGGCCTTAGTCCTCTTCTCCTACCCTCTAGCTTCCTAGCCTTAGAGTTTAGAATCCATCCAACCACTTGTTTGCTATCTGAAGCTCACCGGCATCGCTCTTGTATGAAGGACCACAGCTGTGCTACAAGGGCTCGAGTGCTCCGGCTCTCCCCTCTATTCCTCTACCTTCTTTTCTTTTCCTCTATCCAAGGATTCAAGCCGTTATGTCACCGAAATTTCAGTGTTGGCGGAGAGCTTGATAGGATCATAGGCCTTATGGCAAGAGGAAGTGCTGCCCATTTTCTTTTCTTATATATATATATATATATATTTTATACACATCCAAACAGCCATAGTAGAGACTGCTTACTAGTTGGTTGATCAGGTGCCTAACACCTTCTCGATCGATAACCGAAGCCCCTACCCAAGAGCCTTTGGCGTAGACGGGATCAGAGTCATATATGGTACTTCGGTGCTTTTAATATTGATTTGGGTTTCCCGGGACACCAAAAGATATGGGTGGCGACTCTTTATTTTTCATACGAGCGCATCGTCGTGACGGATCGTAAAAAATCCACGGTTGCACAGGCGCCAATTGCTCTCAAGAAACTTTGGATATCTAAACTACTCTACTCTACTTTTGATTGGAAGAAAACCCAACCTCAGTTATCAATTGATGCTGAGAATTTCTTTGATAAGTAATTTATATGCCGAGCCCTCTAATTTATAGATCATAAGGGGTCGGTTTGCATTATTCGAGTCCTAATAAAAGAAAACTTCTAAACAAAAGATTCCAAAAATAACTATACTTCTAATCCTAGTTCTTCCTTGCTCGATGGTAGATGTGTTGTGACAGTCCAATTTTTCCTTCACAGATTTCAGGGCAAGCCCACACGGAATTTCAGGAAAATTGGACGGTCATTGGCTCGGTACATCCACATAATATAAAAATCAAAGTAGATATCACATAAATGAACATATATCATAAATGGCGTAGCTAAAATTTTCTTTCTTATGAAACATGTGTACAAAACTACCTAAAATAAACCACCGGTGAGGGCCGACCATCACCTCAACAGTGGTACACAAAAAGTATGTACATCAAAAAATTTAATTCTACCAGTCTACAAGATGATTGGATGTACCAAGCCCAAACCTTAAAATCTAAGACTATATCAAGTCTAAATCCACCAGTTTATGGTAGAAGATGCACCTCAAGCTCTGGATCCAAATCAAGACTTGTACCTGTGATGTATAGTCGGGGTGAGCTAATAGTCTAAGCTCTGGATCCAAATTCAGTACAATTTCACATTTTATCATAACGAAGCATGGATTTGATGACAATATTCAAGAGCATTGCAAAACTGAATTTCAAGGCAATAATTAGAGTAATAACAAAATGGAAAACATTTTCATATCGAAAAGGAAGAATTTTTCGAATCAATAGTATTTCAAGAATCCTATCAAAGTAGAAACATATTTGAAAGGTCATTTTCATGTCAAGCAGAAAATTGATTTCAGATGTCATTCTTTCTTTCTCATATTCGGGATTCACAGTTTAGATGGCAGTGCTTCAGTGTTCATATACAAATTACAGTCCAAAATGTCAGAGTTCACGATTTTAGAGTTCACGAGTTCGGAGTCTAAATTATAAGAGCCTTCAGAGTTTCGGGTGCAAGGTTTGAATGTCGGAGTTTCGAATTTAAGGAAGCCAAAGTTCACCTTTTCAGAGTTCAAGCTTTAAGGGTTTCAGAGTTTAGAGATTTCAGAATTCAGAATGTGAATTTCAAATACAAATACACCGTCGTGCCGGTTTGATTCACAGATATACTACCGTACTAGTTTGATTCACAGATTAATTGCCGTAGCAGTTTGATTCACGGATTTGTATTCAATGTTCATACGCAAAAATCAGAATTCACATTCAAGATCGATTCATAGATATGTTGCAGTGCCGATTCGATTCATGGGTTCATCGTCGTGCCGGTTCTATTCATATTCAGAAGTTCGATTCACAGTTTCACCGCCTTGTCGGTTCTATTCATATTCAAAATAGGGTTGTAGTAGTCGTATCAAAAATAGTATTCAAGGACACGATACCTAGTTCATATGCGAAAATCGAGTTCATGTGCAGCAATAGCGTTCATACACGGAAGCAAAGTTCATGTACAGAAGCAGAGTGCTAACGTTAGAGTCCAGAAGTCAAGGAGTCAGATTCATGTTCATTTTCATATTTAGACTTTACATTTCCAAAAAAAAATCGAGTTTCAAAGTTTCCAATTATTCGCAGTTTCCAAATTCAAAGTGTTTAGTTACTTGATCAATACGGGCAGACTTAGCATATAACAAAGCTCAAAAGGTTTCACAAATCCAAATTTAAGACTTATCATGACATCCATGAAACAATTCAAAAATGTGTTTTGATATTGAGCTTCCCCTACAAAAAATACAGATTCAAAAAGTTTGAACAACAAGTTCAAATACAAGTTCAGATGCAGTCGGAATTATCATGAAGTTCATGAATCGTAATCAAAGATATAACCTTTCAGTGAAATTACCTACAAATCATTAGTCATTGAATATGATTCAAATATGTAGATGCAACAAATTTCCAAAATCACAGGCTCATGCAAAATATCATCAATGACCATGAATCGACATAAACACATAGCCTTGCATTGAAAGTTTCCCTACCTATGTTCCAAAGTTATACACTTGCAAATGTAATGATTCAAAGCCCTTAATGACCGCTTCGATATTCAATCTACAACATATTACGTTTATACACTATGTGCTAATGACAGACAAGCCGAAAATCAAGGTTCCATAAATTTTATTGAAGAAAATTGAACTAGCCAACACAGGGAAACTCGCTCCAGCGAGTTTTACCTAAACTATTTTAGCTTAAAACTCCTTGATGCACTCACTCCAGGGAGTGGTTCAGAAAGAACCTCGCTACAGCGAGCTATAGTACCTCGCTCAAGCGAGCTACATTACCTCGCTCCAGCTATAGTACCTCGGTTCAGCAAGCTACAGTACCTCGGTCCAGTGAGTGTGTCTTAGATTTCATCTTCTTCTTTCCCAAATCGGAAAATTCCTAAAATCTGAGGCATAAAATGTTCAATTTATACACCAACAAAGCCAAGTCCATCCTACTTCATCAAATCGGTAATTCCATCTTCAAATTACATGCATGTAATGATTTCCGCGACTGATTATTGGAGAAATTGGCGTTCGCGTTTCTCACGTGTCTGATCCTCGAAACCCTTGCATGCGATTCATGGATACATTAATCAATACTAATTTTAGAAATTGAGATTCATACGATTTGGTTATGAGGTTTACCTTCTTGGATCGCGCATGCGGGGTTTGCAATTATCAGTGTCGAACTAAATTGGGAGTCGCTTCATGTCTGCCCAATGACTCGATCTCCGATCACAACGGTGTTGCAATGGTCGGAATGGCAGAGATCTTCTGGTAGAAGATGATGGTTGGAGTAGAAATCCAGTGGCTAGGTTCGAAATAATTTGAAGAGGGAAGATGGTTTCTCCTCTTCCTCACTCGGCTCTTCTTTTTCTCAAAAGAGTTCTCTTACGGATTTCACAAAGTGAAATCTGCGTGAATGGGTGTTTTGGGTTTATAACTGCAGGGCTAATTTGGTGTATAACTGGCACACCAAAATTGGTACATACACTTCTATTTCTCTTCTTCTTCACTCGGTTTCTCTTCACACAGATTTTTCATGCAAGTTTTATTTCTATGTGGAGTGGTTCTCTCTTAACTTATGGGCTCAAATTCAGTGTAACACCGACATACCGATGACGGTGTACAAGCCTTTATAATAAAATAAAAAAATAAGGTCCAATGCCCACAATAGGTTTTGATACTAAGACCTTGTATTTACAAACCAAGTTCTTCACTAGTGGTGCTCTCACGGAGCTTGTGTGATTCTTGACACAAATGAATACATATACCTTAGTACGAAGGTACACATTCTAAATTAATTAAAATAATTATTATTAAATCCTAGGTGCAGATCGCCTACGGCATTGAACACGTGCACTCGGTTAGCGTGTTCGAGTTTAAAATTTTTCAGGATGTTACATGTGTGCTGGACTTTTCTCCTTGATTTTTGCAAAAGAGATCTTCTAGGATTTTTTGTCAAATTTCTCATATCCGTAAGTTGCCAAACTTCTAATTCGAGAGATCTTCGAATTCTGTGCATGGCGGTGTAGACTTTACATGATCAGCAACATGAGCTTCATTTTGCAGTTTTGTGTGTACGATTGTTCTTCTTTCTGTACTATTTTTGCTCTTTCGAGCATTCGTGATTTTACTTTGGTTCCTTAAGTCGTAGCTTGTTTCATTCGTTCATGAATTATGATTCCTTTTTCTTCTTTCTTTTTCGCTTATTCGAGATTTACGTTCGTTCAATATTTCTCTTTCTTGGCTTATCGACTAGTCCTTCATTCAAGTGGATCGTTTCATTCCACGATTGTAGTTCTTACTACTTTTTGAGTTTATTTTGGAAAAGATTAACACTTCGACTCTAATCTACTCACTATTCTAAATATCTATACATATCATCTCATTAGTAACAACTAAGGTCTAGCAGTACTAAGTTAAGGGTGGTAAAGTGGTATATTTTATGACTGATCACACCCCCAAACTTACGCTTTGCTAGTCCCTAGCAAACAAGGAAAGAAAAATAAATCTAAAAATTAAATGCCACTTTCGTAGGAAGCACGATTGCATTTAGCAAATGTAACAAGCCTTTAAGCCCCTAGGTGATCCCTAGTGGAGGAGTTATAGTCTCCTAAAGGTTTTCAGTGAAGTTACCTACAAACTTCATATATTTTTGGATTTTTCAAAGATTCTCTTAAAAGAAAAGAAAAAAAAAATGTCAAATTTCTAAACTAAATTTTATACACTAAACAATAAATAGTATGATTGTCATAGTTTCAAAAACATGATCCCAACATCCTTTGCTTTCCATCCTAGCAGTAATCCTTGATCAAAACTCAACAATTTCAATTCATATTAAGCGAGGAGTGCGTGTGTATTGGGGAAAAATTTATTCATTATAGATTTCTCTAAATTATAGATTTAGAAAATATTTTCATCCAAAGTCTCACTATTGGCATACTCTCAAAAAGAATATTTAAATTTTTGGGTTCTCTATATATGATATATATGATAAATGACTCAAAGGATAATTTGGCATAAAAGTAAATCTCATGGAATTGATTAACAATTCTATTCATATGCTTTCATGTTTCTCCATCGTATTTATTATATACATCTGAACTAGGCTCATGCTGTTGTAAACCATGAATCAAGGTCTTTTTTCTTTCCAGCTTGTAATGGGGCTATGGGGTAAGAGGTTTCCAAAGAAAGGTAGAAAGGAATAAAAAATTCTGAGAATTCAGCTCATCTTTCTTCTATCTTCTTGTCTTCTTTCTATTTCTGCTTCAGTAAGTATCCAGAAAGTTGGAGAACTTCTTCCCACTTACTTGTACTTCAATTTTTTTTCGATAAATCCCATTTTCTGGAGTTTCAAATATCCTCTTGAATTTTTCTTCAGTTTGGAATCTTCTTGCTTCTCCTTTTGTAGAATCGTATTTTACGAATTCTTTTGATTTGCCATTTTTTTTTTTCATTTTATTTCTTTCTCAGGTGTACCCTTTGTTGCATATCCCTTATCTGTTTTTCTTTTACACCTTTCACTCTCTCTTCTCCGCTTTTGCATTCTAAATTCTCAGAAAATAATAAGGGTAAAAGGTTGAAAGCTTTAGGTAGTACATATGGTTAAGGGTTTATAAGATTTTTGTATAAAGAAATTCATTTTAGTCTTCTAATATGAGTTCAAGGGGTAAATAAATTTATGAGATTTTGGCTTTTTGGCTCTATCAAATGAAAAGAATGGCCTTTTATCATTTTTATGATTCACTAGCATGAATGCAATATTGTTTTGATGTTTCCAATAAACTGTTTCAGAAAGACAAGTTATCAAATTCATAGAATATTTGATTCAATTTTTCAGCTACATGAGATTTCATTATAATGCAGTCAAGAAGTTTAAAGAAAATTTAAGTTTGAATATAAAGTAGTGTCCCTCAGAATAAAAGAGGAAATATGGCCCAAAAGCTCATTGCTTATATAATTTTGAAACTATAGTCTAAATATTACAGTTTAAATCAAAGTATAGTTTCAAACATTCAATATGATACAGTGTTCAAGAGAGCTAGACATGAATCATAACTGCTCTATTGTTTGATTGTTGAACTTTTACTATGATGGATTCTAAAGTTTGTGTAATCATAATTTTTTTCTATCATAACTCCCATACAATGGTTAGCTATTCAGAAATTTAAATACTAAAAATATGCAAGAAATTAATTTTTTTTTTTTCGATATGTAAAAAGCAAAATAAAGCAAAACTAATATACATAAAAAGGTGTATCCACCAAGCTAAAATATAAAAATGTTCTCAATATTTTCCAAAAACAAGGGATATGTAAAAAAATTTTGGATCATACTTGTGAGGCTTCAAAATAGAGAGAGTAACCTTTGCTCACTAGGTGATGATGGATATGGTACAATTGATACAGATGGAGCTGGTTCTGGTGCAGGCAAGGCTAGCAGTGGAGAATGACTGCTTGACAGTTCCTCCTCTGATTCAGACACAATATCAGTAGAGCTGGTTTCAATTCTTTCTTCCTCAGGGGCAGGTTCCTCATACAACTCAGGTCTAACATCTTTCGTGTGGAGAGCATCAGTACTCTCTCTCTTGGCTATCAACTTGTCATATTTTTTTTTCATAGCTTTCAGCTTCTCTTTGACATTTTCTTTTTCTTTTAAATCCTCTTGTAATTTACAAATTACAGTAAATTTTTCCTTTATCTCGTCCCTCATTTTCTCAGCTTCAGCTCGTGACCTTGCTATTTTGACCCAACTTTTGTTCGTGAGGGACTCAATGTTCTTCTGTTCATCACAGATTTGAACTAGGTAATTATTGTCTTCTTACAACTTAAGTATCTTTCCTTAGCTTAAGTATCTTTCCTTCTACTACTACAAGCTCATGGCTTTTCTCATCCAGCTATCTGTTAAATGCTTGCTGGTACTCCCTGTGTGCACTTTCTCTCATCAGGATTTAAAATTAGTTCTTCAAATTGATAAAGAAAATTAGATATTCTGTACTCAATCCTTTTTCTGACCCTCCCATGCCTATTGGTTATTCCTTAACACATCATTCTATTGTTGTAACTGTATAATTTGTTCTTGAAAGGCGCAGTGGCTTCTTGTACTTTATTTGCTGTGTCAGCCCTCCAATGCACTTGATAATCCTTTACTGCCCTTTGCTTCAGGTTTTGCCCTTTCCCTTGCCGTAGGTAGGACTTCGAAAACTCTGTTTTTCATCCTAGTAATTTCTTTAATCATTTTTTTGACCATCTCTGGTACAGGCAGCAACTGTGGTGCATTTGTCAATTACCAATTCTCTACTTCTACCAATCTCCTTTCCCATTCAGACTGGGTTCCTGATGATGTAGGAACTGTTGTGTTAATAACGGGAGGAGATGCTTCTTCATTTAGTATTTTAGTGAAACCCACTCATGGAGTTTCAAGACTTGATCCTACTTCCGTTACATGAATAATGGAAGTCTGCTATGTATTTGGTGGAACCTCAGGTATAGGTACAAACTCAATCAGTGCAGGAATATGGCTAGAAGTAGCCATCCCAGAGATGCCTTGTTAAACTAGTGGTATAGAACCTTCCTCTGTTGTGGATATCATTTGGCTCTCAGGCTCTGCTTCAGCAACAGTTGGCAGTGTTTCCTCCTCTGGTATAGAAGGCATGGCAGGCCCTATCAGGGAGTCCAATGCTGAATCATAAAGAATAACCTATTCTTGTATGGGTTGTATCTCCTCTGCTGTTTCCAGTTCAATAGTTGTTGTATATGTCGGGATGGTTTCACCCTCAATTACCGTTGATTCAATAGGATTCGTAACATCATTCTCATTTTCTATTCTCGTTGTGTCCTCTTCTTCAGGCTCTGCCTCCTCAATTGATGGAGGTATGGAAGGTGATTTGCTTGTGGAGAGTATCAGAGCCATCTTCTTTCTATTTTCTGAATTTAAAGTCCTTTTATAGGCTGCAACAGTAAGATCTTCTTCTCAATCTATAAGGACTTTTTCATTGGGTGCCCACTGGTATCTCAAATTTTTAAGAATATTGGTAATTAGGCCCCCCAAAGGAACCTCCTGTTGTATTTTTCATATCTTAATAGATTCAGTTTCGCCCTTACTACGTCCATTACCTCCAAGAGGTAAGAGGGTATGTTAAACCAAACTCGGTTGGCTATCATATCTAGGGCCTTAACAAAGAAAAACCTTCTCTCTATTTTGAGACAGGTAGGGTGGATGGTCTTATAGATAAGCACATCCAAGAAATGAAGAGAGAAGTTGCTACTCCCCAGGTCTTTTCTCATAAATAATAACTTATCCTTTGGTGGGTTGCCCAACAATACTGTTGCCATATCTTCAAAATCCTGGAAGTTTGAAGGTGGTAGTCTTAACAAATTGGTCACTGGATCATCAGTAGACAACTCTGGTCTTTCCAAGGGTGCATGCATAACCCCAACAATCAATTCCTTAGTCAGTTGAATGATCAACCCATCTACAAGTGTAGAGAGCCTTGGGGTCTGACCTTTGCTGTTGTTGGTCATATTTCTATAAAATAGCTTCACCAGTCTAGGGTAGACTGGAGTCGCTCCAGGCTCTAGGAAATAGTTAAGCTCGACATCCTTGAAGTATTTAATGGTAGCTTTGCTAATTTTTACATTTTCCCAAAAAGTGATATCTACTGCAACCTCAGCCCTCACAATATGATGTTTCATTGTGCAGGGGGCCGATCTAATACTCTTTTGTTGGATGCCGCCTTTTTGCCTTTATCTGGTTGCACGCCTTGTTCAAGGGCCACCATAGTTTCTGTCTCATTCACCATTCTTTCTTTAGTTAGTTCTCCAACAACTACCCTAAAATATTTTGATCTATTTTTAGATGGGGCTCCTGTAGCAGTTTGTGCCATATACTTTCGGATTGGGGAATGATCAAAGATATTACCTTCATCTTCTTCTTCTTCTCTCGGTCTTTTGTCCTTTTAATATTGGCATGATTTATTGTTCAACAAGAGTAAATAAACCTTGGTCAATGATCCTCAATTTTCTTATGCCAAATCAAAGAGATTTTTAGAAAGGGAAAAATTGATTAAGAATCAAAACCGTTTACATATCGAAACCCTAAATTTAAAAATTAGATCGTTAGTTATGGTAGGGTTTTGAATGAAAGGAAAAGGAAAAGGGTAGGCTAAAGAAATGGTTGGGTTAACTTTAAGAGAATTTGAGAAATGGAAGGAGAGAAGAAAGGTTAGCTTGAGAGTTCGAAAATGGGGTCGACGTCTCCCCCTACGGATATATAGGCCCTAATTTTAGTGATTATCTGTTGAACTGGTCATCACGCGTCTTAGTAACCTAGAGTTGACGGTCAACTCTAGCTTTTCATCGTTCAAAGGCTCAGACTCCCGTATGAATCAGATAGTTATCACTACTATTGGGTCATATGACTTAGGGTTACATACGCTAATAATTCCATACATTCATTCATAAAACACTAGTATTGATAGGAAGAAATATTATGATTGGTCGTGTTTTCGACAATCGCAAGGTCTTCTCCAAAATGTTCAAAACCTTAAAATAATGATTTAGATATTTTATAAAGGATGCTACGGATGAGTCAATAGCTCGACAAATCCTTGAGGATGTCAATTTTGATTAGTGGGGGTGAAAGTTTCCCCCGAAAACACTTGTCTTCTTGGATTACTAACTGGCTGTGCCGGTAGTTGACCACTTTCTCTCTTAGTTAATTACGAGGCTAGCTGGCCAATCTGGCCCTCCAGCTTTGTAATAGACTAAATATGTGAGTGTAGTACTTGAGAGAATTGAGCTATTTGGGATAGATCTTTTGAATGCTGATGTGATTGTTGCTGCAACTCCCAAAGGATTTGAACAACCGTAGCATCAGGTCCATTGCTCTGTGGTACAAATTGTTGCTGCACAATCGACATTAGTGGTTTTTGGTGGAAAATTTGGGCATGGGGAAATCTGGGTTATGCAACTGATGGTTCTAGTTGTGCCCCACTCACAGATCCATAATTAAATCTTGGGTGGTTCTTCCATGATGGGTTATATGGGTTCCCGTTGTCTCCCTCTGGAAGGCCATTACTTGTTCGTTTTCCACCTCCTCCTAATATGATGGTGCAACAAGGCTCTCAACATAGGTTGAGTTCTGACAATTTGAACAAGCTGCTAAAGATTTTTTCAGAGTGCTTGGTTTGGCACTCATTAATGTTGCGATTTACTGCTCAAGAGCCACAACCTTTGCACTCATGTCATCCTCCTTTTTTACTTTGTTTTTGTTGACATCGTAATGACCACCCCTCACGAGCGAGGTGTGGCGAATCATATCTGGATTAGATCTTAGCAAAGCTTATTTATGCTTTGAATTATCGACCAGTTTCTCAAATAAGTTCCCAGATTGCTGGCCATTTTGAGCCATGAAAGCTCCTTCGCTTACGGCATCAACTGTAGACTGGTTGGTCTCAGTTAACCCTTGATAGAAACTTTATGCAACGGATCAATTTGGTACATCATGATGAGGACACTTTCTCAGTAAATCCTTTATGCATTCCAAACTCTTGTGGAATAATTCTCCAGGTAATTGCCTGAAGTCTTGAATTGCCAGATGAAACTGATTGGTTTTACCAATCGAGAAGTACTCGTTCAAAAACTTGGACTGTAGTCCTTTCCAAGTGGTAATGCTTCTAGCAGGCAATGATATTAGCCTCGCTTTCACTCTGTCTTTAAGAGAAAAGGGGAACAACTGTAATTTAATGGCTTTATCATTAGCTGCCAACAATTGTAACATCATGCAAAACTCTAACAAGTCCCTTAGATGTTGATAGGGATCCTCTCAATCAAACTCATGAAAGGTGGGTACAACTTGGAGTGTATTGAGCTCGATTTCATAATTTTGTCCGGCTGCAACCTCTGGTATAATTGTACAAGAGGGACTAGTCAAAGTAATTGGGCTGAAGTGTGCTTGAATGGAACGATCGTCAGCCATAGTTTGGGATTCTCTTGTAGAAGATCGGTTTGAGGCTAAGTTACGCAGAGAGTCCTTTCAATTTCTAGATCACACTCGAAGAAATCTAGACTTCGAGATCGAGTGTGATGCATACTCCAAAAACGTAAGAATTTTTGTGTTTTTAGTTTTCTTTGATTTTTATTCTAGAAAGCTAGGAGAAAAAATAAATCTGAGCCTCTGGCTTCTCTTGTCGGAAGAAGTGTTGAAACCTTTGATTCGCTGCTCCGAATAAACCTACAAAAGATTTAAGAAGTGATCAAACAAAGATAAAAATATAAAGAAAAATAAAAGGAAAAAGACAAATATTGGTTTCCAAAACAAGAACAATAAAAATATAAAATCCACTTCCCCGACAACGAACTTGGTCGGGCTTTTATTCATACTAAGTCTTAACTTATTGTAAGCGTACAATGGAAATTGCAGCACTAGTATAGGATCATTCCTACGAGGAAGGTGATTATTTTTATATGTTTACGTTCGTTTAAAAACTTTTATTTTTCTTTTAAAATCCTAAACTATTGGAGAAATATAAATAAAAGAATGGGTTGTTTAAACTAATTACAGAAAATAAATTTAAATCCTCCTCCTTCCAGATTATGGTCATCACTCATAATCCTCCAGATCTCGGATGTTTACAAAATAAAGTACCGTTACACCATATCTCAGTCCTCTAGAATTTGGGCATTAATCAAAAACTAGAATTCCTTAATACAGATTTATACTAATTAACAATCTTCTCAAAATTTGGGCATCAATCAAACTCAAGAAAACTGAAGATGGAAAAGTAAAGCCGTTATACTAATCTACAAATTCTCGATATGAGTCGTCAATTAAAATAAAAAACTTTTAGATGTTTATAAAGCAGTAAAAATACATGAAAATAAATCTAAACTAGAAAGCAATAAAAAGATCTTTCATCCCTTAGTTGAAGGCATTAATTGCTCTTGAGAAATTACAGATACTCTACTCTAATCTTCCAGCTCCCGATCATAGGCATCAATTGCTCTCGAGAAACCTTGGATATCTAAACTACTCTACTCTACTTTTGATCGGAAAAAAACCCAACCTCAGTCATCAATTGATGCTGAGAATTCCTTCGATAAAGAATTCCTATGCCGAGTCCTCTTATTTATAGATCATAAGAGGCCGGTTTACATTATTCAAGTCCTAATAAAAGAAAACTTCTAAACAAAAGATTCTTAAAATAATTATACTTCTAATCCTATCTCTTCCTTTGTAACACCCTGCAATTCTCGAGCCCGAACACACTGGTTGTACGTGTTCATGCCCCATGCCCACGTACTAGTGACACTTGAATCGTGATCGGGCAGACTAGGTCGATGCTGGTATACCAGCATTACTGTGTACGCGTAATAGGTCACTTACGTTTTGACTAGACCCTTGTGGCACCCTGGTGTGCTTTATCTTAGAATGTGCCTTAAGGACTAGTGCTCTGAATGTCAGGTACTACCAATACCCGGGCATTAGGACCTAGTGGTTAACTAGGCCCTTCGAGTAAGATCCATTATTGAAGGCTAAGGTGTTAGACCCGTTAGTTAACCGCCCAAGGATCCGGACCCAGTAATGAATCAGGCCATGGTTTAAGACCCAATAGTGTGGCCTTATGATAGACCCATACTATGATAGCCCAGATTTCGACACCCCGAAGCCCATGCCATCAGCACGACCCTCGAGGTCGTGCCCCATAAGCCTGCACGGAACATTGGTATATCCAAGCAAAGATGAAACAAAATAGAAGCATAAGAACTGATATCGAACTAAATCTCTAGTTCTATATATAATCATCAAAATATGTAACCCAAAAGATGGCTCTGATCTCATGCCACCGCATGAACAAAAGAACCCACCCGAACCATCAATGACGATACAATAGTCACCCTGGATGGTTCACCAAAAGAATATATCATTGTTTAATTACATTTTCTTAAAAAGGGCTTGACATACCAAGCCGTACAGTACTCTCTCAAAAACTCAGTCAAAGTACGCAGGGGTCCTCTAGAAGAAGCCTTCAAGAGGGGGCTCCAAATCCTCCCCAGGCACGTAATCCGAATCCTTCGGATCTACGCCTCTCGAAGTAGTAGCAGCCACAAGCACAGGACCTGTGACGTATAGTCTAAAGGGTGAGCTACATCAAAGCTCAATAGGGAAACAACTGAATGAACATATAAGTTAATCTCTCACATATATTACATGATATTTAGAAGCATGATGTATTAATAAAATAGCTGGAAAACACTTTAAATGACAGAAAAGATGCACTGGATGTTACTGTTATATTATATATGTTCATTTATTCTCAACTTGCTCATATAAGACAATGATTTGGCCTAAAGACTTAAATCTTAACTTAAATATTCCTCGACTTACTATAGCGTCGAGTGCTCGATGGAATACCCTCCATCGTCGTCTAATCAGACAATTTTCATATCTTTTTTCATTCATTCAATACTATCCGGGTCCCTTTCTCATAGGTGACGAGGTTTAATTCTCATACATACATCCCTGGAATGTCCAACTGGTGTACGGATTGGCTGCCATACCAGTTACGAATATTCTGTCGAGTCAGTTGTGGGTATCCCAGCACGTCGGTGGGGTATTCTTCAAACCTTAAATATCAAAAGTGTACTACATATAGTTGTGCTAATTATAGTATATTAGGCCTTATAAAATTCTTATTTACTTTGCTTTACATTTTACATACATCCCTGGGATGTCACCATCTCAATGCATCACACAGATGCTCTTATCACATTCACAACTCCTGGGGACGTCACATACTCATTTCCTTACTTAGTGTTCACACACACACACACACACACACACTTAAGATTCACATTTTCGATGCATAAGTACTCATTTCTATATCACTACATACATCCTCTTGCAATTAAAATACATGTTTAAGGCATTCCCTACCTCACGCGTATAAGTTCACAAGCGTCAAGGTCTAATGCATTTCCCATGCTTGCACTCACTTGTATAACCTAAGGTATATCATGGCATAAGCAAAGCATCAAGAGCGATGCATAAAAGAAGGTACAAATCCCTCCTAGAACCTCAAAGTCCAAAACAAAAGTCCACAAAAACTGCCCAAATCGATTAATCGATCCCAAATTGATTAATCAAAATTTTAAAATCGATTGATCGATTTTCAAATTGATCAATTGGTTTTCCCAGGCTCTTGATTTTCTAGCCACTGGGAGTGCACAGACGATTAATTGATTTAAAATCGATTAATCAAAATCTAAAAATCGATTGATCGATTTTAAATCGATCAATCGGTTTCGGGCATTATTACCCAACCAACTTCTCTGGCAAAATTGATTAATCGATTTTCCAAATCGATTAATCGATTTGGTCAGGAACCTAGCCCTTTGCGGGCATTTCTTCTAGTTTTCTTCCTTACCATTTTCCATTCTTTTTCTACTTCTTTAATTCATCAATTTAACAATCTAACCAGAACTTTATACTCATTGAAATTTTAAAGAATTCTTACCTTAAATCAATCTTTTGATTGATTCTATGCCTTGGTTCAAGTTTAGGGCTCCTAGCTCCAACTCCCACGAACTCTAATGCGTCGTATCCGGAGTAATTGCTCAAGCCCGTTTTCAATTTGAAATCCACATAACCTCTCTAGCATTTACTCTCCCCTTTCTCTCTAACCCTCTCTCTCTTCATAAATCCTCTACACCAACCAACTTAAGGAGAAATAACTCTCTTAAGTTATTTACTTCATTTAACCCCTCTCTTGCTTTGGTGTAAAGTGCATACACCAAAGACAGGTATATGCTATCTCTAAATTAGCTCTAACACTACGCACACGTGTTCGTTCTCATCAAGGCTATTTTAATCATAGTCATTGTGTTGACTTTCACTTGGTCAAACCTACGACCAGTCGGGCACGCATCCTGAGAACACTGTTTAATGCCCAAATTTCGGGGATGTTACACATACACTGGGCATTAGTGTGCCAGTTACACAGAATTAGAACCCCATTGGTTTAAAAAGCAACTCCCACACATAAGTTGCATGGGAGTCGTGATTGAAGAGTTTGAATTGGGAGAGAGTTGAGCTTTTCCTCTTATCTCCCATTTCAGAAGCCTCTAGACCATTTAATCCCATCAAATCATTCAATGAGAGCTGGATAGCGATACAAGGAATCACCGCAAACCTAATCTTCGTAATGGTCTTGTGACAGCCCGGATTTCGACACCCCGAAACCCGTGCCATCAGCATGATCATCTTGACCGTGCCCCATAGCTAAGCACGGAACAGTGGTATATCAAGCATCAACAGAATAATAAACGAAATCTCGGAATTTAAATCTATATTAAGCAATTCCCCAAAAGATAGTTCTACCCTCATGCCTCTGCATGAATGGAGAACCGATCCGAACCATCGATGATAGCAATCATCACGGATGGTTCGTCCCAAAAGAATAATCCCAACTCCATATGTACATGGTTTAAACAAAATCAAGGCTTGACATACCAAGCCGTACAAAACTCTCTCAAAAAGCCCTCAAAGTGGCACAACGGAGTCCTCTAGAAGAAGTCCTCAGGAGGTGGCTCCAACTCTTCGCCGGCCGCAAGGTCCGTCTCACCGGGGTCAGCGTCTCCTGAAGCCTCGGCAGCTGCTAGTAGTGGACCTGCGACGTATAGTCTATAGGGTGAGCTACATCCTATCTCAATAGGGAACAAACACAGTTGAACATATAAATTATAACTCACATATATTCCATGATATGCCATGCATAATGTGTCTATGCAGTTATTGATGAAAACAGTTAAAAAGCATTTCATTTTACTGTTAATTACTTATGTTTTTATTTATTCATGAATGATGCTGAAAAGGCCTAAAGCAAAACTTAAACTTTCAACTTAAGTAATCCCCGAGCAATATAGCATCGAGCCCCGATGAGATACCCTTCATCGTCATCTATATAGACACTTTTAACGTATTCCCTGGGAATACAAATATAGTACCCAAGCCCCTTTCCCCTGGGGATTGGTGGCGGGGTTTCACTTGTCTCAATTCAACACCCCTGGGGTGTGCTTACTATGTACGGATAAGCCTCCGCACTAGCCTACGGTTTTGCCGCCGTATCGGTCACGGATATCCTGCCGTGTCAGTCGTGGATATCCCGCCACGTCGGTGGGGTAACCTATCAAACCTCAAATAACAAAAATATCGGTGCCTTACATGTAGTTATTCACCGTGTAAGTGTGTTATCTTATATCAGTTAGGCCCTATCAAACATGATTCAATCTTGGATACATCCCTGGGATGTATCCATTCACTTGCATCACACCTGATGCTCTTATCTCTTTACTTCTTCATCCCCTGGGGATGGCTCATTATACTTACTCTTATGGGTGTCACACACACACACTTTTCACAATTCTTAAGCAATAAAATATTTGAATTGAATTCTATATCACTACATACATGCTCTTGTAAAATAAAGTACATGTTCAAGAAGTTCCCTACCTCAAGTCTTCATTTGATCAATGCACCAAGGTCCCACGTGGCTCCTTGTGCATTAGTTCACACGTACCACCTATGGTACCACATAACAGGTGAAACACATCACAAAGGATGCAATAAGGAAGGTCTAAGACTCTCCAAGAATCTTAAAGTCAAACTCAATGGTCAACATAAATTATCCCAGTCGATTAATCGAACTCCAAAATCGATTAATCGAATCTGATTCGATTAATCGATTTCCAAAATTGATTAATCGAAAGTCAATATCGATTAATCGATTCTCAAATCGATTAATCGAGATTCTCATTCGATTAATCGAATTCAAATTCGATTAATCGAAATTCTCTGTTCAGCCAAGTCGATTCTCAATTCGAGTAATCGAGTTCCTAAAATCGATTAATCGATCCCAAATCGATTAATCGAAAACTGAAATCGATTAATCGAAATCCCATTTCGATTAGTCAATTTTCCTCAAGTCATTTCCTCCAACCCCTGGGGTCCACTGGAGGTTCCCAGTCGATTAATCGATACCCAAATCGATTAATCGAAATCCAAGGTCGATTAATCGAATTCCAATTCGATTAATCGAAATCGAATCCTCTCGACTTTTCAACTTCGGCGATTTGATTAATGAAACCCAATTTCGATTAATCGAAATTGTCGAATTATTCACCTTTTAAGTTTCTTCCCAATCTTTCTCTACACTTTTTCCTCTATTTTTCTAAACCATTTTCCTACATTTCAAAATATTTCTAGCCACTATTCACCCTTCTAATCCATGCATTTAAACTACAAAAAAAATCTTACCTTCAATAAATCTTCAATCGAGTGGTTGGAAAGGCTAGGGTTCCAGCCTTTGCTTGAACGGATTCCTCGCGTTGAATCGGTCTCTTTAATGCTAGAATCCCCCCCTCCAATCACACAATAACTCTTATTTAATCTCCTTTACTCCTCTCTCTCTCTTCTTTACTCCTCTCTCAACAACCCAAAAACACACATTTAGGGTTATTAAACCCTTTTATCTCTCTCCTAGTTTGTGTGTTGAGCACATGCACCTCAATAGGTGTATGTGACTTTAGATTTTCAACACACACCACATTGCCACACAAACCATCACATCACATTCACTCATCACACTCTATGCTAACTATCGAACTCCTAATTGGTCAAACCTGTGACCGATCGGGCACGGATCCCGAGGTCATAGTTTAGCGTGATTTTTCGGGCTATTACATCCTCCCCACCTTGGGAATTTTCGTCCTCGAAAATAACCCAAGGTTTGTCTGGCTGGGTCTCTCTCGCTCCCCCCCACACTCTCAGGGGAGGTGGTCCAGTTGACTCAGATGTATTTAAGTATGCACAACACAAGCATGGAATTCAAATTTTTGACGAAAGCAAACAATTAACACAAAAATTAAGATTTTCTATTAATATCAGAAAATTTTTACAAAGCGCCAATAAGTTGGCATACAAAAATATGCATGTATAAACTCATGACTGATACAAAATAACAATACGACTCAGGCAGTCCCCTCGTCAGGCTGGTGGTCAGGAGTGTGTGTGTCTCATTGAGCCGATGGTGGCTGCGTGGTACTGTGGCCGGGCTGGGTGGTCGGGCTGTGGCAAGTGTGTCGGCGTGAGCGGAGGTAGATGTGGAAGGAGCCGCGTCTGCAGTGGTGGGATGGAAGACGGGTCCTCTGTGGAAGGCGGGCGTCCGGTCCCTCCTCCCCGGGCGAGGTCTAGCGGTGGTAGTCTGAGGATAGATGTGGCGAGGGTGAAAGAGGAGGAAGTCCATCCTCCGGTTCATCCTCTCTGTTGGCCTCACGGGCCAACACCTCTATGGTCGGCCCAAATGATGTGGGCCATGTAGGACGAGGTGGGTGTTATGCTGAGTGGGCAAGTGGCGCTGAGGTCATGGTGAGAGGGAGTCCTCTCCATGGATGGCTCAGCGGGGATAGGGTGAGTCCCACCCACTGATGGGTCCTGCTGAGGTGGTGGGGGTGGTGGCGGTGCTACTGCTGCCGGCCGCTGCAGCTGGAGCGACGAGCCAGAGGGTCCGCTTTAGTAGGTTATAGCTACGGGCCCATGAAGACCTAGAGAATGTCTTCACGCAGTCCGTGGCTCTCACCTCGTGAGGAGAGACGACGTAGGACGGATCGCTGGAGTAGCACTCCAACATGCTCGATACGAGGCGAGCATAGGGCATCTTCTCCTTGGGCCGTAGATTGCCTTTCATTAGCTTGCCCTTTATATACCTCATCCCCTCAAGGATGAGCATGGTGGCGTCAAACCACCGGCCACAAAAGGCTGAGTAAAGTGCCTGTTGCACTTTCTCCACGCGCTCGGTGTCGTGGCGCATCGGGTAGAGGTTGCACTTGACCACAGAGTCAAGCATCCACATATAGTGGGGAAGGTCAACCCTCTTGATGGAGGATCCCGACCCCTTTTTCCCGTTGGTCATACGGGTCATGACCTCCTCAAAGTGGGGTTCCTCCTCAAAGGGTGGGAAGAGGGTAGTCTCGGGGGTGAAATCGAGGTAGCACTAGAGCACCTCATGTATGTGGCGACGAGTGATCGTGTAGTCGCGACCCTCAATAGTGGTCTTGATCACGTCGTCGGTCGGGCCGTCCACAAGCCCTTGGTAGAATAATCTCACCAATCTAGGGTAGTAAGAACCCCGGATTGGTTTGAGAAGGTTGCCGAGACCGACGTTATTTAGGTAGTTTCGAGCCCATTGGGTCTCGCCCGGCACATCGGGATCGGTGAATAGGGTAGGGTCGATGATGTATTCGACCTCAAAGGTCTTTGCCACCCACCATTCGTTTGGTTGCACCACGTTAGTGGGTGGTGGGGGCATTGGGGTCGATTCGCGGGAAGACTCGCGCGAGGATGCGCTCGTCGAACCGGAGGTGGTCTCCGATGCCGACGGTGATGGAGTCCTCACCGGTGATGGGGTAGGTGGTGGTGGCGCGGCGTTCTTACGCCTAACCGAGAGTTTAGAGGTTGCCTTCTTCGAAGACAACCGAGTCTTTGGCGGCATTTTGGGTGAAATAGGAAGAATCTAGGGTTTTAACTAGCTCGAATTGAAAGAAAAATGGAAATCTAGGGTTTACCTTAGGTTTCGAAGGCGAGTGCGGATGAGAATCGACGGAGAATCCAAACCCTAGACCACTTGGTTGGTTGGAGAAGAAGGGGAAGATGAAGCGCCTAAAACCCGAGAGCTCAAAAATTTTCGAATGGCAAAGAAAATCCCTAAATTTCAATATATAGGCCCCGGCTCGATTAATCGAAATTCAGAATCGATTAATCGAGATTCAAAACTAGGTTAAACCGCGCAAAATCGATTAATCGATTTTCCAAATCGATCAATCGAAAGTTAAATTCGATTAATCGAAAACATTTCGATTAATCGAAATCGTATCCGTTTTAAAAATTTAAGTTTTTGAGCTCACTGGCGCGAGCTAGTCGATTAATCGAAATCCATTTCGATTAATCGAAATTCCAAAATCGATTAATCGAATTTCACTTCGATTAATCGAAATCGTGTAGTAACTTCTCAATTTCCAGAATTCCTTAAGTATTCGATTAATCGAAATTTCAAAATCGATTAATCGAATTTCACTTCGATTAATCGAAATCGTGTATCTGAATTCAATTTCTTTTAAGTCCTTTTTGTAAATCGATTAATCGAGATCTAGTTCGATTAATCGAACTCCAAAATCGATTAATCGACACTGCTTCGATTAATCGAAATTTCATGAATTGACTCCCAATTCTTCTAACATTCTTAGTTTGTTCGATTAATCGAACCTGCAGTTCGATTAATCGAATTCCCAATTTGATTAATCGAATTCCCAAAATCGATTAATCGATCCCAAATCGATTAATCGAAATTATAACTCGATCAATCGAAATTGCATTCTATGTATATTCTAATTCTCATTTCCATTTCCAGTCACTGGCACATGCCAGTCGACTAATCGAACAAAATCGATTAATCGAAATTCCAAATCGATTAATGGATTTGAAATTCGATTAATCGGTTTTGCCCAATTTCTGCAGATTTTCAGGTTCTTGGGTTCTTTGATTATTTTTGGTAGTTTATGACATCAAGTGGTTCATAGTTCCATAGAGTTGCATACACTTGATCATGTACATATAAATCTGTTCCTTAAATCAGATTGGATCAAAATTTCCATTGAATTACAAGTATAGTGGAGATTTCACAAATATGTTTGTGGTTTACATTGAATTCTCACGTCGTTGGAAACAAGGCTGGATATTGTTCTTTCACATCGGCTTCTCGTTCCCAAGTAGCCTCTTCTTTTGGATGATTTTTCCACCGAAGAAGCACTAAGGGAATCACTTTAGTGCACAGTACTTGTTCCTTTCGATCCAAGATTTCCACTGGTTCCTCTATCATGCTCATGTCCTCACACATCTCTATAGGTTGCTTTCCTAATACATGAGACGGATCATTCACATACTTCCTGAGCATCGATATGTGGAAAACGTTATGCACTCGATCAAACAGCGGTGGTAAACCAATGCGATACGCAACTTCACCTACGCGTCCCAAAATTTCGAATGGTCCAACATAATGTGGACTTAACTTCCCTCTCTTACCAAATCTCATTACACCTTTCATAGGTGACACTTTCACAAATACGTGCTCGCCCACTTTATAGTCGACACTAGTCCGCTTCATATCGGCGTAACTTTTCTCTCACTCAGTACGACTTGACCTTTCTCTGATAATTCGAACAACGGTAGCGTTATCTTCAAGTAGTTTTGGTCCTAACACAAATTTCTCACCTGTTTCCTCCCAATTGAGGGGTGATTTGCATCGTCGTCCATACAGAGCTTCATACGGAGCCATGCCAATGCTCGTTTGGAAACTGTTGTTGTATGCGAACTCGAGCATCGACAGATACTCATCCCAGTATCCTTGCATATCAAGCATCCATGCTCTGAGCATGTCTTCTATTACTTGGTTCACTCGCTCTGTCTGCCCATCAGTTTGAGGATGGAAAGCTGAACTAAAGTCTAGTCGTGCTCCCATTCCTTCTTGAAATTTCTTCCAAAACTTGGACGTATATAGTGGATCACGATCTGAAACTATGCTGCTTGGAATCCCATGTAATCTTATAATCTCCTTCATGTATAAGTCCCTTCCGCCAGACACGTAGTATTGTACGGCAAAAGTGCTACGATTTGGTCAATCGATCTACGACGACCCAAATGGCATTGTGTCTCTTGGCAGTACGGGGTAATCCAACAATGAAGTCCATTGAGATCGATTCCCACTTCCATTCTGGGATTGGTAAGGTTGCAATAGTCCAGCAGGATGTCTATGATCAACCTTCACTTATTGACAAGTCAAACACCGTGACACGACCGCCACGTCCTTGTTTATCACCTTCCACCGAGTTCTTTTTCAAATCTTGGTACATTTTGGTGCTACCAGGGTGGATAGCATAACTTGACTTATGGGCCTCATCAAGAATCGTTCGTCTTAGATCTGCATTGTCCGGAATGCATAGACGGCCTTTAAACAATAAGGAACCATCTTCTTTTATTGAGAAGTCCGACCTAATGCCTTCCTTCACGTCTTGATGAATCTTCGTCAATGCCGGATCATTCATCTGTAGATCGTGGATATGCTCAAATATCACTGGCTTTACTGATATGTTAGCCAAAAAGGATCCGGTGGCTTTTGACTCAATGTTCGCATCGTAGAATGCCAGATCTTCCAATAATTTCCATCGATGCATACCCAAAATCAAAGAAGCTAACTGAGCTGAACCTTTCCGACTCAAAGCATCGGCTACTACATTCGCCTTGCCTGGATGGTATTGTATGGAGCAATCATAATCCTTGAGGAATTCCATCCTCTACCGTCTCATGTTGAGCTCTTCGTAGGTAACAGGTATCGGAGGCTCTTATGATCGGTGAAAATTTTAAAAGTCTCACCATACAAGTAATGTCTCCAAATCTTCAGCGCAAAAATGACTGCTGCTAGTTCCAAGTCATGAGTCGGGTAATTTTTCTCGTGTTCTTTCAGCTGTCTTGATCCGTAAGCTATCACCTTCTTGTGTTGGTTGAGCACACAACCAAGGCCATTGTATGACGCGTCGCTGTACACGACGTATCCTCCACTGCCTGAAGGAATCGCTAACACTGGAGCCGAAGTGAGTTTCGTTTTGAGTTCTTGAAAACTCTTCTCGCATGCCTCACTCCACTCAAACCCCGACTTTGTGAGAGGTCCCGATATCTTTGAAAACCCCTCTAAACGTCGATAATAGCCTGCTAAGCCCAGAAAACTTCGGACATCGGTCACTGTCTTTGGTTGCTCCCATTTAACCACTGCTTCTATCTTTGCTGGATCTACAGTGACACCATGCTTTGAGACGACATGTCCCAAAAAGCTAACCTCTTCCAACCAAAACTCACATTTGCTGAGTTTGGCGTACAATTGGTGTTCACGTAGCGTCTGTAGAGCAATCCTCAAATGTTCTTCGTGTTCCGTCTTGGATTTGGAGTATATCAATATATCATCAACAAACACTACGACGCAGGAGTCCAAGTGTGGTTTAAACACTCGGTTCATCAGATCCATAAACGACGCCGGAGCATTTGTCAATCCAAACGGCATCACAAGGAATTCATAGTGTCCATACCGTGTCCGGAAAGCTGTCTTCTGAATGTCCTCAGCCTTAACTCGCAACTGATGATACCCAGATCTCAGGTCGATCTTGGAAAAATACCTTGCTCCTTGCAGCTGGTCGAATAGATCGTCAATTCTAGGCAAAGGGTAGCGGTTCTTCACAGTGAGTTTGTTCAATTGTCGATAGTCAATGCATAGCCGCATTGACCCATCCTTTTTCTTGACAAACAAGACCGGTGCTCCCCATGGAGACACGCTCGGTCTAACAAACCCCTTGTCCATAAGTTCTTGTAGTTGTTCCTTCAACTCCTTTAACTCCGAGCCATTCTATAAGGTGCTTTCAAATAGGCCGCTCGGTGCTAAGTCAATGGCTAATTCTACTTCTCTTCGGAGGTAATCTAGGAAATTCCTCCGAAACACGTCGTGAAGTCTCGCATAACCGCTATCTCGAAATGACATTCTTTTCTTCCTTGTCCTCCTTTAAGAAAGCTAAGTATCCATCTAACCCTTTCTCGATCATTTTCTCGCCCTCATCGAGATCAAGGCACCGATGACGACCTCACTCCTTGAAACCGAAATGATCTTCTTGTGTTGGGTCTGAAAATGACTACCTTGTTCTTGCAATCGACGGTTGCACAATGCTGCGCCAACCAGTCCATGCCAAGGATCACATCAAACCCTTGCATGTCTAACAGTATCAACTTTGCTTCTAATTCATGCACCTCTAAGTCTCGAATTGCTACAATGATGGATTTGCAAGCTAGCTCCGTGTCTACTAACTCTCCAGTCGAAATAGACACAGATAGGACGAAATCCAACGTCTCTGGAACAATCTTCATCTTCTTGGCAAAACGTGGAGTGACGAATGAGTGGGTAGACCCTGGGTCTATCAACACTCGAGCGTCATATCCACCGAAGCATCCTTTTTCATATATATTTAAAGTACCTATAGCATACATACATACATACAATAATTTACACATCAATTTACACTCTTAATTCACATACAGCTTTTGTATTGAGAAAAAGAATCTATACAATTTCTAATGCATGCTTCTTTTCTATCTAAAATTTTAATGAAATGAAAATTTTCTTTAATTTTAAAAGGGTCTCACCTTGTATGACGTCATGCACGTTCCCTGCTTCCTAAGCAGTGACTGCATAAGCTCTTCCCTGAACGATCGGCTTCCTTGCTTGAATTGGTCGTGGTGCTGCAACTGAAACCGTCTTTCTCTTATCCGTCTCGGGGCAATCCTTGATCAAGTGGCCCACCTTGCCACATCGGAAACAACCCTTAGTTCCCAATCTACAATCCACTGTTCTATGAGGCTTGCCACACTTTGCGCAAGTCTCCCGAGGTGCGGAAGAAACAGTACGAGAACCCTGTGTGACAGTGGCGCCAGTAGACATGGCAGGGCTCTCATAGCGAAAAGGTCTCCCCGACGCAAGTAATGGAAACCTCTGTTGGTGTTGTTGTTGCGCCGGTCTTCCGAAACCCCCTTGGAACTGTGGTCTTTGATTCTGGGCTACGAACCTCGACTTTTTGTTCACCGGTTCGTAGGCCCCCGTTCTTCCTTGTTCATTTCCTCCTCTCTGCTGCTCTCGCTGTCTATATCTATTTGTATTCTCCTCTTCAACCACTAGTGCTTTACTCATGACCTCTTCATAGGTCCTCAGCTGAAATGGAGCGACGCCTCCCCTAACTTCAGGCTTCAAACCTTGCTGAAACCTCTTAGACTTCATCACTTTAGTAGCGACGTAATCCGGAGCAAAACGGGCAAGTCGTAGAAACTCCACCCATATTCTCTCACTGTCATTCTCCCTTGCACTAATTGTAAAAATTGTATCTCAAGCTGGTTCCTCACCACTTCCGGAAAATATTGTTTGTTGAACTCCTCAACAAACTCCTCCCAAGTCCAAGGCAACTCTGGGGTCTCTTGAGCCCGAGTCCGTATCACGGACTTCCACCAAGGCCCAGCCTCCCCATCCAACATATAAGCTGCCCATCTCACACTCTCATCTTCCGTGCATGTCAGCACGCTAAAGACTTTCTCCATCTCCATCACCAGCCTCGCCGCCATTGTGTCTCGCCGCAAAATGAAGGAGGTCTCATCCTCCTAAACTCAGAAAGATGAGGACAGTGCAACGCAGTCCTGCTGTGTGGTGTAGGTGGTCGCCGTTTTCTCTCGACGCGTGAGCTGCAAAGGATGCGGCTTGTTGTGCCATGGTAGCTGCCATAGTCTCCATAGTGTGCATCATCCTTTGTCGCTCTTCTCTGTCTTCTTGTCTTTCTCTCACTCTCTCTTGCTCTCTTAGATCTTGATCCTGATGATCTCGATCCTCCTCATCACGCTGTCGACTACTACTGCCCCCTGGGGCCTCAGTACCTCCTAAAGGCACTCTATTAGTAGGAGAGATGTAATCATCTCCACTACGAAGACTCCTCTGTTGGCCTCCCCTTGGTCGGCCTCTTCCTCTAGATGACATTTGCGGCTGCATTTGAAACTAAAGTTTCGTTAGCAGAAGCCCCTATGTTCTGACGAAAAAACCATTGTCAGAATTGCTAAAAGAAAAATGGCTTTGATACCAACTGTGACAGCCCGGATTTCGGCACCCCAAAACCCGTGCCATCAGCACGATCATCTTGACCGTGCCCCATAGCTAAGCACGGAACACTGGTATATCAAGCATCAATAGAATAATAAACGAAATCTCGGAATTTAAATCTATATTAAGCAATTCCCCAAAAGACAGTTCTACCCTCATGCCTCTGCATGAATGGAGAACCGATCCGAACCATCGATGATAGCAATCATCACGGATGGTTTGTCCCAAAAGAATAATCCCAACTCCATATGTACATGGTTTAAACAAAATCAAGGCTTGACATACCAAGCCGTACAAAACTCTCTCAAAAAGCCCTCAAAGTGGCACAACGGAGTCCTCTGGAAGAAGTCCTCAGGAGGTGGCTCCAACTCTTCGCCGGCCGCAAGGTCCGTCTCACCGGGGTCAGCGTCTCCTGAAGCCTCGGCAGCTGCTAGTAGTGGACCTGCGACGTATAGTCTATAGGGTGAGCTACATCCTAGCTCAATAGGGAACAAACACAGTTGAACATATAAATTATAACTCACATATATTCCATGATATGCCATGCATGATGTGTCTATGCAGTTATTGATGAAAACAGTTAAAAAGCATTTCATTTTACTGTTAATTACTTATGTTTTCATTTATTCATGAATGATGCTGAAAAGGCCTAAAGCAAAACTTAAACTTTCAACTTAAGTAATCCCCGAGCAATATAGCATCGAGCCCCGATGAGATACCCTTCATCGTCATCTATATAGACACTTTTAACGTATTCCCTGGGAATACAAATATAGTACCCAAGCCCCTTTCCCCTGGGGATTGGTGGCGGGGTTTCACTTGTCTCAATTCAACACCCCTGGGGTGTGCTTACTATGTACGGATAAGCCTCCGCACTGGCCTACGATTTTGCTGCCGTATCGGTCACGGATATCCTGCCGTGTCAGTCGTGGATATCTCGCCACGTCGGTGGGGTAACCTATCAAACCTCAAATAACAAAAATATCGGTGCCTTACATATAGTTATTCACCGTGTAAGTGTGTTATCTTATATCAGTTAGGCCCTATCAAACATGATTCAATCTTGGATACATCCCTGGGATGTATCCATTCACTTGCATCACACCTGATGCTCTTATCTCTTTACTTCTTCATCCCCTGGGGATGGCTCATTATACTTACTCTTATGGGTGTCACACACACACACTTTTCACAATTCTTAAGCAATAAAATATTTGAATTGAATTCTATATCACTACATACATGCTCTTGTAAAATAAAGTACATGTTCAAGAAGTTCCCTACCTCAAGTCTTCATTTGATCAATGCACCAAGGTCCCACGTGGCTCCTTGTGCATTAGTTCACACGTACCACCTATGGTACCACATAACAGGTGAAACACATCACAAAGGATGCAATAAGGATGGTCTAAGATTCTCCAAGAATCTTAAAGTCAAACTCAAAGGTTAACATAAATTATCCCAGTCGATTAATCGAACTCCAAAATCGATTAATCAAATCTGATTCGATTAATCGATTTCCAAAGTCGATTAATCGAAAGTCAATATCGATTAATCGATTCTCAAATCGATTAATCGAGATTCTCATTCGATTAATCGAATTCAAATTCGATTAATCGAAATTCTCTGTTCAGCCAAGTCGATTCTCAATTCGAGTAATCGAGTTCCTAAAATCGATTAATCGATCCCAAATCGAAAATCGAATCGATTAATCGAAATCCCATTTCGATTAGTCAATTTTCCTCAAGTCATTTCCTCCAACCCCTGGGGTCCACTGGAGGTTCCCAGTCGATTAATCGATACCTAAATCGATTAATCGAAATCCAAGGTCGATTAATCGAATTCTAATTCGATTAATCGAAATCGGGGTCCTCTGACTTTTCAACTTCCTGGCCAATTTCGATTAATCGAAACCCAATTTCGATTAATCGAAATTGTCAGATTCAGCCCTTTTGGAGCTATTCTTCCCAATCTTTCTCTACACTTTTTCCTCTATTTTTCTAAACCATTTTCCTACATTTCACAATATTTCTAGCCACTATTCACCCTTCTAATCCATGCATTTAAACTACAAAAAAAATCTTACCTTCAATAAATCTCAAATTGATTTCAATCGAGTGGTTGGAAAGGCTAGGGTTCCAGCCTTTGCTTGAACGGATTCCTCGCGTTGAATCGGTCTCTTTAATGCTAGAATCCCCCCTCCAATCACACAATAACTCTTGTTTAATCTCCTTTACTCCTCTCTCTCTCTTCTTTACTCCTCTCTCAACAACCCAAAAACACACATTTAGGGTTATTAAACCCTTTTATCTCTCTCCTAGTTTGTGTGTTGAGCACATGCACCTCAATAGGTGTATGTGACTTTAGATTTTCAACACACACCACATTTCCACACAAACCATCACATCACATTCACTCATCACACTCTATGCTAACTATCGAACTCCTAATTGGTCAAACCTGTGACCGATCAGGCACGGATCCCGAGGTCATAGTTTAGCGTGATTTTTCAGGCTATTATAGGTCTCCCTTACCTCGAGCCTCTACGATCGAGGAATCAGATGGTTGATCACGTGAACCTCAAGACACCTCTTCACCGAAGTTTAGAAACTTCGCATGCGAAGATTCCACTATGGTAACCATTCGATCTTCATCTCGTAAATCTTGTTTCCTAAGTTTAGGATCAATTCACACAAGTGTTAGAATCTCATGTGATGAAATTTGAGAACCGGATGGGTCTTAAGGTCCGAGGCCTCGAAATGGTTGCATGCATGATCAATAAGGACAAGGAGGACTCGATTTTCTAAATTGGATCCTATTTAGTCAAATTCTGGGAATGCATGCGTCGAAGTGTCGAGAATCAAATGTATGAAAAGCGTAAGGACTAGATTCTTCGATTTTTGATGTTTCGGATCATGACCCATGCAATCAAAAAAGGATAGAAACATAAATTTAGCAAAATCATATGAGATGTGGCTCTATTTCATCTATAGGATGAGGATTATACAATAAAAGTAGAACTTTCAAACTTAGAAGCAAGAACAGAACCTTGGCGAGTTCATCAAGCTCACTGCGGTGACATGGAGTCTCACCACGGTGAGAGAGGACTTGTGCACATCGCCGCAGTGAGTGCTACCTTGAAAACCAGGCTAATGCAGCACTGGAATTTCTTGCCGCAGTGAGAAGATTGAGTAATGTGGTACCTATGCACCTTGCCGCGGTGACCCTGTAGCTCATAGCACCGAGCCATCCCTTGTTTGTAAACTTTGGTTTCGTGCCTTTTTATCCCTTGCGAGTGCTTGCTTTTGCCACGTATGGTTCATTAACCATTAGTAGATGTGTGATATGTAATTTAGGGTGAATGCGGGGACCGATTAAGAGAGAATTAGCCTTGATTCGTGTGACTTCTCTTGCGATGTTTCGACACTAAGGTAGGGAAGAACATCTTTCCCGATGGTTTGTTTTCTTGAATTCGTGACATTGATGCAAATTACAAATACTTGATATTTTCTAGAACTGATATACGTAAAGTTTTGACATGTTTTGAAGATTATAAATTGGATTCTTGAACATGATTTGCATGCTTTTGTCTACAACATCTTGTTATGTGATTTAATTTGATCCCATAAGTTTCAAGCTTCTATATTTGAATGGTATCTTTGCTATCTATTTCGTATACGTGTTTGATCTTGTACTTTTGTTTTGTCTCTGATCAAGTGACCCCGTTAACGTAGCCCGCGAGCTTGATGATCATAGTTCAAGTGGACCTGTTAACTTAGCTCAGGGGCTTGAGTTTCGGTTCAAGTGACCTTGTTAACGTAGCTTAAGGGCTTGAATTCTGGTTTCAAGTGACCCTATTAACATAGCTCAGGGGCTTGATTTTATGGTTCAAGTGACCCTGTTAACGTAGCTCAGGGGCTTGACAACTTGATATTTTATCTCATTTGTGAATTCTTGCTATACATTCTTGTGATGATCTCTCTTGAAATGTTTCCAAGTTCTTGTTATGCTTTGCTTGATCCGGTATGCACTATTTTAAATATGATTACTTGCATTCATGAAAATATATGCTTTGACATTGTAACTACAGTCTTTATTTTTTAAAATTTTTTTTATCTATGCATCAAGAATTCATGAATGAGAATGTTTAAAATAAGTGATTTAGCTTTGTTATTCCCTATTGAGCTTAGACTGTAGCTCATTCCCCGACTATACGTCATAGCTGCAGGAGCTGATATTGCAAGGGATCCAGAGCAAGAGGAGGACTCGGATTACAATCCTGAGGATGAGGAGGAACTGTCTGAAGAGTTCTATCCTTAGCCGCGTGGAGTTGAGAGCGTGAATATTGTGCAACTAAATACGATTGTGTATATTTTGCTCCACTATTTAGGTGAAGGACGACCTTCACCAGTGGATATATAAATTTTGGATATATGTGTATGATGGTTCTTTCGAGTTATGTTGCCATTTGATAGCCAATGTCTCCATCTACGTAAGCCTCCTCTGGAATGGCAGCTCTGGCGTCATCATGAACAGGATAAATGGAATCTTCACCTGAAATTGTTTGATTTGGGAGGGGGGTGAGTTTACTCAGTCGCGTAAACTCAGCGGGTTGCACAATCGATCCACCATAACTTGCTCAGGTGGTCGTGTGTGTAATCGCTTGAATTGCGGTGCATTTTTAAAATATAACCAACATCTTAAATAAATGAAATAAACTTATCCATAATTCATAGACTATCATAATCAAGACTGAAAAATATACTAATATAACATGAAGAGTGCATGATGCTTCTATTTTCTTATCTCTTTTCCTATTTGTCTCATCAACTTAGCATACGTGACATATCGTAAGTCTTATTAATTACTCCATACGCCTACACAACGTACTTCGCATCTTATCTTATTTAAACGATCTGTGCCAGGATCGCTGCTCGAGCCTACCACGCGAGGTCCATGTGTAGATAATCACCTAACCTCCATATCATAACATAAACCACCATCCAGCCAGATGAGGTTGCCGGCATAGTAACCACGATGTCCCCTTAGTTCGAGACAAGGCTATAATATCCTTAAGACCTGTCTTGGCTGCAGACGTTAGACCCTTACGGTGGCTCATAAGGTATGGCACGTGTAGAAACTTAATTCATATTTAGCTGACCTTCACAGCGCATTTTAACATATCATAATATTATTCGGTTCTGGGCTTAGGTCCCCTCCCCGATTTCATATTTGCGTGGGCTTAAGTCCCCACTTTCTTAACATACATGTGTCTTAACATATTTTTTTCTCATTTTTTTCTTAAAACTTAGTTAGAATGGGTCACGGTGCGATAGGCTTCACTAAACCACGTTTTCCAAGGGACGGGTTTCGTAGTAACTTAGATGTGCTTCGTGTGGTATCCCATACTACCATAGAGGGGTTGCATCCGTACATGGATGCCTACATTCCAAGTTTCACGTGACCGTGAAAGAAACCCCACCGTGACGAAGGCTTATGTCATGTGTCATATCTTTTTCTTAACTTATATGCGTATGTCCTATCGTGATTTTTTATATGATGAATGCCATATGATAATGGTGAACATATATAAGAATGAACTATAACATAAACCTTAAATATTTTATATTTTTGAAGAAAATTAATAAAGAGCATAACATACGAAATATTAAAGTAAAACAAAAAATAAGAAATATTTAACTATATTTATTTTGCAATAGAGTTGAAACTATACTTTATTAAGGTTAATTATATTTATGAAATTTGGTAATTGACTGGTATAGCGATCCGACCTATTTTAAAATTCTAAAGGAGCGCATGTGTCAAATCAAGGATTGTATGAGGCTTAAAGGAGGTAATAGAATGGTAAGTATTAAAAACGTTAATATTTGACCCCTTAAACTTATAGATTGTTATTCGATGCAAGCTATTTAATGTATTTTATTTAATTTTAGCGATTTATAAGTCTAGAGATAAGTTTAGCGTAAAGTAGCCCAAGAGTTAAAAAAATAATGTCAAACCCATGTAACCTTGGATCATCTAAAACCTATCCCGACTTGCAGCCCAAATTTGACCTTAAAAACATTAGATTTGTGAAATTACTATTTCAGACAAATTTGTAGATCTCGTTGTCTTGTTTCCAATGGCATAAGAATTACTTTAATCCGAGTTCGGCGTAAAAAGTTATGACCAAAATATCGAGGCTGTGTCTGTTGAAGAGTTTGGCCAAATTTCACGAAAATCTGGGAAAAATGATCCTATCGATTTTGGGCCTAATTTCTATGTTTTTAAGACCCGAATTTTATGAAAATTTAAGAAAAAAATTTGGGTTTTCTTTTTAAGAAATAACTGAATAATTTAAGATGGATTTAGAGGCACCCACCTGTTGAAGCGTGATTCGAATCCTACGATGATTTGGGTTGATAGAGATCGGATTCGAGAGGCGATATGCTCGAGTCTTTTCACGAGAATTCCTTTCTTACGATAGATCGGTCGCGGCGATGAGAAACTTTGATAGTGTAAGATTCTCTGATAAGATCAAAAATCAATGGAGATCCGACGAGAAATTGTGAAAGATGGCACTGTATAAAGGGAGACAACTGAGAGAAGAAGTAAATATATATCTAATTCCCTGTATAGGTTAACTCTAATTAAGACTTTTCGTATAAGATTTAATAAAATAGTAGTTTTTACACGCAAGTAGAATTCATACGTGACTTGAAAAGCTTGAGAAGAGGTTTTGCTCCAAATATGTGTAAGCACCAAGGTAAATGGTGATTCTCTCCCGAATTTACAGTTGTGCCCTTTAACCTGCTTCACTCTTCAAACGGGCATAACTTTTTATATTCTTATCGAAAATCGACAAATTATATATCGTTGGAATCGTATCGACGAGTAATCCGCAATGAGTCTAATATTGATATATAAAAAAATTAGACTATTTCTAAAGTGGGTATATTCCGGTGTGGAGCGTTAGCACCACGCACTGTGTGGTACATCATCTAATACCATTAAATAAAATTCAAAAATCTGGGTTATTACATTCTCTGCCCCTTATAATATTTTCGTCCCCGAAAATTACGTACCGATTATTCAAAAAGCTCAGGATGGTTTTCTTTGATGTCGTCTTCATTTTCCCACTTCCATTCCGGGATGGGTAGGGGTTGTATAAGTCCAGCCAATTTTTGATGTTCTGCCTTGACTTGTTGACACACTAAACATCTCGACACGTATTCGGCTATTTTCCGTTTCATAATCGGCCACCAATACCAATTTCTCAGATTTCGATACATCTTAGTACTGCTTGGATGTACGGAGTATCCTGATTTGTGACCTTCATCAAGTATCTCCTTTTTCACTTGAGGGTCATTGGGTACGCACAGTCTTTGTCTGAAGAGTAATATCCCATCCGTCCTTAGTCTGAAATCGGGTTTCGATCCTATGGTTTCAATGATTTTGAGGATCTCTGGGTCTGCACGCTGTATTTCCCTGATTTTGTTCAAAATGAACGGACTCATCACAATTCGTGCCAAATATACACCATCGTCAATCTCTTGGAGGTAAATGTCTTCTTCGGCGAGTTCATTGAAGGGCTTCCAAATTTTTAATCTGGCTAATAGTGCCGAAGATTTTCTACTAAGTGCATCGGCTACATTTGCTTTTCGGGGTGGTAATTTATGAGCGCGATCGTAATCTTTCATGTATTCCATCCATCTACGTTGTCTCAAATTCAGTCCCTTTTGTGAGAACAGGTACTTCGAACTTTTGTGATCCCTATAAATCTTGAAGGTCTCACGAGAGGTAGTGGCAATAGTTTGAGGGCTAAGATAATCAGAGCTGCCCAAGTCATGAACCGGATAGTTCTTTTCATGAGGTTTGAGCTGTCTTGACCCATAAGCGACAACTTTCTTACTTTGTTCAAGCACACAACCAAGTCCCTGGCGAGATGCATCTGTGAATATTTCAAATTTACTAGTGCTGGAAGAGAAAGGTAGGGTGAGGATTGGTGCAGTAGTAAGCCTCTTCTTCAGTTCTAGAAAACTTGATTCACATTCATCGGTCCACACAAATTTGACATTCTTCTGTGTGAGGCGGGTGAGCGGTAGAGCAATGCGTGAAAATCCTTCAACAAAGCGACGGTAGTAACCCGCCAATCCGAGGAAACTCCTAACTTCGGTGACACTCGTCGGTGCTTTCCATTCTATAACTGCTTCGATCTTAGAAGGATTGACAGCCACTCCTTCTGCTGATACCACGTGGCCAAGGAAGGTCACTTGTTTAAGCGAAAACTCACACTTACTAAGTTTAGCATACAACTGGTGATCTCGGAGTGCCTGAAGTACGAGACGAAGGTGTTCCTCATGTTCTTCCACTCTTTATAATCCTTAAGTTTTCAAAAATCAAATTCTCGTAGTCTCTTAAATTATTTATTCAAAATATACTCTCACTTCTCAACATCAATTACTTCTAACACTCTGTTATAGGCTATCATCATTATTATATCTTGTTGACCATAAAGTAATTTAAATAAATCTGAGGTTGATGATAATAATTTATTCCTCCATCTGAACTCACTTCTAATAAGTTATTCTTATAGTCAACATCTCAACCTATAATGAATATTTAAACCATCAAACCAGTCAGGATTTATCTTTTCTAATTATTCCCTAACACTCTAAAAATAAATCTTCTAATTGCTTTTCAATCTTCAAAGATTCTTCTCAATTTCTTTCACATGCTCCTAACTCATATAAGTTTTCATTAAATAGATCTTTAAATCCTCAATTGAACTTTCAAATCTTACGCCATTGATCATCACACTTTCTTAAAATCCTTTAGTCCACAAAAGATCTAAAGCTTGGGGTATACCAAAATCATTATCACATCATCACTATAGTGTACTTACATGAGCCACACAGTCCTTAAGGAAGTAAAGCCTAGGCTCTGATAATGATCTCCAGAAATGATAATGTTTCTTATTATAGATCTGTTTCGGCATTACGCACTTTGCTTCTGCAGTAAGCTTACCATGGATAGATGACCAGATCCTTTCTAATGTTTAAATGTGAGGAAAGATCAAGCTGCCAAGAAGTGACCTATGCACTTCGATATCATAACATCACTGTGATTCAGATCGCACGCGTTATTTGACATCATGGATTTTGTGGAAAGGAAATCTGGGTTGTCACGGGTGGTATCAAAGCCCAAGTACTAGATTCAACGTATTAGGGCAGAGCGGATTCTATTGTGACACCGTCTGTCACCAGCGATATCAGAGCCCTAGGCTGTACGTCGTTTAGGCATCAGAGCAATAACTTAGGTTCGAAGCAATGACATTAGGTTCAGCCATTAGGCTCAGAGCTGAGACTCTAGTCTTAGGATCGATCTGACTTAGCGTTTGCTTGGTCATGACAGGTCAACATGCCTCCTAAAAGGGGAAGACCTAGGATTGGGAGCACCGAAGGTGTGACGAATGGAGAAGGGGTCGCCACCAATTCGAATTTCAACCCAATAGGCAACAATAACAATGCTTCCAGAGTGAGAAATAACATGGGAAACACTTTAGAAGTTGGGAATAATGCTGGAAATACCCATCAGTTGCTTGAAACCATTGTGAACACCATGGTGATTCTGGCTGAGAGAAGGCAACCATTTGGTTTCCAAGATTTTCAGAGATTGAGGCCTCCAATCTTTTACGGGCAGGCTGATCCTCTGGAAGCTGAGAAATGGTTAAACCAAATCGATAAGGTGCTTCAGAGAGTCCACTATTTTGAAGAAGAAAGAGTGAGTTGGGCCTCATTCCAACTCGAGGGTAAAGCGGACCCTTGGTGGAAATCTGTTGAGAAAACTCAAGCACTAGGGAAACCTTGAACTTGGGCTGAATTCATCGAGGCTTTCTACAAGAAGTACTTTCCGACATTGAAAAGACGACAATTAGAAATTCAACTCACCAATCTAGTACAAGGGCAGATAAGTGTGCGAGAATACGACACCGAGTTCACTCTGCTATCACGGTTCGCACCAGTGTTAGTAGCCACCGAATTGATGAAGACATAAAAATTTGAGTATGGCTTGAAGCCGGTCATTAAAGAGAGGACATCTCTATTTGAAACAATGACCTACGAGCGAGTGGTGAGATTGGCCCTTATTGCTGAGAGGGATGTTGATAACATGTTTAAAAGGAGAGATGAACAAGCAAGAAGTAGAAAGGCTTAGTCTCAAGTAGCTAGCTCAGAGCAGGCCAACAAGAGGCCAAGGTACTTGATGCTGCCGCCATCACAGCCTACTCCTGTGGCATTGACGAGGTCATTTGATCCGGCAGCCTTACCACCTTTACCTTCGAGACCCCCAAGGCCATTCAATGCATCAAGCCCGACAATTATGGGTGTATCAAGAGCGCAACCCACAGCTTCTCGTATCGCCTCCTCCACGCCAGTAAATGCCTATTTGAAGTGTGGAAAACCACATAAAACTAAGGAGTGTGGTAAGACTACGGGAGCCTGTTTCAAATGTTGGAAGATGGGGCATCGCATCAGAGAATGCCCTAAAATGAAGGAGGGCACAACCACGGCAACACCAACCTTGAGATCCTCACGGCCTATGATGCAAAGCTGAGCATATGTAGTGTCAGCTCAAGATTCCCAAACCAACAACGAGGTGATCCAAGGTATAAATTCCTCTAGAATAGTCAAGTTTAAATTTTCGTATTTTAGATGAAGAAGGTGTATAAAAATAAATTAGATATGGAATTTGATTTGCTATACATGGTAGAATCCTTTTATGCGTAAGTCAATCAATCAATTACAAATATATGTGTCAATTAGGTACTTTACCTATGTATCAGAGGTCCGATATATGTTTTCACAAGGCACGAGTGTTGATAGACCCGGGGTCTACCCACTCCTTTGTAACCCCCCAATTTGTAGTACAGCTAAGCATCGAGCCCGAACCTTTGGAATTTGTTTTGATAGATTCAGTTCCAATCGGGAATTCCTTGAGGACAGATACCAGGTGTCGATTAGTAGTTGCCCTTATTTAAGATCATGAGACCAAGGTGGATTTGATCTTGCTGGATACGCAAGGATTTGATGTAATCCTTGGCATGGATTGGTTATCCACGCACCATGCTAATGTCGATTGTCTTCGAAAAATTGTCACTTTTAGGCCTAAGAAAAGAAAATCTATCAAGTTCTATGGTACCCAACCAAATGTCGCACCCTTGATACCTGCCATTAGAGTTGAAAGACTACTAAACAAGGGGTGTCAGGCTTACCTTGCATTTTTACAAGATCGACGAGATGGGGAAGTTAAGGTTTTCGATATTCCTATCGTGTGTGACTTCTCCGATGTATTCCCCGAAGAACTACCGGGCTTATCGCCAGACAGGGAGGCTGAATTTGCAGTAGACTTAACTCCTGGCACAAAATCGGTATTGAAGGTGTCGTACCATATGGCACTAGCTGAACTAAAGGAGCTGAAAGAGCAGCCACAAGAGCTTCTTGATAAGGGGTTTATTAGACCGAGTGTATCCCCGTGAGGAGCACCTGTGTTATTTGTTAGAAAGAAGGATGGTTCTATGCATCTGTGCATCGACTATAGACAATTAAACAAGTTGACGAGAAAGAACTGCTACCCGCTTCCAAGAATCGATGATCTTTTTTATCAATTAAAAGGAGCGAGATTCTTCTCCAAAATCAACTGGAGATCGGGTTACCATCAGATGAAGGTGAAAGCTGAAGACATTCCAAAAACAACTTTTTGCACGAGATACAGCCATTATGAGTTTCTCGTTATGCCATTTGGGCTAACCAATGTGCCCGCATCTTTCATAGACCTCATGAACCGAGTGTTCAAACCTTATCTGGATAAATGGGTAGTTATTTTTATTGATGATATTCTCATTTATTCAAGGTCAAGAGAAGAACATGAGCAACACCTATGGCTAGTACTTCAAATGCTTTGAGACTACCAATTGTATGCCAAGCTTAGTAAGTGCGAGTTTTGGCTGGAGCAAGTAAGTTTCCTTGGGCACGCCATTTCAGAAGTCGGAATAGAAGTGGACCCTGCTAAGATAGAAGATGTAGTCAAATGGGAGCAGCTAAGAACCGTAAAAAAAATTCATAGTTTTCTGGGCTTAGCCGGATGCTATAAAAGGTTTGTTGAAGGGTTTGTAAAGCTTGCTGAACCACTCACACGTCTCACTCGAAAGACTGCTAAATTTGTGTGGACCAAATCGTGTGAATAGAGCTTTCAAGAGCTGAAAAGGAGATTGAACTCTACACCAGTACTCACCCTACCATTAGGCAGTGGGGGATTCACAATGTTTAGTGATGCATCTCACAGTGGGTTAGGCTGTGTTAAATTAGCATGAGAAGGTTATCGCATATGGCTCAAGATAGCTGAAAGACCACGAGAGGAACTATGCTACGCATGACCTGGAACTAGCAGTGGTTATTTTTACCTTAAAGATATAGAGACATTACCTCTATGGTGAAACATTTGAGATATTCACCGACCACAAGAGCCTTAAATACTTATTTACCCAGAATGACCTGAATCTAAGGCAGAGGAGATGGGTGGAATTCCTTAAAGATTATGATTGCACCATCCAGTACCATCTAGGAAAGACAATCGTAGTAGCTGAAACTTTAATTCGAAAATCATCTGCTCAGCTGTCACATCTCATGGCCAGGATACACAGATGGCGTCTACTAGAAGACATAGCCTCATCTGACATTACATTCAAAGTGAAAGATTCAGGAGCTCTGATAGCTAATATCAAGATAAGATCAACACTCTTCGATAGGATCGGAGAACTCAAAATGACTGATGTAGAACTAATGGCTATCTGACATGGTGTGCTTAGTGGAAATCAGACAAAGTTTTCTATTAAGGACGATGGGTCCTTGTCAAAGGCAGATTATGTGTGCCGGCCGATGTCGACTTGAGACATTGGATATTAGAAGAAGCCCACAAGTCCATATACGCTATCCATCCAGGCAACACCAAAATGTATCATGACCTTAAGAGGAATTTTTGGTGGAAAGGGTTGAAAAGAGATGTCGCAGAGCACGTAGCAAAGTGTTTGGTTTGCCAACAGGTTAAAGTCGACCATGGACACCCTTCTGGTCTATTGCAGTCACTACCAATCCCCGAATGGAAATGGGAGAGAATTTCTATAGATTTTATCCTTGGTTTGTAGAGAACTAAAAAGGGACATAATGCAATTTGGGTCATTGTCGACCGATTAACCAAGTCAGCGCACTTCCTGCCCTACAGTACAAGCTATACAGCCAGCAAGCTAGCTGAATTGTATATGAAGGAGATAGTTAGACTGCAAGGCATACCCTCGAGCATTGTATCAGATCGGGACCCGCTTTATACATCTCAATTATGGCAGCGATTCCAAGATGGGATGGGTTCCAAATTAGAATTTAGCTTGGCATGTCACCCCTAAACTGACGGACAAACTGAAAGGGTGAATCAGGTGATTGAGGATATGTTACGGGCTTGTATGTTGGACTTCCAAGGATCCTGGGATAGGCACTTGCCCTTGATCGAGTTCGCGTATAATAATAGCTATCGATCGAGCATCAGGATGGCTCCTTTTGAGGAACTTTATGGCCGTCGATGTAAATCTCCGCTCAACTGGGAAGAGGTTGGAGAGCATGTATTATTGGGCTCGAAACTCATCGAGAGCACCAATGAGACTGTTCAACTCATACGTGAATGATTAAAGGTCGCTCAGAGCCGACATAAGAGTTATGCTAATCTTAAAAGATCAAGTGTTGAATTTTAGGTAACCTTAGTGCACAATACTGTCTTTCATTTCACTGTAATATGAATAGTACTAACAAACATATTCTTTTCAAAATGGAGACCATGTGTTTGTACAGATCTCACCATCCAAAGGCATGATGCGATTCAGCAAGTGAGGAAAGCTCAGCCCATAATATATTGGCCCTTTTGAGATTTTGGGTCGTGTTGGCAAAGTAGCCTATCGCATCGCCTTACCGCCGCAGTTATCAAGCATCCACAACGTGTTCCATGTGTCGATGTTGAGAAAATATGTGATAGACATGTCACACTTATTGGACTACCAGCCGAATGAGGTCCAAGAAGACTTAACACTGGTTGAAGAGCCGATAAAGATACTAGACCACAACGAACAAATTTTGAGAACTAAGCGAATTTTGCTGGTTTTAGTCCAATGACGCAATCACTCCACCGCCGAAGTGACATGGGAGCGTGAGGCCGAAATTCACGACCTTATTTCAGTAAGGTCAGTCTGTCCTAAGTGTACTGATTAGCTGTTCATTTATCATGTTCATATATGTTTTTAGTGCTCAACATTTAGGATGGATGTGTACTACTTGGATTATATTAAACAACACCTGATTAAATCTCATGATACATAGGTGTAGTGACCACAAATTTGAGAATATACTAACCCTTAACACACACTGTTAGTCCTTAGTACAAATCTGGAGTGCAAGCCACCAAGACACCACAAAAATTAGTGAGCCCTGCTTCTGTACACCTCGCCGCGACGATAACTTATGGTCGCTGAGGTGACTGTGAATGGATATATGGGGCCCGAGAACCCCTAATCTTTGTCATTTTCAAACTTTCAATCTTGGGACCCTTTTCTCTTCTCATCTCCCGCGTGGAAAAAACCCATTCTTCCTTAAAAAAAGGGTGATTCTCACACCAAATCCCTCAAAGCTTCGAGGATCGACGTGCATGTAAGCTTCGTTGAATTCGATTTCACCGACTTGAGCTATTCTTTGAGGTAAAACCCTAAATCCCTCTACTTTGTTCGATTTCCTTTGTGCATGGCTTCCAAGAAGAAAGTCGTGACCAAAATTCCGGTCTCCAGACCGATACCATCTGCGAGTGCCAAGGGCAAAGCCATGGCTAGTTCCGAGCCTCCACCACCGACCCACGAATAGCCTGTAAATTGGTGGAGCAACAAAGCTATTGAAATCGAATGGTCCTTTGACCAAGATGTTCTCACTAACGACGACATAGTTGTCAAGTCGTTCGAGTACCTTAGAGGGGCCAAGTTAGAGCCGATACCACCCACATTTCTACCCCCACTTGGTCAAACTCTTCTACCAAAACCTTTAGAAGGGAGAGACTGAAGGGAATTTAAGCACTGAGAATGACGGGCAAAATTTTCACATCGGTCTCTATGATATAGCAGCCGTCAGGGCTGTTAGCCGAATTATGCCAACAGCCAAGGCTTGCAGGCACTCCATCCCAAAGAGGCAAAATTTCACCAAATTATTGCTTGGATGACCGGTGAACTTCAAGCATCTGACCAGTCCATAACCCGGACCTAATTACCGAATCATATGTGGTTTTTGGATGTTGTATTTTAGAGAAACCTGTATCCCCTCCAGCATGAGAGAGAAAGATGGGATACCTTGCTCCATGCCCTATTTGCTGTGCAACAGGATCGATGGCTCAATGCTCCTCCTGTTGTTTACAAGGACATGATTTACGCCAATGAATAGATGCATAGCACTATCCGAAAACCCCTTACTTCCATGCCCTACGCCCGCATCATATCTCGACTTCTCGAGGGGCATGAAGATGATGAGAATGAAGAACCGTATGAGGTACCGTCTGATGAAGAAACTAGGACTGATAATGTTCAGAAGTTCATGAAAAACAAATGAAGTTTGATTCTGAAGAGATGTCAATTGAGTGTGGAGAACCAAAATTTACAACAGCCGGTTGGGGGTGCACAATAAGAGAACCCTGAATAACTCGCACCAGGAGCCGCACTGCAGATGCCCGCTCAACCCCAATAGCCTCCGATGCAATATGGCGAACTCCTTAATTTGGTCAAGTTCACTAGACAAATGGAGGTGTAGCAGCTGCAGACCGATAGACAATTTGAAATCCTTCACCAGAATAACCATCCGCTGAACCAAAGGTTGGATTTCCACGACGAAATCCTAACCCGGCTGATAGAAACGGCATACCCGAGGACCCACACTACATTTATCGCTCACGCACGGGAGTTCATCTCTGAGTATACAAGAAACACAGTTGGTCCAAGCATTGGTCCCTCTAATGCTGGAGCTAGAAGCCGTGAAAAGCAACTAATGGAGTAGCCTGGTGAGCCCTTAGAACACTGACATGTTGCTTACATTTGGTAATTAATAATCGCAATTAACTGAATGTTCGTTTATTGTGTTACTTGCTGATACATATGGTTTCATGATCATCACATTTTCAATATACATTTTACTCTGCATTGTGGACATAAGTAGAATTGATGAATCCTAAGTAGAAACTCTTGTAATGGAACAAGTCACATTGGGAATAACCCTAAATTCTAGCATAGCTTAGAACTGCTTAAAACTTACTGTGAAATTATTGCACACCTATATTATAATCTTCTGTCATGTTCAGTAGATAATTTATACCCAAGCATCTGACTCCCTTATAAATCCCTGCTTGCACATTGTAAATATATGTGACATTAATAGGGTTACATCGAGAATGAAATTTTCTCATTGCAGTAGGGTCACAATGAGAACAACTTCAAATTCTTGGGTAGATTAAAACTGGTTCAACAAAACTCCGCGATCCAGCTCTGTTGATGCCTTTTAACGACATGATTTATATCGATTTAAGGATACGATCCGGGAAGCGTCTTCAAATTCTCAAATACCATTGGCAATTTTCGAGGACAAAAATTTATTTAAGGCGGGGAGGATGTAACACCCTGCAATTCTCGAGCCTAAACACATTGGTGGTACGTTTTCATGCCCCGTGCCCATGTATGAGTGGCACTTGATTCATGATCGGGAAAACTAGGTCAATGCTGGTATACCAGTATTACTGTGTACGCGTATTAGGTTGCGTAAATTTTGACTAGACCCTTGTGGTACCCTGGTGTGCTTTATCTTAGAAAGTGCCCTAAGGACCAGTGCTCTGAATGTCAGGTACTGCCAATACCTAGGCATCAGGACCCAATGGTTAACCATGCCCTTCAAGTAAGATCCATTATTAAAGGCTAAGGTGTTAGACCTCTTAGCCCAAGGATCCAAACTTAGTAATGAATCAGGCCATGGTTTAAGATCCAATAGTATGGCCTTATGATAGACCCATACATCGCGTTGTAGTGTATCGGTTACACACATAATTGGAACCCCATTGGTTTAAAAATCAACTCCCACACATAAGTTGCATGGGAGTCGTGATTGAAGAGCTTTGAATTGGGAGAGAGTTGAGCTTTTCCTCTTATCTCCCAATTGAAAAGCCTCTAGACCATTTGATCTCATCAAATCGTTCAATGAGAACTGGCTAGCGAGACAAGGAATCACCACGAACCCAATCTGCGCAATGTTCTCCCTTACCTCGAGCCTCTACGATTGAGCAATCGGATGGTCGATCGCATGAATCGCAAGATACCTCTTCACTGGAGCTCGAAAACTTTGCATGAGAAGAATCCGCTATGGTAAACATTTGATCTTCGTCTCGTAAATCTTGTTTCCTAAGTTTAGGATCGATTCACGCAAATGCTAGAATCTCATGCGATGAAATTTGAGAACCGGGCAGGTCTTGAGGTCTGAGGCCTCAAAATGGTTGCATGCATGATCAATAAGGACAAGGAGGACTCAATTTTCCTAAATCGGATCCTATTTAGTCAAATTCCATAAATGAATGCCTCGAAGCGTCGAGAATCAGAGGTATGAAAAGCATCAGGACCAGATTCTTCGATTTTCGATGTTTCGGATCATGACCTATGCAGTCAAAATAGGATAGAAACATAAATTTAGCAAAATCATATGAGATGTAGCTCTATTACATCTATAGGATGAGGATTATGCAATAAAAGTAGAACTTTTGAATTTAGAAGCAAGAACAAAACCTTGGCGAGTTCATTAGGTTTGCCGCAATGACATGGAGTCTTGCTGCGGCGAGAGAGGACCTGTGCATCTCTCCGCGAGGAGTGCTACCCAGAAAACCAGGCTAATGTAGCACTGGAATATCTTGCTGCGGTGAGAAGCTTGAGTCATGTGGCACCTGTGCACCTCGCCGCGGCAACCCTGTAGCTCCCCGCAGCGAGGTATCTCCTGTTTGTGAAGTTTAGTTTTATGCCTTTTTACGCCTTGTGAGTACTTGCTTTTGCCACGTATGGTTCATTAACCATTAGTAGATGTGTGATATGTAATTTAGGGTGACTGCAGGGACCAATTAAGAGAGAATTAGCCTTGATTCGTGTGACTTCGCTCGCGATGTTCCGACACTAAGGTAGGGAAGAACATCTTGCCCGATTGCTTGTTTTCTTGAATTCATGACATTGATGTAAATTGCAAATACTTGATATTTTCTAGAATGGATATACGTAAAGTCTTGATATATTTTGAAGATTATAAATTAGATTCTTGAACGTGATTTGCATGCTTTTGTGCACAACATCTTGTTATGTGATTTTATTTGATCCCATAAGTTTCAAACTTCTATATTTGAATGGTATCTTTGCTATCTATTTTGTATACATGTTTGATCTTGTACTTCTATTTTGTCTTTGATCAAGTGACCCTGTTAACGTAGCTCAAGGGCTTGATGGTCTCAGTTTAAGTGACCCTGTTAACTTAGCTCAGAAGCTTGATGTTTCGGTTCAAGTGACCTTGTTAACTTAGCTCAAGGGCTTGAATTCTGGCTTCAAGTGACCCTATTAACGTAGCTTAGGGGCTTGATTTAGTGGTTCAAGTGACTCATTGGTTATATAATTTTGAAACTATAGTCTAAATATTGCCGTTTAAATCAATGTATAGTTTCAAACATTCAATCTGATACAGTATTCAAGAGAGCTAGACATGAATTGTAACTGCTCTATTTTGATTGTTGAACTTTTACTATGATGGATTATAAAGTTTGTGGAATCAAAATTTTTTCTATCATAACTCACATGTAATGATTAGCTATTCAGAAAAAAAATTCTAGAAAAAAAATCTTCTATTAAATTTCTTTTATGCAAAAGAAAAACTACAGCAACTAAAGACTAATATACTAAACAAAACTAATATACACAGAAAGGTGTATTCCCCTCCCCCCCCCCCCCAAACTAAAATATGACAATGTTTTCATTGATTTTCAAAAGTAGGAGATACTCAAAATTTACCTACTATACTATGTACTAGGCCTATAATCTGCAGAAATAGTCAAAAATTTCCCCCAAACTAAGAGAAATCACTTCCAGCGTGGATCACAAGGAAAGATAATATCAAATGAAGAATAAAAATTAGAAATAAAAAAATAATCAATAGAGATTTATATATATAGCAAACCAAATATTTATAGATTACATTAAAAAGTAGTAAAAGTGCCTACATAAAAAAATTAAACCTAGGAAAAATCTAGACACACCCTACTACGACGACACCGACAATACTCCTCCGAGGCAAAAGGTTTCTTCGATAAAGATAGGCCCTCGGGTTATGTTCAAAATTGTCCCGCCTTTAATCAAAGTCTTATCTTCCTCCTCCTCTAAAGAGTATCCACGCCTTGGCGGTGTCGCACTCCCTGTCTTCCAAACGTCTCCCCCAAGCAAAGCACATCACATAACTCCCTTTAGGAGCAGTGGAATGCACTTGGGGAGCACATTGAAGAGTGGGAAGTGAACACATCTCTAGTCTCCCACAACCTATACTACTCCCCTGTGAAGACTTTGTGAAGAATGTAACGCAAGCAAGGGGAGAAGATGAGTAATGGAGAGGGGTGACGGGGAAAACATGGAAGAGATGGGAGATGACCCGTAAATTACATCCCACCACCATCGTAAAGGAACTCACACTCAGGTGGGTTGTGATGGTAGAATGGTTAAGAAGTGGAGGAAGATGGTTTCGAATTTAGGTTAGGTTTGGGTAATGGGTAGTTTCGCTGGAGCTTCACTTTTTCAACTTTCTTTATTACAGCCAGGAGCTCGGCCCTTTGTATCTCAAGAATTCCATCAAGTTTTCCGCTGAAGTCGCTTTGGTCAGGCTCTTTCGTCATAAGGTTTAGGGTCTTTGAAAGGGAAACATAAGAGATGGGGTTTGCTTGGTGAAGGCCTGGTTCTATAGGGGAAAGCTTGGACTTTGAACTGTCACTTCTAATTAAAATTTGAAGACTAAGCACTAAAGCTAGGTTAGGTGGGGTAGGTTGGAGTTGGTGGTCATAAGTGTGATGCCTATTTGCTTCCTTCACAATTTAAGTGGGCTCGAAATTCAAAGTAATCGATAAGACTAATCACTGGATTCGCCTGTTCCCTATAATTATTGTTTACAATTCTCGATAACAGTATTAAGACTCTATGACACGCCGATTCGTAGTTGCTACGATTTGGCGTCAATAAATCATGAAAGATCGTAAATCCATACGTTCAAGGTGATTATACTACATAGGAGAGGTCCTTTGTGACAACCCAGATTTCCTTACCACGAAACCTGTGCTGTCAGATCACACGTGCGATTTGAATCATAGTGATGCTATGATATCAAAGTGCATAGATCTCTTCCTGACAGCTCAATCTTTCCTCACATTTAAACAATCGGAAGGATCGGGCCATCTATCAATGGTAAGCTTACAAAAGTACGGAAGCAAAGTGCGCAATGTGGAGACAGAGCTATAACAAGAAGTCAAATGGCAACATTACCTCAAAAGACTAACCATCTCACACATGTATCCAAAAGCTATACATCCACCGGTGAAGGCCGACCTTCACCTAAACAGTGGAGCAAAATATACACAATCATATTTAGTTACACATCACTATACCGTTTATCATAATCCCAGAATATACAAGCTCTCAACTCCGCTTAGCTAAGGATAAAACTCTTCAGGCAATTCCTCCTCGTCCTTAGGATTGTTATCCGGGTCCTCCTCTTGCTCTGGATCCCTTGCAATATCAGCTCCTGCAGCTGTGACGTATAGTCGGGGAATGAGCTACAGTCCAAGCTCAACAAGGAATAGCAATGCTAAATCACTTATTTTAAACATTCTCATTCATGAATCTTGATGCTTAAATAAAAGCAATTTAAAGAAATAAACACTTTAGTTATCATATCAAAACATATGCTTTCATAAATGCAAGTAATCATGTTCAAAGTAGTGCATATCGGATCAAGCAAAGCGTATCAAAGGTTGGGAAACATTTCAAGCAAAGCAAATCACAAGAACGTGTAACAGGAATCACAAACGAGGTCAAATGTCCTGCCCCTGAGCTACCTTAACAGGGTCACTTGAACTGAGACCATCAAGCCCTTGAGCTACATTAACAGGGTCACTTGATCAGGGACATAATGGAGGTCAAGATCACACACGCATATAGATCAGATAACAATGATATCATTCAAATATGGGACCTTGAAGCTTTTGGCATCAAATAAGATCACATAACAAGATTATGTGTACTAAAATATGCAAATCATGCGTAAAAATCCAATTTAGAGGCTTCAAAATATGTCAAGATTTATCGTATATCAATTCTAGAAAATATCAAGCATATACTATGTGCATCAACGATAAGAATTCGAGAAAACAAGCAATCAGGCAAGAAGTTATTCCCTACCTCAAAGTCGGAGCATTGCGAGTAAAGTCACACGAATCAAGGTTAATTCCCTCACAACTTTTCCTCGCATTCACCCTAAATCATGCATCGTATATATACTAATGGTTAATGAACCACTCATGGTATTTGCAAGGTCACTCAAGGCTTAAAATGCCACAAAACCAAAGCTCAAAAATAGGGGATACCTCGCTGCGGCGAAGTACAGTGGTCACTGCAGCGAGGTGCATAGGTGCCACATGACTTAAGCTTCTCACTGCGACGAGAAATCCTAGAGCTGCATTAGCCTTATTTTTGAAGGTGGCACTCGCAGCGGCGAGTGCTTCAGATCTAATCTCGTAGCGGCGAGCAGAGCTCGCCATTCTTTGGTTCTTGCTTCTAATTTCGAAAGTTTCCCTTTTTATGCGTAACCTTCGTCCTATAGATGTAATAGGTTCACATAACACATGATTTTGCTAAATTTATATTCCTATCCTATTTTGATTGCATGATTTATGATCCGAAACATCGGGGATCAGAGAATTCAGTCTCTAAGTTCTTCATGTGCCCGATTCTCGATGCTTCGAGGCACGCATCACAAGAACTTGACTAAATAGGTCTTGATTTAGGGAAATCAAGTTCTCCTAGTCTTTACCATTCATGCATGGAAGAGTTTCGAGGAATCAGGCCATAAGATTTTGGCTATGAAGCCATCCACATGTCCGATGCTCGAATTCCATTGCATGGGATTTTATAAATTGCGTGAATTGATCCTAAATCTAGGAAATGAGATTTACGAGATGGAGATCGAATGTTTATCATAATAGATTCTTCGAATGTGAAGTTTTCGAGCTTCGTGGTCGCTTGATTAGTCATGGTTCAAGTGTTTAACCACTCGATTCCTCGATCGTAGGAGCTTAAGGTTCGGAAGATTGCTGTAATGCTCGGGTTCATGTTGACTCCTTGTCGCGCTAGCCGATTCTCGTTGAACGATTTGATGAGATCAGATGGTTTGAAGGGATTTTTGAATGGAGGACAAGGGGAGAGCAAGAGGCTCTCATACTCTTACTCTAAATTCTATCAATCAGACTCCCATGCAAATTATGCGTGGGAGTATCTTTTATGATTAAAGGGTCTAATTCTGTGTGGAGATGGTACACATAGCCCAGTGTATAGGTTTGTAAAAAGGGCTATCACTAATTGGTCTAACACCATGGGTCTGCTTGGTTACTGGGTCTTGACTCCTGGGCTATTAATTAACAGGTTTGTCTCGGGGTTTATATTGCTGGGTCACAATTATTGGGGTGGATTCCCTCGTGGGTCTTGACTCTTGGGTTAGCAACTAATGGGTGTCGATTCATTGTATTGACAAACATCATCTTCATTGTACTGACTCTTAATCTAGATCTGAAATCAAAGCACACCAGGGTGCTCTCAAGGTCAGCGTACACTCGTTTCACAACTTAGTAAATTGGGTCCTACTCCAAAGATACCCAATTCTTATAAGTGAACTGATTAACCTTTTTATTGGGTGTATAACAATCAGATCTTTAGTACTGCTACAAACCCGGTGTACTCTGGTTCTGGAAAAATTGCAGGGTGTTACATCCTCCCTCCCTTAAATAAATTTTCATCCTCAAAAATTGACGACAACAGTAGGGATCTGGAAGACGTTTTTCGAACCGTTTCCTCAAAGCGATGTATATTATGTCGATAAAAGACATCTATGAAGCTGGATCGCGGAAGTTGTTTATTCAGTTTAGTCTACCCTTGAATTTGGAGTTGTTCTCATTGCGACCCTATTGCAAATGACACAATTTCCATTCTCGATGTAACCCTATTAGTGTCACCTGTATTTACAATGTGCAAGCAGTGGTTTATAAAGGAGTCTTATGCTTGGGTATAAATTATCTACCAAATATGACAGAAAGATTACAACATAGCTATGCAGTAATTTTGCAGTAAGTTCTAAGCAGTTCTAAGCTATGCTTGAGTTTAGGGATATTCCCAATGTGACTTGCTCCATGACAAGAGTTTCTACTTAGGATTCATCAATTCTACTTATGTTCACAATGCAAAGTAAAATATATATTGAAAATGTGATGATCATACAACCATATATATCAGGAAGAAACACAATAAACGAACATTCAGTTAATTGCGACTATTGATTACCAAACGCAAGCAGCATGTCAGTGTTCTGAGTGCTCACTAGGCTGCTCCGCTGGTTGCTTTTCACGGCATTTAGCTCCAGCATCAGAGGGACCAACACCTGGACCAGCCGTGTTTCTTGTATACTTTAAGACGAACTCCCGTGCATGAGCGAAAATGGAGTGTGGGCTGTCGGGTACACCTTTTCTATCAGCCAGTTTAGGATTTCGTCGTGGAAATCCAACCTTTGGTGCATCAGATGGTTATTTCGATGAAGGATTTCAAGTTGTCTAACAGTCTGCAGCTGCTGCACTTCCATTTGTTTAGTGAACTCGGCCAAAGTAAGGAGTTCACCATGTTACATCGACGGCTTTTCGGGTTGAGCGGGCATCTGCAGTGCGGATCCTGGGGCGGCTTGGTCAGGGTTCTCTTGTTGTGCACGCCCAACCGTTTATTGTAAATTCCGATTCTGAACACTGAACTGACATCTCTTTAGAATCAAACTCCATTTTTTTTCATAAATTTTCGGACATTATCGGTCCTAGTTTCTTCACCCGCCTGTATCTCCTATGGATCCTCATTCTCATCATCCTCATGCCCTTCAAGTAGTCAAGATATGATGTAGGCGTATGGCGTGGAAGTTAGGGGCTTTGGGATAGTGCTCTACATTTGTTCACTAGCATAAATCATGCCCTCGTAAACAACGCGAGGAGCATTGAGCCATCGGGCCTCATGCACGGCAAATAGGGCCTGGAGTAAGGTATCCCATCTTTCTCTTTCATGCTGTAGGGGATACAAGTTACTCCAAAATACGATAGACAAAAACCACATATGGTCGGGTAATTGGGTCTGAGTTATGGACTGATTGGATGCTTGAAGACCACTGGTCATCCTAGCAATAATCTAGTGAAATTTCGGCTCTTTGGGGCGGGGTGCTTTCAACCCTTGGCTATTGTTATACTTCGGCTGACAACTCATGGCAGCTGCTATATCATAGAGACCGATGTGAAATGTTCACCCATTGATCTCATTGGTGTTGGTACACACTTTTTCTGGGTTCCTTTCGGTCCTCGGAATTAGTGGCCCAATTCAGTCCCAAGTGGACTCCGACGATGGGTGGTGGAGTGATTAATTAGAAAATAATAAGTGCTAAAATTAAAGAAGTAAAGTCATGACAAAAATACCTAGTTCATTGTGATCGCCAGCTGCAGATATTTATCGACGCTGTAACACCTCACTGATCACGCTTATGAGAATGTCAGAGTTCCTTCTTTACTGAATTATTGGCCTGCCAACGTCAGCAGCATTGGGTCACTTGGATGTCTAGATAACCTATTATCCTTTTGTTGCGTTGATTAATTAAGTTAAGTTTTCTGATTCTACTGGTAGTCTAATTATGCGTAGGATTCCTAGTACTATCCTAACTCTAACTATTCTTTTGGTCTTTTGCTTTTAGTTTGAGTAACTCTCTTAATTATATTTGACTAATTTGAATTTCCTAATTCTGTTATGAGTCTAGTTATTTTTGATGTCTTACTTCTACTAGGATCCAATTACATTAAGTGTTCTAATTCTATTAGGTGTTTAATTAATTTCAAGTATCCTAATTCTATTAGGAGTCTAGTTAATTGTGAGATGCCTACTACTACTCTAACTTTAGTTATTTTTGGTCTTTTTACTATTAATCCTATTCTAATTAACTCTCCTAGTTCTACTAGAAGTCTAATTGATATCTTAATCTAATTGAGTCTCCTAATCCTACTAGGAGTCTAATTACTTTAAGTGTCCTAATCTTATTAGAAATCTAATCAATTGTGTCTCCTAATACTACTAGGAGTGCAAATATGTTAATTCTATGGAGACTAACTAGGAATATACTAATTCTTTATAAAAACTCTAAAAAATATATACTAATCTTACTGAAAATCTAAAAAAAAAGGGTTTTGGCCCACTATGCTAAGGAGGATCGACCCCGTTCCCGGGTACCCTCTGTAGGCTCCCTTGGGCAAATTAGGTGACTAAGATTAAAGTAAACTGAATTTGAATAATAAGACGATATTTTTGGATTGAAAAGGCAATAATTTTTTGATTATAATTATGGATTAATAAATCGAGATTTAAAATCTAGAACTATAAGGAATCGGTAAATTAGGACTAGAATCTAAAATTTAAAGACTGAAATTAGGACCGAAATCAGAAAATCAGACCGTATGATTAAGGACTAGTTCTAGGGACTAAGAACTAGGCCCAGAGATTAATGATAGGACTGAAACTTGAGATATAGGGGTAGAAGTAGAATTTAAAGTAACACGAATTTTAATGATCGGATCAAAAGCTGGTTCCAGAAACTAATAACTGGAGCCAGGTATTGAAATTACAGATTAAAAAGAGGTGTATTGCCTAAGACTGAAAATTAAAACTAATAGTTAAAATTTGAGATCTAAGAACTGAAAATTAAAAAAACAAGAAGGAAAATTATACCAAAGGCCGGGGCTGCAGAGAGGAATCTCGAAATCCTAAGCTTGAAGGCAAGGAACTCGAAACTTGAATCTCGAAGTCATTGTTGTTATTTTTTGGGTCGAGGTAAGGAGGTCTATTTATAAGTATTTTACTAATTACGCGCCCTGTGGGGTGTGTGCAATTAGTCGGTCAACTTCCATTACGCGCCCTATCCGGGGTGCTTAATTGAGTTGTGTGCCCTATATCAGGCGCTTAACCACTTTGAGTCGGTGACCGACTCAGTGAGTGACTGGCTAACTGGCTCAACCGGGGTGTCCCAGTCCTAGTCTGATTAGAGTAATTGCGTGCCCAATTTGGAACGCACAATCTGATTGAACACCATACTAAGTGCATTTAATCATGGAGTTTTGGCGGTCTTAGGAGTTAGAAACTAGGTTCGAAATGAACCAATTATGTGTTGGTGACCGAGTGCATAATCTGATTACGCGTGCTAGTTAGGGCGCGCAATCGAGTCTCAAGGCGGCCAAAGGGAGGGGAAGTTTGGTCTGATGAGGACCGATTGTGTGCTGGTGGTGTGGTGCTCAATCGAATTGTGTGCATGGTTCTGTGTGTGTAATTCGGGATTGTCCCGGGTCTGGGTCGGGTCCGAGGCACAAGGCTATTATTTAGTCTATGTTTCAGCTATATACTATTGTTTCAGTATATGGTCCCTACCTTTAGGGTTGTGGGATCTGAACTACAGAGCTATTGTCTTAGCCTGTGTTCAGCCATATACTAATTTTTCAGTATATGGTCCCTACCTTTATGGGATCTGAGTCACAAAGCTATTATTTCAGCTCGTGTTCAGCCATATACTATTGTTTCATTATATGGTCCACTCGTTAGGGTTATGGGATCTGAGCCACAGAGCTATTATTTCAGCCTGTGCCCAGCCATATACTATTGTTTCAGTATATGGTCCCCGCGTTAGGGTTTCGAAACCCTCAGAGAAGGTAAGTCTTTTTTGAAGAGTCACAGTCGAGGTCAAAGGTTGATCGAACAAACTTATATACTCCGAGAGGGCAAAATTGGGGTGTCTATAGATGCCCCTCTTCGACGCGCTCTTGCGAAGTAAGAGCACGTTGAAGAAGTAGACACCCCTCTCCTGAGGGTGCCTTCTCATTCTTCTTGGGAAGTCACAAATGTGGATTGGAGATGCTGACATGACATGCTTGGCTTTCTTATCTATCAGCACAAGCTAAAATGGAGCATTCGGGGGCCTAGTGGTAGCTGTCGAAAGGCATATTTCTGGCCGTGGATGCGGGAGGGCATCCCGCCTCGTATCCAGACATGCTGTGAATAGCAGTCAACGAGGGAAGTCAGTGTATCCTAATCTGCGGGTGCAAGGGGCATCCCGTCGCATGGCGTGACCTGCTACGAGTGATAGTCAAACAGAAAGGAGAATCATCAGATCCTAATCTATGAGTGCAAGGGGCATCCCGCTGCATGTCGTGACCTATTGCAAGGGGTAGTCAAACAGAGGGAAATGACGTAGTTGAGGTACTGGGGGACGTCATACGAATGTCCATAGACAAGGTCTAGAGATCGATAATAAAATAAAATATCATATAATGGCGAAGGCTTTCGCAAATTATGTCAGACCGGGCGCATCATTGCTCACATCAATGGAGTGTTAGGTGTCCCTTTTCTAGTGGACATTTGGGATTTCTCAAAGTTGAATATATTCATTATTCGGTTTCCTAGGAGAATGAATAGATCAAGGCAATAAGTGATTTTCAACTGATAGGAGTCTATGTATTTGTTTTTATTTATTTGTTAATCTTTTTAGAAATATTTATTTATTATTTTTACTTTTTTTGAAAGTTTGAGAATTTAACTTAAGATCAATTTCGGTGGTAAAACTACAAAAAATGCGGCTTCCAAGATGTCGCTGAGCAGATCCACTGGTACGGGATTTGTGAACCCGACCGTTTGTGTGGTTGTCAAGATGTCACTTGGTATGCCAGATGCTTCGTCTAGCCTTCTCGACGAATATTGATGATGGTTGCTTATGAGAGGACTATAGTGATTCGTGAGTCGAGAGAGATATATTTTGAAGACATTTGACTTAATCATAGCTAACTATATTTTATAAGGAATATCGAGTAATTAAAAAGGGAGTGATACTCACCTGATCTGGGCGGAAGGCCCTTGCATTGCATGCAATGGGATTCGATCGGCTATCGTAGTGATGTCGCAATGGGACATTAGAGGGTTCCCTCTCTGTTCTTCACTTTTGCTGCAAAGGGACTTGACAGTCATCAACGTGAGGAAGGGTCTTGGGAAGATGAAATTTTTCGTGAGACGTGGTGGTTCTCCCCTTATGATCGTGTGGTGAGGTAGTCTTGCTAGTTGTAGGCGCGGTGGGACCTAGGGGGGCTCTAGTGAGATGTCCGTGTTGAGACGGGATGTGGCAGGATGTCAGAGAGATTTATCCGTCCTTATGTTTCTGATGTAATGGAGTCTAGTGACTTTTGCGTGGTGAAGCATTCGGGGATTAGGCTCCTTGCTTACATGATGGGACATGATCGAGCCCTCCCTCAGGGTGGTTATGTAATGGGGCTCCAGGGATTAGGCTCCCTGCTTATGCGATGGGACATGGTTGAGCCTTCCCTTCCTGATTGTGTATCGTGACGGGGTATGTCCGAGTGTTTTGGGAAATAGGGTCGCAAGAGAACGGGTTTGCAAGATGCTTGGGTTATGGTGGTGTTACGATGGGACATGCGCGATGTCGTCGATTCCTTAGTTGTTTCAATTTCGTGATAAGACAACGATGGTGTTTCTTTCTTGGTAGATCTTGGGTTATATGAGATCACGTTGTGGTTGTATCACGATGGGACATATTTATTAGTGTGCAGTGAAGGGTTGGTCTAGTGACTCCTTGACTGTCGTGATGGGGTAATAATGAGGCTTTGGGATTGTGATGGGACTTGCCTTCGGTCTTAGTGATGTGGTAAGATTTATCGTTGCTATAGGGTATGGTTGATTTATGCTGATATGTCTGGTTGCGATGGGACATGAAGATGATCAACGTCTCTCTCTTTCTCTCTATTTTTTTGAATAGCTTGGGAGGTAACACAATGGGACGGAAGAGAAGGAGGGATTCTGATCGTAATGGGACGTGCAAGTTATCAAAGGGGATAATTTGGCTGCGATGGGGCTTTTGGGATAATATACTCATCTCTGGTTGGTCAGTGATGGGTTAAGGGGATTAGGTGTATGTCATATTGCGACGGGGTGTGTTTATTTTGTTGGTGGTGTATGCTGTAGTTGAGGATTACATGCCTCATTCAAGGCATTGAATCGATTTGCGCATCCGTTTGGGGCTAAAGAAGTCAATTAAGCATTTGGGTTCATGCACATATTGTATTCGCGCGCATCTAGAATTGTGCATGATCGAAAGGTCGCCGGGTTGGTAAATTGGCTTGTGTTCAGGCATCGATCTGGATTTCGCGCGTGGGTACTAGCGTATAATCCAATTATGCGGCTAGGTGTTAGCGTGTAATTGGAGCGTCGACGAGTCACTGTGCGGGTGACCCTTCAGATTCCACGTGTTTTCTAATGCGGGTAATGTGATTAAGCATCCTGTATTGGGGGTGTGACTGGAGCGTCGTGCTGATGGTGCGGGCGAATGTTTTAATATGTGCTTGCGTAGTGCGCGTGACTTGGTTTCCACGCAGACTGCTTGGCGCATGACCTAATTGAGTGTCGGGATCCGGGCGTGTGATTGAGTCCATACTCTATATAAGCAAAGGGGTTTTCATTTTCTTTCTATCCTTCAATTTAGTCTCAATTTTTTTTACCTTCTCTGATTTCTTTGCACTTGGGTATCCGTATTTCTGTGATATTGTGCGATCAAATCATCCGTTCTTCAACCTAAGGTGGTGCTTGAGGATGGCATAACTCTGAGGATGGGCGGTATTGGGAAAGAGAAGGTTAGACTTCACATCGATCCCTATTAGGGAGCAGTGAAGGCAGAGGTGAGGAGGCGGCAGCGGAGGAGGTGAAGATGGCGGAAGAGGAGGTGTTACAAGCAGACATGTGTCTGATTTTGGATTGAATCAAGTGGAGGGTGCTCATAAATGTGGCACTTGTCATCATGTGGTGAAAGGGGTATAAATAGGGTCTGGGGTCTAGTTTTTTATTTTGCATCTCAATGAAGATTAAGAGGTTTAGGGGCATTTTTTTCATTTTTCTTTTAGTTTGTTCTTGTTTTTGTTAATGTCTTTTCTTCCTATTTACTTTTTATCCCAGGTACTGGACTCTAAGGATATTGTAATTGTTTTTTTTTAGGAATGGATGGAATTGGGAATGCAGGGTAGCAGGCAAATTACTACCATGCTAAGGGAAGAGATGAAAGAGAAGAAGGCGGTGGGAAGAAAACCAAGGGAAAGTGCTGGGTCAGAGTTCTCGTGACTGACACCAATTGCTCCTTGGTAGGCTCTGTGGATTGACTTTTTGTTAGCCCTCCCTGTGCTTTCTCGGGTAGACTTCCATATGTGGATCCCGTAGATCCTAGGTGGCTTTCCATGAGCCACTCTTTCTTTCCTGCCGGCTCAGGAGGGGAAGATGGAATTCTTGTTGGAATTCATTCAAGGTGTGCTTCTTCTCCAGGCCTTTCCAAAATATCTTATTTCTCGAATAAATTCGGATTCGGGCATGGCCTGAAGGTGCTGATTTTGGATTGGTTATTTTTGACTGTGTATTCAAAGGGTATGCCCTTGATGTATTTTGTAATGGTTTTATTTATTTATGGAGTGACAATTTTGGTGAATCTTTGGTTTGGTTTGCAGCTTATTTTGTTTACTTGAGCGCGATTTCATTTATTTGGGTTTAGTTTTGTTTGGTCTAAGCAAGTAACTCGCTTTGGGGATGTTGGGGGGCATTTTTTTAGTTTTCAGAGTGTATGTTTTCTAAGTTTGAAGTGTTTTTTAGATTTGTCTTAGCAAGGGTGTAGTTTGGGGTCATTAACCAGTGTTTAAAATGCCCTTATTTTAGCCTTTAAATCTGCTGTTCTGGTATTCATTTGTGTTTTACCTGGGGAATTACACGCTTAACACCGGGAGCATAACTAAATTGAGCGTCGGCATAGCCGCGTGCGTTTGTGGGGTTTAGAGAATCATTATGCATCGGTAAGATGTTGTGTAATCAAATTACACGTGGGTTCCAGGACGCGGGATTGGGGCGGCACCTGGTTACTGTTCGGGTGACCTTTGGGATTTACGTGCTGTGATTTTGGTGTATGATATGATTACGCATTTGGTTTGTTGCATGCAACTGGGGTGTTGGGCTATTTTGAGTGGGAAACGATTTGTTTATGCGCTCAAAGAAGGGCGTGTAATGGGTATTAAGCGAGAATCTCTTGGTGCGCAATTTCATTACGCGCCGTAAGTGAGGTGTGTGATTTAACCGCGCTCTATATATACTTGGAAAGTGTTCATTCTTCTCGTGCTATCCATTTTTTTCTTCGATTATCTGTTTCCTTGTCTTCTTGTGCTCTAATTTTTGTGTTGTTGTGATATCTTGCGATTCGTTCATCTATTTTCGACACTGTTTCTTGCGTTCTTTCCAATTTCTTGAAATTTTCTTCTAGGATGGAGTTTGAGGGTAGTGGTTGACCCGACTTCACCACCTTCGAGTTGTAGGGGTTGATGATGGGGGAGATAGGTGAGACTTTCGCGGGCAGGCGCTGGTGCCTCAGGGGGGAGGTATCTGAGGGTGAGGGTGCTGATGATCAGGGCCCTGAGGATCAGGATAGGGGGTGCATCCCATTGGAGGAGTTTTTTACGTGAGACCAGGTAGGTACCTGCGAGCAAGAGTCCCTTTTACTTCTTAGGTATTTAGGTTATAATGTAGGCTTCCTAGGATCTGGAAACCCTTTTTACATCGAACTTGTACTTGTTGTTGGTTGTGTACATCCATGCATAATGACTGTACCTAGTTCTAGGGCATGTCTAAGTTGTTGTTTTGTAGCGCTTTCATCGTATTTTGCATAAATTATCATGGTGGTTTGCCTTTCATTGCTTAGTGTAGTTGTGGGTGCTAGTCTTATGTCATTTCTTCCTTTTGTCTATGCTGTTATCATTCGTTAGGAGCCTCCGTAGTTGGCTATCAGCTCAGCATGGTCTGAGTTTCATACGTGGTATCATGCCCTACCTGAGTTCCAGCAGGCACGGCTGACTTCTTTTAGTTTTGAGCTGATCCTAAAGTTGGAGCCCTTTCAGGTTGATCGCGGTCTGATCGTTGCGATCTTGGAGAGGTGGAGGGAGGAGAAGCAAGCGTTGCTCTTCCCTATTGGGATGATGCTGCTGACCCTGGAGGATTGGGTCCGCATCACTGGGCTCCGATTCAAGGGTGAGCCGATTACAAGGCAGATGGTTGGAGATTATCTCAGGGTGTACGAGGAGATTCTCGGGGTCGCCTATCGGTCGAGTGGCTCGGGGCAGGGGATGGTCGGAGTCACATGGTTTTTTGACACTTTTGTCAGTGGGTTCGTCCCTTCGAGGTGTCATTCAAAGCAGAGGGTGCTATTCGAGGCACGCTGCATGGAGATGGCACGACGGGAGCCCGTGGTTGAGCCGGGGTTAGCGGCGGATCAAGTGCTCTGGGCCTTTTTGATGCACTTCTTCAATGCGGTGCTCTTTTCTTCATCTACTCGGGGGTGTGTTATCGGGTTATTTTTTAGACTTCTTGGGGATTTGGACCGAGTCTCTACTTATGCTGGGGTGTGGCCGCATTGGCGCATATCTAGGAGCAGCTTTATCATCAGGGGCGAGGTGTCGCGATGATCGGAGGTTTCCTTCCTTTTCTTTAGGTAGGTTTCAGTTAATCGTTGGTGTTATGGTATCTTTGTTGTCTAGTTTTTCATTGTAGTGATGTTTTTCTGTTATTGGGCATTTCTTGTGTTCTAGTTTTAGGCATACGATCATTTTGCCTTCCTTCGCCCGCGTGTTCCGACGGAGGTTACATTCACGTTCTCGCAGATGCATGGGTGGAGGATAGGATTAGGGCTTCGACATTGGTCTTTGGATCTTCAGACTGCGCGTGGTCTTTTCGAGGACATGCATGAGGGGCAGGTATATATCATCGTGTACACATTTTTATTTCATGCTTTGGGTTTTAGGCTCTAAGACTTTACTAATGGGTTGGGTTGCTTGTTGGTTGTAGGTGATTTGGAGGTCGTACGCGACCGAGGAGGACACCGCTGTGCCAGTGATACGATTTGGTCAACCTTTCTTTGACGTGGACATCTTGGTCCATTGCTTTGAGAAGGTGGTGAGGATCCACCTATCCCGAGTGACACGCCAGTTGGGACTTCCACAGGGAGTCCCTCCGAAGATTCGCCATAGGGTGGTGAAGAGGATGACCGGTCCCCCTTGTAGGGACTTTGAGAAACGGATGGCGATTCAGATGGCTGATTTTAGAGCAAGAGGTGGATGCCTGAGAGTTTGCAAGATGGTTTGGGGCATTGGGCAGTGGGCGCCTCGTCACACATCCCTTCCACGGGAGCGGCTCTTCGGCAGTCGGTGGACCTGAGTTGGCGTTGGCATTGAGGGGAGATTGCCCGCACTAGAGCAGGGCCATCTTACGGTGGGTGTCCGCGGAGCGTTAGATGCCCTTCATAGGGCGATGGAGAAGACGGGGTGCGCTCGTTGTCTTGATGAGGAGATGTTGCGTTCCCTAGCTACCTCGGTCGCTCAGGCTAGGGTGGCAGAGGATGAGCTGAGGGTTCAGCTAGCGGAGACTCGTCGACTCCTGGTGAGTTAGCTCACTTAGCTAGTTGTTTGTACTATGTTGATTCAATTTTTGGTTGCTTTAACGTGGTTGTTTGGTTTCACTTTCTTTTGTAAGTCCGAGAGGGAGGTTGAGGTTGCCTGTCATGCGGTGATGGTTGAGCTGTTATGTGGTCAGCAGCAGGTTGGCCGGGAGGTAGAGGCTAGTCTATGATCTGAGATTGATCAATTGGTAAGTGTCTACCTTGCTTTATTGGTTGTTGGTATTTTATTGATTCTTATTAGGTCTAGTGCGTTTGTTAATGTTTGCAGAGGGTGGAGCTTTCTGTCACAGGGGCTTCTGCTCACGCATTCGATCCGTCTTCAGCTGCTTCTTCCATTCGGGAGGGTCCGACAATGGCTCAGCTTTGGGCCGAGCTAGAGGACTGGATGAGTTCCTTTAATCTCCTGAATTGTCTGACTTTTTATGGTTTTAGTAATTTGTTGGTGTCAAGTGTTATGTTTTGCTTTGCTCGATAGTTTACTAATACCGTGTGTTATTTCAGTGCCAGGTCGCTGAGGACCTTCAGATGAGGGAGGCGACTACTGCTTCTCTACGCCCCGAGAGTTAGGTATAGTTTTTTGGTTTGGTTTGGTGTAATTCAATTCAGGTTATTTCACTTATTTTATTCTGACACATCTTAGATTCGTTTGTTTGGCTTTCATGCAGGTCGTACTGAACTCTGCTCCTAAGGCTCCCCCTCAGGGGTCCGCTCTTGCTCCTTCTCAGGTGTGTCTTAGTTAGCGTATTCATTATCTATTTGTGATTGCTCATTAGGGGTTTGGTCATCTGATGTGTTTATTGTTCTGCATTACAGCCGTCCACATTCGTTGTCCCTTCAGTGCCACTGGATGATCCGATGACTGCCATGACTATCGAGCGTCTCCTTGGGGAGAGGGTGGATTTGGTATACTTCTCTCTCTTCAACTTTTCCTTCTTTTACGGATGTATTAGTCTTCTGACTTGGTGTGGACGTGCAGGTTTGGCAGCTTGAGGAGTCATGTCTAGACATAGCACGAGCACGTGCTACTTCAGAGGCGAGGCAGATCCTTGGTGACGCGCATAGCCGTGAGGACTTGCTGGTAAACCTGATCGTTGCGCAGGGGACTCAGATCGAGACATTGGAGGCGATGCGTCAGACGACATGGGCGAAGATGCAGGCGACCATAGATAGACCGTAGTACCATCTAATGAGGAATGAGGGGGTGCGCCGGATGGTTGGTCAGCCTCGTCGTACGACACGTGATCGTGTCAGAGATTATATCCGTGAGGACTCTGTTATTCAGGAGTTTCTTACTGGGTATCCTCCTCGTTCTTTGTTGAGGGGGTCTGCTAGTCAGGTGACTGAGGGGGGTTCAGTTGCAGGGCCTCCTCATTTTCAGGATTGTCCACCGACTCCGGGTACTGGGCTCGCGCTTTCGGAGGATCAGACTCCCATTCTTCGAGCCGATGATGCTGGGGATAGTGGTGAGCAACCATCCCAGAGGCAGCGCAAGGAGTAGAGGTGTATGTGTATTTTTGTGCTCATTGTCCGTGTTCATTGTATATATAGGGGGTGTGCCTCCGGTGATGGGTGTAAAAAGAAAATTTTGATGTATATATATTTAGTTCAGATGTACCTGATTCGGCTGTTCCTTTTGTGCTACCTCTTTTACTTTATCTATTTGTCCTTGGCACCGTCAGCTATCATTGAGGCATGGAGGCTGCTTAAATCATCTTGGCGATATCTGAAGGTTGCTTTGTCTCTAAACATGAGGAGTAGAGTTGTTTGTAATTTTATTTTTCCCCTTGCTGGTTGTTAAGGGGGGAGGTATCTCTGACCGGGGCCTGATAGCGAAAGATGTAAATTTTGTCTGTTTCTTTTTTTTTTCTTTTTTTTTTTTTTTTTCTTTCTTTTTACTATTACTATTACAAAGGGAAAGGAAACTAATGTAACAGGGAAAGCAAATAACTGAAAGAGAAAAAAGTGCCCTAGTGTAGGAGCGTAGCATATTTGGCAACATAGTATCGCCGGTAGCATCCCTTAGAGGATAACTTCAGTATTCGGCATCTTCTTTACGGGCAAGGAGGAGCCTTTAAAGTGATTCTAAAAAAATGCCCCAGTGTCAAGGTGCAATGGAGCTTTTCTAAATTTTTGATGAATACTGTCATCGAATCGGGGGGGTTGTCTTGGTTATAGTAGCTGTATATCAAGGGTCTACCTTTGGTAGTGATCATCCTATCCCGTGGTCATTATTCTGGAGTAGTGTGGTGGGTATAGTAGGTGATTGCAACAGTCGTCATTCATTAGTTTTCGATTTCATTTCTAGAGATATCCGAGAAACTTTGAATTTAGTTTTAAAAAAAAAATGGAAGAGGGGTAAGGCTCAATAATGCGGGGGAATAGTTTATATCTAACGCTTTCTAAAAGAGGTGAGTAACAGTCTTTTTCTCAGAGTGGGTATGGGGTTCCATGATTGAGCTATTAGTCATGTTTCGGTACCATTAAGGTCTCACATTCTATGGTTAGCAAGGGTTTATCCTCCTCCTGCCACCATACGACGACATCTAGTAGTATGGGACACCAGGGATGCTGTCACAATTTACTTATACATTTCTAGTAGAGTTACTAGAGATGTCCTCATGGCCTGCTTATGCTTCCCTGAGCTCATTGACTGGTTCATTCGTCGTATTGCTCTCACTCGATTTCTTTATTTTTTTGCATATATATTTTTTGAAAGCAACCTGCTAATGCAAGAATGGTAAGTTTTTATTAAACCTAGCATCTTCATATTTTTTGTACTCTAACTTCTCCTCCAATGGTGAGAAAGGGGAATGAGAATCGGGTGTTACTTATGCTTTTGAAAGAGGTCAGGTATGTCACTAGTCCTTTGATCATGTTGCTCGAATAAGAAGGTGGGCAATAAATCAGAAGTCTTAAGGATATTTCGATAATTGAAGATGAACGACCAATGAATGGGTCATGAAAACTACAGGGGTGGTAGCTATAAGTATTTGGCTATGGGATGTAATGATCACAAAGTTTAGGAGTAGTATTTTCTGAGGTACATGGCGCTCCCAGGGCTGGGGAGTTCTTCCCTATCCTGTTTCACCAACTTGTATGCATTCCCAAGGTATGTGGCTGCTGTAACATATTGGCCCTCCCAGTTCGGATTCAATTTTCCTTTTGGATGGGCGTGGTTGAAGGGCATGATTTTCTTTAAGACTAATTCTCCAATATCAAAAGTTCGCTCAAAGACTCTCTTATAGTAAGCCCTGGCCACTCTCCTTTGATATACCTGAGCATGGTCAATTGCCCTTAGATGCATCTCATCAGGTTGCTCTAGCTCGTCGAGCAAAGCAACTCTCCTTTCATCCAACGATAGCTGATCATCAAGTTGAAGTTGTAAGGATGGTATCTGTATCTCAGAGGGTAGGACTGTCTCCATCCTGTAGGTAAGGAGGTAAGGAGTTTGGTTAGTGGCCGTGTGAATAGAGGTCCTATAGGCCCAAACTACCTCAGATAATCTTTCAGGCCAGTCGGCTCCGATGCTTGTCTCCACTGTGCATTTTAAAATTCAAAGAAGAGTTTTATTCATGGCTTCTGCTTTTCCATTCCCTTGAGGGTAGAACGGGGATGAGTGGTGTAGATCGATGACAAACTTCTTGCACAGTTTCTTTATCTTTTCTGCAATGAATTATGGTCTGTTGTTGGTGACAAAGATCCTGGGTACTCCATACCGGGTGATAATATTCTAAATGATAAACTTTATGAGTTGAAGTAGTGATTCTGACATATGATTCGGATTCTACCCATTTGGTGTAGTACTCGATTGCTGTGAGGATAAACACATGCTTGTGAATGTTCCCAACTGTGTCCGTGAAAGGGCCAATGCTATCGAAAGCCCACATTGAGAATGACCATGGCGAGGTTATAGGGTTAAATGCAACTGATGGAGCTTTGATTAGCGTGGCGTGTTCTTAGCATTGTTTGCGGCACTGGACATAAAGGTGGCAATCTCTTATCATTGTTGGCCAAAAGTAGCCTTATCGTACAATTTTATCTGTGAGTTTTTGTCTACCAGTGTGGGCGCCGCAGGCACTAGCGTGTGCTTCTCTGATGATGTATTGTCCTTTGGTTGTCGTAACACATCGTAGCAGTACTCCTTTGGTGAAGGCTTCCTTGTATAGTATCTCGCCTAAAATACAAAATCTGGTGCATCGATTTCTTATAGCCTTCCGTTCAATCTTTGTGGCATATGGAGAGACATGTTGATGTTTCAGAAAATTCCATTTGTCGAAGTACCATGGTTGTCCATCGTCGGTGGGTAACTTCTCGAATTTGAAGGGTGCAACATTGGTTTCTGTTTTGGCAGGGTCTTCTGACATGATTACTTTGTTTTATTTTTGTGTCCCGAGGAGGACTGGTAGCTCCTGCTTAACTGTCCATGCTACCTCGTGCACGGGTACCGTTAGGTTTTCGATGAAAAAGGATTTTGTGCTTTGTTTGATTGGTATCTGAATGACTGAGGCTAATGTGGTGAGGAAATCCGCGAGCTCATTTTCTAGTCTAGGGATGTGTGTGAAATAAATTTTCTCGAACTTTTTTATCAGGTATTGAGCTGTTTCCAGGTACGCCATTAGTCTTCTTTCTTTGGCTTTCCATTCCCTGATTACTTGTGATATTATGAGCTTGGAGTCGTCGATGGTTTTTAACTGCTTGATGCCCAATTGCAACGCTACTCATAGTCCTGCTATGAATGCTTCATACTCTGAGATATTATTAGTGACAGGGAATTCTAGTTGAAAAGCTTTAGGTATGACAACTCCTTTTGGGCTTAGCAGAACTATTCTGATGCCTTTCCCTTTATGGTTGAGAGTACCGTTGAAGTAGAGTGTCCATGAGGTCTTGTCAGGCTCTTCGTGGTGAATCGTGAGTAGGTCTTCATCGGGGAAATCTGTGTGTACGGGCTTGCTGCTTGGGAGGGGGAGATCTATGAGGTAATCGATAATTGCATTTCCTTTGTTTGATTTCTACGTAACATAGGTGATGTCAAATTCTTGCAGTAGCATATGCCAGCGAGTGATTTTTTCGAATGTGGCCGGCTTTCTGAATATGTACTTCAGTGGGTCCATGTGTGCTAACACCAATATCCTATGTGCTATGAAGTAATGTCATAGTTTCATTGAGGCCCATACCAGTGCGAGGCATGTCTTCTCCATTGGAGTGTATTTTCGTTCGTATTTGACTATTGTCTTGCTGAGGTAGTAAATGGCCTTCTCTTTCTTGTTGTTTTCTTTATATTGTCCTAAGATTTCCCCCATCACTTTCTCATTGGCCGACATGTAAAGGATCAGGGGTCTTTTGGGAATTGGCAGTGATTGTATCGGCAGATTGAGGAGGTATGTCTTGATGCTGTCGAAGGCTTGCTGACACTGGTCATCCCACTTGTATTAAGCTCCTCCTTTGAGTAGTTTTAGAAAGGGTCGCATCTGTCTGAGTGCTGGGAGATAAATCTTCTAATAAATTGTAATCTTTCTATCAGGCCTTGTAATTCTTTGATGTTGTTGGGAGGTGGCATCTCAAGGATGGCTCTAACTTTTACATGGTCGACTTCGATTCCTCGTTTGCTAACTATAAAGTGGAGTAGTTTTCTGAAAGTGACTCCGAACACACATTTCTTTGGGTTTATCTTCAGTTGATATTGCTTGGATCATTGTAGCACGAGTCGGAGTGCTTCAGCATGTCCTACCCATATTTGGGACTTCACTAATATGTCATTGACGTAGACTTCTATATATTTGTGCATCATATCATGAAAGATAGCCATCATGGCTCGTTGATAGGTGGCTCCTGTGTTCTTGAGGCTGAAAGGCATGACGACGTACCAATAAGTTTCCCATGGCGTGGTGAAAGAAGTCTTCTCTTGATCGGTCTCTGCTAATCTAATCTGATTATATCCAGAGAAGCCATCCATAAAGATAGCATCTCATGTCCGACGGTGGTATTGACTAGAGTGTCAATGTGGCCTGGTTGAGGTTTCTAAAGTCGATGCATACCCAGACTCTGCCATCTTTCTTGGCGATAGGTACTATGTTGGCGACCCAAATGAATTTTGCTTGTGTAATTTGTCAACTTCCTCTTTTACTTGAAGTGCTACTTGTGGGTGCATCCTTCTGAGTTTCTGCTTAACAGGTTTCGCATCGGGTTCTAGGACAAGACGATGTTCTACTAGGCTTGGGTCCAGACCAGGCATATCTTCATAGGACCACGCAAAAGTGCTGAGGTGGTCTTATAGGACTTGGATAATCTGTTGTCATTCCTTGGGGTTGAGTGTTGCACTGATTAGCAGCTTCTTGGGTTTCTCCTCGGTGCTGAAGTTAATTTCTTCAGTGGGTTCTACAGCGGCATGGGTTTGCTCGTCGAAGCACTTGATGACCCGTTGGAAGTCCTGTGTTTCCTCAGTGGCTGATGCTCCTTCATCATCTGTGAGTTCATAGATTGCAAAATGGCTAACTGGGGAGTTAGTTTTGTGAGAGGTAACCCTTCATCGGGGCAACGAATGACCACAATGTTCTTCGTCAGGTGTAAATTAAGGCTATTGATTCTCCTTTCGTATTCATGGAGTATCTCGTCGGGTATGATTACCAGCTTATCGCTTCATCGGGACGTTTGGCCGCTTCGTGAGGAAGAGGTAGTAGGGTTGCTCCGGTCGGAGTTGGAGTGAGGCTCTATAGGGGTGATTCTGTATATCTGCTATTACTCCCTTATCGGTGCGATCGATGCTGTAGTCTTAGGGGAAGCGTCCCTTGGTGGGTTATTGGATGGTCTTGGAATGAAAGGTTCCCTCTCTTTTATGAAATTTTCTATATTTTTAGGCTTTTGTATTTTTAGATATTTATGGTCTTTTAGATTTTCTATTTTTTTTATTTTTGATAATAAATATGGTACAGGATCGGTTGCCCGAAAAGGAACTGATAAAGTTATTTTCTCTAGTTGACGGGGCGAGACGGCTGCTGGAGCCGTTCGTGCGATTCTTCTGATAATGCAGACTCATTCTGAGTTTGGCATTTTTTTGTAGTCCTCGTCGGGCACAATCCTTTGGATGAGCGACGCTAGCGGTGGTGTTGCTGATATCCTTGCTTCTTCTAGCATGTTCACCGCTTCTTCTTTGAAAAGCTTTGGAGATCATAATCGGCTAGGTTTTCATCCTCTGAGCTAGAGAGAAGTTTTCCTTCCTGTCGGGGCTCATTTTCTTGATGCTCGCCGGGGCTGGAGAATTCTCTTCCCTGGACTTCATAGTACACTAGGACGAGTGGGCATGCACGGCAGGGGGGCTGGTATAGGTAAGAGATGCAAGGAGACTCCCAAGGGCATTCCCATCCTTCTGGATTGGGGTCAGAACTGGCAATATGTTTGTCTTCATGGTCTGATAGTGCCTCAAGGCCTTGGTTAATTTGTTATGCTAACTCGAGCACGGGGAGATCTATCCAATAATCTTCGTCATCGCTCAGTGGCAGTTGCCATTCTTCCTCTAGGGATTTCCAAAATATCTAAAGTTGCGGTTTGTCCGGAGACTGGAAAGTATCTAGTTCGAGTTCCACCTCGAACTCTATGAGGATGACGTGAGTTTTTTCTTTTATAGTTGTTCGTCGAATATCTCGTAGGATACCCCTTTCGCACAGCATTAGGACGGATACACACAAGTTACAATATGATGTCTCTGGGTAAGGACAATGGTGTGGGCACGGCCAATGATGAAGTATGGGTCAGTAGTTGAATTCGTTATTAGATCCTAAATCTTCATTCTGGGATTAGTTAAATTCCTTAAGCAATTTCAAGCGTTCTGCTCTCCGGTGATCTTCTAATTCAATGTCAGTAAGGTTCCTGTAGTGGTCTTTTTCTTCGCTCAACATCGAGAGCCAGTCCTCTTCCGTGGATAGATGAGACTGGGGCAATTGGGGAGTTTGGGCGGCATACGATTCTGGTTCTCCCTCATTCTCTAGTGCTGCGATGTGGAAATCTTCCTCGTCGGTTGACCCTGAGTCTTCTATGTGTGGCCTAAGCTCTAGATATTCTTCCATTCTTTCTTCCGTAGATTGCTCAGTATCGAACAGGGGTTCAACTCCTTTGAGTGGTTTGTCAACATTGTCATTTAGGTTTGTCAGATCCGCGAATACCCTAGCCATTTGCTTAATCTCGGCTTCCTATGATTTGGTAAGGGGTATTTCTCTCCGTTTCTATATGCCAACTTTTTCAGTAGTCCCGTAGACGAAGTGGTCGTACAGAGACCATTTCAGAGAGGTAGGCAGTATGTCAGTTTGCTGGTTGTCTGACTTGTAACCTAATCCTATGTGCTTATGGATTTTCTTTGGGACAATAGGCCCTATGCGGCCTTGCTTATTCTTGCCAAGTCCGGTGTGAGGGACCTATCCTAGTTCGTACATGAGGTCCCCTCCTTTTGTCACAGTAGGATTGAGGTCATAGACTTTAGCGAGGTTGGGGCTGGCCTCTCTTCTTGTTAATTTTAGTTGATGCATCGGAGGAGGGCTGACTTCTGTGACAGTTGCCTCATTGAGGACTCGCGTCCTCTTGATGTGGCTGGTGTTCAACACGGAGTAGGTTCGTGCACGTCGATCCTCAAGCTTTGCGGGATTTGGTGTGAGAAAACCACCCTTTTAAAAAAGAAACTAGATTTGATTCCACACGGGAGAGGAGAAGAGAAAGGGCCCCACGCTTGAGAGTTTCGAAAATGACACAATTGGGGTTTCTCAGGCCCCATATACCTTTTCTTAGTCGATGCGACGACCATAAGTTCTCACCACAACGAGCCACAATCTGAAGATCTCGCCACAACTAGCTTTAATCTCACTGCGACGAGGTGAACAAAAAACATTTGGGTTCTGTTTGGTTTTGTTTTGTGTGGCTACATTCCAGATTTACACTAAGCACTATCAGGGTGTGTTAAGGGTTAGTATCACTATCAGGGTGTGTTAAGGGTTAGTATATCCTAACATTTGCGGTCTCTACACCTATATATCACGAGATTAATCCCGTGTTGTTTAAAATAAAATTCCAATTAGTATACATCCATTCTAAATTATGAACACTAACTATAGATACTGACATATGATTAATGAATAGCTTATCAGTACACGTAGGAATGACTGACCTACTGAAACATAAGTGGTCACGAATTTCGGCCTCACGCTCCCATGTTGCTTCGGCGGTGGAGTGATTTCGCCATTGGACTAATACCGATGGAATTTGCTTGTTTCTCAGAATTTGTTCCTTGCGGTCTAATATTTTTATCGGCTCCTCAACCAGTGTCAAATCCTATTGGCAAGGATCAAAATTTTGGCTGAAATGACCAAAATTTCGGCCAAAATTATCGGTTTCAGTCCCCACCAAAAAGATAATTTGGACCAATATTTTTGTCATTTTTGTATGGGACCCAAAATTTTGGCAAATTTTCGGCCAAAATTTCAGTTTTTAGGCGAAATTTCGGTCCAAAATTTCAGTTTTCAGCCAAAATTTTGGTCCAAAATTTCAGTTTTGGTCCCCTCTGAAATCAAAATGATACCCATAATTTTGATCCTTGCCTCTTGGACTTCAATCGGTTGGTAGTCCAATACATGTGATGTGTCTCTCACATATTTTCTCAGCATCAACACATGGAATACATCGTGGATGCTCGATAATTGTGGCGGTAAAGCGATGCAATAGGTTACTTTGCCAACACGACCTAAAATCTCAAAAGGGCCAATATAACGAGGGTTGAGCTTTCCTCGCTTGCCAAATTACATCACGTCCTTGGTTGGTGAGATCTTTACAAACAGATGGTTTCCATTCTGAAAAGAACATGTTTGTTAGTACTATTCATATTAAACTAAAATGAAAGGCAGTACTGTGCACTAAGGTTACCTGAAATTCAACGCTTGATCTTTTAAGATCAGCATAACTCTTCTACCGGCTCTGAGCGACCTTTAATCGCTCACGTATGAGTCGGACCGTCTCGTTTGTGCCCTCGATGAGTTCCGGGCCCAATAATACATGCTCTCCTACCTCTTCCTAGTTGAACGGAGATTTACATCGGCAATCATAAAGTGCTTTAAAAGGAGCTATCTCGATGCTCATTTGGTAGCTATTATTGTGCGCGAACTCGAACAAGGGCAAGTGCTTATCCCAAGATCCTTGAAAGTCCAATATATAGGTCCGTAGCATATCTTCAATCACCTGATTCACCCTTTTAGTTTGTCCGTCGGTTTGGGGGTGAAATGCCGAGATGAATTTAATTTGGAACCCATTCCTTCTTGGAAACACTACAGAATTGAGATGTATAAAGCGAGCCCCGATCTGATATAATGCTTGAGGGAATGCCATATAATTTAACCATCTCCTTCAGATACAATTCAGCTAGCTTGCGGCTGTATAGCGTGTACTATAAGGCAAAAAGTGCACTGACTTAGTTAATTGGTCGACAATTACCCAAATCGCGTTATGTCCCTTCGGAGTTCTCGGTAAATTGAGTATAAATTCCATAGAAATGTTCTCCCATTTCCACTCGGGGATTGGTAGTGGCTGCAATAGTCCAGAAGGGTGTCTATGGTTGAGTTTAACCTGTTGGAAAACCAAGCACTTTGTACGTGCTCTGCGACATCTCTTTTCAAACCTTTTGTTGTTGTTGCTTACCTTACAATTATTAAAGGGTTAAAAACAGTAAACTAAAGAACAAATCATAGTAAAATGGGATCAAGGTAAGGCAACCAGTCCTGCAAGAACCAGGGTTGTTGCTGCACGCTTTAAGGGGTAAGTAAGGGTAGGTCCATAGGGAAATGTGCTCTAAAATACAGTAAATCTCCAGATCTATGACAGATTTGGCACTCTATCCTATCCTAAGTTAAACAAAAGCAAGAGAGGAAAGAGGAGAGGTTTTCGGGATTGTCACTTACTAAAAACTATAAAAATATAATGTAAAATGCAAATGATCCAGAGCTAATTAAACGCAAATTTAAAGACATGGAGAAAAGGATTAAAATCAAAAGAGGGAGAATAGCAGCTAGGGGTTTTGGTCTCTACAAAACTGATTAGTTCAGAGGCAATGTAGGAGCTTGATTTGCAACAATCCTTCATCTGCCTACAAGCTCAGATGCAAGGTATAAGAATCCAATCTAGACCGGAGAATTGGATTGATCTTAAGGGTATGATCTGTCCACTTTAATGGCCATATATCATCATAGGGATCTTTTCCAATTCAAAGGTTTCAATCAGAACAGTTAAATCATTACAGATGCTGTGGATGCAAGGCTACAAGCTCAGGCATCCACAGGGAGATATAATCTAGGGAAATCAAATGTAATCAAAAGATCCATAGATCAAAATCAACTCTATAATCCATAATATACTAATTCAATACAAACTTACAGCACAATGTACTCAGATCTGCAATCTGTGCAACATCCAATCCCCATACAAAGCCTTGAACCTCTCAATTTACAGCTCTCAACCTCACCCTAGCTACTAAAATGGTTTAGCCAATCATGGTTAGTCTAAAGAGAGAATGGGGGAGAAGGAAGAGGGAAGGAATTTTAAAGGAAAAAGGGATTTCGAATTTGGTCTCTCTCAATTTCTGGATAGTTCTTCTGTGCAATTTCTCTTTCATTTATAGTCTTCCCCTCTGTCCTCAGATCTGCTTCAGCCAATCAGATCTCAAGGGAATAATTCTGTTATTCTAAGCTGCTGATGTGACTGATTTTTCTTCTAAAAGCTCTCCACCAATTGGTCCAACTGGATAAGTACATGTGAGGTGCTTAGAGGGTTCCCATTCGTGCCCTTTTGTATTCAAAAAATATCCTCAAGGGTTGTTAATATGCCTTGGAATGTGTGCATAGAGCAATGAAGTGAGCAGCTGAAGTGGCTGAAACTGAGAAGTTCCCAAATCAAGCTTCGAGAGGTTCAAGGAACCTCTCGATAGGTTATGAGTATTATTTATGGTCCATTCGACAGGTTAGATCAGGCTTTCAACAGGTTTGATGACTTCTCGATAGGATCTGTTGACTGTTCGACAGGATTGACATCCATTCCTAGTTACTGTTCTAGCTCCATTCGTTCTCTCAACAGGTTATAATTTAACCTGTCGATTTGTTATATAGCATTAGGTACATTTTCAACAGGTTCAGTTTTGCTTTTCGACAGGTTGGATGCACTTCTTGACAAGTTGATTCAACCTCGCGCAAATGAATGCAACTTCTAGTAAGTCCTCAATAGGTTGGCTTTGACTGCTCACAAGGTTCAGGGGAACCTCTCGACATGTTCTGGAACCTCGCGAGATCCCCTGCATCTCCAGGTTACCTCTGGACAGGTAGCAACACACTAATCGACAAGTTGCTCTGCTACAGCTTAAGTCATTCAACAGGTTATATCAACCTCTCGACCTCTTTACTTTTTCACCTTAGGACCTCTCGACAGGTTGAAATAAAGCTTTAGAACCTCTCGATAGGTTATTTTCTTCAGCTTTAACTCCTCGATAAGATGTGGGGACCTCTCAATCGCTTCATATTCTCTCACCAGAACCTCTCAACAGGTTGAATTAACCTCTCGAACTGTCCTGTTCTTTGCTTCCACAGTTGGCACATATTTTTGGGGTGCTGTATTTCATCTGTCAAATACACAGTAGCCTTTTGAGGGGGTGTTCAATCTTCATCTACTGCAGCTACTATTGGTCCCAAGTATACCTAGTTGGACGCATGCCATTCCAATGGACTTTTGAATCTCTGTGGACTGCTTGATTAGCTGGCCTTTTAGGCTGCATGAGCACATGTTGAGCAGCAGGTCTCTTCTTTGGTAATTTTAGCTGGATGTCTGCACTATAACTATAATTTATTGCTTAACTACAAAACACACTCAAGACATATTATTAGTCAACTCAAAGGTCCATCAAAGGTCAGGTTAGGAGGTGAAAAATGGTATTTTTCACTGATTAACACCTTTCCACCAAAAGTTCTTCTTAAGGTCATGATACATCTTGGTGCTACTTGGATGGATAGCGTATATGGACTTGTGGCCTTCCTCTAATATCTCATATCGCAAGTCGACATCGGTTGACACACATAATCATCCACTGAATAATAAGGACCCGTCATCCTTAATAGAAAACTCTATCTGATTTCCACTGATTGCTTCTTGCCTGGTAGCTATAAGCTTTGCATCGAACATTTGGAGTTCTTTGATCCTATCGAAGAGTGTTGATCTTATCTTGATGTTAGCTATCATAGCTCCCAAATTTTTCACCTTGAATGCAGTGTCACCTGAGGCAATGTATTCAAGTAGACACCATCTGTGTATCCTGGTCACAAGATGTGACAGCTGAGCAGATGATTTTCTGCTTACTGCATCAGCTACCACATTTGCCTTCCCTGGATGGTACTAGATGGTGCAATCGTAATCTTTAAGGAATTCCATCCATCTCCTCTTCCTCAGATTCAGGTCCTTCTGGGTAATTAAGTATTTGAGGCTCTTGTGGTCGGTGAATATCTCAAATGTTTTACCATAAAGGTAATGTCTTCAGATCTTTAAGGCAAAAATGAGTGTTGCTAGCTCAAGGTCATGCGTAGGATAGTTCTTCTTGTGGTCTTTTAGCTATCTTGAGCCATATGCAACAACCTTCTCATGTTGATTTAACACACAACCTAACCCATTATGGGATGCGTCATCGAACACTGTGAATTCCCCACTGCCTGATGGTAGAGTGAGTACTGGTGCTGAAGTCAATCTCCTTTTCAGCTCTTGAAAGCTCTGTTCACATGACTCGGTCCACTCAAATTTAGCAGTCTTTCGAGTGAGACGTGTAAGTGGCTCTGCAAGCTTTGCAAACCCTTCAACAAACCTCCTGTAGTATCTGGCCTACCCCAGAAAACTACGAATTTCGGTTACAATTTTGGGCAGCTCCCATTTGACTACAACTTCTATCTTAGCAGGTTCCACTTCTATTCCGGCTTCTGAAATGACATGTCCAAGGAAACTTACTTGCTCTAGCCAGAACTCGCACATACTAAGCTTCGCATACAATTGGGATTCTCATAGCATTTGAAGTGCTAGCCGTAGGTGCTGCTCATGCTCTTCTCTCGACCTTGAATAAATAGAATATTATCAATGAACACAACTGCCCATTTATCCAGATAAGGTTTGAACACTCGGTTCATGAGGTCCATGAAAGATGCGAGCGCATTGGTTAGCCCAAATGGCATGATAAGAAACTCATAATGGTTGTATCTTGTGCAAAAAGTTGTTTTCAGAATGTCATCAACTTTCACTTTAATCTAATGGTAACCTAATCTCAAGTCGATCTTAGAGAAGAATCTTGCTAATTATAATTGTTCAAAAAGATCGTCAATTCTTGGGAGCAGGTAGCGGTTCTTTATCGTCAGCTTGTTCAACTATCTATAGTCAATGCACAGACGCATAGAACCATCCTTCTTTCTGACAAATAACATAGGTGCTCCCCATGGAGACACACTTGGCCTAATAAATCATTTGTCAAGAAGCTCTTGTAATTGCTCCTTTAGCTCCTTTAGTTCAGCTAGTGCCATACTATACGACGCCTTCAATACCGGTTCCATGTCGGTAGCTAAGTCTACTGCAAATTCAACCTCTCTGTCTAGCGGTAAGCCTGATAGTTCTTCAGGGAATACATTAGAGAAGTCACACACGATAGGAATATCGAAAACTTTAACTTCTTCTCTTTGGTCTTGTAAAAATGCAAGGTATGCCTGACACCCTTTGTTTAGTAGTCGTTCGGCTACAATGGCGAATATCAAGGGTGGGTGCGACGTTCGGTTGGGAACCGTAGAACTTGAAAGATTTTCCTTTCTTGGGCCAAAAAGTGACGATTTTCTGAAGACAATTGACATTGGCGTGTTGCGTGGATAACCAATCCATGCCAAGGATTACATCAAATCCTTGCATATCTAGTAAGATCAGATCCACCTTGGTCTCATGATCTTCAATAAGGGCAACTATTGATTGACACACGGTATTTGTCCTTATAGAATTCCCGATTGGAACTGAAACTGTCAGAACAAATTCCAAAGGTTCACGCTCGATGCTTAGCTCTATTGCAAATTGCAGGGTTACAAAGGAGTGTGTAGACCCCGGGTCTATCAACACTCGTGCCTTGTGAAAACAGATGTCGGATCTCTTGTACATAGTTAAGGTACCTAATTGACACGTATATTTGTAATCTATTGAGTGACATACTTATAAAAGGATTCTAGCCTGTATAGCAAATCAAATTCCATATCTATTTTTTTTTATGCACCTTCATCTAAAATACGAAAATTTTTAATTGACTATTCTAGAGGAATTTATACCTTGGATCACCTCGTTGTTGACTTGGGCATCTTGTGTCGATATTGCATATGCTCGACCTTACACTGCAGGCCGTGTGGATCTTAAGGTTGGTGCTGCTGTGGTTGCACCCTCTTTCATTTCTGGGCATTCTCTAATCTGGTGCCCCATCTTCCCACATTTGAAACAAGCTCCCGTAGTCTTACTACACTCCTCAGTTTTATGTGGTTTTCAACATTTCGAGCAGGCATCTACTGGTGCGGAGGTGGCAGTATGAGGAATTGTGGATTGCGCTCTTGGCACACCCCTGATTATCGAGCTTGATACATTGAAAGGCCTCGAAGGTCTTGGAGGTAAAGGCGACAAGGCTGTTGGATCAAATGACCTCGTCGATGCCATAGGAGTAGGTTGTGATGACGGTGACATCAAGTACCTTGACCTCTTGTTGGCCTACTCTGAGATAACTGCTTAAGTCTGAGCCTTTCTACTTCTCGCTTGTTCATCTCTCCTTTTAAACATGCTATCAACATCCCTCTCAGTAATAAGGGCAAATCTTACTACTCGCTCGTATGTTGTTGCCTCGAACAGGGATATTCTCTCTTTAATGACTGGCTTCAAGCCATATTCAAACTTTTGTGTCTTCATCAATTCAATGGCTACCAATGCTGGTGCAAACCATGATAGCCGAGGAAATTCGGTCTCGTATTCTCGCACGCTCATTTGCCCTTGCACTAGGTTTGCAAACTGAATTTCTAATTGGTGTCTTTCCGGTGTCAGGAAGTACTTCTCATAAAAAGTTACAGTATTTTCTGCCCAGGTCTAGGGTGTCCCTAGTGCTTGAATTCTTTCAATTGATTTCTACCAAGGGTCCGCTTCAACCTCGAGTTTGAATGAGGCCCAACTCACTTTTTCTTCCTCAGTACAGTGAACTCTCTGAAGCACCTTCTCGATTTGGTTTAACCATTTTTCAGCTTCCATCGGATCGTCCTACCCGTAAAAGCTCGGAGGCTTCAACCTCCGAAAGTCTTGGAATTCAGATGGCTATCTTCATTTAGCCAATATCACCATGGTGTTCACCATGGTTTCGAGCAGCTTCTAGTTGTTATTGTCTTTCGGAACATTCCCAATGTTGTTCCCCACACCAGATGCATTGTTGTTGTTTATAGGGATCACATTTGATCCCGTGACAAATCCCTCACCATTTGTGGTGTCTCCTATATTTATGGTCCTTGGTCTTCCCTGTCGTGGAGGCATGATGACCTATCATAACTAAGCAGAAGCTAAGTCAGATCGATCCTAAGACTAGAGTCTCAGCTCTGAGCCTAATGGTTGAACCTAATGCATTGCTTCGAACCTAAGTTATAGCTCTAACGCCCATAAGATGTACAACCTAGGGCTTTGATGTCACCTATGACACACGGTGTCACAGTTGAATCTGCTCTGCCATAGTACGCCGAATCTAGTACTTAGGCTTTGATATCACCTGTGATAGCCCGAATTTCCTTACCACAAAACCCGTGTTGTCAGATCGCATGTGCTATTTGAATCATAGTGATGCTATGATATCAAAGTGCATAGATCACCTCCTGACAGCTCGATCTTTCCTCACATTTAAACAATAGGAAGGATCGAATCATCTATCAATGGTAAGCTTACAAAAGTATGAATGCAAAGTGCGCAATGCGGAGACATAGCTAAAACAAGAAGTAAAATGGCAACATAACCTCAAAAGACTAACCATCACACACATGTATCCAAAAGCTATAGATCCACCGGTGAAGGCCGACCTTCACCTAGACAGTGGAGCAAAATGTATACAATCGTATTTAGTTACACATCACTATACCATTTATCAAAATCCCAGAATATACAAGCTCTCAACTCCGTGCGGCTAAGGATAGAACTCTTCAAGTAGTTCCTCCTCGTCCTCAGGATTGTAATCCGGGTCCTCCTCTTGCTCTGGATCCCTTGCAATATCAGCTCTTGTAGCTGTGACGTATAGTCGGGGAATGAGCTACAATCCAAGCTCAATAGGGAATAGCAATGCTAAATCACTTATTTTAAACATTCTCATTCATGAATCTTGATGCTTAAATAAAAGGAATTTAAAGAAATAAACACTTTAGTTATCATATCAAAACATATGCTTTCATGAATGCAAGTAATCATGTTCAAAGTAGTGCATATCAGATCAAATGAAGCGTATAAAAGGTTTTGAAACATTTCAAGCAAAGTAAATCACAAGAATGTGTAACAGAAATCACAAACGAGGTCAAATGTCCAGCCCCTGAGCTACGTTAACAGAGTCACTAGAACCAAGAAGTCAAGTCCTTGAGCTACGCTAACAGGGTCACTTGACACGTGACAGGTCAAGCTCCTGAGCTACATTAACAGGGTCACTTGAACCTAGAAATCAAGCCCCAGAGGTACTTTAACAGGGTCACTTGAACTGAAATTTCAAACTCCTGAGCTAAGTTAACAAGGTCACTTGAACTGAGACCATCAAGCCCCTAAGCTACATTAATAGGGTCACTTGATCAGGGACACACAGAGGTCAAGATCAAACATGTATACAGATCAGATAATAATGATATCATTCAAATATGGGAGCTAGAAACTTGTGAAATAAAATAAGATCATATAACAAGATGTTGTGTACTAAAACATGCAAATCATGTGCAAAAATCTAATTTAGAGGCTTCAAAACATGTCAAGATTTATCGTATATCAATTCTAGAAAATATCAAGCTTATACCACATGCATCAGTGACAAGAATTCGAGAAAACAAACAATCAGGCAAGAAGTTCTTCCCTACTTCAAAGTCGGAGCGTTGCGAGAAAAGTCACACGAATCAAGGTTAATTCCCTCACAACTTGTCCTCACATTCAACCTAAATCATGCATCGTATATATATTAATGGTTAATGAACCACACATGGTAATCGCAAGGTCACTCAAGGCTTAAAAATCCACAAAACCAAAGCTCAAAAATAGGGTATACCTTGCTCCAGCGAAGTACAGTGGCTGTCGCGACGAGGTGCACAGGTGCCACATGACTTAAGCTTCTCGCCGCGGTGAGAAATCCCAGAGCTACATTAGCCTAATTTTTCAAGGTGGCACTCGCCGCGGTGAGTGCTTTAGGTCTAATCTTGCCACGATGAGGTTACATGTCACTGTGGCGAGCCAGAATAGCTCGCCATTCTTTGGTTCTTGCTTCTAACTTCGAAAGTTTCCCTTTTCATGCCTAACCTTTGTCCTATAGATGTAATAGGTTCACATAACACATGATTTTGCTAAATTTATATTCCTATCCTATTTTGATTGCATGATTTATGATTCAAAACATCGGGGATCAGAGAATTCAGTCTCTAACTTCGTCAGGTGCCCGATTCTCGATGCTTTGAGGCACGCATCACCAAAACTTGACTAAATATGGCCCGATTTAGGGAAATTGAGTTCTCCTAGTCTTTACCGATCATGCATGCAAGAGTTTCGAGGAATCAGACCTTAAGATTCTGGCTCTGAAGCCATCCACATGTCCGATGCTCAAATTCCATTGCATCGGATTCGATAAATTGCGTGAATCGATCCTAAATCTAGGAAATGAGATTTATGAGATGGAGATCAAATGTTTACCATAACGGATTCTTCGCATGCGAAGTTTCCAATCTCCATGGTTGCTTGATTACTCGTGGTTCAAGTGTTTAACCGCTGATTCCTTGATCATAGGAGCTTGAGGTTCCGTTGATTGTTGTAATGCTCGGGTTCGTGCTGACTCCTTGTCACGCTAGCTGATTCATGTTGAATGATTTGATGAGATCGAATGGTTTGAAGGGATTTTCGAATGGAAGACAAGGGGAGAGCAAGAGGCTCTCTCACTCTTACTCTAAATTCTATTAATCAGACTCCCATGCAACTTATGTGTGGGAGTGTCTTTTATGATTAAATGGTCTAATTATGTGTGGAGATGGTACACATAGCCCAGTGTATGGGTTTGTAAGAAGGGCCATCACTAATGGGTCTAACACCATGGGCCTGCTTGGTTACTGGGTCCTGACTCCTGGGCTATTAATTAACAGGTCTGTCACAGGGTTTATATTGTTGGGTCAAAAATATTAGGCTGGATTCCCCCATGGGTCTTGACTCTTAGGTTAGCAACTAATGAGTCTTGATTCAGTGTATTGAAAAACATCACCTTCACTGTACTAACTCTTAAACTAAATCTGAAACCAAAGCACACCAGGGTGCTCTCAAGGTCAGTGTACACTTGTTAAACGACTCAGTAAATTGGGTCATGCTCCAAAGATACCTAGTTCTTATAAGTGAACTGATTAACCTTGTTTATCGGGTGTATAACAATCGAAACTTTAGTACTGGTACATACTCGGCATACTCGGGTTCAGGAAAAATTTCAGGGTGTTACATCCTTACGATCAATTGCGTTCAACACATCTTAGATCATAGGGTTACAAGGTTTTCTAATAATGCACATATGTTACATGATTTTGGTATGGTTGAGCAGGTAGCACGACAATATCCAGGTGAAACTTAGTTAAAATTTCGAGGAGTTGATGTGTCTCCCATAAAAATATGTCCTCTTGGGGTGCCATCTAGCCATGATGAAGAATAACTACTCTCTCTCCTTGATTAAAATAGTTAGTTGCTCAACTTTAGCTTTTGACTTAAAAATAGATTGCTGAAGAGCAAGAAGTGGGTTTGATTGGTTCTGGTCATGTCACTAGAAATTTCCACATGTCTGCAGCATGGAATCCTTTATACCCAACAGAGACTGAAATTTCATCTTCCAAAGCTTAATCATTGGAAGGCAGTTCATCATTGACTTTAATTCATAAAATCCTCCCTGCTTAGGAGGCTTATTCCTTAAGGTCTCCAAATTAGTCTCATTCAATGCATAGTTTTGCATTGGTTCCTCGCTAAGGGTCTCAAAAAGTTCCCGAGCATCCTCTATAGTTAACGTGCGAAACATTCCTCCACAAGCAACATCAATCATGTGCCGGTTTGTTCATTAAGGCCTTTGTAGAAATCAAGCACTATTTGCCAACGCGGGACCTCATGATGAGGGCACTTGTTCAAAGCTCGTTAAGACGTTTCCAACTTCTCTCAAAAGATTCATCCAGAAATTGGTGGAACGTTGTGATAATCTTTCGGATTCGTTTTGTTTTACTAATTGGGAAGTACTTTGTGATAAACTTTATTTGTAATTCCTTCCAGTTATCTATTGTGTTGCTGGGTAAAGAGTTCAGCCATTGCTTTGCCCTTTCTTTAAGGGAAAATGGGAAGAGCCTCAAGCGAGTGGCCTCTTCCGACAAGTTTTTAATCTTAACAATTGCACAGATTTATAGAAAACTCATTACATGCATATATGGATCCTCTTCGCCAAACCCATAAAAGATAGGAAGTAATTGAAGTGTGCTGGGTTTAATCTCGAAGGTTCCATTGCCAGTCACAGGGGGTAATTGAATACATGAGGGAGGTGTAAGAAGTGTCAATGCATAATTCTCCAAATGGTTTAATACTCTCCCAATGGCTTAGACACAAAATGATCTTTCTTCGCCATAATAAATGGAACTAGAAATAGAGCAGGATGGCTAGAATGATTATTGTATCTGCTTATTTTCATTTTAATTTATATGATTTTTATTTTAGAAAGCAGGGAGAGAAAACAAATCTGAGTCTTTAGCTTTTCTTGTCAGAAGAAGTGTTGAAACCTTTGATTCGCTACTCCGAATAAACCTACAAAAGATAAAGAAGTGATTAAAGAAAAATAAAAATATAAAGGAAATAAAAAGAGAAAGACAAATATTGGTTTTCAAAACAAAAACAAAAATAAAATCAAGAATAAAATCCGCTTCTCCGATAGCGGCGCCAAAAACTTGTATAGAGCTTTTATCGTACTAACTCTTAACCTATTGCAAGCACACAATGAAAATTGTAGCACTAGTATAAGATCGTTCCCACGAGGAAAGTGTTTATTCTGAAGTAATTTTGTTTGTTTAAAAACTTGTACTTGTCTTTTAAGATCCTAAACTATTGGAGAAATATAAATAAAGAATGGGTTGTTTAAACTAATTGCGAAAAATAAATCTAAATCTTCCGTCCAGATTATGATCGTCAATCACAATACTTTAGATCTCGGATATTTACAAAATAAAATACCGTTATACTGTATCTCAGTCCTCTAGGATTTGGGCATCAATCAAAAGCTAGAATTCCATAATATAGATTTAATCTAATCGACAATCTTCCTTAAATTTGGGCGTCAATCAAACTTAAGAAAATTGAAGATGGAAAAGTAAAACCGTTATACTAATCTAAAAATTCTCAATCTGAGTCATCAATTCAAATTAACAACTTTTAGATGTTTACAAAGCAATAAAGTGCATGAAAATAAATCTAAACTAGAAAGCAATAAAAAGATCTTTCATCCCTCAGTTGCAGGTGTCAATTGCTTTTGAGAAACTACAGATACTCGACTCTAATCTTCCAGCTCCCGATCACAGGCTTCAATTGCTCACGAGAAACCTTGGATATCAAAACTATTCTACTCCATTTTTTATCTGAAGAAACCCCAACCTTAGTCATCAATTGATGCTGAGAGTTTCTTCGATAACTCTACTCCTATGGCGAGCCTTCTTATTTATAGATCATAAGAGGTCGGTTTACATAATTCTATCTCTAATAAAAGAAAACTTCTAAACAAAAGATTTCTAATATAATTCTACTTCTAATCCTGGTTCTTCCTTGCTCTGGATGGTAGATGCATGTAAGATTTTTCTCCTTTATTTTAACTGCAGAGATCTCCTGAGTTCTTTCGCCAATCTTCTCTGATCTGTAAGTAGCCAGAATTCTAATCCATGAGATCTTCTAATTTTGTGCATGGCGGTATAGACTTTACCTGATCAGCAACATGAGCTTTATTTCGTACAATCGTGTGTACAATTGTTCTTCTTTTTATACTATTTTTGCTCTATCGAACGTTCGAGATTTACTTTGGTTCTTCCAGTCGTAGCTTTTTTTGTGCGTTTGTGAATCTCGATTTCTCTGTCTTCATTCTTTTTTGCTCGTTCTAGATTTACATTCATTTGACATTCCTTTTTCTTGGCTCATCGACTGATCGTTCATTCAAGAGGATCGTTTCTTCGAACGATCATAATTCATGCTATTTTTTGAGTTCATTTTGGTAAAGATTAACACTTCGACTCTAATATGCTCATTAATCTAAATACCTGCACATAACATCTCATTAGTAACAAACTAAGGTCTAGCATTACTAAGTTAAGGGTGGTAAAATGGTATATTCTCGAAAGGGGCATCGGCATACACCCGGATGATAGTGTCCCCGTGAGGGAACTTGATGCATTAGTGATATGTAGATGCCACAACCTTCATGGACTCCAACCACTTTCTTCCTAGGATTACATTGTAAGTGTTGGAGGAATCTGATACATGAAATGTGGTGTCGATGGTCACTCGTCCGAGTCATACTTGGAGCTTGATGGTGCCTTTAACGAAGCTTTAGGAGTCGTCATATGCGATGAGAGATAATGATGAAGGTCGTATATCCTATTTTGTATACTCGAGGGTCATGAGCAGCGTCATTGGGTAGATATTCAGTCCCGCACCTGTGTCAACTAATGTGTGAGGAACTGAGAACCCTCTAATTATTATCGTTAAGTATATGAGGGTTGAACTTCCACGTAGTGATTCCTTTGGCATGTCGGCATCCGTGAAGGTAAGGGCTGGAGGCTGAGCCATGACTGAAGTAATCTCATGTAGCTGTTCGAGAGTGTGTCTTCATCCACTTGGGTTTCTGCAAGTGCCTTCATCAATAGTTGGTAATATTTCGGTGACTTCTTGATGAGTTCAAGTATTGATATCTGGGCCAAAACTTTCTCTAGGTGCCATAGGAGATTGTATTCCTGACCTGATTCCAGGGTTGGTTCTTTTCCAAGCCTGTGTGCTTTGTTCACTACTAGCTGAAGTGTCTGAGATGCCTTAAGTGGTGGCGGATGAATTACGTGAGGCGGGGGAAGCGGATTCGTCTCCCTATCTCTTGTTACCCTTTCTGATGGTTGAGTGCTCACGTTCTCTCTCTCCTGGGGGAATGGCAGTGGTGGATAGTTTGTTCCTAATTTGAGGACTTGGCATGTCGATTGCTGATCCTTGAGCCATGCCATGTATTGTTTTGATGAGCTCCCTGAAGCAGTTGTCACAAACGGGGTGAAGTTAGAGGAGGGGATACATACCAGGTGTCATGCCATTTCATGGAGGGAGGTATAACATGTAGTCTTCCTCTTCCAAAAAAGTAGAGATCGGTGCCTCTTCCTTGCTTAGTTCCTCATCTTGCTGCCCTGTTTCAACGCTTGGGTTGTGTTCAATCGCCATCTCAAATTCTTGATTTGGAATATCGTTGACCTATGATAAAACTTAAGAAGCGATTCCTTCGATTTTAGATCCAGAGTTGGATAGGGGCAGGGGTAATGGAGCTTGTTTCGAGTTCAGGGGAGTCAAGGGTTCTGGTGGTTGTCTATGAAGATTAAGTCTCCTAGTCCTGAATGATTGGACTCGTATCCGGGTGAAGTTCGGGTATGCGGAGGATTTGGTCGTTCGATTCTAGTTATCAAAGTCGAAGGATGGGGAGTGGTTGGAAGTCTCTGAGGTTCGATTGGGCTAGCTGAGATGTTTGGGGATTAATGCGGGTAATCAGGGTCGAAGGATGAACGAAGAGTCAGCTAGGGAGATCCACTGTGGTAATGTGGGAGACGGGTGCTTGGTGGTTAGGCATGGGATTGTTGAAGATCCCTAGGTTCGGTGGGGACTGGTTGTTATTCTGGTTGTTATTTCAAAGGGATTCCCATTCGATTTGATTTCAGTCATTCATATGATTGATCACGGCCCATAAGACCCAGCAATCTTCTAGGTTGTGTCCCATGAATCGATGGAAAGTACATAACTTGCTACAGATGAGGTGTGTTGGCCAGGGGCGTTGTCGTTTTATTGGGAATCTGATCAAGTTTTAGTTGTTGAGGAAATGGTGGGTGTCCACTATCAGGTTTATGTATCTGACAGCAGGCACCCATCGTCAGTGCATCAAAGTATGAAATCTAGTGAGGCTCTTCACTGAAGTTCTTCCTCTGATGCCCTAACGGTGGGTGCCTGCTGTCACATACATAAACCTGATAGTGGGCACCCACCGTCAGGAAATTTTTTGACTCTTACGATGGGTGCGGGTGCCCGCTGTCAGTTGTTCATCTATGACAGTGGGTGCCCACCGTCAGAGGGCAATATTTTATTTTGTTTTTATGTTTTCTCTATTAGTGGGTGCCCACTGTCAGTTCTGCTTCTATGACAGTGGGTGCCCACCGTCAGGCCCACAACACATTTTTTAATGACTTGGATTGATTTGAAATTAGAATAAATATTTTTATTATTCAGCAGAAGTGCAGTGCCCCAAAGCTTTAGAGTCCTAAACACAATTCAAAGATATATTTAGGGTTGAAATGATGTCACTACCTTCCTGACATTTTGGAAATGTCCATAAAAAAGGCATTTTTTATTAGTAGTTTGTAAAATGAGAAAAAAAAATCTTGCATTTTCTTTAGCAAAATGCGCTCCTATTTGTTGTTGCTGTCTATGGTTATATAAGTGATTAGTCAGGGGTGTCAGGCTAGGCATGGCTGGAGGATTTTACGGGTTCTTCATTGATCTTTGCTTATGTATGGAGAAGAAAATCATGTCCTTCGCCCATCCCATTGACACCCCTAATTGGAATGGCCTCCATATTGAGCTAAGTTCATCTATTGGGGTAGTTAGGTGCTAGTCCTGTAATATGATTTATTTATAGAAAATTTTCGTTTCATTGATCTTAGAAAGGCATGTAAGGTTACATATTTTATTTATTTATTATTGTGTTTCCATTTACTGATATTCGCAAAAGAAAATATACACTTTAACAAAACTATTTCTTTTGTATTCATTTTTGTATCATTTCATAGTATCTGTATTCATACCAGTTACACAAAAAGCTGCTGACATGATCATAATAATTTTAGCATTTACATGTATATTCTCCACCCCTAACTAAAAAAAAATTGAATTCCTAAGTAGTGCGATCAATCGACGTCAATGACCATATAATCTTCGGTGACAACTTTCTCCTAATCATTGACAGAGTTGAAGTTCTTAGATTGTTTCATGAACTGAGATGGCCATCCCATTGCACAATCATCTTGGTATCACCTCCATACAGCCGTCGATGATGGAATGGGACTATCTTTAATCAAGGTGACTGGGACAAAGTGACGCTCGTTCACGTGAGCGATGCAAATGACCTTATCTGCTGTGTCTACTACTATCCATAGTGGAAAAAATGTCATACAAAGTAGGGTGCTAAGAAGGACTAAAGGGGTACGATAGCACGACACTATTAGGTTTCCCATGTCCTATGCAGTCATCCAGTAGGCACTCTGAGTATGATTAGTGAAGCAGTTGAGGATCGCATGTATCTGAATCATTCATTCTTGGCTACTGAAAATAGGTAAATACTTCTCCGCATGGGAGGTCAACTCAACCAAAAAATCTACTCGTACTACCTTTCATCCATTGTAGCCCATCCCTAACTAATGTGCAATAGCTCTATACCCACAGTGCCCATCTGCAATCACTTCAGTGATATCAACTACAATAGGGCGCACAAACTCAGAGAGTGTCTTTAGATACAAATGAGGCTTTGTTGAAGCTTCGAAACTTCAGCGTCTGTAGCCTTCTTCCCTTTTTTCCTTGCCTTCGCATTCATATTAACTTATTTTAGTATGTGCTCAAATATGGATTTATCACTTTTTGACGATGCATCACATTTTTGTTTGTTCCCCTTCCCCTTAGGCTTCCCACATTTACTATGTAACAACTTCGGCTCGACCATGTAAGTAGTAGTGGGGGTCTGCCACCTCATGGAACTGTCTATAAATTTGGTCCTAGACAGCGTGGTTGGACTTCTCATATCTGTCGTTTATGCGACGAAAACATTCTAGCCCTTTAGCACCTCTTGAGGATGCAATAGCTTTAATGTGACAGAGTTTCTTCCACCAAGGATGAAGGGATTTTAGAGGAATTCTATCACCGTCCAATAGCCAAGAAGACAGTTCATGAAAGCATGGATGGTCATGTGTCTTGCGCAGTACATGCCTGCACTGAGCTTTCATAACAGGCTATGTCTCAACTGTAACTCTGTTTGCTTTTATAATTTTTAGCGCGACTTTAGACACGTGATCCACTATGAGCTCATAAAAATGGGCACAATAATGATGCCCCCTCTTCAGTTTACTTTCCTCAAATGATGTTCGTATGTGTATATGTTGCAGCTCGATGATGCCATCAATCTTCTCCCATGATTGCAAAAGGTCAACGATGGAAGATCTCAACTCGTGCTTGATCTGTGCATGCGTGCTATCCACTCGGTTTGAAGTTGTGTTATCGAAATGCATACACTCATTCATCCATGCTGACAGAAAATTTTCCTTGTAGGGTTCTATCCAAGTCACATACAAAAAGTAGAGGATATCTTGATGATCCATGTACCTATGGACTATGGTACCTACTACGGCTTCGTATTCCTCAACTGATGAACTATAAATGACATGATTCCATGCCTGGTAGAAGGTATCCCATTATTCTATTGTATCAAACACTTTTCTATAATTCTTTAACATACCCATGTTTATGTACCATACATGTAAAATGTGTGACTTCTGGAAAAACCACCTCGAACGCATTCATGAGTGATTGCTTTTGATTGGTGATGAATAGCGACGAAAGGTCGCCTCCCTTGAAAGGAGATTTGAATGACTGCAATGCCCACACATAAGCATTCTCTTTCTCGGATGACACGAACGTGAAGCTAACATAAAAGCTTTTTTTGTGTGGAGGTCACTTCGATGATGCTCAAGACTGAAAGTTCATATTTGCTCGTCCTGTATGTGTAGTCCATAACAAACACCTGAGGGAAGATGTTTGCTAGCTTTATTGAATCCAGATGAGCAAAGAAGATGTCAGTCAATTCATCTATTTTAGGATCTTCATAATAATAACAGACGTGTTTGCATTGTTGAAACCTAAACATCAACTCTTGGAGGTGAGTCCTCCCATGTCTCTCGGTCAACTGCATCGCATGCCTCGCATTATAGATTGTTTGAATGGTCGTACAATTATTTGGATCCTTCTTTCGAATGATATGCAATACATGACTAGGCTTCACCCTGACAACTAACATCTCTTTAAGAATCTCTCTCATTTTCTTTCAATCATCCGGCATATAAATGACCTTCCCCAAATTTCCCCTGAGTGTTGGTACGTGCTTTTTCTAAGGTCCTTTCGGATCCCAGAATAAGTGGCCCAATTCGGTCCACATGGACTCTGGCAGAAGGCGATAGAATAATAAATTAAGAAATATTAAAGTGCTGAAAGGGAAAGGTAAATTCTAAATGAAGAATACCTAGGTTGATGCGATCGCCAATTGGAGATATTTATTGATGCTACAACATGTAACTGATCACGCTCTATGGGATGAAGGCTGGACACCTTTATTAAACATCGGTTGACCAACTTTAGCAGCTATGGGTAGCCTAAAGTTTATCTAGTTTAGTTTCCTACTCCTACTGGACCTATCTAAAAAGGGGGGTGGTGACCCGCTATGCTAAGGAGGATCGACCCTATTTCCGGATTCCCTCCGTAAGCTCCCTTGGGAAAATCGGTGAGACTAAGGCTATTTTGAAAATACTAAGAGGGATTAGTGACCTAATTAACGCTAGGCTAAGAGTTTGGGAAGGGGTTTCCTAAAGATCTAAGGCTAAGTGCGCTTATCCCTCTAATACTCCTTCGAGAGTCAGGGCTAGCCGGCCAATGCCACTAGCCTGACTACCTGGAATTCCTAGAGAAGATTCTACAATTCTAGAAGTCTAGAAGGTAGCTCAACCCCTTTCTTTAAGAACACCCCATAGAGAACCTCAAATTTTGTAAAAGGACTAAGCTTAAGAAAGAAACAAAAGAACTAGTAAATTCGTGAATTTGGCTGTGGGGTAGCGGATCTATTTATAGGTATCAGGCTAATTTCGCGCATAGGGGAGAGTGTGCAATTGGTTGATTGTACGCATGTAACATTGTGTGTAATTGAATTACACGCAGGTTTGCTTGGGTGCAATAGCCTAGAGGTCAGTCACCGACTCTATCACATAATTTACCATTTTATCTCCCTTAACTTAGTACTGCTAGACCCCAGTTTGCTACTAACAAGCTGATGATGTGTAGATATTAAGGAGAAGCAGTAAAGTAGAGTCAAAGTGTTAATCTTCGTCAAAATGAACTCATAAAGCAGTAAGAATGATGATTGAACGTATGTTTAAAGCTAAGAAATTGTATTTTACGATTGAACGAAACCAAAGAAAAGTATGAAATCATAATTTACGATTCTTCAGAAGAGACGTTCAAAGTGAAGTACGATACAAAAGAGAAAACGATCGATCGTTATGCAGAATCCTCCAAAGAAAAGCTGTAAAGAAAGTAAGAAATTGTAATTTATGATTGTATAGAATGAAGCTCTTACGCTGCTGATCACATGAAGCAATCCACACCGCCATGCACCAAAATAGAAGAACTCTTGAATTAGAAGTTTGGCAAATCACGGATCTGAGAAAATTGATGAAGATAAACTCCTGAAGATCTCGGTTACTAAAATTAAGGAGAAAGTCCAAAGCACATCAACCACTGAAAGCAAGGAAGATAAAATTAGGAATTAGAGTTATGTTAGGAATCTTTTATTTTTAGTAGTTTCTTTTATTATAATTAGATCACTGTAAACCAACCCCTTATGATCTATAAATAAGAGGGCTTGTTATAGGAAAACTTATCAAAGGAATTCTCAAAATCAATTGACAACTGAGGTTGGGTTTTCTTTCGATAAAAAATAGTTTAGAGTAGTTTAGATATCTAAGGTTCCTTGATCACAATTGACGACTGGGATTGAGAGCTGGAAGATTAGTGTAGATATTCGTAGTTTCTCATAAGCAATTGACGCCTACGACTGAGGGGTGAAAGATATATTTTTACTTTGCTTTCTAGTTTATATTTATTTTTATTACAATTTACTGCTTTGTAAACATCTCCAAGTTTTGATTTGAATTGACAACTTAGGTTGAGATTTGCAGATTAGTGTAATGGTTTTATTTTCCATGTTTAATTTTCTAGAGTTTGATTGATGCCCATGTTTTAGGAGATTGTTGATTAGATTAAATCTGTGTTGAAGGATTTTAGTTATTTGATTGACGCTTAAATTCTAGAAGACTGCAATATGGTGTAACGATACTTTTAATTTCATAAATATCTAAAAATAGAAGGAGAATGATTGACGACTAGGATCCAAAAGTTTGAAGATTAGGATTTATTTTCTACAATTAGTTTAAGAAACCATTCTTTTATTCTTATTTCTCAAGTAGTTTAGAATTTTAAAGATAAATATAAGTTTTTAAAATAGAAATACAAAAATAAATCACTTCCTCGTGGGAACGATCCTATACTAGGGTTACAATTTTCATTTTATGCTTGCAATAGGTTAAGACTTAATTAGAATAACATAAAGAACACAATAGTGTCCCAGTTCTAGTATGCCATGGAACCAATTACGCGCATAGATCCATGCACATAATCAAATTATGGGCGAATTCAGGTGATCTTGGGATTTAGAGACCTAGTCCAACTCTGGACCAATTGCGCGCATGGGTCATGCGTGCATCTAATTGCATGCATATATCTATGCGCGTAATCGGGTCTTAAGGTGGTCCACAAGAAGGGAAACCTGGTCCAAATCGGACTAATTACTCACATGTATCCATGCGTGCAATCGGATTGCGCGCCTATGTCCAGGCACGTAATTTGGGATCCTCTCGGGCTGAGTTGGGTCTGAGTCAATGGGTTGAGATTTCAACCCAAATCTCCTTCATACACCATTTATATGGTGTATGAGTCCTGGTTGGTGTTTTGAGGGGTTCTAAGACCTTCAGAGAGGATCAGTTCCTTTCTGATGGTCACGGGCAAGGTCAGAGGTTGACCGAATAGGTTTGTATACTCCGAGAGGGTGAAAATGGGGTGTATGCAGATGCCCCTCTTCGGCGCATTCTTGTGGAACAAGAGTGCATTGAAGAAGTAGACACCCCTTTTTCAAGTTTTTCAAGGCCTTCTAGTTTCTTCGAGAGATCATAAGTGTGTATCGGGGAGCTGACATGAGATGCTTGACTTTCTTATTTGTTAGCGCAAGCTAAATGATATTCACAGGCCTGTTGGTAGCAGTCAAGAGGTATATCCACAATCGTGGGTGCATATCGCGTCCCATCGCATGCCACGACCTGCTGCATATCGCAGTCAAACGAGAGGAAATTGACACAAATGAGGAACCGGTGGTGTCATACGAGTATCATGATACGAGGTCAAGTGATCGGATGATGTGATGTAATATAATGGTGAAGGCTTTAGCAAATCATGTCAGACCAGGCACGTCATTGCTCACACCAATGACGCGTCAGGGGTCCCTTTCCAGTGGAAATTTGTGATTTCTCAAAGTTGAGTATACTCGGTGTTTGGTTTCCCAAGGGAAAGAATGGATTGCGGTGATGAGAGATAGAAGTTTTGATAGATAGGGGTTTTGAAAATTTGGGTTTTAACTAAAGATCAATTTGATAAAATGGTGGAAAACATGGCTTTCGAGACATCACTGAGCAGATCCATCGGTACGGGATTTGGTGACCTAACCTTTGTTTGGTTGTGAAGACGACACTTGCTATGCCAGATGCTCCATCTACTTCTCACGAATACTGATGATTGTCTCTTATGGGAGGACTATAGTAGTTTGCAAATATGGAGAGTTGGGTTTTGAAAATGTTTGACTTAAATATTAGAATAATTATATTTACAAAGAATATCGAGTGAAGGGAGGGTGATACTTACCCGATTTATTAATGGTGGAAAGCTTTTGCGGCATTCGCGATGGGACCTTATGATCGCTAGCACGACGGGGCATGCTGATTGTTGCGATGGGACATTTGGGAGGTTCTGGTTTACTTTTCGTGATGGGACCTGATGGTTTATGTGATGGTACGATTGCTTTAGTTTGGCGGCGGGGTCGTGTCGTGATGGGACTTGTCTTTAGCACTGAGGGTATAGTGAGGTTCTTGATGTTACGATGGGACAATGGGGGCTAGTTTAGTTCGAGATTTTGAATGGTGGTGATTATGTGTGTATTTTTATCGTGATGGGTTGTGTTATCATGTGTGCCCATGGGTGCATGATGGGACATTGGCAATCCTTCCTCTTAGTCGGTATGCGAGGTCATGCGATGGGACGAGAAGGTTTGGAGGAAGACAATTGTTAAGAAGGTCTTACCTGTTTCGTAGATTGTCCACTTTGTCATCAGCTTTGGTCACCTCTTCTTTGAGAGAGGGCTTCAACGGGAACAACATTTGGATTTTTGGTAGAGTTATAACTTGGTGGGGTCTTTTCGGGGGGTGCCGTTGTTATCTCAATCTCCCCCATCAGTGTCATCGTCATCATTTGTACTAGTCGGGGTGCTGGTTTCTTCCTCGGTAGGTAGTTTGATACTTCTTCTTGGATTTTGAACCATGCCGATGGGCATTCGTTGTGCTTTATCAGTAGTAGAAGCAATATACTTATTATTGCCATCATCATTTGTTGACTTCGGGTGTTGCGTGTTGAGTTCTCGACCGGTTCCTTCTTTCCTTGAGGTGGCCGCGATGGGACAACGGGGTAATGGTCTCCTTTCTCTGGGGTGGCAATTCGGATCCTTCGGGTGTTATTCATTGGGACGAGACTACGAGGAGCGTTCTCCCTACTTTTCGATTGCGGTTGGGCTTTATTTGTGGTGGTTTTTGTTGTGAGGCGATATGTGTGATCTTTCCTATCATTCAGGTGTTGTTTTGTTACAATGAGACTTTTATTATTTTATATTTATTATTATTTTTGTTATTATTATTATTATTATTCAAGGCTCTGATGGGCCCATTTTTGTCATGATTATTTTTTGGCTGGTTTATTTGTCGTGGCTGGCGAGTAGCTTCTCTCTTAATTGTGGCAGGGCATCGGGGAATCTTTGTTTTTATCCCGACAGGACTGTGGGGGGCTTCTCTTGTGGCAAGGTATTACGGAGTGCTTTGAATTTTTGTATTTATCATGATGGGACTATGGGGGATGACCTCCCCTTTCTGAGCTATGTTATTTCTTTGTTTTTATTATTTATTTTACTTTCATATTTATTTATTATTTTTGTTTGTTTTATTTTATTTTGTTTTTGGGTTGGGACGAATATCCTAGTGTGGGGATAGCTGGTCGTAATTATTCGGTTTCTTTGGCGTGATAGGTTAAGTGGTTGGATTATTTTGTTATTATATTATCTTTGCATTTTTGAATTAGTGGAATTGTTCTTTTTATCTTGTTATGGGGGAAGAGGGGATTATATGTGTTTGTTTTGTTTAAGGTATGAGGTTTTCCTTGGGTTATTCTTGGTGAATTTTGGTTAGTGTGGCATTTGTTAAGCACATGATGGCTTAGATTGGAGTTAGGTGGGTGTGTTCGGTACTTTTGTATTATTGGTTTATCTACTTGGTCATGGATTGTGTTTTCTAGGGGGGTAAGTGTCTCTTGATTATTGGTTTATCTTCCTTTGTCATGGATTATGTTTCTAGGAGGGTAGGTGTTTTCTATTCGGCTGTTCATGGGTTGATGGGGAAATTGCATTTTTGCCATTCTAGTGTGTGGCTTTCTGTATAAAAGGGGGGTTTTGGGTTTGTGTTTTAGTGCATTATTATTTCATTCGTGTTTATGTTTTTTGTAATTTGTAACTTTATAATTTATATTCGTAAATTTGTGGCATTTTTATTTTGATGTCTTTACTTCCGTTCTATTTTGTTTCTCGGGTGCTATGTGTGGACTGTATTGTTTGTTTAATTTTTGGTATGTTCGTTTAATTTTTGGGAGCATGTGTGGACCGTATTGTTTGTTTTGTTGAGATTTTTGGGCTTAGTTTGTTGTAACCTATCTTTTTCATTATTATTATTATTCTTTTTGTATTTGTCTTCCTTTAGGGTGTTATTAGTTTGCTAGTATTGCTCATTGTTCTGGATGTGTGTGTATAACTAAAGGCAGATGTTTTTGGAGCTTCTGTGGGTTGACAGAAGTTTAATTGCACGCTACCGGCTAGGCGCTTAATTCGGAATCCGCATAATTGTGTGAGTGCGCATTCCAATTGCGTGTGGGGTTAATGCGTGGGATTAATAGGAGTTTATATAAACAAAAAATTCCTCTCATTTGGCCCGCACGTTCTGAATTTTCTTATTTATCTTGCTCTTTTGCTTCCTTAGTGCTTTGATTTCTGTGCTAGTGCGATATCTTGCGATCCGCCCGTCGGATTTTAGCACTATTTCCTGCACTTTTCTTCAATTTTTGATCATTTTCTTTTAAAATGGAGCCTGAGGGTAGCACTACTGCTTTGGAGTTAGAGATTCTAGCCGAGTTGGAGGGCCATGCGCTTGAGCTTTTGAGTGTTGAGGGAGAGGGTGCTCTCGAGATGGCTACCAGAGCTGAGGTTCCTGCCAGTGCTAATGTTGATGCTGGGGGAGCTGAGGTTTGTGCTGAGGATGTGGATGTGACTCTGCCTCGAGCTCCACATCTGATTCACATTCTGCTAGCGGATGCCTTCGCAGGAGACCAGGTAGGTGTTCGGAAACAAGAGTTTCCTTATTTTCCTAGGCATTTAGGCTATAACATAGATTATCTAAGATATGTAAACCCATTTATTTTTATGCAAAACCTGCATTTAACTTCAGTACTCTTGTGCATTCATGCATCGTTCCTGTGTATAGTTCTAGGTCATGTCTACTTTTATTGCTCTGTGTTGTTCTCCTCATGCTTTGCATGTTTATTGTTGACTATTATTGCCTTATGATCATCACTAGGTAGACCATGCTATCCTTGCCACACATCTCTTAGGTTATTTATTCATTATTTTTTTGCATTTCTTGTCATCGATCATTGTTGTCACTGTTGTAGTTATTTTTACTGTTGTTACCGTCATTATCTATCCACATTTCAATTTTCTATTGCCGATTATCTTCATTAGTCATGGTCATAGTTTATCCTACTATTATCAATTATTATTATTATTATTATTATTATTAGTTACTATTTGCTATTTTATTTATATTATTATTATTAGTATCTGCTGTTATTATTATCGTTATCATTATTATTAACATTATTATCCTTGTTATTATTGCCTTTTGTGATTATTAGTTGTAGACACCCAAATTTGGCCCAAGGCTCGATCGACCCATACTTCGAGAGCGACATACTCCTGAGCTTTTGAAAGCACCTCTTGAACCCTGAGAACTTAACCTAAACCTTTAGAACCCTTCCCGGATCCTTAGGAATCAACCCTAACCCTTAGAGCACTTCCCGGATCCCTTTCGAACCAACCAGAGCAGCAGATAGAAAGAAGAATGTCAAAATTTATATAGACATCTGCTAGATTTAAGGCCTATACAGAATGTAAAAATTTATATAGACATCTGCTAGATTTAAGGCCTATACCATTGGAAAGAGGAGTTTTCCAGCTTTCGAACAAGCCAAGAATCACCCAAATCCGAGTTGTATATCAATAGTTATGGCGAATTGAAGAAGGCACAGAAATGCAGGAATTTACTCTTGTGTACATTGGATGTACGCATAGGCAATTTCTAGCAAGAATTTGGCTGTGCGTACATCCAATGTACACACAACCAAATTTGAATTTTTTCTTTAGAATGAGCTCCAGACTCCTCAGTTTTTCAGGAAACACTGTCCCTAAGTTGTGCGTACGTCCAATGTACACACAACTTGAAATCTTGGTTTTCTTCAAAAATGGCAGAATTTCAACTAGTGTGTTTGACTTGTGGACCATCCCAGGTTTCAAGGTGTCTTTCTTTAGGATCATAATGCCCCTTTAAGCCTTATTATTTACTCTTGTGCCATTCAAGTCCCCACCCTATCATTCACCATTAAAACCCAAACCCCTCTTCTCTATACCCTTAAAATCATAGAAATCTTAGATCTAGGATTAGCTAATTTCTAAACCAATTAGTAGCTTAAACCACTCATTAATCTCCAACAAGTCTATAAATAGAGAGCCACCCACCCTTTTAAACCACTTGAAAAAATTTCTTAAGAGAGAAATATAGAGAAATAGCTCCTCATTTCAGCCCTCAAACCTTCTAAGTCCAACCTCTAGCTCTCATTCCCCTCACACCATTACACCCGTAACTCTATCATACCTAATCCTTGAGATCATGGCCTAGCTTCCTCTCATACCACCTATTCCAATCCTCTACTTCCAAGCTTTAGAAGTTAGAACCCATCTCTAAACCATATTGCTTTTGGAAGTTCATTGGAATCGATACTCACGCGAAGATCTGTGATGGTGGTACAAGGGTCTGAGAGCTCCGGCTCTCTCCTCTATTCCTCTTTCTTCTTTTGTTTTTCCCTTATCCTAGAAGTTGAGCCGTTACGTTGCCGAAATTTTGGTAATTGTGAGGGGCTCAAGTAGGATCGAAGTGCCTTCGGACAAGGGGAAGTGTCGTTCAATTTTTTTTTCTTACACTTGGCCATAATAAAGACAGCTTGTGAGCAGGCTAATCAGATGCCTAATACCTTCTCGATTGGTAATCGAAGTCTCTACCTAGAGGCTTTGCCATAGACCGGCAATACCGGAGTCAAATCTAGCACTTTGATGCACACGATCTTGATTTAAGGGTATCCTGGCACACCAAAAGCTTTAGGTGGTGACTCCATTTTCGAGTGCATCGTCGCGACGGATCAATGAGATCCACGGTTGCATAGATGGCAACTCCATTGGGGATAGTTTGTAGAATTTCTCCTTGAATTAGGACCCATTGCATGTGTTTTTCACTTTTTTTCTATATTTGGGTTTTTTTACTTACCCCTACAATTCCGTCATTTACCACCTTAGCCGTTTGGCGGGTTACTTGATAAATTAGGTTTAAATTCCACCATTTACCACCTTAGCCATTTGGCGGGTTACTTGATAAATTAGGTTTAAATTCCGCCATTTACCACCTTAGTTGTTTGGTGGGTTACTTGATAATTAGATTTAATTTTCCGTCATTTACATTTCTTTATATTTTTCCCCTAGTCACTTGACTGGCCTCATTATTTTCTCTTTACTTGTCATATTTCACCAGTGGACGCTAGCCCATAGTGGCACCACGGGATTCTCACAGCCCGGTTTGAGAATGGTGGCGAAAGCCCCATTTGGACTTAAGCATAACTTCCCTAAAATTTAAATTTAAAAATGAACTAAGGGACATAACAATTTGTTTCTTGCGGGTAGATTTTTCAAAAAGGGGGTGGGGGGAATTTGGCTATGAAACACCCGACTCAGTTCCAAGTAGAGCGGCAGCCCTAGTGATGATGATCTTGAAAGGAACCACCCCATCCAGTATCTGAGAAGGCCCTCGCGTCGGAGGTATATCAGGTGAGTAACCGGACTTGGTACTAAGCTTAAAACTTTGGGTAGCGCATTAGCAAAATTGAATCAGCCTTGTATTCCTTTAGGAATGGAAAGGAGGGACCCGATAAAGCAAAGAAAAAGCCTTGAGAGGCATTGCCTCAAAAACCCTACTTTTAGCCCAATTTGGATCTACAATCTGGAAAAAATAGGTATATTCAGCCGTGTGTACATTTGTTGTATGCATAGCTAAAATTTTCAAAACTTTGCTCATGCATAAATCTATTGTACGCATAGCTTAAATTTTAGAAAACTTTGCTCATGCATACATCTGTTGTACAAATAGCTTAAAATCTCAAAAATTTTCCCATATGTACATCCTTTATACGCACAGCTTATACCATTTTCCAGCATTGGGTGCCTTTGTCACAGTTCCCCGAACACCGCGTACGTTGGTATTTTAACTCCCAATAATTCCTACCCTTGTAACATCCCAAAACGCCCTCACTGGTGATGAGAGGTCACCCTCTTATTGACTCTTTCAAGGGATCGGGGTGTTGCATGGAAATTTGTGCCTTTAGAGATCAAGAGATTTTCTCTTTGATTCTCAAAAAGGACATCCGTGTCCCGCCGTGGGAAACATTGGGGGTGTGCACACCATCTGAAAAGGGAGTTCCAAAGGCCCCAAAAAGTGTCGTAAGAGAGAAAAGAACCAAGAAGAAAGAAAGTAATCCAATTTTTGTTGTCGTCAAAATTCATTTGAAAAAAAAGAAATCTCTTCTTCAAGAAAAAATCACCAACAAAAAATCCAAAAGGAGTGCTTGTAGTGCTGTAATCACGGCATCGCCAAACCTGTCATCATCCCAGAGGGGAGGATGGAGAAAAAAGAAAATCTTTGGGCCATACCCGCAAAATCCATACCCCACCCGCTACCAAGCCATGGTGTGGCCGGTGGTAACATCCGCCAAAATGTCCCCACCACATCTTGAAATGGAGGAGATTCCCATCTTCGATCCCTCAACCCAACTCCCATTTAGCATCACCGGATCGTACGGTGCACCCAATTTTCCCTCCACATCAACCCAAAATATACTCATTTTTTCTTCCACATCCACCCAACTCATGCCCAATTTTCCCCCTACATCAAACCCAAGCATCCCCAATCTCCATATATCAACCCCAGTCATAACCAAAGCATGGACCCCACCCCCATACATCTCTCCCATCGGAGGAGCCATCCACATCCCCTCCCATGACTAACCCTATGGTCATGATGGAGGAAATGGTGAGGACATTTACCGCATGGAAGGCTTCTCAAAGCCTTCCTAATTCCTCCCAAGCGCCATCAAATCGACAACCAACCCTCTAAAATCTCCACACCTCATTCACCCAAAATTCCAATTCCGACCAACCACCCATAATCCACACCACTCGAGGCCTTCATCTCCAATCATGGAACCACCCAAGTGGGCCTCAAAGGCCCCATGTCCAACCACAAGACCATTCGGCCCCAAATCCAAGGGCCACTTTCTCAAGCCGTTCACAATTCCCCCAATACCCCACATACAACCATGCCCAACAAAACTACCCCACTTCCTCCTAAGTAACAAACCCATTTTTTCCAACCCCCCAACCCGTAATGAGCCATACCCACCTGCATCCATCATACCCAACCTAGCATGAGAACCCATCTCAAACAATCCAAAATCTCTAATTTACACACCCTCTTATCCCCCAACTAAGTCATCAAAATCCTAACCCACCCCATCAAGTGCAATGGCGTCATCAGGTACCCAATCACTCCCTCTAAAATCCACAACTCACACGCCTTCTCACTCCATAAACTCATCATCAAAATCCTCAACAACCACAATGGCCTCCCCAGATACCCACTCAACCCCATTAGAATCCGCCTGAAAATCTCACCCCTCCATTTGTTGATGTGGGCCATCAATATGTGGAGGACGAGGCCCGAAATAGTGGGACCTATGTAGCGGCATTCACCAGTTCTAATCCTCCACCACCAACCTTCACCAACCAACAGGCACCTGGGAACGAATGGGGGCAGCCTAGTGGGGGAGTAGCCCTAGTTCTACAATCAAGGGAGTCAGAGCTGCTAAGAGAGCAAATGGATAAAATTCAAATGCAATTAGGGAAGATGGGAGGGGCTGAAATACATGCTACCGAATTCTCTTATTTGTGTATATTTGTCGAGGTGCCTTTGCCACCTAAATTTAAGGTGCCATCATTCGACAAATATAACGGTACTGGCAACCCGATCGCACACCTCAAGTCCTACTGTGGGGAATGTGTCAATATGACGAGGATGAGCGCCTCCTCATCAAGGTTTTTCGGAAGCACCATTGGTCCAACGCTGAGGTGGTTCACTTCTATCGAACCATCCATGATAAGAATATGGAGAGACCTCACCCACTTGTTTCAAGAACAGTATGTGTACAACATCGATATCGAACCTCGCAAAGCTGATTTGGCTCCATTAAAACAAAAGTTTGATGAAACATTTAATGAATATCTCGGAAGATGGAGGCCACTAGCGGCCCAAGTGAGGACCTGAATGCCAAATGAAGAGTAGATAGAAATGATCTCAAAAACAGTGCTGCCAATCATATCAGATTTCCTTGTGTACCAACAACATGCCAGTTTTACAGATTTGGTTAGAAATGCCAATCGTTGCGAGGATTCGAGAAGGGAAGGTCGGCTAAATAAAACTTTGGCCAATGGGGCCCGTAAATTCACTGAGCAAAGGAATGAGAAAAGAACAGAGGCAGAGGTTCAGGCAATAATGACCTCACAACTTGCCGCCAGCATAGCACCCTTTCAATATGGGATGATACAGTAAGCATCAGCACAGGTAGTGCCGGCGCAGAGGCCTGATAATGGCTTAGGAACACAAATGACCCCCGAACAAAGAAAGGCTTGATTCAACCGAATATTCACCCCTTTAGGCTAATCATTAAATGTTCTCTTCCCTTTGCTAGTTGAAAAGGGTTTGGTTACACCATTCCAACCATGACCTCCACCAAATCCGCTCCTACGAAATTATGATCCCAGCACACACTGCAGCTTCCACCAAGGGCCGGTCCACCTAACTGATCAATGCTTTCCTCTAAAGCATGTGATACAAGATCTAATAGAGGCTAGAAAAATCATCCCTCCATCACCCCCCCAGGTAAATCAACACACCAATATTCATCAAGCGCCACTACCGCCGCACCCACAGGGAGGAATGGGCCCAAGGCCCACCATCAACATAGTAGAAGAAGATGAGGAAGAGTTTGACCCCTCAGAATACATCAAAATCAGAGGGAACTTCATGGCACCCAGGTGTCGAAATTGCGAGGATGAAAACATAGGAGTGGTCCAACCCTTAGACCTAGCCGATTACTTCCCCAATCCTACAACACAGGTAGAATCCCTAGATTTGAGGTTATATTTCCCAGCACCAACTCCCGTCAACCATATCCAATCCAGTTTTTCCTCATCCCCACTATACCAGCCATTTCCTGCACTATTCCCCATCAATAACATGGCGCCCAATGCACCTATCCACTACAATCGGCCCAGTTTTATCACACCCCCACCAATCTATCCATCTCCAGCACTAGTCAGCCACATTTGGCCCAACATCACCACACCACCATTCCAATCATCTCCGATACCTTCATCCACCCGGTTCTAAATACCTTGATCATCTTATTATCCTTATCAGGTCCCGTTCAACTACAATCAAACAGATACTAATGCTGGTAGCTGTATATAGGGGCAGTTGAGTTTATTACCTGATCAGGGAAAATCTCCAAGCAGCCAGAGGTGCCAATACAAGCCCAACCTGAAGAAAGAAGGGAACTTGCAGCAATACATCAAATGGAAAAAATGAGCAGGGAATATGTGTTAGCAACACAGCTTAAAAGAATGCCAACTCACATCACCATCTAAGACCTATTGATGACGTCCCCACTCCACTTCCAAGCTTTAATGGGGCACTGAAAGATGCCCATGTTTCAAACAAGGTCTCTCCAGATGAGGTAGGATAGATTATTGGACAAGTGTTGGCTCCTAATTTCATCTATTTCTCATATGCCGACCACTCAGTCGAAGGAAGCAACCATTCCAAGTCCCTCAATATAACATCAGAAACTAGTAACCTGGTAATTCCATTGGTATTGATAGACAATAAATCAATTTTAAATGTGTGCCCACTAAGAACTGCAACTAAGATAGGGGTTGACCGATCAATGTTCAGGCCAGCCAAGATAGGAGCTCGCAGTTTCGATAACACAAGAAGAGAGATAATAGGAGAAGTTGATCTTGAGCTCACGATCTGGCCAATGACCTTATCTATCCCCTTTCAAGTTATGGATATTAAATCCACTTTCAATATGCTACTAGGGCGCCCATGGGTGCATGAAATCGGGGTAGTACCCTCAACCCTGCACTAGAAACTAAGTTCATCTCATAGGAGAGAGTTATAGCTATCTTGGGTGAGGGATGAGAAGAAGGTGAAAGAGCAGAAAACAACATAGAGAACCTAAAAATGTTAGATATACCACACACAGCTGAGGACACGGACCTCCATAGTTTCCAATATGACTTGTCAACAGTGGCGCCAGAGCCCCACGGGAAAGTTACCATGAAAACCAGAGGAGGAATGGTTGCAGCGGTAGTAATGCTCTAAAAATGGGGCTACCAGAAGGAAAAAGGTTTAAGTCCTCGCCTATAGGGCAGAAGGGATGCGGTTAGAGCACGAGGTGGACAATAGATCAAATTTGGGGTAGGTTACAAGCTCACTGAAGAAGAAATCCATGAAGCCAAGGAAAAAGCCCGAACCATTGCCACAACCAAGGCCAAGGGAATAGACCTGGAAGAGGAACCCCGCCCACGACCTCACATCAGAAACACCTTGGTGAGCGCAGGGATCATAAAAATTGAGAAAAATGGGGCAACACAGCTAAAAGGGACCCTGTCCATGAAACCAATCACCAAATCATCCCCCCGAAGAATGAATTAGACCTGGTCTCCCTGTCAATTTTTTAGGAGGAGATAACCTTGCCAGTACAATCACCCGTCCTAAACCATCCCAAGCCCATGTTAATATTTGAGGACCAGATTCCCAATGAACCCATGGTGAATATGGTGATGGCTGACCCTGGAGATTCATCTCATTCCCCCTTCTCCACAAAACAAGGTAAGGATGTAGCACCCAAGGTAAGGAATTGGGCCTCAACACCCATAACTCTGGAAGCGTCTAGTGGCCTAAAATTCTGCACCAGCTTCCTAAAAAAAATTACCTATAAAAAGTGAAATTAGCCCTTGAGAAGCGATGCCATGCATGTACAGAGATTCGCATTGCCAAGAGCTGATCTCCAAAGAAAAGAAAAATCCTAAAAAAATAGATAAAATATAAAATCTAAAAAAACTATCTTTCAAGATTCCCCAGGAAAAGAAAATTGATGCCTTAATTGAAAAACCCATCCAACATGAAGTCGGCCTCTTTCCTGTAGAAATATAAGGAGAGGTAGGAGTCACAGATTTGGATGAGGAGGTCCTAGCTGAGGAGCTGCCCAATGAGCTCCTTGAACAATACGTCGATTTTGAGAATGGCCCTACCCCAATCATTAAAGAGACTGAGGAAGTTAATCTGGGAACAAAGGAGGATCCTAAAATCACTAAGATTGGATCATCTCTATCTCCCGAGGAAATAAAAGGCATGATTGATTTCCTTCGGTCATACCGAGACATCGTCGCATGGTAATACGAAGATATGCTTGGTTTGGACACCGATTTGGTCGAGCATGAGCTGCAATTGTATCCCGATGTCAAGCCTGTCAAGGAGAACTTGAGGCCTCTCCACTAGAGTGGATGCTGAAAGTAAAAGATGAAGTATCAAGAAGTACAATGCGGGTTTCTCATGGTCTCCAAATACCCACTGATTGGCTAACATTGTACCAATACCAAAGAAAGATGGAAAGGTTCGCATGTGCATTGACTTCAAAAACCTTAACAAGGCAAGCCTGAAAGACGACTTCCCTTTCGAATACATCGACATCATGGTTGACAATACTGCCAGGCATGGGATTCTCTCGTTTATGGACAGCTACAATCATATCAAAATGGCAGAGGCAGACCGAGAAAAGACAGTGTTCATCACTCCATGAGAAACTTTCTACTATCGAGTCATGCTGTTCGGATTGAAAAATGTCAGGGAAACATATCAGAGGGTAATGATAGCATTGTTTCGGGACATGATGCATCAGGAAATTGAGATGTATGTGGATGGCATGATCGCCAAGTCACAAGAGAGAGGTGATCATCTAGTGAACCTCTAAAAGTTGTTCGAAAGATTGAGAAAGTACAGGTTGTGTTTAAACCCCAAAAATGCACATTTGGTGCCATGTCAGGAAAATTACTTGATTTCATCATTAGCAGGAGAGGCATTGAGGTCGACATAGTGAAGGTGAAAGCCATCGTAGAAATGCCTTCGCCGTCTATCGAAAAAGAAGTTTGAGGATTCTTGGATAGAATCTAGTACATCAGTCGGTTCATTACACAGTTGACTCTTATTTGCAGTCCGATCTTCAAGTTACTAAGGAAGGATTCACCCGTTGAATGGAATGATGACTGCCAGGCAGCGTTCGACAAAATCAAAGGCTACCTCCTCAACCCGCCTATTTTAGTACCACCAGTATCAGGGAGACCACTCCTAATGTACCTCTCAATGACGGAATTCTCGATGGGATGTATCCTAGTGCAGCACGATGAAACTGAAAGAAGAGAGCATGCCATTTACTACTTGTGCAAGGAATTCACTTAGTACGAGACACGCTATTCTCATATGGAAGAAGCATGCCTGACTCTCATTTGGGCTACACAGAGACTTCACCACTATTTGCTATCTCAGGCAGTTCTCCTCCTGACACAAATGGGTCCATTGAAGTACTTATTTGAAAAGTCGGCTCTCACTGGGTGAACCGTGCGGTGGTAGCTTCTCTTATAAGAATTTGGCATCACGCATGTCACCCAAAAGTCAATCAAGTGGTAAGCACTCATTGATCATCTTGTTGAAAATTCCTTGCCCGATTATGAGCCTCTGAGAACTGAGTTCCCTGAGTAAGACATCTTGTTCATGACAGAGGATGACACAGAGGAGGCAGACGAATCCTGGGTGATGCAGTTTGATGGAGCATCGAATGTCAAAGGTCATGGAGTTGGCGCTATTCTAATCTCGCCAAAAGGGTCACACGTACTAGTCTCTATCAAGCTCAATTTCCCTTGCACCAATAACATGGCTGAATATGAAGCCTATGTAGCTAACTTGCAAGCAACTCTCGACCTATCTCAGGGTATTTTGCAACTCCCAACTGATCATATGCAAAACCAACGAAGATTGGTAGACAAAAGATGAAAAGTTAATCCCATACCATGAGCACCTTGAAGATCTAATCACGTGCTTCGATGATGTTACGTTCTCCTATGTCCCGTGAGCAAGAAATTGTTTTGTCGATGCACTAGCAACATTGGCATCAATGGTCGAAATTCCATATGGCGTTGAGATAAAGCCAATCGTGATCAGACAAAGAAACGAGCCGGTCTTTTGCCTCCAAATCAAGGAATCAATAAAGCCAGATGATGAGTCTCCATGGTTCTCAGATGTTAAGAATTTCCTTGAAACACGAGCTTCCCTTAAAGGCACGTCCATGAAGAACAGGCGAACCATCCAACATCGAGCTTCAAATTATGTCATTTGTAACGAGTGCCTCTACAAGCGATCATATAACAACATTTTGCTTAGATGCCTAACTAAAAGCGAGGCAACAGATGTCGTAAGAGAGATCCACGGAGGATTATGCAGGGCCCACATCAGTGGACATATGATCGCTAAAAAGATCTTATGGCAAGGGTACTTCTGGACCACCATGGAAACTGATTGTGTCAAATATGTTCAAAAGTTCTATAAATGCCAAGAACACTCTAGTTTGATGCATGCACCAGCCATAGATCTCCACAGAATAACCACTCCATGGCAATTTGCCACATGGGGGCTTGACGTCGTCAGAAAGGTCAACCCAAAAGCTTCTAATGGACATCAGTTCATCTTCGTTGCCATCGAGTACTTCACAAAATGGGTAGAGGCAACATCCTATGCAAACATTATGACCAATCATGTCGAGAAGTTCATCAAGAACAACATCGCTTGTCGATTCGGCATGCCGAAGGACATCATCATGGACAATGGCACCAACTTCGTGAACAAGCACATCAGAGCCTTATGCGAGAAATACAAAATCAAACATCACCGCTCGTCAGCATATTAGCTGCAAACCAACGGAGCCGTCGAAGCTACTAACAAAATAGTTGCCCGCATCATTGAGAAGATGGCCATCACCTACGGAGACTGGAGTGAAATGTTACCCTTTGCACTATGGGCCTATCAAACATCGATCTGTACTGCTACAGGGATAACACCATTCTCCCTCATGCATGGAATCGAGACTGTGCTACCAGTAGAGGTCCCCACCCTCACTCCGTATCCTCATCAAGTCTGATTTGCTGGAGGCTGAAAGAGAGAGAGAGAGCCCATTTCGAACAATTGAGCCTGATTGATGAAAATAGGCTCCAAGCCTTATGTCATACCTAGGTCTATCAGAGGAGGATCGCACGTGCACACAACAAGCATGTCCGCATTCGAGATTTGAAAGTGGGTGACATGGCACTCAAGAAAATCTTTCTCTCTCTCCATGCTGATCCAAGAGGAAAATTCAAGCCCAACTAGGAGGGCCCTACATCATCAGAGAAGTACTCGTTAGGTACGTGCTTCGTCTCACCATAATGGACGGAGGTCACTTTCCTGAGCCGATCAACGCTCGATATGTATGTCGATTCTACTCCTAATCTCCCACAGCAAGGTAAGTATTGATAAAAATGGATATGTGAATGCTTAAGGATCACTTAAAAGAGGCCATCATTTCAAAGCTAGATATCCAAAAAAGTTACCCCTAATTCTCATACCCTTTGCTACCCAATTTGAGCCAATAACCTTTCTTTCCTAAACCCCTCCCAAGAAAAAGAAAATGTACATACCCAACAAAAAAAGAAAAAGAGTTACCATGAAAATCCAAAAAAAATGGAAAAGAAAAACCCCCCTAAAAAAGGGATGTCTTAAAAGAAAACAAAGAGAACAAAAAATAAAATAAAAAAGAAAAGAAATGGAAAAATCATGAGGCATGTACAGTAAAAATCCCCAAAGGAAGAAGTGTATTACGGCAGCTGAAGCCCAATCAAGAAATACCTTTAAACCCAAGAATTCTTTCAAAATTCCTAACCTAGCCCATGACCATGATACATCCCTGGAGAAAGCCCTCTTTAAAGTTCGCAAGCAGTCATAGTATCCATTGAGTCAGCAAGAGCCAAGGAGAGAGACAACAAGGAGTTTCATCCAACTGGCTATGACGGAATCGACGTCCATGTTGTGGTATTTGAAAATATAAAGAAAAGAAAGAAAAAAAGAAGAAAAAAAGAGAGGGATTCAAGCTCAAAGCAAAAAGGACATGGTGAAAACCTGCACGAGTGCTACGGGTAACAAGAGCGAGCTTGTGCGGACCAGGCAAAAATCTGAAAGGTGTCTAGGGTGAGAAAGCAAAAACCTTTGGACATAGTGAAAACTTGAAAGGGCACTATGGGTAAAAAAGATGGCGATAACAGACATGGCGAAAACCCATCTTGGGTGCTGTGAGTAAAAAGGTTAAGAAAAAAGAAAAAAAGAAAATCGATTACTCATTTGGTTACACTGTCCGGACTCTCTGATTTTCAACAGAGCCACTCATGCTAGCTCAAATTGGGTCTTGATCAGGTATATATTCAGACTTCACCGTCAAACACATGACCCGAGGTAAGGATCAAAGGTTAACTCAATCCAAAGGGATGGACGTTCCAACCTTGGTAAAATTCTGGACCTCACTCAAGCCCAACCACATGAACGGGTTTGACCATTCTCAAAAAGAGACCCATTACCTCCTCTCACATTTAAGGCATCAAACAAAAAAAAGAAGAAGAAGAACAGAAAAATGTATATAACAAAAAAGAGAGTTCCATTTTCATTTTCATTCTTGTACTTTGCTTATACCTCATCACAAAAAGAATAATCTGTGTGGCGCTATGCTTTCAGCCTTTCCACCTTTGAAAAAGAAAAACAAACAAAACAAAACATATCACCCAAGAAACAAAAATATAATCTGTTAGATATATTTTTGAAGTATATTTTGTGTTTGATATATTTTTGAAGTATGTATAGGTCAGGTCAACAAGGCACGGATCTTGCAGAGAAGCACGTCTTCGCGAGCATTGCGGTCACTCATCCGTTGATCGAGAAGGCCTTCATAGAACTTTCAAGAAGCATCTAAATGAGGGCTCTCGTATTCCAAAGCTGCAGCTCATACTTGCCCTTTTTCAAGGCGCTCATGCAAAAAGCAAAAACAACAAAAAAGACGAAGAAGAAAAAAAATACAAAAATAACTTAATACAAAAATGATAAGTTGCACACATTCCCAAAAGGTGGTTCAACATTAATATTCGCTCCTCTCGGGTAGTTGTGCTAAATGAAAGATCGGGGTTGATGAGTAAGCTCAAAAATCGTGAACCCTACCTTGCGTAGGGACACCTTGATTGTTGGTTAAAAACCAACTTGTCAAAAATGTGATTACATATCGAACAACTATGTTCAAGCATGAATGTAGAAGTGATCTTTTCCCATGATTATTCTCAATCGTAGGCTTAAAACCTGCACGGTATCCCTATAAAGTGTAGGCCATGCGTCTGGGTATCTGTTGGATGGTCGTTCGTTCTTATAAATTATACCTAGTCATGGGTCAGAACTTCCATCACCTTGTTACTTATTGCCCCTAATAGGTCCATGTTTTTACATAGTTGACCTGTTTGTAAGATCAGCTCCAAAAATGACACACTCCCAAAAAGCGTTACGACATCAATATTCACCCCGCTCCGATAGTTGTGTTAAATTAACTTCGGAGTCAATGAGTCCGCTCAAACACTTCGAACCCTACCTCACGTAGGGGCACTCGAGACCAATTAAAGTGAGGCAATCAATGCCTCATAAGATTGGGCACAATTCATTGGATCATTGCATCATTGCTTTATGCCAATCTTTAAGTATGGGTTGATCACCCTCCTGCTCGCGGAGCTATTTTGTTCAAAATGGAACTCGAACATCGTACATCAATAATCACACCATCACGATTATGCCCAGTAATGCTGCTAAGCACTTGGGGATTAATAATTTCGAATGACGGATGTTTTCCCAATCGTATGGGCTTCTGCTACTCTCCATGTTTTTGTACTATTTTGACGTTTGAGGTTCGTTATGAATATGGCAGATCCAAGAGCATTTGCCTTGGGCCTCTTCGGATGTCTTTTCTTTGTCATACGATCATTAGTGATCGCATACCAAAGAGGGGCATCTGTAGACACCCAAATTTGGCCCAAGGCTCGATCGACCAATACTTCGAGAGTGACATACTCCAGAGCTTTCAAAAGCACCTCCCGAACCCTTATAACTTAACCTAAACCTTTAGAATCCTTCCCAGACCCTTAGGAATCAACCCTAACCCTTAAAACCCTTCTCGGACCCCTTTCGAACCAATCAGAGCAGCAGATAGAAAGAAGAATGTCAAATTTTACTTAGACATCTACTATAGCTGAGGCCTATTGTTGAGAACTGGAAAATACCATTTTCCACCCCTTAATCTGAGCCTTGATAGACCCTTGAGAGAACTAAATAAGTGTTTTAAGTGTTTGTTTTACAGTTAACAATAAAGGCAGGCTTAACCTTGAAAGTAGCTTAAAAGTGCCAAAAAGATGATGACCCATCTTGATCTGGAGGAAGAAGGAGAAAGGACAACCTCACTGGCTGTCAAAATGCCTAAAAAAAAGAGGACAAAGGCCTGGTTTCAACCTGGAAAGAGGTTTGGAGCTATTCAAAAAGAAGAATGCACTACAGAATGCTATTCGAAAAGGTCCCCAATCTTTTCGAAAAGGTCCCCAATCTTTGCGAATAGATCTCCAGAAGTTACAATGCTATTCGAAAAGGTCCCCAATCTGTGCGAATAGAGTTTCAAAAGTTACAATACCTTTCGAAAAGGTTTTCAAACTTTACGAAATGGTATCTTGAAGATTCCTAGCATCTGTAAGGGCAATTTGGTAATCTCTGCAAGCACCCCAATGCATTTAAAAATCTAGGGGCATTCTGGAAGATTCGAAGCATGAACCAGAGGCATATTCCACTCCATGTGAACACCCAAAGATGAAATTACTTGGCGGGAACTTCTAGAAGTTCAAACAAATTTTTGAATTACATAACAGAATTGATGCTTCTGTCGCCTCATTGGCTGAACCAGATCAAGCAGTTCTGATTGGCCAGAACAGATCTGGATCCTTGTGCTCGACTCCTATTGGCTGATATGGATCTAACCAATTCTGATTGGTTAATGCACATCTGAAATGGACTTGGGGAAAAACTATAAATAGACGAACTATTTGCCCAATTTGGGTATCCAAAGTCTGAGTTTCATTTGTGCTGCCCCATTTCCAATTCAGATAGCTTGTTTGAAACCTCTGTAATAGCCTAACTTTTGTTTGTAACTGAGAACTGTGAGACACTTATGTAATTCAAGTGAGAATTGTATTCAAGACTACAAATCCGAGAGCTGTTTAAGTTGTGCTCTGTAATTGTAATGGTGGACTTGAAAAGGTTGCTTTCAACAGTACGTTCTCAATCAGATTCATGTTGAGGGTTCCCTGTGATCTCCTTACTCATTAGACTCCTTTAGATTTACTATTTTTAAAGCAATTTCCCTTAATTCATTATCCCTGTGAGAATCTGCATTTGTAACCTAATTTCTTACAGCATTTGTAGTGGTGCTCATGTTCTGAATCAACAATTCGGATTGAAGACTATTGGATGATCTGTGTCAATGACAGTGGACAAATCATAGCCATAAGTTCAACTCAATCCTAATCCTTGAGTTGGATTATTTTCTCTTACATCTGAGCTGGTAGCCAGATGAAGATTTGGATACTTTCTAGACTGTGCTACACTAGTTCTCATTCTGTAATCAGTTACTAAGCTTAAGTCAACTATTATTTCTCCAGTCTTTTTAATTTTACATCCAATTCCCCCAACTCGAATCTGGATCACTTAGTTTAAATTCTACTTTTAGATAATTTAGTTAATGTGACAAATTCAACCTCTCATCTTATTCGCTTTGTAGATAGGATTAGAGGCCAGATCTGGTAGCTCAGATCTGGAGGTTTACCATTCATTTTAAATCAATTCCTTGTGGACGATCTTTTACTCACTTACATTTAAAACTTGCTACAATTGGCCCTGATCTTGCAGGTTAATTAACTTCTCTATGTGCTGATATTTCTTATTCTTTTTAATTTTCTAGATTCAGTATAATTTATCATTTGCAAATCTGTTTTCAAAATATAAATAAATCATGCACACTTAGAACAACGACACCTATACCATTGGAAATAGGAGTTTTCTAGCTTTCAATTGATCCAAGAATCTCCCAAATCCGAGTTGTACATCAAAAGTTAGGACCAATTGAAGAAGGCACAGAATTGCAGGAATTTACTCATGCGTACATTGGATGTATGCATAGGCAATTTCTGGCTAGAATTTGGCTATGCATACATCCAATGTACACACAGCCAAATTTTAATTTTTGCTTTAGAATGGGCTCCAGACTTCTCATTTTTTCAGGAAACACTGTTCCTAAGTTGTGCGTACGTCCACTGTACGCACAACTTAAAATCTTGATTTTCTTCAAAAATGGTTGAATTTCAACTTCTGGGTTTCAAGGTCTATTTCTTTAGGACCATAATGCCCCTTTAAGCCTTATTATTCACTCTTGTGCCATTCAAGTTAACACCCTATCATCCACCATTAAAACCCAAATCCCTCTTCTCTAAACCCTTAAAATTCAAGAAACCCTAAGATCTAGGATTACCCAATTTCTAAACTAATTAATAGCTTAAACCACCCATTAATCCCCCAAAAGTTTATAAATAGAGAGCCATCACCCCCTTTTAAAACATTTGAAAAAATTTCTTAAGAGAGAAATATGGAGAAATTGCTCCTCATTTCAAGCCTCAAGCCTTCTAAGTCCAACCTTTAGCTCTCATTCCCCTCTCACCATTACACCCTTAACTCCATCTTACCTAATCCTTGAGATTATAGTCTAGCTTCCTCTCATACCACCTATTCCAATCATCTACTTCCAAGCTTTAGAAGTTAGAACCCATCTCTAAACCATTATGCTTTCGAAAGTTCATTGGAATCGACACTCACGCAAAGATCTGGTGACAATGCTATAAGGGCCCGAGAACTCCGACTCTCCCCTCTATTCCTCTACCTTCTTTTACCTTTCCCTTATCCTAGAATTTGATCTGTTACGTTGTCGAAATTTTAATGATTGCGAGGGGCTCAAATAGGATCGGAGTGCCTTCGGGCAAGGGGAAGTGTCGTTCAATTTTTGTTCTTACACTTGGCCATAGCGGGCTTATCGGGTGCCTAACACCTTCCCAATTGGTAACCAAAGTCCCTACCTAGAGGCTTTGGCATAGACTGACAATACTGGAGTAAAATCTAGCACCTTGGTGCACACAATCTTGATTTAAGGGTATCCCGACACACCCAAAGCTCTGGGTGGCGACTCCATTTTCGAGCGCATTGTCGCAACAGATCGATTTGATCCACGAGTGCACATTAGTATTTATTTTTGCTGCTATAGTATTGTTACTTAATTTTTACCCTCTAGTAACTTTTACCGTCTTTTAACTTTTTAGTATTGCATAAGTTTTGTCTTATATTTCCTTTCTTTCCTTGGTTGGGTGCCTAGGAGCCTCTTACCTTGTCCATTAGCTTTGCGTGGGCAAAGTCTCATGCATGGTACTGTGCTCTCCCTGCATTCCAGCAGGAGAGGCTGGAGTCCTTTGGTTTTAGGCCGATCTTGGGGCTCAATCCTTTCCATCCCGACCATGGTTTGGTTAGGGCCATAGTGGAGAGATGGAGAGAGGAGCAGCAGGCGCTGCTTTTCCCTATGGAGATGATGCTTTTGACACCCAAAGACTGGGTCCTGTCATTAGGGTGAGGTTTGAGGGTGAGCCTGTGATAGGGCAGATGTTGTTTGACTACCAGGCGGCGTGCATAGAGTTACATGGGCTTGAGTATCCCCCTAGCAGGACCGGGTCAGGTTTGATTCGAATCACTAGGTTTGTTGATACTTTTGGCGCAGGATTCATTCCTCCGAGGCCCAACCCAAAGTCTGCGATGGCATATGAGAAGTGTTGTAGAGAGATAGAGTTTCGTGGCCCCGTGTTAGAACCAGGGGTACAGGCAGATTGTGCCATCAGGGCTTTCCTGATGCACTTTTTTGGAGCGGTACTATTTTCTTCCTCTACCCCGGGATGTGTGACTGGGTTATTCTTTTCGTTACTCAAAGATCTAGATCGGGTTTCTTCGTACGCATATGGTGTGGCGGCATTAACCCACCTTTACGAGAAGCTGTTTCGCCACGTGAGAGGTGTCGCCACTGTCGACGGTTTTATTCCTTTCCTCCAAGTGAGATTTTAGTTTTATAAATTTTTAGGGTTCGTTGTCTTCTTTTAGAAGTTTCGTTAACGTCGTTTTGCTTCCTCTTTTATTTTAGTTTTGGGCGTATGAAAATTTTATCATTCTACACCTGAGGGTCCCCCCAGGGACCGAGCCTTCATTCCTACCCATGTATGTGTGGTGGAAGCTAGTGGGAGCTCGCCAGAGGACCACAGACCTTTGGACGGCGAGGTGGCTCTTTGAGGACATGCACCTGGGCCAGGTGTGTATTTTTAATTATTTTTTCAGTTCTATTTTTGTCTTGTCTGTTTAGTTTTGTTGACATGTTTGTCTTGTTTGGCGTTTGGTTACAGGTCATCTGGAGGCTGTATGGGGAGTAAAAGGGAGCGGATTAGGCTATGATACAGTCTAGTCAGGCACATTTTAGACGGGATATATGGATTCCCTGCTTTGAGAAGGTGGAGCGAATTCGTGTATCCCGAGCTGCGCGCCAGTTTGGACTCCTCCAGGGAGTCCCTCCGGAGCTTCGCTCACGAGTGGCGAAGAAGATGATTGGTTCCCCTGGCCCTTTTTTTTAGAAGAAGATGCAAGATTAGTATGCTGATTTCATAGCTAGGGAGTTCACGAGATGGTTCCAGGAGCTTGGTGGTGGCTGACTCTTCACGTGATTCCCCTTTCAGGGGAAGAGCTCCTTTGGGGTTGGCAGACCTGATTCCACTTCAACATTGAGGGAGAGAGTGGCTAAGCTCGAGCAGGGCCATCTTGGGCTCGGGGTCCGAGGAGCTTTAGAGGCCCTTCACATGACACTGGAGTGGATGGGGAGCGCCCCCCATCCGGATGAGGAGATGCTACGGTCCCTAGTGACCTCCATCTCCAAGGCGAGAGCGTCAGAGGACCATCTGAAGGACCAGCTTGCAGAAACTTGTCGTGTTCTGGTGAGTTGGTTTATTTTATTTGTCAGATTTAGTTTACTCATTCTACTTTAATCAATTAATGCGGTTGTTCTATTTTTGTTTATTTAGACTGCGAAGGAGGGCAAGGTCGCCAATCAGGCAACATATATTGAGCTGCTTTGGGGTGAGCAGATGGTCGGCCGCGAGGTGTAGGCTAGTCTGCATTCAGAGATTGAGCGGCTGGTACTTGCTTGTTCTTGTTAAATTGGTTTAATTAGTTTTAGCGTTTTGTGTTTCTAACGTATTGGCAATGGTGTTTCCCAACCTCTTATTTCCTCTGTTTTCCATATATGCTTATAATGAAAATTCCTTTCTTTCTCTCTCTCTCCTTGTCCCATGCGCCCAACCACTTTGACCCATGTTGACCATCCATCACACCACACATCACTACAAAGCTTGTAATTTATGGTTCTCTGGGTCCTTAATTTATGCGAAAAGTCAACTTTCCAACCAATCTTGTGGTGCATGCTATTTGATGCATCTTACACCTTAGATTTCCCCAATGTAAATTGGGTGGTGTAAGATGGGCTAAATTCTAGTCAACAAGATGGATGGTAGGGATTTACTAGAGAATTGCAAAATTCTATTTTCTAATTTACAAATTTAAGGAATTTTTTTAAAATTACCCTTAGGCTTCTAGGGAATTTACTAGGATTGCCACCATTGTATGGAAAACACTAACACCCAATCTTTAGTGTTAGTACATCTTCAAACTTCGATCCCATGGGTCAATCTTTGACCCATGAATCTAAGAATCTTATTACAAATTTTGAAAATTCAAACCAATGGTGGTGATCCCCTAGTCACCCTCAAGGTTCGGGCCCATTTCGAGTCAAACCTTGGGTTCAACATATAGTCATGCAATAGTTTTAGTAATTTTTGTGGTGTATGTTATGGTGGGTGTTTCACCACTTTTTCTAACACACCCATTTATTAAATGGGGTGCTCTCTGGTTGCCACTACTAATAATCAAATTCTTTATTGTTTTAGGGTGGTTGCCACTAGTAATGGTCAAATTCTCATTTTTTTAAGGTGGGTGCTTCAAGAATTTTGGTGGACCTAGCCTCAGGCAGCCTCCTAGCACAGTCAGGTCACACCAGTGTCTAGTCAACTATTTGACCAATACAGAGATCTAGGGGCAGGTGTTACATCCTCCCCTCCTTAAAAAGGATTCCGTCATCGGAATCAAAACCTTAAATTGTTTTAGAAATACCTACAATTTCCATTAGGGTTTCAGTTCTAGCGATATCGGCGTTAAGCCTATCAATCTCGTCTTGAACAAGTGGTCGATCTATGAATTTTATTTATCGGGTCACATCGATTCAAAGCGGTCAGTGTCAACCAGTCAATTTATAACATTGTTTATGGTGACATTAAACAATCTAATCTTACCTTTCAAGCATAGGGTATACTAATACAAGAAAAATCAATATCAAATAAACAAATGATGCCTAGAGTTTCAGGGAGTCAAATATTCTTATTCATGTCAATCGGTCAATTTCATTTCAGATCCTTAAGACCATTTCAAGAAATCGAGACCAAAACAGGTAGTTATGAAGCCATCAATATTAATTTAGGATTATCATGACAATACCAAATTTCAAGATCAAGTCGAGCAAGCAAAACCATATCAGGAAACCAAAGTCACATTCAAGCAATTCGAAATCAAAATGAAGTAATTATATTAGAAGACCAAAAACATATTAAGCCATCGGGATCATATTCAAGCAATCATATTCATGTTCAAGCAATCGAGGTCACATTCAAGTAGTCAGAGTTTCTAATCAAAATTCTAGAGCAAGGCTGGTACCTTCAAATAGATGGGGGTATCAAGATCATAATCGCGAGAGTAGCATTCAGATGATGCTGCCTAGGAATTATAGTTTTTTAAGATTTCACGGAATTCAAGACATCCTTTCCCAGAGGGTTCAAGGGGAATACAAAGAGCAATCAAGCAACGAGTCTTTATTAGTTGCATGTGTGTATGCATTGATACATCCGACAAAATCGGAGCGTCGGAAGAAAGAGACAAGTTTCGATACATACAGGAATTTGCATATGCGGCCGATAGGAAGGAGCAATAATCGATACTTTACTATATCTTTCAAGAGGTCAGAGGTACATTGAAGGAAAAGATACAATCGAATTGAAGATAAGGATTGTTCGAGAATAGAAAGATCTTACTTTGCCGAGATTGACAAAATTCAAAAAATTAAAGATTTCTCAAGTGTCAATCAGTCACAGAGGTTATTACGTGTCTTTGGTTTAGTTCAAGTTGTAATGCTTCATTAAACCTTCCAACCTTCTAGAGAGAGATCCATCAGCCAAGCCTCCAGTTCTAGCAAGTTCCAGTTATGGTGTTAAGAAGAATTGCTAAGTAAGGATGTCAAGCAGGACTAAGTGACATATTATCCAAGTTCTGGGTGATCAGGTCTAAGTGATAGTGATCTGACCACCTAAAGTGCCACGTGAAATTTTTTTAAATTCTTTGGAAACTGTTCAAATTCAAATAAACCAGGTGAAAATTTAAAGTTTCAAATATTCGAAAAACGGTTTTAGGAAATAAACATGAAGAACGAAGTCTTATGAACTTTCGTATGTCATGCCCCCAGGCCTCCGGGTTCGTTGGCTAAGCCGAGTGGCGGTGCTAGTGCACGCCACATTTATACTTTCATATTCATATTCATTCATTTCAAGTTCTTAAGTTATTTCCCTTTTCATGTAAATTGCCACATATATTTTTTTTTCTAAAATAACGCGGGAAATGCATTAATTGTGGAAACGATTAATTTAATTTATTAAAGTAATTTGCAAAAATATATTTAAATACTTTTGAATTAAATTCTCATTTTCGTTAACCTATTCGGGCAAGTTCGGGTTTTACGATTTTATCGTAACAAATTTTATCAAGTGCAAAATTATAACTATGATAAATCAAGCGATTTTCCCGAAAGTAGAATATTAAAAGATCAACATAATTCAAAGTTCCAATACAATGATACATCAATTGTTTTCTGAAAAGTACTGGACTTAAAACCATAACGAGATAAAGGAAAGATCCTATCAAAATCAAGTGTGCAGTGCTGGTAGCTCTATAGGTAAATGATCTCAAACTATCAGCTCGATGATTCCTCTGGGATACTTCCTCGTCCAACTCCTCTAGCTTTGGCTGGGTGGCTGCTGACTGGCCTCTGAAATTTTTGGGTCATGAAATGACCGTAAGCGATGAAGCTCAATAAAATCTTAGTTAGCATTGTCTTAGAATTCTAGTACGTATAGCATATAGAGTCCTTAGATGCATGTGCAAGTGGGGTTTCCAATGATTGTGGCAATATAAGTAGGTACAATTAAGAAAATCAGACTAACATTTATTCGTGATTCTAAGTATAACTATAGTAAACATATTCCAATCAATTTAAAGTAAACATCCATGAGGAAAAGCAATTCACAACCAAACAAGAAATAATGAAATTACTTCGAAAGCATGGGAATATTAACCTACAAGGTATTGCTACATCATTATTTGGAGATAGACTTACAAACATAACTTTAACCAATGAAATTTCTACATATTTCTAAAAAAGAAGGGGTAATTAAGTATAATTTCCGGTTATTATGATTTGTATGTGATATTCTTATTATGATTATCCCTTGATTATTAGTATCTTTTAATTAGTCAGTGTTGATATCAGAACACCACCCATGGGCCAAGATTCAAGATTCAAGATGTCAATGCTTGTGCGAACAAAGGCTGACACTCTCCACCATTTAGCTAATCAAGGCAAGGATCAATGACCTATTGGTCTAACTAGACCCGATCCTTAGCTGACATTTCAAGAATCCTTTCAAGTACAGGGTGCTCATATGAGCCTGTCCGTGAGAATAGTGATCAGCTATGTGAGGCTTTCAAGTTCAAGATAGTATCTCTTTCAACTTTTAAGATTTCCTGATTTGCTATCAATTATTTAATGTTCAAGCTTCATTAAATTAAGGATTTTAATATTTCCAGGTCTGAGAATACTTCTTTTAGAAGTTTGAGTTCAAGTTCCCATTCTGGGTTCAAGTTCAAGTGTTCAAGTACCCATTTTGAGTTCAAGATTCAATTATTCAAGTACCCACTTCGGGTTCAAGTATTCGAGTGTTCAAGTATTCAAGTATTCAAGTATTCAAGTATTCAAGTTTTCAAGTATTCAAGTATTCAATTACTCAAATTCCCTTCTGGATTCAAGATCAAGTTCAATTACACATTCTAATTTAGACATGAGTTCCAGCACAAGTACAAGTTCTAGGTCAAGCATGAGTTCAAATCAAGCACTCATTCTAGATCAAGCATGAGTTCAAGCATAGGTACAAGTTCTAGATCAAGCACGAATTCAAATTCAAATTCTAGTTCAAACATACATTCAAGTTCGAGTACCAGTTTTAATTCAAGCTTACCTTCAAGTTCAAGTACAAGTTCAAGAACAAGCTCAAGTTCTAGCATGAGTTCAAGTCAGACAAGCACAGGTTCTAGTTCAAGCATAAATTCACGTTCAAGTACAAGTTCTATTTCATGTCAAGTAGAAGTTAGTCCAGAGTTTCAAATGACTTGATCCGAAGGGAGGATCTCGTCGGCTTATACTTATATCAAGTGTTACCTCAGCTTAAAGTCCAAAGGGGGACTTATGTTTATCATCGTCGATAAAATAAAACTCGGTCAAGATTCAAGTATTTAAGTTCTAGATCAAGTTCAAGTACTAGTTCAAATACAAGTTCAAAATCGGGTTCAAGTTCTAGTTTAAATTTGAGTTCAAGTTCAAGTTTAAATACAAGATCAATGTCTACTTCAAGTTCTAGTTCAAATTCGAGTTCAAATGCATGATCAAGTTCTACTTCAAATACGAGGTCAAGATCAAGTTCAAATACAAGTTCTAAATCAAGTTCAAGTTCTAGTACAAATACAAGTTCAAGATCAAGTTCAAGTTCAAATACGAGGTCAAGATCGAGTTCAAACACAAGTTCTAACTCAAGTTCAAGTTCTGGTACAAATACAAGTTCAAGATCAAGTTCAAGTTCAAATACGAGGTCAAGATCAAGTTCAAATACGAGGTCAAGATTGAGTTCAAACATAAGTTCTAAATCAAGTTCAAGTTCTGGTACAAATACAGTTCAAGATCAAGTTCAAGTTTTCAATTCAAAATCAAGTACAAGTTCAAGATCAAGTTCTAGTTCGAGTTCAAATTCAAGTTCAAATACGAGATCAAGATCGAGTTCAAACCCAAGTTCTAAATCAAGTTCATGTTCTAATACAAATACAAGTTCAAGATCAGGTTCAAGTTCCAGTTCAAAATCAATTTCTAAATCAAGTGCAAGTTTAAGATCAAGTTCAAGTTCGAGTTCAAATTCAAGTTCAATTATGAGGTCAAAATTGAGTTCAAGTTCTAGTTCAAATTTGAGTTCAAATACGAGGTCAAAATCGAGTTCAAGTTCTAGTGCAAGTTCAAGCATGAATTAAAGTTCATGTACAAGTTCTGGTTTCTAGCGTGAATTTAAGTGCATGTACTAGTCCTAGTTCTAGTGTGGTTTCAAGTTCAAGGAGAATTCAGGTCCGAGTTTCAAATGACTTGATCCTAAGGGAGGGTCTCGTCGGCTCACACTTATATCAAGTGTTACCAAAGTCAAAAGGGGAACTTATTATATTTATCATTGTCGATAAAATAAAGCTCGTTCGTCTTTAACGAAGTTTGGGGCATCAAGGTGCTTGTTTCTAGAAATCGTATCCATTCAAGTTAAGTCAACTAACTAATTGTTCAATGACGGTTAACCGTCTTACTTGTCCTATAATTTCATATATGGGTTGTGGGTCTAACGAATTATGGGTCCAATGGGTTATCGGTCCAAAGTGTCCAATAGGTTATGGGTCCAATGGATTATAGGTCCAAAGGGTTCAATGGGTCATTTTCTAGGTTATTCGGGCCTTTACTAGATCTAAAACTAGGGTTACGGGCCTTACCAAGGTCTGGGCCATGCGTACTTTAATCTCCATGGGCCTTGGTCAACATGTATTGGGTCGAGCTCGTATCCTAGGAACTAATTTAGATTGGTTGAGCCATGGGCCGAGTCCTTCAACAAAGTTCTTGTTCTCTTTACCAATTCTATTCACTAAGGGTAGGGATTTGGACTTTCTTCGGTCATCAAGTCGGGCCTTTGACTTGGTTGACCAAATTCACATGTTAACATTATAGGACCATGTGTTTGGTTCTGCCCCATTTGGTCACGGATCTTGGGTCAAGGCCCGATTACTTATTTTTTATCTTTTGTGTATTCTAAAATTTCAAAGGCTAGCAGACAGCTTATAGTAAATCGGCTGCCATTTCGGCTCTGATCAAATTTTTGCATGCTTTCAAATTGAGGGGAAGATGACTAATAAGATCATCTTTCCCGAGTGGTGGAATCCAAACATACATTCAAGTCTGATCACGGGAGACAAATCACCAAAATCTGTGCCATTCTATCAGGGTTTTGAGCTAGGATTATTAGGCCTTGGTGTCGGGTCCATAACTTTCAATTTTGATGATGGAATTCAGTACTCAGTAGCTCTCTGAAAAGATCTGTGAGTCATCCATCTTTTCCATTTATATTATTCTTGTCAAAAGTATACAGATCAGTATGTAATAGTGTTTATCCGATCGAAGGTCAGATCTGGTTTCTGGCTGTGACCCATTTACCTAGGTCCAGGGCTGTAATTTGCCGAATTTCTGGCTGTCAATTCTGATTAAATAGAGGTACGAATTTTTTTACCAGATCATAAGGATGTTCTAAGTGTCATGTTAAATTTATTCTAGATTTTTCCATGAATATTTCGGTCACTAAAACTAGAACTCATTAGTCTTGTTTTTTAGTGCAACAGGACAGATTCGTCGCATCGCATTCCGAGTGCCGTAACTTTCAGACCGTACCGGATTCGGTTCTGAAATTTTTACCGAGTATCGGGAACTCAGTCGGGTACATCCCAGAAATTTTAGAAATTTTTATAATATTTATTTTTATTTATTTAATTCACTGTTCTGGGACTGATTTCCTGTGGGCTGCAAGGTCCACAGATTTTGGCCTCGAATGCGATCCACTTAGTGGTCCATCCGATGCCACTCCTTATCGGGCCTTGGACCAGAACATTGCCAACTAATCCTAGGTCCATGTGGATTGAAATTCGGGTCATCATATCAATTCAATTTATTCTAATCGATTTCTGGTACTTTCTAATCACCGGTGTCCATTTTCTCTAAAGTTATCGGATCGGGATTTGGGAGCCATCCGATTGAGCCTATCTTTTAGGCACGGTTATGTTTGTCAAATCCTTTTCTTTTTAGAAAATATTTTTACAAAAATCAGATTATCTAAAATCCATTTCAATCGTGTTTCCAAACTCTAATTGCTATACAGTTTAAAGTCTATACATCGAATTGATTCCTATCCTTGCATCTATCACCATTCAAATTCCATGATCAAAATTTCGGGAATCTATCATCTAAGCCCAAGTTGAATAATTTATCCAAATTTATCAATGATTTATTTCCTAGATCAAAATCACACAAGAGGAAAAATCATTTCCCATTATTCAAGTAAATCAAGCATTGCAAGTGAGCCAATCATGACCATCCAATTGGTCCATCATCAAGACCATAATTTTGACCAAGACTTTATGAGATGAATGTATAGAAAACTCATAATGTCCCAGTCACTAAGTATGTCAAAAAAATCTTATCTAAATCATATGAGAATCAAACAAATTTTCAGACTATGTCGCATGTGCTCTATCTAATAATCTAGTGATCTAACACCACACATTGAGATCAAGATTAACCAGAAATTTTGGAAATCAAATTCTGTGATTTCACATAAAAAATTCATCAAAACATACATATAACAGCAGGTCACAATTTCCATAATTTCCATGCAAGGAAATGAAAATTATTCAATGTTATACCATGTATAAATTCAATACACATCTATAACCACTATTTGACCTAGAATTCCTTGATCAGCATAATAGTTTCCAGAGATAAAAATTTAAATTCTAGCATCTAAATATCATGTATTATCCATCTATATATATTCTTGAATCTATTTCACATGGCATGAGTATTCGAAGGCAAAAACTTAGGATTTCAACACATTAGTACGTAGTGGTCATGTTTGACCAAATCTTAACCATGGGATGGCCTTGCATGATCATATAGATCACATGAATGGAATTACAAGGTCATAAAAAAACTATTATCTCAGATCATTTACAATAATCACATCAAAATCACCTTTTAATGCAAGAAAATCAAAGAACAATGCAACAACATATCGGTCTTGACATCTTTGAACATTCTAGACCATTAGATGGCCTTGGATGATCATGTAGATCACTTGCATGGCCTCTAAGGTCACTGGTCTAACACACATTCCTGAATATCCAAAAAGTTTAGATAAAAATCCAAGCTAGTTTGCAAAAGTTCAAGAAAATCCAAGGAAAATTTGAAAGCCACTCGATCTAGACTTATTTGGCAATTCCAGACCATTGGATGGGCTTGCATGATCATGTAGATCACATGCATGGCCTCCAAGGTGCTGGTGTCATATGTTAATATGATCATTCTAGAATATAAATTCCAAGAACTAGGAAAAATCAAAGAATTATGGCCAAAAATCTCTATGCAAAAGTCTAAAATACTAGACAAACTTCTAACTAAAATTTTACCTTAGCAACTTCAATCTCCCTTGCTGGTTTTTCTTCAAAAGGTGGGGATAAGATGGCTGGGATGAGGCTCACAATGAGGTATGTTTGTGTGGGTAGAGTGGGGAAGAGATTGATGATTTTAGTTTTAAGATCTAATTGTTGGATTAGAAGGAGGAAATTTTCCTACTAGCTAAGCTCTAATGGAGCACTAATGGAGTCTAGAGAGAGGAGGAAGAAGAAGCTACGATTCAAATGGGAGCCCCATAGTGGAATTAGAAATTTTCAAGAGGGGATGGGGGACACAAACTGAATTTTTGTGACATGTGTCACATTTCTACTTCCCAAGATTTTATTTCCTCCATTTCCCATATATGCTTATAATGGAAATTCCTTTCTCTCTCTCTCTCTCTCTCCTTGTCCCATGCGCCCAACCACTTTGACCTATGTTGACCATCCATGCCACCACACATCACTACAAAGCTTGTCTTTTATGATTTTTTGGGTCCTTAATTTATGTGAAAGTCCACTTTCCAACCAATCTTCTGGTGCATGCTCTTTGATGCATCTTACACCTAAGATTTCCCCAATGTAAATTAGGTGGTATAAGATGGGTCAAATTCTTGTCAACAAGATGGATGCTAGGGATTTACTAGAGAATTGTAAAACTCTATATTCTAATTTAAAATTTTAAGGAAATTTGTTAAAACTACCCTTAGGCTTCTAGGGAATTGACTAGGATTGCTACCCTTGTATGGAAAACACTAACACCTGTTAGTCACTGATTTATATCATTTTATACCCCTTAAACCTAGCTTTTGCTAGGACTTAGAGTGATTAGTAATTGCTTTTTAATATTATTTTATAGATAGGCAGCAATACGCAGCCATCCATGTAAAAGGTGCAAATAAGAGGAGATGAGAACCTTAAAGCTGAGAAAAGAGAGAGGCACACATGAAGACTAGCTGTTGTTGAAGTACATCAGTTCAAGGAGCTTATTATAGCAACCTTTGGTGTGCTTAATCTAAAAGAGAACCTGTAGCTGTGTGCATATTAGGAAGGAGCAACTGTTGAATGCATTGATTAAAGCAGCCTAACACCCAGTTGCACACAAGAGCAACTTTGTGTTTCACCTCAAGCAGTAGCACTTATGAAAGTAAGCAGTCATGAGGTTCATCAACTACAGCAGCAATACCTTCAGCTGTATGCACTCAAATATGTTCAAATAGCAGCATTACATATGAATCAGTAATAGCAGATCCTACATCTCATCAATGCTGCAATAAATCAGCACTACACATGCTGATATAGAAGTACCTAAAATGTGCAGCAAGACCTCCCAATCGAGTTGAGCTCCATCCCTTCAGCATGTAGACCTGTAGTTGGAAGAACTCGAGCAGCTCTTGCACTTGTATTCACCAGCTCAAAGTGCAGACCTGCTACCATTAAACCTCTTGGATTAGTGTTGAAACAGAAGTGTGCAAGTCGAGTGGATCCTCATCCTACAGCTAACTTGTCGAGCAGTTCAGCTCCAAAGAGAACTTCACAAGTTCATAAAGCCCAGCTCTCAACCTCTCGAGTGGATAAGCTTCACCTCTAGGCATCCTATCGAGTAGATAACTCCTGCACTTCAATACCTATCGAGAAGAGCCCAGCAGCAACCTGTTATCCTCTCGAGCAGATGAGTTCTTCAACCTCTTCAGTTACCTTACACCTTCAACAAACCTCTCGAAAGGACTAAATCAGATAAAGCTTAGCTCCCTTGAACCTCATGAATGGTTGCTGAAGCATTCTCCAACCTGTCGACATGTAACTCCTCCATCCTCTCGAATGCACACAAATAGCAGCTGGAATCCCATCCTCTCGAGCACATCCACTTCAGCCAACCTATCGAATTGTAGAAGTTGCAGCTTTAGCACCTATCAAAGAGATCACTTCTCCAGCCAATCATCCTCTTGAGTAGACTATTCAACCTCTCGAATGGAACATACCTAAAGCTGCTAGTTTCTTCAACCTCTCGAGTAGATGACTTATTACAGCAACCAACCTCACGAATGGTTCGATGAACCTCTCGAATGCATTGCTGAAGCTACTGATGAACTTGTCAAATATCTACTCCAGCTCATTTCATGCTTTCAACCTCTCAAGAATTCAAGTACAGCCCTCCACCTTGTTGAACAGATTGTTGATGCCCTCTTCATCTTCTCAAGCTGCTCAAAAACTTCTGCAACTTATACCACTCGGGTCCCAACAGTCATCAATAGATGTGAGGGGTAGTTTTGGGAAATAATAGTAGCTAATAAACCATCAGCAATTACCAGTGGACAACAAGGGTATTTTTTAGAACTCCAAAGCACAAGAGAACTCTGCACATGTGCAAACTGTTTTTGGAGCAATTCTTGGCGGGAAGCAAACTACTTCAGCTGTGCTTAACTTATTGGATCCCCCTCTTCTCTCTGATTGGTTGGAATGCTAAACACATGGATTAGCATAAACTGAAATGGAAATTCTCTCCTCTGATTGGCTGCAATTCAAAGCACATGGATCACTGCATATGTATAAATAAGCATCTTTGCTATTGTAATTCTTTAGCAAGGAAAATAGGAAATTCTCTGAGTTCTCCTTGACTCATTTATGTTTAATTTTAGTTTTTATTTTCCCTTTTCTCTTTCCCCTTCTATCCCTAATCCAGCCTGTTGGATTAGATCTAGGTAACAACTCAGATCTGATTTCTAATTGTAAAACAAATCTGTAAATTCATTGTGAAGAGCTCCAGATTCATGCACAGACTGTAGGCTTGAGGGCAAAGCATTTTAAGTTTTGATTAAGTAATGAAAATCTAATCTTCGGAGCAATAAATGATTATCTTGGTGTAGGACCTCTAACTATCAAAAATTCAGTTGTTGTAACACCTCCATCTATTTAGTGAATTCAGACAATGTGAGGACATCGCCTGGTGGTATAGATGGCTGCTGGGGCTGAGCTGGCATCTGTGGTGTGGCTCCGGGTGGGGGTTGTTCTAGGTTTTCTTGTTGGGCACCCTCCGCCCTATGTTGAATTTATCGATTTTGAAGGCTGAGCTGGCACCATTTCGGTTAATTTAGCATCGAAAATTATGCTTTTCAAAGAGACAATGGGCTTGTTCTTCGCGGGAGAGGAAACGAGTGATGGCCCTACTTTTCAAAAAAGCAAAAATGACAAATTTGGGGGTTTTCGACCACCCTTTAAATCTCATCAGTTGCTGCGACGACCTAAAGTTCTCACTGCGACGAGGTGTGATCTGAAGCTCTCACTGGGGCGAGCTCCAATCTCGTTGTGGCAAGGTGTATAGAACATAGGGCTATATATTTTATTGTGTTTTGGTTGGCTACAGTTTGAAATAGTATCATAACCTTATCTTTGTGTAATATTGTATAGGATTTCAAAAAAATTGTAGTCATTATCACCTATGTACATCGAAATTTTATTGGCATTGATGACAACTGAGTGTTACACACCTTCTTTACAATGTGGTCATTACAAACACACTCACAGGACTTGATCGATCATTATTAGACTAGTACACCGAAAAGTGGCTAACCTTAGTTAAACAAGAGTGGGTATTGATCACGGATTTTAGCTTCATGCTCCCACGTGGCTTCGGTGGTAGAGTGATTTTACCATTGGACTAGGACAAGTGGAATCTGATTTGTCCTCAATATTTGCTCTTTGCGATCTAATATTTTCATCAGTTCCTCGATCAGTGCTAAGTCCTCGTGGACCTCGATCGGCTGGTAGTCCAACACGTGTGATGGGTCTCTTACATATTTCCACAACATCGACACATGGAATACATCATGCACATTGGATAGTGGCAGAGGTGAGGTAATTTGATATGCCACTTCGCCAATTCAACCCAAAATTTCAAAAGGTCCAATGTAGCGTGGACTTAACTTTCCACGTTTCTCAAATCGCATCACGCCCTTAGTCGGTGAGATTTTGACGAACACATGATCTCCACTATGACAAAAATGTGAGTGTTAGTGTTGCATATAAGTGATTAATCTAATCAAGTGCACCTGAAATTCGACATTGGTCCTCTTGAGATCGGCATAACTTTTTTGTTGGATCTAAGCGACTTTCAATCGTGCACGAATAATTCAAGCAGTCTCATTCATACTTTCGATGAGTTCTAGGCCCAACAATATAAGTTCTCCGACCTCTTCCTAGTTGAGCTGAGATTTGCATCGGCGACAAAAAAGTGCTTCGAAAGGAGCCAATTCGAAGCTCGGTTGGTAACTATTGTTGTATGTGAAATCGATTACAGGCAAGTGTTTGTCCCATGATCGTTGGATATCTAGCATACAAGTCCTTAATATATCTTCAATCACCTAATTTAACCTTTCAGTTTGTCCGTTGGTCTGGGGGTGAAATGCCAAGCTAAATTCTAACTTTGAGCCCATCCCTTCTTGGAAGCGTTGCTAGAACTATGATGTATACAGCAGGTCTTAATCTAATACAATGCTCACGGGTATGCCATGTAGTCTGACTATTTCCTTCAAGTATAATTCTGCCAATTTACTGGTTGTATAACGAGTACTGTAGGGTAGGAAATGAGCGGACTTGATTAATCGATTGATGATTACCCAAATAAAATTATACCCTTTCTATGCTCTTGATAGCCCAAGTATAAAGTCCATGGAAATATTTTCCTACTTCCACTGAGGAATTGGTAATGGCTTCAATTGACCTGAAGGGTGTCTATGGTCGACCTTCACTTGTTGAAAAATCAATCATTTTGCTACGTATTTTGCAACATCTCTCTTTAACCCTTTCCACTATAAATTCTTCTTGATATCTTGATACATTTTTGTGCTTCCCAGATGAATAGCGTACATCGACTTGTGGGCTTCATCCAGTATTGCATGTCTCAGGTCGACATCGATCGGTACGTAGAATCTATCCCTAAATAATAAGGACCTCGTCGTTCTTGATTGAGCAATCTGGCTGGCACTACGTGAAAATGCAAAAAAAATAACTGTCCAAAGCAGTCGTTTTTCAAAAAATGACAGTTTTTGACCGTCGAGTGAGCCGTCCTAAAAAAAGCAGTAGTATTTTTTAACGACATATTTAGGCCGTCGTTTATGTCATCAAAATAACGGCTGTCTTCGGCTGTCGACCACAAACAACGATTTTGAGTTGTTATTTTTTATGTCGTTTTATTGAAAAAGACATGACGTATTTCGCGCATAATCGGCATATTATGACTGTTGTTTATCTTTAGAATAATCACGTTCATGAAACAACCACGATTTTAAGCAGTCGTATTTATTTATTTATATATATATTTAAAATATTTAAAATTTAAAAAACGATGATTTTGTAACGTCATTTTTTTAATAATTTTCGTCTAAAATCTAATGAAATCTCTAATCATCAAAATACATAAATTTCTAAATTCACCATAAGAAAATTCACATCTTAAAATAAATAAATGGATAATCATCATCCTTAATTACAACTTTAACTTTCAATTTTGAAATAATCATAAAAAACATAAAACTTAAAATTCCCAAAAAAAACTACTAGGCATCCAAATCCATTAAATGTCTATAACCAAATAAATCCAATTTATATTATACCTAACAATAATCATATAAATTGGATAAGTCCCTTTGGCCAGATAATTGTATCCCCAACTCTAATATATGCTAATGTCCCTTCACTTGCATACAGCTTGGCGGCGATATCATAAATATCATCTACTATGATACTAAATGAATCTGTTGATGTTGTTACCTCTCTATTAATACGTCCCAGTGCAACAAGTTTTTTCCTGAAGTTCTTTAATAAGTAGCGCGTGGATGATTGATCCACTGGTAAATTAGGAAGAACCGATGAATGTCGTTGTGCCTATGAAAATAATGATAACTGATTAATATTAAAAAATTTATATCAAAAAATTATAATTTTGAAAAGGAATTTGGACCTTCATGAGATTGAAATTTATACTTGAGAAGAACCTGAATCTGACATATGTGTTCGTTGAGAAAGAACTTGACTTGATAATGCATTGACTTTTTCCTCAAGGGTCTTGTGTGCCTTACTGTCCTCATCAGATTGTTGAATAAGTAAATCAAAGTTTCACGTACTCTCTTCTTTCGTTGAGTGTTCTCTCTGCAAGGTGCTGATGCTTGAATAACGGTCTTAGATACACCCCTACCCATGCTCCGTACACAACTTCTTCCATCAAGGCCACAAACCTAAGCAACAAAATATTTTAGAACTATAAATTCCTTACAAGGAAAAAAAGAAACAAAAAAGAGAGGTGAGCATCAGTTACTTTAGCAACAGGGTCATTATCTAAATCATTATCCCTTAGAAGAGGATCATTCATAATGATTGTTCTAATATCATCCTGCAAAGAATAAATATTAATTAAATATTTCAATACTAAAATTCTGATGTAAAATGAACTAAAATAATAGTCTTACTAGTTGATTGCTCATAGCGGGAAAAGGACAAGTCCCATCTTTCTTGGTATGGGAGGCTATATATATTTGTGTCCTAGTGACTCTACCATTAAAACTCTGCTTTTTTTGTACAATAAAAATTTTATGTAAATATTAATATTTCAAATAATTATATACAAATAGAATATTGGATATATATTACCAATTCCTCTACCATGTTAGCTGCTCCTCGTCTACTAGTAGTGTGTGAGTTTTTCATCTTTTCCCTGAAAGACTTTCCTTTTTCTCGACATGCTTGCTCTTGTTCCGTCGAACACATATCAACAAAATTTTCCCAGTCTTCCTTCTTCACATGATTTGGTATATCATTTTTCCGTTCCATATTTGTCTTATGTTTATCGTAGTGTATGCGCAGGTCATGTTTCCACTGTTTCGAAGAAGTATTAGCCTTCGATAAGACCATGCTTTTGTGACTTGTTGAAATATCATATTTAGCCTGTGATAACAAAAAAAAGATTAAAAAATTATTAGTAGAATAATTAAATTTGATTTTAAATGATTTACTTCTACTCACAAAGACTTTACTCCATATAATAAAAAAAAGATTAAAAAAATTATTAGTAAAACAATTAAATTTGATTTTAAATGATTTACTTCCACTCACAAAGAGTTTACTCCATATTTTCTCTTTCACGACAATTGGTACGTCACGCCAAGTACTGTATGTAGGTGGGCAATGTGCCCTCGCCATTCGATCTACAAACGTAGAGAATTTTGCTGAACCCTCTCCAACAGGTTGCCCATATTCATTGAAATGCAGTGAATTTTTAGGCTCACCTAAATGAATAATATCTTGTTAGTAATCTATTCGTAATAATTATTATATAAAAAAGAAGAAGCAAACTAACTAGTCCCTTGAATATCTCTTTGTTCAGACCGACTTTCTTGAGTGTCATTTTGTTCAGATCCATTTGGTCGAGACTCAAACCCACTTGTTTCAGATTCAGATAGTGCCATCAATTCTTTGCTAAAAATAAAACAAAAAGATCTATTCATTAGTTGCTTGCTTCATAGTCACAAACAGAACACGTACATTCATTGTCTTCACAATAAATATTTCAGAAAAATTACAATTATTCTTTTTAATATTGGATAAACAATTATATTGAATGATAAAAACCCCATTTTTGGTGCAGTTGATTCAAACCCCGAACCAGTCCCACCCTACTGCTGGTGTGGTTGGGTTCAAAAACATGTAGGCCCAAGGATATGGGTTCGAATGCATGATGCCCTTACTAATAGACCAAACAACTGTACATAAACAACATCACAATTGGCCTATAAAAAAATCATAGCATGAGATTATAAATTCGCTAGTGTTCGACAATAACTAAACAATGGAATTTTTAGAAGAAGAAAAAATGATTGTTGCATAAAAAATGACCAAATAGAATTATTATGTTGTGTAGAAAATAGAGTTATCCCCAGCTTTGGTTTCCTTAAAGATAATTACTTTCATAAGTAACAAACACCAAAAGAGGGAATGAAAATGAAACGTGAAAGGTCCCTTCATCAAGTGCCTTAAGAAAGCATATGCACTTCCAGGTTTGCTTTTGTATCTAATTATGATAGCATCTTCATTTTATTAAAATGTTTTGTGGGATTGTGTTTGATTAGTTTTTTAAATGAATGGGACAACTTGGATTATCATGTCCCACATCGGGTAAATTATAGCATTGTCTCTCCCCTTATAATATCCTGGTCCCCTTTACTCATCGCCAATTGGTTTTGAGATGGATCCCCAAATTTATAATTAGGTATGGTTGGATTTCTGTAGGATCATGATGGTGAGTTTATTGCAGGTTTCACTCCTAATACTCCCCCCCTTGACATCCCCATTGTTGAAATGCAATCCATGCTGGCTGGAGGGAGAGGAAGGAATTAAACTTATCTATTAGAATACATGATTCTTTGGTGGCTCTTTGGTCCCTATACCAGAATTTTATTTGAAATTGAAGCTTTTGGAAATAGCTACAATCAATTAAAGCTGGATGCAGTTAAAATCATTTACAATTGCCTACTTGTAGACAAGTCTCAAAGTGTGCTTGAGGTTCTATTGGAATTCGAATGGAGAGGAATGTAGGGCCTTATTGGATTCTCAATAATCACCTAGAGGGGCCCGCCCCATGAGGTGGAGGGCGATTTTTGCATACATTATAGGATGGATGGTGAGGAAAGAGGGTAGTCTGTGGCATCTAATTCACATAATCGTTGAAGCCTATGAACTATTGCAGAGACATAATCCCAATTTCAAACATTTAAGAGAGAAGCAAACTCAAAAATTTATCTTCTCGCCAAGGAAGGAGTGAAACAAGTGAGTTTTTGATTGGGAATAGGATCTCTTTGAACTAATTCCATAATTGTTTGCATATTTTATTTTTATTTTAATAAATATTTTATTGATAAAAAAAAAAATGACAGTTGCATGAGTTAGTTGAGAAATTGGGTATTGGACTGAAATACTAATGTACCGCAAAAAACAGTAATACTGATGGACTGCAAAGACTTTTTTAAAAATAATATGGCTTCTTCATTTGATATAATATAGCTTTTTCATAATTTTGTTCCTATTTACCAAATACAAATAATAATCGTATTATATGTATATGTACATAATACATACATAGATTTCATAATTGTGTATTACAGTAATGATAAAAATTATTTTTTAATAATTAGGGAAATTTGATCATGTTTTAAATTTTCTTTGAGGGAAGGAGCTTGCATTATACCGATTAAAAAATATGTTTGCATTATATCAGCTAATAAAAAAACGTATTGTATTTTAATTTTTTTCCGACTTCAGAACTGGCCTAATCATATTCTAAAAAAATAAAATTTTGAGCTTTGGACATAATGGAAAATGCTCAAGCCTATCTATAATAATTGGTCATAAAACTGGCAAACATAACGAAAGCACCCATACCAAGTCCAAAGGAATAGAGTGACTAATAAGCATTTGACAACATATATGGTCAAGAAAAAAATCCAACACATCTTGGCTTGCAACAAGAAAGATCTATTAAGAGTAAGAATAAGAAACCTTGACACCCAATTTGAGATTCAGCTATCCAAGAATCTTCATCACGTAATGGTAACAGAATAGTTAGTTGTTCCAATTAGAATAAATCAATTGCTTGTGGCAAATCCAGCAAATCCACAACTGCTTGTTAGTGGCCTTCAATAGTGGAATTTTATTGTTTTGTTGTTTAATTATTGAAAAAGAATCACTCCCTATTTTATTTTTTTGATAGTAGAATCACTCCCTGGCTATTTGGGACAGAGTTGACATTACAATTCAAGATCCCTACCATATAAATGATCCGTAGACGGTTATTGGCCCATCATATTTTTTTTATGATTCTTTAAATTTTTTACAGAGTTTTTTTTCCCAGTATTTAGGTCGGTTTTGTCTCCCTACTCAACCGGTTTTCAGTTTGCAGCACCCAAAACTGAACCGATCCAAAACCGGTTTCGGTTTTGGGTCTGTTTTTTTCAGTTTGGTTTCATCGTTTTACCGTTTTTTTTTTCCATCCCTAGCTCTACATGGCCTGAAACTGTAGCTTGTAGGTTTGGTTGAAGGTATGGATGTTCTTCAACTTGCATCACAACTGTAAATTGGCTAGTCAAAGAAGTGATTATAGTGTTCTTCAACTTGCATCACAATTGTGAATTGGTTAGTCAAAGTGATTATAGTGCTTTATTTATTGCGGTAGCTCTTCCAACTTCCTTGTAAGTAATAAAATTATTAGTTGTTAAAAAAAAAATCCTTTCTTTGCCTCTTTATTTATCTAGTTTCCCCTACTTTCCTAATTGATTCTGATTGATATCTGTTTGCTATTCTCTATTACCTTATTCATTTATAGGATGCTCTACTATCTTATTCTTGGAATTTCTTATCACATTTTCGTTAGGGCTGTCAACGGGTTAGGTCAAAATTCACAACTGCCCGACCTGACCCGAGGCTCGATCCGGAAATCCAAACCGACCCATAAAAGCTCCTATTTTGGTCAAAATTTTGGCTGCCCAATAAGGAAATCACAAATGAAAAACCCACACTTAACAGGCAATGGGGATGAAGCATTATTTGGAGACCGAGCCTTGTTTAACCTAGCGTGTGCTTAGTTGCTAGGTTATTTTTTTGGGTTTTTAACCTAGCTTGCCTTAGCTGTCAAATTTTATAGTGGGCACCAATTGTCAAATGAAAATCTCACATATAACAGATAGGGGGATCATGCCTTGTTTTGCATGAACACTTATAACTGCCAGCTTATAATGAAAATAAGTAAAGTATAAGATTTTTCTGCATAAACCCCCTAAAGCACTTTACTTTCAATAAAGAAAAGAGAATAAATCAGAAAATAAGGAAGAAGACATGATGTGAGTGGCCAGATTCATCCAAATAGGAAAAACTGAAAACTCATGAATTTTTATATCAAGCAAGATCACACTTCCTACGCTACTATTTTGCATTTAGGTTATCAATCTAAGAGAACAAAAATGATCAATAGGTTCCACTATGCAAGAGAGCTACAAATAAACAAATAAATAAAGCTCTAAAATATATAAATAAACAAATAATTAACGCCCTAAAATATACAAAGAAACCAGAGAAAGAAAACCCAAACAAGTACAAAGAGACTCGACTCTAGAAATTTTGGATGACATAAGAAATAAAAAAAAAAAAACCTCTAACCTCTGTATGCTCGGCCGAAAGGATACCTGTTAGAGAAAATGGAGAGAGAAAATAATCGACTTTCCGATGGAATGCTTCGAAAGAGTTGCAGAAGTTGGGGATTCGAAGGGGGAAGAAAGAGAGTTGTTGGAGAAGTTGGGGATTTGAAGGGGGAAGAAAGAGAATTGGAGAAGTTGGGAGTCGAAGAGGTCGAGCGTGCATGGAGAGTTTGTTAGGAAGGTCTAAGTAATTAGATACTTTTTTATTTGCAGCCACAATCTTTGAGAGCATTGCAACCAGTCTTTGAGGGCAGCTTCGCCCAAACACATTGATTGGTTTGAATCGAACATTAGAGATCATTTTTTAGTTCCATCTTCCACTCACTAGATCTTGACATAATGAGTATACCATCTGACGGTAAATTTTTTATTTCTATTTTGAAGGCATCCAAAAAAATTAAATAAAAGTCACATGTATGATATCAATCTCAAACACGATTTTCATGTAACTTATGCCCTATGAAATTAAAAATGCACCATCTGATGATAAGTGTGTGATCTCAAGATTAATTCTATGAAAGATTGGGGCAAAAAATGATCTCCATCATTTGATTCAAAACAGTAAATATGGTTTTGGCTTAGGTGCCCAAATATTTAATAAGTGCACATAAAAGTAACCTTTTCTTTATTTGTAATGGAGCGTGTAGCCGCAAATTTCTCCGATGCGAAGTAACTACAACACAATAAACAACAGTTTTAGATAGTGGATTTATTTACAAGTGTTTTTGGTCGTGGTTCTTTAAAGCCTATTAATGTTGTTTTTTCCTTGTTTTCACGTAGTGTGGTTTGCACTGAGAACTCTTTGTCGGATAGCCATGAGTCCAACATCGGTCCTTTGGAGTTCTCTGATCCTATCGAAGAGTGTTCATTGTATCTTAATATTAGCTATCAAAGCTCCAGAATCCTTCACCTCGAATGTGGTGCCACATGAGGTTATGTCCTCAAGTAATCGCCATCTACGTTTCCTTATAATGAGATGTGACACCTGGGCAGATGATTTTCAGCTCAATGCATCAGCTATCATGTTTGCTTTTCCTGGATGGTATTGGATAGAAAAATTTTAATCCTTCAAAAATTCCATCCATATCCTCTAGCTCAGATTCAGGTATTTTTGGGTGAAGAGATACTTGAGGCTTTTGTGATCAGTAAATATTTCAAATGTTTCACCGTAGAGATAGTGCCTTTAGATCTTCGAGTCAAAAATGACCGTTGCTAGTTCCAGGTCATGTGTGGGATAATTCTTTTCATGGTCTTTTAGTTGTCTTGAACCATATTCAATGACTCTCACATACTGGTTTAACACGCAACCTAATTCACTGTGGGATTTATCGCTGAACATTATTAATCCTCCACTGCCTGACGGTATGGTGAGTACTGGTGTGAAGGTTAGTCTTCTTTTGAGTTCTCAAAAACTCTTTGTACACGACTCGCTCAACTCGAATTTGGCATTCTTTCGAGTGAGTTATGTGAGTGGTCCAACAATTTTTGAAAATCCCTCAACAAACCTTCTATAGTAATCGGCTAGTCCTAGAAAACTTCTTATCTCGGTCATTGTTCTTGGTTTCTACCACTTCACTATAGCCTCTATTTTACTTGGGTCAACTATGATACCTGCTTCTGAGATGACGTGTCCTAGAAAGTTCACTTGCTTCAGCTAAAATTCTCACTTGCTGAGCTTTGCATACAGCTGGTAGTCTCGAAGTGTTTGAAGTGCTAGACGCAAGTGTTGCTCATGTTCTTCTTTTGTCTTTGAATAGATGAGGATGTCATCTATAAAGACAACCACACAGTGGTCTAAGTAGAGCTTGAACACTAGGTTCATAAGGTCCATGAAGGATGTAGGTGCATTTGTTAGTCCAAATGGCATCACGAGAAACTCATCATAGCCATATCTCATGCGAAAGGCTGTTTTTAGAATGTCTTCAACTTTCACCTTCATTTGATGGTAACCCGACCTTAAGTCGATCTTAGAGAAGAATCTCGCCCCTTGTAATTGATCAAAGAGGTCATCAATCCTTGAGAGTGAATATTGGTTCTTTATTATCAGCTTATTCAACTACCTATAATCAATGCAAATACGCATAGAATCGTCCTTCTTCTTGACAAACAGCACGGGTGCTCCCCATGGTGAAATACTCGGCCTAATAAACCCCTTATCGAGAAGTTCTTGCAACTGCTCCTTGAGGTCTTTTAACTCGACTGGTGCCATACGATAAGGCACTTTTCATACTGGTGCTGTGCCTGGAGCTAAGTCTACTAAGAACTCTACTTCTCTATCTGGCGGTAGATGTTGCTGGATTCCCTTGGTGCTATTTATTGTGTGGCAGAAACAAATTTGAAGATAAAGTAAAATAAAAGAATGGATTCATCACAACCAAAGTAATCCTAGACCTGCAAGATACAGGGCCTATTGTAGCAAGTTTGGATAAGTAAGAGTTTATCCCATAGATAAATTGATCTAGATCCCAAAATGAGCTATAATAGTAGGCCTCCAGATTTGGCTACAAATCTGACAATCCTAAAGGAAAGGAGTTGGGTGTCATGACTACACTAAATTAATCCTAACAATAGAGAAATAAAATGTAGCCCTATCCTAAAGAAAGGGTTAAGAAGAAGATGGTGATGGTGTGTGCCAAAATAAAATATAAAAATTGGTGAGAAGTAACCAAGTTAAGTTCAGAGTTAAAGCAGTAATGCAACTAAGATTTAGTCTGTCTCTGCAGTGCTCCTTGCTGAGACCCTATCAAAAGCCTCAACAAGGTAGAAGTGTCCAACTTAACCCATGCCATTTGGAGTGCTCTTAAGGTTATAGGCTGTCCACTCAAATGGTCATAGCTTATCCTATAGAGTTTGTCAAATCCCATTGATAAAGCCAAAAGTTGCTAATCTAATCCAGAGGAGGGGACTGATTATTTTCCCAACCACTGGACCAGACTAGGCCATGAATACTATTGCAGCACTATGTAATGCCAGTGGTACAAGCTCCCTAGATCTGCGCATAGATCTGGCTGACATCCATAGGTATTCCAACTCATAAAATTCTAAGTGCTTTGCCAAGGCCAACGGCTCACTGGTGCCCACAAAAAAGACCATGTAACAGGTTGAATAAGGCTCTAAATTCAGCTAGTCATTGCTATAAAAGTCCTACAATTACTCAGTCTCAAGCTGTAACTACTACAGACACATCAGATCTGACATCTGATATCGGTTAGGTAAGACAGAGGGGAGCCAGTTCCTATACAAATCTCCTCACAAGGCTCTAGAAGCTCATGTGCAGGGGAAAAGAATCTTTCTCAAACATGTGGCTGGACACCACCTTAGGGCTATACTCTGTCCACTCAAATGGTCATAAGGTATCCCATTGGTCTATCCATACCACAGAGGTCTGAGATAGAGCATGAAAACTGCTGCAACCACCATTGTCCACAGGCCTCCGAGCTCCCCAGATCTCAGTACAGATCCAACATTGCTTTCCATGGGGCTATCAAACTAAGGGAAATCATATGGTAAATAATAGATCTACTGAAAACTGAATGGGCTCGTCCCAAATACCTAGATCTTATAGACATCTAAAGAAACCATAAGATCTTTAGATTCAATTAATCATTAAAACAACAATCCATTAATAGCAATGAAACTTACAATGAACTGCCTCTAGGCTGCAGCCTGTACACAACTGCTCATAAAAAAATCCCAATGTATACAAAACCTATTAAAAACTAAAATAAACTAAACCTAACTGCTTACAGGGGGATTAGCCAGCAAGTGCTAGGCTAAGAGAGAAGAAAAATGAGAAAAAGAGGTGATACAACCCTAACCCTAGTCTGCTGGAGCTCTCAGCCGACAGAGGATGAAAAGAAAGATCGATGCTAAAACAAAACTCTAAGTGTAGCTTATATACTCTGTCCATACGGCCTTGGCTCTGAAGAGATTAACCCAAAATTTTCTAATAGATGTGGCACTGTTACAACCCTTGAATGCCTTGAGACGTGAGCCTTGAAATCCACACCTTGGGACGTGTGCCTAGCCTTGGGAAATTCCCAAAAGGTCCTTGAGTTAAAACTGAGAAGTGTAGAGCCCGTGCTTCATGGGGCTGGCATATGCATTCATTCATTCGTACAGTTGCAGAGCCTTCACGGAGTAGCTTTTGGTTGGTGGGAAGTGCTCACTCGTGCAGTGAATCTTCAGTTAATCGCGCAGTTCCTTTGCACTGCAATGCTATCACAGAGATGATCTGGAGTGCCTAGACTTCTCGCGCAGCAGAGCTTCAGAAGCTCTCTCTCGCTGGGTACTCGCGTAGGTATGCTCCTGCACTCACGTAGTAATTGGTAAGGCTTCAGAGTGCGCGAGATCTGCGTAAGAAGAATTCTGGGTGTCTCTCTCTTCCAGGGCCATGCACAAACTTCGCGAGGTGAAATTTTTTTCAGTACACACATGGACTCGCTATGTTCTTCATGCGGCTGCTTTAAGGCTTGATCTCTGTGAGAGCTTCGCGACCACAAATTTTGAGGATTTTAATCTGCGAGATCTTCGCGATGTCTTTACAGCTCTCCTCTTGACTGCGCGTCCTATCTGTGCGAGGGCATCTTCCACTGCATTCTTAGCTTCGCAAGGGAGCTTCTCAACTTTGCGAGATATATCTTTCTATGCTCTGATGTATTGCACTTGTTGTTGTTGCAGTTTCTCTATTCTCAGCCAACTTCATCCATCTACTAGGATTTTGATCAATGATGACCAGCAAATGAGTCACCATGGTGAGCACTACCAGGGTGTTTCATTAGGCTTTGGCTCAGCTATCATCTTTGCATGTCTTCTTCCTCTTCTTTGGGCCAATAAGGATGGATTTTGTATTGAGTTGCACAGATTATTATTAACTACAAAACACGCTTAACAAATGATTATTAGTCTACTGCAAGGTCTATCAAAGGCTAGGTTAAGAGATGAAAAGTGGTACTTTTCAGTGAATAACACACCCCCAAACCTAATCTTTGCTAGTCCCCAAGCAAAGGAAAATTTAAAACAACTGTTCTAAGAATTTAAATGCCACTTTCGTAGGGAGCACAGATACATTTAGCATATGTACCAAGCCTTGTATACCCCTAGGTGATCTCTAGTGGAGGAGTGAAGTCTCCTGAGGGTTTTTAGTGAAGATACCCATAAACTTCTAAATAAAATAGTTAACAGAAGTGCAAAATTATCAAGTTAGCTGTCAAGAAACAGAGGATTAGTTCACCTTTGATTCAACAAAAGAAAATATATGAGGAATTTGAATATATGATTATGCACAGACATTTACTCATCATAGCTTCTACATAGATGCACATCATTTCCAATTAGCTCACAGCAGGGGAAGACATCACATGTAGGTCAGCACTGAGTTCATCATTAATTCAAAAATTAGGTTATAGGTCATGCCCAATATATTCCACATTACACCCAATGCTTACCAGGGCATACTTCTCACTAGGAACTTTGAGGGTTTCCATTTTCTCACTAGGAATTTGAATATATGATTATGCACAGACATTTACTCATCATAGCTTCTACATAGAAGCACATCATTTCCAATTAGCTCACAGCAGGGAAAGACATCACATGTAGGTTAGCACTGAGTTCATCATTAATTCAAAAATTAGGTTATAGGTCATGCCCAATATATTCCACATTACACCCAATGCTTACCAGGGCATACTTCTCACTAGGAACTTTGAGGGTTTCCATTTTCTCTCAAGCTGAAGAGCAGTTACAGGCCCCAAATGGGTCTGTAAGCATGAGCATAGGCATAGAATCTAAGTTCTGGTATCATTGGCTAATCCTTACCATAGATTAGACAGCTCTTTGTCTCTGCATGACAACTCATTCAACTTTGGATCAGAGGGACTTTTAACTGGGTTGTAATGTGGCTTATGGGATAGATTATAAAGAATGGGTGGTTGAAAAGGGATTCAAAATTGAGAAATCAGTAGTGAAGGAGGTGATTCATGACTTCACCTTCTTTAGTTCAATACCTTTCCTTGTCTTTAAAATTATTCAGACTTGAAGTGGCCAGCTTCTTCTCTTATTTTTGATTTTTCAATGAAGTTTTCCTCTTATTTCTTCTCTTATTCCTCTTCATTATTATTTTTCTTTCTTTTTGAATATATTTTTCTTTTTATTTTTATTTTTCTGACTTGTCACCTCTCTCCTTAGCTGCTACACTACTAAGTTTTAAGTATCCCTTTTCCATTCACCCAATGTTGACCTTATCTTGTCCATCTTCAGCTCCTTTACCTCTTGATTTCTCAGAGTGAGGGTAGGTTTGAATCAGATCCATAGGTTCAGGTACAAGTACTCAGGTGTATTTTGAAGAAAATTAAAAATTAAGGCTCAAAAAGTGTGTGCACAAAGGCAATTAATTAAGGTTTGGTCTGTTTAAGCTCAAACTGTCCAAGAGAAGGCCTTGATCCTTTCCTAAGTGTCATAAGTGATGTCAGTTTTTTCAACTTGGAGGTGCCTAACTTCTAGTGAGGGAACAGACTCAGCCATGTCTTAGGGCTAGAAGAATTGCCTCAGTTACTCCTCAAAGAAAGGAAAAATTTTTGTAGGTCCAAATCTCACTAGTTATGGTCTTCCATTGAGCTCTTAGGCATGTCCTTACCTTTTTCTCTCTTTAATTCAAATTGTTAGATAATTCATCCATTCATGTCTAAACGTGAAGTGTGTGCATACCCAAACCAAGATTCATCCATCTCGGAACTAGTCCAAACGGAAAACCGTCGGATCTGTTGTCTCGACTCAATCCTCACTTTAGGTATACTCTCGAAATAAAATCACTCCGATGATGGGTAATCTTTCTCACACATGTGAGAGATCAATACAAAACAAACAAATCCCTATCCGAATTAATCAAAATTTAGCTGATTTTCCCGACAACGGCGTCAAAAACTTGATCGATTTTAAATGTAATCCTTGCAAGTGCACAAGATCTTTTGCAGTATGGCAAGAACAAGGGTGTCGAACCCACAGGGAAACGTGAATTTTAATTAATTCTTTCAGAGATTTAAAAACGTCCCCAAGGAAGTACCAAGGGGTAGATTCAATTTTACCAAAAATTTATCTCACTTTTCCTGAATGCAAGAAAAATAAATAAATTAATTAAAACAACTAATTACTAATGAATCTAAGAACAATATTTAAATATGATCAAGGAATATGCTACCCCATATTAGTACATCTTTTCTATCATTAAAACCCACAGTTTCATTAAAGCATCATTCATACAATCATTCGTCTATAGAAATGATTCGTAATAAAATATGATCATCAATCCGGCATACCCTATCTAAAAACAATGACTCAGCCTATCATTGCGGTATGAGTCATGTAAGAAGCATAACGTATCTCATGATGTTTAGATCACAACAATAAGTACATAATCGCTCTGCAGCCTAGATCAGTCTACAGGTCCAGATTTAGCGATTATGGTCGTTGATACGCGCAATCAACGGTCATAACAAGCATTCAATATATTTTCAATAACATAAACTTTTAGCAAAATGATTCCATGATGACAATAATAGACCGCAGTATTAATCATAAAAAATTGCTACTTATCTGGGGATCGCATCTTCCCCGATCAACTGATTTAGCTGCTCATCTTTGGTGTATGATCTCCTTGTTCATTTAAAGTCATTTTTCTTTTCATTTCTTCCAAAAGATCTTTGTTTACAATGCCTTTTTCTAAATACAATCTATGAATGTAAAAGAGAGACAGTGCAAATCCTAAGTACAATCTACCCAGATCAAACCCTAGAAGAAGGAGAAGAGAAGAATTCTTAAAAAGATGCCCAGAGGAGTCTAAAACCAAAAATAATAATAATGAATAATAATCCTCCAAAATTCTCTTCAAAAAAAGTCTCTCCTCGAAGTGTTTGATTTGGCTTTAATAATAGCCAAGTCGCGGAAGTGTCCCAGCGCGAAAAGTTAGGGTCGATGCATCGACCTTGCAAAAAATCCTCAAAATATGCTTTAAAGTGTCAGTTCCATGTCTGATAGCTTTTTGTCCTCAATTAATCGACCAAAATGGTTGATGCATCGACCTCCCAGAAATTCATGAATTTTGGCCCACTTTTGCATCAGATACTGCTTCGGTATTTTGGCCATAACTTTCGGTCCCGAACTCAGATTGACATGATTCTTATGCCGTTGGAAAGCGGACAGGAAGATCTACAACTTTTGTGTTTTGACAATTTCATAATTCGGCCGTCATAAAGGTCCAAATGGAGCTGAAAGTCGCACTAAGTTCTTGATGACCCAAAGTTGCAGTGTTTTGACATTATTTTCAGAATTCATGGGCTGTTTTCTGCACTTGGCTTGTATTTACCTGAAACACTTCAAATCTAATAATTCTCATCAGATAGCCTTCATCGAATAGCTAAATGCAGGTATTTTAGGGGTGAAATATCATCATATTTCACTACTCATTACACCCCCAAACCTACACTTTGCTAGTCCTCGAGCAAAGCAAATTAAAGAAAATAGATGCCACTTTCGTAGGGAACACGATTGCACTTAGCATGTGCAACAAGCCTTTAAACCCCTAGGTGATCCCTAGTGGAGGAGTTGTGTCTCCTGAGGGTTTACAGTGAAGTTACCCACAAACTTCAATACATTTTTGAAACCATCGATAAAATTGAGTTTTCAAAATATGATTTTGATAACATATATATTATTCAAAAACAAAAACATTAATTGTTTCAATATGTGAATCATCAATCTTAAATATTAATGTCATGTCAATCATGCTAGTATCCATTCAAATTAATCTAATGCTCAAATTGTTAGATAATTCATCCATTCATGTCTAAACGTGAAGTGTGTGCATACCCAAACCAAGATTCATCCATCTCGGAACTAGTCCAAACGGAAAACCGTCAGATCTGTTGTCTCGACTCAATCCTCACTTTAGGTATACTCTCGAAATAAAATCACTCCGATGATGGGTAATCTTTCGCACACATGTGAGAGATCAATACATAACAAACAAAAAGGTCTCACATGATAAATGAAACACGATGTAATCAATGAACAAAAATAAATCTCATAAGAATATATACTTGTATATCCTAAGCATGTCATATCAAGTGTCATATGTATCACATATTTACTCTCCACAAGGCAGTTACCAATGCAAGATCAGATCATGAAGGTCTTTTGTAGGGTTGTAATAGGCTCAGGAAAGGGTAAGAAAGAAAGGGAATTGAGATTCAAAATTTCTGAGAAATCGGAAAAGAAACAAACTTCTGATTTTTCTATTTCTCTTCTTTTTCTTTTCTAATCTCTCACTATTTTTCTATTTTTCTCAACTTTGTTTTTCTTTTAAATTTTCTTTTCTTGAAGCACCTCATATTTTTTATTATTTTTCACAATTTTCTTTTTCTTTTTCTCCCCCCTTTTTCTTTTATATTTTTGCCATACACTCTCAGTAAATACCACAACTCAGTATCTCTCCACTTACTCTCTTTTAGTTCATTTTCATCCCTCGTTCCTAATTTCTCAGAAATAAGAAGGGTAAAGCTGAATTTTCATAAATGGTGAAGGGTTAAAGGTTAACGTGGCTTATCAAAGAATGTATAAAGGTAAATTTTTTCAATAGGCTCAAAGGGGTACTAGAAGGATAAATTTATATGAGGTGGGGCATTTAAGCACAAACGAGCCAAAGATGACCTTCAATCATGTCCTTAAAAGATGGTAACCTTGCCTATTTGTCTTGAGTAGATATACAGTACGTTCTAACACAATAATATGAATTTGATACCATGCAAAGTCATAAGCCAAAATAAAATGTATGAGATTATTCAAAATAATTCGTATTCAAAGAAAACTCCGAGTTTATGTATTCACTCATCAATGACGGGAAATTAGCTTTAAAGCTTCCTGGGTTTAGTCTCCACTAAGAACCTAAGATTCACCGTTCAAAACAGTTCATCGATTTCTAAGTCTTAGCTTGGTATAAGTGCAAAAGTTCTATGCATGAATATCAAAATTACCCACAAAATATCACATTAAGCTTCATTATTTTAGATACAAGCATTCAAAATCTGACATTGATATTATCAAAATTAAATTCACATGCATCATCAACTAAAGTTTAAAAACTATCGAAAAATAATTCATGTATGATGGTTCAAAAATTTTTATTTATTATTTATTTTTTTATTTTATTTTATTAATTTTTTTTCATATAAAAAAAATAAGAAAGTGACGCAAGATAGAGAATCATACCCCCAAACCTAAAAATGACAATGCCCTCATTGATTGAAATAAGTAGCGCACCCCCAAACCTGTTGAAAAGTACCTCAACACAAAGATCAGGTGTAGAGAATATGTGCATTAAATTAGAACATGACTAAAAATAGATTGAAGGAAATGTGGCTACACTAATTTGGAAATTAAAAATAACCTAAACTAAACTAAAAACTAATATTCTAGAACTAAACATACGAAAAGAGAAATCCTAAATCCTAAATCCTAAATCCTAAACTAAACCTGAGTCCAACTCTTTTAATCTGGGTCACTGTGGTGCATTGCCTCAATTTCGAACTGGGTCATCGGCTCAAACATTGGTTTAAGACGTTGCCCATTGACTTTGAAGACTTGATTGTCCTTGAGATTTCGGATCTCAATCGCACCATACGCACTAATAGAAACAACCTGAAACGGGTCTTCCCATCTAGATTTCAGTTTCCCCGGGTGAAGCTTTAGTCTGGAATTAAACAACCAAACCTTTTGTCCAATGTGGAACTCTTTTCGAGAAATGGACTCATCATGCAGCTTCTTGTACCTTTCTTTGTACATCTTGGAGTTTTCATACGCATCATAGCGTAGCTCTTCCAATTCACTCAGCTGTAGCCTTCGATTTGATCCTGCTGCTTGCATATCAAAGTTAAATCTTTTGATAGCCCAAAATGCCTTATGCTCCAATTCAACAGGAAGATGGCATGCTTTCCCGTAGATAATTCTGAACAAAGACATTCCAATTGGTGTCTTGAAGGCGGTACGATAGGCCCAAAGAGCATCAAATAGCCAGTTAAACCAATCTCTTCTATCTGGTTGCACCGTCTTTTCTAAAATTCGTTTAATCTCTCTGTTCGACACTTCCACCTGACCACTAGTCTGCGGATGGTATGGCGTTGCAACCTTGTGAGTGACGCCGTATTTCTTCATTAAAGTAGCAAAATGGCGGTTGCAGAAGTGCGAACCGCCATCACTAATGATCGCCCGTGGAAACTCGAATCTGTTAAAAACATTTTCTTTCAGAAATTTGACCACAACTTTGTGGTCATTCGAACGGGTTGCCACAGCTTCAATCAATTTTGAAACGTAGTCAACAGCTACAAGAATATATGAATACCCAAAAGATGGGGGAAAAGGACCCATGAAGTCAATCCCCCAAACATAAAAAATTTCAACAATCAAAATCGGGTTAAGGGGCATCATATTTCATTTTGAAATATTTCCAAGCTGTTGGCATCTTTGGCATTCTTTGTAAAATCGAGCAGCGTCACGAAAGATGGAGGGCCAGTAGAATCCGCTTTGAAGGATTTTCAGTGCGGTCTTCTGTTCTCCGAAATGGCCTCCACAGGCTCCAGCATGGCAGAAATTTATGACGCTTAGTTGCTCTTCTTCCGGTACACATCTCCTGATGATCTGATCTGAGCAGAATTTGAACAAATATGGTTCATCCCAGAAATAGTATTTTACCTGGGAGAAAAAGAGATGCTTATCATTCTTACCCCATTCAGTAGGGATTCTGCCAGTGACCAGATAATTCACGATATTGGCAAACCAAGGAGCTTTCATAGCGGTCGCATCAATTGCCATTAGTTGCTCATTCGGAAAAGTGTCCCGGATAGGTTCAGGTGCAAATGATTCTTCAGGCAAAATGCAAGACAAGTGATCGGCCACAACATTCTCTACTCCCTTTTTATCTTTGATCTCAAAATTGAACTCTTGTAGGAATAAGATCCATTGGATCAACCTTGGTTTGGTGTCCTTCTTTGCCAACAAATATTTCAATGCAGAGTGGTCTGAAAAGACCACTATTTTTTATCCAAGCAGATAGGATCGAAATTTATCGAGAGCATACACCACATCTAACAATTCTTTCTCAATGGTGGTGTAGTTAAGCTTGCATCGATCAATGTCTTACTGGCATAATAGATTATGTGAGGTAATTTGTTCACCCTTTGCCCTAAGACAGCTCCGATCGCGTAATCAGATGCATCGTACATGAGTTCGAATGGCAAAGAATAATCGGGAGGTTGGATTATCGGTGCATTTGATAAGAGCTCGCGCAATTTCAGAAATGCTTTCATGCAATTCTCATCGAAGTCAAAAGGAACATCTTTTCCAAGCAAGGTACACAATGGTTTGGTAACCTTGCTAAAATCCTTGATGAATCTTCGATAAAATCCTGCATGACCCAAAAATAATCGAATTTGACGAACACTCTTCGGTGGTGGCAAATTTGCAATTAAATCGACTTTGGCTCTATCCACTTCGATTCCTTTCTTTGAAACAATATGCCCCAACACAATTCCTTGTTGAACCATAAAATGGCTCTTCTCCCAGCTAACAACAAGTTTTGATTCCACACAACGTGGCAGCACCTGTGAAAGGTGATTCAAACAAGAACCAAATGTTTTCCCAAAAACTGAGAAGTCGTCCATGAAGACTTCGATGAAGTTGTCAATCATATCCAAAAATATGGCTAACATGCATCGTTGGAAAATAGCAGGTGCATTACATAAGCCGAACGGCATTTTGCGATATGCAAAAGTACCGTAAGGACACGTGAATGTAGTTTTCTCCTGATCAGGTGGAAAAATGGGCACTTGATTGTATCCCGAATATCCATCAAGAAAACAGTAAAACTCCTGCCCAGCTAACTTCTTAAGAATTTGATCAATGAATGGAAGGGGAAAATGATCCTTTCTGGTAGCCGTGTTCAATTTCCGATAATCAATGCACACCCGCCACCCAGTAGCTTCATGAGTGGGCACCAATTCTCCCTCCGTAGTTTCTTTCACAGTGATTCCAGACTTTTTCGGAATGATTTGTACTGGACTAACCCATTCACTATCAGAGATCGGATAGATGATTCCAGCATCGAGTAATTTAATGATTTCCTTTAAAACGACTTCTTGCATGCTCGGATTAAGTCGCCTTTGCGGTTCCCTCGATGGTTTACTCTCTTCTTCCAGATGTATTTTGTGCATACATACTGATGGGTCAATCCCTTTTAAATCAGCTAGGGTCCATCCGATAGCCTCCTTGTGATCTTTAAGCACTTTCAACAGGTCATGCTCTTGTTCTTCCGACAATGTAGAGGAAATTATCACTGGAAGTGTTTCTCGAGGTCCCAGAAAAGCATATTTTGAGGGACTTAGGCAATGGTTTCAATTCCACAGTTGATGGCTGCTCAATTGATGGAGTCAGCTCGTCCTTTACCTCAATAGGTAATGGTTTTACCTTAGTCACAGTTTCATATAAGTTATCATCTGGACATGATAAACTCGACCTCGTCCCTTCTGACTGTTTCCTTTCAGATCCTTTTTCTTCATAGATGACCAACAAAGCAGTTTCAAATTTTTCTTTCGTGAGCATTGGTGGTAATGCTTCATCCACCACTTCGTCCATCTGATCGATGTAAAAACATTCGACCTCATCCTCGTTAGGGAAATGGTTCATTGCATGAAATATGTTCAACCTAACCTTCATGTTTCCAAAAGAAACGTCCATGACTCCCGTTCGACAATTAATGCAAGCGTTGGCAGTGGCGAGAAACGGACGTCCAAGGATGATGGGGACTTGATTAATTGATTTAACAGGTGGTTCCATGTCTAAGACAACGAAGTCCACTGGAAAGACAAACTTGTCTATTCCAACTAACACATCCTCGATAATACCCCTAGGTCTTTTTTCTGATCTATCTGCCAGTTGGAGTGTGACCGTCGTGGGTTTCAATTCACCCAATCCGAGTTTCTTGTACATTGAGTATGGGATTAGATTAACACTTGCTCCCAAATCCAATAACACTTTTCCAATTGGCTGCCCACCAATGACACATGGAACAGTTGGGACTCCAGGGTCTTTCAGTTTCTGTGGGGTTTCCAATTGCAATATCGAACTGACTTGATTTTTCAAGAACACTTCTTTGAAACATAATTACGTGCCTTTCTCTTACGAGTGCACAAATCTTTGAAAAACTTGGCATACTCAGGAACTTGTTTGATTGTCTCAAGTAATGGAAGATTTATCTTTACTTGCTTGAATGTTTTAAAGATTTCTTCCATTTTTGCCGGTCCCTTGCCCATTCTGGATGGAGGAGTTAGGCATTCAGGGAATGGTGCCTTTGGGACATAAGGTGCAACTTCAAGTTCCGGTTCTCTCTCACGTCCTTGTTGGACAGTTGGAGGAGACTCTTCCTCTACTTCTTTTTCTTTTCCTTTTTCTTTCTCTTTTCTTTTCTCTGGTTCTTTCTCTTTCGTTGCTTCTCTTTCTTCATCAGCTTCCACAGGCATTTCCACTTGATTATCAACCTCTCGTCCACTTCTCAGCACTGTAACAGCTTTCAACTGTTGACTATTTGATGGTCCTTCATTAGGTGGTGCTTGGCCTCGAGGATTGTTGACGGGTTGGCTGGGAAGCCTACCTTCCTCTCGTTGACTCAGTTGATTGGCCAATTGACTGACTTGGTCCATTATCATCTGCTGAAAAGATTGCATGCTTCGCATCACATTTTCCTCCAAATCAGAATCTTTTGAAACGGTGGCCTGAGATTGATTAAAATTCTGATTAAAATTCTAATTTTTTCGGTAATCAGAATTCGGATGGTAATAAGGAGGGTTCTGCTGGAAATTAGAATTCTGTTGTGGACGAAGATTCTGCTAAAAATTTTGTTGAAAATTTTGTTGTCCACTCATTGGATTGGATCTGAACTGCTGATTCACCTATCCAGTTTGGTTTGATCCTCTCCATCCTAAGCTGGGGTGATTTTTCCATTCCGGATTGTATGTGTTTGAGTACATGTTCCTACCTTGTCGCTGATATGATTGAGTCAGATTCACCTGCTCTTGAGGAGTAGGTTCATCAGGAAGAAATGACAAGGTGGTAGGGCACTCGTTAGCCATGTGACCTGAGTGGTCACAAATTGAACAAGCAGCGGGATTGATGGGACTCTTAGCTTGCTTAGTCGCAGCTAACAACATATTCATTTGTTTGGACAACATGTCAACCTTTAATGATAAATCAGGGGTATTATTATTGACATCATACAATTCGTCTCTTGTCAACACTTGAGATTTAGGTGCCAGGTCCAAGTTGGTTCGCCCTAGCGTCTCATTTTGTATCGAAGTTTGGTATAACTTCTCAAACAATGCCCACAATTCATCAACTTCTTTTGTGGCACATGATCCACTACAAGATGTATCAACCATGCGTCTCTCTTCTGGAATCAGTCCATTGTAAAAACTTTGGACTTGTTGCCACCTTGGAACTTGATGATTTGGACAACTCTTAATCAATTCCTTAAAGCGTTCCCAACATTCATGAAATGTTTCTGTAGGTTGTTGGGAAAAGAACTGGATCTTCTAACGCAACTCAATGGCTTTAGTCATGAGAAAATATTTTTTAAGGAACTGACGATGTAGCTCTGCCCAACTCTGGATAGATTGTGGTTCTAAGGAATAGAACCATGTTTTTGCTTTATCTCTTAAAGAGAAAGGAAAGAGTCGTAGCTTAGCTATCTCATCAGTGACATTGTGGACTCTGAACATTTTGCATACCCCAGTGAATTCATTTAGATGAACATGCGGATTTTCATTTGCTAATCCATGAAAAATTGGTAGCATTTGAATCATTGCTGATTTGAATTCATAGTGGTTCCCTGGAATGGGATCATACATGATATTATCCTGATCCTCGTAAAAACCAGGATCATTATAATATTCGAGTGTTCTAGGGCCCTCATTGTAATTGTTATTTCCAGTATTTTCATTATTTGCATTATTGCCATTCTGGTTGTTCCCATTCATTTCTTGCCTTTGATCAGCCATGATATCAGTATGATGATACATATTCTTTTGGATTCTGCGATTCTCTCTACAAGATCGTTCGATCTCAAGATTAAACGGTTGCAGATGCGGGTGCTGAGATCGAGTAAAGCTCATACACCACGCTCACAACAAGGATTGATGAATCCAAAACAAACCCAAAATATTCAGCTTCAATCGATTAAAGCAAAGATTTTCAATCGATTGACACAAGCGCATAAAGTTTTTTTTTTTTTTTTAATTCGAATTTAAATTATTATTATTATTTTAAATTTAAATTAAAATTCGAATTTAAATTAAAGAAGAATTTTTTTTTTCAATTAGATTAAAAATTAGAATTTAAAATATTTTTTATTTTTTTTACTTTTTTCATTTTTAAATTAAAATTTGAATTTAAATTAAAGAATTTTTTTTTTTTTTTTTAATTCGAATTTCAAAAATAAAAATTAAATTCAAAAATTAAAATATAAAATTTAAATTTCAAAACCTAAAGGCAATCCTACAAAATCTTATAAAATCTTACCTAAAAGAGAAAAAGAAGGGAGAGAATAGAAAGATTCCTATAAAGCCTAAAGCAAGTAGTCCTACAAAAATTAATAACTAAAATTTAAAATAAAAATCCTACAAGATATTTTCTAAAAGAGGAAGATAAGGAAAAAAAAACTCCTACAAAGTCTAAAATAAGAAGTCCTAAAAATCTAAACTTCCTAAAAGAATTCCACAAAAACTTACCTAAGAGAGAAAAATAAGGGAAAGAATTTCGATTTTTATTTTTTTTTAATTTTTATTTTTTTTAAGTTTTATTTTTTTTTCTTTTTTTTTTACTCACCACAAAACACACAAATCCCTATCCGAATTAATCAAAATTTTGCCGATTTCTCCGGCAACGGCGCCAAAAACTTAATCAATTTTAAATGTAGATTCACTAAGTACTGATACAAGGGAGTTTTCCTGGTGTTCATATCATGGAAATGTTAAAATTTAAAAGCTTGTGATGCCTCAAGGTCTGCAAAATATATATTTTTTTTAATTTCTCAATTTTTTTTTATGATTCTTAAGTGAACATGGATCAATTTCTATCTTACTCACTTGATTCTGTTACACTTAGGTTAACTGCTTCATTGGCAGAGCCTGCCATACCCCTAAACCTATGAGGAGCAGTGTCCTCACTGATTCAAAGTTATATGTGGATGTGCAGCAGGCTCAAGACATAGACATTAATAGAATAGAAACTACAAGAGAGAAAAACACATAACAAACAACATAAAAACAAACACACAGAAATAAAGAAAGAATATCATCAAAAGATATTTCATTATAAGTACAAAATAAAAAGATTACAAAGAGATAGAAAATTATAAACCTAAGAACAATCTAGACACACAACAACAAAACATCCTGTCGAAAACAAAATGGTTCTTCCTCCTGGCTCAGGGATATTCTCAACCTGCTGCTTGTGGAAGAGGAACTGCATGCCAGGAGAGGGGGGAAGAACGGGGATCAGGGAGAAGGATGTTGAGCAGGTGGTAGGGGGATTGAAGAGGATGATGGGGAAGATGTAGGTGGTTCGGTCTTTTGCTTCTTCTTCTTTTGCTTATTCTTTTTCTTCTCCTCCTTGGTGAGGATCCTCTGCACCTCCTCATATTCGTCCCAGAGGAATTGTAGTGGGTCCGGCTCTTTAGGTGGGGGCAGGTCCAACCACATAGGATACAATTTTTTGGGGTGATATAAGTGAGATGGGGTGTAGTAGGGGTTAGTTTTCTTTTTCTTCTGGTATGAGGTCTTGACAAGTGGGCAGGAAAAATAGGTAAGGGTGCAGAAATAGGTAGGGTGGCTATGGCTATGGTGGTTGGTGATATAGGGTCAGGTAAGGGTAGTGGGCTTGTGATGGGCTGTGATGTCTGGGTTGAAGGTGGAGCTGGCATGGAGGTAGAGGTAATGGTTGAGGAGGTGAGTGTTGTGCTAGTTGGCACAAGTGAAGTGGAGGTTGCAGCAGCATCATCAGTAGCAGCTACAGCAGCATCTACTTCATGAATGGTGGGGACTGCTTCTCTCAGTAACTCCTCCCTCTTCTTCTTCTTCTCCATCATGGTGCCACTGATTCCCTACTATTTCTTCCCACTCTGTTTGGGGTTCAGTGCCACAGTCTCCTCCTCTCTTTTAAATGGGTACTTCCCCCACTTCAGCAATGCAGTAATCAATTTGCAGTAGGGAAGGGCATGAGGTTTCTTCATTATTTTCACCTTCTCGCATAAATCTTTAATCCCCTCAAAAATTTACTTGGCGGCATCCAAGTAGTGGTTTCTGTGAAAGGAGAAGAGGGCATCAGCTATGGTGTACCTCCTCTCCTGCTCATGCCTAGAGCAATACACATTTTTTCACAACACAACATCCATTAGCCTGAGGTTAGGGTGCAGATCCCTCTTTCTGATTGAGTCAGTTGAGGTAGTGATCCCTCTAGTTAACTCCCTGACTATCTCAGTAATGGTGGCAATCAAAGGAAGACCCAAGCCCCACTCAGGGTTATACCTGGCTGGTATCCCTAGTATCCTTGCAATGTCTGTCTGATTGAACATCATCTCCATGTCATCAATTAAAGCCAGTAGTGCTGGGTTCCCATCATCGCCAGTTTTTAACTTCATATTTTGATAAAATAATCTTACTAATCTTGGGAAAACCAACTGCATTGAGGGCCTCAACAGGGGCAGCAGAGATGTCTTTGTCGGATATTCAATGAAGGCAGAAGTCTTTGGTAGCTCCTCAAAATAGGCTTTGTCAAAAATGGTTTCAGCCTCCAGCTGGATTGCTTGCACAAAGTCAGAAGGGACCCTGAGGCATTTAGTAATCGCTTCCTCTTCAACCTCAGGGACCTTAGGGGCCACAACTTTTCCCTTTTTCAGTTTCTTCTTTAATATTTCAGGGCTCTTAGGCGGTGGGTGCTCTCGGCCCCTCTTTCTTGGGGCAGATTTCTTCTTTTCTTTTAGAATGGTGGGCTCAATAATAGGTGAGGGTACTTCAGAGGTCTCCAATGTGGAGTCCTCTACAATCCTTGCAGATTTTCTAGTGGCCAAAGGGTTGTCACTGGCGGACGGGTTCAGCATCGCAGCGAGGGTATCTAAAAATTTTGAACCCGTGGCCATAGGTGCTCATATTATCAAAATTTGGGCTCACAACACTGAGTAAGCACTAAAGCTTCAAATTTTGCCCTTCTTCTCTTCTTTTAAATAAATCAAACACAGGGCAGTGAAAGAAATGGAGATCGTACCAGTTGACAGCTAGGGTTCCACCTGAAATTGTGCACAGTGGCTCAAATCCCCCCAAACCTTGCTCAAAGTTATCAGGAGTAGCTTGGGAACAATATGATGAGAGGAAAATGCCTGAGGTGGTGTGGATTACAAAGTAGAGAAGAGAGGAGAGGAAAGGGACATCGATTTTTGTGCTGGGAAACTAAGGCAGATAGAAGAAATGAAGAAAATGAGGGGCTTCGCTGAGTTTATAGAGCAAATCTCGTGATTCGCAGATAATAGGAGCTCGCAGAGTAAAATTCTCGCGCAGTTGGCATTTAAAACCGCGAGACGTTTTGTCGCATAGTAGAACAACCTGCCTCACATTAAAATTCGCGGAGCTGAATCAGTGGCTTTGGTGCGCGAGAGCTATTACCTTTCAAAATTATTACCTCGCATAGAAGTCGCGCAGAACACCACACATGGCATATTTTTACACTTAGAGTGGGCTCGCGGAGCAGAAAGTAACTTCGTGAGGCACTTTTTCAGCCATATATCAGGTCTTTTAGCGCGCGAGCAAGCTAAGGGATGGCTTGCACAACAAATTTAAGTCCTCTAGATCTGCGCGATAGCATTTCATCACAACCTTTACTCTGTTAGTGCATGAGCACCAACCCTCAAACAGGTACTTCATTTCAACCATGAAAAATATGTGCCCATTTTCACACATCAAATCATCAACATTGCCGACTCCTAAAAAAAAAAATTCCAGCTCAACTTCATGCAAGTTATGATAAGCGTACCTCAACCATTCGTTAACAAACGCATAGCAAAATCAGATGACAAATATACACATGTATTCAATCGTAAAAATGCAAACACGGACAAAGCAACATAAGCAATTCAACATCACTCTAAGCACACAACCGATAGATTGCTAAAGAACACAAAACAAAATAGCATTTTCATACATATTATACATTTATTACCAACCTTTTGCTCACTGGGCACTAGCTTCCTCCTGAGTAGAGGATGCATCACCAATCATATACTAACCTTACGGATTTGTCAGGGGCTGACTAGGCAATTTTCCTTCTTCCCTCCTATTCAGAGCATTACAAATCTGGCCCAACTGATCCTCAATCTTCTTGATGCTTTATCCATGAGAATTGATAGTCTGCACCAAGCTCCCCAAGTTTTGCATTGAAGCCAGCATCTGCTCTTCAAATGAAGAGGATCTGGGCTGTTGTGGGGGCAGGGCCAACTGGTCAGACGGTGGGGTAGGTGACAGAAAATTTTACCTTGGTGGATAATCATGATTAAACTGGTGCTGAGGTCTGTAAGGAGCTACCATTTGCTGCTGCTGGGGTTGAGGATATGAATCTTTTCTCCACCTCAGATTTGGGTGGTTCCTCCAAGAATACCCACCAAGCTGTTGCCCAAAAGTTTGAGCAGCATTGGCTTGCTCCATGACAAAATTTGGAAACTGGGTGGCAGATGGACAATCATGAATAGAATGTGTGGGAGATTGGCATATTAGACATGCTTTCACCACCTGTGCAACCACCCGGGGCTGCATCACATTCATTAGCTTATAAAATTTCAAGCTCAAGTTGTCCACCTTCCTCTCCAGATCACCTTGCACCTTCACTTCAAATATTTCACCTCTAGGGGTGGCCTCTTTTACCATCTTAGCTGGAGTCTGGCTATCATTGCGTGACAGAGACTCCTGCTGCATGGAATTTTCCCCTATTATGTCAAACAACTCCCAAGCTTCTTCAGCTGTCTTGTGGAGGTAACTACCACCACAAGAAGCATCCACCATATCCTTGCTCTTGGAATTAATTCCTTAATAAAATACTTGGATAAGCTGCCACATTGAGATTTGGTGGTGGGGGCATTGTTTTAACATCTCCTAGAATCTTTCTCAAGCTTCATAAAAAGCTTCAGTTAAGGACTGAGTGAATGACAAAATATTTATCCTTATCTGGCTAGTTTTGTTCATGGGAAAGAATTTGGCTAGGAATTTGGTTTGAAGGTCACTCCATGACTGTATGCTGTTGGCTGGGAGTTTTGATAGCAATGTGCTAGCTTTGTCCTTTAGTGAGAAAGGAAAAAGCCTCAGTTTGGTGGCCTCAGGTCCCAAGCCAGCAATATTGAAGGTAGTGCAAAGTACTAAAAATTGGTCTATATGCTTGTAGGAATATTCTTTACTAAGTCCATGAAACGAAGGTAGCATATTGATGGTGGAGGATTTAATCTCATAATTCCCTTCAACAGAGGGGAATTGAATGCAGAAGGGAGAGGTGTACTCCCCAGGTGCATTATACTCCTTTAATGTTCTCTGCCTCTCAGCCATGATAGTTGGTTCAGTTTCAATAGCAGGGCCCTGTGGGATGCGTCTAGGTCTAACGATCCTTTCAACCTCTAGATTTGGAAGTTCTAGCTCAGGGTTTAAAGACCTTCTATCATACATATATTGACACCCACAGTAAGTACAGAAAATGCTCACAAGCACACACAAAGAATATTTCAAACAAAAATTAACAACTACACAAATTTACACTAAACAAACAACAGGGAAGTAAACATAAATGGATTGAGATTTAGGGGAAAGTAAGTGCAAACAGAGCTAGCTTCACTCCAACTACAGCTCTAGCTTTTCCCTTCTTCTACTGTCCATTTTTGCAAAATTCCACAAAGAATCGGTAGTACTTTTATTCTAGTTTAGGTACAACTATAAAGAATTTAGAAATCTAAATTATAGTACAACTCAAGTCTACTAAAAAGATCAATGTCCCCGACAACGGCGGCAAAAACTTATTAGATTCCCTTGGTGCTGTTTATTGTGTGGTGGAAACAAATTTGAAGACAAAGTAAAACAAAAGAATGGATTCAGCTCAACCAAAGTAATCCTAGACCTACAAGATACAGGGCCTATTGTAGTAAGTTTTGATAAGTAAGAGTTTGTCCCACAGAGAAATTGATCTAGAATCCAAAATGGGCTATAATAGTAGGCCTCCAGATCTGACTACAGATCTGACAATCCTAAAGAAAGGGAGCTGGGTGTCACGACTACACTAAATTAATCCTAACAATAGAGAAATAAAATGTAGCCCTATCCTAAAGAAAGAGTTAAGAAGAAGATGGTGTGTGCCAAAATAAAATATAAAAATTGGTGAGAAGTAAGCAGGTTAAGTTCAGAGTTAAAGTAGTAATATAACTCATATTTAATCTGTCTCTGCAGTGCTCCTTGCTGAGACGCTATCAAAAGCCTCAACAAGGTAGAAGTGTCCAACTTAACCCATGCTATTTGGGGTGCTCTTAAGGCTATAGGCTGTCCACTCAAATGGTCACAACCTATCCTATAGAGTCTATCAAATCCCATTGATCAAGCCAGAAGTTGCTAATCTAATCCAGAGGAGTGGACTGATCATTGCTCCAACCACTGGACCAGACCAGGCCATGAATACTATTGCAGCACTATGTAATGCCAGTGGTACAAGCTCCCCAGATCTGTGCACAGATCTGGCTGACATCCATAGGTATTCCAACCCATAAAATCCTAAGTGCTTTGCCATGGCCAACGGCTCACTGGTGCCCACAAAAAAAACCATGTAATAGGTTGAATAAGGCTCTAAATTCAGATGGTCATTGCTATAAAAGGCCTACAATGACTCAACCTCAAGCTACAACTACTACAGAGACATTAGATCTAACATCTGATATTGGTTAGGTAAGACAGAGGGGAGCCAGTTCCTATACAAATCTCCTCACAAGGCTCTAGAAGCTCATGTGCAGGGGAAAAGAATCTTTCTCAAACATGTGGCTGGACACCACCTTAGGGCTATACTCTGTCAACTCAAATGGTCACAGGGTATCCCATTGGTCTGTCCATACCACAGAGGTCTGAGAAATTGCATGAAAACTGCTGCAACCACCATGGTTCACAGGCCTCCAAGCTCCCCAGATCTCACTACAGATCCAACATTGCTTTCCATGGTGCTATCAAACCAAAGGAAATCAGATGGTAAATAATAGATCTACTGGAAACTGAATGGGCTCGTCCCAAATACATGGATCCTATAGACATCTAAAGAAACCATAAGATCTTTATATTCAATTAATCATTAAAATAACAATTCATTAATAGCAGCGAAACTTTCAATGAACTGCCTCCAGGTTGCAGCCTGTACACAACTACTCATCAAAAATCCCAATGTATATAAAACCTATTACAAACTGAAATAAACTAAACCTAATTGCTTACAGGGAGATTAGCCAGTAAGTGTTGGGCTAAGAGAGAAGAAAATGGGAAAAAGAGGTGATCAAACCTTAACCCTAACCTGCTGAAGCTCTTTGCCGACAGAGGATGAAAAGAAGGATCGATGCTAAAACTAAACTCTAAGTGTAGCTTATATACTCTGTCCATACGGCCTTGGCTCTGAAGAGATTAACCTTAATTTTTCTAGTAGACGTGGCACTTTTACAACCCTTGAATGCCTTGAGACATGTGCCTCGAAATCTGCACCTCAATATGTGTGCCCTAGCCTTGGGAAATTCTCAAAAGGTCCTGGAGTGAAAACTGAGAAGTAGGGAGCCTGTGCTTCGCAGGGCTGGCATATGCATTCATTCATTCGTACAGTTGCAGAGCCTTCAAGGTGTAGCTTTTGGTTGGTGGGAAGTGCTCACTCGCGCAGTGAATCTTCAGTTACTCGCACAGTTCCTTTACGTTGTAATGCTATTGCGGAGATGATCTAGAGTGCCTAGACTTCTCATGCAGTAGAGCTTCAGAAGCTCTCTCTCGCTGGGTACTCGCGCAAGTATGCTCCTACGCTCGCGTAGTAATTGGTAAGGCTTCAGAGTGCGCGAGATCTGCGCAAGGAGAATTTTGGGCGTCTCTCTCTTCCAGGGCCACGCACGAACTCCGTGAGGTGAAATTTTGTTTAGTACACACATGGACTCGCTATGTTCTTCGCACGGCTTCTTTAAGGCTTAATCTCCGCGAGAGCTTCGCAACCACAAATTCTGAGAATTTTAATCAGCGAGATCTTCACAATGTCTTTACAGCTCTCCTCTTGACTACGCATCCTATCTGTGCGAGGGCATCTTCCACTGCATCCTTAGCTTTGCAAGGGAGCTTCTCAACTCTGCGAGATCTATCTTTCTATGCTCTGATGCATTGCACTTGCGGCTGTTGCAGTTTCTCCATTCTCAGCCAACTTCATCCATCTGCTAGGCTTTTGGTCAATGATGACCAACAAATGAGTCACTATGGTGAGCACTACTAGGGTGTTCCATTAGGCTTTGGCTCAGCTGTCATGTTTGCATGTCTTCTTCCTCTTCTTTGGGCCAATAAGGATGGATTTTGTATTAAGTTGCACAGATTATTGCTAACTACAAAACACACTTAACTAATGATTATTAGTCTGCTTCAAGGTCTATCAAAGGCTAGGTTAAGAGATGAAAAGTGATACTTTTCAGTGAATAATAGTAGACCAGATAATTCTTTAGGGAAAACATTGGGAAACTCGCACACAATAGGGATATCAAATTTTTTAACTTTTTCCTCTTTTGGACCTCGATCTTGGATGAATGCGACGTACCCAATACAGCCATCATTTATCAACCACTCTGCTCACATAGCTGATATGAAAGGTGCGATGGTCGGTGGTATATCGTGGAATCTGAATGTCTTACCCTTCCTGGGTCCTAAGATAACTATCTTCCTAGTACAATCAACAATCTCATGTTGAGTGGATAACGAATCCATTCCAAGAATCACATTGAATCCTTGCATCTCTAACACAATCAAATCAACTATTGTCTCAGGACCTTCGATAGCAACAATGACTGACCAACACACTTTGTCTGTACTCACTAACTTTTCAGTTGGAACCGATACTTACAGGATAAATTCCAACGGGTCGGGAATGAAACTTAGTTATGTCGCGAATTGAGGTGTTAGAAACGAGTGTGTAGACTCTGGGTCTATCAATACTTGAGCCCTGTGAAAAATGATATTGGTGCTTTTGTACATGAGTAAAGTACCTAGATGTCACTCCCACTAGAAGTCAATTGAGTGATATAAATACTAAAGTGTTCTAGCAAAAATAAACAATTTTCAAAGACTATTTTTATTTTAATTTATACACCTTCATCTAAAATATGAGAAAATAGATTGGCAATCTATAGGGATCGTACCTTGGATTACATCGTTGTTCATCTGGACATCTTATGTCGATGCCGCATAAGTTTGGCCTTGTACTGTAAGCCGTGGAGATCTCAGATTAAGTATTCTTGCGGCATCTATGTTCATCTCAGGACCTTCCTTAATCCGGTGCTCCATCTTTCCACATTTAAAACATGCTCCCCTAGTCTTTCGGCACTCTTCAGTGTTGAGCACTGAAAAATACCACTTTCCACCTCCTAACCTGACCTTTGATGGACCTTTGAGCTTATTAGTAATGAGTTTTTAAGTTTTTTTTTGTTGATGACAATAAAGTATAGCTTAGTGTAGCAATCCATCCTTTTAGTGCCAAGAAGAAAGAATTTTGAGATAAGAAGTGGAGCTGATGGGAATCACATTTACTGCACCATGATTGTTCACACCATTGGGGGTGTTTTGCGTGCCTCGGGGTCTAAGATGTCTTGATGAGAGAGAGAAGTGAAGCCCAAGCACAATGGAGTGCTGCAACAGTTTATAAAGAGCAGCTGTGGAGAACATTACAGCTTCACCTTTAACATCTTGAGAACATCAGATGTTGTAAACAACTTGTTGAGCTATAATTAAAAGCTACAACACTGCACCATTTGAGCAGATCTATACAAGCCAGGCAGCAAACATGCAGCTCAACCATTTCATAAATGCAGCAGTGTAGCAGCTCAGGTGGCACAATACATCACTTTGCATTTGTAGCAAGGCATCACCTTGAATGGAACACAATAGCCAACTAGTAGTTCATGTGGCATAGCCGAAAGCTCACTGCAGGTTAAACCATGCAAGTTGTTCCTGCTGAAACCTCAAGCTTAAAATCAAGCTGCTACTACTACTGTCTTGAAGCCATATCATGATGTGTGACTACTGCTCGGATGCACTCAAACAGCTACTGTTGCTACTGCCCTTATACATTCGAGCATATTGCTGCAAACCAAGACTTTCGAGCAGCTGCACTTGCTGGAAAATGAAGTACTTGAGCAGCACATGGAGAGCCTCACTTTTACCCCCTCGAGTAGCTGTCTTGCTAAAGCCAACAAGGCTGTCGAGAAGTTCAAACTTAGTCACTTAAGCCTCTCAAGCTGCAGTTTAAGCCTTCAAGATAACCTGTCGAGCAGCTGCAATACAGAAGTCTAAAATAGCATTGCTGATGTCGAGCAGTTGGCAGGTGCAGCGTTAGTGCTATCGAGCAATTCAACCATAAAACAACAGCTCTAGAAGTTTAACTCGAGTGGATCTCGAGTGGATCACATTTCCAAGCATTGCTGCACTCAAGCACTTTAGATGCAAAGCAACCACTCGAGTTACATTAAAGCAGTCGAGTAGTTCACTAATGAACTCGAGCAAACAAGAAGCTACACATTGATCCACTCGAGTAGCTAATAAACTCCAACTCCATCCTCTCAAGCAGGTAAATGATCCCCTCGAGATTTAATTCTGAAGCCAGAAGCTGCTAGAGCACTTAAAGTTCACTTATTTCCTGTCGAGCAACTGTAAAAATAGCCACTCGAGTGGTTCCTTGCACTTATAAAATAGCCTGTTGAGCACTTAAAGTGCATTTTTATCTTGTCAAGCAACCTCTCGAGATCCTCTCGACCTGAAATTTTGAAGCATTCCAATTGCTCGAGAACCACTCAAGATACATAATTTTGAAGCCCATCTGCTCGAGGCACGAGTTTCAGCCATTTCAACAGCTACCTTCAACCACTCAAGGGCATTTTTTGGATTCCACAGTAGCTAGGGCACACATTCCAAGGGGATGAGTTGTCCCACACTTCTCAAGGCATTACTTGGTCACAAATGGGCCATGACACCAGCTCTAAAAGTGGTTATTCTTGCTTATTTCTGATTGGCTAAAGCTTGTAACTGCTATATGGATTGTATAAATACAACTATAAGCTGTCTTGGGAAGGGAGCCAGGATTAGCCTGAGTTCACTTTTAGGATTTTTATTTTAGGGTTTTAGTTTTTTTTTTTTTTTTTTTTCCTTCTTCCTTAGCTCAGCTGCAAGGTTGGGTTAAAACTTTTTACAGCAGCTAGTTTCATTTTAGTTTTGCGATGGGTTTTGTAAGAATATAGTGAGTCATTTTACGATTTTGCACAGACTGCAGCCTGGAGGGCAATCATTGTAAGTCCATTATATTCAATGAAATGCCATTTTTAATGCTTCATTTAATCTATATTTTTCTATGTTCTTCACATAGATTTTTATAGGTTTGATTCTCCTGTGGAGGAATGAGCTTGTAGCCAGTAGTATTACTATTCTATCTCTAACCCCTGTGACTGGGTTAACCTCTGGGATACTCTGTAACCATTTTAGTGGGCAAAGTATAGCCCTAAGATTGGTCTAGACTATAGGGTTGAGCTGGATTCTTTTTCTCTGCACTTGAGCTTGTAGCCAAGTGAGAGATAGTTGTAGAGCTAAACTCTCCTCTGTTTTACAACTCCATTTTCAGTGAATAGGGATGAGATGTTGCACAGATTATAGACTTGAGAGCTAGGTCATTGCAGGCCTCTTTGTAGGAATGACCAGTTGATTTCAAGGCCCCATTCAATCTGTTATTTCTTATGATTTTCACTCGATTTTCTTAGACTGCTTGCTCCTACGGATGTATGAAATTGTAGCCTTGCAAATATAGTGTTTGGAATGATTTTCTTGTTTCAACTTTAGTCCATTGACTGGATGCAGTCCCTGGGGTATTTTATGACCATTTAAGTGGATAGAATACAACCATAAGATCAGTCCATACCTCTGGGTTAGGCTGAATTCTCCTACCTTGCAGATGTTCTTGTAGCCATCTGAAGGAATGCTGCAGATGCAGCATCTTGATCTGAGTTGCATTGATTGATATCACATTGCTACCTACTTCTCACCATTTTTTGCTCACCATTTTTTACTTTATTTTATCACACCACTTTCACTCTCTTCTACCCACTTTCTTTAGTTGTAGTTTTATTTCAGGTTTTAGTGTAGTTAAAGCTTTGTGGCACCTAAACACCCTCTCTTTACCTTGCATTCTTGTTTATGTTTACAGTTGCTAGATTTGTAGCCAAATCTGGTGATTTACTATACAACCCTTATGGTTTAGATTATCACTCCCTGTGGGACAAACTCTTACTTATCAAAACTTGCTATAATAACCCTGGATCTGGCAGGACTATGAGTTTAGATTGCTATTTTGTTTTGTTTCACTCCATTTCATTCCTCCTTTCTTTGATTTATTTTTGCTACAATATTTTTAATAATAAAAATTATAGCACAGTAAATATAACCAACAAGTTTTTGGCACCGCTGTCGAGGAGTTTTGATCTAGGTAGTAAATCTGAGTTTTTATTTTAGATTTATTTATTGTAGATGTAGTGTTTGAATAAATTCCTGCTGAAGATTTTAATTTTTACAAACTTGGAGCCGTAGTAAATAGGAGAGATCAGCTGCAACTGAAGCAAATTTGCCTTAGTTTGCTTCTCTCTCTCTCCCCTATTTTTATTTCATTTCTGTAGTCTTAAATTTCAGCAGTAGTGTTAGCTTTTAGTATTTTTTTTTTATCTACTGTGAGTGTCTTTTTCCTTGCTCTGTGTGTGTTGTATGCTGGGAAGGTCTCTCATTCCTTAGTTAGAACCTTTGAATTCTGAAATTGAGAGAGTCCGGAGCTCTAGGCTAGTAACACACTCCCTTGTTGAAAATTTAGAAACATCTGAGATGGGAGAGAAACTTAGATCCCTTAGGGAGTACTATGCACCAAGGGCATACTCATCCTCCTTTTGCATTCAACTCCCTACTACTGTGGGTAATTATGAGATCAAGTCTCAAACCATCCAAATGTTGCCATCTTTTCATGGGTTAAGAAATGAGGACCCTTACAAGCACTTAGATGAGTTTCTTTCTCTATGTACTACCTTTAATATTGCTGGTTTAGGAGATGAGGCCACCAAATTGAGGCTTTTTCCTTTTTCATTAAAGGATAAGGCTATAACTTGGCCAACCATGCCCCCAACTAATAGCTTACAGTCTTGGAATGATCTGCAATGTCAATTCGTGGCTAATTTTTTTCTAATTAGTAAAACCAGTCAGTTGAGGAAGAGCATACTCTCTTTTGCTCAGTTCCCAAATGAAAAATTTCATGAAGCTTGGGATAGATTTAAAGAGTTGCTGAGGCAGTGCCCACACCACCAAATCCCTAGGTGGCAGCTTGTGCAAAGCTTCTACTCGGGGATAGATGCTAAAAGTAGATCTATGATTGATGCTTCAAGTGGTGGCACATACCTCAGCAAAACTGATCAAGAAGCATGGGATTTGTTTGATGTGATAGGTGAAAACTCTATGCAGCATGAGTCTTTGTCAAGAAATGACAATGAACCAGCAGCTAGAGTTACAAAAGAACCCAATTGTAAGGGAAACTTGTGCGAATTAAATGTGTACAATGACTTAGAGAGCTTGTCCTTCAAGTTTGATAAAGTGTTGAGTCTGTTGCAGCCCCACATGGCTGCACAGGGAGGAGAGGCATGCCCTATATGCCACTCACCTACACGCTTACATCTTGACTATCCCTCTGCTGGTCCATTTCCAGACTTAGAAAAAGAGCATGCCAATGCTGTCCAATCATTTGGACAATAGCCTACTGGGTATACTTGGAGGAACCACCCTAATTTGAGGTAGAGACAAACTAATATTCAAAACACCTAGCAGCGGCATGCACTGCCCTACAATTCAACCCAGCAGTACCCTCTAGAGCAATTCCCACATTAGTCCCCCCGGCCAAGTCAGTTAGCTTTACCCCCACCACAACCAAGGACCCCCTCCTTTGAGGAGCAGGTTTTGTCTTCATTGCAAAACCTTAGCTCCCTCTCACAGACTGTGAATTCCCACAGTCAGAGCATCAAAAAGATTGAAGACCAAGGTCAAATTTCCAATGCTCTGATAAGAAGGAATGATGGCAGGCTCCCAAGCCAAACTTTGATTAATCTCAAAGGGCAATACATGATTTGTGAAACTTCTTCAACCAATGAGGAAGCAAGGGCCATTCATGCCCTGAGGACTGGTAAGGTGGTGGAACACCAAGAGGTTTTTAATGGAAAAAGGTGTGTAGAAGAGAGAGGATTGAGTTCCTGCTGTTGAGCCCCAGTAAAAATAAAAATAAAAAAATAAAAAAATAAAAAATAAATAAAAAAAATAAAATAAAATAAATTTTATATGTTAGCAGATGAGTACTAGCAGTACATGATCAACCATTTCCTTAAAAAAATTTTAAGTTCCTTCTCCTTTTCACAAGGAGAAGGTTATGATGGAGGAAATGAAGATTGATAAACAATTGCAGTCATTGGTGAGATGGTGGATGACACCTCACCCAAACTGCTGGATTGGGCTAAGGTATTTGCTGAAATTATTGAAGTATGGACTGAGGAAGCCCCCTTCCTTAACCATCTAAGGCACCTTTGCTGCCTTTTAAGTGACAGTCCATCTGCTGTGGAGCTGGAGCTTCTCCCTACATTTCTCATGCAATTGAAACTGCTGAGCTAGAGGATCTCAGGTTTGATGCAAATGCAAAGGTATGGCCTTTCATTTTTATATTGAACTTCTTTCGAATTCAGCTGAGATCCAGATGGGGAGACCAATTTACTGTCACACATTCACCCCCATTCGAACTGTTGTGTAAATATTGTGTTTGTGTGATCTAATTTTTTATGAATCTTACTTTAAAAATGTGTGTCATTAATGTTTATAATTCTTTGCCATTGATGTAGATTCATACTCAGATCATTTTTAAGAAGTTGTGTTTAGGATTTTACTGTTCTAGGAGTTTAGTATAGTTGCCATTTTTAATATACCTATTGTTTTTAGTTCAATTGCTATTTGTTTTAGTGTAATTTCTGATGTACATAGTGGCTGTTTTAGGAATTTGTATAGTTTCTTTATTTTCTTAGTTGTCATTTTGTATATATTCTCTTTTTCTCCTTCTTTGTATGATTTTCTGTAACCTTTTAGTTCAGTTTTCTCTTGGTTTTTTGCTATAGTTTAGTTAGTTTTTCTTTTACAAACCCAGCTGCCCCTAATGAGAATACTGCTGAAATAGTGAGGACACTGTTTATCTTAGGTTTGGGGTATGGCAGGGTGGTAGGCTAGTAAAATAGTTAATCTTAGTGTAACAATGTTGGTTGAATTGAGATAAATAAAGTCAATTCCCACCTAATCATGTTAGCGAGAGGAAATTAAAAATTTTGCTGACTTTTTAAAACTGAAAATTTTTAAAAAAATTTAGCACCTCCATGAAGCTAACATCAAGAATTTGTTTTCTTTTTTCAATGAGTACTTAGTGAACTAGAGAGGAGAGAAAAAGGTGAAAATAGACCCCATGGGTTAATTTGAAGACTATACCCACAGAGATTTGAGCTTATCAAAGTTCTTTTAAAGAGTATTTTTGGCGAATTTTTCTGCTCTAAGGAATGACTGACTCAATATCTTTTCAGTAGAAGTTCAGCACCCCCGAATTGAAACCGATTGGTAGTTGTTATTCACTGAAAAGTATCACTTTTCACCTCTTAACCTAGCCTTTGATGGAGCTTGAAGCCCACTAATAAACATGTGTTAAGTATGTTTTGCAGTTGGTAATAAAATGTAAAGCTTAATGAAAAATCCTTGCTTTTTGGCCCAAAAGAGAGAAAGAGAATACAAGCAAAGATGCCAGCTGAGCTAAAGCCTGATGGAACACCTTGGTAGTGCTCACCATGGTGACTCACTGTTGCTGATCATCATTGACCAATCTAGCAGATGAATGAAGATTAGCTGAGAAGGGAGGAGACTGTGACAGCAACAAGTGCAATGCACTCGAGCAGCAAAAGATGAACTTTGCAGAGTTGAGGAGCTTCCTCATGAAGCTAAAGATGCAGTGAAAGAGGCCCTCACGAAGATAAGGTGCGCAATCAAGAGGCGAGTTGTAAAGCCATTGTGAAGATCTCGCGGCTTAAAACTCTCAAAATCTGCCCTCGCGAAGCTCTCGCGAAGAACGAGCCCCAAAGCAGCTGCGCGTAGAACACTGTGAGCTCATATGCACAAAGAATGAAAAGTCACCTCACGGAGTTCTCGCGTGACCCTGGATGAGAGAGACGCCCAGAATTCCTCTCGCACAAATCTCGCACACCTTGGAGCCTTACAAGTTACTATGCGAGCGCAGGAGCTCACCTGCGTGAGTACTTAGCGAGAAAGAGCTTCTGAAGCACTACTATGCGAGAAATCCTGGTGCTCCAAATTATCTCCACGATAGCACTGCGATGCAAACCAACTGTGCGATTCACTAAAAGTTTTACTGCGTGAATGAGCCCTTCCCATCAGCCAAAGCCAGCTCTGCGAAGGCAAAGCAACTGCGCAAATGAGCTAAAAGCGAATCCCAGCCCCGCGAAGCAGGAGCTCTCAACTTCTTAGTTTTATTCAAGGACCTTTTGAGAATATCCCAAGGCTAGGGCACACTTCCTGAGGCACAGATTTTAAAGCACACATCTCGAGGCATTCAAGGGTTATAACAGTGCCACGTCTGTTAAAAAAATTAGGGTTAACCTCTTAAGAGCTAAGGCCGTTTTCAGAGAGTATATAAGTTGTACTTAGAGTTTATTATTTTCATCTTTCCTTCATCCTCTATCGGCTGAGAGCTCTAACAGGCTAGGGTTAGGGTTTGATCACCTCTATTTTCCTATTTTTTCTTCTCTCTTAGCTCAGCACTTGCTTGCTAATCCCCCTGTAAGTAGCTAGGTATAGTTTTGTTTCAGTTTTGCAATAGGTTTTTGTATACATTGGGATCTTGGACAAGCAGTTGTGTATGGGCTGCAGCCAGGAGATAGTTCATTGTAAGTTTTGCTATTACCAATGAACTGCTATTTTAATGCTTAATCGAATCTATAGATCTTATGTTTCTTTAGATGTCTATAGGATCCGTGTATTTGGGACTAGCCCATTTAGTTTCTAGTAGGTCTTTTGTTTACCATCTAATTTCCCTTGGTTTGATAGACACATGGAAAGCAATACTGGATCTGTAGTGAGATCCAGAGAGCTCGGAGGCCTACAGACCATGGTGGTTGTAGCAGTTTTTATGTTCTTTCTCAGGCCTCTGTGGGATGGACAGACCAATGGGATACCCTGTGACCATTCAAGTGGACAGAGTATAGTCTTAAGGTTGTGTCCATTCACATGTTTGAGAAGGATTCTTCTCCCCTGCACATGAGCTTCTAGAGCCTTGTGAGGAGGTTTGTACAGTAGCTAGCTCTCTTCTATTCTACCTAATCGATATCAGATGTTAGATCTGATCTCTTGTAGTAATTGCAGCTTGAGGCTGAGTCACTGCAGGCTATTTGTAGTAATGACCAGCTGAGCTAAAGGCCTTATTCAACCTGTTGCATGGTCCTTTTTGTGGGCACTAGTGAGTAGTATGCCTTAGCAAAGCACTTAAGATCTTATGGGTTGGAATACCTATAGATGTCAGCCAGGTTTGTGTGCAGATCTGGGGAGCTTGTAGCACTGGCATTACATAGTGGTGCAATAGTATTCATGGCTAGAGCTGGTCTGGTGGCTGTGGCAATGATCAGTCCACTCTTTTGGATTAGACTAGCGAATTTTTGGTTTAACTAATGGGATTTGACAGACTCTATCGGATACCCTGTGACCATTATAGTGGACAAAGTATAGCCCTAAGAGCACCCTAAATGGCATGGGTTAAACTGGGAGCTTATACCTTGTTGAGGCTTTTAATAGCGTCTCAGCAAGGCGCACTACAGAGACAGACTAAATCTATATCATTAACTCTAGCTTAACCTACTTACTTCTCACCATTTTTGTATTTTATTTTTACACACACTGTCACCATCTCCTTCTCAACCCTTTCTTTAGGATAGGCCTGCACTTTATTTTCCCTTTTTGTGTAAATTTAGTGTGGTCGTGACACCCAACTCCCTTCTCTTAGGATTGTCAGATCTGTAGTCAGATCTGGAGGCCTACTATTAGTGCCCACTTTGGGCTCTTGATCATTTTCTCTGTAGGACAAACTCTTACTACAATAGACCCTGAATCTTGCAGGTCTAGGATTACTTTGGTAGTGTTGAATCCATTCTTTTATATTACTTTGTTTTCAATTGATTTCCACCACACAATAACATAAGCACACTTTCACACCCAGTAACCAAAGCAACAAGTTTTTGGCGCCGTTGCCAAAGAATTTTGATCTTTTTAGTAGACCTGAGTTGTACTGTAATTTAGACTAACAAATTCTTTGTAGCTGTGTTTAATCTAGAATAAAAGTACTACTGATTCTTTGTGAAATTTTACAGAAATGGATAGCTAAAGCAGGGAAAAGCTAGAGCTGCAAGTAGAGAGTAGCTAGCTCTGTTTGCACTTTCTTTCCCCTAAATCTCATGCCATTTATGTTGAATCCTTCATTACTATTGGTAAGTGTATGCTTGGTAGAAGGTCCTTAAATCTTGGGGAGTACACCTCTCCCTTTTGCATTCAGTTTCCCTCTGTTGAGGGGAACTATGAAATTAAATCCTCCACCATCAGTATGCTGCCTTCATTTTATGGGCTGAGTAAAGAAGATCCCTACAAGCATATTGACCAATTTTTAGCACTTTGCACTACCTTCAACATTGCTGACTTGGGGCCTAAGGCCACTAAATTGAGGCTTTTTCCTTTTTCACTAAAGGATACAGCCAGCACATGGCTATCAAAGCTCCCTGCCAACAGCATACAGTCATGGAGTGACCTTCAAACCAAGTTCCTGGAAAAAATTTTCCCTATGAACAAAACAAGTCAGATGAGGACAAAAAATTTTCCATTCACTCAGTCCTCAACTGAGAACTTTAATGAAGCTTGGGAAGGATTCCAGGAGATGTTAAAACAATGCTCCTACCACTAAATCCCAATGTGGCAGCTTGTCCAAGTTTTTTATCAAGGAATTAATGCCAAGAGCAGGGATATGGTGGATGCTTCCTGTGGTGGTAGCTACCTCCACAAGACAGCTGAGTAAGCTTGGGAGCTGTTTGACATAATAAGGGAAAATTCCATATAGCAGGAATCTCTGTCATGCAATGACAGCCAGATTCCAGCTAAAATGGTGAAAGAGGCCACCCCTAGAGGTGGAATATATGAAGTAAAGGTGTAAGGTGATTTGGAGAGAAAGGTGGACAACCTGAGCTTGAAGTTTGACAAATTGATGAATGTGATGCAGCCTCGGATGGTTGCACAGGTGGAGGAGGCATGTCTGATATGCCAATCTCCCACACATTCTATTCATAATTGTCCATCTGCCAATCAATTTCTAGATTTTATTATGGAGTAAGCCAATGCTACGTAAACCTTTGGGCAGCAGCCTGCTGGGTATTCTAGGAGGAACTACCCAAATCTGAGGTGGAGACAAGACTCATATCCTCAACCCCAGCAGTAGCAAATGGTAGCTCCTTACAGACCCCAACACCAGTTTAATCAAGGTTACCAACCAAGGCAAAATTTCTTGTTACCTGCCCCACAGTCTAACCAATTAGCTCTGCCCCCACAACAGCCCAGATCCTCTTCATTTGAAGAGCAGATGATGGCTTCAATGCAAAATCTGGGGATCCTGATTCAAACTGTCAATTCTCATAGACAGAGCATCAAAAAGATTGAGGACCAGCTTGGTCATATCAATAATGCTCTGAACATGAGAGAAGAAGAAAAATTACTCAGTCAGCACCTAGCCAATTCAAAAGGGCAGCGCTTGCTTAGAGAAACACCCTTCACCCGTGAGGATGTCGATGCCATAACTACTCTTAGGAGTGGCAGGGTGGTTAACAATTTAGTGGGCAGTGAACAGGAGGAGGTCACAGAAAATGAAACTGAAAAAGAATAGATTGTTAGTGTCAAGGAGTCGAGGCTTGTGTCCCCTGTTGTGGATCAGCTAGGGAAAAATAATGGGGCTGATGTTGAGCACCAACATAAAGAAATAAATGAAGATAAAAGAATTGAAAGAGAGATTAAGGCTAGCTGAGGAGCGAGCTTATGATTATGGAGTGACTATTGCTGCCTTGGAGAAAAGGACAAATACACAAGGTGACCGAGCGATGGCCGAGGCTCTTTTTAAAGAACTAAACCCTGATGTACCTCTCCAACAAATAGCTTCAGATACCACAGATCCTAGCCCAGTCAAACCTGGACTCAAACTCAAGGTCCTTGCAACCAAGCCACCTTCCACTCCAAAAAGAAAAATCACAACCAAGCATAGGAAACCTACTTCCAAGAGACCACTATCTAAGGTTGTTGCTTTGAAACAATCCAAGGGTAAAGAGATCCAGGACCCATCTCCAGAACAAAAGGACTCATATGATTGATGTTTACACATGTTTTGAGTTAGGAGTAGTGTGTTGTACATACATTTTCTAATCTAATGCAATGTCTTTTTATTACTTCTGTGTAGTTATTCTTTATTTCATTTTTATTTGTTTGTTTGTGTGTCTGTTAATGTATTGTGTGTTCTTTTGCTCTTTTGTAGTTTCTATTTTGATAATTTTTACGTTTTATGCTTGCTGCACATCTCACCTTTGAATCAGTGAGGACACTGCTCCTCATAGGTTTGGGGGTGTGGCAAGCTCTGCCAATGAAATAGTTAACTTAAGTGCAGCAGATGCAAGTGAGCAAGATAGAAATAGAACCATGTTCACCTAAGAATCATTAGAAAAATGAGAAATTTAAAACTTTTGCAGACTTTTAGGCATTATAATCATTTAAGTTTTAACTTTTCGTTGATGTGAACACCAAGTAAACTCACTTGTATCAGTACTGAGTGAATCATTAAAGAGAGAAAAAGGTAAGCACATACTTAAAAGTTCAATGGAAGACCATAACCAGTGAGAGTTGGGCCTACAAAAATATTTTTTTCCTTCCTTCGAGGAGTGACTGAGGCAATTTTTCTAGCTCTAAGGACTGGCTGAGGCAATGCCCTCACTAGAAGTTAGGCAGCTCCAAGTTGAAGCAACTGACAGCACTCATGAAACCTAGGAAAGGATCAAGGCCTTCTCTTGGACAGTTTGAGCTTAAACAGGCCAAATCCTTCAACTGCCCTTGAGCACACACCTGTTGAGCCTAAACTCCCAATTTTCTGCAAAATACACTCGAGTACTTATACCTGAACCTATGGACCTGATTCAAACCTACCCTCACTCTGAGAATTTAGAAGGTAAAGGAGAAGAAGCTGAAGATGGACAAGTCACATTGGGTGAATGGAGAAGAGATACCTAAAGTAGAGCAGTGTAGCAGCTGAGGGAAGAGGTGGCAAGTCACAAAAGCAAAAACAAAAATAAAAATAGAAAGAAAAATACAAGAAAAGAAAGAAAAACAATAATGAAAAGGAGTGAGAGAGGAATCAAGAGGATAAGTTCATTGGAAAAATCAGAATGAAGAGGAGAAACTGGCCACTTCAAGGGTGAAATATTTGAAAGAAAATGAAAGGTACTGAACTACAAAGGGGTGAAGTCATGAATCACCTCCTTCACCTATTGATTTCTCAAATCTTGAACCCCTTTTCAACCTTATATTCTTTATAACCCACTTCATAAGCCACATCACAACCCAGTTAAAAGACCTTATGATCCAAAGTGAATGAGCTGTCATGTACAGACAAGGAGTTGCCAATCTATGGTGAGGATATGCCAATGATGTCAGGACTTAAATGCTTTGCTTATGCTCATGCTTACTGACCCATTTGGGGGCTGTAACTGGTCTTGATCTTGAGAGAAAATGAAACCCTCAAGGTCCCTTGTGAGAGTATGCCCTGGTGAGCAGTGGGTCAGATGTTGAATGTATTGGGCATAACCTACAACCTAATTTTTAAATTAATGATGAGCTCAATGCTGACATACAAGTATTTTCCCCCTTGTTGTGACCTAATTGGAAATGTTGTGCACTCAGGTAGAGTTTGTGATGATTAAATGTCTGTGCTTTTCATATCCAAATTCCTCACATTTTTATTTGAATCAATGATGAACTGATGCTCTGTTTCTTGACAACTAACCTGATAATATTTCACCTTTGTTAACTATTTCATTGAGAAGTTTGTGGGTATCTTTACTGAAAACCCTCAGGAGACTTCACTCCTCCACTAGGGATCATCTAGGGGTTTAAAAGGCTTGGTACATATGCTAAATATATATGTGCTCCCTATGAAAGTGGCTTTTCAATTTCTTAGAATAGTTATTTTAATTTTTCCTTTGCTCAGGGACTAGCAAAGATTAGGTTTGGGGGTGTGTTATTCACTGAAAAGTACCACTTTTTACCTCTTAACCTAGCCTTTGATGGACCTTGAAGCCCACTAATAAACATGTGTTAAGTATGTTTTGCAGTTGGTAATAAAATATGCAGCTTAATGCAAATCCTTACTTTTTAGCCCAAAAGAGAGAGAGAATATAAGCAAAGATGCCAGCTGAGCCAAAGCCTGATGGAACACCTTGGTAGTGCTCACCATGGTGACTCACTATTGCTGATCATCATTGACCAATCTAGCAGATGAATGAAGATTAGCTGAGAAGGGAGGAGACTGTTACAGCAATAAGTGCAATGCACTAGAGCAGGAAAAGATGGACTTTGCAGAGTTGAGGAGCTTCCTCGCAAATCTAAAGATGTAGTGGAAGAGGCCCTCATGGAGATAAGGAGCGCAATCAAGAGGCGAGTTGTAAAGCCATTGTGAAGATCTCGTGGCTTAAAACTCTCAGAATCTGCCCTCGCGAAGCTCTAGCGAAGATCGTGCCCCAAAGTAGCTGCGCATAGAACACTGCGAGCTCATATGCACAAAGAACCAAAAGTCACCTTGTGGAGTTCTCACATGGCCCTGGATGAGAGAGACGCCTAGAATTCCTCTTATGCAAATCTGGCGCACCCTGGCGCCTTACAAGTTACTACATGAGCGCAGGAGCTCACCTGCGCGAGTACTTAGCGAGAAAGAGCTTTTGAAGCTCTACTGCGCGAGAAATCCTAGCACTCTAGATTATCTTCGCGACAGCACTATGATGCAAAGTAACTGCAAAATTCACTAAAAGTTCTACTGCGCAAATGAGCCCTTCCCATCAGCCAAAGCTAACTCCATGAAGGCAAAGCAACTGTGCGAATGAGCTAAAAGGAAATCCTAGCCCCGCAAAGCACGAGCTCTCAACTTCTCAGTTTTATTCAAGGAACTTTTAAGAATTTCCCAAGGCTATTGCACACTTCCCGTGGCATAGATTTTGAGCCACACGTCTCAAGGCATTCAAGGGATGTAACAGTGCCACGTCTGCTGAAAAAATTAGGGTTAACCTCTTAAGTGCCAAGGCCGTTTTCAGAGATCATATAAGTTGTACTTAGAGTTTGTTATTTTCATCTTTTCTTTATCCTCTGCCGGCTGAGAGCTCTAGCAGGCTAGGGTTAGGGTTTGATCACCTCTATTTTCCTATTTTTTCTTCTCTCTTAGCTCAGCACTTGCTGGCTAATCTCCCTCTAAGCAGCTAGGTATAGTTTTATTTCAGTTTTGTAATAGATTTTTGTATACATTGGGATCTTGGACGAGCAGTTGTGTATGGGCTGCAACCAGAAGACAGTTCATTGTATGTTTTGCTGTTATCAATGAACTGTTATTTTAATGGTTAATCAAATCTATAGATCTTATGGTTTCTTTAGATATCTATAGGATCCATGTATTTGGGACTAGCCCATTTAGTTTCTAGTAGGTCTTTTATTTACCATCTAATTTCCCTTGGTTTGATAAACACATGGAAAGCAATGTTGGATCTATAGTGAGATCCAAGGAGCTCGAAGGCATGCAGACCATGGTGGTTGCAGTAGTTTTTATTTTATTTCTCAGGCCTCTGTGGGATGGACAGACCAATAGGATACCTTGTGACCATTCAAGTGGACAGAGTATAGCCCTAAGGTTGTGTCCACCCACATGTTTGAGAAGGATTCTTTTCTCCTGCACATGAGCTTCTAGAGCCTTGTGAGGAGGTTTGTATAGTAGCTGGCTCCCCTCTATTCTATCTAATCGATATCAGATGTTAGATTTGATCTCTTGTAGTAATTGCAGCTTGAGGCTGAGTCATTGCAGGCTGTTTGTAGCAATGACCAACTGAGTTTATGGCCTTATTCAACCTGTTGCATGGTCCTTTTTACAGGCACCAGTGAGAAGTATGCCTTACCAAAGCACTTAGGATCTTATGGGTTAGAATACCAATGGATGTCATTCAGGTCTATGCACAGATCTGGGAAGCCTGTAGCACTGGCATTATATAGTGCTGCAATAGTATTCATGGCTAAAGTTGATCTAGTGGCTGTGGAAATGATCAGTCCACTTTTCTGGATTAGACTAGCAAATTTCTGGTTTAACTAATGGGATTTGAATGACTTTATCGGATACCCTGTGACCATTATAGTGGACAGAGTATATCCCTAAGAGCTCCCCAAAAGGCATGGGTTTAACTGGGAGCTTATACCTTGTTGAGGCTTTTAATAGCGTCTCAACAAGGAGCACTGTAGAGTTAGACTAAATTTGAGTTACATTATTGTATCATTAACTCTAGCTGAACCTGCTTACTTCTCATAATTTTTGTATTTTATTTTGACACACACTACCACCATCTTCTTCTCAACCCTTTCTTTAGGATAGGCCTGCACTTTATTTTCCCTTTTGTGTAAATTTAGTGTAGTCGTGACACCCAACTCCCTTCTCTTAGGATTGTCAGATCTGGAGGCCTACTATTAGTGCCCACTTTGGGCTCTTGACCATTTTCTCCGTGGGATAAGCTCTTACTTATCAAAACTTGCTACAATAGACCCTGAATCTTGCAGGTCTAGGATTACTCTGGTTGTGCTGAATCCATTCTTTTGTATTACTTTGTTTTCAATTGATTTCCACCACACAATAACATAAGCACACTTTCACACCAAGTAACCAAAGCAACAACAACACTCATGATACTAAGGAGATGATCTAAGGCCTTCATTTGGACAGTTTGAGCCTAAAATTCTTACCCTTTAAAACTGCCGTTTTGCAGACACTCTTTGAGCCTTAAAATCTAATTTTTCTTTGATAAACACTAGAGTACTTGCACCTAAACCTCATTGACCTGATTCAACCTTACCCTCACTCTGAGATTTCAAAAGGTAAAGGAGAAGTTGTTGAAGATAGGTAGGCTAGGTTCAACATATGGTGGAAGGAGAAGAAAATAAAGCCAAAAATAGCAGTGTAGAAGTGGTATATCTGTGGCATTTCATAAAAAAAAATATAAAAAAAAAAAATAATAATAAAAAAAATAAGAAAGAGAAGTCAAGGAAATGTTTCATCATACAAAGTAAAGTAGGAGAAGAAGCTGGCCACTTCGGATATGAAAAACATCAAAGAGGATGAAGTTCTGCTTTAATGAAGGTTGTGAAGTCATGAATCACCTCCTCTTGCTGATTTCTTAGTTTTGAATTCCTTCTACCCCTCCTATTCTTTTTCAACCTCAACCATAGGCCACATTACAACCCATAAAAAAGACCTTTTTGATCCAAAGTGAAATGAGTTGTCGTGTGGAGATGAGGAGATACCCAATCTATGGTGAAAAGTACATAAGGATATCAGGAATTAGAAGCAATGCCTATGCTCATGCTTGCAAGCCTATTTGAGGTCTGTGACTGATCTTAAGCTAATGAGAATGTGAACACCTTAAATTTTTATTGTGAGAGGCAGCCCTAGTGAGGATTGGGTCTGAAATTTAACTTCATTGGGGTAGTATCTACACCTGATTTTTGAATTAATAGTGAGCCTAGTACTGATTTTCACACATTGTATTCTTGATGAAAACTGATTGGTGGTGATACAAATACATGCTGATTTTAGTTTTAAATTATTTGTATTACTATTGTAAACTCCTTTGATTTATAAAGAATAGGTGTGGATTAATGCTTTATTTATTAAAATCTGTTTTGTCATTGGATGCACTATACTTAACTGTTTTAATGGTGAAGTTTGTGGGTATCTTCACAGAAAACCCTCAGGAGACTTCACTCCTCCACTAGGGATCACCTAGGGGTTTAAAAGGCTAGATGCATAGCTAAATGCATCCGCACTCCCTATGAAAGTGGCATTTACTGTTTAAAATAACTATTTTAATTTTTCCTTTGGTCAAGGACTAGTAAAGATTAGGTTTGGGAGTGTGTTGAGTATTGAAAAATACCACTTTTCACCTCCTAACCTGACCTTTGATGGTCCTTTGAGCAGGTTAATAGTGAGTTTTTGAGTGTGTTTTTGCAGATGACAATAAAGTATAGCTTAGTGCAGCAATTCATCCTTTTAGAGCCAAGAAGAAAGAATTTTGAGATAAGAAGTGGAGCTGATGGAAATTACATTGACTGCACCATGATGGTTCACACCATTGGGGGTGTTTTGCATGCCTCGGGGTCCTAGATGTCTTGCTGAGAGAGGGGTTTAAAAGGCTAGATGCATAGCTAAATGCATCCGCACTCCCTATGAAAGTGTCATTTATTGTTTAAAATAACTATTTTAATTTTTCCTTTGGTCAAGGACTAGCAAAGATTAGGTTTCGGAGTGTGTTGAGTATTGAAAAATACCACTTTTCACCTCCTAACCTGACCTTTGATGGTCCTTTGAGCAGGTTAATAATGAGTTTTTGAGTGTGTTTTTGTAGATGACAATAAAGTATAGCTTAGTGCAGCAATTCATCCTTTTAGAGCCAAGAAGAAAGAATTTTGAGATAAGAAGTGGAGCTGATGGAAATTACATTGACTGCACCATGATGGTTCACACCATTGGGGGTGTTTTGCATGCCTCGGGGTCCTAGATGTCTTGCTGAGAGAGAGAAGTGAAGCCCAAGCACAATGGAGTGCTACAGAAGTTTATAAAGAGCTGTTGTGGAGAACATTATAGCTTTAGCTTCAACATCTTGAGAACATCAGATGCTGCAAACAACTTGTCAAGCTACAATTGAAAGCTACTGCACTGCACCATTTGAGCAGATCTATACAAGCCAGGCAACAAACATGCAGCTCAACCATTTCATAAATACAGGAGTGCAGCAGCTCAGGTGGCACAATACAACACTTTGTGTCTACAGCAAGGCAGCACCTTGAATTGAAATCAGCAGCCAACCAACAGTTCATGTGGCACAGCTAAAAGCTCACTGAAGGTTAAACATACTAGCTGTTCCTGCTGAAACCTCAAGCCTAAAATTAAGCCGTTGTGGTTGCTGTCTTGAAGCCATATCAAGATGCATGACTGCTGCTCTGATGCACTCAAACAGCTACTATTGTTGTTGCCCATATACATTCGAGCATATTACTGCAAACCAGGACTTTCGAGCAGCTGCACTTGCTAGAAAATGAAGTACTCGAGCAGCACATGGAGAGGCTCACATTTACCCACTCGAGTAGCTGTCTTGCTGACACCAACTAGGCTATCGAGAAGTTCAAAGCTCAGATAGTTAAACCTCTCGAGCACTTACCTGAAGCCAGCACCTATCTCGATCAGTTCATGCTGTAACAACAACCACTCGAGCTGCAGTTTAAGCCTTCAAGATAACCAGTCGAGCAACTGTAATATAGAAGTCCAAAACAGCATTACTGATGTCGAGTAATTGGCTGATGCAGCATTAGTGCTATCAAGCACTTCAACCATAAAATAGCAGCTCCAGAAGTTTAACTCGAGTAGATCTCAAGTGGATCACATTTCCAAGCATTGCTGCACTCGCGCACTTTAGATGAAAAGCAGCCACTCGAGTTGCATTAGAGCCATCAAGCAGTTCACTATTGAACTCAAGCAGACAAGAAGCTACACATTGATCCACTTGAGCCGCTTATAAACTCCAACTCCGTCCTCTCGAGCTGGTAAATGATCCCCTCGAGATTTAATTATGAAGCCAGAAGCTGCTCGACCACTTAAAATGCATTTTTTTCCTGTCGAGCAACTGTAAAAACAACTACTCAAGTGGTTCCTTGCACTTATAAAGCAACCTGTCAAGCACTTAAAGTCCATTTTAATCCTATCGAGCAGCCTCTCAAGATCCTCTCGACCTGAAATTCTGAAGCATTCCAACTGCTAGAGAACCACTTGAGATACATAATTTTGAAGCCCATCTGCCCGAGGCACAAGTTCTAGCCATTCCAGTAGCTACCTTCAACCACTCAAGGGCATTTTTGGGATTCCATAGCAACTAGGGCACACATCCCAAGGTGCAGAGCTGTCCCACACTTATCAAGGCATTACTTGGCCACAAATGAGGCCACGACACCAGCTCCAAAAGTGGTTATTCTTGCTTATGTCTGATTGGCTAAAGCTTGTAACTGCTATATGGATTGTATAAAGCTGTCTTCGGAAGGGTGCCAGGATTAGCCTTAGCTCACTTTTAGGATTTTTATTTTAGGGTTTTAGTTTCTTTTTATAATCTTTTTTTATTCTTCCTTAGCTCAGCTGCAAGGTTAGGTTAAAACTTTTTGTAGCAGCTAGTTTCATTTCAGTTTTGCAATAGGTTTTGTAAGAATATAGTGAGTAGTTTTGGGATTTCGCACAGAATGCTGCCTGGAAGGCAATAATTGTAAGTCCTTTATATTCAATGAAATTCCATTTTTAATGCTTCATTTAATTTATATTTTTCTATGTTCTTCACATAGATTTCTATACGCTTGATGCTCCTATGGAGGCATGAGCTTGTAGCCATGCAGCCATAGAGTCAGCACTAGTATTACTGCACTATCTCTAACTCCTGTGACTGGGTTAACCTCAGGGATACTCTGTGACTATTTTAGTGGGTAGAGTATAGTCCTAAGACTGGTCAAGACCACAGGGTTGAGCTAGATTCTATTTCTCTGCACTTGAGTTTGTAGCCAAGTGAGAGACAGCTGCAGAGTCAAACTCTCCTCTATTTTACAAGTCCATTTCAGCGAATTGGTCTGAGATGTTGCACAGATTGCAGACTTGAGGGCTAGGTCATTGTAGACCTCTTTATAGCAATGACCAACTAATTTTAAGGCCATTAAATCTGTTATTTCTTATGATTTTCACTCGATTTTCATAGACTGCTTGGTCCTATGGATGCATGAAATTGTAGCCTTGCAAACATAGTTTTTGCAATGATTTTCTTGTTTTAGCTTTAATCCATTGACTGGATGCAGTCCCTGGGGCATTTTGTGACCATTTAAGTGGACAGAATACAACCCTAAGCTCAGTCCATTCCTCTGGGTCAGGCTGGATTCTCCTACCTTGTAGATGTGCTTGTAGCCATCTGAAGGAATGCTGCAAATCCAGCATTTTGATCTGAGTTACATTGATGGATAGCACATAGCTGCCTACTTCTCACCATTTTTTACTTTATTTTATTGCACAACTTTCGCTCTATTCTACCCCCTTTCTTTAGCTGTAGTTGTATTTGTGTTTTTAGTGTAGTTCAAGCTTTGTCACACCTAAACACCCTCTCTTTACCTTGCTTTCTAGTTTAGGTTTACAGTTGCCAGATCTATAGCCAGATCTGGAGATTTATTTTACAACCCTTGTAGTTTAGATCATCACTCCCTGTGGGACAAACTCTTACTTTTCAAAACTTGCTACAACAGCCCTGGATCATGTAGGACTGTGAGTTTAGATTATTATTTTGTGCTGTTTCGCTCCATTTCATTCCTCCTTTCTTTGATTTATATTTGCTACCATATTTTTAATAATAAAAATTACAGCACAACAAATATAACCAACACTCGGTCTTATGTAATTTTTCACACTTTGAACATACATTGCTTGATGTGGAGGAGGCGATACGAGAAGCAGTATGAGAGGCTATTGGTTGTGCTCTGGATACACCCGTTGTTGTTGTGTTTGAGGTAATGGAAGGCCTTGGGGGCCTTGGAGGTAAGGCGATAGAGTAGAGTGGACCTGAAGATGCGGTTAGAGTAGGCTACGATGGTGGCAGCATCAAGTATCTTGGTCTTTTGTTGGACTACTCTGAACTATGTGCATCCATCTGATTCTTCCTACTCCTTGCTTGTACATCTCTTCTCTTAAACATATTATCAACATCCCTTTCTGCGATGAGGGTGAAACTCATAACTAGTGCATACGTCGTCGCCTCAACCAAGGAAATCCTTTCCTTAATCAACGGCTTCAGGCCACGCTCAAACTTTTGGGCCTTCATTAGTTTAGTGGCCATTAATAATGGTGCGAACAACGACAGTTGAGTGAATTCAAACCCGTATTCATGTACACTCATTTGTCCTTGCTCTAAAGTTGCAAATCTGTTTTCCATTTGATATCTCTCAAGCGCTGGGAAGTATTTCTCAATTAAGAGTTTGGTGAAGGCTGCCCATGTCCAGGGTGTTCCTGGTGTTCGAGTTCTTTCAACGGACTTCCACCATGGGTTCGCTTCACCCTCAAGTTGGAAGGAGGCCGAACTCACCTTCTCTTCCTCAGTGCATCTAACTCATTGGAGAACTTTCTCAATCTGATTTAACCACTTCTCTACCTCCATAGGATCGGTTTGCCCATAGAAAGTAGGAGGTCTCATTCTCGTAAATTCTTGGAAGTCGGATGGTTGTCTTCTCTCTGCAATTATCGCCGTAGTGTTCACCATGGTTTCTAGCAACTGCTGGTTATTTCCAATGTTTTCCCAGCTCCTAAACCATTGCCAACGTTGTTTCCCACTCCTGAGACATTGTTGTTGTTGCATATAGGAGTGGCGTTTGGACCCATGGCTATCCCTTCGCCATTCGTCACACCTTCGATGTGCACGATCCTTGGTCTTCCTTTTCTTGGAGGCATACTGACCTGTCATGACCAAGCAAAAGATCAATCTGATTAATCCTAAGAACCTAGCTTAAGGAAAGATGGAAATTAATTCCATTGCTTCAAACCTATGCCATAGCTCTAGATCCCTATGAGACTTACAGCCTAGTGCTCTGATACCACCTATGACGGCCCGACTTTCCCTGCATGAATCTTTGGAAAGTCATGTCGTCGGATCATAGAACATAATCTGAATACATTGCATATATAGTACCAAGTGCTTGACGACAAATATGAATGTGGAAGCAAGTAGCTAAAACCCATACTATGGCAGGCATATAGCAATTAGCAAGTAATTTCCATCATTTTTCAAAAGTAAACAAAACTATACAATCCACCGGTGAAGGCCGACCATCACCTAAATAGTGGACACAACTATTCCAAAAACATATATACAAGATTCTGATCCCAAAAACTATACCAAGTGTCAAAGTCACTATTCACACTATAACCAAAGTCTAAAGTGCTGCTCAAGGGTATAACTCATCAGGAGGCAGGTCCTTGTCCTCCTCTGGGTTATATTCGGGGTCCTCTGATAGCTCAGGATCCCCATTAGGATCTACTCTCGGATCTAAACCTGTACCTGTAATGTATAGTCAAAGGGTTGAGTTATAGTTGAAGCTCAATAGGGAGAAAACAATGCTAAATTATAGCTTATCATTCTTATTCATGATTTTGACGCATAAGTAAAATTGTTCAAATTCGTATCTTATCAAATTACCTTGCATTTCCAAAATAAAGAACTTAAACCATAACGTCAAAAACATATTATATCATGAATGCAGATAACATGCTTAAGACAATACGTTAAATCCATGCTTAAAATATTGCATATTGGATCAAGCAATCGAAATAAGAATCGGATCATATTAGGGGAGCAAGTCATGAGTACATATAGTAAGAAACAAAGGGTTATATTTGAATGCCAAGCCCCTGACCTATGTTAGAAAGGTCACTTGTGCCAGAATGCCAAGCCCCTGAGCTATGTTAGCAAGTTCACTTTGTGCTAGAATGCCAAGCCCTTGAGCGGTGTTAGCCAGATCACTAGTATTGGAATGCCAAGCCCCTGAGCTGCGTTAGCACGATCACTTGTGCCGGAATGCCAAGCCCCTGAGTTGGATTAGTGGGGTCGCTTGTGCCGAGATGAAATAGATAACAGAGATTTGAAACAATTACATGAAGCAGGTAACATATATCAAATTAGAATTCAAGAGGTTGAGACTTATCAAATCGACTACCACGAAATATCAAGATATGTAGGGCGGGAAATCATGAACGTCATTTGCAAAAATCAAGTTTTAGCATTCAAAGCACTTCAAGATTTCATATATAAAATTACTGGAAAATATAGTTCATGTAATAATTGCATCAATGGCACAAATTCGAGAGAAACATATAATCTAGCAAGAATTCTTCTCTACATTAGTGCCAAATTTGCGTGAACACAAACACTCTAATCAATGTGGAGTTCCCATTGATGGTCTCCCGTGTTTACCCTAAAACACACATTCTTCATGTAGTAAGTGAAAATGGATAGTACGTGGCATAACACGAGGTTTCCAAAGCCCATAGAGGAAAAAACCAAGTCTCACAAGAACAAAGTACCTCACTACAGTGAGCTACAGTGTCGTTGTGGCGAGGTGCACAGGTTCAATGTAGCACACAAGCCTCGCCACGACGAGTTTTTACAAAGCTGAAATGGCCTGTAATTTCACGTAGCACTCGCCGCGACGAGCTCTTCAGAGATCCTCTCACCGAGGTGAGGTTCAAGGTCGCCGTGGGGAGCCTGATGAACTCGCCCCTCTTTTACTTTGTTCTTCAAATTCAGAAATCTATTTTTGCTAGCCTTACACCCATTCGAAACATATAATCTAACCTAATTCCATGTTGCAATTCTAATTCATGACTTTCTACCTTAATCTCACGCACATGCAACGTCTGAAATATCAGAAATCAAAAGAATTCAACTACCATGCCTCTCAGGCATCCGATCCTCGGAAATTCCTATGCATGAAAGTCCAAAATCAACCAAATCGACCTTAATCTTATGAAATTTAGGTTTACGAGACAAAGTTTAGGCATTTACCTTCGAGAATTCTTCACATGCGAAGTCTTTGGTCTTCGGTGTTGAGGTCTGTTACGTCTGATGGCTCAATCTCTCTCCACTTCGATCATGATGTGTGGAAATAGAAGCTCTGATATGATCAGATTGAGCAGGTTTTCTAGTTACAACAGGAGAAGGATTTGGAAGTGATCCAACGACTGAGATGTTTACAAAGAATTGAGGAGAGAGAGAGAAGTTTTCCTTTACTCCTTTGGTTGGCTTCTCTCTTTTTCAATCAAGGTCTCTAGACAAAACACATGCAACATATGCATGGGAGTTGGCTTTTAATTGAGAGCCATGTTCTACCGCGTACCCAACACATTTAATACGGTGTATAGCCATGTAAAATAAAGCAAAATAATATTCTAGTGTGTGTTGAGAACTGGAAAATACCATTTTTCACCCCTTAATCTGGGCCTTGATAGACCCTTGAGAGAAATAAATAAGTGTTTTAAGTGTTTGTTTTACAGCTAACAATAAAGGCAGGCTTAACCTTGAAGGTAGCTTAAAAGTGCCAAAAAGATGATGACCCATCTTGATCTGGAGGAAGAAGGAGAAAGGACAACCTCACGGGCTGTCAAAATGCCTAAAATAAAGAGGACAAAGGCCTGGTTTCAACCTGGAAAGAGGTTTAGAGCTATTCGAAAAGAAGAATGCACTACAGAATGCTATTCGTAAAGGTCCCCAATCTTTGCGAAAAGGTCCCCAAGCTCTGCGAAAAGGTCTCCAATCTTTGCGAATAGATCTCCAGAAGTTACAGTTCTTTTCGAAAAGGTCTCCAATCTTTGCGAATAGATCTCCAGAAGTTACAGTTCTTTTCGAAAAGGTCTCCAATCTGTGTGAAAAGAGCTTCAGAAGTCACAGTACCTTGCGAAAAGTTCTCCAAACTGTGCGAAATAATATCCTGAAGATTCTCAGCATCTGCAAGGGCAATTCAGTAATCTCTGCACACGCCCCAATGCATTCAAAAGCCCAGGGTTATTCCGGAAGATTCTGAGCACGAACCAAAGGCATATTCTACCCCACGTGAGCACCCAGAGATGAAATAACTTGGCGGGAACATCTAGAAACTCTAACAGACTTTCAAAATACATAACAGAATTGATGCCTTTTTCACCTGATTGGCTGAACTAGATCGAGGAATTCTGATTGGTCCGAATAGATCTGGATCCTCGTGCTCGACCACCATTGGTCAATACAGATTTGAGCACCTCTGATTGGTTGATACACATCTGAGCTGGACTTAGGGAAAACTATAAATAGACGAACCATTTGCACAATTTGGGCATCCAGATTTCGAGTTTCATTTCTGTTGCCCCATTTCCAATTCAGATAGCTTGTCTGAAATTCCTGTAATAGCCTAACTTTTATTTGTACTTGAGAGCTGTGAGATACTTTTGTAATTCAAAAGAGAAGTGTATTCAAGACTACAAATCCGAGAGCTGTTTAAGCTGTGCTCTGTAATTGTAATGGTGAATTTGAAAAGGTTGCTGTGAACCGTACGTTCTCAATTGGATTCGTGTTGAGGGTTCCCTGTGATCTCCTTATTGCACTAGACTCCTTTAGATTTACTATTTTTAAGCAATTTCCCTTAATTCATTATCCCTGTGAGAATTTGTGTTTGTAACCTAATCTCTCACAGCATTTGTAGTGGTGTTTCTCGTTCTGAATTAAGGGTTCAGATTAAAGACTATTGGATGGTCTGTGGCCATTGAAGTGGACAGACCATAGCCATAAGTTTAACTCTAATCCTTGAGTTAGATTACTTTCTCTTGCATCTGTGCTGGTAGCCAGATGAAGATTGGATAATATCTCATTTGTTCTACATTTATTCTCATTTTGCAATCAAGTACTAAATCGAAGTTAGATATTATTTCTCCATTCTTATTAATTTACATCAAATCTCCCCAACTCGGATCTGGATCATTTAGTTTAATTTTTACTTTTATCATTTAGTTAACGTGACAAATTCAACCTCCCATCTTATGTGCTTTGTAGATAGGATGGGAGGTCGAGATCCGGTAGCTCGATCAAGGTTTATCTTAAATTTTAAATCAATTCTCGTGGACGATCTTTTACTCACTTACATTTAAAACTTGCTACCATTGGCCCCCGATCTTGCAAGCTAATTCACTTCTATCTCGTCGATATTTCTTTACTCTTTTTAATATTCTAGATTCATTATAACTTAGCAGTTGCAAACCTGTTTTCAAAACACAAATAAATCAAGCACACTTAGAATGAACAAAAAGTTTTGGCGTCGTTGCCGGGGAATAGATTTTAAAATTGGTAGACCTAAGTTTTTCAATTTTGTAGATTTGATTTTCATTTTAATTTTTGCTTTAAAACTGCACGTTGCATTCCAAGTGCTTGATTAAATGTCTACTGCAGTTTTGTATAGAAAACCTGCTTTATCAGCAGTAATTTTTTATTTTTCGAGTTTTTATTCTTTGCCTTCTAGTTATTTGAATAAATGTTGCCACTCTTTTTGTCTTTTGTCAAATTTGGGCGTCTTTGAGTTTTTCTTTTATTTTTGTCAATACTTTTTTTGGATTTTTGCAGATCCTGGAGCAGTAGTCAACAAGGAGCATCTGGACTAAAGCTGGAGCAGATCTGCTTGAGTTTGCATCCCCTTCTCCTTTGCATTCATTTTCTATTTTTAAATTCTTGAGAACCACCAGTTCTGCTGTGTTTAATGTTTGTTTTGATTATAATTTCTGCTGTCTTTTAGGCATGCTGATTTTTTTTTTTTTTTTTACAAAACCAAATACAAAATAAAAGAAGCTGAAACCACAAATAGAAAATCTCTGAGTTGTTTCTAATTATTTTCAGCAGTAGTAAATACGGGCTCTTGTTGAGCCCGGGCTGATGCAAAACAAGTAAAAAAATATATATATATATAGAAAATTATAAAAACAAAAAATATATATATATATAGATATCTTCCGGATGGGCTGTTTTTCTCCATTTGCATCCACTTTTCCCATCTGGACCTGCTGAGATCAGTTTTTTTTTTTTTAGGAATCATGTAGGATAATGAGTAGTGAATCATAGGTTATTTTGAATATTCAATGGACCCACTGATTTTATTTTCCTTCGAGATTTCTTCATCATAAATGGGTCTCAGCTGTGTGTGAACCCTATTTTTAATATGTGCTCCCATGCTTCATTATTCTTTTTGATTCATACACATCATCAACAAAGGGGTCAGTCTTATGAATCTTGCTTTTCAGTGTATTCCTGCTAATCATTTTTATAATCACTTAGATTTATAAGTATCTCAGGCTTTTGGGTTTTTTTTTCTTTGGGCTTAGGATGTATCATTTGGCATTAGATTTTCTGTTTTAGGAATTTTAGTTTCAAATTCTCTTTTTAGATCATTTGATTTTTTCTTTCTTAGGTTAATGTGTCCTCGTTTCTGCTTTTCGTCATTTTTTTCGTGAGTACAGTTAGTTTCTAACTTTGTTTCCCTATTTTGCATTCACAAATTCTGTTTTTGTATCAACACTTTTCTTTTCTTTTTAACTTTGTATTAGGTCCTTACCTTGCTTTTCTTGTTTCTCATTATTAGCATTAGTTTCCTTCCATTTGCTTTGCAGTTCTTTTATTTTTCGATCATATATTCAGGTTTTTAGATTTTATTTTGTAGCTAGCTTAGTTTTGTTATTTTTCTATTTTATCGAATTTCCTATATTTATATAACATTTTTCCCTTTTACGCTCATATATTCAGGTGTTATTTTCTTTTTTTTCACGCATAGTCGCAAATTTTTTCTGCTTAGTTTTCCTTTCTTCTTTATCCGGCGCCTCGTTTCAAGGTTAGAACATTGAGGACAATGTTCATCTTAGGTTTGGGGGTATGGCGGTATGCCAATAAAATAAGTTAATGCTTGAGTGCGACTTATGATCGGTAATTTTTAAAATGAAGTAATCTCACAGTTTTTTGAAAAATGAGGAAGTTAAAACTTTTAAAATTATTTTCTAGTGTAATTCTAATACTTTCATGAAGTGAATGTCAGAAAATTTCCAAAAGAAAATTGATGTTTTAGTAAACCTAAAAAGAGAGAAACCAGTGATGATATACCTAAGGAATTTGGTAGAAAACCACACCCAGTGAGATTTGGACCTGAAATGTATTCTTTGGAGGTATAAATTGGAAAAATTTTTTGCTCTAGGGAATTTGTTTGAACACGCTTGTTATCGATGAGAAGTTACACATATCCAAGTTAAAATATCTTGACAATCATGATATTAAAGACATGATGTAAGGCCTCCTTTTGGACGATTTTGAACTTCAAAAGCTCAACCTTTTGAAGCGCCTTGATACACACCAATTGAGCTTCATAAATCCAAGATTTCTTTGAAACCTCATCAACCTCATTTAGCCTAACCTCACTCCGAGAATTCAAGGTAAAGGAAAGAAAGTCAAGAAAGGTGAGTTGGGTAACGCTTTGGTAAAAAAATAAACAATGTCAGACGTTAGAAGAAATGTGGCATTCCAAAATCAATGTTGCTTTGAAAAAAAAAAATGGAAAAGGAGAAGCATTTCATTGGAAGTTTGAAAAGAAGGAGAAAAGATGGCCACTTTGGCTCTAAAAATTCAAAGAAGAAGATGAAATTGTCTTTGAATTGAAGAAGGTGTGTCTATCACCTCCTTACCTTGACTTCTCAATTTTGAACTCCATTACACCCCTTTATTCTTGATAAATTTCACCCATAAGCCACATTACAACCCAAGTTAAAGTCCTTCTTGATCAATGATGGATTGAGATGTCACATGGAGATAAGGATTTGTGTAATCTATGGTGAAAAAGTAGTAAATTCAGGCTGAAAAGCAATGCCTATGCTCACCTTACAATCCTATTTGAGGATGTAATTGCTCTTGAAATGTGTGAAATAGTGCAACCCTCATCTTTGCATGGTGAGTGAAAACCACAGGTGAGTTTGAAATCAAATTATTTGGGGTAACATCAAAATCAATTCTTAAATAGAAGGCAAGCTTTTCATTAATTTTTCTTAAAAACTTTTTGACACCAACCGAGTGAATGGTAAAGGAATTACAGAGAATTTTAATTTTGAACTGATGTTTTCTTGAAAATCTTCTTACAACCCGATCGATGCGGTGTGAATAATCTGATTGGATGAAAGCTGCATTTATCTTAACTGATTTATTGGAGAAGTTTGTGGGTACCTTCACTGAAAACCCTCAGGAGACTTCACTCCTCCACTAGGGATCACCTAGGGGTTTAAAAGGCTTGTTGCATATGCAAATGCTCCCTACAAAAATGGCTTTTCATTCTATTTTTAAATTTTGTCTTTGCTCAGGGACTAGCAAAGCTTAGGTTTGGGGGTGTGTTGAGAACTGGAAAATACCATTTTTCACCCCTTAATCTGGGCCTTGATAGAACCTTGAGAGAACTAAATAAGTGTTTTAAGTGTTTGTTTTACAGCTAACAATAAATGCAGGCTTAACCTTGAAAGTAGCTTAAAAGTGCCAAAAAGATGATGACCCATCTTGATCTGGAGGAAGAAGGAGAAAGGACAACCTCACGGGCTATCAAAATGCCTAAAATAAAGAGGACAAAGGCCTAGTTTCAACCTGGAAAGAGGTTTAGAGCTATTCGAAAAGAAGATGCACTACAGAATGCTATTCGTAAAGGTCCCCAATCTTTGCGAAAAGGTCCCCAAGCTCTGCGAAAAGGTCTCCAATCTTTGCGAATAGATCTCCAGAAGTTACAGTTCTTTTCGAAAAGGTCTCCAATCTTTGCGAATAGATCTCCGGGTTCGCTTCTTTCGAAAAGGTCTCTAATCTGTGCGAAAAGAGCTTCAGAAGTCACAGTACCTTGCGAAAAGTTCTCTAAACTGTGCGAAATGATATCCTGAAGATTCTCAGCATCTGCAAGGGCAATTCAGTAATCTCTACACGCGCCCCAATGCATTTAAAAGCCTAGGGACATTCCGGAAGATTCTGAGCACGAACCAAAGGCATATTCTACCCCACGTGAGCACCCAGAGATGAAATAACTTGACGGGAACATCTAGAAACTCTAACAGACTTTCAAAATACATAACAGAATTGATGCCTTTTTCACCTGATTGGCTGAACCAGATCGAGGAATTCTGATTGGTCCAAATAGATCTGGATCCTCGTGCTCGACCACCATTGGTCAATACAGATCTGAGCACCTCTGATTGGTTGATACACATCTGAGCTGGACTTAGGGAAAACTATAAATAGACGAACCATTTGCCCAATTTGGGCATCCAGATTTCGAGTTTCATTTCTGTTGCCCCATTTCCAATTCAGATAGCTTGTCTGAAATTCCTGTAATAGCCTAACTTTTATTTGTACTTGAGAGCTGTGAGATACTTTTGTAATTCAAAAGAGAAGTGTATTCAAGACTACAAATCCGAGAGTCATTTAAGTGTGCTCAGAATTGTAATGGTGAATTTGAAAAGGTTGAATGCGTTCTCAATTGGATTTGTGTTGAGGGTTCCCTGTGATCTGCTTATTGCACTAAACTCCTTTAGATTTACTATTTTTAAGCAATTTCCCTTAATTCATTATCCCTGTGAGAATTTGTGTTTGTAACCTAGTCTCTCACAACATTTGTAGTGGTGTTTCTCGTTCTGAATTAAGGGTTCAGATTAAAGACTATTGGATGGTCTGTGGCCATTGAAGTGATGACTAACGCCATAAGTTTAACTCTAATCCTTGAGTTAGATTAATTTGTCTGCATCTCGTGGTAGCCGGATGAAGATTGGATAATATCTCATTTGTTCTACATTTATTCTCATTTTGCAATCAAGTACTAAATCGAAGTTAGATATTATTTCTCCATTCTTATTAATTTACATCAAATCTCCCCAACTCGGATCGGGATCATTTAGTTTAATTTTTACTTTTATCATTTAGTTAACGTGACAAATTCAACCTCCCATCTTATGTGCTTTGTAGATAGGATCAGAGGTCAGATCTGGTAGCTCAGATCTGAAGGTTTATCTTAAATTTTAAATCAATTCCCTGTGGACGATCTTTTACTCACTTACATTTAAAACTTGCTACCATTGGCCCTGATCTTGCAGGCTAATTCACTTCTATCTGTGCTGATATTTCTTTACTCTTTTTAATATTCTAGATTCATTATAACTTAGCAGTTGCAAACCTGTTTTCAAAACACAAATAAATCAAGCACACTTAGAATGAACAACAAGTTTTTGGCGCCGTTGCCGGGGAATAGATTTTTAAATTGGTAGACCTAAGTTTTTCAATTTTGTAGATTTGATTTTCATTTTAATTTTTGCTTTAAAACTGCATGTTGCATTCCAAGTGCTTGATTAAATGTCTACTGCAGTTTTGTATAGAAAACCTGTTTTACTGCAGCAAATTTTTTTTTATTTTTTCGAGTTTTTATTCTTTGCCTTCTAGTTATTTGAATAAATGCCACTCTTTTGTCTTTTGTCAAATTTGGGCGTGCTTTGAGTTTTCTTTTTTTTTGTCAATACTTGAATAAGGCTACTGCAGTTTTTTGGATTTTTGCGATCTGGGCAGCCGTCCAACAAGGAGCATCTGGACTAAAAGTGGGGCAGATCTGCTTGAGTTTGCATCCTTCTCCTTTGCATTCATTTTCTATTTTAAAATTCTTGAGAACCAATGATTCTGCTGTGTTTAATGCTTGTTTTGATTATAATTTCTAACATCTTTTAGGCATCTTGATTTTTTTTACAAAACCAAATACAAAATAAAAGAAGCTGAAAACACAAATAGAAAATCTCCGAGTTGTTACTCATTATTTTCAGCAGTAGTAAATACGGGCTCTTCTTGAGCCCGGGCTGATCCAAAACAAGTAAAAAAATATATATATATAGAAAATTATAAAAACAAAAAATATATATATATATATAGATATCTTCCAGATGGGCTGTTTTTCTCCATTTACATCCACTTTTCCCATCTGGACCTGCTGAGATCAGTTTTTTTTTTTTTAGGAATCATGTAGGATAATGAGTAGTGAATCATAGGTTGTTCTGAATATTCAATGGACCCACTGATTTTATTTTCCTTCGAGATTTCTTCATCATAAATGGGTCTCAGCTGTGTGTGAACCCTGTTTTTAATATGTGCTCCCATGCTTCATTATTCTTTTTTATTCATACACATCATCAACAAAGGGGTCAGTCTTATGAATCTTGCTTTTCACTGTATTCCTGCTAATCATTTTTATAATCACTTATGATCAGCAGAAGTTTTGAAAATGAAGTAATCTCACACCTGTTTTTTTGAAAAATGAGGAAGTTAAAACTTTTTAAAATTAATTTCTAGTGTAATTCTAATACTTTCATGAAGTGAATGTCAGAAAATTTCCAAAAGAAAATTGATGTTTTAGTAAAGCTAAAAAGAGAGAAACCAGTGATGATATACCTCAGGAATTTGGTAGAAAACCACACCCAGTGAGATTTGGACCTGAAATGTATTCTTTGGAGGTATAAATTGGAAAATTTTTCTGCTCTAGGAATTTGTTGAACACGCTTGTTATCGAGAGAAGTTACACATATCAAGTTGAAATATCTTGGCAAAGAATCATGATATTAAAGACATAATGTAAGGCCTCCTTTTGGACAGTTTGAACTTCAAAAAGCTCAACCTTTTGAAACTGCCCTTGATACACACCAATTGAGCTTCATAAATCCAAGATTTCTTTGAAACCTCATCAACCTCATTTAGCCTAACCCTCACTCTGAGAATTCAGAAGGTAAAGGAAAGAAAGCTGAAGAAAGGTGAGTTGGGTAACAGTTTGGTAAAAAAAAATAATTGAAGGCAATGCTGTATCAGCAGAAGAAATGTGGCATTCCAGTCAATGTTGCTTTGAAAAAAAAAAAAAATGGAAAAGGAGAAGGCATTTCATTGGAAGTTTGAAAAAGAAGGAGAAAAAGATGGCCACTTTGGCTCTAAAAATTCAAAGAAGAAGATGAAATTGTGCTGAATTGAAGAAGGTGTGTCTATCACCTCCTTACCTTGACTGACTTCTCAATTTTGAACTCCATTACACCCCTTTATTCTTGATAAATTTCACCCATAAGCCACATTACAACCCAAGTTAAAGTCCTTACTGATCAATGATGGATTGAGATGTCACATGGAGATAAGGATTTGTGTAATCTATGGTGAAAAAAGTAGTAAATTCAGAACTGAAAAGCAATGCCTATGCTCCTGCTTACAATCCTATTTGAGGACTGTAATTGCTCTTGGTACATGTGAAATAGTGCAACCCTCATCTTTGCATGGTGAGAAAACCGTGAGTTTGAAATCAAATTATTTGGGGTAACATCAAACTGAATTCTTAAATAGAAGGCAAGCTTTTCATTAATTTTTCTTGTAAAACTTTTGACACCAACTGAGTGAATGGTAAAGGAATTACGCAGAATTTTAATTTTGAACTGATGTTTTCTTGAAAATCTTCTTACAACTTTGACCGATGCGGTGTGAATAATTTGATTGGATGAAAGTTTGCTTTAATGAATCGCATTGATCTTAACTGATTTATTGGAGAAGTTTGTGGGTACCTTCACTGAAAACCCTCAGGAGACTTCACTCCTCCACTAGGGATCACCTAGGGGTTTAAAAGGCTTGTTGCATATGCTAAATGCAACTGTGCTCCCAACAAAAATGGCTTTTCATTCTATTTTTAAATTTTGTCTTTGCTCAGGGACTAGCAAAGCTTAGGTTTGGGGTGTGTTGAGAACTGAAAATACCATTTTCACCCTTAACTGGGCCTTGATAGAACCTTGAGAGAACTAAATAAGTGTTTTAAGTGTTTGTTTTACTAACAATAAAGGCAAGCTTAACCTTGAAAGTAGCTTAAAAGTAGCAAAAAGAGGATGACCCATCTTGATCTGGAGGAAGAAGGAGAAAGGACAACCTCACTGGCTGTCAAAATGCCGAAAATAAAGAGGACAAAGGCCTAGTTTCAGCCTGGAAAGTGGTTTAGAGCTATTCGAAAAGAAGATGCACTACAGAATGCTAGTCGTAAAGGTCCCCAATCTTTGCGAAAAGGTCCCCTAGCTCTGCGAAAAGGTCTCCAATCTTTGCGAATAGATCTCGGTTACGCTTCTTTTCGAAAAGGTCTCCAATCTTTGCGAATAGATCTCAGTTCTTCTTTTGAAAAGGTCTCTAATCTGCGAAAAAAGAGCTTCAAGTCACAAGATTTGCTAAAAGTTCTCTAAATCGTAAATGATATCTCAAGATTCTCAAGATCTCGGCAAGGGCAATTGATAATCTACACGCTAATGCATTTAAAAGCAGGGACATTCAGGAAGATTACGAGCACAGACCAAAGGCATATTCTACCCATGTGAGCACCCGAGATGAAATAACTTGGCGGGAACTTCTAGAAACTCTAACAGACTTTCAAAATGCATACATAGAATTGATGCCTTTTTCACTGATTGTGAACCGGATCGAGGAATTACGATTGGTGAAATAGATCACGGATCCTCGTGCTCGACCACCATTGGTCAATCTGAGATCTATCCTCGATTGGTTGATACACATCGAAATTTGGACTTAGGAAAACTATAAATAGAGCGAACCATTTGCCCAATTTGGGCATCCAGTTCGAGTTTCATTTACATTTGCCCCATTTCCAATTCAGATAAGCTTATGCGAAATTCTGTAATAGCCTAACTTTTATTTGTACTTGAGGAATGAGATACTTTTGTAATTCAAAAGAAGTGTATTCAAGACTACAAATCGAGGAAATTTATTTAAAATTTGTGCTCTGTAATTGTAATGGTGAATTTGAAAAGGTTGCTATGAACCGTACGTTCTCAATTGGATTTGTGTTGAGGGTTCCCTGTGATCTGCTTATTGCACTAAACTCCTTTAGATTTACTATTTTTAAGCAATTTCCCTTAATTCATTATCCCTGTGAGAATTTGTGTTTGTAACCTAGTCTCTCACAACATTTGTAGTGGTGTTTCTCGTTCTGAATTAAGGGTTCAGATTAAAGACTATTGGATGGTCTGTGGCCATTGAAGTGGACAGACCATAGCCATAAGTTTAACTCTAATCCTTGAGTTAGATTAATTTGTCTTGCATCTGTGCTGGTAGCCAGATGAAGATTGGATAATATCTCATTTGTTCTACATTTATTCTCATTTTGCAATCAAGTACTAAATCGAAGTTAGATATTATTTCTCCATTCTTATTAATTTACATCAAATCTCCCCATCGGATCTGGATCATTTAGTTTAATTTTTACTTTTATCATTTAGTTAACGTGACAAATTCAACCTCCCATCTTATGTGCTTTGTAGATAGGATCAGAGGTCAGATCTGGTAGCTCATATCTGAAGGTTTATCTTAAATTTTAAATCAATTCCCTGTGGACGATCTTTTACTCACTTACATTTAAAACTTGCTACCATTGGCCCTGATCTTGCAAGCTAATTCACTTCTATCTGTGCTGATATTTCTTTACTCTTTTTAATATTCTAGATTCATTATAACTTAGCAGTTGCAAACCTGTTTTCAAAACACAAATAAATCAAGCACACTTAGAATGAACAACAAGTTTTTGGCGCCGTTGCCGGGGAATAGATTTTTAAATTGGTAGACCTAAGTTTTTCTATTTTGTAGATTTGATTTTGATTTTAATTTTTGCTTTAAAACTGCACGTTGCATTCCAAGTGCTTGATTAAATGTCTACTGCAGTTTTGTATAGAAAACCTGTTTTACTGCAGCTAATTTTTTTTTATTTTTTCGAGTTTTTATTCTTTGCCTTCTAGTTATTTGAATAAATGCTGCTGCCACTCTTTTGTCTTTTTGTCAAATTTGGGCGTGCTTTGAGTTTTTCTTTTATTTTTGTCAATACTTGAATAAGGTCTTCTGCTTTTGGATTTTTGCAGATCTGGAGCTAGTCAACAAGGAGACATCTGACTAAAAGTCGGAGCAGATCTGCTTGAGTTTGCATCCTTCTCCTTTGCATTCATTTTCTATTTTAAATTCTTGAGAACCAGCGGTTCTGTGTTTAATGTTTGTTTTAATTATAATTTCTCTTTGTCTTTTAGGCATCTTGATTTTTTTTACAAACCAAATACAAAATAAAAGAAGCTGAAAACACAAATAGAAAATCTCAGTTGTTACTCATTATTTTGATGAGTAAATAAGGGCTCTTGTTGAGCCCGGGGCTGATCCAAAACAAGTAAAAAATATATATATATAGAAAATTATAAAAACAAAATATATATATATATATATAGATATCTTCCGCATGGGCTGTTTTTCTCCATTTGCATCCACTTTTCCCATCTGGACTCTTTGAGATCAGTTTTTTTTTTAGGAATCATGTAGGATAATGAGTAGTGAATCATAGGTTGTTCGAATATTCAATGGACCCTTGATTTTATTTTCCTTGAGATTTCTTCATCATAAATGGGTCTCACTGTGTGAACCCTGTTTTTAATATGTGCTCCCATGCTTCATTATTCTTTTTTATTCATACACATCATCAACAAAGGGGTCAGTCTTATGAATCTTGCTTTTCACTGTATTCCTGCTAATCATTTTTATATTCACTTAGATTTATAAGTATCTCAGGCTTTTGGGTTTTTTTTTCTTTGGGCTTAGGATGTATCATTTGGCATTAGATTTTCTGTTTTAGGAATTTTAGTTTCAAATTCTCTTTTTAGATCGCTGATTTTTTTTCTTTCTTAGGTTAATGTGTCCTCGTTTTACTGATTTTCGTCATTTTTCTGTGAGTACAGTTAGTTTCTAACTTTGTTTCCCTATTTTGCATTCAAAATTCTGTTTTTGTATCAACACTTTTCTTTTTCTTTTTTAACTTTGTATCCAGTCCCTTACCTTGCTTTTACTGTTTCTCTGTTATTAGCATTAGTTTCCTTCCATTTGCTTTGCAGTTCTTTTATTTTTCTGATCATATATTCAGTTTTTAGATTTTATTTTGTAGCAGTTCTGGCTTAGTTTTGTTATTTTTCTGTTTTATCAATAATTTCCTATATTTATATAATATTTTTTTCCCTTTTTCTGCTCATATATTCAGTGTTATTTTCTTTATTTTCTGCTGCACATAGCTGCAAATTTTTTTCTGCTTGATTTTCCTTTCTTCTTTTATCCGGCTGCCCCTCGTTTCTCAGTGTCTAGAACATTGAGCACAATGTTCATCTTAGGTTTGGGGGTATGGCAGGTATGCCAATAAAATAAGTTAATGCTTGGTGCAGCTTATGATTAGCAGAAGTTTTGAAAATGAAGTAATCTCACACCTATTTTTTTGAAAAATGAGGAAGTTAAAACTTTTTAAAATTAATTTCTAGTGTAATTCTAATACTTTCATGAAGTGAATGTCAGAAAATTTCCAAAAGAAAATTGATGTTTTAGTAAACCTAAAAAGAGAGAAACCAGTGATGATATACCTCAGGAATTTGGTAGAAAACCACACCCAGTGAGATTTGGACCTGAAATGTATTCTTTGGAGGTATAAATTGGAAAATTTTTCTGCTCTAGGATTTTGAACACCTTGTTATCGTAGAAGTTACACATATCCAAGTTGAAATATCTTGACCGCAATCATGATATTAAAGACACGATGTAAGGCCTCCTTTTGGACAGTTTGAACTTCAAAAAGCCCAACCTTTTGAAACAGCCCTTGATACACACCAATTGAGCTTCATAAATCCAAGATTTCTTTGAAACCTCCTCAACCTCATTTAGCCTAACCCTCACTCTGAGCATTGAGAAGGTAAAGGAAAGAAAGCTCAAGAAAGGTGAGTTGGGTAACAGTTTGGTAAAAAAAAATAATTGAAGGCAATGCTGTATCAGCAGAAGAAATGTGGCATTCCAGTCACTGTTGCTTTGAAAAAAAAAAAAAAAGGAAAAGGAGAAGGCATTTCATTGGAAGTTTGAAAAAGAAAGAGAAAAAGATGGCCACTTTGGCTCTGAAAATTCAAAGAAGAAGATGAAATTGTGCTGAATTGAAGAAGGTGTGTCTATCACCTCCTTACCTTAACTGACTTCTCAATTTTGAACTCCATTACACCCCTTTATTCTTGATAAATTTCACCCATAAGCCACATTACAACCCAAGTTAAAGTCCTTACTGATCAATGATGGATTGAGCTGTCACATGGAGATAAGGATTTGTGTAATCTATGGTGAAAAAAGTAGTAAATTCAGAACTGAAAAGCAATGCCTATGCTCCTGCTTACAATCCTATTTGAGGACTGTAATTGCTCTTGAGCTGTGTGAAATAGTGCAACCCTCATCTTTGCATGGTGAGTGAAAACCCTGGTGAGTTTGAAATCAAATTATTTGGGGTAACATCAAAACTGAATTCTTAAATAGAAGGCAAGCTTTTCATTAATTTTTCTTGTAAAAACTTTTTGACACCAACTGAGTGAATGGTAAAGGAATTACAGCAGAATTTTAATTTTGAACTGATGTTTTCTTGAAAATCTTCTTACAACTTTTGATCACGGTGTGAATAATCTGATTGGATGAAAGTTTGCTTTATGTAATCGCATTGATCTTAAGCGATTTATTGGAGAAGTTTGTGGGTACCTTCATCGAAAACCCTCGGAGACTTCACTCCTCTACTAGGGATCACCTAGGGGTTTAAAAGGCTTGTTGCATATGCTAAATGCAAGCTGTGCTCCCTACAAAATGGCTTTTCATTCTATTTTTAAATTTTGTCTTTGCTCGGGGACTAGCAAAGCTTAGGTTTGGGTGTGTTGAGAATCGAAAATACCATTTTCACTCCCTTAACTGGGCCTTGATAGACCCTTGAGAGAACTAAATAAGTGTTTTAAGTGTTTGTTTTGACTAACAATAAAGGCGGGCTTAACCTTGAAAGTAGCTTAAAAGTGCCAAAAGATGATGACCCATCTTGATCTCGGAGGAAGAAGGAGAAAGGACAACCTCACGGTCAAAATGCCTAAAATAAAGAGGACAAAGGCCTAGTTTCAACTTTGGAAAGAGGTTTAGAGCTATTCAAAAGAAGATGCACTCTGTATCGCTGCTATTCAGAAGGTCCCCAATCTTTGCGAAAAGGTCCCCAAGCTATGCGAAAAGGTCTCCAATCTTTGCGAATAGATCTCCGGAGTTCTGATTCTTTTGAAAAGGTCTCCAATCTTTGCGAATAGATCTCCGAGATTACTGATTCTTTTGAAAAGGTCTCCAATCGAAAGAGCTTGAAGTCACGATTACCTTGCGAAAAGTTCTCCAAGCTGCGAAATGATATCTGAAGATTCTCGGCATCTGCAAGGGCAATTCGAAGAATCTCTGCATGTGCCACAATGCATTTAAAAGAACAGGGACTTTCCGGAAGATTCTGAGCACGAACCAAGGGCTTATTCTACCCCACGTGAGCACCCAGAGATGAAATAACTTGGCGGGAACTTCTAGAAACTCTAACAGACTTTCAAAATACATAACAGAAGTGATGCCTTTTCACTGATTGGTGAACGGATCGAGGAATTACGATTGGTCCGAATAGATCTGGATCCTCGTGTCGACCACCATTGGTCATCTGATCTGAGCACCTCGATTGGTTGATACACATCCGAGCCGGACTTAGGAAAACTATAAATAGAACCATTTGCCCAATTTGGGCATCCAGATTTCGAGTTTCATTTTTGTTGCCCCATTTCCAATTCAGATAGCTTGTCTGAAATTCCTGTAATAGCCTAACTTTTATTTGTACTTGAGAGCTGTGAGATACTTTTGTAATTCAAAAGAGAAGTGTATTCAAGACTACAAATCCGAGAGTCATAAGTGCTCAGTAATTGTAATGGTGAATTTGAAAAGGTTCTGTGTGAACCGTCGTTCTCAATTGGATTCGTGTTGAGGGTTCCCTGTGATCTCCTTATTGCACTAGACTCCTTTTGATTTACTATTTTTAAGCAATTTCCCTTAATTCATTATCCCTGTGAGAATTTGTGTTTGTAACCTAATCTCTCACAGCATTTGTAGTGGTGTTTCTCGTTCTGAATTAAGGTTTCAGATTAAAGACTATTGGATGGTCTATGGCCATTGAAGTGGACAGACCATAGCCATAAGTTTAACTCTAATCCTTGAGTTAGATTACTTTCTCTTGCATCTGTGCTGGTAGCCAGATGAAGATTGGATAATATCTCATTTGTTCTACATTTATTCTCATTTTACAATCAAGTACTAAATCGAAGTTAGATATTATTTCTCCATTCTTATTAATTTTCATCAAATCTCCCCAACATGGATCTAGATCATTTAGTTTAATTTTTACTTTTATCATTTAGTTAACGTGACAAATTCAACCTCCCATCTTATGTGCTTTGTAGATAGGGTCAGAGGTCAGATCTGGTAGCTCAGATCTGAAGGTTTATCTTAAATTTTAAATCAATTCCCTGTGGACGATCTTTTACTCACTTACATTTAAAACTTGCTACCATTGGCCCTGATCTTGCAGGCTAATTCACTTCTATCTGTGCTGATATTTCTTTACTCTTTTTAATATTCTAGATTCATTATAACTTAGCAGTTGCAAACCTGTTTTCAAAACACAAATAAATCAAGCACACTTAGAATGAACAACAGTGTGTAGCTAGTAAGCCTAACATAGTGTATGGGCCTAAAATAAAACCAAAATAGAAAACCTAGTGTTCTTCACATATCTTGATAGTTACGATACAGGCTCTTCACCAGTGGGGTGCTCTCAAGGAGCGTGTTTAGTGGTTACCCAAATCATTATGTGAGCCATTTTTATAAAGGTACCTATTTGAATTATTGACATGACTTGGTTTAAACACATGACACAGATGGCCACCGCTGTCGACTACCAGTACATATCCGGCGTAATCGAGTTCGAGAATTTGTAGGGTGTTACATCCTCCCCCCCTTAAGAGAATTTTCATCCCCAAAAATTGACGATGATTATTGGCGGTGGAAGGCATGTCATCAGACAGTATCCTACCGATGATATACATCATGCTGTTAAAATCTATCGCATAAGTTTCACGACGAGAGTGTGTGTAATCAGAGAATGATACTAATGTCATGTGAGGTGTCTACGACATGCCATTTGTAACAACGATATTTTGATGAACATACTACTCATGTTTGAAAATGATATCTTTTTAAACACAATCAAAATTTAACCAATGGACTCGCACTAGTAGACAATAATCCAAATAGGTTACTATCATTGTTAGTATAACTAAGTAGTATCATTCAAAATCCTAACTACAATATAAATGAATTAACCCTGTGTGAGTATTCATATATAGCAAAAATTTACTGTTCGCAACATCGATACTTCTATAATTCCAGCATCTCAACTATATAACAAATTTATATGCTAACTAATAACTTGTCGTTTGTCATACGATTCAACCTATTCATATACGATTTAAAATCGCCATAACAAGAGAGTGAGTGTTTACCTTCTTAGATCATTACTGATTCGGCTGCTCACCTGGCTGGTTGACTGGCTGTTTCTCGCAACGTCGAGCCTCACAATTTGATGGACCGACCACATTCCTAGTATGCTCTAAGGTATACTCCCGTGCATGAGCCACGAACGGTGTGGAGCTGGTCGGATAGGCTTTCTCTATCAGTCGTGTTAGGATTTCATCGTGGAAATCCAATCGTCGGTGTAATAAATGATTATCTTGGTGTAGGACCTCCAACTATCTAAAATTCTATTATTGTAACACCTCCATCTTTCTAGTGAATTCAGACAATGTGAGGGCATCACCTGGTTGTAGAGGTTGTTGCTGGGGCTGACCTAGCATCTGTGGTGCGGCTCCGGGTGCGGGTTGTTCTGGGCTTTCTTGTTGGGCACCCTCCACCCCATGTTGAATTTGTCAGTTTCAGAGTTTGAGCTAGCACCGTTTCGTTTGATTTAGCATGAGAAATCGTGCTTTTCGAAGGGACAATGGGCTTGTTCTTCGCGAGAGAGGAAACGACAGAAAGCCCTACTTTTCAAAAATGCGAAAATGATCGATTTAGGGGTTTTCGGCCCCTTAAAATCTGATCAGTCACCACAGCGACCTTAAGTTCTCGCTGCGGTGAGGTGTGATCTGAAGCTCTCATTGCACCGAGCTCCAATCTCACTGCGGCGAGGTGTACAGAATGTAGGGCTATATATTTTGTTGTGTTTTGGCTGGCTATAGTTCGAAATAGTACCATAACCTTATCTTTGTGTAATATTATAGAGGATTTCGAAAAATTTGTAGTCATTATCACATATGTACATCGACATTTTATAGGCATTGATGACAACTGAGTGTTACACACCTCCTTTACAATGTGGCCACTACATACACACGCACAAGACTTGACCGATCCTTAGTATACTAGTACGCCGAAAAGTGACTAACCGTAGTCGAACAGGCGTGGGTATAGATCATGGATTTAGCTTCAAGCACCCATGTCGCTTCAGTGGTAGAGTGATTTTGCCATTAGACTAGGACAAATGGAATTTGTTTTATCCTCAATATTTGCTCTTTTCGATCATATATTTTCATCGGTTCCTCGATCAATGTTAAGTCCTCGTGGACCTCGATCGACTGGTAGTCCAACACTTGTGATCGGTCTCTTACGTATTTCCTTAACATCGACACGTGGAATACGTCATGCACGTTGGACTATGGCAGAGGTAAGGCAATTTGATACGCCACTTCTCCAACTAGACCCAAAAGTTCAGAAGGTTCAATGTAGCGTGGACTTAACTTTCAATGTTTCCTGAATTGCATCACGCCCTTAGTCGAAGAGATTTTAATGAACACGTGATCTCCACTAGGACAAAAATGTGAGTGTTAGTGTTGCAAATAAGTGATTAGAAGCTAATAAAATCAAATCTAGTTGACTGCACCTAAAATTCGACGTTGGACCTCTTGAGATCGGCAGAACTTTTCGATCGACTATGAGCAAATTTCAATCGTTCACGAATAATTTGGATAGTCTCATTCATACTTTCAATGAGTTCCGGGACCAACAATACACATTCTCTGACCTCTTCCCAGTTGAGCAGAGATTTACATCGGCGGCCACAAAGTTCTTCGAAAGGAACCATTCCGATGCTCGCTTGGTAACTGTTGCTCTATGCAAATTCGATTGACGACAAGTGTTTGTCCCATGATCCTTGGAAATCTAGCATACAATCCCCTAACACATCTTCCATCACTTGATTTACCCTTTCAGTTTGTCCATCGGTCTGGGGGTGAAATGTCGAGTTGAATTCTATCTTTAACCCCATCCCTTCTTGGAAGCGTTGTCGGAACTGTGACGTATACAGCGGGTCCCGATCTGATATGATGCTCACGAGTATGCCATGTAGTCCGACTATTTCCTTCAAGTATAATTCTGCCAATTTACTGGTTGTATAGTGTGTATTGTAGGGTAGGAAATGAGCAGACTTGGTTAATCGATCGATGATTACCCAAATCGCATTACACCCTTTTTGTGTTCTCGGTAACCCAAGTATAAAGTCCATGAAAATATTTTTCCATTTCCACTCAGGAATTAGCCATAGCTGCAATAGACCTGAAGGGTGTCTATGGTCGACCTTCACTTGTTGGCAAACCAAGTATTTTGCTATGTATTCTGCAACATCTCACTTTAACCCTTTCCACAAGAAATTCTTGAGATCCTGATACATTTTTATACTTCCGGGATGAATAGTGTATATCAACTTGTGGGCTTCATCTAGTATTACATGTCTCAGTCGATGTCAGTTGGTACGCATAATCTATCCCTGAATAATAAGGACCCGGCGTTCTTGATAGAGAAATCTGGCTGGTTTCCACTGAGTACTCCATGTCGGATAGCCATGACTCCTAGATCGCTCCTTTGGAGTTCTCTGATCTTATCAAAGAGTGTTGATTGTATCTTAATATTAGCTATCAAAGCTCCAAAATCCTTCACCTCGAATGTGGTGCCACATGAGGTTATGTCCTCAAGTAACCACCATCTACATATCCTTGTAATGAGATGTGATAGCTGAGCAGATGATATTCAGCTCAATGCATCAGCTACCCATTTTCCTTTCCTGGATGGTATTGGATAGAACAATCGTAATTCTTCAAAAATTCCATCCATCTCCTCTGCCTCAAATTTAGGTCTTTTTGGGTGAAGAGATACTTGAGGCTTTTGTGATCGATAAATATTTCAAATGCTTCACTGTAGAGATAGTGCCTCGAGATCTTCAAGGCAAAAATGACTGCTGCTAGTTCCAGGTCGTGTGTGGGATAATTATTCTCATGGTGTTTCAGTTGTCTTGAACCATATGCAATGACTTTCTCATGCTGGTTTAACACGCAGCCTAATCCACTGTGGGTTGTGTCATTGAACATTATGAATCCTCCATTGCCTGATGGTATGGCGAGTACCGGTACGAAGGTTAGTCTTCTTTTGAGTTCTTGAAAACTCTTTTCACATGTCTCGGTCCACTCGAATTTGGCATTCTTTCCAGTGAGTTATTTTTAATCTCAGAATTATGCTACTTTCCACCTCCTAACTTAGCCTTTACTAGACCTTAGAGATGTCTAATAATTTCCATTTGAGTGTGTTTTTGTAGCATAAAATAAAATGCAGCTTAGTGTAACAGTCCACATACTGGATGCCAAAAAGAGAGAATTGGAAGTCAAATCTTAAAGCTGATTGAATTACAGGGAGTGAACCATGGTGGACCCCACCAGGAGGGCTGTTCACCATGCCCTTAGAAGCCCTACAGTGAAAGAGAAGTGGGGCCCAAACTGATTAGAGTGCAGCAGTAGAGTGTACAAGCCTTAAGATAAGCATATCCAACAGCTTGAGTAGTCCTCGAGCAAATCTGAGCCTTCACAAACATCCACTCAAGTTGTCTCGAGTGGATCACATACTCAGAGTTCCAGTGTCGAGAAGTTCGAAAGGCTGCTGGAGCATCCACTCGAGTGGTTCCGAGTGCATGCACCTTCAGAAAGCCTATCTCGAGTGCCTCTCGAGCACTTTACCCCTTCTACAGCATTCACTCAAAGACACTTGAGTAGATCAGAGACTAAATTTCCAACCTGTCGACCACTTTAAACAAGGATCCTATCAAGTAGCTGCATTACCTGTCGGCAACCTGTCAAAAATCCTTCAGAAAAGAGCTCCAACCTGTCGAGATACTTTCAGCAGAACTCTACCCACTTGAGATCCACTCGTGTTTGAAGTTCTAAAGCTTCAACTACTAGAGCAGTTATACCCTTGAAGACTTCAGCTGCTCGAGTCTGTTGTTCTGAAGTATTATCCACTCGAGTCCTTCACTCAGAAATTCCAGCCAATTGAGGCACGAGTTTCAGCCTTCATATGTGAACCTCAGGGGTATTTTGGGACTTCCACAGCACCTAGGGTACACTCCCCAATGTATTGTGCTTGTCCTAATTTTTAGGGGCAACGCTTGGCTACAAATGAGCCACATCACCATTTTCCTAACCAACTTGATTCTTCTTTTCTCTGATTGGCCAATGTAAAAAGGTGCTTTATGGATGGTATATATAGAAGAAAAGCATGCAGAAAAATGTATCTAATGCAAGAGGAGCCTTGAGGGATATTCTATCTTAGGTTAGTTTTAGGGTTAGGTCATATTTTTTACCTTTTCTTCTTCCCTTAGTTCAGTATTTGCTAGCTAAGTTCTTTGTAATAGTTAGGATTGATTCAAAGCTGTAAAAGGACTGTGTATAATCATTGTAAAGGGTTTGGAGGTGTGTAGAGACTGCAACCTTGAGGGCTCACCATTGTAAGAACCTTTTAAGCAATGAAAGTTGTGTTTACTATTCCATTAGATCTGTAATTTCATGTGCCTTGCATTTAGATCATTATAGGTTTTATGCACTTATGGATGCATGAGCTTGTAGCCTTACAAACATAGTGGCTGCAGTGGTTTTCATGTTCTATTTTTAACCCTTATGATCGGAGTATATCTCTGGGATAGTCTGTGACCATTCAAGTGGACAGGTTATAGCCCGAGGACTAGTCCATATCTCTAGGTTGGATTGGATTCTACTTCCTTGCATTTGAGCTAGTAGCCAAATGAAGGACAGCTGCATATTCAATCCTTGCTCTGTTATATCAGGTACTTTTTCAGTGATAAATCAATCCTTACCTATTTACTTCTCACTCATTTTCTGTTTCTTTCTTCCAAATCTATTCCATCCTTCTCTCTAAACCCCCTTTACATCTGTTATTTTTATTTTCTATTTTTAGTTTTGTGACACCCAAAAACCCCCTCTTACCTTTGCTTTCCTAGTTTAGGTTAGAGTTGCTAGATCTGTAGCATATCTGGAGGTCTATTATTACTCTTATTTTCTATTTTTAGATCTGTTATTTTTTATTTTCTATTTTTAGTTTTGTGACACCCAAAAACCCCCTCTTACCTTTGCTTTCCTAGTTTAGGTTAGAGTTGCTAGATCTATAGCATATCTGGAGGTCTATTATTACTCTTATTTTTAGATCAAAAATCCCTGTGGGATAAACTCTTGCTTATCAAGACCTACTATAACAGCCCTGGATCTTGTAGGACTATGGGATTTCTTTGGTCTTGTGTTCTATCCCATATTTTTATTCTTCTCTATTTCTGTCTTTGTCATTCTTTATTTCTGCTATAACTTTATAATAAAGAACACAAACCAATCCAAAATCAACATGTTTTTGGCACCGCTGCTGGGGATCTTTTGATCTACTTAGTAGATATGAGTTTTCTTTATGTTTTTATTTAGATTTGTTTGTTGTAGTTTCTGTGTTTGAATAAAGTACTGCTATATTTTTGGGATTTGTGCAGGCTTAGAACAGTAGCAAAAAGGGAGCATACAGCTGCAGCTGGAGAAAAACCCTGCCTTAGTTTGCATATTTTTCTCCCTTGTCTTACTTTCATTTCAACATTCTTTAATTATCAGTAGTAGTGTTTTAATTTCTATTTATTGTGTATTTTCTGTTGCGTGCTATTGTGAGTGTTCTTTTTACTTGCTGGTAGTTGTATGCTGGGTAGAAGGTCTCTTCATCTTGAGTTAGAACCTTTAAATCTAGAAATAGAAAGTGCCCTTAGGCCTAGGCAAACACCACTTACCCTTGTTGAATAGAAACATTTGAGATGGGTGAACAACCAAGACCATTGAGGGATTACTATGCACCAGGGGCATACTCATCCCCCTTTTACATTCAATTTCCTAATGCTGAGGGCAATTATGAAATTAAGGCTCAAACCATCCAAATGTTGCCATCTTTCCATGGGCTAAGAAAGATCCTTACAAGCACATAGATGAATTTCTGTCTTTGTGCACTACATTAAAGATTGCTAGTCTGGGAGATGAGGCTACAAAAATGAGACTTTTTCCTTTTTCACTAAAGGACAAAGCCAGAAATTGGCTCAACATGCTCCCACACAACAACATAACCTCCTGGAATGCCCTACAGTATCAGTTTTTAGCCAAATTTTTTCCTATGAGTAAAACCAGCCAGTTGAGGAAGAGCATCATTTCCTTTGCTCAATTTCCAACTGAGAATTTTTATGAAGCATGGGAAGTTTAAAGAACTGCTGAGGCAGTACCCACACCACCAAATCCCTAAGTGGCAACTTGTTCAAAGCTTCAACCAAGGAATTGACTCTAAGAATAGAGATATGATTGATGCATCATGTGGTGGCACTCATCTCAGTAAAACCTGGGATTTGTTTAATGTGATAAGTGAAAACTCCATGCAACCGGAGTCTTTGTCAAGAAATTACATTGAGCCAGCTGCTAGAGGTGTAAAGGAACCCACTTCCAAAGGAAAATTGTATGAATTAAATATGTACAATGACCTAGAGAGGAAAGTGGACACTTTGTCCAAAGAGTTTGATAAAGTTATGAGTGTGTTGTAGCCTCAAATTGCTGCACAGGTTGAAGAGGCATGTCTGATATGCCAATCACCCACACACTCACTATTGGACTGTCCATCTGATGATCAATACCCTAAGCATGTTATGGAGCATGCTAATGGTGCCCAATCATATGGGCAGCAGCCTGTTGGGTACCCTTGGAGGAACCATCCCAACTTGAGGTAGAGACATGATAATTTCCAACAACTCCAATAGTAGTAGTAAGCAATGCCCTATAGACCAGCTCAACAGTACAATCAAAGGTATGTTTCAAGACAACAATTTCCTCAGCCTGTGGTATAGTCAAGTCAGTTGACTTTTCCACCACCACCACAGACCAGATCACCCTCTTTTGAGGAGCAGGTTTTTTCATCACTATAAAATCTTAGCTCCTTATTACAGACTGTGAACTCCCACAGTCAGAGTATTAAAAAAATTGAAGACCAGTTGGATCAAATCTCTAATACTCTGACTAGGAGAAAAATAATGGGGCTGCTGTTGAGCCCCAACAGTTGAAAAAAATAAAAAATACAAAAAATTGTGATATGGATGTGAGGCTTGCAGCTGAGGTACCAGTAGTAATTCAGCTGCCATTTTCTTATGCTTTAAAAGGACCTTCCCCTTTTGAGAAGGGGAATGCCAAAATGGAGGAGATGATGGAAACCTTCAAGCAGGTGAAAATTAATTTGCCTTTGGTTGATGCCATTAGGCAGGTCCCAGCCTATGCCAAATTCCTTAACGGACTTGTGCACCAAAAAGAGAAAGGCTAGGATCCACTTGTCTAAAAAAGTGTTTGCAGCTGAAAAGGTCAAATCTTTGTTGTCTATAGCTACACCAACCAAGCTTCAAGACCCAGGGGTACCTACCATCCCCTACATCATAGGGAGAGCTTTCTTGGATTTGGGAGCTAGTGTCAACCTGCTGCCATCCTTAGTGTATGAATAGTTAGGTTTGGGGTAATTAAATCCCACACAGGTGGTCCTCCAATTGGCTGACAGATCTAAGAGAAAACCTATGGGCATTATGGAAGATGTGATAGTGGGTGCAGACAAATTTTTCTACCCAGCTGATTTTTTGGTACTAGACATGGAACCTACTAAGTGCAGCACTCCCATTCCTGTTATTTTGAGCAGACCATTTCTGGCCACTACCAATGCTTGCATTCAATGCAGGTCTGGAGTGTTGGAAGTCACTTTTGGAAATTTGAAAGTGAAGCTTAATGTGTACAATGCTTCCAATCAGCCTCAACTTGACAATGAGGACTGTTTTGCAGTGGATATCATAGAGAAACTAGTGGAGGAGACCTTACTTAGACTGCAGGATTGGGATAAGGTATTAGAAGATTTTGAGGATGTGTGGACTGAGGTTGTTGAGGAGGAGGCCCCCACTTTAGCTGCTGAAGAAAGGAATACATGGGACTCTTCAGTGGCCCTAGTGCAACACTCCACATGGAGACCCACATGGTTGCCCCTACCTCAACCATCCAAGGCACCTTTGCGGCCTTCAGTGGTAAGTCCACCAGAATTGAAGCTGAAACAGCTCCCTGAATCATTGAAATATGCTTTCCTGAGGTAAAATGACAAATTGTCAGTGATTATTTCCTCCTCTCTTACTGAGCAACAAGAGGAAGAATTACTTTGTGTCCTCAGGAAGCACAAGAGAGCTATTGGATGGACCATTGCTGATCTGGAAGGAACAGACCCATCTGTTTACATGCATAGGATCCATTTGGAAGAGGATTCTAAACCCTCTAGGAAAATGCAGAGAAAGCTAAACCCTCACATGCAGGAAGTAGTCATGAAGGAAATTGTTAAATTGCTTGATGCTGGGGTCATTTACCCCATTTTTTATTCTAAGTGGGTATCACCTATTCAGGTGTTCCCAAAAAATATGGCATCACAGTGATACCAATGAGTCTGGAGAGTTAATGCTAACCAGAGAGACTACTGGTTGGAGAGTGTGCATAGATTATAGGAAGTTAAACTCCATGACCAGAAAAGACCACTTTTCCTTGCCTTTTATAGATCAGATTTTGGACAAGTTGGCAGGTTGAGCATATTACTGCTTTCTTGATGGATATTCTAGTTACAATCAGATACCAGTGTATCCTCAAGACCAGGAAAAGACTACTTTCACCTGCCCATTTGGCACCTTTGGCTATAGAAGGATGCCATTTGGACTGTGTAATGCTCCTACCACTTTTCAAAGGTGCATGTATATAATTTTTTCTGATATGATTAATAAGTTTTTGGAAATCTTCATGGATGATTTTTCAGTCTATGGGGATGATTTCAGTTAGTGTTTGCATCACCTCAACCTTGTACTTCAAAGATGTGAAGAAACCAACTTAGTTTTGAGCTGAGAGAAAAGCCACTTCATGGTCACCCATGGAATTATGCTTGGCCATGTGGTATCCCAAAAAGGCATAGAGGTTGACAAGGCAAAAATTGACCTGATTTCACATTTGCTCCCAACAAAAACCATTAAATAAATCAGATCATTTTTAAGACATGCTGGTTTTTATAGAAGGTTCATCAAAGATTTCAACAAGATATCCAAGCCATTGTGCCACTTGCTTTATCAAGATGTGTCATTTGTAATTGATGCTGAATGTGAGAGAACATTTGAGATATTGAAAAAGTGTTTGACCTCTGCCCCTGTGATCTAGGCCCTAGATTATACCCTACCCTTTGAACTGATGTGTGATGCATCTGATTTTGCTGTTGGAGCTAGTTTAGGACAGAGAAGAGAGAAACTGCCATGTGTAGTTTACTATGCCAGCAAAACACTATAAGAAGCTCCACTGAATTATACAACTACTGAGAAAGAGCTTCTAGCTGTAGTGTTTGCTTTGGAAAAGTTTAGAATTTACTTGTTAAGGTCTAAAATCATAATTTTTACTAGTCACTATGCCCTGAAATACTTGCTAGCAAAGAAGGATGCAAAGCCTAGGCTGATTAGATGGATCTTACTCCTGCAGGAGTTTGATATAGAAATCAAAGACAAGAAAAGGGTAGAGAATGTGGTGGTTGATCACTTATCCCGAATTTTGATTGAAGAAAGTGTTGCAACACCACTTAAAGATTCATTCCCTAATGAGCAGTTGTTTGCCATCAAGTCAAGTGTGTCCTGGTTTGCAAACATTGTCAATTACCTTGTTGTAGGTAAGATCCCTTCCCACTGGTCCAAGATGAACAAAGATGCAAGTGAAATATTTTTTCTGGGAGGATCTTTACCTCTATAAGTACTGTGCAGACTAGGTGATCGAAAAGTGTGTCCCTGAAAGTAAAATCCACAGTATTCTAATCATGAAAATGCCTGTGGAGATCACTTTGGAGGGAAAAGACAACAGCTAAGGTGCTGCAGTATGGTTTCTATTGTCCATCCTTGTTCAAGGATGTTTTTTAATAGGACTTAGAGTATTTAATACTTGTTTTGAAAAGTAAGATACAGGGTCTATTTGAGCAAGTTTTGATAAGTAAGAGTTTGTCCCACAGGGAGTAGTGATCTAAACCTATAAGGTGTATAGTAGATTTCCAGATCTGGCTACAGATCTGATAATTCTACGGAGAAAGAGAGCTTTTAGGGTGTCACTAGATCTAATTAATCTACAAAACAGAAATATAAAACTAAATCTAAAAGATGGAGGAAGATGGATGATAAAATAAAGATCAAATGGTGAGAAATAGGCAGCCAGGGACTGGTTCTCATTGTAAATCAATTGAATAAAAGGCATTGTATAGATCTGATTTGCTACAATCCTCTTTTCTGGCTCAAGCTTCCTAGGTTTCCCTGAATCCACCAATGAATCAAAGCCATCCTGAGGTTAGGATCTACCCTTTTGCTGGATACAGTCCTAAGTTTATGATCTACCCTTCTGCTAGATACAGTTTATCCCCGAGATTACTCCAACCTATTGATGTACCCAGGTTCTCCTGGCAAAGGTGAGGTATAAGAATCCAATCACCACCAATGGATCAAAACAATCCTGAGGTTAGGATCTACCCTTCTACTGGATATAGCCCTAAGCTTATGATTTCCCCTTCTGCTAGATACAGTTCATCCCCGAGATTGCTCCAATCTAGTGATCTTGATTGGAACAAGTAAACCATTGCAGATGCTACAGATGTCAGGCTAATAGCTCCCCATTTTTGGCTGGCATCCGCAGGAGTATCCAATCTAGGGAAATCAAATATGAAGGAGTGAAATATAGATTAGAATCACCTTTAAAATCCATAACTATTGTAATAACAACAATTGAGCCAAGATCCACAATCTGTGCAATATCAATCTATTAATAAATTCTTTGAAGCTTTTAAAATACAATTACAAATTATATCTAGACTGCTTATTTAGATCTACTCCAACATGTTGGATTAGGGAGAGAAGGGGGAAGAGAAAAAGTAAAAATAAAACTAAAAATTAAACCTAAATGAGTGAAGGAAAACCATAGCTATTCTATGGATTCCTTGCTGAGAAATTACAGTAGCATGGAGTTCTATTTATATATTTGCAGTGATCCGTATGCCTTGGATTGCAACCAATCAGAGGAGAGAATTGGATGCTTTGGAATTTCTAAAACTACCCTTATTTAACCAGAAATAATTTCAGTTGCATCATTCACTAATTTCTGCAAACAACTTGCCTATGTGTTGAATTCTCTCATTCTTTGGATATCCCAAAACTGCCCTTACTGTCCAATAATATTTTACTGCTGAAATCCCAAAATTATTTATTTCCAAAATAATCCTCACATTGTGCTGAAAATATTTGAAGGCTTGAAGGATTCTTGATCGGTGCCGGAATGTGACTACATTGCGCACCCTAAATCCTACATTTAGCTGTCCGATGAAAGCATTTGATGGTTGTTATGAGGTTTTAATGATTACAGGTGTTTCTGATCGTTGGATCGTTAAAGAGTATAAAAGAGGGTAATTAAAGGATACACAAGGGCTATGGATAAAAAGGTCAAAAGAAGTATCGAAATCTGTGAAGCAACTCAACATCCACCAAGAGCGTGAAGAATCTACCCTTTGATGTCAATCGATTGAGGACTAAGTGTCAATCGATTGATAGGAGAAGACAACATTATCCCCACTTACTCCAAATCAAAAGTCAATCGATTGAGATTTAACTCTCAATCGATTGAGACTATTAGGGATAGGGTTTGCTCGACCCTATAAAAAGGAAGCTACGACTTTTTGTTAGGGGGAATCCTTTTAATCATTTTTTTTTAATATTATTATGGGAGATTATTTTGAGAGGTTTAATTCTCTTATAATTGTGAGACCATAGATTGTACCTAGGAACAAAAGCATTGTAAGGAGAATTTTGTGATAAATAAAAGAACATTATTAGAATGATGTCTTCGGATCTACAACTGGCTTGTACACCGAGGATGAGCGGCTAAAGTCATTTACTCAAGGAGGAAGCGAACCGGAGATAAGTAACTATTCTATTATCGTTTCTACAATTTCATGGTATTGTCATTGAATCATTCTGTTATAAGTGTGTGCTTGGTTGAATATTATCGAGTTTTCGTTTACAGTCGGTGATCATGGTTATCAATGACCGTAAAAGAAGCACTCCATCTAGATCTGTTCCTGCAGGCCGATCTAGGCTGCAGAATGATTGATTTATCATTGTCGTGACTTAGGATTTTGAGATATGCTATCCTTTTTACATGACTCATACCACAATGATAGGCTAAGTTATAGTTTTTAGATAGGGTATGCCGGATCCATAGTCGCGTTCTTCTCGATTCATTTGTTTTCCTAATAAATGATGGTGTTCTGACTTAAAATAAACTTGTGAGATCGAATGGTAGAAAAGTTACGAATGGATGGTTAGCTAACTCCTTGATCAATTCATAAACTGTCATTTTTCTTCTTTATCATAATTTGTTCCGGCCTAGATTGATTAGCTTTCTTTTATTGCATTGAGAATCGTGTGGTACTTGTGTAGTAAATTGAATTTCTCCCTTGGTACTTCCTTGGGTGTTTTAAAGTCTCTGAAAGGATTAGATAAATTTCACATTTCCCTGTGGGTTCGACACCCCTGTTCTTACCGTGCTACAATAGATCTTGTGCACTTGCAAGGGTTAAACTTAAAATCGATCAAGTTTTTGGCGCCATTGCCGGGGAAATCGGCGAAATTTTGATAAATTCGGAAAGAGATTTTTGTATTTATTTGACAGTCAATCGATTAAGACCTTTTCCTCAATCGATCCACCGTGTTATGTGGTTGTGAGTACTGATTTGTCAATCGATTGAGTCGAAAGTTTCAATCAATCGACTGTTTTGAGGCTTAATTCTTCAAATTTTAACAAGTAAAAATTTGAATTTTTAATTTCGAATTTTGAATTTTGAAATTTAAAAATTAGCATTTTGGATTTTTAACTTGCAAAATCTTCTTTCCCTTATTTTCTTCTCTTTCGTAAGATTTTGTGGAGTTCTTTTAGGAAGTATAGGAGTCTTTTATTCTTTTCCTTCTTTTTCTCTTTTAGGTAAGATTTCTATAGAATTTTGTGGGATTGTCTTTTGGTTTTAAATTTTGAAAATTTGAAATTCAAATCTTGATTTTGATTTTCAACTTTTAATTTAAAATTTTTAATTTCAAATTTTGATTTTTGAAATTTGAATTTTTAATTTTGAAATTTGAAATTAAAATTTTAAAATCTTAATTTTCAAATTTAATTTTGATTTTTAAAATTTGAATTTAAAAAATAAATAAATAAATAAAATCTTTTCTTCTAATACTAGCTACTGTTCATCATAGAACTCAATCGATTGAAAATTCTCTGTCAATCGATTGAGACTGGAATATTATTTGTTGTGGAAATTGTTAAAACTCTATTAATCGATTGAAATCTCTCTTTCAATCGATTGACAGAACCGCTGCTACCTGCCTTCTAAGCTGAAAAATTTGTGCTGATCCAGTTTGACTTTTGAATATCAACCGATTGAGACCACTGCTTTAATCGATTGACTGATAAAGTCCTTGTTGGGAGTTTTGTTGTGTGCATTGCTTTAATTGCTTGAATTTGTTGTTTGAGGATTTATTGTGGATTCATCAATCCTTAATTGGAGTGTTGGTGCATGAGCTTTACTCGATCTCATCACCCACATCTGCAACCGTTTAATCTTGAGATTGAAAAGTCTTGTAGAGAGAATCGTAGAATCCAAAGGAATCAATATCATCATACTGAGACTATGGCAGATCAAAGGAATGGGAACAATCAGAATATTAATAATAGAAATAATGGGAATAATAATAATGATGAGGGCCTAAGAACATTGGAGTATTATAATGATCCTGATTTTTATGAGGATCAGGATAGTATCATGCACGCCCCCATCCCAGGGAACCATTATGAATTCAAATTCGCAATGATTCAAATGTTACCGATTTACCATGGATTGTCAAACGACAATCCACATGTTCATTTGAATGAGTTTATTGGAGTGTGTAAAATGTTCCGAGTGCATAATGTCACCGACGAGATAGCTAAGCTACAACTCTTTCCTTTCTCTTTAAGAGATAAGACAAAAACTTGGTTCTACTCCTTAGAACCACAATCTATTCAGAGTTGGGCAGAGTTATACCGTCAATTCCTAAAAAGATATTTTCCCATGACCAAAACCATTGAGTTGCGTCAAAAGATCCAGTTCTTTTCCCAACAGCCTACAGAAATATTTCATGAATGTTGGGAACGCTTTAAGGAATTGATTAAGAGTTGTCCTAATCATCAACTGCCAAGGTGGCAATAGGTCCAAAGTTTTTACAATGGACTAATTCCAGAAGAGAGACGCATGGTTGATGCATCTTGTGGAAGATCGTGTGCCACGAAAGAGGTAGATGAATTGTGGGAATTGTTTGAAAAGTTGTATCAAACCTCAATACAAAATGTGACTCTGGGGCGAACTAATTTGGATGTGGCAACTAAATCTCATGTGTTAACTAGAGATGGACTATTTGATTCAATAACAACACCTCAGATCTTTCAACAAAGGTTGACATGTTGTCCAAGCAAATGAACATGCTATTACCTGCAACTAAGCAAGCTAATAGTCCCAACAACCCCACCACTTGTTCAATCTGTGACCACCCAGGTCACATGGCTAACGATTGTCCAACTACCTTGTCATTCTTCCCTGATGAACTTACTCCTCAAGAGTAGGTGAATCTGACTCAATCGTATCAGCGGTATGGTAGGAACATGTGCTCAAACACCTACAATCCAGAATGGAAAAATCACCCAACTTAGGATGGGGAGGATCAAACCAAACTGGATAGGTGAACCAGTAGTACAGATCCAACTAATGAGTGGACAGCAGAACTTTTCGTCCAGAACAGAATTCTAATTTCCAGCAGAATTCTAATCTCCAGCAGAATTCTAATTTCCAATAGAATTCTCCTTATTATCATCCAAATTCTGAATACCAAAAAAATCAGAATTTCAATCAGAATTTTAATCAATCTTAGACCACCGCTTCGAAAGATTCTGATTTGGAAGAAAAGATTTTGTGAAATATGTAAGCTTTTCAGCAGATGATGATGGACCAATTTAGCCAATTGATAAATTAGTTGAGTCAACGAGAGGAAGGTAGGCTTCCTAGCTAACCCATTAACAATCCTCGAGGCCAACCATCATTTGATGAAGAAACCATCAAACAGTCAACAGTTGAAAGCTGTTACGGTGCTGAGAAGTGGGAGAGAGTTGATAATTAAGTGGAGATGCCAGTGGAACCTCACAAGGAAGGAGAAAAACAAGCGAGAAAAGGCAAAGGACTAGATAAAGGAAAAGAGAAGGAAGGTCCTCAAAATGTCCAACAAGTACCTGGAGAAGAACCAGAAAATTAACCTCATTCCTATACCCCAAAGGCACCATTCCCTGAGTGCCTAACACCTCCATCTAGAATGGGGAAAGGAGCGTCAAAAATGGAAGAAATCTTCAAAATATTTAAACAAGTGAAGATAAATCTCCGATTACTTGAAACAATCAAGCAAGTCCCTGAGTATGCAAAATTTTTCAAAGATCTATGCACTCGAAAAAGAAAAGCACGTAGTCATATTTCAAAGAAAGTGTTCCTGACTAATCAAGTCAGTTCGATACTGCAATTTGATGCCCCATGAAAACTTAAGGACCCTGGAGTCCCAACTGTTCCATGTGTTATTGGCGGGCAACCAATTGGGAAGGCGTTACTGGATTTGGGAGCAAGTGTCAATCTGATCCCCTACTCAGTGCACGAGAAACTAGGACTGGGCGAATTGAAGCCCATGACAGTTACACTGCAACTTGCTGATAGGTCAGAAAGAAGACCTAGGGGTATTATCGAGGATGTATTGGTTGGAATAGACAAATTTTTTTTCCCAGTGGACTTTGTTGTGTTGGACATGGAACCTCCAGTTAAATCTATCAATAAAGTCCCAATCATTCTTGGGCGTCTGTTTCTCGCGACCGCAAATGCCTGCATCAATTATCGAACAGGAGTCATGGATGTTTCTTTTGGAAACATAAAAGTTAGACTCAATATCTTTCATGCAATAAATCATTTTCCCAATGAGGATGAGGTTGATTGTTTTTACATTGATCAGGTGGACGAAGTAGTTGATGAAGCTTTACCATCAATGCTTACTAAAGACGAATTTGAAACTGCTTTGTTAGCCATCTATGAGGGGAAAGGATCTGAGAAACAACAGTCAAAAGAAAAGAGGATGATTTCATCAACTGAAGATGATACGTTATGTGAAATTGAGACTACGGTGGAACCATTACCTATTGAGGTGAAGGATGAGCTGACTCCATCAATCGAGTAGCCACCAACCGTCGAGTTAAAGCAACTACCTGAGTCACTCAAGTATGCTTTTCTGGGACCTCAAGAAACACTTCCGGTAATTATCTCATCAACATTATCGAAAAAACAATAGCATGAATTGTTGAAAGTGCTCAACGATCATAAAAAGGCCATCGGATGGACCTTAGCTGATCTGAAGGGGATTGATCCATCAATTTGTATGCACAAGATACATCTGGAAGATGATAGTACACCATCGAGAGAACCACAGAGGTGACTTAATCCAAATATGAAAAAAGTTGTTTTAAAGGAAATCATTAAGTCACTCGATGCTGGAATAATCTATGCGATCTCGGATAGTGAATGGGTAAGTCCAGTTCAAATTGTTCCCAAAAAGTCTGAGATAACAGTAAAAGAGACCATCGAAGGGGAATTGGTACCTAGTCGTGAAACTACGGGGTGGCGCGTGTGCATCGATTATCAAAAATTGAACACGGCTACTAGAAAAGATCATTTTCCTCTTCCATTCATTGATCAAATTCTTGAGAAGTTAGTTGGGCAGGAGTTTTACTGTTTTCTCGATGGATATTCGGGCTACAATCAAGTGCCCGTATTTCCTGCAGATCAAGAGAAGACAACATTCACGTGCCCTTATGGTACTTTTGCATATCACAGAATGCCATTCGGCCTATGTAATGCTTCGGCAACTTTTCAACGATATATGTTAGCCATATTTTCTGATATGATTGACAAATTCATCGACGTATTCATGGAAGATTTCTCTGTTTTTGGGAAGACATTTGAATCATATTTAAATCATCTTGCACAAGTGTTGCAACGTTGTGTAGAATCCAAACTTGTTCTCAGCTGGGAGAAGAGCCATTTCATGGTCTGACAAGGAATTGTGTTGGGGCATATCATTTCGAAAAAAGGGATTGAAGTTGACAAGGCAAAAGTCGACTTAATTGCTAATCTGCCTCCACCAAGAAATGTTCGTCAAATCCGATCATTTTTAGGTCATGCTGGATTTTACCGACAATTCATTAAAGATTTTAGCAAGGTAGCTAAACCATTGTGCACCTTGCTTGGAAAAGATGTTATGTTCGAATTTGATGAGGAATGCATGAAGGCCTTCCTAAAATTGCGTGAGCTGTTATCAAATGCGCCAATAATCCAACCACCAAATTATTCTCTACCTTTTGAACTCATGTGTGATGCATCCGACTATGCTATTGGAGCAGTCTTAGGGCAAAGGGTAAACAAATTACCTCATGTGATCTATTACGCCAGTAAGACGCTGATCGATGCCCAATTAAATTACACCACCACCGAGAAAGAAATTCTAGCTGTGGTGTATGCATTGGATAAATTCTGCTCCTATTTGCTGGGATTGAAAATAGTGGTCTTTTCAGACCACTCTGCACTAAAATATCTGTTGGCTAAAAAGGACACAAAACCAAGGTTGATCCGATGGATCTTACTCCTCCAAGAATTTAACTTGAGATCAAAGATAAAAGAGGGGTCGAAAATGTTGTAGCAGATCATTTGTCAAGAATTTTGTCTGAAGAGTCATCAGTATCTAAGGATATCCGTGATACCTTTCTAGATGAACAGTTAATGACAATTAATACAACAGGTACAAAAGTTCCTTGGTTTGCCAACATTGTGAATTATCTTGTCACTGGCAGAATCCCTACCCAATGTGGTAAAAATGATAAAAATCTATTTTTCTCTCAAATAAAATACTATTTTTGGGATAAACTGCAATAGTTCAAATTCTATTCCGACCAAGTCATTAAAAGATGTGTGCCTGAAGAAGAACAATCCAGTGTCATTAACTTCTGTCATGTTGGGGCCTGTGGAGGCCATTTTGGAGGACAAAAGACTGCACACAAGATTCTTCAAAGCGGATTCTATTGGCCCTCAATCTTTCGGGACACTGCCAAATTCTGTAAAGAATGTCAACGATGTCAACAGCTTGGAAATATTTCACGACGAAATATGATGCCACTGAACCCGATTCTGATTGTTGAAATTTTCGATGTTTGGGGGATCGACTTTATGGGTTCGTTTGGGTATTCATATATTCTAGTAGCTGTTGACTATATTTCCAAATGGATAGAAGTTGGGGCAACTCGCTCGAATGACCACAAGGTCATGGTCAAATTCTTGAAAGAAAATGTCTTTAATAGATTCGGGATTCCTCGAGCATTCATTAGTGATGGCGGTTCACACTTCTGTAACAGCCATTTTGCCACTTTAATGAAGAAATACGGCGTTACCCACAAGGTGGCAATGCCGTATCACCCTCAGACTAGTGGTCAGGTGAAAGTGTTGAATCAGGAAATCAAAAGAGTTTTAGAAAAGACGATACGACCAAACAGAAGAGATTGGTTGAATCGCATATCTGATGCTCTTTGGGCATATCGTACTGCATTCAAGACCCCGATCGGAATGTCATCGTTTAGGATTGTCTATGGGAAGGCATGTCATCTCCCAGTTGAATTGGATCATAAGGCATTCTGAGCCATAAAAAGATTTAATTTCGACATGAAAGAGGCAGGGTCCAATCGACGCTTTGAGCTGAACGAATTAGAAGAACTACGCTACGATGCGTATGAGAATTCGAAGATGTATAAGGAAAGATATAAAAAGTTGCACGATCGGTCAATTCTACGGAAAGAGTTTCACGTTGGGTAAAAAGTTTGGCTGTTCAACTCCAGACTTAAACTTCATCCAGGAAAATTGAAAACGCGATGGGAAGGACCATGTCAGGTTGTCTCCACTACCGTGCATGGTGTAATTGAAATTAGAAGCCTTACGGGCAATCGAATTCTCAAAGTCAATGGGCAACGACTCAAACCAACGATCGAGCCAATGATCGAGATGAGGATTGAGGCAGTGCACCTCAGTGACCCAGAAAATTGAACATTGAAGTGGTCGAGCTATCGACACTTAAACTCAGCGCTTTCTAGGAGGCAACCCAGTGTGTTTTCTTATTTGGTTGTGTTTGTATTTAAGAAGAGTCTTTTTCAATCGATTGACATTCTTCACTCAATCGATTGAGACTAACCCTGTCAATCAATTGATGTTTAATCATCATCATCATCTCCCCCCTTCGTTTGTCAATCGATTGAGAGACCAATGTCAATCGATTGACATCACCTTGAATTTAAGGCCAATTTTTGGAAATCGGCGCGTCAATCGACATATCTTATTGATTGCAGCTAAATTTTAGGGCACGTCAATGTCAATCGATTGAGACTAATCCCTCAATCGATTGACTTGATTGCTTATTAACTCTGTCTGTTCCTGAGGCACCTAAACGGTGCGACTTTTCACGAAAAGGTATTCTCAATCGATTGACATAACTGTGTCAATCGATTGACATTAAGAGTGGATGAGTGGATTGCACCACGTCGCATCCACATGCCTAGTGTCTTTTCAAATCCTTGCGACGTGGTGGAGGCCAACCGTTGTCAATCAATTGAGACTCTATCCTCAATCGATTGACAATCGCATTATATAATGGGGACACCCGTGGTCCCCTTCTTCACTCGCCTCATCCAATCCAAGTTGGTGTTTTGATATCCACTCTCATCATACACGATTGAAATGGCAGCACCTGGACCACCGATATACCGACCACCTCGGCCCGCCAACACCCCTATGTGCATTCTTGATGACGAGTATGTGAATCGTCAGTTTCAGACGGAGAATTTCTTCGATCTTGCCAAATTTTGTCGCATTGTAGAGGCCGCCGGTTGGATTGAATTTATCGAGGCTCTGCACTTGGAAATGTTGCTCGCTCCTCCTCCTATAGATGTTTCACTCTGTATTATAAGGCTATTTTACCAAAACATGGAATGGGTGTCCGCTCCAGCATCACCACCGGGATCACCCTTCATCCGCCTCAACATTGACAATTAGAGATATAACTTGCATCCGGCCGATCTCGCTCGGGCTTTTAATTTCTACATGTTCGCCCATTGAACAACCACATCAATCTCACCATTGATCTCAGCCAGGACCTTATGATCAACGATATGTGTGGAGGACGCCGCGGGATCGGTTTGGCCACTAAAAGAGCGCTCCTACTAATGGACATCTTGTTTTGGGACATCATTATATCAAACAATTTGCTACTGCATGGCACGAAGAGCGAGAGGACGAAAAATAGGGTGTTAGCACTGTACGTGGCACACACGAATACTTGGTTTGATGCGCCTGGTTTGATGCTTGAAGAGATGTATTGATGTCACAGTGACATCGTGATCACCACCAAACCACAGAAGCGAGCAACTATTCTCTTGCATTTCCCACACTATGTGATGCATCTTCTAAACCAAGTTGGGTGCCCGATTTATGATGATGAAGAGATGGGTGATATGTAATTTTATCACTAGGGCACGAACGTTTGGGATAAGAGCATCAAAGCTATTCTACGTGTGATGCCACATCCAATTGAAGTCGATGAAGTACCTCCTCCTCGCCGACCAAACCCCGCACAACGCCAACGAGGCGGCATTAGACGGCCTCGTCCTGAAGAGGTCCCCGATTTTAACACCGAGGCAACAGTCGCTCGCCTCGAGGCACGGATGGATGGGTTGAGTACCACTGTGGGAGGTCTTGATCGACGATCACGGTTTCAAACTTCACTTCTTATGCGGATGGCCCCCGAATCATTCCCTGGGCGTGCCGACGGATTCATCGCAGGAGCGAGAGTGGTGATGGATGAGGAGGGAGACCCTGAGTATGCTGATGATGATGATGATGATGATCAGTAATTGTTGTTTGTGTGTTTTGTTTGTGTCTGTGTCCGTTTAGTGTTTGTGTTGTTGTTTTAGTTTGTTTGATGTGATTTTTGTTTTGTCTTTAGGTAGGGTTAATCGTAGTGTGTTTTCTAGTGAAGATGGATCATATGGGTGTAATCAAATCAATGAAATCAATGAAATCGGAATGCTTTTAGTATGTTAATTTCTGTTCATTCTCGGATTGGTACATAAGTGCATCAGTCAATCGATTGAGATTACACTCTCAATCGATTGAGCCCTTCAATTGATGAATTCTCGAAAAGCAACTCCATTTAGTCAATCAATTGAGAAACAACTCTCAATCGATTGATTCCTGCATAGGCAGAACTGTCTCATCTGTCAGAAACAGAAGATTTCTTCAATAAATACTGATCTGCAAAAGGAATGTTTGAACCGTGCACGCAATGGTACCCTTGGCATGTAGTGTCAATCGATTGACACTGAAATGTCAATCGATTGACTGAGGTATATTTCCGGAAGAATACCTCTTCCACTTCAGAAATCGAGCATTGTCCCTCTTAGAGTCTGTAATATAGAAACTTACTTAGAATCTGGGTTTTACAAGTTTAATCTTATTTAAAGGCCTTCTTAGGTTAGTTCTTTAGTCCAGTAAAATTCCTTCAATCCTCCCCATGTTTTAGTCATGGCTTCCATTCGGTATCGTACCCGATCTGCTATGAGGAAATTGATGGAACCAGCGCAAAAGTGTGCACTCTACCACTCTCCACGACCACCGCTCGATTTGTCAAATCATGAAGTCATCAATCTTGACGATGAATAAACTATAGAAGTCAAATCGAGTTTTACTTGTTTCGACGAGGCCATCAACGACCCATCAAAAAACTTGATTCCAACCTACTTGTGGGCGGAATTGAATCCGCCCTTGCTTCTCGTACCACCGCCTTCTACTCCACCACCATCTCCGCACCACCCACTTAGTCCACCACCACGCGAGGGAGGGATCACCGACGAGATGTGGAATTATGCTTTCCCGACACCGAAGGAAGGAAGCTCCACTGTGGATGACTGAAGGATTAGGAATGTTAGTCGTAGAGTCTAGACTAGGTTATTTTAATATTTTTAGGGCTTATTTTCCTTCATGTTTTAGATTAGGTTCGGTTTAGTTTTTGTCTTAGGTTAGGTTATTTTAATTTTCAATAAGTGTAATAATTTGCATAAGTTTAATAAAAGTTTAGATTTTTGTTTTTAATTTTGCTCAAATACCTTTCACTTGGTTCGATTTCTTGGTCTTCGATTGCATTTAACAGGATTGGGGGGATCTCTTATGCTCTCCAATATTTTCACCAATGAGCACATTGGCTGAATCAAGTTTGAGGGGGTATTTCATATTATTGAAATATATATATATATATATATATATATATTTTAAGTCTGTTCTCAAAGTTTAAAGTACATCAGTCAATCGATTGAGACCAACTGACTCAATCGATCGACTACTGATCAACAGACTTACTGGAAACCCTTAATAGTCAATCGATTGAGGAATTGGAATCAATCGATTGACTGATGACAATTAAAGTTATGAATTTCAAATTTTATTCATATTCTTAAATTGTTGATGACCAGAAATTCTTTAAAAATTGTTATCATGCCATGATTATTTTATGAATGCTCATTAATTTTAAAAATTATTATCATGCCATGCATGGCTTTAAGTCCAAAATCTAAGAGTTTAAGTCAAAAACTGAAAATCTTAAAGATTCCAAAGAAAGACTAAAACCCAGTGAGCTTTGGAACCTTGTCCTCATTCTTGATGAGTGCTGAAATAAATTCGGAGTATCTTTGAATTTCTTGCTTAAATTGTTGAAATCTCGTATATTCTAGCTTTGATTTTTTGATTTCACGTGTGTTATACCATTACACTAGAAATTATTGTGTAAAAACTCAAGGCAAATAGGCATCGTTACCATCGTGAAAGGAAATGATCTAAGGCCATTATTGGCTCGTTTTTGCCCAAAAGGCCCCATCTTACATTGAATTATCTTATTGCACCCCCTTTGAGCCTCAACTGAAAGATTTTGCCATAATTATTCCTTGTAAGCTATATTAACCATACCCCACAACAGTGAAAAACCATACCCTTCAATCTCTGGGAAATTGGAAAAGAAGGATGAGAGCAAAATGAAAAATAGAGAGTTATGGCAATAGTAATGTAAGGAGTATATGACAGAAAAACATAAAAGGTGAGAGAAAAAGAGAAAATTCATCTTGGTACAAGAGGTAGAAAAATACTGAAAGTGGTGTTAAAAAGAAAGGAAAGAGAAAAGTGTGATAAAGAGGAAAAAGGTTCTGAAAAATCTAAGAAAGAAGGAGTGCAAAGTTAGAGAATCAAATATGTTTCTTTTTCCAATTTCTCAGAGAACATTGAATCCAATTTTCCCTTTATTTCATAACCTTCACCCGAGCCCCATTACAACCTTAGAACAGACCTTTTTTGATCCAACCATGGATGATAAATGCCTTGTGGAGAGTGATTATACAAATGTCTATGGTGCTTGGTATATGCATGTTTAAAATACAAATATCTGTCTTAACGGGGTTTCTTTCTAAATTCGTTGGTAAGCCGTCTTTCTTATAACATGTGAGATTTTTCTAATTTGTGTCGTAATTCCAATCTCACATCTGAGTGAAAAATAAAGCTATTTATCAGGAGTGATTTCATTTTGAGTGAATACCCATAGTAAGGATAGAGTCTAGACATGTGATCTAAAGGTTCCTAGTTCAAACTTATTCTCAGATAACGGAACTTTAACAGTGATGAGTGCGTAACACTTTGAGGCATAAATTATGAGCATTGGAAAAACAATGAACTAAATTGAATGAGCATTACGAAAATAAGCATGGACAGTAGCATTTTATAAGAATTCACGGATAATCAACCATGCAAGGACATGACTACAATTCTGAAATTCATAAGCTTTGAAGTTTGTAGGTACCTTCCCTGAAAACCTTCAGGAGACAAAACTCCTCTACTAGGGATCACCTAGGGGTTTAAAGGCTTATTGCATGCGCTAAATGCAATTGTGCTCCCTACGAAAGTGGCATTTAATTTTTTTTAGGATGTTAGTTTTATTTGCTTTGACATATTTTTCATTCTCTTTGCTCGAGGACTAGCAAAGTATAGGTTTGGGGGTGTGATTAGTGCCGAAATGTGACTACATTGCGCACCATAAATCCTACATTTAGCTGTCCGATAAAAGCATCTGATGGTTGTTATGAGGTTTTAATGATTACAGGTGTTTCTGATCATTGTATCGTTAAAGAGCATAAAAGAGGGTAATTAAAGGATACACAAGGGCTATGGATAAAAAGGTCAAAAGAAGCATCAAAATCCATGAAGCAACTCAACATCCACCAAGAGAGTGAAGAATCTACCCTTTGATGTCAATCGATTGACAAGAGAAGACAGCATTATCCGCACTTACTCCGAATCAAAAGTCAATCGATTGAGATTTAACTCTCAATCGATTGAGGCTATTAGGGATAGAGTTTGCTCGACCCTATATAAAGGAAGCTACGACTTTTTGTTAGGGGGAATCCTTTTAATCATTTTTTTTTAATATTATTGTGGGAGATTATTTTGAGAGGTTTAATTCTCTTTTATAATTGTGGGAGCATAGATTGTACCTAGGAACAAAAGCATTGTAAGGAGAATTTTGTGATAAATAAAAGAGCATTATTAAAATGATGTCTTCGGATCTACAACGGGCTTGTACACCGAGGATGAGCGGCTAAAGTCATTTTCCCAAGGGGGAAGCGAACCAGAGATAAGTAACTATTCTATTATCATTTCTACAATTTCATGGTATTGTCATTGAATCATTCTATTATAAGTGTGTGCTTGGTTGAATATTATCGAGTCTTCGTTTACAGTCGGTGATCGTGGTTATCAACGACCGTAAAAGAAGCACTCCATCTAGATCTGTTCCTGCAGGTCGATCTAGGTTGTAGAATGATTGATTTATCATTGTCGTGACTTGGGATTTTGAGATATGCTATCATTTTTACATGACTCATACCGCAATGATAGGCTGAGTCATAGTTTTTAGATAGGGTATGCCGGATCCATAGTCGCGTTCTTTTCGATTCATTTGTTTTCTTAATAAATGATGGTGTTCTGACTTAAAGCGAACTTGTGAGATTGAATGGTAGAAAAGTTATGAATCGATGGTTAGCTAACTCCTTGATCAATTCATAAACTGTCATTTTTCTTCTTTATCATAATTTGTTCCGGCCTAGATTGATTAGCTTTCTTTTATTGCATTGAGATTCGTGTGGTACTTGTGTGGTAAATTGAATTTCTCCCTTGGTACTTGGGTGTTTTAAAGTCTCTGAAAGGATTAGATAAATTTCACATTTCCCTGTGGGTTTGACACCCCTGTTCTTACCATGCTACAATAGATCTTGTGCACTTGCAAGGGTTAAACTTAAAATCGATCAAGTCCAAGCTGTGGTGGAATGACAACCTAATAGTTTAGGGCAGCCGCGGCCATTCATGGCATCTTAAAAACTACAGCTTCAATAGTGGGGAAGATGAAGGCTGCAGCTTCAAGTGAGTAGTCGTGAGGTTCGAATGCTGCTGCTCGACAGCAATGTTGAATCAAGGCAAGCAGCCAGTCCTGCAAGAATTAGGGCTATTGTAGCAAGTTTTAAAAGGTAAGGATAAGTTCACAAGGAAATGTGATTTAACTATGGCAAATCTCCAAATCTAGAATAGATCTGGCACTCTATTCTAATTTAAACTAAGCTAAAGCAGGAAAGAGGAGAGGTTTTGAGTTTTTGTCATATTTACTACAAACTACAAAAGTTAAATGCAAGTGATCCAGATCTAATCAAACACAGCGATAAGGGGAGATATAGAAGAGATGAAAAAATCAAAAGTTGGAGAACAGTAGCTAGGGATATTGGTCTCTCACTGAAAATCAAAGGAATCAAAGGCAATGCAGAGAACTAATTTGCGACAATCCTCTTTTCTGGCTCTAAGCTTTCCAGGTTTCCCCGAATCCACCAATGGATCAAAGCAATCCTGAGGTTAGGATCTGCCCTTCTACTGGAAACAGTCCTAAGTTTATGATCTGCTTTTCTACTAGATACTATTCATCCCTGAGATTACACCAACCTACTGATCTACCCAGGTTCTCCTGGCAGAGGTGAGGTATAAGAATCCAATCTCCACCAATGGATCAAGGCAATCTTGAGGTTAGGCTCTGCCCTTCTGCTGGATACATTCCTAAGTTTATAGTCTGCCCTTCTACTGGATACATTTCATCCCCAAGATTGCTCTAATCTATTGATCTTCATTGGCATAAGAAAACCACTACAGATGCTGCAGATGTTAGGCTACCATCTCCCCATTTCTGACTAGCATCCACAGGAGTATCCAATCCAGGGAAATCAAATATGAAGAAGTGAAATATAGATTAGAATAACCTTTAAAAACCACAATTATATTACAAGCTTATAATACTATTATGCCCAGATCTACAATCTGTGCAATAAACAGTCTCTTACCCTAACTACTCAATCTCTCAATTTATAGCTCAGGACCTCACCCTAACTACTGAAAAGAGTTTAGCCACTCATGAATGGCTAAAGAGAGAATTAGAGAAGGAGGAAGAAGGAGGGAGAATTTGGAGGAAAAATAGATCTCGCACTAGGCTCTGGTTCTCTCAAATTTAGGACAGTTGTTATGTATTTTCTTCAAGCTTTTATACTCTCCTCCTCTATCCTCAGATCTGTTTCAGCCAATCAGAGCACAAGGGAATAATTCTGTTATGCTGGACTGCTGATGTGGTTGATTTCTCTTCTAGAAGCTCTTCTCTCATTGGTTCTCAACTGGCAAGAATAGGTGATGAGATTAGGGTTTCCAATCGTGCGCAGTTGAGTACTAGAAATACCCCTAGGGGTCATTGACGTGCTTTGAAACTCATGCACAAAACTCTAAAGTTGGTAGTTGCTGAAGAAACAAAATTGAGAAGTTGCCAGATCGAGTGTCGAGAGGTTCAGAGATCCTCTCGACAAGTTCTTAATTTGCGCTATGTTCATGTTGATAGGTTGCTTTGGCTGTCGACTGCTTTGTAGACTTCTCGACAGGATTGGAGTAGCTCTCGATAGGTCTGGACACATCTCGACAGGTAAATGAAGATCTTGTCGATAGCTTACGAGAACATCTCGAGAGGTTGCTTCAAACTTGTCGATAAGATTGAAGGCTCATTTCTCTGTTCTGCTGTTGGCGGGTTTCTGAGTGTGTGCTTACGTTATTGGTTGGTGGTGAAAGTCATTTGAAAATCAAAGAAAGAGTAAAACAGGAGATGGAATCAGCACAACTAAGAAATCCTAGACCTGCAAGATACAGGGTCCATTGTAGCAAGTTTTGATAAGTAAGAGTTTGTCCCACAGGGAAAGGTGATCTACAGCTCCAAAAGAGCCATCTCTAGTAGTCCCTCCAGATCTGACTATAGATCTAGCAGTCCTAAAAGGAGGAGAGTTTAAGGTCACTTATTCTAAGTATTCTAATGTCTAAACTACAGAAAGGGTTGAGAGGATGGATGGAGTGTAGAAAATAAATATAAAAGGGTGAGAAGTATGTTATTGAACCCAGATCAGAGGAGTTTTGTAACTCAGATTCAAATCTGATGTTATAGAAATCCTGTCCAGTGGCTACATTATCACCACTGAGGAGAAAGGATCCAACCCATCACTCTGCCATGATTCCACCCTTAAGGTTATAACCTGTCCACTCAAATGGTCACAGATTATCCCATAGGGGAACCACTATCCAGGGATGGGTCAAAACATAACCAGTAAATCATTGCAGGCACTATTTCATCCAGGCTACCAACTCAAGAATCCATAGGGAACCTCAACCTCTAAAGCTCTATATGTGGGGCTAAGGCTGTATAGGACCATGATAGCCCAGACACATAGAACCAATAAGAGATTGAGTACAACCTTCGATCTAGCTATGCATTGCTTGAGTGAGGCTACAATGGTCCAGTCACCAGCCTACAATCTCTATAACCAGATCAGATCCAATATTTGATGGCAGATCTATACAAATATAGGAGAGTCTGCCTCTGTACAATCTCCCACCAGGCTTCTACAAGCTCAGGTGTAAAGAAGAAGGATCCATCTTGGATCGGTGGATTAGAATCACCCTAAGGCTATAATCTGTCCACTTAAATAGTCACAGACTATCCCAGAGGTTATCCTCCTCACGGAGCCCAAGACAAAACAAGAATATCACTGCTACCACCATGGTCACAAGGCTACCAGCTCAAGCTCCCATGGGGATTTTAGATCTAGTGGGTCCTGTGCTGGGGCTAAGGCTGTATAGGACCATGATAGCCCCGACACACAGGACACTTGGATCTGAGTGGCCCTTAGAATCAGTCCTCCATTGCTTTGAAACACAACAAAAGCAATGGCGGATCACAAGGTAGCAGCCTTGCACAGAGCATCTCACACACAAACACAAATCCCACAAAGTATAGATCCTATTACAGAACTTCCATTAATCTAGTTCAAAATACATACAAAGACATAGCCAGCAAGTGCTAGACTATGGAGAGAAGGAAAAAGAAAAAGAAAGCTACTTACAACTACAAAAGGAAAAATTAAACGATCTCAGATCTGGTTTCCCAGAAATGAGATGAGTTCCTAGCTATTCCAGGATGTAGAAAGAAAAGAAAGTCTAAGCTCCCCAAACCTAAGCTAAGTGTGGGTATTCATAGCAGTGGTGTGGCGGCGCATTAGGGTTAGGAAACCCTAATTTTAACGATACCACGTGGCCGAATAGTGATCCTTCGATGCCTTGGGGCGCGTGCACAGAGATTTGAGTGTGGGAGTGCGTGCCCTAATCACTAGAAATTCCCAGAAAGTCCTCAGCTGAAGAGATGGAAGTTTGAGGTTCAGAGCTTCGCTAGGTAGCCATTATTTCCCAGACTTGTCGCGTGGTAGCTTTTGTTCTTTGCTAGGATGATTTGAAATTGAAGCTTCCGCCTTCGCGAGGTTGGCTTGGTTTGCTCTTCAGGCAGTCGCGAGGCTGAGTGGACATCAGAGCCTCAGATGTCGCGGGGTTGGAGCTTAAGCAGTCGCGAGGTTGATCTTCGCGAGGATAGATTTGAATAGCGCGAGAACTTCGCGAGCACTTATCCTCACTGGGCTTCGCGAGTTACCTCGCGAGGCTTTGATGAGTTCTGAACTGTGCGAGGGTCATTTTTAGGTCTGGATTCAGACTTCATCCTTCTGAAGGACTTCTGGTGCCAAAATAGGCTTTTTAGCAGGATTCCTGGCCTTATTTCACTGCTGGGTACTACCTACATAAAACACTTAACAAGGACTTATTAGGTGGCTATGGGTCTAATCAAAGGTTAAGTTAAGGGGTGAAAAGTGATACTTTTCAGGTCTTAACACACCCCCAAACCTAATCTTTGCTAGTCCCTTAGCAAAGCTACATTAAACCTAATATAAAAATTAAATGCCACTTTCGTAGGGAGCACAGATACATTTAGTATATGTACCAAGCCTTTTAAACCCCTAGGTGATCCCTAGTGGAGGAGTGAAGTCTCCTGAGGGTTTTTAGTGAAGACACCCACAAATTTCTTCAATGAAACAGTTAACAAAAGTGTAATATCATCCAATGAGCAATCAAGGGGCAGACTTAGTTTACTCTTGCATCATTAAGCATAAAAGAAATTTAATTCATTGGTTGCACAGTAACTTAAACAGCATAAACTCTTCATGATTGCACAACATTTCCAATTAGTTTACAATCACAGAAAACTGCACTAGTGTGTGCCAGCACTCAGCTTATCCTTAGGTCAAAAATTAGGTTAAGGTCATACATAATGCATTCAAGTTCAGACGCAAAAACTTTGCAGGACATACTCTCATAAGGGTTTTGTTGAGGGGTTCATTCTCTCACAGGCTCAAGAGCAGTTATATCCCCCAAATGGGTCTGTAAGCATGAGCATAGGCAGAGTTCTTAAGTGCTGACATCATTGCGCGCCTCACCATAGATTGATAACTCTTTATCTTCACATGACACCTCACTCAACTTTTGGATCACAAGGGCTTTTAACTGGGTCAGAATGTGGCTTATGGAGGGGTTGAAAGAATGGAGGGTTGAGAAGGGGTTCAAAATTGAGAAATCAAGAGGGTGATGAGGTGATTCATGACTTCACCTTCTTGAATTCAGCTCCTTTCATCTTCTTTGAGATTTTCAAATTTGAAGTGATCAGTTTCTCTTCTTGATTTTGATTTTTCAATGAAAGTTCCTCTTGACTCCTCCCTTACTTCTCTTCATTGTTATTTTTGTTTCCTTCTTGTGGAATTTTCTAATTTTTATGTAATTTTTTTTTATTTTTACTTTTCAGAAATGCCACCATGCTCCTAATTATCATACTGCAAGATTTGAGGTATTTCTTTTCCATTCACCTACTGTAGACCATAGCTAGTCCATCATCAACATTTTCTCCTTTACCTTCTGAATTCTCAGAGTGAGGGTAGGCTAAAGCAGGTTCATAGGTTCAGGTTCAAGTACTCAGGTGTATTTTGAAGAAATTTAGGATTTAAAGCTCAAAGGGGGTATGGACAAGGGCAGTTACTTAAGGGTTGGTCTTATTAGGCTCAAACTGTCCAAGAGAAGGCCTTGATCCTTTCCTCAGTCTCATGAGTACTGTCAGTTGTTTCAACTAGGATTTACCTAACTTTTAGTGAGCACAGTGACTCAGTCAGTCTTTAGAACTAGAAGGGATTACCTTGGTTACTCCTCAAAAGATGGAATTTTTTTTTATATAGGCCCAATTCTCACTGGTGATATTATCACCTTTGAACTTTTAAGTATGTCCTCACCTTTTTCTCTCTCTACTAATTCACTAAGTGCTGATACAAGTGAGTTTCCTTGGTGATATTATCATGAAAATGTGGAGTATTAGAAGTTTATAATGTCAAAAGTTTGCAAAAATTTTAAACTTCTTATTTTCATGATTCCTAAGTGAACAGAGGTCCATTTCCATATTGCTCAGATGAGTCAGCTGCACTTATGTTAGCTATTCCATTGGCAAGATCTACCTGGCACACCCCCAAACCTATGAGAAGCAGTGTCCTCACTGGTTCAGAGGTGTCTGTGCAGCAGAGTTATTACAGCATAAAAGACCAGAACAAGAAACAAACACACAACATACAAAGCAAAAAAGTAATGATAAGAGAATAAAGTCTATTAAAAATGAGAAGTGTACAAACTATAAGAAAACAAAAGCAAAAGAGTGCGAAAACAGATAAAATCCTATGGACAATCTAGTCAGAATCTGGCTCAAAACTTGTCCCAACCCATTTTCTAGGCATGTTCTTGAAGGTAAGCCTCCTCCTCTTTCTTCCTTCGGTCTCTCTCTGCCTTTCTTTGGTCGGCCGTTTTGGGTATGGTTGGAGCTCTGACCCTCATTTTTCTCTTTGATTCAGGAGGGATCTCTGAAGATTTATCAGTGGTTGGCTGGGTTTGGTGGGAGATTTTCCTTTGGGGCCCTTACCTTTGGAGGCTTGCCCTTGCTGGGCCGGAGGGGGAATAAGAGGGGATTGGGCTGGTGCTGGCTCAGGAGGGACAACAGGGGATTTAGCTTTCGCTTTCACCTGAGGCAGGAGAGGACTTTTCCCTTTCACTGGTTTAGGGGGAGCCACAGAAGATGGTTCTTGTACTTTGGCTGCAGGAATGGCAGGGCTCTTCCCTTTCACGGGCTGGCATAGTGGTGGTGCCTCCTCAGACTGGGCAGATTTGCCTTTGCCAATTTTCAAAGAGCCACTTGGGGGAGTAGTCCTCTTGGCAGCAACCTTCTTTCGCTGAGGATAGGATTGTTCAGCAGGGCTGGATGAAGGAGCAGCAGCAGTAGTGGCGGCACTAGGATCCCTAGGTGGTGTAGAATCAGAGTCTGAGTCAGAAGGAAAAAGCTCAGAGGGATCCAATCCAAGGGCAGCAGTAGCCTGTCTGAGTTCCTCTTTGGAAAGTAGGCGACCATGGGGATCATCCTGAGCAGAAGCTCTGGTGACCTTTGGAGGTGGGGATGGAGGGGCCGGTCTTTTGCCTTTTTGGGCTGCAGTGGCTCTTTTGGAAGTGGGAGTTTTCTTGGAAGGAGTGCATTTTCTTTTGGGAGCAGGAGAGGGAACAGGGGGGGCACTGAGACAAGAGCAGGAGCTGCAGTAGGGACTTTAGCAGGAGCAACAGTTTGTGTAGGTACTGCAGTAGGAACTGCATGAGGTATTAGAGGAGGAACAGGAGGATGTACCTAAGTTGGGGCTGTGGGAGATGGGGGAACAGAGTGTGTAGGTGTTGGGGTAGGGGCAGTGGAAGAAGATGGGGCCTCAGGGGGAGCTGTGGCGAGAGGGGTGGCCTGTATGGGTTGGGAAAGTAGGAAGGCAACTCTCTGTTCCAAGATCTCAATTTTCTTGTTAGCCCACAGGAGATTGGTATCTGCAAGCTCCTTACTGAGTCGGTTGATCTCCTAAGCATTATTCATTTTTTTCTCTAATAACCGATTGTGCTTTTTCGCCCTCTCTGCATTGGCTTTTTCAATCTCAGTAGTCATTCTGTAATACGTTGCCGCAGCCTTGTTCGCATTTAGGGTCTCCAAAATTGCCTCCCACCCTTTGGAAATATCTCTCAGCTGCTCGCGGTGAGCAAGCTTCAAGTCAAGAAGGGGTATTCGATGGCTTGGCAGAGTTGGGCCATGCCATTGAGAACATCCCTCTTGATATAGGGATTGTCCCTCATGGCATGGAGGAGGGTGAAGTAGGGGGGGTGTAATAGGAATGTCTGGGTAAGATGGGTAGAAATGGAGTGGAAGAAGTAGAAGGGGATTGATCCTGGGGGGGAAGAGTGGGTGGTGTAAGGATGAAATCAAGAGAAGGGGTGGAAGTGGCTGGGGTAGTCTGTGTTGAATGGTCAGTGAATTGAGGAGGGGGTGGGAGAAGAGGTGGAATGGAAGGTTTGGGTGGAAAGTGAAATGAAGGAAGGGAAGTGGATGTGGATAGGTCTGGGTAAGGGAAGAATGGAATGGTGAAGGGTTGAAATGGAAGGGATGGGGTTGAAAATAAGTGGGGTTGAATGGGAAAGGTGGATGGGAAGGGAATGGGGTCAGTTTGGGTAGAAGTGTTAGTAAATTGAGGTGGAGGTAATATTAGGGGGGGTAGGGTAGGTAGAGAGGGGAAGGAGTGGTATGGTATGGTGTCTTGGGGGGACAAGGGTGTAGGTAAGTCAATGTGGGTGAGGTCTGTTGGAACTGTGAGGTGGAAGGGGTCAATGGGGTGGTAGGAGGTTGTGTAGGGATGATTGGGTTTGTCAATGTTTGAAGGGTGGATTGTATGTTGGTGATGTCCGTTTGCATTTGGGCTTAGGTCTGTGTGGTGTTGGAGAGTTGGGTTTGGATGTCATGTATGAGGGAAAGGATATGGGTAAGGGTATTTGAGGTTGGTTGGGGTGGAGTATGAGGATAGGAGGGAACAGGTTGGAAAGGGGAAGTGGGGGCATGATGGAAAGTGGTAGGGGGAGAAGGTGAAAGGGCTGGGGAGTGATGTGGGGAAGGTAGTGGTGAATCTGGGAGAGGGATTTCATGGGTGGGCAAGGTATCAAGCAAGGTAGTCATGAAGGCCTGATACCCTGAAGTGGTGGCTAGGTTAAAGTCAAGATCATGGAGGGAAGATGTAGTTGGGAGGGGTTGGACTAGGGGTTGATCAACATGGGGTGTGTCTGTGGGAGTGACAGTGGAGGTGGAAGTGGGTAGAGATAAGGCAGGGGCTGTGTGAGAGGTTTTCTTTTTAAGGTAGGTTATCAAGGGAGGGTTGTCAGGGTTGAGGGTCGAGGATGCCTGAGGGCATCAATGTGTATTGAGGTAAGGTGGGTGAAGGGGAGTGTTGTCATGGGGTTCAACACTTTCCACCCAGAACTAATCACAGTGGGGGGTGGAATGGAAAAGGAGATAAGAGAGGGAAAGGGAGATGGAATAGGTGAAGAAATTAGTGGAGAGGCAAGTGTGGTGGATGGAGGATTTGCAAGCAGAGGTGTAAGCTCGTGCCACCTTCTTTGGGGCAGGGGCTTTACCCTTCCTTTTGGGGGCAGGGGTGGCCTTTGCCACAGCAGCTCCCTCTCCCTGCTCGGAAACATTTTGAGCATCAGCCTTCTTCTTCTTCTTCTGGGGATCCATTGTCTTTTGGCAAAAGTGGTGGGAGTAAGGTTAGCAGATAATTCCCCCACTGGTATCTTGTATCCTCCCTTCAGAAGTAATTTGGTGATGAGTCTTCCATAGGGGAGAGTGTGGACCTTCTTTTACAGTCCAAGCTTCACCATCATATCTTTCATGGCCTCAAAAATCAACCATGCAAAGATTAAACTGCCCCAGAGAAGGAATAGAGAGCATCAGCAATTGGTGTCCTCCTTTCTTGCTGATGGCCGGAGCAGTAGATATTCTTCCTTAACACTTGATCGATGAACAGCAGCTTGGGATCTAAATCTCTTCTTCTGATGGAGTCCCCTGTGGCCTTCAAGCCTCTGGTAATGGCCTGGGCAATGGTATCGAGAGGGGCATTCACAGGGGCACCATAACAGTAGTTGGGATAAAAAATGACAGGGATGCCCAAGACTTCAGCAATCGACGTTGGGTTAAGCAGCATCTCAAAATTGTCAACTAACACAAGGAGGCCTAGCTGCCCATGTGTGTCAGGTCTGACCTTAAGGTGCTGGTAAAAGAGTTGCACTAACCTAGGATAGGCTAGTGCAGGAATTATTTGCATCAAGGGGAACAAACTAGCCTTGCGCAAGAACTCAATGGCAGGAGCTGACAACGGCTCAGATTCAAAGAACGATATATAAAAAATGGCTTCAGGTTCTAAGGGAATGGACATGAGGAGCTCAGAGGGAGTAGAGTAATCGGGTGCTTTTACAGCCACCTCAGGAATCACCTCCTTCCCTTTTTGTTGTGCCGTAGAGGACTTGGCTTTCTTAAGGACAGGCTCCACGGTGGCCCGGTCCCTGGCTCTCTTCACAGGTGCACTTTTAGGAGCCATCAAGATTCACCCTGGTGAGTGTGCAGTTGAAATTTGGAAAGGAAAGATTAAGAGCTGAGTCTAACCCTAAAAGTTAGTGTTCTATTCAAATTGATGCACGGTAGATCGCAAGAACTCCTAGCAGGGGGCAACTGTTGATGGAAGCTTTAAGAACAAAAATCCAGAATTTCAAAGTGAATAATGAACTGTAGACAGGAAGCTGGAGGAGAGAGATTGAGAGGAATGGGAGCTAGGGTTTTGCTGGCAGGAGAGGAAAGAGAAAGTAGTAAAGAAAAGCAGCGCGGGGTGGGATTTAATTATCACGAGGCTTGGCGCGCTTTGAAAATATCCGCTCGCTGGATGGGCATGAATGGGTCGCGAGATTAGATATTCATTTAGACTGCGCGAGGCAGCCCACCCAGTTATATCTGAAGCTCGCGACAACAAAACAAAGTAGTTCTTTATGAACTACGCGAGAGGGGACCAAACCCATTATTCCGAACCCCGCGATGGCTTAACCGAGTTAGAATTCACTCACCCACTAGTCAGCTTTTTGACCCTGACTTTGTGGGTGGATTCTCTCACAGACTCTCTTCCAGGGACACCCATAAGCATTATAAGGCATTCACAAATTCCCATACTCTCAAAGCATTAAATTCACACATCATGAAAAGCATTCAAATACTACCATTATAATTCAATCACTTGAAATTAGCAAACAAGGGGAACAGGAATAAAAGTAGGCATAAAGCACTAAACTCAGATTCCAACAAGATTGCTACAAATTCCTCTAAACTGTAAAGTACATATTATACAAAGGTGCACAGTTCTTATCATCAATTCAATGAAAGATCCCCTTCAGGGTCTAAGGATCCTTCACCAATCAAAAATTGGCCCTTGGGATTAACCACTGGTTAACTGGGCAACCTTCCCTCTTCTCTTTTGGCTAAGGTGTTCATTAGTTGTCCAATCTATTCTTCCATCTTCTTAATGCTCTAACCATGAGAGTTTACAGTCTGCGCCAAGGAACCCAGGTTTTGCAGTGAGGTCAAGACTTGGTCCTCGAAAGAAGTATTTCTAGGTTGAGAAGGGGGTAAGACCAACTAATTTTGCTGCTGATGGGGCTGCTGATGGTGTTGGAAAGTAGACCTAGGGGCATTCCCTTGATTGAACTGCTGCTGTGGCCTTTGTGGTAAGGCCAACATCTGCTGGGGCTGCATGTAGTTGTCTTGCCTCCACCTTAGATTTGGGTGGTCTCTCCATTGGTAACCAGCATTTTGATGCTGGTATCCATATGGCTGCCTATTGTAGCCCCCAGATTGTTGCTGGCCATAAGATTGAGCAGCAGCAGCATGTTCTAAAACCAATTCAGGAAATTGCCCTGTAGATGGGCATTCCTCCACTGTGTGCTGTGGGGACTGGCATATCAGACATGCCTCCGCCACATGAGCAGCCCTTCTGGGTTGCATCACAGTCAATAATTGTCAAACTTCATAAAGAGGTTTTCCATCTGTAGCTGCAGGTCATTGTTCCCAGACACCTCATAAACTTTTCCTTTTGACCCAGTAGCAGGCCCCACCTTTGACTCATATTCCTGACTAGTTCTTGCCAGGGATGGCTTTTGAAAAGCATTCTCACTAATCACCTCAAACAATTCCCATGCCTCCTCAGCAGTCTTGTGCATGTAGGATCCACCACAAGAGGCATCGACCATGTCTCTATTTTTCTCATCAATCCCATTGTAGAAGCTTTGTACAAGCTGCCACTCTGGGATCTTGTGGTGGGAGCATTGTTTGAGCATCTCTTTAAACCTATCTCAGGACTGGTTAAAATCCTCAGTTGGGGATTGAGCAAACCCAAGAATCTCTTTCCTCAACCGGCTAGTTTTGGTCTCAGGGAAGAACTTGGTTAGGAACTTGGTCTGCAGGTCTTTCCATGAAGCAATGCTATTGTTGGGAAGAGTGGTCAGCCAGGCACTGGCCCTATCCTTCAGAGAGAAGGGAAAGAGTTTGAGCCTAGTAGCCTCAGGTCCCAAACCAGTGATATTAAAAGTGGTGCACAAGGCCAAGAACTGGTCAATATGCTTGTAAGGGTCCTCTTTGCTAAGCCCATGGAAAGCTGGCAAGATCCGGATGATTGAAGTTTTATTTCATAGTTCAACATCGTGGAATTGAATGCTAAAAGGGGAGTTATAGTCATCCGGAGCATTCAACTCCTTGAGGGTTCTGGGTTGTTCTTCACCCATAATTGCTGTCACAGATTCACTTGGGGGCTCTCCGGTGGTGTGCCTGTCTCTCCTAAGTCTCCTTCCCCTTTCTAACTCAGGGTTAAGAGGCTCTAAAGCAGGGCTGGGGGATCTCCTCCCTAGCATACAAGCACACCAACAGCAAGGAAAGCTTCTTGCAGGCACATTGCAAAAGAATAATTATATAACTAACAAATTTATCTAACTAGATTACAGCTATTCAAGGAACACATTTAAAACTATCCTAGATACTGCTAGAAATTTTTTTAAGAAACATAGACAGAGCTTTAAAAGTCTGAGAGTTTGCAAACAGAGGTAGCTAAGCTCCAATTGCAGTCCAACTATCCTTCACTGCTGCTGTCTAGATCTGCAAGAAGGACTCAAAATTATGTCAGCAGAATCAATTATTCACATGTGCAAAGAATACTAAGAATATAAAAACTAAGGGTCTACTAATAGATCATCTTTCCCCGGCAACGGCGCCAAAAACTTGTTGGCGGGTTTCTGAGTGTGTGCTTACTTTATTGGTTGGTGGTGAAAGTCATTTGAAAATCAAAGAAAGAGTAAAACAGGAGATGGAATCAGCACAACTAAGAAATCCTAGACCTGCAAGATACAGGGTCCATTGTAGCAAGTTTTGATAAGTAAGAGCTTGTCCCACAGGGAAAGGTGATCTACAGCTCCAAAGGAGCCATCTCTAGTAGTCCCTCCAGATCTGACTACAGATCTGGCAGTCCTAAAAGGAGGGGAGTTTAAGGTCACTTATTCTAAGTATTCCAATGTCTAAACAACAGAAAGGGTTGAGAGGATGGATGAAGTGTAGAAAATAAATATAAAATGGTGAGAAGTATGTTATTGAACCTAGATCATAGGAGTTTTATAACTCAGATTCAGATCTGATGTTATAGAAATCCTGTCCAGTGACTACATTATCACCACTGAGGAGAAAGGATCCAACCCATCACTCTGCCATGATTCCACCCTTAAGGCTATAACCTGTCCACTCAAATGGTCACAGATTATCCCATAGGGGAACCACTATCCAGGGATGGGTCAAAACATAACCAGTAAATCATTGCAAACACTATTTCATCCAGGCTACCAGCTCAAGAATCCATAGGGAACCTCAACCTCTAAAGCTCTATATGTGGGGCTAAGGTTGCATAGGACCATGATAGCCCAGACACATAGAACCAACAAGAGATTGAGTACTACCTTCGATCTAGTTGTCCATTGCTTGAGTGAGGCTACAATGGTCCAGTCACCAGCCTACAATCTCTATAACCAGATCAGATCCAACATCTGATGGCGGATCTATACAAATATAGTCTGCCTCTATACAATCTCCCACCAGGCTTCTACAAGCTTAGGTGTAAAGAAGAAGGATCCATCTTGGATCGGTGGATTAGAATCACCCTAAGGCTATAATTTGTCCACTTAAATGGTCACAGACTATCCCAGAGGTTATCCTCCTCACAGAGCCCAAGACAAAACAAGAATATCGCTGCTACCACCATGGTCACAAGGCTACCAACTCAAGCTCCCATGGGGATTTCAGATCTAGTGGGTCCTGCGGTGGGGTTAAGGCTGTATAGGACCATGATAGCCCAGACACATAGGTCACTTGGATCTGAGTGGCCCTTAGAATAAGTTCTCCATTGCTTTGAAACACAGCCAAAGCAATGGCGGATCACAAGGTAGCAGCCTTGCACAGAGCATCTCACACACAAACACAAATCCCATAAAGTACAAATCCTATTACAGAACTTCCATTAATCTAGTTCAAAATACATATAAAGACATAGCCAGCAAGTGCTGGACTATGGAGAGAAGGAAAAAGAAAAAGAAAGCTACTTACAACTAAAAAAAGAAAAACTAAACGATCTCAGATCAGGTTTCCCATAAATGAGATGGGTTCCTAGCTATTCCAGGATGTAGAAAGAAAAGAAAGTCTAAGCTCCCCAAACCTAAGCTAAGTGTGGGTATTTATAGCAGTGGTGTGGCGGCGCATTAGGGTTAGGAAACCCTAATTTTAACGATGCCACATGGCCGAATAGTGATCCTTCGATGCCTTGGGGCACGTGCACGGAGATTTGAGCGTGGGAGTGCATGCCCTAATCACTAGAAATTCCCAGAAAGTCCTTAGCTGAAGAGATGAAAGTTTGAGGTTCAGAGCTTCGCTATGTAGCCATTATTTCTCAGACTTGTCGCGTGGTAGCTTTTGTTCTTCGCTAGGATGATTTGAAATTGAAGCTTCCGCCTTCGCGAGGTTGGCTTGGTTTGCTCTTCAGGCAGTCGCGAGGTTGAGTGGACATCAGAGCCTCAGATGTCGCGGGGTTGGAGCTTAAGCAGTCGCGAGGTTGATCTTTGAGAGGATAGATTTGAATTGCGCGAGAACTTCGCGAGCACTTATCCTCACTAGGCTTCGCGAGTTACCTCGCGAGGCTTTGATGAGTTCTGAACTGTGCGAGGCTCATTTTCAGGTCTGGATTCAGACTTCATCCTTCTGAGGGACTTCTGGTGCCAAAATAGGCTTTTTAGCAGGATTCCTGGCCTTATTTCACTGCTGGGTACTACCTACATAAAACACTTAACAAGTACTTATTAGTTGGCTTTGGGTCTAATCAAAGGTTAAGTTAAGGGGTGAAAAGTGGTACTTTTCAGGTCTTAACATCTGCCTAATTCCACACTTATCCTCTTGACAGGTTATAGACAATCCTGTTGACTTGTTATACATTCTCCAGTGAAGTGCTCAACAGGTTCGCTCAATCCTCGTGAGAATGAGCATTGCTTTAGGTAAGTTATCGACAGGTTGTCTTGCACTGCTCGACAGGCTTAGTTGAACCTCACGATAAGTATCTGGAACCTCTCGACTTCATCTGTACCTTGAAGTATCCTCTCGACAGGATCCACGTCTATGCTTCCAACCTCTTGGTAGGTGCTAGAACCTCTCGAGATCTTTATTTTTTCTCTTCAGAACCTCTCGACAGGTGCTGGGGAGTTCTCAACAGCTTCATGGAACCTCTCGACAACTTATTTTCAGTGCTTCCACAGTTAGCACACATCTTGGGTGTGTTGTTCTTCCTTTGTTCAACACTCAGCCACCCTTTAGTAGGTTCAATCTTTCTTCCTTGCAGCTGGACTTTCCAATTGGGTAGCACAGTGCTTCTTGGGCTCTTTTAAGTGAATATCTATACTAAGTTGCACTTTATTGCTTATCTACAAAACACACTTAAAACACCTTATTAGTCAGCTCAAGGGCCCACTAAAGGTCAAGTTAGGAGGTGAAAAATGATATTTTTCACTGCTTAACACACCCCCAAACCTAAGCTTTGCTAGTCTCTGAACAAAGGAGAAAGTAAAAATAATTATTGAAAATGAAAATGCCACTTTTATAAGGAACACAGATGCATTTAGCATATCATCAAGCCTTTTAAACCCCTAGGTGAACCCTAGTGGAGGAGTGAAGTCTCCTAAGGTTTACAGTGAAGTTACCCACAAACTTCTCCAATGATTCAGTTAATATTAGTGCAGCATGTTAAACAAAATTTAAGCAATACAAAATTTATTCCACACCTTGTTCATTCATTTTTACAGGATTCTCAGCAAAACATGACAGTTCAAAACTGAAATCCTGCTGTAATTCCTTCACCATCAATCAGCTCATGTCAAGGCATTTTATATGAAAATTAATGCAAAGCTTACCCTCAAATTGAGAATCATGTTTTTGATAGTACCCCCATCAACCCTAATTTCAGACCCAAAGCTCACCAGGGCTATTTTTCTCAATAAAAGTAGAAGGGTGTAACAATTCACATAGCTCAAGAGCAGTTACAGCCCTCAAATAGGACTGTAAGCATGAGCATAGGCATTACTCAAATTTCTGAAATTTTCTAGCTCTTTTCACCATAGATTAAACAGATTCTCATCTCCACATGACAACTCAATCAATTTTAGATCAGTAAGGACTTTTTATTGGGTTGTAATGTGGCTTATGGGTGAAGTCTACAAAGAATAAATGGGGGGAATGGGATTCAAAATTGAGAAATTAGTAAAGTAAGGAGGTGATTCATGACTTCACCTTCTTCATCTCAGCATAGTTCCATCTACTTCTTGAATTTTAGAATTTGAAGTGATCAGTTTGTAATCTTCTTTTCAATATTTTTCAATGAAATGACTTCTCTCTTATTTTTGTTTTGCTTTTCTATTTTTTTTTTCTTCTCTTTTTTTGTATGCTTTTTTGTATTTTTCTATATTTTTCTTTTTATGGGCAGGAATGCCACCATTGTACTTCTGATACACAATTGCCTTTCAATGTGCTTTCTTCTCTTTTAACCAACTGTCAACCCTTGCTCCTTTAACCTCACTTCTCCTTCTATTTCTTGATTTCTCAGATTGAGGGTGAACTGAAACAGGTCAAGAGGTTTTAGGGTTCAAATTCTATGGTTTTTGTCATAGAAAATTGGGATTTTTAAGGCTCAAATGGAGTGTATCAAGGGCAATTCAAAGGGTGAGGATATTTTAAGCTCAAACTATCCAAGGGATGGCCTTACTTCATGTCCTTCATGTCATGAGTGCTGTCAAAGTATTTCAACTTGGATTTGCCTAACTTTTAGTGAGCACAACTAGATCCAATCAGTCCTTAGAGCAAAAAAAAATTGGCAAGACACTCTTCAAGGGAAAAAAAATTTCAGGTACAAATCTCACTGTGTATGGTCTTCCATTAGACTTCTGGGGTATATCCTCATAATTTTCTCTCTTCTCAAGTTCACTAAGTACTAATTTTATAAATAATTCCTTGCATTTGCTTCATGAAAGTGTTGGAGCTATAGCATGTTTCAGTCTTAAAAAGTTTTAAATTCCCTCTATTTTAAAAAGAATCAGGTGTGAAATTACTTCATTTCCTCAATTTCTGTTACAAACCTTGCTGCACTACCATTAACTATCCATTGGCAACTGCCACACCCCCAAACCAATGAGGAGGAGTGTCCTCACTGATTCAAAGATAAATGTGGATGTGCATCAAGGGATGAAACAGAAGTGTACAAAGGAAAGAAAACATTAACCAAACATGCTATAAAGACAGAAAGTAAACTATACAAAACATCACAAAGAGAGATTTCATTTAAGCCGAGAAAGTTGTACAATGGAAAAATGACATAAAAGGGGTGACAAAAGGAAAAATCCTAACTAAATACAGAAAAGAGTATAAACCGACGAAAATCTAGACACACAAAATATCTCATAAAAATAAAATAAAATGGTTTGCCCTCCTGGTGCTGGGATATCCTCAACCTGCTGCTCCTGGAAGAGGAACTGCAAGCCAAGGGGAGTACAGGGATTTAAGGAGAAGGCTGTTGAGTAGGTGGTTGATGGAGTGAGGAGGATGGGGGAGAAGAGGTGAGCCAATCTTCTGTTTCTTCTTGTTTCGCTTATTCTTTTTCTTTTCCTCCTTGGCCAAAATCCTTTGCACTTCCTTATACTCGTCCCATAGGGATTGTAATGGGTCAGGCTCTTTTGGTGGTGGCGGGTCTTCCCAAACAGGGTCGAATTTGATTGGCAAATCAATGGGTTTGTCGTTTGCCATAGTTGTGGGAGGGGTGAATTGATGAACGAATGCAATGGAGGGGAAAGGGCCTGATATTTAAAATGTGTGGGTGGTGGAATATGAATCGTCATAATAAATTTTCTCATCCTTCCAAGCTTAATTGGTAAAATGATATGTTGGTTTCGATAAGTATGGAATGTCATGTGATTTAATATTGGGAATGATACCGCGAAGTGCATGTTGATCTATTTTTAGCAATCGGAGTTAAGGCAAGGAGATGTGAACTATTAAGGTTCAGACAAACGATTGGGGGCAAGGAGGAAAGATGAGCTTCGACAGGATTGGGGACAAGGCGTCGACAGGTTGGGATAACCTGTCGAGGAGTTAGAAACTGCGAAATCTCTCGAGAGGTCCAAGCAATCCTGTCGACGGGTTGAAGATTTTAAACAACTACATTTCAAGAGGTTCAAAGAACCTCTCGACAAGTTCTTTTGGGCTTATCAGCCAATCCTCTCGATAGGTTCCTTCTTCCAAACAATCACTTTGGGAGGTTCATAGAACCTCTCGATAGGTACTCTGAATCGGTCGAGAAATCAATCAAAGCCTGCATAACCTGTCGAAATCTGTATGGATCCTATCGACCACCAATTTCACACCTCCAGCACCTGTCGAGAATTAATGCACACTGCTCGACAGCTTCCAGATCCTGCAGAAAAGTAAATTGGGTACTCTCAGAACCTGTCGATAGGCTATTTTTCAGTTTAAACAAACTTGCACTCAATCTCCAATTCACTTCTCAATAGATCTGACACTCCAACTCAGTCTTTTTTACACTTTTGACAAATTATCCTACATGAGGCATTAACCAAACAAGGCAAAATTCATGTACAATGCCAAACAGAAATGAATCAAAGACAGAAATAGTAGCAAAAATAACCAAAATCAGTAACTAGTATACATAGTGTACATTGTTGAAACTTAGTGATGCTATGGAGGTTCATGATAGTGGGTGATCATCACAGGCTCCACCACATTTTTGATAGCTAGTTTGAGCCTTTGACCATTTACTTTCATGGTCCTTCCATATGTTGGGTCCTTGATTTCAACAGCTCCATATGGGGATACGTACTCAACTATGTAAGGCCCCTCCCATCTGGATCTCTATTTTCCTAGAAAAAAATTCAACTTAGAGTTGAACAACCATACCTTGTTGCCAGCTGTGAACTCCTTTCTCAGTAAGTGCTTGTCATAGAAGGCCTTGGTTTTCTCCTTGTAGATCCTAGCATTTGAATATGCTTCCAACCTCAGCCCTTTCAGCTCTGACAACTGGAGTTTCCTGTGTATGCAAGCGGACGTTAAGTCAGTATTCAATGCTTTAACAGCGCAATATGCCCTGTGCTCAAGTTCTACTGGTAAATGGTATGCCTTGCCATATACTAGCCTAAAGGGGGACATCCCTATGGGGGTCTTATAGGCAGTCCTATAAGCCCACAAAGCATCAAGTAATTTCAAGAACCAGTCCTTCCTATCCACCGTCACCGTTTTCTCCAAAATATGTTTGATTTCTCTATTAGAAATCTCCACTTCCCAAGTGGTTTGTGGGTGATATGGGGTGGAAACTCTGGGGTGTCATAGAGTTCTTTCTAAGTAGATTCTCAAACTCAAAAGTTGCTCCCCCCATCACTGATAATAGCTCTGGAGGTGTCAAACCTAGAGAAAATGTTGTCCTTCAAGAAGTTGAGGACAACCTTGTGATCATTAGTTCTTGTAGTATGGCCTCAACCCATTTGGACACATAGTCCACATCCATAAGAATATAATTGTATCCATGGGAAGGAGAGAAAGGATCCATGAAACCAATCCCCCATATGTCAAAAAGCTCAATCACAAGTATGGATTTTAAAGGCATTGAGTTTCTTTTGGAGATATTTCCCATCTTTTTGCATCTTTCACAAGTTTTACAATGAAGCCAGGCATCTTTGAAGAGAGTGGGGCAATAAAATCCACATTGGAGTCTTGTTCCCACTGAAGTGGCCTCCACAAGCCTGCTCATGACACATAGTTAGTATATTGTGGAATTCCTCATCAGGGATACATCTCCTCACCACCTGGTCTGCACAATGTTTGAATAGGTATGGATCCTCCCACATATAATGTCTGATCTGTGAAAAGAATAGATCCTTGTCCATTTTGTTCCAATGTGGGGGGATTTTACCTACTGCCAGATAGTTCACAATATTTGCAAACCAAGGTGGAGAGGTGCTGATAACAAACAACTGTTCATCCGAAAACAAATCATTAATAGGCAGCCTATCAAATTCCTCAGCTAGGATCCTAGACAAGTGGTCTGCAACCACATTTTCAACCCCTTTCTTGTCCTTGATCTCAAGATCAAAATCCTATAATAGGAGGATCCATCTGATCAGTTTGAGTTTTGCATCCTTTTTTGACAAAAGGTATTTTAGGACTGAGTGGTCTGTGAAGACCACTATGTTGGATCCAAGCACGTAGGACCTGAACTTATCTAGAGCAAAGACAATTGTCAACAGTTTCTTCTCAGTTGTAGTGTAATTTAACTAAGCATCAATCATGATTTTGCTGACATATGCGATCACACAAGGGGCCTTATCCTTCCTTTGTCCTAAGACTGCACCAATTGCAAAGTCTGATGCATCACACATCAGCTCAAAGGGTATGGAAAAATCAGGTGCTTGGAGGATAGGTGTAGAGGTTAGGCATTTTTTCAACAACACAAAGGCCTTAAGGCATTCATCATTGAAATCAAAGGGAACCTCTTGTCACAACAGGTGGCAGAGAGGTTTCGAGATCTTGCTGAAGTCTTTGATGAATCTCCTGTAGAAGCCAGCATGCCCCAAGAATGATCTGACTTGTTTCATAGTTTTTGGTGGGGGTAAATGTGCAATCAAATCTATTTTAGCCTTGTCTACCTCAATGCCTTTGTGGGAAACCACATGACCAAGGACAATGCCATGAGTGACCATAAAATGGCTCTTTTCCTAACTTGACATCAAGTTGGTTTCCTCACATCTCCTCAACACAAGGCCGAGATGATGTAGACATTGGCTAAAACTATTCCTGAAAATAGAAAAAAATCCATGAAAATCTCTAGAAACTGATCAATCATGTCAGACAATATAGCATACATGCACCTTTGGAAAGTTAAAGGGGCATTACATAATCCAAATGACATCCTTCTATAGGCAAAGGTGCCGAATGGGCATGTAAAAGTTGTCTTTTATTGGTCTTGTGGATAAATAGGGATTTGGTTATACCTCAAATATCCATCAAGAAAACAATAAAAAGATTTGCTTGCTAACTTATCCAAGATTTGGTCAATGAAGGGCAAAGGGAAATGGTCTTTTCTGGTTTTCAGATTGAGCTTTCGATAGTCTATACACACCCTCCAACCTGTGGTTTCCCTGGTTGGAACATGCTCACTAGAATCATTTTTTATCACAGTAATTTCAGATTTCTTAGATACCACCTGAGTAGGTGCCACCCATTAAGAATATGAAATTGGGTAGATGACTCCAGCATCTAGTAATTTGATCACTTCTTTCATCACCACTTCTTGCATGTGGGGATTCAATTTTCTCTACATTTCTCTAAAGGGTTTGGAATCCTCTTCTAGGTAAATTTTATGCATGCACATAGCAGGACTGATGCCCCCAAGGTCAGCAATGGTCCAACCAATTTCTCTTTTATGCTTCTTTAAAACACACAACAATTCTTCCTCTTGTTCATCAGTGAGAGAGGAAGAAATAATAACTGGCAATTTCTGATTTGCTCCCAAAAAGGCATACTTCAAGGTCTTAGGCAGTTGTTTCAACTCCACCTCTGGTGGGCATACAAGTGAAGGCAACAAAGGTGCCTTTGATGGAGGTGGAAGAGGCAGCACATTAGGTTTCCAAGGAGGATACCTTGTTACTGGTTCCTCATCAGAAATTAAGGCTTGCACCTCTTGAACCATGGGTATGGGGGCCTTCTCTTCCACAGTCTCACTCCACTCATTCTAAAAAACATCATCAAAATCATCACCATACAACAGCTTGGGAAAAGTCTCTTCCACAAGTTTATCAAAAACATCAATTGAAAAACATTCCTCACCATCCAAGTGAGGCTGAATAGCTGCATTGTAAACATTCAATTTCACCTTCATGTTGCCAAAAGGCACTTCCATTATTCCTGATCTACACTGAATACAAGCATTGGCAGTGGCCAAGAAGGGTTTGCCCAAACTCACAGGAATTGAGGTGGTGCACTTGCTTGGCTCCATGTCAAGAACCAGAAAATCTGCTAGATAGAAAAATTTGTCAACTCCAACTAAAACATCCTCTATCATTCCCACAGGCCACCTTTCATATCTGTCTGCTAGTTGTAACACCACATGTGTGGGCTTAAATTCTCCCAGGCCTAACTTCTCATAAACAGAATATGGAAGTAGGTTTACACTAGCTCCCAGATCTAATAAGGCCTTCTCAATGGTATGATCCACAATGATGCAGGGGATTGTGGGAACTCTAGGGTCTTGAAGCTTGGTTGGAGTTGCAATAGACAGCACTTGGTTTAATTTCTCAGCACAAAAGACCTTCTTGGATAAGTGTATCCTAGACTGTCTTTTGTGGGTGCACAATTCTTTCAAAAAATTTACATAGGCTGGAACTTGCTTGATGGCATCAAGTAAAGGCAAGTTGATCTTTACTTGTTTGAAAGTTTCCATCATCTCCTCAACCTTAGCATTCCCTTTGTCAAAAGGCGAAGCTGCTTTCAATACATTAGGAAATGGCAAATGGGAAACTGTCCTCCCATTTGCAGCCTTAGCAATTTCATCAGTTTTTTCTTTATTTTTGTTTTCAATTTTCTGTTGTGGCACATCACTCCCCTTATTGTTGATATGCTGCTCCTGCTGTATATTTTCATTGGTTGTACCTTCCTTTTCTGCACTTGACTCATTAGGCTCATCACCAACTTGGTTATCCACCAGCTTTCCACTCCTCAAGGTGGTGACAGATTTGACTTCTTCATGAGAAGAAGTCTCACCAACCATGGATTACCCTTTTGGATTGTTCATGGGCTGACTGGGCAGTCTCCCCTCTTCTCTCCTAGCCAAAGAATTAGATAGTTGACCATGGTGGTCCTCTATCTTCTTAATGCTTTGATTGTGGGAATTAACAGTTTAAGATAAAGGATCTAAATTCTGCAGTGAAGCCAGAACTTTCTCCTCAAATGTGAGGGACCTAGAGGGTGCTGAGGCTGGTGAACTTTGAAGCACAAATTGGACCATTGGCTAAGATAGAGACTGAGCCATAGGCTGTTGGTATTGAGGCCTTGGGAAATAATTCTGCTGGTATGGCTGGGCATTCTTATAGGGCATGGACTGTAGTGGCTACTGCTGGTGGTGGTTTTAAAAATTGTCTTGTCTCCACCTCAAGTTGGGGTGGTTTCTCCAATGATAACCAACAGTAGGCTATTATCCATAGGACTGAGCAGCATTCACATGCTCCCTCACAAAATCTAAAAATTAGGCAACTAAGGGGCATTCCTAAAGGGAGTGAGTGGGGGACTAGCATATGACACATGCCTCCTCCACTGTAGCAGTCATTGGAGACTGCATTGCTCCCATGAGCTTATCAAATTTTTGGGTCAGGCTATCCAGTTTTCTCTCCAAATCATTATGTCCACTCACCTCATACATCTTCCCTCTGGTAGTATTTTCTCTCACCAATTTAGGGGTCTCAACATCTCTTTCTCAGGTCTCTCTTTGCATGGACTTTTCACTGATGATATCAAATAACTCCCAACCCTCATCTGCAGTCTTGTGGAGGTATGTATCACCATAAGAAGCATAAACTATATCCCTGCTTTTAGGATCAATTCCTTGATAGAAATTTTGGACAAGTTACCATTCAGGAATCTGATGATGGGGACATTGCTTTAGGAGTTCTTTAAATCTCTCCCAGGCTCTTCCTCAACTGACTTGTTTTGGACATGGGGAAAAACTTGGCAAAAAATTGACATTGAAGATCATTCCAGGACTGAATACTGTTGGGTGGGAGCATTGGCAACTAAGTCCTGGCTCTATCCTTTAGTGAAAAAAGAAAGAGTCTCAACCTGGTTGCTTCCTCCCCCAAACCTACAATATTGAATGTAGTGCATAGTCCCAAAATTTTATCAATATATTTATATGGGTCTTCTTTGCTCAGGCCATGGTATGAGGGTAACATCTGTATGATAGAAGACTTGATCTCATAGTTCCCTTGGACAGTAGGGAATTGAATGCAGAAGGGGGAATTATAAACCCCTGGTGCATTGAATTTCTTTAAAGTCCTAGGTTGCTCACCCATTGTAGAAATTTCAGAATCAACTAAAGGTGTGTGTATGGTTTGCTTAGGTCTAAGAAGTCTTTCAACTTCAAGATCTAAGGGAGAAATCTTAGGATTAAGAGATCTCCTCCCAAGTATACACACCACAGAAACCAATTGGTGAAGGTGGAAAATTGGGCTGGGTTTTGGGTGGATGTGGATGGAATGCGAGATGGATCTGGGATGGACATGGCGGGGGGAATAGACCTTGTTTGTGAAAACGAAAGGGAGTGGGGTGTCAAATTTTGGGGGTTTTGAGTGGTGGTGGACGGGAAAATGGGTGCATCGCAAGGTCCAGTGACGGCAAATGGGGATTGGGTGAGGGGGATGGATGTGAAAACCTCTTTAGTATGGGAATAAGTAGGGGAATGTGGCAGGGATGAATTGGGATCGGCGTATGTCGGATACACTGCCCATGACATGGCTTGGTTACGGGTGAGGTACGGATGCTTCGGATGGGGCCCGTAAAGCTTCCTCTTTCTCCCTCTGCAGGACGACGAAGGGTAAGGCAGTGTCGTTGTGCCGACACGATAATTTTTTTTGGTTTTTTTGGTTTATTTAATTTTTAGAAATTTTGTATTTGTATTTTTATGATGAAGGATTCTAGGGCCTTTGAATTCCCATTTTGGGTGGTGTTTGTACCCTAAATAAATCCCATAGCGAGATCCCGACGCGCTTCAGAAGAATCAAAGGGGAACCCTTTGATCTATTGAAGGCACGGGAATCAACGCAACCAACCTGATCCCCGGAACGGGCCAATAAGAAGTTGCCCTCTTTTGACCGGCGGGGGTGTATTGAGTGTTGAATAGTGCAAGACCTAATCAGAGGTGCTAAACCACTAAGCGGGGAACTCGGGGACGTGAAAAAGGCCTCAGATTTTGAACTATTATGCTTAGTTGGGGTCAACCAATACTTAGCACGTGTATTACATGCGCTAGACCAACTCTGGTCCAATTTATGCTTGGCGCATGTAATTCATGCGCCAAAGCAAATCTAGGGTTTCCAGACTTGGCGCGTGTATTAGTTGCGCCATGCAAATAGTGGGGTCAAATAACTCTAACAGCAGACCAACAAGCCCGAATTCGGTTTTTTTTCTTAGTTTTCATGAAGCGATGCTTTCGGGGACTGATTTATTAGTTTCACCGGGTCTCTCCTCAGCGAACCTAGGGATACTAGGTCGCTTCGGGACTATTAATGCTCTCCCAAAGGGTTTTAAGCTTTGTAACAGGATAGGTTACCCATCCGATATACCTCCAGCGCAAGCGCCTTCTCAGATACTAGGTGGGGTGGTTCTTTTCCGGATCATCACCACTAGGGGCTGCCATCGTACTAAGAACCGGGACGTTTGTATCTTTGCCTAAAATTCCCAACCCATGAAAATCTACCCCCGTAAAAATTCAATTAAGTCCCCTCTTGGTTTAGTTTTAATTTCAGATTTTAGGGGAGTTTTCTTTAAAGTCCAAAAATGGGGGGTGATGGTTCCGTGCCGCCTCTACGGGCCGGCGTGATCAAACATAAAGCAATGCACAAGTAGGCCTGCCAATATGCTAAGACACATAAATGATGGAAAGTAAAGGAATCGTAAAGACAATGCACAAGTAGGCCCGCCAATTGGCTAAGGTACGTAAATGACGAAAAATAGAGGAATTTTAAAGACAATGCACAAGTTGGCCCGCCGATCTGCTAAGGCACGTAAATGACAGAAAAGTAGGGGTGAGAAAATTGACAAAATCATAGGGGTGAGTGAAAAATAAGAAAAGACAAGCAAATGTTAATAAAAATAAAGAAAAATGTCAAGTTTCAAGGAGAAGCTCTACTAGCTACTCCCCAACAGAGTCGCCATTTGTGCAACCACGGGATTTTTGATGGTCCTGTCACGACGATGCGCACTCTCAAAAAAGATATAGAGTCACTACCCGGAGCTTTTGGTGTCCTGGGATACCCAAATCAATTTTATAAGTACCAAAGTGCAAAAAATGTGACTTTGATTCACCGGTCTATGCCAAAGGATCTTGGGTAGGGGCTTCGGGTATCGATCAGGAAGGTGTAAGGCACCCGATCAACCCACTCTAAAGTGATCTCTACTTCAAAGATTAAAAAAAAATTGAAAAAAAAGAGCACTTTTTCTTGCTCGAAGGCACTATGATCCTATTTGTGCCCCTCTGCCACTATCGAGATTTCGATGGCGTAATGGCACAAATTCAAGGATAGAGCAAAAGCTAAGAAGGTAGAGGAGTAGAGGAGAGAGCCGGAGCTCTTGGGCCCTTATAGCACCCCTGTGGACCTTCGCATAGATGCACTTGATGAGCTTTAGATTGCTTGGATGATGGAATGGTGGATTCTAACCTCATAAGCTTGCTAGCTAAGGGGTAGGAGATGTGGACTAAGGGGTAGCTCACACCTAAACTAAGGGATCTATGATGGAATATAGGGCTCAAAAGAGGTTTTGGAATTCTGGAATTTATATGGGAAATGGTGCACCAAAGGGGAGGAAAGCTTTCTTACTCTTTTCTCTCTTTTGGAAAAAAATTCAAGCCTTTATTCTAAAGGGGGTGCCTCTTTATTTATAGGAAAAGGGTAGGTTAGGAGGGTGCTTATGGGCTAATTAGGATTAGCAATTAGGTAATCTCCTAATCTAAGGTTTCCTAGGATTTTGAGAACTTGGAAATGTGGGCAAGGGGCTTCAATGATAGATGAAAGGGTGAGGTTTCAAATGACTAAAGGGTTGCAAATAGGGTAAATATGGGTGCAACAGTCCTAATGAAACCCATCCCTAACATTGAGATGGTCAACAAGTCAAACCTCAAAAGTGAAATTCGAGCAAAAAACCAACAATTACTGTAGCTAAGCCTCGCGCATGTATTAGATGCGCCAAGCATAGCTACAGTACCTGGAAGTTCAGAGCCTGAGGTGGGTCTCATAGATGCTTGGTGCGTGCATTAGATGTGCCAAGCCATTTTTGGAGAAAAATGGCTTGCTGCATGTAATACATGCGCCACATGTGCCCCCATCCAAGTGCAATTTTGGTCACTTTTTGGATCACCGTAACCTTTGAAGTACAACTTGGATTGAGGTGATTCTTAGCTTGTTGGAAAGCTGAAAACCTATACTTTTTAATGGTATAAAATTCAGTCTTAGTAGAGGTCCCTAGCAGCCCTAGTTTATCTCTCTCTTACTATTGCTCGGGAGGGTTAACTAAGGGTTTCAGAGAGGTTTCTAAAGGTTGCAGGTAATTCCTAAGGGTATGGGCAAGTTCCTAAGGGTGTGGGAAGATTCGTAAGGGTGTGGGAGAAGCTATCGAAAGCTCGGGGGTGCGCCTTTCTCCAAGTATGTTTTGATCGGACCTTGGGCCAAATTTGGGTGTCTACAACATCTCAGAAGTTGAATCACTGATCAAGTCTAGGTTGGTCAGACCAATTTATGCAACTTAGACTCATATTTCTGCAGTTTTGATTATGTAGATCTCATGTCAGCCTCAACAATCTAAGGATATCTCTCACAGTAATAAGCCAAAAATTGCATATTATATGTTGTTGGAAAGCTTAGGAAGCCCTCTACAACTTTCATGCCCAGAGTTTTTCTTAGAACCATTTGGATTTGTCCCAATTTTCATTCTCAGTTCAGGTATCAGTCATGAAATTTGACAATTTGATAACAACTCTTAGACAGAGGTCTAATCCCGAATTAGTGTAGACCAATCCATTTTGTGTTTTAAACTCAAATTTGGTATGGAGGTCACTGGATTCATAAACTACGTTGTTGAATTTTGCAGGAATCTGATTCTAAGTTTTTTATGGTCATATACTATATCAAAAATACTACTACAAAACAGAAAATAGAAATTGAGATTTCAAGCAGTCCAAAGAAAGGGCCAATCAAACAGGGATTATGGCTTTACAACTCATAAATATCTCTGTACCAGGATATAATTGACCATAGTTTATGGTTCAGAATGATAAACTATCAGGTTTATCAAAGAAAAATTAGAAATAGAAGCTTCAAACATGCTAGTCATCATCAATTCTCAAAATTCAACATTTAGAGCTTCAAATAGCTTTTCAAAATCTTATTTACAAATATATTTGTACTCTGTAAAGTGCAAAAACAGAGCCAAAAGCTCCATTGGATCACATAAATTTAATATTTTTAAAAATCCATTTGTAAACAAACAACAAAACTCTAAGCACATTTAAGACTCGAGGCTGGTCTCAGTGTGGTGTACAACAGTACCACAACATAAAAGAATTTAAAAACACTACCTGACGGGTCCAAATGCCTTTTGTTTTGAATAGCAGGTTATTAAATTCCTTTTGTGTAGACCAGCTTCATCTCCTAGTGGGGTAACACCTAGTATGTACTTTTGAAAAGAATATATCCAGACTTATAGATTTAAAAAAATAAAATCTAAAATAGATTAGCATTTGGGACGGATGGTGGTTTATGCGTTTCCATAATGGTCTTCTGAAAAATAGTTAAAGTTTAACTATCAAATGATAAGAAATCTACAAAAGAGGAGAGTAAAGAAGAAAGCAACTTTATAGCGGCTAAACCCTACAAAGATCTCCTCAGAAACTAGTCTTCATTGAAGATTGATGAAGAAAATATATAATTGTATTTGAACCATTGATGCTAGAGTCATCTATCAACCTAGGCTACTAATCTTTATGGTGCCCATAATATCCCTATACTGTAACACATCCTAAAACTAGTAAAATTAATTAACGTTTCTACAAGACCATTTCATACTTCTAAATAATAATAATAAATTAATAATAATAGGCAGTTTACTAAACCAGGTATAATTTTAAAAAGTATTATCTGTATATTCTATATACCAATTCAAAATAATTACCTGAGAACGGATATACCCTGCAACTTCTAAAATATTTACTGCATAGGGAACTAGTTGAAACGTTTGAACATACTAGATAAATAATTGTCCCTTTAGTGAAAATGAAAACAATACATATCACCACAACATATCAGTATCGACCGACTTTCTGGTTTTATATAGGACTCCATCTATGTTTTATTCGTCATGCACATGTTTGAAGTGAAATTACTGTCCTAATATAAACTAGGAGAACTCTTGATTTATTGGATTCCAAGATTTAATGATGGTCAGTTGGCTTTGTTTGGTTAGAATTTAATGGAATTTCTTATAGACCTTGGGGCTTATATAAAGATCATGTTATAAATGCACTCAAATGAACCCTTCAGCAGTTCTTATACCAGTTCTAGAGAAAGGGATTAAACTCAACAGATACATGTACATCTATAAATCAGTAATAGCTATAATGTATGGCTATATGGGTGCAAGAAGCGGAGGTTCTAAGTTAGAATCCCACCCCTTGTTGGACACTCCCAGGGATTTATCCCTACTGGCTAGTACATGTGATGTGCGGGTATTGCACGTACCGAGGACTTAGTTGGGTGCTCTAAGAGGCCGGATATGCAGATCAATATATATATATATATATATATATATATATATATATAATGCAATTCCCAAAAATACAGATTGCATGGCTGGTTTATGGAACATACACAATTCATGTGTTGGTTAAAGAGACAAAAATGTGGCAGCAACTCCTATGATTGCATTTGCAGATTGTCCCATGATCGTCCAAAGATATTTACTATTTATTTCTTTGTTCTATCATTGAGTGTGATTTGTGGGCCACTTTAGCCTGATATAAGAACTACCATCTTGCCGAGTTGGAATAATGAGCATTGAAAAAAAAGCCAAAAGTAATACTCCATAAAAGCATAGTAAAAGCAAAAAATAAATTAGTTAGGAAAATGGCCACATATAACAACCGTTAAAAATCTAAAAATATCTCCAATTTGACAACAAAAGAGGAATGAATAATGAACTGCTAAACATTTTTTTTATGCTCAGCACCATAAAACAACATTGGCTCATTGTTTGTAGCAGGAAATAATAACATAGCATTTCAACATTGCAGCACATCCTAATTATTGCATTTGAACATCACTTGTGGAAATTAAAAGGAACAAAACAAAATTGGCTCATTAGTTGAGATGGCTTCTCTAGTTGAAAATTCACAAAGCGTAGGAAATATAAGTCAATTAACATAATAATATTGAAGAATATGATTAAACACAGATGATCCAAACTTGAAAAAGTACTCAAAGAGAATGAACTTTAGATCACTATAAATATGATTGACAGATCATGATTTATAACAACTGTAACTCCTTACTTTCGATCTTTATTTGATCAATATATGGGTAATTAGGTATACTAATCATTAAGAATGCCAAGGGTTTTATTTTTATTTTTTTCTTCTAAATTCAAAATCTTACTTGAACGTGTATACAAAAAGAACAAAACCCATCCCAATCATACCTAAACATAAATTGAAATAAAAGCCCTAAAAAACCAATTTCTTGAGGATTATATCCATTAAAGAGAATCTAGAAACAAGTGTTGAGAGCAGAGAAGTAGTGTACCTTTTGTATCGTCGTTTTGTTGGGAGGACCGGAGGAGCAGTAGTGTCACCGACCGGAGGAGCAGGAGCAGCAGTCGCTCGCCTCGTAGAATGGAGAGAGAGAGAGAGATGTTATGTGTGTGTCATGCTGGAGGGGAGACTGGGAGAGGGAGAGAGAGGGGCTCTAGCTATTATTTCTGGTGGGTAGAAGAAGACGAAGAGGTTTTATTTCTGGTGGGTAGAAGAAGCCAAAAAAGATTAATTAGGGGATCCCGCCCAATTTTGTTTAGAAAGTAATATTTGGGCACCTAAATATTGTTTATAAAACTAAGGTCACGGGTTCAAACTCTCTTAGATGCAAAAATGAGATTTAAGTGGGCCGTTGTATTTCACAAACCTTAGTTTTGGGCCATTGCATTGGTTAATTTCTTTACAATGGCCAGAGACCATGGTTGATTTTAAGCAACTAGTGTTGTTTATTCCCCATTTTCACGTAGTGCCATACGTACTCATGACTTGCTCCATTGATATGTTCAAATTCTTGTTTCTATTGTTTGCTCCGATATGCATTGTTTTAAGCATGTTATCTGCATTCATGATATAATATGTTTTTGACGTTATGGTTTAAGTTCTTTGTTTTGAAAATGCAAGGTAAGTTGATAAGATATGAATTTGAACTACTTTACTTATGCGTCAAAATCATGAATAAGAATGGTAAGTTGTAATTTAGCACTGTTTTCTCCCTATTGAACTTGGACTGTAACTCATCCCTTTGACTATACGTCACAGATACAGGTATAGATCCGAGAGTAGATCCTGAGGGGGATCCTGAGCTAGCATAGGACCCTGATTATAACCGAGAGGAGGACGAGGAGCTACCTCTTGATGAGCTCTACCCTTTAGACTCTGGTTATAGTGTGAATAGTGACTTTGACACTTGGTATAGTTTTTGGGATTAGAATCTTGTATATATGTTTTTGATATAGTTTTTTCCACTGTTTAGATGAAGATCGGCCTTCACCAGTGGATTGTATAGTTTTGTTTACTTCTGAAATGATGGAAATTACTTACTAAAGTGGTATATGCCTACCATAGTATGGGTTATAGCTACTTACTTTCGTATTTATTTGTCATCAAGCACTTGGTACTATATATGCACTGTATTTGGATTATGTTCTATGATCCGTCGACACGACTTTTCAGAGATTCATGCGGGGAAAGTCGGGCCGTCAAAGGTTGTATCAGAGCACTAGGCTGTAAATCTCATAGGGATGTAGAGCTAAGGCATAGGTTTGAAGCAATGGCATTAATTTCTATCTTTCCTTAAGCTAGGTTCTTAGGATTAATTGGATTGAGCTTTTGCTTGGTCATGATAGGTTAGTATGCCTCCAAGAAGGGGAAGACCAAGGACCGTGAACACCGAAGGTGTCACGAATGGCGAAGGGATAGCCACGGGTCAAAACGCCACTCCTATAGGTAACAACAACAATGTCTTGGGAGTGGGAAACGATGTTGGCAATGCTTTAGGAGTTGAAATAACATTGGAAATAGGCAGCAGTTGCTAGAAACCATGGTGAACACTATGGAGATACTTGCAGAGAGAAGACAACCATCCGGCTTCCAAGAATTTAGGAGAATGAGACCTCCTACTTTCTATGGGAAAATCGATCCTATGGAGGCAGAGAAGTGGTTAAATTAGATTGAGAAAGTCCTCCAACGAGTCAGATGCATTGAGGAAGAGAAGGTGAGTTCGGCCTCCTTCCAACTTGAGGGTGAAGCAGACCCATGGGGGAAGTTCATTGAAAGAACTCGAACACCAGGAACACCCTGGACATGTGCAGCCTCCACCGAAATCTTTAATTGGAAATACTTCCTAGCGCCTAAGAGATATCAAATGGAAATCAGATTTTAAACTTTAGAGCAAGGAGAAATGAGTGTACATGAATACGAGTCTGAATTCACTCGACTGTCACGGTTCACACCATTATTAGTGGCCACTGAACTAATGAAGGCTGAAAAGTTTGAGCGCAACCTAAAGCCGGTGATTAAGGAAAGGATTTCATTGTTTGAGGTGATGACGTATGCACAAGTTATGAGGTTGGCCCTCATCGTAGAAACGGATGTTGATAATATGTTTAAGAGCAGAGATGAACAAGCAAGGAGTAGGAATAATCATATGCATGCATATAGTTTAGAGCAGTCTAGGAAAATGCCAAGATACTTGATGCCACCACCATCACAACCTACTCTAACGGCATCTTCAGGGCCACTCTACTCTACAGCCTTACCTCCAAGGCCTTCCAATACCTCAAACCCAACAACCAAGGATGTATCCTGAGTAATACCAATCGCCTCTCGTACCGCCTCCTACACATCAAATGATGTATGGTCAAAGTGTGGAAAATTACATAAGACCGAGAAGTGCCGAAAGACTACGAGAGAATGTTTTAAATTTGGAAAGATGGGGCATCAGATTAAGGAAGGCCCTGAGATGAACATAGTTGCCACTACAACACCTAATCGGAGATCTCAACGGCCTACGATACAAGGCCGAACTTATGCGGTATCGATACAAGATTTCTGGACGAACAACGATGTAATCCAAGGTATGATCCCTATAGATTGCCAATCAATTTTCTCATATTTTAGATGAAGGTGTATAAAATAAAATAAAAATAGTCTTTGAAAATTGTTTATATTTGCTAGAACAATTTTGTATTTATATCACTTAATTGATTTCAAATGTGTGTGACATCTAGGTACTTTACCCATGTACGAAAGCACTGATATTTGTTTTCATAGGGCTCAAGTGTTGATAGACCCAGGGTTTACACACTCGTTTGTGACACCTCAATTTACGATAGAACTAAGTATCATTCCTGACCCGTTGGAATTTATCTGTTAGTATCAGTTCCAACCAGAAAGTCAGTGAGTATAGACACAGTGTCGGTCAGTCATCGTTGCTATCGAAGGTCATGAGACAATAGTGGATCTGATTGTGTTAGAGATGCAAGGATTCGATGTGATTCTTGGAATGGATTGGTTAACCACTCAACATACGACTGTCGATTATATTAGGAAGATAGTTACCTTATGACCCAGGAAGGGTAAGACAATTAGATTTCATGGTATACCACCGATCATCACACCTTTCATATCAGCTATGCGAGGAGAGTGGTTGATAAATGGCGATTGTATTGGGTACCTCGCATTCATCCAAGGTCAAGGTAAAAAGGAGGAGAAAGTTAAAATTTCTTATATCTCTATTGTGTTTCCCTGAAGAATTACTGAGTCTGCCGCCAGATAAAGAAGCAGAGTTCGAAGTAGACTTAGCTCTAGGCACAGCACAAGTATCAAAAGCGCCTTATCATATGGCACCACCCGAGTTAAAAGAACTAGAGGAGCAATTGTAAGAACTTCTCAATAAGGGCATTATTAGGCCGAGTGTTTCACCATGGGGAGCACCCATGCTATTTGTCAAGAAGAAGGATGGTTTTATGCATCTTGCATTAATTATAGGCAGCTGAATAAGCTGATGATAAAGAACCGATATCCGCTCCCAAGGATTGATGACCTCTTCGATCAATTACAAGGGGCGAGATTCTTCTCTAAGATCGACTAAAGGTCAAGTTACCATCAAATCGAGGTGAAAGCTGAAGACATTCCAAAAATAACCTTTCGCATGAGATATGGCCATTATGAGTTTCTCGTGATGCCATTTGGGCTAACAAATGCACCTACATCTGTCATGGACCTTATGAACTGGGTGTTCAAGACTTAGAGCAATGTGTGGTTGTCTTTATAGATAACATCCTCATCTATTCAAAGATGAGAGAACATGAGCAACACTTACAACCGACAGTTCAGACACCTTGAGACTGCCAGTTGTATGCAAAGCTCAGCAAGTGTGAATTTTGGCTGAAGCAAGTGAGCTTTCTAGGACACGTCATCTCAGAAGCTGGTATCACAGTTGACCCAAGCAAAATAGAGGCTACAGTGAAGTGGGAGCAACCAAGAATAGTGATCGAGAAAAGAAGTTTTCTAGGACTACCTGGTTACTATAGAAGGTTTGTTGAGTGATTTTGAAAAATTACTGGACCGCTCACACAACTCACTGGAAAGAATGATAAATTCGAGTGGACCGAGTCATGAGAAAAGAGTTTTCAAGAACTCAGAAGAAGACTAACCTTCGCACTAGTACTCGCCATACCATCAGGCAGTGGAGGATTCGTAATATTCAGTGACGCATCCCACAGTGGATTAGGTTGCGTGTTAAACCAACATGGAAGAGTCATTGCATATGGTTCAAGAAAATTGAAAGACCATGAGAAGAATTATCCCATACACGACCTGGAACTAGCAGCAGTCATTTTTTCCTTTAAGATCTAGAGGCACTATCTCTACGGTGAAACATTTGAAATATTTACTGACCACAAAACCCTCAAGTATCTCTTCACCTAAAAAGACCTGAATCTGAGGTAGAGGAGATTGATGGAATTTTTGAAGGATTATGATTGCTCTATCCAATGCCATCTTGGAAAGGCAAACATGGTAGTTGACGTATTGAGCAAAAAATCATTTGCTCAACTGTCACATCTCATTACAAAGATACGTAGATCGCGATTACTTGAGGACATAACCTCATATGGCACCATATTCGAGGTGAAGGATTCTAGAGCTTTGATAGCTAATATTAAGATACAATCAACACTCTTCGATAGGATCAGAGAACTCTAAGGGACTGATGTGGGACTCATGGCTATCCGACAGGGAGTACTCAGTGGAAACCAGGCAGATTTCTCTATTAAGAATGACGGGTCCTTATTATTCAGGGATAGATTATGCGTACCGATTGACGTCGACCTGAGACATACAATACTGGATGAAACCCACAAGTCAATGTACACTATTCATTCGAGAAGCACAAAAATGTATCAGGATCTCAAGAAGAATTTTTGGTGGAAAGGGTTAAAGAGAGATGTTACAGAATACGTAGAAAAATGCTTGGTTTGCCAACAAGTTAAGGTCGACCATAGACACCCTTCCGGTATATCGCAGCCATTGCCAATTACTGAGTGGAAATGGAAAAATATTTCCATGACTTTATACTTGGGCTACTGAGAACACAGAAAGGGTGTAATGCTATTTGGGTAATCATTGATCGATTAACCAAGTCCGCTCATTTCCTACCCTATAGTACATGTTATACAGCCAGTTAATTGGCAGAATTGTACTTGAACAAAATAGTCAGACTACATAGCATACCCACGAGAATCGTATCAGATCAGGACCTATTGTATACATCATAGTTCTAGCAATGCTTCCAAGAAGGGATGGGGTCAATGTTAGAATTTAGTTTGACATTTCAACCCTAGACCGATGGACAAACTGAAAGGGTAAATCAGGTGGTTGAAGATATGTTAAGGGATTGTAGGCGAGATTTCAAAGGATCATGGGACAAACACTTGTCCTTAATCAAATTGGCATACAACAATAATTACCAAGCGAGCATCGGAATGGCTCCTTGCGAAGCACTTTATGGCCGCCGATGTAAATCTCCACTCATTGGGGAAGAGGTTGGAGAATGTGTATTGTTGCTCTCGAAACTCATCGAAAGTATGAATGAGAACGTCTGAATTATTCGTGAACAATTGAAAGTCGCTCAGAGTCAACAGAAAAGTTATGCCGATCTCAAGAGGACCAACGTCGAATTTCAAGTGCACTCGATTAGATTTGATTTTATTACCTTCTAATAACTTATATGCAACACTAACACTCACATTTTTGTTAGAGTGGGGATCACGTATTCATCAAAATCTCGCTGACTAAGGGCGTGATGTGATTCAAAAAATATGGAAAGTTAAGTTAACGCTACATTGAACCTTTTGAAATTTTGGATCGAGTTGGTGAAGTGGCTATCGAATTGCGTTACCTCCGCCACTGTCCAATGTGCATGACGTATTCCACGTGTCGATGTTATAGAAATATTTAAGAGACCCATCACACGTGTTGGACTACTAGCCGATTGAGATCCACGAGGACTTGACATTGATCGAGGAACCGATGAAAATATTAGATCGCAAAGAGCAAATATTGAGGACAAAACAGATTCCACATGTGTTAGTCCAATGGAAAAATCACTCTACCACATAAGTGACGTTGGAGCTTGAAGCTAATTCGGTGATCAACACCCATGCCTGTTCGACTAAGGTTAGCCACTTTTCGGTGTACTAGTATACTAAGGATCGATCAAGTCCTGTGCGTGTGTATGTAATGACCCCATTGTAAAGAAGGTCTGTAACACTCAGTTTTCATCAATGCCTATAAAATGTCGATGTACATAGGTAATAATGACTACAAATTTTTTGAAATCCTATACAATATTACACAAAGATAAGGTTATGGTACCATTTTGAACTGTAGCCAGCTAAAACACAATAGAATATATAGCCCTACATTTTGTATACCTCACCGCGATGAGAGCTTCAGATCACACCTTGCTGCAGTGAGAACTTAAGGTCACTGCGGCAACTGATGAGATTTATAAGGAGGCCGAAAACACCCAAATCTGTCATTTTCGCATTTTTGAAAAGTAGGGCCCTCTCTCGTTTCCTCTCCCGCGAATAACAAACCCATTGTCCCTCTAAAAAGCACAATTTCTTGTGCTAAATCAAATGAAAAGGTCCATCTCAGCCTCCGAAACCAACAAATTCAGCATGGGGAGGAGGGTTCCCAACAAGAAAACTCGGAGCAACCCACACTCAAAGCCGCACCACAGATGCCAGCTCCTGCCACCTTTACAACTAGGCGATGTCCTCACATTGTCTAAATTCACTAGGCAGATAGAGGTGTTACAACAATAGAATTTTAGACAGTTGGAGTTCCTACACTATGATAATCATTTATTGCACCAACGATTGGCTTTCCACGATGAAATCCTAATGTGACTGATAGAGAAACCCTACCTGACCAGTTCCACTTCGTTCGTGGCTCATGCATGGGAGTATACTTCTGAGTAACTAGGAATGCGCTCGGTCCATCAAATTCTAGGGCTTGACATCGCGAGAAACAGCCAGTCGACCAGCCAGGTGAGCAGCCGGATCAGTAATGATCTAAGAATGGTAACACTCACTCTCTTATTATGGGGATTTTAAATCGTATATGAATAGGTTGAATCGTATGACAAACTGTAAGTTATTAGTTAGCATATAAATTTGTTATACTGTTGAGATGCTGGAATTATAGAATAATCTATGTTGCGAACAGTACATTTTTGCTATATATGAATACTCGCGCAAGGTTAATTCATTTATGTTGTAGTTAGGATTTTGAATGACACCGCTTTGTTATACTAAACATGATAGTGACCTATTTGGATTAATTTATACTAGTGCAAGTCCATTGGTTAAATTTTGATTGTGTTTAAAACGTTATCATTTTCAAACATGGCTAGTATGTTCATGAATATCGCTGTCACAAATGACATGTTGTAGACACGTCACATGACATTAGCATCAATTTCTGATCACACACACTCTCGTTGTGAAACTTTTGCAATAGACTTTAACAGCATGATGTAGATCATCAGTAGGATACTGTCCGATGACAGGTCTTCCACCCCCAATAACCGTCATCAATTTTTGGGGACCAAATTTCTCTTAAGGGGGGGAGGATGTAACACCCTACAAATTTTTGAACCTGATTACACCAGGTATGTACTTGTACACGAGATCGGTGACCATCTGCATCGTGTGTTTAAACCAAGTCATGTTAATAATTCAAATAGGTACCTTTATAAAAATGTGTCACATAATGATTTGGGTAACCACTACACTTGCTCCTTTAGAGCACCCCACTGGTGACAAGTCTGCATCGTAACTATCAAGACACGTGAAGAACATTAGGTTTTCTATTTGGTTTTATTTTAGTCCTATACACAGTGCTAAGTATACTGGCTACACACTAGAATATTATTTTGCTTTATTTTACATGGCTGTAGACTGTCTTAGATGTGCTGGCTACATGCCAGAACATGGCTCACAAATAAAAGCCAACTCCCACGCATATGTTGCATGTGTTTTATATAGAGACCGTGATTGAGAAAGAGAGAAGCCAACCAAAGGAGAAAAGGAAAATGTCTCTCTCTCCTCAATTCCTTGTAAACATCTCAACCTTTGGATCACTTCCAAATCCTTCTCCTATTGTAACTAGAAAACCTACTCAATCCAATCATATCAAAGCTTCGATTTCCACAGACCTCAACACCGAAGATCAGAGACTTCGCATGCGAAGAATCCGTGAAGGTAAATGCCTAAACTCTGTCTCGTAAACCTAAATTTCATAAGATTAAGGTTGATCTGGTTGATTTGGACTTTCATGCAAAGGAATTTTCGAGGATCGAATGCCTGAGAGGCATGGTAGCCGAATTCTTTCGATTTATGATATTTCGGACGTTGCATGCGCATGAGATTAAGGTAGAAACTCATGAATTAGAATTGCAACATGGAATTAGGTTAGATTATATGTTTTGAATGGGTGTAAGACTAGCAAAAATAGATTTATGAATTTGAAGAACAAAGTAAAAGAGGGGGGAGTTCATCAGGCTCGCCGCGGCGAGAGGATCTCTGAAGAACTCGTCGAGGCGAGTGCTATGTGTAATTACAGGCCATTTCGGCTCTGTGAAAACTCGTCGTGGCGAGGCTTGTGTGCCACATGGAACCTGTGCACCTCACTGCGGTGACACTATAGCTCGCCGTAGCGAGGTACTTTGTTCTTGTGAGCCTTGGTTTTGTCCTCTATGGGCTTTGGAAACCTCGCATTATGCCACGTACTGTCTATTAACACATAGTACATGAACAATGTGTGTTTTAGGGTAAACACGGGAGACCATCGGTTGGAGCACCGCTTTGATTAGAGCGTTTGTGTTCACGCAAATTCGGCATTAATGTAGGGAAGAATACTCTTGCCAGATTACATGTTTCTCTCAAATTCGTGCCACAGATGCAATTATTATATGCATTATATTTTCCACTAATGTTATATATGAAATCTTGAAGTGCTTTGAATGTTACAACTTGAATTTCGCACATGACTGACATGATTTCCTGCCCTCCATATCTTTATATATCATGGTAGTTGATTTGGTAAGTCTCAACCTCTTGAATTCTGATATGATATATGTTACCTGCTCCGTGTAATTGTTTCGAATCTCCGTTATCTGTTTCATCTTTGCACAAGTGACCCTACTAACGCAGCTCAGGGGCAAGGCATTCCTGCACAAGTGACCCTGCTAACATAGGTCAGGGGCTTGGCATTCCAGTATAACCCTTTGTTTCTTACTATACGTATTCATGACTTTCTCCATTGATATGTTCAGATTCTTGTTTCGAGTGCTTGATCTGATATGCATTGTTTTAAGCATTATTTTAATGCATTGTTTTAAGCATGCTATCCGCATTCATGATATAATATGTTTTTGACGTTATGGTTTAAGTTCTTTGTTTTGGAAATGCAAGGTAATTTGATAAGATATGAATTTGAACTATTTTACTTATGCGTCAAAATCATGAATAAGAATGATAAGCTGTAATTTAGCACTATTTTCTCCCTATTGAGCTTGGAATGTAGCTCATCCCTTTGACTATACGTCATAGGTATAGGTGTAGATCTGAGGGTAGGTCCTAAGGGGGATCCTGCGCTAGTAGAGGACCCCAATTATAACCCAGAGGAGGATGAGGAGCTGCCTCCTAACGAGTTCTACCCTTGAGCAGCACTTTAGACTTTGGTTATAGTGTGAATGGTGACTTCGACACTTGGTATAGTGCTTGGGATTATAATCTTGTATATATGTTTTTGGTATAGTTTTGTCCATTGTTTAGGTGAAGCCCGGTCTTCACTGGTGGATTGTATAGCTTTGTTTACTTATGAAATGATGGAAATTACTTGCTAAATTGTTAGATGTCTGCTTTACATGGGTTTTAGCTACTTGCTTCCACATTTATACTTGTTGTCAAGAACTTGGTACTATATATGCACTGTATTCAGATTATGTTCTACGATCCGATGACACGATTTTTCGGAGATTCATGCGGGGAAAGTCGAGCCGTCACAGGTGGTATCAGAGCAGTAGGTTGTAAGTCTCATAGGGATCTAGAGCTATGGCATAGGTTTGAAGCAATGGCATTAATTTCCATATTTCCTTAAGCTCGGTTCTTAGGATTAATCGGATTGAGCATTTGTTTGGTCATGACAGGTCAATATGCCTTCAAGAAGGGGAAGACCAAGGACCGTGCACATCGAAGGTGTGACGAATGGCGAAGGGATAGCCATGGGTCGAAATGCCACTCCTATAGGCAACTACAACAATGTCTCAGGAGTGGGAAATAACATTGGCAATGCTTTAGGAGCTGGGGATAACATTGGAAACAACCAGCAATTGCTAGAAACCATGGTGAACACCATGGCGATAATTACAGAGAGATGACAACCATCCGACTTCCAAGGATTTAGGAGAATGAAACCTCCTACTTTCTATGGGCAAACTGATCCTATGGTGGATCGGTTTAGAAAGTCCTCCAACGAGTTAGAAGCACTGAGGAAGAGAAGGTGAGTTGGGCCTCCCTCCAACTTGAGGGTGAAGCTGACCCATGGTGGAAGTCCGTTGAAAAAATTCAAACACCAGGAACATCCTGGATATGGGGAACCTTCACCGAAGTCTTTAATGAGAAATACTTCCCAGCGCCTGAGAGATATCAAATGGAAATCAAATTTGCAACTTTAGAGCAAGGACAAATGATTGTATGTGAATACGAGTCTGAATTCACTCAACTGTCGTGGTTCGTACCATTATTAGTTGCCATTGAACTAATGTAGGCCCAAAACTTTGAGCACGACCTGAAGTCGGTGATTAAGGAAATGATTTCCTTGTTTGAGGCGATGACATATGCACAAGTTATGAGGTTGGCCCTCATCACAGAAAGGGATGTTGATAATATGTTTAAGAGAAGAGATGAACAAGCAAGGAGTACGAAGAATCAGATGCATGCATATAGTTTAGAGCTGTCAAGTAAAAGGCCAAGATACTTGATGCCGCCACCATCACAACCTACTCCAACAACATCTTCAGGGCCCCTCTACTCTGCAGCCTAACCTCCAAGGCCCCAAAGGCCTTCCAATACCTCAAACCTGACAACAACGGGTGTATTTCGAGCATAACAATAGCCTATCATACTGCTTCTCGTATCGCCTCCTCCACATCAAGCAATGTATGTTCAAAGTGTGGAAAATTACATTAGATTGAGGAGTGTCGAAAGACTATGGGAACATGTTTTAAATGTAGAAAGATGGGGCACCGAATTAAGGAAGGCCCTGAGATGAAGATAGCTGTCGCAACAACACCTAATCTGCGAGCTCCACAGCCTACGGTACAAGGCCGAACTTATGCCGTATCGGCACAAGATGTCTGGATGAACAACGATGTAATCCAAGGTATGATCCCTATAGATTGCCAATGTATTTTATCATATTTTAGATGAAGAAGGTGTATAAAATAAAATAAAAATTGTATAAAATAAAATAAAAAAAGTCTTTGAAAATTGTTTATTTTTTCCAGAACAATTTTGTATTTATATCACTCAATTGATTTCAAATGTGTGTGACATCTAGGTATTTTACCCACGTACAAAAGCATGGGCATCTATTTTCACAGGGCTCTAGTGTCGATAGACCCTGAGTCTATACACTCGTTTGTGACACCTCAATTTGCGACAGAACTGAGTTTCATTCTCGACCTGTTGGAATTTATCCTGTCAGTATCGGTTCCAACTGGAAAGTCAGTGAGTACAGACACAGTATGTTGGTTAGTCATCATTGCTATTGAAGGTCATGAGACAATAGTGAATCTGATTGTGTTAAAGATGCAAGGATTCGATGGGATTCTTGAAATGGATTGGTTATCCGCTCAACATGCAACTGCCAATTGTATTAGGAAGATAGTTACCTTACGACCCAGTAAGGGTAAGACAATCAGATTCCACGATATACCACCAACCATCGCACCTTTCATATTAGCTATGCGTGTAGAGCGATTGATAAATGATGGTCGTATTGGGTACCTCCCATTCATCCAAGGTCAAGGTCAAAAAGAGGAGAAAGTTAAAATTTCTGATATCCCTATTGCGTGCGAGTTTCCTGATGTTTTCCCTGAAGAATTATTGGGTCTACTGCAAGATAGAGAAGTGTAGTTCGTAGTAGACTTAGCTCAAGGCACAACACCAATATCAAAAGCGCCTTATCGTATGGCACCATCCGAGTTAAAAGAACTCAATGAGTAGTTGAAAGAACTTCTCAATGAGGGGTTTATTAGGCCGAGTGTTTCACCATGGGGAGCACCAATGCTGTTTGTAAAAAAAAAAGGACAGGTTTATGCGTCTTTGCATTGATTATAGGCAGTTGAATAAGCTGATGATAAAGAACCAATATCTACTCCCAAGGATTGATGACCTCTTCGATCAATTACAAGGGGCGAGATTCTTCTCTAAGATCGACTTAAGGTCAGGTTATCATTCAATGAAGGTGAGAGCTGAAGACATTCCAAAAATAGCCTTTTGCATGAGATATGGCCATTATGAGTTTCTTGTGATGCCATTTGGGCTAACAAATGCACCTGCATCCTTCATGGACCTTATGAACTTGGTGTGCAAGATTTACTTAGACTAATGTATGGTTGACTTTATAGATGACATCCTCATCTATTCAAAGACGAGAGAAGAACATGAGCAACACTTGCGTCTAGAACTTCAGACACTTCGAGACTACCAGTTGTATGCAAAGCTCAGTAAGTGCAAAATTTGGCTGAAGCAAGTGAGCTTTCTGGGACACGTCATCTCAAAAGCTGGTATCACAGATGACCCAAGCAAAATAGAGGCTGCAGTGAAGTGGGAACGACCAAGAACAGTGATCGAGATAAAAAGTTTTCTAGGAATAGCCGGTTACTACAGCAGGTTTGTTGAGGGATTTTCAAAAGTTGCTGGACCGCTCACACAATTGTTGGTTTTAGATTTGTTTGTGTTCTTTATTACCAAATTATAGCAGGAATAAAGAATGGCAATGGCAGAAATGGAGGGGAATAAATATATGGGATAGAACACAAGACCAAAGCAATCCCACAGTCCTGCAAGATCCAGGGTTATTGTAGCAAGTCTTGATGAGTAAGAGTTTGTCCCACAGGGATTTTTTATCTAAAAATAAGAGCAATAGTAGACCTCCAGATTTGCTACAGATCTAGCAACTCTAACCTAAACTAGGAAAGCAAAGGAAAGAGGGGGTTTTTGGGTGTCACAAAACTAAAAATAGAAAATAAAAATAACAGATCTAAAGTAAAAGAAGGGAGTTTAGAGAGAAGGATGGAAATGGATTTGAAATAAAGAAATAGAAAATGGGTGAGAAGTAAATAGGTAAGGATTGATTTATCACTGAAAAAGTACCTCATATAAGAGAGCAAGGATTGAATATGCAGTTGTCCTTCATTTGGCTAGAAGCTCAAATGCAAGGAAGTAGAATCAAATCCAACCCTGAGATATGGATTAGTCCTAGGGTTATAACCAGTCCACTTGAATGGTCATAGATTATCCCAGAGATATACTCCAGTCATGGGGATTAAATGAGAAGTTGAAAACCACTGCAACCACTATGTTTACAAGGCTACAAGCTCATGCAACCGTAAGTGCAGAAAACCTATAATTATCTAAATGCAAGGCACAAGAAATTACAGATTTAATGGAACAGTAAACACAACTTTCATTGCTTAAAAGGTACTTACAATGGTGAGCTCTCATAGCTGCAATCTCTACACACCTCTAAACCCTTTACAATGATTATACACAGTCCTTTTATAGCTTTGAATCAATCCTAACTATTACAAAGAACTTTGTTAGCAAATGTTGAGCTAAGGGAAGAAGAAAAGGTAAAAAAAATGACCTAAGCAAGAATATCCCTCAAGGCTTGTCTTGCGTCAGATTGATTTTTCTGCATGCTTTTCATCTATATATACCATCCATAAAGAACCTTTTTGCATTGGCCAATCAGAAAAAAGAAGAATCAAGTTGGTTAGAAAAATGGTGATGTGGCTCATTTGCAGCCAAGTGTTGCCCCTGATAGTTAGGGTAAGCATAGTACATTGGGGAGTGTGCCTTAGGTGTTGTGGAAGTTTCAAAATACCCCTAAGGTTCACATATGAAGGCTGGAATCTGTGCCTCGAGTGACTGGAATTTTTGAGTGAAGGGCTCGAGTGGATATCGAGTGGATAATGCTTCAGAACAACAGACTCAAGTGGCTGAAGTCTTCAAGGGTATAACTGCTCGAGTAGTTGGAGCTTCAAAACTTCAAACTCTAGTGGATCTCAAGTGGGTAGAGTTTTGCTGAAAGTATCTGGATAGGTTGGAGCTCTTTTATGAAGGATTTTCGACAGGTAATGCAGCTGCTCGACAGGATCCTTGTTTCAGCAATGTAGCACTCGAGTGGTTCAGTGCTGCTGGTTTAAAGTGCTCGACGGGTTGGAAATTTAGTCTTTGAACTGCTCGAGTGGCTTTGAGTGAATGCTATAGAAGGAGTGAAGTGCTCGAGAGGCACTCGAGATAGGCTTTCTGAATGTGCATGCACTCGGGACCACTCGAGTGGATGCTCTAGCAGTCTTCTGAACTGCTCGACACTGAAACTCTGAGTATGTGATCCACTCGAGACAACTTGAGTGGATGCTTGTGAAGGCTCAGATCTACTCGAGGACTGCTCGAGCTGTTGCATCTACTTCTCTTAAGGCTTGTCCATTCTACTGTTGCACTCCAATCAGTGTGGGCGCCACTTCTCTTTCACTGTAGGGCTTTTAAGGGCATGGTGAACAGCCCTCATGGTGGGGTCCACCATGGTTCACTCCCTATAATTCCACCAGCTTTAAGATTTCACTTCTAATTCTCTCTTCTTGGCATCCATTATGTGGACTGTTGCACTAAGCTGCACTTTATTTCAAGCTACAAAAACACACTCAAATGGCAATTATTAGACATCTCAAAGGTCTAATAAAGGTTAAGTTAGGAGGTGGAAAGTGGCATAATTATGAGATTAACACACCCCCAACCTAATCTTTGCGAGTCCTCAAGCAAAGGAAATAATTAAATAATTATTCTAAAAAAGTTTAATTCTCACTTTTGTAGGGCGCATGGATGTATTTAGCTTATGCATCAAGCCTTTTAAACCCCTAGGTGATCCCTAGTGGAGGAGTGAAGTCTCCTGAGGGTTTTCAGTGAAGACACCCACAAACTTCACAATCAATCAATTAAGCATAGTGCAACAGCTGACAAAATAGATTTCAACAAATAAGGTTTCATTTCACACCTTAATCATTCAAATTCAAAGGAGGTTGATAACATAAATGGCAAACATTTTTACACATGAATCAGCGGGTCATTCCATCACAATCGATCAGCTTACATCAAGAGTGTAGTGTGTGAAAATTAGTACTAAGTTCACCATTGATTTAAAAATTAGGTTTAAACATTGCCCAATGAAATCAATTCTCAGACCCAATCCTCACCAGGGCTATCTCTCAACAATGAAGCTCAAGGGTGTTCACATTCTCATTAGCTCAAGATCAGTTACAGACCTCAAATAGGCTTGCAAGCATGAGCATAGGCATTGCTTCTAATTCCTGGCATCTTCATGTCTCTTTCACCATAGATTAGGCATCCCTTTATCTCCACATGATAGCTCACTTCACCTTAGATCACTAAGGTCTTTTAAATGGGTTGTAATGTGGCTTATGGTTGGGGTTTAAAAATAATAAAAGGTGTAGAATGGATTCAAAAATGAGAAATAAGCAAGGGAGGAAGTGATTCATGACTTCACCTTCTTCATCAAAACACTGCTTCATCTTCTTTGGTGTTTTTCAGATCTGAAGTCGCTAGCTTCTTCTCTTCATTTTAATCTTCCAGATGAAGTACTTCTCTTGACTTCCCTTTTTTTCTTTCTTTTTTTTTATGTATATTTTTTTTATGAATGAGGTGGCACACCTGTACAACTATCACACTGCTTCTTCTAGATCTCTTCTCTTCTCCTTCCACCAAATGTTAACCACTCTCAACTCTCTTCAACATCTTCTCCTTTACCTTCTGAAATCTCAGAGTGAGGGTAAGGCTGAATCAGGTCCTGGGGTGTAGGTTCAAGTACTTGGTGTTGGCTGATGAAAATTAGATTTTAAGGCTAAAAACGTGTGAACAAAGGGCAGTTCAATGGGTAGGTAATTTCAGGCTCAAACTGTCCACATGATGGCCATAAATCATCTCCTTGGTGTCATGAGTGTTGTCAATAGTTTCAATTTGGGGAGCCTAACTTCTAGTGAAAAAGTATTGAATCAGTCATTCCTTAGAGTACAAAAATTGCCAAAGACACTCTTAAAAACAATTTCTTTTTTGTAGGCCCAAATCTCACTAGGTATGGCCTTCAATTGAAATCATGGGGTATATCCTCACATTTTTCTCTCCTCTCTGGTTTACTAAGTACTGATTGTGCAAAAAATTTCTTGATGTCAACTTCATGAAAGTGTTAAATTTTTAAATGATTTCAGTTTTAAAACATCTGCCAACAATTTTAAGCTCCTTTTCCACAATTTGTTAGGTGGGAATTCACTCTATTTATTTCAATCTTACTGACATCGTTGCACTAGAATTAACTACTTCATTGGTTTACCCTGCCATACCCTCAAACCTAAGATAAAGATTGTCCTCAATGTTTCAATAGACATATATAGGGGCAGCAGAGTTTTGAAAGAAAAATTAAACTATAACAGAAAATTAAGAGAAAATTAACTAACAACAGTTTGCAGAAAAGGAAGAGACAATCATGCTAATCAATTTGAAATTTATTTACACAAATATAGATTGCATTACAAAAGATTGTACAAACTAAACAAGTAATTACATCATGCAACTGAAAAATAAAACAACACAAAATAGGAAAAACTCCTAAACACACTCATAGAAACAAAAAAATATCTACAAATATAACTAGTCTGAATCAGAATCTAGAGCTGTGGGGTCTCCTGCAGCCTTCCCCTTGCCCTTCTTGACACTTTCAGCCTGTGCAGCACCAGCTTTTGTTCTTGTAGCAACTGGCTTCATTGGCTTGGTTCTGCTCTTCTCCGGAGTAGGCTCCTGAATTTTTATCCTCTTAGATTATGTTGGAGTCTTGACATCTTTAGGACCAAACAATGAGACAGTGTTGGTTAGTGTTTCCACCAGCATTGAAAGCTGGTTGGTCCTCTGCTCACACATCTTACACACTGCTGCAGTTGTGTCTAGCTTCTTCTGCATGGCCTTCATCTCCTTCTGATGATCTATTAAAGCTTTTTCCATCAGCTTCCAGTACCCAGTTTTCATCATTGCTAGTTGGTCTTCACAGGTATGCAGTACCATATTTCTGACAGACTGCACCACCAGCTGCACATTCCTTTAAATGTATGGATTGTCATTCATGTGAGTAGTGAGGGTAGTAAAAAGAGGTAGTGGAATCTAATCAGTTAGGACAATGGCCCAGTTGGAAGTATCAGTATAAGGGGTGGGGATCAAAACAAGCTCAGTGCAAGTGCTAGTAGATGGGGAAGGGTTGGATGGAAGGGCAAGGGGCAGTACCTCATCAATGGTTTCAAGTTTTATGGGGGGTGAGGCTGCAGAAAAGAGAACTAAAGGTAGCTCTTCAGTCTCAAAGTCTGTTTGGGTTGCAGCATCCGCTGATATCAGTGGAAGGATGCTAGCTTGGAGGAGGGGTAGGGACTGAGGTAGGTATGAGTTGTTGGGGTGGTAGGTTAAAAGGTTGAACGGTGGATTGGATGGAGTTAAGGCTAGTTTGGATGGAGGCCTGATTTTCAATGTTAGTTTGAATTTGAGATTGGAGAGAGGTTAGGAGTGAAATTACTTAGGATAAAGGGTCAGGTATGGCTGGGGTTATAGGTTGGATAGGAGGGATTGGTTAGAATGGTGAGATGGGGGCATGATTAAAGTGGGAGGGTTGTGGGGACTTGGGTAGAGGGGTGTACTCATGCTTAATGTCCTCCACAATGGAGTCCATTAGGGCTGAGAAACCCTCAGTTGTGAACTGGTGATGGTTAGGGGAAAATGGAGGGGTAGGGGTAGGAGAGGGAATTGGGTGTATGGGCTCCATGGGGTGGGGTGGTTCAATGGCAGTAGCCATTGGCTCACTGTTGTCATGGGTAAAAGGGGAAAGTGGGTCTGGTATTTGGTTGGGTGTGTCAGTAGGTAGGCTAGGTTTTGTTGTAGTTGCTATGGTGGAGTGTTGGGCTCTCCTTTTGTATTGCCTTATTATGGGAGGTGTAGGGAGGTTGAAAGGGAATGTAATAGTAATAGGAGGAGTTGGAGCTGACATAGGGATGGCTTGGGAAGGTAAGGTTGTGGGAATGGGGATTGGTGGGGTGAAGTCAAGGGTGGCTGATGGAATGGGGACTGATGAGATAGATGCAGGAATGGCTGGTAGGGTATCAGGTTGTATGATTGGTGTAAGAATGGAAGGTGGAATAGCAGGTGGTGGAAGTTGTATGGGTGTAGGGATAGAGGGTAGTGAGGGTGATATGGGATGTAATGGAGTGGAAGGTAATGTGGAGGGTGGTACTGATGCTGGGATGAGAAGAGGACTAGATAATGTGGGAGCCACTGATGTGGCTACAGAGGTGGCTGCCTCAAATTCCTTTTTCTTCTTCTTCATCGGTGAAATACTAATTCTCCACTGCCTACTTCATATTCAGCTGGTGGCAACTCAGCAATGGGTTCTCCTTCCTTCCACACATATTTTCCTTTCTTGAGCAAGGTTGTGATTAGCCCAATGTAGGGTAATCCTTGCATTGTTTGCTTCTTCTTCACCTTGACATGTATATCCTCCATCCCCTCAAAGATTAGTTTGGCAGCATTGAAGAAGAGCCCCTTGGAGAAAGAGTAAAGGGCATCTATAATGGGTACTCTCCTCTCTTGTTGGTGTCTTGCCACAAACACATTCTTTCTCAGCACACTATCCATGAATAGGAGGTTTGGGCTGAAATCACTCCTCATCAATGAATCACCAGAGGCCTTCTTTCCTTGAGTTAACTGTTGGGCCATCTCCTTCAATGAGGAACTAATTGGGGGTCCCAAGCTGCAAGATGGATCATATGTTGCAGGGATCCCCAATACTTGTGCTATGTCAGTGGCATCTACCACTATCTCAAAATCATCAATTAGCATAGGGTCCTGCTAATTTGGCCCTCCCCCAAACTCTTTTGATCTTATATTTTGATACCACAACCTTACCAACCTTGGGTACACAATTTTCACCAAAGGCTTCATCAGTGAATGCATGGAGGCCTTTGTCAAAAACACAATGGCATCCTTGGCCAGGCCTACCTTGGTGAAGAAGGGCATATCAAAAGTGGCTTCAGGTACTAGGCTGAGACCAGCCACAAACTCATTGGGGGTAGTGAAGGTGTCAACTTCAAGGGCCACTCCTTTAACCCTTTTTTTTGTTTCTTGGATTTAGCGGGTTTAGGATCTTGGGTGGCAGCTCTAGGTCTTTTCTTTGGGGTTGCTGCTTCACTCATAATAGACTTTCCCCTAGGGCAGGCCATAGGAGCTTTAAAGGCTAAGGATGAGGCCATCCTCTGTGACGTTCTAGTTGGAGTGGAGGGTTGGGTTTGGGTAGGACTTAGCAAGGTTTGTAGGGTTCCTTCAAAATTCGGGTTATTAGCCATTTTGAAACCCTAGCTGCTACACAATTTATCCAAACCCTAGGTTTCTCTACAACTCCAAGTCCACTAACAAAAATTCACTAATGAATCCCCAATAAACAACTCAATCTAGTGACAATAAGCAGGAAGATGAACAGACTAAGAAGAACTTGTAAACTTACCCAAAAACTAGGGTTGTGTTGAGGAAGGTGCACAGTGGATCAAATCCCACATTTCTAGTTGCAAACTGATCGGCTTGGGTAGCTTAATGAATATGGCAAAGGCAAGGGGAAATGGTGGAGCCAATGATGTAGTGAAGAAGGAAGAAGAAAATTTGGGCTGGGAGTCTGTGCTCGAGAGAATTAGCAGACAACAGAATGATAAAGTTGACTGCTCGAGGGGTTTTTTAAACAAGAAACCCGAGCCTCGAGAGGTTGGGTGCTCAGAATACTCAGCTCAAGAGGATCTCAAGCGGGTGATAGTCATGCATGTCAGCCTGTCGAGTTGTGAATGTGAACTGATCGACAGGCCTTTACACTAAGAACCTGAACTTCGAGAGGTTGCAACTTCAGGTGAAAGATCTTGAGCAGATCTCGAGAGGCTATAATTAAATGCAGTGACTTGTGAAAGATTCAGGTGATACTTTGAGCAGATGCTCAAGCAGCTCTTTTTAAGCTTTGGATTCTATCGAGGCTCCTCTATTAACTCGAGTAGATGCCATTTATACACAATAGCCTGTAGAGGCTTGCATATTCATCAATTAAAGTATCTCGAGAGGATACTCTGCATTGCCAGAACCTCTTGAGAGAGCCAAATACTCATATCAAATCCCTCGAGAGGATGCCTGAAGGCTCCTGATCCTCTCGAGAAGGCTAAAAATAGGTCAGTTCACTTTTGTGCCAACAGGCACGCTTCCATACTGAACACTTGTACACTCTTATACATGAAAATCAAAGGTTTCAAATGTTAAACATAGACATCCATACACTAGAGGAGACCATAAACATGCACGGATCAAGATTCATAAAAACAAACTAGAGAAATACAGTAATGACAGAATTCAAAAACATACAAACAACTATGATACACAATGTACAAGGCTGGAGATCACTCAGCAGTGGAGGGTTCTTGAAGGTGTATGATTTCAGAGGGCTCCACAATATTTTCTACACAAAGTTTGAGCCTTTGACCATTTACTTTCAAGACCCTTCCAGAAGTGGGGTCCATGATCTCTATAGCACCATATGGCAATGCATGAATTACAGTATATGGCCCATCCCATCTGGATCTTAATTTGCCTGGGAAGAACTTGATTTTTGAGTTAAAAATTCATACCTTTGCTCCTTTAGCAAAGTCCTTCCTCAAAAGGTTCTTGTCAAAGAAGGTCTTGGCTTTATCCTTAAAAATTCTAGCATTGGAATAGGCATCCAACCTCAGTTCTCCCAACTCAGACAGTTGTAATTTCCTGTGCAAACCAGCAAGAGCTAGGTCCATATATAAGCTCTTAATGGCCCAATAGGCCTTGTACTCTAACTCCACTGGGAGATGACAAGCTTTGCCATACACCAGTAAATGGGGACATTCCAATTAGAGTCTTATAGGCTATCCTATAAGCCCACAAACCATCATTCAATTTTTGGGTCCAGTCCTTCCTATCTATCCTAACTATTTTCTCCAGGATATATTTTATTTCTCTGTTAGAAATCTCCACTTGCTCACTGGTCTGTGGGTGGTATGGAGTAGCAATTCTGTGAGTAACAACATACTTTTTGAGCAAGCTCTCAATGTATCTGTTATAGAAATGGCTCCCCCATCACTAATGATGGCTATGGGGGTGCCAAATCTAGAGAAAATATTTTCCTTGATAAATTTGAGGACAACTTTGTTATCATTTGTCCTTGTAGTTATAGCTTCCACCAATTTGAAAATATAGTCCACAACCACAAGAATGAAATTAAAACCCATGGAAGGAGAGAAAGGACCCATGAAATCTATCCTCCAGACATCAAACAGCTACACTACGAGGATGGGCTGTAATGGCATTGAATCCCTTTTTGATATGTCATCCATCCTTTGACATCTCATACAGGTCCTGCTATTAAGCAGTAAAAAATACCATTTTTCTCCTCCTCACCTGACCTTTGGTGGGCCCTTGAGCTGACTAATAAGGTGTTTTAAGTATGTTTTATAGATAAGTAATAAATTGCAGCTTAGTGCAGATATTCACTTAAAAGAGCCCAAGAAGCACTGTGCTATCCAATTGGAAAGGCCTGAGACCAAGTCCAGCTGTAAGGAAGAAAGATTGAGCCTATTAAAGGGTGGCTGAGTGTTGAACAAAGGAAGAACAACACACCCAAGATGTGTGCCAGCTGTGGAAGAACTGAAAATAAGCTGTCGAGAGGTTCCATGAAGCTGTCGAGAGCTCCCCAGCACCTGTCGAGAGGTTCTAAAGAGAAAAGATGAAGATCTCGAGAGGTTTCAGCAACTACCAAGAGGTTGGAAGCACAGACGTGGATCCAATCGAGAGGATACTTCAAGGTACAAATGAAGTCAAGAGGTTTCAAATACTTATCACGAGGTTCAACTGAACAAGTCGAGCAGTGTAAGACAACCTGCCGATAACTTACCTGAAACAACGTTCATTCTCGCGAGGATAGAGCCGACCTGTCGAGCACTTCACTGGAGAATGTATAACAAGTCGATAGGATTGTCTATAACCTATTGAGAGGATAAATGTGGAATTGGGCAGAACGGAGAAATGAGCCTTCAATCCTATCGACAAGTTTAAAGCAACCTCTCGAGATGTTCTCCCAAGCTGTCGATAGGATCTTTATTAACCTGTCGAGATGTGTCCAAACCTATCGAGAGCTACTCCAATCCTGTCGAGAAGTTTACAAAGCTGTCGATAGCCAATGCAACCTGTCGACATGAACATAGTGCAAATTCAGAACCTGTCAAGAGGATCTCTAAACCTCTCGACACTCGATCTGGCAACTTCTCAGTTTTCTTTCTTCAGTAACTGCCAACTCTAGAGTTTTGTGCATAAGTTATAAAGCACGTCAGTGACCCCTGAGGGTATTTCTAGTACTCAACTGCGCATGATTAGAAACCCTAACTGCATCACCTATTCCCGCCAATTGAGAACCAATGAGAGAAGAGCTTCTAGAAGAGAAATTAGCCACATCAGCAGCCCAGCATAATAGAATTATTCCCTTGCACTCTAATTGGCTGAAATGGATCTGAGGATAGAGGAGGAGAGTATAAAAGCTTGAAGAAAATACAAAACAACTATCCAGAATTTAAGAGGACTAGAGCCTAATGTGAGATCCATTTTTCCTCCAAATTCTCCCTCCTTCTTCCTCCTCCCATTCTCTCTTTAGCCAATCATGAGTGGCTAAACTCTTTTTGATAGTTAGGGTGAGGTCCTGAGCTGTAAATTAAGAGATTCAAAGGCTTGTAAGAGACTGTTGATTGGATACTTCTGCGGATGCCAGCCAGAAATGGGCTGCTAGTAGCCTGGCATTTGCAGCATCTTCAATAGTTTTCTTGTTCCAATCAAGATAAATAGATTGGAGTAATCTCGGGGATGAAATATATCAAGTAAAAGGGTAGATCATAAACTTAGGACTATATTCAGCAGAAGGGCAAAGCCTAACCTCAAGATTGCCTTGATCCATTGGTGGAGATTAGATTCTTGTACCTCCGTCTGTCGGGAGAACTGGGGTAGATCAATAGGTTGGAGTAATCTCGAGGATGAACTGTATCCAGTAGAAGGGCAGATCATAAACTTAGGATTGTTTTCAGTAGAAGGACAGATCCTAACCTCAGGATTGCTTTGATCCATTGGTGGATTCGGGGGAACCTAGGAATCTTGGAGCCAGAAAAGAGGATTGTCGCAAATCAGTTCTCTGCATTGCCTTTGATTCCTTTAATTTTTAGTGAGAGACCAATATCCCTAGCTGTTATTCTCCACCTTTTTATTTTTTTATCTCTTCTATATCTCCCCTTGTCTCTGTGTTTGATTAGATCTAGATCACTTACATTTAACTTTTTTAGTTTGTAGTAAATGTGACAAAAACTCAAAACCTCTCCTCTTTCCTGCTTTAGCTTAGTTTAAATTAGGATAGAGTGCCAGATCTACTCTAGATCTAAAGATTTACATAGTTAAATCATATTTTCCTGTGGGCATACCCTTACTTACCTTTTAAAACTTGCTATAAGAGCCCTGATTACTATAGGACTGGCTGTTTGCCTTGATTCAACATTGCTATAATTTGTGCAATTAATCTATTGTTTTAATCATATAATAAATCGCAAGGTGGGCAGTACAAACAAGTTTTTGGCGCCGCTACTGGGGATTTGTATTTTTAGAAGTGGTAGATCTAAGTTTTCTCATTTTTAGATTTAGATTTTTCATTGACTGTTAAGTGTTCGATTAATTGCTGCCTTAGTCTTTGTTGTAGTTTCACTCTGTTTTAGATCTGGATCTGTGGAGCTAAGAGGAGCTCTGTATCACTTGGAAGAACAAGCATTGCTTAAGTTTGCATCTCTTAACTCTATTTATATTTATAGATCTATAGCTTTGTAGATTTGCAACATTAGTTGTGTATTTTGTGATTGTTTTGATTGAATTTTGTGCTTTGATTTTTTGCTTTTTGTGCTTTGATTTTTTGCTTTTGTATTATACCCTATTTTTCATCTTCCAAACATATATCTGATCCACCCGCATTTACCCATGCCACACCCAGTTTCTCCGATCCACCCCATATCCCCCTACCCAGGTAATGCCTAATTTTACCAGGGCCATGCCAATTTTTTTCCATACATCTACAACATCCACACCCCAAATACCCTCAAATGAACCACCATCCATCTCAAATGGCCATGATGGATGTAATGGTCTGGGCTTACGCTAGTTAGAAAGCCTCCCAAAACATCCCCTCTCATTCTCACCACACATCTTCCAACCCATCATACACATTTCCAAGCCTCCATGCTTCATTACCTCAAACCCACCGTGGCCCAATGGCCCAAACCCCCATCATCCACACCCATCAAGGCCCAACGGGCCCACCAAGGCCCAATTGCCTAGACCCAACAAGACCCAATGGGTCAAACTTCCTAAGGCCTTATGGCCCAAACCCTTTCAAGTACCATGCCTTATACCCAAGCCTAGTAAGTCCCAAACTTTGGACCCTCATACCCATACCCTCCGCAATTCCCACCCAGCCCAAGGCGAGGGCCAGGCACCGATCCTTCACCAACCTCAATTCACCCATCCCCACTCACCACAAAGCTATCTCCAAGCATTCCCTCAAACACAGTGGCCCCATCAGGGCTTCACCCAAAATCCAAATTCCACTCATCCTATCATTCCACAGAACTTCCCTCACCTCCAATGGTCCCACCCGACACTTATCTAGCCCAGCCAACACCAATAAGAAAATCTCACCCTCACTGTACCATATGTAGACCCACAATATGAGGAAGATGATCCGGAATAGCGAGGCTAACACTGGGGCATTTGCCAGCATCAATCCTCCACCCATAATCACCAACCCTCCGATAACACAAAGTGAGTCAAGGCCGACCGTTGAAAAAATAGCCCCACTGTCTAAAGAGTCTGAGCAGTTGAAAGAACAATTGGACAAGATCCATAAGGAATTAATGAAATTCATGCCACAGATTTCTCAGACTTATGTTTATTTGCGGAAGTCCCCTTACCTCCAAAATTCAAAATAGCGATCTTGGATAAATATAACGGCACGGGCAACCCCATCGCACACCTCAAGTCTTATTGTGAAGACATGTGCCAATATGGGGGAACGAGCGCCTGCTTATAAAGGTCTTTTAGAACCATCAATGATAAAAACGTGGAAAGATTTGACGCATTTGTTCCAAGAGCAGTATGTCTACAACATAGACATCGAACCTCGCAAGTCAGATCTGGCCCATTTAAAATAGAACTCTAATGAGACCTTCATCGATTACCTTGGGCGTTGGAGAGCACTGACAACTCAGGTAAGAAATAGAATACCTGACAATGAGCCGATCGAGATGATCTCGAAAAATACCTTGCCTGTCATCTCAAACTTCCTCATTTACCAACAGCAATCCAGTTTTGCTGATTTGGTGAGGAACACCAATCTTTGCGAGGACACTATCAAAGAAGGGCGATTAAGCAATAATGTATCCGGAGGAGCCGGGGGGTTAGGAGATTCTTTGAGCAAAGAAATGATAGAAGAGCTGGGGCAGAGGTGCCAAATGTCACGAATACTAGGCCCAACTCCAGTCTAATCCCATTTCAATTTAAAGTCGCAAAGCCAGCTCCAATCAGAAGCGAGCCGATACAAAGAACCGGGAATGGACAGGGGGCATAGATGACCCCAGAATAGAGAAAGACCCGCTTTGATCGAGTGTTCACACCTTTGGGGCAATCACTGAATGTTTTGTTACCCTTACTAATAGAAATAGGGTTGGTCACAACACTCCAATAGCGGCCTCCACCAAATCCCATCCCAAGGAACTATGACCCCAACACACATTACAACTTCCACCAAGGGCTGGGCTACCCTACTGAACACTGCTTCCCATTAAAGCACGCAATACATGATCTGATTGAGGTCGAGAAAATCATTCTCCCTACAAGTTGCCAAGCCAACCAACATGCCAACATTCACCAGGTACCATTACCCCCACACCCACCTGGAGGGGGCAGGTTTGAGACCCACTATTGGCATGGTAGTAGAGGATGATGAAGATTTTGACCCATCGGATTACATCTGTGATCAAAAACGTTTTATGGCACTAGTGCAGAGAGATTAGGGAGATAGAAGTATTGGGGCTATCAAACCTTTCAATCTGGTTGACTACTTTCCCAACACCACTCCACAAATAGAACCCTTAGATCTTAGGGTATACTTCCCAGCACCAGCTCCCATTAACTATGTCCAAATTTACTCCTATCAACCATACGCGGCATCCTCCACCAATTACCCAATGGCTGATTATATCGCCCATCACCCATTAGTTATCAATGGCCCACCCCCATCACATCACCCATAATTCAATCATCCGCGATCTCTGCCAACCCTATTTGTCTCACCTTCTCCACCCTTTCAGGAGTAAACCAGGTATTACCTACCCATTCCAATCCCTCAGCACTAATATCCCCAGTACCCACCTTCTCCCCATTCCAGATCCCGGGACCAACTTATAATCCTCATGAGGTCCCGCTCAGTTATGAACAAACAGACATCAATGTCGGAAGTAGCAGGGCAAGGGCAGTTGATTTTGTCACCAGGTCAGGGAAGATCTCTAAACAGCCAGACACACCAGCGCCAGCACTAGCCCGACCAGAGGGAAAGAAGGATACCACCGCAGCGAACCTGCTTGAAAAAATGAGTCGTGAGCACATACTTGGAACCCAACTGAGGAGAATGCCAACCCATATCACGGTTTGGGATCTGTAAATGACATCCCCGCTCCACTTCCAAGCTCTAATGGGGGCGTTAAAAAATGAACACGTCTCACTCCAAGTAAGCCTAGATGAGGTTGGGCAGATAATCGGACAGGTGATGGCTCCCAATGCCATCTCTTTCTCAGATACGGATCTATTGGAGGAGGGAAATAATCATGCTAAATCCTTCAACATCACCGTAGAGGCCGAAAACATGGTAATCCCACTGGTGTTGATTGATAATGGGTCCGCTCTGAATGTGTGCCCTCTAAGAACCGCCACCAAAATAGGCATGGACCCTTGTATGTTGAGACCAACAAGAACTAGCACTAAAGGGTTTGATCATACAAGAAGGGAAATAATTAGGGAGGTTAATCTTGAGCTCGTGATTGGGCTAATGACCTTTTCCATACCTTTTCAAATGATGGACATCAAATCTTCTTTCAATCTATTATTAGGATGCCCTGGTTACATGAGGTTGGGGCGATACCTTTGACCCTACAATAGAAGCTCAAATTTGTGTATGGGAAGAAGGTGAAGGGCATGAGGAAAAGGAGAAAGCTACCCACAGCATTGAGAACCCCAAAGTGCTGGACGTACCGCACAGGAGTGAAGATATGGACCTCCACAGTTTTGAATATGAGGTATTAGCGGTGGTCTCGGAACCCCCAAAAAGCATCACTCTAAAAATCGGATGCAGAATGGTAGCAGCTGTGGCCATGCTCCAAAAGTGGGGCTATCAGAAAGGAATGGGATTGGGACCCCGATTATAAGGCATGAGAGAGCCAGTCAAGGCCAAAGGCAGACAACAGGTTCGATTTGGATTAGGATACAAGCCCACAGTAGAAGAGGTACGAGAGACCAATGAGAAAGCCTGAGCCACAACAGCTGCTAGAGCCTGGGGGATCAATTTAGAAGAGAAGCCCTGTCCTAGGCCTCACATCCGAAATACCTTTGTGAGCGCGGGAATTTTAAAGATCGATCAGAATGGGGAAACACAATTAACCTCACACAAACCTACGATCCTTGTCCACCCCACCAATCCCTGAATTTTCCCTCCCAACCTAGAAATAGACTTAGCCGCTCTATCCCTTTGTGATGAAGAGTCTTCCATACCCGCACAATCTCCCCCTGTGGTAAACCACCACAGGACCTTGCTGGCATTTGAGAATAGAGTCCCAGACGAGCCCATGATCAACATGATGGAGGCTGACTCTGAAGAATCATATCAGCTAACCCCCTCCATCTAAAAAAGTAAAGGAGCAGCACCACAGGTACGGAATTGGGCGTCTGTGCCCCAAACTCTAGAAGTAGTGAGTGGCCTGAAATTCGACACCTGTTTCTAAAAAAAAAATAACCTATAAAAAGTGAGATAAGCCCTTGGCAGGCAACACTGTGTATATATAGAAGCTCGCTTTGCCAAGAGCCTATTTCTGAAGAAAACAAAAATCCCAAAAACATAGAAAAAATGCAAAATCCTAAAATATTGTCCTTTACAATTTTGAATAAAGTTAAAGAAAATGATGCCTTGATAGAAAAGCCCGTCCCACGTGAAATCGACCCCTTTCCTATAGAAATACAAGAAGAGGTAGGAGTCACAAGTTTGGACGAGAAAATCCCTACTGAGGAGCTCCCCAATGAACTCCTTGAGTGGTTTACCAACTCTGAGCATGGCCCTACCCCCATTGTTGAGGAAATAGAGGACATAAATCTAGGGACTACAAAGGTTCCTAGAATCACTAAGATCGAAACATCGCTATCTCCTGAGGAAAGAAAAAGCATGATTGATTTCCTTCGGTCATATCAAGATGTCTTCGCATGGTCATACGAGGACATGCTTGGTTTGGACACCGATTTTGTCAGGCATGAGTTTCCACTCTACCCTGATATCAAGCTAATAAAGTAAAAATTGAGGCGACTCTGACGTCAAGGGAAGAAACCATCCTATTCGACAGGTTCCCTTGATGCCTCAGGTAGGCTTTTGATAGGATGGTTTCTTCCTTCCTTTCAGCTGCTCGATAGGTTCTTGGATCCTATCGAACTTCTCTATCCACATGAATCTATCCTTCTTCTGCCTTCAGATCCTGTCGAAACCTCTTTAACTGCACGAATTCTCCCTTTCTTTGCTTTCAGCTCCTATCGAAGTCTTTAGGTGACCGGTCGATAGGATGTTTTCAGCCTGTTCTCACTTCCTTCGCCTTGCCCTGCTGTAGCCACGCGCTCCAAGGGTTCAGTGATGTGCTACCCTCTGGAGTGCTATTGCTGGGTTTATCCTGTGCTGAGATATAGCCCCTTTTTGGGCATTCTTGAGTGATTTTCTGCATTAATGTCCTCTTTTATTGCTTTCTACAAAATGCAGTTGACAGAGACTTATTAGTATGCTCACAGGTCTATCAATGGTCAGGTTAAAGGTGAAAAGTGACATTTTTTACCACTTAACACACCCCGAAACCTAAGCTTTGCTAGTCCCTGAGCAAAGGAGAATTAAAAGAAAATAAAAATGCCACTTTCGTAGGGAGCACGGATGCATTTAGGATATGCACCAAGCCTTTTAAACCCCTAGGTGATCCCTAGTGGAGGAGTGAAGTCTCCTGAGGGTTTTCAGTGAAGGTAGCCACAAACTTCCCCAATAAAGTTAGTTAATAATAGTACATCTTGCTAAACAGAATTTCAGTAAACTAGAATAAATTCTCATCATGTCTTTTCAGTTCTAGAGGGTTTTCAGCAGAAAAGTCACCAACTTAAAACATGAAATTTTGTAGTAATTCCTTCATCATCAATCAGTTCATGTCAAGGTATTATGTCTGAAGATTGATGCATGGCTCACCTTTCATTTGAGAATTCTGTTTTGATACTACCCCCATCAAATTGGATTTCAGGCCCAAGTCTCACCAGGGCTGTTCACTCACAACAACAATGAATGGTGTAGAATTTCACACAGCTCAAGAGCAGTTACAGTCCTCAAATAGGGTTGTAAGCATGAGCATAGGCATTGCCCTAATTTTTGAAATTTTCTAACTCTTTTCACCATAGATTAGACAGATCCTTATCTCCACATGACAGCTCAATCCATTCCAGATCAGTAAGGTCTTTTTATTGGGTTATAATGTGGCTTAGGGATGAGGTTTGTAAAAGAATGAGAGGGTAAAAGGGATTCAAATTGAGAAATCAGTAAAGGTAAGGAGGTGGTCTAGACAACACCTTCTTCATTTCAGCACAATTCCATCTATTTCTTGAATTTTCAGAGTCAAAGTGGCCAGCTTCTTCTCGTCCTTTCAATCTTTCAATGAAATGACTCCTCTCTCTCATTCTTTTGCTCTATTTTTTTAAAAAAAAAATAAAAAATTGGAATACCACAAATACCACCAACTGTGTTTTTCTTTCTTTCAACTAGATTTAACACCTTGCACCTCTAACCTTACTTCTCCTTCCTCTTCCTGATTTCTCAGATTGGGGGTGAACTGAAATAGGTCAAAAGGTTTTGGGTTTAAAATTTCTGGTTTTCATCAAAGAAAATTGGGACTTTTAAGGCTCAAGTGGTGTGCATCAAGGGCAGTTCAAAGGTGGGACATTTTAAGCTCAAACTGACTAAGGGATGGCCTTATTTCATGTCCTCAATGTCATTAATGTTGTCAAGCTATTTCAACTTGGAATTGCCTAACTTCTAGTGATTAAAATTAGATCCTGTTAGTTCTTATAGTAGAAAAATTGCCAAAACACTCTTCAAAGAAACTTTTTATGGCCCAAATCTCACTGGGTATGGCCTTCCATCTAATTTTCAGGGGTGTATCTTCACAATATCCTCTCATTTCAGGTTTACTGCACATCAAAATTATTATTCACAAATTATTGACATTTGCCTCATGAAGTCTATTGGACTACGACTTATTTCAGTTTCGAATAGTTATTTTCTTAATTTCCTCTTTTTACAAAAATTTCAGTGAGAATTTACTCTAATTAATTCCAAACACTTCATTTTAGCCTAGTTGTATTAAAAGTAACTAATTTATTGGCATACATGCCATACCCCCAAACCTAAACCAAACAGTGTCCTCACTGTTTTTAGCAAAGGGGGTGTAGCAGTTGATTGATAGAGCCAAAATCCCAGAGCAAGGAGACAACTAAAGAGGAAAAAAAAAGAATTTATTAACAGAAGCAAAACAGAGCATAAAATAGAGCATTTTAGTACAATGGTTAAGCACAAGGAAACAGAAAGTAAGCCGGGGAAAAGAAAGAAAAAAAAATTGTCTTGGCAAATGAAAAATCCGCCCCCTGGCTCAGGGGTATCCTCAGCCTGCATCAGGTGGAAGAGGAACTGTAAGCCAGGAGGGGAGGAAGAAAAGGAAAAAGAAGGGGGTCAGGGGACAAGGGGACGGTTGGTGGAGGATGGTGGGGGAGAAGCCGGTGGCTCGGTCGTTAGCCTCTTCTTCTTCTTCCTTTCTTTATCCTTTGCCTCCTTAGTGAGGATCCATTGTACCTCCTCATATTCATCCCAGAGGAATTGCAACGGGTCTGATTCCTTGGGTGGTAGGGGCTCCAGCCAAAAGAGGTAGAGTTGAGCAGGAGTGAACGTGGGCGTATCATCTGCCATAGATATGAGGAGGAGTACAAAGGGTAGAAGGAAAGGAATGGGCCGAAGTCTAGCCAGCTGCATCCATTTAAGGTGGATGTGTGAGGGAATATGAAGTAGTGCATTCAATATCGTCGTCGTCAAGGAATGAATGGGTAATTCAATGAAACAGCATGGGGAACGAAATCGTGCATTAACTGGCAGCCAATAATTAGCGCGGGGAGTTACAGCGTGGGGCAGAAAACTAGGGGGTGCAGAGTTTAAGGCTCGTGCTATGCGCAGTTGTACATGGTACACGGGGTAAAATTTCCGCACATCGCAAATGCACAATAAGCATGGAAGGAGTGAGGGGGGCGATTTCGATAGGATGAGTGTAGAGTGTCGACAGGTTAAGGCTTCCTATCGAAGTCGCATAAGTATGGGGCTGGCAGTTGAAAGCTCTTGATAGGCTTAACCCGTCCTATCGAACAGAATAAACATGCATTCGATAGGCTTGGATTGCTGCTTGCGATTGGTCGGTGTCCTGTCGAACGAAGGGTGGATAAAACATTCACTTCGTTAGGATGCTAATGAGTGAGAACAACCTTTCGATAGGTGGGGTATTACATTTGTCACTCTTGTCAATAGGTTCCAGGCAAGAGTCCAGAACCTATCACAAAGTTGTTCTCACCTATCAAGAGGTCTCGACACCTATCGAAATCCTTCCCAATCCTATCAACATCAGCGGTTGACCTAGCGAAAGGTCCAAATGACCTATCGAGAGGTTAATTGAACTCAAAAATATGGCCTGTGTGTGCAGAGCATCTAGCCTTAGTACCTAGCAACTCCTCTGCTGCACTACCAGGTAGCAAATTGGCCTCTGACCTTATGCCTTTGATTTCTAGACTGCGAGAGCTTGAAATTGACATGGCAATTTTATTGCAAAGAAAATTATTGGAAAGAATTGAGGTATAAATCAAATATAATACATATGATACAAATCGAAGTCAGGTATTAACTTGAAGGATCCTGAAGATCAATGGTTTCTTCAGGCTCACAAATGTTGTTAATGCAAAGTTTCAGCCTTTGACCATTGACCTTAAGGGTTCTGCCATCTGTAGGATGTGTGACTTCGATGGCTCCAGATGGGGAAATGTGTACCACTGTGAAAGGTCCACCCCATCTGGACTGCAGCTTCCCTGGAAAGAATTTCATTCTGGAGTTGAACAACCATACCTTGTCATTGGGCTTGAACTCTTTGCGGAGCAAATGTCTGTCATGGAAGGCTTTGGTCCTCTCCTTGTAATTCCGGGCATTTGCATAAGCTTCTAGGCGTAGTTCATCCAGCTCGGATAACTAGAGTTTCTTGTGAATACCAGCTGCGTGTAAGTCAGAGTTTACTACTTTAATGGCCCAATACGCTTTGTGTTGCAATTCAACAGGCAAGTGACAGGCCTTGCCATATACTAGTCTGAATGGAGACATGCCTATGGGGGTTTTATAGGCTGTTCGATAAGCCCATAAGGCATCAGTCAACTTGTTGGGCCAATCTCTTTTGTCGGTTCTCACAGTCTTCTCGAGAATCTGTTTGATTTCCCTATCGGAAATCTCTACCTGTCCACTGGTTTGTGGGGGGTAGGGAGTGGCTACTCTGTGGGTAAATGAGTATCTTTCCATTAGTTTGTCAAAAGGTTTATTACAGAAGTGGCTTCCCCCATCGCTAATAATAGCTTTAGGAAAGCCAAATCTTGAGAAGATGTTGTCTTTCAGGAATTGAATGACAACTTTGTGATCATTTTTTCATGTAGCTATGGCTTCTACCCATTTGGATACGTAATCCACAGTGACAAGGATGAAATTGTATCCAACAGAAGGGGGAAAAGGTCCCATGAAGTCGATTCCCCAAATATCAAACTGTTCAACAACAAGTATAGGTTGCAAGGGCATATAGTTTCTCCTTGTAATATTGCCTATTTGATGGCATCGGTGACAAGCTTTACAGTGCTACCGAGCATCCTTGAATAGGGTAGGCCAGTAGAATCCACTTTGAAGGACCTTGGCCGCAATCTTTTTACCACTGAAGTGGCCCCCGCAAGCCTTTTCATGTCACATGGTTAGGATGTTTTGAAATTCAGTTTCAGGTACACAATGTCTGATCACCTAGTCTGCACAATGCTTAAATAGGTAAGGATCCTCCCACATGTAATATCGAATCTGTGCAAAGAACAGATTTTTGTCATCCTTGGTCCAATGTGGAGGGATCCTACCCACAGCAAGGTAATTGACAATATTGGCAAACTAGGGCATACTTATCTGGACAGTCAGAAGCTGCTCATATGGGAAGGAGTCATTAATGGGCAAGCTTTCCATGTCGGTTGTTGGGATCCTTGACAGATGGTCAGCCACCACGTTCTCAACTCCCTTCTTGCCCTTAATCTCTAAATTGAATTTCTGTAAGAGAAGAATCCATCTGATTAGTCGTGCTTTAGCTTCCTTTTTGGACAAGAGGTATTTAAAAGCTGAGTGGTCAGTAAACACAATAATTTTTTATCCCAGCACATAAGATCTGAATTTTTCTAAGGCAAAGACAATAGCTAATAGCTCTTTCTCAGTTGTAGTGTAATTCAATTGAGCATCAACCATTGATATACTAGCATATGCTTCCACAGGAGGTGTCTTGTCTTTTCTTTGCCGCAACACTGCCCCAATGGCAAAATCTGATACATCACACATCAGCTCAAAAGGCAGAGAAAAATCAAGGGATTGCAAGATGGGAGCTATGGTTAAACAAGTTTTTAACAGTTTAAAAGCAACTCGGCATTCATCATTCAAGTTAAAGGAAACATCCTAGCAGCATATTCACATTTTCCTGGACAACCTCATCTACCACATCAAGAGAAAAATAGTCCTCATCAGAATGAGATTGATTTGCTGCGTTGAACACATTCAATTTAACCTTCATATTTCCAAATGACACTTCCACGATTCCAGACCTGCATTGAATATAAGCATTAGTTGTGGCCAAAAAGGGTCTGCCTAGAATCACAGGTATGGAAGTGGCACTCCTACCTGGTTCCATATCCAGCACCAAAAAGTCAACAGGATAGAAGAATTTGTTAACTCCAACCAAAACATCCTCGATTATCCCCACAGGTTTCCTTTCAGATCTGTCAGCCAGCTGGAGGACCAATTGTGTGGGCTTTAATTTGCCTAAGCCCAGCTTCTCATATACTGAATATGGAAGTAAATTTACACTGGCTCCCAGATCTAATAAAGCTTTGTCAATGGTATGATCCCCAATGACGCAGGGGATAGTGGGGAGACTAGGGTCTTGAAGTTTGGGGGGAGTTGCAATCGATAGGACTTGCTGAACTTTTTCTGCTGAAAAGACCTTCTTGGATAGGTGTATCCTAGACTGTCTTTTATGGGTGCACAGGTCTTTCAAAAACTTGGCATAGGTTGGGACTTATTTAATGGCATCAACTAAAGGCAAATTGATCTTTACTTGCTTGAAAGTCTCCATCATTTCCTCAAATTTTCCTTGCCCTTTATCAAAAGGGGAAGGTGCTTATAGTGCCTTAGGAAATGGCAAATTTGGGATTGCTCCGTCACTTGCAGCCTTAACCAATGGGGCCTCTTTCTTTTTGAGTTTTTTATTTTCTTGAGGATCCTCATTATCCTCTTTATTCATAGCTGATTGTTCCTGCAAGTCCACCACTAGTGGTCTTTTTTGTGTGCTGGTAGAAATCACTTCATTTTCTTCCTCCAAATTCCTCACAAGCTCACAGCCCACTTGGTTGTCCACTAACTTATCACTTCTCAAAGTTGTAACAAATTTTGCTTCCTCATAGGTGGAGGAAACTTCACCCACTACAAACTGCCTTCGTGGATTATCCTGTGGCTGGCTAGGCAACCTTCCTCCCTCTCTCCTAGTCAGAGCATCAGACAGCTGACCAAGTTGGTCCTCTATCTTTTTGATGCTCTGGTTGTGAGAGTGCATAGTTTGGGTTAAGGTGTTCAAGCTCTGCAGTGAAGATAGAACTTGTTCCTCAAAGGATGGTGTTCTCACAGTTGGAGGAGGTGCAGCTTGCTGCACAGGAGGAGCTACAAGTTGGGCCATGGGTTGCTGATACTGAGGCCTTGGGACATAACCTTCTCGGTAGGGTTGAGCATTTTTGTAGAGCATGGGCTGCTGGGGCTGTTGCTACTGGCTGGGGTATGCATCTTGTCGCCACCTCAGATTGGGGTGGTTCCTCCATTGGTACCAGCAGCAAGCTGCTGCCCATAAGACTGAGCTGCAGCCACATGCTCTGTTATAAAATCAGGAAACTAGTCAGCAGATGGGCATTCTTCCAGGGGATGAGCAGGGGACTGGCATATGGCACATGCCTCCTCCACTCTAGCAGCCACAGGTGACTGCATTGCTCCCATCAGCCTATCAAATTTCAGGGTTAAGCTATCCACTTTCCTTTCCAACTCACTTGGCACACTCACTTCATATATCTTCCCTCTTGAGGTATTCTCCTTCACCAATTTAGGAGGCTCTTAATCTCTTGCTAAGGTTTCCCTTTGCATAGAGTTCTCACTAATAATGTCAAAGAGCTCCCATGCCTCATCAGCAATTTTATAGAGATAGGTGCCACCACAGGAGGCATATATCATATCTCTGCTTTTAGCATCAATTCCCTGATAAAAGCTTTGAACCAATTGCCATTCAGGGATTTGATGGTGGGGACATTTCTTTAGGAGTTCCTTAAATCTCTCCCAGGATTGATGAAAATATTCAGTTGGATCTTGGGTAAAAGAGATGATACCCTTCCTCAACTGGCTGGTCTTTGACATAGGGAAGAATTTTGCCAGAAATTGGCATTGGAGATCACTCCAGGACTGAATGATGTTGGGTGGAAGCAAGGACAACCAGGTCCTGGCTCTGTCCTTCAATAAAAAAGGAAAGAGTCTCATCCTGGTGGCCTCCTCCCCCAAACCTGTGAAAAACAACACAACTTACAAATGTAGTTAGTAAAAATCAAATAAAAACTATAGATCTACGATCAAAACTTAGATCTATCAATTTCTAAACACACCTCCCCAGCAGCGGCACCAAAAACTTGTTTGAGTATTTGCCTTCCCTCAAATGAGGGTCTAAAATCATCAATAAAACTAGGCAAACACACTCACATAGACCTGCAAGTAATTAGGGTCTGTTGTAGCAACTTTTATAAAATGGTGAATAAGGGAATGTCCACAGGGAGGTTAGTTTAAAAATATGATAAATCTCCAGATCTAAATTAGATCTGGCACCCTAACTATTACTAATTAGCTAAAAGACTGGGGAGAGGTTTGAAATGGATTGTCACTTAAGCTAAGCTAAAATTAAATATAAACTAACTTGGATCGAATTTAGGATCTTAGATCTTGCAGGGGAAAGAGGTAAAAAGAATAGAAAATGGAGAAGAGTAGCTTGGAGATTGGTTTTCACTGAAATCAGATTCGATTAATCATGCTACAAAGGTTTAGAGCACACAATTCCCTCAACTGGCTATAAGCACAGCTGCAGGGTATAAATTCCACTCCAAATCACAGGATCCACCTGGTCTTAAGGTTATGATCTGTCCACTTTAATGGTCACAGACCATCCTATAGACTTTATCAAATCCATGGATTACAGCAGATGAATCCAACTGGAGCCTGAGCTTAGATTAATCTTAAGGTTATAATCTGTCCACTTTAATGGTCACAGACCATCCTAGGGATCTCCTTCAAAGCTAGAGCATCAATTAGAACAATTAAAACCACTACAGATGTTGCAATTCCTAGGTCACAGACTCAAGGAATCACAGGAGCATCAGATCCAGGGAGATCAGGTGGTATCCAAGAGGTCTACCAGTTAAGTGGGTGAGCTGATATACAGACTCCTCTACACATATTCAATCGATCACCAAATGGAACCAAAGGAACTTTAGATCTAATTGAAGCATTAAAATCAGCATTAACATTGCAATCAAAGTCACTCTATAATGGAAATACTCTCAGATCTGTAGTTTGTGTAGCTAGGAACCTACATAGCACTCTTAACCTCACCCAATTACAGATCTAACCTTTCTCCTCGCTACTCCAAGGGAATTAGCCAACCATGGTTGGGCTAAAGAAGGGAAATAGAATTTCTCTGTAAGCTCTAATCTCCAGAATTTGGCTCAGATCTCGATCTCCTCCCAATTGCAATTGGGGGTCTCTATATATAGCTTTCTCCTCTGTTTTTCCCATCAAAAATCCCTTCTAGAAGGTCCTCAGAGTTTGTTAGAGTTCTGTAAGAGCACGTGGGTCGGTTAGGGTTTCCTAGGGCATCTTCTGGAACCGTCGTGCTGGTCACCACTTGCCTCGGGTTGCATGCAGCAGGTCACCAAATCACAACGTATGCACAGCTTAATTTTTGAGACGTTCTGCACACGATTTTGATAGGTTCAGGAAGCTTTCGACAGGTTCAAATAGAGCTTTTTGGTCCTTTCACTAGTTCTCAGAACTATTCGATAGGTTCTGATAGGATGAGCCTTCGCTTAGAGTTCCAGCCTTCTCAGTCCTTGGTTTGGAGTATTCAACAAGTTGGAGGGACTCTTCGACAGGTTGGATAACCATTTCGATAGGTTCCGCTCTGCATGCTATCCTTTCGATAGGGTTGCTCTCACTCCTATCGAAAGGCTCCAGTACCCTTCGATAGGTTCTGTTCCAGCGTCTTCATCTTGATAGGTTTAGGAAACCATTCAATAGGTTCAAGAAACCATTCGACAAGTTCCCTTGACGCCTCAGGTAGGCTTTCGATAGGATGGTTTCTTCCTTCCTTTCAGCTGCTCGATAGGTTCTTGGATCCTATTGAACTTCTCTATCCACACGAATCCATCCATCTTCTGCCTTCAGATCCTGTCGAAACCTCTTCAACTGCACGAATTCTCCCTTTCTTTGCTTTCAACTCCTATCGAAGTCTTTAGGTGACCAATCGATAGGATGTTTTCAGCTTGTTCTCACTTCCTTCGCCTTGTCCTACTGTAGCCACGCGCTCCAAGGGTCCAGTGATGTGCTACCCTCTGGAGTGTTGTTGTTGGGTTTGTCCTGTGCTGAGCGATAGCCCCTTTTTGGGCATTCTTGAGTGGTTTTCTGCATTAATGTCCTCTTTTATTATTGTCTATAAAATGCACTTGACAGAGACTTATTAGTATGCTCACAGGTCTATCAATGGTCAGGTTAAAGGGTGAAAAGTGGCATTTTTCACCACTTAACACTATCCCAAGTTGTTCTACTCCTAGAATGCGTGGATCCATTAAAGTACCTATTCGAAAAGCTGGCCCTCACTGGGCAGGCTATGCACTAGCAACTTCTCCTATCTGAATTTGACATCATATATGTCACACAGAATTTGATCAAGGGGCAGGCACTCGCTGATCATCTTGTCGACAACCCTTTACCCGATTATGAACCTCTAATGACTGAATTCCCAGATAAGGACATCTTATTCATGGCAGAGGATGATACAGTAGAGACAGGGGAATCTTGGGTGATGCACTTCGACGGAGCGGTAAATGCTGAAGGTCAAGGAGTTGGCGGTATCTTAATCTCGCCAAAGGGGTCTCACGTACCAGTTTCCATCAAACTCAACTTCCCCTACACTAACAACATGACTGAATATGAGGCTTGTGTTGCTGGACTGTGTTGGAGTGTTTGCCTTCCCTCAAATGAGGTCTAAAATCATCAATATAACTAGGCAGACACACTCATACAGACCTGCAAGTATTCGGGATCTGTTGTAGCAAGCTTTAAAAGAATGGTGAGTAAGGGAATGTCCACAGGGAGGTTGGTTAGAAATATGATAAATCTCCATATCTGTGTCAGATCTGGCACCCTAACTATTACTAATTTAGCTAAAAGACAGGGGAGAGGTTTGGAATGGATTGTCACTTAAACTAAGCTACAATTAAACATAAGCTAACTTGGATCGAGTTTAGGAGCTTAGATCTTACAAGGGAAGAGAGTAAAAAGCAGAAAATAGAGAAGAGTAGCTTGGAGGTTGGTTTTCACTGAAATCAGATTCAATTAATCATGCTGCAGAGGTTCAGAATACACAATTCCCTCGATGGCTATAAGCACAGCTGCAGGGTATAAATTCCACTCCAAATCACAGGATCCACCTAATCTTAAGGCTATGATCTGTCCACTTTAATGGTCACAAACCATCCTATAGACTTTATCAAATCCATAGATTGCAGCAGATGAATCCAATTGAGGCCTGAGCTTATATTTATCTTAAGGTTATGATTTATCCACTTTAATGGTCACAGACCATCTTAGGGATCTCCTACAAAGCTAGAGCCTCAATTAGAACAAATAAAACCACTACAGATTTTGCAATTCCCAGGTCACAGACTCAAGGAATCACAGGAGCATCAGATCCAGGGAGATCAGATGGTATCCAAGAGGTCTACCAATTAAGTGGGTGAGCTGATCTACAACTCTACACAAACCCGATCGATCACCAAATGGAACCAAAGGAAATTTAAATTGAATTAAAGCATTAAACACAACATTATCATTGCAAATAAGGTCATTTTACAATGAAAATACTCTCAGATCTGTAGTTTGTGCAGCTAAGAACCTACAGTAGCACTCTTAACCTTACCCAATTACAGATCTAACTTTGCTCCTCGCTACTCCAAGGGACTTAGCCAGCCATGGTTGGGCTAAAGGAGGGAAATGGAATTTCTCTACAAGCTTTAATCTCTAGAATTTTGGCTCAGATCTCGATCCTCCCTAATGGCAATTGGGGATCTCTGCATATAGCTTTCTCCTTTGTTTTTCCCGCCAAAAATCCCTTCTAGAAGGTCATAAGAGTCTTTTAGAGTTCTATTAAAGCACGTGGGTCGGTTAGGGCTTTCTAGGGCATCTTCTGGAATCATCGTGTCGATCACCAAGTGCCTCAGGTTGTGTGCAGCGGGTCACTGAAGTACATGTGCATAGCTGAATTTCTGAGAAGTTCTGCACACAATTTCGACAGGTTCAGGAAGCTTTCGACAGGTTGGAATCATGCATTTTGGTCCTTTCGCTAGGTTCTCAGATCCGTTCGATAGGTTCCAATAGGATGAATCTTCGCTTAGAGTTCTAGCCTTCTCAGTCCTTGGTTTGGAGTATTCGACAGGTTGGAGAAACTCTTAGACAGGTTGGAAAACCATTTCGACAAGTTCCACTCTACATTCCACCATTTCGATAGGTTTGCTTTCAGTCTTATCGAAAGGCTCAATCACCCTTCGATAGGTTCTGTTCTAGCATTTTCATCTCGATAGGTTCAAGAGACCATTCGATAGGTTCCTTTGACACTTCAGGCAGGTTTTCGATAAGATGATTTCTTCTTTCCTTTCAGCTGCTCGATAGGTACTGAGATCCTACCGAACTCCTTAATCCACACAAATTCATCCTTCTTCTACCTTCAGATCCTATCGAAGACCTCTTCAATTGTACGAATTCTTCCTTTCTTTGCTTTCAGTTCTTATCAAAGTCTTTAGGTGACCAATCGATAGAACATTTTCAGCCTATTTTCACTTTCTTTGCTTTGCCCTGCTGTAGCCACGCGCTCCAAGGGTCCAGTGATGTGCTACCCTCTGGTGTGCTGTTGCTAGGTTTGTCCCGTGCTAAGAGATAGCTCCCTTTTGGGCATTCTTGAGTGCTTTTCTGTATTAGTATCTTCTTTTATTGTTGTCTACAAAATGAACTTGACAAAAGCTTATTAGTGTGCTCATAGGTCTATCAATGGTCAGGTTTTAGGGTGAAAAGTGGCATTTTTCACCACTTAACACACCCTTAAAACTAGGCTTTGCTAGTCCCTAAGCAAAGGAGAAATTAAAAGAAAATAAAAATGCCACTTTCGTAGGGAGCATGGATGCATTTAGCATATGCACCAAGCCTTTTAAACCCCTAGGTGATCCCTAGTGGAGGAGTGAAGTCTCCTAAGAGTTTTCAGCGAAGGTACCCTCAAACTTCTCCAATAAGGTTAGTTAATAGTAGTACATCCTACTAAACAGAGTTTCAGTGAACTAGAGTAAATTCTCATCATGTCTTTTCAGTTCTAGAGGGTTTTCAGCAGAAAAATCACCAACTTAAAACATGAATTTTTGTAGTAATTCCTTCATCATCAATTGGTTCATGTCAAGGCATTGAGTTTGAAGATTGATGCATGGCTCACCTTTCATTTGAGAATTCTGTTTTGATACTACCCCCATCAAATTGGATTTCAAGCCCAAGTCTCACCAGGGCTGTCAATTCACAACAACAATGAAGGGTGTAGAATTTTGCATAGCTCAAGAGCAGTTAGAGTCCTCAAATAGAGCTGTAAGCATGAGCATAGGCATTGCTCTAATTTCTGAAATTTTCTAACTTCTTTCACCATAGATTGGGCAGATCCTTATCTCCACATGACAGCTCAATCTATTTCAGATCAGTAAGGTCTTTTTATTGTGTTGTAATGTGGCTTAGGGATGAGGTTTGTAACAAAATGAAAGGGTAAAAGGGGTTCAAATTGAGAAATCAGTTAAGGTAAGGAGGTGATCTAGAATCCTTCTTCATTTCAGCCCAATTCCATCTACTTCTTGAATTTTCAGAGCAAAAGTGGCCAGCTTCTTCTCTTCCTTTCAGTCTTTCAATGAAAAGACTTCTCTTTCTCATTCTTTTGCTCTCTTTTTTTTTTTTTTTTTTGTTAAATTGGAATACCACAAATACCACCAACTGTGTTTTTCTTTCTTTCAACCTGATTTAAAACCTTGCTCCTCTAACCTTGCTTCTCCTTCCTCTTCCTGATTTCTCAGATTGGGGGTGAACTGAAATAGGTCAAAAGGTTTTGGGTTTAGAATTTCTAGTTTTCATCAAAGAAAATTGGGACTTTTAAGGCTCAAGTGGTGTGCATCAAGGGCAGTTCAAAGGTGGGGCATTTTAAGCTCAAACTAAGGGATGGCCTTACTTCATGTCTTCAATGTCATGAATGTTGTCAAGCTGTTTCAACTTAGAATTTCCTAACTTCTAGTGATTAGAATTAGATCCAATCAGTCCATAGAGCAGAACAATTGCCAAGGCACTCTTCAAGGAAACTTTTTCAGGCCCAAATCTCACTGGGTATGGCCTTCCATCTAATTTTCAGGGGTGTGTCTTCACAATTTCCTGTCATTTCAGGTTTACTGCACATCAAAATTATTTTTCACAAATTGTTGGCATTTGCCTCATGAAGTCTGTTGAACTACAACTTACTTTAGTTTCAAGCAGTTTTTTTAAATTTCCTCTGTTTATAAAAATTCCAGTGAGAAATTACTCTAATTAATTTTAAACATTTCCTTTTAGCCTAGCTGTACTAAAAGTAACTAATATATTGGCATACATGCCATACCCCCAAACCTAAACTAAATAGTGTTACAAAAATTCCAGTGAGAAATTACTCTAATTAATTTTAAACATTTCCTTTTAGCCTAGCTGTACTAAAAGTAACTAATATATTGGCATACATGCCATACCCCCAAACCTAAACTAAATAGTGTCCTCACTGTTTCCATCATAGGGGGTGGAGCAGTTTTATTATTATTATTTATTTTTTTTACAGAGCAAAAACAGAAGCTAGTAAGAAACAAAATTATTATTAACATAGGTAAACGACATGATGACAATGTGCAAGCAGAAAAGAAGTGAAAAGTAGGCCGGTGGACAAAATATCGCAGACAGTTCAAGAAATCGCCCCCCTGGCTCAGGGAAATCCTCAGCCTGCATCGGGTGGAAGAGGAACTGTAAGCCAGGTAGGGAGGAAGAAAAGGAAAAGAAGAAGGTTAGGGGATAGGGGGATGGTTGGTGGAGGAGGATGGTGGCGGAGACACCGTTGGCGCGGTCTTCAGCCTCTTCTTCTCCTTCCTAACTTTGTCCTTTTCCTCCTTAGCGAGGATCTGCTGGACCTCCTCATATCCATCCCATAGGAACTGCAATGGGTCTGATTCCTTGGGTGGTAATGGCTCCAGCCAGAAGAGGTAGAGTTGTGCAGGGGTGAGCATGGGCTTTCCATCTGCCATACTTATGAGGAGGAGAGTAGAGGGTAGAAGGGAAGGGATGGGCCGAAGTCGAGCTATCTGCATCTATTTAAGGTGGAAGTGTGAGGGAATATGAAATGGTGCATTCAATATCGCCCCCGTCGATGACTCGGAATGGATGGTGAATTCGAACAATCAGCATGGGGAATGAAAACGTGCATTAACTGGCAGCCTATATTTAGTGCGAGGAGTTTAAGGCTCGTGTTGTGCGCAATTGTACATGGTACACGTGGTAAATTTCCGCGCAGTGCAACTGCATAGTAAGCATGGAAGGAGTGAGGGGAGGAAAGTCGATTTTGATAGGATGAGTGTAGAGTGTCGACAGGTTAAGGCTTCCTATCGAAGTCGAACAAGTGTGGGACAGGCAGTTAAAAGCTCTCGATAGGATTAACCCGTCCTATCGAACATAATAAACATGCATTCGATAAGCTAGGTTTGCGATAGGTCGGTGTCCTGTCGAACGGAGGGTGGAGAGAACATTCACTTCGTTAGGATGCTGATGGGTGCGAACAACCTTTTGATAGGTGGGGTATTACATTTGCACTCTTGTCGATAGGTTCCAGGCAAAAATCCAGAACTTATCACAAAGTTGTCTTCACCTATCGAGAGGTCACAACACCTATCAAAATCCTCACCAATCCTATCGACATCAACGGCTGACCTAGCGAAAGGTCCAGATGACCTATCGAGAGGTACAATGAGCTTAAAACATGGCTTATGAGTGCAGAGCATTTAGCCTTCGCCCCCCAGCAACTCATCTGTTGCGCTACCACTTGGTAAATTGGCCTCTGACCTTGTGCTTTGGTCATTTTATTGCAAAGAATATTGTTGGGACGAATTGGGGTATAAATTAAATAAAATACAAATGATACAAATTGAAGTCAGGTATTATACTGGAGGATCTTGAAGATCATCTGTCTCTTCAGGCTCACAAATATTGTCAACGCAAAGTTTTAGCCTCTGGCCATTAACCTTAAGGGTTCTGCCATCTGTAGGATGCATGACTTCGACAGCCCCAGATGGGAAAACGTGTACCACTGTGAAAGGTCCATCCCATCTGGACTGCAGCTTCCCTGGAAAGAATTTCATTCTGGAGTTAAACAACCATACCTTGTCATTGGGCTTGAACTCTTTGCGGAGCAAATGTCTGTCGTGAAAAGCTTTGGTTCGCTCCTTGTAACTCCGGGCATTTGCATAAGCCTCTATTCGCAGTTTATCTAGCTCGAATAATTGGAGTTTCCTGTGAATTCTAGCAGAGTGTAAGTCAGAGTTCATTGCTTTAATGGCCCAATATGCCTTGTGTTGCAATTCAACAGGCAAATGACATGCCTTGCCATAGACTAATCTGAATGGGGACATGCCTATGGGGGTTTTATAGGCTGTTCTGTATGCCCATAGGGCATCAGTCAACTTGTTGGACCAATCTCTTCTGTCGGATCTCACAGTCTTCTCGAGAATATGTTTGATTTCCCTATTGGAAATATCTACCAATCCACTGGTTTGTGGGTGGTAGGGAGTGGCTACTCTGTGGGCAACAAAGTATCGTTCCATCAGTTTGTCAAAAGGGTTATTACAGAAGTGGCTTCCCCCATCACTAATAATAGCTTTAAGAAAACCAAATCTGGAGAAGATGTTGTCTTTTAGGAATTGAATGACAACTTTGTGATCATTAGTTCTTGTAGCTATGGCTTCTACACATTTGGAGACGTAATCCACAGCGACAAGGATGAAATTTTATCCAACAGAAGGGGGGAAAGGTCCCATGAAGTCGATTCCCCAGACATCAAACAGTTCAACAACAAGTATAGGTTGCAAGGGCATAGAGTTTCTCCTTATAATACTGCCCATTTACTGACATCGATGACAAACTTTACAGTGCTGTCGGGCATCCTTGAATAGGGTAGGCCAGTAGAAACCACTTTGAAGGACCTTGGCAGCATTCTTGTTACCAGTAAAATGGCCCTCGCAAGCCTGTTCATGACACATGGTTAGGATGTTGTGAAACTAAGTTTTAGTTACACAGTGTCTGATCACCTGGTCTGCACAATGCTTAAAAAGGTAAGGATCCTCCCACATGTAATGTCGAATCAGTGCAAAGAATAGATTTTTGTCATCCTTGCTCCAATGTGGGGGGATCCTACCTACAACAAGGTAGTTGACAATATTGGCAAACCAGGGCATACTTATTTGGATAGTCAGAAGCTGCTCATCTAGGAAGGAGTCATTGATGGGCAAGCTTACTGTGTCAGTTGTGTCGATCCTTGACAGATGGTCAGCCACCACATTCTCCACCCCCTTCTTGTCCTTAATCTCTAAATTGAATTCCTGCAAGAGAAGAATCCATCTGATTAGTCGTGCTTTAGCTTCTTTTTTTTGACAAGAGGTATTTCAAGGCTGAGTGGTCAGTGAACACAATAATTTTTTATCCCAGCACATAAGACCTGAATTTTTCTAAGGTAAAAACAATGGCTAATAGCTCTTTCTCAATTGTAGTGTAATTCAATTGAGCTTCAACCATTTATTTACTGGCATATGCTACCACAGAAGGTGTCTTGTCTTTTCTTTGCCCCAACACAGCTTCAATGGCAAAATCTGATGCATCACACATCAGCTCAAAAGTAGCTTGACATTCAGCATTAAAGTCAAAAGGGACATCCTGGCACAACAGGTGGCAGAGGGGTTTGGAGATTTTGCTAAAATCCTTGATGAACCTTCTGTAGAAGCCAGCACGACCCAGAAATGTCCTAACTTGTTTAACAGTTTTCAGAGGGGGCAAGGGGGCAATTAAATCGATCTTAGCTTGATCAACCTTGATTCCTTTGTGAGAGACAACATGTCCTAGAACAGTGCCTTGAGTCACCATAAAGTGAATTTTCTCCCAACTCAGAACTAGATTGTTCTCCTCACACCTTTGTAGTACGGAGCTGAGGTGGTGTAGGTATTGGCTAAAATCATCTCCATAAATGGAAAAATCATCCATAAAGATCTCCAAAAACTTATCAATCATGTCAGAGAAGATAGCATACATGCATCTTTGGAACGTGACAGGTGCATTACACAACCCAAATGGCATCCTTCTGTATGCAAAGGTTCCAAATGGGCAAGTGAATGTAGGTTTTTCTTGATCCTAGGGGTACGCAGGGATCTGCTTGTACCCTGAATATCCATCAAGAAAATAGTAATAGGCCTTGCCTGCCCGCTTGTCCAAGATTTGGTCTATGAAGGGCAGTGGGAAGTGATCCTTGCTGGTCTTTTCATTGAGTTTTCGGTAGTCTATGCATACCCTCCAACTAGTGGTCTGTCTGGTTGGGATCAGCTCTCCTGAATCTGCTTCAACAACTGTAATGCCAGATTTCTTGGGTAATACCTGGGTAGGTGCTACCCATTGTGAATCTGAGATGGGATAAATTATCCCAGCATCTAGGAGTTTGACCACCTCCTTCATCACCACCTCCTGCATGTGTGGGTTGAGTTTTCGCTGCATCTCTCTGGAAGGTTTGGATCCTTCCTCGAGATGAATTTTATGCATGCACACAGCAGGATTTATTCCCCCAAGGTCTGTAATGGTCCATCCTATTGCCTTCTTATGCCTTTTTAGTACACACAGTAATTCTTTTTCCTGCTCGAGAGTGAGGGAAGAAGAGATTATCTCAGGCAGGTTGGTGTTGTCTCCAAAAAAGGCATATTTCAAAGATTGTGGGAGTTGCTTTAACTCCACCTCTGGGGGACTGATGAGGGAGGGCAATAGGGGTGTCTGGGAGGGGGGTGGTAGGGGTAACAAGGTAGGCCTCCATGGATGGTGCTGTGCTGGTGGAGCTTCAGAAGAGACAAGTTTCGCATGCTCGATCTCAGAGGTGAGACCCAGCTCTACCTCTGTTTCCTTCCATACTTCGACTAATTCATTACACTATTCCTTACCATGTAGCAACATATTCACATTTTCCTGAACACCCTCATCTATTACATCAAGAGAAAAACAATCCTCATCAGGTTGAGGTTGATTTGCTGCTTTGTACACATTAAATTTGACCTTCATATTTCCAAATGGCACTTCCATGATTCCAGACCTGCATTGAATACAAGCATTAGCTGTGGCCAAAAAGGGTCTGCCTAGAATCACAGGTATGGAAGTGGCACTCCTACCTGGTTCCATATCCAGCACCAAAAAGTCAACAGGATAGAAGAATTTGTTAACTCCAACCAAAACATCCTCGATTATCCCCACAGGTTTCCTTTCAGATCTGTCAGCCAGCTGGAGGACCAATTGTGTGGGCTTTAATTTGCCTAAGCCCAGCTTCTCATATACTGAATATGGAAGTAAATTTACACTGGCTCCCAGATCTAATAAAGCTTTGTCAATGGTATGATCCCCAATGACGCAGGGGATAGTGGGGAGACTAGGGTCTTGAAGTTTGGGGGGAGTTGCAATCGATAGGACTTGCTGAACTTTTTCTGCTGAAAAGACCTTCTTGGATAAGTGTATCCTAGACTGTCTTTTATGGGTGCACAGGTCTTTTAAAAACTTGGCATAGGTTGGGACTTATTTAATGGCATCAACTAAAGGCAAATTGATCTTTACTTGCTTGAAAGTCTCCATCATTTCCTCAAATTTTCCTTGCCCTTTATCAAAAGGGAAAGGTGCTTATAGTGCCTTAGGAAATGGCAAATTTGGGATTGCTCCGTCACTTGCAGCCTTAACCAATGGGGCCTCTTTCTTTTTGAGTTTTTTATTTTCTTGAGGATCCTCATTATCCTCTTTATTCATAGCTGATTGTTCCTGCAAGTCCACCACTGGTGGTCTTTTTTGTGTGCTGGTAGAAATCACTTCATTTTCTTCCTCCAAATTCCTCACAAGCTCACAGCCCACTTGGTTGTCCACTAACTTATCACTTCTCAAAGTTGTAACAAATTTTGCTTCCTCATAGGTGGAGGAAACTTCACCCACTACAAACTGCCTTCGTGGATTATCCTGTGGCTGGCTAGGCAACCTTCCTCCCTCTCTCCTAGTCAGAGCATCAGACAGCTGACCAAGTTGGTCCTCTATCTTTTTGATGCTCTGGTTGTGAGAGTGCACAGTTTTGGTTAAGGTGTTCAAGTTTTGTAATAAAGATAGAACTTGTTCCTCAAAGGATGGTGCTCTCACAGCTGGAGGGGGTGCAGATTGTTGCACAGGAGGAGCTACAGGTTAGGCCATGAGTTGCTGATATTGAGGTCTTGGGGGATAACCTTCTCGATAGGGCTGAGCATTTCTATAAGGCATGGGCTGCTGGGGCTGCTGCTGCTGCTGCCTGGGGTATCCATCTTATCTCCACCTCAAATTGGGGTGGTTCCTCCATTGTTACCCAGCAGCAGGCTGTTGCCCATAAGACTGAGCTGCAACCACATGCTCGGTTATAAAATCAGGAAATTGGTCAGCAGAAGGGCATTCTTCCAAGGGATGAGCAGGGGACGGGCATATGGTACATGCCTCCTCCACTCTAGCAGCCACAGGTGACTGCATTGCTCCCATCAGCCTATTAAATTTCAGAGTTAAGCTGTCCACTTTCCTTTCCAACTCACTTGGCACACTCACTTCATATATCTTTCCCCTTGAGGTGTTCTCCTTTATCAATCTAGGAGGCTCTAAATCTCTTGCTAAGGTTTCCCTCTGCATAGAGTTCTCACTAATGATGTCAAAGAGCTCCCATGCCTCCTCAGCAGTTTTATGGAGATAGGTGCCACCACAGGAGGCATCTATCATATTTCTTCTTTTAGCATCAATTCCCTGATAAAAGCTTTGAACCAATTGCCATTCAGGGATTTGATGGTGGGGGCATTTCTTGAGGAGTTCCTTAAATCTCTCCCAGGATTGATGAAAGTCTTCAGTTGGATCTTGGATAAAAGAGATGATACCCTTCCTCAACTGGCTGGTCTTTGGCATAGGAAAGAATTTAGCCAGAAACTGACATTAGAGATCACTCCAGGACTGAATACTGTTAGGTGGAAGCAAGGACAACCAAGTCCTGGCTCTGTCCTTTAATGAAAAAGGAAAGAGTCTCATCTGGGTGGCCTCCTCCCCCAAACCTGTGATATTAAATGTAGTGCACAGTCCCAAGAACTCATAAATGTGCTTATAGGGGTCTTCTTTGGTCAGGCCATGAAATGAGTGCAGCATTTGAATGATGGATGATTTTATCTCATAGTTTTCCTGAGCAGCTGAGAATTGAATGCAGAAGGGGGAATTGTAGACCCCTGGTGCATTAAACTCCTTAAGGGTTCTCGGCTGCTGTTGCTCACCCATTTCTACATAATCAAATGCAACGAAAGTGAGTGCAGTTGGTCTGGATCTGAGAAGTCTTTCAACCTCTGGATTTAGTGGGATAATCTGAGGTTGCAAAGTTTTCCTACCAAACATAAAGCACTCAGATTTCGAATGCAAAATAAATATTCAACACCACAAGCAGAATCAACCAAATTTTTTAACTATTCTAATAAAAATGATCAACAGATCTAAAAAATAACAGGGGAGTAGAGGGATGCAAACTACAGAGCAGTCTCCAGCACAATTCTCCTCTCACTGGTAGCCTTAGATCTGAGTAACTGCACACAAACTACTGAAAAACAACACAACATACAAATGCAGTTAGTAAAAATGAAACAGAAACTACAAATCTATGATCAAAACTTAGATCTATCAATTTCTAAACATGCCTCCCCGGCAGCAGTGCCAAAAACTTGTTGGAGTGTTTGCCTTCCCTCAAATGGGGTCTAAAATCATCAATATAACTAGGCAGGCACACTCATACAGACCTACAAGTATTCAGGATCGGTTGTAGCAAGCTTTAAAAGAATGGTGAGTAAGGGAATGTCCACAAGGAGGTCGGTTAGAAATATGATAAATCTCTAGATCTGTGTCAGATCTGGCACCCTAACTATTACTAATTTAGCTAAAAGATAGGGGAGAGGTTTGGAATGGATTGTCACTTAAACTAAGCTGCAATTAAACATAAGCTAACTTGGATCGAGTTTAGGAGCTTAGATCTTGTAGGGGAAGAGAGTAAAAAGCAGAAAATGGAGAAGAGTAGCTTGGAGGTTGGTTTTCACTTAAATCAGATTCAATTAATCATGCTACAGAGGTTCAGAGCACACAATTCTCTCGCTGGCTATAAGCACAGTTGCAGGGTATAAATTCCACTCCAAATCACATGATCCACCTGACCTTAAGGCTATGATCTATCCACTTTAATGGTCACAGACCATCCTATAGACTTTATCAAATCCATGGATTGCAGCAGATGAATCCAATTGAGGCCTGAGATTAGATTTATCTTAAGGTTATGATCTGTCCACTTTAATGGTCACAGACCATCCTAGGGATCTCCTACAAAGTCAGAGCCTCAATTAGAACAAATAAAACTACTACAGATGCTGCAATTCCTAGGTCACAGACTCAAGAAATCATAGGAGCATCAGATCCAGGGAGATCAGATGGTATCCAAGAGGTCTACCAGTTAAGTTGGTGAGCTGATCTACAACTCCTCTACACAAATCCGATCGATCACCCAATGGAACTAAAGGAAATTTAAATCTAATTAAAGCATTAAACACAACATTATCATTACAAACAAGGTCACTTTATAATGGAAATACTCTCAGATCTGTAGCCTGTGCAGCTAGGAACCTACAGTAGCACTCTTAACCTTACCCAATTATAGATCTAACTTCACTCCTCGCTACTCCAAGGGACTTAGCCAACCATGGTTGGGCTAAAGGAGGGAAATGGAATTTCTCTGCAAGCTCTAATCTCCAGAATTTTGGCTCAGATCTCGATCCTCCCCAATGGCAATTGGGGATCTCTATATATAGCTTTCTCCTCTATTTTTCCCACCAAAAATTCCTTCTAGAAAGTCGTCAGAGTTTGTTAGAGTTCTGTTAAAGCACGTGGGTCCGTTAGGGATTTCTAGGGCATCTTCTAAAACCGTCGTGTCGGTCACCAAGTGCCTCGGGTTGCATGCAACGGGTCACTAGTACAATGTGTGCACAGCTGAATTTCTGAAAAGTTCTGCACACGATTTCGACAAGTTCAGGAAGCTTTCGACAAGTTGGAATCAAGCATTTTGGTCCTTTCGCTAGGTTCTCAGATCCGTTCGATAGGTTCCGATAGGATGAATCTTCGCTTAGAGTTCCAACCTTCTCAGTCCTTAGTTTGGAGTATTCGACAGGTTGGAGAAACTCTTCGACAGGTTGGAAAACCATTTCGACAGGTTCCACTCTCCATTCTGCCATTTTGATAGGTTTGCTTTCAGTCTCATCGAAAGGCTCAATCACCCTTCGATAGGTTCTATTCCAGCATTTTCATCTCGATAGGTTCAAGAGACCATTCAATAGGTTCCTTTGACACTTCAGGCAAGTTTTGGATAGGATGATTTCTTCTTTCCTTTCAGCTGCTCGATAGGTTCTGAGATCCTATCGAACTCCTTAATCCACACAAATTCATCCTTCTTCTGCCTTCAGATCCTATCGAAGACCTCTTCAACTGCATGAATTCTTCCTTTCCTTGCTTTCAGCTCCTATCGAAGTCTTCAGGTGACAAATCGATAAGATGTTTTCAGCCTGTTTTCACTTCCTTTGCTTTGCCCTGTTGTAGCCACGCACTCCAAGGGTCCAGTGATGTGCTACCCTCTAGTGTGCTGTTGCTAGGTTTGTCCTGTGCTGAGAGATTGCTCCTTTGTGAGCATTCTTGAGTGCTTTTCTGCATTAGTATCTTCTTTTATTACTGTCTACAAAATGCACTTGACAAAAGCTTATTAGTGTGCTCATAGGTCTATCAATGGTTAGGTTATAGGGTGAAAAGTGGCATTTTTCACCACTTAACAGACTGCAAGCGGCACTTGACCTGAAAGTAACCCACCTCAAGGTATTTGGCGATTCGTAGTTGATCATATGCTGGACCAACGAAGATTGAAAGATGAAGGATGAGAAGTTGATCCCATACCATGAACACCTCGAAGATCTGATAGCATGCTTCGATGATGTTACTTTCTCTTATGTCCCACGGATAAGGAATTGCTTCGTCGACGCGTTAGCGACTTTAGCATCGATGATAGAAATCCCCTACGGTGTTGAGATGAAGCCAATCATGATTGAACAGAGGAACGAGCCGGCCTTCTGCCTCCAGATTGAGGAACCCTCAAGGTTGGATGATGAGCCTCCATGGTTCTTAGATATCAAGAATTTCCTTGAAACTCAGGCATTCCCTGAGGGGACATCCAAAGAGGACAAATGAACCATCCAACGTTTAGCTACAAACTGCGTCATCTGCGGCGAGAGTCTCTACAAGTGATCATAGAACAAGATCCTACTCCGATGCCTAACTGAAAATGGGGCAGTGAATATCATGAAAGAGATTCACGAGGGAGTATGTGGTGCCCATGTCAATGGCCACATGCTCGCTAAAAAGATTTACGCCAAGGATACTTCTGGACCACCATGGAATCTAATTGTTGCAAGCACGTTCGGAAGTGCTATAAATGCCAAGAACACTCCAGTCTGATACATACCCTAGCCATTGATCTACACATCATGACTACTCCATGGCAATTTGTCACTTGGCACCTCGACATCGTCAGGAAAGTAAATTTGAAAGCATCAAACAGACATCAATTCATCCTGGTTGCCATTAAATACTTTACCAAATGGGTAGAGGCAGCATCCTACACGAACATCACGACCCGACATGTTGAGAAATTCATCAAAAGCAATATTGTTTACCGATTTGGCGTACCCAAGGATATCATCACGGATAATGGCACGAACTTTGTGAACAAGCGCACCAGAGCCTTCTGTGAGCAGTATAAGATCAAACACCATCGCTCGTCACCGTATCGGCCAAAAACCAATGGGGCCATGGAAGCTGCTAACAAAATGGTCATCCGCATCCTTGAGAAGATGGTCATCACCTATCGAGATTGGAGTGAAATGTTACCATTCACTTTATGGGCCTACAGAACATCGATCTGCACCACTACAGAGGCAACACCATTCTCCCTTGTGTATGTGACTGAGGTCGTCCTGTCGGTTGAGGTTGAAGTACCATCACTCTGCATTCTCATGGAGCCTGGCTTACCTGAGGCTGAAAGAGAGAGATCCCACTTTGAGCAGTTGAACCTGCTGGACGAGAAGAGGCTCCTTGCCTTCTGTCATACCCAAGTGTACTAGGGGTGAATCACACACACTTACAACAAATGTGTTCGCGGTTGAGATCTGAAGGTAGGAGACACTGTACTCAAGAAAATCTTCCCATCTCTCCACACCGATCCGAGAGGGAAATTCAAGCCCAAATGGGAAGGACCTTACGTCATCCGAGAGGTGCTCCTAGGATACGCTATCTGCTTCTCCACAATGAACGGAGATCACTTTCCTGAACCCATCAACACAGGATACGTCCGACGATTCTATTCCTAAGTCTCCGCGGCAAGGTAAGTATTGACAAAAATGAATATGTGACTGCTTAAGGATACTTTAAAAAGAGGCCATCATTTCAAAGCTCAGCAGCCAAAAAGCATCCTTGAATACTCATACCCCTTGTTACGCTAGTTGAGCTGTTGGCCTTTCTTTCATCAACCCTCCCAAAAAAAAATGTATGTATATACCAAAAAAAAAATGTGTGTACATACCAAAAAAAAAATGAAAAAGAGTTACCATCAAATCCAAAAAAATTAGAAACGAAAAATCTCAAAAAGAGGATGTCTAGAACAATGAAGCGAAAAGAATAAAAAAAAAAAAAATTTAAATGGTGGGGCATGTACAGTCAAAACCCCCAAGGAAGAAGTGTATTATGGCAGCTGGAGCCCAATCAAGGAAACCTTTTCAAAAACCCAAAATACATTCAAAATTCCTAACCTATCCCATGGCCACAATACATTCCATGAAAATTCCCTCTTTGAGGTCTACAAGTAGTCATAGTATCCATTGAGTAAGCACGAGCCAAGCTGTGAGACAACCAAAGAATTTATCTAGTCGGCTATGACGAAATCGACGTCCATGTCGTGGCCTTCGATAAGATAAAAATAAAAATAATAATACAAGCTCAAAGCAAAGAGGACATGGTGAAAACCCGCAAGGGCGCCATGGGTAAAAATAGCGAGTTTGTGCTGACCGGGTGAAAACCTGCAAGGGCGCCTGGGGTAAAAAATGCAAACCCATGGACGTAGTGAAAAGACGGAAAACAATGGGCACGACAGAAACCCACCTTGTGCTTTGTGAGTAAGAAAGTTGAAAAGAGTAATTGAAAATAAAATAAACAAGATCCCCTCGGTTCCCCTCCCGTATTACCCGATTCTCGATGGAGCTGCTCATGTTAGCTCAAATCCGGGTCCCGACTAGGATTGTCTTCGTGACTACACCATCAAACGTATGACATAGGGTAAGGAGAAAAAGGTCGATTCGATCCAAAGGAATAAATGTTCTGGCCTTCGTAAATTGTTGAATTTCACTCAGGACCAATCATGAAAGGGGGGTTCGACCATGCTCAAAAGGGGATCCGTCATCTCCCTGATAATTAAGGCATGAAAGCAAAAATAATAATAATAAAAGAAAGAGAGGGCAAGAATACAATTTTTCCCTTCCCCATTTTCACACGCACACTATGTGAGCACCATCACAGGGCAAGTAGACCCTTTTTGCAAAAGATAATAGACTTTCTTTTCTATGCCCATGCTATGCACTTTCCATCTTAAAAGAAGTCCACTAATCAAAGAAAGGAGAAATAACATTGTTTTGTAAGATAATAGATTTATCTTTCTCATGTAGAACCCTGTATACAGCTGGCACCACATCCTAATAAATAATATGTGAGGTGTCTAGCTTCTTTCTTTCTTCCTAACAGAAAAATCCAAAAATAACAAAAACATAAAGAAAATATGTATACTAAAAAGATGTATCTAATTAGGGGTTTCTTATACCCCTTTCTGTGGTTTTGATCTGTGCAAAAAGGATGTGCAGGAGGTAATCAATGACCAAACTCGTGCTTTAGGGCACGGATCTCTGTACGTAAAGCATCCTCCCGTACATCTTGCTCCGTCATCCAGCGATCATGAAGACTCTTGTACCATTTTCGGGAACCATCAGTAGCACCAAGAGCGTCACTCAATGACCCTTCCAAACGAAGGACCTCACACTCAGCTACATCGGCTCTAGTTTCCTCCACCTCTGCTCTAACCGTCTGTTTCACTAAATTCTCATGCAGGATTCACTTCTCGTTCATTAGTAGCTCAATACGGCTCCGAAGCATCGACTCCTTCCTTGGCCAAGGCCCTGCTATATCACTACTCTCAGCCTGATCCAAGTGACTAGCTGCAAGCTTCTCAGATAGTAGCCAGGCTTCATACTCTAGGGAGGACAGAACCAAATTTCCCTACTCTAAATCACACATGAGCAATGACTGATGCGTCTCCCAGAGAGCAACTATCCTATTCATGTCCCAAGAGGACCCCCGAGAGAAAATTAGGTCACACAGGGGCGGCTTTGTCACACAAGGCACCTGCTGAGGGCAACCGAACTGATGCAGCACCCGAAATGGGAAGTAGTGAGTGCTGCCAATCAAACTGAGGAGAGAGATGCGCTCATGATCTCTGGAGTGAACCACTGGGAAGGTCCGATCTAACCAAGGAAGCCTCCACACCAACTTGGCTTCGGCCAGCCAAAGCTTCAAACCCTACATATCTCCCAGTGGAAGCATATGGCATTGGCCCAGGAAGTAGCGGGCCACCTCACCACAAGCAACGTAAAAGTGGGGCCCAAGATGGTAAGATGCTCGCCAAGCTAAATTTGGAGCAAGATGGGACATCCCCAGAGGCCCTCTACCTTGCCTAGAGTGAAGGGATCAAGGTAGTGATAAAGCTCCGCCAACACCATATGCATCACAGAGTGGCCTCCCTCTATTTCCGCCAAGACATCACAAAGTGCAAGTGAGAAGCTCTCTCCCTTGGTATAGAAAAGAACCTCGGAGATAAGGCAAAGGGAAAAGGCCTTCACATTATGAGGACTTTTGATCGACAATTTTTGCAAGCTTTCCTCTCCGAAAAGTTCTCTTAGGAATTTCACCGAACACCTGGTGGGCCCCCCAATGAGACTTTTCTCATAATCATTTTTCTTCAAGCCCAAGGTGATCTGAGTGGCTCTTGCATAACCCAGTTTTGGTAGAACTCTCTCAAGGTCTCTATACATCTTCAAACCCAATAGATTGGAGAGCTCCTCGAGAGTAGGAGTCAACTCATGATTCCCAAAACATAAGATATGGGTGTTAACTCCCCAAAATGAAGCCGCGGCATAAATAATATCCCAAAGCTGAGGAACTTCAAGGAAGGATGCGAGACGGTCCAAGCTGAGCCGATCCAAACCTGCAAGCTCGCTCTTAATCATGCTCTCAAGCCACTTCCTTAGAAAACTAGGCCCCACGCCCAAAGAGGGAAGTATCGTGGTCCCGGATCCCCCATGAGAGGCGGGGTTGGAAAGTGGGCCCATTGACATACAAAGATGTTCCCAAGGATGCAAATTCGATGTAGGACAATGGACCCACCTTGGGGGAAAGAAAAGAGAAAAGGGGAGCAAAAAATAGAAAGTCAAAGTCAAGAGAGAAAAAAATGGTCCATTCTCGGACTTAAAAAGCCCCACTATCCTCTGGAAGCACTTGGCGCATGTAATACATGCGCCAGAGCAATTTTCCCCATATATGGCATGGTGCATGTATTACATGCGCCAAGTCACTTAGGTCCCCACAAGCAAAAACTGAGGGTTGGGGAGGGAGTTTTCACAGATCCCTTGACAGCTTGCCTACACTTTATACCTTTTATCTAAAAAGACACATAATAGGCCCCATACAGAGAGGCAAATTTGGTATTTGGTCATATCTAACATGTTAAAATCTTCGTGCAGAAAGAATCCACACAGGCATGGAAATAGTGGCCAAGTGTTAACATAGTATGTGGCCCCGGAGGAGGCCATCCCTTTTGACTAAATCAAACCCATCCTGCATGCAATCTGATGCACTACAGTAAGTAAAGGAGAGTTAGAGCATGCAATTAAAATTAAAGGCACCAACATTCATCTGAAGAAATTGGAAAAACCATCCAAACAAAATAAAAAAGTGCCACATCATCCATTACTTAGTCTCAACAAATATATGTCCCAAAAGTCTCAAAATTCTAAAGCAGAGCCTAATCTCTGGCAGCACCCTTGGACTTCTTACGCCTGCGCGAAGAGCTTTGATATGTCCAGACATCTCCCACTCAGGCCCACGCTTGAGAAAGTCGGCTAAGCAGGGAGCACAACTTCTTTTCATGAGCACGTTGAAAGTCATACTCAAAGCCATCAGTCCAGATCAGTTGAAAGAGAAAAATAACAAGGCAATGATCGAAACCAGTCAGTATGATACTCACCACTTCCATGTCCCGAAGACTGACTATGTTGCAGTAATACTCCACCTGGTTCACCGCCGACTCATAGTCCTATACAAAAAGGAAAGAGACATCAACTACAGGCACTAGCACATGCATTTTTTGAAGAAACAAGCATGCAGAAGGAGAAAATTTGCTTACCCCAGGAACTAATTCAGGAGGAGGGATCCAGATCACGTCAGTAGATATACCGGCCGGCTCCTCTACGGCCTTACATAAACCAGAAAGGAAGGCATCATCGAGGTGTTTAAAAGTCCCCTGGACCTCCACAGTCGAACTACCAGAGGCACCAGTACCAGAGCTGCCTGAGGGACCAGCTCCTATAGCATCAGTAGTACTCACCGCTGCTTCATCATCATCATAAGAGTCACCTCCTTGCTCGAACTATGAAAAGGAGCAGAATTTCAGTCAGTAGAAGCAAAAAAACAAATTGAATCAGAACTGCTAAAAATGTGCCTAAGGAAAAGAGAAACACCTGAGAATGGGGACCGCCAAAGGCCAGGAAATTGGCACTAGGTAAGGAGCGCGGAAGAATGGACCAGAGGGTAGGGACTCATACCATAGCTGGTACCCCCCGGGCACGAGGAGATCATTGACGAGGACCCCATGATAAAGAAACCAGGCAGAGAGCTCCTCAACAGTACCCCCAGGAGCCATGAAATCCATAGGAGGAGTCAGTGGCATGGCAAACTGGTCTTGATACTGGTGGACTACTCTCCCTCCCAGGTAATATATCGTGGCCCAGGCCCCATAGAAGAAGATGACACGGCGGTCAACAAAGAAGCGAGACGGACCCACGGCAGCTCGATCCTAAAAATGAGAACTAATATAGGGATCACAGATAACCTGCCCAAATAGAAATGTGTCCCGTCAGCCAATCAGGTGCATAAAAAGAAATGCTGGGAAAGAAAAGAGAGAAATAGTCGTACTTGCTCTGGGATCAGCAGGTCGAACTGGGACCTCAGGCCCATCTCCAGATGCTTCATACCAACGTCCCTACGGTGGTGCGTGTTCCAGTTGCTCATGAATGGATATGTGTATACGTCATAATGTAGGAGGGGGCGACCAGGCTGGAAGTGCAGACAGCCCCAAATCTAAAAAGAATAGTATACAGAAAGGGTGTGTCAGAAACAGGATGGATGACTAACCAATAAACCAAGGAAAGTAAAGGAGTCAGTTGTTACTTCAATCACCGGCCAAAAGCCAACAACAAATATTGAGTTCCCCAATGAGACTCGGGCTAGGCTAGACATCAAAACGGCATATCCAGCCCCACCCCAGTCGAATATGTGCATGTCCTCCTAGTTTCCCATAAGACTAAACAAGGACAATGAGACCCGACCACCGCTGGCATTTGAGAGGAGGGTCTTGCCCAACGGGAAGAGGAGCGAAATGCGAGCCAACATCACCGTACGCACGGGCTCAATGACGATGTCTGCATCAGGCTGGCCCAAATCCACCAGTTCATTCTCCACAAACAGATCAAACAATCAGGACATTTTAACCTCGGAGTCATGCAGATTTGCAGAGGTGGGATAATCCCCGATTAATTGAATCACCTCATCCCGACTGGACACGGGAATGTCAGCCACCAGTATACCCCCATCCAAATCCCCGTAATCATAGACCAATCGACGAGGGTAAGAGTCATCTTCGCCATGGCCATATGAAAGGTCATAGTCTCAGGACGGAAGCGCTCGATCAAGGACCACAGATAGGCCGAGTCGGCCCGCATGGCAGGGAACGAGAGGAAGTCCCCAAAACTAGCCTAGGTAAGAAGGAACTTTATGACTTGAGGGAGGTAAAGATAGAAGCGCTGAAGGTCCAGCCAGCCTCTATGGAAGGCAAGTCATGCATCCAAATAAAGAGGTGTTAGATGCTGAAGATATAACAAGCTCACATAAAACAACAAAGCCTATTTCGTTACGTTGCCGACGATACCAAAGTTGGAGACATGAACATACTGCTGATGAAGGAGACCGATACGAGTAGCCTCGCCCTGCATTTCAAACTAGGGATGGGAGGAGGATTGCAATACAAAGATTTGCTCCCCTCGAGAACCATAGATCATTTCCGACACCTCTTCTTGCTCCTACCCTTCCTCCTGCACGTGCTCTTCCTCGCTCAACATTCTGAGATGGATGTAAGCAATAGAATCAAGACATATCAGCAATAAGAAATCATTTGCTAATTAGGTTAACAGGGAGGTAAGTAGGATCCTTTTCTTGCCTAATCATCATCATCATTTTCAAAAAAAAAAATCATCATCAAATCACCCGCATTTTTAAAGAAAAAGAGAGAACAAAAAAAAAACCACCCATCATTTTCAAAAATCATCATCATATCACCTACATTTTCAAAGGAAAAGAGAGAACCAAAAAAAAAAAAAAACAAAAATATATACGCATGTATGTGCATTTATGCAACCAAAAACAATAAATAATAATACAAACCACCCATCATTTTCAACAAATTATCCACATTTTCAAAAAGAAAACCAAAAAAAAAAAGAGAAGAGAAAGCAACAACAAACGAAAATCTTTAAAAAATGCATTTTTGCATACACAATAACATCCGAAAACAAAAAATGAAAAAAATACATAATAATAAATGCAAGGTTTCAAAAAAAGATCACTCATAATACATCTAGATCCAAAAAAAAGGGGGAAGAGGTCCTAATCATAAAATAACTCAACAAAAACCAATAAAGAGAAAAGCAATAAAGAGAGAAAAATATAGGGCATCATTTACATGGAATAGGATCAAACCAATCATAGATAATCACACTTGCAAGAAATATCATTCACTTATCATCTGGAAAAGCAAGAATCATAACCACATTGCAAAAGATTTCAAGAAAAATCAAATAAAATGGGTTTAAAGTGATTACTTTCAAAAGAAATTAGGTCCTTGATCTGGCGTAGAGCGGGTGTTTAATCAGCACGAGCGAATACCGGCGATGAAGCACGCTTAGAATCAATCCAAAGGAACCCTAGGAAGGAGTCCCGTTTCAGTTTGGAGAGGCAGGGAGAGAAATTTTTGAAAAAAGACCCCTTTTGCTCGGGCTCAGGTGTTTAAAACCCCTCCCCAGGTTTTGCTTAGAGCAACTAATACATGCGCCAAGCAGATTTTCCCCCCCTTTGTACCTGGCGCATGTATTACACCCGCCAGACTATTTTGGCCAGATCTGGTCTGGAGTGTGTAATACACGTGCCAAGACATTGTTAGCTAGGATTTGGGCTTGGCATACGTATTAAACATGCCTAGCCTTGCTCTAAGGGTGCACACGCCCCCAAACAACGCATCGATCTCCATTTGACCTGCTCAGGTGACTGTGCTAAAATAAATGATTCTAGATCAGTGAGCTTGCTCAAAATCCCGAACAACAAAAGTCATAAAAATCCACATAAAATAATAAAAAATTTCACATAGAAAAATTCACATAAAATCGTAAAAAAATTTCATGCAGAAATCCACATTAAATCACAAAAGTTCCACATAAAATCACAAAAACATTCCACACAAAAATCCACATAAAATCTCAAATTTTCCAGATAGAAAAATTCACATAAAATACTAAAAAAATTCCACATAAAAATCCATATAAAATACCAAAAAATTTCCACATAAAAATTCACATAAAATAACAAAAAATTCTCCACATAAAACCCCATGTAAAATAACAAAAAATTCTACATAGAAATATCCAGAAAGCGGCATATACTCCCAAAAAGTGTTTCGACATCAATTCTCTTTGCTCGGGTAGTTATGCTAAATCAATTTCGAGACCGATGGGTTTCCCCGAAAGACCTCGAACCCTGCTTCACGCAAGGGCACCCGTGGCCAGTCAAATGGGGCAATCAATGCCTCACATGATTGGACACAAACTGTGTACCTTCGTGTATTTACTTCGCGCCTATCTTTGAGTATGGGTCAATCACCCTCTCACTTAGGGAGCTATTTTATTTAGAATGAAACTTGAGTAGCAAACAGCTTCAATCATCTCGAGAAGCGGATGTTTTTCCCTGCATATTGGGCTTTCACAACTTGATCCATCTCGATTATGCCCAGTAATGTCACTAAGCGCTTGGAGACCGATCACCTTGAGAAACGGACATTTCTTCCAACATACAGGGCTTTCATTTAGTCACCATGTTACCCACCTGATGTTTGAGGTTCATTCTGATGTTGACCCGTCAGTGTTGCCTTGGGCCTTTTCGGATGCCTCTTGTCTTTGGCATTCGATCATTAGTGATCAGATACCAAAGAGCGGCATCTGTAAACACCCGAATTTGGCCCAAGGCCCGATCAAAATATACTTCCAAAAAGGCGCACTCCCGAGCTTCTGATAGCTTCTCCCATACGCTTAGGAATCTTCTCAAACCCTTAGGAACTTGCTCATAGCCTTAGGAATTACCCCCAACCTTTAGAAACCTCTCTGAAACCCTTAGTTAACCCTCCGGGTAATGATTAGAGAGAGATGAACTAGGGCTGGCAGGGACCTCTACTAAGACTAAATCTTATACCATTGAAAAGTAGAGGTTCTCAGCTTTCCAACAAGGCAAGAATCACCTCAATCTGAGTTGTACTTCAATAGTTATGGTGATCCAAAAAGTGACCAAAATTGCACTTGGATGGGGGCACATGTGGCGCATGTATTAAATGCGGCAAGCCATTTTTCACCAAGCATCTGTGGGACCCACCTTGAGCTCTGAACTTTAAGACACCGTAGCTGTTTGTTGGCGCATCTAATACATGCGACAGGCTTAGCTACAGTAACTGTGGATTTTTTGCTCGAATTTCACTTTTGGGGTTTGACTTGTTGGCCATCTTAATGTTTGGGATGGGTTTCATTAGGACTGTTGCACCCATGTACACCCTATTGCGACACTTTAGTCATTTGAAACCTCACTCTATCATCTACCATTGAAGCCCCTTGCCCACATTTCCAAGCTCTCAAAAACCTAGGAAACCTTAGATGAGGAAATTACCTAATTGCTAATCCCAATTAGCCCTTAAGCATCCTCCTAACCTACCCTTTTCCTATAAATAGAAAGGCACCCCCCTTGGATTAGAGGCTTAAAAAATTTTCCAAAAGAGAGAAAAAAGTAAGAAAGCTTTCCTCCCCTTTGGTGCACCATTTCCCATATAAATTCCAGAATTCCAAAACCTCTTTTGAGCCCTATATTCCATCATAGATCCCTTAGTTTAGGTGTGAGCTACCCCTGCCACAGGGGTGCTACAAGGGCCCGAGAGCTCTGCCTCTCCCCTCTACTCCTCTACCTTCTTAGCTTTTGTTCTATCATTGAATTTGTGCCATTACATCGCCGAAATCTTGATAGTGGCGGAGGGGCACAAATAGGATCATAGTGCCTTTGGGCAAGAGGAAGTGCTCTTTTATTTTCATTTTCTTTTTATCTTTGGCCATAAGTAGAGACCGCTTTAGAGCGGGCTGATTGGGTGCCTAACACCTTCCCGATCGATAACTGAAGCCCCTATCCAAGAGCCTTTGGCATAGACCAGTGAATCAGTCACATTTTTGGTACTTCGGTGCTTATAAAATTGATTTGGGAATCCCGGAATACCAAAAGCTCTGGGTGGCGACTCTATATCTTTTTCGAGAGTTCGCATTGTCGTGACGGGACCATCAAAAATCCCGCGGTTGCACAAATGTGCTCCAATGAGTCACCTTTCACTGGAATCTGTAATCACCATCATACCAATATTAATGAATTTTTGAATACTGAAAGGTCAAATCTGGAAACCTCTGTAATAGAGGCAGCCAACTTTAGGTTTAAGTTTTTACCTCGATGCCTCAAAACGTGCGGATGTTTTGTCATTACTTTTGATGCATCTCTCCTATTGTTTTTCTCTATTTTGGGACCTAAGTTTTACACTGATTGTTGCAATATGTTGACCTGCTCATTGCCTAATAAACTTTTTAGCAATGTTTGAAATAAAAAGTTGGATAAGCTTTTGAGAAAGTTTAAAAAAGTGTTAATTTTGTTAGTTGGCTTTATTATAAATCATAGATTCCTGGTTATATTTGCATTGGAAAAGTGAAAACAGAAAGTAAGGCGTAGGGGTGTCAATGGGAACGGTTTGAAGTTGTGCCTAAATTGCTTAGTGATTAATTAGGTCATAGGGTCTGGCTTGAACCTAACTCAGTTGAGACATCCGGCTTGATCTTCAAGTTGAGCAAAAATTGGGTTGGGTCAAGTTGACCCAAACTAACCTGATATTTTATAGAGGGTTTTTCCCTATTGGGCGTATTGGTAGCCCTAAGAAGGTGACAAAGCTGCTTATAATTGTGCAATTTGACAATTCCTTTGGGGATTTTAGTCACGTAAATCTTTCCTATTTTATGTCCGACATACTTTAGGACACAAGGGCTTATGTGGTCTATTCTTTCTCAAATATTAGATGCTTGTAGTTTCATTTAAATCCTCACTTGGTTTCTTACATTTCCACTGCCTTTTGGTTTTGAACTGGACAGTATATGGCTTCTGGTATCTTCTAGAATCAGAGTTTAAGTGTTTGGATTGAATCACATAACTCTACAAAGTAATAATTTCTTTGACTTGATTTTCCTTTTGATCTAATTAGTTGTTGGAGATGATGGTGATCATAATTCCTCAAGAACTCCCCCTTGAGGTCAGTATCCTATCCATAGCTATCATGGTTATGATAAAATATTATTGATATAGAACTTGTCAATTACTCGGATACACATATTAATTAAGCGTTACAAGTTGGGTTTGGGGTTTAAAGCTTGACCTGTCAGGCTAAGTCAGGTTGAAAATCTCAACCTGTTACCTAAACTGGTCGGGTACAAGTTAGACCCAAACACAACCTGATACCCGTTTATATATTATATATGCTTTGTAACTCATACACAATTACTATATGAATAAGATTTTACTATTATACTTTCTTATTACTGGTTTATGATTGAATACTTTGGAAATTAGTGCTCCTATGTGAGTAACAGGTTAAAAAGTTGCTAACTGGTCGGGTCAACACTGAAAAAATGCAATTAAAGTCAAGGTATCAAATAGGGTATCAGTACCAGGTACACCTTTATTTTTATTAAAAAAATCAAATAAAGGAGGTATTGACTGATATCAGATCTGTATCGGTCGATACAGTCCTGTATCAGCCAATACCGATACGGCCTCGATACTGTATTAAGACCATATCGATATCAATTACCCAAGATATCTATCCTTGATACAATGATTAAAATACACTAGCAAGGCATGTTCTCATGGTTGATGGTCCAGGTCTGGTTTCAGGTAGCAAGACGGATTCATGTTAGCTCCAGATCTAGGTTTTCTTAACATGTCAGGTACAAATTCAAGTCGAGGTTTAGACATGAGCAGTTCAGGTCGAGTTCAGGTCCAACAGTGGGGTTAACAAGTCAGGTTCAGGGTGGGGGCGATGATTGTTATTTTTTTTGCAAATTTAAAAGAAGGAAAAATAATATTGTAAAGGGTAGGTGGTGTTTGGCGTGAAAAAATAAACTTCATAATTTATACAAAATTAAACCTTGCTACAGAATCAGGTTTGAAATCTATTAATTTCTTGTTGGGGTCTGTCAAATTTTCGTTGTCCAGCAAAAAATTGGCATATAATATACACTACGTGAAAATCAACAAAAAACAACGGCCCAAAACCGTTGTAAATGTCATAAGCAACGGTTTTGAGCCGTTGCAAGAGCCGTTGTTTATAGAGCAGTAGTTTTTATAAACAACGGCCCAGAACCGTTGTTTATTTACTAGATAAACAACGGTCCAAGTCCGTTGCAAAATAGCAACGTTTTTAAGCCGTTGTTTTAACGGAAAAAAGATTGTTATTTTTCTTCCGAAACCACGGTCTAAATCAGTGGTATATATAAACAACGGTGACGAACCATTGTTAATTTCCTCTAATAAACAACGGTTATGGACCGTTGTTTGTGACTGTTGCAAAATAACAACAATATTGAGCCGTTGTTCCTAATGGGAAAAGGGTTGTTATTTTTATTCTGAAACCACGGCCTAAATCAGTGGTATATGAAAACAACTGTTATGGACTGCTGTTTTTTTTTCTTTTTTTTTTTAAAAAAATGCTTCCATTTTTTTTACTGTAATGAGAGTCATTTTACCTGCTACAAATATTATATCAACCACATATCACTCTACAAGGGAAAAAATTTATAATCCATTCAACTAAATGAAAAAAGAATAAGCCAAAAATAAAATCAACATCTTATTAATACATTTAACACCATCTCATTAAAATATTCAAAGATATTATATTAATATATTCAATAACATCCTATAAATACATTTAACAGCGCCCTATTCGAAATGACTTTTCTTTTATGATTTGTCCACCCACTTCTTGTGTATTTTCAACTTGCGCCCAGCTCCCATACCACGAGTTTTCCTGCCATAAAAATAAACTTAGCCACATCAACAAATTTCATAATAAAATGATACTCAAAATTCGTATGTGTGTTCAAGAAAAAAAAGCGTGCATAAGAACGACTTGCATAAGAATTTTTATATAATCACATTAGGAACTTAAAATTGGAAAAGGATTACATAAAAAATGATCCACAGTGAAAAATGAAACCAAGGAGATTTATTATCTTCATACATTATAGAGAAAAAAGGTACCAATATAAAAATCAAATATACATGAAAAACGTGCCATTACCCAATGATGAGTCTTTGGATGAACGGTAAATCTGGAGATAAATATAACTTAAGTGGCAACTATTGACGACAAAAAGTGCACGCAACCATAATCTAACAAGCTTAGCTCCACAAGGTAACTAAATTTGAGGATATAAAAAGTAAGTGGTGTTGTTTTTTCTTTGTTTTCACGTAGTGATATGTCTAACCCGACCCAAAGGGTTACCAACCCGAGACCCGAACCAAAGCCCAGTCCGGACTTGGCTAAAAACCTCTCATTATACCTTAATTTATATTTAATATATCAGGTCGAGTGGACCTACGCCTTATCATCCTTTTGTATCACTATACACTAGTGAATCAGGTTTCATGGAGAGTGGTGGATAGCAAACCTAAATCAAGCTAACTTGCGAATTAGGAAACATTGTGTCTAATAGTTGCTTATGAGGCTATGATTCCTTAATCCTAATACCGTTTGTGTGCTCTTCATTTAAAATAGTTCAGCTCTGTTATTACAACGCTCATATGTGTTTGTAAACAACTGCAAAAATTTTACATGTTTAATAGAGTACTGGAGTTTCTTCAATACAAGTATCTTTCACATGTACAAGCTCAATATGCGATCCACAATGAGAAAGAATTTCATTATTTAATCATTGCTTTGGCCTTTGATAATTGAATTAATTATATTGATCCATGTAAATCTCGAATTTTGTATTATGAAGTCTTGTTATTAACGAAAATGCTTCAAATAGCGATGGTGACCCTACTTATATTCTTGAAAAAAAATCTTCTTCCATCATGTACACAGAAGAAGCATTAGCTTAAGGAGGTAAGCCACTATTCTCTTCTTTGTTTATATTATGGAAATCAAGCATCATTTCTTATTATTGGACATATTGAGAAGATTATGTTGCAGTAGTTTATGGAAACTGTTGGCTCGCAATGTTTAGATAAGTTATATGGAAAATTAGTAATTGATATTATGTTTGGGCCCGCTGAATGGAATGATGGCATCATGAACTAATACCGGAGGTTAAATTATGGCTGATTTATCTAATTTTTTTCTTGGGTTTCATACAATTGTTGCTTATGCATTCTCTTGCAACTAAACATTATTAGACTTGAGACATGCACATGGTGCTACTTGTTATAGGTGAGTTTGCTTTTGCTTGAATCCATTTTGCTCCTTAGCTAGTTTGCTTTCTTCCACTCAGAAAATCAAGTTGTTCTCCGGTGGGGCAAGAGCCCAACAATTCTTCAGAAGGTTAGTTAAATTTGCTAACAAAATTTTATTCCTACCGATAAAAATCTCAAGGCCTTTCTATCAGTATCTAACCTATTTGGTGATTTAAAAAATAGGTTTTTGGTGCAATATTTGGTGATTTAAAAAAGAGGTTTTTGGTGTAATATTTGGTGATTTAAAAAATAGGATTGTGATCTACCCTTTGTGTTCTTCAATACTGCAGATTATATTGCTCTTCACTTTGCATTATGATTTTTTACCTAATATCATGGTGGCATTCTAGATGGCTTTAATCTTTCTCTCTTTTGTTTGAAAAAAAGAACTTGTGCTACCAGTGAATATTTTTCTACTGCATTTCTTATTAATATTATTATTTTTCTTGCTTTAAAATGCATGGCTATGTTGAAGAAATGAAGACTATACCATCCAACAAGAATTGGAAAATCCCAACGACAATATGTTGGGGACAAAGAGACCGCTGATTGAGCTTCGACAGTGTTGAAAATTTTTACAAGGGTTAAGTGTTGGATCTGGTGAAATATTTCCCTTTTGTGAAACCTTCCCATAAATTTTCATAGATTTTGAATGCATTTATGTTTTTTCTTACAGGATAAAGTTTTAATTGTTGGATTTGGTTGTAAGGGTCATGTCGTGGGAGATATTCTCGGAGTAAGGTTCAAGGTGGCGAAGATTTTTAGTATGCCATTCCTAGCTCTTTCCAAGGAGAAGAAAGAGAAGTCGAGTCATGCTCGATCAAAGGTGCTCAATCAAAGGTATCAAGAAATGAGACATTAAAATTCCATGTCATTGGGTATTATTGGCAATCCGAGTTATGCTCGAATAGAGCATTGTTAAATGTGTTTATCGGATGTTGTTAAATATATTAATATAATATCTTTGAATATTTTAATGAGGTGGTATTGAATGTATTAATACGATGTTGAAGAATAATTTTATTTTTTGCTTATTAATTTTCCATTTAGTTGAATGGATTATGAATTTTTCTCCTCGTAGAGAGATCTGTGGTTGATATAATATTTGTAACAGGTAGATTGGGTCAAATGAAAGTAAAAAATGTGGAAGCTGTATTTAAAAAAAAAAAATTTAATTAAATAATAAACAGCAGTCCATAACCGTTGTTTTTTTGAGTAAATTAACAACGGTTCATTGATTTTTTTCATATACTACTAATTTAGGTCGTGGTTTCGGAATAAAATTAACAATCATTTTTTGGTTAGGAACAATAGCTAAACACCGTTTTAATTTGCAATGGCCAGAAACAACGGTCCATAATCGTTGTTTCTTGGAGTAAATAACAACCCACTTTTATAATAAAACAATGGCCAGTAACAATTGTTCATTTGCAACGGACATGGGCCGTTGTTTATATGGTAAATAAACAATGGTGTTGGGCCGTGGTTTATGAAAACCACTGCTCTATAAACAATGTCCTTTATAGCGGCCCATAACCATTGCTTATGGAATTTACAACGGTTTTGGGCCGTTGTTTTTTATCGATTTTCACGTAGGGTCACTTGGGCCAGAATGCCAAGCACCTGAGCTGCGTTAGCAGGGTTACTTGTGCCAAAATTCGAAGCCCCTGCGTTGCATTAGTAGGGTCACTTGCCGAAATGCCAAGCCCTTGAGCTACGTTAGCAGGGTCACTAGTGTGAGAATGCAAAGCCCCTGAGCTGCGTTAGCAGGGTCGCTTGTGCCAAGACAAAATAGATAACAGAGATTCGAAACAATTACATGGAGTAGGTGACATATATCAGATCAGAATTCAAGTGGTTGAGACTTATCAAATTGACTACCACGATATATCAAGATATGGAGGGCGGGAAATCATGTAAGTCATCTGCGAAAATCTAGTTGTAACATTCAAAGCACTTCAAGATTTCATATATAACATTACTGGACAATACAATGCATATAATAATTGCATCAATGGCATGAATTCGAGAGAAAGATATAATCTGGCAAGAGTATTCTTCCCTAAATTAATGTCGAATTTGCGTGAACACAAACAATCTAATCAAAGCGGAGTTACCACCAATGGTCTCCTGTGTTTACCCTAAAACACACATTGTTCATGTACTAAATGTTAATGGACAGTATGTGGCATAACGCGAGGTTTCCAAAGCCCATTGAAGACAAATCCAAGGCTCACAAGAACAGAGTACCTCGCTGCGGCGAGCTAGAGTGTTGTGGTGGCGAGGTGCATAGGTTCCATGTGCCACACAAGCCTCGCTGCAGTGAGTTTTCACAGAGCCAAAATGTCCTGTAATTACATGTAGCACTCACCGCGGTTAGCTCTTCAGAGATCCTCTCGTCGCAGCGAGGTTCAGGGTCACCGCGGCTAGCCTGATGATCTCGCCCCTCTTTCACTTTGTTCTTCAAATGAAGAAATCTACTTTTGCTAGTATCACACCCATTTGAAACATAATCTAACCTAATTCCATGTTACAATGCTAATTCATGACTTTCTACCTTAATCTCATGCTCATGCAACGTCTGAAACATCAGAAATCGAAGGAACTTGGCTACTATGCCTCTCACGCGTCCGATCCTCGAAAATTCCTTTGCATGAAATTCCAAAATCGACCAGATCGATCCTAATCTTATGAAATTTTATTTTACGAGACGGAGTTAAGGCATTTACCTTCGTGGATTCTTTGCATGAGAAGTCTCCGGTCTTCGGTGTTGAGGTCTCTTACATCAGATGGTTCAATCTCTTTTCGCTTTGATTGTGACATGTGGAAATCGAAGCTCTTATATGATCCGATTGAGCAGGTTTTCTAGTTACAAAGGGAGAAGGATTTGGAAGTGATCCAACGGCTGAGATGTTTACAAGGAATTGAAGAGAGAGAGACATTTTCCTTTTCTCCTTTGGCTAGCTTCTCTCTTTCTCAATCAGGGTCTCTAAATAAAACACGTGCAACATATGCATGGGAGTTGGCTTTTAATTGAGAGCCATGTTCTGGCGTGTAGCCAGCACATCTAATATGGTGCACAGCCATGTAAAATAAAGAAAAATAATATTCTAGTGTGTAGCCAGTATGCCTAGCACTTTGTATGGGCCTAAAATAAAACCAAAATAGAAAACCTAATGTTCTTAACATGTCTTGATAGTTACGATACATGCTCGTCACCAGTGGGGTGTTATCAAGGAGCATGTGTAGTGGTTACCCAAATCATTATGTGACCCATTTTTATAAAGGTACCTATCTGAGTTATTGACATGACTTGGTTTAAACACACAATGTAGATGGTCACCGGTCTCGAGTACATACCCGGCGTATTCGGGTTCAGGAATTTGTTGGGTGTTACATCCTACCCCCCTTAAGAGAATTTTCATCCCCGAAAATTGACGACAGCTATTTAGGGTGGAAGGCGTGTCATTAGATAGTATCCTACCGATGATCTACATCATGCTGTTAAAATCTATCGCAAAAGTTTCACGACGAGAGTGTGTGTGATCAGAGACTGATACTAATGTTATGTGACGTGTCTACGACATGCCATTTGTGGCAGCGATATTCATGAACATACTACCCATGTTTGAAAATGACATCGTTTTAAACACAATCAGAATTTAACCAATGGACTCACACTAGTAGACATTAATCCAAATAGGTCACTATCATGGTTAGTATAACTAAGCGATGTCATTCACTGTTCACAACATAAATGAATTAACCCTGCGTGAGTATTCATATATAGCAAAAATTTACTACTCGCAACATCGATTCTTCTATAATTCCGGCATCTCAATAGTATAACAAATTTATATGCTATCTAATAACTTACAGTTTGTCATATGATTCAAGCTATTCATATATGAATCAAAATTTCCATAACAAGAGAGTGAGTGTTTACCATTCTTAGATCATTATTGATCCAGCTGCTCACCTGGCTGGTCGACTGGCTGCTTCTCGAGATGTCGAGCCCCAAAATTTGATGGACCGGCCTCATTCCTAGGATACTCAGAGGTATACTCCTGTGCATGAGCCACGAACGGAGTGGAGCTGGTCGGATAGGCTTTCTCTATCAGCCGCGTTAGGATTTCATCATGGATATCCAACCGTCGGTGCTATAAATGATTATCTTAGTGTAGGACCTCCAACTTTCTAAAACTCTGTTGTTGTAACACCTCCATCTATCTAAGGAATTCAGGCAAAGTGAGAGCGTCTCCTAGTTGTAGAGGTGGCTGCTGGGGCTGAGCTGGCATCTGTGGTGCGACTCCGAGTGCAGGCTATTCTGGGTTTTCTTGTTGGGAACTCTCTGCCCCATGTTGAATTTATAGGTTTCGGAGGCTGAGCTGGCACTTTTTTGTTTGATTTAGCATGGGAAATCATGCTTTTCAAAGGGACAATGGACTTGTTCTTTACGGGAGAGGAAACGAGAGAGGGCCCTACTTTTCAAAAATGCGAAAATGACAGATTTGGGGGTTTTCGGCCCCCTTTAAATCTCATCAGTCGTTGTGGCAACCTTAAGTTCTCACCGTGGTGAGGTGTGATCTGAAGCTCTCACCACGCAAGCTCCAATCTCGCTGCGACGAGGTGTACAGAACATAGGGCTATATATTATGTTGTGTTGTGGCTGGCTACAGTTCGAAATAGTACCATAACCTTATCTTTGTGTAATATTGTATAGGATAGGATTTCAAAAAAATTGTAGTCATTATCACCTATGTACATCGACATTTTATATGCATTGATGACAACTGAGTGATACACACCTTCTTTACAATGTGGTCATTACATACACACGAACAAGACTTGATCGATCCTTAGTATACTAGTACACCAAAACTGGCTAACCTTAGTGGAACAGGCGTGGGTATTGATCATGGATTTTAGCTTCAAGCTCCCACATCACTTCAGTGGTAAAGTGATTTCCCCATTGGACTAGGACAAGTGGAATCAGTTTTATCCTCAATATTTGCTCTTTGCGATCTAATATTTTCATCAGTTCCTCGATTAGTGTTAAGTCCTCATGGACCTCGATCGGCTGGTAGTCCAACACGTGTGATGGGTCTCTTACATATTTTCGCAACATCGACATGTGGAATACATCATGCACATTAGACAGTGGCGGAGGTAAGGCAATTCGATACGCCACTTCGCCAACTCAACCCAAAATTTCAAAAGGTCCAATGTAGCGTGGACTTAACTTTTCACGTTTCCCAAATCGCATCACGCCCTTAGTCAGCGAGATTTTGATGAACACGTGATCTCTACTCTGACAAAAATGTGAGTGTTAGTGTTGCATATAAGTGATTAGAAGGTAATAAATCAAATCTAATCTAGTGCACCTGAAATTTAACGTTGGTCCTCTTGAGATTGACATAACTTTTATGTCGGCTCTGAGCGACTTTCAATCATTCATGAATAATTTGGACGGTCTCATTCAAACTTTCGATGAGTTCCAGGACCAACAATACACATTCTTCCACCTCTTCCTAGTTGAACGGAGATTTACAACGGTGGCCATAAAGTGCTTTGAAAGGAGTCATTCCGATGCTTGCTTGGTAATTGTTGTTGTATGCGAATTCGATTAAGGGCAAGTGTTCATCCCATGATCCTTGGAAATTTAGCATATAATCCCTCAACATATCTTCAATCACCTTACTTATCCTTTCAGTTTGTCCTTCGGTCAGGGGGTGAAATGTTGAGCTAAATTCTAACTTTGACCCCATCCCTTCTTGGAAATGTTGTCAGAACTATGATGTATACAGCGGGTCTTGATCGGATACGATGCTCACAGGTATGCCATGTTGTCTGACTATTTCCTTCAAGTACAATTCTGCCAATTTACTGGCTGTATAGCATGTACTGTAAGGTAGGAAATGAGCGGACTTGGTTAATCGATCGATGATTACCAAAATAGGATTATTCTCTTTCTGTGTTCTCGGTAGCCCAAGTATAAAGTCCATGGAAATATTTTTCCATTTACACTTAGGAATTGGCAATGGCTGCAATAGACCTAAAGGGTGTCTATGGTCGACCTTCACTTGTTGGCAAACTAAGCATTTGACTACGTATTCTGCAACATCTCTCTTTAACCCTTTCCACCAAAAATTCTTCTTGAGATCCTGATACATTTTTGTGTTTGCCGGATGAATAGCGCACATTGACTTGTGGGCTTCATCTAGTATTGCATGTCTCAAGTCGATGCCAGTCGGTACGCAAAATCTATCCCTGAATAATAAGGACCCGTCATTCTTGATAGAGAAATCTGGCTGGTTTCCACTTAGTACTCCCTGTCAGATAGCCATGAGTCCCACATCGGTCCTTTAGAGTTCTCTGATCCTATCGAAGAGTGTTGATTGTATGTTAATGTTAGCTATCAAAGCTCCAGAATCCTTCACCTCGAATGTGGTGCCACATGCATCAACTACCACGTTTGCCTTTCTTGGATGGTATTGGATAGAACAATCGTAATTCTTTAGAAATTTCATCCATCTCCTCTGCCTCTGATTCATGTCATTTCGGGTGAAGAGATACTTGAGGCTTTTGTGATCGGTAAATATTTCAAATATTTCACCGTAGAGATAGTGCCTCTAGATCTTCAAGGCAAAAATGACTACTGCTAGTTCCAGGTCATGTGTGGGATAATTCTTCCCATGGTCTTTCAGTTGTCTTGAACCACATGTAATGACTCTCCCATGCTAGTTTAACAAGCAGCCTAATCCACTATGGGATGCATCGCTGAACACTATGAATCCTCCATTGCTTAATGGTATGGTGAGTACTGGTACAAAGGTTAGTCTTCTTTTGAGTTCTTGAAAACCCTTTGCACAAGACTCGATCCCCTCAAATTTGTCATTCTTTCAAGTGAGTTGTGTGAGTGATCCAGCGAGTTTTGAAAATCCCTCAACAAACCTTCTGTAGTAACCGGCTAGTCCTAGAAAACTTTTTATCTCGGTTGCTTTTCGTGGTTGCTCCCACTTCACTACAGCCTCTATTTTGCTTGGGTCAACTGTGATACCAGTTGCTAAACTTTGCATACAACTGATAGTCTCGAAGTGTCTAAAGTGCTAGACACAAGTGTTGCTGATGTTCTTCTCTCATCTTTGAATAGATGAGGATGTCATCTATAAAGACAACCGCATATTGGTCTAAGTAAGGCTTGAACACTCGGTTCATAAGGTCCATGAAGGATGCATGTGCATTTGTTAGCCCAAATAGCATCACGAGAAACTCTTAATGGCCATATCTCGTGCGAAAGGTTGTTTTTGGAATGTCTTCAGCTTTCACCTTCATTTGATGGTAACCCAACCTTAAGTCGATCTTAGAGAAGAATCTCACCCCTTATAATTGATCAAAGAGGTCATCAATCCTTGGGAGCGGATATCAGTTCTTTATCATCAACTTATTCAACTGCCTATAATCAATACAAAGACGCATAGAACCGTCCTTCTTGACAAACAACACGGGTGCTCCCCATGGTGAAACACTCTGCCTAATAAGCCCCTTATCAAGAAGTTCTTGCAACTGCTCCTTGAGTTCTTTTAACTCAACTGGTGCCATACAATAAGGCACTTTTAATACTGATGTTGTGCTGAGAGCTAAGTCTACTGCGAACTCCACTTCTCTATCTGGCGGTAGACCCGATAATTCTTCAAGGAAAACATCAAGAAACTCGCACGTAATAGGGATACCATAAATTTTAACTTTCTCCTCTTTTTGACCTTGACCTTGGATGAATGTGAGGTACCCAATACAACCATCATTTATCTATTGCTCTGCTCACATAGCTGATATGAAAGGTGTGATGGTCGATGGTATACCATGGAATCTAACTGTCTTACCCTTCTTGGGTCGTAAGGTAACTATCTTCCTAGTACAATCGACAGTCGCTTGTTGAGTGGATAACCAATCAATTCCAAGAATCACATCAAATCCTTGCATCTCTAACATAATCAGATCCACTATTATCTCATGACCTTTGATAGCAATGATGAATGACTGACACACTGTGTCTGTACTCACTGACTTTTCGGATGGAACCGATAGTTACAGGATAAATTTCAATGGGTTAGGAATGAAACTCAGCTCTACCGCGAATTGAGGTGTCACAAATGAGTGTGTAGACCATGTCTCTATCAACACTTGAGCCCTGTGAAGACATATATCGGTGCTTTTGTACATGGGTAAAGTACCTAGATGTCACACACATTTGAAATCAATTGAGTGATATAAATACAAAAGCGTTCTAGCAAAAATAAACAATTTTCAAAGGCTATTCTTTTTTTTTTTATACACCTTCTTCATATAAAATACGAGAAAATAGATTGGCAATCTATAGGGATCATACCTTGGATTACATCGTTGTTCGTCTAGACATCTTGTGCCTATACCGCATAAGTTCAGCCTTGAACCGTAGGCTGTGGAGATCTCAAATTAGGTGTTGTTGTGGCAGCTATGTTGATTTCAAGGCATTCCTTAATCTGGTGCCCCATTTTTCCACATTTAAAACATGCTCCCGTAATCTTTTGGCACTCCATGGTCTGATGTAATTTTCCACACTTTGAACATACATCGCTTGATGTGGAGGAGGCGGTACGAGAAGCAGTACAAGAGGCTCTTGGTTGTGCTCTGGATACACCCGTTGTTGTCGGGTTTGAGGTATTGGAAGGACTTGGGGGCCTTGGAGGTAAGGCTGCAGAGTAGAGTGGCCCTGAAGATGCCGTTGGAGTAGGCTGTGATGGTGGTAGCATCAAGTATCTTGGCCTTTTACTAGACTGCTCTGAACTATGTGCATGCATCTGACTCTTCCTACTCCTTGCTTGTTCATTTCTTCTCTTAAACATATTATCAACATCCCTTTCTACGAAGAGGGTCAACCTCATAACTTGTGCATACATCGTCGCCTAAAACACTGAAATCCTTTCCTTAATCACCAGCTTCAGGCTATGCTCAAACGTTTGGGCCTTCATTAGTTCAATGGCCACTAATAATGGTGCGAATCGCAACAGTCGAGTGAATTCAGACTCGTATTCACATACACTCATTTGTCCTTGCTCTAAAGTTGCAAATGCTTTCCATTTGTTAACTCTCAGGCATTGGGAAGTATTTCTCATTAAAGACTTTAGTGAAGGCATTGGTAAGCGCTTTTTCTGGGTTCCTTTCAGCCCCTAGAAGAAGTGGCCCAATTTAGTCCAAGTGGACTCGGCTAGGGCGATAGAATAATAAATTAGGAAATATTAAATTTCTGAAATTAAAGAGGGGAATATTAAATGGGGAGTATTTAGATGAAGTGATCACCAGCTGCAAATATTTATCGACGCTACAACACGTCACTGATCACAATTTACAAGGTGTGGGTTAACTCCTTTGTTGAACGTCGACCGACCGACTCCAACAGCTATTAGTTTGTCTGGTTTAACTTTCTAATCCTGCTTTAAGTTTATTTCCTTATCCTACTCTAAGTTTGACTAATTAGGGGTTTCCTAGTAGTACTCTAATTCTAACTGGCTAAGTGTCCTACTACTATTCTAACTCTAATTATTTTAATCTTCTAATTCTACTCTAACTAAAAAAGAAGGGTTTATGACCCGTTATGCTAAGGAGGATCGACTCCATTCCAGGGTACCCTCCTTAAGCTCCCTTGGGCAAATCGGTTGGCTAATAATTATTTTAAAAATATTATGGTTTAAAAACTGAATTTAAATTTGAAAATTAAGGATTTGAGGATTGAAATTATGAGTTTAAAGGTTAAAAATTAAAACTAGAACCGAGAGATATGAACTAGAAAATCAGGAACTAGAACTAGAAATTAAGAACTAGAACTTCAAAATAAGGACTATGGTCTACAACTTAGAACGATTAAGAACTAGGAATTAAAATCTAAGGACTTGAACTAAAAATTAAGAACTAGGGATTAAAACCTAAGAACTAGAACTAAAAATTAAGAACTAGAAAGATATTACCTGAAACTAAGCGCTTCTTCATCCTTCTAGTGCTGTAGAGAAGAAACTCGAGCTTCGGAAAGGCCTGAGCTAAAAAAAAAAGAGAGATTTTCTATTGACTTCCTCGTTGTTGTTTGGGCGAGGTAAGGGGGTCTTTTTATAGGTGTCGGGCTAATTTTGCGCATATGGGAATGTGTTAAATCGGCTGATTCTGCCCAAGTTAGGATGTGCTTAATTGAATTCCACGCAGTGGTGTATGCGCTTGATTCACTTGGAGTCAGCCTCCGAACTGGGAGTCTTAGTTGTAGTGTGCCTGGGAAACCAATTCCATGCAGTGGAGAATGCGTGAAATTCGATTCTGCGTAGTGGCGTGTGCGTGAAATCGTGAGTTCAGGTGGTCTTGGGAATTAGAGGTCAGGTTCGATTGGGAACCAATTCTGCATGTCTAGGGACACATGGAATCGAATATCACGCAGTGGCGTATGCACGAGATTCGAGTCCTAGGGCAGTTTGGGAGGTATAGTCCCAGTCCAGTCTGGACCGATTACGTGTGTATGAGCATACATGGAATCAATTCTGCATGTATGAGCATACGTGAAATCAATTCCGTGCAAGTGTATTGGTGCGAGATCGGAGCCTTTGGGCGGTGCACGAAGTGCATGCCCTAGTCCAAGTGGGACTAATTTTGTGCAACTGTGTATTGTTGGTACATTTTAAGTGCTTGCTACCGACTTTATTGAAGACAGTGATAAGAATGGGATAAATAAAAAATGAATGAAAGGTAGAGTGAGGATTAAGAAGTAGCAAGCCTAAAATATGCACAGTCCTGTAAAATACAGGGCCTGTTGTAGCAAGTTTTGATAAGTAAGAGTTTGTCCCACAGGGAAGTTGATCTAATGCTCCTAGGGAGCTATCTTTAGTAGGCTCTCCAGATCTGACTACAAATCTGGCAATCCTAAATGGAAGGGGATTTAAGGTCACTACAATCTAAATCCTAAGGCAACTTAATATCTAGATTACAGAAAGGGTTAAGAAGAATGGTGGAGTGAGAAAATAAATATAAAAGGGTGAGAAGTATGTTATTAGGTACAGATCTGATGGGTCTTGTAACTCAGACTCAGATCTGTTGCTAAAGAAATCCTGTCCAATGGTTACATTATCACCAAAGAGGAGAAAGAATCCAACTCACCCCTGTGCCATGATCCAATGCCTTATGGCTATAACCTATCCACTTTAATAGTCACAGACTATCCAATAGGGGAACCACAATCTAGAGATGGGTCAGAACAAGCTTACCATTGTAGGCACTACTTCATCCAGGCTACAAGCTCAAGAATCTATAGGAACCTCATCCTCTAAAGTTCTATGTGTGGGGCTAGGCCTACAAAGTGCACAAGCCTGGACACACAGGACCAGCAAGAGTTTGAGTACTAGCTTTCAAGTATGGTTGTTCACTGCCTTAGTAAGACTGCAGTGATCCAGTCACAAGCCTACAATCTCAACAGCCAAATCAGATTTGCAGTCTGATGATGGATCTATACAAATATAGGGGAGTCTGCCTCTGCAAAATCTCTCACAAGGCTACAAGCACAAGCGCAGAGCAGAAGAATCTGTATTAGGTCCATGGATTGGCTTCACCCTAGGGCTATAACCTGTCCACTTGAATGGTCACAGACTATCCACAGAGGCTATCCTCCTCACAGAGGTCTAAGACAGAACAAGATCATTGCTGCCGCCACCATGTTCGCAAGGCTACCAGCTCAAGCTCCCATGGGGATTCAGATTTAATGGATCCTGTGGTGGGGGAAGGCCTGCAACGTGCCTACCCTGGACACACAGGTCACTTGGATCTAAATAAAACCTTAAAAACAATCCTCCATTGCTTATGATACAACTTAGCAATGGAGGATCTCAAGGCAGCAGCCTTGTACAGAACAACTCACAACACAAACATCATCCCATATATGCAATAAATCCTATTCCAAAACTCCATTACACTCTATACCATACAATCATACTAAAGGCATAGCCAGCAAGTGCTGAACTATGGAGAGAAAGAAAAAGGAAAAAAGAAAACTCCTAAACCCTAACCTTAGCCTATTGTAATTCTATAGTTGGTTTTTGAGAAGAAGCCCAGAAGTTAAGTCCCAAAAGAGAGATCCTTAAACCTAAGCTAGGCTTAGGCTTATTTAGCAGTCGGCTTCCCCTCAATTAGGGTTAGGAAAACCCTAATTTATCAATGTGATTGTAGCCCATTCCTGTCCCTTGGATGCCTCGGGGCATGTGCACGGAGATTGGAGCATTAGAGTGCGTGCCCTAATTGCTAGAAGTCCCAGATTGCCCTTTCAGAAGTGGGGAGAAGTTTAGAACCCGATCCTCGCTGAGTAGAAGAGATTTCAAATCCTTTCGTGTGGTAGAATTGGCATCACGGGGTTGGATTGACTTGAAGTTTATGCAGTCACGGGATTGACATTTTGATCATCGCGGGATACTAATGGCTTTCGCGAGATTGCTCTTTCAGCTTTGAATGGCACGGGGATCGCTCACGCGGTTCATCCCTTGGTGAATCTCACGAGAGATCTTCACGAAGAAGTAGTGTTCATGAGTTTCTGGGTCGCGCGAGCATTTCATTGAAGGTCTGTATCTCGCGGCCACTGCACGACAGCTACGCGCAGGAATACCTGGAGCTCTTACTTCTGAGTGAATCGCGCGAAGCTTAACGACTCCTCTTTTGAGCTGTGCGAGATTGCGCGAATGCTTCAGTCACTTATGGCTGAGCTTCGTGAGAACTGTGTGAAGACTGATTTGCATTTCTTTATGTCATCAATTCGCGCGGGAGCAACGCGAGGACTGCACGGCCAGTTGTTGTGCTTCCTCCAGGAGCCCACGATAACTGCGCGAAGGCATTATCTCTGGTTCAATTGAACCCTGCGACATTTGCACGAGGCATCCTTCTTGGTTTATTTCTGCTTTGATGTGCCTATGCTTCAGCCAACTCTTTGTCTGGGTTCATCCTTCATTCTGCTAAGGTAGTTTGGGGGCAACAGTGAGCTTCTTGGCATGGTTAGGGGTTTATTTACAGCTGCTCCTTATTACCTACAGAATAGACTTTAAACACATTTATTAAATGATTAAGGGCCTAACAAAGATTAAGTTAAGGGGTGAAAAGTGATATTTTTCAGGTATTAACACACCCCCAAACCTAATCTTTGCTAGTCCCTTAGCAAAGCTGTAATTAAATGTCACTTTTGTAGGGATCATGGGTACATTTAGCATATGTACCAAGCCTTTTAAACCCCTAGGTGATTCCTAGTGGAGGAGTGAAGTCTCCTGAGGGTTTTCAGTGAAGACACCCACAAACTTCACCATTAAAATCAGTTAAGTATAGTGCAGATAATGACAACACAGATTCAAATATTTAGAGTTTCATTCCACACCCATTTAACACTTAGAGGAAACTGCAGCAATGTTTGCAGGCCATTTAAAACTTACAAGTTACATGTGTTTGCCTTACCACCATTTATTTAACATTAGAATTTCAATGTATAAAAATCAGTACCCCACCCTGCTTGCCTTTAATTCAAAATCCAAGTTGGATACTACCCTAATGAGGTTTAAATTCAGACCCAATTCTCACTTGGGCTATCTCTCAACATTAATAACCTGAGGGTGTTCTCATTCTCAATAGCTCAAGAGCCGTTGCAAACCCCAAATGGGCTTGCAAGCATGAGCATAGGCCAAGCTTCTAATTTCTGACATCTTCAAGGATTTTCACCATAGATTGGGCAACTCTTCATCTCCACATGACAGCTCATTTGACTTTGGATCCACAAGGTCTTTTTGAAAGGGTTGTAATGTGGCTTATGGCTGAGGGGTGTTAAGAATAAAGGGGTAAAAAGGGAATCCAAATTGAGAAATCAGCAAGGTAAGGAGTGGTTCATGACCTCACAACCTTTATTTAAGCAAAAACTTCATCCCTTTTTTTTTATATTTCAGACTCAAAGTGGCCAGCTTCTCCTCTTCTTTTCAATTTTTAGATGATGTTGTCCGCTAGACTTCTATTTCTTTTTCTCTTTTAAGTTCTTTATTCATTCTTTTGATAAATGCCACACAACCGCCCTTGATACATAGCTGTTCACAAGTTGCTTTTCTTCCCCCTTCCACAAAATATTGGACCCTTCTCAGTATCTTTACCTCCTTCTCCTTTACCTTCTGAATTCTCAGAGTGAGGGTAAGGTTGACTCAGGTCATGAGGTTAATGTGCAAGTGTTCTGGTGTTTGTAAAGGAAAATTATGATTTTAAGGCTCAACTAGTGTATACACAAGGGCAGATTTTAAAAAGTTGGATTTTCAGGCTCAAACTGTCCAAATGAGGGCCTTGGATCATTTCCCTAGTCTCATGAGTGCTGTCAATTAGTTTTGATTAGGAGTTGCACAACTTTTAGTTAAAAAGTCATGAATCAATCAGTCCTTAGAGTAGAAGTAATGCCAAAAACACTCTTCAAAAGAAAATTCTGGGCCCAAATCTCACTAGGTATGGTCTTTAAATTTAACTCATGGGGTGTATTTTCGTCTGTTTCTCTCCTCTTAGGCTCACTGAGTACTTAACTCAAAAAATTTTCTAATATTAGCTTCATGGTGGTGTCAAGATCAACTTATTTTTCTGTTTCTAAAAGTCTGCAAAAATATTTAAATTTTTACATGTTTCCTCATTGTATCAAGTTAAGTGAAAATTAACTTTATTCATCCCAGTTATACTACCATTGCTGCACTAAAATTAAATATTCTATTGGCAGACTGCCACACCCCAAACCATTCGGAGCAGTGGCCTCACTAGTTCACAGGGGAGAACAGGCAGTAGATTCCGATCAAACAGACAAAAAGAAACACAGTAGAAGATAGAGAAACTTAAAATATAATGCTAAGAACAGTATAGAATGCAAAGAAATTATCATTAAAAGAAAAACAAAAATGGTACAAAAAGGGGGAAAAGAAAAGACTAAATGGGGCAGGATCAAGGGAGAGGCGGTGGGGGAGGGTGTGAGGAAGATGGTGGGGGAGATGCAGGGGGATTCAGTTTTCTCATCTTCTTCTCTCTCTTCTCCTTCTGCCTCATTTTCTTTTCCTCCTTGGCGAGGATCCTCTGAACCTCGTCATACTCATCCCAAAGAAATTGTAAGGGGTCTAGCTCCTTAGGCAGTGGGGGATCCTCCAAGATGGGGTAGAATTTGATGGGGAACTCGAAGGGTTTGTCATCCGCCATGGGTGTGAGTAGGTATGGACGGCTAGGGTTAGAATAGGAGGGATGAGATGAAAAGGAACTGATGGCCATTTTAAAAGAGTTGGACGGTGGAACATGAATCGGCGAAATTTAATTTGTGTCCCTTTTCAAACTTGGCCATAAATGAACGTTGTGTGGGGAAAGAGGAAACAAACAACTGGTTCTGGGAAAAGAGAATGAGCAGTAAATGAATATCTAAAGATAGGCATGGTATTGAAGGGGATCCTGTGTATTGCGCGGGGATCCTCGCGAAGAATAATCAGTGATGAGTAGTTGCACATGTCTGGCGCAGCTGAGTTGGGGATCTCCACGAGCAATCCTGACATGGCCCATGAATGTGAAAAAGAAATCATTTAAATCCCTGAGGCATGTATTCAGATTTATTCAGCCACCATCTACAGCGATCCTTCACATGGGTTACTATTTCACATAAGCATAGCCTCCCTAAATGCAGCTCCGACGATTGACAAAATGAACAAAGTGAAGACTAACACACAAATGTAAACAAGCACACAGAACACAGCAATAGACAAAACCAAAAAAATTCTATTAAGTTGAAAAGTATGTACAAACGTAGTTACAAGAAACAAAACCTAATATACAAGCTAGAGTCTAGGATCTAATCGGAACCCGAATTTGTGTAGAAATCCCAGCCCATCTTTTTAGCATGTGCCCTAAGGGCAGCTCTGTCCTGTTTCTTCTTTTCCTCCCTTTCCTTTTTCTTTCGGCTGGTGTTTTCTTTGCAGTTGGAGCTTTAGGTGCCCTCACCCTTACTTTTGGATGCTTGGGTTCTTGAGGGGTTTTTCCTTTGCGCTTAGTAGGGGGTGGCAGGGGATTTCTCTTTTCCTTTGCCTTTGGCTTCTTCAGTGGGGACCACTGAGGATTTCCCTTTTCCTTGGGACTCAGGCTGGCCAGGGGAATGTGCCTCCTCAGACTGGGCAGCAGGCACTTTACCAATTTTTAAAGGGACAGCTTTAGGAGCAGACCTCTTAGCAGTGACTTTCCTCTGCTGAGGATAAGTTTGCTCCTACTGAGGTGCAGCAGAGGCCTTAGTAGTGGGAGGCTGCTCTGTAGGAGGTGAGGGAGGAGGGGCAACTGGGGCCTTGCCTTTCTCTTGTTGTGTCTTAGGTTGTGCCTCCTCAGACTGGGCAGCTGGAGATGGAGTAGCTTTGGGCTCTGGGATGGGCATTTAAACAGAGATTGGTGTGGGCTGCAGAGGAACATTTCTGACAGCAGCCAATGCGGATTCCAATGAGGCGATCTGGATTTGATGTTTGAGGATGTTAGTCTCATGGATCTCCTTTTGGATTCTGTGGATCTCCTGGGCATTGTTAAGCCTCTTTTCAAATTCAGTGCATTGTACTCAACTGTAGCTTTGGTCTTCTGATAGTCCTCCAGGATATTTTTCCACCCCAAGGAGATGCCCAGAAGTTGCTTTCTGTGGGCCTCCTTCATTTCATCGATCTGCTCCAGCAGGGGGGTCTCAATGGATTGGCGAAGCTTGGCCATCGCCCTCAGGACATCCTCCTAAGGTAAGCATTATCCCTCATGTGATGAAGGATGGTGAGGTAGGGAGGGCTATAAAAATGATGTTTTGGTGTGATGGGCAGATAGGAAGTGGAAGGAGCAAACTGTGATAGGTCACAGGGGGAGAAGGGGGGAAACAGGGGTAAGTCTAGTTGTGGGGAAGGGGATAGGTTCGGGTGGTCTATGTCTTTTGGTCAGTGTAAGTTGGAGGTGGTAGGATAAGAGGTGGAATGGAGGGTATAGGGGGAAATGAGAATGGGGTAGGCTCAGTTGGAGTAGAGGGTGATGGGAGAGGAAAAATGGGAATGGTGAAAGGTATGAAAGGGAATGGGGGGGTAAAAGTTAATGGTGATGGTGGGGGGGCTTGTGAGTTAGGTGGGAAGTCTGTTTGGGTTACTTTGTCAGTGGACAGGACCAGGGGGGTTGTAGTGGGTGGTGGAGGGATGGGTGGATTGGTTAATGTGTTTAGGGTGGATTGGATGGAGGTGAGTTTATTCTGCATCTGATCCTATTTTTAGGTATTGGTGGATAAATGGGCTTGGATGTCTTGGATAAGGGATAGGATGACGGTCAGTGTGTCAAGGCTAGGAGGTTGGGTGTGAAGAAGAGGGTACTAGTTGGAAAGGTGAGCAAGGTGCATGATGAAAAGTGGAGGGAGGGGAAGAGTGGGGTTCTGGCGAGTGGTGCTGTGAGGTAGGTGGGGAGTCTAAGAGAGGGGTGTAGTAGGCAGGCATTGTTTCAAGGAAGGTAGACAGAAAGGCTTGGAAGCCTATGGATGTGTTAAGGGTTAAGTCAATGTCTGTGAGGGGGAATGTAGTAGGTATGACTGGGGTGGTTGTTTCTTCAAGGTGGGGTGTGTCAATGGGGATAGAAGGGATTGAGGGTGGTGTCTGGGAGGTGGTTGGGATGGTCTCAGTAGTCTTTCATTTTTTGTAGGAGATGAGTGGGGGGCTGGCAGGTTTATGTGTAGCTGATGGGGGAATTGTGGCTGTGTACTGAGGTAAGGTAGGGGATGGGGAGTCCTCCCAGGTACCAAGCACAGGTGAAGGGGGAGTGGGCATGGAGAATGGAAACAGAGGGGGTGAGAGATGGATATAAGAGGAGTAGTGGATGCAGGAGGAAAAGGTGGAGGGGGAATGGGTGCTGCTGCAGTGATGGTACTGATAGGCTCTGGGGGCACCTCTTTGGTAGCAGGGGCAGATCCTGATCCGACTGCCTCTTCTGCTTGCTTGGGCAGAGCCTGAGCCTCAGCTTTCTTCTTCTTCTGGGCCTCCATCAAGCTCCTGCTGATTCCCCATTGCCTCTTGGCAAAGGTAGTAGGGGTAAGGGTGGTGGTCTGCTCAGTCCTTCCTATCTTGTATCCCCCCTTGAGCAGCAACAAGGTAATGATTCTTGCATAGGGTAGTGTGTGAGGCTTTTTATTGGTCCCTATTTTCTCCACTATGTCTTTCATTGCCTCAAAAATTAGCCAGGCTGCATGGAAGCCATGGCCCATGTGGAAGGAGTAGACAGCATCCGCAATGGGGGTTCTCCTCTCCTGCTGATGTCCTGAGCAATATATGTTCTTTCGCAGGACTTGGTCAATGAACAGGAGTTCAAGTTCTAATTCTCTCCTTTTGATTGAGTCCCCTGTGGCTTTTAATCCTCTAGTTAGGGCCTGTCCAATTATATCAATCGATGCACTTAGAGGGGGGCCATATCCACAGCTAGGGTTGAATGCTGCTGGGATGCCCAAAACTTCAGCAATCACCTTGGGGCTCACTAACATATCAAAGTCATCAATCAGCACCAGCAAGCACTCCTGTTCATCTTTGTCCTTCTTGACCCTGATGTGCTGATAGAACAGCTGCACTAGCCTAGGGTAGGCTAGTGCTGGAATTCCTTTCATTAATGGCATCATGCCCGCTTTGCTCATAAACTGTATGGCAGAGGCAGATAGTGGTTCCTTTTCAAAAAATGATAGATTAAATGCTGTCTCAGGCTCTAATAGAATTGAGATCATGAGCTCAGAAGGAGCAGAGAACTTAGGGGTTGGTTCCGCCACCTCCTCAACCACTTCCTTGCCTTTTTTGGGAGACTTTGAAGTCTTGGCCTTTTTAGGGGTGGTCTCTGCAGGGTCCTTGTCCTTCCCTTTTCTCTTTTGTGCAATTTTTAGAGTCATTTCTAACTCTGTCTTCTAGTATGAGCAACGGAGACTGAGATCTAGGGTTTGGTTTGATTTGACGCATAGGGCACCTCAAGATTTCTGAGCAGAGGGCAATGGATGGGGGTGATGTTAGGAACAACTCTGTAGATTTGTGGAGTGAATGATGAGCTGTAGGATTGATGCTGGAGGGTAGAGGAGAAAGAGCGCCAGAAGCTAGGGTTTCGCAGAGGGAAGAAGGAAGGAAATAATGGAAAAGGGACTAAGCGCGGGGTTAAAATACTTATCGCGAAGCTCGGTGCCCTTTGGAACATCTGGTCGCAGGGTTGGAAATGAACCTAGCGAAGGTGTTGATTCAATCTAGAGAGGTACATTTTAAGTGCTTGCTACCGACTTTATTGAAGATAGTGATAAGAATGGGGTAAATGAAAAATGAATGAAAGGTAGAGTGAGGATTATGAAGTAGCAAGCCTAAAATATGCACAGTCCTGCAAGATACAAGGCTTGTTGTAGCAAGTTTTGATAAGTAAGAGTTTGTCCCACAGGGAAGTTGATCTAAAGTTCCTAGGGAGCCATCTTTAGTAAGCTCTCCTGATCTGACTACAGATCTGCCAATCCTAAATGGAAGGGGATTTAAGGTCACTATAATCTAAATCTTAAGGCAACTTAATGTCTAGATTACAGAAAGGGTTAAGAAGAATGGTGGAGTGAGAAAATAAATATAAAAGGGTGAGAAGTATGTAATTAGGTACATATCTGATGGGTCTTGTAACTCAGACTCAGATCTGTTGCTAAAGAAATCCTGTCCAATGGCTACATTATCACCAAAGAGGAGAAAGAATCCAACTCACCCCTGTGCCATGATCCAATCCCTTATGGCTATAACTTGTCCACTGTAATGGTCACAGACTATCCAATAGGGGAACCACAATCCAGAGATGGGTGAGAACAAGCTTACCATTGTAGGCACTGCTTCATCCAGGCTACAAGCTCAAGAATCCATAGGAACCTCATCCTCTAAAGTTCTGTGTGTGGGGCTAGGCCTACAAAGTGCACAAGCACGACAAGTTTGAGTACTAGCTTTCAAGTATGGTTGTTCACTGCTTTAGTAAGACTGCAGTGATCCAGTCACAAGCCTACAATCTTAACAGCCAAATCAGATCTGCAGTCTGATGATGGATCTATACAAATATAGGGGAGTCTATCTTTGCACAATCTCTCACAAGGCTACAAGCACAAGCGTAGAGAAGAAGAATTTGTAGTAGGTCCGTGGATTGGCTTCACCCTAGGGCTATAACCTGTCCACTTGAATGGTCACAGACTATCCACAGAGGCTATCCTCCTCACAGAGGTCTAAGACAGAACAAGATCATTGCTGCCACCACCATGTTCGCAAGGCTACCAGCTCAGGCTCCCATGGGGATTCAGATTTAATGGATCCTGTGGTGGGGGAATGCCTACAATGTGCCTACCCTGGACACACAGGTCACTTGGATCTAAATAAAACCTTAAAAACAATCCTCCATTGCTTATGATACAACTTAGCAATGGAGGATCTCAAGGCAGCAGCCTTGTACAGAACAACTCACAACACAAACATCATCTCATATATGCAATACATCCTATTACAAAACTCCATTACACTCTATACCATATAATCATACTAAAGGCATAGCCAGCAAGTGCTGGACTATGGAGAGAAAGAAAAAGGAAAAAAGAAAACTCCTAAACCCTAACCTTAGCCTATTGTAATTCTACAGTTGGTTTTTGAGAAGAAGCTCAGAAGTTAAGTCCCAAAAGAGAGATCCTTAAACCTAAGCTAGGCTTAGGCTTATATAGCAATCAGTTTCCCCTCAATTAGGGTTAGGAAAACCCTAATTTATTAATGTGATTGCGGCCCATTCCTGTCCCTTGGATGCCTCGGGGGGTGTGCATGGAGATTAGAGCATTGGAAGTCCCCAGATTGCCCTTTCAGAAGTGGGGAGAAGTTTAGAACCGATCGTCACTCGGTAGAAGAGATTTCAGATCCTTCCGCATGGTAGAATTGGCGTTGCGGGGTTGGATTGACTTGAAGTTTATGTAGTCGCGGGATTGACATTTTGATCATCGCGGGATACTAATGGCTCTTGCAAGATTACTCTTTCATCTTTGAATGGCGCGAGGATTGCTCACGCGGTTCGTCCCTTGGTGAATCTCACGACAGATCTTTGAGAAGAAGCAGTGTTCATGAGTTTCTAGGTCGCACAAGCATTTCCCTGAAGGTCTGTATCTCGCGGCCACTGCGCGACAGCTACGCGCAGTAATACCTGTAGCTCTTACTTCTGAGTGAATCACGCGAAGCTTAACGACTCCTCTTTTGAGCTGTGCGAGACTGCGTGAATGCTTCACTCACTTATGGCTGAGCTTCGCGAGAACTGCGTGAAGACTGATTTACATTTCTTTCTATCATCAAATCACGCGGGAGGAGCGCGAGGACTGCGCAGCCAGTTGTTGTGCTTCCTCCAAGAGCTCACGACAACTGCGCGAAGGCATTATCTCTGGTTCAATTGAACCCTATGACATTTGCGGGAGGCATCCTTCTTGGTTTATTTCTGCTTTGATGTGCCTATGCTTCGGCCAACTCTCTGTTTGGGTTCATCCTTCATTCTGTTGAGGTAGTTCTGGGGCAATAGTGAGCTTCTTGGCATGGTTAGGGGTTTATTTACAGCTGCTACTTATTACCTACAGAATAGACTTAAAACACATTTATTAAATGATTAAGGGCCTAACAGAGATTAAGTTAAGGGGTGGAAAGTGGTACTTTTTAGGTCTTAACATGTATGCGTGGAATAGATTCCATGCAAGTGTATCTATGAGAAATTCGAGTCTTAGTAGTCCATGAGAAGAGTGAACCTGGTCCAAGTGGAACCAATTTTGTGCATGTGGCCACACATGGAATCGATTCCATGCAAGTGTATTTGTGCGAAATTCGAGATTTTCCTGGGTCAAGTCAGGTCCGAGCCGCAGAGCTATTATTTCTGCTTGGGTCTCAACCATATACTATTGTTTTAATAATGGTCCCCATTTTTTAGGACTTTAAGGTCTTTGGAGAAGGTCAGTCCTTTTTCAGAGATCAAGGGCAAGGTCAAAGGTTTACTGAACAGGATTGTATATTTCGTGAGGGCAAAATTGAGGTGTCTACAGATGCCCCTCTTCGGCACGTCCTTACGAAGTAAGGTTGCATAGAAGAAGTAGACACCCCTCTTCTTAGGTGCCTTTTCATTTCTTTGGGAAATCACAAGTGTGAACCAGAGAGGTGACATGAAATGCTTAGCTTTCTTATCTATCAGCGCAAGCTAAGGAGGAGCTTTTGGGGGCCCAGTGGTAGCTGTCGAGGGGTATATCCGCATCTGTGGGTGCAAGTGGCATCCCACCGCATATCGTGACCTGTTGTAAGGGGCCGCCAAACAGAGGGAAATTGATGCAATAGAGGTTTCGGGTGCATCATACGAATGTCCAGAGACAAGCTCAAGTGATCGGATAATATGATGTAATATGGTGGCGAAGGCTTTCACAAATCATGTCAGACCGGGCACGTCATTGCTCACACCAGTGGCACATCAAGTGTCCCTTTCCAATGGAAATTTGTGATTTCTTAGAGTTGAGCATATTCAATGTTTGATTTCCCAGGGGAAGGAACGGATTGGAGTGATGAGAGATAGAATTTTGATAAATAGATGGTTTAGTTATCATCATTTTTTGAAAGTTTGGGATTTTTTTTATTTTTAAAAGTTTGAGATTTTTAACTTAAGATCAATTCGGTTGTAAACTGGTAAAAAATGTGGCTTCCGAGACGTCACTAAGCAGATCCACTGAAATGGGATTTGTGGATCCGACCATTTATGTGGTTGTCAAGACTATGCTTGGTATGCCGGATACTCTATCTAATCTTCTCACGCGATTACTGATGATTGTCTCTTGTGGGAGGACTACAGTGATTCGCGTGTCAGGAGAGATGGATTTTTTGAAAACTTTTGACTTAATATTAGTTAATTATATTTTACAAGGAATATCGAGTAGAAAGAAGGGGTGATACTTACCTGATTTATTACGCGATGGGATGTCCGAATTGCCTGATGAGATGTTCGCGATGGGACTTAATAATTGATGGGCGATATTGTTTCGTGGTGGTCGCTCGGTGAGATATCAGGGCGCGTGATGAGCGGCTCGCAACATGGCTTGATATTTGTTGGGTGCGATGGGACGTTGGAGGGTCCCCTTTCTGTCAGTGAGCGTATATTTTTTGTTGCAGTGGAGTCTGGCGACTGCTACGCGATGGGATATTTGGGAGGTTCGGATCGTTAATTTTTGTGATGGGACATTGGTTGAGCCTCCCCTTCTGATTGTGTGCCATGGTGGGACTTGGTTGTTTATGCGATGGGGCATTTCGGGTTGATGACTCCTTGGTTGTTTCGCCGTCGTGATGGGACAATGATGGTGTATTTCTTTCTTTGGCAGATCTTGGTTATGCAATGGGTTGGAGTTAGTTTGAATGGTGTGTTGAGATTGTGACGGGATTTGCCTTTGGCCTTTGTGGTGTGGCGGGGCTTTAGCATCACGATGGGATATGAGGGCGTGGCTGATTTAGGCCAATGATCCTAGGTGTTGGGATAGCGTTGGTTGTGTGTGCGTTCTGTCACGATGGGACATGTTATGAAGCATCAGCGGCTCTCTCTGATTGGCATGTGAGGTTACGTAATGGGACAAGGGAGAGTGATTCTGATCATGGTGGGGCAAGTAGCATGAAATGATTTATCTTGTGGCTACTTTGTCATTATTCAGGTGTCATTTTCATTATATTGTTGTCATGTCACGATGGGACTTTTATTGTTTATTATTTTATTTTTTTGGTTTGATGTTGACATCGGGAGGTGTGTTATTGTGATGGGATTATGAGCGATAATTTTATTTTATGTTATTTTTTGTGTCTTATTTACTGCAACGGAGCAAGCGGCGGGCATCAGGGAATGATTTAGTCGTGATGGGACTGCGGGGAGCAACTCCGACCGTGACACGACATTGTCTGTGGGGGTGTTTTGAATTGTTGAGTCGCGATGGGACTGTGGGGAGGTACTCCTGATTTTGTTTGGTTATTGTTTTCATGTTTTTTTTTTCATCTATTTTATTTTATTTTATTTTATTTTGCTCATTCTTACGGGCCGGATGGGCTGGGCTGTATTTTGTCATTATTAGCGAGCTTTTATGGCAAAAAGGGAATATTGGGCATTTGTTTTATTTAAGGTATGTTTTTTTTTTGTTTTGGTTTCATGTTTAGTTTGGAGTGACACTTGTTAGAAATGTATGAATTGTGTTTAAGCTTGGATGGGGTATTAGATGTTTTGATCCTATTGGTTCATCTATTTTGTGGTGGATTTATGTTTCTAAATGGGTAAGTGTTTCATAGGTATTGATTTATCTCTGTTTGCGGTGGATTAGTGTTCCTAAAGGGGGCAAGTGTCTTGAGATCGATGAAGGGGACTTGTAAGCAAGGCACTTGTCATTTTCGTAGTGAAGTGGTATAAATTATAAATGGGTGCCTAGGGGTTGGTTTTGTTTGCTATTTTGTTTTGTGACAAATTTTGGGGCTTTGGAATTTTGTATTTATTAATGTCTTTTCTTCCATTTTGTTTTGTGTCTCGGGTAGCATCCTAAGGGGTTTGCTCATGGTAATTTGCATGTTGTGGTATCGGGGTTGTTGGGATATGGGGTGGCACTAGGGTTGATAATGTTCATTTGACCCGAAATGCCACCCTATTGGGGGAAGAGATAGAAGAGTTAAAGGTGGAGGAAAGAAAATCAAGGAAAAGAATTGTGTCAGCGTTCTCATGATTAGTACCAATTGCTCATTGGTTGGCTCAGTAGACTGACTTTTGGTCGGCCCTCCCTTTGGGGTTTCCAAGATCGGCCTTCCATAGGTGCATGCCTTTGGTCCTTGGTGGCTTTCTGCAAGTCATTCTTTCTTTTTCGCCTGCTCGGGGCTCTGTGATGTCGATATTTTATTATGTAGCTTGAAAGATTGCATCATAAGCAGCATCTCAGAGAGAAAAGGAGGTGAAAATGTGATTCTTGTTAGAATTCGTTCAATGATTCCTCTCCGGGCCTCTCCATCATCTTTCTCCTCTTTATGTATTATTATTTGGGCATTTTCCCTCAAGGGTGACCATTCTGATTTTAAATTCACCTTTCGTTTGGCGGGTTTAGTTTGATTCTTGTTTCGGAGCTGTAATTATTTTTGTATATCCGAAGGGTATGCCCTTGGTGTAATTTGTACTAAAAGTGAATTTGTTTATTTATCATTTTATGATTTTATTTTGAGTTTCTTAAATTCTGGTTTGATTGGATTTTATTTTGTGTGGTTTGGTTTAGTCTAGTATGCTTTGATATGGTTACAGGTGTGTTTTGTGTTTGGTTGGAGTTGGCGTGATTAAGGGTTAAGTTTGAGGGGCATGTAGAAGAGTGAGGGCTTTCTTTTAGGTTTTCAGGGCGTGGGTGCTGAAGTTCGATGTACTCAATGTATTCTAGGGTAGAATGAGCATGTAAGTTCTGCGTCGTAGCCACTGTTTTATCTATGTGTAGACACCCAAATTTGGCCCAAGGCCCGATCGAGATATAATTCGAGAGAGGCGCACCCCTAGGCCTTCGATAGCACCTCTCATATCCTTAGGAGTCTTCCCAAATCCTTAGAAACTTACCCAAACCCATAGGAATCACCCCCAACCTTTAGAAACCTCTCTGAACCCTTAGTTAACCCTCCTGGGCCGTAGATAGAGTGAGATGTACCAAGGCTGGCAAGGACCTCTACTAAGACCAAATCTTACACCATTGAAAAGTAGAGGTTCCCAACTTTCGAACAAGCTAAGAATCACCTCAATCCGAGTTATACGTCAAAAGTTACAGTGATCCGAAAAGGCAACCAAATGCACCTAGCAAAAGGCATGCATGGCGTGTATATTACACACGCCAAGCCATTTTTTCTCAGAAATGGCTTGGCATGTCTATTACACATGCCAAATGTGGGTCCCCTTGCGGGTTCTGACTTTTAGGACACTATAGCTATGTTTGGCGTGTGTAACACATACATCAAGCTTAGCTACAGTAACCTCTGGTTATGCTCGAATTTCACTTTTAGGGATTGACTTGTTGACCACCCCAATGTTTAGGCTATTTTTAAGTGCTTGCTACTGACTTTATTGAAGACAGTGATAAGAATGGGGTGAATGAAAATGAATGAAAGGTGGATTGAAAATGACAGAGCAGCAAGCCTAAAATATGCACAATCTTACAAGATACAGAGCCTGTTGTAGCAAGTTTTGATAAGTAAGAGTTTGTCCCACAAGGAAATTGATCTTAAGCTCCAAGGGAGCCATCTTTAGTAGGCCCTCCAGATCTGGCAATCCTAAATGGAAGGGGATTTAGAGTCACTAAAATCTAAATTCTAAGGTATCCTAATGTCTAAACTATAGAAAGGTTTAAGAAAGAAGATGGAGTGAGAAAATAAATATAAAGTATGCTATTAGGTTCAGATCTGATGGGCTTCATGACTCAGATTCAGATCTGCTACTATAGAAGTCCTGTCCAATGGCTACATTATCACCACTGAGGAGAAAGAATCCAACTCATCTCTGTGCTATGATCCAATCCCTTTATGGCTATAACCTGTCCACTTAAATGGTCACAGACTATCCAATTGGGGAACCACAATCCAGAGATGGGTCAGAACAAGTTTATCATTATAGGCACTACTTCATCCAGGCTACAAGCACCAGAATCCATAGGGAACCTCAACCTCTAAAATGCTATGTGTGGGGCTAGGCCTGTATGGGAGCATGTTAGTCCAGACACATAGAACCAGCAAGAGATTGAGTGCAGCCTTAGATCCAGTTGTCCACTGCTTTAGAGAGACTACAGTGATCCAGTCGCAAGCCTACAATCTCTATAACCAAACCAGATCTGCCATCTGATGGCGGGTCTATACACATACAGGAGAGTTTGTCTCAGCACAATCTCTCACAGGGCTACATGCACAAGTGTAGAGAAGAATAATCCGTCTTGAGTCTGTGGGTTGGCTTCACCCTAAGGCTATAACCTGTCCACTTAAATGGTCAAAGACTATCCCAGAGGCTATCCTCCTCACAAAGCTCAAGATAGAACCAGAAACATTGCTGCCACCACCATGTTCACAAGGCTACAAAAGCTCATTGCTCCCATGGGGACTTCAGATCTAGTGGGTCCTGTGGTGGGGCTAGGCCTGTATGGGAGCATGTTAGCCCAGACATACAGGTCACTTGGATCTGGATAAACCATAAAATCAATCCTCCATTGCTTGCAATACATCCTAGCAATGGAGGATCTCAAGATAACAGCCTTGTACAGAACAACTCACAAAAATCCCATAAAAGTAAAACACCCTATCATGAAACTCCATTAATCTATTCCAAATAGTCATACAAAGGCATAGCCAGCAAATGCTGGACTATGGAGAGAAGAAAAAGTAAAAAGAAAACTACCTAAACCTTACTAGAGATCTGCAGCTACTGCAAGAAGAAGATAGACTAAATTCTATTCTAAGCAGAGAGTTCCCTAAACCTAAACCAAGCTTAGGTTTATATAGCAGTTAGTTTGGCGGTGCATTAGGGTTAGGAAACCCTAATTTTAACGATGCCACATGGCCTACTATTGTCCCTTGGATGCCTCGGGGTGCGTGCATAAAACTTAGAGCATTGGAATGCGTGCCCTAATTGCTGGAAGTTCCCAAAATGTCCTCTTCAGAGGTGAGGGAGAGTTAGAGTTCAGAGCCTCGCCAGGTAGCACTGGTTTCCAAGATCGTCGTGTGGTAGCACGGTCTTCGCGAGATTGGATTAGCTTGAAATTCTAGCCGTCGCAGGGTTGTCTTAGTTGCAGCTGAAGCAGTCGCGCAATAGAGCATTGAATCCTCGCTGGATTGCTCTGGTCTTCGCGGGATTGCACTTTCCTTCTGAATGTCGTGGGAATTGCGCGAGCAATTTGTTTCTCAATGGATCTTCGTGGGGATCCTCGCGAGGATGTGATGTGCATTGGTCTTTGAATTGCGTGAGAGGTTTTTCTAAAGTTTTGCATCCCCAGCCACTGCGTGACAGCTGCGCGCCGAAATACCTGGAGCTCTCTCTCCTCAGTTGATCTGAGTGAACTGTGCGAGGTTTGAGATCTACTTTCTTGAGCTGCTCGGGACTGCATGAGCATTTATATTTGAGCTTTGCGAGAGCTGCGCGAAGTATGATTCTGAAGCCCCTCTGTCACTCAACTGCGCGAGAATAGTGCGGGCAATTGGAAATGAAGTTTTGGGAAACTCGCGAGGACTGTGCGAGGCTTAATTTCTGAATCCTTTAAAGCTTGTGAAAGCTGTGCGAGGTTCAATTCTTGTCTGGGTTCAGCTTTCATCCTTCTGAGAGACTTCTGGGGTAAAAGTGGGCTCCTTAATAGGGTTCAGGCCTCATTGCAGCTGCCGTTTATTATCTACAGAAATTACTTAACACACATTTATTAGATGGCTAAGGGTCTAACAGAGGCTAAGTTAAGGGGTGAAAAGTGGTACTTTTCATGTCTTAACAACACCCAAATTTGGCCCAAGGACCGATCGAGATATAATTCGAGAGAGGCGCACCCCCTAGGCTTTTGATAGCACCTCTCATATCCTTAGGAGTCTTCCCAAATCCTTAGAAACATACCCAAACCCGTAGGAATCACCCCCAACCTTTAGAAACCTCTCTGAACCCTTAGTTAACCCTCCCGAGCCGTAGATAGAGTGAGATGTACCAAGGCTGGTAGGGACCTCTACTAAGACCAAATCTTATACCATTGAAAAGTAGAGGTTCCCAACTTTCGAACAAGTTAAGAATCACCTCAATCCGAGTTATACGTCAAAAGTTACGGCGATCTGAAAAAGCAACCAAATGCACCTAGCAAAAGGCATGCACGGCGTGTATATTACACACGCCAAGCCATTTTTTCCCAGAAATGGCTTGGCATGTCTATTACACATGCCAAGTATAGGTGGGTCCCCCTGCGGGTTCTGACTTCTAGGACACTGTAGCTATGTTTGGCGTGTGTAACACATACGTCAAGCTTAGCTACAGTAACCTCTGGTTATGCTCAAATTTCACTTTTAGGGATTGACTTGTTGACCACCCCAATGTTTAAGGTGGGTTTCATTAGGACTGTTGCACCCTTGTTTACCCTATTTGCAACCCTCTAGTCATTTGAAACCTCACCCTATCATCTACCATTGATCTTATCCTCACACATATCCATGACCTTGAAATCCTAGGACACCTTAGATGTTAGGATTACCTAATTGCTAATCTTAATTAGCCTCTAAGCACCCCCCTAACCCTCTCTTTTCCTATAAATAGAGGCACCCCTCCTTGCAAATGGCTTGAATTTTTTCCGAGAGACAAAGAAATTAAGCATTGCCCTCCTCCCCTTTGGTGCACCAAATACCCATATAAATTCCAGAATTCCAAACCTCCTTGGAAATCCTATCCCCCATCAAATACCTTTGAGTTTAGGAGAGAGCTACCCCTAGCCTTCTTCCCCTACCCCTTAGCTATCAAGCCTTATAAGTTAGAACTCATTCTTCATCTACTCAAGCTATCATAAGCTTGTCGAGTGCACCTACGCGAAGGTCCTTAGCTATGCTACAAGGGCCTGAGAGCTCCGGCTCTCCCCTCTACTCCTCTACCTTCTCGGCTTTTCCTTTAAACTTGAATTTGTGCTATTACGCCTTCAAAATCTCGGTAATTGCAGAGGGGCACAAATAGGATCCAAGTGCCTTCAAGCAAGAGAAAGTGCTCTTTTCTTTTTATTTTTCTTTTTAATTTGGCTATAAGTAGAGACCGCTTTTGAGCAGGTTGATTGGGTGCTTAACACCTTCCTGATCGATAAATGAAGCCCTACCTAAGAGCCTTTGGTGTAGATCGATGAATCAGAGTCACATTTTTGGCATTTCGATGCTTATAAAATTGATTTAGGTTTCCCGGGACACCAAAAGCTCTGGGTGGAGACTCTAAACATTTCACGAGTGCGCATCGTCGCTATGGGATCTCCAAAGATCCACGGTTGCAGAGATGGCTACTCTACTGGGGAGTAGCTAGTAGAGCTTGCCCTTGAAAGTTGGCCTTTTCCTTTATTTTACTAACACTTGGCTGTTTTTTTCCTTGGTTTTACTCACCCCTACGATTCTATTCATTTTTACTCACTCCTACTTTTTCATCATTTACGTGCCTTAGCCGATTGGCGGGTGTTGTGGAATTCTAGTGTGTTGATTTATGATGTAAAAAATCAAGAGAAAACAGAGATGGATTCAGCACAACTAAAATATCCTAGACCTGTAAGATACAGGATCCTTTGTAGCAAGTTTTAAAAGTAAGGGAATGTCCACAAGGAGGCTGGTTAGAAATATGATAAATCTCCAGATCTATAAGAGATCTGGAACCCTAGCTATCTCTACTTTAGTTAAAAGATAAGGGAGAGGTTTGAAATGAGTTGTCACTTAAACTAAACTACAATTAAAATGCAGATTGTTTTATATCGAATTTGGAGCCTCAGATCTTGCAGATGGATGGTTTAAAAACTCAGAAAATGGAGAAGAACAGCTTGGAGGTTGTCTTCACATTAATCAGGTTGAGCTAAGCATATTATAGGGGTTCAAAAGCACACAAGTCCCTCGGCTGGCCACAGGCACTGTCCGCAAGCACAGCTGCAGGGTATAAATTCCACTTCAAATCACAGGATCCACCAGGCCTTAAGGCTATGATCTATCCACTTTAATGGTCACAGACCATCCTATAGGCTTTATCGAATCCATGGATTACAGCAGATAAATTCAATTAAGGCATGAGCTTAGATTTACCTTAAGGTTATGATCTGTTCACTTTAATGGTCACAGACCATCCTAGAGATCTCCTACAAAGCCAGAGTCTCAATTAGAACAATTAAAACCACTACAGATGCTACAATTTTCAGGTCATAGACGCAGGAAATTACAGGGATATCTGATGCAGGGAATTCAGATGATATCCAAGAGGTCTACCGGTTAAGTGGGTGAGCTGATCAAGCAACTCCTCTACACAAATCCGATCGAGCACCAAAAGGAATCAAAAGAGCTTTAGATCTAATTAAAATATTGAAAATAACATTTACATTGCAAACAAGGTCACTCTTATAATGGAATGCTCTCAGATCTGTAGTCTGTGCAGCAATTAACCCCAGCAACACTCTTAACCTTACCCAATTACAGATCTAACTCACTCCTTGCTGCTCCTAGGGATTTAGCCAACCATGGTTGGGCTAAAGGAGGGAAATGGAATCTCGTTGCAAGCTCTAATCTCCAGGAAATTGTTCAGAAATTCGATCCTCCCCTATGGCAATTGGGAATCTCAATATATAGCTTTCTCCTCTATTTTTTCTGCCAAAAATCCCTTCCAGAAAGTTGTCAGAGTTTTGTTAGAGTTATGTTAAAGCACGTGGGTCAGTTAGGGCTTTCTAGGGCATCTTCTAGAACGTCGTGCCGATCACCAGAGTGTCTCAATTTGTGTGCGACAGGTCACCAAGTCTCAGCGTGTGTGTGTAACCGTGGGAATCGGGACGATCCCGTCGCAATGATGCGCTCTCTATAAAAAAATATAGAGTTGCCACTCTGAGCTTTCGGTGTCTCGGGATACCTAGTTCATTTTTATGAGCACCTAAGTGCTAAAAATATGACTCTGAATCCGGTCCACACCAAAAGCTCTTGGGTAGGGGCTTCGGTTATCGATCGGAAAGGTGTTAGGCACCCGATCAACCCGCTTAACGCGGTCTCTACTTATGGCCAAAAATAAAATGATGTAAAAGAAAAGGAAATGGTTCCCTCTTGCCAAAATGGGCCTCCAATCCTATTTGTGCTCCTCTGTTCCTACCGAAAAATCGACGGCGTAACGGTACAAATGAAAGGGTAGGGAATGCCAAAAAGAGATAGGAGAAGAAAGGGGAGAGCCGGAGCCCTCGGGCCCTTGTAGCACCGTAGGAGAGCCTTGCGTGGCTTGCCTTGATGAGCTCTTGAAGGCTTTGTATGGTGGAAAGTGGGGTTCTAACCTCTAAGGCTTGCTAACTAAGAGGTAGAGAGGGAAGGTGAATGGGTAGCATATACCTAAACTAAGGGATCTAAGGTGAAAAATATCACTCAAAGGAGGTTTTAGAATTCTGAAATTTGTATGGGAAGTGTGCACCAAAGGGAGAAAGATCTTCTCACTTTAAGCTCTTTCTCTCTTAGGCCAAAATTCTCAACCCCTAAACCAAGGGGTGGGGGGCTCTATTTATAGGAAAGGAGTGGATTAGGAGGCTACTTAGATGCCAATTGGGGTTAGCAATTAGGTAATCTCAAATCTAAGGTTTCCTAAGATTTTGAGAGCTTGGAAAGGTGTGAAGGTGGTTCTAATGGTGGATGATGGGGTGAGGCTTTAGGCCACTTGGAGGGTTGCAAATAGGTAAAGAATGGGTGCAACAGAACTATCAAAACACACCCCAAAGGTTGAGGTGGTCAACAAGTCAAACCCCAAACACAAAATTCGAGGAAAAAACCCATAGTTACTGTTCATATGCCTGGCGCAACTATTAGTTGCGCCAGGCAAATGCATAGTAAAACAGTGAGGAACAGTGCTGAAAGTTAGCCCGCGAGGTGGGAGCCACCTTTTAACCTTGGCGTAACTATTAGTTGCGCCAGGCTTAAAATTAGGGAGGATTGGCCTGGTGCAACTAATAGTTGTGTCAAGCAAAATTTATACCTGGCGTAACTATTAGTTGCGCCAGGCCATTTCTGGGGAGAAATAGCCTGGCGTGACTAATAGTCGCGCCAAATCCCTAGGGGGGCCACCTTGAAATTACCTTCCTGCCCTCCGGGTTTCGACTGCCGTATCTTCTGATATATACCTCCGATTGAGGCAATTCTTGGACCGTTGGAAAGCTGACAACCTCTACTCTTCAATGGTATAAGAGTTGGTCACTGTAGAGGGTCGTAGCTAGTTATGGTGCTCCCCTCCTCCTTATTGCCTGAGAAGGTTAGGTTAGGGTTTAAAAAGGGTTTCTAAGGGTCGAGCTTGGTTTCTAAAGGTTTGGGGTAGGTTCCTGGGGAATCTGGGGTGATTCCTAAGGGTTTAGGGTGATTCCTAAGGGTTCCATACACGCCATCAAAAGCTCGAAAATGCGCCTCTCTCGAAATGTGTTTCGATCAGGCCTTGGGCCAAATTTGGGTGTCTACAGTGTGCATAGCATAGTTTCTGAGAAGTTCAGCACACGATTTCGACAGGTTAAAAGTAAGCTTGTAGTTCCTTTCGATTGGTTCCCTGGTCTCTTCGATAGGTACCGATAGGATGAGTTCTCTCTTTGAAGCTTCAGGGTCCTCAGGCTAATATCTGGAGTATTCGATAGGTTGGTTGAGTAGTTCAATAGGTCCAGTGGTCCTTTTCGACAGGTTCAGCTCTGTGTGCCGTCATCCCGATAGGTTGGCTCTCATTCCTATCGAAAGGCTTAAGCATCCTTCGATAGGTTCAATTTCAACATCTTCATTTCGATAGGTTCAGGGAGCCTTCGATAGGTTGGAATCGAGCATTTTAGTCCTTTCGCTAGGTTCTCAGATCCGTTCAATAGGTTCCTTTGACACTTCAGGCAAGTTTTTGATAGGATAGTTTCTTCTTTCCTTTCTTTGCTCGATAGGTTCTAAAATCCTATCGAACTCCTCACTCCGTACGAATTCATCCTTCTTCTGCCTTCGGATCCTATCGAATCCTTCTCCAACTGCACGAATTCTTTCCTTTTAATCCTCAACTCCTATCGAAGTCTTCAGACATCCTCTCGATAGGATGTTTTGGACCTATCTTTACTTCTTTCTCCTTGTTCTGTTGCTGGGTCTACATGGTGCTGAGAGATGACTTCTTTGTGGGCATTCTTAAGCGGTTTGTTGCATTATTACCATCTTTCCCTGCTATCTACAAAATGCACTCAACAGAGGCTTATTAGTGTGCTCATAGGTCCATGAAAGGTCAGGTTAAAGGGTCCAAAGTGGCATTTTTCATCACTTAGCATACCCCCAAACCTAAGCTTTTCTAGTCCCTGAGCAAAGGAGAATTCAGAAAAAAATAAAATGCCACTTTCGTAGGGAGCATGGATGCATTTAGCATATGCACCAAGCCTTTTAAACCCCTAGGCGATCCCTAGTGGAGGAGTGAAGTCTCCTGAGGGTTTTCAGTGAAGATACCCACAAACTTCTCCAATATACTTAGTTAATAATAGTGCAACCTGTTAAAGCAGAATTTAAGCAAATCAAATAAATTCAAATCATGCCTATTCATTAAGGGAAATTCAACAGAAAAAACATCCATTTGGAAACATGAAAGTTTGCTGAAATCTCTCCATCATCACTTAGTTTATGTCCAGGCATTGCTTCTAAAATTTTATGCATAACTCACCATCGATTTGAGGATCCTACTTAGATGCTTCCCCCTTCAATCTGGATTTCAGACCCAAGTCCCATCAGGGTTGTTCACTCATCAGTACAGAGAAGAGGGGTAGATCATATCACTCAGCTCAAGAGCAGTTACAGCCCTCAAATAGAACTACAAGCAGGAGCATAGGCATTGCCTGAATTTCTGACTTTTCCAGCTCTCTTTTTTTCATAGATTAAGCAGATTCTTATCTCCACATGACAGCTCAATCCACTTTTAGATCAGTAAGGTCATTTTATTGGGTTGTAATGTGGCTTAGGGATGAGGTTTGTGGAGGAACAAACAGAGTTCGAAATTGAGAAATCAGTAAAGGCAAGGAGGTGGTTCATGACTACACCTTTAATTCAGCATAATTCCATCTACTTTTTGAATTTTCAAAGCCAAAGTGGCCAGCTTCTTCTCTTCCTTTCAGTTTTTTCAATGGAATGACTTCTCTTTCTCATTCTTCTGCTTCTTCTTTTTTTTATTTTTTTTATAGTACCACAAATACCACCAACTGTGTTTTTCTTTCTTTCAACCTGATTTAAGACCTTGCTCCTCTAACCTTTCTCCTCCTTCCTCTTCCTGATTTCTCAGATTGAGGGTGAAATGAAATAGGTCAAGAGGTTTTGGGTTTAGAATTTCTGGTTTTCGTCAAAGAAAATTGGGGCTTTTAAGGCTCAAGTGGTGTGCATCAAGGGTAGTCCAATGGTGGGGAATTTTAGGCTCAAACTGTCCAAGAGATGGCCTTACTTCATGTCTTCCATGTTATGAATGCTGTCAAGTTGTTTTAACTCCGATCTGCCTAACTTCTAGTGGTCCAGATTAGGTTCAGTCAGTTCTCAAAGCAGAATGAATTGCCAAGACACTCTTCAAAGAAGTTTTTCAGGCCCAATTCTCACTGGGTATGGCCTTCCATCCAATTTCTGGGGGGTATCTTCACAGTCTCTTCTCGTTGCTGGTTTATCACACATCAAAAACTTCCTGCAAAAATTCTTGACATTTTCTTTATGAAAAATGTTAAAACTTCAGCTTACTTCAGTTGCAAATGGTTTTTAAAATTTTCTTAATCAACAGTTATGAGGTGAATTCATTCTCTTTTTGATTAGTGCTTTTTAACTTGGCTACACTAAAATTAACTAATTTATTGGCATACATGCCACACCCCCAAACCTAAATTAAACAGTGTCCTCACTGTTTCGAGAAAATGGGGTTAGTTAAGCAGGCATTCAGAGAAAATAAATGAAACAAGAAATGAATAGAGAAACAACAAGTGAAATGAACAAAACTTTTTATTATACATAATCTGAAAACCGACATGTGGAAAACATCTCTTTTGGGGAAAAAAATTCCTCTAGGCTCAGGGATATCCTTAGTCGGCGTTGGGTGGAAGAGGAACTGCAAGCCAGGGGGGAAGAAAAGAAAAAAAGAGTGGGATCAGGGGGCCGTGGGTGGGGGGTGGATGATGATGAGGATGACGGGGGGGAAGCAGCCGGCGACTCGGTCTTCTGCCTCTTCTTCTCCCTCTTTAGGTTTTTCTTTTTCTCCTTGGCCAGGATTCTCTAAACCTCGTTATATTCATCCCAGAGAAATTGAAGAGGATCAGGCTCGACCGGTGGGGGTGGTGGTGGCCAGACGGGGAAGAACTTGATAGGCAACTCTGGAGGTTTGTCGTCGGCCATGGGTGGGGGCTGAAAGAGTTGGGCAGGTTAGGGAGGAATGGATGTGGAAGGAATGGATGAAGCGAATATTTAAGGTGCATGGGTGTTGGAATATGAGATGATGTAATAAAAGTGGCGCAGTCGTCGAGGCGTGGGAATAAAAAAATGAAAAGCGGGAATACGGGGAGTGGCGGTCGCTGGGAGGGAATTGGAGCGTGGACTGCATGATGGACTAAATTTAGGAGGGAAGATTAAGTTAAGGTGGCATGCGCCATAAATGCTGAAGCACCGGGAGAGGGTTAGGCATTCAGGAGGGGCACAGGACAAGACTACCTTATCGATATGGGTGTGAACTACAATTTCGATAGGATGACAAGAATGGTGGCGATAGGTCGATGTGTCCTATCGAAGGCTTGGCAATGAAAGCTTACAGAAGATATAATTTGATAAGATCTCGACAGGTGGAAACTTCCTTTCGATAGGTTGGAATTTAAAGCGATTCGTCATTTCGATAGGTTCCGATAGGTACCCAGAATCTATCGAAAAGTGTATGTTGCCATTTTTAACCTATCGAGGGGTTGGTTTCACCTATCGTCAAGGCTCAGTGCCCCTCAAAAATGTCTAGAATCCTATCAAAATCATCATCCGTCATATTGAAGGGTTCTAAAAGCCAAAAGTTGGATAAATGAGTGTAGGGCTCAGTTTCAGCACCCTAAAAATTTTCCTGCTAAGCCAGCCGTCACTTTGTTGATACAAATAAATCACATATATTACATATGATCCAAGCTAAAGTTAGCTCTCAACCAGGAGAGTCTTGAAGATCAATGCTCTCCTCGGGCTCATAAATCTTGTCCACACACAGTTTGAGCCTCTGGCCATTGACCTTCATGACTCTACCATCTGTAGGGTCCTTGACTTCAATAGCTCCAGATGGGAAAACATGTACAACTATGAAGGGTCCATTGCATCTGGACTGCAACTTTCCTGGAAAAAATTTTAATCTAGAATTGAACATCCACACCTTATCATTGGGTTTGAATTCTTTCCGTAGAAAATGTCTATCGTGGAAGACTTTGGTCTTCTCTTTGTAGGTCTGAGCATTGGCGTATGCTTCCAATCTGAGCTCCTCCACAAATATCTGGCAATTTCCTCGTGTATACCAAAGAGTTGAAATCAGACTTATTGCTTTAATAGCCCAATATGCTTTGTGTTCCAATTCAACAGGAAAATGGCATGCCTTGCCATAAACTAGTCTGAATGGGGACATACCTATGGGGGTCTTATAGGCAGTCCTATAAGCCCATAGGGCATCTGTCAATTTCATGGACCAGTCCCTCCTATCACTTCGCACAGTCTTCTCTAAAATGTGTTTGATTTCTCTGTTGGAAATCTCTACTTGTCCACTGGTTTGTGGGTGGTATGGGGTGGCTACCCTGTGGGTCACAGAGTACTTTTCCAACAGCTTATTAAAAGGTTTATTACAGAAGTGACTTCCCCCATCGCTGATGATGGCTTTGGGGATGCCAAACCTGGAGAAGATGTTGTCTTTGAGGAATCTAATGACAAATTTATAGTCGTTTGTCCTTGTAGATATGGCTTCTACCGATTTGGACACGTAATCTACAGCTACAAGGATAAAATTATATCCACAGGAGGGGAGAAATGGTCCCATAAAATCAATACCCCAGACATCAAACAATTTGACCACCAGTATGGGCTGCAAAGGCATGGAATTCCTCTTAGTAATACTTCCCATCTGCTAGCCTCAAGGACAAACTTTGCAATGTTGTCGAGCATCTCTGAACAGAGTAAGCCAATAGAAACCACTCTAAAGCACCTTCACACCAGTCTTGTTACCACTGAAGTGGCCCCACAAGCTTGTTCATGACTCATGGTTAAAATGTGGTGGAACTTTGTTTCCGGTACACATCTTCGAATTACTTGGTCTGAATAATGCTTAAAAAGGTAAGGATCCTCCCATATATAGTGTTTGATCTGGGAGAAAAACAATTTTGTATCATTCTTGTTCCAATGTGGAGGGATTCTTTTCACAGCAAGGTAGTTCACGATATTAGCAAACCAGGGCATACTGCTCTCCACAGCAAACAGTTGCTCATCTGGAAAAGAATCATTGATGGGCAGGATCTCTGTTTCTGCAACTTGGATCCTGGACAGATGATCAACAACCATGTTTTCCACTCCCTTCTTGTCTTTAATCTCCAAATGGAATTCCTGCAAAAGGAGAATCCATCTGATTAATCTTGCTTTGGCGTCCTTTTTAAACAAGAGGTATTTCAAGGCTGAGTGGTCAGTGAACACAGTAATTTTTTAGCCCAACACATAAGATCTAAATTTTTCTAAAGCAAAGACAATGGCTAACAGTTCCTTCTCAGTCGTGGTGTAATTCAATTGAGCACCAACCATTGATTTAGTAGCATATGCCACCACACATGGTGTCTTATCTCTTCTTTGTCCCAAAACAGCCCCCATAGCAAAGTCTGATGCATCACACATCAGCTCAAATGGTAGAGAGAAATCAGGGGCTTGTAGAATAGGGGTTGTAGTCAAGCAAGTTTTCAGCTGCTTAAAAGCAGCCAGGCAGTCATCATTGAACTCAAAGGGTACCTCTTGGCATAGTAGGTGGCACAGAGGTTTGGTGACTTTGCTGAAGTCCTTAATGAATCGCCAATAAAACCCAGCATGGCCCAGAAAAGACCTGACTTGTTTGACAGTTTTGGGAGGGGGCAGATGGGAAATTAAGTCAATCTTAGCCTGATCAACCTCTATTCCCTTATGAGAGACCACATGTCTAAGGACAGTGCCTTGAGTCACCATAAAATGACTCTTTTCCTAACTTAGGACCGGGTTGGTCTCCTCACACCTCTACAACACAGAACTGAGATGGTGCAAGCATTAGCCAAAATCATCTCCATAAATGGAGAAATCATCCATGAACATCTCCAAAAATTTGTCAATCATGTAAGAAAAAATGGCATACATGCATCTTTGGAAAGTGGCAGGTGCATTACACAGCTCAAATGGCATCCTCCTGTATGCAAAGGTCCCAAATGGGCAAGTGAATGTAGTTTTTTCTTGATCTTGGGGGTAGACAGAAATCTGATTGTACCCTAAATATCCATCAAGAAAACAATAATATGCCTTGCCTGCCAGCTTGTCCAATATTTGGTCTATAAAGGGCAGTGGGAAGTGGTCCTTGCTAGTTTTTTCATTTAGCTTTCTGTAATCGATGCATACTCTCCAACCAGTGGTCTGTCTGGTTGGGATAAGCTCTCTTGAATCAGCGTCAACAACTATGATGCCAGATTTCTTGGGCACTACCTGGGTAGGTGCCACCCATTGGGAATCCGAGATAGGGTATATGATGCCAGCATCAAGGAGTTTAACTACCTCCTTCATCACAACTTCCTGCATGCGAGGGTTTAGTTTCCTCTGCATCTCTCGAGAATGTTTGACACCTTCCTCAAGATGAATCTTATGCATGCACACAGCAGGATTAATCCCCCCTAAGTCTGCAATGGTCCATCCTATGGCCCTCCTATGTCTTTTTAGCACAACAAGTAGTTCTCTTTCCTACTCAATGGTGAGGGAAGAAGAAATTATCACAGGTAATTTGTTGTTTTCTCCTAAAAAGGCATATTTCAAAGCTGACGGGAGTTGCTTTAACTCCACCTCTGGGGGACTGATGAGGGAGGGCAATAGGGGTGTCTTGGAGGGGGGTGGAAGAGGCAACAAGGCAGGCTTCCATGGATGGAGCTTTGCTGGTTCTGCTCTGGAAGAGACAAGTTGCACATGCTCAATTTCAGGGGTGAAAGTCGTTTCTACCTCTGGTTCCTTCCATACTTCAGCTACTATGTCGAGAGAAAAATAATCCTGATCAGGATGAGGTTGATTAGCTGCATTGTAGACATTCAACTTGACCTTCATATTTCCAAATGGCACTTCTATTATTCCAGACCTGCATTGAATTCAAGCGTTAGCTGTAGCCAAAAAGGGTCTACCTAGGATCATAGGTATGGAGGAGGCATTCCTTCCTGGTTCCATGTCCAGCACCAAAACGTCAGCAGGATAAAAGAATTTGTTAACTCCCACCAAAACATCCTCGATAATCACCTTTCCTTTTCGGATCTCATACAATCAGATAACAACATGTGTGGGCTTTAATTTGCCTAAGCCCAGCTTCTCATATACTGAATATGGAAGAAAATTTACACTGGCTCCCAGATCTAATAGTGCTTTGTCAATGGTATGGTCCCCAATGATGCAGGGGATGCTGGGGAGTCCAGGGTCTTGAAGTTTGGGGGAGTTGTAATGGACAAGACATGCTTGACTTTTTCTGCTGAAAAGACTTTCTTGGATAGATGTATCCTGGACTGTCTTTATGGGTGCAGAGGTCTTTTAAAAATTTGGCATAGGCTGGTACTTGTTTGATGGCATCCAGTAAGGGCAGATTAATCTTTACTTGTTTGAAAGTCTCCATCATTTCCTCAATTTTTCCCTGCCCTTTATCAAAAGGGGAGGGTCCTTGCAATGCCTTGGGAAATGGCAAGTGTGGGGGTGCTCCCTCACTTGCAGCCTTAGCCAATGGGGCTTCTTTCTTTTTGATTTTTTCTTTTCCTTGAGGATCCATATCATCCTCTTTATTGACACTGGATTGTTCCTGCAGGTCCACCACTGGTGGCCTCTATTGTGTTATTGGAAAACTCCTTTCATTATCTTCCTTCAAACTTCTCACAGGTTCACAGCCCACCTGATTGTCCACTAGCCTACCACTCCTCAAAGTTGTCACAGATTTGGCTTCCTCATAGGTGGAGGAAACTTCACCCACTATAAACTATCTTCATAGATTATCCTGTGGTTGGCTAGGTAACCTTCCTCTTTCTCTCCTAGTCAGAGCATCAGACAACTGACCAAGTTGGTCCTCTATCTTTTTGATGCTCTGGTTGTGAGAGTGCACAGTTTGGGTTAAGGTGTTCAAGTTCTGTAATGAAGATAGAACTTGTTCCTCAAAAGATGGTGCTCTCACAGCTGGAGTAGGTGTAGCTTGCTGCACAGGAGGAACTATAGGTTGGGCCATGGTTTGCTGATATTGAGGTCTTGGGGCAGAACCATCTCAATAGGGCTAAGCATTTATGTAAGGCATGGGCTGTTGGGGCTACTGCTGCTGCTGGTTGGGGTATCCATCTGGGTCTCCACCTCAAATTGGGGTGGTTTCTCCATTGATACCCAGCAGCAGGCTGCTGCCCATAGGCTTGAGTTGCAGCCACATGCTCTATTACAAAATCAGGAAATTGGGCAGCTGATGGGCATTCATCTAGGGAGTGAGCAGGGGACTGGCATATAGCACATGCCTCCTCCACTCTAGCAGCCACAGGTGACTGCATTGCTCCCATCAGCCTATCAAATTTCAGAGTTAAGCTGTCCATTTTCCTTTCCAACTCACTTGGCACACTCACTTCATATATCTTTCCTCTTGAGGTGTTCTCTTTCATCAATTTAGAAGGGTCTAGATCTCTTGCTAAGGTTTCCCTTTGCATAGAGTTTTCACTGATGATGTCAAAGAGCTCCCATGCCTCCTCAGCAGTTTAATGGAGGTAGGTGCCACCACAAGAGGCATCTATCATATCTCTGCTTTTAGCATCAATTCCCTAGTAAAAGCTTTAAACCAGTTGCCATTTAGGGATTTGATGGTGGGGGCATTTCTTGAGGAGTTCTTTAAATCTCTCCCAGGATTAATGAAAGTCTTCAGTTGGATCTTAGGTAAAAGAGATGATACCCTTCCTTAACTGACTGGTCTTTGACATAGGAAAGAATTTGGCTAAAAATTGACATTGAAGATCACTCTAGGACTGTATACTATTAGGTGGAAATAGAGATAACTAGGTCCTGGCTCTGTCCTTTAATGAAAAAGGAAAGAGCCTCATCCTAGTTGCCTCCTCCCCCAAACCTGTGATGTTGAAGGTGGTGCACAGTCCTAAGAATTCATCTATATGCTTATAAGGGTCCTCCTTGGTTAGGCCATGAAATGAGGGCAACATTTGAATGATGGACGATTTGATCTCATAGTTTCCTTGAGCAGCAGGGAACTGAATGTAGAAGGGGGAATTGTAGACCCCTGATGCATTGCATTCCTTGAGAGTTCGAGGCTGCTGCTACTCACCCATTTCAACAGATTCAAAATCAACAGCTGTGGATGTAGTTGGTCTGGTTCTGAGAAGCCTTTCAACCTCTAGATTTAGTGGAATAATCTGAGGTTGCAGAGTTCTCCTACCAAACATACAACACTCACAACTGAATGCAGAGTAAATCCTCACACAACAAATAGAAACAACACAATTTATTAACTAATCTAAAAATCAGCAGATCTGAAAATAAATAAGGGAGAAGGGATGCAAACTATAGAGCAGCCTTCAGCACAACTCTTCTCTCACTCTGTACTCATATCTGGTGAAATGGACACAAAAAATACTGAAAAACAGTAAAACTCACAAATGCAGTTAGTAAAATCAAACAAAAACTGCAAATCTATGATCAAAACTTAGATCTATCAATTTCTAAACTGTCTCCCCGGCAGCGGTGCCAAAAACTTGTTGTGGAATTCCAGTGTGCTGATTTATGAAGTTAAAAATCAAGAGAAAACAGAGATGGATTCAGCACATCTAAAATATCCTAGACCTGCAAGATACAGGGTCCTTTGTAGCAAGTTTTAAAAGTAAGTAAGGGAATGTCCACAGGGAGGCTAGTTAGAAATATGATAAATCTCCAGATCTATAAGAGATCTGGCACCCTAACTATCTTTACTTTAGTTAAAAGACAGGGGAGAGGTTTGAAATGAGTTGTCACTTAAACTAAACTACAATTAAAATGCAAATTGTTTTAGATCGAATTTGGAGCCTCAGATCTTGCAGATGGATAGTTTAAAAACTCAGAAAATGGAGAAGAACAGCTTGGAGGTTGTCTTCACTGCAATCAGGTTGAGCTAAGCATATTACAGGGGTTTAAAAGCACACAAGCCCCTCGGCTAGCCACAAGCACTGTCCGCAAGCACAGCTGCAGGGTATAAATTCCACTTCAAATCATAGGATCCACTTGGCCTTAAGGCTATGATCTATCCACTTTAATGGTCACAGACCATCTTATAGGCTTGATTGAATCCATGGATTGCAGCAGATAAATCCAATTAAGGCCTGATCTCATATTTACCTTAAGGTTATGATCTGTCCACTTTAATGGTCACAGGCCATCCTAGAGATCTCCTACAAAGCCAGAGCCTCAATTAGAACAATTAAAACCACTACAGATGCTGCAATTTCTAGGTCACAGATGCAAGAAATTACAAGGATATCAGATCCAGGGAATTCAGATGATATCCAAGAGGTCTACCAGTTAAGTGGGTGAGCTGATCAAGCAACTCCTTTACACAAATCCGATCGAGCACCAAAAGGAATCAAAAGAGCTTTAGATCTAATTAAAACATTGAAAACAACATTTACATTGCAAACAAGGTCACTCTTATAATGGAATGCTCTCAGATCTGTAGTCTGTGCAGCAATTAACCCTAGCAACACTCTTAACCTTACCCAATTACAGATCTAACTCACTCCTTGTTGCTCCTAGGGATTTAGCCAACCATGGTTGGGCTAAAGGAGGGAAATGGAATCTCGCTGTAAGCTCTGATCTCTAGGAAATTGTTCAAAAATTTAATCATCCCCAATAGCAATTGGGGATCTCAATATATAGCTTTCTCCTCTATTTTTCCTGCCAAAAATCCCTTCTATAAGGTTGTCAGAGTTTGTTAGAGTTCTGTTAAAGCACGTGGGTCAGTTAGGGCTTTCTAGGGCATCTTCTAGAACGTCACGCCGGTCACCAGAGTGCCTCAGTTTGTGTGCAATAGGTCACCAAGTCTCAGCGTGTGCATAGCATAGTTTCTGAGAAGTTCAGCACACAATTTTGACAGGTTGGAGAATCTTCCGACAGGTTAAAAGTAAGCTTATAGTTCCTTTCGATTGGTTCCCTAGTCTCTTCGATAGGTACCAATAGGATGAGTTCTCTCTTTGAAGCTTCAGGGTCCTCAGGCCAATATCTGGAGTATTCGATAAGTTGGCTGAGTAGTTTGATAGGTCTAGTGGTTTTTTTCGATAGGTTCAGCTCTGTGTGCCGTCACCCGATAGGTTGGCTCTCATTCCTATCGAAAGGCTTAAGCATCCTTCGATAGGTTCAATTTCAACATCTTCATTTCGATAGGTTCAGGGAGCCTTCGACAGGTTGGAATCGAGCATTTTAGTCCTTTCGCTAGGTTCTCAGATCCGTTCGATAGGTTCCTTTGACACTTCAGGCAAGTTTTCAATAGGATAGTTTCTTCTTTCCTTTCTTTGCTCGATAGGTTCTGAAATCCTATCGAACTCCTCGCTCCATACGAATTCATTTTTCTTCTGCCTTCGGATCCTATCGAATCCTTCTCCAACTGCACGAATTCTTTCCTTTTAATCCTCAGCTCCTATCGAAGTCTTCAGACATCCTCTCGATAGGATGTTTTGGACCTATCTTTACTTCTTTCTCCTTGTTCTGTTGCTTGGTCTGCATGGTGCTGAGAGATGACTTCTTTGTGGGCATTCTTAAGCGGTTTGCTGCATTATTACCATCTTTCCCTACTATCTATGAAATGCACTCAACAGAGGCTTATTAGTGTGTTCACAGGTCCATGAAAGGTCAGGTTAAAGGGTGCAAAGTGGCATTTTTCACCACTTAACAGCGGGCCTACTTTTGCATTTATATGCCTTAGCCGTTTGGCGGGCCTACGTGATCTTTTACTTTTCGCAATCATATCCTAACAGTGGACCCCGACCCGTAGAGGTGGCACGGGACCATCATCCTTGATTTTTGGACATTAAGCAAACTCTCTTAAAAATAAAATTAAAATTGAACCAAGAGGGGGACTTAATTGAATTTTTACATTGGGTAGATTTTACAAAAGGGTGGGAATTTAGGTAAAGATCCAAACGTCCCAGTTCTTAGTACGGCGGCGCCCCTAGTGGTGATGATCCTGAAAAGAACCATCCCATTCAGTATCTGAGAAGGTGCTTGCGCTGGAGGTATATCGGGTGGGTGACTGAGCCAGTTACAAAGCTTAAAACCCTAGGGGAGTGAGTTTAGTTGCCCCGAATCAAACCTTGTATCCCTAGGATCGGTGAGGGGGGACCCGTTATAACGAGAAGTCAATCCTCGAAGCATCGCTTCTAGAAAACCACTAAAAAAGACCAATTTTGGGCTTGCTGTTCCGCTATCATTATAGCATATATTTTGTTTTTGCCTGGCGTGTGTAAAATCCACGCCAAGCCATTTCTACCCAGAATTGCTCTGGCGTGTATGTTACACACGCTAAGCCAAAACTGAACAAAATTAGCTTGGCGTGTCTAATACACACGCCAAGCCATATTCTCCAGAATTTGGCCTGGTGCATGTAATACTCACACAAAGTCTTCCCTGTGTTAGGCAGCCCGAATCCAAGGCCAGTCTCCACTTCCCCGAGTTCCCCGCTTAGTGGTTTAGCACCCCGGATAAATCCCACACTCTTCGACACCCAACACGGCCACCCTGGTAAAAAGAGGGTAACTTCTTATTGACTCGCTCCTAGGGATCGGGTTCTTTGCATTGGTTCCCGTGCCTTCAATAGATCAAAGGGTTTCCCTTCGATTCTTTTAAAGTACGTCGGGACCTCGCCGTGAGGGATATTTAGGGTACAAACACCACCCAAAATAGGAATTCCAAGGCCCCGGAACTCTTCATCGTAAGGTATTTACTTACCATTTTTAAAAATAAAAATAAATCAACACAAAAACTAAAAAATAAGAAGGGAAAAACATTATGGTGCCGGCACAACGACATCACCCCTATCGTATCGCAGAGGGAGGAGGAAACTTTTCAGGCCCCATCCGAGGCACCCGTACTAAACCCATCACCAAGTCATGTCGTGGGTAGTGGATTCGGCATACGCCGACCCTGACTCATCCCCACCACATTTCCCAACTCATTCCCATTTGGAAGAGACTTTTACCTCCATCCCACTCACCCAACCGCCATTTACCGTCACCGGACCCTTCGGTGCACCCATCTTCCCATCCGCACCCATCCAAAATTTATCCCTCTCCCTGCCCACTTCCACTCAAAATCCATCCACATCCACCCCGCATACACCCCATTTTTTACCCCATTTCCCCTCAAATCCAACCAACCCAAATCTTCCCCCCTCCACCATCACCCAAAATCCACCCTATGCTTCATCACACTCTCTCCCTACCTCAAACCAAAACTCACCCCGTCTTCCTACCACCTCCAACATGCCCCCATCATCCCCATCAACCCAGGTCATGCCCAATTTTATCAAGGTCATGCCCAACTTTTCCCATATACCCACCCCCTCCATGCCACATGCCCCCTCTCCATCAGATGTACCCTTTGCATTCATCCCACCACCTAATTCGATGGCCATGATGGACAAGATGTGGAAGGCCTACACCATATGGAAGGCCTCCCAAGATAGCCTCCCTCATCCAACCTTCATCAACATCCGATACACTAGCAAGTCTCCATGCCTCTCTTCCTCATGACCCCCATCATCCATACCCTTCAAGCCCCCCATATATCGGGAGACCCGTGGAATGGGCACCAAGGCCCAATGGGCCAAACCCATCAATACCCCATGATCCCAACCCGTCCGGATCCTATGGTTCAAACCCATCCAAGCTCCTTACCCTATACCCAAGCCCAGCAAGGCCCAAGCCTTGGATCCTCATACCCATGCCCTCCACAATACCCTCAATATCTCACTCACCCACAACCCTCATACCTAGCCACAGGCGGGAATCCGGCACATACCCTTCACCAACCCCAATTCACCCATGTTCATACACCTCAAGGCCATCCTCAAGTATTCCCCCAAACACAATGACCTCATCAGGTATTAACCCAAAATCCAACTTCCACTCATCCTATCACCCCACAGAACTCCCCTCACATACAATGGTCCCACCCAGCACCCATTCAGTCTGTTCCACACCAACATAGAAATCCCACCTCCACCACCTCCACTCTACCATACATAGACCCACAATATGAGTAGGATGAGATCAGAAACAATGGATCTTATGCAGGGGCACTCACCAACATCAATCCCCCACCCATAAACATTAACCCCCCAATAGCACAAAGTGAATGGAGACTGACTATTGAAAAGGCGGCCTCCCCATCCAAAGAATTTGAGTAGTTGAAAGAACAACTGGACAAGATCCAGAAATAGTTGATGAAAATGGGTGGAACTGAGATCCATGACACGGACTTTTCTGATCTATGCTTGTTCTCTGAAGTCCCCTTACCCCTGAAATTCAAAGTGCCAACCTTCGATAAATATAATGGCACAAGTAATCCCATTTCACATCTCAAGTCCTATTGTGGGACATGTGTCAGTACAGGGGAGATGAGCAGATGCTCATAAAGGTTTTCCAGAAGAGCCTTACAGGTCCAGCTTTACGATGGTTCACGTCACTTGAATCTTCTATGATCAAAACATGGAAAGTCCAGACCCATTTGTTTTAAGAATAATATGCTTATAACATCGACACAGAACAGCACAAGTTTTATCTAGCCTAATTAAAGCAGGAGCCCGACGAAGCATTTAGTGATTACCTGGGACGATGGAGGGCATTAGCCTCTTATGTTAAAAACAGAATACCTGACGATGAGCAGATTGAAATGATATCAAAGAACACCTTACCAGTCATCTCAGATTTTTTTATATACCAACAACAATAAAGTTTTGTTGATTTGGTTAGAAACGCCAATCGCTGTGAGGATGCGATAAGAGAAGGGTGTTTGAATAAAAATACAACCAGCGGGGTCCGGAGGTTCGCTGATTAGAGAAATGAAAGAAGAACCGGGGCAGATGTGCAGGCAATTGGCAACATGTCACCCGTTATCAGCACACCCCCTTTCCAATTCAGAGTAGCTCAGCCAACCCCACCCAGAACTGAGCCGATGCAAAGAATCAGAAATTTCCAGGGAGCACAGATGACCCCAAAACAAAGAAAAGCTTGTTTTGACCGAGTCTTCACACCCTTGGGGTAGTCGTTGAACATTCTTTTGCCATTGTTAATTGAAAAGGGCCTGGTCAGAACACTCCAGGCACGACCCCCGCCAAATCCAATCCCAAGAAATTATGACCTTAACACCCATTATAACTTCCATCAGGGACCAGGCCACCCAACTGATTGTTGTTTCCCTTTGAAACACGCAATACAAGACTTGATAGAGGCCAATAAAATCATCCCTCCCTCACTTCCCCAAGCCAACTAACATGCCAACATTCACCAGGTACCCCTACCCCTACACCCACCAGGAGGGGTAAGCCTGAGACCAACTGTCAGCATGGTAGAGGAAGATGACAAGGAGTTTGATCAGTTGGATTATATCCATGCCCAGGAAGATTTTGTAGCACTGTGGCCGGAGGCCGAGAAGATAGAAGTATTGGGGTGATTAAACCCTTGAACCTGGCTGATTACTTTCCAAACTCCACACCACAAGCAAAACCCTTAGATCTTAGGGTATATTTCCCACCACCAGCTCCTGTCAACTATGTCCAAATCAATTCCTACCAACCATACACCCCTACCCCCGCTAACTACCCATTGACTGATTGTGTCCCCCCATCCTCCTCCATCACCCATTAGTTATCAATGGCCCTACCCCGTTACATCACCCCCAATCCAGTCATCCGCGATCCTCGCCAAACCTATTTAGCCCACCTTCTCCACCCTTCCATAAGTTAACCACGTGATCCCCGCCTATCCCAATCCATTGGCGCAGGCATCCCAGGTACCCCCTTACGCCACGTTCCAAATTTTAGGGCTAACTTACGATCCCCATCAAGTCCCACTCAGTTATAATCAAACAGATATCAATGTCGGCAGTAGCAAGGAGGGGGCAATGGATTTCATCACCAGGTCTAGAAGGATCTCTGGGAAACCGGACGCACCGATAGCAATGCCAGCCCAACCAAAAGGGAAGAAGGATACGACTGCAATAAACCCACTTGAGAAAATGAGCCGAGAGCACATACTTGAAACCCAGCTCAAGAGAATGCCGGCCCATATCACGGTCTGGGATCAATTGATGACGTCCTCGCTTCATTTCCAAGTTTTGATGGAGGCGTTAAAAAATACACATGTATTTCCCCAAGTGAGCCCAAATGAGGTCGGGCAGATAATCGGGCAGGTGTTGGCTCCTAATCCCATCTCTTTTTCGGACGCTAATTTACCAGAGGAGGGAAATAATCATTTTAAATCCTTCAATATCACTATAGAAACTGGAAATATGATAATCCCATTAGTGTTGATCGACAATGGGTCTGCTTTTGGAAGCCATGACCTTCCTTGGAGGCAAGGTATTTCAAAGAGTTTGAGAAGAAAAATGACAAGGGGAGAAATGAGGGTTTTACCTCACAAAGACACCAAATTATGCAACAAAATGCTGAAATTGGAGATGAAGAAGCTCGACCAAGCATGATTCTCCAACATGCAACGGATTTCGGCGCGAAATTGGGGTGTTTTTTGCACTCAAATATCTTGTATATAGATCGAGAGGGAAAAATACACAAAAACCCCACAAGAGAATAGCAGAAAAATGAGAAAATGGGGGTTTCGGCCCCACTTAAAGTCTGAGATGGTTGTCACGACAAGCTGCTTGCCCAGCTAGCCTATCCCTTACTGCGGCAAGGCCATCAGTACATGCTGACCTTGGTCTGGTCCAGTCACTACATGTTAACTGGCATTGGGTCAAACCTTTGACACATTATGTGTCAAACATCATGATGTATCATCAAAAAATATTCGATGATAAATTTTATCTTGATACAAGCTCCCTTTTATTTTATTTCTACAAACATATAGCCAAATTTATTTAACTAAGTCATGAGTTACCATTGAAACATAACTTTGTGTCTACTGTGATTGTGTTTAAGTTAAACAGTTGCATTTACATTTATTATTAGTTCATATCTAGTGTATCAAAAATTGTAATGTATCAAAAATTATTTTCCAATTAATTTTCGACTTGTAAGACTTCATTTATATGCCTATCTAATTGCAATGTATACGAAAAACATTTATAGCGTATGCAATAATTTTCTTCGAACTAATGCAATAAGCTGTGTACCTTAGGTAAATAAGTAAGGATACTGAGCACGAATATCGGCTTCGCATTCCCAGGTAGCCTCATGAGAACCGTGATTCTTCCATTTAACCAATACAAGTGGACTATGCTTCGTTCTCAAGATTTGATTTCTAGGGTCCAATATCTGAGCTAGTTCTTCGGCCACAGTCAAATCCTCCTGAATATCAAGTGGTTGATAATCCAATACGTGTGTTGGATCGCTGACATACTTCCTCAGCATAGACATGTGGAATACTTGTGTATGCTGGCTAAATGCGGAGGTAACGCAACTCGGTATGCTACCTCACCCACTCTACCCAAAATTGGGAATGGTCCAACATAACGAGGACTCAACTTGCCTTGTTTCCCAAATCGCATCATGCCCTTTGTTGAAGATATTTTGATAAAGATGTGATCGCCAATCTGTACGGCATATGTTAGAATTGTACTATAGGTAATTTAATTCACGTAACCATTAGACTTATAGATGTGTTTAGTTACCTGAAAATCAACACTGGTTCGTTTGAGATCGGCATAACTCTACTATCGACTCTGAGCACTCTTCAATCTCTCTCGAATAACATGAACAACTGCATTGGTGCTTTCTATCAAGTCAGGGCCCAAAATAAGATGATCACCAGCTTCTTCTTAGTTGATCGAAGATTTACATTGGCGTTCATATAGTGCCTCGAATGGTGCCATATTGATGCTTGATTGGAAGCTGTTATTGTATGCGAATTCGATCAGGGGTAAGTGTTTATCCCATGATCCTTGGAAATTCAGCATACAGGCCCGTAACATATCCTCTATCGCTTGATTCACCCTCTATGTCTATCCGTTAGTCTGAGGATAAAATGCAATACTAAATTCCAACTTAGAATCCATTCCTTCTTGGAAACTCTGTCATAATCGGGAGGTATATAAAGGATCATGATCTGACACGATACTCACAGGTATCCCATGTAGTCGGACTATCTCTCTCAGATAAACTTTGGCCAATTTTGATACTGTATATCACGTGTTATAGGATAAGAAATGCGCTGATTTGGTGAGATGATCAACAATCATGTAAATCGCATTGTAACCCTTCTGTGTACGGGGCAAGCCAAGGATAAAATCCATGGAAATGTTCTCCCATTTCCACTCTAGGATGGACAGTGGCTGTAACAGACCCACAGGATGCTTGTGTTCGACCTTCACTCAAACATTTCACAACATGTTCTGCCACTTCTCGCTCTAATCCATTCCACCAAATTTTTTTTTTCAAATCCTGATACATTTTCGTGCTACCAGGATGAATGACATAAGCTGACTTGTGAGCTTCTTCAAGAATCTCATGAAGCAAGTCACCATCATCTGGTACACATACTCGGCCTTGAAATAATAAGGGCCCATCATCCTTAATAGAAAAGTCTGGCTGGAGCCCACTGAGTACTCCTTGTCTGATGGCAATAAGCTCTGCATCATGCATCTGGAGTTCTCTGATCCTATCGAAGAGTGTAGATCGGATCATCACTAGCGCAAGCAAACCTCCAGTTGATGTTGCCCTAAGAGTGGCATTGGATAATACTATGTCATTGAGTAACTTCCATCTTTGTATCCGTGTCACAAGATGGGATAGCTGAGCGGACGATTTTCGACTTAGCACATCAGCCACTACATTAGCTTCTCCGGGATGGTACTGAATAGAACAGTCATAGTCCTTTAAGAACTCCATCCATCTTCTCTGCCTCAAATTTAACTCTTTCTGAGTAAAGAGATACTTGAGACTTTTATGATCGGTGAAAATCTCAAAGGTTTCACCATATAGGTAGCGTCTCAAGATTTTCAATGTAAAAATGACCGCTGCTAGTTTCAGGTCATGAGTGGAGTAGTTTTTCTCCTGATCTTTCAACTGTCGGGAACCATACGCAATCACACATTCCCATTGATTAAATACACAGCCTAACCCACTATACGAGTCATCGCTGAAGACAACAAAACCACCACTGCCTGATGGTAGTGCTAGTACAAGAGCAAAGGTGAGTCTCCTTTTCAACTCCTAGAAACTCTACTCACATGCCTCATTCCACTCGAATTTGACATTCTTACAAGTGAGTTGTGTGAGTGGTCCAACAAGCTTTGAAAACCCTTCAACAAAATGTCGATAATACCCTGTGAGACCTAGAAAGCTTCTGATCTCGGTTACTGTTTGTGGCTGCTTCCATTGCACTACAGCCTCTATCTTTGCAGGATCTACAGTAATACTGGCTTCAGAGATGATATGACCCAGAAAACTGACTTCATTCAACCAGAAGTCACATTTACTAAACTTGGCATATAACTGAGACTCTCTTAATGTCTGTAAAGCAAGTCACAGATGATCTTCGTGCTCTGCTAACGTCTTTGAGTAGATGAGTATACCGTCGATGAATACTACGATACACTGATCTAAATAAGGCTTGAAGACTTGATTCATCAAGTCCATAAATGTTGTAGACGCATTGGTCAATCCAAAGGGCATGATGAGAAACTCGTAGTGACCATATCGTGTCTGGAAAGCTATCTTCGAAAAATCTTTATCTTTCACCTTCATCTGGTGATATCCCAATCGTAAATTGATCTTTGAAAAACACCTTGCTCCTTGTAACTAATCAAAGAGATCGTCGAGTCTGAGGAGCAGATAACGATTCTTGATCGTCAGTTTATTTAGTTGACAGTAATCAATGCAGAGGTGCATCGAACCGTCCTTCTTCACGAACAACACCGGTGCTCCCCACGGAGACACACCCGGTCTGAAGAAGGCTTTACCAAGAAGCTCTTGCAACTGCTCCTTGAGTTCTTTCAACTCTATTGGTGCCATTCGATATGGCACCTTTTATACCGGCTCGATGCCCAGGGCTAAATCAATAACGAATTCCACTTCTCTATCAGGCTGTAATCTTGGTAACTCATTAGGGAAAATATCTGGGAATTCACAGGCAATCAACACATCTAAAAGTGTGACTTTCTTCTCTTCCTGATCTTGACTTTAGATAAAAGCGATATACCCTTGAGCACCATCATCGAGTAATCATCGTGCTCGGATCGCTGAGATGAAAGGGAGTATAGTTGACTGTATACCGAAAAATTTAGCTAATTTCCTCCCTTGGGGACGGAAAGTGATAATCTTCTTTTGACAGTCGACGTTTGCATGGTGATTGAACAACCAATCCATACCAAGGATTACTTCGAATCCTTGCATATCAAGAAATATCAAATCGGCTACTGCTTTGTATTCCCAGTAATCTTTGATCAAAATAACAATGGATTGATACACCATGTCAGTAGTGACAGATTTTTCGGTCGGGACTGACACTTCTAAAATAAAGTTGAGTCTGGAGTGGCTCCCAACCTTCCCATCTTATCAGCAAACTCAGGTGCGATGAACAAGTGTGTAGATCTAGGATCTATCAAAACTCGTGTCTCATAACTCAACTACGCATCTTCCGGATACAGTAGTAATGTACCTATTGCACATGTATTAGATAATTAGCTCGAACTAATGGGATTTATAAACTATCAAATCTAAGACTATAAGTTTCTAAAACTAGTGGGAAATAATAGTGTACTAAGTGTGTATATTTCTACATTTGAAACTGATGCACCTACTTCATCAAAAAATATTATTCATAAACTTATGATAAAATAATAATATCAAACATACCTTGAATAATATCAATACTGGTTTGAGCGCCTTATTCTGACAAAGCATAAGCTTAGCCTTGTACCGTAGGCCGTGCAAATCGTAGAGCTGGTCCCATTTTTTATGTCGTTCCCGCCATCTCTGGACAATCCTCTATCCGATGTCCCATCTTTCCACAATGAAAGCATGCACCAAACACTTTACGACATTTATCTGTCTTGTGTGCCTTCCCACACTTTCCACATATATCGGTTGAAGTTGCCGACGAAACTGTATAAGATCCCGTGCGAGAAACTATCGGTCGTGCTCATGAAAAGCGAGATACAGACTGGGCAGGCTTGTTCACAGCACAAAAACTTGTTGTTTGTTTCAGATGTGCTGATTTATTATGTGGTGTTGAAAGAAAATTAACATCAAAGTAAAACAGAGGATAAAGAAATGGTGGAAACAGCAATCCCAAAACATCCTAAACCTGTAAGATATAGGGCCTATTGTAGCAAGTTTGATAAGTAAGAGTTTTTCCCACAGAGAAACTGATCTAAAACCCAAAATTGGCTATAATAATAAGCCTCCAGATCTGGCTATAGATCTGACAATCCTAAAGAAGGAGAGTTGGGTGTCACGACAACACTAAATTAACCTAACAAAGGAGAAATAAAGTGTAGCCGTATCCTAAAGAAAGGGTTACAAAGAAGATGGTGTGGTGTGTGCCAACATAAAATACTCAAATGATGGGAAGTAAGCAGGTTAAGCTAGAGTTAATGTAGTAATGTAACTCAAATTTAGACTGTCTCTGTAGTGGTCCTTGCTAAGATGCTATTACTAACCTCAACAACGTAGAAATATCCAACTTAACACATGCCATTTGGGGTGCTCTTAAGGCTATAGGTTGTCCACTCAAATAGCCATAGCCTATCCTATAGAGTCTGTCAAATCCCATTGATCAAGCCAGAATATGCTAATCTAATCCAAAGGAGTGGACTAATCATTTCCCCAACCACTGGACCAGATCAGGCCATGAATATTATTACAGGTACTATGTAATGCCAGTGCTACAAGCTCTCCAAATATGTGTACGGATCTAGCTGACATCCATAGGTATTCTAACCCATAAAGTCCTAAGTTCTTTACCAAGGCCAACGGCTCACTGTGCCCACAAAAAGGACCAGTAAGGGGTTGAATAAAGATTAAGATTTAGCTTATCATTGCTACAAAAGGCCTGCAACAACTCAGCCTCAAGCTATAATTACTACAGAGAAATCAGATCTAACATCTGATATCGGTCAAGTAAAACAGAGGGGAGCTAGTTCCTGCATAAACCTCCTCACAAGGCTCTAGAAGCTCATGTGCAGAGGAGAAGAATCCTTCTCAGACATGTGGTTGGACAACACCTTAGGGTTATACTCTGTCCACTCAAATGGTCACAAGGTATCTGATAGGTCTATCCATACCACAGAGATCTGAGAAGGAAACTGCTGCTGCCACCATGGAGTCCTAAGGCTATGAGCTCTCCAGATCTGGCTAAAGATCCGGCTTGTTATCCATTAGGCTATTAAACCAAGGGAAATCATATGGTAAATAATAGATCTACTAGAAACTGAATGGGCTAGTCCCAAAGCATGGATCCTATAGACATATAAGGAAACCACAAGATCTATAGACTCAATTAGTCATTAAAATAATAATCCATTAATAATAGCAAAACTTACAATGAACTGTCTCAAGGCTACAGCCTATACACAACTGCTCATCTAAAAGATCCTAATATATACAAGGCCTATTACAAAACTGAAATAAAACTAAACCTAGCTGCTTACAGAAGGATTAGCCAGCCAATGTTGGGCTAAGAGAAAAGAAAAATAAGAAAAAGAGATGATCAAACCCTAACCCTAGCTTGCTGAAATTCTCAGCCGACAAAGGATGAAGGAAAGATGATAATACTAAGCTCTAAGTACAGCTTATATACTCTGTCCATAAGACCTTTGCTCAAAAGAGATTAACCCTAATTTTTCCAATAGACGTGGTACTGTTATAACCCTTGAATCCTTGAGATGTGCGCCTCAAAATCTATGCCTCAAGAAGTGTGCCCTAACCTTGGGAAATTCCTAAAAAGGCCCATGAGTTAGGGTTGAGAAGTGGAGAGTCTGAGCTTCGCGGGGCTGGCATCTGTATTAATTCACTCGTGCAGTTACTTTGCCTTCGCGGAGGAGTGTTTGGCTTAAGAGGTTTGTTCACTCGCGCAGTAGATCCTCAGTTGATCGCACAATTGCTTTACGCTGTAATGCTATCGCGGAGGTGATTTGGGATGCTTGGAATTTCTCGTGCAATAGAGCTTCAAAAGTTCTCTCTCACTGGATACTCGTGCAGGTAGGCTCATGTGCTCGCATAGTAACTGGTTAGGCTTCAGAGTGCGCGAGAGATGTGCGAGAAAATTCTGGGAGTCTCTCTCTTCCAGAGCTTTGCGAGAACTCTGCGAGGTGACAAATTGTTCTTAATGCATATGGACTCGCTATGTTCTACGCGCGGCTGCTTTAAGGCTCGATCTCTCTAAGAGCTTCGCGAGCACAAATTCTGAGAGTTTTAAGACACAAGATCTTCGCAATGTCTTTACTACTCTCCTCTTGATTGAGCGTCCCATCTGTGCGAGGGCAGCTTCCACTACATCCTTAGCTCTGCGAGGGAGCTCCTCAACTTTGCGAGATGATTCTTTTGATCCTCTGATGCCTTACACTTGCTACTGTTGCGGCTTCCTCCATTCTCAGCTATCTTCTTTCATCTGCTAGACTTTTGGTCAATGATGACCAGGAAATGAGTCACCATTGTGAGCACTACCAAGGTAATCCATTAGGCTTTGGGTCAGCTGTCATCTTTGCATGTTTTCTTTCTCTTCTTTGGACCAATAAGCAGGGATTTTGTATTAAGTTGCATAGTTTATTGCTAACTACAAAATATGCTTAACAAATGATTATTAGTGAGCTTCAAGGTCTAGCAAAGGCTAGATTAAGAGCTGAAAAGTGGTACTTTTCAGTGAATAACACACTCCCAAACCTAATCTTTGCTAGTCCCTGAGCAAAGGAGAAATTAAAATAACTTATTCTTAGAATTTAAATGCCACTTTTGTAGGGAACACAGATACATTTAGCTTATGCATCCAGCCTTTTAAATCCCTAGGAGATCCCTAGTGGAGGAGTGAAGTCTCCTGAAGATACCCACAAACTTCTCAATCAAATAGTTAACAAAAAGTACAAGATTATCAAGTCATCTATCAAGAAACCGAGCATCAGTTCACCTTTGATTCAACAAAAAAAAAGTGAGGAATTTGAACATATGATATGCATGGACCTTTAATCATCACAACCTTTACATAGATGCACATCATTTCTAATTAGCTCACAACAAGGGAAAACATCACATGTATGTCAGTACTGAGTTCATCATTAATTCAAAAATTAGGTTATAGGTCATGCCCAATACATTCAACATCAGACCCAATGCTCACCAGGGCAGGCTCTAACAAGTAACTTTGAGGGTTTCCATTTTCTCTTAAGCTCAAGAGCAGTTACAGGCCCCAAATGGGTCTGTAAGCATGAGCATAGGCAAAGCATCTAAGTTCTGGCATCATTGGCTAATCCTCACCATAGATTAGACAACTCTTTGTCTCTACATGACAGCTCATTCAATTTTGGATCACAGGGTCTTTTGACTAAGTTGTAATGTGGCTTACGGGATAGGTTATAAAGAATGGAAGGTTAAAAAGGGATTCAAAATTGAGAAATCAGAAGGTGAAGGAGGTGTTTCATGACTTCACCTTCTTTAGTTCAGCACCTTTCATTTTCTTTAAAATTCTTCACACTTGAAGTGCCCAGCTTCTCCTCTTGTTTTCGATTTTTCCAATGAACTTTTCTACTTGACCCCTCTCTTATTTCTCTTCATTATTGTTTTTCTTACTTTTAGATGCATTTTTCTTTTTTATTTTTTTGTTTTTACTTTTCTGAATTGTCACCTCTCTCCTCAGCTGCTACCCTGTTAAGCTTTAGGTATCTCTTCTCCATTCACCCAATGTTGACCCTATCTTGTCCATCTTCAGCTCCTTCTCCTTTACCTTCTGAATTCTCAAAGTGAGGGTAGGTTTGAATCAGGTCCATAGGTTTAAGTACAAGTACTCAGGTGTATTTTGAAGAAAATTGAAAAGTAAGGCTCAAAAGGTGTGTGCACAAGGGCAGTTGATTAGGGTTTGATCTGTTTAAGCTCAAATTGTCCAAGAGAAGGCCTTGATCCTTTCCTAGGTGTCATGAGTGCTGTCAGTTGTTTCAACTTGGAGGTGCCTAATTTTTAGTGAGGGCATTGACTCAGCCAGTCTTTAGAGCTAAAAGAATTGCCTCAGTCACTCCTCAAAGGAAGGAAAAAAAATTTTGTAGGCCCAAATCTCACTAGTTATGGTTTTCCATTGAACTCTTAGGCATCTCCTTACCTTTTTCTCTCTTTAATGATTCACTAAGTACTAATACAAGTGAGTTTTCTTGGTGTTCACATCATGGAAATACTAAATTTTAAATGCTTGTAATGCCTAAAGGTCTACAAAATTTTTTATTTCTCATTTTTTATGATTCTTAAGTGAACATGGCTCCATTTCTATCTTACTCACTTGATTTCTGCTACACATAGGTTAACTATTTTATTGGCAGGTCCTGCCACACCCCCAAACCTATGAGGAGCATAGTCCTCACTGATTCAAAGGTAGATGTGGATGTGCAGCAGGCTCAAGACAGAGGTATTAAAAGAAAATGAAACATTAGGAAAGAAAAACACACAACACAAAACAAATAACACATAACCAAGTAAAGATAAAGAAAGACAGTGAACTAATCAACACAGAACAAGAAGAAATTCTATTATAACAGCAAGAATATGTACAAAGTAAGGGAAAGTAAACTACAAAATTACACACTACTTTCTAACTAAATACATGTGCAAAAATTAATCATCTGCTGGTTCCTTCTCAATTTTTATCCCTTTTGATTTATCTTTCTTCATAGCAGCAGCTTCTTGTGTAGGTCCAGCAGTAGTGGCAGGTACTCCCCCAGTTAATTGAGCAAGTTGCCTTTCCAAGATTTCAGCCTTTTGTTCAACCAATTCAGCTTTGGCTGCAAAGAGCTATCTGATCTCCTTTGATGCAGCCAACCTTTTCTCCAATCCATCAGCCCTCAACTTTTTTTTTGCAGCAGCCATTTTCTCTTGTTCAGCATTCAACTTTGCTTATGCAATCATACGCTCTTGAGCTTCATATATTCACAATATTCGTGTCCAGCCCTTAGATATGTTCTTCAGCTGCATTTCTGTATCTAATTTCATGAGATGGATCTTTTCTTCATAGGGTATCCTGATTGATGTTCTAATTACAACCATCCCACGAATGACATCCTTTTTTAGGTAAGGATTGGATTTCATTGTATGAAGGAGGGTGGAGTACAGGGGGATGAAAAATAAGAGGCATGAATCAAGGGTTGTTCCTCACTTGAAGAATGGTCAGCCAAGAATGAAAAGGGTGTGGGCTGTGAAATTACGGATGGAGGCTCAGAGATAGCTACAACAGGTGGTAGTTCTGGGATAGGTTCAGGGTGTAAAGGCTTCAGTGAAGGTAGGGAGAAGTGTGGGTACAGTTGAAGTTAAGGATTGGGAAAAAGGGGGAGGAGTAGGTGAAGGTGTGAAGGTAGGGATAGTTGGTGAGTGTGATGGTTGGGGTAAAGTGGCCAAGGTTGATTGGATGGCTTGTAGGCTAGGCTCAAGGTAGGCTTGGTTTTGTAGAGTGGAGGTTATGGATTGAATATAAGCCTGAATGGATGATTGGGTTTGGGTATTGGCCAACATTTGGGAATGATGGGGGAGTAGGAGGTGCAGGATTTAGGGTAATAGGTAAGGTATGGTAGGGCTGTGGGTTGGATAAGGAAAACTAGTTGAAAGGGGGAAGTGGGTCTATGAGTGAAGGTAGTGGCCTATGGTAATGTCTGATGTAAAGGGGTGAAGTGTGGAGGGTGAGGTGAGTCTGGGAGAGGGATATACTCTAGGTTGATGTCTCCTAGGATAGTAGACATTATAGTGAAAAATTCCTCTCATGTAAATGGGGCATGGTCATGGGATAATGGAATGGATTGGTCTAGGAGTTCACATGTGATAGGTACAAAGGGTGGGGTTTCAAAGGTTTGAGTTTCAGGTTCATAGGGTGTGGGTATGGGGTTTGAAATGGTTATGCTTTCAGGGATTGGAATTATATGGGAGATATAGATGGGATGGGATCCAGTGGAGGTTTTGGCAGCTTTTCTTCTCTTCTGGTATGGGGTCTTGACAGGTGGGCTAGTGTGGGCTAGAAATGTAGGTAAGGATGAAAAAATAGGTAGGGTTTCAGTGGCTATGGTGGTTGGTGGTGAGATTGAGGTGGCTATGGCTGTGGTGATTGGCGATATAGGCTCAGGTAAGGGTATTGGACTTGTGTGGGGCTGTGAGGTCTGGGTTGAAGGTGGTGGTGGTGGTAAAAGAGTTGGGGCTGGTATGGAGGTAGAATGGCTAGGGAGATGATGGTTGTATTGGCTGGCTCATGTGATGCAGTAACATCAGCGGTAGCAGCAGCAGTAGCTGCTTCATGAATGGTGGGAGCTGCTTCTCTCAATAACTCCTCCCTCTGCTTTTTCTTCTTCTCCATCATTGTGCCACTATTTCTTTCCACTCTTTTGGGGGTTCAGGGTCACTGTCTCCTCCTCCCTTTGAAAGGGGTATTTCCCAAAATTCAGCAGTACAGTAATAAACCTACAGTAGGGAAGGGCATGAGGTTTCTTCTTTATTTTCACCTTCTCATATAGTTCCTTAATCCCCTCAAAAATTAACTTGGATATATCCAAGTAATGATTCCTATAAAATGAGAAGAGGGCATCAGCTATAGGGTATCTCCTCTCCTGCTCATGCCCAGAGCAATAAATATTTTTTCTCAACACTGCATCCATGAGCCTGAGGTTGGGGCGTAGGTCCCTCTTCCTAATAGAGTCACCTGAGGCAGTTATTCCTCCAATTAACTCCCTTGCTATCTCAGTGATGGTGGCAGTCAAAGGAGGACCCAAGCCACACTAAGGGCGGGCTATAACTGACTGGTATCCCCAATATTTTTGCAATGTCTGTCTGGTTGAACAGCATCTCAAAGTCATCAATCAATACCAGCAGTGCTTGGTTCCCATCATCACCAGTTTTTAACCTCATATTTAGATAAAATAGTCTCACTAGTCTTGGAAAAACCAGCTGCATCAAGGGCCTCAACAAGGGCAGTAGAGATGCCTTGGTCAGATATTTAATGGAGGCAGAGGTCTCTGGTAGCTCCTCAAAATAGACCTTATCAAAAATAGTTTCAGCCTCCAGCTGGATTGCTTCCACAAATTCAGAAGGGACCCTGAGGTATTCAGTAGTCTCTTCTTCCTCAGCCTCAGGGACCACAGCTTTGCCCTTTTTCTATTTCTTCTTTGATTTTTTAGGGCTCTTAACAGGTGGGTGTTCTCTGGCCCTCTTCTTTGGGGCTGATTTCTTCATGGCTTGTGGAACTTTGGGCTCAACAATAGGTGGGGACACCTCAGAGGTCTCCAATGTGGAGGCCTCTGCAATCCTTGTAAATTTTCTAGTGGCCACAGGGCTACCATTGGCAGACGGGTTTAGCATTGTAGCTAATGTATCTAAAAATTTTGAACCCGTGGCCATGGGAGCTCACTTATCAAAATTAGGGCTCACAACTCTTAGAAAATAGAGAACACACTGAGTAAGCACAGAAGCACCAAATAACAGGAAATTAAACATAAATGGACTGAGATTTAGGAGAAAGGAAGTGCATACAGAGCTAGCTACACTCCAGTTGCAACTCTAGCTTTTCCCTTCTTCTGCTATCTATTTCTGCAAAATTCCAAAAAATATCAATAGTAATTTATTCTAGATTAGGCACAACTATAAAGAATATGGAAGTCTAAATTATAGTACAACTCAGGTCTACTAAAAAGATCAATATCCTCGACAGCGATGCCAAAAACTTATTGTTTGTTTCGGATGTGCTAATTTATTATGTAGTATTGGAAGAAAATTAACATCAAAGTGAAATAGAGGATAAAGATACGGTGGAAACAGCAATCCCAAAACATTCTAAACCTGCAAGATGCAGGGTCAATTATAGTAAGTTTTGATAAGTAAGAGTTTGTCCCACAGAGAAATTGATCTACAACCTAAAATGGGCTATACTAGTAGGCCTTCAGATCTGACTACAAATCTGACAATCCTAAAGAAAGGGAGTTAGGTGTCACGACTACACTAAATGAACCCTAACAAAGGAGAAATAAAGTGCAGCCCTATCCTAAAGAAAGGGTTAAGAAGAAGATGCTGATGGGTGTGCCAAAATAAAATATACAAATAATGGGAAGTAAGGAGGTTAAGCTAGAGTTAATGCAGTAATGTAACTCAGATTTAGACTGTCTCTATAGTGGTCCTTGCTGAGATGCTATTACTAATCTCAACAAGGTAGAAATATCCAACTTAACCCATGCCATTTGGGTGCTCTTAAGGCTATAGGCTGTCCACTCAAATGGCCACAGCCTATCCTATAGAGTCTATTAAATCTCATTGATCAAGCCAAAAGTTGCTAATCTAATTCAGAGGAGTGGAATAATCATTTCCCCAACTACTGGACCAGATCAGGCAATGAATATTATTACAGGCACTATATAATGTCAGTGCTACAAGCTCCCCAGATCTGCACACAGATCTGGCTGACATTCATAGGTATTCCAACCCATAAAGTCCTTAGTGCTTTGCCAAAGCCAACGGCTCACTGTGCCCATAAAAAGGACCAGCAACAGGTTGAATAAAGATTTAGATTTACCTAGTCATTGCTACAAAAGGCCTGCAGTGACTCAGCCTCAAGCTGCAATTACTATAGAGAAATCAGATCTAACATCTGATATCGGTTAAGTAAAATAGAGGGGAGCCAGTTCCTGCACAAACCTCCTCAGAAGGCTCTAGAAGCTCATGTGCAGAGGAGAAGAATCCTTCTCAAACATGTGGCTAGACACCACCTTAGGGTTATACTCTATACAATCAAATGGTCACAAGGTATCCGATAGGTCTGTCCATACCACAGAGATCTGAGAAAGAACATGTAAACTACTGTTGCCACCATGGAGTCCCAGGACTACAAACTCTCCAGATCTGGCTACAAATCTGGCTTGCTATCTATGGGGCTATTGAACCAAGGGAAATCATATGGTAAATAATAGATCTGCTAGACACTGAATGGGCTAGTCCCAAAGCATGGATCCTATAGACATCTAAGGAAACCACAAGATATATAGATTCAATTAGTCATTAAAACAACAATCCATTGATAAAAGTAAAACTTATAATGAATTATCTCAAGACTGCAACCTATACACAACTGCTCATCCAAAATATCCCAATGTATACAAGGCTTATTGTAAAACTGAAATAAAACTAAACCTAGCAGCTTACAGAAGGATTAGCCAGCCAATGCTGGGCTAAGAGAGAAGAAAAATAAGAAAAAGAGACGATCAAACCCTAACCCTAGCCTGCTGGAATTCTCAGCCGACAAAGGATGAAGGAAAGATAATAATACTAAGCTCTAAGTACAGCTTATATACTCTGTCCATAAGGCCTTGGCTCAAAACAGATTAATCCTAATTTTTCCAACAGACGTGGCACTGTTACAACCTTAGAATTCCTTGAGATGTGCACCTCAAAATCTATACCTCGGAAAGTGTGCCCTAGCCTTGGGAAATTCCTAAAAAAGCCCTTGAGTTAGGGTTGAGAAGTGAAGAGCCCAAGCTTCGCAAGGTTGGAATCTGCATTAATTCACTCACCCAGTTGTTTTGCCTTTGCGAAGGAGCGTTTGGCTTAGGAATTTTGTTCACTCGCGCAGTAGGTCCTTAGTTGATCGCGCAGTTGCTTTACACTGTAATGCTATCACGGAGGTGATTTAGGATGCCTGGCTCACGTAGTAGAGCTTCAGAAGTTCTCTCTCACTGGATACTCATGTAGGTAGGCTCCTCCGCTAGCGTAGTAACTGGTTAGGCTTCAGAGTGCGCAAGAGCTGCACAAGGAAATTTTTGGGAGTCTCTCTCTTCCAGGGCTTCGCGAGAACTCCGCGAGGTGACAAATTGTTCTTAATGCATATGGACTCGCTATGTTCTGCGCGCGACTTCTTTAAGGCTCGATCTCCACGAGAGCTTCGTGAGCATAAATTCTGAGGGTTTTAAGATGCGAGATCTTCGTAATGTCTTTACTACTCTCCTCTTGACTGCGCGTCCCATCTGTGAGAGGGCAGCTTCCTCTACATCCTTAGCTCTACGAGGGAGCTCCTCAACTCTGTGAGATGATTCTTTTGATCCTCTGATGCCTTGCACTTGCTGCGGTTGCAGATTCCTCCATTCTCAGCTAACTTCTTTCATCTGCTAAACTTTTGGTCAATGATGACCAGGAAATGAGTTATCATGGTGAGCACTACCAAGGTGTTCCATTAGGCTTTGGGTCAACTGTCATCTTTGCATATTTTCTTTCTCTTCTTTGGACCAATAAGAAGGTATTTTGTATTAAGCTGCACAGTTTATTGCTAACTACAAAACATGCTTAACAAATGATTATTAGTGAGCTTCGAGGTCCAGCAAAGGCTAGGTTAAGAGGTAAAAAGTGGTACTTTTCAGTGAATAACACATGTGGAACTCGAGGTGGTAATGTTGGTAGATTTGCGGGAGTGTAAGGCCGCGTGTAGGCTACTACAGTAGGTTGGAATGCTGGCTGCATGGGATATCGTGGTCTCTTACTCGCTTGACCGAGACTCAATACTGGAGCCTTTCTGCCTTTATTTTGTTCCTCATTCCTCTTTAACATAGTCTTAACATCGGTCTCTGCTATAAGGGCCAACTTCATCATGTGTGAATATGTCGTTGCCTGGAACAACGAAATTATTTCCTTTATCATGGGCTTCAAACCGTGCTCGAACTTCTATGTCTTCATGAGCTCGGTGGCTACTAGCAATGGCACAAACTGAGAAAGGCGAGTGAATTCTGCCTCATACTCTCTGACTGTCATCTGACCCTGCACTAAGGTTGTAAACTGAACCTCCATACGGTATCTCTCAAGTACCAAAAAATACTTATCATTAAAAGCTTCAATAAAATCTGCCCATGTCCAAGGTACATCAGGTACTCTTGTCTGTTCTACAAACTACCACCAAGGCTCTGCTTCACCCTCTAGTTTGTATGCTGCCCAATTGACTTTCTCAACCTCAGTGCATCTAACCCGTAGAAGCACCTTCTCAATCTATGTTAACCATTTCTCAGCCTCCATTGGGTCATGTTGACCATAGAAACTCGACGATCGAAGGCGTACAAACTCTGCAAAGCCCTTTGTCTCTACTAGCAGGGCCATAGTGTGGACCATTGTCTCCATAAACTATGGATTCTATCTCGCATTCTGCTCGACTCCAGGAGCAGGCCCCATCTGTTGCTCATCTATTGCAAGAGGAGTATGTTCAACAACATTCTCCATCGTAGTTCGGCTTTCTGCCATATGTATGTTTTCTCCATTTCTAGAGACAGCGTCGTGCTCCTAGCCCACCACTGAAATAGCATTCGGCCCAGTGCGATGGGGTAATGGTGGTCTACCCCTTCCTCTCCCACGTCTTGGAGGCATCGCAACCTATTATGATCAAGCAACAATTTGATCAGATAAACATAGACTCAACCTAAATCCTAACACTGAACAAACATCATACACTTTACCATATGTGTACGCCAGAGTTAAGTCTCCAAATGACTTAACGTTGGGTGCTCTGATACCACCTGTGATGGCTCAACTTTTCCCTTGTTCGTATACGAAAGGTCGCGTCGTCAAATCACTTAACATGATCCTCTCATATAAGTGCATCATGTCGTGTACAAAGTATTGCATATGCCAATGCAATTTAATAACTTTGACATGAAATAACATGGCAAAAATTGATATTTACTCATCTATTAAACAGTAAACTAACAAGAGATAGAACAAAAACTAACTGATGCCATATATAGCTTTCCACTGATGACTGCCACCCATCATCTAAACAATGGAAAGAAAACATATACATGAAGTACTAAAATATCTCAAAAAACATCATACTATGGTTTATACAAGTGTTTAAAATAAATCTCTCTCTCAAACCTATTTCAGAAAGAATTCCTCAGCGAATTCTTCCTCCACGTCCTCCTCGTCCTCTTCTTCTTCCTCCTCCTCTGACTGATATGTGGGATCACCCTTGTGCTCTGGATCAATATCTGTAGCTAAGACATTAAAGTCTTAGGATGAGCTATCATTAAAGATCTGCAGGGATATTTATAATGCTAACTTATATGTTAGATTACCAATTCATTTCTTGATGCATAAAATACAAATCGAATCATATTATATCTTTTCTTGTATCTATTCTAGCAACATATAGCATAAAACAAACAACTAATCATGCGAATAATGTATCATGTTGACATGCTAATCAATCATGCTGAATAAATACAAGGAAATCATGGTGCAACAGATACGAGGAATCATGCTGAATAAGGAATCATGCTGAATCAATCTTAGCTTAAACAAGCTATCAGATGTAAACCATACATGTACGAGAAATAAGAAAATCAAGCTCCAGAGTTAGAGGATCACTTGTCAAGCTCCCGAGTTAGCGAGATCACTTGGACTAAGACGAATCAAGCTCCCGAGTTAGCAAGATCACTTGTCAAGCTCCCAAGTTAGCAGGATCACTTGGACCAAGACATCAAGCTCCCGAGTTAGCGGGATCACTTGGCTCAAAACAAAAAAAAAATGTGTACATGACATCAAGGATAACAGGACATGAACAACGCATGGTATCAAGTATGCGAGAATATAATGAGCAGATAGTATGTAAGCAGATATTAAAACTGAACTTAGTATTATTCTTTATATCATAACTATCTATTTCTATCTATTATCATATCATAACTATCTATTTCTATCTATTATCATACATGATCATTCATGAGCAATACATGAGCATCATTAGTCATAGCCATTCCTCTAAACGGATCTAGCATCATCATTTATACCCACACATTCAAACTGAATTAGTATAATCCTTCATAGCCATATATCAAACTGATTGTATTATTAGCATACACATCTATTCATCAAAGTCGACATGAGTTGTTCATTTACACTGACTCATCATCATCCAAACTGACATGAACATAATTATATAAAAAGTATTCATTTAAACTGACTTTATCATCATCATAAGCATTCGTCTGTGCTGAATCACCCTACATCAAAACTGACTGGCATATATATCCCTACACTGCACTAGCATGTTCATCTTTAACTCCTATCATAACTAATTATTATCATATATGAGCATCATCACTAACTTCCTATCTAGACGAGAATGAGAAAACAAATTATAAGTTGGCAAGGTAAACTCCCTACCTTAACGCACGCTTACACTTTACTTGCTACATGTGCACATACGCATCCAAGCGAAACTTATCATGACGAGCTCGTCATTTGCACCATGCTCCTATAATTTAATATCATAGTTTTAGTATTTTTAATGGTTTATTGGGTCACCAGAGGCTGTATATAAGTGACTTTTATGGTTCACTAGCCTTAGGGTCCATACCCAGCATATATCTACAACACAAAACACCACAAAGTAGACACAAGACCCAGACACAGGCTTGCCTTGGCAAGCCACAGGGTTGTTGCGAAAGTCTCTTCAGCTGAGCACCTTGCTGCGGCAACCTTGTGAGGTTATCGCGGCAAGCCTACTGCTCAAGCTTGCCGTGGTGCCCCTTGCTCTCCTCTGGTTTCTCTTGTATCCTTAGTTAGTTGGGCCTTCTACACTGTATAAATAATATTGTTTCTTTTATATATTGTACCTAGACCCAATTTTATTTCTTCAATCCGGTCTCTGGTATGAAAGATCCAGAGTGCAATAATTTGGAGATGTTGACTCCGAAACTTCCACACAACTCTTATGTCTCAAGGCTGTCGATCCGATTGTATGGAATCGAAACCAAGGACTTAACATTTATCGTAAATGAATTCTAATCTATAAGAACTAATCCATGATTTGTTTTACGGCATACCTTTTGGTGTACTTGGTTATGACGACGCCGAACGGGCATTGGTGTCGAACTCGTGACGTACTCGTAAGAGCAAGGCCACCAGGGTCGTCTTCGCAATCCTCTCGATTGAATCACATGTCACCTTGTGATCTATGGTTCTAAATTCAAGGGTTTGAAAGGGTTGAAATGGGACATGGATTTGAGAAGCTAGCAGTAGGGTTTCATTGTCTGATTTTTATTTAACCTTGTGCTTTAATGGTTGAGCCGGGTATAGTTACTAAGAGTCATTTCATTCAAAGTTTATAGCAAGAAGAAGAAAGGAGTTGGAGACAAGCTTTTGTAGTGGTGTATGTCCACTTTGCGTGCATGGGATTGCATGATGACTCACGCAGTCGTGTAGTCAAGAGGTGATGAAAGGAGCTTATAAGATACAAGGGGCTGGCATCCCATGTAAAGCTAGCACTTGATTTTTACTATATAAGCATATAAGACAACACAGCCTGAACTTCAGTCTAAAGCTCATACACTACTTAAGTGTATAAGCTAGTTTAGGGTAAAGCCATTAGTACTTAATAAACCTCATTAGTAATAATTAAACCAGGTAGCAATTACACATATATACTAGGATAGCATTAGTAAATAATTAAACTACTTAGTAATATGAGAATAGCATGTTTTTATTCGGTATATTTGGCTAATTCCCCTTGATGGTATATGGAGGGTTACAATTTAAAGTTTATATTTTTTTTATACACTAGCTTTAAGTGTATGCATGACCGGGTTTTACTAAAAACATTTTTTTACTGGGCCACAAAGGACCTCTCATTCTTATCAGTTTTGAACATGACTTTAAATACATCTTTTGTGTCTCGTGTTAGGCATACGCCTGACCTGACCCGTGTCCCTAGCCACTAATGGTGTAAAAATATGGCAGCTGTTACAATATATGGTCATAAATATACAATTATCCTTATAAGGTTATTTTATTTGTGTTTATATAAGATTACTTTCATTCTCTGGCTTTCAGGAGGAAGAAAAAGGGTTTATGGGTAGCGCCCAAAAAGCAGTGCGCTTAACTGAATTACGCACAGGGAAAAGTGCGCTTAATCGAAGGGTCAATGGGCCATTGGAGTCGATGTTTGGGTGGCTTTTCAAATTACGCACAGCAGCGGACATGCGTGACTCTAATTGTGCACAGATTCTCCAATGTACAATTGGTTCGCCGTTTCTCTAATTTGACAGAGGTCTAATTGCGCATGTCTGTGTTGGCACATAATTTGGAATGCGCACAGGTATATATGCGTGCAATTCAATTGCTTACGGGGATTCATGCATACAATGAACCCGCATCTATAAAAACTCCAAAATTTTCTCATTTCTCTCCACGCATTCCGATTTTCTCCGATTTTCGAGTGTTCTGGCTCTCTTGGTGCTCTAGTTTCTGTGTTAGTTTGATATCTTACCATCCACTTGTCGGATTTGAGAGTCGTTTCTTGCATTGTTCCCAATTTTTCAAGCTCTTTATTTTAAGATGACATCTGAGGGTGGCGACCAACTTCACCTATTTGCTTCGGATTTGGAGTTTGGAGATGACTTGGAGGGTCAGCTGCTTGGGCTTCCAAGTGTAGAGGGAGAGGAGGCGTTCCCGAGGTTTCTGGAAAGGGTGCTCCTAAGGCGGATGCCGGGGTAGATGGAGGTGCTGGTGCTGATGTCAATGTCGATGTCGGTGCTACTACTGCTGAGGGTGTTGACGTTGCTCCGCGTTCGATACGCATTCTGCTAGAGGATGCCTTTGCGAGGGATGAGGTAGGTGTTTTTGAACAAGTGTCTCTCTTATTTGCCTAGGCATTTGGATTATAACATAGATTTTTAGGATATGAATCCCTTTTTAATTATGCAGAACCTGTAATTAATTTTAGTGTGCGTGTGCATTCATCTATCATGTCTGTATATAGTCCTAGGTCACATTTACTTTATCGCTCTATATTATTTTTCTCATGCTTTGCATGCCTATCATAGATAATTTTCATGATTATTGTTATATCTTTTATGGTTATCGAATATTTGTTCCTTGATTGTTGTGCTTATATATTGTCTTCTCTTAATGCTTGTCGTAGTTTTTTAGGTTACCTATCCTCCATGCGTTGTTTACTTTTCATGTTCCTTGTCATTAGTTTTTGGTGTTTATCATGCTTTTGTCATGATCATTTTGCTATTATCGTGATCACTATTATTATTTATTATTATCGTTATGGTTATTATTTATATATATTATGATTATTGTTGCTATTATTATTATTATCTATCCGCTTCTCATTTTATTTTTGGCTCGTTTTATCGCCAATTATTTGTTTGTTACTGTTATTGATTAATGTCATTACCGTGGTTAGTTATTATTGGTCTTATCGCTATCAGCTATTATCAGTCACTATTTGCTATTTATCAGTTATTTTTATCATTGTCATTATAATTATTATTATTGTTGTTGTTAGCATTATTATTATTATTATTATCATTGTCATTATTAGTATTTATTCTTACTATTGTTATTATTATTATTATTATTATTATTATTATCATTGTCATTATTATTATTATTATCATTCTCAATATTATTAGTATTATCATCATTTTTCATTAATATCGTTAGTATTTTATTATTATTATTATCATTATTTTTATTATTATTATTACCATCATTATCACTATCATTGATCAACTTTAATTATTAATATTTATCAGTAATCTTGTATTATTATCTATTATTATTGACTTCATTATTATTAATTCTTATGTATTTTTTCATAGTTTTAAGTTTCATCTTAGATTCTTTTATGTTATTTTGTTGCTCCTTCAGGAGCCTCCTTCGCTAGGCATTAGCTCGGCATGGGCAGAGTCCCATGTGTGGTCTCGTGCTCTCTAGGATTTTTAGAGGGAGAGGCTTGCGGCCTTTGGTTTTGGACCTATCTTGGAGCTTGACCCCTTCCAGCCCGACTGTGGTTTGGTCGGGGAGATAGTGGAGAGGCAGAGGGACGAGTAGCAAGCTATTCTTCCCGACGGGGATGATGCTTCAGACCTTGGAGAACTGGCCTGTGACAGGCCAGATGCTCGGTGACTATTGCAAGCTATGCGAGGAGTTGCTTGGGCAATAATACCCGCTTAGTGGGTCTGGATTGGGTTATTCGAGTCACTTAGCTCATTGATAGTTTTGGCATGGGATTTGTTCCACCGAGACGTCGTTCGAAGTCTACGGTGGACTATGAGTTGCATCGTGGGGCCATGGCACTTCACGAGCCTGTATTGATGCTGAGAGCGCAGGCGGACAATGTTATCAGGGCATTCCTAATGCCCTTCTTTGGTGTAGTACTATTTTCCTCCTCGACCTAGGGGACCATTACCAGGCTTTTCCTTACGCTTCTTAGGGACCTGGATCGGGTCCCCTTGTATGCATGGGGTGCGGCAGCGCTGGCGCACCTAGATGAGCAGGTGTTTCATTGAGGGAGAGGTGTTGCCACCATTGGCAGTTTTATCCCCTTTCTCCAGGTGAACCTAGTTGTTATTGCCTTTATAAATTTTCTTTATTATTGTATTCTTTTAGTGACTTTGTTTGTTTCCTTTTGTTTTAGTTTTGGGCATATGACCATTTCTTATTTCTATGCCCGAGAGTCCCTGCAGGGACAGAGTATGCCTTCCTACGCATGCATATATGGTGGATGGTGACGGGAGCCATCCAGAGGACCAAAGACCTCCAGACAGCGAGTAGTCTATTTAAGGACATGCACATGGGCCATGTACATTTTCTTAATTATTTTGTCAGTTCATTTTATTTGTATTCTAAGTTTTACTGATGGTTTGTCTTGTCTATTTTTTGTGACAGCTTATCTGAGGTCCTATGGGGTTGGCAACAATGTTGATCAGGCTGTTATATAGTCTGGTCAACCATTCTTCAGTCGGGACATATGGGTCCATTTCTTCGAGAAAGTGGAGTGAATCCATATAACTCAAGTGGTACATCAGTTAGAGCTCCCCCAGGGAGTCCCTTCAGAGCTTCGCCCACAAGTGGCAAAGAAGATGATCGGTCCCCTCGGCCAAGACTTTGAGAAGAAGATGCAGGATCAGATTGCGAATTTTAAGGTCGGGGGGACTGAGGTGACGGGAGCACACAATAAGGTGAATGCCTAGGAGTTTACGAGGTGGTTCCATGTTCTCGGTGACGGTCATCTCTTTACGCGGTTCCCCTTCCAGGGGAGCCGTTCCTTCAGTGTTGGTGGACCTGATTCCACATCGGCATTCAGGGAGAGATTGGCCTAGCGGGAGCAGGGCCAGCTTCGCCCCAGGGTCGGCGGAGCATTAGAGGCCCTTCACAGGGCACTAGAGTGGATGGGGAGTGTCCCCCTGCCTAAACAAGGAGATGCTTGCTGATTATTGTAAAAATGTGTGGTCAAAATATGGTTGCAAAAATAAATCAAAAGGTGGAGATGAAATGAATGAAAATAGCAATCTAAAATATACACAGTCCTGTAAGATCCAGGGCCTATTGTAGCAAGTTTTGATAAGAAAGGGTTGTCCCACAGGGAAAATTGATCTAGAACCACAAGGGTTGTATTAGTAGATCTCCAGATCTGAGTACAGATCTGGCAATCCTAAAGAAAGAGAGTTTGTTGTCACAACTAAAACTAAAATAAACATAAAATAAAACTACAGTCCTATGCTATAAGAAAGGGCTTAAGAAGGGTGATGGTGTTTAGTTGAAATAAAATGATGAGAAGTAAGCAGTTGAGAGTAACTCAGTAATGCAACTCAGATCTAGAAATGACTCTGCAGTTGTCCTTCAGATGGCTATAAAAAAGTACATCTGCCAGGTAGAAAAATCTCACCTAACCCAAGGGAATGGATTGATCTTAAGGCTATAGCCTGTCCACTTCAATGGTCACAGACTATCCTAGGGATTTCCTCCATTCAATGGATCAAATCAGAACATGAACATCATTGCAAACACTATGTTTGAAAGGCTAAAAAAGCTCATGGGCAATCTCGGATGTGCCCACTATCATTTTAAAGTTATCCACTAAAATTAACAGCACTGGGTGTTCATTTCTTCACCCTGATGTTCTGGTAGAACAACTGAACTAACCTAGGGTACACCAATTCTTTTAGATGTGTCAGTAGGGCCACCAAGTACACCTTCTATAGGAACTCTATAGATGGAGCAGTCAAGGGTTCCGTCTTAAAAAATGTCTTATAAAAGGAAGTCTCAGGCTCGAATTTGATGGCAGCCATGAAGTCACTGGGAGTGGTCAGTGGGTTAAACTCAGGAACCACCTCCTTACCCTTCTTCTGCTTCTTGGATTTTGTAGGGCTCTTGGTAATAGACCTAGCCCCCTTCTTTGGTGCATCCCTTTTCTTAGGATTCTCAGTTAGGGGTGCAGGGGTATCAGAGGCCTCCATAGCAGAGGATTCAGCAATCCTCCTAGATTTTCTAGTGGTAGTGGGAAGGTCTGTTGGTGGAGGGTTCAACAGAGCATCTAGGTTTTCCATAAATGGGGATTTGTCGGCCATTTGACAAAATCCAAAGTTATAGCTTTTAAAATTGAAAACCCTATGTAGCTTCAGCTCACTGATGTCTATCAACAACTAAGTCCTCCCAAAATTTAAACTATTACCTAAAAAATTTCACTGACAAAGAGGTTGTGTAAAAAGTTTAAGACCTTACCCCCAAAAGCTAGGGTTTTGAAATTGCAACTTCACAGTGGGTCAATCTGCACTTTGCCAGGTGTAGAATGTTGAGTTTGAGCTACTGATCACAGTGGCAAGAGTGTAAGATGGGTGATGGAGTAGTTCTGGTATTGGGAGGAGAGATGAGAGTTCTAGTTTCAGTGGTTTCGCGAGCTCTAGTGGAAGATGAAGTGAAAGAGCCTGGCAAGGGCTTTATAATAGAGGCACTCGAGCTTCGCAAGGATTTCATGAAGGTAAATCAAATGTAACCAATCCTCGTGAGCTCGCACTGATGAGAAATGCAACTCGCGTAGTTAACACTGATCTGCACAAGTGGCTATTTTGATTCACAGTTAGGACCTCTTGAGGCTCTCATGAAGATAAGTCGGGAGATAAATGAGCAGCGCAAAGTTCAATGCACGCAAAGTGACTGCTCGCGTAGTTCATAATGATTTGTGCGACAGGCCACTTTAGAAAAATTAGGACCTTGCGAGAGCTTCGTGAGGCTCTAATTTCAGCACTACTGCTTGCTAGGTTCCTTTTGCACTGCCAAATTTAATGCATTTATGTCACAGCCCATTTTTTCCACATCAATTTAGGCACATGCCCCTTCATGATTCATGACACCCAAATGATCTAAGTACATCACAGCAGTAGATCAGCAGTTATAACATCAATTTATCCCAAAGTACATGCTACTAATGGCATACAAAAGATTTACCATAATGCATAGAAACTAATATGCACAGCTCACCCAACACATACAGTATATGCACAAACCTCAATAAAAGCAAACTCATAAAGATAGATTCAAACTCTCTAGACACTCAAGCATGTACAACACTCAAAAACATTCAAAACACAGCTAATGACAGAATTAAACAGCACACAAGACAGCTATTTTACAAAGTGTATATGGTGGATCACTCATGAGTGGGAGGTTCTTGAAGATACATGGTTGCAGAAGACTCCATGGAATTTTCTACACATAATTTGAGTGTCTGACCATTCACCTTCATGATCCTCTCAGATGTGGGGTCCATTATCTCCATAGCCCCAGATGAGAATGCATGAAGAACAGTAAAAGGAGCATCCCATCTGGTTCTTAACTTTCCTGGGAAAAATTTTAACCTGGAGTTGAACAGCCATACCTTGGCACCATTCTCAAAGTCTTTTCTCAAAAGGCTCTTGTCAAAGAATGTCTTAACTTTCTCCTTATAGATTCTTGAGTTAGCATAAGCATCTAATCTCAGCTCCTTCAGCTCAGATAGTTGCAGCTTCCTGTGTACACTAACAGATGTTAGATCCATGTTTAAACTCTTAGACCCACAATGTATCAGTCAGTTCCACAATCCAATCCTTCCTGTCAGTCCTCACTGTCTTCTCCAGGATTTGCTTGATTTCCCTGTTGGAAATCTCCACTTTCCCACTAGTCTGTGGGTGATATGCAGTAGCAATCCTATGGGTAACAGCATACTTCTTGAGCAAGCTCTCAAATTTTCTGTTACAGAAGTGGCTGCCCCCATCACTAATGATGGCTCTAGGGGTGCCAAATCTGGAGAATATATTTTCCTTTATAAATTTCAGGACTACTTTGTGGTCATTGGTCCTTGTGGCAGCTCCTTCTACCAATTTAGAAACATAATCTATAGCCACAAGGATGATATTATAACCATTGGAAGGAGGAAAGGGTCCCATAAAGTCTATTCCCCAAATGTCAAATAACTCCACAACAAGGATGGGCTACAATGGCATTGAATTTCTCTTAGAAATGTCACCCATCCTTTGACATCTAACACAAACCTGACAGTGTATATGGGCATCCTTGAACAAGGAAGGCTAATAAAGTCCACACTGCAGCACCTTAACTGATGTCTTTTTCCCACTGAAATGACCCCCACAGGCATTTTCATGGCACATGCTAAGAATACTAAGAAGTCACAATCCGGGACATACTTTCTGATGATCTGGTCAGCACAATATTTATATAGGCAAGGATCCTCCTAGAAAAAGTACTTGCCTTGCAAGAAGAACAAGTCTTTGTCCATCTTGGACCAATGAGAAGGGATCATACCTGCAGCAAGATAATTGACTATGTTGGCAAACCATGGGACAATAGCCTGGATGGCAAATAGTTGCTCATCAGGAAAAACATCTCTTACAGGTGTAGCAGCACATTCATCCAATACAATCCTAGACACGTGATCAGCCACCACATTTTTCATTCCCTTTTTGTCTTTGATTTCAAGATCAAACTCCTATAGCAAGAGGATCCATCTAATCAACCTAGGTTTGGCATCTTTCTTGGCTAAAAGGAACTTGAGGGCAGAGTGGTATGTAAATACAACAACTTTAGACCCAAGTAGGTAAGGTTTAAATTTGTCCACAGTAAAGACAATTGTCAGAAGCTCTTTCTCAATTATGGTATAATTAAGTTTAGCTTCTGCCAATGTCTTGCTAGCGTAATATACTACACATGGTAGCTTATCCATTCTCTATCCTAGGACAGCACCTATAGCCAGGTCCGATGCATCACACATCAGCTCAAATGGGAAGGAGTAGTCTGGGGCTTGGATCACAGGGGTAGAGGTTAAGCATTTTTTTAAGACCTCAAATGCTTCAAGGCACTCAGTAGTAAAATTAAATTGCACATCTTGACAGAACAAGTGGCACAATGGTTTAGCAATTTTGCTGAAGTCCTTGATGAACCTCCTATAGAATCCTGCATGACCCAAGAAAGACCTGATCTATTTGACAATTGCTGGTGGGGGCAAATGTGAGATTAAGTCAACTTTTACTCTATCAACCTCAATGCCTCTATGGGACACCACATGGCCTAACACAATGCCTTGTGTTACCATGAAATGGCTCTTTCCCCAGCTCAAGACCAGGTTGGTCACCTCACATCTTTGAAGAATTAAGCTGAGGTGATACAAACATTGACTAAAACTGTCCCTAAATACAGAAAAATCATTCATAAAAATTTCCAAAAGCTTGTCAATCATGTCCGGGAAAATAGCATGCATGCACCTTTGGAATGTGATTGGGGTATTGCACAGTCCAAATGGCATTCTTCTATAAGCAAAACTGTCAAATGGCAGGTAAATATAGTTTTTTCCTATTCCTGAGAATACACAGGTATCTGATTATAACTTGAGTATCCATGTAGACACCCAAATTTGGCACAAGGCCCGATCGAAACACCTTTCGAGAAAGGTATAATTCTTAGCTTTTGATGGCATGTATGGAACCCTTAGGAATCACCCTAAACCCTTAGGAATCACCCTAGATCTCTTAGGAACCTACCCCAAACCTTTAGAAACCAATCCCGAACCCTTAGGAATTAACCATACCTTTCCCAGACCTATTAGAACCCTTCCCGGGCATGATTCGAACCTCCCTGAATAGCGGTTAGAAAGAGGAGTGCTAAACTTTTTGTAGATAGTTACCCAACCTAAGGTATATACCATTAGAAAGTAGAGCTTCTCATCTTTCCAACGAACTAAGAATCACCTAATTTGGAGTTGTATATCAAAATATATGGCAGAATGAAGATTGCAAATTTGTGCAAGAAATTGCAAAATCGGACCCATAGAGCCAGTTTCGAACTAACCAAAACAACTAATGAAAAGAGGAGTTCTAAGGTTAGCATAGATAGTTTCCCAACCTAAGGCCTATATCATTGGAAAGTAAACTTTTCCAACTTTCCAACGAGCCAAGAATCGCCTAATTTGGAGTTGTACATAAAACGTTATGGCAATTTGAAAAATATGGATTTGTGCAGGAAATTGCAAATCGGGCCGGGCCCCTACGGGTCTTCAACTTCCAACAGTTTGGACCTAGTTTTCCTTCAAAAAATGGCCAAAATTGACATTGAGGGTTTGACTTGTGGACCATCCCAAAGTCTAGGGTGTGTTTCTTTAGGACCCTAGTGACCCTATTAGCTTAAGTTATCACCCTTTTGCCATTCAAGTCACCACCCTATCATCTACCATTAAACCCAAATCCCTCTTCTCCAAGCTCTAGAAAATCACAAAAACCTTAGATTTCCCATTACCTAATTGCTAATCTAATTAGAACTTTAACCCCACTAATCCTCCATTTCTCTATAAATAGAGAGCCACCCCTCTTGCTTAAGGGTTGAGAGTTTTTACCTAAGAGAGAGAGAGCTTAAGTGAGAAGATCTTTCTCCCTTTGGTGTACCATCCCCATACAAATTCCAGAATTGAAAAAGCCCCTTTAGACCTTAGTATTTCACTAAAAACCTCTAGGTTAGGTATGTGTTACCCCCTAGCTTTCCTTCTCTACCTCTTAATTTCAAGCCTTAGGAGTTAGAACCCCATTCCATACCATACAAGCCTTCAAAAAGCTCACCGAAGCAAGCCAACGCAAGGCTCCCCAACGGTGCTACAAGAGCCCGAGAGCTCCGGCTCTCCCCTCTACTCCTATACCTTCTTTGCTTTCCTCTATCTAGAATTGAGCCGTTACGTTGCCCAAATTTCGGCAAGCGGGAAGGGCTCAATAGGATCGGTGTGCCTTCGGGCAAGGGGAAGTGCCGCTCATTTTACTTTCTTATATATATATATATATATTTATTTATTATTATTATATATATACCATATAAACCAGCCCCACATAGACCTGGCCTTAAGTAGAGACCACATTTAGCGGGTTGATTGGGTGCCTAACACCTTCCCGATCAATAACCGAAGCCTCTACCCAAGAGCCTTTGGTGTGGACCGGATTTAGAGTCATATTTTTAGCACTTCGGTGCTTATAAAAATGAACTAGATATCCTGAGACACCGAAAGCTCCGGGTGGCGACTCTATTTTTTATCGTTAGAGAGCACATCGTCGCGACGAGGACCGTCCCGATTCCCACGGTTGCACAGATGGCGACTCTGTTGGGGAGTAGCTAGTAGAACTTCCCCTTGAACTAGGCCTTTTTTTTTTTTCTAACATTTTATTGCTGTTTTTTTTTTTTTTTTGCTAGTTGTTTTTCACTCATCCCTTCGATTACGTCATTTTACTTACCCCTATGATTCGACTTTAAATTTCAGCAATTTTTGCCTAGTCACTTGACTGGCACCTTTGTTACTCACCCCTACGTTTCCGCTTTAAATTTCAGTAATTTTCGCCTAGTCACTTGACTGGCACCGTTCTTACTTGCCCCTACGATTCGGCTTTAAATTTCAGCAATTTTTGCGTAGTCACTTGACTGGCACCTTTGTTACTCACCCCTACGTTTCCGCTTTAAAATTCAGCAATTTTTGCCTAGTCACTTGACTGGCACCTTTCTTACTTCCTTTTATATTTCGACTTTAAATTTCAGCACTTTATATTTCCCGCCTAATCGCTTGACTGGCCCCGTCATTTTTTTTACTTTCATATCCTAACAGTGGACGCCGGCCCGTAGTGGCGGCACGAGATAATCACCCCCGGTCTTTGAACTAAAGAAAACTTCCAAAAAAACAAAAAAACTTTGAAAAAAAAATTAAAATTGAACCAAGTTAGGGAGCTTAATTAATTTGTTTTGTGGGTTAGATTTTTCAAAGGAGTTGGTTTAGGCACACATACAAACACCTGGGTCTTAGTATGGTGGCAGCCCCTAGTGGTGATGATCCAGAAAAGTCCCAACCCACCTAGTATCTAAGAAGGCGCTTGCGCTGGAGGTATATCGGGTGGGTTCCCATTCCAAAGCTTAAAACCCTTGGGGAGTGCGCTAGCGAGTTATACCAGACTTAATCCTTTAGGTGCGGTGAGGAGAGAATCGATCACCATAAAACAACTCAGTTCTCGAAAGCCTAGCTTCCACAAAAAATAAAATAAAAAGACTCATTTCGGGCATCAGTGGCTGCTGCTTTCTGTTCTGGAGAGGCAGTTTTTGCTTGGCGCATGTATTAGTTGCGCCAGTGTAAAAACACTGGAATTTATAACTGGCGCAACTAATAGTTGTGCCAACTTTAAACTCCCAAATTTTACCTTGGCGCAATTAATAGTTGCACCAGTGTAAAAGTCCTCCCCTGCAACCTGGGCGCAAGTATTAGTTGCGCCATATTTGTTTAGCAGCATTCAACCCGAATCCTTGGCCCTTTCCACCTCCCGAGTTACCCGATCAGTGTGCATAGTGCCCTGTTTAGGCCCCGCCATCTCCGACACCCAATAGGCCCCCGCCGGTCAAGAGAAGGCAACTTCTTTTTGGCTCATTTCGGGGGATCGAGTCGTTTGCGTCGATTTTCATGCCTTCAATAGATCGAAGGTTTTCCTTCGATTCTTTCGAAGTGCATCGGAACCGTCACCGCGGGTCTTGAATTAAGGTACGAGAGCCACCTGAAAAGGAAATTCCAAGGCCTCGGAACCTTTGTTTTTCAAAAAGTTTTCATAAAATTCAAAAAAATATATATATATAATCAAAATTCAAAAAATACTTAGTTTGTGGTGCCGGCACAACGGCTTCATCTTGCCCTTCGTCGTCCCGTAGGGGAAGAAGGAGGACTTTTGGGCCTTATCCAAGGCACCCTTACCCAACCCGCTCCTGAAGAATGTCGTGGGTAGTGGACCCGGCTTACGCCGATCCCGACTCATCCCCACCACATTCTCCAACCCACTCCCATTCAGGAGAAGTCTTTTCCACCATCCCCCTCACCCAACCCCCTTTTATCGTTACCGGCCCATTCGGCGCCCCCATATTCCCAACCACTACCCCCCAAAATATCCAAAGTCCAACCCCCCATTCCCCATCTTTTGCCCAAACCATGCTATACCAAACCTATTTTCCCAACCCACATCCATGCCCCAATTCCCATCATCCCCCTATAGACCCAATCCACCCACATTCACATACACCACCTCCACCCTATCCAACCCCCGCAAGATCCTCCATCCATCCGGGTCATGCCCATTTTTATCGGGGCCATGCCCAATTTTTCTCATCCTTCCTCATCATGCCCCCATCATCCCAAAACATACCCAATACATCCCCTCATCCACCCCATGCACCCCCACCTACCGTGGCCATGCCCAATTATACCGGGGCCATGCCCAATTTTTCCACCACCTCCATCCCATCTATACCCCATCACCCCTTAAATCCACCATCCACATCCCACCCCCCTTTCATGGCCATGATGGAGGAGATGTTCCAAGCATACTCCTCATGAAGGGCTTCCCAAGATATCTCTCCTCCACATCCCACATCCATGAATTCATCCCATACCTTAGCAAACCTCCATGCTTCACTCCCCCATGACCCCCATCAACCTCCCATAATCCACACCATCCAAACCCCCATCTCCCACATACCCCAAGGCCCCATGGCCCAACCCCCCACCATCCATACACCCCAAGGCCAAATGGCCTAAACTCCAAACTCCCACATACCCCAAGGCCCATTGGCCCAAACCCCCTTTTCCCACACATCTTAGGGCCCCATGGTCCAATACCCCACCATCCATGATCTCCAGGGCCCCATGGCCCAATACCCCACTACCCATCATCCCCAAGGCCCATTGGCCCAAAACCCCATTACCCATATCCCCCAGGGCCCATTGGGCCAAACCCATCGAAACCAAACCCATCAGGAGCCCATGGCCCAGACCCACCAATGGCCCATGGCCCAGACCCATCAACGGCCCATGCTCGAGACCGAACAAGGCCCATCAGGCCAGACCCATCAAGTCTCATCGGGCCAGACCCATCAAGGGCCCATGGCCCAGACCCAACAAAGTCTATTAGGCCAGACTCACCAAGGGCCTATGGCCCAAACCTACCCAGGCCCATTGGCCCAAACCTATCCAGGGCCCTTGGCCCAAACCTACCCGGGGCCCATGGCCCAAACCCATCAGTGGCCTATGGCCCAAAATGATCAAGGGTTCATGGCCCAAACCCAAACCCCACACTCATACCTTCCATAATACCCCCAACACTTAACCCAACCTTCACAGCTGGGTTAAACCCATGTCATCCCCCAAACCCAATTCCCCCATGGCCCCACACCCCAAGGCCATCTCCAAACCTTCCCCCATACCCAATGGCCCTATCAGGCCTCGCCTCAAAACCAAATTCCCATCACCCAACAAACCTTTCCTCACCCCCAATGGGCTCACCCGACCCCTACTCATGTCATTCTCATCCAACCCATGCAGCAACAGGTTGAGAATCTCATCTTCACTGCACATTACGCCGACCAGCAGTATGAAGAGGACGAGATTAGGAAAAGTGGGGCCTATGTTGGGGCATTGATTAGCCTCAACCCTCCACCAGTAATTGTCCACCCCCTGGTAGCCCAGAGTGAAGTCCGACTGACGGCCGAGAAAGCGGCCCCTATATCAAAAGAGTCAGAGCAGCTGAAAGAACAGTTGGACAAAATATAAACACAGCTGATGAAAATGGGTGGTGCTGAAATCCACGCCATGGACTTCACAAATCTATACCTGTTCACTGAGGTCCCCTTGCCCCCCAAATTTAAAATGCCAATATTCAACAAGTACAATGGCACAAGCAACCCGATCGCACACCTCAAGTCTTATTGTGGGGACATGTGCCAGTACGAGGGGGACGAAAGACTGCTAATAAAAGTCTTTCAAAAAAGTTTGACCGGACCGGCCCTGAGGTGGTTCACATCTCTTGAACCATCCATGATGAAGACATGGAAAGATTTAACGCATTTATTCCAGGAACAGTATGTCTATAATACTGATATTAAACCGCACAAGTTTGATTTGGCCCGTTTGAAGCAAAATCCAAACGAGACCTTCAGTGACTACTTAGGGAGATGGAGAGAACTGGCAGCTCAAGTAAGAAATAGAATACCGGATGATGAGCAGATAGAGATGATTTCAAAGAACACTCTGCCAGTAATCTCTGATTTTCTTGTATACCAACAACAGTCTAGTTTTGTTGATTTGGTGAGGAATGCCAACTACTGCGAGGATGCCATCAGGGAAGGACGTTTGAGTAAGAATACTTCAGGGGGCCCTAGCGGGGTCAGAAGATTTTCTTAGCAGAGGAACGAGAAGAGAACATGGAGCGATGTCCAGAACATAGCCAACGCCAGGCCCAATAATAATACTACTCCGTTTCAATTTCAGGCAGCTCCACTAGCACCAATTACGCCTGAGCAGATGCACATAATGGGGAATGGGCAAGGAATGCAAATGACCCCGGAACAGAGGAGAGACCACTACGATTGAGTCTTTACACCTCTGGAGCAATCTTTGAGTGTACTTTTGCCCCTGTTAGTAGAAAAGGGATTAGTGGCTATCCGCCAACCGCAACCTCCTCCTCACCCGACCCCAAAGAACTATGACCCAAATACCCACTGTAATTTTCATCAGGGTCCGGGTCACCCTACTGATTGTTGCTTCCCATTGAAGCACGCCATCCAGGATTTAATCGATGCTGGGAAAATCATTCCCCCTGCACCTTATCAACATGCTAATATTCATCAAGTACCACTACCCCCACATCCTACCGGAGGAGCAGATCTCAGACCCACCATCGGAATGATAGAAGATGAGGAGGAATTCGAATTTGACCCATCTGATAATATCAGTGATTGGGAGAGTTATGTAGCACCGCTTGTTAAGAAATGTTGAAGAAAGGAATATAGGGGTAGTTGAATCTCTAAATTTGTCAGATTATTTCCCCAACCCGACTCCACAAATTGAACCCTTGGATCTCAGGGCATACTTTCCAGCACCCACACCCGTCAATTATGTGAATATCAATGCATACCAACCATACACCACAACCCCCATCAATTACCCGATGAGCCACCAGGCCCCCAATCCTACACCCGCACCCACCAGTTACCAATGGCCTGCACCGGCCCCATTTCAACTACCACCATACACCACAGGCCCCATCAATTACCCAATGATGGGGGTGGGTGCTGGAAAGTATGTCCTGAGATCCAAGGGTAACTGGAAAGTATGCCCCCAATCCTACACCCGCACCCATCAGTTATCAGTGGCCTGCACCCACTCCATCACCCCCAGCTCAACCACCGGCAAGTTCCACCACCCCGGTCAATTACCTAATCAGACCCCCATAGGCCTCCTTTTACCTCCTTCCCTCCAATGCCACCACCCTCAAGCTCCTCCACCCCCATTCGGCCGAATCTATCCACCCAACCCTCCACCACCGAAATAAATCAGGTGTTGCCTACGACCTCTGAGCCCGCTGTACAAATATCTCAAGCACCGGCTGCCACACCACTCCAACTCTCAACACCGACCTATGATCCTCATCAGGTCCCGCTAAGCTATGAACAGACAGATATCAATGCCGAAAGCAGCAGTAGAGAAGGGGCAGTAGATTTTGTTACCAGGTCAAGGAGAGAATTAAAGCATCCCGAAGCACCAGCAGCAGCACAGGCCCAACCCGAAGGAAAGAAAGACAGCGCGGTGAACCCCTTCGAGAAAATGAGTCGAGAACATATAATGGAGACTCAGCTAGAAGAATGCCTGCCCATATCACTGTATGGGATCTGTTGATGACGTCCCCACTCCATTTTCAAGCATTAATGGGGGCATTAAAAAATGCGCTTGTATCACTCCAAGTTAGCCCAGATGATGTCGGGCAGATAATTGGTCAAGTGATGGCTCCAAATGCCATTTCATTTTCTGATGCCGATTTACCTGAGGAAAGAGGTAGCCACTTAAAATCTTTAAATATAATCATTGAGTTCAGAAATATGATTATCCCCTTAGACCTAATCGATAATGGGTCTGCATTGAATATATGCCCGTTGAGAACCGCCACCAAGATTGGGGTTGATCCGTGCATGTTAAGGCCCACTAGAACCAGCGCTAGAGGGTTTGACAATACCAGGAGAGAAATAATGGGAGAAGTTGATCTTGAGCTGTTGATAGGGCCAATGACCTTTTCCATCTTGTTTCAAGTCATGGATATCAAATCCTCATTTAATCTGTTGTTAGGGCGCCCTTGGCTACATGAAGTCGGAGCCATACTTTCCACGTTGCACCAGAAGCTCAAATTTGCATCTGGGCATAAGATTATCACAATCATTTGAGAGGGGCACAGCGAGAAAGAAAAGGCTGCCAATAGCATTGAAAAACCCAATATGCTGGATGTGCCACACACCACTGAGGACGTCGACCTCCACAGTTTCGAGTACGAGGTGTCGGCAATACTCCCAGAATCCATCGAGGGCACAACGTCTAAAAAGGGAGGCGGTATGGTAGCGGCAGTGGCAATGCTCCAAAAGTGGGGCTATCAGAAAGGAGGGGGTCTGGGACCCAAATTACAAGGCCAAAGAGAGCTAGTTGTTGCTAAGGGACAAAAAGTAAGATTCAGGCTAGGATATAAGCCCACAGAGCAAGAGGTCTGAGAGGCCAAAGAGAAAGCCAGGGTCGCCGCAACTACAAGAGCTCGAGGAATCAACATAGAGGAGAAACCTCGCCCCAGGCCGCACATCAGGGATTCCTTGGTCAGCACAAGGGTCGTAAAGATCGATCAAAATGGGGCAACCCATTTGACCCCTCACAAACCCAAAGCCCCAGTCCATCCCACCAATCCCCAGATCTCCCTTCCCAGCTTGGAGATAGATTTGGCCGCATTGTCCCTCTTCGAGGAACGATGGTCGGTACCTGAACAAACCCCCCCTATGGTAAATCACCACGAAATCGAGTTATCATTTGAGGACCTGATCTCAGACAAAATGGGGATCAATATGATGGAGGCTGACTTCAATGAGCCATATCAATCAGCACCCTCCATCCCAATAGGTAAAGAAGTGGCCTCTCAGGTACGTAGCTGGGCATCATTGCCCCAAACTCTGGAAGTAGGAAGTGGCCTAAAGTTTGGCACTTGTTTCTTAAAAAAAAACAACCTATAAAAAGTGAGATAAGCCCTTGGCAGGCAATACCTTGTATATACACAAACCCGCCTTGCCAAGGGTCCGTCTCCGAAGAAAACAAAAATCTCCAAAACATGGAAAAAATATAAAATCTCAAAAACATACAAAAAATACAAAATCTCAAAAACATTGAAAAAATCCCAAGCCCAAAAATATTATTATTTGAAATTCCAGAAAATGTCCCACAAAAAGATGCCTTAATCAAAATGTTCGTCCCACGTGAAATCGACCCCTTCCCTATAGAAATACAAGAAGAGGTAGGGATCACGAGTCTGGACGAAGATGTTCCCTTTGAGGAGCTCCTTGACCGATTTGCCAACTTTGAGCATGGCCCTACCCCCATTGTCGAAGAGACCAAAGACATCAATCTAGGAACTGAGGAAGTTCCCAGGATAACCAAAATCGGAACGTCACTGTCTCCTGAAGAAAGAAAAAGCATGATCGACTTCCTTCGGTCATACCAAGACGCTTTTGCCTGGTCGTACGAGGACATGCCTGGTCTAGATATTGATTTGGTCGAGCATGAGTTACCCCTCTACCTTGATATGAAGCCAGTCAAGTAGAAGCTAAGACGTCTCCGACCCTAATGGATGCTGAAAGTCAAAGATGATGTCATCAAGCAGTATGACGCAGGGTTTCTTATGGTATCCAAATACCCGCAATGGCTAGCCAATATTGTACATGTGCCAAAGAAGGATGGAAAGGTCTGCATGTGTATCGATTTCCGCAATCTGAACAAGGCGAGCCCAAAGGACGATTTCCCATTGCCACACATCGACATCTTGGTTGATAACACAGCTAAGCATGGGATGCTTTCTGCTATGGATGGATTCTCAAGATACAATCAGATCAAAATGGCAGAGGTTGATCACGAGAAGACAGTGTTCATTACCCCCTGGGGAACCTTTTACTATCGAGTCATGCTATTCGGGCTGAAGAATGCTGGTGCAATGTACCAGAGAGCTATGACTGCACTATTTCATAACATGATGCACCAAGAGATTAAAGTGTATGTCGATGACATGAAAGCCAAGTCACCGGAGCGAAGCGACCATCTGGTAAACCTTCAGAAGCTGTTTGAAAGGCTGAGGAAGTATCGGCTATGTCTGAATCCATAGAAGTGCGTATTTGGTGCTATGTCAGGGAAACTATTAGGATTCATCGTCAGCAGGAGGGGGATCGAGGTCGACCCAATCAAAGTCAAAGCCATCACTAAAATGCCACTGTCGTCTACCAAGAAAGAGGTTAGAGGATTTTTGGGCAGAATACAGTATATCAGTCGGTTCATTGCACAGCTAAATCCAATCTGCACGCCGATCTTCAAGTTATTAAGGAAGAATTCGCCCGTTGAATGGAACAATGATTGTCAAGCAGCATTCGAAAAAATCAAAAGCTACCTCCTTAATCCACCAGTTTTGGTACCACCTGAGCCAGGAAGACCACTCTTTATGTATCTCTCCACGACGAAAGTTTCGATGGGATGTGTCCTGGGGCAGCACGATGAAACAGGAAGAAGAGAGCAAGCCATTTACTATCTAAGCAAGAAGTTTATTGATTACGAAACGTACTACTCTCATTTGGAGAAAGCATGCCTAGCTCTTGTATGGGCTACTCAAAGGCTCTGCCACTACTTGCTATCTCAAGCCATTCTGCTCTTGGCCCGAATGGACCCATTGAAATACCTATTTGAAAAGCCAGCTCTCACTGGACGAACTGCATGATGCCAACTTTTATTATCGAAATTCGACATCACGTACGTCACTCAGAAATGGATCAAGGGGTAGGCGCTTGGTGATCATCTTGCCAACAATCCTTTACCTAATTATGAGCCTTTGAGAACTGAGTTCCCCGATGAGGACATCCTATTCATGACGGAAGACGATACTGAAGAAGCAGAAGAATCATGGGTAATGCACTTCGACGAGGCAGCAAATGTCGAGGGCCAAGGAGTTGGCGCCATCCTGATTTCACCGAAAGGATCCCATGTACCAGTCTCTATCAAGCTCAGCTTCCCTTGCACTAGAAACATGGCTGAGTACGAAGCTTGCGCTGCTGGTCTGCAAGTGGCTCTCGATCTGAATGTAACTCACCTTCGAGTATTTGGTGATTCACAGTTAATCATATGCCAGACGAATGGTGACTGGAAGACGAAAGATGAGAAACTGATCCCCTATCATGAACACCTCGAGGATCTGATAGCTTGCTTCCAAGATGTGACTTTCTCATACGTCCCCCGAATAAGGAATCGCTTTGTCGATGCATTAGCAACTTTGGCGTCAATGATTGAAATCCCCTATGGTGTTGAGCTGAAGCCGATCGTGATCGAGTAGAGGAATGAGCTAGCCTTCTGCCTCTAAATTGAGGAACCTACAAAGCCTGATGATGAGCCACCTTGGTTCTCAAATATCAACAATTTCTTCGAGACCCTAACTTTCCCATAGGGTACATCCAAGACAGACCGACGAACCATTCAACGTCTAGCGGCAGGTTACGTCATTTGCGGGGAATGCCTCTACAAGCGATCATACAATAACATCTTACTCAGGTGCCTCACTGAAAGTGAAGCGGTCAATATTATGAAAGAAATCAATGAGGGAGTATGCGGAGCCCACGTCACCGGTCACATGCTCGCTAAGAAAATCCTACGACAAGGATACTTTTGGACCACCATGGAATCAGATTGTTGCAAACATGTTCAAAAATGCTACAAGTGTCAAGAACACTCCAGTCTGATACACGCTCCTGCCATTGATCTTCACTGCATGACTACACCTTGGCCATTTGCTACCTGGGGCCTTGACGTTGTCGGAATGATTAATCCAAAAGCATCAAACGAACATCAGTTCATCCTCGTCGCCATTGAGTACATCACCAAGTGGGTAGAAGCGATGTCATATGCCAACATCACGGCCAGTCACGTCGAGAAGTTTCTCAAGAACAATATTGTGTGTCGATTCGAAGTACCCAAAGATATCATCACGGACAATGGCATAAACTTTGCGAATAAGCGCATCCGAGACTTCTGCGAGTAATACAAGATCAAGCACCATCGCTCGTCCCCTTATCGGCCTCAAACTAATGGAGCCGTGGAAGCTGCAAACAAGGCAGTCGTCCGCATCCTTGAGAAAATGGTTGTCACTTATCGAGATTGGAGCGAAATGCTGCCATTTGCTTTGTGGGCCTACCGAACGTCGATCCGTACCGCTACAGGGGCAACACCATTCTCCCTTGTGTATGGAACCGAGGCCGTCCTCCCAGTAGAGGTTGAAGTACCCTCACTCCGAATCCTCATAGAATCAGGCTTACCCAAAGCAGAAAGAGAAAGATCATGCTTTGATCAGTTGAACTTGCTGGATGAAAAGAGACTCCTAGCCTTATGCCACACTCAAGTTTACCAGGGGAGAATTGCATGTGCTTACAATAAACGTGTTCGCGGTCGAGATCTAAAGGTAGGAGACACTGTGCTGAAGAAGATCTTCCCATCCCTCCATGCCGATCCAAGAGGAAACTTTAAGCTGAACTGGGAAGGACCATACGTCATTCGAGAAGTGCTGCTGGGATACGCCATCCGCCTCGCCACCATGGACGGAGATCATCTTCCTGAGTCCATCAACGCTTGATACGTCCGACGGTTCTACTCTTAGTCTATCTCGATAAGGTAAGTATTGATGAAACAGATATGTGACTACTTAAGAACCACCCACAAGAGGCCATCATTCCAAGCACAGTAGCCCAAAAACATCCCTAAAAAAAAATTATGATATCCTTTGCTACCCCATTTGAGCCTGGACCTTTCTTTCAATAAACCCATCCCCCAAAAAAATATATATATATGTGTACGTATACCAAAAAAAAGAAGAGAGAAAAGATGCATGTGTATAAAGTTACTATCAAATCCAAAAAAAAAATTCGAAAAAAAGCAAAACCTCAAAAAGAGATTGCCTGAAATGGAGGAAAAAGAATAACAAAAGATGTGTATAGAAGAATCACGGGGCTTGTACAGTAAAAACCCCCAAGGAAGAAAGTATGTTGAGAAAACTAAAGCCGTATCAAGGAAACCCTTATAGCCCAGCATACCTTCAAATCTTAACCTAACCCATGGCCAAGCTACACCCTAAAGGTAGCCCTCTTTGTAGGTTCGCAAGCAGTCATAATATCTGTTAAGTCAACATGAGCCGAGTCGTGAGACGACACCAGAACCCCATCCAGTCGGCTATGACGGAATCAACGTCTATGTTGTGGCTCAAAAAAAAATAATAAATAAATAAATAGAATAAAAATAAATAAAAAGAATAAAAAAATAAAATAAAAATACAAGCTCAAAGCAAGATGGACGTAGTGAAAATCCGAAAGGGCATTACGGGTAAAAACAGCGAGCTTGTGCGGACCAGGTGAAAACTCGAAAGGGCGCTTGGGGTAAGAGAGCTAAACCCATGGATGGGGTGAAAACCTGAAAGGGCGCCACGGGTAAAAAAGGAGATAAATGAAAAGAAAAAAAAGAGAGGAGAAAGAAAAGAGAAAAGAAAAGAAAAGAAGGTTTGGACTAATTGAGAAGATTAATGTTTGAGGAACCCTTTTGTTACTCTTCATGTACCCTCTTGTCCAACTGGGCCACTCATGCTAGTTCGAATCGGGTCCTGACCAGATTTGTCTTTGTGAAACCCGCACTGTCAAACATATGACCCGAGGTAAGGATAAAGGTTTAAGTCAATCCAAAGGGATCAACATTCCGGCCTTGGTAAAATCCGGAAACTCACTCAGGTCCGACTGCATGAAAGAGTTCGACTATGCTCAAAATGGGACCCGTTACTCCGTCTCACTATCAAGGCATCAAAAACTAAGAAAAGAAAAGCCAAAAACAAAAAAAAATCATCAAGAAAAATCTAAACACCAAAAAATGTGTATATATATTTCTACTCTTTTTCATGTACATATTTCCAGCATCATATTTCGATCTCAAAAATGAAGAAAAATAATAAAAAATCTCCAAAAACAAAAATTTTAAAAAATATATATATTGAAAATGAAAAAGTGTAGGTAGAAATCTACTCTTTCTTCTATTGTTTAGGATGAATTTTCTTTATATGTATAAACAAAAAAAGGACTGCCGTTTTCTTGAGAATGTGCAGTAATATCACACGGTCCAAAGCCTCAAAGCAGGCAACTTCTCAGCGATGGACAAATCAAATAAAACATCTCACCACTGACGTCAGGTCTAAAAAAAAAATGATGATGAAAATCATTTTGAAAAGAAAAATAAATCTATGTTTTCATGCTACGCACTCACATATTTTCGATGCGGTAAAATGTCAATATTTTATCAGCAATGCAGCTGTGCAAAATTAATGTCCTAGGTCTAAGGTTTGCCTTTGATCCATGGATCCTATTTCAAAATAGGAGTGACGGTGTCAATTTTGGTCAAACAGTCAATGCTTGGATCGGATTGATTCCACCGCTAAATCTTTGCCCTGATCGCTCCATATTTTGGTTTCAGGTAAACTTGAGTGCCTTTTACTTCAAGTTCGTCACATGATATTTTCGGAGGTGTAGACTCTTGGTCCTCGCAGTCTGGGTGTGCGCCCTACGGGGTTCGAGGTCCAGATAATGCTTATTTTTTTTTATTTTTTTTTAAATGATGATAAAAAAAAAAAGCAATCTTTGAAAAAAGAAAAAAGAGAAAAAGAATAAATCTGTCCTTCCCCACAGAGTGATGCACATGTGTGTTCTGATGTGATAAAATATCGATATTTTATCAGCAATACCACTGTGCTATAATAACGTCCTCAGTCTAAGGCACGCCTTGGATTCTGGATCCTTCTTCAAGGAAGGAACAGCCGGTCACCCACAAACAAACAATGTTTCGATCGAGTCAACTCCACTGCTAAATTTTTTGAGCCAAGCGCTGTCTTTGGGTTCATGTGAACTTAAGTGTCTTAAGCTTCAGATTCTCCGTTGGAAAAGGTCAATCGTTGGTTGAGACCAACCTGTTGAGAATGAGATTATGTGTCAATCGAACTATGTGCAACCACGCATTCAGAAGGGTTCATTTTCCTTTTATTTTCTGTAGGCTTAAAACCTGTATGGGCAGCGATATCCCTATAAAGTGTACGCCATGCGTCTGGGTATCCGTATGATGTTCGTTTGTTCCCGTAAATTGTACTCGGGCGGGTCCGAGTCGAGGCTTCCATCACCTTTGTTATTGCTTATTGACCCCGATGGGTGCATGATTATGCATAGTTAATTGATGATTATGATCATTGTCAATAGAGGCCAGGATTGGATGCCCCCTCTTGGGAGGTGCCCGATGTTTGGCTGGATCTGTTCAAGGAAGTCGAAACTAGATACTCTAGGTCATGCTGAGCTGAGGCATGCTTTCAAAAAAATGGCACGTACTCCCAAAAAGCATTGTGACATCTATTCACTTCGCTCGGGTGGTCATGCTAAATAAACTTTGGGATCGATGGGTTCGCCCAAAGATGTCAAACCCTGCTTTCAGCAGGGGCACCCGCGAATGGTCCGATGGGGCCATCAAATGCCTTGTAGGATTGGACGCAAACTGTGGAGCCTTGCGTGTGTTTACTTCGCGCCTAGGATTGGACGCAAACTGTGGAGCCTTGCGTGTGTTTAATTCGCGCCTAGGATTGGACGCAAACTGTGGAGCCTTGCGTGTGTTTACCCCTCTTACTTACGAAGCTGTTGCATTCAAAATGAATTTTAAACATCAATCACCTTCAATTCATCTCGAGAAGCAGACGTTTTTCTCGACTAACGGGCTTTCGCAACTCGAGAGGCGAATATTTTTTCCAGCTATTGGGCTTTTGCAACTCATTCCACCTCGGTTATGCCCAGTAATGTCGCTAAGCGCTTGGGAATCGATTACCTCGAGAAACAAATGATTATCCTGGCACCCCAGGGCTTTTGTTTTCTCACCGTGTTACTCACCTGATGTTTGAAGTTTGTTCTGAATGCAACGGACCCATCAGTAATGCCTTGGGCCTCTTCGAATGTCTCTTTTCTTTGGCATACGAATATTAGTGATCGGATACCAAAGAGGGGCATCTGTAGACACCCAAATTTAGCCCAAGACCCGATCGAAACACCTTTCGAGAGAGGTGTAATTCTGAGCTTTTGATGGCATGTATGGAACCCTTAGGAATCACCCTAGATCTCTTAGGAACCTACCCCAAACCTTTAGAAACCAATCCCGAACCCTTAGGAATTAACCATACCCTTCCCAGACCTATTAGAACCTTCCCGAGCACGATTCGAACCCCCTGAACAGCGGTTAGAAAGAGGAGTGCTAAAGTATTTGTGGATAGTTTTCCAACCTAAAGCATATACCATTGGAAAGTAGATCTTCCCATCTTTCCAACGAACTAAGAATCGCCTAATTTGGAGTTGTATATCAAAAGATATGGCAGAATGAAGATCGCAAATTTGTGCAAGAAATTGCAAAATCGGACCCATAGAGCCAGTTTCGAACTAACCAAAACAGCTGATGAAAAGAGGAGTTCCAAGGTTAGCATAGATAGTTTCCTAACCTAAGGACTATGCCATTGGAAAGTAGACTTTTCCAGCTTTCCAACGAGCCAAGAATCACCTAATTTGGAGTTGTACATAAAAAGTCATAGCAATTTCTTGATTTATGCGAGAATGTGCAAATCAGGTTTTAACCTGCACATAAAGGTCTTCTTCAACAGTTTGGAATGAAGTTTGTTTCCTTCAAAAAATGGCCAAAATTCACATTAGGGGTTTGACTTGGGGACCATCCCAAAGTCTAGGGTGTGTTTCTTTAGGACCCTAGTGACCCTATTAGCTTAAGTTATCACCCTTTTGCCATTCAAGTCACCACCCTATCATCTACCATTAAACCCAAATCCCTCTTCTCCAAGCTCTAGAAAATCACAAAAACCTTAGATTTCCCATTACCTAATTTCTAATCTAATTAGGACTTTAACCCCTCACTAATTCCCCCTTTCTCTATAAATAGAGAGCCACCCCTCTTGCTTAAGGGTTGAGAGTTTTTACCTAAGAGAGAAAGAGCTTAAGTGAGAAGATCTTTCTCCCTTTGGTGCACCATCCCCATACAAATTCTAGAATTAAAAAGGCCGTTTTAGACCTTAGTATTTCACTAAAAACCTCTAGGTGTTAAGACCTGAAAAGTACCACTTTTCACCCCTTAACTTAACCTTTGATTAGACCCTTAGCCATCTAATAAGTTCTTGTTAAGTGTTTTATGTAGGTAATAATCAGCAGTGAAATAAGGCCAGGAATCCTGCTAAGGAGCCTGTTTTGGCACCAGAAGTCCCTTAGAAGGATGGACTCTAAATCCAGACCTGAAATGAGCCTGACGCAGTTGACCCAAGCTTTAAAGGATTCAGGAGAAATATGCCTCGCGCAGTCCAACTGAGCTTCCCAAAACTTTACAACAACTTCTTGCATAGTTGAGTGACTGAAGAGCTTCAGAAGCACAAACTCATGCAGCTCTCGCGAAGCTCAAGAGTAGAACACATCACACAGTCTCGCGCAGTTCAAAGCAGACCTCTCTCAACCTCGCGCAGTTCGCTCAAAATGGCTGAGGAGAGTGAGCTTCAGAAGACTCTTCGCACAGCTGTCGCGCAGTAACTGCGGGATGTAAATATCATAAGAGAACTCCTCGCACAGTTCTCGCGCTATTCAAGAAGAAAGAATCCTCGCAAAGATAGAGCCATCCTCGCAAAGATCAATTAAGACATGGAACCTCACGTAGTTCAGAACTCATTAAAGCCTCGTGAGGAAACTCGCGAAGTCCATTGAAGAGAAGTGCTCGCGCTATTCAAATCCTTCCTCGCGAAGATCAACCCAGCGAATGCGCAGCTACCTCGCGACTGCTTGAACTCCAACCCCGTGACATCTGAGGCTTTGATGTCTACTCAACCTCACGACGGTTGAAGCTTCAATGTCAAACCATCCTTGCGAAGAGCAAGAGCTACCACGCGACAAGTTTGGGAAATAATAGCTACCTAGCGAAGCTCTAAACTTCAACTTCCATCGCTTCAGTAGAGGACTTTCTAGGAATTTCCAACGATTAGGGAATGCACTCCCACGCTTAAATCTCTGTGCACGCGCCTCGAGGAATCCAAGGATCACTATTAGGCCATGTGGCATCGCTAAAATTAGGGTTTCCTAACCCTAATGCACCGCCACACCACTGCTATATAAACCCATACTTAGCTTAGGTTTAGAGATCTTGGAACAAATTGGGGAACACGCCTCATCTCTTGGAGATTTGATCTGAGATTGTTTTTCTTTTCTTTTGTAGTTGTAAGTAGTTTTCTTTTTCTTTTTCCTTCTCTCCATAGTCCAGCACTTGCTGGCTATGTCTTTGTATGCATTTTAAACTAGTTTAATGGAAGTTTTGTAATAGGATTTTTACATTATGGGATTTGTGTTTGAATATGATCTGCTCTGTGCAAGGCTGCTGCCTTGTGATCCGCCAGTGCTTTGGCTATGATTCAAAGCAATGGAGGACTGATTCTAAGGGCTACTCAGATTCAAGTGACCTATGTGTCTGGGCTATCAGCCTTAGCCCCACCACAGGACCCACTAGATCTGAAATCCCCATGGGAGCTTGAGCTGGTAGCCTTGTGACCATGGTGGTGGCAGCGATATTCTTGTTTTGTCTTGGGCTCCGTGAGGAGGATAGCCTCTGGGATAGTCTGTGACCATTCAAGTGGACAGGTTATAGCCTTAGGGTGATTCTAATCCACCGATCTAAGATGGATCCTTCTTCTCTGCACCTGAGCTTGTATTAGCCTGGTGGGAGATTGTACAGAGGCAGACTCCCCTATATTTGTATAGATCCGCTATCAGATGTTAGATCTGATCTAGTTATAGAGATTGTAGGCTTGTGACTGGACCATTGTAGCCTCACTCAAGTAATGGATAACTAGATCGAAGGTTGTACTCAATCTCTTGCTGGTTCTATGTGTCTGGGCTATCATGGTCCCATACAACCTTAGCCCCACAGATAGAGCTTTAGAGGTTGAGGTTCCCTATGGATTCTTGAGCTGGTAGCCTGCATGAAATAGTGCCTACAATGATTAACTTGTTTTGACCCATCCCTGGATTGTGGTTCCCCTATGGGATAGTCTGTGACCATTTGAGTGGACAGGTTATAACCTTAAGGGATTGAATCATGGCAGAGAGATGGGTTGGATCCTTTCTCCTCAGTGGTGATAACGTAGCCATTGGACAGGATTTCTATAACATCAGATCTGAATCTGAGTTACAAAACTCCTCTGATCTAAGCTCAATAACATACTTCTCACCCTTTTATATTTATTTTCCACACTCCATCCATCCTCTCAACCCTTTCTGTAGTTTAGACATTAAGCTACCTTAGGATCTGTAAACTAAGTGACCTTAAACTCCCTTCCCTTAAGGACTGCCAGATCTGTAGTCAGATCAGGAGGGACTACTAGAGATGGCTCCCTTGGAGGTGTAGATCATCTTTCCCTGTGGGACAAACTCTTACTTATCAAAACTTGCCACAATGGACCCTGTATCTTGCAGGTCTAGGACTTCTCAGTTGTGCTGATTTCATCCCCTGTTTTATTTTAATTTTAAATTTCTTTTACCACAAACAAACAAAGAAAGCACAGCTAGGGAAGCAACAAGTTTTTGGCGCCGCTACCGGGGAAAGATGATCTATTAGTAGACCCTAAGTTTTTGTAGTTTTATTATTCTTTGGTAGTTAAGAATAATTGATACTGCTGATGTATTTATGAATTGTTTTGCAGATCTAGACAGCAGCAGTGAAGGACAGTTGGACTGCAATTGGAGCTTAGCTACCTCTGTTTGCAAACTCTCTATCTTTTAAAACTCTGTCTATCTTTCTTGAAAATTCTCAAGCAATATCTAGGATTGTTGTAAATGTATTCTTTGAATAGTTGTAAATTAGTTAGGTAAATTTGTTAATTGTAAAGTTATTCATTTGCAATGTGCCTGCAAGAATCTCTCCTTGATGTTGGTGTGCTTGTATGCTAGAGAGGAGATCTCTCAGCCCTACTTTAGAGCCTCTTAACCTTGAGTTAGAAAGGGGAAGGAGACTTAAAAGAGACAGGCACACCACAGGAGAGCCCCCAAGTGAATCTGTGATAGCAAATATGGGTGAAGAACAACCCAGAACTCTCAAGGAGTTGAATGCTCCGGATGACTATAACTCCCCTTTTAGCATGCAATTCCCTGATGTTCAGGGGAATTATGAAATAAAAACTTCAATCATCCAGATGATGCCCTCTTTCCATGGGCTTAGCAAGGAGGACCCTTACAAGCACATTGACCAGTTCTTGGCCTTGTGCACCACTTTTAATATCACTGGTTTGGGACCTGAGGCTACTAGGCTCAGACTCTTTCCCTTCTCTCTGAAGGATAGGGCCAGTACCTGGTTGACCACTCTTCCCAATAATAGCATTGCTTCATGGAAAGACCTGCAGACCAAGTTCCTGACCAAGTTCTTACCTGAGACCAAAACTAGCCAGTTGAGGAAGGCAATTCTTGCTTTTGCCCAAGCCCCAACTGAGGATTTTAATCAAGCCTGGGATAGGTTTAAGGAAATGCTCAAACAATGCTCCCACCACAAGATCCCAGACTGGCAGCTTGTTCAAAGCTTCTACAATGGGATTGATGAAAAAAGTAGAGATATGGTTGATGCCTCTTGTGGTGGCACTTACATGCACAAAACTGCTGATGAGGCATGAGAATTGTTTGAGGTGATTAGTGAAAATGCTTTTCAAAAGCTATCCTTGGAAAGAACTAGTCAGGAGTCTGAGTCAAAAGTGGGGCCTGTTGCATTGACAAGAGGAAAAGTTTGTGAGGTGTCTGGGAACAATGACCTGCAGCTGCAGATGGCAAACCTCTCTATGAAGTTTGACAAATTACTGACTGTGATGCAACCCAGAAGGGCTGCTCATGTGGCGGAGGCATGTCTGATATGCCAGTCCCCACAGCACACAGTGGAGGAATGTCCATCTGCAAGGTAATATCCTGAATTGGTATTGGAGCATGCTGCTTTGCTAATCTTTTGGCAACAACAATGGGGGCTACAATGAGCGACCATATGGTTACCAGCACCAAAATGATGGTTACCAATGGAGAGACCACCCAAATCTGAGGTGGAGGCAAGACAATTATATGCAGCCCTAGCAGATGTTGGTTATACCTCAAAGGCCATAGCAGCAGTTCAATCAAGGGAATGCCCCTAGGTCTAACTTCCAGCACCATCAGCAGCCCCATCAGCAATAAAATCAATTGATCTTACCTCCATCTCAACCCAGAAATACTTCTTTCGAGGACCAGGTCTTGACCTCACTGCAAAACCTGGGTTCCTTGGCTCAGACTGTGAATTCTCATGGTCAAAGCATCAAGAAGATGGAAGAACAGATTGGCCAACTAGCGAATACCTTAGCCAAAAGAGAAGAGGGAAGGTTGCCCAATCAACCAGTGGTTAATCCCAAGGGCCAATTTTTGATTGGTGAAGGATCCTCAAACCCTGAAGGGGATCTTTCATTGAATTGATGCTAAGAACTGTGCACTTTGTATGTTATGTATTTTACTATTTATAGGAATTTTTAGTGATCTTGTTGGAGTCTGAGTTTAGTGCTTTATGCCTACTTTTATTCCTGTTCCCTTTGTTTGATAATTTCAAGTAATTGAATGATGATGGTATTATTTGAATGCTTTTCATGATGTGTGAATTTAATATGTTGAGAGTATGAGAATTTTTGAATATTTTATAATGCTTATGGGTGTCCCTGAAAGAGAGCCTGTGAGAGAATCCACCCATAAAACAAAGGTCAAAAGGCTGACTAGTGGGTGTGTGAATTCTGACTCTGTTTAAGCTGTCGCGAGGTTATGAAAATTTGGTTTGGTTTCCTCTCGCGCAGTTCATAAAGAATTACTTTGCTTTGCAGTAGCGAGTTTCAGATATAGTTGTGTGGGCTTCCTCGCACAGTTTAAATGAGCATCCAATCTCGCGACCCATTCATGCCTATCCAGCGAGCAGATATTTTTAAAGCGCGCCAAGCCTCGCGATATTTAAAATCCAACCCCGTACTGCTTTTCTTTACTGCTTTCTCTTTCCTCTCCTGTCAGCGAAACCCTAGCTCCCACTCCTCTCAATCTCTCTCCTCCAGCATCCTGTCTACAGTTCATCGCTTACTTTGAAATTCTGGATTTTTGTTCTTAAAGCTTCCATCAACAGTTGCCCCCTGCTAGGAGCTCTTGCGGTCTACCATGCATCAAATTGAACAGAACCCTAACTTTTAGGGTCAAACTCAGCTCTTAATTTTTTTCTTTCAAAATTTCAACTGCACACTCACCAAGGAGAATCTTAATGGCTCCTAAAAGTGCACCTGTGAAGAGAACCCAGGATCAGGCTCCCGTGGAGCCTGCCACTAAGAAAGCCAAGTCCTCTACGGCACAACAAAAAGGGAAGGAGGTGGTTCCTGAGGTGGCTGAACAAACACCTGATTACTCTACACCCTCTGAGCTCCTCATTTCCATTCCCTTAGAGCCTGAAGCCATTTTTTATATATCTTTCTTTGAAACTGAGCCGTTGTCAGCACCTGCCATTGAGTTCTTGCGCAAGGCTGGTTTGATCCCCTTGATGAAAATGATTCCTGCACTAGCCTACCCTAGGTTAGTGCAACTCTTTTACCAGCACCTTAGGGTCAGACCAGACACACATGGGCAGCCAGGCCTCCTTGTGTTAGTTGACAATTTTGAGATGCTACTCAGCCCAACGTTGATTGCTGAAGTCATGGGCATCCTTGCCATTTTTAATCCCAACTGTGGTTATGGTTCCCCTGTGAGTGCCCCCATTGATACCATTGCACAGGCCCTTACCAGAGGTTTGAAGGCCACAAGGGACTCCATCAGAAGACGAGATTTGGATCCCAAATTGTTGTTCATTGATCAAGTGCTGAGGAAGAATATTTATTGCTCCGGCCATCAGCAAGAGAGGAGGACACCAAATGCTGATGCTCTTTATTCCTTCTCTCTGGGCCATGGATTTAATTCTGAATAGTTGATTTTTGAGGCCATGAAGGATATGATGGTGAAGCTCGGGCTGCAAAAGAAGATCCACACTCTCCCCTATGGAAGACTCATCACCAAATTACTTCTAAGGGGAGGGTACAAGATACCAATGGAGGAGTTATCTGCTAACCTCACTTCCACCACTTTTGTCAAAAGACAATGGGGGATCAGCAGGAGTCTGATGGATCCCCAGAAGAAGAAGAAGTGAGCTCGGGTTGTTTCGAAAGCAAGGAGAGGAACTGTGGCAAAGGCCACCCCCTTTAAAAAGAGGGCTAAAGCCCCTACTCCAAAGAAGGTGGTGCAAGCTTACATCACCTCAATACCTCCACCACACTTGCCCCTCCATCAATTTCTTTGCCTATTCCATCTCTTCCTTTCCCTCTCTTATCTCCCTTTTCCATTCCACCTCCCCCTGTGATTCGATTTTGGGTAGAAAGTGTTGAACCCCATGATAGCACTCCCCCTTCACCCACCTTACCTCAATACACAGCCCCAGTATCTCCAACATCATCTGACCTAAACCCTGACAGCCCTCCCCTGATATCCTACATTAAAAAGAAGACCTCTCACACAACCCCAGCCAGATCCTTACCTAAACCAACCACCCCTATCATTCCCACAGATACCCCACATATTGACCCAGCCACCATCCCAACAATTCCTACCTCACCACCACTCCCAGACCTTGACTTTAACCTAGCCACCACTTCAGGGTATCAGGCCTTCATGACTACCTTGCTTGATACCATGCCAACCCATGACATCCCTCTCCCAGATTCCCCACTCCCTTCACCACATCACTCACCAGACCTTTCATCTTCTCCCCCTACAACTTTCCATCATGCCCCCACTTCCCTTCCAACTGTTCCTCCTTCTCATACTCCACCCCAACCAACCTCAGACACCCTTACCCATATCCTTTCCTTAATACATGACATCCTAACCCAGCTATCCACTACAACACAAACCCAAGACCAAATGTAGATTGACATCCCCAACATAAAATCCACCCTTCAAACATTGACAAACCCACCCATCTCTACACAACCTCCTACCACCCCACTGATCCAGCCCCCTTCCACCTTTGACTCCACAGTGCAACCAGGCCTCACCCTAATTGACTTACCTACACCCTTCACCCTCCAAGACACCATACCCCACCACTCCTTCCCCACTCTACCTATCCTTCCCCCACTCATATTACCTCCACCATAATTTACCAACACTTCCACCCAAACAGATCCCATTCCTTTCCCATCCACCTTTCCCATTCAACCCCACATATTTGTAACCCCACCACTTCCATTTCGACCCTTCACCATTCTATTTTTCCCTTACCCAGAACCATCCACCTCCACTGGCCATTCTTCATTTAATTTTCCACCCATGCCTTTCATTCCACCTCTTATCCTACCCCCTCCTCAATTCACTGACCACCCAATACAGACTGCCCCAGCAACTTCTACCCCTCCTCTAGACTTCCTCACTACAGCCCCCACTTTACCCCCCCAGGATCAATCACCTTCTACATCTTCCACTCCATTTCTACCAATCTTACCCAGACACTCCTATTACACCCCTCCCTACTTCACCCTCCTCCATGCCATGAGGGACAATGCCTATATCAAGAGGGATGTCCTGAGGGGCATGGCACAACTTTGCCAATCCATTGAATCCCCTTGGCGGCAGAAGCTGAGTGACTTGAAGCTTGCTCACAGCGAGAAGATGAGAGATATTTCCAAGGGGTGGGAGGGAATTTTGGAGACCATCAATGAGCACAAGGCTGCGACAACTTACTACAGAATGACTACGGAGATGGAAAAAGCCAATGTCGAAATGGCGAAAAAGAGAGCCAGGTTGTTAGAAAGGAAACTGAATAATGCTCAGGAGATCAACAAACTCAGTAAGGAGCTTTCAGATACCAATCTCCTGTATGCTACCAAGAAAATTGAGATTTTGGAACAGAGGGTTGCCTTCCTACTAGCCCAACCAATTCAGGCCACCCCTCTCGCCACAGCACCCCCTGAGGCCGCATCTTCTTCCACACAACCAAGGCCATCTTCTTCCACGCCCCCAGCCCCTCCACCTACACAACCTGTTCCTCCACCTACTACAGCCCCAACTCCGGTACCTCCTCCTGCTCCTACTCAAGTTCCTGCTCTTGTTAAAGTCCCTACTCCAGATCCTGCTCCTGTCTCAGTGCCTCTCCCTGTTCAATCTCCTGCCCCCAAAAGAAAAAGGACTCCTTCCAAGAAACCTTCCACCTCCAAAAGAGCCACTGCAGCCCAAAAAGGAAAAAGGTCAGCCCCTCCATCCCCACCTCCAAAGGTCACCAGAGCTTCTACTCAGGATGATCCCCATGGTCGCCTACTTTCCAAAGAGGAACACAGACAGGCTGCTGCTGCCCTTGGTTTGGATCCCACTGAGCTTTTTCCTTCTAACTCAGATTCTGATTCTGCACCACCTATGAGTCCAAGTGCCAAGACTCCTGTTGCCGCTCCTTCATCAAGCCCTGCTGAACAAACCTATCCTCAGAGAAGGAAAGCTATAGCTAAAAGAATTTCTCACACTGCTGCCTCTCTAAAAATTGGAAAAGAAACATCTGCCCAGTCTGAGGAGGCACCACTAATGAGACAAGAAGGGAAGCCCGCCATTTCTGACGAAAAGTCTTATGTGGCTCCCCCTAAGCTTAACAAAGGGAAAATTCCTCTCCTACCTCAGGTGAAAGAAAAAGATAAATCCTCTGTTGTCCTTCCTGAGCCAAAACAAGCCCAATCCCCTCTCATTCCCCCTCAGCCTCAGCCAGGGAAGGGCCCAAAAGGGAAGAGTCCCAAAGGAAAAAGTCCTATCAAATCCCCTGCACCAACCACGGATAAATCTTCAGTGATCCCTCCTCAACCAAAGACCAGAAAAATGAGGGTCAGGGCACCAACTATACCCAAAACTGCGGCCCAGAGAAAGGAAGAGAGGGAACGAAAGAAAAAAGAGGAAGAGGCTTACCTTCAAGAGCATGCCAAGAAGATGGGTTGGGACAAGTTTTGATCCAGACTCTGATTAGATTGTACCTAGGATTTTTTCTATTTTTGCACTCTTTTGCTTCTATTTTCTTTTAGTTTGTACATTTCTCATTTTTAATAGATTTTCTTCTTTTGTCATTACTATTTTGCTTTGTCTGTTGTGTGCTCTGCTCTTTGTTATTTCCTTTTCCTTTTGCAAATAATGGACCTGCTATACACACCTTTGAATCAGTGAGGACACTGCTCCTCATAGGTTTGGGGGTGTGGCAGGCAGACCCTGCCAATGGAATAGTTAACCTAAGTGCAGCAGAGTCATGTGAGTAATATGGAAATGGATCTATGTTCACTTAAGAATCATGACAAATAGGAAATTTAAAATTTCTGCAAACTTTAGACATTATAAACTTTTAATATTTCACATTTCCATGGCGAGATCACCAAGGAAACTCACTTGTATCAGCACGTAGTGAATCATTAGAGAGAGAAAAAGGTGAGGACATACTTAAAAGTTCAAAGGAAGACCATAACCAGTGAGAATTGGGCCTATAAAAAAAATTTCCATCCTTTGAGGAGTGACTAAGGCAATTTCTTCTAGTTCTAAGGACTGGCTGAGTCACTATGCTCACTAGAAGTTAGGCAACTCCAAGTTGAAACAACTGACAGCACTCATGAGACTTAGGAAAGGATCAAGGCCTTCTCTTGGACTGTTTGAGCCTAAAAAGACCAACCCTAAAGCAACTGCCCTTGTCCATACCCCCTTTGAGCTTTAAATCCTGAATTTCTTCAAAATACACCTGAGTACTTGTACCTAAACCTATGAACCTGATTCAGTCTACCCTCACTCTGAGAATTCAGAAGGTAAAGGAGAAAGAGTTGAAGATGGACTAGCTATGGTCAACATTAGGTGAATGGAGAAGAAGTATCTCAAAGCTGTATAGTAACTGAGAACATGGTGGCATTTCAGAAAAGCAAAAACAAAAATAAAAAGAAGAAAATTCCATCAAAAAGAAATAAAAATAATAATGAAGAGGAGTATGAGATGAGTCAAGAGGGACTTTCATTGGAAAATCAAAATCAAGAAGAAAACTGATCACTTCAAATCTGAAAATCTCAAAGAAGAAGAAAGGAGCTAAAATTAAGAAGGTGAAGTCATGAATCACCTCTTTCACCTACTGATTTCTAAATTTTGAACCCCTTTTCAACCTTCCATTCTTCTTAACCCCACTCCATAAGCCACATTACATCAAAAAGAAATAAAAATAATAATGAAGAGGAGTATGAGAGGAGTCAAGAGGAACTTTCATTGGAAAATCAAAATCAAGAAGAGAAACTGATCACTTCAAATCTGAAAATCTCAAAGAAGAAGAAAGGAGCTAAAATCAAGAAGGTGAAGTCATGAATCACCTCTTTCACCTACTGATTTCTAAATTTTGAACCCCTTTTCAACCTTCCATTCTTCTTAACCCCACTCCATAAGCCACATTACAGCCCAGTTAAAAGCCCTTGTGATCCAAAGTTGAGTGAGCTGTCATGTGGAGATAAAGAGTTACCCAATCTATGGTGAGGATATATCAATGATGTCAGAACTTTAAAACTCTGCCTATGCTCATGCTTACAGACCCATTTGGGGGATGTAACTGCTCTTGAGCCTGAGAGAAAATGAACCCCTCAACAAGACCCTTATGAGAGTGTACCCTGGAAAGTTTTTGGGTCTGATCTTGAATGCATTATGTATGACCTATAACCTAATTTTTGATCTGATGATGAGCTCAGTGCTGGCACACACTTGTGCAATTTTCTGTGGTTGTAAACTAATTGGAAATGTTATGCATTCATGAGAAGTTTATGCTGTTTAAATTTCTGTGCAACCAATGGATTAAATTTCTTTTATGTTTACTGATTCAAGAGTAAACTAAGTCTGCTCCTTGACTTCTCACTTGATGATATTGCACTTTTGTTAACTGTTCCATTGAGAAGTTTGTGGGTGTCTTCACTAAAAACCCTCAGGAGACTTCACTCCTCCACTAGGGATCACCTAGGGGTTTAAAAGGCTTGGTACATATGCTAAATGTATCCGTGCTCCCTACGAAAGTGGCATTTAATTTTTGTAGTAGATTAAATGTAGCTTTGCTAAGGGACTAGCAAAGATTAGGTTTGGGGGTGTGTTAAGACCTGAAAAGTATCACTTTTTACCCCTTAACTTAACCTTTGATTAGACCCTTAGCCATCTAATAAGTTCTTGTTAAGTGTTTTATGTAGGTAATAATAAGCAATGAAATAAGGCCAGGAATCCTGCTAAGGAGCCTGTTTTGGCACCAGAAGTCCCTCAGAAGGATGGACTCTGAATCCAGACCTGAAATGAGCCTCACGCAGCTGACCCAAGCTTTAAAGGATTCAGGAGAAATATGCCTTGCGCAGTCTAATTGAGCTTCCCAAGACTTTACAATAACTTCTCGCGCAGTTGAGTGACTGAAGAGCTTCAGAAGCACAAACTCGCGTAGCTCTCCCGAAGCTCAAGAGTAGAACACATCACGCAGTCTCCTACAGTTCAAAGCAGACCTCTCTCAACCTCACGCAGTTCGCTCAGAATAGCAGAGGAGAGAGAGCTTCAGAAGACTCTTCGCGCAGCTATCGCGCAGTAACCGCGGGATACAAATATCAGAAGAGAACTCCTCACACAGTTCTCGCCCTATTCAAGAAGAAAGCATCCTCGCGAAGACAGCCATCCTCGTGAAGATCAATTAAGACATGGAACCTCGCACAATTCAGAACTCATTAAAGCCTCATGAGAAAACTCGCGAAGTCCATTGAAGAGAAGTGCTTGCGCTATTCAAATCCTTCCTCGCGAAGATCAACCCAGCGAATGCGCAGCTACCTCGCGACTGCTTGAACTCCAACCCTGCAACGTCTGAGGCTTTGATGTCTACTCAACCTCGCGACGGTTGAAGCTTCAATGTCAAACCATCCTCGTGAAGAGCAAGAGCTACCACGCAACAAGTCTGGGAAATAATAGCTACCTAGCGAAGCTTTGAACTTCAACTTCCATCACTTTAGCAGAGGACTTTCTAGGAATTTCCAGCGATAAAGGCATGCACTCCCACACTTAAATCTCTATGCACGCGCCCCGAGGCATCTAATGATCACTATTAGGCCACATGGCATTGTTAAAATTAAGGTTTCCTAACCCTAATGTGCCACCACACTACTGCTATATAAACCCATAGTTAGCTTAGGTTTAGAGATCTTAGAACAAATCGGGGAACACGTCTCATCTCTTGGAGATTTGATCTAAGATCAATTTTCTTTTCTTTTATAGCTGTAAGTAGTTTTCTTTTTCTTTTTCCTTCTCTCCATAGTCCAGCACTTGCTGGCTATATCTTTTTATGCATTTTGAACTAGTTTAATGGAAGTTTTGTAATAGGAATTTTACATTATGGGATTTGTGTTTGAATGTGATCTGCTCTGTGCAAGGCTACTGCCTTATGATCCGCTAGTGCTTTGGCTATGATTCAAAGCAATGGAGGACTGATTCTAAGGGCCACTCAGATCCAAGTGACCTGTGTGTCTGGGCTATCATGGTCCTATACAGCCTTAGCCCCACTAGATCTGAAATCCCCATGGGAGCTTGAGCTGGTAGCCTTGTGACCATGGTGGTGGCAGCGATATTCTTGTTTTGTCTTGGGCTCCGTGAGGAGGATAGCCTCTGGGATAGTCTGTGACCATTCAAGTGGACAGGTTATAGCCTTAGGGTGATTCTAATCCACCGATCCAAGATGGATCCTTCTTCTCTGCACCTGAGCTTGTATTAGCTTGGTGGGAGATTGTATAGAGGCAGACTCTCCTATATTTATATAGATCCGCTATCAGATGTTAGATCTGATCTGGTTATAGAGATTATAGGCTTGTGACTGGACCATTGTAGCCTCACTCAAGCAATGGACAGCTAAATCGAAGGTTGTACTCAATCTCTTGCTGGTTCTATATGTCTGGGCTATCATGGTCCCATACAGCCTTAGCTCCACACATAGAGATTTAGAGGTTGAGGTTCCCTATGGATTCTTGAGCTGGTAGCCTGCATGAAATAGTGCCTACAATGATTAACTTGTTTTGACCCATCCCTGGATTGTGGTTCCCCTATGGGATAGTCTGTGACCATTTGAGTGGACAGGTTATAACCTTAAGGGATTGAATCATGGCAGAGAGATGAGTTGGATCCTTTCTCCTCAGTGGTGATAACGTGGCCATTGGACAGGATTTCTATAATATCATATCTGAATCTGAGTTACAAAACTCCTCTGATTTAGGCTCAATAACATACTTCTCACCCTTTTATATTTATTTTTCACACTCCATCCATCCTCTCAACCCTTTCTGTAGTTTAGACATTAGGCTACCTTAGGATCTGTAAACTAAGTGACCTTAAACTCCCTTCCCTTAAGGACTGCCAGATCTGTAGTTAGATCTAGAGGGACTACTAGAGATGGCTCCCTTGGAGCTGTAGATCATCTTTCCCTGTGGGACAAACTCTTACTTATCAAAACTTGCCACAATGGACCCTGCATCTTGCAGGTCTAGGACTTCTCAGTTGTGCTGATTTCATCCCTTGTTTTATTTTGATTTTAAATTTCTTTTACCACAAACAAACAAAGAAAGCACAGTTGGGGAAGCAACATTAGGTTAGGTATGTGTTACCCCCTAGCTTTCCTTCTCTACCTCTTAGTTTCAAGCCTTAGAAGTTAGAACCCATTCCATACCATACAAGCCTTCAAAAAGCTCACTGAAGCAAGCCCACGCAAGGCTCCCCAACGGTGCTACAAGGGCCCGAGAGCTCCGGCTCTCCCCTCTATTCCTCTACCTTCTTTGCTTTTCCTCTATCCTAGAATTGAGCCGTTACACTGCCCAAATTTCGGCAAGCGGGAAGGGCTCAATAGGATCAGTGTGCCTTCGAGCAAGAGAAAGTGCCGCTCATTTTACTTTCTTTTATATATATATAATTATATATATATATACTATATAAACTAGCCCCACATAGACCTGGCCTCAAGTAGAGACCGTATTTAGCGGGTTGATCGGGTGCCTAACACCTTCCCGATCGATAACCGAAGCCCCTACCCAAGAGCCTTTGGTGTGGACCGGATTTAGAGTCATATTTTTAGCACTTCGGTGCTCATAAAAATGAACTAGGTATCCCGGGACACCGAAAGCTCCGGGTGGCAACTCTATTTTTTATCGTTAGAGAACGCATCGTCGCGACGGGGACCGTCCCGGTTCCCACGGTTTCACAATCCATCAAGAAAGTAATAGTATGATTTCCCAACCAATTTATCTAAAATTTGGTCTATGAAGGGCAATGGGATGTGGACTTTTCTGGTTTTAGAGTTGAGCTTCCTATAATAAATGCATACTCTCCAACCAGTGGTCTCCCTGGTTGGCATCAACTCCCCAGAATCAGATGTGACAACTCTTATACCATACTTTTTGGGGACCACCTGGATAGGTGATACCTATTATGAATCTGAAATGGGGTATATGACCCCAGCATCTAACAGTTACACCACCTCCTTTAAGACCACCTCTTACATATGAGGATTCTGCTTCCTTTGCATTTTCCTTGAGGGTTTGGAACCCTCTTCTAGATGTATCTTATGCATGCAAACTGAAGGATCAATCCCCCCTAAATCTGCTATTGTCCAACCTATTGCTTTCTTGTGTCTCCTGAGTACCCACAATAATTCCTCTTCCTGCTCACTAGAAAGAGAGGAAGAGATAATCACAGGAAGTTTGTTGTCCTACCCCAAAAAGGCATATTTTAATGTGTCTAACAGTTGTTTAAGCTTCAGATCAAGTGGACTCTCAATAGAAGGCAACAAAGGGGCCTTGGAGGTTTGAGGTAGGGGCAGCAATATGGGTTTTCAGATGGAATGTTGCACTAGGCCCATTGAAGACTCTATTGTGTTGTTGTATTTATTACTACAATTTTGACCTCCTCCTGAACCTCGGTCTACACATTTTCAAAATCATCAAAAACTTTATCCCAATCTAACAGATTAGATAAATTCTCCTCAACTAGGTCCTCTAGTACATCCACTACAAAGCAGTCCTCATTGTCTAGCTGAGGTTGCCTTGCAGCATTGTACACATTTAATTTTGTTGTCATATTCCCAAATGTAACCTCCATCACCCCAAACCTACCTTGAATGCAGGCATTGGTTGTGGCAAAAAATGGCTTGCCCAAGATCACAGGAATTGGAATGCTACTCTTTGAAGGTTCCATATCTAATACTAGAAAATCAGCTGAGTAAAAGAACTTGTTCACCCCCACCAGCACATCCTCAACCACACCCATAGGCCTCCTCTCAAACCTGTCAGCCAGCTGGAGCACAATAGGAGTTGGTTTTAGCTCCCCCAAACCTAGCTGCTCATATACTGAATATGGCAGCAGGTTGACACTGGCTCCCAAGTCCAAGAGTGCCTCGCCTATGGTGTGGTCTTCAATAACACAGGGGATAGTAGGTACCCCTGGGTCTTGCAATTTTGCTAGTGTGGCAATAGACAATACAGATTACACATTTTCAGCTGCAAAGACCTTCTTGGACAGATGGACCCTTGCTTTCCTCTTTTGTGTACACAGGTCTTTGAGAAACTTGGCATAGGCTGGGACCTATTTTATGGCATCAAGCAGAGCTAAATTGATTTTAACTTGCTTGAAGGTCTCCAGTATTTCCCCCAATTTATCATTCTCCTTATCAAAAGGGGAAGAACCTTTAAGTGCATGAGGAAATGGCAGTTGTGGTACTATTAGTACCTCAGCTGCATGCCTAGCCACATCATCAGAAATTTTTTATTTTTTTCTTTGCTCATTTTTTTCTTTTTGTTGAGGCTCAACTACAGCCATCTTACTTTGTTCCTGTTGGTCCCTAGCAGGGGTTGAGTCATTCATCTCCTTTTCACTCACATTTTCCTCTTCTACACTCTCATTTATCTTTTTTCCCTCTCTACCCACCTGATTATCAACCACCCTACCACTCCTAAGGGTAGTGATTGCCTTAGGCTCCTCATGAGTTGAGGAGCCCTCACCAATCATGTATTGACCCTTTAGATTGTTCATGGGTTGACTTGGCAGTCTGCCCTCTTCTCTCTTGGCTAAAATATTAGAGATTTGACCAAGCTGGTCTTCAATTTTCTTTATGCTTTGACTGTAAGAGTTCACAGTGTGAGATAAGGAACCAAGGTTTTACAATGAGGACAAAACATGTTCCTCAAAAGATGGGGCTCTAGGTTGTGGTGGGGGAAATGCCAATTGGTTCTGTTGTGGGGCTGACTGCTAGAAGGCTTGTCTAGGTGCATAGCCCTGATTATATTATTATTTTGGTCTATATGGTAATGCCAACTATTGCTGCTGGGATTGCTAATATGTGTCTTGTCTCTACCTCAAATTGGGGTGGTTTCTCCATTAATACCTAACAGGTTGTTGTCCAAATGATTAAACAGCAAGGGCATGTTCTATGACCAATTCAGGGTATTGGCTGGCTGATGGACATTCCTCAAGTGAATGTGCGGGAGACTGACATATCAAACATGCCTCTCCCACTTGTGCAATCGGCCTAGGCTGCATCACATTCATCAATTTGTCAAATTTAAGGCTCAAGTTATCCACCTTCTTTTCCAAGTCACTGGGCACACTGACTTCATACATCCTTCCTCTTGAAGTGACTTCTTTCCCCATTTTAGCAGGAATCTCAATGTCATTTCAGGACAAAGACTCTTGTTGTATGGAATTTTCACTAATAACATCAAAAAGTTCTAAGGCCTCATCAGTTGTCTTGTCGAGATAAATGCCCCCACATGAGGCATCCACCATATCCTTGCTCTTGGAATCAATTTCTTGGCAGAAGCTCTGGACAAGTTGCTGTTAAGACCTAAAAAGTACCACTTTTCACCCCTTAACTTAACCTTTGATTAGACCCTTAGCCACCTAATAAGTTCTTGTTAAGTGTTTTGTGTAGGTAATAATCAGCAGTGAAATAAGGCCAAGAATCCTGTTAAGGAGCCTGCTTTGGCACCAGATATCCCTCAGAAGAATGAAATCTGAATCTAGACCTGAAATGAGCCTCGCACAGCTGACCCAAGCTTTAGAGGATTCAGGAGAAATATGCCTCGCGCAGTTCAACTGAGCTTCCCAAGGCTTTACAGCAACCTCTCGTACAGATGAATGACTGAAAAGCTTCAGAAACTCAAACTCGTGAAGCTTAAGAGTAGAACACATTGCACAGTGTTGCGCAGTTCAAAGTAGACCTCTCTCAATCTCGCGTAGTTCGCTCAGAATAGCTGAGGAGAGAGAGCTTCAGAAGATTCCTCGCACAGCTGTCGCGCAATCGTCGCTGGATGCAGTTATCAGAAGAAGAACGCCTCGCGCAGTTCTCGCGCCATTCAAGAAAGAAAACATCCTGGCAAAGGCAAAGCCAATCTCGCGAAGATCAAGTGAGACATAGAACCTCGCGCAGTTTAGAACTCAGAAGAGCCTCGCGAGGTAACTCGCGAAGTCCAAGTAAAGAGAAGTGCTCGCGAAGTTCTCGCGCTGCTACCCAGCGAAGACCGATCGACCGTGCGACTGCCTGAAGAGCAAACTAAGGCAACCTCGCGACGGCTGAAGCTTCAGTGTCAAATCATCCCATTGAAGAGTAAAGAGCAACCACGCGACAAGTCTGGGAAACTATAGCTACCTAGAGAAGCTCTGACCCTAAACTTCCATCTCTTCAGTAGAGAACCTTCTGGGTATTTCTAGCGATTAGGGCACACACTCCCATGCTCAAATCTCTGTGCACATGCCCCGAGGCATCCAAGGATCATTATCAGGCCATGTGGCATCGTTAAAATTAGGGTTTCCTAACCCTAATGCGCCGCCACCCCACTGCTATATAAACCCATACCTGAGCTTAGGTTTAGGCATCTGGGAACCCATCTCAGATCATTTTTCTTTTCTCTTTCTTTTTAGCAGTAAGTAGTTTTCTTTTTCTTTCCTTCTCTCCATAGTCCAGCACTTGCTGGCTATGCCTTTGTATGTATTTTTGAATTAGATCAATGGAAGTTCTGTAATAGGATCTGTACTTTATGGGATTGTTGTTTGTGTGTGAGATGCTCGTGCAAGGTCGCTTTGCCACCATCGCTTTGGCTGTGTTTCAAAGCAATGGAGGAGTGATTCTAAGGGCCACTTAGATCCAAGTGACCTGTGTGTCTGGGCTATCATGGTCCTACAGCCTTAGCCCCACCACAGGACCCACTAGATCTGAAATCCCTATGGGAGCTTGAGCTGGTAGCCTTGTGAGCATGGTGGTAGCAGCGATAATCTTGTTTTGTTTTGGGCTCCGTGAGGAAGATAACCTCTAGGATAGTCTGTGACCATTTAAGTGGACAGATTATAGCCTTAGGGTAATTCTGATCCACCGATCCAAGATGGATCCTTCTTCTTTACACCTGAGCTTGTAGAAGCCTGGTGAGGGATTGTCTGAGGCGAGACTCCCCATATTTGTATAGATCCGCCATCGATGTTGGATCTGATCTTTATAGAGATTGTAGGTGGTGATCAACCATTGTAGCCTCGCTCAAGCAATGGATGCTAGATCAAGGTTGTACTCAATCTCTTCTGGTTCTATGTGTCTGGCTATCATGGTCCTCTGACCTTAGCCCCACATATAGAACTTTAGAGGTTGAGGTTCCCTATGGATTCTTGAGCTGGTAGCTTGGATGAAATAGTGCCTGCAATGATTTACTTGTTATGTTCTGACCCATCCCTGGATAGTGGCTCCCCTATGGGATAATTTGTAACCATTCAAGTGGACAGGTTATAGCCTTAAGGGTGGAATCATGGCAGAGTGATGGGTTGGATCCTTTCTCCTCAGAGGTGATAATGTAGCCTCTGGACAGGATTTCTATAACATCAGATCTAAATCTGAGTTACAAAACTTCTCTGACCTTGGCTCAATAACATACTTCTCACCCTTTTTATACTCATTTTCCACAGTCCATCCATCCTCTCAACACTTTCTGTAGTTTAGATATTAGAATACTTAGAATAAGTGACCTTAAACTCCCCTCCTTCTAGGACTGCCAGATCTGTAGACAGATCTTGAGGGACTACTAGAGATGGCTCCCTTGGAGCTTTAGATCACCTTTCCCTATGAGACAAACTCTTACTTATCAAAACTTGCTACAAAGGACCCTGTATCTTACAGGTCTAGGACTTCTAAGTTGTGCTGGATTCACCCCCTGTTTTACTCTGACTTTGATTTTTAAATAACTTTCACCACCAAGCAATAATCAAAGCACACCCGAAGTCATCAACAGTTGCTACTCAAGAATTTGGTGGTGGGGATATTGCTTTAATAGCTCTTTAAACCTTTCCTATGCTTAATGGAAATCCTCAGTTGGGGATTGAGCAGAGGAAATTATGCTCTTCCTCAACTGGCTGATTTTAGACATATGGAAAAAATTAGTTAAAAACTGGCATTAGAGATTATTCCAAGATTGTATATTGTTGGTTGGAAGCATGGAGAGCCAAGTTCTGGCTCTGTCCTTTAGTGAAAAAGGAAAGAGCCTCAGTTTAGTGGCTTCTTCTCCCAAGCCAGCAATATTGGATGTGGTGCATAAGGCAAGGAACTCATCAATATGCTTATATGGGTCCTCTTTACTTAGCCCATGAAATGAAGGCAGCATGTGCATGATGGATGATTTGATCTCATAGTTTCCTTGAATAGTAGGGAATTGGATGTAGAAAGGGGATGTATATACCCCTATGTATTGAATTCCTTCACGGTTCTTTGTTGTTCACCTATCTCAGCTGACTCAATATTATCAGTAGGGATTTGTGTGGTTAGCCTGGGTCTAAGGGCCCTCTCTATCTCAGGATTTGGAGGTTCTAAGTCAAGGTTAAGGGACCTCCTACCCAGCATGCACACACAAATAGCAAGTAAGGAAAGACACTACCGCACAGTTAAAGAATAAGAACAACAAGAAAAGAAATTATAGCTAACTATACTACTGAAAGCACATTCAACAAAAATAGAACTAAAATAGGGGGAGGAAATAAATGTAAACTAAGGCCAGCAAGGCTCCAGCTGCAGCTCTAGCTTCTCCCTTTTATTGTTGTTCCAGATCTATAAAAAAGTAATAAAAATCAGTAGTACTTTTATTCAAAAATAGGCACTACTATAAAGAATTTGTTGACACAAAATTTAAAACTCAGATCTACTAATTAGATCAAATGATTCCCGGCAACGGCGCCAAAAACTTGTTGGTTCTATTCTAGATGCTTGCTGATTATTGTAAGAAATGTGTGGTCAAAATATGGTGGCAAAAATAAATCAAAAGGTGGAGATGAAATGAATGAAAATAGCAATCTAAAATATACACAGTCCTGCAAGATCTAGGGCCAGTTGTAGCAAGTTTTGATAAGAAAGGGTTTTCCCACGGGGAAAATTGATCTAGAACCACAAGGGTTGTATTAGTAGATCTCCAGGTCTGAGTATAGATCTGACAATCCTAAAGAAAGGGAGTTTGTTATCACAACTAAAACTAAAATAAATATAAAATAAAACTACAGTCCTATGCTATAAGAAAGGGTTTAAGAAGGGTGATGGTGGTTAGTTGAAATAAAAATAAAATGATGAGAAGTAAGCAGTTGAGAGTAACTCAGTAATGCAAGTCAAATCTAGAAATGACTCTGCAGTTGTCCTTTAGATGGCTATAAAAAAGCACATCTACCAGGTAGAAAAATCTCACCTAACCCAAGGGAATGGATTGACCTTAAGTCTATAGCCTGTCCACTTCAATGGTCACAAACTATCCTAGGGATTTCCTCCATTCAATGGATCAAATCAGAACATGAACATCATTGCAGACACTATGTTTATAAAGCTACAAAAGCTCATGCATCCATAAGAACAATTAACCCTAAAAAATCCAGTGGAAACCACAGACAATCAGAGGTTGAATGGGGACTTAGACTCAGTTGGTCATTGCTACAAAAGACCTGCAATGACCCAGCTCCCAAGTTTGCAATCTCTACAGAATATCATATCTAAGAACTGATGATGGCAATGCAGCATAAGGGAGAGTTTGGTTCTGCAGCTATCTCTCACTTGGCTACAAGCTCAAGTGCAGAGAAGAAGAATCCATCTCATATCTGTGATTGAGACCAGCCTTAGGACTATAGTTTGTCCACTTAAATGGTCACAGGCTATCCCAGAGGTTATCTTCCTCACATATGATGAGATAGAACAAGAAAAATACTGCTGCCACTATGGTTGCAGGGCTACAAAAGCTCAAGCAGCCATGGGTGCATCAAACCTGTAGAACTCTATGTGAGAAACATTAAGAAATGCAGATTCAATTGAACTATAAATACGGCATTACATTGATTTAAAATGAAACTTACAATGTATGCCCTCAAGGCAACAGCTAGTGCAAAGCCCAAATCAGCTCCAAAAGCTTATACAAAACCCATTGCAAACTGAAGTAACTATCTACTTACAAAAGATCTTAGCCAGCAAATACTGAGCTAAGGAAGAAGAAAAGGAAAAGGATGACCTAACCCTAACCCTAAATGATCTAAGCACTCTCAAGCTCCCAGCCAAATTAGGTTAAGGGAAGATGTTATTTCACACAAAAATTATAGCTTAAATACACATTGCCCAAAAAATGTCTTGCTCTGGCCAATAGGAGAAGAGGAGGGGAAATGCCCCATTTGCCACTGCTGTCATGTCTCCTTTGCAGCCCTTGGATGCCTCAGGATGTAGGAAACAGATTAGAGCCTCGGTGTGTGTGCCCTAGAAGTGGGAAAATCCCCAAAGTGTCCCTGTGTATGAACTGAGAAGGCAAGAACCTGAGCTTCGTGAGGATGAGTGCTGCATCATGACCTCTCGCAAGGCTATCGTGTGGATGTACTTGCAGTTAAATGACCCTCACGAGGTCCCTTTTATATTGAGTAGCACAGCTAGCACTGATGGTTCTCCAGGTGGCTCAAGTCGCGAGGAACTCACTGGGCTGAATTACATCTCATAAGGCTCTTGCGAGGATAAGCTTTGAGCTATGCGGGGTTGATCATTAGGATGGAATGAACTTCTCACGTGGCTGGCTTTATCTTTGAAGCACGCAGGGTCTGCGCGAGAGCTTCACGAGAATATTTTCTAGGGCTCTCTCTCCTCTTGAGCTTCGCAAGATGTGCGCGAGCTTTAAGTCTACTGCAATGCACTGTGCGAGATCTGCGCGAGCTCTTTATGTGTTGTAGGCTGGAGCTTCACGAGATACTTGTGAGGAGACTTTTCAGGCAGTTTGAACTACGCGAGGGCAATTCTTTGCTTCTCTACTGCTATGCACATCCTGCTACAACAGTCTCCTCTGCTTGGCCCATCTTTCTCTCATATGTCTGACTTCTAGGGCACACTTCAGCAACCACAATGGTCACCATGGTGTGTACCACCATGGTGTATCCTCTGTTCTTTCATCAGCTGCAGCCCTTAGCTTTATATCTCTGTCACTAAGCTACATTTATTATTATTAACTGTAAAACATACTCAAAAGATGATTATTAAATGGCTCGAAGGTGTAGTAAAGGCTAGGTTAAGAGGAGAAAAATTATATTTTTCAGTGCTTAACATCCCTGGTGACCACCATAGCTGATGCGAGGGCGGCGGAGGACCATATGAGGGCCTCGTTGGTAGACACTCGTTGAGCTCTGGTGAGTTGTTGGTTTATTTTCTTTGTTGTATTTAGTCTGTTCATTCTGCTTTTATTGAGAGATGTGTTTGCTTTTATTTTAATTATTCAGGATGTGTTAGAAGCTGAGAGGGCCCGATAGGCGGAGTATATCCAGTTGTGTTAGAAGGCATTGGCCGGGTCGGGTCGAGGTGCAGCCATGTCTTCGAGATTAACCGTTTGTTTATATTGAATTAATGTTAGTTAATCATTAATGTTTTGTAATTCTGATGGGTTATTGGTTATGTTTACAAAGAGCAAAGCTTGTTGCTGTCGGGGTGTCTGCTCCAGCCTTTGATCCTTCCTCGACTGCATCCTCCAGTCAGGAGGATCTGGAGATGGCTTGCCTAAGAGGCTAGCTAGATTACTGGGTGAGTTTTGTGTTTGAGTTGTTTGTTTTGTTTTTTTTATTTGATAGCCTTTCCTAATATTGCATTGAAATGTGGTTTAGCGCAAGATTGTCAAGGACTACTAGGCCCTTGAGGCTATGGCTGCTTCCTTATGCTCGAAGAGTCAAGTATGATGTGTTTGTCTGTGTGTTTTGTCTTGGTATGTGTTTATTTCTTATAATGCCTTGTGTATTGTTTCTAGTTTTATTCTGTGTAGGCTATTCCTAACTCGGCTCTCGAGGCTCCTCCTCAGGACTCCACTCCTCCTCAGGTATGTTGAGTTGGTGTAGTCTTACTTTTAGCTTTGTACTTATAGCGTCGTCTGATGTATCTTTATTTTTCTTTGTAACAAACCACGACGGAGCCACCTTCTCAACCTATGCCGGTTGCTGATCCAATGACTGTTGCGACGGTTGAGTGTCTGTTATGTGAGCGGGATGATCTGGTACTTTCTCTCTTTTCAGCATGTCCTTCCTTTGTAGGTGTACTTGGTTCCTAGCTATATGTTCTTATGCAAGCTTGTCAGCTTGAGGAGTCCCATCAAGCTAGGTGGGATCAAGGGATCCGGGGGATGGTCAATCGGCTTGCCAAGTCGGAGTCAGTGGCCACTGGCTCCTTTGCTAGTCAGCCTTGTCGTACGATTCGCGAGCGTGTTAGGAATTATGCCCATGCAGAGTCTGCTTTTCACGATCTGCTCTCTACTAGTCCCTTGCACTTGCGTCTCAGGCGATATGTTAGTCTGATGAGTGAGGGAGGCTTCGTCATTGGGCCTTCTTCTCCCAGGAGGCCTCCACCTATCCTTGGGGCTCCAGTTGAGGCTTCGGTGGATCAAACTCCGGATCCACAAGTTGATGATAGTGGAGATAGCAGTGGTCGTCCATCCCATAGGCAACGAAGTGAGTAGGGTAGTTTTGGTCTTCCTGTACTTCTCCCCTTTTTGTATATACAGGGGGTATGCCCCCGGTGACACTTGTTGAAACTCTTTTTTGATATATATATATATGTGTGTGTGTGTGTGTGTGTGTGTGTGTGTGTGTGTGGATTCTTTTCTTCATATGTATCCTGTTCCGCTTATCTTTTTTTCTTTATCTTTTAGCCATTTGCTTGGATGCCGAAAGCTGTTATTGGGACTTGGACGCTCTTGAGTTGGCCTAGTAGCAGTTGAAGGTCATTTTCATCTGCACAGGGAAACAGAATCATTAGTAATTTTATTTCCCCCTTGCTAATTGTCAAGGGGGTGGCATCTCAAACCAAAGATTGTAACAAAAGAATTATTATTGTTTCTCTTTTTTTTTTATCTACTTTTCATTACAAAGAAAGAAAATATGGCAACAGGGAAAGCAAATAATAAAATCCTAAAAAAAATGCCCCAGTGTAGGAGTTTGATAGGATCTGCAGCGTGATGTCTTTGATCGTCTTCCTTGGATGATGATCTTATTGTCCAACTACTGAACAGAAGTGGGCTCTTGATGTTGTAGCATAGTGTAGCAATTCAACCCTTCTTCTGAAATAATAAAATGCCAAGGAGATTTCCTGGACTTCTTGAGTAGTCAGAGTCAGTTTGGGTTTATGGAGAGCTATATGTGTATTTGGGAAGTTAGTTTTGAAGGAAGACTTCTCGTGGTGTCACCGTATTGGATGGGATGTTGGTTATTTCTGTTGCATAGCGAATTTTACCTTCGATAGTGATCATCATGCCTTGTAGTTTTGATAAGAGCAGTGTGAGTGGTAGATGGTATGTGATTGCATCATTCATCATTCCCTAGTTTTCAGTTTTATTTTCACCAATATCTTAGAAAAGGTCCTGACTCATCGTCCGAAGATAAAACAAGGGTGAAAGAGGGGTAAGGCTTAGTGATGTGGGGATAGTTTCTTACTCAACAACTTTCAAAAGAGACAGTCAACGACCTTTTTCTCGGGTGGTGTGCAGTGCCATAGTTGAGTTCTTCATCATATTTCGGCATCATCAAAATCTCACATCCTATGGTTAGCAGGAGTTTGTCCTCCCACTACTGTACGACAATATTTAGTAGTGTGGAGATACCAGAGATTCCCTCGCAGTTTGCTTATACTTTCTTAATATGAATACCAGGAATGTCTTACAGTTCACTTATGCTTCCCTGGACTCATTGACTTGTTTACTTGTCGTATGCTCTCACTCAGTTATGCTTCTTTCCTTTCTCTCTTTTGGTCTCTCGCTCTTGTCCCACTCTTGAAGCATATATTTTAAAGCAATCTGCTAACGCAAGAATACTGAGTTTTGATTGAACCTAACATCTTCATTATCCATGCTCGAGCATCTACTCTAATGGCTGGATAGGGAGTGAGAATCTAGTGTTTCCTATGCTTTTAAGAGAAGTTTTGTATTCCACTAATCCTTTCGATCAAATCGCCCGAATAAAAAGGAGGGCGATGAACCAGAAAATTTTAAAAGATAATTTAAAAAACAAGGACGTACGGTTAATGAATGACTTATGACGTCTACGGGGGTGATAGTCATAAGTATGTGTATCTAGCTACAAGACATGATGACTACAGTCTCTAAGGGTAGTATTTTCTCAGGTACATGGCGTTCCCTTGGTTAGGAAGTTCCTCCCCATCTTGGTTTACCAATTTGTACGTATTTCCTGGATATGCAGCTGCTAAAACTTATTGCCCCTCCCAATTCAATTTCAGTTTTCCCTTAGGGGTGAGCGTGATTGGAGGGCATAATTTTCATTAAGACTAACTCTCCGATTTCAAAAATTCGCTCGAGAACCTTCTTACCGTAAGCCCTGCCCACTCTCCTTTGGTATACTTGTGCATGGTCGGCTGCCCTTAGACGTGTCTCATTTAGCTACTCTAGTTGGGCTAGTAGAGCAATTCTCCTCTCATCTATGGATAGCTGATCATCAAGTTATACGCGCAGGGATGGCACTTGTATTTCATACAGCAGGACTACTTCCATCCCGTATGTGAGGAGATAGAGAGTTTGGACAGTATTCATGCAAATAGAAGCTCAGTAGGCCCAGAGTGCCTCCGGTAATCGATCAAGCCAGTTGGCTCTATTGCTTGTCTCCATTGTTCATTTTAAAATTCAGATTAGAGTTTTATTTGTGGCTTCTTCTTGCCTATTCCCTTGAGGATAGAAGGGTGCGGAGTGTTGTACACCAATGCCATGTTTCTTTCACAGTCTTTTCGTCTTCTCGACAATGAATTGTAGTCCCTTATAGGTGACAAACATTTTAGGAACTCCAAACCTTGTGATGATATGTTGGATAATAAACTTCACTAGTGTTGAAGCAATGATTCTGACGTATTACTCGGCCTCTGCCCATTTGGTGTAGTATTCAATTGCAGTGAGAATGAAGGTGTGCTTGTGAGTATTCTCGACTGTGTCTGTGAAAGGTCCGATTATATCAAAATCCCACATTATAAATGGCCATGGTGAGACGATGGGATTTAGTGCGACTAATGGGGATTTGATAGGTTCAGTGTGTTCCTGACAGTGTTTGCAGCATTGAACGTAGATGTATCAATCCCTCATCACTATGGGCCAGTAGTAGCCATGTCGTATGATCTTTTCTGAGAGTTTTTGGCTTCCAGTATAAGCACCGCAAGCACTGGTGTGTGCTTCATGGATGATATATTATCCTTCGGCTTCTATGACACTCCGTAGTAAAAGCCTCTTTGTAAAGCACTTCGCCTAGGATGCAAAATCTGGTACATCAGTTCCTTATTGTCTTTCATTCGATCTTTATTGCATGAGGGATATGCCGATAAAAGCCTCTTTGTAAAGCACTTGGCCCAGGATGCAAAATCTGGTACATCAGTTCCTTATTGTCTTTCGTTCAATCTTTATTACATGAGGGATATGTCGATACTTTAGAAAGTTCCAAATGTCATAGTACCATGGTTGTCTGTCATCGGTCGATGACTCCTAAAATCTGAGGGTTGCAATGGTATCCCCTTTCTGTGTGGGACTTTCTGTGATAGATTCTCATTGTTCAGTAGTTTTCAGAAGGACTGGTAGTTTCGATCTTACTTTTCAGGCTATGTCGTGTGCCGACTTGGTCAGTTTCTCGATGAAGAAGGACTTGGTGCTTTGTCCGGTTGGTATTTATATTACTGAAGGTAAAGTGGTCAGAGAACTGTAGCGCTGCTCGTAATCCGACAATGAAGGCTTCATATTCGGCCACATTGTTAGTAACTAGGACATCAAATTGGGGAGCCTTAGGTATGACAACTCCTTCTAGGCTTAACAGGACAATCCCAATGCATTTTTCTTTTTGATTAAGAGCCCCATCGAAGTATAATGTCCATGAGATCTTACCGAGTTCTTCTTCTTGAATTGAGAGTAGGTCTTCATCGAAAAAGTTTATACGTACCAGCTCGTTGCTTGGGAGTGGAAGATTGGCGAGGTAATCAGTGATTGCCTATCCTTTAGTTGACTTTTGTGTGACGTAAGTGATGTCAAACACTTGTAGTAGCATGTGCCTTCGAGCAATCTTTCCAAATGTAGCAGGCTTTTCGAATATGTACTTCAGGGGGTCCATGCGAGCTAACACCATTATTTTGTGGGCCCCGAAGTAGTGTCGTAGTTTGGTTGAAGCCCATACCAATGTGAGGCAAGTATTTTCCATGGTTGCATATTTTTGTTCATACTAAACCATCATCCTACTGAGGTAGTAGATGGCCTTTTCCTTCTTCTCGTCTTCATCGTGTTGTCCCTGGATTACCCCCATCGCTTTGTCATTGGCTGAGACGTATAAGATCAAGGGTTTTTCAGGGATTGGTGGCGATACTATTGGAGGGTTGAGAAGGTACTTCTTGATTTTGTTGAAGGTTTGCTGACATTGATCATCCCATATGTACTCAGCTCCTCATTTTAGTAGTCTGAAGAAAGGATCACATCGATCAGAATGCTAGGAGACAAATCTCCTGATGAACTGTAATCTTCTTATCAAGCCTCGTATCTCTTTGATATTGTTGGGAGATGGCATTTTGAGAATGGCTTTGACTTTCACTGGATCGACTTCGATTCCTCGCTTGCTGACTATGAATCCTAGCAGTTTTCTAGAGGTTACTCCGATCACATATTTCTTCAGATTCATTTTTAGCTGATATTTTTCAGACCATTCTAGCACAAGCCAGAGTGCGGTAAAAGGATGTTCAAGGATTGTCTCAATGGCATAAAAACTTAATTGAACTGAGCCCTTCTTTATTCTGGGGTCATCAGTGCCCCCTTCCCATTACCTGCTCTTTGTACTGGTTTGACTCATGATGGGGCTACTTGTGCTGCCTTGAACTGGAATGGGGCTATACTGGTACTGGACTGTGTATTTATGATTGTCTGCATATTTGCCCCAATTCTTCAATCGTTCCTTTGCTCTGTGTACTTGCGAACCTACAGGTTATGGTTTGCTTAACCGTCCCTCACTTATTGCATCCTCGCAACGATTGACATTCCTTACCAAGTCAACAAAGCTGGATTTCTGCTGGTACACCAAGAAATTTGAGATGACTGACAGAGTGCTTTTTGAGATCATCTCGATTTGCTCATCACCGAGTATTCGGTTCCTTACTTGGGCTACCAAGGCTCTCCATCTCTCCAGGTAGTTGTTGAATGTTTCATCGAGCTTCTGCTTTAGCCGAGCTAAATCAGATGTGCGGGGCTCGATGTCTATGTTATAGACATACTGTTCCTGGAATAGGTGGGTCAGATCTTTCCAAGTTTTAATCATAGATGGTTCAAGGAAAGTGAACCATCTCAAAGTTGAGCCCATGAGGCTCTTCTAGAATACTTTTATGAGGAGTCGTTCGTCTCCACCGTACTAGCACATGTCCCCATACTAGGACTTGAGGTGTGCAATAGGGTTACCCGTGCCATTGTACTTGTCAAATATTGGCATCTTAAACTTTTGGGGTAAAGGTACCTCTGCAAATAAGCATAGGTCAGAAAAATAAGTGGCATAGATTTCAGCTCCACCCATCTTCATCAACTATTTTTGGATCTTGTCCACCTGTTCCTTTAGTAGCTTTGACTCTCTAGATTGTGGGGTTGGTCCCTCAACAGGTTGTCTCCATTCACTTTGGACTGCCTGTGGGTTGGTCAATACGGGTTGTGAGGGGATGAAATTGGTGAATGCCCCTATGTAGGCTCCATTGTTTCGGGCTTCATCCTCCTCATATTAGTTACTTGCATCAATAATTGGGGGAGGAATGGGATTGACTAGATTTTAGAGGGTTTGGGCAATTGGTTGGTGAGGCCATTGTGAGTGGAGGAAAACTTGTTGGGTGATTTGGGGGTAGATGGATGGGTAAATTGGGGGTTTTGGATAGGTTCCTAGTGAGGCCATTATGTTTGGTGGAGGTTTTGCTTATTGGGTTGGGAGGTAAGAGGATGGGTGAATTGGGGATGGTTGACGGTATGGGATGGATCCCCATATTGGGTTGGGTGTGAGAGATGTTGATAAATGGGGCTCATGCCGGTTTGAAGGATGGGATGAGAGGAGTTTATTCTTTGAGGGGGAATGGGGGTTTCTTGGGGGTGAATGTCAGTGAGGAATTGAAAATTTTCTGGAGGGTTTGAGAATGTGACCCTTGAGTTTGGGCCTTGATGGGCTTGGGATTGGGTATTAGGCCTTTGAGGCCCACCTGCATGGTCCCATGGCTGATGTTGGGTGTTTTGGGTGATATGGATTATGGGTGGTTCAGTAGGATTGGGATTTTGGACAAATGGGGTGTGGAGATTTTGGAAGGTTTGGAGGGGATTGGGTATTTGGGGTGGATGAGGAAGGCTTTGAGAGGCCTTCCATGCGGTGTAAGCCTTCATCATCTCCTCCATCATGACCATGGGACCGGTCATGGGTGCGGATAGGGATGGTTCATTTGATGGAGGAGATGTGTGGAGTGGTGGTAAAGCATCGTGGGATGTGGATAGAAAATTTGTCATGGCTTGAGTGGATGTGGATGGAAAATTGGGCCTGATTTGAGAAAAAATGGGGATATTTTCGATTGAGGTAAGTGGAAAATTAGGTGTATTTGAAGTGGAGGGATGTGAAAAATTGGGCATGACCTGGGTGTATTTGTATTGGAGGGAAGATGAAGCATATGGGATGTAGATGGGGGAAAATTGGGCATGGTTTGAGAAAAAATGGAGATATTTTTGATGGAGGTATGTGGAAAATTAGGTGTATTTGAAGTGGAGGGATGTGGAAAATTGGGCATGACTTGGGTTGATGTGGGGGGAAAATGGGGTGAATTTTGAGTGGTGGTGGATGGGGGAAAATTAGGGTTATTTTGATTTGAGGGGAAATGGGGTAAAAAATGGGGTGTATGTGGGGTGGATGTGGATGGATTTTGGGTAGATGTGGAAGGAAAAATGGGCAAATTTTGGATGGATGTGGTTGGGAAAATGGGTGCACCGAATGGTCCGGTGACATTGAATAGGGATTGGGTTGGGGGATCAGAGATGGGTATCTCCTCCATATGGGAATGTGTTGGGGAATGTGGTGGGGAAGAATCGGGGTCAGCATAAACCGGGTCGACCGCCCAAGACATGGTTTGGCGGCGGGTCGGGTATGGATTCCTCGGGTGAGGCCCGAACACTTTCTTCCTCCTTCCCCTATGGGATGATGGAGGGTAAGGCGATGTCATTGTTCTAGCAGCACTAGCTCTTTCTTTTTTTAGATTTCTGGCAGCACTAGCTCTTTCTTTTTTTAGATTTTTTTTCTTTTTTGGATTTTGTATATAACAAATAAAAATTTACTCTCCCTTGAATAAATATGGTGCATTTTCTAGGGCCTTAGAACTCCCTTTTTAGGTGGTGTTTACACCCTTAATGCCTCCCACGGTGGAATTCCAATGCACCTTAGAAGAATCAAAGGAAGACCTTTGATTTATGTAAGGCGTGGAAGTCCACGCGATGACCCGATCCCTCGGAAGACTCAATAAGAGGGCGACCTCTCTTGACCAGCGAGGGCATTTTGGGTACTGATGGTGTGGGAATTATCGAGGGTATTGAAACAGCTAAGCGGGGGGCTCATGAATGGTAAAAAAGGCCTCATATTCGGGTTGCTTGAGCCAGAATAGACTAGTGTATATATTATATAAGCTAGGCTAAAATTCTACAGATTTGGCTTAGCGTGTATATTATACACGCAAGGCTAAATCTGGGGATTTTTGGCTTAGCATGTATATTATACACACTAGGCTAAAAAGTATATATATATATATATATATTTTTTTTTTGGACAGCAGCAGCAGACCCGAGTTGGTCTTTTTTTTTTGGTTTTTTGGAAGCAGTGCTCTCTCACAAGGTTTAAAGGCTTAGTAACAGCTCGATCACCTGCCTAATATACCTCCGGCGCAAGTGCCTTCTCAGATACTATATGGGGTGATTCCTTTCGAGATCATCACCACTAGGGTTGCCGCTCTACAAGAACTAGGACGGGTATATTGCTACCTATTTCTCCCCTTTTAAAATCTACCCACGTACAAATGAATTAAGTCCCCCTCTTGGTTCAATTTTAAATTCAATTTTAAGGGAGTTTTCTTAAGTTTAAAAATGGGTGGTGACAATCCCGTACCGCCTCTAAGGGCCGGCATCCACTGTTGAAATATGATCTATACTATGAAGGAACCCGCCAAAGACTAAGGTGTGTAAAGACGAAATCAAAAATGCTCAAGTAGGCCTGCCAAACGGCTAAGGCGTGTAAATGATAGAATCGTAGGGGTGAGTAAAGCGTGCTCAAGCAGGCCCGCCAATCGGCTAAAGTGATAAATGACAGAATCGTCGGGGTAAGTATAACAAATGTGAAATTGTAGGGGTAAGTATGCAAAATTGGACAAAAAGAAAGTTAGTGAAAAGAAAAACACATGCAACAAAGGGACCAAAACATCAAGGATAAGTTCTACAAGCAGTCCCCAGTGAAGTCGCCATCTGTTCAACCAAGGACTTTGCGGGTCCATACCAAGGATGCGCACTCTCTAAAAAAGAATAGAATCGCCACCCAGAGCTTTTGGTGACCCGAGATACCTTAAAAATCAATACGTAAGCACCAAAGTATAAAAATACGACTCTGATTTACCGGTTTTTGCCAGAGGCTCTTGGGTAGAGGCTTCGGTTATCGATCGGGAAGGTGTTAGGTACCCGATCAATCCGCTCGTAAGCAATCTTTAACTATGGCCAAATGGTAGAAAAAGAAACAAAATAAACGGCACTTTCTCTTTCCCGAAGGGACTCCAATCCTATTTAACTCCTCCCCCCCCCCACAATCACCAAAATTTTGGTGGTGTAACGGCTCAAATTCTAGGATAGAGGAAAATTAAAAAAGGCAGAGGAATAGAGGGGAGAGTTGGAGCTCTCGAGTCCTTGTGTCACCGCTGTGGACCTTCGCATTGATGCGCTTCCGGTGAGCTTCCGATAGAAAATGTGTTGAGGAATGTGTTTGAACCTCCAAGGCTTGGTAGCTAGAAGGTAGGAGAAGAAGGTAAGACCTAGTTCTAGCCAAATCTAAGGGTTTGGTAATGGAAAATGAAATCTAGAAGAGTGAACTCAGTTCTAGAATTTTGGAGGTTTTAATGCTCAAAAGGGAAGAGAAAACTCTCTAGGATTTTCTCTCTTTTGGAAATTTTTCAAGCCCTTAAGCAAGGGGGGAGGGGGCTCTCTATTTATAGAGTTGGATGGGATTAGTGAAGAGTTAAAGGGCTAATTGGGTTAGCAATTAGGTAATAGGGATCTAAGGTTTTCTAGGTTTTTGGGAGCTTAGATAGGTGAGAAATGGGTTTAATGGTAGATGATAAGATGGGGCTTTAAATGGCTAAAGGGATGCAAATAGAACTAATGGGGGTGCAACAGTCCTAAAGAAACCCACCCCAGACTTTGGGGTGGTCAACAAGTCAAACCCCAAATTCGAAATTTGGATATTTTCTCAAAAAATACTATTCCTAAGCTTAGTGTGTATATTATACACACTAGGCTTGGGAACAGTGTTCTCTGAGAAAAAAGGGAAGTCTAGGGCCCGTTCTGGAGCTCAATTCTGAAGGAAGAAGCCAATTTTACCTAGCATGTATAATATACACGCTAGGCAAATTTCAGTCAAAAATTGACCTAGCATGTATAATATACACGCTAATGTAATTTCCCGCATTTCTCCACAATTTCAAACTACCATAATGTTTTATAAACAACTCGGATTGAGGCGATTATTGGCTCGTTAGAAAGCTGAGAACATCCTCTTTCTAATGTTATAAGCCTCATCCCCAGTAGAGGTCTACACAAACTTTGGCACTCCTCCTTCTATCTACTACTCAGGAGGGTTCAAACTAGGCCCAGGAAGGTTTCTAATGGGTCGGGGAAGGCTAGGGTTGATTCCTAAGGGTTGAGATGATTCCTAAGGGTTTGGGAGATACTTTCGAAAGCTTAAGAGTATGCCTTGCTCAAAGCATGTGTCGATCGAGCCTTGGGCCAAATTTGGATGTCTACAAGCCACAAGTATATACATAAATCTGAAGGAAGGTGGAAATAGGCCCATGAAGTCTATGCCCTAAACATCGAATGGTTCTATGACCCATATTGGTTCGAGAGGCATCATGTTCCTTCGGGACATGGCCCCTATCTTTTGACATCGGTCACAGGCCAGACAGAAGTTCTAAACATCTTTGAATAATGATGTCCAGTAGAATCCTGATTGCAGCACCTTAGCAAGTGTTTTCTTCCCACTGAAGTGGCCCCCACAAGCACAAGTGTGACACAATTGTAAGATATTATGGGTGTCACTATCGGGAACACATTTCCTAATTATTTGGTTTGGACATATCTTAAATAAATCTGGATCTTCCCAAATATAGTACTTAACATTAGAAAAGAAAATATACATGTCATGTTTAGACCGAGTTGAGGGAATCTTAGATGTGGCTAAATAATTCACAATGTTAGCATACCATGGCACTATTGATTAGATGGATAAAAGTTGCTCATCTGGAAAGGTATAGTGTAGAGATTCTTTGTTGATGGTTTCTGGTAATTCTATTATGGACAGATGATCAGCGACCATGTTCTCAACTCCCTTTTTGTCTTTGATTTCAAAGTTAAATTCCTGCAAAAGTATGATCCATTTTATTAGCCTAGGCTTGGCATCCTTTTTCGACAACAAATATTTCAGTGCAGAATGATCAGAGAAGATGACGATCTTTGATCCCAATAGGTACTGTCAGAATTTATCTAATGCAAACACAACAATGAGAAGCTCTTTCTCAGTAGTGGTGTAATTCACCTGAGCTTCAATCAAGGTTTGACTCACATAATAGATTATAGGAGGAACCTTGTCTTTCTATTGTCTTAAGACTGCACCTATTGCATAATCAGAGGCGTCACACATTACTTCAAAAGGTAGGGAGTAGTCTAGCGGTTGAATAATTGGTACTGATGAGAGAAGTGCTCTGAGCTTATTGAATGCGTCAAGGCAGGCATCGTCAAAGTCAAAGGGTATATTATTCGCTAATAGATGGCACAATGGCCTCGAGATTTTTAAGAAATCTTTAATAAAGCAGTGATAGAAGCCAGCATGGCCAAGGAAGGATCGAATCTGCCGTGCCGAAGTTGGTGGTGGTAGATTTGCTATTATGTCAATTTTGGCCCTATCAACTTCTATTCCTCTCTTAGAAACGATATACCCTAGGACTATGCCTTCTTGAACCATAAAATGGCTCTTCTCGCAACTTAACACCAAATTAGTCTCTTCACATCTTTCTAGGACGAGGGCAAGGTGATCAAGACAAGAGTCAAATGTTTGGCCAAATATCAAAAAGTCATCCATGTACACCTCAAGAAACTTGTCTATCATGTCCGAAAAAATAGTCATCATACACCTTTAGAATGTTGCTGGAGCATTACATAACCCAAAGGGCATATGGCGATAAGTAAACGTTCCAAAAGGACATGTGAAGGTAGTCTTTTCTTGATCTTCCGGGTATACCAAAACTTGATTATACCCTGAATAATTGTCTAGAAAGCAAAAATATTCCTGGCCCACAAGTTTTTCTAGAATATGATCAATAAAGGGCAATGGAAAATGATCTTTACGATTCATTGAGTTTAACTTCTGGTAATCAATACACGCATGCCATCCTGTGGTCTCGCATAATGGCACCAGCTCACTGGCTGAATTTTCCTTGACTGTAATCCCAAATTTTTTTTGGGACTACTTGAATGAAACTCACCCACTCACTATCAGAAATCGGGTTTATAATTCCTGCATCTAGTAATTTTGTGATTTCTTTTTGTACAAATTCCCTCATATTCGGATTTAGTCGTTGCTAACTTTCTCGTGAAGTCTTGGCATTGTCCTCTAAATGAATTCGATGCATACATATTGACGAATCAAGCCCTTTAAGATCAGTGATATTCCATCCTATCGCGCACTTATATTTCATAAGTATGGCCAACAACTTACTCTCTTGTTCCATGTTAAGAGCAGAAGAAATGATCACAGAGAGAGTTTCGTTGGGCCCAAGAAATGCATATTTTAGGGTGTCAGAAAGTGGTTTTAAATCTAAGGATGATATTGTTTTAATGGATGGTAGCAGTGGATCGTTGGAAGTACTGGGTAGAGTTTCTATCTAGGGCTTCCACGTTTTTGTTTGGGAATCACAGGAAGAAGCGTCCAATAAATAGGTCTCCTCCTCCAATTATTGCTTTAGTTCTCCGCTTCTGCATACCAGAGTGTAGTTTCTAATGCATCTTTAGATAAAAATTTAGGCAATGCTTCTTCTATAATTTCATCAATTTCGTCCACACAGAGGCATTCATCACCATCAATTGAAGCCATCTAGTTGGTTGCCGAGAAGACATTTAACTGAATTTGCATGTCTCCAAAAGAAACTTTCATCACCACAGTTTGACAATTTATGCAAGCATTAGCCGTGGCCAAGAATGGTCTACCGAGTCTAACAGGAATTTGTGTTGGAGATTTTGAACTTGGTTCCATGTCTAGTATCAGGAAATCGATAGGAAAAAAAAATTTATTGTCCCCAACCATTACATCTTCAATAATTCCTATCGGCCTTCTTTCTTATCTATCGGCTAACTAAAGAGTTACCATTGTAGGCCTCATATTTCCTAGTCCCAGTTTCTCATATAGAGTATGGTAACAGATTCACACTGCTCCTAGATCCAAAAGTGCTTTATGTATTGTATGATTACCTATGATACATAGAATTGTGGGCACTCTGGGATCCTTAAGCTTGGGCAGAGTTTTGGCTTGCAAGACTAAGCTTACTTGTTCTGTCAAGAAGACCTTTTGCCAGACATTGTTTTGCCTCTTTCTTTTCTATGTGCACATCTCTTTCAAAAAGTGCACGTAAGCTGGAACTTGCTTCATTGCCTCCAGGAGAGGCAAGTTAATCTTCACCTCTTTGAAGATTTCAGTAATTTCTTCTAATTTTTTGGGATTTTTTTCACAAGGGGACGGTGCACCGAAGGCATTGGGATATGGTAACTTAGGTACTGTGCGACCATGGATTCTCTCGAACCCGTCGCGGCGATGCACACGCGGTGGAATAAAATATAGAGTCGCCACCCGGAGCTTTTGGTGACCCGGGAAACCTTTAAATCAATATTTTGAGCACCGAAGTGCTAAATATGACTCTGATTTACCGGTCTTTGCCAAAGGCTCTAGGATAGGGGCTTCGGTTATGGATCGGGAAGGGTTTAGGCACCCGATCAACCCACACATAGCGGTCTCTATCTATGGCCAAAATAAAAACAAATGGGCAGAGCTTCCCCTTGCCCGAAGGCAATACGGTCCTATCAAGCTTTGAGCTAAATCGAAATTTCGGCAGCGTAATGGCTTGAATCCTTGGACGGAGGAAACACTAAGAAGGTAGAGGAAGAGAGGGGTGAGCCGAAGCTCACGGGCCCTTGTTGCACCGTGGAAGACCTTCACTTCGGCGTGCTTCCGATAGCTTTATGTGGCTTAAACGGTAGAGAAATGGGTTCTAATGCTAGGATTCGGTAGATAGGAAGTGTAGGATGAAGCTAGGGACTAAGCTTGACTAAAGAGGGGTGATCTAATAGTTGAAAAGGGTTGAAAAGGATAAACTAAGCATGCTAGAATTCTGGTTGAAGAATGCAAAATAATATATATTTTTCTCTCACTAGGGCTCTCTCTTTTAAGCTTAACTTTCAACCTTAATTTTTCAACCCTTTGGGAAGGGGGGGGGGGCTCTCTATTTATAGAGAAGAGGTGGGTTAGAGGGTTACTTAAGCACTAATTGGTTTAGCAATTAGGTAATCCTCCATTTAAGGTTTTCTAGGTTTTTAGGGTCATAGGGGTTTGGGAAACTGATTTCAATGGTAGATGATGAGGTGAGACCATGGGTGACTTAAGGGTTGCCAATAAGCTCAAAGGGGGTGCAACCAACCTTAAGACACCCACCTCAACCAAGGGGATGGTCAAAAGGTCAAACCAGGTGGAGGAAATTTGAGCATTTGATGACAGTTACTGTAGCTAAGCTGGGCATATATATTACATACGCCCAGTTTATGTACAATGATTTGCATGAAAACCAAAGGAGATCTAAGAAGGTGAGTGTCCGTGGTGGGCCCTACCTATGCTGGGCGTATGTATTATATATGCCCGGCCAAATTTGGCCCAAAAATGCCAGGCATATATAATATATACGCCTGACCAAAATGGGGCCAAATTGGCTGGGCGTATCTAATACATACGCCTGAGCAAAAGTTATGATTTTATGTGAAACTTCAATTGGCCATAACTTTTAAACCACAACTCCAAATTGGGTGATCTTTGGCTTGCTGAAAAGCTGAAAAAGTCTTCCTTTCAATGGTAAGGGGCTCCTCTTCAGAAATGGTCTATGTAAAATTTTGTGGCTCTCCTCCCATCAATTGCTCAGAAGGGTTTAAGTTGGGTCTAGGAAGGGATCCTAGGGTTTAGGGGTGATCTCTAAGGGTTAGGGGAATGGTTCTAATGAGTTCAGGGTGATTCCTAAAGGTCTGGGTTGGTTCCTAAGGGTTCAAGGGTGCCATCAGAAGTAGAGGGGTATATCTCTCTCGGAGTACAGACTGATCGGGCCTTGGGCCGAATTTGGGTGTCTACAGATGCCCCTCTTTGGTATTCAATCACTAATGATCGGACGCCAAAGACAAGAGACATTCGAAGAGGTCCAAGGCATGTTTGATGGGTCCGCCTGGTTCAACTCAATTCTCAAACATCCGTGGTGATGGTGAGTGTACGTAAGCCCTCTCATTTCGAGATATCGTCCGTACCTCAAAGCTAACAGTCCCCAAGCGCATTGTGACATTACTGGGCATAACTGCAATGATCACAAAAAGTGTAATCTCGCTAGCCAGGATATCATCCACTTCCTGAGGGAAATTATAGATTTGTGATGTTGAATGTTAATCTGAACCAGACAGCTCCATGAAACGGGGTGTTCGATGTATGCTTCGGGGTCGATGCGAAGTACACAAAGCGAAGGCCTACAAATTGTGTCCAATCCTATGGGATATCGACAGCTCCATTGGATTGGCCACGGGTGCCCTTACCTAGGAAAGGCTCGGAGTCTTTAGGCGAACCCATCAACCTCGAGGTTGCTTTAGCAAAATTTACCCGAGTGAAGCGAATATTGATGTCGTGACACTTCTTGGGAATGCATGCCCATTTTCAAAGTGAATTTTTGTGTATTATTTTTTGAATTTTTGAGGCCTCTAAGCAAAGCTCAAAGACCTCTGTCAATTTTATTCTTTCACAACTCTTTAAGTGAATCAAATGCCAGTTGATACGCTTTGAGAGTGTGTGCGCTCTGTCGGGGATAGGTACACCTTGGGGATGTGTATGTTTCGGTGGTGAGGTATTCCTGATTCACATGAACCAGAGTGCCTTAACTCGAGACAAAGTTAAAAAAGATCGGGCTAGGACCAAACATCCATCAAAAGAGATGGTTAATTCTAGCCTCCATCTCCAATGAAATCACATCTTACTAACTATGCACAGACAGACACCCATTAGGGGCGATAAGCAGCCAATAGGTGCGAATGGAAGCCTCGACCATAAGATACAATTTACGAGGACAAACGACCATCCTGCGGATACCCAGACGCAAGTGCGTACATTCAACAGGGACATGTTGTTCCTTCTTAGTGTGCTTGATTTATGTGTGTTTTGAAAACAGGTTTGCAACTGCTAAATTATAATGAATCTAGAATATTAAAAAGAGTAAAGAAATATCAGCACAGCTAGAAGTGAATTAGCCTGCAAGATCAGGGCCAATTGTAGCAAGTTTTAAATGTAAGTGAGTGAAAGATCGTCCACAGAGAATTTGTCTAAAATGCAAGATAAACCTCCAGATCTGAGCTACCAGATCTGGCCTCTTATCCTATCTAGAAAGCACATAAGGTTGAATTTGTCACATTAACTAAATGATAAAAAGTAAAAGTTAAACTAAATGATCCAGATCCGAGTTGGGGGAACGTTTGAGGTAAACTTATAGAAGATGGAGAAGTAATATCTAACTTCGATTTGGTCCTTGAAATCTAATGAGAATGACTGCAACTCAACAGAGAGGTGATCCAATCTTCATCTGGCTACAAGCGCAGGTGTAAGAGAAATAAATCTAATTCAAGGATTAGGCTTACGCTTATGGCTATGGTCTGTCCACTTTAATGGCCACAAACCATCCAATAGTCTTTAATCCAAATCCTTAATTTAGAACAAGAAACATCACTATAAATGCCGTGAGAGACTAGGTTACAAACACTAACTCTCACAGGATTAATGAATCAAGGGAAATTGCATGAAAAACAGTGAATCTAAAGGAGTCTAATGCAATAAGGAGATCAGAGGGAACCCTTAACATGAGTCCAATGGAGAATGCACGATTTACAGCAACCTTTTCAAATTCACCATTACAATTACAAAGCACAACTTAAACAGCTCTCAGATTTGTAGTCTTGAATACAACTCTCCTTTGAACTACAGAAGTATCTCACAGCTCTCAATTGCAAGTACAAGGTGAGGCTATTACAGGGATTTCAGACAAACTATCTGATTTGGAAATGGGGGATTAGGAATGAAACTCAAAATCTGGATGCCCAAATTGGGCAAATGGTTCATCTATTTATAGTTTTCCCTAAGTCCAGCTCAGATGTGTATCAACCAATCAGAAGTGCTCAGATCTGTATTGACCAATGGTAGTCGAGCACGAGGATCCAGATCTGTCCCAATCGAATTCCTCGATCGTTCGTAATCAGGTGAAAAAGGCATCAATTCTGTTATGCATTTTGAAAGTCTGTTAGAGTTTCTACAAGTTCCCGCCAAGTTATTTCATCTCTGGGTGCTCACGTGGGGTGGAATATGCCTTCGCTTCATGCTTAAAATCCTCTGAAATGTCCCTAGGTTTTTAAATGCATTGGGACGCGTGAAACAGATTACTGAATTGCCCTTGCAAAAGCTGAGAATCTCTAGAATACCTTTTCGCATAGCTTAGGGGACTTTTCGCCAGGTGTTGTAACTCCTGAAGCTCTTTTCGCAATGTTCTGGTTCTGTTCGAATTGAGTTTTCTTCTTTTCGAAAAGGTCAATCATCTCTTCAAAGAGTTCAGATGCTCTTCGAAAGCTAAGCCTGGAGTTTTAGTTCTTTTCGCAGAGTTCAGGTTCTTCTTGAGCAGTTCGAGTTCTTTCTTGAAAAGTACTCTGTAGCACATTTTTCTGTTCGAATTGCTCCATACTTCTTTTCTGGGTTGAGACCAGGTCTTTGCCTCTTCAATTCAGACCTTTCAACAGCTAGTGAGGTTGTTTCTTCTCTTTCTTTCTTTGGATTGACATGGATTGTCATCTTTTTGGCACTTTTAAGCTGCTTTTATGGTTAAGCCTATCTTTATTGTTAGCTGCAACACAAGCACTTAAAACACTTATTTAGTTCTCTCAAAGGTCTATCAAGACTCAAGTTCAGGGGTGAAAAATGGTATTTTTTAGTTCTCAACACACCCCCAAACCTAAGCTTTGCTAGTCCCTGAGCAAAGACAAAATTAAAAACAAAGTAAAAAGCCACTTTTGTAGGGAGCACAGTTGCATTTAGCATATGCAACATGCCTTTTAAACCCCTAGGTGATCCCTAGTGGAGGAGTGAAGTCTCCTGAGGGTTTTCAGTGAAGGTACCCATAAACTTCTTCAATAAATCAGTTAAGATCACTGCAGTTTTGTTACAGCAAACTTTCATCCACTCTGTTTATTCACACTTGCATCAGTCATGTCGTAAGAAGATTTTTCAAGAAAAACATCAGTTCAAAACTAAAATTCTGCTGTAATTCTTGTTACTACTCAGTCAATTTATGTCAAAGGTTATTTACAAGAAAAATTAACGAACAGCTTGCCTTCGATTTAGGAATGCAGCTTCGATGTTACCCCAATGAGTTGATTTCAAACCCAACTCTCACCAGGATTTTCACTCAACATGCAAGTAAGAGGGTTGTACTATTTCACACGGCTCAAGAGCGATTCTGACCCTCAAATAGGACTGTAAGCATGAGCATAGGCATTGCTTTTAGTTCGGAATTCCCTGCTCTTTTCACCATAGATTACACAAATTCTTATCACCATGTGATAGCTCAATCCATCATTGATCAGTAAGGACTTTACTGGGTTTGTAATGTGGCTTATGGGTGAAATTTCTCAAGAATAAAGGGGTGGAATGGTGTTCAAATTTGAGAAGTCAGTCAAGGTAAGGAGGTGATATACAAACCTTCTTTACTTCAGCATATTTTCATTTTCTTCTTTGAATTTTCAGAGCCAAAGTGGCCATCTTTTTCTCTTTCTTTTTCAAACTTCCAATGAAATGCCTTCTTTCTTTTTGTTTTACTCAAATATTTTTTATTTTTTTATTTTTTATTTTTTTTCAAATTAGCATTGACTGGAATGCCACATTTCCCCTGCTGTTACATCATTGCCTTCAACTTGTACCCTTCTTTTGTTATTAAATTGTTACTCAATTCTCCTTTCTTCAGCTTTCTTCCCTTTATCTTGTGACTTCTCGGAGTGAGGGTTAGGCTAAATGAAGTTGATGAGGTTATTGGATGAGGTTTCAAAGGAATCTTAAATTTGTACAGCTCAAATGGTGTGTATTAAGGGCAGTTTCAAAAAGTGGGGCTTTGTAAGGTTCAAACTGTCCAAAAGGAGGCCTTACATCATGTCTTTAATATCACGAGTGCAATCAAATTATTTCAATTTGGATATGTGTAACTTCTAGTGCAAGAAAGCAGATTCAAACAGTCCCAAAAGCAGAAAAAATTGCCAATTCATACCTCCAAAGAATACATTTCAGGCCCAAACTTCACTAGGTGTGGTTTTTTTATCAAATTCCTGAGGTGTATCCTCACTGTTTTCCTTCTTTTCAGGTTTACTAAAACATCAATTTTCTTTTGGAAATTTCCTGACATTCACTTCATGAAAGTATTAGAGTTACACTAGAAATTAATTTCAAAAGGTTTTTAACTTCTTCATGTTTTTTTTTTTTTTTTTTTTCAAAACAGCAGGTGTGAAATTACTTTATTTTCAAAAATTCCACTGATCATAAGTTGTACTGATGTTAACTCAATTATTAATTTCAATTACACCCCCACACCAAAGGGGAGCAGGGTCCACACTGGTCCAAAGCAGAGAAAAGATATAAGCAAGAAAAAAAATCATGATGACAAGAGGACAGACAGAAATGCATAGTAGTTACACAAGAAAAAACAGAATTTTATATTACAAACTCATAACACAGATAAGTACAATGTGATCTAATAACTGGGGTCAAAATCTGTATCATAAGTTGGTTCAATTGGCTTAAAACTGGAGTCACTGTCAGAATCAGAACTAGAATCAGTATTGGAGTCTGAACTTGATTGAGCTTTCTCCTGGATTGTGTTTTGCAGCTTAGTGTATTCCTCTAATTTTATCTTTTTGGTGAGGCCAATGTACTTGCCAAGTCTAGTGGTCTTCAGTTTTTCTTGGTCAAGCTGTGCTTGCAATATGGTCACCTTGTGCTGCTCACTCCGAACCATCTGAAAGGTTTGACCCAGCAAGTCCTTCATTTTCTCTCTCTCAAATTTCAAAAATAACTCCAACTTTCGAATCTGGTTTTCATAAGGGGTTCGAATGTAGGTTTGTAAATCAGCTAACCCCTTTAGAACATCTCTACAGATATAAGGATTTTCTTCCATGGCTCTTCTGCAGGTGGCAAATCTGGGAAGAGGAATGGAATGGTAGGGGACCAAAGGTGTCCCAGCTGTGGGAGGGGGAGAAGAAGTGTCCAGAAGGAGGACTACAGGGTCGGTCTGAGTGGCTTGCTCAGAGAAAGTGGGGAGTGGTAAAGGGGATGCAACCAAAGGGACTTCAGGTTCAGTTTAGGTTGCATGGGCAGTAGTGGTGGGGGTGGGCAGATCAACCAATACTACCTCTGGTTCAGTTTGGGTAGCATGGGAATCAACAATAGGTACAGGGGTAATGGTGGTTGTGTGGGATGTGGAGGCTAAGGTTTGGAGCAGGTCATTGGTCACAGACTGTTTTTCTGTGTTGATTTGGAGTTGGGCTTGGATGGATTTTAGGTAGGCAAGTATTTGGTTAACAGATGCAGGTGGGGGAGAGGTGGGCATAGCAGGGACTGGTACAACTGAAGTGGAGGGTGGAGGTGCAATGGCTGTAAAGGGAGAAGTAGGTAAGTGAGTGAAATGACGAGGGTCACGTATAGGGATAGGTTCAAGCCCCATGGTTTCAAAAATAGCTCCCATTAAGGAGGAATAAGCCTCTGTAGTGAAAGGCTCAGGTTTAGGTGTATGGGATACTTCAGGTGTGTGGGCTGAATGAGCAGGTGAATTTGAGGGGCTTTGGAGCAGAGGAGTGCAGGGAGATGGGGCAATAAAGTCTGTGGGCATTGGTGGGAGAAATTGGTGGTGTGAGTATGGTTGGAGTGGTTGGTGTAGAGGGGGAATCTATAATTGGAATAATGGAGGGTATGGGAGATGGGACAGCTGGGATAGGTGAAGTGGCAGGGGCTGGACTAGGGGAGGAGGGTGAAAGGCCAACTTCCTCAAGAATTGGTGCAGCTGAAGAGCTGGCCACCATGGGAAGGATAGTTTCTTCAAAAATGGGTGCAACTAAAGAGCTAGTCACCACAGTGCAGCGAGCTGCTTCAAGAAGTGGTGCCTAAAGAGCTGGTCACCAAGTTACAGCAAAACCGTTCTAAGGAACCGAGGCGGTGTTGAAATAGTCAGGTGGGTGTTCGGTGTTCATTACCAGTGCAGTGCAGTTCGCCTTCCTCTCTCATTCTTCTCAGCATGGCTTGGCTTGTAGTCCAAGCCTTTTTCCCAAAATTGTGAGGAGCAATGACTTCAAATGGCTCCTCATTATCAATGTCAAACTTGGCTCTGAGGAGGGCTGTGATCAATCTACCCAATGGGAGGCCCGCTAATTTCTCTCCTTTTTCAACTTGGCACTAATATCAGCCATGGCTTCAAAAATTAACATAGGGGCATTGAAAAACTGCCCCTTAGAAAAATGAAAGAGAGCCTCCAGAATTGGTGTTCTCCTCTCTTGGCTGTGCCCGGTGACATAAAAACTTCCCCTCAAAATGGAATCCATCAATAGAAATTGGGGGGCTAGATCTCTCCTCATGATGGACTGTCCAGTGCCCACAATTCCTTGGGTTAAATGTGCAGCCATTTCTCTAAAGGAGGCTATTTCTGGAGCAGCCAATGGACCAGAAGGATCAAATTGGAAGGGTATCCCCAAAGCATTCCCTATGAGTTCAAATGTGACAGTAAGATCGCAATCATCAATAAAGATAACCAGGGTAGGGACATCAGCATCTCTTTCAGTGACCTTGACTAGGTTTTGGTACCATAACTTCACCATTCGTGGGTAAATTTTCTCTGGCAAGGGGGTAAGGATATTGCTTAGTGAGGCATCTCTTATGTATCTTAAAGATAACAGGCAATCCGGTGTGTTGATGAAAAAAGTTTCGTCCACAATCAGCTCAGGAATTAGCTTCTGAGCTTCAATGAATGGATTTGGTAGTACCAAATGTATAGGCAGAGGAGGAAGCTCAGGGTCAGGGCTAGCAGCAGGGATGGGTTCCTCATGTCAAACTTTCTTTCCTTTCTCCACCCTATCCGCTTTATCCATAGATAGTTTTCTTTTGGCTGAAGTTTTGGCTTTTCCTTTTGGGGTAGGTTTGCTAACTTTCTTAGCAGAGGATTTTGGGAACATGGCAGCCAATGATTTCTCCGCTTTTCCCATTCTAAATTGATGTATGAAAATGCCCACAACAGATGCTGACACAAAATCAAATTTTCCAAATGATAAACAGAGAGAATGTGCAGAGAAATACCGAGATCTAGGGTTTTTGATTGAACGAGTTGTTTGCTTGCAAAAATCCCCCAGACTAGAAGCTAAAATCCTTCTCTGAAAACTCAAATGATCGAACAAAGGTGAAGAAAAATGTAGCAAGCTTCTCAAATTGCGCAAGGAAAGAACGAAATAGGGTTTCTGTGGAACAGGTCACTCTGCAGAAAGATTTTGAATATGAAACCCCTACTTCGAAAGGGTTTAAATATACTCAGAGTTAATTTCGCAAAGTTCTTTTTAAGTTTTCGAAAAGTTCCAAAATAGACCTTTTTACAACTGCGAATGGCATCAGTACCATTCGAAAAGTTAATAGCTTCAGAAACATCTTTTCGAAAAGAAACTAGCTTCAGAAATATCTTTTCGAAAAGAAACTTGCTTCAGAAATATCTTTTCGAAAAGAAAATAGCTTTAGAACCAACTATTCGAAAAGCAAATCCTTTCTTCAAGCAGTTCGTTACAAATCCAGAGTCTTTTCGAAAAGTAAATTGAACTTTGCGAAAAGAGAATTATTACTTTGCGACTTAACTTGGAGCATATTTAAACCATGCGAAAAGAGATAAAAACAGAAACAAAGAAACTAAGCAAAAACTATGAAATAAAAACATAATGTACAGTTATCTACCATCAGATTTTTGGAGGTTCGTGATGACAGATGGGCAGCACAGGCTCTTGGGTATTTTCAATGTATGGTTTGAGCGTCTGACCATTTACTTTCAATATTCTTCCATTACTTGGATCAAGGATGTCAACAGCTCCCGAAGGAGCTGCCTGAATGACAGTGTATGGCCCTTCCCATCTGGATCTCAGCTTTCCTGGGAAAAACTTGAGTTTTGAGTTAAATAACCATACCTTAGAGCCAGCTGTTAACTTTTTTCTCAATAAATTTTTATCATGGAAAGTTTTGACTTTCTCTTTGTAAAATCTTGAATTTGTGTATGCATCCATTCGCAGCTCCTCCAACTCAGCAAGTTACAGTTTCCTGTGATTACCAGCAGTAGTTAGATCCATGTTCAATGTTTTAATGGCCCAAAAAGCTTTATATTCTAACTCTACTGGTAAATGGCATGCTTTGCCATAGACCAACCTGAATGGGGACATACCAATTGGGGTTTTATAAGGTCATCGTATGCCCAATGATGCATCATTCAGCTTAAAGGACCAATCCTTTCTGTCCTTCTTCACAGTTTTTTCCAAAATATGTTTGATTTCTCTATTGGAAATCTCCACTTGTCCACTGGTTTGTGGATGATATGGAGTGGCTACTCTATGAGTCACACTGATAATGGCTCTGGGAAAACCAAACCTGGAAAAAATGTGATCCTTAAGAAATTTCAGAACCACTTTGTGATCGTTTGTTTTAGTGGTTGTGGCTTCGATCCATTTGGATACATAATCCACAGCTACTAAAATGAAATTATACCCATTGGAAGGAGGAAAGGGACCCATGAAGTCTATCCCCCAAACATCAAACAACTCAACTACCAAAATAGGCTGTAAAGGCATTGAGTTTCTCTTGGAAATGCTGCCCAATTTCTGACAGTTCTGGCAAGACTTACAATGCTGCAGGGCATCTTTGAAAAGTGTAGGCCAATAAAATCCACACTGCAAAACCTTTGTAGTAGTTTTGTTTCCACTAAAATGACCTCCACAGGCCTGTTCATGACACATAGAAAGTATTCTACGAAATTCTTGGTCAGGGACACATTTTCTTATTATTTGGTCTGCACAACTCTTAAATAGATAAGGATCTTCCCAGATGAAATGTTTAACCCTTGAGAAGAAAAGATCTTTATCCATTCTATTCCAATGTTGAGGAATTCTTCCAGTAGCCAAAAAGTTGACTATGTTTGCAAACCAAGGAGTGTGTACACTAATGGCAAAAAGTTGCTCATTAGGGAAAGATTCATTGATATGCAGCCTATTAATCTCAGCAGTTAAAATTCTGGACAGGTGATCGGCCACCACATTCTCCACCCCCTTTTTATCTTTGATCTGTAAATCAAATTCTTGTAATAGGAGAATCCACCTGATTAATCTTGGTTTGGTATCCTTCTTAGACAGAAGGTATTTCAAGGCAGAGTGGTCAGTGAACACCACTATTTGTGAACCCAAGACATATGACCTGAATTTCTCTAAAGCAAAAACAATTGCCAGCAGCTCCTTCTCAGTTGTTTGTCTGGTTGACATAAGCTCACCAGAATCTGAGGTTACAACAGTGATCCCAGATTTCTTAGGTACCACCTGTGTAGGTGCCACCCAAGCTGAATCTGAAATGGGGTAAATGACCCCTGCAGCCAACAACTTAACAACCTCTTTCATGACCACTTCTTTCATATGAGGGTTCAGCCTCCTTTGCATTTCCCTAGAAGGCTTTGCATTTTCTTCCAAATGGATTTTGTGCATGAAAACAGCTGGACTGATTCCTCCCAAATCAGCAATAGTCCTACCAATTGCTCTTCTATGTTCTTTTAAGACAACCAACAGTTCTTCCTCTTGCTCCTTTGTGAGGGAGGAAGAAATAATTGCAAGCAATGATTTATGATTTCCTAAAAACACATATTTCAAATTTTCTGGCAGCTGCTTTAGTTCTAAATTAAGTGGGCTGAGAAAAGAAGGTAACAAAGGTACCTTAGCTGTTTGTGGAAGAGGGAGAGTAGCAGGTTTCCAAGAAGAGAAACTTGCTAATTGATTAAGAGTTCCTTGCACAACATTTATTTCCTCAGAATTTCCCCAAGCATCTTTAACATCTGTGGTGAAATCTTCACACTGCAGAAACTGTTGTAAAGTCCCTTCTACAAGTTCATCCAATAGATCAACATGAAAACATTCTTCAGAGCTGAATTGAGGCTGTGACTGCATTATAAACATTAAATTTTACCTTCATGTTTCCAAAAGAGACTTCCATAATACCAGACCTGCATTGAATGCAAGCATTTGCTGTAGCCAGGAATGGTCTTCCCAAAATGACAGGGATGGAAGTTTTGCTTTTGGTTGGTTCCATGTCCAAAACTAGAAAATCAGCAGGATAGAAAAATTTATCTACTCCCACCAATACATCTTCAATCATCCCAACTGGCTTCCTTTCAGATTTGTCTGCTAGTTGTAACACCACATGAGTGGGTTTTAATTCTCCCAAATCTAGTTTCTCATATACAGAATATGGAAGTAGGTTGACACTAGCACCCAGATCTAATAAAGCCTTTTCAATGGTATGTTCCCCAATAATGCAAGGGATTGTGGGGATTCCAGAATCTTGAAGTTTAGGAGGTGTGGCAATGGATAACACCTGATTAATTCTTTCCACAGCAAAGACCTTCTTGGATATCTGTATCCTAGACTGTCTTTTGTGAGTGCAAACATCTTTCAAAAATTTTACACATGTCAGTTCGAGACTTTGAGCATGCTCAAACCATTTTTTTTTTGCTTTTGCATGTATCCTTAGGCAGACCAACTTGCCATGTTGATACACCTCAAGGACGTGCGCATTCTGGTGATAGTTCCTTGGTTTGCCTACCGGATTAGGTCTTGACTCTCAGGGATGTGTGGTCTTGGTCCTTAAACAAATTAGACCCCGCTATCTTGTTTAAGGAAGTGAGTTTAGGAGCGGTTTCCTAATGACCGGGGGTAAACGTGGCCAGTATTCCGCCTGCCGGATCAGGCATGAGGTGTCCCTGTGTAAAAGAGGGTTTGAAAATTTTCGGGTGAACCCGATCATTCCGAATTGATTTAACACGGCTCTCGGAGTGGGGCAAACAGGCATTGCGACGCTCTTTTGAGAACTAGTGTCATGTTTCAGGTTTTTTTTTCTTTTTTTCTCTCTTTTTGTTATTTTATGTGAATCTCTTTTCTCTCTTTTTTTTAATGATTTTATGATTTTATGGGAGCACTCGACAGGCACTTATAGATCTAGATCCGTTTACTATAGCACGGTCCCTTTGGGCCAATCGAAGGGAGCTTGAGGGCCATTTGGGGATGCGTGCACCATCGCCCGATGATACGTGGGCTTCTAAGAGGGACCGGGCCTTGATCTAGAGCATACAGAGGGCCTGTTGGGCCATTAAAGCCAAAAATTGGCTGGGCGTATATAATATATACGCCTGGCAAATCTTCAGAAAAAATGGTCGGGCGTATATATTATATACGCCTGCTAGATCTGTGGAAAAAATAGTCGGGCGTATATATTGTATACGCTGACCAAAATCTGGCAGTTTTAAAACTGCCCGAGCCCGTGCACAAAAGGGGCCCTCTCTTCCAAATTCTATCCTCTTCCCTCCTTCCCTCTCAAGTTCGGGACAGCCCCCTAGGGTTTTTGCATTTTATTTTGTTTGAGTTCTATCACCGGGAGTCGTGTGTGCGGATCAAAAAACGTTCATTCTCCGCCAATTTTTTTGGATCTATTTCTTCTCCCATTGAAGGTAATCATCAACCCCTCTTTCATCTTTCTTTTGAATTTTGATAAAAAAAAAATTTTGTTTTTTTTTAAATGCTTGATGTTCTTCCTTTTTGTGGTGACAAATTAATGCTTTTTTTTTCAAGTATATGTGATTCCTTATGCCCATGCTCTTCTTTTTCTTTTTTTTTATCCATCATCATCCTTTTTCCTTTTTTATTATATCATCATTCAAAGTCATCATATTATTATTATATATATCATCACCATTCATCATCCATCATCATTTTTGTTCTTATTTGTTTGTTGTTTTTGTTTTTTTTTTTTTTTTTGTTTTATTTTGTTTTTTTTCATGATGGATTAGTGCATATTTTTTTTTTTCATTTTTCATTATTTTTCTCTTTCTCTCATTTTTGGTTTGAAATGCTTGATGTTCTTCTTTTTGTGGTGCATTTTTTTTTTTTTTTACGTATATGTGATTCCTTAGGTCTATGCTCCTCTCTTTTTTTTCCATTTTCATTATTATTCATCATCATTCATTTTTCATTCATTTTTTGATGGATTAGTGCATTTTTTTTTCTGTTATTTTTCTCTTTTTCTCTTCTTTTCTTTTTTAGCAGCCCTTTCTTATACCGATGTGTTCCATATTTTTAGATGTCTGGCGACGAAGGGCAAGATCCACAGGAGGGGCCAGAGATGGCCTATGGTCCTCATGGGGAGCAGTTTATCGTTTCACAGCGCTCCTCTCAACCCTGGTACGAAACGCAAGGTGAAGCCGCCTGCATTGGCCTTCTCCATTGTCAGCACACCCACATTTCCAACTTCGGGATTGCTGGCCAGGTAAACTGATGAATCCTTTTCTTTTCCTTTGATGCCTTTATCATACCATTTTGCTCCTATTTGACAGATCCCCTTTGTTTGCAGCCTCTACCACACATCATGTTCCGGGGTGGCTGGTTTGATCTCCAGTGCCTCGTACTCTATCTTCCCTTAGTGGTGAAGGACCTGCTTACTCAAGCCGGTTTTGGGGATTTTATTTCCTGCCCCACTGTGAGGGCTGACACGGCCTATCTGAAGGCCCTGATAGAGTGCTTTCACCTCGAGACCATGACGTTTCATATGGCCATGGCTGAGATGACCCTTACACCCGTGGACTGGTCCATGATTACTGGGGTTCGCATTGGAGGGATGCCAGTGACACCTACCCGCACGCCTGATAGGGAGGAGGTGACTCGGCTGATAAGGGCCTAGCCAAACTCCGGGAACGTTCGTGGTTCCGAAGTCAAGTTATCTTGGCTGGTTGGTTTGTTCGAGCTTCATGAGTTAGTGGATCTGGGCCAGCCTGATGCGGCCATTTATCTCATGCCAGAGCGTGCGCTGATGCTAGCCCGTATTTCTCTATTGTTCCTCTTGGGCAAGACTCTCTTTTCAAATACCAGCGGAGGGCGGGTCTCATTGTCCCTTCTCAGTCTTATGGTGAACTGGGACACTATGCATCGGTTTGATTGGGGCGGAGCTAGTTATGCGGTGCTCATATCTAGCCTGGTACCAGCCGTACTTGGGGAGTCCAGCTCCATTGTGGGCTTTTGGCCTGCACTTGAGGTATTTTATCCTTTGGTCTCAGTTCGTCCGACTTTTCCTTTTTTGTGGCATATCTGTTTTTATCTGCTTGCTTTCTCAGGTTTGGGGGTATCTGCATTTCCAACCTGGTCGCCCTCTGCTTCTCTCCGAAGTTCCTACGTTTCCCCTTATGAGCAATTGGCATGCAAACCACCGTCAGGACGTAGGCATGAAGCACCTGGAGTTAGGGCTGCCCTCTCATTTTGATCTATTGATCCCTGAGCAGGTATAACAATTTCTCTCTTTGCAAATTTGATGGCTCTTTTATGCTGTGGGTTCTGACCAAATGTATATATCCCTCCTCCTTTTTGTTGAGCAGGTCATCCTTGATCACTACGTTGGATCCCCCTTCTGGAACCTGGCCGTAGTGGGCCCCTCTCATTTTTTGTTAGACTGACGCATTATTTTCTTCTATGGGTCCTGGTCTCGGGCCTATTACCTAGGAGAGAGGGTGGTTCATCAATATCATCCTCTCTTCGCTGTGCCCCAAGCTCCTCCGGCTGATGTATTGGCTCTGGTTCTGACCAGTGCTTACCGCTTTCTCCACCACGGGGTCCCCATTGATGACCTTCTCTTTCCCAGGGGATATCAGATGTGGTATGAGTCTCTGCCCTATCGTTCTCTACTACCTCGATTCGTGCCCGGTGCCAACTTTTTGGATTTTGGTGGTCCACGATCTCAAGTAATGTTCTTTCCTCTTAGCAGCCTTCCATATGATTACCTTGATTACCCTGTTATTTGAACAAAAACTGTTTCTCTCCGTAGTTTAGACAGGGTGATGATTCAGATGAGGGGGATGAGGCAGCTGCTCCTGATGAGGATATCGGTGTTGGACCTTTAGACCCTTCCGGTGCTGGCACTTCCAACAGTTCGCCAGCTGAGGTCCAGGGGACTTTTAAGTGCTTGGACGATGCCTTTCTGTCGTGTATGTGTGCCGATGTGGCTAAGAAGGCACGCATATCTGCTGAAGCTATTCAGATCCCACCCCCTGAGCTAATCCCTGGGGTAATCTCTCCCTTGTTACCTTGCTCTTTTGTTTTCTTAGATCATGCCGATGACCTGTGTGACTGATACCTCTCTCTTTATTTTTTTACTGTGCAGGATTATGAGTCGGCCGTGAACCAAGCCTAATACTACCACAACATTGTCGGGCTTAGGGAGGCTGAGGTGGTGAGTGAATACTGACCACACCTAATCATCTTCTTATTTACTTTCTGGTTGTTTCCCTACCTGACGGCCTTTCGTGTGCTTATGCAGCATGCTCGTGAAAAGGAGTCGCGTTCTCTGCTCGGTCGCATCTCTCAGGCATGGACTCGGGTGGGGGAGACCCGTACTTTTCAGAGTGCGACCCGTCGCCGGAAGAAATCAAAGGGGGCTGCCCGGGACTAGTTTATTTTCAGAAAATTTGAAAGAGTGAAACAGTTTAGACTTTGATTTATAGGGGATATGTAATAATTTTTTTTGAAGCAACAATTTTTTTTTGGATGGTTTTATGATTTTCATGGTTTATATGAATGCTTCATTTAGTTATCTCTCTACTTTTATGGTTTCTTTTTTCTTGGCAAGAAGCGGGCCAGAGCCCCTCAAATGATGGGGTTGAGCCCGTATGTGATTCCCCGTATATGACCCACGGATACCGCGTCATCCGAGGGTTTCCCATGGGTGTGTAAGCGTGCCCGCCTGTGGGCAGCCCCGAGATAAAAAAGTAGGCTAAGCGAAATCCGTTCCTCCTTTTGGGGAAGTAAAAAAAGAATTGACTAATGTGAGGGGAGCAACCTTTCCCCGCATTTTTAACTGGGCGTATATATTATATACGCCTGGCAAAATATTTTAAAATTTTGCCTTGGCGTATATATTAATACGCCTCTTTATAACCTGAACCTGGTCCTCTTTGCTTCCCTTTTCACCCGGGGTTGGCCTTTTTGCCCCTCTTTTTTCTTTCTTTTCCTCTTTTTTTTCGAGCGGGTCCGTCACCCTACATTGGCTGATTTCCATAAAGACCAACTTTGTATGTCCATGGACCCGCTTCCCAAGAAAGGCCCAAATTCTCATACGGAGGTTGGGGCTAGTGTACTTCCCTGTTTGGACCCGAGGCCCAGTTTTTTGCAGAAATGGTGTGATAGCTTGGCCGAGGGTGAGCTCGCTGTTCTGGATCGCCTCGGGTTATCCCGCCTTTCCTCCCTCCTTGCTATTCCTCTATTGCCCAATCTCTTGCAAGCGGCTTTGGCGTCGTGGGACCATAGGCGCTCCAGAACAGCGAGTTCACCCTCATCTTCAGATTTGGGTCGTGGGTCCACATCTTCAGATTTGGCGTCGTGGGCCCACATCTTCAGATTTGGGTCTAGGGAGCTTACCCCAACCTTGGAAGAGCTAGCCTCTATTACTGGCTTGAGGATGCATCGGGGACTTGCCAAAGTGGCACCTGTTGGGGATTTTCAATGTGCTGATTTATGGTGTAAAAATCAGGAGAAAATAGAGATGGATTCAGCACATCTAAAATATCCTAGACCTGCAAGATACAGGGTCTTTGTAGCAAGTTTTAAAAGTAAGGGAAAGTCCACAGAGAGGTGGTTTGGAATTCAGTAAATCTCCAGATCTATAAGAGATCTGGCACCCTAGCTATTACTAATTTAGCTAAAAGATAGGGGAGAAGTTTGGATCGGGTTGTCACTTAAACTAACTACAATTAAAATGCAGATTGTCTTAGATCGAATCTGGAGCCTCAAATCTTGTAGGTGGAAGGTTTAAAAACTCAAAAGATGGAGAAGAACAGCTTGGAGGTTGTTTTCATTGCAATCAGGTTGAGCTAAGCATATTATAGGGGTTCAAAAGCACACAAGTCCCTCGGTGTGCACTAGCCACAAAAATTATAAATTCTACTTCAAATCACAGGATCCACCTGGCCTTAAGGCTATGATCTGTCCACTTTAATGGTCACAGACCATCCTATAGGCTTTATCGAATCCATGGATTACAACAGATGAATCCAATTGGGGCCTGAGCTCAGATTTACCTTAAGGTTATGATATGTCCACTTTAATGGTGATAGAGCATTCTAGAGATCTCCTACAAAGCCAGAGCCTCAATTAGAATAATTAAAACCACTACAGATGCTGCAATTTTCAGGTCACAGACACAAGAATTTATAGGGATATCAGATCCAGGGAATTCAGATGATATCCAAGAGGTCTACCAGTTAAGTGGGTGAGCTGATGAAGCAACTCCTCTACACAAATCCGATCGAGCACCAAAAGGAATCAAAAGAGCTTTAGATCTAATTAAAACATTGAAAACAACATTTACATTGCAAACAAGGTCACTCTTACAATGGAATGCTCTCAGATCTGTAGTCTATGCAACGATTAACCCCAGCAACACTCTTAACCTTACCCAATCACAGATCTAACTCACCCCTTGCTGCTCCTAGGGAATTAGCCAGCCATGGTTGGGCTAAAGGAAGGAAAATAGAATCTCGCTGCAAGCTCTAATCTCCAGGAAATTGTCCAGAAATTCGATCCTCCCCAATGGCAATTGGGGATCTCAATATATAGCTTTCTCCCCTATTTTTCCTGCCAAAAATCCCTTCTAGAAGGTTGTCAGAGTTTGTTAGAGTTCTGTTAAAGCACGTGGGTCGGTTAGGGCTTTCTAGGGCATCTTCTAGAATGTCGCACCGGTCACCAAAGTGCCTCAGTTTGCGTGTAGCAGGTCACCAAGTTACAGCATGTGCATAACATAGTTTCTGAGAAGTTCAGCACACGATTTTGACAGGTTGGAGAAGCTTCCGACAGGTTAAAAGTAAGCTTGTAGCCTCTTTCGATAGGTTCCCTGGTCTCTTCGATAGGTTCCGATAGGTTGGGATCAGATGCTTCAGCTTCACAGCACTTGATCTAGGGCCTTCGACAGGTTGGGAGAGTAATTCGATAGGTTGAGGATTCACATTCTATCGCTTCGATTGGATGACCCTTGTTCCTATCGAAAGGTTCAAATCATTTTGCGATAGGTACTGTCTCAGCACTTCTATTTCGATAGGTTCAGTGGACCATTCGATAGGTTCAGGGAACCCTTCGATAAGTCTCCTTTTTCCCTCAAGCTAGCTTTCGATAGGTTGAATTCTCTTTCTCTTTCAACTACTCGATAGGTTCTTGGATCCTATCGAATTCTTCACTTCTGCACGACTTCTTCCTTTCTTTGCTTTCAGCTCCTATCGAACTCTTCAGGTGACCAATCGATAGGACGTTTTCAACCTATTCTCACTTTCTTTACCTTGCTCTGCTGCAGCCACATGCTCCAAGGGTTCAATGATGTGCTATCCTTTGGTGTGCTATTGCTGAGTTCGCCCTGTGCTGAGAGATGGCTCTTTGTTGGGCATTCTTGAGTGCTTTTCTTCCTTAGTATCTTCTTTTATTGTCTACAAAATACACTTGATAAGGGCTTATTAGTGTGCTCACAGGTCTATCAATGGTCGGGTTATAGGATGAAAAGTGGCATTTTTCACCACTTAATACACCCCCAAACCTAAGCTTTACTAGTCCCTGAGCAAAAGAGAATTAAAAGGAAATAGAAATGCCACTTTCGTAGGGAGCACAGATGCATTTAGCACATGCACCAAGCCTTTTAAACCCCTAGGTGATCCCTAGTGGAGGAGTGAAGTCTCCTGAGGGTTTTCAGTGAAGGTACCCACAAACTTCTCCAATACAACTTAGTTAATGATAGTGCAACCTGTTAAAGCAGAATTTAAGCAAATCAAATAAATTAACATCATTCCCATCCATTAAAAGGAATTCAACAGAAAAAGCATCCATTTGGAAATATGAAAGTTTGCTGAAATCTCTCCATCATCACTCAGTTTGTGTTCAAGCATTTCTTCTGAAATTTTATGCATAACTCACCATCAATTTGAGGATCCTACTTAGATACTTTCCCTATCAATCTATATTTCAGACCCAAATCTCATCAGGGCTATTCACTCATCAATACAAAGAAAAGGGGTAAATCATATCACTCATCTCAAGAGCAGTTACAGCCCTCAAATAGGACTGCAAGCAGGAGCATAGGCATTGCTTGAATTTCTGACTTTTCCAGCTCTTTTCACCATAGATTAAGCAGATTCTCATCTCCACATGATAGCTCAATCCACTTTCATATTAGTAGGGTCTATTTATTGGGTTGTAATGTGGCTTAGGGATGAGGTTTGTGAAGGAACAAAAAGGGATAATAGAGTTTGAAATTGAGAAATCAGTGAAGGCAAGGAGGTGATTCATGACTTCACCTTTAATTCAGCACAATTCCATCTACTTTTTGAATTTTCAGAGCCAAAGTGGCCAGCTTCTTCTCTTCCTTTCAGTTTTTTCAATGAAATGGCTTCTCTTTCTCATTCTCCTACTCTTTTTTTTTTTTTAATGTAATATCACAAATACCACCAACTGCGTTTTTCTTTCTTTCAACCTGATTTAGGACCTTGCTCCTCTAACCTTTCTCCTCCTTCCTCTTCCTGATTTCTCAGATTGAGGGTGAAATGAAATAGGTCAAGAGGTTTTGGGTTTAGAATTTCTGGTTTTCATCAAAGAAAATTAGGGCTTTTAAGGCTCAAGTGGTGTGCATCAAGAGCAGTTCAATGGTGGAGAATTTTAGGCTCAAACTGTCCAAGAGATGGCCTTACTTCATGTCTTCCATGTTATGAATGTTGTCGAGCTTGTTTCAATTTGGATTTGCTTAACTTCTAGTGGTCAGGATTAAGTCCAGTTAGTTCTCAAAGCATAATGGATTGCCAAGACACTCTTCAAAGAAGTTTTCAGGCCCAATTCTCACTGGGTATGGCCTTCCATCCAATTTCTGGAGAGTATCTTCACAGTCTCTTCTCGTTGCTGGTTTATCACACATCAAAAACTTCTTGCAAAAATTCTTGACATTTTCTTCATGAAAAATGTTAAAACTTTAGCTTACCTCAGTTGCAAATGATTTTTTTTAAATTTTCTTAATCAACAATTATGAGGTGAATTCATTCTCTTTTCGATTATTCCTTTTTATCTTGGCTGCACTAAAATTAACTAGTTTATTGGCATGCATGCCACACCCCCAAACCTTAACCAAATAGTGTCCTCACTCTTTTGAGAAAATGCAATCAAGAGAGAGACAAGGTAAGAAGATATCTATAGAATAACACAACAAAAATGTCAAATATATACAAGAGACAAATGAAAAAGAAACTGAAACAACACATGGCCACATTCATATACAGCATGGTGCCAGCTACCCCTTAGATACAGGGGCCTAAAAGGGCCATAGGGTCCAGTCCTAGAGCCACATCAACCTTTCTTCTTTCATCCCTAAAGAGTAAGGTGCCATGGGGGTCAGATTGAGGGGAGGACCTGGTGGGCTCAACTGCTTTGGATGGGGTAGCGGGTTGTTTTCCTTTTTTGATAGCGACAGCAGAAGAAGCAGATCTCTTGGCGGTGGTGGTTCTTTTGGAGGAAGTCCTCTTCCGTTTGGGAGGGATAGGTTTGTCAGGTGGAGGTACTTCGACAGGAGGGGGAGGGAGAACCTCCACGGGTGGGGTGGGAGTGGGTTATGAGGCAGGAGGAGCTGGAGGAGGGGCAGTGGTAGGAGGGGTAACATCCACAGGTGGGGTCGCTGAAGGAATAGTTGTAGAGGGGGGACATGAGGGAGGGGAGGGAGGTGCAGCAGGAGGTGCTGTAGCAAGAGGGGTAGGCTCAAAGGGTTGAGACAACAAGGAAGCAACATTTTTCTCCAAAATATCAATCGTCTTGGCAACATAGAGGAGGTTAGCATCTGAGAGCTCCTTGGTGGCCTTGATGATCTCCTGAGCATTGGCTAACTTTTTCTTGAGGAGCTCAGAATTCTTCTTTTCATACTTGGCAATGAGACTCTCAGCCGCTGCCACTTGCTTTGCTGACTCATAACGAGTCAGAATTTCAGTCCACCCTTGAGAGATATCACGGAGTTGAATTCGGTGCTCCAATTTGATGCTAGCATTCCTCTCCTCAAAAGGGGCCTCAATGGAAGCACGAAGTGCAGCCATACCTCTCAAGACATCCCTGTGGTTGTAAGGGTTATCCCGCATGGCATATAGCAAGGTAAGGTAAGGAGGTATGCACATGGATTGGCAAAGGACAATGGGCAAAGGTGGAGTGGAAGGAGAGGGGGTGGAAAGAACCAGATCCTCCCATGGATCAGTTTGGGTGGAAGCATCATGGAAAGAAGGTGGAGAGGAAAAGGGGGAATGGGTGGTGGGTATCTCAAGAATCTAAACAAAAGTGTGGGGATGAAGGTAGAACAGCTGCTGGGGGGGAGGGTGGGGGTAAAGATGGAGCTGCTAACTTAGCAAATAGGATATCAGTAGGGATGGGGGAGGCTATGGGTGAAAAGGGGGGAGGGAAATGGAAAAGTGAGGGATCAGGGGGGAGAGGAAAAGTGGAAAGGGGTAGGGAAACTGAAGTGGGGGGAGTAAGGGTGGATTGAATTGATTGGAGGCATGAGCTCATGAGGGCCTGGTGGTCAGTGTTAGTGGCTACTTGGGCCTGAATGGACTGAAGGAGGGAGAGGATTTGGGTGAAAGTATCAGGCAGGGTGGAAGTAGAGGGGATGGGGCATGGATAAAATGAGGAGGAGTGGGGTGAGGGGAGTCAGGCAGTGAGGTGTACTCATGGCAGTGAGGTGTACTCATGAGCAACATCCTCCATAATTGAAGAAATGAGGGCAGAGAAACCTGTGGAAGTGAACTGGTTTAAACTCTGTGTATGTATAGGTAGTGGTGGAGGAGAGGAGTCAGGAAGGGGCTGGAGGGAGGGTGGGGAAGACATGGTGGGGATAAGCTCAGAGAAGGTGGGGAGTTCCAGGACCCCAGGAGTAGGTGATGGTGTAGGTAAGGTGGATGAAAAAGTGGGTGATGTAGGAGGAATGGTGGATGGGGGAATGTCAGCAACATGATCTACTGCTGAGGTAGTGGGCACCTCCTCCTCTGCCTCAACCGGCTTGGTCTTTTGAATCAGGGTTAAACTTGTAGACCATGCCCTCTTTCTAAAAACCTTGGGAGCCATTTTCTCCACTGGCTCAGCCTCCTTGATCCTATACTTTCCAGCTTTGAGCAGATAGGTGATGAGTCTCAAGGGTAGGCCTCCTCCTTAGCAAAACTTTTTTAGCACCTTGTCATTTATGTCCACCATAGTTTCAAAGATCGTTTAGGTGCATTCACGAATCGCCTTGGAACAATAAAATAAAGCATCCACTAATGGGGACCTTCTCTCCCAAATGTCCTCTTTTCCTTAAGATGGTATCTATGAATCTGAGACTAGGATGGAGGTCTCTTCTCATCAGTGATTCTCCAGAACCCACAATCCCATTGGTTAGCTGCTTGGCCATATCCTTAAATGTAGCTCCAACAGGTACTCCCTCAGAGCGGTTGGAGTCAAATTGGTATGGGACCCCCAAAGCCATTCCTATGTCTCTGTGATCGATAGTCAGTTGCCAATCATCAATCGAAATTTCTAATACATCATCAGTCCCCTGTGCCACCTTCTTCTTCAGATTTTGGTACCACAACTTCACCAGCCTGGGATACACTGATTCCTTCAATGGCAACAGTAGGGGCAACAAGTCTTCTTTCTTCAAATAGCTCAGTGTTTCCTGGCACTCTCTAATGTTGGCAAAATATGTCAGATCAAATTCAGTTTCAGGGACAAGGTTTAACTTGTCAACAAATTCATTGGGGGTGGTTAGTATAGCCGGAAGCTCTACAGCAATGGGCCTATCAGGGGTAGCTCTCTCTAAGGGTGTTTCTACCACAGGTTCCTAAATTTCAACAACTTCGGCTTTCTTAGCTTTAGGACTCTTTTTGGGTGTCCCCTCAGCGAGCTTCCTCTTTACAGGTGGTTTGGTAGCAGGTAGCGCTTCTCTTGGAGGATTTAGGGGTGTATGTAGTTGATTTTCGACGTATGTTGGCTAGCGTTTCCTCAGGATCATCCATTGTAATCTCAGGTAGTAATTTCTCACCAACTTGGAATGGGCAAACTTAGAAAGACAATAGAGTGATGATAGGAAGGCAACTCACCTCCAGGTACCTAGGGTTTCACAAAGCTAGCAATGCACTGCTCTAATTTCTCTAAATCCAGGGGCAAAATGCTCCTCTACGCAAGCTGAATGTATTAACAAGATGGCACACTAAACAGCAGAAGATTCCATGAGGATTTAGTAGAGAAAGAGGGAGGCAAAAAATGAGGAAGAGAGCTAGGTTTTTCAGAGGGTAAGGAATGAAGCACAAATGACCTATCGACAGGTATATATAGGTGAAATTGCGATTTCGATAAGATGAATGGAATGGTTTCAATAGGTTGATGCGTCCTATCGAAAGCTTAGACATTAAAGCTTTCAAAAGGGATGATTTTTAAGGATTTCGATAGGTGAGACCATCCTATCAATAGGTTTAAACGGCAGAGACAACATCTTTTCGATAGGTGCCCGATATGTACTCAGCACCTATCGAAATCTTTGTTTGCCCTTATTTAACCTGTCGAGTAGTTGGTTTTACCTGTCGAAACAGCCAGTTCCTATCGAAACCATTAGATATCCTGTCGAAATCACCATGAAACCTAACGAAATGTAGATTAGGCCTATCAAAGGCTCCAAAACCCAGATGAAGCTGCCTTTCTGGGCACCCTTAGCTTCAGCACTTATCAGGCCCTGTTGCTATGCAGCCCTACGATTGGATTCTTTTGTGGACAAGCTCCCATTATTTTAGAGTAGCTGGAAAATTTGAAATGGCGATCCTCTAAAGAACATGGTATGTTTATTGCAAAAGAATTCTACTGGAAATGCAAAGTAAAAAAAATCTAAAACAGAAGCAAACTATGGTACATATGATACATACTCAACTGCAGGTGCTAATCTGGAGGATCTGGAAGGTTAACTGCCTCCCCATGTTCCTCGAACTTGTCATCCTTCTTGGATCCATTCCTCAGTAATTATTCAACCCCTGGTTGTAATCTTGTCTCTATAGGCCAATCATTGCTCTGCAGCAGCTGTTGAGGATTATCATGCAGAGCCTCCTCCAGCCCTGCAATGGAAAAACAAGTTTCATCAAAATGGGGTTGAGAGCTGGTGTTGTATACATGCAGCTTTACTTTCATGTTGCCAAAGGAGACCTCCATGATTCCAGATCTACATTGAATGTAGGCATTGGCAGTGGCCAAGAAGGGCCTGCCCAAAATCACAGGGATGGAGGAAATACCTTTACTTGGCTCCATATCTAATACCACAAAGTCAGCAGGGTAAAAAAACTTGTCAACTCCCACCAGGACATCCTCAATGACTCCCACAGGCTTCCTTTCAGACCTGTCAACCAATTGCAAAACCACAGGTGTGGGTTTCAAGTCTCCCATGCCCAATTTTTCATAGACTGCATAGGGCAGCAAGTTCACACTGGCTCCTAGGTCTAATAGGGCCTTCTCAATTTTATGATCCCCAATGATGCAGGGGATAGTAGGCACTCCAGGGTCTTGAAGTTTTGTGGGAGTTGCAATGGACAGAATGTGTTTTACCTTCTCTGCTGAAAAGACTTTCTTGGACAAGTATGTCCTAGACTATCTTTTATGGGTGCATAATTCCTTCAAAAATTTGGCGTAGGCTGGGACTTATTTGATGGCATCCATTAAAGGTAAATTAATTTTAACTTGCTTGAAAGTCTCCATCATTTCCTCAATTTTACCCTACCCTTTGTCAAAAGGGGACGGTCCTTGCAATGCCTTGGTAAATGGCAAGTGTGGGGATGTTCCCTCACTTGCAGCCTTAGCCAATGGGGCTTCTTTCTTTTTTATTTTTTCTTTTTCTTTAAGATCCATATCATCCTCTTTATTGACAGTGGGTTGTTCCTGCAGGTCCACCACTGGTGGCCTCTATTGTGTTCTTGGAAAACTCATTCCATTCTCTTCCTTCAAACTTCTCACAGGTTCACAGCCCACCTGATTGTCCACTAGCCTACCACTCCTCAAAGTTGTCACAGATTTGGCTTCCTCATAGGTGGAGGAAACTTCACCCACTACAAACTATCTTCGTGGATTATCCTATGGTTGGCTAGGTAACCTTCCTCCCTCTCTCCTAGTCAGAGCATCAGACAGCTGACCAAGCTGGTCCTCTATCTTTTTGATGCTCTGGTTGTGAGAATGCACAGTTTGAGTTAAGGTGTTCAAGTTCTGTAATGAAGATAGAACTTATTCCTCAAAAGAAGGTGCTCTCACAGCTAGAGTAGGTGCAGGTTGCTGCACAGGAGGAGCTACAGGTTGGGCCATGGTTTGCTGATATTGAGGCCTTGGGGCATAACCTTCTCGATATAAGAGAGCATTTACATGGGCATGGGCTATTCTTGTCTACACCTCGATTGGGGTGGTTTCTCCATTGATACAACAACAGTGTGCCCATGAGTTGCGCCACATGCTCACACAAAATCAGGAAATTGGACAGCTGATGGGCATTCATCTAGGGAGTGAGCAGGGGACTGGCATATAGCACATGCCTCCACTCTAGCAGCCACAGGTGACTGCATTGCTCCCATCAGCCTTTCAAATTTTAGAGTTAAGTTGTCCACTTTCTTTTCCAACTCACTTGGCACACTCACTTCATATATCTTTCCTCTTGAGGTGTTCTCTTTCATTAATTTAGGAGGGTCTAGATCTCTTGCCAAGGTTTCCCTTTGCATAGAGTTCTCACTGATAATGTCAAATAGCTCCCATGCCTCCTCAGCAGTTTTATGGAGATAGGAGCCACAACAAGAGGCATCTACCATGTCCCTGCTTTTAGCATCCCTGGTAAAAACTTTGAACCAATTGCCATTCAGGGATTTGATGGTGGGGGCATTTCTTGAGGAGTTCTTTAAATCTCTCCCAGGATTGATGAAAGTCTTCAATTGGATCTTGGGTAAGAGAGATGATATCCTTCCTCAACTGACTGGTCTTTGACATGGGAAAGAATTTGGCCAAAAACTGACATTAGAGATCACTCCAAGACTGAATACTGTTAGGGGGAAGCAGAGACAACCAGGTCCTGGCTCTGTCCTTTAATGAAAAAGGAAAGAGCATCATCCTAGTTGCCTCCTCCCCCAAACCTGTGATGTTGAAGGTAGTGCACAGTCCTAAGAATTCGTCTATATGCTTATAAGGGTCCTCCTTGGTCAGGCCATGAAATGAGGGCAACATCTGAATGATGGACGACTTGATATCATAGTTTCCTTGAGCAGCAGGGAACTGAATGCAGAAGGGGGAATTGTAGACCCCTGGTGCATTGAATTCCTTGAGAGTTCGAGGCTGTTGCTGCTCACCCATTTCGACAGGTTCAATTTCAACAGTTGTGGATGTAGTTGGTCTGGTTCTAAGAAGTCTTTCAACCTCTAGATTTAGTGGAATAATATGAGGTTGAAGAGTTCTCCTACCAAACATACAACACCCCCAAACTGAATGGAGAATAAATCCTCACACAATCGAAAGAAGCAGCACAATTGACTAATAATCTAAAAGATAAAATCAGCAGATCTGAAAATAAACAGGGGAAAAAAGGGATGCAAACTATAGAGTAGCTTTCAAAATAGCTCTCCTTTCACTCTGTACTCAGATTTGCTGGAATGCACACAAAAAATACTGAAAAATAGTAAAACCTACAAATGTAGTTAGTAAAATCAAACACACAGTTACAGATTAATAAAAAAAAACTAGATCTATCAAATTCACAAACACCTCCCCAGCAGCGACGCCAAAAACTTGTTGGGGATTTCCAGTGTGCTGATTTATGGTGTAAAAATCAGGAGAAAACAGAGATGGATTCAGCACATCTAAAATATCCTAGACCTGCAAGATACAGGGTCTTTGTAGTAAGTTTTAAAAGTAAGTAAGGGAAAGTCCACAGAGAGGTGGTTTGGAATTTAGTAAATCTCCAGATCTGTAAGATTACAGATCTGGCACCCTAGCTATTACTAATTTAGCTAAAAGATAGGGGAGAAGTTGGATCGGGTTGTCACTTAAACTAACTACAATTAAAATGCAGATTGTCTTAGATCAAATCTGGAGCCTCAGATCTTACAGGTGGAAGGTTTAAAAACTCAAAAGATGGAGAAGAACAGCTTGGAGGTTGTTTTCACTGCAATCAGGTTGAGCTAAGGATATTACAGGGGTTCAAAAGCACATAAGTCCCTCGGTTGGCCACAGGCACTAGCCACAAGTACAGCTACAGGGTATAAATTCCACTTCAAATCACAGGATCCACCTGGCCTTAAGGCTATGATCTATCCACTTTAATGGTCACAGACCATCCTATAAGCTTTATCGAATCCATGGAATGCAGCAGATGAATCCAATTGAGGCCTAAGCTCAGATTTACCTTAAGGTTATGATCTGTCCACTTTAATGGTCACAAACCATTCTAGAGATCTCCTACAAAGCCAGAGCCTCAATTAGAACAATTAAAACAACTGCAGATGTTGTAATTTCCAAGTCACAGAAGCAAGAAATTATAGGGATATCAGATCCAGGGAATTCAGATGATATCCAAGAGGTCTACCAGTTAAGTGGGTGAGTTGATCAAGCAACTCCTCTACATAAATCCGATCGAGCACCAAAAGAAATCAAAAGAGCTTTAGATCTAATTAAAATATTGAAAATAATATTTACATTACAAATAAGGTCACTCTTACAATGGAATGCTCTCATATCTGTAGTCTATGCAACAATTAACTCCAGCAACACTCTTAACCTTACCCAATCACAGATCTAACTCACCCCTTGCTGCTCCTAGGGAATTAGCCAACCATGGTTGGGCTAAAGGAAGGAAAATAGAATCTCGCTGCAAGTTCTGAACTCCAAGAAATTGTCCAGAAATTCGATCCTCCCTAATGGCAATTGGGGATCTCAATATATAGCTTTCTCCTCTATTTTTCCCACTAAAAATCCCTTCTAGAAGGTTGTCAGAGTTTGTTAGAGTTCTGTTAAAGCATGTGGGTCGGTTAGGGCTTTTTAGGGCATCTTCTAGAACGTCACATCGGTCACCAAAGTGCCTCAGTTTGTGTGCAACAGGTCACCAAGTCACAGCGTGTGCATAACATAGTTTCTGAGAAGTTTAGCACACGATTTTGACAAGTTGGAGAAGCTTTCGACAGGTTAAAAGTAAGCTTGTAGCCTCTTTCGATAGGTTCCCTGGTCTCTTCGATAGGTTCCGATAGGTTGGGCTTAGATGCTTCAGCTTCACTACACTTGATTTGGGGCCTTCGACAAGTTGGGAGAGTAATTCAATAGGTTGAGGATTCACATTTTATCGCTTCAATCGGATGACCCTTGTTCCTATCAAAAGGTTCAAATCATTCTGCGATAAGTACTGTCTTAGCACTTCTATTTCGATAGGTTCAGTGGACCATTCGATAGGTTCAGGGAACCTTCCGATAAGTCTCCTTTTTCCCTCAAGCTAGCTTTCGATAGGTTGAATTCTCTTTCTCTTTCAACTGCTCGATAGGTTCTTGGATCCTATCGAATTCTTCACTTCTGCACGAATTCTTCCTTTCTTTGCTTTCAGCTCCTATCGAACTCTTCAGGTGACCAATCGATAGGACGTTTTCAACCTATTCTCACTTTCTTCACCTTGCTCTGCTGCAGCCACGTGCTCCAAGGGTTCAATGATGTGCTATTGCTGAGTTCACCCTGTGCTGAGAGATGGCTCCTTGTTGGGCATTCTTGAGTGCTTTTCTTCCTTAGTATCTTCTTTTATTGTTGTCTACAAAATATACTTGACAAGGGCTTATTAGTGTGCTCACAGGTCTATCAATGGTCAGGTTATAGGATGAAAAGTGACATTTTTCACCACTTAATAGTAACCAGACCGGGGTATGCACAGGCAGTCCACACGGTTCTTGGTTTGAAAAGGGGTGAGTATGAGAAGGGCTTTGGCGGGGGACCCACCAGGTGCTCGGTGAAATTCTTGAGAGAACTTTTTGGCGACTCGAGTCTCTGAAAGTTTCCTATCCGAGATCCTTTCAACGTAAAGGCCTTTTCCCTTTATTTACTGTCGGAAGTTCTCTTCTTTACTGGGAGCGAGTCGTTTTCCCTCGGGTTGTGCGATGTCTTGACTAAATTGGAGGGAGGTCGTTCACTGGTGCACCTGGTCCTGGTTGAGTGTATCGGAGCCTAGATGCCTCAGCCTCGGGTCGGGTCGGGATCCTTAGAGGGAGTCCACTCCTTGTTCAGATTTGGCTAGGAGAGCATTTGGCTATTATGGGGCCCGTGCCGAGATTTTGCTTGGTAAGAGGGGATGTGGCTCAGGGCTTTCTGATCTGGTGCTCGAGATTGCCCCATGGGAGCATCGAGGAACTGAGCCTGTGGATATCTGACGCGGAGTTGATCTGACAACTTCCTTGGCTGGACGGCACCTTTCCGATTGTCCGCTCCCGAGATTGTGAGGGTATCACACTTTTGGGGTTGACTGGAGGTACCTACTATTTCCCATCTCGGGTGCTCCGTCAATTCAGATATACCCAACACGTGTCATGCACTATGAGGTTGCCCTTGTGCTCTTTGATATTCTCTCGGGGTTCTCTCAGTGACCTAGATCGCATAGCAATCCTCTAGGAGACCCGCCAATCAGCACACATGTGCAGCTTAGTCCAGGGGGGCGCTCTCTCTTCTGATTACTAGGTTTGGCTAGCATCTGAAGGCTTACCTCTCCCTAACCCAGTTTCGATAGATGCGATAGAAACGGGACCCTGGCCATACAAGGAAACGATGCTCCGGACTAGGATTGAGTCTCTTTCTGTAGAGAAGCTAGCTTTGACTAAGGTTTTGGGGAAGGAAAGGGCCAGAGTTGAGATGGCGGAGGTGAGAGCTGCTACGGCCGAGAGTGAGGTTCTTCGGTTGACTGGGCTTTTGACTGAGTCTCGCAGTACAGCTGATGCTTCGTGGAGGCGACAGAAGAGTCTTCATGGTAGGTGGTTGACTAATCGAAATTCCCGTGAGAACTCTCTTCTTGCAGAGATCAGTGCTTTGAAGCGTGGTCCCTGTCCCTGACCTATTCCTGTACATACCATAGATCATATACACAGAGGGGGGGCTGATGCCCCTTAATAGAGATCTCTTTCCTTTTTTTAGGTTATTTCTTCCTTTTTGTTTGCATTTTTTTTTTATATACTTGTAAAGAAGGCAGAAGATAGAAAGTGGGTCATGTTGTTATCTTTTTGGGACGTGACACTTCATACAATATGCTTGTAAGAAAAGAAATGAAATTTGCTATATATACATATATTTATTTTTTTGGTGTTCAAATTTTCTTCCATACATCTCGCAACGTAAGACTTTTTATGGAAAAGGAAAATCTATTATCTTTTTTGAAATTTTCTCCTACACAGTGTGTGGCTTTTTATGGAAAAGGAAAATCTATTATCTTTTTTAAAATTTTCTTCTACACAGTGTGAGGCTTTTTATGGAAAAGGAAAATCTATTATCTTTTTTGAAATTTTCTCCTACACAGTGTGAGGCTTTTTATGGAAAAGAAAAATCTATTATCTTTTTTGAAAACTTTCTCCTACACAGTGTGAGGCTTTTTATGGAAAAAGAAAATCTATTATCTTTTTTGAAATTTTTCTCCTTTTTGTGACGTCAATATTTACAAGGCCAACTGGTGGGTCCTTTTTTGAGCATGGTCGAACCCTGTTTATGAGGCTCCTGTTTTTCTCTTTAAACATGGATAGGTCAGCTTCCCCAAGATTGATTGGTCTTCTACCTTTACCTTTGGTCATGTCTCAGACAACGCGGTAGAGACGACATACCCGATCGAGATCCGATCCAATTTTTAACGTGAGCGGCCCAGCAAAGGGGAGAAGAGGCTCAAGGGGTTCAGGCTAAAATAGGCGGGCCAGAACAAATCCTCTCCTAATCTCTCTTTTCTTGACATTTTTGCTCACAGTGCCCAAGACAGGTTTTCGCTATGCCTGTCATCCCTGTTTTTACCCGTAGCGCCCTTTCAGGTTTTCACCACATCCATGGGTTTGCTCTCTTACCCCAGGTGCCTTTTTAGGCTTTCACCTGGTCCACGTGAGTTTGCTGTTTTTACCCGCGGTGCCTTTACGGGTTTTCCCCACGTCCATCTTTCTTTGAACTCAAATTAATTTTTTCTTTTTCTTCTTTTTTTTTTTTTTTTAGAACCAGAAAGTCACGACATGGACATTGATTCTGTCATAACCGGCTGGATGAAGTTATGGTGTCGTCTCGCGACTCGGCTCATGTTGACTTAACAGATAATATGACTGCTTGCAAACCTACAAAGAGGGCTTCCTTCAGGGTGTAGCTTGGCCATGGGTAGGGTTAGGATTTGAAGGTATGCTGGGTTAAAAGGATTTCCTTGATGCGGCTTCAGTTTTCTCAACATACTTTCTTCCTTGGGGGTTTTTACTATACATGCCCCGTGATTCTTCTACACACACACATTTTTGTTATTCTTTTTCCTCCATTTAAGACAATCTCTTTTTGAGGTTTTGCTTTTTAAATTTTTTAGATTTGATAGTAACTCTATACTCATGTATCTTTCCTCTCTCTTTCTTTTTTTTTTTTGGTATATGTACACGTATATTTTTTTTTTGGGAATGAGTTTATTGAAAGAAAGGCCTAGGCTCAATGGGGTGGCAAAGGATATCATCATTTTTAGGGATGTTTTTGGGCTACGGTGCTTGGAATGATGGCCTCTTTTGGATGATTCTTAAGTAGTCACGTATCTATTTCATCAATCTTACCTTATCACGATAGACTATGAGTAGAACCGTCGGACGTATCTGGCGTTGATGGGCTCAGGAAGATGATCTCTGTCCATGGTGGCGAGGCAGATGGCGTATCCTGGCAACACCTCTCGAATGACGTATGGTCCTTCCCAGTTGGGCTTAAACTTTCCTCTTAGATCGGCATGGAGGGATGGGAAGATCTTCAGCACAGTGTCTCCTACCTTTAGATCTGAACCGTGGACACGTTTATTGTAAGCGGGTGCAATTGTCCCCTGGTAAACTTGAGTGTGACACAAGGCTAGGAGTCTCTTCTCATCCAATAAGTTTAATTGTTCAAAGTAGGATCTCTCTCTTTCTGCTTCGGGTAAGCCTGATTCTATGAGGATTCGGAGCGAGGGCACATCAACCTCTACCGGGAGGACGGCCTCGGTTCCATACATAAGGGAGAACGGGTTGCCCCTGTTGCAGTACGGATAGACGTTCTATAGGCCCAGAGTGCGAAGGGTAACTGCTCGCTCCAATCTTTGTAATTGACTACCATCTTCTCCAGAATGCGGACTAGAGTTTTGTTGGCCGCCTCTATAGCTCCGTTCGTCTGAGGCCTATATGGGGATGATCGATGATGCTTGATCCGGAACTGCTCACACAAGGCCTGGATGCACCTATTAGCAAAATTAGTGCCATTATCAGTGATGATATCCTAGGGCACACCGAATTTGCAAATGATGTTGTTCTTGATGAACTTCTCAACGTAACTGGCCGTGATGTTGGCATATGACGCCGCTTCTACCCACTTGGTGAAGTATTCAATGGTGACGAGGATGAATCGATGTTCGTTTGATGCCTTTGAATTAATCATTTCGACAACGTCAAGGCCCCAGGTAGCAAATGGCTAAGGAGTGGTCATGCAGTGAAGATCAATGGCAAGAGTGTGTATCAGACTGGAGTGTTCTTGACACTTGTAGCATTTTTGAACATGTTTGCAGCAATCCGATTCCAAGGTAGTCCAAAAGTATCCCTACTGTAGGATTATCTTAGCGAGCATGTGACCGCTGACGTGGGCTCTGCATACTCCCTCATGGATTTCTTTCATAATATTGACCGCTTCAGTTTCAGTGAGGCACCTGAGTAAGATGTTATTGTTTGATCACTTGTAGAGGCATTCCCCACAAATTACGTAACCTACCGCTAAATGTTGAATAGTTCATCGATCTGTCTTGGATGTACCTTCTGGGAAAGTTAGGGTCTTAAGGAAATTCTTGATATCTGAGAACCAAGGTGGCTCATCATCAGGCTTTGCAGGTTCCTCAATCTAAAGGCAGAAGGCCGGCTCATTCCTCTGCTCAATCATGATCGGCTTCATCTCAACACCATAGGGGATTTCAATCATTGACGCCAAAGTTGCTAATGCGTCGGCAAAGTGATTCCTTATCCGGGAAACGTATGAGAAAGTCACATCTCGGAAGCAAGCTATCAGATCCTCGAGGTGCTCATGATAGGGGATCAGTTTCTCGTCTTTCATCTTCCAGTCACCATTCGTCTGGCATATGATTAACTGTGAATCGCCAAATACTCGAAGGTGAGTTACATTCAGATCGAGAGCTGCCTGTCGACCGGCGGCACAAGCTTCGTGCTCAACCATATTATTAGTGCAGGGGAAGTTGAGTTTGATAGAGACTGATACATGGGATCCTTTTGGTGAAATTAGGATGGCGCCAACTCCTTGGCCCTCGACATGCAATGCCCCATCAAAGTGCATTACCCATGATTCTTTTGCTTCCTCTGTATCGTCTTCTGTCATGAACAGGATGTCCTCATCAAGGAATTTAGTCTTTAGAGGCTCGTAGTCAGGCAGAGGGTTCTCAGCAAGATGATCAGTGAGCGCCTACCCCTTGATCGATTTTTGAGTGACGTACGTGATGTCGAATTCAGATAATAAAAGTTGCCATCGTACAGTTCGGCCAGTGAGAGCAGGTTTCTCGAATAGGTACTTCAACGGATCCATCCGTGCTAGAAATAGAATGGCTTGGGATAACAGGTAGTGTCGAAGTCTTTGAGTAGCCCACACGAACGCCAAGCATGCCTTCTCCAGATGAAAATAGTGTGTCTCATAATCAATGAACTTCTTGCTTAGGTAGTATATGGCATGTTCTCTTCTTCCTGTCTCATCATGTTGTCCTAACATAGCCCATGGAAAACAGGTATATTATCAGGGGTCTACCAGGTACAGGTAGTACCAAAACTAGAGGATTTAAGAGGTAACCCTTGATTTTGTCAAATGCAGCTTGACAGTCATCGTTCCACTCAACTGGTGAATCCTTTCTTAGTAGTTTGAAGATCGGTGTGCATATTAGAGTTAACTATGCAATGAACCGACTGATGTACTAGATTTTGCCTAAAAAGCCTCTAACCTCCTTCTCCGTAGACAGCGGCAACATTTCAGTGATGGCCTTGATCTTGGTCAGATCGACCTCAATCCCTCTCCTACTGACAATAAAGCCTAATAGTTTTCCTGACATAGTGCCGAATGCGCACTTTTGGGGATTCAATCGAAACATGTACTTTCTCAACCTCTCAAACAACTTCGAAAGGTTTACCAAGTGGTCATCCCTTTTCGGCGATTTAGCAATCATGTCGTCGATATATACTTCAATCTCTCAGTGCATCATGTCATGGAATAGGGTCGCCATTGCTCTCTGGTAGGTTGCCCCAGCATTCTTGAGCCCGAATGGCATCACCTTGTAGCAAAAGGTACCCTAGGGAGTGATGAACGCAGTCTTTTCTCTGTCGGCCTCTGCCATCTTAATCTGATTGTAGCCCGAGAATTCGTCCATGAATGAGAGCATTCTGTGCTTAGCAGTATTATCGACCAAGATATCGATGTGGGGTAATGGAAAGTCATCCTTAGGGCTTGCCTTGTTGAGATTTCGGAAATCAATGTACATTCGAGCCTTCCCATCCTTTTTTGGTATAGGGACAATATTGGTCAGCCACTGCGGGTACTTGGATACCATGAGAAACCCCACATCATACTGCTTAATGACCTCGTCCTTCACCTTCAACATCCATTCAAGTCGGAGGCATCTCAGCTTCTATTTAACTGGCTTAATATCAGGGTAGAGTGGCAGCTCATGCTCAACTAGATCAGTATCCAGACCAGGCATGTCTTCATACGACCATGTGAAGACGTCTTGGTACGACCGAAGGAAGTCTATCATACCTGTTCTCTCTACAGGGGATAGTGATGTTCCAATTTTGGTGATTCTAGGGGCCTCTTTGGTGCCCAAATTGGCGTCCTCCGTCTCTTCGACGATCGGGGTAGGGCCATGCTCAAAATCGGCAAATTGTTTGAGGAGCTTATTGGGGAGCTCATCGATTTGACCTTCCTCATCCAAACTTGTGACTCGTACCTCTTCTTGTATTCCTACAGGAAAGGGGTCGGCTTCACTCGAGACGGGTATCACAACATCATTTTCAACTTTATTGGAAATTTTAAAGGAAAATATTTTTGGAAGTTGCATTTTTTCTACTTTTATGGTTTGTTGTATTTTTTCAGAAGTCAGCCCCTGGCGAGGTGGATCTCTATATATACAGGGTAGAGTGTCCCAGAGGCTAACCTCTCTTTTTATAGGTTTTTTTTTTTTAGAGAGTCGACGCCACATTCATTGCATTTGGCGGCTCCCAGGAGTTGGGGCAAAGATGCCCAGTTACTTACCTGTGAGGCCTGACCTTTACCCTTTTGGTTGGAAATGGCATCGGTAGACTCGTGCAGTTCCTCCCTCAGCGTGTTTACGGAAGGATCCTCTAGGACCCTGTCCTCTATGGTTAGGATGGGCCCAAAGCGGCTGGTGCTAGAGTGACGGGTGGATCGGGGGATCTTTTCCTCAAATAAGGAAAGGGCGGCTAAGTCCACCTCGAGGTCTGGGGGGATGATGTAAGGGTTGGTGGGATGGGCGGAAACAGGCTTGTGTGGGGTTACCCTTGTCTCCCCATTCAGATCAATCTTTACCACCCCGGCGCTCACAAAGGTTTGACGGATGTGAAGTTGAGCGGGAGTTTCTTCTTCTAAGTTGATTCCTCTGGCCCTGGCGGCAGCTGCGGCTCTTATCCTTTCTTTGGCCTCTCTGATTTCTTCTTCGACGGGCCTATAGCCCCGGCCAAATTTGGTTTGCTGCCCCTTAGCCCTGACGGGGTCTCTTCTTCCTTGAAGGCATGGACCAAGCCCTTTCCCTTTTTGGTGGCCCCATTTGTGGAGCATGAACACAGCTGCATCCATTCCTCCCCTAGTTTTGGCAGGGGTTTTTCCAAGCTACTCGAGGGTAACGGTTGAAAAGTCATACTCAAATCGATGGAGATCGATGTCATCTGCTGTATGCGGCATGTTAAGCACTTTCGAATTCTCAATATGTAGAGCACTCCGCTCCCTATCTTCTCTGCTCTCACCTACGATGGTGACGATTCTTTCGCCTTAGATGAATCGGAGTTTTTGGTATAGAGTTGATGGTATTGCCCCGATATCATGTAGCCACGGTCGGCCCAATAGTAGATTAAATGTAGACTTGATGTCCATCACTTGAAAGGGGACGGTGAAGGTTTGCGGCCCGATGATTAGGTCGAGGTCTACTTCTCCTATAATTTCTCTCCTTGTGTTGTCGAATCCCCTGGCGATTGTTATGGATGGCCAAAAGGTGTTGGGGTTCACACCGATTTTGATTGTCGTCCTTAGAGGGCATACATTCAGTGTCGACCCGTTGACTATTAAGACCAACAACACCACTAGGTTCCCTACTTCCACTATTATATTCAGGGGCTTAGAGTGGTTGTTCCCCTCGAGCGGTAGATCTGCATCAGTGAATGAGATGGCATTTGGGGCCAATAATTGCCCGATTATTTCTCTCACTTCATCTGGGGTTACGTGGGCAGAAATATGTGAGTCCTTGAGTGCTCCCATTAAGGCTTGAAAGTGGAGCGGGGATGTGATTAACAAATCCCACACAGTAATATGTGTGGGTGTTCTCTTGAGCTGTGTCTCCAACACATGCTCTCTGGCCATTTTCTCAAAGGGGTTCCCTGTGGCCTGCTCTTTCTTCTTCTCTTCTCCTCTAACGGCCCCCGATGCTTCTGGTTGCATAGAAATCTTGCCAGATCAGATAATAAATTCAACAGTCTTCTCTCAGTTGCAACCAGTATTCATATCCGTCTGTTCATAGCTTAACGGTACTTGATGCAGGTCATAGGTAGGTTTTAGGATGAGAAAGAGAGTGCATGGTGATTCTAGGGAGGATTGGGTTGGGTATGTCGGATTCTCGGGTCCGACCAGGTTGACTCGAATAGGGGGGCGGAATGGTAGTGGCGGGAATTGGTGGGGTTGAACTGGCAGGTGTGGAGGGGGCTTGTACCGGCATTACCTGGGCATGGTAAGACCAGTGGTGATTGGGAGCTGGTGATAAGGGGAGCGGGTGAGGAGTTGTTTGTTTGGGTGGGGTGGCACTGGATTGGTGAAAAAACAGCGAAGGGATGGTGGGGGTGTGATCGGGATGGAATGACTGGGAGACGTTGGAGGTGCGGGTGGAGCGGGGTGATAGGGATATGAAGGGTTTGTATATGGGGTGGCATGGTGGGGCAATAATGGGTTTGTAGATGAAACGGGGTAAATTGGGGATGATGGAGTTGTGCATGGAGCGGGGTGATTGGGATCTGACGGGATAGTGGATGGAGCAGGGGGTACAGATATGAAGGGTTTGTATATGGGGTGGCATGGTGGGGCGATGATGGGTTCATGGATGAAACGGGATAGATTGGGGATGATGGAGTGGTGCATGGAGCGGGGGAATTTGGGGATGGTGGAGTTGTGTATTGGGCCAGATGATTTGGGGATGGCGGGTCGTATACTGGGTGGTGGGATTCGGGGGTATGTACGGGATGGAATAATTTAGGGATGGCGGAGTGGTGTATTGGGTAGAGAGATTTGGGGATGTGTATGGGGTAGGGTAGTATGGGGATGGTGGGGCTATGTATGGCGTGGGGGGATTTGGGTGTGACGGAGGGGCATATGGGGTGGCTGATGGTGGGATAGTGTAGGGAATGGGGTGATTGGGAGGTGGGGTGTACTGTGGGGTAAATTGGGAGTGGAGCGGATATGTGTATGATTGCAGCGGGGCTGTGCCCGTTTGGATTTGATAGGCGGGAGCGGGAGTGGAAAAATACTGCCCTAAATCAAAGGGCTCCTCCTGGTATGCCGGGGTGGGGAAGTAATCGGCTAAGTACAGTGGCTCGATCACCCCCACAAATAGTTCGTCCTTATTCATCCTGGGAAATGAGAAATCCTCTTGATTACTGATGTAATCCGAGGGGTCAAACTCTTCTTCTTCCTCTTCTACCCAATGAATGTTAGGCCTGGGGCCTCCTCGATGCGAGGGTAGAGGGGCTTGATGGATGTTCTGGTTCTGTCCTTGAGGAAGCGGTGGGTGGATAATTTTTCCTGCCTCTATTAGATCTTGGACCGCGTGCTTTAGTGGGAAGCACCGGTCCGTAAGGTGACCTGGCCCCTGGTGGAAGTTACAATGCAAGTTCGGGTCATAATTTCTCGAGATTGGATTGGGTGGTGGGCGAGCCTGGAGTAAATTGACCAGACCCTTTCGTAGCAACACTGGCAATAAGACACTTAAAGACTGTCCTAACAGCGTGAACACCCGTTCGAATCGTGCTCTCATCTGTTCCTGGGTAAAGCTCTCGATCTGTTGTTTGGCCTTGGTGTTTGCTCGAAATGGGCTGGGGGTGGTTGTATGGCCTGGAGCTATATCGGGGGGATTTGTATTGGCCTGGGGGTAAACGATGTTCTGTACCTCTGACCCTGGTCTTCTTTCGATTCTTGGTTCGACAGCCTTTTGAACCCCGGTGGCCTCGTTGGCCACGCTCTTTCCCAACCTACCTGTTAGATTATTTTTTTTTGTGCTTGCTACTGACTTTATTGGAGACAGTGATAAGAATGGTGTGAATGAAATTAATGAAAGGTGGATTGAAAATTACGGAGCAGCAAGCCTAAAATATGTATAGTCCTGCAAGATATAGGGCCTGTTGTAGCAAGTTTTGATAAGTAAAAGTTTGTCCCACAGGGAAGTTGATCTAAAGCTCCATGGGAGCTATCTATAGTAGGCTCTCCAGACCTGACTACAGATCTGGCAATCCTAAATGGAAGGGAGTTAAAGGTCACTATAATCTAAATCCTAAGGTAACTTAATATCTAAATTACAGAAAGGGTTAAGAGGAATGGAGTGAGAAAATAAGTATAAAAGGGTGAGAAGTAGGTTATTAGGTACAGATCTGATGGGTCTTGTAACTCAGACTCAGATCTTTTGCTGTAGAAATCCTATCCAATGGCTACATTATCACCAAAGAGGAGAAAGAATCCAACTCACCCCTGTGCCATGATCCAATCCCTTAAGGCTATAACCTGTCCACTTAAATGGTCACAAACTATCCAATAGGGGAACCACAATTCAGAGATGGGTCAGAATAAGTTTATCATTGTAGGCACTACTTCATCCACGCTACAAGCTCAAGAATCCATAGGAACCTCATCCTCTAAAGTTCTGTGTATGGGCTAAGCCTACAAAGTGCACGAGCCTGGACACACAGGACTAGCAAGAGTTTGAGTACTAGCTTTTAGCATGGTTGTTCACTGCTTTAGAAAGACTGCAGTGATCCAGTCACAAGCCTACAATCTCTACAGCCAAATCAGATCTGCAATCTGATGGTGGGTCTATGCAAATATAGGGGAGTTTGTCACTGCACAATCTCTCACAAGGCTACAAGCACAAGTGCAGAGAAGAAAAATCTTTCTTAGTTCTGTGGATTGGCCTCACCCTAGGGCCATAATCTGTCCACTTGAATGGTCACAGACTATCCACAGAGGCCATCCTCCTCACAAAGGTCTAAGACAGAACAAGAACATTGCTGCCGCCACCATGTTCACAAGGCTACCAGCGCAAGCTCCCATGGGAATTCAGATTTAGTGGATCCTGTGGTGGGGGAAGGCCTGTAATGTGCCTAACATGGACACACAGGTCACTTGGATCTAAATAAAACCTTAAAAACAATCCTCCATTGCTTACAAAATAACTTAGCAATGGAGGATCTCAAGGCAGCAGCTTTGTACAGCACAACTCACAACAAAAACAACATCTCATACATGTAACAGATCCTATTACAAAAACTCCATTAAAATCTATATCAAATAATCATACAAAAGGCATAGCCAGCAAGTGCTAGACTACAGAGAGAAAAAGTAAAAAGAGACTACCTAGAACCTAACCATAGCCTACTAAAATTTTCAGCTTAATCGAGAAGACAAAGTTTGAAAAAGTCCAAGTCTGAAGTCCATAAAAAAAAAGGTGTTTAAACCTAAGCTAGGCTTAGGCTTATATAGCAATCGACTGTGTGTGAATTAGGGTTAGGAAAACCCTAATTTCATCTTTTCAATTGCGGCCCATTCTTGTCCCTTGGATGCCTCAGGGCGTGTGCACGGAGATTGGAGCATTGGAGTACGTGCCCTAGTTATTGAAAGTTCCCAGATTACCCCTACAGAAGTGGGGAGAAGTTAAGAATCTGATCCTCGCTGAGTAGAGAAGATTTGTAGATCTTTCCGTGTGGTAGAATTGGCGTCGCGGGGTTGAATTGACTTAAAGCTCATGCAGTCGCGGGATTGACATTTTGGTTATCGCGGGAGACTAATGGCTATCGCGAGATTGTTCTTTCAGCTTTGAATGGAACGGGAATTGCTCGCGCGGTTAGTCCCTTGGTAAATCTTGTGACGAATCCTCATGAAGAAGCAGTGTTCATGAGCCTATGGATCACGCGAGCATTTCCTTGGAGGTTTGTATCCCGCGGCCACTGCGCGACTACTGCGCGTGGGAGTGCTTGGAGCTCTCTCACTTCAGTGAATCGCGCGACGATTGAAGACTCCTTTCTTGAATTGCGCAAGCGCTTAAGACTAAGCCTCGCGAGGACCTCGCGAAGTCTGCTTTTCAATTCTTTCTGGCACCAAACCACGCGAGAACGGTGCAAAGACTGCGCAACCAGTTTGTGTGCTGTCTTCAGAAGTCCGCGACAACCATGCAAAGGCATTATCTCTGGTTCAATTGAACCCTACAACATCTGTGTGAGGCATTATCTCTTGGTTTGTTTCTGCTTTGATGTGCCTGTGCAGCAGCCAACTCTCTGTCCGGGTTCATCCTTCATTTTGCTGAGGTAGTTATGGGGCAACAGTGAGCTTCTTGGCATGGTTAGGGGTTTATTTGCAGCTGCTACTTCTTACCTATAGAATAGACTCAAAACACATTTATTAAATGATTAAGGGTCTAACAGAGATTAAGTTAAGGGGTGAAAAGTGATACTTTTCAGGTCTTAACACACCCCCAAACTTAATCTTTGCTAGTCCCTTAACAAAGTTGTAATTAAATGCCACTTTCATAGGGATCACAGGTACATTTAGCATATGTACCAAGCCTTTTAAACCCCTAGGTGATCCCTAGTGGAGGAGTGAAGTCTCCTGAGGGTTTTCAGTGAAGACACCCACAAACTTCACCATTAGAATCAGTTAAGTATAGTGCAGATAATGACAACACAAATTCTTATGTTTAAAGCTTCATTCCACACCCAATTTTTTTTAACACTTAGAGGAAACTGCAGCAATGTTGCAGGCCATTTAAAACTTAAAAGTTAACATGTGTTTGTCTGACCACCATTCATTTAACATTAGAATTTCAATGTATAAAAGTCAGTACCTGGTTTGCCTTTAATTCAAAATTCAGGTTGGATACAACCCTAATGAGGTTTAAATTTAGACCCAATTCTTACTAGGGCTATCTCTCAACATTATCAATCTGAGGGTGTTCACATTTATATCAGCTCAAGAGCAGTTACAGACCCCAAATGGGCCTGCAAGTATGAGCATAGGCAAAGCTTCTAATTTCTTACATCTTCAAGAATTTTTACCATAGATTAGACAACTCCTCATCTCCACATGACAGCTCATTTAACTTTGGATCCACAAGGTCTTTTTGAATGGGTTGTAATGTGGCTTATGGCTGAGGGGTGTAAAGAATAAAGGGGCAAAAAGAGAGACAAAATTAAGAAATCAGCAAGGTAAGGAGTGGTTCATGACTTCATAACCTTCATTTCAGCAAAAACTTCATCTTTCTTTTCATGTTTCATACTCAAAGTGGCCAGCTTCTCCTCTTCTTTTCTATTTTTAGATGATGTCTTCTCTAGACTTCTCTTCCTTTTTCTCTTTTTATTTCTTTATTCATTCTTTTGATGAAATGCCACACAACTGCCATTGTTACACCGCTGTTCACAAGTTGCTTTTCTACACCTTCCACAGAATATTGGACCATTCTCAGTATCTTTACCTCCTTCTCCTTTACCTTCTGAATTCTCAGAGTGAGGGTAAGGTTGACTCAGGTCATGAGATTAAGGTGCCAGTGTTCTGGTGTGTGTGAAAGAAAAATATGATTTGAAGGCTCAACTAGTGTATGCAAAAGGGCAGATTTTAAAAGGTTGGATTTTCAAGCTCAAATTGTCCAAATGAGGGCCTTGGATCATTTCCTTAGTCTCATGAGTGTTGTCAATTAGTTTTGATTTGGAGTTGCACAACTTCTAGTGAAAAGGTCTTGATTTAATCAGTCCTTAGAGCAGAAATAATGCCAAAAAAAATACTCTTCAAAAGAAAATGCTGGGCCCAAATCTCACTAGGTATGGTCATCAAATTTAACCCATGGTGTGTATTTTCATCTGTTTCTCTCCTCTTAGACTCACTGAGTACTTAACTCAAAAAATTTTCTAATATTAGCTTCATGGTGGTGTCAAGATTTATTTTTAACTTTTTCTGTTTCGAAAAGTCTACAAAAGTATTTAAATTTTTTACAAGTTTCCTCATTATACCAAGTTAAGTGGGAATTGACTTTATTCATCCCAGTTTTACTACTATCACTGCACTAAAATTAACTATTCTATTGGCAGACCTATCCTGCCACACCCCCAAACCATGAGGAGCAGTGTCCTCACTGGTTCAAAGGTGAGAAAATGCAATAGATTCCAGGCAGAGAAACAAAAATAAACACATAAGAAAGCAGAGAAATAGAAAATGCTAACTGAATAGTATGGAACTAAAAGAGACTTTCATTAAAATAAAAAGAAAAGATTACAAAAAGATGGAAAAAGAAAAAATACAAAATGGGGGGGAAAGGGATCAAGGGAGAGTCGAGGGGGGAGGGTTTGAGGAAGATGGTGGGGGAGATGCAGGTGGATCCGGTTTTCACTTCTTCTCTCTCTTCTCCTTCATCCTTTTTTTCTTTTCCTCCTTGGCTAGGATCTGCTAGACCTCGGCAAACTCATCCCAGAGAAATTGCAAGGGGTCCGGCTCCTTTGGCGGTGGGGGATCCTCCCATATGGGGTAGAATTTGATGGGGAACCCGAAGGGTTTGTCATCTGCCATGGGTGTGAGGAGGTATGAACCGCTAGGGTTAAAATAGGAGGGATGAAATGAAGAGGAACTAAGGGCCGATTTAAAAGAGTTGGACTGTGGAACATGAATCGGCGGATTTAAAATTGTGCCCCTTTCCAAGCTTGGCAATAAATGATGATTGTGTGGGGAATGAAGAAACACACAACTGATTCTAGGAAAAGAGGATGAGCAGTAAATGAGTGGTTAAATTTAACCTGTGCAATAAAAGGGATCCAGTTAGATGCGCAGCTGCACAGAGGTAGGTGTGAAGGTTTGTTTGGCGCGTGGTAAGGACTCCGCGAGGAGTTCAGACAGGGCCCACAAGTAGGAAAAAGAAACCACTTGAATCATATGAATGAAGTCAACCGTCACATTGATTTCCATATGAAATGATCATAAACACCCAAAAGACATCTCCCATGACAAAATGGCACAAAAAGAAAAAGTAGGAAAGAGATAGACAAAAATTTGAAACTTATATTAAATATAAAAACATGTACAATGGCAATTACAGTTACTAAAAAAAAAAAAAACTAATCTAAAATTGATGGTCTAATCTAAAATTGATGGTCTAATCTAAACCCGAATCTGTGTAGAAATCCCAGCCCATCTTTTTAGCATCTTTTTAGCATGTAGGAGGTATGGCTGGGGTGGTGGTTTCTTCAAGGTGTGGTGTGTCAATGGGGATAGAAGGGATTGAGGTTGGTGTCTGGGAGATGGTTGGAATTGTCTCAGTGGTCTTTCATTTTTTGTAGGAAATGAGTTGAGGGCTTGCAGGTTTATGTGTAGCTAATGGGGGAATTGTGGCTATGTACTGAGGTAAGGTAGGGAATGGGGAGTCCTCCCAGATACCAAGCACAGGTGAAAGGGGAGTGGGCATAGAGAATGGAAATAGAGGGGGGTGAGAGAAGGATGCAAGAGGGGTAGTGGATGCAGGAGTAAAAGGTGGAGGTGGAATGGGTGCTGCTGCAGTGATGGTACTGATAGGCTCAGGGGGCACCTCCTTGGTAGCAGGGGTAGACCCTGATCCGGCTGCCTCTTCTGCATGCTTGGGCAGGGTCAGAGCCTCAGCTTTCTTCTTCTTCTGGGCCTCCATCAAGCTCCTGTTGATTGCCCATTGCCTCTTGGCAAAGGTAGTAGGGGCAAGGGTGGTGGTCTGCTCAGTCTTACCTATCTTGTATCCCCCCTTGAGTAGCAGTAAACTAATGGTCCTGGCATAAGGGAGTTCGTGAGGCTTCTTGTTTGTCCCTATCTTCTCCACTATGTCTTTCATTGCCTCAAAAATTAGCCATGCTGCATGGAAGTCATGGCCCATGTGGAAGGAGTAGACAGCATCCGCAATGGGGGGGGTTCTCCTCTCCTGCTGATGTCCTGAGCAATATATGTTCTTTCGCAGGACTTGGTCAATGAACAGGAGTTCAGGTTCCAATTCTCTCCTTCTGATCGAGTCCCCTGTGGCTTTTAATCCTCTAGTTAAGGCCCGTGCAATTGTATCATTTGATGCACTCAGAGGGTGGCCGTATCCATAGCTAGGGTCGAATGCTGTTGGGATGCCCAAAACTTCAGCAATCACCTTGGGGCTTACTAACATATCAAAGTCATCAATCAGCACCAGCAAGAACACTTGTCCATCTCTGTCCTTCTTGATCCTGATGTGCTGATAGAACAGTTGCACTAGCCTAGGGTTGGCTAGCGCTGGAATTCCTCTCATCAATGGCATCAGGCCCGCTTTGCTCATAAACTGTACTGCAGGGGTAGAGAGAGGTTCCTTCTCAAAAAATGGTACATCAAAGGCTATCTCAGGCTCCAACAGAATTGACACCATGAGCTCAGAAGGAGCATAGAACTTGGGGGTTGGTTCCGCCGCCTCCTCAACCACTTCCTTTCCTTTTTTGGGTGACTTTGAAGTCTTGGCCTTTTTAGGGGTGGTCTCAACAAGGTCCCTGTCCTTCCCCTTTCTCTTCTGTGCAATTTTTAGAGCCATTTCTAACTCTGTCTTCTAATATGAGAAATGGAGACTGAGATCTAGGGTTAGGTTTGATTTGACGCACAGGGCACCTCGAGATCTCTGAGCAGAGGGCAATGGATGGGGGTGATACTAGGAACAACTCTATAGATTTGTGGTGTGAATGATGAGCTGTAGGATTGATGCTGGAGGAGAGAGAGGGAGAGCGCCAGAAGCTAGGGTTTCACAGAGGGAAGAAGGAAGAAAATAATGGAAAAGGAACCAAGCGCGGGATTAAAATACTTATTGCGAAGCTCGATGCGCTTTGGAACATCTGGTCGCGGAGTTGGAAATGAACCTAGCGAAGGTGTTGATTCAATTTGGATTGCGCGATAATCTCCCAGGTTGACCTTGGAGCGCGCGACAGTGTGAGATTAATTCATGCGAATTGTGCGAGCAGCTCCTAGGTCTCTATTTGGATTGCGCGAAATGCTCTGAGGTTCATTTTGAATCTCACGACAGACTTAGAATCTCGTGACAGCAAATGAAGTATTTCTGTTGAATTGTGCGAGTCTCCCAGTTTACCTTCTGAACCTCGCTAGAGTCTTGGAATCTCACGATAATTAATGAATAGCTCGATGTGGATCGCGCGAGAGGTTGTCAGGTACACATGAATCTCGTGATAGCTATTGAATGTTTCCATGTGAACTGTGCAAAATTCTCCTAGACTCCCTCTTTAACCTCGCGACAGCCTGAGAATCTCGTGACAGCTAATGAAGTATGTTGTCTGTAGTGCGTGAGAGTCTCTCAGGCTTCTATTTGGACCCAACAATAGCAAGGTAGAAAGCAGAGAGCATGTGCTCTCTGTTCTGCCCTTTTTGCATGTTTGCTGTGGTTGGATCCTAGGCATGACCCTCACCATGGCTACCTCAAGACACATGAAAACTCAATCATACAATCAAGGACAATAAAAATCGACCTCCCACATTAGGCATTCAACAGAAGCTATCAATTGAAGAGCAGTAAGAATCAAACCAAGTATCAAAAGTTTAAAACAGATAGGTCCAGATTCAGATGGGACCACTAACAAATCCTAGAGAATATAAACAAAAGAAAGCAAGATAAATCAACCAAAAAATAACTAAGTACATATGATACAGTAATGACACACCTGTGGATCAGTTTGAAGAAGGATCCCCTTGAAAGTGAATGGTTTCCATGAGTTCGGCAAGTTTTTCAAGACAAAGCTTAAGCCTCTGACCATTCACCTTCAAGGCTCTCCCAGACTTGGGATCCTTGATTTTCACAGCACCAGATGGGGAAACATGCATGATGATGTAGGGACCTTCCCATCTGGATTTCAATTTGCCAGGAAAAAATTTAAGTTTGGAGTTAAACAACCAAACCTTATCACCAGCTCTGAAACTCTTTATCAACAGCCCTTTGTCAAAGAAAGCTTTGGACCTTTCCTTGTAGATCCTGGCATTAGCATATGCATCCATCCTTAGCTCTTCCAATTCGGACAGCTGCAGCAACCTGTGATGACCAGCAGACGTTAGGTCTAAATTTAAATGTTTAATGGCCCAATAGGCCCTGTGTTCTAACTCCACTGGGTGATGACAGGCCTTGCCATAGACCAGTCTAAAAGAGGAAATACCGATGGGAGTCTTATAGGCAGTCCTATAAGCCCACAGTGCATCATTAAGCTTGTCAACCCAATCTTTTCTATCAGTCCTCACAGTCTTCTCAAGGATATGCTTGATCTCCCTATTTGAAATTTTAACTTGCCCACTGGTTTGTGGGTGGTAGGGAGTAGTAATCCTATCGGTGATAAAATATTTCTTGAGCAAGCTCTCAAAATTTCTGTTGCAGAAATGGCTCCCCCCATCACTGATAATAGCTCTAGGGGTGCCAAATCTGGAGAAGATATTTTGCTTTATAAACTTGAGGGCAACCTAATTATCATTAGTTCTTGTGGCAATGGCTTCTACCCATTTGGAAACATAGTCCACTGCCACTAAAATGAAATGAAAACCATTTGAAGGAGGAAAGGGGCCCATAAAGTCAATACCCCATACATCAAACAATTCTACAACAAGGATGGGCTGTAAAGGCATTGAATTTCGTTTGGATAGCCCTCCTAATTTCTGACATCTTTCACAGGTCTTGCAGTGTGTATTGGTATCTCTGAAAAGAGAAGGCCAATAGAACCCACACTGCAATACTTTGTCAGCTATTTTTCACCCACTAAAATGACCCCCACAGGCATTTTCATGGCACATGGCCAGAATACTGGGGACATCACTTTCGGGAACACATTTCTGAATTATTTGGTCTGCATAATACTTGTACAGGCAAGGTTCCTCCCATAAAAAGAATTTAACCTGTGAGAAAATTAGGTCCTTGTCCATTTTTGTCCAATGGGCAGGAATCTTGCCTATAACTAGATAATTGACAATATGTGCATACCAAGGAACTAAAGATTGGATGGCAAACAGTTGCTCATCCGGGAAGACATCATTTATAGCAAGGTCATCAACACCTTTCTCCAACATAATTCTAGACAAGTGGTCAGCCACCACATTTTCTACACCCTTCTTGTCCTTGATTTCGATGTCAAACTCCTGCAACAGGAGTATCCATCTAATCAATCTGGGCTTTGCATCCTTCTTGGACAGTAGGTACTTTAATGCTAAGTGGTCAATGAAGTTGACAGTTTTAGACCCAAGTAGGTAAGGTCTAAACTTGTCCACAGCAAAAACTACTACCAGAAGCTCTTTCTCAGTGGTTGTGTAGTTTAGTTGAGCTTCAACAAGTGATTTGCTAAAATATGCAATGACCACAGGCAGTTTATCTTTTCTCTGGCCCGAGACAGCACCTATTGCCAACTCAGATGCATCACACATCAACTCAATGGGCAGGGTATAGTCAGGTGTTTGGAGTACAGGGGCAGAGGTGAGACAAATTTTCAAAGTTTCAAACGCTTTAAGACATTCAGTAGAGAAGTCAAAGGGCACATCCTGGCAAAGCAGGTGGCACAATGATTTAGCAATTTTGTTGAAGTCTTTGATAAACCTCCTGTAGAATCCAGCATGTCCAAGGAAAGATCTTATTTACTTGACTATTCTTGGAGGGGGCAAATTTGCAATGAGGTCAACTTTGGCTTTGTCTACCTCAATTCCATCTTTAGAGACCACATGGCCCAATACAATTCCTTGTGTTACCATGAAGTGGCTCTTTTCCCAACTTAAGACCAAATTGGTCTCTTCACATCTTTGTAAGACCTGATGGAGGTGTTGTTGACATTGGTCAAAGCTATCCCCATAAACTGAAAAATCATCCATAAAAATTTTCAAAAAATTATCAATCATATCAGAAAAGATGGCATACATACACCTCTGAAAGGTGGCTGGGGAATTACATAGTCCAAAAGACATCCTTCTGTAAGCAAAGGTGCCAAAAGGATAAGTAAAAGTAGTTTTCTCTTGATCAAGAGGGTGCACAGGGATCTGATTGTACCTTGAGTACCTATCAAGAAAACAATAAAAAGCTTTCCCCGCCAACTTGTCCAAAATTTGATCAATAAAGGGGAGAGGGAAGTGGTCTTTTCTAGTCTTGGAGTTGAGTTTTCGATAATCGATGCAAACTCTCCAGCCAGTGGTCTCCCTGGCTAGTCTCAACTCTCCAGACTCGGTTGTGATCACTGTTATGCCAGATTTCTTGGGTACCACCTGGATTGGTGCCACCAATTTAGAGTCAGAGATGGGATAAATTACCCCAGCATCAGGCAATTTAATGATTTCTTTCATGACCACTTCCTGCATGTGAGGATTCAGTTTCCTCTGCATTTCCCTGGAAGGTGTTGAGCCCTCCTCTAGATGAATCCTATGCATACAGATCGATGCATCAATCCCTCCTAAATCAGTAATGGTCCAGCCAATTGCTTTCTTGTGCTTCCTCAAAACTGTTAGCAATTCCTCCTCTTGCTCACTGGTAAGAGAAGAGGAGATAATTACTGGAAGTTTCTTGTCTGTCTCGAGGAAAGCATATTTTAATGTCTCTGAAAGCTTCTTGAGCTCCAGATCAGGGGCTTGTTGGATGGATGGCAGGATTGGTGTATTGTTGGTTGGAGGAAGGGGCAGCAATGTAGGTTTCCAATTGGAATGCTGCACTAAGCCCACAGAAGACCTCACTAGGGATATGTCTTCTAGCATTAAAGCTAGGCTTCCTTCCTCCACCATGTTCCAAACTTCAGTTAAATCAGTGACAATGTTTCCCCACTCCAGCAGAGTGGGTAGTTCTTCTTCAATAATTTCTTCTAATACATCCACTGCAAAGCATTCCTCATTGTCCAGCTGAGGGTACTTTGCATTGTTGTACACATTAAGCTCAACTTTCATATGTCTGAAAGTGATCTCCATGATCCCAGACCTGCATTGAATGCATGCATTGGCAGTGGCCAAAAATGGTCTGCCCAGAATAACAGGTATTGGGGATGTACTCTTATTGCAGCCCATGTCCAAGACAAGGAAGTTTACAGGGTAGAAGAACTTGACTACCCCCACTAGGACATCCTCAACCACTCCCATGGGTTTCCTCTCAGACCTATCAGCCATCAATTGTACAATGGGGGTGGGCTTTAGCTCCCCCAAGCCTAGCTGCTGATACACACTGTATGGCAGCAAGTTAACACTAGCTCCAAGGTCCAAAAGGGCCCTTCCAATCGTGTGGTCTCTAATAATACAGGGAATAGTGGGTATCCCTGGGTCTTGTAACTTCTCAGGCATTGTCATGGTTAATACAGAATTAACTGTATCAGTCGCAAAGACCTTTTTGGACAAATGGCCTCTGGCCTTCCTTTTCTGAGTACAAAGGTCTTTCAGAAACTTTGCATAGGCGGGGACTTGTCGGATTGCATCAAGCAGGGGTAAATTTATCTTGACTTGCTTAAAGGTCTCCATCATTTTCTCGATCTGTGCCTGCCCCTTATCAAAAGGGGCAGGGCCACTCAAAGCTTGAGGAAATGGCAGCTGAGGTACTGCTGGTTCCTCAGCTGTAAGCATATGACTGAACTTTTATTTTTTTCTCTTTTCTATTTTTATCTCCTGCTGAGGCTTAACTACAATCTCTTTATTTTTCCATTGTTGAAGGATAACAGGCAATTCTTTACTCTGTGCTCTAACAAAGTCCTTATCACTTTCACTTGACATTTCCTTGGGAATGACCTCTCCTTGTTCCTTTCCCACCTGGTTGTCTACCAGCTTGCTAGACCTTTAGGATGTGATGGCATTAGCCCCCTAAAAATTTGAGGAGCCTTCTCCAATCAAATATTGGCCCTTAGGGTTGGCTATTGGCTATCTTGGCAACCTTCCCTCTTCTCTTTTAGCCAAGGCATTAGCTATTTGGCCAAGCTGCTCTTCTATTTTCTTAATGCTTTGACTGTGAGAAGTTACAGTCTGATTCAAGGGTCCAAGGCCTTGCAATTGCGCCAAAACTTAGTCCTCGAAAGAAGCACTTCGGGGCTGAGGTGGGGGAACTACCAATTGATTTTGTTGTTGGGGCTGTTGTTGCTGCTGGAAATTTGACCTTGGGGCATAACCTTGGTTGAACTGCTGCTGTGGCCTTTGAGGTAAGGCCAACATCTGTTGTGGCTGCATATAATTGTCTTGCCTCCACCTCAAATTTGGGTGGTCTCTCCATTGGTAACCAGCATTTTGGTATGAGCATCCATATGGTTGCTTATTGTAGCCACCAGATTGTTGCTATCCAAGAGATTGGGCTGCAGCAGCCTATTCCATTACGTACTCAGGGTATTGACCCACAGATGGGCACTCTTCTACTGTGTATTGTGGAGATTGGCATATCAGACATGCCTCCATCACTTGTGCAGCCATTCTGGGCTACACCACAGTCATAAGTTTATCAAATCTTTCAGTAAGATTGGCCATCTGCATTCTCAGGTCATCATTCTCCTAACTTCATACATCTTTCCTTTAGAAGTCTCAGTAAGCCCTAACTTAGGAGAAGGCTTTTGAACAGTTCTAGATGAGGACATCTTCTGGAAAGCATTTTCACTTATGACCTCGAACAAGTCCCATGCCTCATTAGCTATTTTATGCATGTACGTTCCACCACAAGAGGCATCTACCATGTCTCTGCTCTTCTCATCAATCTCATTATAGAAGCTCTGGACAAGCTGCCAATCAGGGATCTTGTGGTGGGGATATTGTTTGAGCATTTCCTTAAATCTGTCCCAGGCTTGGTTAAAATCTTCAGTTGAGGATTACGCAAAAGCAAGTATGCCTTTCCTCAACTGGCTGGTTTTGGTCTCGGGGAAAAATTTAGACAGAAATCTTGTTTGGAGGTCTTTCCAGGAAGTGATGTTGTTATTTGGGAGAGTAGATAACCAGGTCATGGCCCTGTGGATCCTGTGCATACAGATTGATGCATCTATCCCTCCTAAATCTGCAATGGTCCAGCCAATTGCCTTTTTATGCTTCCTCAAGACTGTCAGTAATTCTTCCTCTTGCTCATTGGTAAGAGAGGAGGAGATAATTACAGGAAGTTTTTCATCTTTCTCAAGGAAAGCATATTTCAATGTTTCTGGAAGCTTCTTGAGATCCAGATCAGGGGCTTATTGGGTGGATGGCAGGATTGGTGCTTTGTTGGTTTGAGGAAGGGGCAGCAATGTAGGTTTCCAAATGGAATGCTGCACTAAGCCCACAGAAGACTTCAATGTGGACATGTCTTCTAGCATAACAGTTGGGCTTCCTTCCTCTATCATGTCCCAAACTTTAGTTAAACTTGTGACAATGTTGCCCCACTCCAGCAGAGTGGGTAGTTCTCCTTCAACAACTTCTTCTAGTACATTCACTGCAAAGCTTTCCTCATTGTCCAGCTGAGGGTACTTTGCACTATTGTACATATTAAGTTCGACCTTCATATGTCCGAAAGTTACCTCCATGATCCCTGACCTGCATTGAATGCATGCATTGGCAGTGGCCAAGAATGACCTGCCCAAAATAACAGGTATAGGGGATGTACTCTTGTTGCAGCCCATGTCCAAAACAAGGAAGTCTGCAGGGTAGAAGAACTTGTCTACCCCTACTAAGATATCCTCGACCACTCCCATAGGTCTCCTTTCAAACCTATCAGCCATTAACAGCACAATGGGGGTGGGTTTTAGCTCCCCCAAACCTAGCTGCTGATACACACTGTATGGCAGTAGGTTTACACTGGCTCCAAGGTTTAGAAGGGCCCTTCCAATTATGTGGTCTCCAATTATGTAGGGAATAGTGGGTATCCCTGGGTCTTACAACTTCTCAGACATTGTCATATTTAATACAGAATTAATTGTATCAGTTGCAAAGACCTTTTTGGACAAATGGCCTCTAGCCTTCCTTTTTTAGGTACAAAGATCTTTCATAAATTTGGCATAGGCTGGGACCTATCTAATTGCATCAAGCAGGGGCAAATTGATTTTTACCTGCTTAAAGGTCTCCATCATTACCTCTATTTGTGCATTTCCCTTATCAAAAGGGGTAGGGTCACTTAAAGCTTGAGAAAATGGCAACTGAGGTACTGTTGGTTCCTCAACTGCAAGCCTACGATTTTTTCTTTTTTCATCTTTTATTTCCTGTTGAGGCTCAACTACAGCCTCTTTATTTTTCCCTTGTTGCAGGGTAGAAGGCAACTCTTAGCTCTGTGGTCTCACAAATTCTTTTTTACTTTCATTCAAAAATTCATTGGAGATGACCTCTCCTTGTTCCTTCCTAACCTGGCTGTCTACCAGCCTGCCAGACCTTAGGGTTGTGATGGCATTAGCTCCCTTAAAACTTGAGGAACCTTCTCCAATCGAATATTGGCCCTTAGGGTTGGCAACTGACTGGCTTGGCAACCTGCCCTCTTCTCTTTTGGCTAAGGCATTGGATATTTGGCCGAGCTGTTCTTCCATTTTCTTTATGCTTTGACTGTGAGAATTCACAGTCTTAGTCAAGATTCCAAGACTTTGCAATTAAGTCAAAACCTGGTCCTCGAAAGAAGCATTTCGGGGCTGAGGTTGGGGACCTACCAACTGATTTTGCTGCTGGGGCTGCTGCTGATGCTGAAAATTTAACCTTGGGGCATATCCCTGGTTAAATTGCTGTTGTGGCCTTTGAGGTAAGGCCAACATCTATTGTGGCTGCATATAATTGTCTTGTCACCACCTCAAATTTGGGTGGTCTCTCCACTGGTAACCAGCATTTTGGTGCTGGTATCCAAATGGTTGTTTGTTGTGGACAACAGATTATTGCTGGCCAAATGATTGGGCAGCAGCAGCTTGTTCCATCACATATTCAGGATATTGCCCTGCAGATGGGCACTCTTCCATTGTGTATTGTGGAGATTGGCATATCAGACATGCCTCCATCACCTGTGCAGCCAATCTGGGTTGCACCACAGATAATAGTTTATCAAACTTATCAAAAAGATTGGCCATCTGAATTTTCAGGTCATTATTCCCAGTTACTTCATACATCTTTCCTTTGGAAGTTTCAACAAGTCCCAGTTTAGGAGAAGGCTCTTGAACAATTCTTGATAAAGACATCTTTTGGAAAGCATTTTCACTGATGACCTCGAACAAGTCCCATGCCTCATTAGTTGTTTTGTGCATGTAAGTTCCACCATAAGAGGCATCTACCATGTCTCTGCTTTTCTCATCAATCCCATTATAGAAGCTCTGGACAAGCTGCCAATTAGGGATCTTGTGGTGGGGACATTGTTTGAGCATCTCCTTAAATTTGTCCTATGATTGATTAAAATCCTTAGTTGGGGATTAGGCAAAAGCAAGTATTGCTTTCCTCAACTAGCTGATTTTTGTCTCTGGAAAGAATTTGGTCAGAAATCTTGTCTGGAGGTCTTTCTAAGAAGTGATACTGTTATTTGGGAGAGTAGCTAACCAGGTGCTGGCCCTGTCCTTTAGGGAGAAAGGAAAGAGCCTTAATCTGGTGGCTTCTAGTCCCAAACCAGCAATGGGGAATGTAGTGCACAGGGCTAAGAATTGGTCAATGTGTTTGTAGGGGTCTTCCTTGCTAAGCCCATGGAAAGAGGGAAGCATTTGGATGATTGAGGTTTTAATCTCATAGTTTCCCTAAACATCTGGGAATTGAATGTTGAATGGGGAATTATAATCATCAGGAGCATTCAATTTCTTCAATGTTCTGGGTTGCTCTTCACCCATGACTGTTGTCTCAGTTTCAGTAGGGGGCTCAACTGTGGTGTGTCTGGGCCTTCTTGGTCTTCTGCCCCTTTCTATCTCAGGGTTAGGAGGCTCTAATGTGGGATTGAGGGATCTCCTTCCTAACATGCACACACACCAACAGCAGGGATGACTACTTGCAGACACATTGCAATTGACAAAATTACAATTATCCTAATCAACTGCTATGAAATTTTTAAAGGAGAAATAGACTGAGATTTTAAGGGTTAGAGAAGTGCAAACAGAGGTAGCTAGACTCCCAGTGCAATTCTACTCTCCTTCTCTGCTACTGTCCAGATCTACAAGAAAATTTTCAAATGTAAATCAGCAGCATCAATTATTCACAAGCACAGCTACCAAAGAATAAAGAATACAAAAATCTAGGGTCTACTAATAGATCAAGATTCCCCGGTAACGGCACCAAAAACTTGTAAAGATATCTTAAGTACTTGCTGCTAAATTTATTGGGAATGGTGATAAGAATGGGGTTAGTGAAATTCAAAGGTGGATTATAAAGCAGCAAGCCTAAAAATACACAGTCCTGCATGATACTGGGCCTGTTGTAGCAAGTTTTAATAAGTAAGAGTTTGTCCCACAGGGAAAGTTGATCTAAAGCTCCAAGGGAGCTATCTTTAGTAGGCCCTCCAGATCTGGCTACAGATCTGACAATCCTAAATGGAAGGGGATTTAAGGTCACTATTGGCTAAATCCTAAGGTAACCTAATGCCTAAACTACAGAAATGGTTAAGAAGAATGATGGAGTGTGAGAAATGAAATATAAGAGGGTGAGAAGTAAGCTATTAGGTACAGATCTGATGGGTCTTATAACTCAGACTCAGATCTGCTGCTATAGAAATCCCGTCCAATGGCTACATTATCACCAAAGAGGAGAAAGGATCCAACTCACCCCTGTGCCATGATCCAATCCCTTATGGCTATAACCTGTCCACTTAAATAGTCACAGACTATCCAATAGGGGAACCACAGTCCAAAGATGGGTCAGAACAAGTTTATCATTATAGGCACTACTTCATCCAGGCTACCAGCTCAAGAATCCATAGGAATCTCAACCTCTAAAGTTCTATGTGTGGGGCTAGGCCTGCAATGTGCACTAGCCTGGACACACAGGACCAGCAAGAGTTTAGTACTAACTTTAGGTATAGTTGTTCACTGCTTTAGAAAGATTACAGTGATCCAGTCACAAGCCTACAATCTCTACAGCCAGATCAGATCTGCCATCTGATATTGGGTCTATACAAATACAGGGGAGTCTGTCTCTGCACAATCTCTCACAAGGCTACAAGCACAAGTGCAGAGAAGAAGAATCTGTCTTAGATCTGTGGATTGGCCTCACCCTAGGGCTATAATCTATCCACTTGAATGGTCACAGACTATCCACAGAGGCTATCCTTCTCACAGAGGTCTGAGACAGAACAAGAACATTGCTGCCACCACCATGTTCACAAGGCTACCAGCTCAAGCTCCCATGGTGATTCAGATTTAGTGGATCCTGTGGTGGGGCATAAGCCTGCAATGTGCCTAACCTGGACACACAGGTCACTTGGATCTAAATAAACCTTAAAAATAATCCTCCATTGCTTACAATACAACTTAGCAATGGAGAATCTCAAGGCAGCAGCCTTGTACAGAACAACTCACAAAACACCAATCTCATACATGCATAAAATCCTATTATAAAACTCCATTAAAACTATTTCAAATAGACATACAAAGGCATAGCCAGCAAGTGCTGGACTATGGAGAGAAGAAAAAGGGAAAAAGGAGTTGCCTAAAACCTAACCTTAGCCTACTGCAATTCTACAGTCGATTCAAGGAGTACAGAAGTCCCCTAAACCTAAACTAAGCTTAGGCTTATATAGCAGTCAGCTCTGTGAGCATTAGGGTTAGGAAAACCCTAATTTATCAATGCTATCATGGCCCATTTTTGTTCCTTGGATGCCTCGGGGCATGTACACGAAGATTGGAGCATTAGAGTGCGTGCCCTAATTGCTGGAAGTTCCCAAATTGCCCCTGCAGAAGTGGGGAGAAGTTAAGATCTCGATCCTTACTAGATAGCAAGGATTTCTAGGTCTTATCGTGTGATAGAATTGGCATCGCAGGGTTAAATTGACTTGAAGCTCTTGCAGTCGCAGGGTTGATACTTTGGTCATCGCAGGGTTGCTCTGGTCGTCGCGAGATCGAGCTTTCTATTTGAATGGGGCTGGAATTGCGCGTGCGGTTTGATCCTTGGTGAATCTCGCAGCGATCCTCGTGAAGAAGCAATGTGCCTGGCTCGGATCGCATGAGCGCCTCAAGATCTCAGATCTCATGCGTCATCGCTGCGACAAGCTGCTAGAATGCCTGAGCTCTCTCCTCAAAGGTATCACGCAAAGATTAAAGGCTCCTTTCTTGAGCTGCGCGAGATCTTATGACTGAGCCTCGCGAGAACTGCATGAAGTCCACTTTCTGGGATCTTCTGTCATTCATCTGTGCGAGAACAGCGCGAGCAATTGGCGTGCTGCCTTCAGAAACCCGCGACAGCTGCGCGAAGCATTCTTTCTGATTCAATTTGAACCTTGCAACATCTGCGTGAGGCTCATTTCTTAGCTTATTGCTGCTTATTACCTACAGGATAGACTTAAAACACATTTATTAAATTATTAAGGGTCTAACAGAGATTAAGTTAAGGGGTGAAAAGTGGTACTTTTCAGGTCTTAACACCGGGTAAGTTATATATGTGCCTAAACCCCCCGAAAACTACCCAAAACACCAAAAACAGATTTGATTATGTCCCCACACTGTTGGTTCACTTTAAATTACAGATTTTTAAAGGGGAGTGAATTTAAGTCTAAAATTGGGTCGGGGATGACAAGCCTGTGCCACCTCAATGGGCCGGCGTCCACTGTTAGGATATGACAAGAAGTAAGAAAAAAGACGGGGCCAGTCAAGCGACTAGACGGGAAATATAAGGTGCTGAAAATTAAAACTGAATCGTAAAAGTAAGTAAGAAAGGTGCCAGTTAAGTGATTAGACGAAAATTGCTGAAATTTAAAGCCGAAATATAGGGGTGAGTAAAAAAAGGTGCCAGTCAAGTGACTAGGCAAAAATTGCTGAAATTTAAAGCCGAAACGTAGGGGTAAGTAAAAAAGGTGCCAGTCAAGTGACTAGGCAAAAATATCGAAATTTAAAGCCGAAACGTAGGGGTAAGTATGTTAATAAAAACAAAAAAAATGAAGGAAAAATAGCAGAAAATTAGAAAAAAAAATAGCAATGGTTAGTAAAGATTAAACAAAAAAGGCCAACAAGAGGGGAAGCACTAGGGTGATATCCCCAGCAGAGTCGCCATCTGTGCGACCATGGATTCTCTCGAACCCTTCACGGCGATGCACACGCGATGGAATAAAATGTAGAGTCACCACCCGGAGCTTTTGGTGACCCGGGAAACCTTTAAATCAATATTTTGAGCACCGAAGTGCTAAATATGACTCTGATTTACCGGTCTTTGCCAAAGGCTCTAAGGGTAGGGGCTTCGGTTATCAATCGGGAAGGATTTAGGCACCCGATCAACCCGCACGTAGCGGTCTCTATCTATGGCCAAAATAAAAACAAATGGGCGGAGCCTCCCCATGCCCAAAGGCAATACGGTCTTATCCAGCTTTGAGCCCAACCGAAATTTCGGCGGCGTAACTGCTTGAATCCTTGGACGGAGGAAACACCAAGAAGGTAGAGGAAGAGAGGGGTGAGCCGGAGCTCACGGGCCCTTGTTGCACCATGGAAGACCTTCGCTTCAGCATGCTTCTGATAGCTTTATGTGGCTTAAACAGTAGAGGAATAGGTTCTAATGCTAGGATTCGGTATATAGGAAGTGTAGGATGAAGCTAGGGACTAAGCTTGACTAAAAAGGGGTGATCTAATGGTTGAAAAGGGTTGAAAAGGATGAACTAAGCATGCTGGAATTCTGGTTGAAGAATGCAAAATAATATATATTTTTCTCTCACAAGGGCTCTCTCTTTTAAGCTTAACTTTCAACCTTAATTTTTTAACCCTTTGGGAAGGGGGGGGGGCCTCTCTATTTATAGAGAAGAGGTGGGTTAGAGGGTTACTTAAGAGCTAATTGGTTTAGCAATTAGGTAATCCTCCATCTAAGGTTTTCTAGGTTTTTAGGGTCCTAGGGGTTTGGGAAACTGATTTCAATGGCAGATGATGGGGTGAGACCATGGGTGACTTAAGGGTTGCCAATAAGCTCAAAGGGGGTGCAACCAACCTTAAGACACCCACCTCAACCAAGGGGATGGTCAAAAGGTCAAACCAGGTGGAGGAAATTTGAGCATTTGATGACAGTTACTGTAGCTAAGCTGGGCGTATATATTACAGACGCCCAGTTTATGTACAGTGATTTACATGAAAACCAGAGGAGATCTGAGAAGGTGAGTGTCCGTGGTGGGCCCTACCTATGCTGGGCATATGTATTATATATGCCCGACCAAATTTGGCCCAAAAATGCTAGGCGTATATAATATATACGCCTGACCAAAATGGGGCCAAATTGGTTGGGCGTATCTAATACATACGCCTGAGCAAAAGCTATGATTTTATGTGAAACTTCAATCGGCCATAACTTTTGAACCACAACTCCAAATTGGGTGATCTTTGGCTTGATGGAAAGCTGAAGAAGTACTCCTTCCAATGGTAAGGTGATCCTCTTAGAAATGATTTGTATAAAATTTTGTGGCTCTCCTCCCATCAATTGCTCAGAAGGGTTTAAGCTGGGTCTAGGAAGGGATCCTAGGGTTTAGCAGTGATCTCTAAGGGTTAGGGGAATGGTTATAATGAGTTTAGGGTGATGTTAAGACCTAAAAAGTACCACTTTTCACCCCTTAACTTAACCTTTGATTAGACCGATAGCCACATAATAAGTTCTTGTAAAGTGTTTTATGTAGGTAATAACCAACAGTGAAATAAGGCCAGGAATCCTGCTAAGGAGCCGGTTTTAGCACCAGAAGTCCCTTAGAAGGATGAACTCTGAATCCAAACCTGAAATGAGCCTCGCGCAGTTGACCCAAGCTTTAAAGGATTCAGGAGAAATATGCCTCGCGCAGTCCAACTAAGCATCCCAAGACTCTACAACAACTTCTCGCGCAGATGATTGACTGAAGAGCTTCAGAAGCATAAACTCGCGCAGCTCTCACGAAGCTCAAGAGTAGAACACATCGCGTAGTCTCACGTAGTTCAAAGCAGACCTCTCTCAACCTCACGCAGTTCACTCAGAACGGCTGAGAAGAGAGAGCTTCAGAAGACTCCTCGCGCAGCTGTCGCGCAGTCGCCGCGAGATGTAATTATCAGAAGAGAACTCCTCGCACAGTTCTCGCGCCATTCAAGAAGAAAGCATCCTTGCAAAGGGAAGTCTATCCTCGCGAAGATCAACCCAGTGATCGTGCAGCTACCTCACGACTGCTTGAGCTCCAATCCCGCAACATCTGAGGGTTTGATGTCTACTCAACCTCACGACTGCCTGAAGAGCAAATCAAGCCAACCTCACGACGATTGAAGTTTCAATATCAAATCATCCTAGCGAAGAGCAAAAGCTACCACGCGACAAGTCTAGGAAATAATGGCTACCTAGCAAAGCTCTGAACCTCAACTTTCATCTCTTCAGCAGAGGACCTTCTGGGAATTTCCAGCGATTAGGGCATGCACTCCCATGCTCAAATCTCTATGCACACGCCCCGAGGCATACAAGGATCACCATTAGGCCACGTGGCATCATTAAAATTAGGGTTTCCTAACCCTAATACACCGCCACACCATTGCTATATAAACCCATACTTAGCTTAGGTTTAGGGAGCCGGTTTTTAGAGAGAAAAATCCTGGAATAGCTGGGAACACCTCTCATTTCTTGGAGACTGGATCTGAGATAGTTTTTTCTTTTTCTTTTGTAGCTGTAAGTAGTTTTCTTTTTCTTTTTTCCTTCTCTCCATAGTCCAGCACTTGCTGGCTATGTCTTTGTATGCTTTTTGAACTAGATCAATGGAAGTTTTGTAATAAGATTTGTACTCTGTAGGATTTGTGTTTGAATGTGAGATGCTCTGTGCAAGGCTGCTGCCTTGTGATCCGCCATTGCTTTGGCTGTGTTTCAAAGCAATGGAGGACTGATTCTAAGGGCCATTTGGATCCAAGTGACCTGTGTGTCTGGGCTATCATGGTTCTATACAGCCTTAGCCCCACCACAGGACCCACTAGATCTGAAATCCCCATGGGAGCTTGAGCTGGTAGCCTGGTGACCATGGTGGTGGCAGCGATATTCTTGTTTTGTCTTGGGCTCCGTGAGGAGGATAGCCTCTGGGATAGTCTGTGACCATTCAAGTGGACAGGTTATAGCCTTACGGTGATTCTAATCCACCGATCCAAGATGGATCCTTCTTCTTTACACCTGAGCTTGTAGAAGCCCGTGGGGATTGTCTGAGGCGCACTCCTTATATTTGTATAGATTCACCATCAGATGTTGGATCTGATCTGATTATAGAGATTGTAGGCTTGTGACTAGACCATTGTAGCCTCACTCAAGCAATGGACAGCTAGGTCGAAGTTTGCACTCAATCTCTTGTTGGTTCTATGTGTCTGGGTTATCATGGTCCTATACAGCCTTAGCCCCACACATAGAGCTTTAGAGGTTGAGGTTCCCTATGAATTCTTGAGCTGGTAGCCTAGATGAAATAGTGCCTACAATGATTAACTTATTTTGTTTTGACCCATCCCTGGATTGTGGTTCCCCTATGGGATAGTCTGTGACCATTTGAGTGGACAGATTATAACCTTAAGGGATTGAATCATGGCATAAGTGATGGGTTGAATCCATTCTCCTCAGTGGTGATAATGTAGCCATTGGACGGGACTTCTATAACATCATATCTGAATCTGAGTTATAAAACTCCTCTGATCTAGGCTCAATAACATACTTCTCACCCTTTTATATTTATTTTCCACACTCCATCCATCCTCTCAACCTTTCTGTAGTTTAGACATTAGAGTACCTTAGAATACTTAGAATAAGTGACCTTAAATTCCCCTCCTTTTTAGGACTGCCAGATTTGTAGTCAGATCTGGAGGGACTACTAGAGATGGCTCCTTTGGAGCTGTAGATCACCTTTCCCTGTGGGACAAACTCTTACTTATCAAAACTTGCTACAATGGACCATGTATCTTGCAGGTCTAGGATTTCTTAGTTGTGCTGATTCCATCCCCTGTTTTACTCTTTCTTTGATTTTTAAATCACGTTCACCACCAACCAATAAAGCAAGCACAAACTCAAAATCCGCCAACAGGTGATTCCTAAAGGTTTGGGTTGGTTCCTAAGGGTTTAAGGGTGCCATCGAAAGCACAGGGGTATATCTCTCTCGGAGTACAGACTGATCAGGCCTTGGGCCGAATTTGGGTGTCTACAGGTACATAAGGTACTTCCGTTACAGAGTTAGGTGCACTGTTTTTATTATTTTTTTGTTTTTCATTTTCTAATTTTTTTGGTTTTTCTAACAGTGGGACTTCCTCTATGACTTCTTGTTCTTTTTCCTCGGTCTCAGGGACGACTGTTGGTGTAGGCATCTCTACCCTATTATCAATAGTTCTGCCACTTCTTAAGGTCTGAACAGCTTGGATGTGTACTGTAGCAAATGGTGTATTTCCCACATGAAATTGTCCTCCTGAGTTGTTCTCTGATTGTGAACACGCTTAATTATCCTCTCTTTCTATCCATTGTGTAGCTAGTTGCCCAATTTGAGTTTCTAGGTTTGTAGTGGATTGAGTACAAGAATGTAAGTCTTGAGAGATTTGAGCAAGCTAAGATAGCTCCCTAGAATGATGATGTGCATGTTCTTACAGATCTTGGAGGATTTGGACAATAGCAACGGCATCATTATTACTTTGAGGACTATACTGTTGGAAGTTTTGAGGATATTGTGTGCATGCATAAGACAATTCTTGTTGAGTTACCCTTGGGAAGCCATAATGATTTCCCTACTAAGGATTGTAGGAGTTCCCTGAATTACCCCATTGAGTAACAAAGATTTTCTCTGTTTCTATTATAGCTGGGTAAAAGGGGGTAGTCGGGTATTCCATTGGGACATAGGTCGAATTATAACTTGGCCAAAATGGCTCATAATGGCCTTGCATATTTGTTTATTTTTGTGATTTTAGTTTTATCTGATTTTTATTTTAGAAAGTAGGGAGAGAGAACAAATCTGAGCCTCTAGCTTCTCTTGTCAGAAGAAGTGTTGAAACCTTTGATTCGCTGCTCCGAATAAACCTGCGAAAGATAAAAAAGTGATTAAAGAAAAATAAAAATATAAAGAAAAATAAAAAGAGAAAGATAAATATTGGTTTTCAAAACAATAACAAAATAAAGAATAAAATCTGCTTCCCCGACAACAACGCGAAAAACTTGATCGGCTTTTAATCGTACTAAGTCTTAACCTATTGGAAGCACAATGGAAATTACAGTACTAGTATAAGATCGTTCCCACGAGAAAGGTGATTATTTTGATGTATTCACATTTGTTTCAAACTTTTATTTGTCTTTTAAGAACCTAAACTACTGGAGAAATATGAATAAAAGAATGGGTTGTTTAAACTAATTGCAGAAAATAAATCTAAATCCTCCTCCTTTCAAATTATGGTCGTCAATCACAATCCTTCAGATATCTATAAAATAAAGTACCGTTACACCATATTTCAGTCCTCTAGAATTTAGGCGTCAATCAAAAACTAGAATTCCTAAACACAGATTTATGCTAATCAACAGTCTTCCTAAAATTTGAGCATTAATCAAACTCAAGAAAATTGAAGATGGAAAAGTAAAACGGTTACACTAATCTACAAATTCTCAATCTGAGTCGTCAATTGAAATAAAAAACTTTTAGATGTTTACAAAGCAGTAAAAATGAATGGAAAAAAATCTAATCTAGAAAGCGAGATAAAGATCTTTCATCCCTCAGTTGCAGGCATCAATTGCTCCTAAGAAACTATAAATACTCTACTCTAATCTTCCGGCTCCCGATCACAGGCGTCGATTGCTCTAGAGAAACCTTGGATACCTAAACTACTCTACTTTACTTTTGATCAGAAGAAAACCCAACCTCAGTCTTCAATTGATGCTGAGAATTCCTTCGATAAAGAATTCCTATGCCGAGCCCTCTTATTTATAGATCATAAGGGGTCGGGTTACATATTCAAGGCCTAATAAAAGAAAGCTTCTAAACAAAAGATTCCTAAAATAACTATACTTCTAATCCTAGTTCTTCCTTGCTCTGATGGTAGATGTGTGATGGACTTTTCTCTTTAATTTTAGCAGCAGAGATCTTCTGAATTCGTTGGCCAATCTTCTCAAATCTGTAAGTTGTCAAACTTCTAATTCGAGATATCTTCTAATTCTGTGCATGGTGGTGTATACTTCACGTGATCAGCAGCATGAGCTTTATTTCGCATAATCATGTGTACGATTGTTCTTCTTTTTGTATTATCTCTGCTCTTTCGAACGTTCGAGATTTTACTTTGGTTCCTCCAGTCGTAGCTTCTTTCTTACATTCGTGAATCGTGATTCTTCTCTTCTTTCTTTTTCCGCTCGTTCGAGATTTACGTTCATTCGATATTTCTTTTTCTTGGCTCATTGACTGGTCCTTCATTTGAGTGGATCATTTCTTCGCATGATCGTAGTTCTTGCTAGTTTTTGAGTTCATTTTGGCAGAGATTAACACTTTAGCTCTAATCTGCTCATTATTCTAAATATCTGCACCTAGCATCTCATAGTAACAAACTAAGGTCTAGCATCATTAAGTTAAGGGTGATAAAGTGATATATTCTGTGACTAATTACCTATCACCTACCATTAAACCCAAGTTCCCACCTATCTAAGTGTTGGAAATCCTCGAAAACCTTAGATCCCTATTACCTAATTGCTAACCCAATTAGCACCTTAATACTCATTAATCCCCTCTCGTTCTATATATAGAGACACATCCCCCCTTGCTTAAGGGCTTGAAAATTTTCCAAAAGAGAGAATCCTTTAGAGTTTTCCCCTCCTTCAAGCGTTAAATCTACAAAATTCTAGAACCTAGGTTCCCCTTTTAGACCCCATCCCCCATCACCAATCCCTTAGCCTTAGGAAGAACAAGGCTTTAGCCACTCTCTCCTACCTCCTAACTCTTAAGCCTTAGAGTTCAAGACCCATCTTTCAACCCATTTACTATCGAAAGCTCACCGGAAGCACACTCACGCGAAGGTTCACAACGGTGCTACAAGGGCCCGAGAGCTTTGACTCTCCCCTCTATTCCTCTACCTTCTTGCGCCTTCCCTATATCCTAAAATTGAGTCGTTACGCTGCCCAAATTTCATTGGGTATGAAGGGCTCAATAGGATCGGAGTTCCTCCGGACAAGGGAGAGTGCCGCTAATTTTTTTATTTTATTTTTTATATTTGGCTATAAGTAGAGACCGCTTACGAGCGATTTGATTGGGTGCCTAACACCTTCTCGATCGATAACTAAAGCCCCTACCCATGAGCCTTTGGCATTGACTGATGAATCAGAGTCATATTTTTGCACTTTGGTGCTTATATATTGATTTTGAGGTATCCCGAGACACCAAAAACTCTAGGTGGCAACTCCATCTTTTTAAAAGAGAGCACATCATCGCGTCGGACTCACGAGAGCCCACGGTTGCACAATAGGTTTAGGTTTGGTGACAAATTTATGTTCGATGGTAGATTTAGGTTCAGTGACAATGTTGGGTCTGATGATAGGTTTAGGTTTGATGATAGGTTTGGGTTCGATGATAGGTTTAGTTTTTATAATAGGTTTAAGTTTGGGGCTCAGCTTCGTGGTTGGTGAGGTGATAAGTTCGATGGTGAGTTCAGGTTTTGGGGCAGGTGTAATGATTTATGTGTTGGTTCTGAGATCTGTTCAATAGTTGATTCTAGAGTGAATGAAATGGATGGTTCAGAGGTATGCTTGATAGCAAATTCGAGTTTGAGATTTTGTTTCGAAGTTGGTGAGGTGATGAGTTCGGGTTCGAGTTCGGATATGGGCATAAAGGTTGATTTGAGAGTTGTTTTTTAGGTTGGTGGGGCGACGAGTTTGTTGATGTGCTCAAGTTTTGAAGTTGATGTAGGGATTACTTCAAGGGTCGGTTCTAAGATTGGTGGGGTGATGTGTTCGATCGCGTGTTTGATAAGGCATTCGAGTTTTAACGTTAGTTCAAATGTGAGGGGGCTGATGGTTTTGGGATTGGTTATAGGTTTAGGTTCAACATTTTGTTTTGGAGTTTGTGGGATGATTGGTTTAGGCATGGGTGGTGTTACATTATGTTGATAGGTTGGTTCAGGGATTGCTTCCAGGATAGGTGAGGGAGTTTGTATAGGGATCAAATGTATTGTCGGTTTAGGTGTTCGCTTAGGGAGAGTGGGGATTGATTTGTTGGTGGGTAAGTTATCGGGTTTGAGCGCAGGTCGAATTGGTTTAGGGTTTGTTGACTTTGAGGATTGGTTGGTTTGATTTAGGAATGGGTGTGTCGACTTCGGTGGTGAGTTTGATGATTGGTTGGGTTGGGGTAAGTTCAGTGGTAGGTTGAGTTGGGATAGGTTTGGTGATTGGTTGAGTTTCAGTGTGAAAGGTGGCTTTAGGTTTGATGGTGTGAGGGGCAAGATTAGTTGGCTGTTAGTGAATAGTATTGACGTGCTCTGAGGGAGGTTCAATCCTATGAATTAGGCTAGCTGGATGAACTTGGGCAGGGTTGAATGAGTGTACGGTATCATATGCAAGTTGAGGGCTTGATGGAGTTTGCTCAAATAACGAGTTGTAAAAGGTGATGCTGGTTTGTGTGGCATTGGGATGCTGGTCTTGATTCTATATAGGATATGGTTGTTGGTTATGATTAGAGTATAGGGATTGGTTATAGTCAAGGTATAAGTTCGTGTATTGTTCTCGAGTATGGTTATATGGATGGAAGTTCATTTGGTTTTGTTCTTCGTCCATGTTGATTTGTTCAGGGCTTAGAGTTTCGCTGAGGATGTTTGTTTTAGGGTCATTGGAAGAGGGTCCACTGGAAGTTAGTGTAGAGAGATTAAGGTCCCCATTTTTCATGCGACGTTGGATGCGCGAAGCATGTTGACAAAGGCTAGTGAAATCACGATAGTCGCTTAGTATGAGAGCACTCCGGAGGGGCTCTTGGATATTGTTGATGACAATGTCTATAATGTATATGTCGTTCATGCGGTATTCTGTTCGAGCGGCAAGTCTTCTACAATGTCTCTTGCTTTGTGTTCATCAAGTCGCTAACGTTGATATCCTTATGGGTCATGTGTTTGTATTGGTTTAAAAATATGTCAACTAGGTCTTCAAAAGTTTTGATTTCGGCTAAAGGTAAGGAAACGAACCAGTCAAGGGCTTCTCCTTCCAGAGATCTCTGAAAGTAGTGAATCAGGAACCCATGATTGGTGAGATTGGTTGACGGCCATTATAAAACAGTGCCAAGTGATGGTTTGGATTTCCTATACTATTATTTTTGTTGAATTTTGGTGGTTTAAAATTGGCGGGTATGGTGAATTCAAAGACTCAACAAAATTTGTCGAATTTGAAAGACTGTTTTGAGTGTTCTCTCCTAGCCATGTAGTTGTCGAGGAATTGAGGGAGATCGTCTATGTTTATAGTGGCATCTTTTTTAGATGTCTCAGGGTAGGATTGTCTTCGGTGGTTGTTGTTGAATGAATCGTGAAAGGTATGTCTGTTAGGTGTTGGGGGATCCGGGGCATGTGGAGGAGGTGGTGTTCTCTCCCCTTGTCTACTTTTTGGAGTGGCTTGTTTTTCATCTATCAGTCCTTGGGCTATCGCAACTTTGTATAAATCGACAAGGGATTGCCACAAGGCATCGGCTTCTTCTCCTCCTTTTGTGAGTGCATTGGCAGTGAGGTCAATGATTGGCTAGCCATGTAGTTCAGTCCAACGTCACTTTCTCCACTATTGTTGTTGTTATTATTTAATGGAGGAAAGGGGGACTTTTCACCATCATCAGCCATATTTATCCGAGCATGACGTCAGGCTATCTGTTGAGATGGCCTAACTTTATACTCGGGGTTGTTATGGCAGCCCCATGAGGGTGGGTCGTTATCATTAGAGTTCAATTTTATAGATTCCTGGCATTTTGTTTTGAAAAAGAGCTGAGTATGCGGTGTGTGTGTGTGTGTGTGTGTGTGTGAAAGAGTGAAAAATAAACAAAGCCAAACTAGTTAAATCAAGGCAACCCTAGCAAAAAGTGCCCTATCGCGATTGCCAGTCTGTTGGTATGCAATTTTTCTGGGAGCCTTTCGGGTTCCGGAATAAGTGGCCCAATTCGGTCCTCATGGACTTTGGTGAAAAGCGATAGAATAGTAAACTAAAAAATATTAAACGCTGAAAGGAAAGAGGCGAATTCTCAATGAAGAAAACCTGGGTTGATGCGATCGCCAGCTGCAAATATTTATCGACACCGTAGCACGTCACTGATCACGCCCTACGGGATGCGGGTTAATTCTTTTACTGAACGTTGGCCAACCAACTTCAGTAGCTATGGGCTACCTACAGTCTATCTAGTTAAGTTTCCTAATCCTACTGGGATCTATCTAAAAAGGGGGGTGGTGGCCTGCTATGCTTGGGACGATCAGCCTCATTCCCAAATACCCTTCGTAAGCTCCCTTGGGCAAATCAGGGTGGCTATGGCTGATTTGTAAATATTGAGAAAGGTTAGGGACCTAATCGACTCTAGTTGTCGGGGACTTCAATTTTATCTTGTTTGATTTATGTGTTACATTGTACTTGCGTACCATATGCTAACCCTAGTAGTTTGGTTTTTATCTTGTAGGCTTGAGTTTGCCAAGACTTATCACGGGACGCCACAAGAGGCCAAGGATTGGGAGATCGAAGGCTCAAGGTTGCCGAGGTTTAACGAGACACCGCAAGAGGCTAAGGTACGTGTTTTCGATTTCCATTAGTTAAGTTGTAGGTGTAGGAAAAAAAAACTAAAAAAAATAATAATAAAATAAATAAAAATATATATAGTTATATAAAAATATAAATAAATAAAATAAAAATAAAAATTTTAGATATATTTTGGTAAAATATGGATAGAGAACCAAGTTCTTTGTTAGATTTCGATCAGTCGAAATTGATTTCGACTGGTCAAGCTACTCAAAAAGAAAGGAACGTAGCAAATTTCGACTGGTCAAGTTCAAGTCGACCGGTCAAAATACCTAAACCTTAACAGAAACCAGAGTTCTATTATTTTATGTTGTGTTTCGACCAGTCGAAACTGGGTCCCTTTCGACCGGTCAAAACTGGGGAACTTAGCTTCAAAACAGAATCCTTGCTGGAGAAGTTATTTTTCTCCCGTTTTGTGACAGGTCGAAACGGTTTCAACCGGTCAAGATTAGAGGTTCCAGGGCCTTATAAAGCCTTGTGACCAGTCGAAATTCCAATTTCGACCGGTTTAACCCCTAAAATCCCCCAATCCTTTCTTCTTCCCTGTTGCTGATGTGGTTATATTCGTACTAAGCCTTAACCTATTGGAAGCACACAATGGAAATTACAGCACTAGCATAGGATCGTTCCCATGAGGAAGGTCAAAATTTTGCACGTTTTGAAAACTTTTATCTGTCTTTTAAGAATCTAATCAACTGGAGAAATAAGAATAAAAGAGTGATTATTTAAACTAATTGTAGAAAGTAAATCTATTCTAATCTTCCGCCATCTAGATCATAGATAACCTTTCATTCTTCGAATGTAATGTTACACTGTATATCAAGTTTTCCAGACCTTGGTCGTCAATCAATTTCTAGAATCCTCTTTATACAGAAAATCTACAACTCTCTAGTGTTTTAGGCATCAATCAAAAACTAGAAGAATTGAAGATGAAAATTAAAATATCGTTACACTAATCTGTAAACTCAAGATTTTAGTTGTCAATTAAAATATAGAATTCATAGATATTTACAAAGCAGTGAAAGTGTATGAAAATAAATCTAAACTAGAAAGTAAAAGTAGAACCATCCAAAGGGTTGATCTTTCAGCTTCTTCGGTCTTGGTTGTCAGGTAAGACTTTCATAATTGTGGACGACTTTACTTCATAAAAACTACTCTATGTTGATCTTCCATAATTCTAACCTCAGTTGTCAATTGATGCTGAGAATTCCTTGGATAATTTTATTCCTATGCCGAGCCCTCGTATTTATAGATCATAAGGGGTCAGTTTATATTATTCGAATTCTAATTAAAGAAAACTACTAAAATCAAAGATTCCTAATATAACTCTAACTTCTAATCCTAATCTTCCTTGCTTTGGATAGTAGATGAACAGGACTTTTCTCATTTATTTCGATAGCAGAGATCTTCAGGGTTCTTTCGCGATTCTTCTAAGATCCATAAGTTGCCAAAGTTTTAATTCAAGAGATCTTCTAATTCATTGTATTGTAGTCTTTCCGTGATCAGCAGCATGAGCTTTATTTCGCACAATCGTAACTATAATAGTATCTCTATCTGTACTATTCTCGCGCTTTTTGAGCATTCGTGTCTTTGCTTCACTTCCTCCAGTCGTAAGCTCTTTTGATAGGTTCATAGATTACGATTCATTTTTCTTCTATTTTTGTTCATTCGAGATTTATGTTCGATCGTAAACTCTCTCTTTCTTTGTTTACAAATTGGTTCTTCATACAATTGGTTTGTTTCTGTGCATGATCGTAGTTCATGCTATTTTTTGAGTTCATTTTGGCAAAGATTAAAACTTCAACTCTTTTTTATTGTCTATTCTAATATCTGCACATAGCATCTCATTAGTAGCAAATTGAGGTCTAGCATCACTAAGTTAAGGGTAGTAAAGTGGCATATTCTATGACGGATCACACCCCTAACTTACGCTTTGCTAGTCCCTAGCAAATAAGGAAAGAAAAACTAATCTAAAAATTTAAATGTCACTTTCATAGGGAGCACGATTGCATTTAGCATATGCAACAAGCCTTTAAACCCATAGGTGATCCCTAGTGGAGGAGTTATATTCTCCTGAAGGTTTTCAGTGAAGTTACCTACAAATTTCAAATATTTTTAAATTTTTTTAAGATTTTCTTAAAAGAAGAGAAAAAAAATTAAAATTTCTAAACTAAATTTTATACACTAAATAGTGAATAGCTAGCCATTATATGGTTATTATAATTCCAAAAACATGATTCCTACATCCTTTGCTTTCCATCCTAGCAATTATCCTTGATCAGAACTCAACAATTTCAATTCATATTAAGCGTGGCATCTGTGCGTATCAGTGAAAAGTTTATTCATCATAGATTTCTCTAAACTATAGATTTAGAAGACATTTTCATCCAAACACTCACTGTTGGCATACTCTCAAAAAAGAATATTAGAATTTTTGGGTTCTCTCAATATGATATATATGATGAATAGCTCAAAGAATAATTGTCATAAAGGTAAATCTCATGGAATGGATTGTATTTTATTTTTTCTCAATAAATCCCATTTTCTTAAGTTTAAGGCATCTTCTTGAATTTTTCTTCAGTTTGGAAGTTTCTTACTTCTCCTTTTATAGAATCGTATTTTATGATTTCTCTTGATTTCCCATATTGTTCTTATTTTATTTTTTTCTTAGGCCTACCATTTGTTGCATATCCCATATTTATTATTCTTTTACTCCTTTCAGTCCCTCTTCTCTCTTTTCGCATTCTAAATTCTCAGAAAATAATAAGGATAAAAGATTGAAAGCTTTGGGTAGTACATATGGTTAAGGGTATATAAGATTTTGGTCCAAAGAAGTTCAGTTTAGGCTTCAAATAAAGGTTCAAGGGGTAAATAAATTTATGAGATTTTAGCTTTTTGGCTCTAACGAATAAAAAGACGGCCTTAAGTCATTTCCGTGATTTTCTAGCAAGAATATCATATTGTTTTGATATATCTAATAAACAATTCTAGAAAGACAAGTCATCATAATCATAGAATATTTGATTCAATTTACAACAGTATGAGATTTCACTGTTATGCAGTCAAGAAGTTCAAAGAAAATTTTGATTTCAAATAGAAAGCAGTCTCTCTCAAAATAAAAGAGGAAATATGTCTCAAAAGCTTACTGGTTATAAAATTTCAAAACTATAATCTAAATATTACAGTTTAAATCAAAGTATAGTTTCAAGCATTCAACTCTGATATAGTGTACAAGAGGGCCAAACATGAATCATAACTGCTCTATTGTTTGATTGTTGAACTTTTACTACGATGGATTGTGAAATTTATGGAATTGCATTTTTTTCTATCATAACTCACATATAATGGTTAACAGGAAAAACAAAATTATTCTAAAAGAATCTAAAATAACAAAATAAAATTATTTTTTTATGTTTTTTTTTATGCATAAAGCAAAAATAAAGTAAAACTATATACACAGAAAGGTGTATACCCCCAAACTTAAATAAGACAATATCCTCATTGTTCTCAAAAATAGGGCATACTCAAGAAATTTTAGATCATACCTGTAAGGTTTCAAAATAGAAAGTAGCCTTTACTCACTAGGTGATGATGGGTACGGGACAATTGTCACAGATGGGGCAGGTTCTAGTGCTAGTAATGCGAGTAGTGGAGAAGGGTTGTTGGATAATTCTTCCTCAGAGTTGAACACCACATCGGTAGAGCTTGGCTCAATTCTTTCTTCTTCAGGAGCAGGTTCATCATACAGCTCATGCTCAATATCCTGCTCATGGAGAGCTTCAACACTCGCTTTCTTGGCCAACTATGTATTGTATTTCTCAGTCAGAATCCTCAGTTCCTCTTCAACTATTTCTCTTTTTCTCAAATCATCTTTCAAGCTACAAATTACAGCATATTTAACCTTGGCTTCGAGTCTCAGTGTTTCTACTTCTGCCTTTAACCCGTTCGCTGTGATGATGTTGTTATCAGTGATGGATTGTATCTGTTTCTTCTGATCATCACATATTTGGACTAGGGAGCCTTTATCTCCTTAAAGTTTTAGTATTTTCCCTTCTGCTACTGTAAGCAGATGAGTCTGCTCATTCAGCAGCACGTTAAGTGTGTGTTGGTATTCAAGATGGGCACACTCCCTCTCATCAGGGTCGACGAGCAAAGATCTAATCTTGTTTCTCTGATTAGTTATTTTATGTTCATACTTCTTCTCTTGCTCCCATGATTGATCCTTTTCTGTCCTTTCTTGAAGGGCAGCTATTGCTTCTTGGACTTCCTTAGCTGTCTTGGCTTGCCAATGTGCATGACGCTCCCTTACATCTTAATGCTTAAGGTTTTATACTATCTCTGCCCTTTCTCTAATTGTAGGTAGGGCCTCGAAGACTTTGTTTTTCACCCTATTCATTTCTTCGATCATTCTTCTGACCATCTCAAGGACTAACATTAGTCGCGGTGCTTGTGTATTATGTTATTTTTCTATTTCTATCAACCTTCTTTCCCACTTAGTCAGAATCATTGACAAACTGGGGGCTGATGTGGTAGACATGGGGGGTTCTACTCCTTCATTTAACATTTCAGTGAAACTGTGATGACCCGATTTTCCCCCTGGCTGAAATCCAGGGAAAATCGGACTGTCAGGTGTTCGAAATTCAAAAAAAACTTTTTCTTTTCTTATACAGATGCAAAAATCAGAGTAGATATAATGTGCACAGCGGAATCATAACATATACAGATATCACATGGCATAACTATGGCATATACAGACCACCGGTGATGGCTCACTGTCACCTAAACAATGGTATGAATTAGAATCTATCTAAAATGTGCTAAGACCAGCTACACAAAAGTCTAAACAGATACCTAGTCCAAATCCAAAAATCTATAGACTAGAGTTCGCAGGTGGAAGTCTTTCTTCTACCACTCTCAAGCTCAAGACCTGACTACTATCTGCACCTATGACATAAATGTCGGGATGAGCAAACAGTCTAAGCTCGGTAGAGAAATGATCAACACCAAGTACATCTTATCAGATCAATACATAGATTCAATAACCATAAATCAGAAAATATTTTTAAATCAAAACAGAAGCTTTCATATTGAAAGCGGAAAACTGATTTCAGAAGCATTTCATGTCGCAAACAAAACCGAATTTCAAGACAAGTTTATATCAAAACAGACTTTTCAATTTTAAGTTCAAAAGGATTAATTCGAAGGGCAATTTCATATCAGACAAAAGACTAAATTTTGAAGGCATTTATCAAAAATGGAAACTAATTTGCAGAAGCATTTCGTGTCAAAACAAGGACAAATTTCAAGTTCAGATTTGAAGCTCAATTATCGAATTCAGAGTCGATTATTAGAGTTCAAAATCAAGGTTCAATATCAAAGTTCTAATTTCGGTTCAGAGTTCAAATTTTTGGATAACGAGTTCAATTTCAAAGTTCGATTATCAATTTTGGAATTCAAAGTTTCAAATTCTGAGTTCTTATTCCACTTCGTATTCAATTTCACATCTTTCCAGATTCAGTTATTCACTTTCCAATTACATGCTGCTTATTAAGTAATGCATGACTTAAATTGATAACTTAAATAATCTCTAACGCATATAGCGTTAGAGTCGAAGGTAATCGATGGAAATCTCCTTCCATCATCGTTCAATGAACAATTTTCAGAGACCGTTGTCCGGTTCAGATGGACGGATATACCGTCATACCGATTAGACTGTTAAGGGTATTCGTTCATGTGAACCTTAAATCAACATGCAGATTCTAATACATAGTAAGTGTCATTGTTCACAATATATAACAGATCCATTCAAAATTCATATTCAATTTCAGAGTCTCATTCATAATCTTATTCAGAGTTCATAATCAATGGAATGTGCAGAGTTCATATTCAAAGTCATATTCAAAATTCAAAATTTAGAGTTCTTTCAGAGTTCACATTCAGATTTCGATTTCATTCTCACATTCGTACTTATGTAGAGTTCTTATTCAAGTTCTTATTCGAAGCTCAGGGTTTGGATACAAAGCTCAGAGTTCAATGCACAGATATAGAGTTCAGATATTCAAAGTACGGATTCAGATACAGAATTCAAATACGGCTAGCAAATATAGATTTCAAATGCCAAGTCACAATCAAAATTCAAAGTTCAAATCGTAAGATTCAATTGCATCAAAAATCAAAAAGAGATTTTGCATTGAGTTTTCCATACAATCATTTCAAGAATTCGATACATCAAAAAGCTCCAAGGGTCAATTTCAAAAATGCAATGTCAAAGGGGTCTAAATTCAAGTTCAAATTCAAAACTTAGATTCAGTGTTCAAAGGATTACCATTCAAATTCTAATCATACAATCTATGAATCGAAGACAAATGCTATTGCATATTGGAATTTCCCTACCTCAATTCCTAACGTCGCAAGTAGGTGTGAGATGACCCTTATTGACGACGCCAAATTCCTTCTCCTACATCACACATATACGATGATGCATTAAGGATTGATTCTAATTACTAATAACTTTAAAGTTACTAATAACTTTGACGTATTCAAGTATTTTCTCAAAACTAAGGCAAAATAGATAAGTTCGTGCTAACCTTGGATCATATAGAACTTGTCCCAACTTTTCATCAAATTATGACCTTTAAAATATTTAATTCATGAAATTGCTATTTCACACAAAATTATAGACTTCGTTTTCCTCTTTCCAACATCGTAAGAATCACATTAATCTGAGTTTAGGGTAAATCATTATGGCCAAAATATCAAGACTGTGTCGACACCTTGGTCAAAGTCGCGCGCGCGAATTCCAACTCGCGCTCGATTCTGCAAACTCGCACGAGTGAGTTTTTCAAGAAAATTTTGGCCTATTTTTTGAAGGAAATTTTCCTACACAAATTCCAATTCACCTGCATGATTTTCAACTCGCTCGCGTGATTCTAGGGGATTCTGCACGAGTTTAAGCTTCTCTTCCTCAATCCAACTTTCTAAAATCCCCAAAATTCATTGATAATTACACACATCACATCTAAAACTTTGAACATCAAATGCGAAATGATTTAGCTGTGTGCTTACCCTCTTAGATCGTGTGTGAAAAGCTTATGATGTTCTTTATCAAGAGGGTTTCAGTTTCAAGTGTGCGAAATCTCACAGCGCCCAATCTCCAAATGAACTCCACACTAACGTGTAATGATTCTAATCATTTCAAGTCATGCACACTCTTCTACGATAATCGAACCGAGCTCATTCGGAGCTATGCTCCTTCTCATTCCTCGATTTAGGTGATACTGAAGCTCGAAGGTTCCTCCACAGTCGAAATCAACACGAAACGGTCGGAATCGCGATGATCCTTGCGAAGGAGTTTGCTGAGGCGATCATACGGTTGGGGATTCGGTGTGCAAGGGAGATGGTCTCTTCCCTCAAGGTCTCTCTTTCTCTTCTCTCAAATGGAAAATCCCAAATGAGGCTAAGCCTTATGTGGGTTTTGCTTTTATGTTTGAGGGGCTGGTACCATGTTGAGCCCGAACACCAAGAATTGGTGTATGAGTCCTTATCTAAGGGTCCAAAAGAGTTCTCAAAATTCACTTAACAGGACTGGATCCCTAGACCTCCTATTTATGAAGTAAGTTCCTGACCACAGTGCCATCAAGTGGCTTGCATAACTATTCACGAAATTATTTAAGTTCGGGTTAGGTTCGTGCCTAGGGTCTACGTGATCCCCCTTGATCACACGCACGCCACTTTTCTTGTTCAAATTTATTCATTAAGATTAACTAACTAAGCCCATCCACTATACTATGGTGCTTGAAATGGGTGAGATCGAACCTGGTCCGATCCTGGGTTTGAGTCGTGTGCAACACACACTTCTCACAAGGGTTCAGGTTTTGATTTACTGTTCGAGTTAGGAATTGGTTCTCAGATTTAGGTATTGGGTGCATTTACCCAATCAAGGTGGATGGGCCAAAGGCCTCATCACAGTCATCAACATCTTGACCAAAGTCAAATCGGTCAAAGCTGTCCTATCATCGTCGAAGGTCAACGATTCAATGCTAGAAAAATCAGGGTTGTTACATTCTCCCCTCCTTATAGGAATTCTCGTCCTCAAAAATTAACTACATGTCTTTCGGTGTGTCGAACACAGTAGGTGTTTGACACCAATCTAAGTATATTGAATAGACGCGCAGGTCTCCTTGGTTTGATATCAATCTCCAATTGATATCAAAGTCACTAACCGTTCATACACCTAGCGATCAATGAGACCCATCTATTGCAAATGAAATATCCCCGTAGCTAATCGAAAAAAAAAAAACATATCCATGGCCAATCCGAATTCCTTATAATCATTAACACACCTTCACCTCTAAGTAGTGTAAGGTGATAAAGCATCCAACGCCCACAAATTTATTAACCCTTCCTTCTCGGCTTATACTACTCAAGGAACAACTGAAGGTAAGCTAATATTATCTGAGTCCTTAAGAGACTCCGCTACCCACTACGCCAGAATTGCAGGCCTGCTACGTACTGTAACGAAGCTAAATAATCTCAAAAACACATTGAAGGAAATGGCATTGAAATGAGACAACTAAGGTTGAGAAAAGGGTCAGCCCTCGTCTCGTGGTCTTCCATCTAAGGTTCCGTTCTGAAGTGATACTCAATTTGGCCGTGAACTGAGAAGTCACTAATGAATGTGTGGATCCTAGATCTATCAAGGCTTGTGTCTTGGGTTGACAAATGTCACTACCCTGCTACAGGTGTAGGGTATCTAAGTTTCATGCAAGCGATTTAGTTGAGAGTGTACACATGGTGGATTTATGACGTTCATGAAGTGTCAAAATCGAAATCAAATTCAAAGATATTCAACAATTGGAACCTTGATAATCAATAAGGAATCCATACCTTAAATGGCATCGCTAGTTGTTTTGGCATCGTGTGTCGAGACGGCTAAGGTCGAGAGGGCCTTGGAACAATTACCGTCGTCGCCCATCCTTTCTTCAACCCGGGGCAATCCTTTATCAAATGCTCCCTCATGCCACACTTGAAGCATGCGCTAGTGGCCCATCGACATTGCTCTGTCTTGTGCGATTTTTTGCATCTCGAACATAATTTATCCAGGCATGGATGAGGAGGTGCATGCAACTTGTTGAACCCTTGTGTCCTGGTAGTACTTCTCGTTGAACACCTTGGTGAAACTAGCCCAGGTCCATGGAACATTCTACATCCCCTATGCTCTAGTTCTCTCTATAGCCTTCCACCAGGGATATGCCTCTCCTTTGAGTTGAAAGACAACCTAGTTGAAATTCTCTTCTTCGATGCATGGGATTGTTAAGTAGTGAAAAATGCCACTTTTCACCCTTTATCCTGACCTTTGATAAACCTGTGAGCACACTAATAAACCTCTGTTGAGTTTATTTTGTAGATAGCAATAAAAGATGAAAACAATATAGAAAACCACTCAAGAATGCCCACAAAGAAGCCATCTCTTAGCACAGTACAGACCCAGCAATAGCACACTAGAGGGTTGCACACCATTGGGCCCTTGAAGCGCCTGGCCACAACTGAGCAAGGCACAGGAAGTGAAAACAGGCCGAAAACATCCTATCAAGAGGTCATCTGAAGAGTTTGATAGGAGCTGAGAGTTAAACTTGAGGAATTTGTGCAATTAGTGAGGTTTCGATAGGATCTGAAGGCAGAGAAAAGAAGGATTCATAAGGATTGTGAAATTCGATAGGATCCAAGGACCTATTGAACAGCTGAAAGAAAGATAGAGTTCATCCTGTTGAAAGCTGCCTGAGGAGAAAAGGAAAACTATCGGAAGGTTTCCTTAACCTATCGAAGGATAATTGAGCCTTTCGATAGGAGTGAGAGCCATCCTAGCGAAGTGATGGCATGTAAAGATAAAACCTATCGAAACGGTCATCCAACCTATCGAAATGCTCCTCCAGCCTGTCGAATGCTCCAGATAAAGCGCAGTGAATGCTGAAGCCTCAAGGCTCATCCTATTAGAACCTATCGAAGAGATTGGAGAACCTAGTAAAAGGACAAAAAGGTTTACTTGAACCTGTCAGAAGCTTCCCCAACCTGTCAAAATCGTGTGCAGAACTTCTCAGAAAATCAACTATGCACATGTTGCGACTTGGTGACCTGTTGCACGCAACTCGAGGCAATTGGTGATCGGCACGACGATTCTAGAAGATGCCCTAGGAAACCCTAACCGACCCACGTGCTCTAACAGAACCCTAACAAACTCTGAAGACCTTCGAGAAGGGAGTTTTGGTAAGAAAAATAAGAGAAAAAGCTATATATAGAGATCCCCAATTGAAATTGGGGGGGATCGAGATCTGAACCAAATTTTGGAGATTGGAGCTTGCAGAGAAATTCCATTTTCCCTCTTTTAGCTCAACAATGGTTGGCTATTTCCCTTGGAGTAGCGAGGAGAGAGGTTAGATCTGTAATTGGGTAAGGTAGAGAGTGCTATTGTGGGTTCAATGCTGCACAGACTACAGATCTGAGAGCATTTTCATTGTAGAGTGAGCTTGATTGCAATGTAAATGTTGTTTTTAATGTTGTAATTAGATCTAAAGTTCCTTTGGTTTCATTTGGTGCTCGATCGAATTTGTGTAGAGGAGTCTATAGATCAGCTCACCCACTTAACTGGTAGACCTCTTGGATACCAACCGATCTCCCTAGATCTGATATCCCTGTAATTCCCTAGGTTTGTGACCTAGAAATTATAGCATTTGTAGTGGTTTTAACACTCTGATTGATGCCTTTGCTTTGGAGGAAATCCCTAGGATGATCTGTGACCATTGAAGTGGACAGATCATAGCCTTAAGACTAGTCCACTCTCAGGTTTCAATTAGATTCTTCTGCTATAAATCTTTAGATCAAATAAAGTCTATAGGATGGTCTGTGACCATTAAAATGGATAGATCATAACCTGAAGACCGGTTAGATCCTTTGATTTAGAGTGGAGTCTTCTACCCTACGGCTGTGCTTGTAGCCAGTTGAGGGATTTGTGTGCTCTGAACCCCTGTGGCATGATTAACCTAACCCGATTTTAGTAAGACCAATTTCCAAGCTACTCTTCTCCATTTTCTTCTTTTAACTCCTTTCCCCTGCAAGATCTGGATTTCTAAACTCGATCCCAGCTAGTTTTCATTTTATTTTAGTATAGCTTAAGTGACATTTTTTAAACCTCTCCCCTGTCTTTTAGCTAATTTAGCATTAGTTAGGGTACCAGATCTCTTACAGATCTGGAGATCTACCACATTTTAAACCAGCCTCCCTATGGACATTCCCCTACTCGCCATCTTTTTAAAACATGCTACAACAGGACCTGATTACTTGCAGGTACTGTATAAGTGTGATCTGCCTAGATTTATGAGTGAATTTTAGACCCTTTTTGAAGGGAAGGCAGACAAGCCAACAAGTTTTTGGCACCGCTGCCGGGGAGGTGTGTTTTTGAAATTGGTAGATCTAAGTTTTGATTTAGTTTAGACCATAGATCTATAGTGGTTTGTTTGATTTTACTAACTGTGTTTACAAGTTTTGTTATTTTTCAGTCTTTTGTGTGCATTTCATCAGATCTGAAGCTGTTGTGTGAGAGGAGCATTGTGCTAGAGGCTGCTTTATAGTTTACATCCCTCTACTCCCCTGTTATTTTTCAGATCTATTGATTTATAGATTAGTTAGTCATTTGTGTTGTTTCTACTTGTTGTGTTAAGGTTTTGCTCTGCATTCAGACTTTGAGTGTTGTATGTTTGGTAGGAGAACTCTCCAACCTCAGATTGTTCCACTAAATCCAGAGGTTGAAAGACTTCTCAGATCTAAACAAACTCCACCCACATCTGTTGCAATTGACTCTGTAGAAATGGGAGAGCAACAGTAGCCGAGAACCCTCAAAGAATTTAATGCACCAGGGGTTTACAATTCCCCCTTCTGCATTCAATTCCTAGCTGCTCAATGAAACTATGAAATCAAATCTTCCATAATCCAAATACTACCCTCATTTCATGGCCTGACTAAGGAGGATCCCTACAAGCACATTGATGAGTTCCTGGGACTATGCACTACATTCAACATCACAGGTTTGGGGGAGGAGGCCACCAGGATAAGACTCTTTCCTTTTTCATTAAAGGACAGAGTCAGGACCTGGTTGTCAATGCTTCCACCAAACAACATTCAGTCCTGGAGTGACCTCCAATGTCAATTCTTGGCCAAGTTCTTCCCTATGTCCAAAATCAGCCAATTGAGAAAGGGTATCATCTCATTTACCCAAGACTCAACTGAAGATTTTCACCAACCCTGGGAGAGATTCAAGGAACTCCTAAAGAAATGCTCCCACCACCACATCCCTAAATGACAATTGGTTCAAAGTTTTTATTAGGGAATTGATTCTAAAAGCAGAGACATGGTAGATGCTTCCTGTGGTGGCACCTACCTCCATAAAACTGCTGAGGAGGCATGGGAGCTATTTGACATCATTAGTGAGAACTCTATGCAAAGGGAAACCTTTTCCAAGGATCTAGAGCCTCCTAGGTTGGTGAAGGAAAATACTTCAAGAGGGAAGTTGTCTGAAGTGAGTATGCAAAGTGATTTGAAAAGAAAAGTGGACAGCCTGGCACTGAAATTTGATAGACTTATGGGAACAATGCAGTCACCTATGGCTGCTAGAGTGGAGGAGGCATGTGCTATATGCCAGTCCCCTGCTCATTCCCTTGAAGAATGCCCATCTGCTGGCCAGTTTCTTGATTTTGTAATAGAGCATGTGGCTACAACTCAGTCTTATGGGCAGCAGCCTGTTGCTGGGTATCAATGGAGGAACAACCCCAATCTGAGGTGGAGGCAAGATGCATACCCAAGCCACAAGCAGCAGCCCATGCCCTACAGAAATGCTCAGTCCTATCACCAAGGTTATGTCCCAAGGCCCCAGTACCAGCAGCCCATGGCCCAACCTGTGGCTCCTCCTATGCAGCAACCTGAACCCCCTCCAGCTGCGAGAGCATCTTCCTTTGAGGAACAAGTTCTGGCTTTACTACAGAATTTGAATTCCTTATCTCAAACTATGCACTCTCACAGCCAGAGCATAAAAAAGATAGATGACCAACTTGGTCAGCTGTCTGATGCCTTGACCAGGAGAGAGGGAGGAAGGCTGCCCAGCCAACCACAACATTGAGAAGTGGTAGGCTAGTGGACACCCACGAAGACAATTTATAATGGGTGAAGTTTCCTCCACCTACGAGGAAGCCAAATCTATTACAACATTGAGAAGTGGTAGGCTAGTGGACAACCAAGTGGGTTGTGAGCCTGTGAGGAGCTTGGAGGAAGAAATAAAAGTGATTTCTGCAAGAACACAATAAGAGCCACCAGTGGTGGATCTGAAGGAGCAATGTTGAGAACTGAAAAATACCATTTTTCACCCTTTAACATGAGTCTTGATAGATCTTTGAGAGAACTAAATAAGTGTTTTAAGTGCTTGTGTTGTAGCTAACAATAAAGACAGGCTTAACCATAAAAGCAGCTTAAAAGTGCCAAAAAGATGACAATCCATGTCAATCCAAAGGAAGAAAGAGAAGAAACAACCTCACTAGCTGTTGAAAGGTCTGAATTGAAGAGGCAAAGACCTGGTCTCAACCCAGAAAAGAAGTATGGAGCAATTCGAACAGAAAAATGCACTACAGAGTACTTTTCGCAAAGAACCAGAACTGTTCGCAAAGAACCTGAACTCTGCGAAAAGAACTAAAACTCCAGGCTTAGCTTTCGAAGAGCATCTGAACTCTTCGAAGAGATGATTGACCTTTTCGAAAAGAAGAAAACCCAATTCGAGCGAACGAACATTGCGAACAGAGCTTCAGGAGTTACAACACCTTGCGAAAAGTGCCCTAAGCTATGAAAAGGTATTCGAGATTCCCACCTTTGGCAAGGGCAATTCTGTATTCTGTTTCACGCGTCCCAATGCATTTAAAAACCTAGGGACATTCCAGAGGATTCTAATCATGAAGCGAAGGCATATTCCACCCCACGTGAGCACCCAGAGATGAAATAACTTGGCGGGAACTTCTAGAAACTCTAACAGACTTTCAAAATGCATAACAGAATTGATGCTTTTTTCACCTGATTGGCTGAACCAGATCGAGGAATTCTGATTGGCCAGAACAGATCTGGATCCTCGTGCTCGACTACCATTGGTCAATACAGATCTGAGCACTTCTGATTGGTTGATACACATCTGAGCTGGACTTAGGGAAAACTATAAATAGACGAACCATTTGCCCAAGTGGGGCATCCAGATTTTGAGTTTCATTCCTATTCCCCCATTTCCAAATCAGATAGTTTGTCTGAAATCCCTGTAATAGCCTCACTTTTTACTTGCAATTGAGAGCTGTGAGATACTTCTGTAATTCAAAGGAGAGTTGTATTCAAGACTACAAATCTGAGAGCTGTTTAAGCTGTGCTCTGTAATTGTAATGGTGAATTTGAAAAGGTTGCTGTAAACCGTGCATTCTCCATTGGACTCATGTTAAGGGTTCCCTCTGATCTCCTTATTGCATTAGACTCCTTTAGATTCACTATTTTTCTTGCAATTTCCCTTGATTCATTAATCCTGTGAGAGTTAGTGTTTGTAACCTAGTCTCTCACGGCATTTGTAGTGATGTTTCTTGTTCTAAATTAAGGATTAGGATTAAAGACTATTGGATGGTTTGTGGCCATTAAAGTGGACAGACCATAGCCATAAGCGTAAGCCTAATCCTTGAATTAGATTTATTTCTCTTACATCTGCGCTTGTAGCCAGATGAAGATTGGATCACCTCTCAGTTGAGCTGCAGTCATTCTCATTAGATTTCAAGGACCAAATCAAAGTTAGATATTACTTCTCCATCTTTTATAAGTTTACCTCAAACGTTCCCCCAACTCGGATCTGGATCATTTAGTTTAACTTCTACTTTTATCATTTAGTTAATGTGGCATATTCAACCTCCCCATCTTATGTTCTTTCTAGATAGGATAAGAGGCCAGATCTGGTAGCTCAGATCTGGAGGTTTATCTTGCATTTTAGACAAATTCTCTGTGGACGATCTTTTACTCACTTACATTTAAAACTTGCTACAATTGGCCCTGATCTTGCAGGCTAATTCACTTCTACCTGTGCTGATATTTCTTTACTCTTTTTAATATTCAAGATTCATTATAAGTTAGCAGTTGCAAACCTGTTTTCAAAACACACATAAATCAAGCACACTTAGAAGCAACAACAAGTTTTTGGCGCCGCTGCCGGGGAATTTATTCTAAAATAGGTAGACCTAAGTTTTCACTTTTATTTTTTATATCATTACTAAACTATTCTATTGTTTATTCCTGTGCAGTTATTCATGTCCAATTTTTGAAGAAAGAAAACTACTTAAAAAGGAATTCTGAAGGTTGCTGTGAATAGTCAAATTTTTTGTTCTGAGTTGTATGTTTGGTAGGAGGACTCTCAGCCCTGAGATTGTCCCACTGAATTTAGTAGTTGAAAGGCTACTACGAACCAAACAAACAACACAGAATTCTGCTACTATGGGTGAAGAACCTCAACTTTTGAGGGATTACTTTACACCTGGTGCTTATAATTCTCCCTTTTGCATTCAATTTCCTACTGTTGAAGGAAATTATGAGATCAAATCATCGACTATTTAAATGCTTCCTTCCTTCCATGGGTTGAGTAAGGAAGATCCATACAAACATGTGGATGAATTCTTGGCTCTTTGCACCACATTCAACATAGCTGGACTTGGTCCAGAAGCAACCAAGCTTAGGCTCTTTCCTTTTTCATTAAAGGATAAAGATAGAGCATGGTTATCTATGTTAACACCAAATAGTATCACTTATTGGAATGATTTGCAGTGTCAATTTTTAGCCAAATATTTCCCAATGTCTAAAACAAGCCAATTGAGATAAAGTATCATTTCTTTCTCACAAAACTCAACTGAAACTTTCCATGAAGCATGGGAACGATTTAAGGAACTTTTAAGGCTATGTCCTCATCATCAAATTCCCAGATGGCAGCTGGTTCAAAGCTTCTATCAAGGAATTGATCAAAAAGGCAAAAATATGGTGGATGCCTCCTGTGGAGGCACTTACTTTTGCAAAAAATAGTTGAGGAGGCTTGGGACTTATTTGAAGTAATTAGTGAAAACTCAACTCAACAGGAATCTCTGTCAAGAGATATTGAAAATCCTGCTAGGTTGAACAATCAGCAACCCACCAAAGGGAAGCTTTATGAGGTGAATGAGTTGGAAAGAAAGATGGACAATTTAACCACAAAGTTTGATAGATTGATGGACTCACTTAAAAATCCAAATGTTGCAAGAGTAGAGGAGGCATGTCTGATATGCCAGTCCCCTACTCATTCAATTGACCAATGTCCTGCTACACCACAGTTCCCATAGTTAATGGTGGAACAAGCTCATGCTGCTCAATCATTTGGACAGATGCAGTCAAATGAATATCCATGGAGAGGACACCCCAATTTGAGGTGGAACCAAGGGAATTATCAATCACAACAGCAGCAACAACCAAAGAACCAAATGCCTTTCAAAAGCACGTACCTTATCGTAGAATTTTTATGCCAAACCAAATTTTCGACAACCCATTCCACAACAACACTTTGTGCAAACAATCGCCCAATTCAAACCCCTTCAGGTCCCCTTCTTTTGAAGATCAAGTCCTAAATTCACTCCGAATTTGGGATCTTTAACTCAAGTGAATTTTCACGGGAGCATAAAGAAGATTGAAGAAACATTGGGACAACTTTCAAATACTTTGGCCAAAGAGGAAGGAAAGTTACCACCAACCTTTGAACAATCCCAAAGGACAGTTCATGGTTGGAGAAGCTTCTAATTCACATGAAGAAGTAAAAACTGTCACCACTTTGAGAAGTGGAAGAATTATAAATAACAAAGTGGGTACTGAAGAAGAAAAAAATGAGAAAATGATAAAGATATGCAGCAAGAGCAGCATAATGATAGCAGTGGGGGTGCTGATGGACCTCAGAAAAATCAAACAAATGAAAAACAAAAAATCCAAAAAGTTTCTGAAAATGCTTCCAAAGCTGTAGATGAAGGACTAGTTCCTCATTTACCATTTCCTCATGCAATGAAATCTGTATCCCCTTTTGATAAAGGGAACACAAAAATAGATGAAATGATGGAGACTTTCAAGCAAGTCAAGATAAATCTACCTTTGCTTGAGGCAATCAAACAAATTCCAGCATATGCAAAATTTTTGAAAGATGTGTGCACTCACAAAAGACAGTTTAGGATACAGTTATCCAAGAAGGTCTTTGCTGTGGAAAGAATTAATCAGGTATTATCCATTGCCACACCTCCTAAACTTCAAGATCCTGGAATCCCCACAATCCCTTGCATTATTGGGGAACATACCATTGAAAAGGCTTTATTAGATTTGGGTGCTAGTGTCAACCTACTTCCATATTCTGTATATGAGAAACTAGGTTTCGGAAAATTAAAACCCACTCATGTGGTGTTACAACTAGCAGACAGATCTGAAAGGAAGCCAGTTGGGATGATTGAAGATGTATTGGTGGGAGTAGATAAATTTTTCTATCCTGCTAATTTTCTAGTTTTGGACATGGAACCTACCAAAAGCAAAACTTCCATCCCTGTCATTTTGGGAAGACCATTCACAGCTGACAAATGCTTGCATTCAATGCAGGTCTGGTATTATGGAAGTCTCTTTTGAAAACATGAAGGTAAAATTAAATGTTTATAATGCAGTCACATAGCCTCAATTCAGCTCTGAAGAATGTTTTCATATTGATCTATTGGATGAACTGGTAGAAGGGACTTTACAACAGTTTCTGCAGTGTGAAGATTTCACCATAGATGTTAAAGATGCTTGGGGAAATTCTGAGGAAGAAACAGTTTGTATCTCAAATTCTGAGGAAATAAATGTTGTGCAAGGAACTCTTAATCAATCAGCAAGTTTCTCTTCTTGGAAACCTGCTACTCTCCCCCTTCCACAAACAGCTAAGGTACCTTTGTTACCTTCTTTTCTCAGCCCACCTAATTTAGAACTAAAGCAGCTGCCAGAAATTTTGAAATATGTGTTTTTAGGAAATCATAAATCATTGCCTGCAATTATTTCTTCCTCCCTCACAAAGAAGCAAGAGGAAGAACTGTTGGTTGTTTTGAAAGAACATAGAAGGGCAATTGGTTGGACTATTGCTGATTTGGGAGGAATCAATCCAGCTGTTTGCATGCACAAAATCCATTTGGAAGAAGATGCAAACCCTTCTAGGGAAATGCAAAGGAGGCTGAACCCTCATATGCAAGAAGTGGTCATGAAAGAGGTTGTTAAGTTGTTGGATGCAGGGGTCATTTACCCCATTTCAGATTCAGCTTGGGTGGCACCTACACAGGTGGTACCTAAGAAATCTGGGATCACTGTTGTAACCTCAGATTCTGGTGAGCTTATGTCAACCAGACAAACAACTAGGTGGAGAGTCTGTATTGATTACATAAAATTAAATACAATGACCAGAAAAGACCATTTCCCCCTCCCATTCATTGATCATATTTTAGATAAGCTAGCAGGAAAAGCATATTACTGTTTTCTTGATGGTTACTCTGGTTACAACCAGATTCTTATGTACCCACAAGATCAGGAAAAGACCACATTCACTTGCCCTTTTGGCACTTTTGCCTATAGGAGAATGCCTTTTGGTCTTTGTAATGCTCCTGCTACCTTTCAAAGATGCATGTATTCCATTTTCTCTGATATGATTGACCAATTTATGGAGATTTTTATGGATGATTTTTCAATCTACGGAGACAGTTTTTCCCAGTGTTTACATCATCTCAAATTGGTATTACAGAGATGTGAAGAAACCAATCTAGTTTTGAGTTGGGAAAAGAGCCATTTCATGGTCACCCAAGGCATTGTCCTTGGCCATGTTGTTTCCCACAAGGGCATTGAGGTGGACAGAGCAAAATTTGATTTAATTGCACATTTACCACCTCCCAAAACTGTTAAACAAATCAGAAGTTTTCTGGGGCATGTTGGATTTTACAGAAGATTCATTAAGGACTTCAGTAAAATAACCAAACCTCTTTGTCATTTGCTGTGCCAAGATGTCCCTTTTGTTTTCAATAATGAATGCATGAAGGCTTTTGAATTCTTAAAAAACTGTTTGATTTCAGCTCCAATATTGCAGTCTCCAGATTATTCACTACCTTTTGAACTGATGTGTGATGCATCAGATTATGCTTTGGGAGCTGTCCTTGGACAGAGAAAGGAAAAGCCGCCTCATGTCATAGCTTACGCCAGTAGATCAATGATTGATGCACAGCTCAATTACACAACAACTGAGAAAGAGCTGCTGGCAATTGTTTTTGCTTTAGTGAAATTCAGGTCATATGTCTTGGGTTCACAAATAGTGGTGTTCACTGACCACTCCTCTTTGAAATACCTTCTGTCTAAGAAGGACACCAAACCAAGATTAATCAGGTGGATTCTCCTATTACAGGAATTTGATTTACAGATCAAAGATAAAAAGGGGGTGGAGAATGTGGTGGCTGATCACCTGTCTAGAATTTTAACTGCTGAGATTGATAGGCTACCTATCAATGAATCTTTCCCTGATGAGCAACTTTTTTCCATTAGTATACACACTCCTTGGTTTGCAAACATAGTCAACTTTTTGGCTACTGGAAGAATTCCTCAACATTGGAATAAAATGGATAAAGATCTTTTCTTCTCAAAGGTTAAACAATTCATCTGGGAAGATCCTTATCTGTTTAAGAGTTGTGCAGATCAAATAATAAGAAAATGTGTCCCTGACCAAGAATTTCATTGAATACTTTCTATGTGTCATGAACAGGCCTGTGGAGGTCATTTTAGTGGAAACAAAACTGCTGCAAAGGTTTTGCAGTGTGGATTTTATTGGCCTACACTTTTCAAAGATGCTCTGCAGCATTGTAAGTCTTGCCAGAACTGTCAGAAATTGGGCAGCATTTTCAAGAGAAACTCAATGCCTTTACAGCCTATTTTGGTAGTTAAGTTGTTTGATGTTTGGGGGATAGACTTCATGGGTCCCTTTCCTCCTTCCAATGGGTATAATTTCATTTTAGTAGTTGTGGATTATGTATCCAAATGGATTGAAGCCAAAGCCACTAAAACAAACGATCACAAAGTGGTTCTTAAATTTCTTAAGGATCACATTTTTTCCAGGTTTGGTTTCCCCAGAGCCATTATTAGTGATGGGGGAAGCCATTTCTGTAATAAACATTTTGAAACTTTATTGAAAAAATACTCTGTGACTCATAGAGTAGCCACTCCATATCATCCACAAACCAGTGGACAAGTGGAGATTTCCAATAGAGAAATCAAACATATTTTGGAAAAGACTGTGAAGAAGGAAAGAAAGGATTGGTCCTTTAAGCTGAATGATGCATTGTGGGCATAAGACATGACCTATAAAACCCCAATTGGCATGTCCCCATTCAGGTTGGTCTATGGCAAAGCATGCCATTTACCAGTAGAGTTAGAATATAAAGCCTTTTGGACCATTAAAACATTGAACATGGATCTAACTACTACTGGTAATCACAGGAAACTGCAACTTGCTGAGTTGGAGGAGCTGAGAATGGATGCATACACAAATTCAAGATTTTACAAAGAGAAAGTCAAAACTTTCCATGATAAAAATTTATTGAGAAAAGAGTTCACAGCTGGCTCTAAGGTATGGTTATTTAACTCAAAACTCAAGTTTTATCCAGGAAAGCTGAGATCCAGATGGGAAGGGCCATACACTGTCATTCAGGCAGCTCCTTCGGGAGATGTTGACATCCTTGATCCAAGTAATGGAAGAATCTTGAAAGTAAATGGTCAGAGGCTCAAACCATGCATTGAAAATACTCAGGAGCCTGTGCTGCCCATCTGTCATCCCGAACCTCCAAAAATCTGATGGTAGATAACTGTACATTATGTTTTTATTTCATAGTTTTTGCTTAGTTTCTTTGTTTCTGTTTTTATTCATGATTTGTCTCTTTTCACATGGTTTAAATATGCTCCAAGTTAAGTCGTAAAGTAATAATTATCTTTTTGCAAAGTTCAATTTACTTTTCGAAAAGACTCTGGATTGGTAACGAACTGCTCGAAAGCAAGGATTTGCTTTTCGAATAGTTGGTTCTGAAGCTATTTTCTTTTCGAAAAGATATTTTTGAAGCTAGTTTCTTTTCGAAAAGATGTTTCTGAAGCTATTAACTTTTCGAATGGTACTGATGCCATTCGCAGTTGTCAAAAGGTCTATTTTGGAACTTTTCAAAAACTTAAAAAGGACTTTGTGAAATTAACTCTGAGTATATTTAAACCCTTTCGAAGAAAGGGTTTCATATTCGAAAGCTTTCTGACGAGCGACCTATTCCACAGAAACCCTATTTCTTTCTTTCCTTGCGCGATTTGAGAATCTTGCTACACTTTTCTTCACCTTTGTTCGATCATTTGAGTTTTCAGAGAAGGATTTTAGCTTCTAGTCTGGGGGATTTTTGCAAGCAAACAACACGTTCAATCAATAACCCAAGATCTCAGTATTTCTCTGCACATTCTCTCTGTTTATCATTTGGAAAATTTGATTTTTGTGTAAAAGTTGTGGGCATTTCATACATCAATTTAGAATGGGAAAAGCAGAAATCGTTGTATGTTCCCAAAATCCTCTGCTAAGAAAGTTAGCAAACCTACCCCAAAAGGAAAAACCAAAATTTCAGCCAAAAGAAAACTATCTATGGATAAAGCGGATAGGGTGGAGAAAGGGAAGAAAGTGAGACATGAGGAACCCATCCCTGCTGCTGCTAGTCCTGAGCCTGAGCTTCCTCCTCTGCCTATATATTTGGTACTGCCAAATCCATTCATTAAAGCTCGGTTAATTCCTTTGATTGTGGATTTAAACTTTTTCGTCAACAAACCGGATTGCCTGTTATCTTTAAGATACATAAAAGATGCCTCACTAAGCACTATCCCTACCCCCTTGCCAGAGAAAATTTACCCACGAATGGTGAAGTTATGGTACCAAAACCTAGTCAAGGTCCGAAAGAGATCTGATGTCCCTACCGTTATCTTTATTGATGATTGCGATCTTACTTGTCACATTTGAAGACATAGGGAATGCTTTGGGGATCCCTTCAATTTGATCCTTGGTCCATTGGGCTCCGAAACAACCTCCTTTAGAGAAATGGTGCACATTTAACCCAAGGAATGTGGGCTAGGCTGGATCCATCATGAGGAAAGACCTAGCCCCCCAATTTCTATTGATGGATTCCATTTTGAGGGGAAGTTTTTATGTCACCGAGCACAGCCAAGAGAGGAGAACACCAATTCTGGAGGCTCTCTTTCATTTTTCTAAGGGGCAGTTTCTCAATGCCCTATGTTAATTTTGAAGCCATAGGCTGATATTAGTGCCAAGTTGAAAAGGCAGAAATTAGCTGGCCTCCCATTTGGAAGATTGATCACAGCCCTCCTCAGAGCCAAGTTTGACATTGATAACGAGGAGCCATTTGAAGTTATTGCTCCTCACAATTTTGGGAAAAAGGCTTGGACTACAAGCCAAGCCATGCTGAGAAGAATGAGAGAGGAAGGTGAACTGCACACTCAAATAATGAACCACGCCCTGCGGTTCCCTTAGAACCGGTTTGCGGACACTGTGGTGACCGGCTCTTTATTTGCACCACTTCTTGAAGACTCTGCCAGACCTGTGGTGACCCTCTTTAGCACCCATTTTTGAAGAAACTATCCTTCCCATGGTGACCAGCTCTTGGTGCACCAATTCTTGAGGAAGTTAGCCTTTACCCTCCTCCCCTAGTCCAGCCCCTGCCACTTCACCTATCCCAGCTGTCCCATCTCCCATACCCTCCATTATTCCAATTGTAGATTCCCCCTCTACACCAACCACTCCAACCATACTCACACCACCAATTTCTCCCACCAATGCCCATGTTTTGGCTGCAGACTTTATTGCACCATCTCCGTACACTCCTCTGCTACAAAGCCCCTCAAATTCACCTGCTCATTCTCATTACACACAAGTATCCCATACACAGACACAGGCCTTTCACTACAGAGGCTTATTCCTCCTTAATGGGATCTATTTTTGAAACCGTGGGGCTTGAACCTATCCCTATACCTCATCCACATCATTTCACTCACTTACCTACTTCTCCCTTTACAGCCATTGCACCTCAACCCTCCACTTCAGTTGTACCAGTCCCTGCTATGCCCACCTCTCCCCCACCTGCAGCTATTAACCAAATACTTGCCTGCCTCCAATCCATTCAAGCTCAACTACAACTCAACACAGAAAACCAGTCTGTGACCAATGACCTTCTCCAAACCTTAGCCTCCACATCCCACACAACCACCATTACCCCTGTACCTACTGTTGATTCCCATGCTACCCAAACTGAACCAGAGGTAGTATTGGTTGATCTGCCCACCCCCACCACTACTGCCCATGCTACCCAAACTGAACCAGAGGTCCCTCTGGTTGCATCCCCTTCACCACTCCTCACTTTCTCTGAGCAAGCCACTCAGACCGACCCTGAAGTCCTCCTTCTGGACACTTCTTCTCCCCCTCCCACAGCTGGGACACCTTTGGTCCCCTACCATTCCATTCCCCTTCCCAGATTTGCCACCCTCAGAAGAGCCATGGAAGAAAATCCTTATATCTGTAGAGATGTTCTAAAGGGGTTAGCTGATTTACAAGCCTACATTCGAACCCCTTATGAAAACCAGATTCGGAAGTTGGAGTTATTTATGAAATTTGAGAGAGAGAAAATGAAGGACTTGCTGGGTCAAACCTTTCAGATGGTTCGGAGTGAGCAGCACAAGGTGACCATGTTGCAAGCACAGCTTGACCAGGAAAAACTGAAGACCACTAGACTTGGCAAGTACATTGGCCTCACCAAAAAGATCAAATCAGAGGAATACACTGAGCTGCAAAACACAATCCAGGAGAAAGCTCAATCAAGTTCAGACTCCAATCGATTCTAGTTCGATTACGGCGGTGACTCCGATTGAGCCAATTGAACCAACTTATGATCTGATTTTGACCCCAGTTATTAGATCACATTGTACTTATACGTGTTATGAGTTTGTAATATAAAATTCTATTTTCTTGTGTAATTCTGTGCATTTCATGCATCCTTCTTGTCATCATGATTTTTTTTTTCTTGCTTATATCTTTCTCTGCTTTGGACCAGTGTGGACTCTGCTCCCCTTTGGTTTGGGGGTGTGACAGAAATATCAATAATCAATAATTGAGTTAACATCAGTACAGCTTATGATCAGTAGAATTTTGGAAAATAAAGTAATTTCACACCTGCTGTTTTGAAATAAAAAAAAAAAACTTTTTGAAATTAATTTCTAGTGTAATTCAATACTTTCATGAAGTGAATGTCAGGAAATTTCCAAAAGAAAATTGATGTTTTCGTAAACCTAAAAAGAAGGAAAACAGTGAGGATACACCTCAGGAATTTGATAAAAAAAACCACACCCAGTGAGGTTTGGGCCTGAAATGTATTCTTTGGAGGTATGAATTGGCAATTTTTTCTGCTTTTGGGACTGATTGAATCTGCTTACTTGCACTAGAAGTTACACATATCCAAATTGAAATAATTTGATAGCACTCGTGATATTAAAGACATGATGTAAGGCCTCCTTTTGGACAATTTGAACCTTACAAAGCCCCACCTTTTGAAACTGCCCTTGATACACACCATTTGAGCTATTCAAATCTAAGATTCCTTTGAAACCTCACCCAAGAACCTCATCAACTTCATTTAGCCTAACCCTCACTCCGAGAAGTCAGAAGATAAAGAGAAGGAAGTTGAAGAAAGGAGAATTGAGTAACAATTTGATAACAAAAGAAGGGTACAAGTTGAAGGCAATGATGTAACAGCAGAGGAAATGTGGCATTCCAGTCAATGCTAATTTGAAAAAAATATATATATATTTGAGCAAAACAAAAAGAGAGAAGGCATTTCATTGGAAGTTTGAAAAAGAAAGAGGAAAAAATGGCCACTTTGGCTCTGGAAATTCAAAGAAGAAAATGAAAATATGCTGAAGTAAAGAAGGTTTGTATATCACCTCCTTACCTTGACTGACTTCTCAAATTTGAACACCATTCCACCCCTTTATTCTTGAGAAATTTCACCCATAAGCCACATTACAACCCCAGTAAAGTCCTTACTGATCAATGATGGATTGACCTATCACATGGAGATAAGAATTTGTGTAATCTATGGTGAAAAGAGCAGGGAATTCCGAACTAAAAGCAATGCCTATGCTCATGCTTACAGTCCTATTTGAGGGCTGTAACTGCTCTTGAGCCGTGTGAAATAGTACAACCCTCTTACTTGCATGTTGAGTGAAAATCCTGGTGAGAGTTGGGTTTGAAATCAACTCATTGGGGTAACATCGAAGCTAGATTCCTAAATCGAAGGCAAGCTGTTCATTAATTTTTCTTGTAAATAACCTTTGACATAAATTGACTGAGTAGTAACAAGAATTACAGCAGAATTTTAGTTTTGATGTTTTTCTTGAAAAATCTTCTTACAACATGGTGATGCGTGTGAATAAGCAGATTGGATGAAAGTTGCATGTATGAGCTGTGATCTTAACTGATTTATTGAAGAAGCTTGTGGGTACCTTCACTGAAAACCCTCAGGAGACTTCACTCCTCCACTAGGGATCACCTAGGGGTTTAAAAGGCTTGTTGCATATGCTAAATGTAACTGTGCTCCCTACAAAAGTGGCTTTATACTTTGTTTTTTAATTTTGTCTTTGCTCAAGGACTAGCAAAGCTTAGGTTTAGGGGTATGTTGAGAACTGAAAAATACCATTTTTCACCCCTTAACTTGAGTCTTGATAGACCTTTGAGAGAACTAAATAAGTGTTTTAAGTGCTTATGTTGCAGCTAACAATAAAGACAGGATTAACCATAAAAGCAGCTTAAAAGAGCCAAAAAGATGACAATCCATGTCAATCCAAAGGAAGAAAGAGAAGAAACAACCACACTAGCTGTTGAAAGGTCTGAATTGAAGAGGCAAAGACCTGGTCTCTACCCAGAAAAGAAGTATGGAGCAATTTGAACAGAAAAATGCACTACAGAGTACTTTTCGCAAAGAACCTGAACTTTGCGAAAAGAACTAAAACTCCAGGCTTAGCTTTTGAAGAGCATCTGAACTCTTCGAAGAGATGATTGACCTTTTCGAAAAGAAGAAAACTCAATTCGAACAGAACCAGAACATTGCGAAAAGAGCTTCAGGAGTTACAACACCTTGCGAAAAGTCCCCTAAGCTATGCGAAAAGGTATTCTGGAGATTCCCAGCTTTTGCAAGGGCAATTCAGTAATCTGTTTCATGCGTCCCAATGCATTTAAAAACCTAGGGACATTCCAGAGGATTCTAAGCATGAAGCGAAGGCATATTCCAGCCCACGTGAGCACCCAGAGATGAAATAACTTGGCGGGAACTTCTAGAAACTCTAACAGACTTTCAAAATATATAACAGAATTGATGCTTTTTCACGATTGGTAACGGATCGAGGAATTACGATTGGCCAAACAGATCTGGATCCTCGTGCTCGACTACCATTGGTCAATCTGGATCTGAGCACTTGATTGGTTGATACACATCCGGTGGACTTAGGAAAACTATAAATAGGCAGAACCATTTGCCCAAGTGGTGCATCCAGATTTTGAGTTTCATTCCTATTCCCCCATTTCCAAATCAAATAGTTTATCTGAAATCCCTGTAATAGCCCCACTTTTTACTTGCAATTGAGAGCTGTGAGATACTTATGTAATTCAAAGGAGAGTTGTATTCAAGACTACAAATAAAATTGTTAAGGCTCTATAATTGTAATGGTGAATTTGAAAAGGTTGTAAACGTGCATTCTCCATTAGACTCATGTTAAGGGTTTCCTCTGATCTCCTTATTGCATTAGACTCCTTTAGATTCTGTTTTTCTTGCAATTTCCTTGATTCATTAATCACAGAGAGTTAGTGTTTGTAACCTAGTCTCTCACGGCATTTGTAGTGATGTTTCTTGTTCTAAATTTAGGATTTGGATAAAAGACTATTGGATGGTTTGTGGCCATTAAAGTGGACAGACCATAGCCATAAGCGTAAGCCTAATCCTTGAATTAGATTTATTTCTCTTACATCTGCGCTTGTAGCTAGATGAAGATTGGATCATCTCTCAGTTGAGCTGCAGTCATTCTCATTAGATTTCAAGGACCAAATCAAAGTTAGATATTACTTCTCCATCTTTTATAAGTTTACCTCAAACGTTCCCCCAACTCGGATCTGGATCATTTAGTTTAACTTCTACTTTTATCATTTAGTTAATGTGGTAAATTCAACCTCCCCATCTTAAGTGCTTTCTAGATAGGATAAGAGGCCAGATCTGGTAGCTCAGATCTGGAGGTTTATCTTGCATTTTTGACAAATTCTCTGTGGACGATCTTTTACTCACTTACATTTAAAACTTGCTACAATTGGCTCTGATCTTGCAGTCTAAGTGTGCTTGATTTATGTGTGTTTTAAAAACAGGTTTGCAACTGCTAACTTATAATGAATCTAGAATATTAAAAAGAGTAAAGAAATATCAGCACAGGTAGAAGTGAATTAGCCTGCAAGATCAGGGCCAATTGTAGCAAGTTTTAAATGTAAGTGAGTAAAAGATCGTCCACAGAGAATTTGTCTAAAATGCAAGATAAACCTCCAGATCTGAGCTACCAGATCTGGCCTCTTATCCTATCTAGAAAGCACATAAGATGGGGAGGTTGAATTTACCACATTAACTAAATGATAAAAGTAGAAGTTAAACTAAATGATCCAGATCCGAGTTGGGGGAACGGTTGAGGTAAACTTATAAAAGATGGAGAAGTAATATCTAACTTTGATTTGGTCCTTGAAATCTAATGAGAATGACAGCAGCTCAACTGAGAGGTGATCCAATCTTCATCTGTCTACAAGAGCAGATGTAAGAGAAATAAATCTAATTCGAGGATTAGGCTTACGCTTATGGCTATGGTCTGTCCACTTTAATGGCCACAAACCATCCAATAGTCTTTAATCCCAATCCTTAATTTAGAACAGAAAACATCACTACAAATACCGTGAGAGACTAGGTTACAAACACTAACTCTCACAGGATTAATGAATCAAGGGAAATTGCAAGAAAAATAGTGAATCTAAAGGAGTCTAATGCAATAAGGAGATCAGAGGGAACCCTTAACATGAGTCCAATGGAGAATGCACGGTTTACAGCAACCTTTTCAAATTCACCGTTACAATTATAGAGCACAGCTTACACAGCTCTCAGATTTGTAGTCTTGAATACAACTCTCCTTTGAATTACAGAAGTTTCTCACAGCTCTCAATTGCAAGTAAAAAGTGAGGCTATTACAGGGATTTCATAAACTATTTGGAAATGGGGAATAGGAATGAAACTCAAAATCTGGATGCCCCAAATTGGGCAAATGGTTCGCTATTTATAGTTTTCCTAAGTCCAAATTTCGATGTGTATCAACCAATCAGAAGTGCTCAGATCTGTATTGACCAATGGTAGTCGAGCACGAGGATCCAAATCTATTCTGGCCAATCAAAATTCCTCGATCTGGTTCAGCCAATCAAGTGAAAAAAAGCATCAATTCTATTATGCATTTTAAAAGTCTGTTAGGGTTTCTAGAAGTTCCCGCCAAGTTATTCCATCTCTGGGTGCTCACGTGGGGTGGAATATGCCTTCGCTTCATGCTTAGAATCCTCTGAAATGTCCCTAGGTTTTCAAATGCATTGGGACGCGTCAAACAGATTACTGAATTTCCCTTACAAAAGCTGGGAATCTCCATAATACCTTTTCGCATAGCTTAGGGGACTTTTCGCAAGGTGTTGTAACTCCTGAAGCTCTTTTCGCAATGTTCTGGTTCTGTTCGAATTGATTTTTCTTCTTTTTGAAAAGGTCAATCATCTCTTCGAAGAGTTCAGATGCTCTTCGAAAGCTAAGCCGGGAGTTTTAGTTCTTTTCGCAGAGTTCAGGTTCTCTGAATCAGCTTCTTCTTTTCAAAAGTACTCAGAGTGCATTTTCCGCTCAATTGCTCCATACTTCTTTTCTAGGTTGAGACCAGGTCTTTGCCTCTTCAATTCAGACCTTTCAACAGCTAGTGAGGTTGTTTCTTCTCTTTCTTCCTTTGGATTGACATGGATTGTCATCTTTTTGGCACTTTTAAGCTGCTTTTATGGTTAAGCCTGTCTTTATTGTTAGCTGCAACACAAGCACTTAAAACACTTATTTAGTTCTCTCAAAGGTCTATCAAGACTCAAGTTAAGGGGTGAAAAATGGTATTTTTCAGTTCTCAACATACCCCTAAACCTAAGCTTTGCTAGTCCTTGAGCAAAGACAAAATTAAAAAACAAAGTATAAAGCCACTTTTGTAGGGAGCACAGTTGCATTTAGCATATGCAACAAGCCTTTTAAACCCCTAGGTGATCCCTAGTGGAGGAGTGAAGTCTCCTGAGGGTTTTCAGTGAAGGTACCCACAAGCTTCTTCAATAAATCAATTAAGATCACTGCAGCAAACTTTCATCCAATCAGATTATTCACACCTGCATCAGTCAGGCTGTAAGAAGATTTTCAAGAAAACATCAGTTCAAAACTAAAATTCTCAGTAATTCTTGTTACTATTCACCAATTTATGTCAAAGTTATTTACAAGAAAATTAATGAACAGGCTTGCCTTCTATTTGAGAATCCAGCTTTTGATGTTACCCCAATGAGTTGATTTCAAACCCAACTCTCACCAGATTTTCACTCAACATGCAAGTAAGAGGGTTGTACTATTTCACACGCTCAAGAGCATACCCTCAAATAGGACCTGTAAGCATGAGCATAGGCATTGCTTTTAGTTCAATTCCGCTCTTTTCACCATAGATTACACAAATTCTTATCTCCATGTGATAGGTCAATCCATCATTGATCAAGAAGGACTTTACTTGGGTTGTAATGTGGCTTATGGGTGAAATTTCAAGAATAAAGGGTGGAATGGTGTTCAAATTTGAGAAGTCACAAGGTAAGGAGGTGATATACAAACCTTCTTTAATTCAAAGATATTTTCATTTTCTTCTTTGAATTTCCAGCCAAAGTGGCCATTTTTTCTCTTTCTTTTCAAACTTCCAATGAAATGCCTTCTTCTTTTGTTTTGCTCAAATATTTTATTTATTTTTTTCAAATTAGCATTGACTGAATGCCACATTTCTTCTCGTTACATCATTGCCTTCAACTTGTACCTTCTTTTGTTATCAAATTGTTACTCAATTCTTTTCTTTCTTCCTTCCTAATTCTCGAGTGAGGGTTAGCTAAATGAGGTTATTGGATGAGGTTTCAAAGAATCTTAGATTTGTAAAGCTCAAATGGTGTGTATCAAGGGCGCTTCAAAAGGTGGGGCTTTGTAAGGTTCAAACTCCCAAAAGGAGGCCTTACATCATGTCTTTAATATCACAAGTGCTATCAAATTATTTCAATTTGGATATGTAACTTCTAGTGCAAGTAAGTAGTTCAATCACCCCAGAGCGTAAAAATTACCAATTCATACCTGCAAAGAATACATTTCAGGCCCAAACCTCACTGGGTGTGGTTTTTTTTATCAAATTCCTTAGGTGTATCCTCACTGTTTTCCTTCTTTTTAGGTTTACTAAAACATCAATTTTCTTTTGAAAATTTCCTGACATTCACTTCATGAAAGTATTAGAATTACACAAGAATTTAATTTCAAAAAGTTTTATTTTTATTTTTTTTTCAAAACAGCAGGTGTGAAATTACTTTATTTTCAAAAATTCCACTGATCATAAGTTGTACTGATGTTAACTCAATTATTGATTATTGATATTTCTGTCACACCCCCAAACCAAAGGGGAGCAGGGTCCACACTGGTCCAAAGCAGAGAAAAGATATAAGCAAGAAAAAAAAATCATGATGACAAGAAGACAGACAGAAATGCACAGTAATTACACAAGAAAAATAGAATTTTATATTACAAACTCATAACACAGATAAGTACAATGTGATCTAATAACTGGGGTCAAAATCTGTATCATAAGTTGGTTCAATTGGCTCAGAACTGGAGTCACTGTCAGAATCAGAACTAGAATCAGTATTGGAGTCTGAACTTGATTGAGCTTTCTCCTGGATTGTGTTTTGGCCTCAAAGGTATTCCTCTGATTTGATCTTTTTGGTGAGGCCAATGTACTTGCCAAGTCTAGTGGTCTTCAGTTTTTCCTGGTCAAGCTGTGCTTGCAACATGGTCACCTTGTGCTGCTCACTCCGAACCATCTGAAAGGTTTGACCCAGCAAGTCCTTCATTTTCTCTCTCAAATTTCATAAATAACTCCAACTTTCGAATCTGGTTTTCATAAGGGGTTCGAATGTAGGCTTGTAAATCAGCTAACCCTTTAGAACATCTCTCAGATATAGGATTTTCTTCCATGGCTCTTCCGAGGGTAGCAACTGGGAAGGAATGGAATGGTAGGGGACCAAAGGTGTCCCAAATGTGGAGGGGGAGAAGAAGTGTCCAAGGAGGACTTGTGGTCGGTCCGAGTGGCTTGCTCAGAAAGTGAGGAGTGGTGAAGGGGATGCAACCAGGGACCTCCGGTTCAGCTTTGGGTAGCATGGGTAGTAGTGGTGGGGTGGGCGATCAACCAATACTACCTCGTTCGTTTTGGTTAGCATGGGAATCAACAGAGGTAAAGGAAATGGTGGTTGTGTGGGATGTGGAGGCTAAGGCTTTGAGAAGGTCATTGGTCATGATCGGTTTTCTGTGTGTTGATTGAGTTGGGCTTGGATGGATTGGAGATAGGCAAGTATTTGGTTAATAGCAGTGGGGGAGAGGTGGGCATAGCAGTGGACTGGTACAATCAAGTGGAGGGTGGAGGTGCAATGGCTATAAAGGGAGAAGTAGGTAAGTGAGTGAAATGATGAGGGTCAGGTATAGGGATAGGTTCAAGCCCCACAATTTCAAAAATAGATCCCATTAAGGAGGAATAAGCCTCTGTAGTGAAAGGCTCAGGTTCAGGTGTATGGGATACGTCCGGTGTGTGGGCTGAATGAGCAGGTGAATTTGAGGGGCTTTGGAGCAGAGGAGTGCAGGGAGATGGTGCAATAAAGTCTGCAGCCAAAACATGGGCATTGGTGGGAGAAATTGGTGGTGTGAGTATGGTTGGAGTGGTTGGTGTAGAGGGGGTTACAATTGGAATAATGGATGGTATGGGAGATGGGACAGCTGGGATAGGTGAAGTGGCAGGGGCTAGACTAGGGGAGGAGGGTAAAAGGCCAACTTCCTTAAGAATTGGTGCAGCTGAAGAGCTGGTCACCATGGGAAGGATAGTTTCTTCAAAAATGGGTGCAGCTAAAGAGCTGGTCACCACAGGGTCTGGCAGAGCTGCTTCAAGAAGTGGTGCAGCTAAAGAGCTGGTCACCATAGGTTTTGGCAAAACCGATTCTAAAGGAACTACAGGGGCAGGTTCATTAACAGCTGTAGGTGCAGGTTCACCTTCCTCTCTCATTCTTCTCAGCATGGCTTGGCTTGTAGTCCAAGCCTTTTTCCCAAAATTGTGAGAAGCAATAACTTCAAATGGCTCCTCATTATCAATGTCAAACTTGGCTCTGAGGAGGGTTGTGATCAATCTTCCAAATGGGAGGCCAGCTAATTTCTGCTCATTTTTCAACTTGGCACTAATATCAGCCATGGCTTCAAAAATTAACATAGGGGCATTGAGAAACTGCCCCTTAGAAAAATGAAAGAGAGCCTCCAGAATTGGTTTTCTCCTCTCTTGGTGTCTTGACATAAAAACTTCCCTCAAAATGGAATCCATCAATAGAAATTGGGGGCTAGGTCTCTCTCATGATGGACATCCCAGGCCCACAATTCCTTGGGTTAAATGTGCAGCCATTTCTCTAATGGAGGCTATTTCTGGAGCAGCCAATGGACCAGAAGGATCAAATTGGAAGGGGATCCCCAAAGCATTCCCTATGTCTTCAAATGTGACAGTAAGATCGCAATCATTAATAAAGATAACCAGGGTAGGGACATCAGCATCTCTTTCAGTGACCTTGACTAGGTTTTGGTACCATAACTTCACCATTCGTGGGCAAATTTTCTCTGGCAAGGGGGTAAGGATAGTGCTTAGTGAGGCATCTCTTATGTATCTTAAAGATAAGCACTTGTTTGTTGAAAAAAGTTTCATTCACAATCACCAGAATTAGCTTCTGAGCTTCAATGAATGGATTTGGCAGTACCAAATGTATAGGCAGAGGAGGAAGCTCAGGCTCAAGACTAGCAGCAGCAGGGATGGGTTCCTCATGTCTCACTTTCTTCCCTTTCTCCACCCTATCCGCTTTATCCATAGATAGTTTTCTTTTGGCTGAAGTTTTGGTTTTTCCTTTTGGGGTAGGTTTGCTAACTTTCTTAGCAGAGGATTTTGGGAACATGGCAGCCAACGATTTCTCCGCTTTTCCCATTCTAAATTGATGTATGAAAATGCCCACAACTGATGCTGACACAAAATCAAATTTTCCAAATGATAAACAGAGAGAATGTGCAAAGAAATACCGAGATCTAGGGTTATTGATTGAACGTGTCGTTTGCTTGCAGAAATCCCCCAGACTAGAAGCTAAAATCCTTCTCTGAAAACTCAAATGATCGAACAAAGGTGAAGAAAAGTGTAGCAAGATTCTCAAATCGCGCAAGGAAAGAAAGGAATAGGGTTTCTGTGGGAATGTGTCGCGTCGAAAGCTTTCGAATATGAAACCCTTTCTTCGAAAGGGTTTAAATATACTCAGAGTTAATTTCGCAAAGTCCTTTTTAAGTTTTCGAAAAGTTCCAAAATAGACCTTTTGACAACAGCGAATGGCATCAGTACCATTCAAAAAGTTAATAGCTTCAGAAACATCTTTTTGAAAAGAAACTAGCTTCAGAAATATCTTTTCGAAAAGAAAATAGCTTCAGAACCAACTATTCGAAAAGCAAATCCTTGCTTTTGAGCAGTTCGTTACCAATCCAAAGTCTTTTCGAAAAGTAAATTGAACTTTGCGAAAAGATAATTATTACTTTGTGACTTAACTTGGAGCATATTTAAACCATGCGAAAAGAGGCAAATCATGAATAAAAATAGAAACAAAGAAACTAAGCAAAAACTATGAAATAAAAACATAATGTACAGTTATCTACCATCAGATTTTTGGAGGTTCATGATGACAGATGGGCAGCATAGGCTCCTAAGTATTTTCAATGCATGGTTTGAGCCTCTGACCATTTACTTTCGAGATTCTTCCATTACTTGGATCAAGGAGCCGCTGATGACAAGATGTATGGCCCTTCCCATCTGGATCTCAGCTTTCCTGGAAAAAACTTGAGTTTTGAGTTAAATAACCATACCTTAGAGCAAGCTGTGAACTCTTTTCTCAATAAATTTTTATCATCGAAAGTTTTGACTTTCTCTTTGTAAAATCTTGAATTTGTGTATGCATCCATTCTCAGCTCCTCCAACTCAGCAAGTTGCAGTTTCCTGTGATTACCAGCAGTAGTTAGATCCATGTTCAATGTTTTAATGGCCCAAAAGGCTTTATATTCTAACTCTACTGGTAAATGGCATGCTTTGCCATAGACCAACCTGAATGGGGACATGCCAATTGGGGTTTTATAGGCTGTCCTGTATGCCCACAATGCATCATTCAGCTTAAAGGACCAATCCTTTCTGTCCTTCTTCACAGTCTTTTCCAAAATATGTTTGATTTCTCTATTGGAAATCTCCACTTGTCCACTGGTTTGTGGATGATATGGAGTGGCTACTCTATGAGTCACAGAGTATTTTTTCAATAAAGTTTCAAAATGTTTATTACAAAAATGGCTTCCCCCATCACTGATAATGGCTCTGGGAAAACCAAACCTGGAAAAAATGTGATCCTTAAGAAATTTAAGAACCACTTTGTGATCGTTTGTTTTAGTGGCTATGGCTTCAATCCATTTGGATACATAATCCACAGCTACTAAAATGAAATTATACCCATTGGAAGGAGGAAAGGGACCCATGAAGTCTATCCCCCAAACATCAAACAACTCAACTACCAAAATAGGCTGTAAAGGCATTGAGTTTCTCTTGGAAATGCTGCCCAATTTGCGCTTCTAAGACTTACAATGCTGCAGAGCATTTTTGAAAAGTGTAGGCCAATAAAATCCACACTGCAAAACCTTTGCAGCAGTTTTGTTTCCACTAAAATGACCTCCACAGGCCTGTTCATGACACATAGAAAGTATTCTATGAAATTCTTGGTCAGGGACACATTTTCTTATTATTTGGTCTGCATAACTCTTAAACAGATAAGGATCTTCCCAGATGAAATGTTTAACCTTTGAGAAGGAAAGATCTTTATCCATTTTATTCCAATGCTGAGGAATTCTTCCAATAGCCAAAAAGTTGACTATGTTTGCAAACCAAGGAGTGTGTACACTAATGGCAAAAAGTTGCTCATCAGGGAAAGATTCATTGATAGGCAGCCTATCAATCTCAAAGAAGCTAAAATTCTAGATGTGATCACCACCACATTCTCCACCCCTTTTTATCTTTGATCCAGAATCAAATTCGTAATAGGAGAATCCACCGATTAATCTTGGTTTGGTGTCCTTCTTAGATGTAAGGTATTTCAAAGCGAGTGGTCATGAACACCACTATTTGTGAAACCCAAGACATATGACCTAAATTTCTAAAGCAAAAACAATTGCAAAGCTCTTTCTCGCTTGTTGTGTAATTGAGCTGTGCATCAATCATTGATCTCGCATAAGCTATGACATGAGGCAGCTTTTCCTTTCTCCGTCCAAGGACAGCTCCAAAGCATAACTGATGCATCACACATCGCTTCAAAAGGTAGTGAATAATCTGGAGACTGCAATATTGGAGTTGAAATCAAGCTTTTTAAGAATTCAAAAGCCTTCATGCATTCATTATTGAAAACAAAAGGGACATCTTGGCACAAAGAATGACAAAGAGGTTTGGTTATTTTATCAAGTCCTTAATGAACCTCTGTAAAATCCAAAGATGTCCGAAAAACTTCGATTTGTTTAACAGCTTTGGGAGGTGGTAAATGTGCAATTAAATCAATTTTTGCTTCCACCTCAATGCCCTTGTGGAAATAATATGGCCAAGGACAATGCCTTGGGTGACCATGAAATGGCTCTTTCCCACTCAAAACTAGATTGGTTTCTTCACATCTCAGAATACCAATTTGAGATGATGTAAACACTGGGAAAAACTATCTCCATAGATTGAAAAATCATCCATAAAAATCTCCATAAATTGGTCAATCATATCAGAGAAAATGGAATACATGCATCTTTGAAAGGTAGCAGGAGCATTACAAAGACCAAAAGGCATTCTCCTATAGGCAAAAGTGCCAAAAGGGCAAGTGAATGTGGTCTTTTCCTGATCTTATGGGTACACAGGAATCTGGTTGTAACCAGAGTAACCATCAAGAAAACAGTAATAAGCTTTTCCTGCTAGCTTATCTAAAATATGATCAATGAATGGGAGGGGGAAATGGTCTTTTCTGGTCATTGCATTTAATTTTCTGTAATCAATACAGACTCTCCACCTAGTTGTTTGTCTGGTTGACATAAGCTCACCGTAACTGAGGTTACAATTGATCCCAGATTTCTTAGGTACCACCTGTGTAGGTGCCACCCAAGCTGAATCTAAAATGGGGTAAATGACCCCTGCATCCAACAACTTAACAACCTCTTTCATGACCACTTCTTGCATATGAGGGTTCAGCCTCCTTTGCATTTCCCTAGAAGGCTTTGCATCTTCTTTCAAATGGATTTTGTGCATGGAAACAGCTGGATTGATTCCTCCCAAATCAGCAATAGTCCAACCAATTTCCCTTCTATGTTCTTTCAAAACAACCAACAGTTCTTCCTCTTGCTCCTTTGTGAGGGAGGAAGAAATAATTACAGGCAATGATTTATGATTTCCTAAAAACACATATTTCAAATTTTCGAGAAAAGAAGGTAACAAAGGTACCTTAGCTGTTTGTGGAAGGAGGAGAGTAGCAGGTTTCCAAGAAGGGAAACTTGTTGATTGATTAAGAGTTCCTTGCACAACATTTATTTCCTCAGAATTTGAGATACAAACTGCTTCTTCCTCAGAATTTCCCCAAGCATCTTTAACATCTGTGGTGAAATCTTCACACTGTAGAAATTGTTGTAAAGTCCCTTCTACCGGTTCATCCAATAGATTAATATGAAAACATTCTTCAGAGCTGAATTGAGGCTGTGTGACTGCATTATAAACATTTAATTTTACCTTCATGTTTCCAAAAGAGACTTCCATAATATCAGACCTGCATTGAATACAAGCATTTGTCAGCAGAATGGTCTTCCCAAATGATGACAGGATGGAAGTTTTGCTTTTGGTAGGTTCCATGTCCAAAACTAGAAAATCAGCAGGATAGAAAATTTATCTACTCCCACCAATACATCCTTCAATCATCCCAACGGCTTCCTTTCAGATCTGTCGCTAGTTGTAACACCACATGAGTGGGTTTTAATTCTAAACCTAGTTTCTCATATAGAATATGGAAGTAGGTTGACACTAGCACCCAAATCTAATAAAGCCTTTTCAATGGTATGTTCCCTAATAATGCAAGGGATTGTGGGATTGATCTTGAAGTTTAGGAGGTGTGGCAATGGATAACACTGATTAATTCTTTCCACAAAGAAAGACCTTCTTGGATAATCAGATCCTAGACTGTCTTTTGTGAGTGCAAACATCTTTCAAAAATTTTGCATATGCTGGAATTTGTTTGATTGCCTCAAGCAAAGGTAGATTTATCTTGACTTGCTTGAAAGTCTCCATCATTTCATCTATTTTTGTGTTCCCTTTATCAAAAGCGGATACAGATTTCATTGCATGAGGAAATGGTAAATGAGGAACTAGTCCTTCATCTACAACTTTGGAAGCATTTTCAGAAACTTTTTGGATTTTTTGTTTTTCATTTGTTTGATTTTTCCGAGGTCCATCAAGACTTATCGCTATCATTATGCTGCTCTTGCTGCATATCTTTATCATTTTCTCATTTTTTTCTTCTTCAGTACCCACTTTGTTATTTATAATTCTTCCACTTCTCAAAGTGGTGACAGTTTTTACTTCTTCATGTGAATTAGAAGCTTCTCCAACCATGAACTGTCCTTTGGGATTGTTCAAAGGTTGGTCAGTAACTTTCCTTCTCTCTTTTGGCCAAAGTATTTGAAAGCTCTCCAATGTTTCTTCAATCTTCTTTATGCTCGTCAGTGAAAATTCACGCCTGAGTTAAAGATCCTAAATTCGGAGTGAATTTAGGACTTGATCTTCAAAAGAAGGGGACTCGAAGGGGTTTGAATCAAGTGATTGTCCGCAGTTGTTGTGGAATGGGTTGCTGAAAATTTGGTTTGACATAAAAATTGTGCTGATAAGGCTGTGCAGGTTTGAAAGGCATTTGGTTCTTTGGTTGTTGTCATTGCAGATTGATAATTCCCTTGGTTCCACCTCAAATTGGGGTGTCCTCTCCATGGATATTCATTTGATCGCATCTGTCAAATGATTGAGCAAAGATGAGCTTGTTCCACCATTAACTGGGAACCGTGTGCAAAGCAGACATTGGTCAATTGAATGAGTAGGGACCGCATATCGACATGCCTCTACTCTTGCAACATTTGGATTTTTAAGTGAATCCATCAATCTATCAAACTTTGTGGTTAAATTGTCCATCTTTCTTTCCAACTCATTCACCTCATAAAGCTTCCTTTGGTGGGTTGTCGATTGTTCAACCTAGCAGGATTTTCAATATCTCTTGACAGAGATTCCTGTTGAGTTGAGTTTTCACCAATTACTTCAAATAAGTCCCAAACCTCCTCAACTATTTTTTGCAAGTAAGTGCCTCCACAGGATGCATCCACCATATTTTTGCCTTTTTGATCAATTCCTTGATAGAAGCTTTGAACCAGCTGCCATCTGGGAATTTGATGATGAGGACATTGCCTTAAAAGTTCCTTAAATCGTTCCCATGCTTCATGGAAAGTTTCAGTTGAGTTTTGTGAGAAAGAAATGATACTTTGTCTCAATTGGCTTGTTTTAGACATTGGGAAATATTTGGCTAAAAATTGACACTTCAAATCATTCCAAGAAGTGATACTATTTGGTGCTAACATAGATAACCATGCTCTAGCTTTATCCTTTAATGAAAAAGGAAAGAGCCTAAGCGTGGTTGCTTCTGGACCAAGTCAAGCTATGTTGAATGTGGTGCAAAGAGCCAAGAATTCATCCACATGTTTGTATGGATCTTCCTTACTCAACCCATGGAAGGAAGGAAGCATTTAAATAGTCGATGATTTGATCTCATAATTTCCTTCAACAGTAGGAAATTGAATGCAAAAGGGAGAATTATAAGCACCAGGTGCAAAGTAATCCCTCAAAAGTCGAGGTTCTTCACCCATAGTAGCATAATTCTATGTTATTTGTTTGGTTCGTAGTAGCCTTTCAACTTCTAAATTCAGTGGGACAATCTCAGGGCTGAGAGTCCTACCAAACATACAACTCAGAACAAAAAATCTGATTATTCACAGCAAACCTTCAGAATTCCTTTTTAAGTAGTTTCCCTTCTTCAAAAATTGGACATGAATAACTGCACAGGTATAAACAATAGAATAGTTTAGTAATGATATAAAAAATAAAAGTGAAAACTTAGGTCTACCTATTTTAGAACAAATTCCCCGGCAATGGCGCCAAAAACTTGTTGTTGCTTCTAAGTGTGCTTGACTTATGTGTGTTTTGAAAAGTGTAAATTGCTAACTTATAATGAATCTAGAATATTAAAAGAGTAAAGAAAATCAGCAGAGAAGTGAATTAGCCTCGCAAGATCAGGGGCCAATTGTAGCAAGTTTTAAAATGTAAGTGAGTAAAAGATCGTCCACGAGAATTTGTCTAAAATGCAAGATAAACCTCCATCCGAGCTACGATCCGGCCTCTTATCCTATTTAGAAAGTACATAAGATGGGAGGTTGAATTTGACACATTAACTAAATGATAAAAGTAAAAGTTAAACTAAATGATCCAGATCCGAGTTGGGGAACGTTTGAGGTAAACTTATAAAAGATGGAGAAGTAATATCTAACTTTGATTTGGTCCTTGAAATCTAATGAGAATGAGACGACTCAACCGAGAGGTGATTCAATCTTCATCTGCCATGGCCAGATGTAAGAGAAATAAATCTAATTCAAGGATTAGGCTTACGCTTATGGCTATGGTCTGTCCACTTTAATGGCCACAAACCATCCAATAGTCTTTAATCCCAATCCTTAATTTAGAACAAGAAACATCACTACAAATGCCGTGAGAGACTAGGTTACAAACACTAACTCTCACAGGATTAATGAATCAAGGGAAATTGTATGAAAAACAAAAGAATTGAATCTAAAGGAGTCTAATGCAATAAGGAGATCGAGGAACCCTTAACATGAGTACAATGAGAATGCACGGTTTACAACAACCTTTTCAAATTCACCATTATAATTACAGAGCACAGCTTAAACAGCTCTCAGATTTGTAGTCTTGAATACAACTCTCCTTTGAATTACAGAAGTATCTCACAGCTCTCAATTGCAAGTAAAAGTGAGGCTATTACAGGGATTTCAGACAAACTATCTGATTTGGAAATGGGGGAATAGGAATGAAACTCAAAATCTGGATGCCCCACTTGGGCAAATGGTTCGTCTATTTATAGTTTTCCCTAAGTCCAGCTCAGATGTGTATCAACCAATTAGAAGTGCTCAGATCTGTATTGACCAATGGTAGTCGAGCATGAGGATCCAGATCTGTTCTAGCCAATAAGAATTCCTCGATCTGGTTCAGCCAATCAGGTGAAAAAAGCATCAATTCTTATGTATTTTGAAAATCATTAGAGTTTCTAGAAGTTCCGCCAAGTTATTTCATCTCCGGTGCTCACGTGGGTGGAATATGCCTTCGCTTCATGCTTAGAATCTCCGAATGTCCCTAGGTTTTTAAAGGGGACTTTTCGCATGAGGTGTTGTAACTCAAGCTCTTTTCGCAATGTGAATTGAGTTTTCTTCTTTTGAAAAGGTCAATCATCTCTTGAAGAGTTGGATGCTCTTGAAAGCTAAGAGTTTTAGTTCTTTTCGCAGAGTTCGTTCTTTGCGACAGTTGAGTTCTTCTGAAAAGTACTCAGAGTGCATTTTATTGAATTGCTCCATACTTCTTTTGTTGAGACAGGTCTTTGCCTCTTCAATTCGACCTTTTGACTAGTGAGGTTGTTTCTTCTCTTTCTTCCTTTGGATTGAAATGGATTGTCATCTTTTTGGCACTTTTAAGCTGCTTTTATGGTTAAACCTGTCTTTATTGTTAGCTGCAATACAGGCACTTAAAACACTTATTTAGTTTTCTCAAAGATCTATCAAGACTCAAGTTAAGGGGTGAAAAATGGTATTTATCAGTTCTCAACACACCCCCAAACCTAAGCTTTGCTAGTCCCTAAGCAAAGACAAATTAAAAAACAAAGTAAAAAGCCACTTTTGTAGGGAGCACAGTTACATTTAGCATATGCAACAGGCCTTTTAAACCCCTAGGTGATCCCTAGTGGAGGAGTGAAGTCTCCTGAGGGTTTTCAGTGAAGGTACCCACAAACTTCTTCAATAACTCAGTTAAGATCACTGCATTCAAACTTTCATCCAATACTTATTCACACTGCATCGGTCATGTTGTAAGAAGATTTTCAAGAAAAACATCGATTCAAAACTAAAATTTCTTTAATTCTTGTTACTCGGTCAATTTATGTCAAGGTTATTTACAAGAAAATTAATGACAGCCTTGATTTAGGAATCCAAATTGATGTTACCCAATGAGTTGATTTCAAACCCAACTCTCACGGGATTTTCACTCAACATGCAAGTAAGAGGGTTGTACGTATTTCACACGACTCAAAGCGATTCTGACCCTCAAATAGGGATAAGCATGAGCATAGGCATTGCTTTTAGTTCGGAATTCCCTGCTCTTTTCACCATAGATTACACAAATTCTTATCTCCATGTGATAGCTCAATCCATCATTGATCAGTAAGGACTTTACTGGGATTGTAATGTGGCTTATGGGTGAAATTTCTCAAGAATAAAGGGGTGGAATGGTGTTCAAATTTGAGAAGTCAGTCAAGGTAAGGAGGTGATATAGAAACCTTCTTTACTTCAGCATATTTTCATTTTCTTCTTTGAATTTCCAGAGCCAAAGTGGCCATTTTTTCCTCTTTCTTTTTCAAACTTCCAATGAAATGCCTTCTCTCTTTTTGTTTTGCTCAAATTTTATTTATTTTTTTATTTTTTTCAAATTAGCATTGACTGGAATGCCACATTTCCTCTGCTGTTACATCATTGCCTTCAACTTGTACCCTTCTTTTGTTATCAAATTGTTACTCAATTCTCCTTTCTTCAGCTTCCTTCTCTTTATCTTCTGACTTCTCGAAGTGAGGGTTAGGCTAAATGAAGTTGATGAGGTTATTGGATGAGGTTTCAAAGGAATCTTAGATTTGTCTGACTCAAATGGTGTGTATCAGATTTCAAAAGGTGGGGTTTGTATGAGTTCAAACATTCAAAAGGCCTTACATCATGTCTTCAATATCACAGTGCTATCAAATTATTTCAATTTGGATATGTGTAACTTCTAGTGCAAGTAGCGATTATTCCCACAAGAAAAAATTGCCAATCATACCTTCCAAAGAAGAGCAAACCTTTGGGTGTGGTTTTTTATCAAATTCTAGGTGACATTTTCCTTCTTTTAGGTTTACTAAAACATCAATTTTCTTTTGGATTTCACATTCACTTCATGAAGAAAGTATTAAATTACACTAGAAATTAATTTCAAAAATTTTTTTTTTTTCAAAGCAATGAGGTGTGAAATTACTTTATTTTCAAAAATTCCACTGATCATAAGCTATACTGATGTTAACTCAATTATTGATTATTGATATTTCTGTCACACCCCCAAACCAAAGGGGAGCAGGGTCCACACTAGTCCAAAGCAGAGAAAAGATATAAGCAAGAAAAAGAAATCATGATGACAAGAAGATGCATGAAATGCGAATTACACAAGAAAAATAGAATTTTATATTACAAACTCATAACACAGATAAGTACAATGTGATCTAATAACTGGGGTCAAAATCTGTATCATAAGTTGGTTCAATTGGCTCAGAACTGGAGTCACTGTCAGAATCAGAACTAGAATCAGTATTGGAGTCTGAACTTGATTGAGCTTTCTCCTGGATTGTGTTTTGCAGCTCAGTGTATTCCTCTGATTTGATCTTTTTGGTGAGGCCAATGTACTTGCCAAGTCTAGTGGTCTTCAGTTTTTCCTGGTCAAGCTGTGCTTGCAACATGGTCACCTTGTGCTGCTCACTCCGAACCATCTGAAAGGTTTGACCCAGCAAGTCCTTCATTTTCTCTCTCTCAAATTTCACACCTGCTATTTTGAAAAAAAAAAAAAAACTTTTTGAAATTAATTTCTAGTGTAATTCTAATACTTTCATGAAGTGAATGTCAGGAAATTTCGAAAAGAAAATTGATGTTTTAGTAAACCTAAAAAGAAGGAAAACAGTGAGGATACACCTCAGGAATTTGATAAAAAAACCACACCCAGTGAGGTTTGGGCCTGAAATGTATTCTTTGGAGGTATGAATTAGCAATTTTTTCTGCTTTTGGGACTGATTGAATCTGCTTACTTGCACTAGAAGTTACACATATCCAAATTGAAATAATTTGATAGCACTCATGATATTAAAGGCATGATGTAAGGCCTCCTTTTGGACAGTTTGAACCTTACAAAGCCCCACCTTTTGAAACTGCCCTTGATACACACCATTTGAGTCATAAATCTAAGATTCCTTTGAAACCTCATCCAATAACCTCATCAACTTCATTTAGCCTAACCCTCACTCCGAGAAGTCAGAAGATAAAGAGAAGGAAGCTGAAGAAAGGAGAATTGAGTAACAATTTGATATCAAAAGAAGGGTACAAGTTGAAGGCAATGATGTAACAGCAGAGGAAATGTGGCATTCCAGTCAATGCTAATTTCAAAAAAAAAAAAAATATTTGAGCAAAATAAAAAGAGAAAAGGCATTTCATTGGAAGTTTGAAAAAGAGAGAGGAAAAAATGGCCACTTTGGCTCTAAAAATTCAAAGAAGAAAATGAAAATATGCTGAAGTAAAGAAGGTTTGTATATCACCTCCTTACCTTGACTGACTTCTCAAATTTGAACACCATTCCACCCCTTTATTCTTGAGAAATTTCACCCATAAGCCACATTACAACCCCAGTAAAGTCCTTACTGATCAATGATGGATTGAGCTATCACATGGAGATAAGAATTTGTGTAATCTATGGTGAAAAAAGGAATTCGAACTAAAAGCAATGCCTATGCTCATGCTTACGTCCTATTTGAGGGTCAGAATCGCTTTTGAGCCGTAAGGAAATAGTACAACCCTCTTACTTGCATGTTGAGTGAAAATCCTGGTGAGAGTTGGGTTTGAAATCAACTCATTGGGTTAACATCGAAGCTGGATTCCTAAATCGAAGGCAAGTTGTTCATTAATTTTTCTTGTAAATAACCTTTGACATAAATTGACTGAGTAGTAACAAGAATTACAGCAGAATTTTAGTTTTGAACTGATGTTTTTTCTTGAAAAATCTTCTTACAACATGACTGATGCAGGTGTGAATAAACAGATTGGATGAAAGTTCGCTGTAACAGAACTGCAGTGATCTTAACTGATTTATTGAAGAAGTTTGTGGGTACCTTCACTGAAAACCCTCAGGAGACTTCACTCACTAGGGATCACCTAGGGGTTTAAAAGGCTTGTTGCATATGCTATATGCAACTGTGCTCCCTACAAAAGTGGCTTTATACTTTGTTTTTTAATTTTCTCTTTGCTCAAGGACTAGCAAAGCTTAGGTTTGGGGGTGTGTTGAGAACTGAAAAATACCATTTTTCACCCCTTAACTTGAGTCTTGATAGATCTTTGAGAGAACTAAATAAGTGTTTTAAGTGCTTGTGTTGCAGCTAACAATAAAGACAGGCTTAACCATAAAAGCAGCTTAAAAGTGCCAAAAAGATGACAATCCATGTCAATCCAAAGGAAGCAAGAGAAGAAACAACCTCACTAGCTGTTGAAAGGTCTGAATTGAAGAGGCAAAGACCTGGTCTCAACCCAAAAAAGAAGTATGGAGCAATTCGAACAGAAAAATGCACTACAGAGTACTTTTCGCAAAGAAAGAACTGAATCGCTCGAAAGAACCCGAACTCTCGAAAAGAACTAAAACTCAGGCTTAGTCAAGAGCATCTGAACTCTTCAAGAGATGATTGACCTTTTCAAAAGAAGAAAACTCAATTCAATGTAACCGAACATTGCGAAAAGAGCTTCAGGAGTTACAACACCTTGCGAAAAGTCCCCTAAGCTATGCGAAAAGGTATTCTGGAGATTCCCAGCTTTTACAAGGGCAATTCAGTATTCTATTTCACGCGTCCCAATGCATTTAAAAACCTAGGGACATTCCAGAGGATTCTAAGCATGAAGCGAAGGCATATTCCACCCCACGTGAGCACCCAGAGTTGAAATAACTTGGCGGGAACTTCTAGAAACTCTAACAGACTTTCAAAATACATAACAGAATTGATGCTTTTTTCACCTGATTGGCTGAACCAGATCGAGGAATTCTTATTGGCTAGAACAGATGTGGATCCTCGTGCTCGACTACCATTGGTCAATACAGATCTGAGCACTTCTGATTGGTTGATACACATCTGAGCTGGACTTAGGGAAAACTATAAATAGACGAACCATTTGCCCAAGTGGGGCATCCAAATTTTGAGTTTCATTCCTATTCCCCCATTTCCAAATCAGATAGTTTGTCTGAAATCCCTGTAATAGCCTCACTTTTTATTTGCAATTGAGAGCTGTGAGATACTTATGTAATTCAAAGGAGAGTTGTATTCAAGACTACAAATCTGAGAGCTGTTTAAGTTGTGCTCTGTAATTATAATGGTGAATTTGAAAAGGTTGTTGTAAACCGTGCATTCTCCATTGTACTCATGTTAAGGGTTCCCTCTGATCTCCTTATTGCATTAGACTCCTTTAGATTCACTATTTTTCTTGCAATTTCCCTTGATTCATTAATCCTGTGAGAGTTAGTGTTTGTAACCTAGTCTCTCACGGCATTTGTAGTGATGTTTCTTGTTCTAAATTAAGGATTGGGATTAAAGACTATTGGATGGTTTGTGGCCATTAAAGTGGACAGACCATAGCCATAAGCGTAAGCCTAATCCTTGAATTAGATTTATTTCTCTTACATCTGCGCTTGTAGCCAGATGAAGATTGGATCACCTCTCAGTTGAGCTGCAGTCATTCTCATTAGATTTCAAGGACCAAATCAAAGTTAGATATTACTTCTCCATCTTTTATAAGTTTACCTCAAACGTTCCCCCAACTCGGATCTGGATCATTTAGTTTAACTTCTACTTTTATCATTTAGTTAATGTGGCAAATTCAACCTCCCCATCTTATGTACTTTCTAAATAGGATAAGAGGCCAGATCTGGTAGCTCAGATCTGGAGGTTTATCTTGCATTTTAGACAAATTCTCTGTGGACGATCTTTTACTCACTTACATTTAAACCTTGCTACAATTGGCCCTGATCTTGCAGGCTAATTCACTTCTACCTGTGCTAATTTTCTTTACTCTTTTTAATATTCTAGATTCATTATAAGTTAGCAGTTGCAAACCTCTTTTCAAAACACACATAAGTCAAGCACACTTAGAAGCAACAACAAGCAATCAACTTAGAATAAAGAGGATCCTCAAGAAAGAAAAAAAATTAAAAAGAAAGTTGATCAATTGGCCAAGGCTGTAAATGAGGGAGCAATCCCACATTTGTCATTTCCTAAGGCACTGAAAGCACCTTCCCCTTTCGATAAGGGGCACGGTAAAATTGAGGAAATGATGAAGACTTTCAAGCAAGTAAAGATCAATTTGCCTTTACTTGATGTAATTAAATAAATCTCAGCCTACGCCAAGTTTTTGAAGGACATATGCACCCATAAAAGACAGTCTAGGATACACCTATCCAAGAAGGTGTTTTCAGCAGAGAAAGTGAAACAAATTCTGTCTATTGCAACCCTAACCAAACTACAAGACCCTGAAACCCCCACTATCCCCTGCATCATTGGGGATCACACCATTGACAAGGCCTTATTAGATCTGGGAGCCAGTGTAAATTTTCTTCCATATTCACTATATGAGAAGCTGGGCTTAGGAGAATTGAAGCCCACACATGTGGTGCTACAGCTGGCTGACAGAGCTGAAAGGAAGCCTGTGGGGATAATGGAAGATATTTTGGTTGGAGTTGACAAATTCTTCTATCCTGCTGACTTTTTGGTACTAGATATGGAACCAAGTAAGTATGCCACTTCCATATCTGTGATTCTAGGCAGGCCCTCTTTGGCCACTGCTAATGGTTGCATACAATGCAGGTCTGGAATCATGGAAGTGTCATTTGGAAACATGAAGGTTAAGCTGAATGTGTACAACACCGGCCATCAACCCCCTCTTGAAGAGACTTGTTTTTCCATTAATGCACAAGAGAAGGTGATGCATGAAAATACAGATTGGCTGTTGCAGGACAATGCTTGGTTCACAGATGGAAAACTGCACCCAGGGGAGGGACACATGCTGAGGAAAGGATCCACGAAAGGTACCAAAATTGATGACCATGAAGAGACCGTGGACCTTCCAGATCCTTCGGATTAGCCCCTGAAGTCCAGTATGTACCATATGTACTATATTTTGTTGTTGTTCTAGGTGTTTACTTTATGTTTCAATTGAAGTTCTTTTTGTAATAAACATGCCATCATAAATCATTTCAATCTGGCCTGAGATAATGGGAGTTTGTCCACCAGGGAAACAAATTATAGAGCAACATAGCAGGAAAGCCTGCTGAGTGCTACAGCTGAGAGTGCCTGAAAATGTAGTTTATGTGGTTTTTGGGAGCTTTTGATATGTCAATTGAACTTTTCGTTCGGTCGCTATATGGTTTCGACAGGATAATTAAGGTTTTGATAGGCCCTGAGCTGATCGACAGGTGAAACCAACTTCTCGATAGATCAACAAGGGCAAAATAATGATTTTGATAAGTTATGGATACCTATCGGGAACTTATCGAAAAGATGACTCAGGTCCCACTTAAACCTATCAGAAAGATAATTCCACCTATCGTGAACCTATCGAATCATCCACTCTGAAAGCCTTAACTGTTAAGCTTTCGATAGGACACATCAACCTATCTAAACCAACCTATTCATCCTATCAAAATCGTATTTCATCCTTTAAATACCTATCGATAGGTCATTTCCACCCCATTTGGTATCGTCTGCAAACCTGTTGTCGCTCCAAGTGTGCCATAATTGTGTGCATTATGAATCAAAAATTAAAGAATTAAAGAATGCTAGGTTATATGGATGTTAACTTATGAAAGGGATATCAGCACATTGGGGCTAACACTGGCCTGCAAGATCAGGGCCAATTGTAGCAAGTTTTAAAAGTAAGTATTTCAAGATCGTCCACAGAGAAGTTTGTCTAAAATGAGAGATAAACCTCCAGATCTGTGCTACCAGATCTGGCTCTATAATTATCTAAAATAAAGAATAGATAAAAGAGAGTATTGGATTGTGTCACATTTAACTATAAGCAAATAAAGAAAAGAACTAACTACATGATCCAGATCCGAGTTGGAGAGATGTTTAAAATAAGACAAATGCAGAAATAATAGCTTCATGTACTTTAGCCTCTGAATTTTAATAGAGAATCTGTAGTTCAACAGAGCAGATTCAATCTTCATCTGGCTACCAGCACAGATGTAAGAGAAATAAATCCGAATTAAGGAATAGGTTTAGACTTATGGCTGTGATCATCACTTAAATGGTCACAGATCATCGCTGTGGCCTATTCTTTAGTTCATAACATGAACATCATCAGTAAATCTTTGCTAGAATTAGGTTACCAACGCTATTTCGCACAGGGGTGATGAATTAAGGGAAGTTGCATGCGGATGAGTGAATCTAAAGAAGTCTAATGCACTAAGGTGAACATTCAGAACCCTCGACATGACTCCAATGGAGAAGACACAAATTACTGCAACCTTTTAAAATCCAACGTTACAATTACAGAGCACGGCTTCTTAGAGAGCCCTCCTCGGGCTTAGCTTCTCGAGCCCTCGATTTAATCTTGAATCCGAACTTGGAAGTACAAATCACTCACAATGGCTCTCAAAGGTAAACTACAAGAAGGGATTACAGGGGTTCGGATAAGCTATCGGCGGAATGAGGGAAACAGAGATGAAAACTCTAAAATCTGGATACCCAAATTGGGCAAATGGTTCGTCTATTTATAGTTTTCCTAAGCCATTTATGTGTCAACCAATCAATTGGATAGATCTATATCAACCAATAGGAGTCGAGCACCGGGATCCGGATCATTACGCCAATCGAAATGCTTGATCTGGTTCACCAATCGAAAAGCGAGGCATCAATTACATTATGTAATTCAAAAATCTGTTTGAGCTTCTAGAAGTTCCAGTAATTTCATCTTTGGGTGTTCACATGGGGTGGAATATGCCTTTGGTTCGTGCTCGTAATCTTCCAATGTCCTTGGGTTTTAAAATGCATTGGTAGCGTGCAAAATTTCCTAAAATACCCTTGGAATGTTGCAAATCCCGAATGCCATTTCGCATAGTTTAAGGGCTTTTTACAAAGTAGTTTGGCTCGAGCTCTCTTCATAAAGCATTTTGGCTTGGAGATCTTTTCAAGCATTTTGGCTTGAGGAGATCTTTTAGCAGGACTTCTCTTCTTTTTGATGTTTTCTTCTTTTAAAAGTTCAAAGTTCTTTCTTGCGAATAGTAGAAGTTCTTCTGAATAGAACTCTAGGCTCCCATTCTTCTTTCTTAATTGACTTTTAACTTGGTTTTTCCTTTGCGAATAGTAGAAGTTCTTTGCGAATTGAGCTTTGGGTTCCAGTCTTCTTGTTCAGGTCTTTTCTTGCTCTTTTAGGACCTTTTTAGCCATTCTTTGAGGCTATTTCTTCACTCCTCTTTGAGCTTGACATGCGTTGTCACTTTTTGATCATTTTAGGATGGTTTTCGAATTTGGACTGTCTTTTGGTTAGGCAATATGAACACTAAAGCACTTATTTAGTCCTCTCAAGGGTCTTTCAAGGCTCATGTTTAGGGGTGAAAAATGGTATTTTTCACTACTTATCACACCCCAAACCTAAGCTTTGCTAGTCCCGAGCAAAGAAACATAAAAACAAAGTAAAGAGCCACTTTTGTAGGAAGCACAGTGCATTTAGCATATGCAACAAGCCTTTTCAACCCCTAGGTGATCCCTAGAGGAGGAGTGAAGTCTCTGAGGGTTTTCATGAAGGTACCCACAAACTTCTCCATGAAGCAGTTAACATCGATTGCAATATTATCAAATGAGCAATCAAGGAGCAGGGTTAGTTACTCTTGAATCAATGATGAAACAAAAAATTTGATTATTGTTTGCACAGGAATTTAAACATTTATAAACCTCATGAATGTTTCAATATTTCCAATCTGTGAACAGTCATAGAAAATCATACAAATGTGCCAGCAGTAAGCTCATCCTATGGATAAAAATTAGGTTATAAGTCATACTTAAGGTGCTCAAGTTCCAACCCAAACACTCACCAGGGTATACTCTCATCAGTGTTTTTGTTGAGGGGTTCATTTTCACTCAAGCTCAAGAGCAGTTACATCTCCCAAATGGATCTGTAAGCATGAGCATAGGCATGATTCTTAGGCAATGGCATCATTGACATCTCCTCACCATAGATTGGGTCACTTCTTATCTCCACATGACAGCTCACTCAACTTTGGATCACAAGGGCTTTTAATCTTTGATGTAAATGCTGCTTGAATTACTGTAAATGCTGCTTGAATTAGGTTACCAACGCTAATTCGCACAGGGATGATGAATTAAGGGAAGTTGGATGCGGAAGAGTGAATCTAAAGAAGTCTAATGCACTAAGGTGAACATTCAGAACCCTCGACATGACTCCAATGGAGAAGACACAAATTACAGCAACCTTTTAAAATCCAACGTTACAATTACAGAGCACGGCTTCTTAGAGAGCCCTCAGGCTTCCCGAGCTTCTCGAGAGCCCTCAGTTCTGATCTTGAATCCGAACTTGAAAGTACAAATCACTCACAATGGCTCTCAAAGGTAAACTACAAGAAGGGATTACAGGGGGTTCAGATAAGCTATCTGACCGGAATGAGGGAAACAGAGATGAAAACTCTAAAATCTGGATGCCCCAATTGGGCAAATGTCTTCTCAATTTATAGCTTTCCCTCTATCCTGCACAAGGCTGAAGTGACCAATCAGAACTGCTCAGATCTGGATTGCCCAATGGCCGTTGAGCACGGGATCCAGATCTGTTCGCCAATGAAAATGCTCGATCTGGTTCACCAATCGAGCGTTAGAAGCATCAATTACAGTATAGAATTCAAAAGTCCTGTTTGAGCTTCTAGAAGTTCCCGCCAAGTGATTTCATCTTTGGGTTTTCACGTGGAATATGCCTTTGGTTTGTGCTTGGAATCTTCCTAATGTCTCGGGCTTTTAATTACATTGGGGCGTCGAGTTTCATGAAATGCCCTTCAAAGTGGTCAGAATCCCCAGTATGCCATTTCGCAGAGTTTAAGGGTCTTTTCGCAAAGTAATTTGGCTCCTGAAGCTCTTTTCGTGGGGTTTCAGTTCTGTTCGAATTAAACTTTTCTTCTTTTCGCAAAGGTCATTCTTCTATTCGAACAGTTCTGCTACCTTTCGTAAACCTTGTTTGAGGTTTATTCCTTCTTCGCAAAGTTTCAGGTTCTTTGCGAATTGAAGAGATTCTTTGCGAATTGAGCTTTAGCTTCCATTCTTCTTCTTCAGGTCTTTTCTTGCTCTTTTAGGACCTTTTTAGCCATTGCTGAGGCTATTTCTTCACTCCCTCTTTGAGCTTGACATGCGTTGTCAGCTTTTTGATCATTTTAGGATGGTTTTCGGATTTGGACCTGTCTTTTTGGTTTAGCTGCAATATGAACACTAAAGCACTTTTTTAGTCCTCTCAAGGGTCTTTCAAGGCTCGTGTTTAGGGGTGAAAAATGGTATTTTTCACTACTTATCAAAACCCTAGCTCTCTTCCTCAATTTTCGCCTCCCGCTTCTCTCTGCTAAATCCCACATAAACCTTCAGCTATTCAGTCTGCCATTTTGTCAGTACATTTAGTCTGCACAGAGGAGCATTTTACCTCAGATTTTAGAGAAATTGGAGCTGTAAATGCGCAGAGGAGAATTTTGCCTCATTTTAGAGAAATTCTTGGGTAAGTTGTCTTCTTGCTTTCCCTCTAACACTTTCCTAGCAATTAATTCAGCGTTTCCCTACATACTGTTCCATTTTCGAAAGCAATAATGGCTGATTTTGAAGAAACCCTAGTTGACCTGTTTCAGCAACCAACTGCTTCCACCCCTAAATCTGTCAAGAAAGCAAAGCCTCTCACCAAACCACCTACCAAGAGGAAGCTCTCGGAAGAGACACCCAAGAAGGCCCATAAAGCCAAGAAAGCCAAAGCCGTTGAAATTCAGGAGCATGTGGTAGAAACGCCCTTAGAGAGAGCTACTCCTGCTGTGGAAATACCTGTGCCCACCCTTCCAGCTGGCTTAACTACCCCCAATGAATTTGTGGACACTTTGAGTCTTTTCCCTGAGACAGACTTTGACCTGGCATACTTCACCAACATTGGGGAGTGTCAGGGGACATTGAACTATTTGAAGAAAGAAGGTTTGTTACCCCTGCTTTCACCTTTGAAGGAAACGGTTTATCCCAGACTAGTGAAATTGTGGTATCAGAACCTGACCAAGAAGGTGATTCCTGGGACTGAGGATGTACTTGAGATTTTGATCAATGATTGGCAGCTGATTATAGGCTGCAAAGACATTGGGATGGCTTTGGGAGTCCCATATCAATTTGACTCCACCAGAGCTGAGGGAGCACCTATTTGGGCTACCTTTAGGGAAATGGCGAAGCAGCTCACCAATGGTATTGTGGGCTCTGGTGAATCTCTGATGAGAAGAGACCTCCCTCCTACCTTAAGACTCATGGACACCATTTTGAGAAAAAATTTCTATGTTACTGAGCATTTGCAAGAGCGGAGGACCCCATTAGTGGATGCCCTATACTATTGTTCAAAGGGGCAATTTGTGAATGCACCCAAGTTTATTTTTGAAGCAATGGTGGACATCAATGACAAGGTGCTGAAAAGGCAAGCTTTTGTAACGGAAGGTGGTCTGCCCTTCAGTAGACTCATCACATGCCTGCTCAAGGCTGGGAAATATGTGATCAAGAAAAATGAGCCAGTGGAGAAGGTGACCCCTAAGGTATTTGGAAAGAGGGCATGGTCCACAAGCCTCACCTTGATTCAGAAAAATTAGCCAGCCGGAGTGGAGGAGGTTGAAAAGATACCCACTACCATGGCAGCAGATCTCCCTGTCGAAATACCCTCATCCACCCTTTCACCTACCATACCTATCACATTACCCACCCCTCCACCCTCGTTGCTCTTTCCCTTTGTATTAGTCCCTTTTCCAACAGACCCCTTTCCAACCACCTCTGAACCAGTTTTACCTTCACTCACCACTCAGGTCTCCCCACCTGAAATCCTTGAACTTCCCCCATTCTCAGAGCCTACCCCTACCATGACATCTCCACCCACTGACCAACCCCTTTTGCATACACAGGGTGTGGACCAGTTCACCACTACTGGATTCACTGCCCTCATTTCTTCCATTGTGGAGGATGTGACTCATGAATACACTCCACTCCCTGACTTCCCACACCCTACTCCCCCACCCCCATTTTAACCATGTACCCTCTTCTCCATCCCATTCAAACACCTGTTCCCTCTACCCCCACCATGCCTGACACTTTCACCCAAATTCTCTCATTCCTCCAGTCCATCTAATCCCAATTAATCGTAAACACCGACAACCAAGCCCTCATGAGCTCCTACCTCCAATCAATTCAATTAGCCCTTATCCCATCCTCTCCAGCCCCTCAACCCTCTCACACTTCCCCTCCTTCTTCCCCTATCCACCTACCCATCCACCTACCCCCTCCTTCTTCACCCATACCTACACCACCCCTTGCTGCTGCCCAGTCTGAGGAGGTAGCAGCACCATCTCTTTCCATACCTTCCTCACCACCAGCTACTCTACCCTCATCCCCAGATATAATTGCCTCTGCAGTAGCTGAATCACCTATCACCCACACTATCCATCCACCTGTTTTCCAAGATGCCTCCACCCAAACTGATCCATGTGAGGTTCTAGACTCTTCCACCCCCTCCTCTTCTTCCACCCCACCCCCGTCCTTACACATAATCCCCAGATCCAACACCTACATCCTCCCCTACCTCACCCTACTGTATGCCATGAGAGACAACCCCTTCATTCGAAGAGATGTCCTGCATGGTATGGCAGCCCTCCGCGCTCACTTGGAGGTTTTGTATGAGGAAAGGATTGCCCTACTGGAATTGGAGCAAAGAATCCAGCTGCGTGATATATCGAAAGGATGGAAGGAAATTCTCACTCGTTATCACACAGCCAAACTTCTTGCTGAAGCTCAGACTCGTATTGTCGAGTTTGAAAAGAAGAATGCTGACAACATCAAGCAACAATTAGCTAGTGCCAAGGAGGTCATTATGCCACTCAGGAACTCGTTGAAACAAATGAACTCTCTGCTAAAAAGAAAATTGAAATACTGGAGAGAAGGATTGCTATGATGATTTCCCAGCCTTATCAACCAGCTCCTCTGGCTTCTGCTCCTCCGAACATTCCTCCCTCCACCCAGCCTCCTCCATTTTCTTCTTCCACTCAGCCTACTACTCCACCACCTGCAGATGTCCCCACTCAACCTATTCCTTCTCCACCTGTTCCTATTCCCCCTCCTCCATCCTAAATTCCTCCTCCTGTCCAACCTTCCCCTCCTAAACCCAAGAGGACTTACACAAAGCGAAAGGTCATCAGAATTAAACCTTCCCCGTCAGAAAAGCAGGAAGCCTGCTACCCAGTCTGAAGAGGTAGCCCCCACAAAGCCCCCACCCCCTCCAGTCACCCCCTCCACTTTGCTCTCCAAGGAAGAGAGAAGACAAGCTGCTGTGGCCCTTGGACTTGATGCCTCTGCCCTCTTCCCATCTGATTCTGATTCAGATGATTGGTCCACTCCTCTTACTACTTCTACTAAGAAGAATAATAAATCTGTTGCCCAGTCTGAGGAGGCACTCCAGCAGTCCACCAAAAAGTCTCAACCAAAACCCAAAACTCCTTTATCAAAGGCCGAGTTGAAAAATCTGCAAGATTTATATGATTGGCCTGATGATGCATGTAAATAACTGTAGTTTAGTTTTTTTTCTTCTGTTATGTCCTTTGTACATATTTTTGCTGCTTAATATATAAATTTCTTCTTGGTAATGTACTTTCTCTTTCATTATTTTCTTTTCTATTCTTCATAGGGTTTATCTTCTTCCATTACTCTCATGCTATACACAGTGAGGACACTGTTTAGTTTATGTTTGGGGGTGTGGCATGTATGCCAACAAATTAGTTAATTTTAGTGCAGCCAAGCTTAAAAAGGAGCTTGTGAAAATAAAGTGAATTCTCACCCAATTTGTTTCTTCTTTTAAAAAAATTAATTTAAAAAAAAAACCATTTGGAACTGAAATAAATTGTAATTTTAACATTGGTCATGAAGTAAATGTCAACAAGTTTTGAAAAATCTTTGATGTAAAGTAAACATGAAATGAGAGAAAGTTGTGAGGATGCCCCCCAGAATTTTGGATGGAAGGCCATACCCAGTGAGATTTGGGCATTTTTTTCTTTGAAGAGTGTCTTGGCAATTTTTCTGCTCTGAGGACTGGTTGGACCTAATTCCCTAATTCTGCTCACTAGAAGTTAGGCAAATCCGAATTGAAATAGCTTGACAGCATTCATGATATTGAGGACATGAAGTAAGGCCATCCCTTGGACAGTTTGAGCTTAAAGATCCTACCCTTTTAACTGCCCTTGATACACCCACTTTGAGCCTTAAAGATCTCAGTTTCTTTGATGGAAACCAGAAAATTCAAACCCAAAAATCCTTTGACCTAATACAGCCTGACCCTCACTCTGAGAATTCAGAAAGTAAAGGTGAAGAAATGAAAGAAGGTAGAGCTGGTGTGATTTTTGGTTCAGAAAGAGAGAGACACATTTGGTGGTATTGTGGCATTTCAACCCATAAAAAAAAAAAGGTTGAGAAAGAGAAGACATTTCATTGAAAGATTGAAAAGAGGATTCAAAACTGATCACTTCAAATCTGAAAATTCAAGAAGTAGATGAAAGTGTGTTGAAATGAAGAAGGTGTTGTCTAGACACCTTCTTACCTTTACTGATTTCTCAATTTGAACCCCTGTTATCCCTTTCACAAACCTCATCCCTAAGCCACATTACAACCCAATAAAAAGACCTTACTAATCTTAAATGGATTGAGCTGTCATGTGGAGATAAGGATCTGTTTAATCTATGGTGTAAGGAGCTGGAGAAGTCAGGAATCAGAGCAATGCCTATGCTCATGCTTGCAGTCCTATTTGAGGGCTGTAACTGTTCTTGAGCTGAGTTATAGGATGCACCCCTCTTCTTTGTATTGATGAGTGAACAGCCCTGGTGAGACTTGGGTCTGCAATCCAATCTGACAGGGTAGTATCAGAATAGAGATCTTAAATGAATGGTGAGCTTTGCATCAAATTTTGGAGAGAAAGGCCTTGACATGAACTGAGTGATGATGAAGAAATTGCAGCAGACTTTCATGTTCCAAAGGGATGTTTTTCTCTGTTGAACTTCCTCTAATAAATGTCCAGGGTGTGAATCTATTTTATCTACTTAAACTCTGCTTTAACAGGTTGCACTATGATTAACTAAATTTCATTGGCGAAGTTTGTGGGTACCTTCACTGAAAACCCTCAGGAGACTACACTCCTCCACTAGGGATCACCTAGGGGTTTAAAAGGCTTGGTGCATATGCTAAATGCATATGTGATCCCTACGAAAGTTGCATTTTAATTTTTTTTAATTCTCCTTTGCTCAAGGACTAGCAAAGCTTAGGTTTGGGGGTGTGTTAAGTGGTGAAAAATGCCACTTTTCACCCTTTAACCTGACCTTTGATAAATCTGTAAGCACACTAATAAACTTTTGTTGAGTTTATTTTGTAGATAGCAATAAACGATGAAAACAATACAGAAAATCACTCAAGAATGCCCACAAAGAAGCCATCTCATAGCACAGTACAGACCCAGCAATAGCACACTAGAGGGTTGCACACCATTGGGCCCTTGGAGCGCATGGCCACAGCAGAGCAAGGCACAGGAAGTGAAAACTGGCTGAAAACATCCTATCGAGAGGTCATCTGAAGACTTCGATAGGAGTTGAGAGTTAAACTGGAGGAATTCATGCAGTTAGTGAGGTTTCGATAGGATCTGAAGGTAGAGAAAAGAAGGATTCATGAGGATTGTGAAATTCGATAGGATCCAAGGACCTATCGAATAGCTGAAAGAAAGATAGAGTTCATCCTATCGAAAGCTGCTTGAGGAGAAAAGGGAACCTATCGAAAGGTTTCCTGAATCTATCGAAGGATACTTGAGCCTTTTGATAGGAGTGAGAGCCATCCTATCGAAGTGATGGCATGCAAAGATAAAACCTGTCGAAACGGTCATCCAACCTATCGAAATGCTCCTCCAGCCTATCGAATGCTCCAAATAAAGCGCAATGAATGCTGAAGCCTCAAGGCTCATCCTATCAGAACCTATCGAAGAGATTAAAGGACTTAGCGAAAGGACTAAAAAGCTCTATTTGAACCTGTCAGAAGCTTTCCCAACCTGTCGAAATCGTGTGCAGAACTTCTCAGAAAATCAACTATGCACACGCTGCAACTTGGTAACCTGCTGCATGCAACTCGGTGACCTGCTGCATGCAACTCGAGGCACTTGGTGACCGACACGACGATTCTAGAAGATGCCCTAGGAAACCCTAACCGACCCACGTGCTTTAACAGAACCCTAACAAACGCTGAGGACCTTTGAGAAGGGAGTTTTGGCGAGAAAAATAAGAGAGAAAGCTATATATAAAGATCCCCAATTAAAATTGGGGGGGATCGAGATCTGAACCAAATTCTGGAGATTGGAGCTTGCTGAGAAATTCCATTTTCTCTCTTTTAGCTCAACAATGGTTGGCTAATTCCCTTTGAATAGCGAGGAGAGAGGTTAGATCTGTAATTGGATAAGGTTGAGAGTGCTATTGTGGGTTTAATGCTGCACAAACTACAGATCTGAGAGCATTTTCATTATAGAGTGAGTTTGATTGCAATGTAAATGTTATTTTTAATGTTGTAATTAGATCTAAAGTTCCTTTGGTTTTATTTGGTGCTCGATCGGATTTGTGTAGAGGAGTCTGTAGATCAGCTCACCCACTTAACTGGTAGACCTCTTGGATACCATCCGATCTCTCGATTCGATATCCTCTGTAATTCCGACAGTGCTGAAATTACAACATATGTAGTAGTTTTAATGCTCTGATTGATGCCTTTGCTTTGGAGGAAATCCCTAAGATGATCTGTGACCATTGAAGTGGATAGATTATAGCCTTAAGACTAGTCCACTCTCAGGTTTCAGTTGGATTCTTCTGCTGTAAATCTTTAGATCGAATAAAGTCTATAGGATGGTCTATGACCATTAAAGTGGACAGATCATACCCTTAAGACCGGTTAGATCCTTAGATTTGGAGTGGAGTCTTCTATCCTGCGGCTGTGCTTGTAGCCAATTGAGGGATTTGTGTGCTCTGAACCCCTGTGGCATGATTAACCTAACCTGATTTCAGTAAGACCAATTTCCAAGCTACTCTTCTCCATTTTCTGCTTTTAACTCCTTTCCCCTGCAAGATCTGGATTTCTAAACTCGATCCCAGCTAGTTTTCATTTTATTTTAGTATAGCTTAAGTGACAACCCTTTTTTAAACCTCTCCCGTCTTTTAGCTAATTTAGCATTAGTTAGGGTGCCAGATCTCTTACAGATCTGGAGATCTACCACATTTTAAACCAGCCTCCCTGTGGACATTCCCCTACTCACCATCTTTTTAAAACTTGCTACAACAGGCCCTGATTACTCACAGGTCTGTGTAAGTATGATCTGCCTAGATTTATGAGTGAATTTTATACCCTTTTTGAAGGGAAGGCAGACACGCCAACAGGGATCACCTGAAGAATCTTCTCAATTTGGTTCAACCATTTCTCCGCTTCGAGCGGATCGGCTTGACAGTAGAAATTAGGAGGGTTCATCTCCTTGTAGTCCTAAAACCCGGAAGGTTGCGATCTTGATGCAAGCAATTCAACTTGTTGGGCCAATGTCTTTAGTAGTTGCCCTACTCGCTCGTTGCCATTCCCTCCTCCCAAGGGAATAGCGTTAGCACTAGTGGCGACTCCCTCTCTGCCTGGCGTGCTTCCAGTACGAATGGCTCTTGGCCTACCTCATAGAGGCATACTGATCTATCATGGTTAAACAAGTTTTAGTCAAGAACGGTCATGAAAACAAACTCTGGTCGAATTCCTAAAACAGGTTCTTCCTCAATCCATCCTTAAGTCCTCTAAGGCTTAGGGTCTATCAAAATCAAGGCCACTTCAATCTCCCTAGGTCATCTTCAAATTCATCTCTAACTCCTGGATCTACAACCTAAGGTCACCAAAGAACCTAAAGCTTGTGTTCCAACAAAATCGAATGTCATGTCTCTGATACAATCTGTGACGACTTGATTTTCCCCATGGCCGAAATCCAGAGAAAATAGGACCGTCAGGTGTTCAAATTTTAGAACAAACTTTTTCTTTTCTTATACAAATGCAGAAATCAGAGTAGATATCATGTGCATAGCGGAATCATAATATATAAAGATATCACATGGCATAACTATGGCATATTATAGAACATAAAACAAAACTCAAAGACCACCAACGACGACTGACCGTCACCTAAACAGTGGTATGAATTAGAATCTATCTAAAATGAGCTAAGACCAGCTACACAAAGTCTAAATAGATCCCTAGTCAAATTCAAAAATATATAGACTAGAGTCCATGGGCAGAAGTCTTTCTTCGACCACTCTCAAGCTCAAGGCCTGACTACTATCTACACCTGTGGCATGAATGTCGAGATGAGCTAACAGTCTAAGCTTAGTAGAGAAAAGATCAACACTAAGTACATATTATCAAATCAATGCAAAGATTCAATGACCATAAATCAGAAAATATTTTTATATCAAAACAGAAGCTGACTTTCATAATGAAAACGAAAAACTGATTTCAGAAGCATTTTATGTTGCAAACAGTAAGTGTCATTGTTCATAATATTTAATAGATTCATTCAGACTTCATATTCAATTTTAGAGTCTTATTCAAAGTTCATAATCGATGCAATGTGCAGAGTTCGTATTCAAAGTCATATTAAAAATTCAGAATTTAGAGTTCTTTCAGAGTTTATATTTAGATTTTGATTTCATTCTCACATTCGTACTTATACAAAGTTCTTATTTGAAGCTCAGGGTTCGGATACAAAGTTCGGAGTTCAAAGCACAGATACAGAGTTAAGATATACCAAGTATAGATTTGGATACGGAATTCAAATACAGCTTTCAAATACAGATTTCAAATGCCAAGTCACAATCAAAATTTGAAGTTCAAATCATAAGATTCAATTGCATCAAAAATCAAAAAGAGATTTTGCATTGAGTTTTCCATACAATCATTTCAAGAATTCGATACATCAAAAAGCTCTAAGGGTCAATTTCAAAAATGTAATTTCAAAGGGGTTTAAATTCAAGTTCAAATTCAAAACTCAAATTCGGTGTTCAAAGGGTTACCATTCAAATTCTAATCATACAATCTATGAATCGAAGACAAATGATATTGCATATTTGAATTTCCCTACCTCGATTCCTAACGTCGCAAGAAAGTGTGATATGACCCTTATCGACGGTGATAAATTCCTTCCCCTACATCACACATATATGATGATGCATCAAGGATAAATTCTAATCACTAATAACTTCGACGTTACTAATAACTTTGACATATTTAAGTATTTTCTCAAAACTGGGGCAGAATGAGTAAGTTCGTGCTAACCTGGGATCATGTAGAACTTGTCCCAACTTCCTATTTAATTTTGACCTTTGTAATTTTAATTTATGATATTTCTATTTCACACAAAATTATAGAGCTCATTTTCCTCTTTCCAACGTCATAAAAATCGCATCAATCTGAGTTCGGAGGAAAAAGTTATGGCCAAAATACCGAAGTTGTGTCTGCACCTTGGTCAAAGTTGTGCACGAGATTCCAACTCATGTGTGCGATTTTGCAAACTCGTGTGAGCAAGTTTTTCCAGAAAATTTTGGCCTATTTTCTGAAGGAAATTCACCCATGCGAATTCCAATTCGCTCACACAATTTTTAACTCGCTCGCGCAATTCTAGGCGATTCTGCACGGGTTTGAGTTTCTCTTCCTCGATCCAACTTTCTAAAATCCCCAAAATTCATCAATAGTTACACACATCATATCTAAAACTTTGAAAATCAAATGTGAAATGATTTAGCTACATGCCTACCCTCTTAGATCATGCGTGTGAAGCTTGCGATGTTCGTTATCAAGAGGGTTTTGATTTCAAGTGTGAGAAATCTCACGACACCTGGTCTCCAAATGAACTCCACACTAACGTGCAATGATTCTCATCATTTCAAGTCATGCACAGTCTTCTACGATAATCGACCCAAGCTCATTCGAAGCTACGCTCTTTCTCCCTCCTCGATCTAGGTGATACCAAAGCTCGAAGGTTCCCCCGTGGTCAGAGTCAACAGGAAGCGGCCGAAATCACGATGATCCTTGTGAAGAAGGAGTTTGCGGAGGCGATCATACGGTTGGGGTTTCAGTGTGCAAGGGAGATAGAGTCTCTTCCCTCAAGGTCTCTCTCTTTTTCTCCTCTCAAATGGAAAATCCTAAATGAGTCCAAGCCTTACGTGGGTTTTGCTTTTATGTTTGAGGGGCTAGTACCGTGTTAAGCCCATACACCAAGAGTTGGTGTATAAGTCCTTATCTAAGGGTCCAAAAGAGTTCTCAAAATTCACTTAAGAGGACTGGATCCCTAGACCTCCTTTTTATGAAGCAAGTTCCTGACCACAGTGCCATCAAGTGGCTTGCGTAACTATTCACGAAATTATTTACGTTCGGATTAGGTTTGTGCTCCCTTGATCACGCGCACACGCCACTTTTCTCATTCTAATTTATTCATTAAGATTAATTAACTAAGCCCATCTGCTATACTATGGTGCTTGAAATGGGTGGGATCGACCCTGGTCCGATCCCGGGTTCGAGTCGTGTGCAACACGCACTTCTCACGAGGGTTCAAGTTTCGATTTAGTGTTCGAGTTAGGAATTGGTTCTCAGATTTGGGTATTGGGTGCGTTTACCCAATCAAGGTTGATGGTTCAGAGGGCCCGTCACAGTCATCAACATCTTAACCAAAGTCAAACCGGTCAAAGCAGTCGTATCATCGTCTAAGGTCAATGTTTCAATGCTAGAAAAATCAGGGCTGTTACAGAAACCCCATGTTGGAGTTTCAAGACTTGGTCCTACTTCTGTAGTACGAACAATCGGAGTCTGCTCTATAAGCATGGATGGTGGAGTGGACTCAGCAAGTACAGGAACCAGGCTAGTGGTAACCATCTCTGGAATATGTGGTTCTTCCGACTGTATGAGTGGCTCCTCTACTGAAGATATCATGTGGGTCTCAATCACAAGCATTGTTTCTGCCATAGTTGAAGGAGGCATTGCAGGCCCTGTTGGAGAATCCAAATTTGAGTCATAAAGAGTAATATGTTCTTTCATAGGTGGCATCTCAGCCACTGTTTCTTGCTCAACAGCTGTTGTACATCTGGGGGAGTTAGTTTCCAATATTTCTTGGGGAGAAGAAGGAATGATTTGGCCCTCAATCACCTTTGTTTCAATAGGACTAGTAGCATCATGTCCTATTCAAGGTGCATCTTCTTCTTTAGAATCCACCTCCTCAATTGAAGGAGGTGGCAAAGGTGATTTGCTTGTAGAGAGTATGAGAGTCATCTGCTTCTTATTTTTGAGATTTAAGGTCTTTTTATAGGTGGAAGCAGTAAGATCTTCTTCTCGATCGATTAGAACTTTTTCATTGGGTGCCCACTAGTATCCCAAATTTTTAAGGGTGTTGATAATCAAACCCCCAAAGGGAAGCTCCACCTTGTACTTTTCGTACTTTGATTGATTTAGTTTTATTCCTCGACAACGACGCCAAAAACTTGATGTGGCTACATTTTTACTAAGCTTTAACTTATTACAAGCACACAATAGAAATTGTAGCACTAGTATAGGATCGTTCCCACAAGGAAGGTCAAAATTTCGTACGGTTTGAAAACTTTATTTGCCTTTTAAGAATCTAATCTACTGGAGAAATAAGAATAAAAGAATGGTTATTTAAACTAATTGTAGAAAGTAAATCTATTCTAATCCTCTGCCATCCAGATCATAAACAACCTTTCAGTCTTCGGATGTAATGTTACACCGTATATCAAGTTTTCCAGACCTTGGTCGTCAATAAATTTCTAGAACCCTCTCTATACAAATCTATTCTAATCTACAACCCTCTAGTGTTTTGGATGTCAATAAAAAATCAAAAGAATTGAAGATGGAAATTAAAATACCGTTACACTAATGATCTGCTCTAATGTATGTCTAATAAGGTCTTAACCTATTGCAAGTGCACAATGGAAATTGTAGAGCTGGTATAGGATCGTTCCCACAAAGAAGTGTTATTCTTAGCATTAATTCTATATAGGAAATTTATATTTAACTTTAAGGATCTAAACTACTTGAGAAATATGAATTAAAGAATGGTTTCTTAAACTACTTTGCAGAAAATAAATCGTAACCCTCCTTCTTTAGATTATGGACATCAATCACAATCTTCAGCTATCGGATATTTATGAAATTAAACAGTACCATTACACTATATATAAAGTCTCCTAGAATTGGGCGTTAATCAAAACTAGAATCCTATCAATACATATTTAATCTAATCAAAAATCTACCATAAATTTGGGCGTCAATCAAACTCCAGAAAATTGAAGATGTAAAAGTAAAACGGTTACACTAATCTACAAATTTCAACCTAAGTCGTCAATTCAAATTAAAATTTGAAGATGTTTACAAAGCAGTGAATTGCATAAAAGTAAATCTAAACTAGAAAGAAATAAAGTTATATCCTTCACCCCTCAACAGTAGTCGTCAATTACTTCTGAGAAATAACAGATATCTACACTAATTTCAGCTCCCAATTGCAGTTGTCAATTGCTTTTGAGAAACCTTAGATATCTAATTTATAAAGCAATAAAAATCTACTCTAAGTTTATTGGAAGAAAACCCAATCTCAGTTTTCAATTGATGCTAAGAATTTCTTCGATAATTATTCTTATACCGAGCCCTCTTATTTATAGATCATAATTGGTCAGTTTACAAAACTTCTAATTCTAATAAAAGAAACTACTAAAGTAAAAGTGCCCTAATATAACTCTAATTCCTAATTTTCTTCTTCCTTGCTTTTGGATGGTTGATGCGCACTGGATTTTCTCCTTTATTTTAGCAACAGAGTTCTTTAGGATTTATCTTTATCAATCTTTTCAAATTTGTGAATAGCCAGACTTCTAATTTCAAGAATTCTTCTAATTTGTTTCATGGCGATGTAAATCTTCACGTGACTTGCAGCAGTAGAAAGCTTCATTCTTGGAAAATCGTAAATCACGATTTCTCTCTTTTGTTTTGTAGCTTTCAGTGAATGATTCTTCAAAAAATCGTTAATCATAATTTTCTATCTTCTGGCTTCTAGGAAATCGTAAATTATAATTTCTTCTTTCGTCATAGTGTTCACTCTCAGAACGATTCTTCAAATACGATCAATCGTCTTTTCCTCTTGTATTGCTTTTACTTTGAACGTCTTCTGGAAAATCGTAAATTACGATTTTTCATTTTCTTCTTTACTTCCGCTCAATCATAAAATACAATTTATTTGCTTTCATCATATGATGATTCATCTTTTACATTCAATCGTTCTTTTTACTGCCTTTTAAGTGCATTTTGATGAATATTAACACTTTGACTCTATTTTGCTGTCTTTCCTTAATATCTGCACATCATCAACTTGTTAGTAGCAAATTGGGGTCTAGAATCTCTAAGTTAATGGTGATAAAATGATAAATTATGCGACTGATCATACCCCCAAACTTAAGCTTTGCTAGTCCCTAGCAAACAAGGAAATATAAAACATTTTAAACTGATAATTTAAATATCACTTTCGTTGGGAGCACGATTGCATTTAGCAAATGCAACAAGCCTTTAAACCCCTAGGTGATCCCGAGTGGAGGAGTTGTAGTCTCCTGAAGGTTTTCAATGAAGTTACGTATAACCTTCAAATATTTTTTTATTTTTTGAAAACACGAAAGCAAAGGGTTAAAAAAGGTTTAAAATCTAAAATAATTTTATACATTAACTAATTAATCACCATATGGTTGTTACGATTTTCCAAATCTACAATTCCTTATCCTTAACTTTCCATCACAGTGGTTAACCTTTATCAGAACTCTACAATTTCAATTCATGGTAAGTACGGAGTGTATGCAGTAGTGAACAGTTTATTCGTCATAAATTTCTCTAAATTGGAGATTTAAAAAATATTTTCATTCAAAAACTCTCACTATGGGCATACTCTCAGATGGATGTCAAAATTTTTGGTTCTCACAATATGATGTATATGATAAATTCGAAGGATAATTGATTAAAAGTATAAATCTCATGGAATGGATAATCCGTTTTGAATCATATGATTTCTTGTTTATTCCTAGTATCTATTGCTTATATCTCTACTAGACTCATGTTTTTGTAAATCGCAAATTAAAAAGAACTTTTCTCTGGCTTGTAATGGGGCAAAGAAAGGTAGAAGATTCAAAATTTTCTAAGAGTTCAGCTCTTCTTTTCCTATCTTCTTCTTTTTTTTGGTTCAGTAAGTATCCAAAAAGTTGGATGACTTCTTCCCATTTTTTACTATTTGTAAATCTCATTCTTTCTTTCGATTTTCTTCAGATATCCTTTGCATTTTCAGTTTGGAAGCTTTTTTGCTTCTCTCTCTCTCTCTCTCTTTTTTTTTTTTTTCAGAATCGTGTTTTACAATTTTTCTTTTCTTTTCCCATATTCTTTTTCTTAGTATTTCTTTGTTGTACCCATTTTTCGATAGGTCCCTTATCTGTTAACTTTTACTCATTCCACTCCCTTTTCTTCCCTTCTTTTACATTCTAAGCTCTCAGAAATTGTAAGGGTTAAAGGTTGAAAGCTTTGGGAAGTACATATGATTGAGGATTCAAATTTTTAGTACCAAGAAATTCGATTTAGGCTTCTAATATGGGTTCAAAGGATAAAATATTATGGGATTTTGGCTTTTTTGGCTCTGATTACAAAAGATGACCTTTCATCACTTTCAAAATTTACTAGTATGGATGTCATATTGTTTTGATACACTTTAATATATAGTTCTAAAAGAAACAATTGATCATAATCACAGAATATTTTGATTCTATTTTTTAGCAATATGAGATTTTTTAGTAGTAAAGAAGTTTAAGAAGTTTTCAAACTTGAATAAAAACAGTCTCTCTCATAAGGAAATATGGCTCAAAATCTCACTGGTTTTATAATTTTGAAACTATAATCTAAATTTTACAGTTCAGATCAATCTATAGTTTCAAACATTCATTTGATGCAGTGATCTAGAGATTAAGCATGAATTATAACTATTTTATAATGATGGTTGAACTTTTACTATGATGAATCGTTAAATTTTCTGGATTTGTAATTTTTTCTTTTCTAACTCGCATATGATGGTTAATCAAAACTATTAAAAACTAAAAAAAAGAACTTAAAATTTTTTTTTTTTTAAATTATAACAATGAAAAAATTAAACTGAATTAAACTAATATATATATACAAAAGTTGTATATCCCCCCAAACTTCAAATTTGGACAATGCCCTCATTGGCTTAAAACCAGGGAATACAAAATTTTCCAAAAAGATCATACCTGTGAGATTTATGATGTTCTGTAAAATTTACTCACTTGGCAAGGATGGATATGGTACCAGGGTTGCATAAGAGGGACCTTGCTTTGGTGCTTGTGATGAGGGGCTATGCGATAAGTTGTCTTCATAATCGAATACTACTTCTGTCGAGCAGTCAGATGCTTTTGCTGGAAGTGGTTCGTCCATGCTTTCCTTTTCAGCTATCATTCTGTGAGAGATTCCTTCCAGGCTCTGTTGCTCCTGTCCAATTTTTTCTATGTTTTTCAGATCCGTAGTCAACTTTTTAATTATCGCAAACTTTAGGTGTATTTCCATTCTCAATTTTTCTGCTTCAATTTGTTCCTTTGTTACTGTTGCCCAACATTTCTTTGTGAGAGACTCCATAATTTTCTTCTGTTCAGCATTGGTGGAACTGAGGGAATCATTATCTTCTTGCAGTTTCAAATTTTTCCTTCAGCTACGGTCAGTAGATGATTCTTCTCATCCAGTTGTTTATTGTAATAGCCCGAAAAATCACGCTAAACTATGACCTTGGGATCCGTGCCCGATCGGTCACAGGTTTGACCAATTAGGAGTTCGATAGTTAGCATAGAGTGTGATGAGTGAATGTGATGTGATGGTCTGAGTAGCAATGTGGTGTGTGTTGAAAATCTAAAGTCACATACACCTATTGAGGTGAATGTGCTCAACACACAAACTAGGGGGGAGATAAAAGGGTTTAATAGCCCTAAAATTAAGAGTTTGGTGGTTGAGAGAGAAGTAAAGAAGAGAGAGAGAAGAGTAAAGAGAGTGATAAATACAAGGAGTAAATGCTAGTTGAAGAAGGGAGATTCGAGCAATAAACGTCGGATTCGACGCGAGGGATCCGCTAGAAGCAAAGCTGGAACCCTAGCCTTTCCAACCATGGATTTGAAATCAATTTGAGATTGATTCAAGGTAAAATTTTGTGAATAAAATGCATAGATCGTAGAGGCTAAATTGTAGTTGAAAATGGTTTAAATCATAGGATAATGGTTTAGAAAAATAGAGGAAAAAGTATGGAAAAAGATTGGGAAGAACAGCTCGAAAAGGGCTGAATCTGACAATTTCGATTAATCGAAATTGGGTTTCAATTAATCGAAATTGGCCAGGAAGTTGAAAAGTCAGAGGACCCCGATTTCGATTAATCGAATTGGAGGTCGATTAATCGACTTTGGATTTCGATTAATCGATTTGGGTATTGATTAATCGACTGGGAACCTCCAGTGGACCCCAGGGGTTGGAGGAAATGACTTGAGGAAAATCGACTAATCGAAATGGGATTTCGATTAATCGATTTCAGTTTTTGATTAATCGATTTGGGATCGATTAATCGATTTTAGGAACTCGATTACTCGAATTGAGAATCGACTTGGCTGAACAGAGAATTTCGATTAATCGAATTAGAATTCGATTAATCGAATGAAAGTCTCGATTAATCGATTTGAGAATCGATTAATCGATATTGACTTTCGATTAATCAATTTTGGAAATCGATTAATCGAATCAGATTCGATTAATCGATTTTGGAGTTCGATTAATCGACTGAGATAAATTAGGTTGACCTTTGAGTTTGACTTTAAGATTCTTGGAGGGTCTTGGACCTTCTTTATTGCATCCTTTGTGATGTGTTTCACATGTTATGTGGTACCATAGGTGGTACGAGTGAGCTACTACACAAGGAGCCACGTGGGACCTTGATGCATTGATCAAATGAAGACTTGAGGTAGGGAACACCTTGAACATGTACTTTATTTTACAAGAGCATGTATGTAGTGATATAGAATTCTAATTCAAATGTTTATTTCTTAAGAATTGTGAAAAGTGTGTGTGAGTAACACCCATAAGAGCAAGTATAATGAGCCATCCCCAGGGGATGAAGAAGTAAAGAGATAAGAGCATCAAGTGTGATGCAAGTGAATGGATACATCCCAGGGATGTATCCAAGATTGAATCATGTTTGATAGGGTCTAACTGATATAAGATAGCACACTTACATGGTGAATAACTATATGTAAGGCACCGATATTTTTGTTATTTGAGGTTTGATAGGTTACCCCACCGACGTGGTGGGATATCCACGACTGACACGGCAGGATATCCGTGACCGTCTGACTATGTAAATGTAGGCCCGGTCGGAGGCTTATCCGTACATAGTAAGCACACCCCAGGGGTGTTGATTTGAGACAAGTGAAACCCCGCCACCAATCCCCAGGGGAAAGGGGCTTGGGTACTATATTTGTATTCCCAGGGAATACGTTAAAAGTGTCTATATAGATGACGATGAAGGGTATCTCATCGGGGCTCGATGCTATATTGCTCGGGGATTACTTAAGTTGAAAGTTTAAGTTTTGCTTTAGGCCTTTTCAGCATCATTCATGAATAAATGAAAATATAAGTAATGAACAGTAAAATGAAATGCTTTTAACTGTTTTCATCAATAACTGTATAGACACATCATGCATGGCATATCATGGAATATATGTGAGTTATAATTTATATGTTCAACTGTGTTTGTTCCCTATTGAGCTAGGATGTAGCTCACCCTATAGACTATACGTCGCAGGTCCACTACTAGAAGCTGCTGAGGCTTCAGGAGACGCTGACCCCGGTGAGTCAGACCTTGCGGCCGGCGAAGAGTTGGAGCCACCTCCTGAAGACTTCTTCTAGAGGACTCCGTTGTGCCACTTTGAGGGCTTTTTGAGAGAGTTTTGTACGGCTTGGTATGTCAAGCCTTGATTTTGTTTAAACCATGTACATATGGAGTTGGGATTATTCTTTTGGGACGAACCATCCGTGATGATTGCTATCATCGATGGTTCGGATCGGTTCTCCATTCATGCAGAGGCATGAGGGTAGAACTGTCTTTTGGGGAATTGCATAATATAGATTTAAATTCCATTTCATATTTATTATTTCATTTTATGCTTGATATACCAATGTTCCATTTAGCTAAGGGCACTCAAGAAGATGATCGTACGATGGCACGGGTTTCGGGTGCCAACCGCCGCCACTGGTATCAAAGCTATTTTCTTTTAGCAATTCGACAATCTTTTGGTCGAACATAGGGCTTCGCTAATCTAAACTTAGTTTCAAATGCAAATAAATGTCATCTAGAGGAAGAGGCCACCAAGGAGGCCAACAGAGGAGTCTACGAGTGGAGATGATTACATCTCTCCTACTAATAGAGTGCCTTTAGGAGGTGCGAGGAGGCCCCGAGCGTAGTAGTAGACATGATGAAGAGGATCGAGATCGTGGATCAAGATCTAAGAGAGCAAGAAAGAGTGAGAGAAAGACAAGAAGATATAGAGAAGAGCGACAAAGGATGATGCACCATGGAGACTATGGTGCCATGGCACAACAAGTCGCATCCTTTGCATTTCATGCGTCAAGAGAACAAAGCACCACCTACACCACTGAGGGACTCGTCGTGTGCCCTCATCTTTTACGAGTTTAGGAGGATGAGACCTCGTGTACAATGGCCAAAATGCTGGCTGATGGAGATGGAGAAAGTCTTTAGCGTGCTAACTTGCACGGAAGATGAGAGTGTGAGATGGGCAGCTTATATGTTGGATGGGGAGGCTGGGCCTTGGTGGAAGTCCGTGATACGGACTCGGGCTCAAGAGACCCCAGAGTTGCCTTGGACTTGGGAGGAGTTTGTTGAGGAGTTCAACAAACAATATTTTCCGGAAGTGGTGAGGAACCAGCTTGAGATACAATTTTTACAATTAGTGCAAGGGAGAATGACAGTGAGAGAATATGGGGTGGAGTTTCTACGACTTGCCCGTTTTGCTCCGGATTACGTCGCTACTGAAGTGATGAAGTCCAAGAGGTTTCAGCAAGGTTTGAAGCCTGAGGTTAGGGGAGGCGTAGCTCCATTTCAACTGAGGACCTATGAAGAGGTCATGAGTAAAGCGTTGGTTGTAGAAGAAGAAAATACAAATAGATATAGACAGAGAGAACAACAGAGAGGAGGAAATGAACAAGGAAGATCGGGGCACTACGAACCGGTGAACAAAAAGCCGAGGTTCGTAGCCCAAAATCAGAGACCACAGTTCAAGGGGTTTGAAAGACCGATAACAACAACACCAACAGAGGTTTCCATTACTTGCGTCGGGAGACCTTTTCGCTATGAGAGCCTGCCATGTCTCATCGGCGCCACTATCACAGTGGTTCTCGTCTTGTTTCTTCCGCACTCTCGGAGACTTGCAAAGTGTGGCAAGCCTCATAGGACGGTGGATTGTAGATTGGGAACTAGGGGTTGTTTCCGATGTGGCAAGGTGGGCCACTTGATCAAGGATTGCCCCGAGACGGATAAGAGAAAGACGGTTTCAGTTGCAGCACCACGACCAATTCAAGCAAACCGATTGCGAGGGATGTCAGATCCTTTGCTTTCGAGAAGCGAGGAACGTGCATGACGTCATACAAGGTGAGACCTTTTTTAAAAATTAAAGAAAATTTTCATTTCATTAAAATTTTAGATAGAGAAGGAGCATGCATTAGAAATTGTATAGATTCTTTTCTCAATACAAAAGTTGTATGTGAATTAAGGGTGTAAATTGATGTGTAAGTTATTGTATGTATGTATGTATACTATAGGTACTTTAAATATATATGAAAAAGGATGCTTCGGTGGATATGACGCTCGAGTGTTGATAGACCCAGGGTCTACCCACTCATTCGTCACTCCACGTTTCGCCAAGAAGATGAAGATTGTTCCAGAGACGTTGGATTTCGTCCTAACTGTGTCTATTCTGACTGGAGAGTTAGTAGACACGGAGCTAGCTTGCAAATCCATCATTGTGGCAGTTCGAGACTTAGAGGTGCATGAATTAGAAGCAAAGTTGATACTGTTAGACATGCAGGGGTTTGATGTGATCCTTGGCATGGACTGGTTGGCACAGCATTGTGCAACCGTCGATTGCAAGAACAAGGTAGTCATTTTCAGACCCAACACAAGAAGATCATTTCGGCTTCAAGGAGTGAGGCTATCATCTGTGCCACTGATCTCAGCAGTAAGGGCCGAGAAAATGATCAGAAAGCGTTGCAGTGGATACTTAGCTTTCTTAAAGGAGGACAAGGAAGAAAAGAACGTCATTTCTGAGATAGCAGTTGTGCGAGACTTCACCGACGTGTTTCCAGAAGAATTGCCTGGATTACCTCCAGAAAGAGAAGTAGAATTCGCCATTGACTTAGCACCAGGAACGGAGCCTATTTCGAAGGCACCTTATAGAATGGCTCCCGCTGAGTTAAAGGAATTGAAGGAACTACTACAAGAACTTATGGACAAGGGGTTTGTTAGACCGAGCGTGTCTCCATGGGGAGCACCGGTCCTGTTTGTCAAGAAGAAGGATGGGTCAATGCGGCTATCCATTGACTATCGACAATTGAACAAACTCACTGTGAAGAACCGCTACCCTTTGCCTAGAATTGAAGATCTATTCGACCAACTACAAGGAGCAAGGTATTTTTCCGGGTATCATCGATTCTGAGTTAATGAGGACATTAGGAAGCGACTTAGAACACGGTATGGACACTATGAATTCCTTGTGATACCGTTTGGATTAACAAATGCTCCGGCGTCGTTTATGGATCTGATGAACCGAGTGTTTAAACCACACTTGGACTCCTGTGTCGTAGTGTTTGTTGATGATATACTGATATACTCCAAATCCAAGACGGAACACGAAGAACATTTGAGGATTGCTCTACAGACGCTACGTGAACACCAATTGTACGCCAAACTCAACAAGTGTGAGTTTTGGTTGGAAGAGGTTAGCTTTTTGGGACATGTTGTCTCAAAGCATGGTGTCACTGTAGATCTAGCAAAGAAAGCGAGTTAAATGGGAGCAACCAAAGGCGTCGATGTCCAAGTTTTCGGGCTTAGCAGTTATTATCGACGTTTCGAGGGGTTTTCAAAGATATCGGGACCTCTCACAAAGTGACACGAAAAGATTCAAGGTTTGAGTGGAGTGAGGCATGCGAGAAGAGTTTTCAAGAACTCAAACGAGACTCACTTGCCCCGGTGCTAGCGATTCCTTCCCGATGGAGGATACGCCGTCTGACGCGTCATACAATGGCCTTGGTTGTGTGCTCAACCAACACAAGAGGTGATAGCTTACGGATCAAGACAATTTGAAAGAACACGAGAAAATTACCCGACTCATGACTTGGAACTAGCATCATTTTACCGATGATTTGGAGACATTACTTGTATGGTGAGACTTTGAAATTTTCACCGATCATAAGAGCCTCCGATACATTTACAGAAAAGAGCTCAACATGAGACGAGTGGATGGAATTCCTCAAGGATTACGATTGCTCCATACAATACCATCGAGCAAAGGCGAATGTAGTAGCCGATGCATTGAGTCGGAAGGTTCATTTCGATTAGCTTGTTTGATTTTGGGTATGCACCGATGGAAATTATTGGAAGACCTGGCATTCTACGATGCAAACATTGAGTCAAAAGCCACCGGATCCTTTTTGGCTAACATATCAGTAAAGCCAGTGATATTTAAGCATATCCACGATCTACAGATGAAAGATCCGGCATTAACAAAGATTCATCAAGACGTGAGTGAAGGCATTAGGTCGGACTTTTCGGTTAAAGAAGATGGTTCTTTATTGTTTAAGGGCCGTCTTTGCATTCCGGACAATGCCGATCTAAGACGAACGATTCTTGATGAGGCCCATAAGTCAAATTATGCTATCCACCCTGGTAGCACCAAAATGTACCAAGATTTGAAAAAGAACTACTGGTGGAGAGGACTGAAACAAGACGTGGCTGAGTACGTGTCACGGTGTTTGACTTGTCAACAAGTGAAGGTTGATCATAGACATTCTGCTGGACTATTGCAACCTTTACCAATCCCAGAATGGAAGTGGGAATCGATCTCAATGGATTTCATTGTTGGATTACCCCGTACTGCCAAGAGACACAATGCCATTTGGGTCGTCGTAGACCGATTGACCAAATCAACGCACTTTTTGCCATACAATACTACATATACAGCAGGAAGACTGGCAGACTTACACATGAAGGAGATTGTAAGATTACATGGGATTCCAAGCAGCATAGTTTCAGATCGTGATCCACTATATACGTCCAAGTTTTGGAAGAAATTTTAAGAAGGAATGGGAACACGACTAGACTTTAGTTCAGCTTTCCATCCTCAAACTGATGGGCAGACAGAGCGAGTGAACCAAGTAATAGAAGACATGCTCAGGGCTTGCATGCTTGATATGCAAGGATATTGGGATGAGTATCTACCGATGCTCGACCAGATACAACAACAGTTTCCAAACGAGCATTGGCATGGCACCGTATGAAGCTCTGTATGGACGACGATGTAAATCACCCCTCAATTGGGAGGAAACAGGTGAGAAATTTGTGTTAGGACCAAAACTACTTGAAGATAACGCTACCGTTGTTCGAATTATCAGAGAAAGGTTGAAGACAGCACAGAGTAGACAGAAAAGTTACGCCGACATGAAGCGGACTAGTGTCGACTATAAAGTGGGTGAACACGTGTTTGTGAAAGTGTCACCTATGAAAGGTGTAATGAGATTTGGTAAGAGAGGGAAGTTAAGTCCACGTTATGTTGGACCATTCGAAATTTTGGGACAAGTAGGTGAAGTTGCATATCGCATTGGTTTACCACCGCTATTTGATCGAGTACATAACGTGTTCCACATATCGATGCTCAGGAAGTACGTGAATGATCCGTCTCATGTATTAGGAAAGCAACCTATAGAGATGTGTGAGGACATGAGCATGATAGAGGAACCAGTAGAAATCTTGGATCGCAAATCAAAGACTAAAGTGATTCCCTTAGTGCTTGTTCGATGGAACAATCATCCAAAAGAAGAGGCTACTTGGGAACGAGAGGCCAATGTGAAAGAACAATATCCAGCCTTGTTTCCAACGACGTAAGAATTCAATGTAAACCACAAACATGTTTGTGGAATCTCCACTATACTTGTAATTCAATGGAAATTTTGATCCAATCTGATTTAAGGAACAGATTTATATGTACATGATCAAGTGTATGCAACTCTATGGAACTATGAACCACTTGCTGTCATAAACTACCAAAAATAATCGAAGAACCAAAGAACCTGAAAATCTGCAGAAATTGGGCAAAACCGATTAATCAAATTTCAAATCGATTAATCGATTTGGAATTTCGATTAATCGATTTTGTTCGATTAGTCGACTGGCATGTGCCAGTGACTGGAAATGGAAATAAGAGTTAGAATATACATAGAATGAAATTTCGATTGATCGAGTTATAATTTCGATTAATCGATTTGGGATCGATTAATCGATTTTGGGAATTCGATTAATCGAATTGAGAATTCGATTAATCGAATTGAGAATTCGATTAATCGAATTGAGAATTCGATTAATCGAACTGCAAGTTCGATTAATCGAACAAGCTGGGAATGTTAGAAGAATTGGGAGTAAATTAATGAAATTTTGATTAATCGAAGCAGTTTCGATTAATCGATTTTGAATTTCAATTAATCAAACTGGATCCTCGATTAACCGATTTACTAAAGGGACTTGGAAGAAATTGAAGTCAGATAGACGATTTCGATTAATCGAATTGAATTTCGATTAATCGATTTTGAAATTTTGATTAATCGAAATGGATTTCGATTAATCGAATACTTAAGGAATTCTGAAAAATTAGAAGTTACTGCACGATTTCGATTAATCAAAGTGAAATTCGATTAATCGATTTTGGAATTTCGATTAATCGAAATGGATTTCGATTAATCGACTGGCTCGCGCCAGTGAGCTCAAAAACTTAAATTTTTAAACGGATACGATTTCGATTAATCGAAATGTTTTCGATTAATCGAATTTAACTTTCGATTGATCGATTTGAGAAATCGATTAATCGATTTCGCGCGGCTTAACCTAGTTTTGAATTTCGATTAATCGAATTAGAATTTCGATTAATCGAGCCGAGGCCTATATATATAAAATTGGGGATTTCATTTCCCATTCGAAATCATTTTTGCTTGGGATTTTGGGCGCTTCACCTTCTTCTTCTTCTCCGACCATCCGACGCTCTAGGGTTGGGATTTGCCATCGATTCACTTCCGAAATCACATCCAAAACCACGGTAAATCCTAAAATTTTGCTTTTCCCTTCAATTTGAGCTATAGGAACCCTAGATTCTTGCTAATTCCCCACCATGCCGCCCAAAACCCGGTTGTCTTCGAAGAAGGCAACCTCTAAACTCCCGGTTAGGCGTAAGAACGCCGCGCCACCACCACCTACCCCATCGCCGGTGAGGACTCCATCACCGTCGGCATCGGAGACCACCTCCGGTTCGACGAGCGCGTCTACGCGCGAGTCTTCCCGCGAGTCCACCCCCATGCCACCACCACCCACCAATGTCGAGCAACCAAATGAATGGTGGGCGGCAAAGACCTTCGAGGTCGAATACTTTATTGACCCAACCCTATTCACAAATCCTGATCTATCGGGCGAGACCCAATGGGCTCGAAACTACCTCAACAACGCCGGTCTCGGCAACCTTCTCAAACCAATCCGGGGTTCTTACTACCCTAGATTGGTTAGACTGTTTTACCAAGGGCTAACGGATGGCCCTACCGATGATTGCATTTTGACCAAGATCGAGGGTCGTCAGTACACGATCACTCGTAGTCACATACACGAGGTGCTTGAATGCTACCTCGATTTTACCCCAGAGACTACCCTATTCCCACCCTTTGAGGAGGACCCCCGCTTCGAGGAGGTCATGACTCGCATGACCAATGGTAAAAAGGGGTCGGGCTCCTCCATAAAGAGAGTTGACCTTCCCCACTATATGTGGATGCTCGACTCGGTGATAAAGTGCAATCTTTACCCAATGCGCCACGACACCGAGCGCGTAGACCGAGTGCAACACGCACTCTATGCAGCCTTCTGTGGCCGGTGGTTCGACGCCACCATGGTCATCCTTGAGGGGATGAGGTACATCAAGGGCAAATTGATGAAGGGCAACCTCCGGCCCAAGGAGAAGATGCCCTATGCTCGCCTCATCTCGAGCATGTTGGAGTGCTACTCCAACGATCCCTCTTACATCATCTCACCTCACAAGGTGAGGGCTACGGACTGTGTGAAGACGTTCTCAAAGTCTGCGGACCCTCTGGCTCGGGTCCGCTCCGGCCCAGGCGATGGCGCCAGTGATAGTAGCACCGCCACCACCCCCACCACCTCAGCAGGACCCACCCGTGGGTGGGGCACACCCTATCCCCGCTGAGCCATCCGTGGAGAGGGTTCCCTCTCACACCGCAGCCTCACCGACGCCACCTGCCCACTCCGCGCCCGCGACACCCACCTCATCCTACCGCCGGCGCGCCGCATCATCTGGGCCGACCATAGAGGAGGTGTTGGCCCGTATGGAGGCCAACAACGAGAGGATGAACCAGAGGATGGACTTCCTCCTCTTTCACACCCTCCGCCACATCTATCCTATCGACTACCGCCGCTACCTCGCCCAGGAGGAGGAGTGGACCACCGGACGCACAGTCTTCCACCGAGGACCCGTCTTCCATCCCACCACTGCAGACGCGGCTCCTTCCACATCTACCTCCGCTCCGCCGACCGAGACGCCGCAGCCACAGCCGACCACCCAGCCAGCACAGTCGCCACCACCGCAGCCACAGTCAGCTCCAGCAGACACACCGCTCCTGTAGTACCCGACCAGCCTGACGAGGGGACTGCCTGACTCTTCTATGTATTTTGAGTTATCATTGTATATCTGTAAATTGTTTTTGTACGCCAACTCATCTGGCCTTGTAAATTTAAATTTTTAATACAAATCAAACTTTTGTCTCAATTGTTCAATTTTGTTAAATTTACTTCCATCCTTGTATGTGTGAATACCTAAATACGTCTGAGTCAATTGGACCGCCTCACCTGAGAGTGTGGGGGAGGAGAGAGAGACCCAGGCCGACGAACCTTGGGTTATTTTCGAGGGCGAAAATTCCCAAGGTGGGGAGGATGTAATAGCCCGAAAAATCACGCTAAACTATGACCTCGAGATCCGTGCCCGATCGATCACAGGTTTGACCAATTAGGAGTTCGATAGTTAGCATAGAGTGTGATGAGTGAATGTGATGTGATGGTCTGAGTAGCAATGTGGTGTGTGTTGAAAATCTAAAGTCACATACACCTATTGAGGTGCATGTGCTCAACACACAAACTAGGGGGGGAGATAAAAGGGTTTAATAGCCCTAAAATTAAGAGTTTGGTGGTTGAGAGAGAAGTAAAGAGGAGAGAGAGAAGAGTAAAGAGAGTGATAAATACAAGGAGTAAATGCTAGTTGAAGAAGGGAGATTCGAGCAATAAACGTCAGATTCGACGCGAGGGATCCGCTAGAAGCAAAGCTGGAACCCTAGCCTTTCCAACCATGGATTTGAAATCAATTTGAGATTGATTCAAGGTAAAATTTTGTGAATAAAATGCATAGATTGTAGAGGCTAAATTGTAGTTGAAAATGGTTTAAATCATAGGATAATGGTTTAGAAAAATAGAGGAAAAAGTATGGAAAAAGATTGGGAAGAACAGCTCGAAAAGGGCTGAATCTGACAATTTTGATTAATTGAAATTGGGTTTCGATTAATCGAAATTGGCCAGGAAGTTGAAAAGTCAGAGGACCCCGATTTCGATTAATCAAATTGGAGTTCGATTAATCGACTTTGGATTTCGATTAATCGATTTGGGTATCGATTAATCGACTGGGAACCTCCAGTGGACCCCAGGGGTTGGAGGAAATGACTTGAGGAAAATCGACTAATCGAAATGGGATTTCGATTAATCGATTTCAGTTTTCGATTAATCGATTTGGGATCGATTAATCGATTTTAGGAACTCGATTACTCGAATTGAGAATCGACTTGGCTGAACAGAGAATTTCGATTAATCGAATTAGAATTCGATTAATCGAATGAAAGTCTCAATTAATCGATTTGAGAATCGATTAATCGATATTGACTTTCGATTAATCGATTTTGGAAATCGATTAATCGAATCTGATTCGATTAATCGATTTTGGAGTTCGATTAATCGACTGAGATAAATTAGGTTGACCTTTGAGTTTGACTTTAAGATTCTTGGAGGGTCTTGGACCTTCTTTATTGCATCCTTTGTGATGTGTTTCACATGTTATGTGGTACCATAGGTGGTACGAGTGAGCTAGTACACAAGGAGCCACGTGGGACCTTGATGCATTGATCAAATAAAGACTTGAGGTAGGGAACACCTTGAACATGTACTTTATTTTACAAGAGCATGTATGTAGTGATATAGAATTCTAATTCAAATGTTTATTTCTTAAGAATTGTGAAAAGTGTGTGTGAGTAACACCCATAAGAGCAAGTATAATGAGCCATCCCCAGGGGATGAAGAAGTAAAGAGATAAGAGCATCAAGTGTGATGCAAGTGAATGGATACATCCCAGGGATGTATCCAAGATTGAATCATGTTTGATAGGGCCTAACTGATATAAGATAGCACACTTACACGGTGAATAACTATATGTAAGGCACCGATATTTTTATTATTTGAGGTTTGATAGGTTACCCCACCGACGTGGCGGGATATCCACGACTGACACGGCAGGATATCCGTGATCGACGTAAGCCGTAGAGGCCGATCATGAGGCTTATCCGTACATAGTAAGCACACCCCAGGGGTGTTGATTTGAGACAAGTGAAACCCCGCCACCAATCCCCAGGGGAAAGGGGCTTGGGTACTATATTTGTATTCCCAGGAAATACGTTAAAAGTGTCTATATAGATGACGATGAAGGGTATCTCATCCGGGCTCGATGCTATATTGCTCGGGGATTACTTAAGTTGAAAGTTTAAGTTTTGCTTTAGGCCTTTTCAGCATCATTCATGAATAAATGAAAATATAAGTAATGAACAGTAAAATGAAATGCTTTTAACTGTTTTCATCAATAACTGCATAGACACATCATGCATGGCATATCATGGAATATATGTGAGTTATAATTTATATGTTCAACTGTGTTTGTTCCCTATTGAGCTAGGATGTAGCTCACCCTATAGACTATACGTCGCAGGTCCACTACTAGCAGCTGCCAAGGCTTCAGGAGATGCTGACCCCGGTGAGTCGGACCTTGCGGCCGGCGAAGAGTTGGAGCCACCTCCTGAGGACTTCTTCTAGAGGACTCCGTTGTGCCACTTTGAGGGCTTTTTGAGAGAGTTTTGTACGGCTTGGTATGCCAAGCCTTGATTTTGTTTAAACCATATACATATGGAGTTGGGATTATTCTTTTGGGACGAACCATCCGTGATGATTGCTATCATCGATGGTTCGGATCGGTTCTCCATTCATACAGAGGCATGAGGGTAGAACTGTCTTTTGGGGAATTGCATAATATAGATTTAAATTCTGCAATTTCGTTTATTATTCTGTTTGATGCTTGATATACCAGTGTTCCGTGCTTAGCTAAGGGGCACGGTCAAGATGATCGTGCTGATGGCACGGGTTTCGGGGTGCCAGAAATCTGGGCTGTCACATTTATGGAGTTCTTGTTGGTAGTCCTTAAGAGCTTTTTCTCTCGTTGTTTCTGTGTCATCTAGAATTTCTATTAATTTTCCATATTGTTCAATCAGAGCTACCATTTTTTCTTCATACACCTTTTTCTCCTTCTCCCATGCTTGCTGATTTTCGCTCATTATTCTATTCTCTGCTTGCAGCTAGGTAATATGTGCTTGAAGGGTTGAAGTGGCATCCTGAACTCTCTTCTCTGTTTCTGCTGCTCATTTCACATGATGATCTTTTGCACCTTTTCGGCGCAGACTTTCTATTATCTCTATGCGCTCTTGCAAGGTGAGTGTTGTTTCAACAACTCTGTTCTTCAGTCTATGGAATTCATCCATCCACTTTCTCACCATTCCTAGTAGTGGCATTAAATTTGGGGTATAGGTATTTTGCCATTGTTCTACTAGCCTCAACTTGTGTACTACATCTTGGAATGGCACTAAAGTCGGTTCATATGCAAGTTGCCATTGTTCCACTGCCCTCAATCTTCTTTCTAATTCAGGGATTGATGAGGTAGTAACTGGAGGATCAATAGGTGGTACTTCTTCTCCATTTAATAATTCTGTGAAACCCCTTCATGGTAATTTAAAGTTTAGTCCTGCTTCTTCTGCATGAATTATGAGAGTCTGTTTTGCTGTAACTGCAGAGTTTGGCCCTGAGGGCTTAGCTTTCTTTCTGGGTAGGTCTGCTACTTTTGATTTGGCTTTAAGGGTAGCAGACCTCGCTATGCGACTAACAAGTGGAGAGTTATCGGAACTGTAACCTCTGCCTCCGTCTTCTTCCCTCGGTCACTTATCCTGTACCTCTGCCATTTCGCAACTTCTTATATATGTAAAATAATGAAAACACCATCAATTAACTATGGATTTTATGTAAAATTTCTTGCAGGAACCCTTCCATTCGATCGTTAAAAATCGTCACCTTACCTTTTAATAATTGAAACCCTAATTTTTGTATGTGAATTGGAATGCACACAGGGTTTATGAAGTAGAATAGAGGAGGCAAGGGATATATAGGAAATTGCAACAGTTGGGTTGAGTAAGAGAACAGTTAAGATTGAGAACTTTTTGAAAAAGAAAGGGAAGGTGGGAAGGAAAAATTAGAAGGTTCGAAAATGGGGCCGATGCATCTTTTTTTTTTTTTTACGAATATGTAGGCCCTTTTTCAGTGACGACCTGCAGAGCTGGTCTTCACTCCTTTGCTAACCTAGAATCACTGGTTGATTCTAGCTTTTCAACGATTGTAAATGTGAACTCTCGTATCAGTTAAATCGTAATCACTATGGTTTCACTGGTAGATATGACCTTATGATCAATCGTAAATCCATACGATTATTCATAAAAATATACATTAGGGATTATATTTACAATCCCTCATTTTTTAACGATTTGAGCCGTAATGTAATGCCTTAATGAAAAGAAGAAAAGAAATAAATCTACATATTTTACAATATGTGCAACGGGTGAGTCGGTAGCTCGACAATCTATGAGGTTTCTATATTTGATTTTGAGGAGCAGCTCTCTCCCACCAAAATGCTTGTCCTCTTGGATTATTAACTAGCTACGTCGGCAATTGGCCATTTTCTCTTTTTGCCACCTGTGAAGCTAGTTGACCAATTTGGATTTCTAATTTAGTTATGAATTGTGTGTGTGAGTGAAGTACTTGAGAGAATTGAGCAAGCTGATATAGTTCTTTTGAGTGCTAATGTGATTGTTGCTGTAAATCTCGTAGGAGTTGAACAACTATGGCGTCAGGTGCATTGCTCGGTGGTCCAAGTTGGGGTTGTGCAGCAGGCATTTGAGGTCTTTGGTGGAAAACTTGAGCCTGGGGAATCGGGATTGCGCAATTGATGGTACTAGTTGGGCCCCTGTTGTGGAACTATAGTTAAATCCAGGGTAGTTCCTCCACGCTGGATTATACATGCTTCCATAATCTCCCCTCTAAAAAGCCATTACTTGCTCATTTTTCACCACCTCTTAGTATGGTGGTGCAGCTGGGTTTTCAGTATATATGTAAGTCTGACAATTAGAATAGTTTGCTAAGGGTCTATTCGGAGTGCTAGGTTTGGCTGCCATCAATGTTACGATTTATTGTTCAACAGCTAAAACTTTCACACTCATGTCATCCTCTTTTTTTACTTTATCTTTACTAATATCGTAAAGTCCACCCCTCGCGAGCGAGGTGTAACGAGTGACATCTGGATCAGATCTAAGCAACGTTTGTTTCTACTTTAAATTATTAGCCAGTTTCTTGAATAGGTTCTAAGACTGCTGGCCATTTTGATCCATAAAGGCTCCTCTGCTTACGGCATTGACTGTCGACTGGTTAGTCTTAGTCAATCCTTGGTAGAAGCTTTACGCTATCGACCAATTCAGAACCTCATGGTGAGGGCACTTCCATAATAAATCCTTCATCCGTTCCCAGCTCTCATAAAATAATTCTCCTGGCAATTGCCTGAAGTCTTAAATTGCTTGGCAAATTTAATTAGTTCTACCAATTGGGAAATACTTGCCCAAGAACTTGGACTCCAGTTCCTCCCATGTGGTGATACTTCTGGCAGGTAATGATATTAATCATGCCTTCTCTCTATCTTTGAAAGAAAAAAGGAACAAACGTAGTTTTACGGCCTCCTTGTTGGTCGTGGACAATTACAACATTGTGCAAAGTTCTATGAAGTCCCTTAGATGTTGGTAGGGATCTTCTCGATCAAGCTCATGGAAGGTGGGTAACAATTGAAGTGTGTTGGGCTTGATTTCATAATTTTGACCTGTAGGCACCTCTGGTATAACTTTGCATGAGGGCTCAGTCAAAGCTACAGGGCTGAAATGTGCTTGGATAGAGAGCTCATCAGCCATGGTCCGGGATTCCCTTGCAGAAGATTGATTTAATGCTAATGTGCGCAAGAGAGTCCTCTCAATTTCGGGATTACACTCAAAGAAATCTAGACTTCGGGACTAAGTGTGATGCATACACTAAAAATTTATATTTTTATATTTTTAATCTTCTTTTTTATTTTTAATTTTAGAAGGTAGGGAGAGAAACAAATCTGAGCCTCTAGTTTCTCTAATCAGGGGAAGTTGAAACTTTGTTTCGCTGGCTTCGAGTAAACCTGCAAAAAACTTAAGAAGTGATAAAAAAAATTAAAAATATAAAAAAATAATAAATAGAGAAAGATAAATATTTGTTTCCTAAAAAATTAATATAAAAATAATCCGCTTCCCCGACAATAGCGCCAAAAACTTGATCGGCTCTAATGTGTGTCTAATAAAGTCTTAACCTATTGCAAACGCACAATGGAAATTGTAAAGCTAGTATAGGATCGTTCCCACGAGGAAGTGTTATTCATAGCATTAATTCTATATAGGAAATTTATATTTAACTTTAAGGATCTAAACTACTTGAGAAATATGAATAAAAGAATGGTTTCTTAAACTACTTTGCAAAAAATAGATCCTAACCCTCCTTCAAATTATGAACGTCAATCACAATCTTCAACTATCGAATATTTATGAAATTAAACAATACCGTTACACTATATATCAAGTCTCCTAGAATTGGGCGTCAATCAAAACTAGAATTCTATCAATACATATCTAATCAACAATCTATAAGAAATTTGGGCGTCAATCAAACTCTACAGAATCGAAAATGTAAAGTAAAATCGTTACACTAATTTATAAATTTTAACTTAAGTCATCAATTCAAATTAAAACTTGAAGATGTTTACAAAGCAGTAAATTTCATAAAAATAAATCTAAACTAGAAAGCAATAAAATTATATCCTTTACCTCTCAGTAGTAGTCGTCAATTACTTCTGAGACTACAGATATCTACACTAATCTTCAACTCTCAATTGCAGTCGTCAATTGCTCTTGAGAAACCTTGGATATCTAATCTACAAAGCAATAAAAATTTACTCTAAGTTGATCGAAAGAAAACTCAACCTTAGTCGTCAATTGATGCTGAAAATTTTTTCAATAATTATTCCTATACTGAGCCCTTTTATTTATAGTCATAAGTGGTCAATTTACAAAACTTCTAATTCTAATAAAAGAAACTACTAAAGTAAAAGTATCATAATATAATCTAATTCCTAATTTTATTCTTCCTTACTTTTGGATGGTTGATGCACACTGGATTTTCTCCTTTGTTTCAGCAGCAGAATTCTTTAGGATTTATCTTCATCAATCTTTTCAGATTCGTGAATAGCCAGACTTCTAATTTCAAGAATTCTTTGAATTTGGTTCATGGCGGTGTAGATCTTCACGTGACTTGCAGCAGTAGAAAGGTTCATTCTTGGGAAATCGTAAATCATGATTTCTCTCTTTTGTTTTGTAGCTTTCAGTGAATGATTCTTCAGAAAATTGTAAATCATGATTTTCTATCTTCTGGCTTCTAGGAAATCATAAATTACAATTTCTTCCTTCGTCATAGTGTTCACTCTCAGAACAATTCTTCAAATATGATCGATCGTCTTTTCCTCTTGTATCACTTTTACTTTGAGCGTCTTCTGGAAAATCGTAAATTACGATTTTTCATTTTCTTCTTTACTTTCGCTCAATCGTAAAATATGATTTCTTGGCTTTCATCATATGACGATTCGCCTTTTATACTCAATCATTCTTTTTTCTACTTTTTAAGTACATTTTGATGAATATTAACACTTTGACTCTATTTTGCTATCTTTCCTTAATATATGCACATCATCAACTTGTTAATAACAAATTGGGGTCTTGCATCACTAAGTTAAGGGTGATAAAATAATAAATTATGTGACTGATTAACTAATCTGTAAACTTAAGACCTTAGTTGTCAATTAAAATCAAGAATTCATAGATATTTACAAAGCAGTAAAAGTGCATGAAAATAAATATAAACTAGAAAGTAAAAGTAGAACCATCCAAAGGGTGATCTTTCAGCTTGTTCGGTCTTGGTTATCAGGCAAGACTTTCAGAGAACTGTGGACGATTTTACTTGATAAAAACTACTCTACATTGATCTTCCAAAATTCTAACCTCAGTTATCAATTGATGCTGAGAATTCCTTGAATAACTTTATTCCTATGCGGAACCCTCTTATTTATAGATCATAAGGGGTCAGTTTAAATTATTCGAATTCTAATTGAAGAAAACTACTAAAATAAAATATTCCTAATATAACTCTAACTTCTAATCATAATCTTCCTTGCTTTGGATAGTAGATGCGCGTAGGACTTTTCTCTTTTATTTCGGTATTAGAGATCTTCAGAGTTCTTTCGTCAATCTTCTCAGATCCGTAAGTTGCCAAACTTCTAATTCAAGAGATCTTCTAATTCTTTGCATGACGGTATAGTCTTCACATGATCAACAATATGAGCTTTATTTTATATAATCGTAACTACGATTGTATCTCTTTCTGTACTATTCTTGTTCTTTTTGAGCTTTTGTGGCTTTGCTTTACTTCCTCCAGTCGTAAGATCTTTTGATAGGTTTGTAGATTATGATTCCTTTTTCTTCTATTTTCGTTCGTTCGATATTTACGTTCGACTATAAACTCTCTCTTTCTTGATTTATGGACTGGTTCTTCATACGATTGGTTCGTTTCTGTGCACGATCATAGTTCTTACTGCTTTTTGAGTTCATTTTGGAAAAGATTAACACTTCAACTCTGTTCTCCTTTCTATTCTAACTATTTGTGCATAATATCTCATTAGTAACAAACTGGCCTAGCATCACTAAGTTAAGGGTGGTAAAGTGGCATATTTTGTGACTGATTAGTTTCCCTCTTGTTATTTTTAATATTTATTATTTTGTGCAATGAGGGCATTGCACCATTCAGGTTTGGGGGTGTTGTACTTAATGTGTGGTTTATATTGTTAATTTTTTACATTTTTTTACGGATTCACTGTTTAATACACCCTCAATACTACAATTGAATAAAGTTTTTGAACCATCATTGTTTATTTTTCATGTAGTTTTCAAAATATAATCAGAGATGTATGGAAATTTTAAATTTTTAAAATTTTCATGCCATGATAAAACTGTTGTGGTTTAGGATAATTAATTCATTTGTGAACATTTAAAGATCGATCTGAATTCCTTGACTAGAAAATATTTTACAGTTTTGCCATGCTTAGGCCTGGAAATGCAAAGATTGGTTCAAATATGGAATTCCTAGGATCCTAAAATTGACTAACCTGGAAAGCTTTAAAACTTTTACCTCGTTCTTGATGAGTGCTAATATAAATTTGAAGTATCTTTGGAATTTGTGCTTAATTGTTTTAATCTCATATGCTTTATCTCAATTTGTTGATTATGCATTGTTTATATTATTGCACTAGAATACATTGTATTTGAATTCAAAACAAATAGGCATCGATACTACCATAAAAGGAAACGATCAAAGATTATCCTTGGCTCTTTTGTACCTAAACTGCCCCACCTTATACTTATTTACCTTTTAGCACCTCCTTTGAGCTTTGTTGAAATTTTTTACTGTATATGTTTTTTTGATAAGTTACATTAACCATATCCCACACCAGTGCTACCAATGCAAAAACTTTACCCTTCAATTTATGAGAAATTGGGAAAGAGGGATGAGAATAAGAGATTCAGTAGAGAGGTGTGATAGTGTTGACCATGGGAAGCATATGACAAAAATATTTTGAACAAAAGGGGAGAGAAAAAAAAGAGAAAGAAAAAGAAAAGAAAAATATATGTGCAAAAGGTAGAAAAATGAAGAAGAAACGAAAAACATGAGGTGGTATTGAAAAGAAAAAGAAGGAATGAAAAGAAGGAAGAGAGGAGAGAAAAAGAAAATTATGAAAAATCCGAAAAAGAAAGAGTGCAAAGTTAGAAAGTCAAATTGTGTTTCTTTTCTCGGTTTCTCAGAGAAATTTGAGCCCCAACTTCCCTTTCTTTCTTAATATTTACCCGAGCCTCATTACAACTTTGAAAAAGACCTTTGTGATCCAATCTCGGTTGGTAAATGCCTTGTAGAGAGTAATGATGCAATGACTACGGTACTTGGTATAACATTCTTAGGAGACAAACATCATTCTTTATAAGATTTTTTTAAAATTCTTTGATGCATCGTCTTTCTTATATCATATGAGATCTTTTAATTTGTGTTGTAATTCTCTCTCACATGTGAGCGAAAAAGTAAATCATTCTTCGGAGTGAATTTGTTGTGAGTGTATACCTAAGGTGAGGATTGAGTCGAGACTTGGGATCTAACGATTCCTTGTTTGGATTAATTTAGTGATAAAACAATTTAAGTATTGGCACATGCAAATACTACACTCTAGGCATGGATGAAAAATTGATCTAAGGATCGGAGCATTGGGTTAATTGGAATAAATAACAGTGGAATTATTATCGCATCGGTATTTGAAAATGAAAGTTCGCATGCTGAAGTGATTACAGGTTTTGATTTTAAAAGTATATATATTATATGGAAGTTGATTTTGAAAACTCTCTTATCGATGGGCTTGAAAACTGTTTTGGAAGTTTGTGGGTGTCTTCACTAAAAACCCTCAGAAGACTCAACTCCTCCACTAGGGATCACCTAGGGGTTTAAAGGGTTGTTGCATACGCTAAATGCAATCGTGTTCCCTACGAAAGTGACTTTTATTTCATAGATTAGCTGTATAATACTAGATTAGTTTGCTTTGGGTTGGATTTTAAAGTTGTCTTTGATCGAGGAGTAGCAAAGTTGAGGTTCAGGGGTGTGATCGACCTCAAAAGTTGTATAATTTATGTCCAAATCTCAGCCTTGTTAGCCCTTATTTGATTACTAATATGTGCTTTTAGTTCGTGTTGTGTTAATACAAGTGTAAAAGCAAGATAAATGCAAAATAAGTTAAAAGAGCAAAGTTAAGAAGAAATCTGAAGCAATGACAAGAATCCAAAGAGAACCAGAGGAAGGAATGCAATTGAAGGTTATTCTGACCGGTCGAAATACTAGTTTCGACCGATCAAAACTCTCAGCGGCTTTAGAAACACGAAGGCGGATCAGTCAAGACTTGTTTGACTGGTTGAGAAGCGAACAAACAAGACTCTTAAAAGACTATATACATTTTCGACCGGTCATGACTTGATCGACCGGTTAGGAGTTTAGGTTAAATTGAAGCCCCGTGAAGCGCTGAGACTTGAAGAACAAATCTGAAGCCCGATCAATCGAGAATCCAATTTCGACCAGTCACAACAGTATTCTCAAGTGAAAAACTAGGTACAACTGTGGATAACTTTCGATGTTCGAGATCTTCTGTGGATTTCTCTTCTAAAAGCTGGATAGCTCAAAGCGATGTAGATTTCTTTTCGGATTCTTCTTACTTGGAGGATTTTTAGGGATCCCCTAGGGTTTCTTGTCGTGTATAATTGTGCTAGGGTCTTATACTTTATAAATAAGGACCCTAGGTTAAGAATAAAAATAGGTTTTAGCCCTAGGGCTTCTTGTTCGTAGGTTTAGGTTAGATTACAATTCTAGAATGGATTGGGATTGATTATAATCATCGAACAAAGATCGATTCAGTGATGATGAAGGCTTTTCGATCGATGCAAGGCTTAAAGTTAGTTTTTATTGGTTCATGCCATGATGTCTTGATGATTAGATTTCTGTAATGATGATTAGATTTTTCTAATTCATATACGAAGCGACTAAGCTTGTAACCTGGAGTGGGAGTACCAGGGATTTAAAATAGGGAACAAATAGGAGATTATTAGATACAAGTCTGAGATCCCAGTCTGCCTTCCCATATCTTTATCCAAATCTGTTAGGTTTTCTTTTTATTTTTAGGATTAATTTAGGAAACTTAAGATATACAATTTAATTATATAAAATAGAGACCAGATTAGAAAAATGACAAGCCCCTATGGTTCGACACCCATGTACTTGCCCTAGTACATTCGAACTTGTGCACTTGCAAGGTTTTGAAATAAAACAATCACCTGCTAGCTTGAAAAAACCTTCAACGAATCTTCTATAATAACCGGCTAGACTCATAAAACTACAAACCTTTGTTACTGTCTTTGCTTGTTCCCATCTCACAACGGCTTCAATTTTAGCAGGATCAATGACTACACCCGCCTCGGAGATGACATGCCCTAAGAAACTGACCTGTTCGAGTCAAAAGTCGCATACACTTAGCATTGCATAAAGCTGATGGTTACAAAGAGTTTGAAGTGCAATGCGTAAATGCTACTTATGGTCGTCCCTCATTTTTAAATAGATGTGAATGTCATCTACGAAGACAACTGCAAATTGGCCAAGACATAGTTTGAACACTCAATTCATCAAATCCATGAACGATGTTGGTGCATTTGTTAGACCAAAAGGCATCACCATAAATTTATAGTGATCATACCTAGTGCGAAAAGCGGTTTTCAGAATGTTCTCAGCTTTAATCTTCAACTGATGGTAACCGACTTCAAGTCTATTTTCGAGAATAATCTTGCCCCTTGGAGTTGATTGAAGAAGTCATCAATGCGAGAGAGTGGATAACGGTTTTTGATCGTCAACTTGTTCAACTGACAATAATTAATGCACAGCCTTATTGAACCGTCCTTAATTCTAATGAATAGGACGGGGGCTCCCCACGGGGAAACACTGGCTCTGCGTGGGCACATTCAGAGATTGGGTAGGCGTGAATAGAGGTACCCATAAATAAATAAGAGCAGGACATACCCTCTTTTGTTGTACCCAAAGCACTTAAGCAAAACAATCAATAGTTGATTGCATTGAATCAGACGATAAAGTTTGCTTTAATTTTACCAACTCTTGCAAATTTCACCTCACTCGCCCATATAATTGATTTTGTGATCATGGCCCAACCATTAAAGGATTCACCTCAATCTTCCCGATAATAGATCTGAAATCATGAGCCTACTATAATATGATTAGATGATGATTCTACATGACACACATTCTTAAAAGTGAATGTGATGATGTGTGCTATGCGAAATCAATATTTGACCGTTTGATTTAGACCATGACCTCAAGATTTATTATTTGGAAGTTTTGGACAAAAAAATCTCCATCCTATGCAAATGGTCAATATTTTTTTGGCTTCCTGAACGGACGTGGCCCTAACAAAATAGGGTGTGGTAGTAACAGTTCCCAAAAGAAAAGCCATTTTAATGTTGGCTCTTTAAATCAAGTGCCGTTTTAGACTCCCTCGTTCCGAAACTCTAATCAAACGACTCATTATTAGTTTCTTTTTCTCAAATTTCTTTCAATCTGGATTTTTAATAACAACTATACTCGACGCAACGTGTTTCTTCTTCTAATATATATTTATTTTATTTTATTTTATTTTTTTGTTTGGTTAGTTATGTAATTATAGCTAATTTAGTGGGTGCCTCTCTGTCATGACCCAGAATCCTTACCCGATATCGAGGGCCTAGAATTCCGTGTTATGACACCGCATGCTGGTTAAGGCAATAAGCGGACATACACATAATCTATAAATTGACTTAGCATATGGATTGAGGTATTTAAGATAACATTAAAAATAATTGACTCATAAATTAATAGCGGGAACCATAAAAGATAATAAAAAGGTAAATCCTAACCATGCATTTAAGATAGAAAATAAAACAAGTTTTACGTAGGATAAAATGGTCCTAAACATGAACTCACAAAAATATCAAAATAACTAGAATATATCTCTCAAAGAATAAAGTCTAAAGCAAAAGGACTCTCAAGGCTCGTAGAAATCTGCTGGATCTACGCTCTCCTCCGGATGATAGCCAACTTCTCCATCTACGTAAGCCGCCTCCGGAACAGCCGTTCTCACGTCATTATGAACAGGATAAATGGAATCTTCACCTGAAACTGTTTGATTTGGGAGGGGGGTGAGTTTACTCAGTCGCGTAAACTCAGCGGGTTGCACAATCGATCCACCATAACTTACTCAGGTGATCGTGTGTGCAATCGCTTGAATTGCGGTGTATTTTTAAAATATAACCAACATCTTAAATAAATGAAATAAACTTATCCATACTTTATAAACTATCATAATTAAGACTGAAAAACATACTAATATAACATGAAGAGTGCATGATGCTTCTATTTTCTTATCTTTTTTCCTATTTGTCTCATCAACTTAGCATACGTGACATATCGTAAGTCTTATTAATTACTCCATACATCTACACAACGTACTTCACATCTTATTTTATTTAAACGATCTGTGCCAGGATCGCTGCTCGAGCCTACCACGCGAGGTCCACGTGTAGATAACCACCTAACCTCCATATCATAATATAAACCACCATCCAGTCAGATGAGGTTGCCTGCATAGTAACCACGATGTCCCCTTAGTTCGAGACAAGGCTATAATGTCCTTAAGACCCGTCTTTGCTGCAGACGTTAGACCCTTACGGTGGCTCGTAAGGTATGACACGTGTAGAAACTTAATTTATATTTAGCTGGCCTTCACAGGATATCTTAACATATCATAACATTACTCGGTTCTGGGCTTAGGTTCCCGCCCCGATTTTATATTTGCGTGGGTTTAAGTCCCCACTTTCTTAATATACATGTGTCTTAACATATTCTTTTCTCATTTTTTCTTAAAACTTAGTTAGAATAGGCACGGTGCGATAGGCTTCACTAAACCACGTTTTCCAAGGGACGGGTTCCATAGTAACCTAGATGTACTTCGTGTGGTATCCCATACTACCATAGAGGGGTTATATCCGTACATGGATGCCTACATTTCAAGTTCCACGTGACCGTGAAAGAAATCCCACCGTGACGAAGGCTTAAGTCATGTGTCATATCTTATTCTTAACTTATATGCGTATGCCCTATCATGATTTTCTATATGATGAATGTCATATGATAATGGTGAACATATATAAGAATGAACTATAACATAAACCATAAGCATTTTATATTTATGAAGACAATTAATAAAGAGCATAATATACGAAATATTAAAGTAAAACAGAAAATAAGAAATATTTAACTACATTTATTTTACAATAGAGTTGAAACTATACTTTATTAGGGTTAATTGTATCCATGAAATTTGGTGATTGAATGATATAGCGATCCGACCTATTTTAAAATTCTAAAGGAGCACATGTGTCAAATCAATGATTGTATGAGGCTTAAAGGAGGTAATAGAATGGTAAGTATTAAAAACGTCAATATTTGACGCCTTAAACTTATAGATTGCTATTCGATGCAACCTATTTAATGTATTTTATTTAATTTTAGCGATTTATAAGTCTAGAGATAAGTTTAGCATAAAGTAGCCCAAGAGTTAAAAAAATAATGTTAAACCCGTGTAACCTTGGATCATCTAAAATGTATCCCGACTTGCAGCTCAATTTTGACCTTAAAAATATTAAATTCGTGAAATTACTATAGACAAAGTTGTAGATCTCGTTTTCTTCTTTCCAGTGCCGCAAGAATCACGTCAATCCGAGTTCGGGGTAAAAAGTTATGGCCAAAATACCGAGGCTATGTCTGTTGAAGAGTTTGGCCGAATTTCACGAAAATCTGGGAAAAACGATCCTATCGATTTTGGGCCTAATTTCCATATTTTTAAGACCCGAAATTTATCAAAATTTAAGGAAAAATTAGGGTTTTCTTTTTTAAGAAATAACTGAATAATTTAAGATGAATTTAGAGGCACCCACCTGTTGAAGCGTGATTCGAATCCTACGATGATTTGGGTTGATAGAGATCGGATTCAAGAGGCGATATGCTCGAGTCTTTTCACGAGAATTCCTTTCTTACGATAGATCGGTCGCGGCGATGAGAAACTTTGATGGTGTAAGATTCTCTGATAAGATCAAAAATCGATGGAGATTCGACGAGAAATTGTGAAAGATGGCACTGTCGGAGCTTTTGCATAGAAGAGGGAATAAAGAGAGACAACTAAGAGAAGAAGTAAATATATATCTTTTCCGTATAAGATTTAATAAAATAGTAGTTTTTACACGCAAGTAGAATTCATATCGACGAGGTTTTGCTCCAGCGGTTTGTGTAAGCACCAAATGGTGATTCTCTCCCGAATTACAGTTGTGCCCTTTAACCCACTTCACTCTTCAAACAGGAATAACTTTTTATATTCTTATCGAAAATCGACAAATTATATATCGTTGGAATCGTATCGACGAGTACTTCGCAATGAGCCTAATATTGATATATAAAAAATATCATATTATTTCTAAAGTGGGTATATTCCGGTGTGGAGCATTAGCACCACGCACTGTGTGGTACATCATCTAATACCATTAAATAAAATTCAAAAATCTGGGTTATTACACTCTCACATCACATGATCCATGTTTTTTTTTTTTTTTTTTTTTGTTGGGTTCTGATTATTTTATGATCTTTTCTTGTTTTGGGTGTTTTCAATGGTCTTTCGATCAGTCTTGTAATTTATGGTAATATTCTTGTGCTAGATTTCAATTTATTCTGTTTTTCTAGCATCTATAAAGCATCTTCCTTTATGGGTCTTGGAATTCACGGTTTCATTGTCTTATTTTTTGTTACTACAACACTTACCTTACCTACTATATGATTCATTATATATTCATCGCTCTTGACTTGGTGGAGATATGTAATTGGGTTACTTGATACAAGTTTTGGGAAGGCAATTATGATAAATTCGAGTTTGTTAAGCATTTCATGTCAACTGTTTGGGTTTTCAACACTGTTAATTTTCAGCTAAATTTAGTATCATTTGTTGAGTTATTTTCTCTATAATTCTTTGATAAATAGACTTTTTTCGGTCTAATTAGTCAGCATATGCAATTCGGTCGCTGATACAAGTCCCCGTTGACGATTCCGAACAAGTTCCCGTTGACGTGGGTTTTGTAAGTACGAGCACTTTTTTTTTTTTTTTGAGAAACACTGGTTAGGCACTTATTGTCACAGTTGATTGGGTAACACTGGTTAGGCACTTTTTTTTTTTTTTTTTTTTTTTTTGAGAAACACTGGTTAGGCGCTTATTGTCACAGTTGATTGGGTTTTCAAAATTTAAAATTTGCTATAAGATTGTTCCAATCATAAATTTTTAATCCGAAATTTTTTTCATTTTTTTTTTGAAGACACCTCGTAAGTTAAAACTCAAATCCCCTGAACCTAAAATCTAAATGGGCTCTCGTGGCTCGCCCACCTGAACTTGACGTTGGTGACGCTCACGTCCACTCCTGCCGCCGTTGCCCACTCCCGCTGCCGGCGGTAAGATCTCCTTCTCAGCCCTCCCTTCTTCTTCATCTTCGTCTTCTTATTCTTCTCTCTCTGGCCCACACCACACCAGAACTCAGCCGCTCAGCCTCCATGGACCACCTGACCCTCTCTCTTCTCAGCCCTCTCCCTTTTTTTTTTTTTTTTTTCCCGGATTTTTGATATTGGGGTTTTGTGTTTTGAGGTTTTTTAAAATGTTAACTGTATTTTGAATTTCGATGTGTAGATTTTATTGAAACCAGATTCGTCGGATCACGTAATAGGATTTGAGTTGGATCGCATTAGATTGGAGGTAATTTGTCTTGTCTAAATTTAAATTTATGTAATTCTATTTTATTGAGTAATTTTTTTGTAATTTATGTTTAGTATATGTGGATAAATTTGTAGGATATGTGGATAATTTAGTTAGGGATAATGGCAGGGATAATGGCTCCCGACCAACGCATAAACACCAAATGATTTTAAATGATTTTACACCATTAAAATTAGACATTTTATCTCACACCATTGAATCATTATGCCATGTGGCACACATCTATGATCAATCTAAATTTCCCAAGTAGCAGTCTATTATTGGATTGTGTCTCACCCAGATAAAACAAGCCTATAAGTGGATATGAATCATCCGATTGATGAGCTTTAATATCAGCCATTAAAACTAAAAACAATCGTTGATATTATACTCCACAGATTGGATGGTTTAAATCTACCTAAAACGCAATTTTTGGGCAAGTTGTACTTAAAACTATGAGCAATCACTTTGACGGTTCAGATCACCCACATCTTAAACCATCGATGGGGTAAGATCATTTAAACACCATTTTGGTGCTTAAATGACGGTCACAAGAGTCGGTCTCTTTAGTTAAAATTCCCTAATTTCTAAAGCCCTTTCGCAATCTCGCGTGCCTAAAACCATAAAGCCCTAATTTCCTAAATCGTAAATCCCCAAACCCTATAGGCCAGAGCCCTAAATCCCTTTCTAAAGCCCTTTCGCAATCCCACATGTGTAAAGCCCTAATTCCCTAAACCTAAAGCCCTAAAGAGACAAAATTTGATGTTTTGAGGTAAGTTGAGACTTGATATATAAATTTCTAATCATCTGACCGTTTGATAGGTGTGACATGATCTTAAGATCTTTCTTTTGGAAGATTGAGAGAGAAAAATTCTCCATCGTCTGATTTAAATCAGTCAATGGTTTTCGCCCTTGAAAAATTGTGTGGTCCATACTTCGAAAATGGGTGAGAATAGCCATAGCCTTTCTTTTTTTGTATGTAATTTTAATGCAAAATATGTTTTATAATATAAATTAGTTTATATTTATATATTTTGTAAAAAAAATTAAATTTAATTCATCTTGCGCCCCGCCTAGATGAAAGTCCTGGTTCCGCCACTATATATATATATATATATATATATATATATATATATATATATATATATATATATATGGTTTTATTACATGGAATTTCTATATTCTTGTTTATGTGAATGTGGAAAGGGTACGTAATGTACACACAAATGAAACCAACATGGTGCGAGGGATGGGGGTGTTGGGGGAGGGCAGGACCAATTGAGTTCGAATCCCCCACTTGTTGGCTTCTCGCAGGGATTTCCCCCCCTACTGATTGGTACGTGTGATGTGCGGGTGTTGCAAGTTCCAGGGGACTTAGTCAGGTGCTCTAAGAGGCCGAACACCCTGTAATAAATAAAAGAAAAGTACACACAGATAAGTCTGAATTGGATATACTCAGATAGATTATCAAACATCTTTATGATTTCTTTTGGTTTTAAATTTTGTTTAAACCTTTGATTATCAAATGACATAACATGCATTATGAATTACTATGGCATGATTGAAAGTTTGAAGCTGGTAAGAAGTGTATAAAATCTATAGAAGAGGAAATAGTCCAGAATGTGGCTAATGATAGAGTCTAGCCTCCAAAGAGAAGATCTTTGCAAGCCAATTACATGCTGGATGAGGTGCTTTGGGCGATGTATCAGTGCTATAAGTAGTAGTATTGTCACACCAATCTTGTTGCAAATCATGAGACTATGAAGTTTCTATATGAAAAAACTAAACTATCTGTTTCTATAAGATAAAATATTGACAGTTAATTGTTTTAAAAATATGGAAAATAAACTATAGGTGTTTTTGTGGAATCATCATTGAGCAAGAGGATGTAAGGAAGCAAGGGTAGAGGAGTAGTGATTTTTTGGAGAACGAATGTGGATGGAGATATCAATTGCCCAAAATAGTAGCCTTTCTCTAACATTCCTTATTTTCTTGTTACAAAACCACTAACATTCCTTATTTTCTCTACGCAAATACACATTCCATGGGACACATAACCAACAAATGAGAGCGTAAAACAATTTTACTATCATTAAAGGCCGTACCCAGTGCACAAGGCTCCCACTTTCAGCAGGGTCTGGGGGAGGTAGATGGTATGTAGCCTTACCCCTATTTCTATTTTTGAGAGGCTGATTCCCAGACTAGAACCTGCGATCTATCGCTTTAGGTGGACAACACTTGCTATCACACCAGGGATGGTTTGATATCGTTCAGAAGTACAAACATGCCACATGATCGAGATTCATATCGACAACTCCTCTGAATACTGTCTAGAATGGTTTGCTCCTTTTCTAACCCATATGTTTTTGTTTACGATGATGAGAGTTTCTAAGTCAGTAGGATGTATTTCTTAGCGAGAATGTTGATTGTTTTTCACTTGCACCGTGTATAAGTATTTAGACATGGATGAATCTTACTCATTAACTATGGGATGCATCTTGCATCAGTTAATTTAATTTATATCATAGTCACAAAAGTCTTGACTTTTTCAAAAATCGGAAGAAGTCGGCGACTTGCAGTCATCCTGACTTTATTGCTGATTAATCGGTCAGGTCACGACTCGGCTGATTAATTGGCGATTTTTCTGATGTGGTCTAATTTTTTCTTTTTTCACTTATAATTAAGGGGAAAGAATCCTTTAGGTTTTATACTATTTTGTGCAGTTTGTTCATTAAAAAATGTTTGCCTATTTTGTACTATTTACTCATTGAAATCATTATTTTTAACGGATGGGTGACACGTAGGCTTCATCGAGTACCGAGCACTGTTAAGATGTCGACACATCATCTTCTCAACGCTTCTCTTGCACGGAAGCCGACAGCACGCTCTCCCAAGTACCCCTTTTACGGGACTGGGACGATGGCTGGGTTCTCCGAGGTTGCGCCACGTGGAGCATTGACGGTTTGTGGAGATCACGTGGCGGATTTTTTGCCATGTGTGGGATATTGGAAAGATGCTGTAGAAGGCTATTACTTGAGGGCAGAGGGTATCGACTGCGAGGTTGACAGGCTTGTGAGGGGGTTGACACGTTGCGTACACTTAGACCTCTTGGCCCCATGCTGGAATATGGGCACTGCGGACCCGAGAGCCACCTTATTGGGTTCAGACCCGAAGACTGTCCTCCCTTTGTTTCGGGTCCGGTTTGGGCTCATCCGAAAGGCTTTAGAAGTACTGACGCCCACGGCCTTGGATCTCGACCCTAAGTTCCGCAAGTCCGGACTTACGTCTTCAACATCCCCGACGCTGAGCCTGTTGGTAATTGATGAAGACTCTGTCAGCTCTCCTTTGGGGTTTTCTGCTCAGACCCTGGACTTGCCTGGGAAGACAAACTTCACGGCTGCAGCGGTGAATCCTCCGGGATCTATCGGGACTATGCTCGATCCGGAAGAGCCTAACGAGATCGATCGACTGATTAGGGTGGGGCACGAACTCGGTATGTCTTATAATGGAGATGAGGAGTCCTTGAGGGAGGTCTTTCAGTTCATTACGGTTAACATGGAGATGTGAAAACAGCCAAGGCGGTTTCACGATTACAATGGGGGATGGTGGATGGGAGGGGGAGAGGGGGTTTTGACCCCTTTATCGGTGGTGATGGGCGGGCTAAGACAAAGTTTCGCGATGAAGATGCTGTCTTGGAATGTGAGAGACATATGTGACGGTGCTAAACGGGCGGGGGTTAGACGCTTTATTGCATCGATCAAGCCGGTGGTAATTACGCTCCAAGAAACCAAATGGGGCACTAGCGATTGTAGCAAAGTTAGGTTCATTCTGCGAGGGAAGAAATGGGAGTGGGTCGGGATAGACTCGGTGGGGGCCTCGGGGGGTATTCTTGTGGCGTGAGATTCCGGGATTTTTAAGAAGATTGGGGAGGAAATGAGGATTTTCTCGGCCACGGTGGTGCTTCGGATCAGAGACAACGGTCAGTACTGGGTGATGTCTGGTATTTACGGTCTTTCGGGGGATAGCCAACGAAGCGATTTCTGATTTGAGTTGGCCGCGGTTATGGCCAGATGGGATTTTCTGAAATGCTTGGGCGGTGATTTCAATGCCATTAGATGGGGATATGAAAAACAGGGAGGGCCGCCTGATGTTGCTGTCATGAGAGATTTCAATTCATGGATTGCTGATTGGGGTCTGATGGATGTACCTCTAACTGGTTCCAGATTTACTTGGTCAAATCTCCAAGACACCCCGTCTATGAGTAGACTGGATCGTTTTATTTGCAACACTGATTGGATGGAGCTGTTTTCGGCAACCAGGTTAGAATGTCTAGCGAGAGCGGTGTCCGACCATCGACCGCTGGTGCTCACGTGCGAGGCAAGAGGGAAAGGGCCGAGCCCATTTAGATTTGAGAACATGTGGTTAGCGGACGACCGATACCGGGAGGCGTTGCCACTTTTGTGGAACGAACATCGGCCTTCGGGAACGGCTGCCTACCAATTTATCTCCAAGATGCAATGGATTAAGAAACAAACCATATAGTGGAACAGGGAGATTTTTGGGCTGCTACACCTCAATAAGTATATAATACTGACCGGGCTGCGGGAGATTGATAATCTAGAGGAAGAGAGGCTTCTATTAGACGGTGAACGTGAAGAACGTGTGCAAAAAAAGCAAGAGTTTAATAAACTGTGCAGGGCCAAGGAGATTTCTTGGAATCAAAAGGCAAAGGTGAGTTGGCTGAAGGAGGGAGATCTGAATACAAAGTTTTTTCATGCGATTGCCAATGTACGGAACAAAACTAATTATTTGGGCAACATAGCGATAGAGGGGGTGGTGTATGTGGGGATCGAAAGGATCCGCCAGCAAGTGGTCGGTTTCTGCACCAGGTTATATGCTGATGACGGACTGATGCGGCCAACTTTGGATGGGCTCTCTTTTCAGACCATCGCACACGAGGACAGTGTCGGAATGGAGCTCCCCTTCGCTGAAGAGGAGGTTTGGAGAGCCATTAAAAGGGGGGGTAAGAATAAATCGCCAGGACCCGATGGCTTCACAATGGAGTTCTACAGTGTTTTCTGGGCAATGATTAAGACCTGATGGAGGTGTTCCATGAATTTCACAGAACTGGACATATTGGGCGCAGCCTTAATTCTACATTTGTTGCACTCATTCAGAAAAAAGTAGGGGCCGAGGACATCGCTGATTTTTGCCCGATCTGTCTCATTAATGTTCTATACAAGATTATTGCTAAAGTTCTCACTAACAGACTTAGGCCGCTAATGGGGTCAATCATATCAGCCAACCAGGGGGCTTTCGTGCATGGAAGACAATTAATTGATCAGGTGGTTGTGGCTCACGAAGTCATACACTCGGCTCACTTTCACTGTCGTCCTGTGGCCCTTTGGAAGGTGGACATGGAAAAGACATGATCGTGTGTCGTGGAGCGGGCTGGATTACATGCTTAGCAGGTTTGGTTTCCGGCCGAAGTGGCGGAATTGGAAGAGGGCCTGTTATGCGACCCCTTGATTCTCGGTACTAGTTAACGGCACGCCGGCTGGATATTTTAAGAGCTCTCGGGGTATCCGGCAGGGTAATCCTCTCTCCCCTTTCCTGTTTAATATGATGGGGGAAGCGCTGACCAGTCTCATCGAACGGGCCAGACAGCTGCACCATATTTCGGGGATCACAGTGGGGGGTAGATCCATTGCTATTCTTTAATATGCCGACGATACAATTTTGTTCGGTAAAGCTGATACCGATGAATTCCAAGCTTTAGCGGATACTTTAGCAATCTACGAGGCGGTGTCCGGACAACAGATCAATTTCCACAAATCAAAGGTCACGGGTATTGGAATTGATAACACGCGGTTACAGGCTATTACTGAGACTGTGGAATGTGAAACTGAGGAGCTTCCTATTAGATATCTAGGGCTGCCGTTGGGATTGCGGCAACCTACGGCGAGGGGCTGGGTGCCGGTGATTCAACGATTCGAACAACGTCTATCCACGTGGAAAGGGAAATTATTAAGCAGTGGCAGCCGGCTGGTATTGCTGAAATCGGTGCTTACAAGCTTACCGATTTTCTATATGTCCATGTTCGTTTGCCCAGCTGAAGTTATCTATCAGATGGAGCAAGTTCAACGTAATTTTTTGTGGGAGGGGGCTGGTATGGAGAAAAAGTACCATTTGATTAATTGGGAAACTTGCAAGCTCCCGATGAATTATGGAGGGCTGGGAATCCGGTGCTTAAGGTGGACTAACCTTGCCCTTCTTGGTAAATGGTTTTGGAGACCAGGAAATGAGGAGGAAATGGAGAGCCTCTAGTGAACAGTTCTAGTGGAAAAATATGGTCAAGCCAACCACAACTGGGGTATCAACACCAATATTATTAGATGCTCCTCATCGTGGTGGAAAAAAATTTGTGGCACTTGGCACCTGGCACCGTTACTCAAAGGGGATTCGCTTCAGCTGGGGCAGCGACACTCGTATTCAGTTTTGGGAGGACTGTTGGGTTGGGGGGAGGGCTCTCAAACTGAGTTTCCCTTCTATTTATGCATTATCTATACAGCCCAGAGGGCGGATCGATGAGTTTTTTCTCGAAATGGGAGGAGGAAAGGTGTGGGAAGTCTTGTTGCGCAGAAATCTAAGAACCAATGAGGAGGAAGCTTTCTCCAAACTCCTTCTTTCTCTCTACGAGATGCACCGTAATTCACACAACCAGGATCGGCGAGTGTGGTTCCCTAGCAAAAATGGACTTTTCACAGTTAAGTCCTACTACCGGTGGCTGTCCTGTAGGCCTCTTATCAGATTTGAAGGAGTTACGCTGTGGAAGGCTAGAAGGAGTTACGCTGTGGGAGGCTTGCATCCCGCTCAAAGTTAAGTTCTTCGCGTGGACGGTGTTCAAGGAGAAAGTCCTCACGCGGGACAATCTCATCCCGAGAGGGAAAGAGATCACCAATCAATGCGTTATGTGTGCACAGGGGGAGGAGTCTGTCCTTCACCTCTTCCTTCTTTGTGAGACGGCTTACGAAATCTGGAACATTGTGCTCAAATTTTTTTAGATGAGATGGGTCTTCCTGGCCAACCCCTACATGCTCTACTTGACCTGGGATGCGGTTAGACTGGAAGGGCAGGAAAAGAAGAGATGGAAGGGGATGTTCTTTGCTGTTCTGTGGTGTCTTTGGCGGGAGAGAAACAGAAGGATCTTTGACCAGAAAAACAAACTGGTGGGTGTCATTGTCAGAGACATAGTTGACCTCGTTCACCTATGGGTCAACAGGGAGAGCGAGCTGCCCAGAGAAAAGTCGTGTCCTTGGGACCCTGGCTGATAAGAACAAGGGATGCTCGGACTGCTATGGCTGATGTCTTCCGTTTGGTTTATGCCTATCTCAGTTGTTTTTGATGTTCCTTTTTGTTTCCTTTTGAACCTTGTATTGCTCCATCAGCACCTTGCTGCTTTTTCAATATATTACCATTACGGATCAAAAAAATAAAATATATATTATTATATACTTTATATATTTTTTGAATATTTTTATTTTCCCTGATTTCTTTCGACCTTCACCGATTTTGACTATTTTTCTGATTTTTCCTGACTTAGACCCTTGCCTATTTATTGTAGACTTCCGACTTTGTGATTGTGTCTATGGGGTTTATGCATGGGTCAAAATTTCGGGTATCGGATACGTATCGTCCGAGCTTAAAATCGATACGTATCGGACGATACGTATCGGAATAGTAAAATATCGGACGATACATTGAATGTATCGTCCGGCATCTACATACAAAATGACGATACGGTACATTGAATGTACCGTATCGTCCAAGTCTGATACCGATACATATCGTCCGATACGTATCGGTATCGGACGATATTTTGATCCATGATATGCGTCGAACATGTGCTATTGTTTTTGTATCTGCCACTTGTCTTAGCTCAGTGCCCTTCTGACTGAGTATCTAATCTACTGTCTTTCTCTTTTCTGTGATGCAGAGATTGGCAACTGACCATGTTAAGGAGATAATGATTTTGTCTCTCTCCCTCTTGAAAGAATGTGAGATATTTAAATGGAGAGGAAAAGAACTAGTGATGAGTTTGAACCAGGGCCAGTGTCGCCTGCAAAACCACTGGACAGGTTTGGATTTATGAAGCAAGACCAGAACACCTCTCCTGATAGCTTAATGAAAGGCAGATCAACACGGGAACAAGAGAGGTACGTCATATTTTACGAGAACTGGCAGCCCTGATTGAATACTATAACCTCAGGTTAAAGTAGATGAAAACCTACTTATATAATATGCTTAGGGTGTCAAAACACCACTAAAACTCCTATTTTATAGTAATAACAGCACAACTCTCTGCACCAGCACTATTATGTCCACACTGTGATTACTTTAAATCCAAAACAATATCTATATAATTCACTTTCGAATCGTATTATGCTGTTTTTCTTGAATATATATATATATAGGGAATCGATTCCGTCCTCCAAGATCTCGTGGAGATCAATGTGGCATCCAAAACACTATTTGGGTGAGCGTCCTCCAAGATCTCGTGGAGATCAATGTGGCATCCAAAACACTATTTGGGTGCGATGAGGAGCATAAGGGAACGACTTAGATCAATTTTCCAAAAAAAGATTTAAATATTTTTCTTTTTAAGGCCTCTGTCAAAGTTTGACTAATTTTAATGATTTAAATTTCAAGGCTCAAAAAATAAATGGTGGAGATGAGTTTCCGATTTTTTTTTGCTAAATATGATCTAAGCAATGCACCCGTGCTCTGTGTGCGATCAATTTGGTGTCATGCTGTCAATTAGAGGTTTTCCCCATTCTTGGATGACGCTTGAGCGTCCTCCAATGGAGGATGAACACCTTTTCCATATATATATATATATATATATATATATATATATATATATATATATATATATATATATATGTATCCTACTATATAGATCAGCGTGTGTCAATCTGACCCTCATAGTGTTTATAATTTGAAGAAATCAACGGCAGTACAAAATAATTTCAAATCTGTAATTAGATGTTCGGAAGTCCAAGAAGCATGCACATGATAATCGGCAGAAACACAAAATCCTCAGTACATATAAGGTCGGATCAATAGGTGTTCAATGAACCAGTAGATATACTGTCACAGCAGAGTAGCCTCTCAAGAGACTTTTCAGATCGGGCCTGGAGCAGTCTCAAACGACTGATACTCAATCACTCACGATGAGGATAAAAATCCTTGATGTTGGCAAGAAGCAAGGACTCAAAAGCCACGGTGATGACAGAGTCAACCCCAGTGATGTCTTTCGCCAAAGAAATCTTGTTTAGAAGAAAAGTCCGCATTAGAAATAATTTGTCTTTTGTGGCTGTCTTTACAATTCACACAAATGACAAGTAAACTTCTATTTTAACTAGGCCTTCTATGACTAAGAAAAAATAAAGAAAGTCTTCTTTTAACTCAAAATCTGAAGTTTTAGTTCCTAAAAAAGACCAAAAAAAATTAAAACATTTCACTTGGGACTCTCGAGAATGGGATTCTCGAGAATCCCAGACACATGATCATTTAAGGGACGTGACCCACTGCGTTGAGATTTTTTGGTCTCACTCAGCTGGGTTCATGTGGCTATTGGGTTTTTGGCCACTCTTAAGGCCCATATGACTCTAGTATCAAGGCCCATTGAGTTTTCATTTTTTAGAGCCTTCTTTTGCTTTATTTTATGGTCTTTAGACTTGCATTTTCTAAAGTTAATACAGCCCTTTGGGCTGAATTTTGGTGTTAGGAATAGCCCAGAACCTGCCCCTTCTGCTTTACATCATCCTCCCTGAGTTGATTTCCATGTACATTTTGATGTAGTTTTTGCCACGTTTTCCCTCGTAATAGTCATCTACCCTTGTCATTTGATTCCTTGTCATCGGAGTCTCGAAGTCATAAATTAAGAAAATTCTTACTCTTCCCTTTACTAGGTTTGAGTTGAGAATCCTCCTTAACATGTAGGAGTGTGATTTTCTTTCCCACCTTGATGAAGAGCAAGTCCTCTTCCTTCCGTTGTGCACGATATCCCGATCATATTGCCATGGCCTCCCCACCAAAACATACATATCCATTGGAACCATGTTGCACCACACGTCGTCTCGGTACCCCTTTCCGATCGAGAAAAAGACCAAATGTTGAGTGATGACATGGATTTCCCTTCCGTTCTTGAACCACTGAACCTTATACGGATTCAGATGGCCCTGCTGTTTCAATTTCAACGCATCCACCATTTATTGTGGAAATGTTTGTTTTACTACCGCTAGTAATGATAACCGTGCACATGCACCCATTGAGTACACTAGGTACAAAAGATGTTTGACTGTAGCCACTTGTCTTCATCAATGGCCCTTGAAGTGGTGATAGGACTTTCTCAATGAGTAGACTTTCCCCTCTGCATTGGCCTTGATTTCAAACTTAGCATCCCTTTAAGCATTCCCTTCATGGACCTCATCTTCCACTTTAACCTCCTCTTCGTGTTCTTCCTCTTGGGTAAGGTCACTTGTCTCTTAGGACACTCGTAGGATTGATCTCCTACTTCATTACATCAAAATAATTTAATTTCTGTTTGCTTCGATGGAGTAGTCCTTTGAGACATTGTTGATTGGTCACATCTACCTCACCCTTTGGTTGATCTATGGTCGTGATTGAGGCCTCTACTGTGCCACGCCTATGACCCGGATCATGATGAGGGTCTCTTCCGCTTTTAGTGCTCGACGATAGGCATCGTCGACTCTCTGTACTCTTGAGTAGCAATCTTGTCTTGAATTTGTAGACGCAACCCATTCACATACCTTCCAACCCTTTGACCTTCTGTTTTATGTACTTCGGCCTGTGTAGTAAAAAGGTGAAATTCCTCTATGTACTCTATGGCACTCATATCACGTTGTCGAAGATTTTGACAACATTGATAGATGTCTTTGGCATAAGTAGGTTGAACAACCCATGGTTTTAAAACTCGCCGAGTCGACTCGGAACATGGGCTAGTCGACTCGACTCAACCCAGTTTCGGGTCGACTCGGCTACAAACTCGAAACTCAGCCGAGTTTGTCGACTCGGTGAGTCGACTTAAAGTTCACAGGTCTGGGCTGGCTGGGCTTTTAAAACATTTGTAAGGGCATACTTGTAAATTTGCAAGTATGCCCTTTATATTTATATGCCTTTAGGGCTTCAGCCCTTGACTCGACAGAAACTCGACGAGAAAAAAAGAAAGAACAAAGAAGAAGAAGAAGAAGAAGAAGAATAAGAAAGAAAGAAGAAAGAAGAAAGAAAAGAAAAAAGAAGAAGAAGAAGAAGAAGAAGAAGAAAGAAGAAAGAAGAAGCCCTCAGCTGCCAGCCCTCAACCATTAAAATGTGAGTAATTTTTTTTTTTTTTCACTTTATAAGCCCTAAAATAGTAAAATGATCTTTTTTTTTAAGAAGAAAGAAGCAGCCCTCAGCTCTCAGCCGCCAGCCCTCAGGCAATAAAATGTCAGTATTTTTTTTTTTTTTTTCACTTTATAAGCCCTAAAATAGTAAAACGATAAGTTTTTTTTTAGAAGAAAGAAGAAGTCCTCAGCCTTCAGATTTTTTTTTTTTGTTTTTTTTTTTAGACGATTGTGCCACAGATTTATAAACCACAGGTGGCTTAAAATCTGTTTTTTTTTTCCCACTTTAAATTCATATATATATATATATATATATATATATATATGTATATTATTTGAGTACCTTTAAATCCACCCACCGAATCTTTGAGTTCATCCACGCTGAAACCCATTGACTGCTTTGAATCCGATGTTGCAAATTGATTTTCATCACAATCTCTCCCATGATGGATCTTTAACTTTATATATATATATATATATTTTAAATAACCCGAGTCGGACCGAGTCGAGTCAGACCAAGTTTCCGAGTTGACTCTACTCAGATGATTTTCGAGTCGAGTCAAGTTTACGTGTTTTAAAACCATGGAACAAACTGATGCCTTAGATGTGCCTTTATTCTCTCTCATGTAGAAATTTTATGTTTCCTGCGAGATAGTTGATCCGATTGGACGTCTTCCCACCATGCTAGAATATACCTTGAAAATTTTGCTGCAACAAATTTGACCCTTTGGTGATCCGGCACCTCTTTTAATTCAAAATATTCTCCACCTTGCTAATCAATCGAGAAATTCATCCGGATTTAACCTCCATGGAACTTCGACAGTTATATTTATATTCCATAATTATTGTTCCACTCCCGGTGCGCAATTAATTTTTTCTTCATCGCCAAATCTGGTCGGAGTCATTCGCCAGTGATGACGGCGTCTCCATTCCTCCAATTCATCCCCCCATTAGATCACCCTCAACCTCCATGGTGATCTCATGTTGAGGTGTTAATCCATCTATTTGCGACGACACCTCTTCTATTAACTCTTCTACATGGTCCATATGCTGATTCAACATAGATGCCTATCAACCCAAGGACAACTCTTGCGGTGATACCAATTGATGACAACTGGCAACCATCGTTACTATAACCTTAGTTTAAGTAGCTGAAAACCTACTTATAAAATGAACTTAAGGTGTTAAAACACCACTAAAACTCCTAATCTAATAGTATAGACAAAGCAGCTTTCTTCAGCACTCTTGACTACTTTAATTCCAAAACAATATCTATATAACTCACTTTTGAATCAGTAAAGTTTAATGGAGGTTGGGATTAAGTGTAAATCCGAAACAATATCCATCCTTTATACCTGTATCAAGTATCCCTTTTTTACTACAGTTTAATATATCCAACATGCATTAAGACCAAAAGAAATCAGGTGTATTAAATCTCTTATTCCTATATCGCATGCCAATATAAGTAACCCAGTTGTATAAAACTCAAACGCAACAGTCAATACTTAAAATTAAATTCTAAATCATAATACTGAAAGAAAGATTAACTACCTACTTCAATGTGAAACTCAAATTCTTATTTGTAAGCTTTCTCAAACCTCTTAATTTCTGACACCACCAATTTAACTACACCATTATGAGTACATGTTTAGGGTTACAAAAGTGCTTTTGGATTGGAATAGAAGTGCACAAAAGTTTTAACATATAGGTAGGCTAAGAGAAGACACTAGAATAGAAAAGAGAAAGAAGAAAAATACAATGTAAATGGGGATTTCCTCCTTTTCAAAATTTGTTAGAGTCCTCCCCCTTGCACACTACTGCCTCATATAAACCATGTGTCACTCCCATATGAGGATCCCAAGCAAAGTGTCATTCCATAATTCTCCATACTTTTTATCAACTGAAAAGACCAATTTACCCCGTTCCCAAAACGACATCATTAAAGGCCAGTTTACCTTTGCATCTAATAAAATTCACAAAAGAACATGTTTTGCTTGCATATAGATTTTCATAAGTATGAAATCATCTCTTACCACTCACGAAACAAAAAATAACTGGAGTATTACATGTGTTACATGTATGGCAGATCTAACCATGAGATATGTTTAGTTGGTATTACAATGCTTTGTTCATGCACCTTTATCTATCTATCTATCTGTCCATCTATCTTTCTATATATATATATATATATATATATATATATATATATATATAATCTGAGGTAAAACATATTCTTTAGACACTCCAATAAATTTTTCAGTTGACATGATGTTACATGAGTATCTAGTATTTAGTATGTATATATTCTGAGGTAAAACATTCTTTAGACACTCCAATACATTTTGCAGTTGACGTGATGTTACATGAGTATCTAGTATTTATTATAATGATGCTTGCTGACATGATGTTTACCGTTTTTGTTTCTAGAGATGAAAGAAGGATTAGAAAGTGGAGGAAAATGATTGGGATTGGTGGAAGTGATTGGAAGCATTACGTTAGAAGGAAACCTCATGTAGTTAAACGCCGTATAAGAAAAGGAATTCCAGATTGTTTGAGAGGTCTTGTGTGGCAGTTGATTTCTGGAAGTCGAGATCTCTTGTTAATGAATCCAGGGGTTTATGAGGTAATATTTTCCGTTGTTTCAAATCTTCTATTAATACACATTTCTTCTCATTTTGATATGATTTTTTGCTTGTCAAGTCTTTTGTTTTTTAAATATATATATGGCATGCTTGATATTGCTTATGATAAAGAGAATGCTTCTATACTAATTCTGGGACTGAAAGTTAAAATGATTATAACAGGGATCAAATGTATATACAAAACCATTCCATCAATTATATTGGAAGCTAATGTTAAAGCAAGTTTTTCAGAATGGAACTTACCACATGGACGCACATGAGAAAGTGAATCAAGTGCTAAATGATAAATGCCCATAGTTCCATTCTCGGCATATAAGACGAGGTTTCATGGGGTAATTATTTTCTGATGATGTTAATAGACCAAACAAGAAAATAAGTAAATGATAAGTCGGAACTCTGGCAAAAGTGTTTAGAGTTTAAGGGATATGAAAGTTAGATGGAAAACAGATATGATATATGTAGTTCAAGCTCAGTGAAAACAAGTACAAAGAGATTGATTTGTTCAAAATAGAAAATCATATAGTTTCACTGTTTTTATATTAGTACCCGTGCTCTACCATACAATCGGATGGTGGGTTGGAGGACATCTCAAACATGATCACTACTGGGTGGGCGAAATTGAGACAAACGAGTGGTTTGGAGTGTAAATGAAGGACATTTCCAAAAGTCAGTGATAGGGCTTGGCCGCCTTGGCGTTGCTGTATGATGCACGGAGTGCTGAGCTATGAAGAAGCCACAAGAAGACACAATAGTTGAAACCTTGTCACACTATAAATGATAAATCAACCTCTTCTCGAGTATGTTTCCCTGAAATATTACCAACCTACATCCACTTTTATGCTTAGTCCTTTAAAATCTCCTCCCTCTCATTTTCTCTCCTCTTTTTTTTTTTTTTTTATTAGCAAAAACAAAGAAATTCATTAAGCAAGCTAACAATACAAAAACAAGGCAGTAGTGAGTCACTACCAAAGCCAAAAAAGAAGAAACCTAAAAAAAACTCTACTTTGCCTCCAAAGGGCAGGGAGGGAGTCAAAGGGGTCAAGGAGGGTCCCAAGCTTTGAAGAGGTCTAGAATATCGGGTTGAGAAAAGTTAGGTGCCATCAAGACCCAGCTAAGAAAGAACTCTTTAACTGAATCCACTACCAAAGTTTTAGGTCTTGCTATACGGTTGAAAACTATGTTATTCCTCTCTAGCCAAAGATCCCACCCAGCCACTAAAGGCGTGAGATCCCACAAAGGTCCAAACTCACTACTTTTATCGAGTCCCCCTTCCCATTGATGAAGGAGAAGGTAATACGAATCTGGGAACACCCATTGTATACGAAACTTATCAAGAACCGACTCCCCATACTTTTGTCACAAAAGTGCAATGAATGAGGATGTGAGAAGGGGATTCCTTTTCTTCCATACAGAGGAAACAAATATTTTTGACTGCTATCCCTCTCTTTTGGAGCTGATCCTTGGTGAGAATACAGCCCCAAGCAGCCGACCAAGCGAAGAAACGTATTTTTGATGGAATCTTAGCTTTCCAGAAGCGCAAGTGTGTGGGCTTATCCTTGTGTATAATCTTGTGCCTGTTAATTGCGTGGTAAAACGATGAGATGAAGAAATTGCCTTTAGTATTGACCTCCCAAATCCTAGTGTCAGCTCCAGCATTGTTCAGCGAAATTGAATGAAGAAGGCTACAGAGGCTAGTATATTTGTCAATTTCATTGCCTTTGAGCATCCTTCTCGTGCTGATATTCCAAACCCAAGCACTGCCATTTTGCTCCGAGAACTATCGGATGACCCCATTTTCTTTTTTTTTTAGACGATAACAAAGCTAAAATATATTAAAACAAAAAAGAAAGGAGATGCATACCTTGGTGGGTAGTAAGGAACTACCCAAACAGAGAGACCCCGCAAAAAGCATTACCTGGGGACCCATGCAAGTCCACAACATCCCACACCCCCATCGCTACGAAAGCAGCTTGCTGGAAGCTACAAACAACATCAATCCCACAACATCATGAAGTGCTGAAACCCATCATTAAATTCAGTCATCTTGACAACATTCCAGCTAATCACCAACTCTTGAATATCACGGATAACCATCATAAATGGTTTGGCCGTTCGTCTGAAAACTCAATTATTTCTTTCCACTAAAATAGCCCAGAAAACCGCATACACAGTAAGGGGCCATGGCTCTTACCTATGATCATCCACGCCTATTTCCTTTCACATATCCATCATTTGACCCGACCAAAACGAAAGGACCCATTTAACATTAAAGATGTTAAATTTCTTATACCAGATCGTTCGCACAAAAGAGCAATGTAATAGGATATGCGCCTCCGATTCCCTCCCCCTCATACAGAGGAGGCATTTGTTTCAAGTAGGAATGTCTCTCCTAATTAGCTGATCTCGAGTAAGAATCCTCCCCCTCACAACCGACCAAGCAAAGAATTTTATCTTGGGAGGGATGTTGGTCCTCCAGAAATCGGACCACCACCTGATATGACTAAGGTTCCTCTCCTGACTCAACAGTTGGTTATAGTATGATTTCACCAAGAAATTCCCTCTATTAGAATGGTTCCTTATCCGATGGTCCGTATTTGTCACATTTCGAGCCATCCCTCTAATAAGCGCCATCATATTCCAGAACTCGTCTACTTCCCAATCTCGAAGGTTTCACCGAGTGAGAACCTTCCTAACTCAATTCCCTTCTTCCAATCACACAAAATTGGAAATAGTTGCCTCCTTCGAATCCGAGAGCATATATATCGTAGGAAACACGGATGACCCCATTTTTTATTGTCGCGCAATCCGAAAGATTGAGGGGAACTCCTCCTTGAGACTACGATTAGCGGCCCATCTATCTCTCTAGAAGTTAATCTTCCCCTCGTCTCCCGAACTATATCTGAGATTTGAGCGATATTGATCCTGAACTGCTATCACCCCTTTATACCATCCTGAACCTTGTCTATGAGTTGGCACTAGGTCACACCCGTTCAATTGTAATTCTTATTTTTGTTTTACAATATCCCTCTACAGAGGGTCGTGATTTGCTTCGTCTCCCACCCTCCACAGCCATTTTCCCAGGAGAGCAAGGTTCATTCGCTTAAGGTTGCAGATATCCAAACCTCCCTCATCTTTACTCATACAACAGTCCTTCCAATTAACAATGTGCATTTTAGAGATGCTATTCCTCCCTTCCCAGAGGAAATCTCTGATGATCTTGTGAATGGAATCGATCACAGGAAGATAGGGAGTGCCGAGAGTGGATTTAACAAGAGTAAGGCGGCCTCCATTGCTCAACATTTTACTCTTCCATGGCGGCCTCATTTTGTCTCCTCTTCCTAATTCTTCTTTCTTAAGAGAAAAAGATACAGAAACGTAGATTGGCACAAATTTGAGGAAAACACACTCATTGTTGTGAATAAGTTCATGACTGTAATCTCTGCATCATTCGAGTCTTTCTGTAAACCAAGAACAACTTCCAAGTTCCTTCTTCATTTTTAAACTAATCGTTCTCCTAGTCTCCTTTTATCTCTCCAAGACAAGATGTCTCGATGAGAGAGTGAGAGCATTCTCTCTATGAATGGTATATGTAAGATTCATAGTAAGCTTATTTATGCAATATTCTAGGTGATACATATATGTGTGTGCGTGTGTGTCTATATATATATATAGAGGGCCGGGGATATGCGCCTAGGTGTAGAGATATATTTGCGCCTATTGATATGGGCGCGACACGTAGCGCCTTTTTTTGAAGTGATGGGTGGCATGGGGCCCACTTTACTAATGAGGATTACACTTTTAAAATATTTTAAAAGTTAAATACCCTTCCAATCGTCATTTTTGACTTTTTTAAAGTCTCTCTTTTCCCTTTCTTTCCATTTTTCCAAGGAAGTGTCAGTGACGCAGGACAAAACCCTTGACTACGTGAATGATGATGAAATGATTATTTTGCCGAAATTAAACTAAATTAATTAAGCAAAACCAATACGAATAAATGCGAATACCTTAAGATTCGTAGTTTTCCATTCGGATGATCACATTCGATTCAGGTAGGGTTCGATCCGTTGCGCTAGATCTGTTAGCCTCGCGGAAGGTCTTAGAGGTAGAACTCTAACCGCTTCCAGATTAGGGTGCTCGTTAATGGTTCAATGATGGAATCTCAGGTTCCTCAAGGGTTTAGAGATCGTGTCGATTCAAGGGTTTAGATTGGTTAGATGGCTGGGATGAGATTTAGGGTTATTGAATCGGATCGATTCAAGGGTTTGGATGAAAATTATGGTTTATGGTTTCAGAGTATATGAAATGGTGATGGCTGAATTTAAGGCTTATGAGAATAAAATAAAGGCAGAGAATGGATAAACAAAGATAAAGATAAGAGAAAATTGTGGGCATCACACCCTTGGCCTCACACCAAACTCATCTCGGGAAGAAGAAGAATCACTCTTCAACAACGGCTCATCTCAAGCACACAAGCAATAGCTTTCATTCATCAACAATAATCAATCTCTTTCAATATTTATTTAGAGACCTTATAGAGGAGGCCTCACAAAAGAAAATAAAATGCTAAAACAAATACTAAACAAAGACAAGTATGCCCTTAAAACCTAAATTTCGTCAAAATTCGCACTGTAGCAAATCAATCGAGGCACTGTTGCAAATTTCAGTTTCTCTGAATTTGAACTGCTTTTCCTTCTTTCCCACGGGCTACAGTCGATCGATCGATTGAATGGTCGATCAATCAACTGGGCATTGCTCTAACACACTAATTATGCTCCTTTAAGCCTTTCTGAAGCTGAAAAATTTGTTGTGGCCCAATTCCAATGACTCTCGATCTTGACGTCCTCCGTCATTCTCCCCGACTCAAAATATTTCATCATCGATGAAACACACATATAGTACTAATCAAGTGTATTGGGACTCGAATGGTGGAACTCCTCGCAACGAACCCAAACAATCTCGGCATCTGGTATCATGTGAATATCATTTCGGTCGATTGTATTGAAGCACACACTGTAAACCTCTCCTTGACGTACCAAATAACCCGGCTCGCCAACCCACTCTACCAAATTTTTTTGAAGTTTCTCATCAAGTCTCCCGGACCCTAAAGTCTTCATCACTGATGAAAGGTGATCGCGATATCTGTCGGAAATACAAGAACTCAAACCACGAACTTTCTCATGATTGGCCCATGCACTCTTGGTAGTCGACTTACCAACCCTCTGCATCTCATAAACCAGAAACTCTCAGCCGCAGGTGAATGCCACAAGTTCATCCCAAATTTCCTCAATTACTTCTTTGCTCTGCCTGCTTGGGTAGGGAAGGGGTATCGACTGTAAAGTTGGGACGGGATCGTGAATAGGGGGCGTTTGGAAAGGATTGCAGGGTCGTGGTGTTGAGCCTAGAGAAGGAACTAGGTCCTCTACATTGAACGTTGAGCTAATCTTTGTATCTGGAGGAAGTTTAAGAATGCACGCACTAGGGCTACTCCTTGCCACAAGTCCAAAAGGTCCAGCGCTGTGGGCCTGAAGCTTCCTTACAGCTCCTGATGGGAATTGTTCAGGTCCAATCCGAACCATTCAATGATCATTTAATTGGAATTCCATAAAAGCCTGAGATAACTGGATCGATATTTTGAGAATTTCATTGCATAAATTAATTTTAAACTTAATTTCGGCATGCAATGCGGAATGAGACTCAAAAGTTGACTCACCATAGGACTCAGAATGTACAGCGGTATGCAACTCGAGACTATGACGTGTATGTGTGTCTATGGACTCGATACTCTCATGTGCATGCGACGCTAACGACGCACATGCAGTGGCCTCTATCAACACTAGTGACTCATGTGTAGTGGACTCTACCAACACTAGTGACTCATGAGTGATCGAATCAAGTGACACTAATGGCTCATGTGGACTCGACTCAACGAATTCCAAGGATTCATGGGTAAGCGATTTGATTGGCTGGTGTGTACTTGGTTCGACCAACTTCAAAGACTCAGGTACACTCGACTCTACCAATAACAAATCGTGCGCACGTTACTCGGTCGAATAGTGCGTGGGTGACTCAGTTGACTCACATGTGGGTGACCCAACATTACTACTCACAAGGGAAATAGAAGTCTCTTTAACACAAACTAGACTTTCATCAGCTTCTTCCATCTCCTCTTCACTTATCACGGTACGAGGGTCATACACTTCTTTCACTTTCCTATTCTCCGGCTCTATAGGACTCTCTCCTTTAGTCAATAAATTTGGAAGAGGAAGTTTTATGGAGCATTGGTAAGCAAAGTGTCCGAACCCTTGACACTTAAGACAATCAGGACCCTTATTTGTCTTGGTTCTCAAACTTCGTAGAAGGTGACGGTGTGTCATAGGAGCATACTTTTCAATAAGTGTCACCTTCATACCTCCCATATGGAGATGGGTTTAATCCGACAAAAACTCAATACGGAGTTCTATATGAATCCAAAAAATTTCGTCACTAGCCTAATTTTGTACTCATTTGGTATGCCATACCAATCAAAGTATTCCTCTACACTAGACAACCACTCCACGAAGGTTCTAGGGTCCGTTATACCCTCAAAATCTGGGACCTCATTCCGAATAAATTTTAGAAACTTCTCGGCAGGGTTGTACTCAGGTTCACGATGATGAGGATATCCCCGAACTCTAATCTCATCACGACTTTTGGGACTTTGCAAAGAATTTGGAGTGTAGTGGTTCCCTTGTTCAGCTAACACCCTTTCATAACGGCTAAGGAATTCATGGTGACATGTGACTCATATATGATGCTTGAGACAAACACAACCTAGACACAATTCTATGGACCACGCAACAATTGAGGAATTTTAACAAACACATGACATGCACACAAATGAAGACACAAAAGCCATAAAATTAAATGACTTCGAAATGACACACATGTGACTCAAAATGAGTAGGGACTTTTGTCAAACACTAGATGTGAACAAATAAAAACTGAAATAAAAATGCAATAAAATTAAAATATCACACAATATGCCCTAACCTAGAACCTAAGCTTTGATACCAAAACTGATGCAGGACAAAACCCTCGACTACGTGAATGATGATGAAATGATTAGTTTGCCGACTAAATTAAGTAAGCAAAACTAATACGAATAAATGTGAATACCTTAAGGTTCGTAGTTTTCCATTCGGATGATCACATTCGATTCAGGTAGGGTCTGATCCGTTGCGCTAGATCTGTTAGCATCGTGGAAGGAAGATCCTAGAGGTAGAACTCTAGCCGCTTCCAGATTAGGGCGCTCGCTCGTGGTTCAATGATGGAATCTTGGGTTCATCAAGGGTTTAAAGATTGGGGTCAATTCAAGGGTTTAGATTGGTTAGATGGCTGGGATGAGATTTAGGGTTATTGAATCGAATCGATTTAAGGGTTTGGATGAAAATTAGGGTTTATGGTTTCAGAGTATTTGAAATGGTGATGGCTAAATTTAGGGCTTATGAGAATAAAATAAAGGCAGAGAATAGATAAACAAAGATAGAGATAAGAGATAAAATTGTGGGCATCACACCTTTGGCCTCACACCAAACCCATCTCGGGAAGAAGAAGAATCACTCTTCAACAATGGCTCATCTCAAGCACACAAGTAATAGCTTTCATTCATTAACAATAATCAATCCCTTACAATGTTTATTTAGAGACCTTATATAGGAGGCCTCACAAAAGAAAATAAAACGCTAAAACAAATACTAAAAAAAGATAAGTATGCCCTTAAAACCTAAATTTCGTCAAAATTCTCACTGTAGCAGATTAATCGAGGCACTGTAGCAGATCAATTGAGGTACTGTAGCAGATCAATCGAGGCACTGTAGCAGATTTCAGTTTCTCCGAATTTGAACTGTTTTTCCTTCTTTCCCACGGGCTACAGTCAATCGATCGATTGAATGGTTGATCAATCAACTGGGCATTGCTCCAACACACTATTTTTACTTCTTTAAGTCTTTCGGCAGCTGAAAAATTTATTGCGGCCCAATTCCAATGCTCTCGATCATGACATCCCCCGTCAGTCAGACTTACTTTTTCAGGTATATTTTACTCAAATAATGTGGCCTCCCTGTAGCGAAGCGCTAGCACTTGGGCAGCAAAGCACCGACACCCCGAAAACGAGGTATCATGTGACGGGGTCAATACTCGGGGTAGCAGCAGGAAGGCGTGGGGGCCTTGGAGCTGGTTGGCTAGCAGCAGGAAGGCGTAGGGGCCTTGGAGCTGATTGGTGGCGCGATGCGGTCGCTCGCGTGGGAGGAGGATGTGGGGAATCATGGGCGTAGTGGTGTGGGGCATGACATAGTGTGCCACGAAAGGAGTCCGTGTGCCATGGGGGTATGACAAACCAATATGTTTGAAGTCCTCGGGTTATTTGCCCATAGATGGTGTTTGGACCATCTATGTGGGAGGGGAGCTGGAGAGCTACTTCCACACACACGGGGCCTTGCGTCACTAGAGGGTGCGCAAGTGTCTCCTAGGAAAGGGTCGGCCTAGGACGTTGCAACTACGATGCCGTGTGTCACCCAAGGTGAGGTTGCCATGTGGCCCTAGGCCGGCGTCGTGGTGCACATGGGTGGTTAACAGTGAGGGAGGCACTCGAGGGCTACGTGGGACACGGTAGTGCACAGTAGCTGAGGGCTGGATGCAGACGTGTGTTAGTAACGGGAAACGCACACGATGGTGGGCTTGGTTCGGTATGTCGGCGAGTTATGTTGGAATGAGATGGCATGAGGAGTTACATGCCACTGTGCGAAGCGAGGTACTAGTGCAGGGCACGCGAGGGTGAAGCTTGAGCAAGCCAAGCAAGACACAGAGGTGCGAGCATGGGTGTCGTAAGGGGCACAATGCGATGAATGGTTGGCATTGACAGAAGGCAACCGTGAACGGAAGTTCCCATCCTGTAGGCGGGTGGTATTAGAGTCTGATGGTCGGATAGGTTGGCCTCGTTGAACGCCGCATCAAGTTGCCGCATGGGTGTGATAGCCGGTGTCGGGCTATGCCCCCGTGACAATCGGCATCCTGATAGCGAGGCGCTGGCACCCCGGTGGCAAAGCGCTAGCACCCCGGCGTCAGGGTGTCAATGCCGGGGTGCCAGCGCCTCTATATCGAGGTGTCAATTCTTTGCTAAAAAAAAAAAACGGGGTGTCGACGCCTCTATATCAAGGTGCCGACGCTTCGATTTTAAAAAATAAAAATAATAAAAAAGGGTGTTGTGCCTCGTTTTAGGGGCACCGACGCCTCTATATCGAGGTGCCGGTGCTTCGCTAAATTTACTTAATTTTAATTTTTATTTTATTTTATTGAAGCGCCAACACCTCGATATAGAGGCGCCAGTGCCCCTGAAACGAGGCACTGACGTTGGTTTCTTTTTTTTTTTAAGCGAAGTCGCACCTTGCCGACACCTCTGTGGTGCCGACTGCTATCGAGGTCTTTGGCGCTTTCTTAAGGTGCTAGCGCTTCGTTTCCGGGCACTCACATTTTTTGAGCAAAATATACCTGAAAAAGTAAGTCTGACACTTTTTTAGAAAAAGAGAGAGAAGAGAGAGAGAAAAGAGATTTTAAAAATACTTATAAAAAAGCCAAGAATGACGGCTGAAAGGGAATATAACTTTTAAAATATTTTAAAAGTTTAACCCTAGTTAGTAAAGTGGGTCCCATGCCACCCTTCACTTCACAAAAAAGGCGCTACATATCGCGCCCATATCAATTGGCGCAGAGATATCTCTACGCCTGGGCGCATTTTCCCCTTTCCCATATATATATATATATATAAGCTATGCCCAAAAAGGTTTGGGATGTTAGCAACATCCCTAATATTTGTTTGGGCAACGATAAACTTAAAAAGTTCTTATTTTTTTATTGTCTTATATGGGATAAAGTAAGGGCATTCATTAAAAGCTTAAAATTGTGGATATAAGAAAATGCCTTAGTTTTCTTGTACATTTCCGTACTTTATCCTCTAAATGACAAAAGAGAAGTAACTTTTTCTGGCATCTCATAAAAGAAAAAATAAAAAAACAGAAAGCATGCAAGTGCATATTTTCAAGTGTTTTTGTAATATAAAGTTATTTATGCAAGTATGCAACATACACATTATGAATAACTAAACAAATTTACCAGATGCATTCGGTTTTACATAAAGTTAAGAGCTAACAGAAATTCCAGCAAGCCTTTGTATGAACATGTTACAATGTAAAACTAGCAATATATTTACTACCAGTGTAAATGTGGCCGAGAAGAAGATAGAATACATGTGGCCTAGATGTGTATGTTGAGATAGATATATAGAGTAACAATAAGGGATAAAATTTGGAACGAGTGCACAAGAGGAAATTTGAGAGAGGCACCTATAAATGGAAAAATTACGGAATATCCCTTGAGGGAAATAAAAGACTGAAGTTACAATGAGCTTAGCACTAATCAGAAATAAGTGGAGAAATAAGACTCACAAAACCGACCCGAAATAGATGGGATGTGACTGTGATGATGATGATTTACTTTCAGCCATATAAAATATATAAGTAAAAAATATGTCATGAATATTTTCTACAGGCTTAATCCTTGAATATAAATGACTTACATAAATATGTAAAGTCCTCTCTCTCTCTCTCTCTCTCTCTCTCTCTATATATATATATATATATATATCCTAACGGGAATTTGAAAAAATTGCAACACACATTAAAGAACGAAGCTGTAAAATGTTTTCACCATATACAACAATGTTCAATATCAACATCTTTAATATAATAATTGAAATTCTACACTCACTAGAAAAATGACTTTAAAAAACTATTTCACCATGTATTTTCGGTCAAGATAAAAAGTTGTAGAAGAAAATGATTTTTCACTATGTAAAACATAATTGCAGCTCCTTGTGTAAATTGAAGAAGAAATATCTTTCCCTGAAATATGATATAGCATGTGCAGTCTAGAAAAATATTCATAAAGAGTTCAGATCTTGTCATCTTCGTGGTGACAACAAAATAATGATAGGTTTATTAAAATCAAATCAATATATTTTTTAGGAAGAACCAAATTCAGAATTATAGAAATCATGATTTTCCTAATTGTACTAGAATAAAATAATTGAATTATCATCAAAGTGAGTCCTCCAAAATTAGGGTTCAAGAATCAAATTAAAATGCAATTTGAATACAGAAAAAATATATATATTTTAAATAATTTATATAAAATATATTTTATTTCTTAAGAAAGAACAAAATTAGGAATGAGTACATAATAAGAAGTTTAGGAGTGCCTCCAATGAAAGAAACTAATATATTGTACATAAGAAAGTTTGAACCTAGAACCTAGGTGTCAAAAGGCAATAAGTCAACCACCAGAGCAGGTTAATATGTTGTGAAGAACAATAAGTTTTTTAATACACATAATTTTTGAAAATCGAAATAATTCACATGCATTCTAGACAAGGCATCAAAATTATTGAATAGAAAAAAGTCAAGTCTTTACATAATCCATCATTGAAATGTATATCAGCGCAAAGAAACATGCCATGTGGCATACATCTCCAATCTAAATTGTCCAAGTGGCAATCCATCGATTTTGTATTAGATTCGCTGTGTACATGATATTTTAGTAGTTAATTTTGGTTTGGGCATGTCCAACGGGAACCTAAAACACTCCCTGTATGAATGATTAAAACTAGGGGTCTCAATGGGTCAGGCCAAGCCGGTTGGGCTGAACCAGGTTCGGGTATTAAATGGGTTGATTTAAAAATGGTCTGTAGGAACTGGCCCATACCCCTCCCTCCTGACTAACTAGTCTGGCCAGGCTGGGGTACCCCGTTTATGAATGAGACCTACTTAACCCATACTCACCCCATGTCAAGCCTGGTCGAGCCATGCTACGAGCTAGCTTTGACATGTTCTATATAAAGGGATCTCAATTGACCGGTTCATACTGGTTTCGGGCCGGGCTTAAACGGTTGATTCATATTTAGGACGTAGGAACCATCCCATACTCGCCTCAACTTACTAATTGGGTTATTTCAAGTCAGTCTGAGAAGACTTCAGTATCTTGAGAAGTTTAAGGGTAGGTGATAAGGTATTAAAGATTAGGGTTAGGAAGAAGAGAAAGAGGAGAGAGGGAGAGATAGTAGAAAGGTTAAATTCAGGTTAGAGAGCCCTAATATGTAACGTAAAAAAGTAATACCCCTTGCGACTAACACACCCAATATTACACATGTCACCCAAAACAATCAATATAAAATTACACTCAATACTCCCCCTCAAGCAGGTGCATAGAGATATATCATACCCAACTTGACAAGCATATCCCGAAGAAGGGTAGGACCAACTGCCTTAGTGAAAACATCTGCAAGCTGTTCAGGTGAAGATACCTTAGGGGTAGAAATGAACATGATTAGAAGTTTTTCACGAAGGTAGGGTATATCAACTTAAACATGCTAGGTTCTTTCATGGAGAATGAATTTGGAAGCAATGTGTCCTGGTTATCACAATGAAGAGGCATGGAAATGAGAGGAGGGGACCCTAATTCAGTAAGAAGGGACCAAAGCCACCAAAATTTTGCAGTTACCATGTGTCATAGGCTCATAAACTAGTAGTTCAATTCAGCACTAGACAGTGAGACGACATCTTGTTTCTTTTTTTCCAAACAACAAGGTTTCCTCCCACTAAGGCACAATAGCCAGATGTTGAGTGACGATTAATCATATTCCCAACATAGTTAGTAACACTATAGCAACTCACCAAAGAGTGCCCTACATCAGAATCGAATAACACTCTACTAGGAGAAGACTCAATATATTGTAGAACACAGTGTATCTCAACAAGACTAGCCCTTGTCCTGGAGAGGACTTAATATATCACAAATATGAATGGCAACAAGATGAGGAACATTAAAGTTTGGAACCGTGAGGAATATGGGCAGGTTAATGTCAACAAAGAAAGGCTACTCATGAAACTGAAGGAGTTGGACCGTGTAGAAGAGGACCGATTGCTCACAGATGAGGAGAGGGAGGATTGATACTGGTACAAGGCGGAGTTCCATAATACTTGTAAGGCCGAAGAATTATTTTGGATGCAGAAAGTCAAGGTTAGATGGTTCAAGGAAGGGGACGCTAACTCTAAATACTTCCACGCCGTCGCCAATGCCAAAAATAGCACGAAGTATATTGGTAACATTGTCGTTGATGGGACGATGCGGTCGGGTGATGACCAGGTCCGTGAGAGTATTGTGGAATTTTACAAGTGACTTATATACGGAGCAGGGAGGGATGAGACCGCAGCTGGATGGACTTCCCTTTAAATCTATCTTGGAGGAGGTGAGTAGGGGGCTCAAGGGCTGTTTTACTGAGGAGGAGGTATGGTGGGCGATAAAGAGTGGGGGTAGGAACAAGGCGCCGGGTCCGGATGGGTTTACCATAGAGTTTTATCGTGCTTGTTGGTCGACTATAAAGGCCGATTTGATGGAGTTTATGTGTGAATTTCATCGGTCCGGTTTTATTGGGAGAGCCTTAAATTCCACTTTTATTACCCTTATTCACAAAGCGTGTGGGGTGGAGAATATTGCGGATTATCGACCAATCAGCCTCACCAACTGCCTGTACAGGATCTTAGCAAAGGTGCTTGCTAATAGGCTCAGGCTGGTGATGAGTACTATTATTTCCGGAAATCAGGGGGCTTTTGTTCATGGGCGGCAACTAACGGATCTTGTCGTTGTGGCCCACGAGACCATCCATTCAGCCCACAATTAGCGGAGCCCGGCTGCGATATGGAAAAAGCGTATGATCGAGTCAATTGGGAGAACATCGACTATCTGTTACGCCTCTTGGGGTTTGGGGTGATTTGGAGGAAGTGAATGCGGGGATGTTACTCCTCTCCGTGGTTTTCGATGATGATCAACGGTACTCCTGCTGGATATTTTACGAGTTCCAGGGGATCAGGCAGGGGGACCCTCTATCCCCGTTCCTATTTATTCTGGTTGGGGAGGCGTTAACTGGGCTGATGACACGTGCCAGGGAGTTGCACCTGATATCCGGTGTGCAGGTGGGAGCTGAGGGAAGGTACATTTCGCATATGCAGTTTGCTGACGACACGATCTTATTTGGGAGGGCTGACGTCTCTGAGTTTAGTGCGCTTGCCGGGGTTCTTTCGGTGTATGAGGCCTTGTCGGTGCAGCGAATTAATTTCCACAAATCTGCTATCACAGGAATTAGAGCCGAGGATTCTATTGTTTAGGAGTTGGCGGATACGGTCAACTGTGCTAGCGAGAAGCTGCCTACTAGGTACCTCGGGTTACCCCTCGGGTTGAGGAAGCCCACGGCACGGGATTGGCTTCCGGTGGTGCAAAGGTTTGAACAGAGGCTTTTGTCATGGAAAGGGAAGCTGTTAAGCAGTGGTGGCAGGCTGATTCTTCTCAAAGCCGTGCTCTCTTTGATGCCTATTTTCTTCATGTCTATGTTTAGATGCCCGGTGGAGATTGTCAATTGGATAGAACAAATCTAGCAGTCGTTTCTTTGGGAGGGATCGGGTTTGCAAAGAAGATATCATCTGGTTAATTGGGACTGCTATCAACTGCCGGTTTTGTGTGGGGGGTTGGGCATCCGTAGCCTAAAATGGACTAACCTGGCTCTGCTTGGTAAATGGCATTGGAGAGCGGGGAGGGATGAGGAGAGAGGCAGTTTATGGTGGTTGGTGCTGACCGAGAAGTATGGCACCTCTCCAAGTGCATGGGGAATCTCTCACACAGTATACAAAGGGTCCTCAGTGTGGTGGAAAGGAGTTTGCAGCACTTGGGGGAGTTTTGCTAAGGGCCTGCGGTTTCGGTGGGGATGTGGTACTCGCATTAGGTTATGGGAGGATGTTTGGGTCGACGAGCCCCCCCTTAAGGATGAGTTCCTGACGATTTTGGCCATCTGTACGAACCCGGGGGGCATGATTAATGAATTCGTGTCTCACACACAGGGAGGGGATGTTTGGGAGGTTGGCACAAGAAGGGCTTTGAGAGATAGTGAGTTTGTGTGCTTTGCAGCTCTCATGCTGAGATTATATGACTTGCAGCAGAATCCTCAGGGGCAGGATTTGTGAATTTGGGATCCTAACAAGGACAGTCTTTTTTCTGAGTCTTATTATGGGCTGTTGTCGAGATGGCCACTCACTATTTTCGCGGGAAAGTGGTTGTGGAAGCTGCTTATTCCATTGAAGATTCGGTTTTTTGGATGGACGCTGTGCAAGGATAAGATCCTTACCAGGGACTTGCTCATCTGGAGGGGGCTCGATGTTCAGAATTCTTGTGTGATGTGTAATACTGGTGTCGAACCCGCTGCCCATCTATTTCTGCATTGCTGCTTCGCTTCCGAGGTTTGGACGGCAATGTATAAGGCGTTTGGTGTTAGATGGGTCGTACCGGAGACACCTTATCAGCAGGTGTTGAGTTGGGCAGGTGCGAGGTTTGACGGGGAGAGTGGGGGATACTGGACTGCCTCTTTGTTAGCTGTTTTCTGGTGTTTATGGTGCGAGAGAAACACCATAATTTTCGAGAATAAGAGTAAACCGGTGGGGATGGTCGTTAAGGCGATCATGGACTTGGTCAGATTTTGGGGGATGAGAGGTGAATGGGGGTGAGAGCCACAATGCTTTCTCGTGGGATCCGAGCTGAGTGTTACAAGTTTAGCTGTGGTGTGGCTGTCGTGTGTGTTGATGTTATTCTTTTGGATTTATTTTTTGTTTTTCTCTGGTTTGATTATGTATACTGGGGTTGTATTGGTGTTCAGCGTCTTGCTGTTTTTAATATAATCTCTATTACCAATAAAAAAAAAAAAAACAAGATGAGGAACCCAAAAGTGTGCCTAAACTATGCCACTTGTTACATGAAAATTAGGTCTGGCCGGTTATTGGTGAGGTAAATGAGATGTCCTACCAATTTCTTATACTCGAGGGATCAGAGAGAAGTTCGCTCATATCAGCATGTAGATGGTGTTTGGGATCCATTAGAGATTTAGCGAGTTTACACCCTAACATGCCTTTATCTCTTAGAAGATCCAAATCAGATTTCTTTGAGAAAGGCATATCCCGGGCAACCTCTATGCTAAGAAAGAATCTGAGGTTCCTTTTCATATTTAACATCAAAGACAGATCACTTTCACCTGAAAAATAAAGGCATTGTCATCTCCACTAAAAACGTAATCATTCACATAATCCAAAAGAAAAGTCTGTAGTCCTCCCGAGCTAGTATCCGTAAAACAAGTATCGTCTGAGTGGCATCTATTGAAGCCTATCACCAAGACAACAAAATTGAATCTCCTGAACCAAGGCCAAGGAGATTGTTTAATAACATAGATGGATTTTAGGAGGTGACACACCCTACCACTATACTCCCCCTGAGGTCGAAAACTAGGAGGGGTTCCATATAAACCTCCTCGTTCAGATGTCCATGGAGAAAAGCGTTCTTAATATACTTGTAAGGCCAATGAAAATGAGCTGCATGGGAGATAAGAACTCTGACATAAGTGAGATTAGTGATTGGAGCAAAAGCAGCAGTGAAATCAAGTTCAGGCAGTTGAGTAAATCATTTGGCAACAAGACGATCCTTATATCACTGGACAGTCTCATCTTCTCTGTGTTTAACGGAGACCCTCAACAACACATAACAGTTCGCTTATCAAGAGGAAGATCAACTTCTTCTCAGGTTCTATTATTCGCAAGTGCCTCCATCTCCTCTGTCATGGTAGCAGGTCAAGATGGATTTTAAACAGCCTCAAAGACCGAGCAAGAATATTAACTATGGAAATAATGACTAAAGCAGCCATGATAAGAGTAAGATAATCTCTGATAAGGAACAGAGTCTGGAATAGGATAAGTGACAACTTTTTTGGCTTTTGCGAAGAACAATAAAGAGAGAGAGCTCATCCTAAAGAGGAGAGGGAAATGAAGAAATAAGAGAAGATGGTGCAGCTATACCTGAAGCATCTGGATTAGAGGATCGTGATGTCACAGGAGGATGAGAGGGATGTTCTGACTGCCGTCGAAGAAGATAGAAATGTTTATAAAGAGGATGATTTTGAAGCCGGAGGAGGAGCAGAGCACACTGGAGATTATGAGGAACATGTAGTGACTATCAGAAATAGGAAGCGGAAGCACAATAGAACTAGCTTTATCAACCAAGGATTCAGTAGATGGCTATCAGATGGAAGACAGACGAGCATAATATGGAGTGTCCTAAAGAAAGTTGACATCCATAGATGCGAAAAACCTTCTAGATTTAGGATCATAACATTTGTACCCCTTTGATATTGCAAAATGTCCAAGGAAAATAAATCAAGTTGCTTTGTCATCAAGTTTGTGTTGTTGATGATGTAATTCTTCTACAAAGAACGTACAGCCAAAACCTTAGGTTCAATTTCAAACAGGGCAGAGCCAGGTTTAAGAATTTGCAAGGGAGTTTGACCATTCAAGCTATGTTTGGGTTATGACTTATGATTCACCAAATGAGTTACAATAAAAAATGCTGTGGACTAGTAGGGTTGAGGAACATGCATCTCACATAGCAAAGATTGAGTGATCTCCATGAGGTGTCTATTCTTATGCCCAGCAGCACCATTTTTTTTGCGGAATATTACAATAAAAAATGCTATGGACTAGTAGGGTTGAGGAACATGCATCTCACATATTAAAGATCGAATGATCTCCATGAGGTTACTATTCTTATGCCCAGCAGCACCATTTTTTGCGGAATATAAGGACAAGAAAATTGATGCAATATGCCCATCTTTCCCACTATTTCCACGTAAGACTTCAATATTTTGTCCAAACGGAGATCATGGCATTGAAATTGATAAAGGTGAAGGAACAACATTTTTAGAATTAAGCAAGCACACAAGGACACCCAAGTACATCTGAAATTGTGATCAATAAAAGTTACATAGCATTTGAAATCATTAAAAGAAGTTGAGGAACTCGTCCCCATACATCACTATGTGTAATGTCAAACTGTGAGTTAAATGATGCATATTTGAAAGACAACTAGAATGAGTGTGTTTAGATATCTCACATATATGACATTGAAATTTAAACTGATCCTTTTTAAGTTTTAAACAAGGAAATAACAAACATAATTTTTGGACACTAGCATGGCCAAGCTAGCGTGCCATTAACTCAAGGTATCTGGATTCAAAACTAGTGATTAGATATCAGTAAAACATGAGAACTAGAAGAGAAAGCAATAGCTCCGTCCATGTTGAAGTACTAGAGTCAATATCTTTCATGTGTCGCCTCAAAAAAAATTTCTCGTAGTCAGGTCCTGAACCACAATGACTAGGAAAGAAAGTTTAACAGTACAATGTAAAGACTTAGTGAAATAACCAACAGATAGAAAATTGGTATTTAATTGAGGGAGAACTTTTGGAAGAGAAATATTGGTTGTGAGAAGGACACACACTTTACTAAGGATAGGGGGTGTAGGAACCATCAGCCAAATGCACCTCACTATGAGAATTATTAGGAGTTGTATGAAAAAGGATATTTGACTCACCAGTCATGTGATCAGAGGCGCCAGAGTCAATGACCCAAGCATCGAGAGATGAGGAAGAGATAGCTGCATGGTGGTTAGAGGACGTAATAGTACTCGAGGAGCCTGAGAAGAAGTAGCCTGCGATGCCTGGAGAGTCTCCTGATTCGCAGTAGTGAGCTCAGATTGAAGAGTGCACAGGTCAAATATAGTATCGATATTGGCAGAAAGACCTCCAGAGGAAGCACAACTTGCATCAGGAACATGAGCTGACAACGTGGTGTCCGAGCTTGGAGAATAGTCATGAAGCTTAAAACATTGGCCCTCTCATGACCAATTCTGTGATATAAGGTACAAACCAAACTGCTATCCTGACAGCCACGACCTTCTCCACTCCTTACCCTGAGACTCAGTAGCGAGGGTAGTATGCTCTTGAGGAGTCGATGGAGTGGTAATAGATGACACAATAATGGCACGGTGGGCTCACCGTTTTTTAACATCACTGAGATAGACTTTTCCCTGCAATATGGGCTCCCTCTATGGAATTTCATAACCATCATAGAATAGTATAATTTTTTACTTCCCAACCAGCATGGGTAGGATCCAATTAGTGGGGAGGATTAACATCCCAAGGATATGATGCAACTTGCCACGCATCCCAAATACGTTATTGATCGAGCCCAAGAAATAAAACTTGTCCCATTAAGCTTACACTAGTAATCCCATGACGGGTTGGGTCAGCTGAGGTATTAATAATTGTGGTTTTCAATTCCATGGTCAAGAAGACAAGGAAGTCAGGTCACAAACAAGAATTTAAAATTGTGGAAAAAACATTTACATTTAGGAAATGTGGGAAATATAATCCACATGCGCAAAAGGTTTCAAACTAAAAAAATTATAGAATCACTGACCAAATATCAATCATAGTCGACAGAAACACCCCCAAAAATACAAACATCCTCAAAAATTGTGAATGCAGATAGATTTAAGCAATGCGTTGCAGGTACACCTGACAAAGATGAGAGCACAACTCTTCCAAAATTGCTCAATAGCTTTCAACAGCAAAGATGAAACACCCAAATATCAACCATAGTCTGTGCAGCATTGAGGTGCACAGACTCCTAGACCAACATAAAACATGAAACAAGTGATAGAGAAGAACTCGAAAAACCGCGCTCATCACTTTGGTGAAAGAACAAGAAATTTGGGAGATGCAAAACTGGTTCAATCCATGCCATATTTGACTAGAGAAATGTGTTCAACAGGTCCCCCTTCCCAGAAAATTGCAAATCATCTAAGCAAGAAACCGGCCTTTGAAGCGCAAAAGTACAGCTCAAAGTATATGGTGCTGGTCACAACAAGGTGCTAGATTAATACCGATCCCGTTGGTATTGTTCTTTTGGTCAAAGAAAGTTGATCTGCTGATGTCAGGCTGACATCAGCAGAGATTGGATACTAGACTGGATCTTGTTTAAATGGCTCTGTTACCAAGAAAGGTAAGGAACAAGAGAGAGAGAGAGAGAGAGAGAGAGAGAGAGAGAGAGAGAGAGAGAGAGAGAGAGAATTACATTCATTAGTTTGTTTATGAATTGGGCCAACTTACCTTAGCCCATACCAGACCCATGGTGGGCTGGGCCAGTATCAACCCAGCCCATTGAGACCCCTTAATTAAAACAATAAGAGGAAGAGGAAGGCCAATAAAGGCCCGAGAGAAATATGGAGAAATGGCATGAAGGATTGTGGAGCAACAAAGAGTTTAATCGTGCACATAATTGAGTGCAAAAATAAATCGCAAAGTCATTCCCAAATTGATGGGACAAGGGGATGATGATTTTAAACAAAAATATTTGATACATCCAACACTCTATCTACATAGTGGAAAATATAATTCTAAAATATTTTATCTTATTAATATAATTATTTATCTAATTCATTTAATTCCCAAAAAACTATATTTGTCAACAAGAACCCAAGAAAATTAATATTGTTTTTTAACACTTTAGATAAGGCCCTATGGGTTAATTTCACCAGTAGGTGATGTCGTGAACTGCTCTGTATATCTGGCAACAATCTAGTATCATCTCTCTGTTATCCAAAATCAGCAAGGATACCTAATACCTCTATTCACGACTACTAGATTTATGGTTGGTGCCTACACTGAAAACCATTGACCACATTGAATCAGACTACGGTGATCGTTTTTCATTTCAACCTTTGACATAATGGATCTTGAGACCATGGGAGTGCTATCAGACAGTAAATTTTTTTATTCAATGTGGCACAGATCCCAAAATATAGCCCTAAAATCGCGTTTGAGCGTGATGTGTGCCATGTGATTTTAGGGCCATTTTTTGGGTTCTTCGTCACATGGAATCAAAATCTTGACCGTCTGATGCATGGTTGTCAAGGCGTTGCTTTGCCATGTGAATCTAAATGGCGTGAATGCATATATTATAACTTATAACCTTATAAGTGTTTTATTTGTTTTCAAGTGAAATCATTTCGTCCCTCTCGTCCTCTATAAAAAATAGTAAAAAAACTAAAGAAAAACAAATATTAGTGATTAATAAATAAAAATAAAAAATTATTAAAAAAATTCATTAAGGGCCTCACCATGGCGAGCCTCTTCGCCATGACCCACAACGCTACCTTAAGGACCTTGGTCTGATGGCACGCCTATGGTCTCAAGTTCCATTGTGTGGAAGATTGGAATGAAAAACGATCACCATCATCTGATTCAACATATTCAACGGTTTTCAGTGTAGGTGCCCACCAGTAGTTTGGTAGGCGTGAATCCAATCAGCAATTGTTGCACTTGTCACAATCTACACACTGACTCAAAGCTACATATAAATTTTCTAGTCAAAATCCTAGACCCGAATCCATAAAATAGGAAATTGTTATGCTCATCACAGTTTCATAATTCATGCACCGAATCAAAACAACATATCAACTTTCTAGTCAAATTCCTAGACTCGAAGCCATATGGTCATAACTAAATGAAATTTGACACTTTAAGGGTCGAGATTGCATGAACATTGAATGCATAATGTGAAAGTACTTATCAAGTGTTTGTTCTCCCACTTTCCAAAAAGGTACTATGCCCTTGTGAGAGAGAACACACATCTCACTCTAGTTGTTTTACAAGAATTTTAAGTGAGGGATTCATTACAACCACTTGACAGTAAGATACCAGTTTAACATGTGAGGTAAGCCATGGGAAAATGACAACGTTGACAGCCTTAGCGGCCTAAGGTAGTATACATGTTTCAATTACAAACACTATTACTCCTTAAACTTGCTTCCAATATTTTCACATTGGTTCACATACTTTAGTTCAATTTCATTGAACTTGCTTCCACTATTTTCTACATTGGTTGAGATACATTTATCTTATGGCCGTATCACTATATGTAGGTGTCATTTTTTGGAACTTTTGGGAGCAATGTAGGTGTGACTTGTGCTAGTTTCATTTTTTGCAGAAACCACCGTTATAGCCAAGGTTCAGAATCTTGGTTTTCTGGTACGTATCGGCCAGCTCCAAAACCGATATGTATCTGTTTGGATGATGCATTGGTATGTGTCGGCCGATATATATCAATATATATGGGTCGATAACTTCAATATATCGACCTGGTGACCTCCGAAACCGATACGTATCGAACGATACATATCGGTTTCGTCCGGAATTTGGAACAATGTTTATAGTTTAGTTGATGATATTATTCTTATATTCTTAGCTTTATCTATACTAAACTAATAACTTATGAATGGTACTTTTAGTCCTCTCCTGACCATGCTGCACTTCTGCTGCAGCAACTCGTGATCTACGAGACATCAGCATCAGAATTGGACATAATTCGAGACATTTCTCGCACTTTTCCTTCACATGTTTTCTTCCAGCAGAGACATGGACCTGGGCAAAGGTCCCTGTACAACGTTCTAAAAGCGTATTCAGTGTATGATAGAGATGTTGGATATGTTCAGGTTCACATTTCATATATCTTAAACTATTGCCTTAACTTTGCTTTGGATCATAAAGAAGAGTGTTATATTTCATTTGTTTTGGAGATATCATATGATCTTTGACTGCTGACATGCAGGGAATGGGATTTATAGCAGGTTTGTTGCTTCTTTATATGAGTGAAGAAGATGCATTTTGGCTGTTGGTTGCTTTGTTGAAAGGTGCTGTTCATGCACCAATGGAAGGCCTGTATTTGGTAGGGATACATCCTTTTCAAAACTAAGTTCTTTCTTTACATTTTATCTATGGTTGATTTCTTTATTTTTTCATACTGGAAGGTTCATATCCCCTGATATAAATTTAGAATAACATATAAATTATTGACAAAAACTCTGCTGCCTGTTGAAGTTTAATCCCACATCAGGTAAATTATAGCCTTGTCTCTCCCCTTATAATATCCTGGGCTCCTCCACTGCCAATTGGTTTTGACTTGGATGCACAAATTTATAATGGTATCAGAGCAGGTAATCAAAGGGATGTAGAGAGAGACGTTGCACGTGAGGGGCCGTGAGCGATAGTCTAACATCACCTGGGTATCATAGCCTTGGGCTATATATAAACTTGGGGCAATCCTCACCTTACAAGCCGGTTTTGTGAGGTTGAGTTAGGCTCATGAGATTCTACATGGTATTAGAGTAGGCCTTTCTCTACTCCACGCCACCTAGTTCAATTGTCCACGTTATTTGGCTCAGTCCCACCAACACGTGCGGGCGCGTGTTGAAGTCTAGTCACTCATTGGGTATGTCTCTCCTCTTATAATATATTGGGCCCCTCCACTCATAGCCAATTGGTTTTGAGTTGGATGCACAGATTTATCACTGACCTCATGTACACAGAGCCATGAAAGCCAATGTTATGCGTGCAAATTGTTGATCAATCCAAGTGGTCCAACTAGCAGCCCTCATTGGCACATTTCTCAGGCAGAGAATCACATCAATGAGGATTGGAACCATTGAATTGGTGCACTTTAATATTTACCATTAAAAAACGTGTACGACATTATCCATATTAAAGTGCATAGATAGGGTGGTTCAAATCCCTCTATGAGCGTGATTTTTGGGGCCCATGGTACCTCTCGATAGGAGCTACCACTTTGATGACTTGGATTACTGTAAAAGTTTGCCATGTGGCCTAAAAGTGGAGTGGTCATGTCCCAATCTGTAATGAGACGGTTGCAGTCCATTTATCGTAAATTATTTGGCGCTGGAATCAATTTTTACTATTCATGTTGCACGTTTAGACTTAGTAGCTAATGCAGGAGAAAATCTAGCATGCTACAATGTTTCTATGGACAGTTTTCTTCATAGAGGAAAATTTGAAAGCTCCTGCAAAGTCTTTGTAGAGGCAAATGACGAGGACATACGGTCTAGATCTCCTCAGCAAGTGTTTCACAAGAACACCCAAGGAAATTAATTTGTAAAAGTTTCTGGATTATTTATAACAAAGAACATATTAAGCTTATAATCATACTAGGTAGACTCTTAGCGTAAAATTCCTTATTTAAGATGCTGCTAAAGCGGTATTACCAAATACCTCAACCCTTTAAAATCTCTTATTGTCTTCAGTAAATCGAGTTCTCACGTACTAAGCTATGCTAATTTTGGGTTCTTTAAGGTGCGCTGATCTGAATCAAGGCTAGCCAATATTGTAGCTAATTTGGAGTTCCCTAGAAATTTGCGGAAGAGAGCATAATTTTTGTTGATATTTGTTTATTAGAACATCGGAGCCAATTGGAAGATGTCATGGTATCAACATTCGGCTGATACCAATACATATCGGTTTTGTCAAGAACCGACACCAATACCACTCCGATATAGGTATCAGGGTGTTATTGGTATCAGTATCGGTAACGGACCGATATGGGTCACTATCAGCTGATACTGGCCAATACAAATAATTTTTTCTTATTTTATTGCTTTTTTTATAATAAAAAATCTGATACCTTATCGGCCGATACATATCAGTTCAAGATGGACCGAAACCCGATTCCGATATTGCGTTTAATAACTTACATAGCACCATGCGAATCCTCTGTTGTGTTTAGTAGTTTTGAATGGTGAATCTTGAATTTATTTTCGGGGTGTTCCTAGATTGGAATTATTTAATGATTTGATTTGATTCAGTTGATTAAGGCCCAGGTATTGTTTCAAAGTCTGTGTGTTCCATATATGCAACCATGCATGTTGCTGTTTGAATCCATATTGTTTACCTTTTCTTCCGTTCTCAGAAATGTTATCTTATGGCTGTGGTGTAGGTGGGATTGCCACTTGTACAACAATATCTCTTTCAGTTTGAGCAGTTGGTGAAGGAACATTTGCCAAAACTAGGAGAGCATTTTTACCAAGAAATGATTAACCCGAGCATGTATGCCAGTCAATGGTTCATAACTGTTTTTTCATACTCATTCCCTTTCCCTTTGGCTCTTCGAATCTGGGATGTTTTCCTCTATGAGGTTAGTGATCTAGGATGCCTTTACATGGTTTATACATTTTATAACTATATATTGAGAAAAATCTGTAATTTTTTATAATTTAGGGAGCGAACTTTATGGTTATCTTATGACTAGTTTTTTTCTTTTTTTCATCTTGCACATCATTTTAAATACCAAAATTTCATTTGGAAAAATATTATGGAACTATGAAGGAATCTCTTACCTTCTGCTGGATGTGTACATAATACCTGTCTTAGATGTTTGAGTGTGCTAAGGAGAGGTGTTATGCAACTCACTAATGTAGAATGTGAAGATAGTAGTCCACATGCAAAGTAGGTGGGTTTGGAATATTCTGAAAATTGGTTTTTTGGTAGTTCGTGCTTGTAGCCTTGTTAAGGTTAATATGTTGTCATGCTACTAATCTTGAATGCACTGCTTGATGGTTATCTGTCACTTTCATTTTGTTAGTTTCCATGTTTGCATGTATATTTTTATATTTTATGATCAACTGAGATTTTTCACTATGATCTCCAGACCAAATTTGACCTATGTTTTAAATGAGTTTTCATATCACAAAATTTTGAAGCACCACATCCCATCATAGGAACTATCATGGTCATTGTGCGACATATTCGCCAAGAAACCATAATTTGAGGGGTTTCTTTTGATCTAAAGATGACTATCATGCTATTTGATCATCATCATCATCACAGTGTTATCCCTCTATTAGGGGTCGACACTTGTTTCAGATCAGCGTTAAGCTCTGTAGAACTTCACAAATCCTTCATGTGCCTTCTCACTGCTTCCCTCTAGCGATTCTGGGATTCCTCTTCTCCTGCTTCTTTGTGCTTGTAGCGTCTCAACCCTTCATATAGGGTCTGCTTTGGGCCTCCGTTGGACATGTGCAAACCACCTCAAGCCACATTCCATAATTTTATAAAATTTAGCTTTATAATGTTTTTCTCAGCTCCTGAGAAATTATTCTTAGTCGCGCTGGCGGTGGCATTGTTCAGACTGGTCCCCAACATCCGGTTGTCGTCTGGGCGAGGATTTGGGTATGCATTGTGTGGAAATATTAGTTTTGGCAAGAAAGTTAAATGCCATCCGTATGGTTGCTCGGCGGAGCGATGAGATAGTGGTATCATCAAGAGTGAAAAGGATCGGGTGGATGCTTCAGATCAAAGTGACAAAATACAGGTACAAGTTTTACTACGGTGAGGAGAAAGAAAAATGGCAAAATACAGGAAAAATCGAAATGCAAAAACATGTAAAATATGGAAGACGAAAAAAATGGAATAAGCGGGAAAAATTGGGGAAAAACGTGATAATATTAACTTTTTAAAAAAGTTTTAAAACAGTTTTTAAACATACGGTAAAGTACGGGAATAAACGTGCATACGTGACATATACGTATTATACGGAAATATGCATTTTATTCAAAATTTATGGTATCATAAGTGTTGAGTACATTGTGGCAAAAAATCTAGTATTATACACGTAAAACAACGCCATATTTTGTCACTATGCTTCAAATAATTGGGGGCAACCTATTTTAGCGAAGAAGTGGGTGAATGATTTAAACAAAGGGTGGTCCATCTCTAAGAAATGTTACCGTGACATGGTCAAGCCTCCCCTAAGAAAGTTATGGAGATCAGGGACCCACATCCCAGGGTCTTAATGCAGGAAGTTGGCATTCAGATAGGCAAGAGGCAGTGCTCCGCATCGACTTCTAGGCTGTTTTGCCAGTAAATTACAAAGGGACCCACCGATGCATGCAGGATCCACTTCTTTGGGTAATGGAAATGCTTCGATGGAGTTGTGGGATAATATGCATCGTGAAAAACAACATTTCTTTTACAGAAAGCAATAGTAATCGCCTCCTTTTCGAATTTGGTCCCTAGATTTGAATATGTACAAGGGTAGGTGTATAGTGAATAGGGCCATGAAAAGTGTCCCGTAATTTCAATTCTCAACAAAAACATTGTACTACTAGAAAATCATCTAGGGCCACATTGCCATAGATTTCGTTATTTGGCTCTACTTTACAATCAGATGGTGAGTTTGAGGGAGATGTCTCAAATAGAATTAATAGAGGTTGGATCAAATCGAGACAAGTATACAGATTATTGTGCAACCCAAGAGTTCCACTTCAATTGAAGGGGCGTTTTTACAATACAACGGTAAGACATGCAAATACTATATGGTGCAGCGTGGTAGGCTGTGAAAAAGCGACTAGAAGATAGAGTCATGTGGCTGAGATGCGTATGTTAAGATGGATGTGTGGAGTAAAATGAAAGGTTAAAATTAAAGTGCATAAGAGGAAATTTGAGAGTGGCACCTATAAATGAAAAAGTTATGTAATGTTGCTTGAGGTGGATTGTTGAAACTAATAATCTAAGAATACAAGAAAGGGAATAACTAGAAGCATACCCAAAGTATGGATTGAGAGAGAGAGAGAGAGAGAGAGAGAGAGAGAGAGAGCAAGAACCTACATGGACTACATTTCTTCTATTCAGGATGATATGAGTTACCTGTGATGGATCCATTATATAGAGGGCAAACAAGTTCTTTGGAAAAAGTCTTTGTACGAATGGGTCAAAATACCAGTTGATGCTGGTACGCACCGATACGCACCTGTACCAATGGGCCAAAATACCAGCTGATGCCGGTATCGGCCCTCACTGGTACGATACATTGGCCGGGAATCGCCCAGCCAATGTATTGCCCGGTACTACCTTCGTACCGGTCGTACCAGGCGATGCATTGGAAAATCCAATGTTTCGGACGATACATTGAATGTATCATCCGGTACATTGAATTTTTTTTTGTATAGAAGCTTTTTTTAAGGGCTTTTTGTTGGAATCTTTTCTTTTCTTCTTTTATGTCTTCTTGTCTTCTTTTATGTGGGCCAATACAATTATACAAGCTTTCCTCTTTGCTTATACATGAGCATACACTGAGCCCATGAAAGCTTGAGCATACATGAGCATACACAAGCTTCCCAGTTTAAATTTTCTTTAAGTTTAGCATTCATGATGACCGTGCACAAATAATAGTCTTTTATGAGACGCTTCATTTGAATAAGCACACAAATAATAGCTTTAGATGAATAAGCACACAAGGATTTGAGTTTATTAATGGCTCATGTTCTTCGTGATGTACCTGTACATAGCTCAAAAATAAAATAAAAAATAGGTACGTACCTTTCAAGAAATTGAAAATATTATAAATAATTTACATTTTTTAAAGATTTTTTCAAATTTTTTGATATATATATATATATATATATATATATATATATATATATATATATATATATATATATATATATACTGGCAGATACGTTGATTCAATGTATCGGCCGATACGCTGGTTCCTATCGTCCAGGAGGCTTGGACGATACGTACCTGATTTCTGGTATTTTGACCCATGTCTGTACCTCGATTGGGTATCAAAGAAGTTCTATTTTGACTAAAAAATGAGCATTTTTTTCTTTCACCAAAATAGGTGATTTTTTTGTCCTCAAAATTTGAGACAAATTTGTCTTATTATAAAACTTAACCTCACACCACTCGACCACTGCCACCACCACCACCATCACTGTCATCACTACCATGACCACCATCTCCCCACCACCACCACCATAACCTTCTCCACCACCCCAACCACCACAACCACCATCGTCACTAACGCCACCACCACCACCACCACCACCACCACAACAACTTCCTCCACCTCTCCACCACCTCCCAAACACCACCACCACCACACCACCACCCCCACCTCCAACACCCCACCTCACCGCCACCTTCTCCACTCTAATCACACCTCTGCACCACCATGAAATAGTAAACAAATGCGTCATTAAGAAGTTTCAAATGTTACCTAAACAACAAAACTATTAGTCACTAGAAAGCCCAAATGATACCCAAACAACGAACAAAATAGTTCACAGACAAAATTGTTCACAAACAAAATTGTCTCTGGATTAAACTTTCCTTGGATTAAAGATCCAACGGGCCATAACAGACCATTTTTTTTCCAACATATCATACATGACATTGTGTCTCCAACACTCTCCCTCAAGTTAGAGCATCCATGACATGTATGTCCAATTGGCTAAGAACAACAATTTGTCGTGCAAACACTTGCACACAAACAACAACTTGGTGCACCATGCACCCAAGTGACCATAGTAGACATCCCATGGACCAATTAAATGGCTTAACACTTAGTTTTGCAGTGACATGTTCTTGCACCAATGTGGCCAGAAGGCCTAAAGAACAGCCCATCATAATATCAGTGGAGATTGATAGTATACAACATACATAAGTTCAAATACTATGAAATCTATGGTAAAGGGGAGAACCCATCACCTCCTAAGCCTACTCCATGCATCCACCACACTTTGACTGCGCACCTAATCTTCACCACCCGACTAGCGGCCTATCTGCCACAATAAACATGTGAACAATCTTTTCTCCTTTTTTTAGTCAATCTTGGTCAATATCTTTTGCATAGAAGTATCAAAGTGGTACACACATTCTTCACTAGAATAATTCCAACAAAGCAAGTCCCAAAAATAGAAACTTGAGCTCAAAAGTTGGTATCAAGGGAGTGTTTACATTTGTAGTTCCCAAAATTAGCATTAGTTTGGCACAACTTGTGGGTACGGAATGAGCCCCATGGTAATGAATAAGTTATAACAAGATCTACAGCAAAAGATCACAAGATTTGTAAGTGTGAAGAGATGTGCAGCCCAATCTGAAGCGGATGATTTGGTGTGTGCCAATAGACCAACTATCAGATTGGCAAAACAGCCTACCCAATTTAGGGAGAGATAGAAAGCCAATCAGATTTGTTTCTTGTTGATACCACCATATACATACTGTTGTCGTAAATGAGTGTCTATGCACAGATGGATCTCAGCCAAGAGGTGTAACTAAGAAGAAAAAACTCAATAAAATGATCCTCAAATATAGAAACTATTAATCAATTCAATACATCAATACTCTTAAGGACTCCAGACCGATCCATCTCCAAGCATCAGATCCCCCTTAAAGGCAATACACAGTTCAAGATCTCGGAAAACCGTGAAACCCAAGATTTTGGAAGAAACCCCTTTGAACAACTTCAAAATCTCATCAAAATCCAAAAGTCTATTGATTAAAGTTGTAGACGTAGAAAACATTATCCAAACTGGGTAGGTATCACTGCAATATGAGATCAAAGGTTGACCTAGGGCTGATGTCAGCAAGTTCAGAAAAAAAATTTCTTTCAATTTTCTTATTTCTTCCTTGGCTGCTAACAGACCTAGAGGGCAGCAGTGAGAAGGGATATGAAGGATTGCGAAGTTACAGAGAGCTCAGCGTTGATCAGATATGGGTGGAGAAATAGGGGAATTTGCTTCTATATTGATGTCCTTGATTGAGTATGCCATACTCTTCAAAATCCTTCTACCATCGATTAATCATGATGAAAATATTCCATGGATGGTTTTCTCCTTTCAAAACATTCATCGGTGGAGAAGCATATGCTTTTATATCTATGTGATTACTCCTAACTGGGTCATCTCCAACCCTTCATTAAGAGCCCAAACATTTTCTTCCGTGTTTCTATGCATACCATAGTATGCACGCTCGACTTGTATCCCCTTGCTTGAGGATTAGATGCTTCAGAAAAGATGTGAAGAGTATGTCAGGTTTTCGACGAGAAGTCGGAATAAGATGAGCAAGGTCAGAGATGAGGCATTTGGAAGGATGGATGATGTCACCGACAAGCTAAATATCAGGCCTGATTTTTTGAGCGATCGAAATGTTGGTTGGACCCAACAGACTGTGAAGCAGGGCAAGGATCTGATGGAGGACAATGATGGGAGTGAACCTATTTTGCATATGAATTCATGTTTTATCGACATTTGTTCCTTGGGACCAGTCCTAAATGGAAAAGATAGAGGTTATGGGTTTGATATGCTAGTTTTGGAAGCTGTAGGTAGAGGGGTGGGGATAGTTGGAGGGAACACGCAGTTTGGAATGTAGGAGATTGTTGAAGATCCTACCATTGCTTGTGATGAGACACACATGTTGTAAAGTAGTGATTTCTCATGCAATAGTCTTTTTCTCCATAATATCAGTTGCAGACATGCATCTAGATGGGTGCCTTCTACATTTCTGGTAGGAGGAATTGACAGGCTGCATAGGTGAAGCTAGACAAGTTGCTAATGACGGGACGCGATCAAGATGGTTGAAGGCCAAGAGATCATGAAGCAGTAATGGCCTGGTGTAAGCTCAATCAAATGGGGCAGATTCCAAAAGAGGATTCAGGGGATGCTTGTTGGGGGCTTATGGCCCACCAAACTACGTGGAGGACACAAGTTCAATGGTTGATGAGGTGGGGTCTATGGTTCAGGCCACTGGATCATTTCGCCTTGGCATGTCCTTCGGTCATTAGCTATTCTTGAAACGAGGGATGGAGTCTTCTTGCGCTGTTCTTGCGTCCTTTGGGATCGCCATTTTTGGGTGATCTCCATAGGAAAATTCTTATTTGTTCAATGAATCTCTAGACTACTCAAGGGCATAATCTCCATCCCACATCTTCTCCTTAGGCGTTTGGGATGTGTACTTGTTCCATGGGAAGGGGCTCAAAGAGACTCATACCTTCTATCCATGGACTTCAAGGGCAGCGACATCCTTATTCTTTCTCCCACGTGTTCTCCACAGCAGTCAATGATGGGCACACGTGTAGCAGGATTTAGGTTCTAGTCACTCGACCCTAGTATTATCGGTCCATGTCTCCTTTAGCCAGTTTCCATCTCCTTCATTTTCTGAATGTTGTTGGAAGTTGTAAATCATAATTAAATGTTTTGAGTTAATCAAAATCTTATGGGTAGATTACTAAGAGTCATTCCTAGTTAAGTGTATCTAATTAAGTTGATTCATTTTGAAATGTCTTGTGATGTTAATATTTGTATTGGAATTGAAATGAGTGCCTATAAAAGTGTAAAAAAGGTGTATTAAATGTGATGTACTAAGTTTAGGTCCTAGGAGTCTATAAAAGGGTCATTTGTCTATGTCAAGGACTCACACACACCATCAAATAATGAGTACAAGTAGAAGAAGTAAAGTGTTTGTGTACCAAAGTCTATTATAAGTGTGTCTAATATATAAAGATAATATATTTTGAGTCATCTTTTGTGTTTATGTTAGGAGCTTTGCATGGATCTTTGTGATCATGCATCTCCGATTTAATATGTTTTATGATGTTTCTGTTATGTACATTATTTATAATGGTGAAGTTAGATGCTTCCCTCAGATGGACTCTCTTGATTCCGAGACAACATTGGTATCGGAGCTTGGACGATCTTAGATGTGACTTGTTATGAGCCAACATTAATATCAAAGCGTCAAGGTTGAGCGTGCTTGTTCCTTGGAATAAAAAAAAATGTGTTGTATGGGGGCATTTTTTAAACGGGTGAATTTATATTAAGGGTTTGGTGGTTGTGTTGCACAAAGTGTGTTGTATTAGAGTTTGGTGACGAAAAGAGCCACTATATGTTGAGTTGAGCCGGAAAGATTCTGTGCTATGTGATGACTATCTTTCTCCTATGTTTTGGACGAGTGAAGTGCATCATTATTTTTTGCACGAGTGAAGTTCATTTTTTTAGACGATTGAAGTCCATTGTTTTTTAGACGACTGAAGTCCACAATGGGCCTGTCTGGTGTTCGCAAACACAGGTAAGGTCAATGTTCCGTTTTGCAATACTTGATGTCGATTTCGCCATCCTTGACTTGATCACGAATGAAGTGATGTTTGATCTGAATATGCTGGCTTCGATTATGGAAAATCGGGTTCTTTGAAAGTGCAGTAGTAGAACTATTGTCGAAAAATAATTTTGTGGCTTCACCTTGAGGATCCCTTAATTCTTCTAAAATCCATTTCAACCACAGTGCTTGACAACTTGTTGATGCTAATGAAATATACTCCGCCTCCGCCGTAGAAATAGCTATACCGGTTTGTTTCTTTGACGCCCATGAAACTACACCCGAACCAATGTTGAAAGCATAAGCGGGAGTACTTTTGCTATCATCTATACTTCCACCCCAGTCACTATCACAATAGCCAACTAAGCTTGAATCTTGAACTCTTCCATAGTGTATATCATGACCAACAGTACCACTTACATGTCTCAAAATTCTTTTACCTGCTTCCCAATAACTTCTTTTTGGGGATTCCATGAATCGGCTAATCATGCTAACCGCAAACATGAGACTACCAAGGAGACTTTTATAAAGAGTCTCATCGACCTTTCCTTCAACACTATGCTTGCTTAGCTTTAATCCTACGTCCATTGGAGTGCTAACGGGTTTAGCACATTCCATTCTGACCCTTTTTAACAAATCATTCGCATACCTCTTTTGAGAAATTAAAATTCCATCTTCATTTGTTTAACTTCAATGCCAAGAAGAAAATGAAGTAGTCCCATGTCGGTCATTTCAACCTCATGCATCATGGCTCTTTTAAAATTTTGACATAGACTAGGACTATTGCCGGTGAAAATTAAATAATCAACATATAAGCATACTACTAAAAATTCACCTTGCGCATTTTCCTTTGTGTAGGGTGCATGCTCGAAGTGACATCTTTTGCAACCACTTTTCAAAAAATATCCGCCAATGTGACTATACCAAGCTCTTGAAGCTTGCTTCTACCGATAAAGTGCTTCTTTGATCAACACACCTTATGTTCTTCACCTTTCTTCACATAATCGGGTGGTTGATCAATGTAGACCTCTTCTTCAAGAGATACATTCAAGAAGGCTGATTTGACATCCATTTGATGTACTTTTTAATTTCTTTGAGCCGCCAATGTTAAGACCATTTGAATAGTCTCAAGACGAGCAACGAGAGCAAAAACTTCATTGTAATCAATGTCATGTTTTTGCTTATAGCCTTTGACTACTAAACGAGCTTTGTATTTTTTAATTTCACCTTTTTCATTCAACTTTGTTTTATATACCCATTTGACAACAATTGATTTGTGCCCATTTGGACGCTCTGTTAGCTCCCATGTATCATTTCTTCAATATAATCAATTTCTTGATCCATTGCATGCTTCTATTTTTCTTCATGAGATGCTTCTTCAAAAGAGATTGGATCTGCATCTGCAAATAAGGCAAAATCAATTGATGGATGCTTTTTGGAAGGTTGATGTGGTCGGCTAGATCTCCTTAATGGTGCTTGAGGTGATTCTTCATTATCATTGATATGTTCTTCATTCCCACTAGATGGTGAGAATTGAGGGCTTGCGACTTCATTTTCTCTTTCCGATTCCACATCTAGCAATGCGGAATTGTGAACTTTTTCTTCGCTTTTTCGCTCCAATCCCAAACTTCTTCTTTGAATATTACGTCTCAACTTATGTTAATTTCTTGGTGATGGGATTAAATAATTTATATGCCTTTGAATTTTCACTATATCCGACAATGATACACTTTTCAGATTTAACATCTAATTTGCTTCTTTTCTCATCCAACACATGAGAGTAGGCAATGATACCAAATACTATTAAATGAGAACCACATGGTTTATATCCACTCCAAACTTCTTGAGGAGTCATGCCTTGGACGCTTTTGGATGAGGCACAATTCAAAAGATAGACGACACATGCAACGGCTTCCCCCTAAAATGTATTAGGCATTTCTTTGGCTTTTAACATGCTCCTAGCTAATTTCATGATTGTCCGATTCTTCCTTCCAGCCACCCTGTTTTTTTGAGGTGTGAAGTGAGTTGTAAATTGATGTTGAATGCCAATTCTTTGAGAAAATCACCAAATTCATGAGAGACATTCACCACCTTGATCGGAATGCAAAGTCTTCAACATGAAACCACTTTGCTTTTCCACCAAGGCCTTAAAAGATTTGAAGTATGTAAACACCTCTGATTTTTCTTTCAGAAAATAAACCTATGTCTTTCTACTATAATCATTGATGAAGATGAGAAAGTACCGATTACCTCCAATTGAACTGGTGATCATAGATCCACATAAATCCAAATGAACAAGCAAGAGGGTTTGATGCCCTCCAAGCTTTCCCTATCGGAAAAGAATTCCTTTGATGCTTTTCGAGTGCCCAAACTTCGCAACCTTGATCTTGATGGTTGATGTTAGGCATGCCTCGTGCCATATGCATCTTGCATATGAGAGACAAGGTGCTAAAAATCAAGTGGTCATAGCGGAGGTGCCATAGCCATGAACTATCTTTGATGATGCGACTCAAACATGGAAGTGCTTCGCTTTGAAACTTTATGGGAACCATCTTGTTAGAAGTCGTCTTCACTTTTGCGAGAAGAACATTGTTCTCGGCCTTAATTTCACATGCCGCTTCCTTGAAATTAACATTATGACCCTTCAATAGAAGTTGTTCAACACTAAGAGTATGTTTGAGTCTTGGAACATATAAAACATTTGGAAAACGTTTTACACCTTTCTTCGTCTTGATAGGAATATCACCACTTCCCTTAACGGAAAGTCTTTTATCATCTCTGGTTCATACGCCACTTTGAATAGATTCATCCAAAGTAACAAATGCACCTTTGTTTCCCTTCATGTGGTTTCTACAACCACTATCAAGCTACCAATCCTCATTGAGTGCAACTTCTTGAACATTACAAGTAAGAAAGAGAGTATTGTCTTCCTTACTTTCCTCATTTTCGTGCATAAAATTTGATTCTTTTTTGCTTTCTTCAGCTAATCGGTTTTTGCAAAACTTGATGGTGTCCCCATATTTTTGGCAATGGTAGCATTGAACATTAGAAAGAGAAGACCGACTTCTTCTTCCTCTTCCTCTTGATGAAGTAGATGACTCATTTGCTTGATTTCTTCCTCCATTATGCCTTCTTCGTCCGTGACTAAAATACCTTCCTCTTCCACCTCTAGAACATTCCTTGAAGGAAACTTGAGTTTGAAAAACTTGCTCTAGAGGAGAAGAATCAAATTCCTTTATGCAAAGTTCATGGAATTGAAGAGATCCCAATAAACTCTCAATAGATAACGTAAACAAATCTTGAGATTCTTCAATTGGAACTACAATATGCTTGAATTTAAACTTTATCTTAGTTGATTAACAAGAGCAAATACATGATTTAAATAATCTTCAACCGTCTAGGAATCTTTCATCCTTAAAATATCAAACTCACTTCAAATAGTTTGAAGAAGCACTATTTTAACTTTATCTTACCTTTGTAGGACGTATATAGAGTGCCCCATGCTTGCTTTGTCATTGTCACAGAGGATATTCGCTTTGTCATTGTCACAAATGATATTCGCTCAAAGATGACTTCATCCATAGCTTGATACATGAAAAATAATGCCTTCTTGTCCTTCTTACGATTCTCCTTAACTCATTGAGTTGCTGCATAGAGAGTGCCATTTGATCTTGCGGTTCAACATAGCCAGTTTCAAGTATATCCCATAGATCTTGGGATTCGTATAATACCATCATTTGGATGCTCCCTTGGTTGTAATTTTTCCAGTTGAATCGAGAGAGTTGAGGTTGTAACAAATTGTTGTTGGAAGCTATAGACATGAACAAGACTGATAACAAATTATAGGAAATCCAAAAAGAAAGGTTCATAACAAAATTAAATGCTTTGAGTTACACACTCATCACTATCAGAGCTAATTACACACTCATTTCCCACTTTTCAAACTCTCAATGAAAGCACCAATGTTAGCTTATAATTAAGAGAGCCGGTCTGAGGGAATCATCTAACTAGCTTCACCATTTGAAAAATGCACATAGCGGAAACTTTCGAAAACATATTAAATCGGAAATGCATGATCACAAAAATCCATGTAGAGCTCCTAACATAAACACAAAAGATGACTCTCAAAATATGATATCTTTATATATTATCAAGACACTTACAATAGACTTCGGTTCACAAACACTTTTCTTTTTCTACTTGTACTTCTTGATTTGATGGTCCATGTCCTTGACATAGACAAATGTCCCTTTTATAGACTCCTAGTCCCTAAACATAGTACATTACAATTAATGCACCCTTTACACTTTTCAAGATACTCATTTCAATTCCAATAAAAATATTAACATCACACACATTTCAAAATGAATTTAACTTAATTGGCACACTTAACTATGAATGAGTCCTAGTAATCTACCCACAACACTTCAATTAAGTCCAAAATATTTAATTTTGATTTACAACTTCCAACACTTCCCCTTAAATCAAAATTACGCAGTTCTTCGCGCTTCATCTTTCATCGGCTTCTTAAAGTTCTTCACTTCTTCAAGAGTCTTGATCTGGTTTTCAACCTATGGACTTTGGCTTGTGCGTCAGTCATATGCTTATAGTTTGTCTCAAGAAAACTTATATTGTACACTTCAGGAAGATAATTAAGTACAACAAAGGCTACATTCTCGACAACGCCCTTCTTGATGGTGCTTCATTTCCGTCAAACTCATGATAAAGACCATTTCTGCCAATATTGACAGAAACCTTGAATATTGGTCTGTGATCTGAACCAGTTTCGTCACTTTTTACATTGGAGTTTTTAACTTCAATTCATCAATCGCATCTTGTAACATTGTTTTGAATAGTGCTTTCACAAAAACGGGGTTAGTCGCCATAGTACTGCACATGAAGAAACCATCAAACAAGACATTGACCTTACCTGTGTTTGCGAACACCAGGCGGACTCATTGTTGACTTCACTCATCTAAAAAACAATAATGAAGTTCACTCATCCAAAAAAAAACGATGGACTTCCCTCGTCCAAAACATAGTTCTTACATAACATAGAATCTTTCCTGCTCAACTCAACATAGAGTGGCTCTTTTCATCACAAAACTCTAACACACTACACTTTGTGCAACACAACCACTAAACCCTTGATACAAAATCACCCGTTTAAAAAATGACCCCAATACAACACATATTTTTTATCCCAAGGATCAAACATGCTCAAATCTGACGCTTTGGTACTAATGTTGGCTCATAACAAGTCACTTCTAAGATTGTCCAAGCTCTAATACCAATGTTGGCTCATAATTAAGAGAGTCGATCTGAGCGAAGCATCAAACTAGCTTCACCATTTAAAGAATGTACACAACGGAAACATTATCAAGCATATTAAACCGGAGATGCATGATCACATAGATCCGTGTAGAGCTTCTAACTTAAACACAAAAGATGACTCAAAATATATTATCTTTAAATATTATCAAGATACACTTACAATAGACTTTGGCTCACAAACACTTTTCTTCTTCTACTTGTACTTCTTGGTTTGATGGTGTGTGTCATTGAAATAGACAAATGACCACCCTTTTATGGACTCCTAGAACCTTAACTGAGTACATCACAAGTAATGCACTTTTTATGCTTTTCAGCACTCATTTCAATTCAAATACAAATATTAACATCACACACATTTCAAAATGAATCTAACTGAATTGACACACTTAACTAGGAATGACTCTTATTAATTTCTCCATAACACTTTGATTAACTCAAAAACATCTAATTTTGATCTACAACTTCTAACATATGTTGGCTCATAAATAAGAGAGTCGATCTGAGGGAAGCATCTACCTAGCTTCACAATTAAAAAATGTATACAGTGAAAACATTATTGAACATATAAACCAGAGATGCGTGATCACAAAGATCCTTGCAGAGCGCCTAACATAAACACAAAAGATGACTCTAAAAATATATTATCTTTATATATTATCAAGGCACACTTACAATATACTTCGGTTCACAAACACTTTTCTTCTACTTGTACTTGATTTGATGGCGTGTCCTTGACATAGACAAATGACCCTTTTGTAGACTCCTAAGACCTAAATTTAATACATCACAATTAATGTACTATTTAAACTTTTCAAGATGCTCATTTCAATTCCAATACAAGTATTAATATCACACACAATTTCAAAATGAATTTGACTCTTAGTAATCTCCCCATAACACTTCGATTAACTCAACATTTTTTATTTATTTACAGCTTCCAACACTTAACCTTAAATCACAATTACGCATTGCTTTGCACTTCATCTTTAATCAGCTTCTTCAAGTTCTTCAATTCTTCAAGAGTCTTGTCTGGTTTCAAGGTTGTGCACTTTGGCATGTGCGTCAGTCATATGCTTATAGTTTGTCTAAAAAAGAATTATATTGTACACTTCAGGAAGATAATGAAGTGCAGCGAAGACGACATTCTCGACAACCTCCTTCTTGGATGATGCTTCATTTCCATCAAAATCATGATAAAGACCATTGCTGCTAATAGTGATGTAAGCCTTGCATACTGGTTAGTCGCCATAGCATGAAACAAACCATCAAACAAAGACATTGACCTTACCTGTGTTTGCGAACACCAGGCAAACTCACTATGGACTTCACTCGTCCAAAAAACGATGATGGACTTGTTCAAAAAACAATGATGGGCTTCACTCATCAAAAATATAGGAAAAGCATAGTTCTCACATAGCACAGAATCTTTCCGGCTCAACTCAACAGAGAGTGGCTCTTTTCGTCACCAAACTCTAATACACCACACTTTGTGCAACACAACTACTAAACCCATAATAGAAATTCACCCATTTAAAAAATATTCTCATACAACACATTTTTTTTATCCCAAGGATCAAACACGCTCAACTTGACGTTTTGATACTAATGTTGGCTCATAACAAGCCACATCTAAAGATCGTCCAAGCACTGAAACCAATGTTGGCTCATAAATAAGAGAGCCAATTTGACGAAGCATCTAACTAGCTTCATCATTTAAGAATGTACACAGCGGAAACATTATAGAACATATTAAACCGGTGATGCATGATCACAAAGATCCATGCATAGTCCTAACATAAACACAAAAGATGACTCTCAAAATATGTTATCTTTATATATTAACATGACACACTTACAATAGACATCAGCTCACAAACACTTTTCCTCTTCTACTTCTTGATTTGATGGTGTGTCATTGACATAGACAAATGACCCTTTTATAGACTCCTAAGGCCTAAACTTAGTACATCACAATTATTGCACATTTTACACTTTTCAAGACACTCATTTCAATTCCAATATAAATATTAGCATCACACATATTTAAAATGAATCTAATTTATGATACACACTTAACTAGGAATGAATCTTAGTAAACTACCCATAACACTTTGATTAACTCAACACATTTAATTTTGATTTACAACTTCCACTTCAATGATATCACCACTTAATAATCTTTACTACTCGCTTCACATCTCAACAAACGGGGTGGCCGGAAGGAAGAATCGGACAATCATGAAATTGGCTAGAAACATGTTAAAAGCTAAAGGGATGCCTAATACATTTTGGGGGGGGAGTCGTTGCATGTGCTGTTTATCTTTTGAATTGTGTCTCATTCAAAAGCGACCAAGGCATGACTCCTCAAGAAGTGTGGAGTGGATATAAATCATGTGGTTCTCATTTGATAGTATTTGGTATCATTTCCTACTCTCATGTGCCGGATGAGAAAAGAAGCAAGTTAGATGCTTAATTATCTTCCTGGAGTGTACAATATAAGTTTTCTTGAGACAAATTACAAGCATATGACTGACGCACAAGCCAAAGTGCACAAGCTTGAAAACCAGATCAAGACTCTTGAAGAAGAAGTGAAAAACTTGAAGAAGCTGATGAAAGATGAAGCACGAAGCAATGCATAATTTTGATTTAAGGGAAAGTGTTGGAAGTTGTAAATCAAAATTAAATGTTTTTGAGTTAATCGAAGTGTTATGGGTAGATTACTAAGAGTCATTTATAGTTAAGTGTGTCAATTAAGTTAGATTCATTTTAAAATGTGTGTGATGTTAATATTTTTATTGGAATTGAAATGAGTGTCTTAAAAAGTGTAAAAGGTGCATTTATTGTGATGTACTATGTTTAGGTTGTAGGAGTATAAAAGAGTCATTTGTCTATGTCAATGACACAGACCATCAAATCAAGAAGTACAAGTAAAAAAAGAAGTGTTTGTGAACCGAAGTCTATTGTAAGTGTCTTGATAATGTATAAAGATATCATATTTTGAGTCATCTTTTGTGTTTATGTTAGGAGCCCTATATGGATCTTTGTGATCATGCATCTCCGATTTAATATGTTTTCAAAAGTTTTCGTTGTGTGCATTTTTCAAATGGTGAAGCTAGTTAGATGCTTCCCTCAGCCGGCTCTCTTAATTATAAGCTAACACTGGTGCTTTCATTGAGAGTTTAAAAAGTGGGAAATGAGCGGGTAACTAGCTCTGATAGTGATGAGTGTGTAACTCAAAACAGTTAATTTTGTTATGAGCCTTTCTTTTTGGATCTCCTATAATTTGTTATCAGTCTTGTTCATGTCTATAGCTTCCAACAACAATTTGTTACAACCTCAACTCTCTCGATTCAACTGGAAAAATTACAACCAAGGGAGCATCCAAATGACAATATTATATGAATCCCAAGATCTATGGGATATGCTTGAAACTGGTTATGTTGAACCGCAAGATCAAATGGCACTCTCTATGCAACAACTCAATGAGTTAAGGAGAGTCGTAAGAAGGACAAGAAGGCGTTATTTTTCATGTATCAAGCAGTGGATGAAGTCATCTTTGAGCGAATATCATCTGTGACAATGACAAAGCAAACATGGGGCACTCTATATACGTCCTACAAAGGTGAAGATAAAGTTAAAATGGTGCTTCTTCAAACTATTCGAAGTGAGTTTGATATTTTAAGGATGACATATTCCTAGGCTGCCGAAGATTATTTAAATCGTGTATTTGCTCTTGTTAATCAACTAAGATAAAGTTTAAATTCGAGTATATTGTGGTTGCAATTAAAGAATCTAAAGATTTATTTACGTTATCTATTGAGAGTTTATTGGGATCTCTTCAATTCCATGAACTTTGCATAAAGCAATTTGATTCTTCTCCTCTAGAGCAAGCTTTTCAAACTCAAGTTTCCTTCAAGGGAAGTTGTAGAGGTAGAAGAGGAAGGCATTTTAATCACGAACAAGGAAGGCATAATGGAGGAAGAAATCAAGCAAATGAAAGAGGTGAGAATGAGTCATCTACTTCATCAAGAGGAAGAGGAAGAGACCGGTCTTGTCTTTCTATTGTTCAATGTTACCATTGTCAAGAATATGGGCACACCATCAAGTTTTGCAGAAAACGATTAGCGGAAGAATGCAAAAAAGTATAAACAACGAGTCATCTACTTCTTCAAGAGGAAGAGGAAGAGGTCGGCCTTCTCTTTCTAATGTTCAATGTTACCATTGTCAAAAATATGGGCACACCATCAAGTTTTGCAAAAAACGATTAGTGGAAGAAAGCAAAAAAGAATCAAATTTTATGCACGAAAATGAAGAAAGTAAGGAAGACGATACTCTCTTTCTTGCTTGTAATGTTCAAGAAGTTGCAGTCAATGAGGATAGGTGTGACGACTCGAATTTTTAAGCCGTTGACATTCTCAGATTAAGTATATGTGCTTTATAACGCATACAACATTTGCTTTGACTTTTCAAAACATTTTAACCAAAGAATACACGTTTCAGTTTTGGAGGCTCCTATATTTAATTCGGGCATTTTTTGACACAAGTTGTATAATAGCCTACTGGTTAAAGGCTTGAGTTATAGACAAGAGGTCAGAGGATCAAACCTTTAATTTGAATCTTGAATTGAAAGCCTATACACCCTTCTTTGGTGCAACAAACTAACACCGGATAATTCCCAAAAAGTTATAAAAAGGTGTCTTACGGAGAACCCTAAATCATAATCTCTCTGAGAATTCTTTTTAAGAATAGAACCTAAAAAAGGGAAAATTGCGGACGAACTAAGGTGTGGAACGTCGATCTCCTCAAACCCCGCTCATCGTAGACCCACCGTTCACGCCTCAAGAGGTGGATATCATCAACCCTTATTTTCGGATTCTATTTCCTTATATTCAAAATCATGGTTTCATAATTGTTGGATTTTATTTCTTATTTCGGAACTTCGATTTCAAATTAGAAAAGGGGTTTATTCTCGTACTCGTACAAAATCGCTTGAACGAGTTCACTTTCGCTCGAGCGAGGACGCTTTAGAAATAAGGCTAAACTTTCGCCCAAAAGTCGCTCGAGCGAGATATCGACGAATGTTTTTTGGAATAAGTCGCTTAAGCGAGCATCGCTTATTGCTCGAGTGAAATGTCATAGAATGCACGGAAACTTTCTGGAATGAGTCGCTCGAGCGAGCCATGTCGAACTTTGTCTTCTTCAACTCTTTTTCATAGGTATCTTCTTGTTGTTTCGTAATAAGTACCTTCAGATTGTTCGTATTTACAATTGACCATTAATATATCACTTGTGTATGCGATGTAGAAGAAGGAATTGGTCGCCATTGATATGGACCATCTCACTTCCTTCTTGCGACGTTAGTACCCAAGGTAGGGAATCACAATGCACATTTGTATGTTATACTTCGATTCATTTAGCGAATTAATGAATTAAGGAACGGTCACCTTATGGCTAGAATTAGAACATTGAAAGCATTGATTGTTGTGCTATTATTGAATACTTGAAATTCATTGAATATGGTATACACATTAAATAATTGGACTCTGTGGACATCGCCATTGAACCATTAAAACTCACTGAACACTTCAAATTTGTGGAATATTAGATATGCATTGAACATGTGGAACTTATTGAATATCGAACTCCCATTGAACATTGAAATCTGAATTTGAATTCTGTATTAGCTATGATGTATGAACACAATATTATGTTTTAGACTATGCATGTGATTTGAAGAGTTGATCTGAACGAATCCTGTGCGACGACACCTTTTGAAAACTCTGAACCGCTACAGCAGCCCTTTTGAAAATTTTGAACCATTACGACCGTTTTTTTTTTAAATATAGAACAGTTATGTCCTTTTTACAATTCTGAATCGTGCTTTGGCACACACTGAACAATGAACCATGATGACGACCTTCTAAATCGCACAAGTATTCCTCACAACGCATGTGCTTGGGCATACTGAAAAATTGTTCATGAACGATGATGGTTAGGATTTCCATCGGTTGTCACTGGCTCGAGCGCTATATTGCGTTAGAGATTATTTAAATTATTTAAGTCGTGCATGAACGTAAGAAATTACATATGAAATGTAACAAAAATCATGTTAATTCGGCGTTTGTACGAAAAAGGGTGATATTTGATTTGATCATTATATGGAAATTCAATCTTGCATATGATATTAAGATTCTCTAAATTTTGAACTCTTAAATTAATTTCGAAATGGTTATCGAAAGCTATGTATTGAGTGAATAAGATGCAATTGGTATTGTGAGCTTCCTACTGAGCTTGTGGATTTTTAGCCCACCCTGACACTATATGTCACAGGTACCGAAGTTGTTCAGAACTTCGAACTCAAAGAAGATCCTGATTTCATACCAGAGAACGAGGGAGATCTTCCGCCCGAAGATTATTATCCTTAGTAGAACTCTGAGATTTTAACTTGGTATAATTTAAGAGAGCTTCCTTTGAACAATTGTCTATTTTTGTTTCTACGTACATTTGATGATGATACCACTGTTTGCGTGACGTACGACCGTCACCGGTAGTATACTTTGGATCGTATTCTCACTCATGGATATTGGACCTTTATTTAAGTTTCTTTGTAAATTGATTTTCATTGATACCAAAGATGCTCTGTACATAGATTATGAATTATGATCTAGCGACCCGACATTTCTATACTTTTTGGCTTAGAAATTTCGGGTCGTTACAATTGGTATCTTGATAGTGGTCGTAGTAACCACATGAAGGGAAACAAAGGCGCATTTGTTGCTTTGGATGAATCTAGTCAACATTGATGTCATATGCGATCGCATATGTGAGTATGCGATCGCATATGCGATTTCTGATGGTTCTGTCGCATATGCGATGGCATACATCCCCAACGGTCATATTTATGACCGTTGAGGATTTTTTTATTTTATTTTTGCTTTTAAGGCTTCCCCCAAGCCTATAAATGGGGGGTTTCTCTTCCCAATCCATACCACTTCCATCAAAGTGTGTCTCTTTGGTCTATTTTTTGAGTTTTTAATGTTCTCTTTCTCTCTCTCTCTCTCTCTCTTTGTTAAATTTTTAATCATAATTTCTTTTGCTCTATTTTGTAGATAACTTAAAGAGTTAAGAGGTTCAAGCTTTAATCTTCTTATCTTCATCCTTCAAGCAAAGAGGGAGGAATCACTTCAAGAATCAAGAAACAAGAGTTAGAATTAATTTCTACTTCCTATTAAATTTTGTTTGATTGTTTTCCTTCCTTATTACACCTCATTTCTTTCATTTGTTTTAGTGTGGTTAATATCTACCCACCCACTTCTTTAAATTACGTTATCATTATGTCTACGTCCTTGAACGATGTTCTTAGGCCGATAAATTCGGCCGATCCGGGTTGGAAATATGGGCATTATAAGAGTGTAACCGAAAAAAATAAGGTCCAATGTACCCTATGCCCCCATGTAAGCATCAGGGGAAAAGGGAGACACAAGCAACATCTTGCTTGGCAACCCGGATCGAATGCGAAGGCATGTCCAAATGTCACACAACGGAGATTCAAAAAGAGATAATGGAATGGATGGATAAGACTTCGAGGATGAAACATAATGACGAAGTGATTTTACAACAATATTATGATGTTGATGAAGATGAAGATGATGAGGAAGAACATGATATATCTACTCCCTCCACGGCTCGTAGTGGTGCAAGACCACCACCCTCTAAAAGAGCACGTGGTAAAAAGGGGAAGGGAATAGACAAATTCTTTCCTTGTAGACCACATCCCGAGGATGCGGTAGATGCTAGGGGTAAGGGTAAAGGTCCGGCCCAAACCAAACAACTATAGAAAATAGGTTTAAAGCTAAAGACTGACCCACCACTATTCAATATGTGGCTAAGTGGATGTACCAAACCGGTATTGCATTCAATATCGTAAAGTTAAAGAGCTTCAAAGTAATGATTGAAGCTCTTGAACAATTTGGACCTGGCCTAAAACCTCCATCATATCATGAGATAAGACAAACATGTCTTAAAAAGGAGGTAGACTTCACAAAAGCCTTTCTCGAGGAGTATCGACAAGATTGGAAGACATAGTATCGACAGGATTGGAAGACATATAGGTGCTCACTAATGACCGACGCTTGGACCGATAGGGCCGGTAGGTCAATCATCAATTTTTTAGCAAATTGTCCTATCGGAACTATGTTCATTAAATCTGTAGATGCTTCGGCCCATTCTCACACGGCCGAATATCTATTTTCCCTTATAGATGAGGTGATAGAAAAGGACATTGGTGCACAATATGTTGTCCGACAACGAAAAACTTGAAACTTGGTGGCAAGGTAGACTAATAATGGAACGGAGACCACACATATATTGGACTCCATGTGCGGCCCATTGCTTAGACTTGATCTTAGAAGACATAGGAAAAGTGCATATTAAAACCATAGCTAAGGCTAGGAGGGTAGCAGTGTATATGTATAAACATACACTTCTACTCCACCACATGCGTAAAGCAGTTGGAGGTAATTTGCAACGCCCCGCTATCACCCGTTTTGCTACGGCCTTCTTGACATTACAAAGCATGTATGATAAAAGAGAAGAGCTTAGAAGCTTCGTAACTTCCACCAATTGGAGGAATGGAGCTTGGTCAAAGAAGGCCGAAGGGAAGTGGGTGGCACAAACCATCTTAACCACCACTTTTTGGAATAATGTTGCCCAAACACTTAGAGACTCGCAACTAATCGTAGAAGTATTACGATTGGTTGATGGTGATGAGAAGCCTGCTATGGGCTATATCTATAGTTTTATGGAGAAAGCTATAGAAAAAATTAAATCTAATAATATGTACAAATCTCGCCTCTTTCAACCCTTTATTGACATAGTTGAGAAGAGATGGGGTGCCCAAATGTCTAGCCCCTTGTATTCCGCCGCATTCCTCCTAAATCCTGCGGTTTATTTCTCTTATCCGAATCGGGAGGCGGCAGATGCAACACATATTAGTGGTTTCCTTGACGTTTTAGAGAAGATGGTTCCGGACAAAGAAGAGCAAGATCGGATTAGCAACTCTTTTGACCGATACAAGAATTCTCAAGGGATGTTCGGAAGAGAAATTGTAGTTCGACAAAGAGAATCCAAAATACCTAGTAAGCATGTTTATCATTTATTTTTTTATTACATTTCATTTCTTCTAAATTAATAGTTTAATATTATAAATATCTCTAATTAATACTAATGTTTGTAGCCGATTGGTGGTTGTCCTATGGAGTGGATTCGGTGACAAAATGTGGATTATAGAAGAAGATGGCCATTAAGGTTCTTGGCCTTACATGTGCCGCCTCGGCATGTGAACGGAATTGGAGCACATTTGAGATGGTAACTAGTTTATTATTTTTTTTTTTTTAGTTTCATAATTTTAATTTAATTGTTGTTTAAATTTTAATAGATATTAATATTTATTTAATGTTTCTCTTAAATAGATACAGAACAAAGCTTGAGAACAAAAAAGCTCAATGATTTGGTCTTTGTGCAATACAACCAAAAGCTGCGGGATCGCTTCCTAAAAAATCGGGAAAATCCGGGACACTATGATCCCATCTCTCTAAAAGACTTGCCATCCGATTCTCCTTGGATGGCGGATGCCTCCGATGAGCGAGTTTTTGCGGATGAAGATCTTACATGGAAGCAAGTGGAAGAAGCCGCTTTTGGAGATGAGCTTCCTACAGGGCGGAGGAGAAGATTGATAGCGGGGGAAGGTAGCTTACGAGCCTCACGCTCACACTCACGTCAAGAAGAAGAAGAAGAAGAGGAGGAGGAGATACATGAAGAAACACCCATAGACGATATAGATACCGTCTTAGTGAGATCGGATGATGAAGAAACCGAGGAGGAAGAACAATATGTTGAAGAAGGAGACGATTCGGATGATGACGGCAATGCAAGTGACGACGATAGTGGAGGTGGAGATGTACCATTGTGGATTAGAAACCAATGTGTAGAATATTTTCCCGGTACACAATACCATTAGGAGTGAGTCACGTGACAACAATGGAAATGTATGCACCATTGTGGGTTGGACTTAGAACTTAAAATTTACTCTTTTCCTTCTTTTTTATATGTTCCTACATCCTACGTTCATTTTTGTACTATTTTGTTTAACCTTAATAAAATTTATATTTTCCCATCTCACTTATGGGTTATATATTACTTATATAGTTATATTATATACTTTTATTTCGCATTCTAGACACTATAATATTAATATAGCCCAAAATTAACACAAAACATATTATTGATCAATTTGGGAAACTTTGAGAATTTTTTGGAGTTTTTTTGGAATTTTTTGAAAAAATAAATAAATAAATAAATAAAAAAAAAAAAAAAATATATATATATATATATATCGCATAATGCCATATGCGAACCGCATATGCGATGGCCCTATGCCATCGCATAGGGTCGCATATGCCATATGACAACATTGCTAGTCAAAGTGACATACAAACCGGAGATGATAGAAAACTTTCCGTTAAGGGAAGTGATATTCCTGTCAAGACGAAGAAAGGTGTTAAATGTTTTTTATGTTCTGGGACTCAAAACATACTCTTCTTAGTGTTGAATAACTTCTATTGAAGGGTCATAATATTCATTTCAAGGAAGCGGCATGTGAAATCAAGGACGAGAACAATGTTCTTTCACAAAAGTGAATATGACACCTAACAAGATGTTTCCCATAAAGTTTTAAAGTGAAGCACTTCCATGTTTGAGTCCCATCATCAAAGATAATTCATGGCTATAGCATCTCCGCTATGGCCACTTGTGTTTTAGCACCTTGTCTCTCATGTGCAAGATGCATATGGTACGAGGCATGCCTAACATCAACGATCAAGATCAAGGTTGCGAAGTTTCAAAGGAATTCTTTTCCGATAGGGAAAGCTTGGAGGGCATCAAACCCTCTTGCTTGTTCATTTGGATTTATGCGGGCCTATGCTCACCAGCTCAATTGAAGGTAATCGGTACTTTCTCATCTTCGTCAATGAATATAGTAGAAAGACAGGTTTATTTTCTCAAGGAAAAATCATAGGTGTTTACATACTTCAAGTCTTTTAAGGCCTTGGGAGAAAAGAAAAGTGGTTTCATGTTGAAGACTTTGCGTTCCGATCAAGGTGGTGAATGTTTCTCATGAATTTGGTGATTTTCTCAAAGAACTGGCATTCAACATCAATTTACTACTTGCTTCACACCTCAACAAAACGGGGTGGCTGGAAAGAAGAATCGGACAATCATGAAATTGGCTAGAAGCATGTTAAAAGCCAAAGAAATGCCTAATACATTTTGGGGGAAAGCCGTTGCATGTGTCATCTATCTTTTGAATTGTGCATCATCCAAAAGCGTCCAAGGCATGACTCCTCAAGAAGTATGGAGGGGATATAAACGATGTGGTTCTCGTTTGATAGTATTTTGTATCATTGCCTACTCTCATGTGCCGGATGAGAAAAGAAACAACTTAGATGCTAAATCTGAAAAATGTATCATTAGCGGATATAGTAAAAATTCAAAGGCATATAAGTTTTTTAATCCCATCACCAAGAAAATTATCATAAGTTGTGGTGGAATATTCAATGAAGAAGAAGTTTGGGATTGGAGCGAAAAAGACAAGAAAAAGTCTACAATTCCACGTTGCTAAATGTGGAATCGGAAAGAGAAAATGAAGTCGTAAGCCCTCAATTATCACCATCTAGTGGAATGAAGAACATATCAATGATAATGAAGAATCACCTCATGCACCACTAAGGAGATCTAGCCAGCCACATCAACCTTCCAAAAAGCATCCGTCAATTGATTTTTCCTTATTTGCGGATGCAGATCCAATCTCTTTTGAAGAAGCATCTCATGACGAAAAATGGATCGAGAAATTGATTATATTGAAGAAATTATATGTGGGAGCTAACAGAGCGTCCAATTGGGCACAAATCAATTGTTGTCAAATGGGTATAAAACAAAGTTGAATGAAAAAGGTAAAATTAAAAAAAACAAAGCTCGTGTAGTAGTCCAAGGCTATAAGCAAAAACATGGCATTGATTACAATGAAAATTTTGCGCCCATTGCTTGTCTTGAGACTATTCGAATGGTCTTAGCATTGATGGCTGAAAGAAATTAGAAAGTACATCAAATGGACATCAAATCAGCCTTCTTGAATGTATCTCTTGAAGAAGAGGTCTACATTGATCAACCACTCGGTTTTGTGAAGAAAGGTGAAGAACATAAGGTGTGTCGATTAAAGACAACACTTTATGGGTTGAAGCAAGCTCCGAGATCTTGGTATAGTCACATTGACGGATATATTTTTTGAAAAGTGGTTTCAAAAGATGTCCTTTTGAGCAGGCACCGTACATTAAGGAAAATGCGCAAGGTGAATTTTTAGTAGTATGCTTATATGTTGATTATTTAAATTTCACCGGCAATAGTCCTAGTCTATGTCAAAAATTTAAAAGGGCCATGATGGATGAGTTTGAAATGACCGATATGGGACTACTTCATTTTCTTCTTGGCATTGAAGTTAAACAAATGAAGATGAAATTTTCATTTCTCAAAAGAGGTATGTGAATGATTTGTTGAAAAGGGTCAAAATGGAATGTGCTACCCGTTAGCACTCCAATGGAAGTAGGATTAAAGCTAAGCAAACATGGTGTTGAAGGAAAGGTCGATGAGACTCTTTATAAAAGTCTCGTTGGTAGTCTCATGTATTTGACAGTTACAAGTCCAAATCTCATTTTTGCGGTTAGCATGATTAGCTGATTCATGGAATCCCCAAAAAGAAGTCATTAGGAAGCATGTAAAAGAATTTTGAGACATGTAAGTGGTACTGTTGGTCATGGTATACACTATGGAAGAGTTCAAGATGAATGCTTAGTTGGCTATTGTGATAGTGACGGGTGGAAGTATAGATGATAGCAAAAGTACTCCCGATTATGCTTTCAACATTGGTTTGGGTGTAGTTTCATGGGCGTCAAAGAAACAAACCATTGTAGCCTTTCTACGGCAGAGGCGGAGTATATTTCATTAGCATCGGCAAGTTGTCAAGCACTATGGTTGAAATGAATTTTAGAAGAATTAAGGGATCCTCAAGGTGAAGCCGCAAAATTATTTTTCGACAATAGTTTTGCTATTGCACTTTCAAAGAAGCCGATTTTCCCTATTCGAAGCAAAGCATATTTGGATCAAATATCACTTCATTCGTGATCTAGTCAAGGATGGTGAAGTTAGACATCAAGTATTGCAAAACGGAAGACCAATTGGTGTATATCTTTACTAAAGCTTGGAAGCACACAACATTCATCAAAATGAAAGAGAAGTGACACGGGACAACGACCCTAAATTGCGGAATATGATTTTATGCAGATTTTGCCGAAATTAATGAAATTAAATCAAGTTTAATCGCAAAATTATCTTTGATACCTTTAGGGTTTTGCAGAATTTTTGATGGGTAGCCCACATGCGATCCAGGTAGGGTCCAGTCCGATGCGCAAGTACTTTCTGAGTTGAGGCAAGATCGGCCTAGAGATAGAACTCTAGCTTTTTCCAGGCTTAGGAGCTCGTCTTCGGTCCGATGTAGATTCACGGATTCCAAGTTGGGTTGTGAAAGGGATTTGCGGCTTGCAATAGGCTTATGGTTTTTGGATCGGTTTATGGTGTGTAACGGGTGTTGGCTATGTTTGAATTAGGGTTTCAAAAGGGTTTAGGGTTTTGGGAAAGCAAGGAAACAATTAGGCTAAGGTTTTAGAAAGCAATCACAGATCGAGAAATAGCAAATAGAGTAAAGAAGATAACAATGGCTTTGGGAATCACTCCCTTGGCCTCACACCAAACCCATCTCAGGCAAAGATTACTCAAGTATAAAAGCATTCAAATAATCAATCAACTAATAAAAAGTCTTTACAAGCCTCTATATATAGGCCACCAATAATTAATTTTGAAATAAAAGAGTTCTAATACTAATAAAACACAAAAAAGGAGAGTTTGGCATAAAATCCAGTTTGAAGTCGTGCCGTAGCTCGCTCGAGCGAGGATTATCATCGCTCGCGCGGCCTTAAGTGATCGTTCGCGTGACTTTAAAGTCGTCCCTGTAGCTTGTGTATGAGGATTATCATCGCTCGCGCGACTTTAAGTGCTCGCTTGCGCGAGGGCTCTCTCCGGCATTGTTCTCCTGGCTGTTTGTATCCGTTTCTCCTCCAAGGCTACGGTACTTGGGCTTCCTCTACACTTCTTCCGACGCCGATAAAAATGATGTGGTCCAAATCCGATGTCCATATATGTGGCGTCCCCGTCAATTCCCCCGGACCAAATAGGCTTCATCACTGATGAAACGCGCTCATGGTAGATATCAATCAGATCGGGGTTCAATCGACGGACCTCATTCTCGTGGATCCATGTGTTTTCGGACTCCGGTTTTCCGACCCATTTGACCAAGTACTTTTGGAATCCCCCGTCATGTGTAGAGACGGCATGATCGTTGATTATATCCTCTATCTCATCTGATCTTTGTTTGCTTGGAGAAGGAAGAGGTATAGGTTGCAAGGTTGGATTGGGGCTGGGAGTAGGTGGCTGGAGTGGGTTTTCAGGAGGTGGGGTAAAACCCAAGTAAGGAACCAAGTCCTCCACATTGAACGTTGAACTAACCCCCGTACCTGGAGGAAGCTCGAGCGCCTATGCATTAGGACCACTCTTAGCCAAAATTTTAAAAGGCCTAGCGCCTTGAGATTGGAGCTTCTTTGCGGATCCCGATGGGAACTGCTCAGGCCTAACCCGGACCATCGCATAATCACCCACGTGAAATTCTTTAGAATGCCTGTGAGCATCAGATAATTTATATTGACTGTTGCTTGAATTAATTTTTTGTTTAATTTCGGCATGCAAGCTATGAATATGTTGTGCAAATGCATCGGCAGACTCTGACACTCTATGGGATGCAGACATGGGGATCAAATCTAATGGGGTCCTAGGCCTATGACCATGCACTACCTCAAAAGGACTCATGCCTATAGACCTATTGACAGAATTATTATATGCAAACTCAGCTGTGGGTAAGATGGTATCCTAGGTCCTAACATGATCACCGACAAGACTACGAAAGAGATTCCCAAGGCTCCTATTGGTGCTTTCGGTTTGGCCATCTGTTTGAGGGTGGTAAGCTGTAAAGAATTGGAGCAATGTGCCCATCATGTGCCAAAGGATCTTCCAAAAATAACTAGTGAATTTAACATCCCTATCAGACAATGGTTTTGGGCAACCCATGAAGACGCACTACCTCTGTGAAAAATAATTTAGCAATATGAGATGCGTCGGAGGGTTTGGAATAAGGAATGAAGTGGGCCATTTTGGAAAATCGGTCCACTACGACATGGATGGAGTCGTGCTTCCTAGGGGTCTTAGGAAGTCCAAGCACGAAATTCATAGAGAGGTCTTGCCACGGTGTGTGTGGCACGGGTAACGGGATGTACAAGCCGGTATTTTGTTTGGTCTGTTTTGACACTTGGCAAGTACGGCAATGCTTAACGACCCGGGCGACATCTCTCATTAGGCTAGGCCAAAAGAACCTATCCTCTACAAGCGCAACAGTTTTATTACGCCTGAAATGTCCGGCCATCCCTCCAACATGTAACTCCCAAATGAGAAAGTCACGCAATGAAGTGCGAGGGATGCAAAGGCGATTGCCTTTGAACAAGTACCCATCTTGGATGGTATACACGGAGTGTGTGCCGGTCGGGTTACTAAGGAGAGCAGTGTACTCAACCCCAAAATTTGGGCACTTGGGATACTCATCCTTTAACTTTTCGAACCCGACGACCTCGGTGCTCATTGTGTGCAAAGTCACCATCGCCGACTAAGTGCATCAGCAGCCCTATTTTTAGCACCGTGTGACGGGGCCAATACTCGAGCTTGCGGCGTGGTGCGCGTGGCACGACATGTGGTGCCAGGAGGGCACGCAACATGGGGCCATGTTGGCCTTGCGACGTGGTCGCGCTGCGAGGACGCGACACGGTCGCATGAGGGTACAACGCGAAGCGTCATGGTCGCGACACGGACGCATGAGGGTACGACGCGAAGCGTCACGGACGCGACATAGCCAAGGTGGGCTAGCGATGCATGAGGCCTTGCGGTATGTCAAACCAATAGGTTTGAGGTTCTCCTGCCATTCTGGCTGAATGACTGTTTTACCCTTATATAGGGGAAGGGAGCTGGAGAGCTATTCCCCCGCACACGGGCCTATGCGTTGCCGGAGGCGCAAGTGTCTCCCAAACTGAAAGGGTGGGCTAGGACGCCGACGCAATGATGTCGTGTGGAACCCGAGGGAGGTTGATGTATGGCCCGGACCACGCGTCATGGCAGCATACGGGCCGGGCAACCTCGCGAGACAACACCAAGGCGCGTGGGACTCGATTGAGAACGACAAAGATGTGGGCTAAGGACTAACGTGTTAGTAATTAACGCACACGAAGGCAAGCGTGGGACTTCGATTGGCACGCGAGCGCGAGGCACAAGGTTGTGGGCTTGGTTCGTAGCGGCGAGGTACTAGTGCAAAGGCATGTGGTGAAGCGAGCAGTGAAGTTAGCGAAGCAGTGCAGATTGGCGTGTCGTAAGGGACACGATGAGCCGAGTGGTAGGCCGTGAAATAGAGGCATCCATGTTGGGAGGAGTTCCCGTCCTCTAGGCGGGTGGTATCGGTGATGTGCGAAAGGGTTGCTAACGGTAGCGAGCGCACCGCTGGTTGAAAGCGCGTCGAAGGACGCCCTCGCGACGATTGTTATCAGAAGTAGGCTGACCTAGCGAAGCGTGCGTTAGGTGCCGCACGGGACTGAGGTTGCGGAAGTGCGAGCCCGTGACAACCGGCCTTATGCTTTAACACGAATGTGAACCCTTGAAGGTACTCAACCCACTTTGCGTGCCTTGGGTTCAACTTCTTCTGTGAAGCAAGAAAGCGTAAGGCTTCATGGTCAGAGAACAGCACAAATTCCTACGGTCTAAGGTAATGTTTCCAATACCAGAGAGATCGGACGACCGCATAGAACTCCTTGTCATAGGTGGAGTATTTTTGCTTCGCCTCGTTAAGTTTTTCACTAAAATAGGCCACGGGGTGACCCTCTTGGCTAAGCACTCCTATGCCTACACCTAATGCGTCGCGTGCGACCTCAAAGACTTTGGAAAAGTCCGGCAATCGCATGATGGGTGCACTACTCATTCGTTGTTTGATCTCACCAAAGGCTTTTGTCGTCGCTTTGCTCCATTTAAAGTCCCATTTTTTTATGCAATCTGTAATTGGGGCTATAATGGTGTTAAAGCTTCTGATGAAGTGACGATAGAAAGTAGCCAACCCATGAAAGCTGCAGACATCGTGTATGCTCTTAGGTTCAGGCCACTCCACAATGGCTTTAACCTTTTCGAGGTCCGCGACCATTCCATCGGCCAAGATAATAAATCCCAAGAAAACAACAGAACGTTGCATGAAGGTGCATTTCTTGAGATTTGCAAACAACCTCTCGCCCTTGAGGGTGTTACAACCAGCCTAAGGTGGGTCAAGTGTTGTTCCTTGTCATGACTGTAGATCAGGATGTCGTCGAAATAAACAAGGAATTTGCTGAGAAACGGTCTCAACACTTGGGTCATGAGTCGCATGAAAGTACTCGGGGCGTTAGAAAGCCCAAATGGCATGACCATCCACTCATAAAGACCATCCTTAGTCTTAAAGGCGGTTTAGCCACTCTTAAGGTCTATCTTTGAAAAGATAGTGGCACCAACCATTATATCGAGCATATCATCGAGCCTTGGTATGGGAAATCGATACTTAACCGTAATATTATTAATTACACGGCTATCCACACACATGCGCCACATACCATCTTTCTTAGGAGTGAGTAGGGTAGGTACGGCACACGGGCTCAGACACTCGTGGATGAACCCCTTCTAAAAGAGCTCATTGACTTGCCAAGTCAACTCGGCGTGCTCAACCGGATTCAACCTATAGTGGGGCAGGTTCGGTAAGGTAGATCCCGGAACCAAGTCTATTGTGTGTTGGATATCACGCAGGGGAGGAGTTCGTTTGGTAAGTTTTTAGGGAAGGCATCCGTAAACTCTTTCAGGATTGGCTCAACCTCCTTGGGACACTCGCTTGCCGACTCGGGAGCACTCTTTACGGTGACAACTGCGCACACCACACTCATCTATCGATGCTTTCTCGAACTCAGAAGGGCTCACAATATTTATGAATTTAGAAGATTCGCCCTTCTTTTCGACTGTGTTGGTCGATGGTGTTTTGGGAGGCAAAGGGTGTAAAGTGATATTTTTGCCCTTATGCATGAACGTGCATATGTTTGATCGACCAGAAAGAGTCACGTCCATGTCATAGAGCCACGGCCTTCCCAAAATGATATGGCCCACATCCATCGACACCACATCACACTATAAGGTGTCCGAATAAGAACCCAATTGAATCGGTACACGACACCTTTTCGACACGGGAATGGATGAAGAATTGACCCATGCGACTTTATAAGGTCTCGGGTGGGCTTCAGGTGTAAGCCCTAAGCGGCGTACTGCATAAGTTGATACTACATTAGTACAACTACTGCTATCCACGATGGCCCTGCAATTCTTTTCACCAAATCTGGCAAAGGTGTGGAAGATGTTCTGCCTTCGCCAGTCATCCTTTTCATCCTATTGAGGCTGTGTAAGGGCACACCTCACAACTAAAACATGACCAATAGCATCACCGTCCTCGTCACTGGGTGTGCCAACCGGTTCAATTACTTCCTCTTCAACCACTACCTCATCATCATCCTCCTCCCCCTCCCCCTTGATGAAGAGTCCTTTGGGGTTCTTTCATAGGGCATTGGGCGGTAAAGTGTCCCATCCCATGATGTTTATAGTACTTTACTTGAGAATTAACCCTTGGGGATTTTTTGACTACACCTTTTTCCCTTTCAAACCTCGAATTGGTAGGGGCGGGTTGTGTAGGTTTGGGAGGAGGATTAAGTCGTCCCTCACTAGATCGTTGACCGCTATATTGTGACTCGGTCTACTTCACCACTGTAGTTTTCAAGTACCGTTCAAGATCTTACACAACGACATAGCATCATCTTTCAAGAGTTTCCATGGGGTGAGAAATCAACTCTTTTTGCAAATCAAGTCGCAATCCGGTGCGGAATCTAGAGAGTGATTTCAGGGTCTTCTGATACTTTTGCCCTCATCATGAACTCTTCGAATTTAGCAATGTACACGGTCACGGGCATACCACCTTGGCGTAAATTTTGCCACTGGTCGAGGAGGCATTGGTGGTAATGATAAAGGAACATACTTCTCAGTAAGTCGTTTCTTCCTGTCGTCCTAACGGGTAATGGGAGAACAACCGGCATTTACCCTGATGCGCTCGACATTGAGTCAGAAAAGCCAAGCTTGACTAACCAATTTCATCTTAGCGAGTCTAACGCAACGGTCGTCATTCATGGCATACCAATCAAAGTGTTGGTCTGTGTTAGAAAGCCAATCGAGAAAGATGGTAGAGTCCATTCTTCCATCGAAAGTCGGAATCTCAACTCGAACGTTTTTAAAGAGTTGAACTTCGGGGTCATAGTCATCTCTACGATGATCCCTACGGTTCCGGTTGTCTTGGCGACCATTACGTCCAAAGTGAGGACACACGCTCTTGGTGTTGATTTTCTAGCCCACCCATCGCTTCCAGTTGGTTGATTCGATCACGTAATCTATCATTACCAACTCCTAGGGATGCTTGGGCTTGCTCTATGGTATTCAGATGTGCATTAATCGCACCCAATTCCTCTCACATAGCTCTAAGAGTATTAAGAACCTCATCCGAAGCCATGGTGATCACAAAGTCTATTAGGGTTCTAATATGGAATGCAATATGGACTCAAAGAGGAAAAACAATGCAATAAAATAAATATGATAAGCAAAGATGCCCTAACCTAGAAAACCTAGGGCTCTGATACCAAAACTGACGCGGGACAACGACCCTAAATTGCATAATATGATTTTATGCAGATTTTGCCGAAATTAATGAAATTAAATCAAGTTTAATCGCAAAATTATCTTTGATACCTTTAGGGTTTTACAGAATTTTTTATGGGTAGATCACACGTGATCCAGGTAGGGTCCAGTCCGATGCGCAAGTACTTTTCGAGTCGAGGCAAGATCGGCCTAGAGATAGAACTCTAGCTTTTTCCAGGCTTAGGCTCTCGTCTTCGGTCCGATGTAGATTCACGGATTCCAAGTTGGGTTGTGAAAGGGATTTGCGGCTTGCAATAGGCTTATGGTTTTCGGTTCGGTTTATGGTTTGTAACGGGTGTTGGCTATGTTTGAATTAGGGTTTCAAAAGGGTTTAGGGTTTTGGGAAAGCAAGGAAACAATTAGGCTAAGGTTTTAGAAAGCAATCACAGATCGAGAAATAGCAAATAGAGTAGAGAAGATAACAATGGCTTCGGGAATCACTCCCTTGGCCTCACACCAAACCCATCTCAGGCAAAGATTACTCAAGTATAAAAGCATTCAAATAATCAATCAACTAATAAAAAGTCTTTACAAGCCTCTATATATAGGCCACCAATAATTAATTTTGATATAAAAGAGTTCTAATACTAATAAAACACAAAAAAGGGAGTTTCGCATAAAATCCCGTCTGAAGTCGTGCCGTAGCTCGCTCGAGCGAGGATTATCATCGCTCGCGTGGCCTTAAGTGATCGCTCGCGCGACTTTAAGTGCTCGCTCGCGTGAGGGCTCTCTGCGGCGTTGTTCTCTTGGCTGTTTGTGTCTGTTTCTCCTCTGAGGCTGCGGTACTCGGGCTTCCTTTACGCTTCTTCCGACGCCAATAAAAACGATGTGGTCCAAATCTGATGTCCATGTATGTGGCGTCTCCGTCAAGAAGCATGACGTAGTTGAAGTTTAGCTTTAAGGGGGTTGTTGAAATGTTAAGCTAGACCATTTTGGGCCACTATATGTGCATGGACCGTGGGCCTCTTGGCCTCACTTTTTTTGGGTCTTTGACTTCATCTTAGAAATTTGACTTAGTAGTTAAGAGTTTAGTTATTGTAGCTTTGAACTTTGCAATGTTTTTATGTTTTGGGTTTATGTGATTCATAGAAAAATGAAAAGGCTAAGAAGCACGAACATGGGTATGATACAATACGGGGACGACGCTACGACAACTATAAAAAAATAGGATACGATATGGGGGGATACATGTATTTAAAAATTATTTTTTACATATTTTTAGGTATATCTTAGGTTAATGAACGTGAAAAAGAAGAAAACGAAAGAGAAACAAAAGAAGTGACTGGAGTTCAAATAGGTAGGTGGCATGCTAGTAAACTCCTAGGTAGGTTCCCTTGATTTCTTCTTCTTTTCCGAAAAACTCAAAATCCCAAACTCACGGTCTAATTTCTTCTTTAATTTTTTTTTTAGAAACACCCAGGGTACGCATGCAGTCGTATCCTTTAAGTATAGGTATCCGATACTAGTACTTTGCCAAAAATGGTGTATCTATGCTTCCTCGTGAAAAGGTATCTTAGGGAAAAGAAAGATGACATGGGAATATGATAAATTTCTTTAGGGAAGTGAAGAGCCCTTAAAATTTGAAATTCGTTCTTGTACTTAGCTATATATTTTGAATCATTGTAACTCATCATATATCAAACTTTTTAGTTAAATTTGAAGCCTTCCATCTAGTACTTTATATTAGACTTCACTTTTGTGGTTTGTGAGCTCAAGAGAACAATTTTCTTCTCTTGAAAAGTTGCATCTATTTTTTATTCGAATTTTGATTTATTTTCAACAAAATGGCATCAGAGCTTGGACGATCTTAGGTTTTGCACGAAGTGTGGTGTATTAGAGTTTGGTGACGAAAAAAGCCACTATGTTGAGTTGAGCCGGAAAGATTCCATTCTATGTGAGAAATTTGTTTCTCCTATGTTGTCGACGAGTGAAGTCCATTATTTTTTGGACGAGTGAAGTCAACAGTGAGTCCACCTGGTGTTCGCAAACATAGAGAAGGTCAATGTTTTGTTTGCTGGTTTGTTTCACGTGCAACACTATGGCAACCGACCTCGTTTTTTGTCACAGTCATGGTTGTCAAGGCCACACTATGGCCTCTCTATGGCGAATAGTAATGGGAAATGCCATATATAACCAAATAGTCATGATGGCTAAAAAGCGACCCCATAGCGTCGCTATGGCGGAATAGCATTATGGCGTTGCTATGCACGTTATTTATTTTTTTGGATAATAACATATATATTTATAAATTATGACATTTTTATAATATATAAGTTACAAAAGTTAACTTACAAGTTACAAAACCCAACTTATAAGTTACAAAATCCTCGACTATCTCTCTCTCATCACTATAGCTACGAACACCAGCGTCGACGAAACCTTAACGTCAACGACACTACCGTATGTATACTTAATATTTCATATTTTTTAATATTCTATATTTGTTGATATTTCATATTTATTTATTTATACTTACCATGTTGTAAATTTGTTGATGTTCCATATTTGATCTGTATTTATTGATATTTGTTTATTCCTAGAACATGAAATCCTCAATATTAGAATCAAAGTATAATGCTTTAATAGTTGAATTTTTTTCTTCCTACATTTTCTCTTATATAAAAATATAAAAAAAAAGAATACTACTAATTCATAAATAAAATAATTTTTCTTAAAATTATAATAATAAATAGTCTCTCTATGGCAACGCCATGGCGTAGCGAGTCTCTTCGCCATGACCTCGCCACACAGCCTTAACTACATGGTCAAAGCCCCATTCAAAAAAAATGTTATAAAATGCGATTGATGAATTGAAGCTCAAAACCCCAATTTACAAAGTGCGAAAAACTGGTTCAGATCACAGATCAATACTCAAGGCTTCTGTCACTATTGGCAGAAATAATCTTTATTATGAATTTGATGGAAATGAAGCACCATCCAAGGACGTTGTCGAGAATGCAGTCTTCGCTGCACTTCATCTTCCTGAAGTGTACAATATAAGTTTTCTTGATACAAACTATAAGCATATGACTGACGCACAAGCCAATGTGCACAAGTTTGAAAAGCAGATAAAGACTCTTGAAGAAGTGAAGAACTCGAAGAAGCTGATTCAAGATGAAGTGCGAAGCAATGCGTAGTTTTGATTTAAGTGTTAGTGTTGGAAGTTGTAAATCAAAATTAAATGTTTTGAGTTAATTGATGTGTTATGCGCAGAGTACTAAGAGTCATTCCTAGTTAAGTGTGTCAATTAAGGTAGATTCATTTTGAAATGTGTGTGATGTTAATATTTGTATTGGAATTGCAATGAGTGTTTTGAAAAGTGTAAAAGGTGCATTAATTATGATGTACTAAGTTTAGGTCTTAAGAGTCTATAAAAGGGTCATTTGTATATGTCATGGGCACACCATCAAATCAAGAAGTACAAGTAGAAGAAAAAAAGTGTGTGAACCGACGTCTATTGTAATTGTGTCTTGATAATATATTTTGAGAGTCATCTTTTATGTTTATGTTAGGAGCTTTGCATGGATCTTTGTGATCATGCATCTCCGGTTTAATAATGGTGAAGCTAGTTACATTTTTAAATGGTGAAGTTAGTTAGATGCTTCCCTCAAATCGGCTCTCTTGATTATGAGCCAACAAATGTGACTTTGTTTCAATCTCAAATGGTGTAAACCATGTCTCTGGATCTGGTTGAAGACTTGCTCACGGGGAATTAGGTTTCAAGTTTCTTCCAATTGTTGGAAAGAGTGGAAAGGGGCATGTCATGTCCAGATCAGGTCAATGGGGATGACATGATACCGAAGGAAATGGGGGTGTTGGATGAGAGTTCGAGTTGGGCTGCTAAGTCTGCTACTAGTTGTTAAGTTTGAAGGGCTGATTTAAAGCATCATTGTTAGTTATTTTAACATGTATGCATCGTTGTTGGTTATTGTAACTGTATGTAGCTCACAACTAGTGGAGTAGACGCTGCAGAAGTTTCTGAAATCCATTGCCTTTCATTTCTTTGCGGACAACTTTTGTATTTGAGGCATCATTGTTAGTTATTTTGACCTTTATGCATCGTTGATTCCATGAAAATGTTACTTTTTAGTATAATTGAAAGATGTCATTGCTTCTGAATCTAAGTGAACCTTCTGCCATTCTTACTTCAAATGTACAAATTTACTGCACAGGGAGTCAAGATTGTTTTCCAAGTTGGTTTGGCCTTGATGAGATACTGCCACGACAACCTAGTGAGTGCTTTTCTGCCCTTCATTTCTTTAGATCCATACTTGTATGTTTTGTTGTTATCACTGACATCATTTTCGTCATCAGATTAAGTTACCTTTTGAGAAACTTGTACATGCCTTACGCAACTTCCCTGAGGATGCAATGAATCCAGATACATTATTACCAGTGGCCTACTCAATCAAGGTTTTATCTCTCCTTCCTTGCTCTAATTCTCCAATAATCTTATGCATATATGTTTGTACTTGTTTCTTATAAGCTATATTTTGCAAATAACAATGATTTTTTTTAACTTGTTAATGCCTGGGTAATTATTTATTGGTGGCCTGTTTTCTCTTTGGCAGTGCTTCTATAATTAATTTTATTCACTTCATTTTTCTACTTCTGTTTACGTCAAAATATTATTTCCAAGGTTTTAAAAGGCGTTTAATGCGCCTCATGGCGTAGCTTCCCAAAATGGTCATAAGGTGCAACTAAATAACTCTGGTACACGTGTCTGTAGCGTATGCTACAAACACTGTGGCATACCCTACAATGTTATAGTGCACCACGATGATGTAGCTTGCGCTACAAACATAAGTTACACACGTACCTTTTAACAGGCTAAGCATAAATAAATTTTATGAAATTGCCCCTGATTGATACACCCTAGAGGTGCATATTTAAGTCAAAATGAAAGAGGGCTTGTGTATTTGAGCGAAAACAAAAGAGGGAAAAAAGAAGAGTAGAAGAAGAACAATACGAAGTCAAAGAAAAGAGAGAAGGGTTTACCTTGTCGAACATCTACATAGGTACTCTGTTTTTTTATTTTTTCCTTTTTGTTCTTCTAAGATAAAAAAATTTTCATTTTTTTTTTGGCAAGAGCCACAATCCACTTCTTTTTTCTTCTTCTTTTTCCATCTCCTTACATCCCTGATTTCAAATACAAATCTCAATCTCAATAGTTTAGTGGATGAACTCCATATCTATAGAACACCAAATAGCACATATTTGATTCATACAATTTGGGCCCTTGGATTCAATCTAGTTAAATGTTTAACTAGTGATGCACAAATACATTATTTATACACTATCTTATGATTTATGTTTATAAATATTATTCTCTTATTTTATTACATTTTTCTTAATTTGTTATATTTTTATTCTTATATTTGAAAATAAGAAAAATTGTGAGGCATACGCCTCACGCCTGGAGGTTTACACCTCTGCTTCATTAGCAGTGTAACGCATAGCTGCATGCCTCCACCTTTTAAAGCCTTGATTATTTGTAAATTCATGTAATGCTATGTGACTGGTTATTGAATCAACATGTTGGCAATTTTATTTCCCTCAAATGTCCCAAAGTCCCTTTCCACAAAGTTATTAGACATTTCCATGGAGACTGTTTAGGTGCAACCCACTATATATGTCAAACAAAGTTACATGAAACTAAGTGATCCTCATATATACTCAAACCAAGTCTAGTACTATTCCACTAAGCCAATTAGGATTTGAACATTCTAGTATTTCGCATTTGGATGTCACATTCACGGAAGATCCAAGTAGTAGGTGTGACTAAGAGCATTTGGAGAAATTATTTTTAGCTCTAGAGTATCGTCCTCTAAGAAATTAAATGCACAGAAAAATGGAGTCAGGCTACTTTTTAATGTTTTTTTTGTTTCTGATGGGTACATTGCTCTAAGAGCTTTTACCTGACTAGAAAAAGAAATAAGGGGAAGAACAAGAAAAACCGAAAAAATATACAAAGGCCAATATAAAAGTGGCGAGAACAACAATCTCAACCAAAAAATATGTCTGAAGGAAAAAGGCACATTGCTCAGTCATTTGCCTCCCTATCAAACATGACTGAATTCCATGAAGAAATGACCGCACAAGTCTAGAATTTATCAACCCTATTGGTAAGCTGCCAAGATATTTCTCTCCTCTTAACCCCATTAAGGATGTTCTTAGAGGCACTCTCAAACATGGAACTCTTAAACCTGCAAGTAACGCTAAGGCCTACGCTTTTGTCGAGTCGCTCAATCGCTTGGACAAAAGTAAACTATCTTAATTTTCCACTAACTATCTCTCACTAATCTCCCATATTCACTTGGACCTAGATTTCCTAGGCAGGAACCAACAAAAGGAGCTTGAGAGCACCCATGGGAGGACGGATCCAAACATTGTTAGTTCTAGTCCTCAAATCTCTACTAGATGCAATGTTCAACCACTTCATGGATCATTCCCATTGAAGAATTTGAACTGTTTACGTAGTAGTGCCCAACGTATTATTTTTCCTTTGATGAGCTCAATAATGATATAGATCTGTTTTTCTTAACCTGTGAAAATTCAATGCTTTCTTTCTATCCAAGTATCACCATTGAGACCAATTTCCAAAGAATCTGTCCTCAACTAAGAAAGGCCTTGGGGCCCTATCCCACAAAAATACAAGTCATGTGTCCATCCAAGCTGTCTCTTGCTAACTCGCAACTAAGCTATTGGTAGGCAAAGGTTTGTCGTCTAAAGCAAGTGTTCGTCAACCCTTTAGTATGCCTGATAGAATAGTTATTTCAAAAAAACCATTACAGATGGACGAGAGGTAACATGTGTTCCCTATTTTCGTGGTTACCCTCAAGTGTTAATACACTTAAGAGCTCCACTATTATCCAAATTAGTAGCCCTAGCCCCGAGGATAGCAGCCCAGGAGTTGGACTTGCAATTATTTCCGGCCACATCAGCTCCGACCCAATCATATTTTTCATCCTCTTCAATAGTCGGCGAAAGCACCTGCTGCTTGGGTATCGTTTATCTGTATACCTTCTTCCCTTGCACTAAACCATGACATTAATTAGCATTTCTAGGAGCTCCTTTGATAACAAGAGCACTTCATGATTCTCAGCAAAAGGATGAGGGTTGGACCACTAAAGGGCATCGTTTTGCCATCTTCTATTAGCACCCTAAAATTTGTTCCCCTCATCACTAGCCACAAATAACTAGGATTTCGAGATTCATCCAACGTCTAACCAAAAAGAAGAACGTAATTCACTCACTCCTTTGCCAAAGAGCAAGGAGGAAGGATCAACTATTATCAAAACATTTCACAACAATCGCAGATGCCTTTGTGCTCTTGTGGCATCCAAGCATGTAGTGGGATCCTAAGGACTTTGATCTATTTATACCATGATTTACAACTTGTCGAGTGGACTTGGAAATGGGGCAAGTCGACTCAGTTTGGCCAAGTTTTGAGCAAACCTGACCATAAAATTCAGGCATAAAAAAGGCTTTAAAATTCGGCTGACTCGACTTAGAAAATTGCTCAATTTGTCGACTCTCTGAGTCAAATCGGCCAACTTAAAATAAGGGTTTGCGGCTATAAGCACAAATACGGGACACGAGTATGACGATACGTAATTTTCAAAAAATCAAGATACGATACAGAGGGATACCTGTATTTTAAAATTTATTTTTTTATATATTTTTAAATATGTTTTTGGTTAGTAAATATAAGAAGGAGAAAGAAACAAAAAAAAACTTACGAAGACTGATTTCGAATGGGTAGGTTGCATGCTGGTAGGCTCCTTCGATTTCTTCTTCATTTTTTCCGGAAAACCTAAATCCCAAACTCAATCTGATTTCTTCTTTTAATTTGTTTTTTTTTTTTGGAAACGCCCAGGATACGCATGCGGTCGTATCCCTCAAGTATCAGTATCCGATTCGAATATGATACTACATTGCCAAAAATGGTGTATTTGTGCTTCTTTGGTTTGTGGCATGGTTCAAAATATCATTTGATACCGATATGTATTGTCTGATACATATCGGTTTTGGCCTAGGCTGGGTCGATATATTGATGTGTCAACCCAAAAAATGTATCGTTACATCGACCACGTTACAAGACCGATCGACTTCGTTTCAAGACCGTTTGGCCTCATTACAAGAGCAATTGGCCTTGTTCCGAATATACCGTGCAACCGCTACATTGCTCAATGTATCAGCCGATACGTTGGAATGGTTTTAAACAGATACATTTCTATGTGTTTTGTTTTTAAATTATATGGTTGGATGGAGTGGTTTTGTATACTTCAACTAAATTTGAAATTTAGAATAAATAATTTCGGATGGAATGGTTGAAGTTGAACTTTAGATTAAAATTACTGAACTATGGTTATTGGCTTCCTATAGTAAATTTGTAAATTTGGATTACATACGTGCATTTGATTATGTGAATTGTAGATTATTAGAAATTAGAAATTAGAATTATATGATGATATTGATTAGATTTGGTAATGCTTTGATAAATTTGCTTATTAGTTTATCTCAATTGAAAAGACATGTCGATTTAGATTTTAGATCATGAAGAAATTTCATTCCATTCAATTTTACTTTAGAGCTATGTGAATGTGATGTTTGATAATTTTATCGATTTTTATATGGATGGATATTTTGATGTACTTGAGCCTATTAAATATTTTTATTTTTCTATTATGTATTATTTAAAACTATATGTGTGTGTGTGTGTGTATATATGTGTGTGTTTGTGTGTGTGTGTGTGTATGATAAATAATCCGAGTCAGAGCAAGCCGAATTGGAATGAGTTTTCAAGTCGAATAGAGTTTTCGCGCTTTTGAACCATGGTTTATACAGAGTTTTCCTTTCTTTTCAAAACCTAAATCATTGTCCCATTTTGTGAATGTGATGTTTGATAATTTTATCGATTTTTATATGGATTGATATTTTGATGTACTTGAGCCTATTAAATATTTTTATTTTTCTATTATGTATTATTTAAAATTATATGTGTGTGTGTGTATAATAAATAATCCGAGTCAGAGCAAGTTGAATTCGAGCGAGTTTCCAAGTCGAATAGAGTTTTCACGCTTTTGAACCATGGTTTATACAGAGTTTTCCTTTCTTTTCAAAACCTAAATCATTGTCCCATTTTTTCAGCTCTGGTCAAAATCTCTTAAGCAAGCATATGATCCACAGCTTCTAAGGAAGGAAATTGAAGGAATATGCTCCCTAACATTGTTTTTACCCTGACCGGAATACAATCAGTCCAAACACAAACAGAACATCAGCTCTAGGAATTATGTTAAATGGTTAATTTTACCTTCATTTTCATGATAGAAAAGGATGCGATTAGGTTGAGATTTCGCTTGGATAATGTAGCCAAGATTCGTAAACTACCCTTATATATGAAACATTTTCGTGGGATGGTTTTAGTGACCTATCCATTTGAAGAGTATCAAACTACCCTGGTTTACCAACATTTCTTTGATGGGTTAAGGTTGTGATGATGATGATATTTCACCAAGATTTTTTTCCCTCTTTTTTCTTCCAAACATGATTTTCCTAATTTTTCTTTTAGAAATATATTTTTCATTTTTTTTTAATACTAAATTACCATCGGGTGTAGGTTTTAGGGTTTAGGGTAATCAGGCTATATCAAATTTATCAAAATTTTTGAGTTAAACTTTGACCCGGCTAAAGTCAAGTAGAGTTTTAGGGATTTTAACCGTGATTTACCATACAAATATGCCATGGTAATATTGTATCAATCCTCATATTTATATGTGGCTATCAAGGAGTCGTATGAAGCTGAGGTCTCATGTACGGTTCTAGAACTGGGATGGTTACACTTATGTAGTCGTTGACTGTGATTTTTTAATAGTTATCATAACTCAGAATTCAGAAATGGGTTGGAATCAATTTTCAAGAGGTAACAGTACCACCCTGCGTAATCTTTTGATAATCATGCACAACGTGCTACTGTTTACAACAAATTTACATAAGAAAAGAAATTCAAACACAAATAAATTTTAATAAGCTTCCTCTCGATTTATAAGGGTTTTATTAATTTGTGTGGACATTTACACTTCCGAGTATCCCCAACGATACCCTGTTAATTATATCACCATGGAACACCTCTGATTAAAAGTCATAGATTTGTACATTCATCTTACAAAGAAATGTAGACATTTGTGGGGTCTCTTTCCCTTGCATTCACTGTTTCGGTTTGTAGTCCAGTTTTTGCTTGATAGTATCGCCATCGTAACATGTTGATAGCACCGCCATTGTTTCATGCATAGAGATTTGAAGACGGTAGGATTCTTCAGAGATGTGCGCCATGATAAGATTATATATATATATATATATATATATATATATATATATATATATATATATATATATATATATATATATATATATATATATATATATATATAGGCCATGAGAGGCGTTAATAGTACAAATCATGAGAGGTTAACTGCCTTGAATCTAATGCTATATGTAATTTTTCATCCTAATCATGCACAGATTAAATCTTGAGGTCATAGACCACATATCATATGATTAGATATTGATCATGCATGGCACACATCCTGGTAAAGTTGCACCATGGTACACCACAATCACGGTCACTTTAGGGAAGTTTGTCACATGCGATCAATCTGACCGTTTGATAGCTGGGACATGTTCTTAAGATCTAATGAGTAAAAGATTGGAAAAAAAATGACTAACAGTGTGAGTGGTGGAACCATAGTTGCGCCACAAGAATATTTGGTTGCAAAAATTGCTACTCTTTCTTTTATATTAAAAAATTCTCTCCCCAAGTGCATACTCCATGTATACTACTAGTATTTTATAATTAAATCCTTTTTTACAAGCAAAAAAATTATTAATTTTTTTACGAGGGTCTTATTCGAGACTTTCGCCTAGGGCCTCAAAGCATGTTGGGCCGGCCTGGTTTAGACCTTAAGGCTTTGAATACTTTTGCCTAATGAACCTTTATGATATTTGAGCCTTTGTTAGGCTTTATGGGTTTTGGTCATGGAGGCATCAGGTGGTTGGGCCTTGTGAGACTTTGGATTTGGGTGTTGAGACCGTAAGAGGCTTTAGATTTAAACTATTGAGTCTTTAGATAATTATGTCTTGGCTTTGGAGATTTGGATCATTGAGGCTTTGGGTTTTGTGAGGCTTTGAGGATTCGGATCCTATGAAGCTTTTAGTATTTAGGTTTAGAGGCTTAGGGTACCTGATCATTATGAGGCTTTATGGTATTTGGACCTTGTGAGTCTTTATGAGACATGGCCGTAGAGGCTTTGGTTGTTTGGGCCTTGTGAGGCTTCATGATATTTGGGCCTTGTGAGGCTTCATGAAATTTGACTAAAGAGGCGTTGGTTGTTAGGGCCCAGTAAGGCTTTAAGGATTTGGAGCCGTATAAGTATTGGGCGTTTGGCTTTGTAAGACTTTGAAGATTTAGGCCTTGGAGACTTAGGACACTTGGGCCTTGCAAAGCTTGATGGTATTTGAGCCTTGTGAAGCTTTATGGAACTTGCCCATAGATGAATTGGTTGTTTGAGCTTTTATGGATTTGGGACGTAAAAGCATTGATGCTTGGCTTTGTGAAGCTTTGAAGATTTGGGCCTTAGAGGCTTAGGGTAATTGCGCCTTTTGAGATTTTATGATATTTAGCCATAGAGGCATTGATTCTTTGGGTCGTGTGAGACTTTAAGGATTTGAGCCCTAGAGGGAGTAAGTGTTTGGACGACCTTATAAGGGTTTCGGTATTTGGGCCTTGCGAGGTTTTATTATTTGGATCTTTGGAAGCTTTATGGTATTTGGGCCTTGTTAGACTTTATGGAAATTGGCCGTAGAGGATTTAGTTGTTTGGGCCTTATGAGGTTTTTTGGTTGGGGGTTGTAAAAGCATCGGTTTATGGCTTTGTGAAAGTTTGAAGATTTGGACCTTAGAGGCTTAGGGTAATTGGCCCTTGTGAGGTTTTATGATATTTAATCCTTAGAGGCTTGAAGTACTTGGACAATATGAGGTTTTATAGTATTTGGGCCTTATGAGGTTTTACTGGAACTTGACCATAGAGGTTTTAGTTGTTTGGGCCATATGAGAGTTTAAAATTTTAGGTCATAGATGCACTGGGTGTTTGGCTTGTTCGAGGCTTTAAGGATTTAAGTCATACAGATATTGGGTGTTTGGGCCATATGAGGCTCTCGATATTTGGGCCTTAGAGGCTTGGGGTGCTTGGACCATGTGAGGCTTTATGGTATTTGGGCCTTATGAGGCTTTGGTTGTTTAGGGCTTAAGGTACTTGGGTCTTATGAGCCTCTATGATGATTAGGCCTTGATCATCTTTTTGGTGTATATCAGAGTGTTGATTTATAAATTTGTCCATACATTATCTTCAATAGTTGATTTTAGCCATGCATTTTGAATTTCAAATGAATCTGAACTTAGATCATATAGATTTAAGTGAATCTATGCTCTTGATCATCGGTTTAGAATATGTCGGAGTGTTCATTGTCAAATCTGTCCATATACCATCTTTGATATTTAATTTTAACCAATCATCCCAAATTATAGGAGAATCTAGTTATTGAATTTGAATGCACAGATTTATGTTAATCTATGCTCTCGATCATTGATTTAGAATGATTAGAATGTGTCGGAGTACCAATTGATGAATCTGTCCACACAATACCTTTTCGATTTAGTTTTGACCATTCATCTTGAATTTTAGAGGAACCCGATGCCTGATCGTATGTGGATGATCTCTAGGAAAAATCCGGCAGCATGTCCCCTTAGTTTTATATTAAAAACATGCAAAGGGTGTTTGTATGTTGGCAGGCCCTAATACATGACACTCGGGTGATGGAAGAACACGTGCCACAGTGCATGTCGAGACCTTACTCAAACACCAATAAGGGTGATTTTTATTGAAGAAGGGAAGTCTTAGGCATGGAGAAATTTTAGCAGCGCTTCTGTATAATGTCTTCTTTTTTCTCCCATATATATATATATATATATATATATATATATATATATATATATTTATGAATTTTGCCAAGAACTCCCATGCCAACAGCTACCTTCCACATTGCACATCCATAGGGCCATATAGCCATGTCACATCCATTTGGCATGCCTTTCATCTTGTCTAGGTATACTTGAAACTCAAACGTCGAGAATCATCTTATCTATCACTGCCTCATGTACACTTTTTGAGCTGCATAACTCCGAAATGCTGCATTTCATTTCTGTTTTACCAAGGATTAAGTCACAATCAGCTCTCATCTTCATGCCTTCTAATTTTCTTATCATCTCCTTTGGTGGTTGTATGGGATTCAATTTAAGAGATCCCATAAGCAATTCCTTTGCTTACTGCTTCATCCTTCCCTGGTTTTCTTCATTGTTACTAAAGTTGATTTACCCTCACCTCCTCACTGCTCCATTTCAGACAGTAATCCTTTCTATAGCCATTTTGCAATCCTTCTAATTTTCATGCAAATATGCTTAAGCAGACCTCCTCTATTATTTTGTTGCCTTGCCAAAACGGTTAATGCCTTATGACTGCCATTTCCAGATTGTGCGGTAACCGTCTGATTTCTTGTCCACGTGGCATAATTTTTTATCAATCCAAATTATCAGTGGTAGCTTATATTGGGAGCTACCATGGGCCTGAAAAACACTGTTTGAGGGATTTGAACAGTTGTGCATGTTGACAGTTGTGCATCTTTTTATAACGGTTGATATTAAAATGCACCGATCAGACAGTAACCCTCCTCTGATGGACATATTTTTTGGCTAAAATATGTGCCAATGATGGGCCGCTTGCTGTACTATTTGGATTGGACAAAGATTTATGGCAAGTGGAGTTACTAAGGATGGTCATAGTTCTATTTATGTATACTCAGTCAGCAGAGTCGTCCTCCTTCCAAAAAGTCATCCATTATTGATATTTCCTTGAGGATTTCATTTTATTTATCACTCGGTATGTTTTTTGTTTCTTTTTGTTGCCCCTGGCTGTTTATCATTCCCACAGTCAGCGCCCTGACCTATTTTATTATTTTTTCAATCAGCAAAGTATCTCTTGAACAACCCATTCAGATATTGTAACGACATCCTTACTGGCACTTCAAGAAACAACTGATTACTACATTATTATTGCATTTTTGGAATCTTTGCTTATAGTTCAATGTGCCTACAGCCTTGACATGTTTTCACTAAACCCTTTCTCGGGTCATTGTCTGATCATGTAAAATCTATATCTTTGGGTGTAAACTTAAAGAGTTAAACCTTGTTTCTTGAGAATATTACGCTTCTGAGAGGGAAAAACTGTAGATAACTAGAAAATTCTAACTTCACATCTTAATGTGCTGATTAATCTATAGGGAACTAGAGTTGATGACCTATATATAATCATCAAGGGTTGAGATAACCAATGTTATTACGAGCCTTAGGCGTGCCTAGAGGGATTTGCAGTCAAACCTTGGCAGGCTTTTGTCAGCCTGGGCTCTTATTTGTCTTCTTTTTTTAATATATATAGGGAAATGGGACAATGAGTTTGAACGCGTGCCATGTGGCACATGATTCATAAACAACACCCGTTTTGGGATATCATGTGATTTATAAAAAAAAAAAAAAAAAATTGGTGGTCAAAACTACAGTCAAAGTTTGGGTACCGCCCATGCATCCTGCGCATTGAAATTTTGCCTCTTTGACCACATTTTGGACGGTGAATATGCATCGGATCATGCCCAAATTTTTTGGGTGGCCTTTGATCGTCCTTGGGAAAATTGCCGTAGAACCCGATCCCTTAGATGGATTTGAACCCATAGTCCCAAGTCTCATATATATATATATATATATATATATATATATATATATATATATATATATATATATATATATATATATATATATTAATTATTCTACAATGAGTGTCCACCCATCATGGGTGGACACGGCAGTCCACAAATCTGTGTGATTGTGTGAAGTGCACAAACTTCCAATGCATGGAAATCCGGGCAAGTTATGCAGTCACACAGATGTGTGGACGGCTTTAATGCATATGATGGGTGGATTGTAGGATCTCTCTCTCTCTCTCTCTCTCTCTCTCTCTCTATATATATATATATATATATATAAACAGTATGCACTCGAGTGTAGAGTTGAGTTTTTTTTCTCATGCCTAATGGCATGCAATGCCCATGTGGCACATGTCCCCTCTAGGGTCTACCCTTGGCTTTTTCTAGAACTTTTTAAAAATCATGTACGGCCTCCTTCTAACAGTGTGAAATGAATGCCAACTTGATTTTGCATTTCACCGGTCATGTTAAACCCATTGACCAGCTTGGTCATTGGTGATTAAAATGGATTTTAAACCCATTGACCACTGTGGTCAATGATGATTAAAATGAATTTTTTATTATTATCTTTTTCACTGTTTTTTATGGACCTTGTGTATGCTCACATGACATATATACCCGGGACTATACGTCTGGGCATTTCCCCGTGGGTTGCTTCCACGTTACATAGCTACCATTTGACAGCTATCACGAGCATCGGGCACCACGGTGACTTAGACAAGATTGATCAGGTACACTCAAAAAATTTAGGCATGATCCAATGCATAACTACCGTTGAAAATGTGGTCAAAGATGCCTAAAATCAATGTGCCAAGTTGGTTGGGCATTACCTTATCTCTGCCCATCAAACGAAGGGCAAATAAAAGTTAAAAAAATCATATTTTTTTTAAAATCATATGTCCCATGGCTGATCATCCCGAAACGGAGGTTGTTTTGGATTGATCATGCCACTTGGCATGTGATTTGGCATCCGGGTGTAGCTCTCCTGGGTTACGTCCGGATACATTTTCCCAATTCTATATATATATATGGAAAAGGCCTCCGTCCTCCAACCTTCCACGTGGACCTTGGGTGCATTGCTTAGATCATCTTTGAAAAAAAAAAATTAAAAACTCATCTCCATCGTGTATATTTTGAATCGTGAAATGTGAACCAATGAAAGCCGTCAAACTTTGACTTGTGGGTTCAAAATTTTTTTTTCAAATTTTTTTTTAATATTGATCTAAACTGTCCACCTGTGCTCCACGTGGCACCCAAAAAGTGTTTTGGGTGCCACATGGATCTCATCCTCCATTGGAGGACCTAACAGGCTCCCTATATATATATATATATATATATATATATATATATATAAAGGGAGAGAGAGTGTCTGAAAAGTAAGAAAGGGTAGCGTTTTGGCGGTACCCACGAGAAAGCTGAGTGCCATGTGGTACCCAAAATGAAGATTGGGGGCCACGGCAACTTGGACAAGATAAATCTACTCCCACCCAAAAAATTTGGGTAGGATCCAATGCTTATGCCCCACTAAAATTGTGGTCAAAGTTGGGAAAAAAGTAATGCAAGTGTGTAGTGGGCGTTACTCTATGTTCGATCCATGATTTGAAGGGCAAAAAAGACATAAAAAATATTTTTTATTTTTTATATATATCCCATGCCCCATGGCTGTTCTTTGGTGATCACTGGCGCAGGGCATATGATCTATCCCACGTGAGTAGCGCTTGGGCACTACCCTCATGGGTACCACCCCTTTCGCGCGCACGCACACACACACACACACACACACACACACACACACACATATATATATATATATATAGAAAGAAGTACATCGGAAAAGAAATCAAGGCCTATAATAAGAGAGCTTTGCAATGTCATCACCCTCTAGACCATAACCAAACCAAACCAAAAATAAATCTAAAATCAAGCAATCCAAGGTGTTCATCATGAAACCGACGACGAACTGAATTTCAGCAATCATCTACCGAGTAGAAATCCCTGGTAACCTCAGACCAAAGAACAAGATCAGCAAGTACAACAGCAGATCAGTTTCCTTCCCTAGATACATGATCAGCAAACCATTGGATATTCCTCATAAGGTTGTGCCATTTGAGACTGTCCCGTAACGCCATAGCTTCAGCTTGATTGTCAGTACCTTGACCATAGAAATGAGAAAAAGCAACTATCAAATTCCCATTAGCATCACGAGTTACCCCACATGACCACTTCGCATATTATTCTGACTAGACCCACCGATAAAATATATATATATATGGAAAAGGTGTGCGTCCTCCATGGGAGGGGGGTCACCATCCTCCAAGCTTCCACGTGGCACCCAAAATATTATTTTGATGCCACGTGGGGCTCAGGTGCATTGCTTAGATCATATTTGAAAAAAATAATAATTGAAAATTCATCTCCACCGTGTGTTTTTTGAACTGTGAAATGTGGACCAATGAAACCCGTCAAACTTTGACTTGTGGGTTTAAACATTTTTTTCGAAATTCCTTTTTTTAATATTGATCTAAACCGTCCACCTGTGCTCCACGTGGCTCCCAAACAGTATTTTGGGTGCCACGTGGAGCTCAATGTATATCTTGGAGGACCTAACCGGCTCCCTATATATATATATTCTGGCTAGATGGCTAATATATTTTGAATCTCTAATCGGGAGAGTTCCGTTTAACTGGCATAACCATCAGACTCTGACAAGGCAATTTCTCAATGTTCGAAATATCCAATACTCTGATTCATATTACACTTTATTCACCAAAAAACCTTCAAAATGAGATTATTCCATGGGCACCAACGAACCAAAGGAACTATTTTTTTAACCAATTGGACTATTTTTTCTTAGATCGATTACACCATATTTGCGCACGGTAAGATAAAGTTTTCATAGACGAACTTCAAAATTACTCGAGAACCGCTGGCTGACAGGGCATTCTATGAAAAGGTGATGCTTAGTTTCTTCAGCTTTGCAGCACATGCTTAGTTTCTTCAGCTTTAGCCGATGGTTTTAAAACACGAAAACTCAACTCAACTCGGAAGTCAATCGAGTAGAGTTAACTCAGATACTCGTTCCAACTCGATTCGGTCCGACTCGAATTATTTAATAAATATTTAAAATATAATATAGGTATATATATATATATAAAATGACAAAATATATAAAAAATGTAAGCTTTACTGTTGTTGTATGCCTCAGATATATCTAAATTGTGCATGTGGTAGACTGGTAGTCCATTATTGGAATATGTTACAGCCAAATAATCACACATATTAGCTGGTACAAAGCACCCAATTTGTGGGTTATCATTTTAATATCAGCCATTAAAAAATAACATCAATGGTTGATATTAAGAATGCACAAATCAGATTTTAAAAACCCTAAAAATATATGATTTCTGGTTCTACTTCAGTTCACGAGCTGATGCGAATCAATTTAATGGGTTAGATTCTTCAAATCTTACATATTTAATGGTGTAAGATCATTGAAACCATGGTTTTAACCCTGAATCAAAAGAAGAAAAAAAAAACCTCACATTTTAGGGCACGAGAGGGGCGGCTGAGGGCTGAGGGCTTCTTTTGGTGTAAGATCATTGAAACCATGGTTTTCACCCTGAATCAAAAGAAGAAAAAAAACTCACATTTTAGGGCACGAGAGGGACAGCTGAGGGCAGCTGAGGGCTTCTTCTTCTTTCTTTCTTCTTCCTCTTCTTCTTCTTCTTCTTCTTCTTCTTTCTTTCTTCTTCCTCTTCTTCTTTCTTCTTCTTCTTCTTCTTCTTCTTCTTCTTCTTCTTTCTTTTTTCTTTCTTTCATCTTTCTCGTCGGGTTTTTGTCAAGGGCTAAAGCCCTTAAATATATAAAGTCTCCAAATTATAAGTATGCCCTTCAAAATCATTTAAAACCCCCGCAGTCCAAATGTCATGAAATTTAAGTCGACTCGCCGAGTCGACTGAGTGTTAAGCCCAAATCGAGTGTATAACCAAGTCAACTCGCCCGAGTTCCGAGTCGACTCGGCAAGTTTCAAAACCATGATTTAGCCTTGCATTAGCAACACATGCATTGGTAAGATCTTTCCAATCAAAAACTTTCATTTTGATAAGCATGTGGATGTCCATATTTCTTTGAGATTTCATACTTCAATATCTCGAGCTCGAGCCATGTTCCAAGCAGATAAAGCAGTAAAATATCCACAAGTGGATAGTTTCCAAACCAGTATCTGTTTCCAATTAAATCGCCTGCTGTTTAAAGAACCATATCTCGGTTCCAACTATGTCCCAAGGAATAATGCAAAACGGTTTTATTTGAGTTCAATGGCTTCGAACAGTCGTCAGTAAAAGGATTATCCTCACGCAAAGGATCTTCTAGCAAGTGTATAAATTCCCCATCCCCAACAATCCAATTGTTATTGATAATTGATATATTTGATAGCATATGGATTCTTATAGCCTTCCATATCATCCACCTTGTCTGGCTGGCAGAAAGCATCTGTAAAAAAATGCTTTCCTTAAAAAAAACAGTGTATAGATCCTCCTTTTTAAATATGCACCAACATGAGTTATTTTGATGATTAATGCAACATATATATGTAATTATATGTATTTGTATGTATAAGATATGATAGAGGCTCGGGACTACGAGTTCAAACCCAACCAGGGGCACTGGGTTCGAATCAGTTGGGGCCCATGATGCATCCATCCAAGGGTCCAAGTTCTACGGCAACTTGCCCAAGGATGATCAGAGGTCACCCCAAAATTTTGGCATGATCCAATGCATATTCACTGTCCAAAATGTGGTCAAAGGGAGAAATTTAGTGCACCAAGATGTGTGAGCGGTATTTGACCGATGTTTTGACCACAAAAAAAAAAATTTAATTTTTTTTATAGTTCACATGCCACATGGCGCATCATTCCAAAATGGGTGTTTTGGAATCACGTGCCACGCGGCATGTGATCTAGGTTCGAACGCACCACCCCTAGTATGGGTTCAAACCCATTGTCCCATCTGCCGATTATATATAGAGTGAGACTTTGATAACCACTGAATCTAATGGGGATTTCTTTAATAATTTCACCCTGCCTAAAGTTAAAGTACATTTCATTATTTGTCTTGAATTGTGGCTCGCCCACTGTGGCCCACTAACAAGCCATTCATGGACCCTAACCCATTTCATTTGGTTCGGTTTGGCTTCTTTGTAATCTTTAAAGCAAGAAAGTGAGGAGCAAAAAAGCCTTAGTATATTGGAAGATGGTAGATGTAACAATATGTCAGTTTAATAACTCCCTAATCGTTTAAATTTTTGCTGGTGTTGGTTAACAGGTATCAAAGCGTTTGGAGGAGCTCAAACAGGAATATGAGAAGAGAAATGAGCAATTAACACAACCTGCAGAATCAGAATCTAGTGGGAAGCAAATCCAAGCTTCTAAGCAGAAGCAGTCATCAGGTAGATGTTGAACATGCTTAGAACAGATACTGAAGCCCTTTGAAGAATGTTAGTGGAAGAAGTAAAAAGAGATGAACAAGTTACAGATAGTTGGGAGTATTTTATTAATCTAGTGTGATGTCTGATTGGAGAAACTTTGGATCAGTAAGTATAAGGAATATTTGTTTCTTGATTTGATATTAGGTAAGTGGCCCGAGCACCAGGTGACTTGGCGAACGGGTCACTTTTTGGGACACGTGGTTTCATCATGTGCGTCGTGTAATTTGTAGAGGTTTGACACGAAAAGACGTCTCCATCTGATGCAAAGCAGTCAAGGCCTTTTATAATTAATGGCATCGATATGAATTTCTTACACCTTTAATTTAGGAAGGCGTTGCCTGCTCTGAATCAGACCATGGAGATTTTTATTTTTTCTGCCCCCCCAATCTTTTACAGTATAGATCATAGATGTTTAGATTGTTGTCTACAATTCATAATGCACACACATCAAGTGACCCAAAAAGAAAAGAGTTAGGATTAGGTGCTACCAGTTGTCGTGCATGAGGATTTGGTCAAACATTTAAAGGCATGGTTTGGTCACTACCAACTCTTCAAGACAAGTCAATTCCAACACGTTCTGATTGTATAAAAAAATTTCTGATTGGTATCAGATGCTGAGCGTCACCTCTCATCACTGTGATTTTTGAATTGGATGGTGATGACAATGAGATGGTATTGTAATTGGCGCTGGGTTGCAGCCATTAAACCATCAGCAGCCCTTCTTTGTATGGGATGTGGCCCAAAGCAAAGTAACCTGCATTGGGTGTTATATGAAGTATGAAGCGCACGCCCACAGCTATTTGTGCCGCCGCATTGAACACGTTTTTGAGGCCCAGTTTGGCGTGGCTTTTAGAAACTGTACCCGCTTTCTAATAGTGGAAAGCAGTAGAGGCTTACATATATTTTCAAAAAGCATTTGTTGTGTATAGGTGTGTCACACGCTCCTTTGCAAGTGCTGCTCAGGAAAAAGAAAAAGTATCATAGGACAGCCTCTCAACACAACAACATCCTTTTCTGCTAGAAGAGACGGCCAGGCCCTTAGATGAAATGTGCTTTCTCGTAAAGAGTTATCAAACAAGACTCTAGTTAACACAGCTTTCCACCCTCAATTTCTCATAAAACAGTTTTCTTAAAAGCTTAAAATGGGCAGGGCTGAAAGCGGCCAAAACTAATTTCCAGCTATACAGTCACACCAAGCAAGCCTAAGCCATCAAGTTAGTAGCTTTTATTGTGACGAACTATAAGATGATAAGTACTCTTTGGAAGATTTGAACTGTTTGATTTATGCACTATCATATGGTGATACACATATATCGTCTAGATGAGATCAGCCCAAAATTGCAACACTAAACGTTCTCCACTTTCATAAGGAGTCTGCATTAAGGGTATGTTTGGATATGAGGGAAACATATGAATATTTAGACTCAGAGTCTATTTTCTGTGATTTTTTGCTGTTTGGAAGCGACTTAAGGTTGGAATACAAAACACAAGTTTTCTGCTCATTTCCGAGTGAAGAGTTTTAGGGTATCTCTCGGCATTTTAATTTGCCAAGGCCTCGGAAAGATGATAGAACGAGTGGAGAAAAAAAGATAAGCGTACGCAATATTTTTAGGGGTTGTTTGGGTTAGATTAATAGTCATACAAGGTATGGTCAAATATTGACTAGGTTATGAATGGAAGGAGATTTGGAGAGAATTTGAGCTTATCTAGATTCTATCAAAATTCTCTTGCTATTTCTATATTTATCGTAATTTAGGGTGTTGGGCATATTTACTTAAATATAGTATAAGAGTGGTATTTCTAAATAGGTAAATGTAAAAATAATATTTGAGTTTATAAAAGTTTGATACATCAAACTAAAAGACATACTCCAAAGCTCTCAACCACTAGGCTAATCTATAACTTATGAAATTGTTAACAAACAATAATATATATTCATGAAAATCAAAGTACCAGAAAAAAAGATATTTATTCCATCAACTCTATCTTCGACACATTAGATCTTTAAATCATGGGATTTTCATCAGACCATCAGATTTTGATTTGAAATGTATACATTCCGAAAATTGAATGTGATTATGAGCATATATCGAACATATTTCTCGGATAATTTATTCGAGAGGTGTGTCACGTGAAATCAACATCTATCCATCTAATGATTGGACCATAATCTCAAGATTTATTATGTCGAAGATATGGAGGTTTGAAATGGTATTCGTGGCGACAGCGAGATGTTTAATTATTTTATGTTACTTGTATACGGGGATTAGCAATTGAAAATTAATGTCTGCAACTTGTGATTTCCACCTACACCATTGACTCCCTTGAATGGACATATGAAAATCATTTTTTTCCTAATATTCCTTTGAATTGATCTTTAGATCATGACCCACCAATCAAACGGCTAGATGTTAACATCCCAAAAGTGACCCCAAAACCCTTCTCATAGAACACTCATGATCTCCACGCAGAATCAAAATTTGATCGTCTGACGACAGGACCACGACCATGATCAGCCATTTATGTCAGATTCGGTCCCCACCGAAATCGAAACAAAAACTCATATTTTCATTTTTTTTGTACTGTATAAGATTTCAGCCGAAATTTAAACTTTCGGTCGAAATTTCGGTTTCGGATTCCGCTGAATTTCAGTTTCAGTCCCCACCAAAACGAAATTCGATATTTTTATCCTTGATTTATGTGGGTGGTCATTTTTATAGATCGTTCTTTTGGATGATCATTTTTATGATATTATAGTTGTTTTTTAGTTTGGATGATCTTTTGTGATATTACGGCTTTTTTTGTTAGGATATGTTATTTTCCTAGAATTTTCCGCATATGTATCCAAACACAGGATTTTCTTAATCCTGCCTTTTCTTTGTTAGCAATATGATTGTTCAATCAGCGAAAAACAAAAGGAAATAAAGGAATTCCATGATTTTCTATAACTCTAGTATTCATGGAAAATATAGAAATTAACATTATTTTACTTTCCTATATTTTCCGTGTTTTTATCCAAATAGGCCCTAGGGTGTTTTGTAGTCTCCACTTTGATCAAGAGTCTACACTAAAGGGCTTTATGGTGTTTGGGGATCCTGCGAATCACTTTAATCATTTTAAGATTGTACTTTCTAATTATAGTATATATTTTAGGATTTTAGGGTACCACATCAGCGTAGAAGAACTGAATTGCTCTCAAAAGCTTTCAACCAGGCTACAAGGAAAAATAATAGTTTTTGCACATTTTAAAGACAAAAATTTCCTATGTATGAGCTTTTGATCTTTTATCGGAACAGTTGGCATTGAATCCGAGACCCCTATATAGAAGTGAGATCATTTTTTTCATAATAGTTATCATGATGAGTGAGGTGGGGCTCTCACTTGTCATAATTTTTTTCTTTTAAAAAGTCCGTTGTGTCTTAGAGCCTTTTGAGATTATTGATGGACAATTTGGAATGTACAATTAAAATATGTAATATTGTAAGTAAATAATTGTTAAAAAACTAATAAAGAAAAGAAAAAAAATTATAAATATCTTCATAACAAGGAAAATAATAATATCTGCTAAGATATCGTAATTGCTCTATGGTCGACATATCCTAGCGTGCGTTGTGGTATCATATTGTCACGCTATGACATAAAGTGTCATGCTCCAATAGATCCTAATATATTATACCATCTTCCTTATCATATCGTATCCAGCGTTTTTTCATATATTGTAGCATGATGCTACATTCTCCTAACATCGTAGCGTGGGTAGCTCTACAGTATCATAAATGTATTCCAGTATAAATCCATCTTAGCACAACTATGAGATCCTAGAGTGTGTTTGGCATTGCTCTTTGAAAAAGTAGAAAATAATATACATGTTGCTCTCTGTTATTGCAAATAAATATAGGGAGAGAAAAATGATTAGAGAGAGATAAAAAACATTAAAAAAAAAAAGAGGAGGCTGCTTTTTGAAATATAAAAAGCATCTCTATTTAGAAAACGGACTCCCTTGCATCTCCTTCCAACCATACTCTCTCCTTATGTTTCTTTGCAATAATAAAGAGCAATTGCTGCCCTTTTCTACTCTCCCAAAGAGTAATACCAAACATGGCCACAACAAACTTCTTACGACATCATAATGACTTAATTATTTTTCACTTTATGGTGATATTTATTGTATTCTTTATCATCTTATTTACATATATTCAGGTGTTAAGTCCAAATTGTCCATTACCACCACCTTACTGGACAGAATACATTTGAAAACAAAAATGTGGTAGGTGGAGGCTACAGCGCACTCTTTATCATAACTATTACGAAATAATTAATGATAATCACACTTTCTATGAAGAAAAATTGCCAGTGAAAAAATAATTAATTAAAAAAAATTTAAATAATAATAATATAATGCAACCTCCAAACATAGTGACAAATTTCATTTTCGGTAATTTTTCGGTGGGGGTCCTTTCGGTACATTTCGGATTAATTTCAATACCTTTCGGAAAAAATTCGAGAAAGTTTCATGGATTAAAAATATATAAAAAATATATTTAATGTTTCTTTTTAAAATTACTAAAATATACACTAAATTACTAACATATATAAAAAAATAAAAAATAAAAAAAATTACTGAAAATTTCCCGAAATTATCATTTGATACCCTTTTGGACGAAATTTGTCACTATGCCTCCAAGTCTCAGGTTAAATATGAGCTTATCCATCAAAATAATGATGTGTGATAGAAGAAAATAATCATTTGGGAAACAAAGAACATCACATTCAAAAAAAGCTTTTGTTTTTGAAATTCTTCCACCATAAAAGCAGGTGACTGCCTTGAATTACATGATGGAGATCCTTTTTCGTCTCAATCTTTTAGACAATAGATTTGAGATCATGGCACACATGTTGATTCCACGTGGCACACATACCTAGAGTGAACGTGATCATGGGCCTATGAAGTCTTATTTTTCATCTCCGTGAAGGTTATCTTTTCCAAACTTATCATATACATCTTGTTCTTCTCATGAGGGTCATCAATGTCAACATTTGTAAATAGTCTATGTTAGAATTTTTTATGGAAACTAAAATTCTTATTTTGTGTGGCCCACACACACTAGGATTTTATAAAACCCTGGATTGCAGTTGCTTGAAATAATAAAGGGCATTGTTGGGAATTGAAGGGAACTTCAAGGTTTCCTAATTTGCATGTGACTCTTATTCCTATTAGAATATCTTGATGGACAGTATTCTAAGCAAGGCATGACTCTTCATGATATATATATTGGTGGATGTCTTCCGCTCACTACACACAAGTCTTTTGGCATCTTTCCATCAAGAGAGTGTAGCAAGAGAGGCGGGTAGAGTCACCTTCTTCTTCCTTGTAGGAAAGGCTTCGGGATTAATACATCCGATTAAAGCTAAAGCGACGGTCACGATCTTCGCGATAAGGTACGCACAAATATTTTAATTTATATGGATTGTGGATTTATTGTTTTGATTGATCATACGCCTAGATCCGAGGGCAATTATTTTGAGTGGTCAGATCAACAGATCCAACAATTGGTATCAGAGCCTTTAAGACGTTCTTGGTCCTCGGCGTCGTCGGTGTCACATACTATGTTGATGTTATAACCAATTATGGTCCCGCTTTGCAAAACAGAGGCCTCAATTCTCTCACCGCCTTTGCAGTCTTTCTCCTCTTCAATGGCCTCGTCATTATTATTTTATTATTATTATTTATTTTATTTATTTTTTTGCCTTTCTTGTTGGAGATAATTTCCCTTAGTTATTTTATTTTATTATCTTTGGGGGCTGCCAAATGAATGATTTGGTACTTATCAAGATGACAACGTGGCATCTATATTAGAAATTGGTCCATGTTACTTACTAATTCAGGCTGTCAAATCGATTGGTGATCCAAAATTATTACCGATCGAATAGGTTTCTTGCAATTTGATGTGCAAAAGAAATCATTTCTTCGCTATTATTTCATCTCAGGGCTGTGAGTTTGTGGACAGTGGAGTGCCCACAAGGATGTGTGAAGTCTTCGTGCACGGTGCACCCAATTCTTCTGGCTAATAAATATCAATTTTTGGTATTGGATAGTTATGGCCTCAAATCTGCCCATGGGTTATGAGTTTTATACTGATTTGTTTTTCTTGGGTCTTATTTAGGCCCATTAGAAAAACTTATTCATTTTTAAGCATATTGGACTTATTATCGGAAATAATTAATGTAATATATGGTGACCCTAATGATGTATCTAGTATATTATTATTACATGTACTTTTGGATATTTAGTTTGATCCTATGACCTAAGTGTATGTGTGTGCAAGCTCATAGGTCTATGGCTAAATTTTATCATTTCAAATTTATTTAAACATTGTTTCATGTTTTTATTGACTATGAGCATGACTACACATACACTTTACGATGAGTTGGTTAAACTCTTGAGACTAGATATATCAGGTCTAGGTCTTTCCAATGGGGTTAAGGAAGACCGCTAAAGTGATCGTTCGAGACAATAATTGAAGTAGGATTGGATCTGCCCAAAAGGTGACTATTCTATAGAGATTATTATTTCTTGAATCTTGAGATTTTATCTCATTAAGATCACCTTGTGCACTGATTTGCATGGAGTTATTGATTCTGCCCAAAGGTGATTCATTAATTTTGTGTAAATTGGGTGAGTAGAATAGTCGTAAGTGTGAAGGGGAGAGAATGATGAATCTCTTACAAAAAGGTAGTGAATCATCGGGATCAAACCGAAAATATAAGTGATTAGGTCTACACACATTTTTCTGCTCCCCGGGGGAGAGGATAGGTTGTACACTCAGTTTTTGCCCAAAGGTGATGCTGGATGATGCACATTATCTATACCCAAAGAGTGGATTATTTGCACATGATAAAATACTCTAATTGCTTCGTTCATACCCCTAATACGAATTGTTTTGTCCTTGGTGGATAGTAATGACTTATAGTCATTTTGGAGTCCTTTGTGGACATTAGTCTTTTAGACTTTTTGGTGACATTCTATCATGTCTATATCCTTGGTGGATATTAATGACTTATAGTCATTTTGGAGTCCTTTGTGGATATTAGTCCTTTGAATTTTATGATTTCGTAATATTTTTTCATTCACTAGTGATGCATTTATGGTCTCATGATATTTTTCCATTCACTAGTGATGCATTTATTATTATTCTTTGAAATTGTAAAGTAATGGAAGGGACTTCTATTCAGAAAAGTTTGGCAAAGATAGAATATTTGAATGACTCTAAAATTGAATCTGCGCACCTAACCCTCAATAAGAGTAGCAAGAAGAATTTCAAAAAACGATATTTCAACAATAACCGAAAAGACAAAGGCAAAACAGTCAAAGATCAAGCCAATAATGGGTGCTTCTTTTGTAAGAAGAAAGGTCACATTATAAAGAACTGTTTTATGTTCAAGAAATGGTTGAAGGAGAATCCTGATAGCATTCATCATGAGGAGAACTTTAAGTCAACCGAATGATAAAGATTCTTATGAGCATTTCTTTAATTTTCAGTTATTTGACTACTTTTGTTGTTATTGGTGATTAATTGTTATGTTGAACTTTATTATTATCTCTAGTATGCTATTTTGTGGGATCGTAAATCATTTAGACTTTACATTTAAGTGGGAGCTATCTCACTTCTAAATTACAATTATCATTGATGCATCTTAAAATCTTTGTTTTGTATATATGGGTGGAGTTTTTCACAAAATCAGGTTGAATATTTCTATAATTATATTTTAGGTGGAGTATTCCACAAATTGAGAGTGAAATTTTTTTCACAATTTGAGTGGCACACCTTGGTGAGTGAGTCAATAGAAAATTTTTATTTTGGGTGGAGTTTTTCACAAATTAAGGGTGAAGTTTTCACAATTTGGGTGACATACCTTAGTGAGTAAGCTAATAAGGTTTTACCTTAATTTTGCCTGTGAGTATTGGTACTTTTTGGATTTGCTCAGAGTTAAACATGATTAGGCACCACGTTAATAACTTCTTGTTCTGAGGATCAGGTGAAGTATTTCACAAGCCAGAGTTTTCTGGATGTCAGAACAACATACGACGAGTATGGAGCGAGACATTATGAATTTGCACATTTTGGTTGTGCATTTAGTTTACATGTTAAATTGGTTATCATCTCTTAAATTTATTGTTAATTATAGTTTTATGACCATGGAACTGTCGTAGTAATGATTTCAGAAAATGGTATACTATGTGCATTCATGATCTATTTCTATATTTTCATTAAATTTGGGTGATTTTGGGAATGCCTAAATTATTTCAAACAATGTTTTATTTTCAGAGTGCACTCGTTTTGGTTATCTAATCCAGTGGGAGTCGTTTTTAAAAACATAATCCGTGTGTAGACCAAGTGGGAGATTGTTGAAATTTTTTATGAAAACTAAAATTCTTATTTTGTGCGACCCACACACACTAGGATTTTATAAAACCCTGGATTGCAGTTGCTTGAAATAATAAAAGGCATTATTGGGAATTGAATGAAACTTCAAGGTTTCCTAATTTACATGTGACTCTTATTCCTATTAGAATACCTTGATGGGCAGTATTCTAAGCAGGGCATGACTCTTCATGACATATATATATTGGTGGACGTCCCCCACTCACTACACACAAGTCTTTTAACATCTTTCCATCAAGAGAGTGTAGCAAGAGAGGTGGGTAGAGTCACCTTCTTCTTCCTTATAGGAAAGACTTCGGGATTAATACATCGGATTAAAGCTAAAGCGACAATCACGATCTTCGCGATAAAGTACGCACAAATATTTTAATTTATATGGATTGTGAATTTATTGTTTTAATTGATCATACGCCTAGATTCTAGGGCAATTATTTTGAGTGATCGGATCGACAGATCCAACAGTTTACCATCATTAACATAGATGACACTCTCACAGTGTTCCCGTTTTTACAACTCTCCCTCAAAGCGGACACTGTTGAAGGGTATAAAAGAGATGGACTCACTATCCCAACAGATTTCAGTGAGGTGTCCAAGCAACCGAAAAAAACCATGTTGGTAACAAATATGATAAATGACACTTGTATTTCCAAGTCTCTGCTGTCATCATCCATCATTTTATTCCTTTCCAACCAAATTTCCCATAGATTAATCATGGGACCATTTGTGTTATTACTTACTGGAGAAGACAGATTTTGTTATTTTAACATACTAAAGTTTATATATATTAGCCTGACAGTCGTTAGAGTCCATACCTAAAGAGAGAGCTGTTATGGGTAACCCACGAGGTGTCTTTAAAATGAGCCGTTTCCATATAAATATCTAAATCCATTTGACTTCAATTTAAACGGGTTTGACTGTCGAATTACACAATAAATATATTTCAATGCAATTTTTGACACACTTGTACATCATCAGGTGGATGAAAAAATTAATGCCCCATCTACTTATAACAGTGACCTACTCCACTCTAGATTAGTAAGGGCCTATTTAAAAGTTTTTGAAACGTGTCTTTTTCAAAAAGCTGGCTTTTCAAAGTTGTATCTTTTTAAAATAAGTATCTTTTCAAAGTAGTGTATTTTTTTCTAAAGGGATGTTTGGAGCATTTTTTTCATAAAAAAAGAATGCATTAAGACACCATTTGATTTTCTATTTAAGGAATCTAAAATCATTATTTTGACAGCATATTGGAGTCTCCCTTCTTTTCTTTAATTTTGTTCTTAAAGATTTTTATCCGAGCGTTCTTACAATATGTAGTGTTCAGATAGCATAAACGAATTCACCAAATCCTTCACAAGAATACATAGCTAGTTCGTTATATCCTGGAACTAATTTACCGATAATCTGTTAGTGACCACTTTGTCAAAGTGGTGGGAGAAAATATTACTTTAAAGACAACGATATTTCACATACCTCGGATCGATTCCCTGTATTATTTCGAGTCAACATTTCACAATTTTTTTAATATTTTTAAATCAATATTTGTCAATTTCAAATAAGTTATAGAGGAAAAATCATGATGCCGAAATCTATTACAGAGCACTATAGTGACACGCTCATCTTATAGCAGAGAGATCGTTTTTGTACTTGAAATTCTCTATTTAATGTAGAGAAGTCCGCTAAGGAGTCGAGAGTGGTGATGATTCGTCTCAGCGTATTGTTGGATTTGAGGCGACGTTTTGGATTTGGGTGGTTATTGTGTCTAGTTGCTTTACGTGAAAGTTTAGAGCATGAGAATGTTGCAGTTGGCCAAAGAGATAAAATCGTTTCATGAAGTACATTTATGTTTCCTTTCAGTAACGAGTAAGTAGAATTTAACTTTATTTATTATTATTAATTTTTATTTTGATTGTGCCGTCTTCAAGACATATATTCAATTACACTTATTAGGATCTGTTTTTATATTTGAAAAAGTACAAAACATAATACTTCTTCTAAACATTAGTTTTACAAAATTTCTTATTAATTCATGAATTATTGAGGCATATCATTCTGCTATTATGATACATGACAATCCAAATAATCAAGATGGTAGCATCCAATGACTTGATTTTGAATAAATTAAATGTGTCAATAATGGGATGGATGATTGTTGGAGTACTTTGATAGATCTAACATATATTCATGTTCCTAAAAGTGGACATCAATAATATTTTCCTATTATTTATGTTATGGGGGTTGGTTCATTGAATGAGTGACACGAAAACTTGATAAATATTTATTAAGATGAGATTTAGCATTTATGTTTAAATGTGATCACATGCGTGCGATTTTAATCAAATGACCGGATTTAGCTCTATGGTCATAGAGTGATCTTGATCGATTGGGCATGACATTGAATCATTAACAATGATCAAATGCTTATGACTTTTTTGACATCATCGAGTTATTATCAAAAATATTGTTAGGATCATTTATAGATGTTTAAAAAATTATGATTAAATTATCATATATATATTTTAAATATCTTAATTATTTGCTTTAAGGGACATGATTATTTTATTTCAAGCATACATGAAACTCTGATATCTTTCATGACCTGAATGTTTTATTACTTTGAGTTCATTAAGAAGTGAATAGAGCACAAATGCTAAGAATTATCTTAAGAAGATAATGAATTTAGATTTGAAAATCTAAATTGTTTAAAGATTATTTTCCTTTACTAAAGGAAGTCACAACTGTAAATCTCGTTGCACATGTTGTCTGTTCAGTCTTGTAAGAGATATTAAGAAACAATTATGAATCACATTGAGTATGTTGCTTGTATTGAAATAGGTAGAGAAATGAAGTAATTTAAAAGTCTATTGGTAGACGTACCAATAAAGATTAAGTCAAAACTTCTAAATTTTTTATGGAACTTATTTCCTTGTCAATAAATAAGAAAACAAATGATATGTGATTTAGGTAGAAATATCTGAAGAAATACTTTATATGTTGATAATTGCAATTATGAGTAATTATGAAAAGTATTAGTCTAAAAGAAAAATCATGATGAGTTTAAAGCCATTTACCCAAACAGACACTTAAAATTGAAAACCCTACCTAATATTTGTTTCTTCAACGTTTAGGTTCAAAAGGAAAAATAAGTAGTATATCCGTGACGAACAAAAGGACACTACATTGATGAAAATTAAATTCTCATAAACATTTCAAGAAGGATAGTGTTTTACCTATAATAGATAAGGGAAGGTTAAGCATTGCTCTTAATAAACATTATAGCACTATGTATTGAGATGTTAAAGTTACAAGAGCATCTCTTATAGGTCTACCTATATAAGTGTGAGGGTAGAGCCGCCTTTAATAAGAGAGGACTTTATCTCATAAATACTTATAAAAACTAAGGTACTAACATAGGATCTAAATGTGCTAACCTATTTATTGAATACTAAATATATGAAATATAAGTGTGGAATAGTTTCGATTTGTCGTATAAAATCGTTAATTCATGACTTAATTTCACTAAAGACCATGACAAACTTTGAGTTATTTCTACTAAAGTTAAAAATTCAAGTCTTTAAGACATTTTCATTTATGCACATATTTATGGCTTTGCTCTTATTTATAACTTTTAAATAGTGAGGGATTGTTGGATATTTAAAAGTATTTTAAATTTATCTTGTCCAAAGAGGGGTGTCTTTTCAAAGTTGTGTCCTTTCAAAAGAAGTGTCTTTTCAAAGTAGTGTGTCTTGTTCGAAGGGATGCCTGTAGCACTTTTTCATAGAAAAATTATACATTAACATACCACTTGATTTTCTATTTAAGGAATCTAGAATCATTATTTTCACAACACATTGGAGTCTCCCTTCTTCTCTTTGGTTCCGTCTTTAAAGGTCTTGATCAAAGTATCTTTGAAATATTTAGTGCTCGGAGAGTGTGAACGGATTCACCAATTCCTTCACAAGGTTACACAGCCAGTTCGTTGTATCTTGAAATCAGTTTGTCGATAATCTGTTGGTGGTTACTTTGTCGAAGTGGTGGGGGCAAATATTGGTTTTCACAATTTTTCAACATTTTAAAATCAATATTTGTCAATTTCAAATAAGTTATAGCGGAGGAATCATGATATCAAAATCTATTGCGGAGCACTATAGTGGCACACCCATCTTATAGCAAAGAGGTTGTCTTTGTACTTAAAATCTCTATTTAATGTAGAGAAGTCCACTAAGGAGTCGAGAGCGATGATGACTTGTCTGAGTGAACTGTTAGATTTGAGGCGACGTTTTAGATTTGGATGGTTATTGTGTCTAGTTCCTATACGTGAAAATTTAGAGCATGGGAAAGTTGCAGTTGGCCAATGAGATAAAATTGTTTCATGAAGTCGATTTATGTTTCCTTTTAGAGACGGGTAAGTAGAATTTGACTTCATTTATTATTATTAATTTTTATTTTTGTTGGGCCGTCTTTAAGACATGTATGCAATTATACTTGTTAGGATCTGTTTTGATGTTTGGAAAAGCACACAACATGATACTTCTTTCAAACATTAGTTTTATAAAATTTCTTATTAATTCAAGGATTATAGAAGCATATCATTCCACTATTATGATGCATGACAATTCAAATAATTGAAATGGTTAGAATCCAATGATATGATTTTGAATAAATTAAATGTGTCAATGATGGGATAATTGTTGGACTACTTTGATAGATCTAACATATGTTTATGTTCATAAGAGTGGATATCAATAATGTTTCCCTATTATTTATGTTGTGGGGGTTGACTCATTAAATGAGTGATACGAAACTTGATAAATCTTTGTTAAGATGAGATTTAGCGTTCATGTTTAAATGTGATTACATATGTGCGATTTTAATCAAATGATCGGATTTAGCTCTATGGTCATTGAGTGACCTTGATCAATTGGGCATGGCATTGATGATCAAATGCTTATGATTTTTTTGACATCATCGAGTTATTACCAAAAAGATTGGTAGGATCATTTATAGATGTTTAAATAATTATGATTAGATTATCATATATATTTTTTAAATCACTTAATTATTTGCTTTAAGAAACATGATTATTTTATTTCAAACATGCATGAAACTCTGATATCTTCCATTACATGAATCTTCTATTTCATTGAGAAGTGAATTGAGCAGAAATGCTAAGATAATAGATTTAGATTTGAAAATCTAAATTATTTGAAGATGATTTTCTTTTAATAAAGGAAGTCACAACTGTAAATCTCGTTGCTTGTGTTGTTTGTACAGTCTCGCAAGAGATGTTAAGAAGCAATTATGAATCTCATTGAGTATGTTGCTTGTATTGAACAAGGTAGAGAAATGAAGTGATTTAAGGGTCTATTAATAGACGTACCAATAAAGATTAAGTCAAAACTTTTAAATTTTCAATGGAACTTGTATCCTTGTCAATAAATAAGAAAACTAATGATATGTGGTTCAGGCATAAATGTCTAAAGAAACATTTTATATATTGATGATTGCAATTACGAGCAATTATGGAAAGTATTAGTTTAAAAGAAGAATCGGGATGAGTTTAAAGTCATTAACCCAAACAGTCACTTACGATGGGAAGTTTACCTAATATTTGTTTTATCAATGTTTAGGTTCAAATGGAAGAACAAGTCGTAAATTCTTGATGGATAAAAATGCACTACATTGATGAGAATTAAATTCTCATAAACATCCCAAGAAGGATAGTGTTTTACTTGTAATGGATAAGGGGGGTTGAGCATTGCTCTTAATAGACATTATAACACTATGTGTTCAGATGTTAAAGTTAAAGGAGCATCTCTTATAGGTCTACCTATATAAGTGTGAGGGTGGAGCCGTCTTCAATGAGAGATGATTTTATTTCATAAATGTTTATGAAAATCAGGGTACTAGAATAGAGCCTAAATGTGCTAACCCATTTATTGAACACTAAATATATGAGATATGTGTGGAATAGTTCCGATTTGTTATATAAGATAAGATCGTTAGTTTAAGACTTGGTTTCACTAAAGATCATAGGAAACTTTGAGTTTTTCCACTAAAGTAAAAATTCAAGTCTGCAAGGCATTCTCATTTATGCATATATTTATAGCTTTGCTCTGATTATAACTTTTAAATAATGAAAGATTGTTGGATATTTAAAAGTTTTTGAAACTTGTCATTTCCAAAGAGGTGTGTCTTTTCAAAATAAGTGTCTTTCCAAAGTGGTGTGTCTTTTCCGAGGGATGCCTGTAGCACATTTTCATAAGAAAATTATGTATTAACATATCACTTGATTTTCTATTTAAGAAATCTAAAATCATTGCTTTCACAACACATTGGAGTCTCCCTTCTTCTCTTTAGTTGTCTTTAAAGGTCTTGATCAAAGCATTCTTGCAATATTTAGTGTTCAGATAGCGTGAATGGATTCACTAAATCCTTCACAAAAATACACAATCGGTTCGTTATATCCTGAAATCAGTTTGCCGATAGCCTGTTAGTAACTACCTTGTCAAAGTGGTGGGGGCAAATATTAGTTAAAGACAACGATATTTCTGGTGCCTCGGATCAGTTCCCTTTATTATTTCGGTCAACATTTCACAATTTTTCCAACAGTTATTGTGTCCTAGCTGATCTAAAAATACTATCCTTGCCAAGGTGTCAATGTCGGGATCGGTATCGGGTATTGGTCTGTTGAGGACTGATATGTATCGACCAATATCGATAAAAAAAAGAGGTATTGGCTAATACCCGTTCCATATCAGCTGATACATATCGGCCGATAGCCGATGCATATCGGCCAATACGGACATCGCTACCGAGTTGGATGCCTGATACATATCGGGGCCGATAAGTATCAGCTGGCCAGAAAACCGATACGTATTGCCGTATCAGCATCAGCCGATATTTGATACCTTAATCCTTATCAGTTGCCACACAATAATATATTTTGACCTTACAATTGCATGTTAAGTTAGTCAAGATATATTACAATGTATTCTCTTATTTTTGGGATACTTGATTTCACACATGTTGTGTTGACCATTTTCATTTACGAGCGATATCTCATAATTTCTCTAAATCTCACCAAACCATAAAAATGGGGTCCACCGAAAATTGGGAGGCATTTACTTGCACTTCACTCGAATCTTATGCACTAGAGATTTATAGATCATGAACTTCAAATCAAACGGCCCAGATTGCACTTTCACATGTCCCTAAAATACTTGTTCTTTTTAAGTTTAATTTGGTGAAAGGACCAACCTTTCGAGTGAATGCAAGTATTGGCTCCCTCCCAAAAATTTTGACAATTTCCCCTATTTCAACAAATTCCTGAAAGCTTTCAAAATTCACCAAAATTATCTGTAATGTTAGACCGCTATTACTCATAAAGTTGGATTTGAGGGTTAATGTTCTGTTTGGGATTGTTGATTTGTAATGTATAGAGATAGTGAATTAAAAAATATCATTTTTAACTTTGAATATATTAATATAGAAATACATATTACATATTATTCCTTCTTTCATAATCCCCAAAATGTTCTCAAATTTTCTCTGAAATGAACTGATACCACCCTCCACTTAAGATTGCCTAAAACGAAATTTGTTACAATGCAGTGGCATTAGATAATGAATCTTAGTGGCCGGGTCATCAATATTCCATAAAGGTAGTGCCACAGTGTGCTTGCAGCCATTGTCTTCAGATTCGACACAGCCCTAGGACTCCATCGAATAACTATCACCACCATGCAATTAAAGAGCCTACATATATATATATATATATGAGTTGTTAAAATAAATTTGAACAAACCATCCAAAATCACATGATAAGATAGTTTTTATGTGAAATCAAAATGTTGAAGCCGTTCTAAGACGATGTGGCACCATGCACCAAATCGCACCGATGTGACACCAAACATGGTCTCACATGGACAATATTGATGGCCCAATGACTAATGGTGAACTGAACAGATTCGCGCTCCCGATACTGCTCGGTTCAGGCCAGGTCTCAACAGGCAAAATGCTTGCCGGATTGAGTCTGGCGAGAACCTGGCCTGGGTGAGCCTTAACCCAGTCCACCCACCTGATGGCATCAATTATGAAGGCATCACCAAAACTGGAGATAAAACTTACCATGCAAAACAAGAAAATTAAACATTCTAAAATCAAGCAATATTCTAAACTTGGTCAAAAGAATGTTCAAAAAGATATTTTCCAATTATACATGTAGTTTGACCTCACCTAATGAAATGAAATGCTACCCTACAACAGAGCATTTCATCTCCATTTTAAAAAGAATCGTCCAATAAGTTGAACAGTTATAACCAAAACCAACTTCGCTAACCAAGTATAAGTAGGGTCAGAGCCTCCTTTAAATGGTTGCGCATGGATATACGGGAAAATATCAGTAGGGTCGGAACTTCCTCGCAGCTCTCAAGTGCTGTATCCGCTTCTTGTCCTGCTCGAATTTGCTCTGCAGCATCATAACCTCTGCAGAAGGAGAGGAGAACACACTTACAAACAGAATGGTAGCTCAAGTTTTACATTTCACCAGTTTCAATGCGTTTTCAGATGGTTTATTCCACGTAAAGATAGTTTTACTACAAAAACACAGGTGAAATATCATGTTTGAAAAGCAAATTCGAGTTGTTGGACAATGATACACTTCATCACCATCTGATTGGGCATTTATGTTTTTGTTTTCCATCATTTCCTGAAAAATAATCATAGGAGATGAATCCAATATCTCATAACAAAACTAAAATGGACAAGGAGCTGGTAAATATAACTAATTGAATAAATTCACTTGCTAACCTGTTTTATCCTGCATGCCAAGACCAGTATCCAATATTAGTACATAACATCTAGGAAAAATTTTGGAAATGCTTCTGAAACTTTTCCGAAACATGTTAGCAGTATGCTCTTGAAACTCGGTTCCTAGTTTTTGGGTTCTCATTTCTTTGTTTACGGAAACTCCTTTCCGACCATGTGAATTCATATATAAGTTCTATATAGTCCTTATTATTTGTTCTTTTTTGAAACTTTGTAATGTGGGCTTATGGATCGTGTAGATTAGGTCTTCAAGTTGATGGACGTAAATGCTTAGATATAAACTTTTATTGTGGAGATCACGGAAGGAAGTATTTTGCTGTTTTGCACATCTTTAATATGAACTTTGCAATGTTACAAATTTGTCTTTTTGTTAATGGTTGCTCAATAAAAAATTCTTTTTATTTTGATTGATAACAAAGAATATATTAGAAGAAAATAAAAGAGAATAGAACAAAGAGAGCATACCAGAAGAGGTAGAGAGGATCTACCCAAAAAGAACTCTCACCCAAAAACCTTGGGTGCCAAGACAGCGCAAGCATCAAGGGACCCCATGGAAAAGGCAGGGCACCGGCGAGGTGAGGGACAGAGGGTAGAAAAATAGGAGGGAGATGGCTGGGGAGGGGTGGGGCGGTGTGGTAAGTATAGCGTTACAGTAGCGGCAAGTGGTCCTAATTATCTAGGAGACTGAAATCAGCATGATCCTTTTGCAGGAGGCCGCAATAAAGAAGTAGATCTCGAACAGACTTGAGAACTAAGCAATGCAGCCTACTAATAGGGTCTATTGTTCCTTTCGAATCAAATGACCCACATAAAAGCGTACGGTATCATCTGCGACATACTGGAGGAGTTCCCTCTAGTAATGATCCGGTATATGCCCTGCCATTGTTGAAGCAACTCGGCAATGTTGTTAGGGAACACCCAACATATTCCCAAGATCCTGAAATTCGCACCCCAAATATTGCCCGAGAAAGGGTAGTGAAGAAGGGTATGCGTATTCGACTCTTTACCTATCATACACAAGAGGCACTGGTTTCTGATGTAGATACCTCTTATCAGCTGATCTCGAGTGAGGAGTCTTCCCCAGGCCGCAGACTAGGCAGAGAATTTGATTTTAGGGGGATTTTAATTTTCCAAAATTTGAGCCATTTTGGCCTTTCCTCTCTCAGAATGCTGGTAATCTGACTCTCCTGCAGTAGGTCATAGAAGCTTTTGATAAATGCCTTTCTCATTGAGGCTCCAGGCCTTGTAATCATTGCAAGCATGGTTAAGGGTGGTCGCATGAAGTACTTGGAAGAGACTGATATACGTATCAATCTCGTCATCTTTGAGTCTCCTTCAAGTAGAGACGTTCCACGTTGTGAAACCGTTCCGCCGTTCCACCATTGAACTAACAAAGGCGTCCTTCATGGAAGCAGTGTTATAGATGCTGGGAAAAGCTTGCCTAAGACTTCGGTCTCCGGTCCAAATATCATCCCAGAAGCTGATAAGAGGGTCATCACCCCAACTAGAGCGAAAGCAGGCATTACAGGAGTTCAGAACATTAGTGATTCCCTTCCAACAACCCGAGGCCTTTCTAACGTTAAGGTTTTCCAAGTGCCATCCGCCAACTTTGAAGCCATATTTTGCCTTGACAGCTTGCCACCAGAGTTTTCCCTTCTCATTATCATCCACAATTTTCCACAACCATTTTCCGAACAAAGCCTTCTCAACAGTAGCTCAGTTTCTAATACCCAAACTGCCTTCTTTTATTCTGTTGCAGCAGATATTCCAGTCTAGAAGATGAAGTTTCCCACCAGACATCTCCCTCCCAAAGGAAGTCACGAAGCTATTTTTCCATTTGGTTAAAAACTTTACAAGGCGCCTCTTAAATAAACATGTAAAAGATGGTTAAGGCTGCAAAGGTGGAATTGATGAGAGTGAGGCGACCACCATTACTGAGAAGTCTGCTTTTCCAGGTGGCTAATTGAATAACCAGCTGCCAGTGGGTGGCCCTTAGTTTGCCCAGACCCAGGGGTAATACAAGATATGAAAAAGGTAGCTTCTAGACCAAACAACCAATCATGTCAGTGAGCTCGTGTAGCTTGTGTCGTTCACATTAATTCCAATAAGCTTGGACTTATGAATATTAACCCTCTGGCCCGAGACAGCTCCATACACCGTTAAGGCACTAATGACCGCTTTAATCTCTTCATTGGATCACACAAAATCAAAGCATCATCCGCGTATTGTAGGTGAGAGATAGCACGTGTCTAATTTGGAAGCCCTTGGGCAGGTTAAAAGTAGAGCAGCGATCAAGAATCATTTGAAGAGCCTCACCCACCACATTGAGCAGTAGAGGATAAGGGGTCCCCTTGGCGCAACCCCCTTGTGCCCCCTAAAGAAACCTTTGGGGCTGCCATTGACAAGAATGGAGAATCTCGCCGAGCTGAAGTAACCTTTCATCCATCTGATCCATCTGACACCGAAACCCATCTTGTGAAGAAGAAATTGTAGAAAATCCCAATCAACTTTGTCATAGGCCTTTTTCATGTCTATTCTGAGATGATCCCTGAATCCTTCTTCACTTTAACAGAGTGAATCACTTCATAAGCGGTAAGGTCTACATCCAGTAGTTGTTTCCCTAGGAGAAAGGCCCCTTGCATATTAGACTTGACCATCCCTATAACGTTCCAGAGGCGATTTTCAAGGACTTTGGCAGAAAAATTGAGGAGGTTGAGTGATCAGAAATCCCTAATGTTGATGGCTCCCTCCACCTTAGGGGTTAAAACTACAAAGGTGGAGTTTAAAACTACAAAGGTGGAGTTGATACTTCTGCCGATTCTGTTGGTGACATATAACTCACGGAAGAAGGAAATAAAAGCCGCTTTCACCACTTCCCAAAAGGCTTCAAAGAGCTCCACGGTAAATCCATCCAGACCCGGGGCTTTGTTTTTGCCCGAAGAGAACACCGCAGCTTGAATCTCTCCCTCTTCGAATTCACGTTCGAGCTCCTCCTTTTGAGCTTCTCTAATTTTCTGGAATTGGATCCCCTCCAAATTTGGTATGGGATCTCCCTATCTCGAGTACAGTTCCTCATAAAACTTGACTGCTTGAGACTCAATATCTTGCATATTAGTGAAAAGAGTATCTTCTACTTGCAACAGGGTAATGGAGTTCCTTGATCTTCGGCCATTGGGGACTCAATGAAGGAACTTAGTATTTCCATATCCTTCTCTAAGCCAGCGAGATTTAGATTTTTGTTTCCAAATCACCTCTTCCTCGATACACTTCTGGTTATAGGCCATCTTAAGAGCAAGCCTGATATCTTTCTCCTCTCTCGAGAGCGGGCGTTGTTCTTCAAACCCATCAATGGTTTTGATTTCCATGAGGTGTTCCTTCATGCTATGGGCGTTCCCAAAGACGTCTTTGTTCCAAGCAATAATTTTGAGTTTGAGGCTTATAATTTTGGAGCTGAGGACATATGTGGCAGTCCCCTGTAGTCCATCTTCATTCCACCAAGTCGAGACTCTGTTTCGAAAATCTTCATCCTGTAGCCAAATGTTCTCGAATTTGAAAGATGGAGGATCTAATCCCCTGACAAAGTGCGTATTTAGGAGAATCGTGTCACAAGGGCACAGCCCGACCCACAACTGCCACGCCTGTGCGGCACCTCAATGCCACAACAACGAAGCCAGCCTAACCCATCATCAGCCCTGATACCACCCGCTTAGAGGATGGGAATTCCCCTACATGGTTACCTCATTTCTAAGGCCTACCATACCAACGCATCATGTCCCTTGTGACATGCATGCCCGCACCTTCGTGCCTCACTTGGCCATCTCAAGCTTCACCCTTGTGCCACACACTAGTACCTAGCACGTAACAGTAGCATTTAGCTCCTCAAGTCGTCCCATTCCAACATGTCTCGCTGTCATAATGAACCAAGCCCACCATCGTGTGCGTGGCTCTCACAACCAGCACACATCATAAGCATTCGACCCTCAAGTCAACGTGCTCCACAGTGTCCCATGAGTGCTTCCCTCATAGCCAACCTACGTGCACCGCGACGCCTAGCTCGCGACATAGCAATCTCACCCGGGTGACACACGGCATTGCCGAAGCAATGTCCTACGCCCACCCTTCCAAACCTAGGAGACCATTGTGTACCATTCAGTGTCACAAGGCCCCATGTGTATGAGAGTAGCTTCGCAGCTCCCCTCCCATATATATGGATTAAATGTCACCTCTAGCCAAATAGCAGGAATACCTCAAACGTATTGGATTGACATACTACCCATGGCACACGATCCTTGTCCATGGCACACAAACCATGCAACACCAATATATGCAAGTCCGCTATCCATGCCCACACGCGTCTAGTCACCACACTAGCATATTACCTAGCTCAATTAGTCATCTTTGTCACACATAAGGGAGCACGAACACAATGCGAGGGCTACACACCTCCATGCTCGCGTGTCACAAACCTAGCTCTAAGGCTAAGGCATTCATGCTAGCCAACCAACCAAATTCCAAGACCCACACGCCTTCCTGCTAGTACCTAGAGTATTGACCCCATCACAATCGGCTTATGGTCAGGCACCGAAGTCACAAAGCATTCCACTTAGGTACTCAGGAATTCAGCCATCCATTCCACATTACAAAGGAATCTATAAAGACAGCAAAGAGTAGGGAACTCTTTTCCACTAGACCAAGTGAGCCTTCCCCCTTTCATGCCAACATCACATTACATGCACTCAGAGAGAAAATCTTCAAGTTTGGCCGCCTCACTAAAATTGAAGGTGCCCCCTAGAAATCGAAGGACATTGAGATCTCCCCCCAAGCACCAGTTGTGATCCCATTTGTGACCAATCGAACTTAGCGCATACAACAGGTCCTCCCTTTCAGAGTCATCATTGGGCTCATAAATACCAGTGCACACATAGGATTTCCCATCAGACTTTTACTTTTAAGGTTGACTGAGGCCGAGTAGCATCCAATCTATTCGCCAAGCTTGACAAATCTGTTATTGTTCCATGCAAGCAGAATTCCTCCTTTGGAACCATCGGCATCGCAAGAGACCCATTGTCAGTCGCCTCTACCGAGGACTGCTGCAACTTTGGCCTCCAGGCACTCATCCCATTTGGTTTCTTGCAAAGAAATAATATCTGGCTAACTGCCTGATCATGTCCTTAACCACAGCCCTGGTCTTTGTAGTTTCGAGACCTCTAACATTCCATGATAGAAAAAACATCAATCAGTGAAAGGAGTGGCCCCGGCTAAGGGCACGTTCGTTTCCCTGTATTGCCTATTTAATACGTGTATAGTGAAATTAATACGGCCCAACAGTATGGTTTTTTACACCACTGTCGTTCGGTTCACAGTAATCGATGACTGTATTACACTGTTCATTTTGCAGGTACATTTAAGTGATATGAACCGTTGGCCTCGTAAGGTGCAAAAAATACAGGCACTTTTTCCAACGGCTATAAAAAACCATTTTCTTCTTTGCTTTTAATAGAGGCGTCTTCGGGCTTTTATCTGCGTCCCTTAACATAGGCTTAAGAAGGCGTCCATAGAGAGACTTTTACTCATCCATTTTCTTCTACCTTTGAAGGGCTTTTAACAGTCACCTACCCCTGCTATTCACGGTTGCAGGTGAGGTAAGTTCCCCCGTTGCTGAAGAAGGGTTTCGAGAGGACGTTCCCTCGAGTAGTCCACAAAATCAGAGGCTTCAGCAGAAGATCTTAGGCAAAGACGATGGTGAATCTAGGTTTGCAGATAGGTAGGATGAACCTGGCTGCCATCCTGGCCAGGTTATGAAAGAGGCCATGGAATATATATGGTTTTGCAGGGTTGAGGTGATGGTGGAAAGGGAATATATAGGGTAGCAGATTTGGGAGAAATGATGGAAGGAAGATTTACCAGGCTCAAAATCTTGGATTTCTGCTATAAATGGGCTTTATCCAAACACCACAATCTTCAAAGCTCCCACCCTCGTCTCCTTTAGGTATGGATCTGCAAATCCATCTGATAAATATTTCTGTTTTTTTGTAGAAATTTTGGGATGTCTTTAGTTTGGTCGATTTGCACAAATTTATGTTTTTTAAATCTTTAGATGCTCTATCATTTAATTGTTCTGGGTTTTGATTGATTTTGCTTAACAGTAAGTACCTAAGATTGTTTTGGTAAATTTTTTGTTGGTTTGAAATCTCATGGTATTTACGGGCCATCTGGTTTGTTATTTTTCTAGGCTTTGGTTGTTGGTCTTGAAAAGAAAGAGTTTTAGCTTCTCCTATCTTTGTTATTGAATAATATAAATGGCTAGGATTTTAGTACTTCGACTTCAAAAATGGTTTCTGCATTTTGGTTTTTTCTTCTGAATATGGTTACTGAGTTTATGGAACTTGCCTAGTAGGCACCGACTTTGATGTTAGGTTAGAAAGTAAAAATTCTATTGATTGGAAAGGCTGTCCGTGATACACATGTGGATGCCTATAGGTATATAACTGGAAAATGAACAAGTGGTGAAATGTATATATTATATGCAGTCAATTGTATATTTTCTTAGACTGTTTGTCACTTTAGTTTTTAACATAAAGCCGAGGAAAAAAATCAGAGTTTCTTCGATTCAATACCAGTTCCTTTACTGCAGTAGAATGATCAATTTAATCTGACTTAAAACATGCTTTGTAGCTGCAACGACACCAAAGTATATTCTTTTCCAGCCTCAAACCTAATTACTTGTTCCATGAATATGATATTTAGCTATTCTGCAGACATGCTACTCGTCAAGTGGTGTTTCAAAAGCTTACTACTGAAGTTCAAAAGCAGGGGTTATCTCTTGAAAAACACTTGTTTCAAAGGCCACCCATATTCCAATATTTTTTATTAAAGTAGTATTCAGAAATTGGATAGGAGTATTAAAATTTTGAACTATACTATTGTAATAGTATATATGGTATGATCTTAGAAAATACTTTGATTTTGTAATATAACTATGCCCCTGTACCATCAGATCTAACCGAGGACCCATACCTAACACCTATTCTAATAACTACATAACATAGTACATCTATTACTTACCATATTGCAGATAATACGGCCACCGAAAATTCAAGTTCAGGGCTCCATTAAAGCCTTGTGGTTTGAAACTCCTCTCTACCAATCCTAGTTGGATCCGAAATCATAGTAGGAAATGAAAAAGCCATAAAACTGTAGAGACCTTTAGGTGCTTCAATAACATATCAATTTCTCATATGAGGATGGCGAATGTAAAACATTTAATAAAGGAAGTGTTAAATTAGGTGAAATATGTCCCTAAAAGAGATACTATTACACCTTTGTTATGAAACATTTTATATATAGGAGTGGTTTACGAGATATGGCTGCATCATCGTAGAAATAGTTCACTTATAGTGGTCAATGAACCGCAGCTGCATCATCGTAATGGAATCTCGACTCGGCTCGATCTAGCGACGACTTCAAACCTCGGCGATAGAACTACGGTAGAAGTCATTCCTAGTTACTATACGAACATGTTGTTGGCTATGAGATTAATGTTGATTCTGAATCTGTTTAGGTCATCAGTGTTCATAAGTTGATGCTGGAGGACCTTCTCCATAAAGTTGATTCCGAGTCTGTTCAGGTCATCATGATGTTTTTGTGTTGCAAATACTGCACCTTCCCACTAAAGTACCTCAAATATACCTGCCATAGTGCAGAGCAAAAGAAAATATTCCACTGATAGAATTTTATAAATCTCATTAACAAGCATAGAAAAGAAGAGTTACTTCACTTTCTGGCAGGAAATTTTTTTTACCTTGTAAATCCATGAATTCCAAATGCCAGTTTATAAAGTGCCATACTTCAAGGCTGGTTGTGACGGGGGGCCGCAGCGTGGCCATTCGGGTCCGCCGTAGGGCCATTTTCCCTCTCTACATCATGAGCATCACTGGTGCGTCGAGGCCCCCGAGGGCGGCACCAAGTGTATTGGTCGCGGGCCACGAGGGCGTCGCAGCATGTTGGGATGAAGGGTGAAGACTTGGGAGTGACACGGACGCGACATGGCCAGCTGGGCTAGCGATGTGGAGCGTTGCGGTCTGAATAGTAAAGTATGTCAAACCAAGGGGTTTGAGGCCCTCCCGCCATTCTTACTGAATTACTGTTTTACCCTTATATAGGGGGACATGAGTTGGGAGTCCCCCGACCCAACACGTGCACTAGCCTCATGGGCTTATGTGTGTGCATCCGGGCCATGCTTGGAGCGTGGTCGTCCTAGCTACGTCGTGTACTAGGGCCATCCCGTTGGTGGTTTCCAACCTCCTTCGCGGTGCGATCTTTAGCCCAAAGGGAACTCGGTATATGCCTATTGCTGCCTATTGCATTCTCAGCCGTCGTTGCCGTCCCTGACCTGCTACGTTGCTTTCGCAAGGCAAAGTCCGAATGTAGAGGCCGAAGTGAAGCTTGAGTAGGACAAGCATTATATTCTTCTTAGTACCCGGGAATTCGCATTGCGTTGCTCAGTTGTGAGTTGAATTAGGCTGACTTAGCGCATCTAGCGTTAGGTGCCGCACGGACAGACACTGGTGGAAGAGTGAACCCGTGACATTTGGTATCAGAGCCAAGTTCGATCCAGAAGGGATGATACTAATGAGCTAATTGGTGCCAGCAGCGCACGCGATGTGGTGCCAAGAGGGCACACGATATCCCCTAATTAGTTAAGAGGTGGGGGCCTTGTGACTGAAGAACCAGGTTGACTCAAACCTAACTAAATTGGGAGTGAGCTATCTAGTACCATAGAAAGGTCAGTAGCTTGCTACTTTGTTATGTAATGACAGAGCGTCGATGGCGTGTAGTGAAGACTGGGAGTTCAGGGACTACAGCATCAGGTGAGGGCACATTCAAGGTTAAGAAGTGTCTCCGCGTCAACGAGGACGTTGACGATTTTGAGTGGAGGAGGATGTGACGGAGGTATGCAATGTGGCTACCCGGGCCATCCGCAGCGCCACTCGAGCGGCTTATACTCTGCGTAGAGGCAGTGGCGACTTGGTGCGTAGGGCACGCGATGTGGTGCCAAGAGGGCACACGACATCTTGATATCGGGACGACATGGCATATGGTGCCAGGAAGGCACGCGACATGGGGCCAGGAGGGCCTCGCGACCTGGTCGTGCTGCGGTGGTTGTGACACGGTCGCAGGAGAAGATGATGCGGGGAGTCACGGGCATGATGGTTGGAAGATGACACTGTGTGCCACGGGCAGAAGACGTGTGCCATGGGGGTATGTCAAACCAACGTGTTTGATGTCCTTTAATTGTTTACCCATAGATAGTATTTGGGTCATCTATGTAAGAGAGGTGTTGGAGAATGCCTTCCACCCACACGGGGCCTTGCGTCGCCAGAGGGGGCGCAAATGTCTCCTAGGCCTGAAAGGGTGGACCTAGGACGTCGACGCACTGATGCCGTGTGGCACCCAAGGTGAGGTTGAAGTATGACCCGAGCTACACGTCGCGGTGCATACGGCTGGGCAACTTCACGAGAGCTGCGTGAGACTCAGTTAAGCACGACAGTATGTGGGCCCAGTATGGACGTGTGCTAGTAATTCGGAACGCACACGAAAGCAGGCTGCGTGGGACTCGGTTGAGCACGGTAGCACGAGGCACAATGGTGCAATCGAGCGTGTTGTAAAGGGCACGATACATCGGATGGTAGGCCGCGAAACAGCAGTAACCACGAGGGGGAGTTCCCGTCCTCTAAACAGGTGGTATCAGAGCTGATGAAGAGATTGATTGGCTTCGTTGCATGCGGTAGCGAGGCACCGCGCGGGTTGATGGTGTGTCGAAGGACGCCCCCGTGACATTTGGTATCAGAGCCACTGAGATGGCGGAGGCAAAAGGAGCTTCGTTGCAAATTCAGGGTAAACCGTTAGAGACATTGGGACCGATGGCGATGACACAAAGTTTGAATGAGCATGAGGAAAACCATGCTGCGTTGGCCCAGAAAGTGGAATACTTGTCTACGGAAGTGCGAGGTCTGAAGGTGGCCTTGGGAGAATTACGTAAAGATATATGCATATTGAAGAGATTGTTCCTTACGATACCAGTTGAGACGCTAACACCACAAGTCAAGAAACTCGAGTCTGAAACATCCAAAGGCTCTCGCGATGCAGAAGTGCTCGAGAACTCTACGAAGGATACGAGGAAGACACATGAGAGTGGACTTGAACAGAAAGGTGAGGAGCAAGCTGGAGGTAAGAAGAAAGTGGCAGTCGAGCCAAAGGAGGTGAGAAAGTGCTTCATATGTGAGGGACTGCACGTAGTGAAAGAGTGCCCACGAGCGTCACATCGTGTGCAGGAGGGTACACAGAAGAAGTTGCAGGGTTGCTTCATATGCTGTGGACCACATCTAGCAAAGCAGTGCCCTCAAAATGCCAACTTAAAGGTGACAAACCACTGAGAAGAGAGCCATACATTGCGGTCTTATTGGCGTGGCCCGTGTGAAGACTTAGACACCAACCATGTACAGTTTGGGGCTTGAGGTGAGGCGGAAGCGCCAATGAATAATACAACATGTACAGTTTTGGGGCTTAAGGTGAGGCGGAAGCGCCGATGAACAATACAGCATGTACAATTTTAGCATGTTCTTACGGAGAAGTGCTTTGGCATCAACGTTGACGATTTTGAGTGGAAGAGGATGTGGCGGGGGCCGCGGCGTGGCCATTCGGGTCCGCCGTAAGGCCATTTTCCCTCTCTGCATCATGAGCATCACTAGTGAGCCACGAGGGCGTCGCGACATGTTGGGATGAAGGGTGAAGACTTGGGAGTGACACGGCCGCGACACGGATGCAACATGGCCAGCTGGGCTAGCGATGTGGGGCGTTACGGTGTGAATAATAAAGTATGTCAAACCAAGGGGTTTGAGGTCCTCCCGCCATTCTAGCTGAATTACTATTTTACCCTTATATAGGGGGACATGAGTTGGGAGTCCTCCGACCCAACACGTGCACTAGCCTCGTGGGCTTATGTGCGTGCATCCAGGCCATGCTTGAAGCGTGGTCGTCCTAGCTACGTCATGCACTAGGGCCATCACGTTGGTGGTTTCCAACCACCTTCGCGGTGCGGGTTTAGCCCAAAGGGGGCTCGGTAAATGCCTATTGCTGCCTATCGCATTCTCAGTCGTCATCGCCGTCCCTGACCTGCTGCGTTGCTTCGCAGGGCGAAGTCCGAACGTAGAGGCCGAAGTGAAGCTTGAGTAGGACAAGCATTATACTCTTCGTAGTACCCGGGAATCCGCATTGCGTTGCTCAGTTGTGAGTTGAATTAGGCTGACTTAGCACATCGGGCGTTAGGTGCCGCACGAGCTGACACTGCTGGAAGAGTGAACCCGTGACATGGTTCCATCACTAAAAAACAAGAACGGTACTAAGGAATTCAGATATTGATCAGGACAGTGTGGTGTCTTTTTTATATATATGGATATTGTTGATTTTGGTGAAGTCAAGTTATTAGAATTGGATTGGAACTTAGAAGATTGTGCTTTTGTGGTGATTATAGATTAAGAAGACTGATTGTAGCATTAAAACATCTGGGTCTGATCGATTGATGCTTCATTTATTAGTAGAATCTTGTTTCAGTATTTAATGTTGGTTATTGTTTGAGTAAATTCATGCTTAGTGCTGGAGTTCGTGGGAAATTTGAATGGCTTTTATTCTTTTTTTTAATCAGTAGGATAAAGACCTTAACATTGTTTAAATGCGCATTTTGGGTTCTTTCGAAGTTTCAGACTGAGTTAGATCTGTAATCATTCGTATTGCTTCTCTTCTTATTATGATTTATGGCAAACTGGGGGTATATAGCTTTTAATTTCCATATGGTTTCTTGCGATTATATATTTTTTTATAGGATTAGATAGTAATTTCACTCTTGCATAGTCGCCGGAATTGAAGTCATGTCACAAAAAAAAATATATGTTTGAAACGTTAACAATGCCAAAGTTGGGAGAACCCCTCTATTGGTTTTTTGAAACTCAATATTGATGGTAGCTTGATTGGCAATTCCGACCCTTTTAGCATTTGGAGAGTGATTAGAGATGAAATAGGTAATATTGTATTTGTCCATTTAGGCTCAATTAGTGAGGTTTAAAGATTTTAGGTGGCATTAAAATTAGTTCTGTAATAGTGGGTTTGAGAATATACATTTCTCACCTTTTGGATGCTTGCATAACCAAAGGGATTCTTTTAATACTAGTTAGTGGGCAGGTCATTACAGTAAATGCTCTCCAATCAAGTTCAGAGATCAGATCATATTCCATAATCTGCCATCATTTAGTAGTACCACACATATGCTTTCTTAAAAAATGAGCACCAAATACAGAAAGCAACGGAAATCAAACATTAAGCAAAGTGTCCACTGAAAAGTTAGCCATGCATGCCCCTAAAAGGAGCCTAGCCTAAAAGAAAGAACCTTAAGCTACTTGATGATGGAGAAATAAGCATGCTGGTTACTTGGGATTTCAAAATTATCATAAAGTATTGGATTGTTAGTCTGAATCAACATTAATCAAAGGATGACACTCCATTCAAGAGACAAAGAAAAGGATTCCGTCCAACATACATCAACTTGTGAAATCTGTGTAGAACTGGTGCAATCAAGAACTAGTACATTAGCGAGATACATGTTATTTCTTTCAACACAAATGCAACTGTGATTGGTTGAGGGTACATGGAAATGATATGCCATTCATCAGCTTCCTTAATCTTTTAAGGGAGCCTCTGTTCACGTGGTCGCTATTATCTGAGGGCGATTACGTTTGAAACCCACTGAAACCCGTGGACTGCTTGGATTCCGATGATGGAGACCCAAGCAGTCCATGGGTTTCAGTGGGTTTCGAATGTACGGGCCTCAGAAATCGCGTAGGTGCGAACAAAGGCTCCTATCTTTCAATTCATTTAAATTTTTTTGCTGTCCCTCCTATCAGAATTACTCCTTTCAGGATTTTCATTCTTCTACTGGTAAAAAATCCATGATTTTTTCGGCTCTGCAATCTATGTAACAAAGACATGGACATGTGTCACCTTGGCATCTGACATGGACATATGTGTCACAGGGCTAATATGCAGAAACGTCTGTAAACAAATTAATATATCATATACCTCTATGCCATATGTAAAGGCAAACTTGAGGGGCTTAAGTGCATAGCTTAAGATATATATTTAAATGTACACACTTAAGTAGAATAATCTATAACTACATAATATTAAAGACCAAGATTGAGATATTTAAAATTAATTATGCCTTTTGACATTCTTCACAGTCACGTTTGATACCACCGCTCTTTGAACACCTGCAACAATTACCTTATATTCTCAACATGAAACATTTTTTGAAAATCTGTCCTCCATACTTCTGACATTTTTCATACTTCTGGCCATATTCTTCACTTCACATCAACTGCTGTTCGGTTCAATCTTCACATAATCATGAAAACCACCTATCTGAATTCTTGTCTTCTGGATGAGTAAGTTCAAATTACAGGACAGTGTGGTGTTATTATCTGAAATATTTGATCCGGAAATCTTGCCTCCAAGGCATTCTGTCTTTTTAGGAAAGGTGCCTCACTTATTTTGTGCCATTTGTCTTCTTTATTCCAAATCTTTATATAATGTTTCCTTCACATAATTACTTCGGTAGTCTTGGTTATGACACATTTTGTAATTCCCAGTGCTTAGCACGAAAGGGTTATTTTATATATTTTTGGTCAAGTAATTATGTGATAAGGTAGTTTTGTAATTTAAATATACTTGGGCACTCTTAGCAATTTATACATCAGGGAAATCTTAAGCAGCCATAAAGCAAAGCAAATTGGCAGGAGAAATTTCAAAGTTTATAGTACTATTTGACTGGACATTTATACTTATCGTGTGACATATTATTTGGACAGAGAAATTGAAGAACGCATTCAAGCCTTACAAAACCGGCCAACGCATACGTAAGATTTCGATGGAGTTCACTATTATTTTTGCTTATTAACTACTTTCTTGAAGATTCAAGTTTGTAATAATACAAGTTAAAGCTATCCTCTACTGGGTTCTTATACCATCCATGAAAGTTATATCATTGGTAAATCCGAGATGTAACTTAGTTAAAGGTGGTAAACATAAAAGTGTGTATTTAGTCTCGCATAGCACATATGTGAGAGCAAGAACGACAACAACATCGTTCGGTTTTTCTTTTATACTTGGCCCATAACCTTTTTCGAAGGGACTAATGATTTTTGCAAATCCAAAATTTTGATAATAGTCATATCCTTAGGTACGTAATTATTTTAATGACACTAATAGCCTTACATTGATGCAGTAGAAATGTCATCATCTGCTCTAAGTGGTAACCCTCCGTTGCCACGAATGAGACCAGTAAATAACTATGCTTGGACGTACGCGTTGGAGGAGTTGATGGTGAACAAGATGGTCGAGCAATGTCAACTAGGTCGTAGAATTTCTAAGAAGGATGGGACGTTCCACCCCCAGGCCTGGGAGGAAATGGAATTGAAACTAAACTTGTTACCCGAATTCAGTGCTAACGGGGTAGCAGTAAAGAAAAATAATCTATATAATCGGCTTAGGATTATTAAAAATCATTATTCACATACCAAAACCTTAATTGCGGAAAGTGGCTTTGGATGGGATCATGACCTACGAAGGGTCACTGCGGAGAACAGCGTGTGGTTAAATTACGAGCAGGTGAAACTCCCCATTACCTTATATTACAATCCATTAATTGAACAACATGCTCACATCTTCGATATTAATGATTGGATCTTTATAATTTCACAGGCCTTTCCATGGGCCAAGACCTATCGGACCAAAACTCTACAGGATTGTGAGAGTCTCTCCATTATTTTCTCCAATAGTATTGCGGATGGTAGGCGTGTGTATCACCCCGATGATGTCCCTCCAGAAGAGTCATTTGGGACACAGAGTTTGGGTAACCCGCCGATTCCTACGAATGAGGAACCAAATCAAACTGAGTCCCAGAACACTCGGGACAGCTCACCATGTCGCGTTCTGAAGAATCAAATCAAATCAAACGAATGAGGAATCAAATCAAACTAAAAAAGGCAGCTTCTCTGTAGCAGGTAGTTCACGTTCAAAAAAGTACTCCTTGCCTCCCTCCATCTTGCCTTTCCCTTTGTTTCTATTGTCCATGTCACTAGCCTCACCATGTCGCGAGATCCCCAGGCTGCTCCCACTAGTCGTCGGCTTGGACGTCAATCGTACTCCAACGAGGCAGTCCCCACGGTGCTGGAGGTATGGGAGATGAGATGGGTTTCCGAGCCCCCATATCCCGTGAACCTTCCTCGGATCGTCAAGCAGTACTTTGCCAATTCCCCACACGTGATGTATATGGTCGGACCGGACGCTTTGGGCAGGTACTTCGTCGTGATCTCTGCAGCTTACCCATTCTGGCCACTCCATTTCCATGAAGCACCTGTACGTACTCATTCCCTCCAACCAGGACATCTCCCCTCAGTGGGATGCAGTAGTTAGTTAGGGTTAGAAGGAGAAGAAGAGAATTAGGATTAAGTCTATAAAACTCAAACCCATTTTTTTATTCATATATATATATATATATATATATATATATATATATATATATATATATATATATATATCTCACTTACAAAGTGTTATTGAAACCCTCAAATATACTAACACACCCACACATAAATTAAGCACACACCGAGGCTAACTAAATGATAAAGCCACACCAACACTCCCCCTCAAGTTGGTGCATAGATGTCTAGCATGCCTAATTTGGATCCAAACGATTTCCTCCAACAGCTTTGGTCAAGATGTCTGCCAATTGATCTTTAGTGGTAACTTAAGGAATACTAAACTCTTGAGCTTCTACCTTTTCTCTTATAAAATGACAATCAACTTCAATGTGCATGGTTCGCTCATGGTAGATGGGATTTTCTATTTTATGTTTTGCTGCTTCATTGTCCCCATATAGTAACATCGGCAAAATCACATTAATATCAAGATCAGTCACGATGAACCTAGTCCACATCCTCTCTCTGCCACCTTGAGACTTACCCAAATATTCGCCTTCACAACTAGAATTTGCAATCACGTGTTGTTTTTTGCTCTTCCATGTGACAAGATTACCTCCCAAGAAGCAATAATAACCCGTGGTTGACCTCCTATCACTTAGGAGCCAGCTCAATCTACATCAGTAAATACCTCAACATCCAAATGTCCATAGTTGCTGTAAAGGATCCCTTTTCCAAGGCTCCCCTTCAAATACCTGATAATCCTGTACACCTCAGTTAACTGTGTGATCCTCGGAGAGTGTATATATTGGCTTACAACACTAACTGCATAGGTTATATCGGGGCGTGTCATGGTTAAGTAGATCAACTTCCCCATTAACCTCTAGTACATCTTTGTATCTTTGAGAACTTAACCGCTTTCACTACTAAGCTGATGATTCTGCTCAAGTGGAGCAACTTCTGGCTTGCACCCTAGCATCCATGTCTGATGTAGTAAGTCCAATGTGTACTTTCTTTGTGAGAGAGTTATTCCTTTCTTAGATCTAGCTATCTCAATCCCCAAACAATACTTGAGAGGGCCCAAATCTTTGATATCAAGGACTTTACTAAGATAACTCTTCAGCTTGATGATCTCCTCACTATCATCATTATAATATCATCCACAAATACTGAGAGAACATTAGTGGGATCCCCTTTCTTTACAAAGAGTGTGATCATAATGACTCTTTCTGTACCCAAATTTTAAAATGACATCACTAAATTTCTGAAACCACACCCTTGGGGATTGCTTTAATCCATAGATTGACTTTCTGAGCTTGCATACTTCATCAGTCACCCCCTGTTGGACAAAGCCCGGTGGGAGTGCCATATAAACTTCACCCTTCAAATCACCATGAAGGAATCCATTCCTTACATCTAATTGGAAAAGAGGTCAGTCCCTGTGAGTGACAACAGATAAAAGAACTCTGATAGTATTAGTCTTGGCAACCGGTGCAAAAGTTTTTTGATAGTTAACTCTTTGTGTCTGAGTGAACCCTCTTGTAACTAACCATGCTTTATACCTCTCAATGGTCCCATCAAGCCTATACTTTACAGTGTAGACCCACTACTTTCTTTCTTGGAGGAAGATCGACAATATCCCACATCTGGTTATGTTTTAATGCATGCATTTCTTGCGCCATAGCCATTGTCCGTTTGGGTTGAGATAGGGCTTCAAACACAGAATTAGCTACAGAAATAAAATCCAATGATGAAATAAAACTAAAATGAGAGACAGCTAAGCCATTATAGGAAATGAATTTTTGGATAGGATATCTAGTACCTTTACGCTGAGCATTAGGAACAATCTCGGAGGAGGGATCTGTCTCTAAAGAAGGTTCATGGCAAGTGGCCTGGGGATCATGGTAAGTGGCCTGGGGTAGACACTCAACTTGAGGTTCTTCTTAGACTTCTTCTTGGACAGTTTCCTGAACCTGAACAAGAGGTTTTCTAAACCATTTTCTCACAGAGAATTTTTTCTGAAGTGATTTCCCATACTTATCAACTTTAACTGCTCTTCTACAACTCCTCGATCTTTATCAAAAATCTCTTATCCCTCCATCTTGACCTTCTCTCACATCCATGATGGGAATAATGGGAAGCATACTTGGGCTCTCTTCCATTCTCATGACCTTCCCCTGAAGAGGGCACTGGGAACTATCACCTTGAGGTTTATAGAAGGGAGAATCTTCTAAAAAAGTGACATCCATGGTTACAAATCTTCTTTTAGAGATAGAATCATACACCTTGTACCTTTTTTGTGATGGAGGATAGCCAACAAAGATGCATCGGACAACTTCAGCACTCAATTTATCACGATGAATATCAGGAATTTGGACAAAACATAAGCAACCAAAAATCTTAGGGGGAACTGGATAAGAGAGGGTACGAGAGCAACATGACTTGGGGAGACTTTCCTTGGAGGACCGGTGTGGGCATTCAATTAATGAGAAAGCATGAAGTGAGCACTGCTTCACTCCATAAATTTTTTGGAACATTTCTTCCAAACAATAAAGCTTTAGCAACACATGTGGCAGTTCTTCCTCTCAGCAATCCTATTTTGTTGAGGAGTAAATGGACACTATGTCTGCCACTCAATACCATGCTCTTGTAGGTAAGATTGGAGAAGGCGAGATGAGTACCCCCTCCCCCCCAAAAAAAATTATTATTATTATTATTATCAGACCTGAGGATCTTCACAGAGGCATCAAATCAGTTGTGAACGAGTTTGTGGTACTTAAGGAAGATAGAGGCAACTTCATCTTTAGTCTTCATCATATATAGGGTGGTAAGACGAGTACAATCATCAATAAAGGATATAAAGTAACGAAATCCAAAAATAGAGGTAACTGGAGAAGGTCCCCACACATCAGAATGCACAATCATGTTTTGCCATCTCACACACTCCACAATTGAATGTGATGTTATCAACATCCTTGAATTTCTGTAAGAATACAATCTTCAACCTTTGTAAAGGAACATAGCCACACCGTGCATGCCACAACTCAACTTCCTCAACAGGTGTAGCAACAGCAACTACAAATTTCTGAATACTTTGATCAACACTAACCCTTGAACCTTGAAAGATATATAGGACTCTATTCTCGAGACCCATGATCAATGACCTTCCCTGTTGACAAATCCTAAAAAACACAATGGAAAGGAAAAAAGGTGACACTGCAATTTAGAGTTTTTGTAAGACTAGTAACAAAAAGAAGATTGATAGACATTTTAGAAACATACAAAGATGAAGTCAAGAAAAGAGATTCAGCATGAATAGTCCATTTACCACCAGTAGGAACGAGAGATCCATCTGCAACCCGAATATTGTGTTGGCTAGGCATAGGTGATAATGAGTGGAACATTGAAGATGAACCTGCCATATGATGCGTGGCCCCAGAGTCGGCAATCCGCAGGGTACTGCAAGAGTTGGAGACATGGGCAGCTCGAATAGCACTACTCTCAACATCAAGGACATTTAGTCAATTTTCCATCTCTATCACTGAGCATCTACCACCAATCACCACTCTCGAATCTTCCATAGTTATTATACCACACAAGGTTGCACAACTTCACTAGCATAAGCCTACACAGGCTTTTCAACAAATAGAAAAGTGAGCTCACAGCAAATCAGCACCACATGTCGATTCAGACATTAAATCAAACATTTGCAGTCCACAATTAGAATCACCACAACTCGGACAACCAAACCATTGCTCACAATAACAAAAAAGTAGAGAACATGGATTTTTTGCAGCTGCAAGGACAAATTCTGGGCACAAAACTGGGTGTCATGACTCCCACCAGATTCTGCAACTTCAAAAAGACTTCACAGCTGCAAATACTGAATCTGTTCACAAAACTGGTTTACACCTTCCACTGCATTACCACCAACAAAGGGATGCAATTAATAATTCTGGGCACAAAATCAGGTTGCACAACCCCACAAAGTTCTACAACTTTAAGATATCTGAAATGAGAGGTCTACACCCACTTTCCACGGCTACACAGCCCACAATCACCCAAAAACAGCACTTCTAATGCCCAAGAAGACCCACAGCCATCACCATCATAGTAGTCACTTACAATCCACAACAAAAAATCTTTTAAACCATAAAAAAAAAATCAGCAGAAAATTCACTGTTCGATGTCGGCAGCACCAAAAACCAGCAAAAAACAGTGAAAAATACTCCAAGGAGAGGGTGAAAAGGGATTACCACAGTGAAGACTCAATTCCCAACAATTTTGGCACCAAAAACAGGTACCCAGACCTTTCCGGGGACATATAAAACCTTTCCGGCGATGGCTGTAATGTTTCCGGTGACTTTGCACTGAGAAATCTTCAAACCAACAGCAAAAAGATGTTTAAAAACAAGTTACCAACGTTGCTGGGGTGTGTCCCGACATTTCCAGCACGAAATGGTGGATCTGTGAGGATTCCGGTGACACTGTAGCAGATTCCGACGAGTCCGATGGGTTTCCAGCACAATGGATCTTCAAATCCCACGAAATCTAAACATTAGGGGCGTCGAAATGTCTTTGGTGGGGTATTTTGATGCCTTACTCAAGCATCATGGGCTGTTTGAAAATCTCGACTGAAACCCTAAAACCCTGCAACTATCGTGCTCAGGTTTCCCGAGGTAGAAGAAGATCGAAAATTTCTGGTCCTCAAATGCAATCGATGTGTAAGGAAAAAATGTTCAGCGTGGAGTTCCTATCTAAACCCTAAAATCTGCAGGGATTCCGGCAACCTCCGGTGACGGCTGACATCAGCGTCACATAAGCGCTGACATCAGCGTCAGTGATGGCAGCGATAGGTAATCGCGATTGCGTGTCTCTGATACCAAGTTAATTTGGTTGCTTAGGATTAGGGTTAGAAGAAGAAGAAGAAGAGAACTAGAGTTGAGTCCATATATATATATATATATATATATATATATATATATATATATATATATATATATATATATATATATATATCACTTACAAATTGTTATTGACAGCCCCAAATATACTAATACACCCACACTTACATTAACACACAGGCTAACTAAATAATAAAACCACACCAACAGCAGTGTCCATCCACTCTCGCAATGCGCATGCGAGCACTTCTAGGGTTCGAAATGTCGACAGCCATCCAGCCGACCTCGAGGAGTCCTGCGCAGTGCCGCCCGATCCCACTGAGGACCTCCATGGTCCAGAGGTTCGGGGGGAGGCCGAAAACGCGTAGCCAGGTGTTGGAGCTGTTGCCATGAAAATTGGAGTTTTGTTGTTTGTGTTGGAAGTCCACGTCCTCCCATCTACAAAAAACGAGGGTGCAGCCCTCTGTGATTGAGACCCTTTTTGCAGTTCTCGTCCACCCTAGTTTTTTCTCCAGGATTAAAACGCGGGAGGATGTGTTTTTTGTTTATTTTGGCAAGGATGTATTTTTTTTTCCTCTCCCCCACCGCTGGATTGTAAAAAATTATGAATAGAAACTAAAGAAGCTTTCTCTTTTAATAGTTCTATCACTAACCATAGATTAGTGCTATCATATTTACCGTTAAGGGTAATTCATAATCTCCACTGAGAAAGGATCCTTGAAAGTCAGAGGATCAGGGCTGGCCAGACGATCATTAATGCCATTAATGTCGGTAACTTGAGCATGGGAGGAGTTAATACTTCTCGACTCATTACCGGCATTAAAAGGGAACGTGGATGGACCTATAGCTTCCTCAGAGATCCTATGGGTCCTCACCTCAGAAAATCTACAAACCTTACTAATAACCTGGTCTCGAGGCGGTCTACCATATCTGAGGGCCTCTCTTCTTCCAAAGTTTTCCTTCCTTAGAATATCTTTTCCCCAAATGGACCATCCGTCCCTGAGATCCGTCTCTTGTTGTCTCGAAATAAAGGCCTGTGATTGACTTCTGAACCACTCACTAGGTGGATAGTTAATGCAATGGTTAATGGTGATGCCTGTGATTGACTTCTCGTACGCCAAGCGACTCTTGCACTTGCACATCCCAATCCATGAGCCGGGTCAATGCGGCACGCCGCCGTTAAGTCAATATCAGTCTATTCTCGTCAAGTGAGAGAGAAAGTATGTAATGTCTTTAAATAACATTATTTATCATTTTATTGCGGAAATATTTCACAAAACCTTAACCTATCCGGTTTTCGAATTCGATTATTCCTTGCTAAAGAATATCCGGTTTTCAAAAAAGTAAATAAGAAGACGAAAGCTTTAGGGTTCTATTACTATTATTTTCAATTCCACCACTGTATTCCATTTTCTACTTACATATTTAATGATTAAGTTAATGAGTTTTATAACAATTCATATATTAATAATAGATAGTACATGATGCCTGAGACAGCCTCCATCGATCTCTATATCCACCTGAAGCGACCGGCTCTTTTCTCCTAAGTGCACCGCCGGCAGAAAACTCCATCACTTATCTCCTTCGCTATTCACTAGTGATCTCTCTTATCTACCACTATTTTGTTCATAAATTTTATATTGTTCAATCATGGTAGGAATGAAAGTAGCAATTATAAACTCTGCGCATCGGACGCCAGATTATGGGCCACGTGGCATGATAAACCCAAAACAAGTGTTGATCAGCCATGTGGCATGTGATTAAAAAAATCATGTTTTCAAATGGACTGTTGGCACCCGCGTGCTGCCCTCCAGGGCCTCCCTTCTGTTTGGCATTGTGCCAGATCATCCTCTAATCATTGTCCTCTCGTGACATCAATGGATTCTGCTCCATCGCTTCCAAAACCGTCTATACTTTATACTTTTTGACCTAAGAGACCTGGCCTCATTTAGTTGGTTAGTTGGTTGTCATGGCAAGGGAGGGTGGATGGCAGTTTGTTATTCCAGATATTTCTTAAATTTAAGAGATTGAAACATGATCTCCAAAGTTGGTGAAGGACTAGGTAGGATCTCTTTCCAATATAATTCTGGAGGCGTAGAATAATGTTCAGAATCTTTAAGAAGTTGTGTCTATCAATGGCTGGACTTTAGATCTTCAAGAAGATATGAGGAATCTATATGGTGCTAAAAAGGCCAAGTGAAATGGTTGTCTAAAGGAGATTCTAAATTTTTCCCAACTTCGGCTAAAATTAGAACAGCAAAAAATTCTTTCAAAAGAATTCAATCTGCTAATGGGAATTGGTCAGATGAGCCCCAATCGATTGGAATTGGGGCATGCTCTGAATTTTAAAGAGTGGCACGATGGCTCACGTGCTTAGGGCGGGTGATTGGATTCACGCGAGTTACCGCAATAACAACTTCCGACGTCAGTCGGTCTGTCATCGATATGGCTGTGCCTCGACCAGAGCCGAGGGAGTTACGGTCAAGTCCACCGATGACCGCATTCCCCGATCGGGTTTCGACCATCAGACAGTTATTAAGGGGGCGCAAGCGCGTGATCTACGCCAGGGATGGTCTATCGCAGGGAAAAAATACAACCAGGTCAGTGGCTTGAAAGCAAATCCGGCAGGCCGACGGGAAGGGGCCTCCTACGCTGAGATGGTGGGGAGAGGAGGAAGGGAGACTAGGGAGCAAGGCACCTCTACTGCCTGGGTCGGGCAGACCATTTCTAACCCACCGGAATTGGGGAGTAGAAACGTTCCGATCAGTTTTGGCTCGCCTCACTTTCTCTCTCTTGCTAAGAACCTTAGAAGCTACTGGGTGGTGCTTTATACAAACAAAGACTCCCTAGCTTTGTTTCATTTACATAGATGGATACAAACTACTTGGGAAATCACAAACAAGCCTACTCTATCTACAATAACTACCACAAAATTCCTTCTACATTTTCAGTCTGAGGAGGCTGCCACGGCTATATGCACCAAAAAAACATTCCTGATTGACGGGATTCCGGTCGAGTGCGGAGCTTGGGATCCGTCAGTCGGAAACCTACACCTATAGTGGTGAGGGGGAGGCATTTGGATCCGACTGCTCGGGCTCCCTATCCATGCCTGGTTCCCCCGAGGTGCTCAAAGAGATTGGAGATCGATGCGGCAGATTCATCCTGCCCGACCGTTGCACGGATGACCTCTGAGATACTGGAGCTGCCCAAATTCTCATCGCGGTTGATAGGTTGGATAGCATCCCCAGGTGCTGCGAGGTAAACGTCGGCGGTCAAAAATACTGGGTCTTCATAGAAGTGGCGTTGCTGGAGAGGGTGCTCGTTCCTCATCAATCGCGAAATGAATCCGAGGGGCTTGGAACACCGGCATAGACATACTCCGTCGTTCCACAAAAAAAAGTCTCGTCGAAGATCGAACCACTCAGGGATTGGGTGGAAAGGCCCGGTAGGCCAGTGTCGAGATGCTCAGAGGGGTGCCCTTCTGCGCACCTGCCGCTCCGTTTGAGGCCACAGAGGTGGGCGTCTGCGCCGACGAGGGGCCGCTGTTCCTCGGGGTTCACTACGGTGGCTCATGTTGCACCTTCTAAAATAGAGGAAGGAGAGATAGTGACTGGCGTCGATAACCTACAGCTTCATGTTGTCGACAGCGAGGCTTCCGGTGATCGGCGACAAGCCGTTGTGCCGGTGATGCAAATGCAACAATCGAAACCCTCACGCCGTGATCTGATACCGGCGATGATATCTACGGCTGAGAGCTCCTCGTACTCTGACATGGTCGCTTGCCAGCAGTTGTCAGTTGGGATTGGTGAGCAGGCCTGGGAACCTGACAAGAAGGACGACGTCAAAGGTTGCAGATTGGATCCGATGCCAATGGAGAACTCACTTTACCCCAAGAAGAAGACGGAGATGGGAACCAAAAGGAAGCTTTTAGTCTTCCACCGCCAGAGACGTAGAAGTAGCCGGCTTCAGGTATTGTGCTTAGTTGGGGTGAAGCCACGTGTTGCCATCCATGAAGACGCTACAGGAACTTCAGAGGTTTCTGGAACCCAGCCGGCAGTTCTACAGCTGCTTGTTGACCGTTGCTACTTAAAAGTACAATGACGTGCTAGGCACGTGCCTCTGACTATTGAAGCAACTGATCTCGCTACACGGGCGACACGTGTTATTCACTGTGCAGCGGTAAGATAGCTGTCACGGGATGCTCTTTGGGCCTTAAGAGGGTTGTATTCCTATACTTTCTCTTTGAGTTCCACAATTGGACCCGACATAACTCTTACTCTAAAACTAATGAGCCCTTTCAAGTTGAGTTTGAGTCCTGGGCCCAAGACCCGATCGGATCTGAGAGCTGGGGCGACATGGGCTATGCTGGAGACCCGCATGAATCTGTCGTCTCCTCCCTTTGACAAACAATAGCAGCAAGCAGGATCAATGGTCTCAAGATTATAACACCCATCGACGGCTCTCCTGCAGCATTGCCGACGGCGACTGTCGACAGCAGTTATTCTACGTCATTTGATGAGAACAATGCGTACGCTGGAGACGTAGAGGAGGTTGATCGTCTCATCGGTGTTGGGGGTGACCTAGGAATGACATTCAAAGGGCTGGATGAAGACCTCAGGGAGGTGTTTCGATCCATCCTTGTTAACCGCCACAATAGCAGCAAGAAGAATCGCAGGGTCATACCTAGGGAGCTCGCTCGACTATAGTGGGGAATGTTGGATGGGAAGGGTGATGGGGGTGTTTAGTCACCCTCCGTCACGAGTGGGCGGGCTTCGCATTGTTTGTTGATTAAGATGTTCTCTTGGAATGTGAGAGGTATCTGTGATAGGTTTAAGCGTGCCGATGTCAAGAGAATCATTGCTTCTATCAACCCGGTTGTCATTACCCTTCAAGAGACCAAATGGGGGAGTTGCGACAAATTCAAAGTCATGTCAGTTCTTGGAGGGAACCGATGGGATTGGAGAGGGGTCGATTCCGACGGTGCTTCAGGTGGCATCCTCGTTGCCTAGAATTCAGTTTTGTTCAAGAAAATGGGTGATGAAGTGGGATTATACTCGGCTTCTATACTACTTAGGAGCAGAGATACGGGCAAAGTGTGGTCTTTCTCCAGAATTTATGGTCCATCTCAAGATAGTCAACGGGGAGACTTTTGGTTTGAACATGCAGCCATTACTGCTAGGTGGGACCATCCCATATGCTTGGGGGTGACTTTAATGCTATAAGATGGGATCACGAAAAAAGGGCGGTGTGCCGGATAGGGCGGTGATGAGAGATTTCAACTCCTACATTTCGAATTGGGAGCTAATGGACGTTCCGCTCACGGGATCCACATACACTTGATCCAATCTTCAGGAAACCCCGTCGCCAAGTCGGCTAGACAGGTTTCTATGTACCTCCGGATGGTTAGACATTTTTCCCGCTGCAAGACTTGAAGGTTTAGCAAGGGCAGTATCCCATCACCGGCCTTTACTACTCACGTGTGAGTCGTGGGGTAGAGGGTCGATCCCGTTTCACTTTGAGAACATGTGGCTACTCGACGATCAATTCAAAGCGTTGGTTCCTGCTTCGTGGATTCAGCCGACTCCCTCCGGGACGGCTATATTCCGATTCATATCCAAGCTTCAACATCTTAAGGGTTGTATCAAGACTTGGAACATAGAGGTTTACGGGCTGGTGCAGGTGGTGAAAGAGGTCTTCCTCCATAAGCTGAAAGAAATCGACAATATCGAGGAGCATAGAGCGCTCTCGGATGAGGAAAAACTTGAAAGAATCCAAAAAAAACAGGAGTTCAATGGCAAGTGCATGGTCGAGGAGGTGTGTTGGAAACAAAAATCCAAGGTTCAGTGGCTGAAAGAAGGCGACCACAACACCAAGTTCTTCCACGTTGTTGCCAATGCGAGGAACAAAATTAATTACATGGGCAACATTACGGTTGAGGGTGTATCTTATTCTGACCAGGACCAGATCCGAAATCATGTCGTCAGCTTCTACTCTAACCTATACACTGATGAGGGTCTTGCTCGGCCGGAATTGGATGGGCTGTCGTTCAATTCGATTTCGGAGGAGTGCACTGATGTCGAACAACCCTTTACGGAAGGAAGAGGTGTGGCAGGCGATCAAGTTCGGGGGGAAGAACAAATCTCCGGGTCCGGACAGCTTCACCATGGAATTCTACCGCTTCTTTTGGCCGATGCTTAAGTTGGATCTGATGGAGGTGTTCCATGAGTTCCATGCCAACGCGTTCATTGGCCGAAGTCTTAACTCTACTTTCATCACGCTCATTCCGACAAGAAGTTGGGTTGAGGACATTTCTGAACACCGGCCGATTTGTCTCCTAAATTGCCTATATAAAATCATTTCCAAGGTGTTGACTAATAGAATCAAACCGATAATGGGCAAGCTGATTTCTAACAATCAAGGAGCGTTTGTTCAAGGAAGGCAGTTGGTGGACCTTGTCGCAGTGGCCCAAGAGGTGATTCACTCTGCCCACCACGCTCGACGGTCGGCTGCCCTGTGGAAGGTGGATATGGAGAAGGCGTGTGACCGGGTAAGTTGGGGCTGTTTAGACTGCATGCTCAGCAGGTTCGGGTTTGGGTCTACCTGGAGAAGTTGGATGTGGGCCTGCTACTCTTCGACCTGGTTTTCGGTATTGATTAACGGCATGTCAGCTGGGTACTTCAAAAACTCTAGAGGAATCCGCCAGGGAGACCCACTACCCCCCTACATATTCATCAAGTGTGGGTGAAGCCCTGACTAGTCTCATTACGGGGATCTCAGTGGGATCGCAAGGTCATTTCGGGGATCGCAAGGTCACTCTATCTTCGCATCTCCAGTATGTCGATGACACCATCTTATTTGGGTATGTGGATGAGGGGGAGTTCAGTATTCTAACTAACGTCCTTTCAGTTTATGAGGTTGTTTCGAAGCAAAGAATTAATTTACACAAGTCGGCGATAACGGGAATCGAGACCAGCGACCATCAGTTGGCCAATTTAGCGACTACAGTAAATTGTGAGATCGAGAAGCTCCCCATCAAGTACTTGGGCCTGCCTCTCGAGGTCAAGAAACCATCGGTGCGGGCATGGGAGCTAGTTATTCAAAGATTCGAGCAACAGTTGTCTTCATGGAAAGGCAAACTCCTCAGCAGTGGAGGTCGCCTTCTCCTGGTCAAATCAGTCCTCTCCAGCCTTCCCATCTTCTACATGTCGATGTACTTTTGCCCAACTGGAGTCATCAACCGGCTTAAACAAATCCAGAGAAACTTTCTGTTGGATGGTTCAGGCTTAGATAAACGCTATCTGGTAAACTAGGACATCTGCCAGCTCCCCTTCAGCTGTGGTGGCCTTGGCATTTGAAGTATGAGGGGCACAAATGTCGCTCTTCTTGGGAAATGGTTCTGGAGAGCTGGTTCGGAGGGAGATTAGGGTAGTCTTTGGCGAAAGGTGTTGGTGGAGAAGTATGAACAATCAATAGGTAATTGGGGTATCAACACAGCGGTTCACAGAGGCACATCAGTCTAGTGGAAAAGCATTTGCGGAACCTGGCCTCTTTTTGCTAAATGGGTCAGATTTAGCTGGGACTGTGGTACCCGGATTCGGTTCTGGGAGGATGCTTGGGTAGAGGGTGATCCGCTCGAAGTGTCATTCCCGGAGATTTTCGCGATATCAACTAATCAACAAGGACTAATTTCTGAGTTTCTTTCGAGCCATAGTAGGGAAAGGTGTGGGATGTCACTACGTGCAGGCTCCTGAGAAGCAACGAGATGGCCTCCTTCACTAGGCTACTCCTTACAATCTACAAGCTGCTCCCAAATCGGTAAGGTCAAGATCAGCGGGTATGGACTACCAGTAAAGATGGCAGATTCAGCGTCAAGTCCTACTACCGAGTTCTTATGTATCGTCCGCTCAGCAGATTCCAAGGCGCAGGGTTGTGGAAGGCGACAATCCCACCAAAAGTCAGATTCTTCGCTTGGACCCTGCTCAAAGGAAAGATCCTAACTATCGATCAGCTGATTCAGCGGGGGAAGGACATTTCCAATCAATGTGTAATGTGTCTCCAAGACGAAGAGTATGTTGCCCACCTATTCCTCCACTGTCCGGTGGCGCACAAGATCTGGAGTGTTATTCTCATTTCTTTCGGAATGCGTTGGACCACCCCTTCCAACCCCCATCAGCAGTTCCTAGCTTGGCCGTCGGTCTCTCTTGATAATCCCATTGGGGACTATTGGACGGTGCCTTTCTTCGCGGTAACTTAGAGCATTTGGCTCGAGCGAAATGGCCAGACCTTCAACAATAAACGTCGGCCGGTTAGGATGATCATCAAGTTTGTCAGGGACTTAACGTGGGTTTGGGTAGCTAGAAGTTGCGATGGAGGTTGGGGAGAGATCGCCCCCTGGGACCCGGGGTAGGAGTGGGGCTGATTGCAGTAGCCTTCAGCTGGTTCTATCTTTATGTATTTTTTTGGCTTTGCCTTTTTTTCCTTTCTGCTCTCTTTTTTGGTCATGTTTGTGTATTTGTCCTTTCAACGCCTTGCTGGTTTTTCAATATATTGCTCATTACCGATCAAAAAAAATATATACTTTATCTTCATGTTGTAAGGATTATCATACTTCTCTTCCTGGATTGAATTCTAAAGTTGGTTACAATGTCTCAAAATGCCAATATATGTTCCATTCCTATAGAGGATGAAGTCTTTAATGTGATTAAACCTTGGATGGAGAGAGGGCTCCGGGTCCAGATGGTTATCCAGGGTACTTTTTTATTACAGCTTGGCAAGTCATAAAGTTTGACCGTGGTTGCAGGAATCAAAATCTTCTTCCAAGCAGGTATCATTCCAAAAGCCGTCAACTCCAATTTATCGTTTTGATCCCAAAAATGGAATCCCCAAATAGCTTTACTAAGTTTAGGCCTATAAGCTTGTGAAATTTCTTATACAAAATTATCGCAAAAATTTTGGCTTCTAGGTTTAGTGAGAGATTCTTCCTTTTATTCTATCTCACGAGCAAAGTTCTTTTGTTAAGGGGAGAAACATACATGACTCATTTTGGCTCACGAAATCATTGGGAACAATGATAAAAAAGTGTTTGAATGTCGTTGTCAGAATTGACATGTCCAAAGCTTACGATTGGACCGAGTGAGTTTTTCTTGTTGGTGTCTTATCTCATTGGTTTTGCTCTACTGTTTATCAAATTAGTCTGTCGTTGCCTTTCTAATTGCATCACCTCCGTTGTTACTAACAGGTCCCCTTTTGGGTATTTTGAAAGCTCCCAAGGTTCGAGGCAGGGTGACGCTCTATCCCCTAACCTATTTATCATTCCGAAGTGCTCACCGTTGATTTATCCAATTTGGTAAATTCTAATAAATTTGAAAAAATTTGGTCTCCTCATGGTATGGAAGTCCAAGTCATTGTTTATTTGTAATGATCTTCCTATTTTTACCATGTCTTCAAATACAATCCTTGAATAGCCTCAAAGAGTTCCTTAGAAGTTATGAATCCATCTCGAGGCACTTAGTTAACTTCTCCGAAAGTAATTTCTTCTTAGATTAAAAAGCTGCTAGAGCCCAAATTACCTTGGTCACGCATACTTTGGGATTCAATTTGGGATCATTCCCTTTCAAGTATCTTGGAATTCCTCTTTCTCATGGAAGATTAACTAAAGAAGTTGTTTGGCGATGGTGGAGAAAAACAACAAGGTTTCGGGATGGAAAGCTAAATTCCTCTCTGAAGGGGGTAGTTTAATCTTGTTGAAACATGCCTTTTCTAATACCTTTTTTTTAATCTCCTTACTCCTGATTGCTAATTTCATGGGGAAGGAGATTGAAAACTCTTCGCTAGATTTTTCTAAATTTGGAGAAGATCTGGCTTGAGTTGTTCAATACTTCTATTCCCATCGGCTCTTAAGGAAACTATTAGATGGAAACTAACCAATTCTGGTAATTTTTCTATCAAAACAGCTTGGAATCACGTTAGACCACAATTTGTTGAGGATAACAAAATGACTTTGGGGTTGGCAAGCTAAGATCCCCCCTGAGAATCCAGACTTTCTGCTGGCATTTCCTACACACTGCAAATTCTATTGATTCAATGTTGAAGATGAGGAAAATTCCTGTAGTTTTGAGATGTTTTCTTTGCCAAAATAGTGAAGAAAATAGATGACATTTTTCTTTAATTGCAATTGGGCTTGCAAAATGTGGAACCATTTTCCGGTTTTGATATTAGCAGTGGATTCAGGCATTACCTTCATTACACCTCAGCAGATGGTTTCGTTCTGATAATTCTCAAGTTGCTATGCTCAGACCCATAATCCTTTTGTTGATAATTTGGAACTTTAGGAATAATGTCAAACATGGACAATTGGTTAAAGCATTGATCAAACCTGTGGACAATTGATGGCTGAACTCTCTACTAGTCTGAAGCCATCTCACCATGCTTCTAATGCGTTGTTGATTATATTAAAGGGTATAAATATTCTTAAGATCAAGGTGGAAGCCCCTAGAATTACCCCAGTCGTGTGATTTCCTCCACCTGAAGGCTTCTTAAAATTGAATATTGTTGGTTTTTTCCGGGTTGATGTAAGTGAATGCTATGGAGGAGGCGTCATTCGTGAGCATCTAGGAAAATTTGCCTTGGCATTTCAAATGTTTTATGGTGCAGGATCCAGCATATCAGCCGAAGTTCGAGCTCTGCTGGACAGATTACAACTGCAGCAAAATAAGGGATCGAAACTCTTAATTGCATAGGATTCATCTTTTCTAGTTTCTGCTCTCATGGAGGATGTTTCCTGTGCTTCATGAATAAATGGTTCTCAGCTATTTTTCAGATCTTTATTTGTCGGCTGAAATAATCTTTAGAAAAGGAAACTCAATGGCTGATTCTTTAGCGAAATCCGCTCCGTCACGGCTCTATTGTTTACAATAGGTTGCTGTATCTTCGTAATCACACCCGAGCTTGCTACAATGGGCATTTTTTATCATTACCCAATTTTAATCGTAGAATGATAGTTGGCCGTTTTGTCTCCTCCGGTCTTCTCTATTTCTGGTCTTTATTCTTAGTGAAAACTCACTCACTTTTCAAAAACCTATATATATATATATATATATATATATATATATATATATATATATATACACACACACACACACACACACTTGCTCGAGCTCCACGTGGCACAAAAACAATGTTTGGGTTTCATGTGGAGGTCACTATGATTTTGGAGTACCTATCTTGGGATACTACTGTTTTTTTAGGATTTTTGAAGTGTATGCGTGTGTGTGTGTGTGCATGTCTATATAAATATATGGGAAAAGGGCTGTGTATTTCCATAGAGTAGATACACACACCTCAAAATCCCTAAAAAAACGCTATTGTTTGAGATAAAAATTCATGTTTCTATTGATTTAATCTCATGAATTTTTTATTTTAACTAACTGATTAAAACTTATGCAAATCAAGTCGGTCAAGCGTTTGAAATTTATATTAAAATCTGAAACAAGCTGTTAGTCATTCCAGAAGGTACTAGATTAAAAAAAAAAAAGAAAGGTAAATTACTGTGCAAGCATGCAACAAAGATACAAGAGACAAAAATAAAATAAAAATGATGCAAGAGATAAGATATCATGAACCATCACAGATGTGAAGAAAAAAGTATAATTAATTATTCTGTTCCCTCATAAACTGAATAGCTACTACTACACAACAGTGAACTCTCTTCCAGAACATCTTAGAAAATTTCTATAGTCCATTATATGCACTTAAATACTGTAGCATCTTAAATCACCATAGTCAGAAGATAAGAGTTTCAATCAGTCAAACTGTTTACTAAATAGGAAATGCGAAAAAAAAAAATAGTGGAAATTTTCATACCATTCCTCTGGGCTTCTCGTCTTTGAAATCTGTAGAAATTTAGAGGAACTTCTTTGCTTTTCTTATTGGCCATTTTCTCCACCACAGCAGCCTCGGCAACTGAACCTACTGCGATTCCACTTTCGGAATCCGTCGTTTTTTTCCTACCTTTATGGTGGACCACAACAGTCCACCCCCCTTCTGCAGCACGTGATTCTCTCTCTTTCCGTGACTGTAAAATTCAGAGTAGAGAGGGTGAATACCAAAGCAAGGCTATGTTGTTACAGATTACTTTAGTTAATTTAGAATTTGATGGACTAGGAGTTGGGCTTGTCAAGTTGTACTAGTAGTTATCATGGATCAAAGTTTCGGCTGAAATTTCAAATTTTCAGCCGAAACCGAAATCCAAATTATCAGTTATTAATGTATGGGGGGGAATTTCGGCCGAAATTCCAAATTTTGGATTTCGGTTTCAGTTTCAGTCATGCCCGAAACCGAAATTCAACCTGAAATTTTGATCCTTGGTAGTTATGGCCCATGTGTGGAGGTTAGGGGCCCAATCCCATCTTACCTTACCAAACTTTAAAAGTAAAACACAGTAAACTTGCCTGCTCTTCGCAACAAAATTTTCCAAATTTTTCAGGTTTTGGAAAAATGATCAAAATCTGCCAAAATTTCTGCCAATTAAATTAGTTGATTCGGCAATTTGGCTTTTTTTTTAACTTTCAGAATTTTTATGATTGTGATACATGCTTTAGCATGTTTTGTATTGTTTTTTTTTTATGAGACTGAATTTGTGATGCATGTAGATTATGTAAATACACCTATTTTATTGCTTAAAAACATCACTTCAAATGGGTTAAGATATGCTTCCGTATTTTTTTAATACTTTGTGTTACTTTTAATAATCCTGAATTTTCTCAAAGTTTTCCTGAATCTTTCCCAAATTTATCCAATTAAACCAAACTGACCCCCCACCGAATTATTGCCCAGTCCGAACTTGGTTACTAGAACTGCATTAATATTTCCATGATTTGGATCATAGCAATTTCAAATTCACATGTGAGCGTGTTTGATACAAACATATATAGCTAATAATTCACAATTTCACATGTATGTCTAGCAAATAATAATCATAAATATGCACATATATACATGTTCCACATATATGCATCCGTCAAAGCAACCACGCCTGACATGTCAGTCAACCAAACCTAGTTTTTATGATTCATCTTCATTTTCTGAGATTCTATAGAATCTGTGGCTATATCCATCACACAACAAATTTAGAATCTGTGGCTATAGATTGAAATGCATTTAAAAAAGACAAACATCTACTGAGTACTGACAACATCCATCTGAAATAGATGTATATGCTGGTCACAGTGACTACACCTGATAGGTGAGTCACCCATATCTAGTTTTTATGATTCATCTTCAGTTTCAGAGACTTAGAATCTGTGGCTATAACCATCACACAACAAATTTAGATATATGCATTATACAATTGATGTTTAATCCTGGTAAAGAAAGATACCTGTTCCTCATGTGCATCATGAGCAACCATAAAATCATCAATTCTTTGTTGCAAGACCTTCAAACCTGGTCTACTTTGCTGGTATTCAAGAAGCCATTCTGTTGACAGAAAGATATTAATTTGATAACAAGCTCACATGGTGAAAAATGAAAGCCCCATATTCCGAAACCAAAAATGCATAAAAATGACTATTCAAAGCAAGCCCCAAAACATTTGCATTATAAACCTAATGCTGCGTAAGCACACCCAATTGATTACTTTTGAATGGGAACATGTTAGCAACAAAATATGGTGCTATACATGAACAACAACAGATTGTAGACTAGTAAATGAATAAATTGTGAGCAGTCATAGAAATCGATAAAGCCACTAAATTTTCCAAAAGTTCAATTCAACCAATATTTAATATCTCAGTATCCAAACCCAAGGTTTTCAACTCCAATATCAATATAATATATAGTAATATCGTCTAATACGAGTGGGCATCAGAGATGCACTATAAAAATTATCCTTGGTTGTACCATCCAAGACAAACTAATACAGGTTTGTATCATAGTCAGCATCCTTTAATAACTAATATGGGTTTTTCACAAGTACGGATTTGAAGTAAATTTTCCAAAACTTCACTTAAATGAACGTTTAATATCTCAGTAATTTTTTCACCAACTTTACGTTTTAATAACATCTTAATCAATTGAAACAAGGTTGTTTCAATTTCTATTTAAAAAAAATTTTAAGTTAAAATTAAATAAAAATAAAATAAGTTAAAGTAGAAAAACTTTCTTTCGCCCTTTTTTTTGGCACCAAGTTAAAATGAAAACCCATATTTCCCCCTTCTTCAAAAAAAGTTAAAACCAGAAACTTGTTTCTCGTTTTTAAATAACCAAACTAATAGCAAGGGTGTTAATTTAAAATCTAGGATTTAAAAAATCAAAAACCCCAGTTTAACACGATTCTTGTCCCTTATCTTTGTTAATAGTGGTTTTCTACTTTAATCCGTTCAAATTGTTCTCAACTTCCATGATCTTTGCCTATATTTTGGGAATATTTTCTTCCTGAATAATTCCTGAATTTCGACTTGGTGACTATGGTTTGTATTTACAAGCTTTGACACCAAACAAATCAGACGTGCAGTGGGAAAATGGCTCTTATAGGTTTGTATCATCCAATACAATCCGATACAGGTCCGTATTTCTTCCTGGAAAGGGAAGTTGTTAAGCAATGGCGGCAGGTTGATTCTCCTCAAAGCTGTATTATCGTCGATGTCTATTTTTTTCATGTCCATGTTTAGATGCCCTATGGAGGTTGTCAACCAATTAAAACAAATCCAACGGTCGTTTCTCTGGGAGGGATCAGGTTTGCAAAAAAGATATCATTTGGTTAATTGGGACCGTTGTCAGCTGTCGGTTCCTTGTGGTGGGTTGGGCATCCGTAGCCTTAAATCGACTAACCTGGCTTTGCTTGGTAAGTGGCATTGGAGAGCGAGGAAGGCTGAGGAGAGGAGCAGTTTATGGTGGTTGGTGTTGGCCGAGAAGTATGGCACTTCTACAAGTGGGTGGGGAATACGCCCCACGGTTCAGCGATGATCCCCTGTGTGGTGGAAACGAGTTTGTAGTATATGGGGGAGGTTTGATAAGGGCATGTGGTATCGGTGGGGATGTGGAACTCGCATCAGGTTCTGGGAGGATGTATGGGTCGATGGGGCTGCTCTTAAGGATGATTTCTCGGCAATCTTCGCCGTGGCTTCGAACCAGGAGGGCATGATTGACGATTTCGTGACTCACACGCAGGGAGGGGTTGTTTGGGAGGTTGGCACAAGAAGGGCGTTGAGGGATAGTGAGGTTGGGTGCTTCGCGGCTCTGATGTTGCAACTATATAACCTGCAGCGGAATCCTCAGGGGCAGGATCAGCGAATTTGGGATCCTAGCAGGGACGGTAAATTCTCTGTCAAGTCCTTTTATGGGCTGCTGTCGCGGCGGCCACTCACTACTTTCAATGGAAAATGGTTGTGGAGGTTGCCTATTCTGTTGAAGATTCGATTTTTTGGATGGACGATTTGCAAGGATATGATTCTCACCAGGGACGTGCTAATCCAGAGGGACCTCGATGTACCGAATGCTTGCGTGATGTGTGCCAATGGTGAGGAATCCGCTCCCCATTTATTCCTACACTGCAGTTTCGCAGCCGAGGTTTGGACGGCCATGTATAAGCTGTTTAAGGTTAGATGGGTCGTGCCGGAGACACCCTATCAGCAGGTGTTGGGCCGGGGCGAGGATTGACGGGGAGAGTGGGGGATACTGGACCGCATCCTTGTTTGCTGTTTTCTGGTGTTTATGGTGCGAAAGGAATGCCAGAATTTTCGAGAATAGGAGCAAACCGGTGGGGATGGTCGTCAAGGAGGTCACGGATTTGATGAGATTTTGGGTGTCAAGAGGGGGGGTGGCGCGAGGTGCACTGATTTCTCGTGGGATCCAGGTTGAGTGCGACCAGCATTGGCTGTAGTGTGTGCCGATGTTGTTGTTTTTGCTGGTTTTCTTTTCTTTTATCCGTTTTGATGTCTGTGTACTGGGATTGTATTGTCGCTCAGTGTCTTGCTGTTTTTAATATAATCTCTATTACCGCTCAAAAAAAAAGAGTTAATACATGCTTCAAAGTTCAAACAATGAACTTTAGATTGAGAGTAAAATCTTATCATTTGGGCATAGCAAGAACATGGGGAAGATAAAAAAAAAGTCAAACAAATACTAAAAAAGCAATGAGATTTGAATTAAGGAGTACACTATTTAGTTTACTCTTATCTTGCATGCCACTAACTCACCAATGAGATTTTTAGCCAATAATATTACAGATTCACCCAGAGACCTATTACAAAATATGTTCCAAAACCACAAATAAAGTTTCTTACTTTTCATTCCTTTGAGGCAATCTTCATCCACTGAAGTGATATGGTAAACTTCCTCCACTTCAATATCGTTTTTCCCGTTAACAAACTTCCCAACTTCCTTTGATACAAGGTGATCCTTCTTTTCACCTTTTCCCTTTTTCTTGAGCTTTTCTAAAAGAAATACAAAGAGATCAAACAAAATACCAAATATCAATTTTGTCTAGACAAAACAAAAGCCAGTGTACATACTACTTATAATATCAGATGCTTCCTTAGGCCTTGATAAATATGTTCCAAACCCACAGATAAAATTTCTTACTTTTCATTCCTTTGGAGCAATCTTCATCCACTGAAGTGATATGGTAAACTTCCTCCACTTCAACATCGTTTTTCCCATTAACAAACTTCCCCTCTTCCTTTGATACAAGGTGATCCTTCTTTACACCTTTTCCCTTTTTCTTGAGCTTTTCTGGAAGAAATACAAAGAGATCAAACAAAATACCAAATATCAATTTTGTATAGACGAAACAAAAGCCACTGTACATACTACTTATAATATCAGATGCTTCCTTAGGCCTTGATAAATCGTCATTCCCACTTTGAGTTTCAGATTCAGTTGACTTTTTTGCATGAGTACCACCAACAGCTGACAAGTTGTAGATGCACAATCAGCATAGTGGTGATAAGCAGAAAATAAACAAATCATATCAACACCCAAGTTTCAGTAAAAAGGAAACACTAAAAATAAACAAAAATCAACTCTCCAGGAATTCAATTGGCTAACTCAAAAGATTGCCAAATTGAATTAATGGAAATTACAAACTAAAAATACATAAATAAAAAAATTTCATTAGGGTAAGAGTAACATATACTTCAGATCATTATAAACAGAGTTTGTCCATACCTAAATAAAATTTAGAAAAGAAGAAGCGGATTTATTAGAATTTAAAGGAGAAATTCATTAAAAACATAAATGTGGAAAGAAGAATAGGATTTAAAAAAACTAAAAGAGGAATTCATTAAAAAATAAATGAGCAAAATTGGGTGTTATAATCTTTTTGTAGTAAAAAAATATGTTATAACATCGTTAACACACAACATTGCTGAAATCTAGAAAAATATTAAAATTGAACACACTAAATAATCTATGTATTCCACTCCGTTTTTTAGTGCAACATCTCATCCAAAATAAAATATTCAAATTCAGAAATCATTTTTTAAAAATGAGTAAATATGAATTAACAGCAACATAAGCTAAAATAAAGCATTGACATCAAAAGTAGAAAGCAAACCCATGCATACAAGTCTTACTACACACGTTTTGGTTCGTTTGCACAGTCATCACCCTCATAACCAAGCTGCTCAACTTTGTCAGCAACAGCTACACTTCCCTTCCCCTTTTTCCTTATCTTTCTGCACGCCAACTTCTTCTTCTCGTTTTTTCTATCTGCTTTACTAAGCTGTTTCTCTGGAAAGTTGAAAACAGCAAAGAGCAGCAATAAACAATATTGCACTAAATTTTTGTAATCTCTCACTCGAATCATGGGAGCTGCATGACACATCAGGTTGACTTTTTAAGTCACCTTATGTGACATGCAGCCAATAGGAGCCTGAGTCATGCGCTTATGTCTCATGACTTGAGTCATATAATCATTTCCTATATATATATATATATATATATATATATATATATATATGAGAGAGAGAGAGAGAAGAAGAAGAAGAGGAATGAACTAGGGGGATAGGATGGAGAAAAGGAGTTCATACATTAGAATGAAGCGCCAAATGAAAAAAGTAGCTAATCTTAAAACCACAGATGAAATGAAAAGGGTGAAAAGTAGAAAGAGAACCGCGTGTAGGCTTCATTTGGACACCCACTTTTTTTGCAAAAAAAATAAAGTTTCCTCACAAGTCTTTTATTCAATTTATTGAGTGTTTGGAAAGCTATATTAATTTGATACATTTTAGCAAAAACCATTAGCATCTTACAAACATTTTCAATCAATGGAAATCTTTGCAATTAATATTGTTTTAAATTTTTTGTGATTGTGAATCAAAAGGAAGTCATACAGTTGGACTAGGCGATAACATTATTCTTAGAAGACCTTTAGATAGGAACGAAATTGTATATATTATTTTTCCTTTACATACTGGAAACAAGTGGGAATGACAAAAAGGTATGCAGCTATGAAAATTTTTGATAATTTTTTTTTCTTAGTAAATTATTTTGCAAGGAAAAAAAATCGACATAAACAATACTTATAAAAAAAATATAAAAATACTTGGATAATATCAAGTAAACATTAATTACAACATCATTTTATTGCATTTTCCAACAGCCCATATGGAATTCCCCATGTCATAACGATCACAAGAGAAAATTCATAGAGGATGTTGAAAACCTCTTCAAGTACTCCTCAAGGGTTAATAGAAAAGGATATTTATGTCCATTTGGAAAAGAAATATACGTCTTAGATTTTCTCATCTCTTATCAATCATCATACTTTCTTCTTCTTAGTCTCTTCATAGGAGACAATAAAAGACCACTGGCTAAGATTTTTATCTTCATATATTAGTTCAAGGTCTTATAAACTATATAAACTTGAAGGGTTGGGACAGGTAGCTCCATTCGGAGGTGCACAACCTTGTATATATTAAAGTTTTTATATATGCATATACATAAATAACTTCCTAGAGTTTACCTATATAGGTATGTATGAAGTTTCACCTTTCACCTAGACATTTTTGAATCAGTTAATTTAATTTTCATTGACTAAATAACTATAAAGTTCAAATAAGAGCAACAAAGATGAGAAGTACCCAAGCCAAAGGGTTTTTGGCTTAGTCCTTTTACCTTGGACATAATATATATATATATATATATATATATATATATATATATATATATATATATTGAGCTGAAGCTTTTATATATGCATAAAACTTTGAACATACATAAGTTTACCTGCATAGGTATGTATGAAGTTTTACCTTTTACCTAGACATATTTGTATCAGTTAATTTAATTTTCATTGACTAGATAACTATAAAGTTCAAATAAGTGCTACAAAGAAGAGAAGTACCCAAGCCAGAGGATTTTTAACTTAGTCCTATTACCTTGGACATAAAATTTACTATTCAATATTAACTCTTAACTCATAATATTGGTCATGGACCAGGTAACTCACCTGGTCCCACTCTAATTTGCAGCCATGTGTCACCCAATCACATGATCGAGTGCCATGGATAGGAGCGCCTCAATGATCACAATTATTTAGTGGAAAAAAATCCAAATAAAAAAATATAAAATCATGCAGTCAAAAGAGTCAATTGCACATAAAATGACCGGTAAAATCACATATTGCACAAAATAGTTACGGCCATCGAGCCACTCCTATCCATGACACCGATCATGAGATTGGGTGCAACGTGGTTGCAAATTAGTGTGGGACCAGGCATGGATCAAAATATCGTCCGATACCGATACGTATCGGACGATACGTATCGGTATTGGACTCGAACGATACATTGAATGTATCGTTCGATACATTCAAATGTATTGAATGTATCGAACGATACATTCAATGTATCGTCCGATACAGACCGGTACCGATACGTATCGTCCGATACGTATCGTTTTGGAGCTCGGACGATACGTATCGGTAACCTGATATTTTAACCCATGGGACCAGGTAAGTTACCTGGTCCTTGGTACCAAGCTACCTTTACCCTTTTGAAAAATCACAAACCATGAAGGGGGGAATCAAGAAAGAAATTACATAGATAATAGAATGTGGGGTTTTCTTAAAATTTTCGAAATTAATTTGTGTAGAAAACAGGTTCTATACAGGAAAGTGAAACTTCACTAAGGATACTTGAAGTGGTTGGGAAAAAGATATTATGGGGTTCACCATTCACTCTTGGAAGAAGTCTCAGGGGTAAGGAATCAGGGCATAATGTAGACTTTATTACTAGTTACATGAATCTTTCTCTACTAGAGATGGGGTGGATAAATAGTGGATAAGAAATGGCACATTAGTGGTTTGTTTGGCTGCGGTCCTTCTTCAAATTTCTTACTAATGGAAGGAGCTCACCATAAACTTGTTCTTAAGTGCTGAGGGTGGTGACATTTTATCGAATGCCAACGGTAGAAAAAATTTCAATTTGCAACCATCTTCATCATATAAAACTTAAATTTCCAAATATTTTCATTATGCCTCAATTCTAGAGCGCTGACATTTTGATGAATAACCATTTTATTAAGGACACCGCAAAAGAAAACAAAGACATCGAGATAGTAGAAGGGGGGACTCTCACTGATATATAAAGAAACCCCAGATACTCCTCTTACCTCTCTAGCCTAAGCATCCATCTCACTATTAGCCTCTCTTCGTTTAATTTAGGATAAACTACTTGATCAGACTGCCAGCAGGGGTCAATCTCAAACTGACAATCTTGGTTAATGCACTGATAATTTCTAGTGTCAAATCAGTGAAAGGTCAAAAATCAACTGACTGCTTGTGTGCTCATAAATAAGACTGTGGCTCCGGAAGCTTGACCATTTGGAAAAATGGAGATTGACCTGAGTGCCACTCTTGGGTTGCACTCTGGTACCTAATAGCAGCCCTTTCCAAATATGGTAACCACCCCATCTACATTGTTAATCAGCCCGAGCAGTGTGCTTTCATATTCCAAAAATCTTTTGGATATATTAAGGTCGATTGCATCTTTCAATCAGTAATCCAGGGTAAGATGAAATCAGATGAGTGCTCATAAATGTTGAATATGCCGATGTTAAGGAGTTCTCCAGACCCATTTGTATAAAGAACTCAAGCAATTGGCAATTGAGAGCAAAGGTGAAGGGTATAAGACCATGTTAGCAAGATAATATAATTGGAATCTCCTTTTTGTCACAATCAAATGGTTCTTGACGACAGAATTGGGACCCCAAAGATTTACTTTCATTTAATCACATTGATCACCAAGAAAGGGCTATCGATAGAGTTCAATTGGGTTCCATAAAACCCTATTTTTTACCCTCTTTTTTTCGTTGGAATCTGATGGGTCTTTGCCCATTCCGTTAGCATGAAGTTAAAATGAAATTTGAAGAAAACCCATTTGAGAAATCAATGGAAAGGTGAAGAAGAAACATAGAAAATAGAGAATTTTTCAATCAAACGTCCAAAAAATACCCTCGTTCAATCAACAAAACAAGGAGCACAAGAGAGAGAATATAATAAAAAGAAAGTAAAGATATAGAAATATAAATTTAGAGAGAGACGCTTACTCAGGTTAGGTGTTGAAGTCGCCATTGTTAGAGGGGAAGGAGAAGAGTGAGAGAGTGGAGAGAAGAGGACAGCCATGTCTCACGGCTAGGGCTCTCAATGGGCGGGAGTAGGGCCGGGCTGGGGATCAACCCGGCCCTAATCTACCTGGGCCACGTTCCCAAATTTTCAACCCGGCTCGGCTGCAATGTACTCAGCCCAAGCCCAGCCCGAGTGGCGGGCCAGTCTTGGGCGTTTTTCTGGCTTTTTTTAGGCTACTTTTTTTCATAAAATTTGGTTAGGCAAATTTTGGGGGACTGCTTTTTTGTGCTATTTTTTCTAATAAATTTTGGTTGAACTTGGGTTGTTTTTATTCTAATAAAAGTTTAAAGAAGGTTAAAATTTTAATTAAATAATTATATTAATATTATAGAGGATCATGTACATGCTTTTATTCAAATATTTTATTTAATTTATTGCACAATGGTTATAACGGATAGCGATTGCTTGAAAGGACAATGGTTGCACAACGGTTATAACGGACATCGATTGCACAATGGCTTTAACGGATAATGGTTATAGCAGACAATGGTTAATCTTAAGGCATTTACGTAAATTATATTTAATTAAAAGAAATTTTTTTTATAACTTTAAAAGAATAAGTATAATATATATAAGGTGTCAAAATCGGTATCGGACTCAGGTATCGGTTCATGGAGGACCGATACGACTCGGCCGCTACGTATCGGCCTATTTAAAAAAAAAAAAAATAGAGGTATCAGCCGAAACGAATACCATATTGGCCGATATCGATATCAATATCGAGTTGGGATCAAGAACCGTTACTCACTTCCTCAAATCGACGACCTTTTCGATCAGTTCCAAGGTGTTAAGTTTTTCTCGAAGATAGATCTGAGGTCAGGATATCACCAACTGAAGGTCAAGGTAGAAGACATACTGAAAATTGTCTTATGCACAAGATATGGTCACTATGAATTTCTAGTAATGTCATTCGGATTGACAAATGCTGTGACAGCCCGAATTTCGGTACCCCGAAATTCGCGCCATCAGCACGACCTTCAAGGTAAAGTCCTGTGATTCTTTACGAAGCATTGGTATATACAAGCATAAGACTACAATAAAGATGCATCTATTCTAAATAAGTACTCATGCATTCAAGGTAAAAGAGTCTCTAAGGACAGTTCTTGTCTCATGCCAATTCATGGGCATAAGAACTGACCCAAACCGTTGGTAATAACTGTCCATCCCAAACGGTCTGCCAAAAGAATAAAGACATTTAATTACATAAAAAAAATATGACTTGACACACCAAGCCGCACCTAATACTCTCAACTCACTCTCAAAGTACGCAAAGGGTTTCCTAGAAAAATTCCTCAGGAGGAGGCTCTGACTCGCTGGAGCAATAGTCAATCCTCGGATCAAAGTCTCCAGAAGTCTTCGCTGTCGCTAGTCCTGGACCTGCAACGTATAGTCTAAGAGGGGTGAGCTATATCCTAGCTCCGTAGGGAAACAAAAAAAACATATAGATTAACCTTTACATATATGTCAGCAGTTTTAAAGAAAACATAAATTATTGAACAACACTTGTGGAAAACAATTGAAATAACTCGAAATAAATAATGATTTCAACTGTTACTTTGCATGGTTTTGTTTAATCTCTTTGCTGGTTAAGTTGTGAATTTGGCCTAATCACTTAAATCTTAACTTAAGTCGTCCCCGAGCAACATAGCATCAAGCCCCGATGGAATACTCGCCATCGTTGTCTAACTAGACAGTTATTATGTGTACTCCCTGGGAATACTGCCCAAGCCCCTTTCTCGTAGGTGGCGGGGTCTATTCTTTCTAATCTATATCCCTGGGATGTGCTATGAATATATGGATTGGCCGCCGTACCGGTCACGGATATCCTGCCGAGTCAGTCGTGGGTATCCCGCCACGTCGGTGGGGTGTTCTAGTCAAACCTTAAATAATAAAAATATCGAACGTGCTGTACATATAGTTATTCACCGTGATTGTGCTAATTTTATTATATTAGGCCTTATCACTTTACTTTCATTTCACTATTAGTTTTCATTTGCATCCCTGGGATGCCACTGGTTCAATATACCATTTAGATGTCCACTTTACAATTTTTACGTCCCCTGGGGACCTCATGACTATCACATTTGAAACTTACTCACATACCCTTTTTCACAATGATCATTCAATACTTGACTATTTAATTGAATTACACCACATATATGAGTTGACGAAATAATGCACATGTTTCAAGAATATTCCCTACCTCAACACAATTCCAATGTACACTTTTCTCGTAGAGGTTTGCACGTCACGATCTTGTGTCAACCTATATTTCATGTGTTTAGAATATATTTAGAAAGGTCACTAGAATCGTTGGAGCACATAACCTCCATGTGTTACACTAACTATCAAAATTATGTACGTGCCTCGCGCGAGCGAGCACAACTCCTCGCTCGAGCGGTCACTTGACCTCGCTCCAGCGGTTTAGATGAGATCGCTCGAGCGGTTAAAGCGAGCCGTCTGAAGCTTTACTGGAGGCCTCGCTCGAGCGAGCTTCCCCTTTGTTTTGGGTCTCGCTTGGGCGAGCTCAGAACTAATTTTGTTTTCTCAAGTTTCAAATCCTGTCCTCGCTCGAGCGAGCCAATTATACCGCTCGAGCGAGCCACGATGGACGTAAAACGCTTCAGTTCAAAGACTATTTCCCTTCTTCATCTAAAGTCTTATTAACATTAATTAACAAAAAAAAATATTTCAATTAATGCTTCCTACGTTATCTAATCACCCATATACATATTTAAAAATCATACATCGATCGATGTATTTGATGTAAACGTGATCCAAGTTCTAACTAGATGAGAAACTCATCAAGGTTCCTCATCTAGCCCTCTTCCAATCTTCTATCGGCCTAGAACAACGAGTCTCTATTCTCTTTTCTGATTCCCTCTCTTCTCTTTATCTTTTTCTTCTCTCTATCTAGAGTTAATTAGGTCACGTATTGGGGAAACTCTCTCCCCCCTCATTCACTTATATATAACTAGTGAAAGTTAGTGTGTTTCATACACACACACAAAATGTATACCTATTAGTTTTGGTTCCCTTGTGAACCACACATACCCGTGCATAGTTCATGACGTGTACGGTTCCCAAAAATCTGGGGTTATGACATTCACCCCATCTTATAAGATTTTCGTCCTCGAAAATCAACGGTACTCGCGTAACTAGGTACTACTACTACTACTACTACTACTACTAGGCCATGAATAGGCTAGCTTCATACATCATCAGGTAATTGAACAAATTGTCTAATCTCGCCTCGACATGCATTAAACCATATCAACTTACACTCGTATCGTCAAGAATAAAGATGATAAAATTTTTATATTTTCAGGTATTTCCACCATCATGCTACTAATTGATCATAAGATAAAACTATAGACAATTGCTATCATGGTATCAATCTCCAAAACATTTGTTACAACCATGTCACAATAGTTTATGTAGTCAAAAAGGCCACATCACCATCAAAACGATCATATCCAAAATATTATCAACAAAATATTACAACCAAATTTCATTATCGTTCCAACAAAAAGTAAATGACTATCTAATCATCATCCTCCTCATACTCATCGTCCTCGTCGCCGGAGCCATCATCATCGTCATCCTCATCCTCATCAACCACTCTGGAGGTAGTAGTACCCACTATAGCGCTCCTCGTGGCAGGGCCCGAGCTAGACGCTCCAAAAATAGCAGCTCTCATAGCACTGACGCGCTCCATGTAAGACTGCGGGTAAGCCTGGCCCATGAGGTCTATGAGTAGTGCCTCCTGAAACCTCTGGTGCAACCTGATCTCCCGCCCCTGCTGGAGGATCTCCCGCATCATGGTAGTATCGGTGGTAAGTAGGGGCTGTGAAGATGAAGTAGAGGGAGCAGTAGGTCCCGCCGGTGCTTGTTGCGTGGCTTGTTGTGAGATTTGGCGGTCTCTTTTCTTGTTGACGCTGGTTTGAAGGCTCTTTAGATTTCGGCTCCAGTCTTGGGCTAAGTAGGGGACGACGTTATCGGTAAGAGATAACTCGTCGGTTCGGATCTTGAATCCTCCTTTTCCATTTCGTGAGTCGAGGAGTTGGGAAATCAACCGGGCATAAGGTAGTCGGTTGATGGGTGGGGGAATAGCGCCTCTTACGTTTCGTTTATAGGCATGCGCTATGCCTTTAATGACTACTATAGGCACGCTAATCCACCTATTATGAAATGCGGCGTGTAAAGCCCGCAAAAACGCGTCACGGCGTTCTTGGTCATAGCCGGTCGGGTGTAGGTTTTTCTTAAAAATAATATCCAAAAGCCACATACGTGGCGGTAGTTGCGATCGGGTGATAGTTTGACCCGAAGCGGATGTGCCGCCAGTAATGTCGGAAATAATCGTTGGGAATTCTACGTTCCCAGAAAAAGGTGGTAGGATGAGTGGGCTAGGGGCATAGGTGTGGGGACATTTCATAACCGATGAAATTTCGGCACAGTTAAAAATTAATTCTTTTCCATCGATCGTGACGAGGATGGCGTCCGCATTCACGTTCATGTTAAGGGTTTGGTAAAATAGATTCACGAGTATCGGATAATACCAATCTCCGAACGGGGTAAGTAATGATCTAAGGTTATTGTTGGTGAGGAAATCCGATGTCCATTGGGTGGATGTCGGATCCCCAAAACAAGAGGGATGTATATCCCATTCGGTTTCAAATATTTTGGCCCCCCACCAATCGTCTAGTGCGATTGGGGTAGGAGATGGGGTTGGTGGTGGTTGTGAAGCTTGCGGCGCTTTATTGCGTGCCGACGGCGATCGAATCGCCATCCGTTTCTTTGGTTGGGGATTTGGGCTTGAAGAAGCCATAATGCTTGTTTAGAACAAAAGAAGTGAAAAAGGATAGAAATTTGGTTAGATTTTACCTTTTGAATCGTTTTGTACGGATCGGATCGTTCGAATCTGGTTCGAATCAAATGGAAAACGCTTGGAAGTCGAAAACCCTAAATCCCCTTTTTCTCGCTCGGACTCTAGCTTGAAGATGAAATGGGCGTTTGATCTTCTGTCAGCAATATATAGTCTGTCCTCGCTAGAGCGGTCGCCAGACCTCGCTCGAGCGGATAAAAGACCTCGCTCGAGTGGTCACTAGACCTCGCTCGAGTGATCACTATACCTCGCTCGAGCGGTCCAGACGACTTGAAAGTATTATTTTATGTAGCCTTGCGCGAGCGAGCATAAGTGTTCGCTCGAGCGAGCCCAGAAATATCTTTCTGGTTCCTCTAAGCTCATATTTCCTCTAGTCCTTTCTATATCAGGACATCCTTTACACATGATTTCCTATGTTAGGAAATTGAGATTTTATTCACACGAACCAGTCTTTCTAACAAAAGTTTAAGTCAAATGTTTGGATTTTTAATCTCATTCGTTTACTTGTTTCAAAAATACAAATTGATATACTGTCAAAATATTACATATTATCAAGAACAACTAGCTAGCGTTCTCAAACAAATTGGGGTATTGTTCTTTGACATCCGCCTCTTGCTCCCATGTTGCTTCTTCGACCGGATGGTTCTTCCAGCGTACAAGCACTAAAGGAATGACTTTGGTGCATAGCACTTGTTCCTTTCGATCCAAAATTTCTGCTGGCTCTTCGATCATGCTCATATCTTCATGCATCTCGAAAGATTTGCCGCTCAACACATGATTAGGGTCATTAAGATACTTCCTGAGCATAGATACATGGAATACATTGTGTACCTGATCAAATAATGGTATCAACGATGGCTACCTCCCCTACTCGACCCAAAACTTCGAACGGTCCAAGGTAGCGGGGACTTAGCTTCCCTCTCTTTCCGAACCTCATCACTCCCTTCATAGGCGATACTTTCACGAAAACATGTTCTCCCACCTTAAAGTCCACGCTCGTCCACTTGATATCAGCGTAGCTTTTCTGTCTGCTTTGAGCCGCCTTTAGTCTTTCTCTGATCATGCGGACAATAGCCGCGTTATCCTCAAGTAACTAGGGTCCCAAAATAAATTTCTTGCCAGTTTCCTCCCAATTGATTGGCGATTTGCATCGTCTTCCGTACAAGGCTTCATACGGTGCCATCCCAATGCTCGTCTGAAAACTATTGTTATATGCGAACTCAATCAATGGTAGATGTTGATCCCACGATCCTTGTAATTCCAACATACATGCCCTAAGCATGTCTTCAATGATTTGATTGACCCTCTCAGTCTGTCCGTCGGTTTGTGGATGGAACGCCGTACTGAAATTTAGTCCCATTCTCATTCCTTCTTGAAATTTCTTCCAAAACTTTTATGTATATAATGGGTCACGGTCTGACACAATGCTTCTCAGAATCCCATGTAAACGGACAATCTCTTTCATATAGAGCTTTGCCAGTCTTCCCGCCGTGTACATCGTGTTGTAAGGCAAGAAGTGCGTTGACTTAGTCAATCGATCGACCACTACCCAAATGGCATTGTACTTCTTTGCAGTTCGCGGTAGACCGACTATGAAGTCCATGGAGATCGATTCCCACTTCCATTCCGGTATAGGTAGGGGTTGTAATAGGCCTGTGGGGTGTCTATGATCGATCTTCACTTGTTGGCACGTTAAACACCACGATACGTACTCTGCCACATCTTGTTTCAAGCCTCTCCACCAGTAATTCTTTTTCAAATCTTGATACATATTTGTGCTTCCCTGTTGGATAGCATAGCTTGACTTGTGAGATTCATCAAGAATTGTTCGTCGCAAATCGGCATTATCCGGAATGCAAAGACGACCCTTGAATACTAAGGAACCATCCTCCTTGATCGAAAACTCAGATGTAATACCTTCAGTTACATCTTGACGTATCTTGGTTAGAATTGGGTCTTTCATCTGTAGTTCTCGTATGTGTTCGAATATCACCGATTTCACTGATATGTTGGCTAAGAAGGCTCTTGTGGCTTGTGGCTGTATGTCTGCACCACATAGTGCTAGATCCTCCAACAGCTTCCATCGATGTATACCCAAAATTAGACTAGCCAACTGAGCTAAACTCTTCCAACTCAAGGCATCGGCCACTACGTTAGCTTTGCCTAGATGGTACTGTTTGGAACAATCGTAGTCCTTGAGGAACTCTATCCATCTGCGCTGCCTCATATTTAGTTCATTCTGTGTAAACAGATATCTGAGGCTCTTATGGTCAGTGAAGATTTCAAACGTTTCTCCGTATAAATAATGTTGCCATATCTTCAATGCGAATATGACCGCTGCTAGTTCCAGATCATGTGTCGGATAGTTCTTCTTGTGCTCCTTCAACTGTCTTGACCCGTAAGCTATTACCTTTTTATGTTGGTTTAGTATACAACCCAAACCGTTATACGAAGCATCACTGTAGATCGCAAATCCTCCACTACCTGATGGAATGGCTAACACTGGGGCTGAGGTGAGTCTCTTCTTGAGTTCTTGAAAACTCTTCTCGCACGTCTCACTCCACTCAAATTTTGATCCTTTCTTGTAAGCCTCGTAAGAGGTCCTGATATCATTGAAAACCCCTCAATGAAACGTCGATAATAACCTGCCAGTCCAAGGATTCAGACGTCTGTCATGGTCTTTGGTTGCTCCCAGTTCACTACTGCCTCAATCTTAGCGGGATCTACTGTGACACCATGCTTTGAGACGACATGTCCCAAAAAGCTAACCTCTTCTAGCCAGAATTCACATTTGCTAAGCTTGGCGTATAATTGGTGTTCACGCAAGGTTTGTAGAGCGACTCGTAAGTGTTCTTCATGCTCCGTCTCCGATTTTGAATAAATCAGGATGTCGTCAACAAACACGACAACGCAGGAGTCTAGGTGTGGTTTAAACACTCGATTCATTAAGTCCATAAACGACGCCGGTTCCTCAATCCGAATGGCATCACCAAAAACTCATAGTGTCCATACCGTGTTCTAAATGTCGTTTTCTGAATGTCCTCAGCCTTGACTCTTAACTGATGGTATCTAAATCTCAGATCGATCTTGAAAAAATATTTTGCTCCTTGCAACTGATCGAACAAGTCATTTATTCTTGGCAACGGGTATCGATTCTTCACAGTAAGTTTGTTCAATTGTTGATAGTCAATGCACAACCGCATCGACCCATCTTTCTTTTTCACAAACAAAACTGGTGCTCCCCATGGAGGCACGCTTGGTCGTATAAACCCTTTATCCATGAGCTCTTGCAACTATTCTTTCAATTCTTTCAACTCTGCAGGGGCCATCCTGTAAGGTGCCTTTGAAACAGGCTCTGTTCCCGGTGCTAAGTCGATAGCGAATTTCACTTCTCTCTCTGGGGGTAATCCAGGCAATTCTTCTGGAAATACATCTGCGAATTCTCGCACCACTGCTATCTCGGAAATAACATTCTTTTCTTCTTTATCTTCCTTCAGAAACACCAAATAACCGCTACGCCCTTTCTGATTAAATGTTCTGCTCTGACTGCAGAGATGAGTGGCACCTGTGTCGATCTCTCTCCTCGAAATCGAAACGATCTCCTTGTGTTAGGTCGGAAAATAACAACCTTGTTCTTGCAATCCACTGTTGCGCAATGATGGGACAGCCAATCCATGCCAAGGATCACGTCGAATCCTTGCATGTCCAACAATATTAATTGTGCGTCTAGTTCGTAGACAACGTAATCCCGAACGCTTACTACTACCGATTTGCAGATTAACTCTGTATGAGAAACCATGGTTTCGTTAGCAGAAGTCCTTATGTTCTGACGAGATGATTGCCAGAAACTAAAAAGAAAGGCTTTGATACCAACTGTGACAGCCCAAATTTTGGCACCCCGAAACCCGCACCATCAGCACGACCTTCAAGGTCGTGCCCTCTGATTCTTTACGAAGTATTGGTATATACAAGCACAAGACTACAATAAAGATGCATCTATTCTAAATAAGTACTCATGCATTCAAGGTAAAAGAGTCTTTAAGGACAGTTCTTGTCCCATGCCAATTCATGGGCATAAGAACTAACCCAAACCGTTGGTGATAACTGTCCGTCCCAGACGGTCTGCCAAAAGAATAAAAACATTTAATTACATAAAAAAAATATGACTTGACACACCACACCTAATACTCTCAACTCACTCTCAAAGTACGCAAAGGGTTTCCTAGAATAATTCCTCGGGAGGAGGCTCTGACTCCTCAGTGGGCACACAGTCTGAATCCCCTAGATCAAAGTCTCCAGAAGTCTTCGCTGTCGCTAGTCCTGGACCTGCGACGTATAGTCTAAGAGGGGTGAGCTACATCCTAGCTCCGTAGGGAAACAAAAAGAACATATAGATTAACCTTTACATATATGTCAGCAGTTTTAAAGAAAATATAAATTATTGAACAACACTTGTGGAAAATAATTGAAATAACTGGAAATAAATAATGATTTCGACTGTTACTTTGCATGGTTTTGTTTAATCTCTTTGCTGGTTTAGTTGTGAATTTGGCCTAATCACTTAAATCTTAACTTAAGTAGTCCCCGAGCAATATAGCATTGAGCCTCGATGGAATACCCGCCATCGTCGTCTAACTAGACAGTTATTATGTGTACTCCCTGGGAATACTGCCCAAGCCCCGTTCTCGTAGGTGGCGGAGTCTATTCTTTCTAATCTACATTCCTGAGATGTGCTATGAATATACGGATTGGCCGCCGTACCGGTCACGGATATCCTGCCGAGTCAGTCGTGGGTATCCCGCCACGTCGGTGGGGTATTCTAGTCAAACCTTAAATAATAAAAATATCGAACGTGCTGTACATATAGTTATTTACCGTGATTGTGCAAATTTTATTACATTAGGCCTTATCACTTTACTTTCGTTTCACTGTTAGTTTTCATCTGCATCCCTGGGATGCCACTGGTTCAATGTACCATCTAGATGTCCACTTTATAATTTTTACGTCCCCTAGGGACCTCATGACTATCACATTTGAAACTTACTCACATACCCTTTTTCACAATGATCATTCAATACTTGACTATTTAATTGAATTACACCACATATATGAGTTGACGAAATAAGGCACATGTTTCAAGAATATTCCCTACCTCAACGCAATTCCAATGTACACTTTTCTCATAGAGGTTTACACGTCACGATCTTGTGTCAACCTACATTTCATGTGCTTAGAATATGTTTAGAAAGGTCACTAGAATCGTCGGAGCACATAACCTCCATGTGTTACACTAACTATCAAAATTCTGTATGTGCCTCGCGCGAGCGAGCACAACTCCTCGCTCGAGCGGTCACTTAACCTCGCTCGAGCGATCACTTGACCTTGCTCGAGCGGTTTAGATGAGATCGCTCGAGCGGTTAAAGCGAGCCGTCTGGAGCTTTACTGGAGGTCTCGCTCGAGCGAGCTTCCCCTTTGTTTTGGGTCTCGCTCGGGCGAGCCCAGAACTAATTTTGTTTTCTCAAGTTTCAAATCCTGTCCTCGCTCGAGCGAGCCAATTATACCGCTCGAGCGAGCCACGATGGACGTAAAACGCTTTAGTTCAAAGACTATTTCCCTTCTTCATCTAAAGTCTTATTAGCATTAATTAACCAAAAAAATATTTCAGTTAATGCTTCCTACGTTATCTAATCACCCATATATGTATTTAAAAATCATACCTCGATCGATGTATTTGATGTAAACGTGATCCAAGTTCTAACTAGATGAGAAACTCATCAAGGTTCTTCATCTAGCCCTCTTCCAATCTTCTATCGGCCTAGAACAACTAGTCTCTATTCTCTTTTCTGATTCCCTCTCTTCTCTTTCTCTTTTCCTTCTCTCTATCTAGAGTTAATTAGGTCACGTATTGGGGAAACCCTCTCCCCCCTCATTCACTTATATATAACTAGTGAAAGTTAGTGTGTTTCATACACACACACAAAGTGTATACCTATTAGTTTTGGTTCCCTTGTGAACCACACATACCCGTGCATGGTTCATGACGTGTACCGTTCCCAAAAATCTGGGGTTATGACAAATGCATCAGCATCCTTCATGGACCTTATGAATAGGGTGTTCAAACCATATCCTGAAAAGTGCATGGTCATCTTCGTGGATGACGTACTCATCTATTCGAAGATGAGAGAAGATCACGAACAACATCTGCGCATAGCTCTTCAAACGCTTTGTGATCACCAATTGTACGCAAAGCTGAACAAGTGTTAATTTTGGCTGGAACAAGTTAGCTTCTTGGGACATGTCGTCGCTGAAGCGGGCATTATAGTTGACCCATCCAAGATTGAAGCAATTGTGAAATGAGGGCAACCGAAGACAGTGATAGAAGTTCGTAGCTTCCTTGGATTAATTGGTTTCTATCGCAGGTTTGTCGAAGGCTTCTCCAAGATTTTGGGACCATTCACGCAGCTCACGAGAAATAATGTCAAGTTTGAGTGGACCGAATCGTGTGAAAAGAGCTTTCAGGAGCTCAAGAAGAAGTTAACCACGACACCAGTGCTTCTCATACCTTTAGGCAATGGAGGTTTTGTGGTGTACAACGATGCATCACACATCGGGTTGGGCTGTGTGCTTAATCAACAAGAGAGAGATATTCCTTAAAGACTATGACTACTCCATTTAAATATCACCCTGGAAAGGCGAATGTAGTGGCAGATGTACTGAGTCAGAAGTCATCTGCCCAACTGTCGTACCTCATCACATGGATCCACAGGTGGCAGTTATTCAAGAAAATATCGGCGTATGACATGAGATTTGAGGTGAGAGAATCAGGAGCCTTAGTGGCTGTAGACACCCAAATTTGGCCCAAGGCCCGATGAAAAATACACTTCGAGAGAGGCGCACTTCCGAGCTTTCGATGGCAGGTATTGTAACCTTAGGAACATTTCCAAAACCTTAGGAGTCATCCCAAACCCTTAGGAACCACCCCTGGTCCCTTAGAAACCTCTCCAAACCTTTAGAAACTAATCTCAACCTTTAGAAACCCTTTCGAACCCATACTTAGACTTTCTCGGACAACGATCAAAGAGTGGTACATCGGGACTGGCTAAGATCTTCTACTGCAATTGAATCATATATCATTGAAAAGTATAAGTCTCCAGCTTTCCAACAAGCCAAGAATTGCTCTGATCGGAGTTGTACATCAAAAGTTACGAAGATTCGAAGGTTGGGCACAAAATGGGCAAGTTTTTGAACCTGTCGAGAGGTTCATTTGGAACCTGCGAGAGCTTCGCGAGGATCCCTATAAACTTGGCGCAACTAATACATGCGCCAAGCAATTTTCTTTCAGAAATGGCTTGGGGTAAGTTATAGTTGCACCAGCCTTATGTGGGTCCCACCTTGGGCAGCCAACTTCCCAAAACCCTATTTAATATTGTTTTACTGTACCTTTGCGCCAAGCTTAGCTACAGTAACCCTGAGTTTTTTGCTTGAATTTCATCTTTGGGGTTTGACTTGTTGACCATCTTGATGCCCTGAGTGTGTTTCATTTGTCCTGTTGCACCCTCTCCTATTTTATGTGCAACCTTTGAGTGACTTAAAACACTACCCTATCATCCACCATTGGAGTAACTTTCACACTTTTCTAAGCTTCAAAAAACCTAAGAAATCTTAGATAGTTGATTACCTAATTGTTAATCCAAATTAAGCCTCTAAGTACCCTCCTAACCACTCCTTTTCCTATAAATAGAGTGGCACCCCTCCCTTTACAAAGGCTTAAAAATTTTCCTAAGAGATAAAAGTTTAAAAGATAGCTATTCTCCCCTTTGGTGCACCATTCTCCATACAAATTTCAGAACTTGAAAGTTTCCTTTAGACCCCCCTATTTTCATCAAAACCCTTTGGTTTAGGTGAGAGCTACCCTCTAGCCTTCCTTCTCTACCTCTTAGCTATCAAGCCCTAGGAGCTAGAACCCTTGTTCTAACCATACAAGCCATCGGAAGCTCACTGAAGCACGCCTACGCAAGGATCCACAGTGGTGCAACGAGGGCTCGAGAGCTCCGGCTCTCCCCTCTACTCCTCTACCTTCTTTGTTCTTCCTCTATTCTCGCATTTGTGCCGTTACGCCACCAAAATTCCGGTAAGAACGGAGGGGCACAAATAGGATTTGGGTGCCCTAGGGTAAGAGGAAGGACCTTTTTGTTTCTTTTATTTTATTTTTGTCTTGGCCATAAGTAGAAACCGCATTAAGTGGGTTGATCGAGTGCCTAACACCTTCCCGATCGATAACCGAAACCCCTATCCAAGAGCCTTTGGCGTAGACCGGTAAATCAGAGTCATATTTGGCACTTCGATGCATTTAATATTGATTTTAGGTTTCCCGGGATACCAAAAGCTACGGGTGGCGACTCTAAATTTTTCAAGAGTGCGCATTGTCGCGACAGGATCGTCAAAAAATCCCACGGTTGCATAGTGGCTAGCCATCTGACCAACGTTATTCGACAAAATTTGTGAATTGCAGATGACCGATGAGAAGCTAATGGTCATCAAAAGGGGGGTGACTAGTGGTATTCATGGATCAAAATCTCGGTTTCGGTTTCGGTTTCGTTCATGACCCAAACCATAAATTGGTCAAAATTTTGGTAAATTTCGATCAAATTTTCAGTAAATTTCTGATTTTTTTGAAAATATGCTCCGAACTTTGCCGAACTTTATTTTATTGATTTTTTAAAACTCTTTAACATTGTTAAAATACATATTTACGTTAGTGAAGCTAATTTTTGATCACACAATGGATCTTGAGCTCATGCAAAACATATCAGACGATTAGATTCTGATTTCACATTGAAAAATTTTAAGTGATCCGAGAACCCTTCTCATGATACGCTCGTGATCAGGGTAATTTTGGAGATGTATGGCACGTGGAATCAAGATCTTACTATTTTCTAGTTGGGCTATGATATGAAGATCTATTGTATGAAATATTGCGTACCTCTATATATATGGGTACCTCTATTACCACTCACGCAATCTCTGAAAGTGCTCATATGTGCAACCCCTTTAAACCCTTTGATTGCTTCTTAATGGGAGCCATTACTTGCACATGCTTTTCAAGTGATTGCACCGGATGGCATTGAATTTAAAAGAAAGACTTGCAAGTTTGGCGGCCTCCACTATGTAAAAACACCATCTAAGTCATTTGATTTGAAGGCCATGACTTAAAGATATCGATTGCAAGAGATTAGAACAAAATATAATTTTCAACATTTGATTAAATGGAATCAAAGGCTATTATATAATTCAGCAATTGACTACAATAAATCATATGACAAGTATCGTGCTTTGCTCCAATTTTATATACCAGAGATCAATTGATCATGAACTTCAAATCAGACGGCCCATATTGCATTTTTACATATCACATGTCTCATGTCTTTCTTTAAATCCAGTGTAATCACTTGAAAAACATGTGCAAGTAATGGCTCCCCTTCTTATTATATTTAGGGAGCCATTACTTGCCCTCGCTTTTTAAGTGACTGCACCAAGGTTAAAAAAAGACTTTGTATTTTAGGGACATGTGATACATGAAAATGTAATCTGGGCTGTCTGATCTAAAGTTCATGATCTATAGATCCTTAGTGGACAAGATTGGCATGAATTATAATCTTCACCATGTGATAAAATATAGTCAAAGGCTATTATTTTATTCAACGATTGACAACAATAGATCATATGATAAATATTGTGTTTTGCTCCAATCTTATCCACCAAGGATCTATAGATCATAAACTTTATCAGACGGTCTAGATTTTCACATGTCACATGTCCCTAAAATAAAAAGTCTTTCTTTTACCTTGGTGCAATCATATAAAAATCTGGTCCATATGATTTATATTGTAGTCAAACTCGTCTCTCTCTCTCCTATTAAAAACCCACAAAACCCAAACCCCCCTCTATCTCTCTTCTCTCTCTTCTAAACCGAAACCCATCATCTTCTAAACCTACATGCAGACACCGCAGGGAAAAAAAAAAGAGGAAAAGGAGAAGAAGAAGAAGAAGAAAAAGAAAGAAAGGAAAGAAAATACAAAATAAAAAATTGATTTAGCAAGGTACCTCCTTTTTTTAGGGAAAAAAAGGAAAAAAATGGAGAGAAGAAAGGAAAAAAAAAAAGGGTTTTTTTTTTTTTTGCAAAAATTAGGTTTAAACCCTATTAAAAAAAAAGAAAGGAAAAAAATAAATTTTTTTTTTCAAAAACTGGGTTTAAACCCTATTAAAAAAAATTCAAAACTCGAAAGTGTGATCTCGGCCAATAATTTAAAATTACCGGCTGATAATTTCAAATTTCAACCGATAATTTCAAATTTTTTAGGGGTTGGCGATAAAATGTAATTTCTTGATCCATGGTGGTATTAGGCCCACTTTATCCATCAAGGAGGATGGTTCATTAGTATTCAGAGGCCAACTTTATGTACCAATTGATGTTGAACTTCGACACACCATCCTTGAAGAAGCTCACAGATCGCGATATGCCATCCATCCTGATTGTACCAAGATGTACCAGGATTTGAAGAAGAGCTTCTGATGGAGAGGGTTGAAGAAAGAACTTTGATTTTCGTGATCAAGACTTCTCCAAAAAATTCTGGGATAAATCATGGTCAAACCTTGACCTGTCCCTAAGACTTGGGTAAGATAATTCTATCATTATTATCGGTTGGAAATTATGGAGCGTTGTGACGCAGAGCTGCGGATCATGGCACCCAACCAGTAACCAAACTTGACATTTGATCGGATAGACCTAGTTCCGTCCTGATCCCGTGACCTTTGACCCTCAAAATATAAAAAGAAATTATATGTAACTCACTGAGTTTTCCAAAAAGTCGTTGGGTGCTCGATTTTGATAACGACACTAAAAGTTACAGACCTGCCATTGAGGCCCAAAAAACCTTGCCCAATAACCTGATAAATGTGGACAGATCTCAGTGATTTGTCAACCATAATCATGTCTGATCATATATTTTAGCATTACTACCTGGGAAAGATGCAATTATCGATGATTTTTCACTCAGCTTTCGTAGGACTCGAAAATTAGATCGAAGATGAAAATGGCAAGTGATTTATCGCAAGGTGTTCGACACACTTGTGAGAAAATCTATAATTTGATGATTTTAGTCAAAACCTTGACTTACCCCGATACCCGTGACCACTTGCCAAATATCAGATCACAATAGTTACCGAGAGAACAACTTGTCATGGGACTGATGTTTACTTGGTCACCTAAGTCATTGGACTAAACTCTTAGATGGCCCTCAAGGCCCAATTACCAATTAATTATTACATAAATTTTATTAAGACCCAACTACTCGGCCCACGGCCCGGTGAATCTTAAATGATGTTCTAAGATACAAACCCAGCTCAAAATATTTAAAAACAAATAATAGAGGCCCATAACGAATGAACATAAAATGGCTTGAGCCTTGAAAAGGCCCGTATACCTAGCATTTGATCTAGTAAAGACCCAACACATGGATCATTTCCTAACCCATGGACCTTGAACCCATATGATTGGACCTGTCCAAGTTCAAATACCCGACCTGAAGACCTGATATGGACCAGTGGTTGGCCCTGAGGCCCAATCGTTAAAATAAATAAAATAAGACCTGCCCATTCAACCCAAGACTCGAATGAGTCTCTAATAAGAATGGAATGGACCCAAGGCCAATATCCAAAAAACATAGAAGAAGTGAATACTTCCTTGACTCTTTAATGAGCCTTATAATACTTAATTGAGAAAGCTATTGTAGCCATAGAATATTCTTTAGGAGTAAGAAATATCGACCCATTAATGAGTGGTCAACCAGTTGACTTAACTCAAAATTCATAGGATTATTAAAAACGGGCACCCCGATGCCTAAAGCTTTTATTAGAGATGATCAAGCATTTTTCATCGACAATAATAAACATAAGTCTTTGTTGGACTCTAAACAGAGGTAACACTTAGTATAAGTGTGAACCGACAAGATCCCCTTAGGATTAATTCATGGAACTTGAAAACTCGACCTTGACTTCTATTTGGTTGAACTACGTGAAGTATATGATTGATGAAACTAATTGATAGATATAAGTCGGTGACATGCTTGAACTAGTGCTTGTACTTGAACTTGAACTTGTACTTGACCTTGAACTTGAAATTGAACTTGAACTTGAACCTGAACTTGTATTTGAACCTGAACTTGAGCTTGAACATGTCACTTGAATTTGAAATTGAACTTGAACTTGTACTTGAACTTGAACATGTCACTTGAAATTGAAATTGAACTTGAACCTGAACTTGTACTTGAACTTGAACATATCACTTAAACTTGAAATTGAGCTTGAACCTGAACTTGTACTTAAACTTGAACATGTCATTTGAAGTGGAAATTGAGCTTGAACTTGAATCTTGAACCCGAAATAGGAACTTGAATACTTGAATTTTGAACGTGAAATGAGAACTTGAATACTTGAATCTTGAACCCAAAATGGGACCTTGAAATTAAACTTCTAGAAAGAAGTCTACTTGAATATTGAAATTCTGAATATATGGAATCTTGAATATTAATTACTTGACAACGAATCCTGAAATCATGAAAGTGAAAAGACGATACTATCTTGAACTTGAAACCTCACATGGTTAATAATTGTTCTCTCGAGTAGGCTCATATGAGCCTCGTACTTGAAAGAGTTATTTAAATATTAGCTGAGAATTGGGTATAGTTAGACCCACAGGGTCATTGATCCTTATCTTGATTGACTAAATAGCGGAGAGCACCAACCTTTGAACGCATAAATATTGACATCTTAAATCTTAAATCTTAAATTTTGGTCCATGATTGGTGTTCTAGTATCGACACCAAATTAATTAAAAGACACTAATAAATAACTCATAAATTGTAAATTTAATGATGAGCACATGATATCAAAATAATCAGAAATTACACTTGATCAATTTAGAAAATCTTAATGTACGTTGTAAACCTTGTACTTGCTAATGTTATAATTGTAAGTCCTTTGCCAGTCAATGTTGTAGTGTTAATCTCTAAAATGATATTCCAGTGCTTAGTTAATGATGTTGCATGATTGTAGTTGAAATTCTCCATGTTATATTTGTTGTGAATGATTATCCTCATGCTAGATGGAATTTTTGTAATATCATCTACTTAGAATTTATGCTTAATGATAGTCTAATCTTGCTTATTTCTATGCAATCACAACTATTGGAAACCTCACTTGCACTTGCAATCACAACTATTGGAAACCTCACTTGCACTTGCACCTATGTAATTCTCTTACACTACTCGTACTGGAAACTCATTACAAAATTAACTAAGACATTATTAAGCTTCATCGCTTACGGTTGTTTTATGACAAAAAAATTTCAGAGACTAATCAGCAGCCACCCAGTCAAAGCTAGAGGAGCTGGACGACGAAAGATCCAAGACTGATCATCAAGCTGACAGTTTGAGCTCATTTTACCTTTAGAGCTACCAACACCTGCACTCTTAGTTTTGATAGGATCTTTTCCTTTCTTTTAGTTTAGTACTTTTGAAAATTAATGATATATCTTTGTATTGAAATTTTAAAGTACGTTGATCTTTCAAGGTTTAACTTTTGAAAAATCTTTCGAATTATCTTATTTATAATTTCGCATTAGGTAGAATTTATTTATGATAAAATCGTAAACTCGAACTTGTCCGATCAGGTTAACAAGACTATGACAATAAATGAAAAGAATTTATTTATTGCTTCCGCAACTACTTGAAAATGAAATAAAAGCGTTTCCGTAATTATGTGAAAATTCAAAAGCATTTCCCGCGATATTTTAGAAAAAAAAATGTGGCAAAATTAAATGAATTGAATCGTGTTTTAACGAGCTTTGGGAAATGAATTAAGTTTCTAAAAGAAACAGAAATGACTGAATATAGAATCTAGAAGCGATTTGTGTCATGCGCGCCCGCGGCGGTTCGACTCCGCCAGTGGACCCTGAGGCTGAGGGGTGTGGGGGCGTGACACTTAGCCTAGTGTCACTGTCTCTAGTATTTGGTGGAGGAGTAAAGGGAAATTCTTTATCTTCGCCTGCCATGTTAATATGAGGATGATTTCAGACTGGGTGGCGAGACGGTCCAACATCATACTCAGGATTATTATGGTAGCCCCATAAAGATGAGTCATTACTGCTAAAGTTCAATTTCCTAATTCCTGATATTTTTATACTTTTGAAAACAATGTTTGCACGAGCTCTCAATCTCACAAGATTTTTTAGAACCAGGGTGAACGGGTACTCCAATTCTACTCTGGGTACCTAGGCTTTTCTTACCGAGTATGAGGGTTTCTTTGGGTCAACGAGGGGTGCGTACAATCCTTGCCAGATTAGGTCTTCGGGGAAGGCCTGTTTTGTAGGAAGTTCCTCGGATCGAATCTCCGAAGATCTGATCACACTGACCCTTTCACATCAGAGGGGGGTAGTAGTAGGATGGTTGCTAAGATGCCTAGTATGCGTGTTTAGTGTGTGTTTAAAAGTGATAAAATAAAACAAAATGAAAACCCAAATTATTTAAAATGGGGCACCCTAGCAAATGGAGTCCCACTATGATAGTCAGTCTGTTGGTACTCATTTTTGAAACCCTCTTGGATTCGAGAAAAAGGCCCAATATGGTCACAAGGGACTCTATTTGCAGAAGGGGCTAAGAGATTTAGTGATGAAATAAAGGTATATGCACTGTTGTCGCTCCAAGTGTGCCATAATTGTGTGCATTATGAATCAAAAAATTAAAGAATTAAAGAATTAAAGGTTATATGGATGTTAACTTATGAAAGGGATATCAGCACATTGGGGCTAACACTGGCCTACAAGATCAGGGCCAATTGTAGCAAGTTTTAAAAGTAAGTATTTCAAGATCGTCCACAGAGAAGTTTGTCTAAAATGAGAGATAAACCTCCAGATCTGTGCTACCAGATCTGGCTCTATAATTATCTAAAATAAAGAATAGATAAAAGAGAGTGTTGGATTGTGTCACATTTAACTATAAGCAAATAAAGAAAAGAACTAATTACATGATCCAGATCCGAGTTGGGGAGATGTTTAAAATAAGACAAATGCAGAAATAATAGCTTCATGTACTTTAGCCTCTGAATTTTAATGGAGAGTCTGTAGTTCAACAGAGCAGATTCAATCTTCATCTGGCTACCACAGATGTAAGAGAAATAAATCCGAATTAAGGAATAGGTTTAGACTTATGGTCGTGATCTCTCCACTTAAATGGTCACAGATCTGTCAGTATGTGGCCTATTCTTTAGTTCGAACATGAACATCATCAGAAATGCCGCTTGAATTAGGTTACCAACGCTAATTCGCATGTGGATGATGAATTAAGGGAAGTTGGATGCGATAAGTGAATCTAAAGAAGTCTAATGCACTAAGGTGATCATTGAGCCCTCGACATGACTCCAATGGAGAAGACACAAATTACTGACAACCTTTAAAATCCAACGTTACAATTCTGAGAGCACGGCTTCTTAGAGAGCCCTCGGACTTGATCGAGCTTCTTAGAAACCCTCGATTCTGATCTTGAATCCGAACTTGGAAGTACAAATCACTCACAATGGCTCTCAAAGGTAAACTACAAGAAGGATTACAGGGGTTCAGATAAGCTATCCGACCGGAATGAGGGAAACAGAGATGAAAACTCTAAAACTGGATACCCAAATTGGGCAAATGGTTCGTCTATTTATAGTTTTCCCTAAGCCACTTCGTATGTGTATCAACCAATCGAATTGGATAGATCAGTATCAACCAATAGGAGTCGAGCACCGTGATCCAGATCTGCTCGCCAATGGAAATGTTTGATCCGTTCACCAATCGTGAAACAGAGGCATCAATTCTGTTATGTAATTCAAAAATCTGTTTGAGCTTCTAGAAGTTCCCGCCAAGTAATTTCATCTTTGGGTGTTCACATGGGGTGGAATATGCCTTTGGTTCGTGCTCAGAATCTTCCGGAATGTCCTTGGGTTTTAAAACGCATTGGGGCGCGTGCAAAGTTTACTGAAATACCTTCTGGACGAAAGCAAATCCCGTAATGCCATTTCGCATAGTTTAAGGGCTTTTTCGCAAAGTAGTTTGGCTCCAGAAGCTCTCTTCGCAAAGCATTTTGGCTTCAGGAGATCTTTTCGCAAAGCATTTTGGCTTCAGGAGATCTTTTCGCAAAGCATTTTGGCTTCAGGAGATCTTTTCGCAAAGGACTTCTCTTCTTTTCGCAGAGTGTTTTCTTCTTTTCGCAAAGTTCAAAGTTCTTTGCGAATAGTATAAGTTCTTTGCGAATAGTAGAAGTTCTTTGCGAATAGTAGAAGTTCTTTGCGAATTGAACTCTCTCTTGCTTCAGGTCTTTGTCTGCTCTTTTAGACCCTCTTTAGCCATTGAGCTTTCTTCACTCCTTTAAACTTGACATGAGTCGTCACTTTTGATCTTTTGGGATGCTTTTCGATTTGGACTGTCTGATTGGTTAGTCAGAAATGCACACTAAAGCACTTATTTAATCTTCTCAAGGGTCTTTCAAGGCTCATGTTTAGGGGTGAAAAATGGTATTTTTCACTACTTAACACACCCCCAAACCTAAGCTTTGCTAGTCCCTGAGCAAAGAAACGTAAAAGCAAAATAAAGAGCCACTTTTGTAGGAAGCACAGGTGCATTTAGCATATGCAACAAGCCTTTTAAACCCCTAGGTGATCCCTAGAGGAGGAGTGAAGTCTCCTGAGGGTTTTCAGTGAAGAAGGTACCCACAAACTTCTCCATGGGATGCTTAACATCGGCAATATTATCAAATGAGCAATCAAGGAGCTGGTTAGTTACTCTTGAATCAATGATGAAAGAAAATTTGATTATTGTTTGCAGGAATTTAAACATTTATAAACCTCATGAATGTTTCAATATTTCCAATCTGTGAATCATAGAAAATCATACAAATGTGCGCAGAAGCTCATCCTATGGATAAAAATTAGGTTATAAGTCATACTTAAGGTGCTCAAGTTCCAACCCAAACACTCACCAGGTATACTCTCATCAGTGTTTTTTTGTTGAGGGTTCATTTTCACTCAAGCTCAAGAGCAGTTACATCTCCCAAATGGATCTGTAAGCATGAGCATAGGCATGATTCTTAGGCAATGGCATCATTGACATCTCCTCACCATAGATTGGGTCACTTATCTCCACATGACAGCTCACTCAACTTTGGATCACAAGGGCTTTTAATCCAGGTTTGTTTGTATGGCTTATGGAGTGAAGTTTCAAGGAAAGGCGGTTTGAGAGGTTTGAATTTGAGAACCTGTGAAGTGCGTGAGATGGTTCATGACTCCACCTTTTGAGTTTAGCTTCTTTCTTCTTCTTTTCGAGATTCTCACATTCAGTGATCAGTTCTTTCTTTGATCTTGCATTTTTCAACATAAGGTCCCTTTTTGCCTTTTTGCTTGCAACTTTTTCACATTGTTTGTCTCTTCTTTTCTCGTCACCATATTGCCTGTTTTTGAGGTATTTTCTCTTCATTTTCTTGATGTTGCCCGAAATGGTCCATCTTCATTCTTTCTCCTTTACCTCCTAATTCTCGTAGTGAGGAAGGTGAATTAGTTCCATAGGTTCAGTGCAAGTACTTTTGAGTATTTTGATGAAGAATTGTAGGATTTACAACCAAATGGGGTACAAACAGGCAGATTTTTCTTGGTTGGTTCTGTTAGGTTCAAGTTTGTCCAAAGAAGGCCTTGATCTTTTTCCTCGGTTCATGAGTGTTGTTACTTGTTTTAATTTGGAGTTTCCTAACTTCTAGTGGATCTAATGCCTCACCAATCCTTTGAATCGAGAAAAATTGCCTCGATCACTCTTCAATGAGATGGAAAATATATGGGCTCAATTCTCACCGGTTATGGTTTTTCCTTGAGCTTTTAAGTATATCTTTACCTTTTTCTTCCTTTTGACTTACTACGTATGTGATACCGGTATGTTTTATGGTGTAATCATCATGGAAATGTAGAATATTAAGGTTTAGAATGTCTAAATTTGGCAAAGGAATTTTAAATTTTCTAGTTGTCATGATTCTAAAGTAAATTAATACATTTCCTAATTACTTAGGTGATTCTCACGCCTTATGTTAACTATTCCTAGGCAGGACTTGTCTCGCCACACAAACCTATGGGGAACAGTGTCCTCTCATGGTTCAAAGGTGGCATGGTACAAGAAGAAAGAAAAACTAAGAAACGTAAAAAATCTAAACTATATGCGTGAAAAAATAAAAATGTAGAAATCAAGATATGAGCAAGGAAATGGAAAACATGATATACAAATCCAAGAAAAATCAACAAACCAACGCTAGAACGCTAAATAAAATCTAAAAATAGAAGGATTACTATGCAAATGGAAGGAAACTAATGCTAATAGCGAGAAACAAAAAAACAAGGTAAGGGAGAATATAAAGTTTTAAAAAAATAGAAAAGTGTTTATACAAAACAGAATTTGTGAATGCAAAATAGGAAACAAAGTTAGAAACTAAGCAGTACTCACAGAAAATGACGAAAATCAATAAAACGAGGACACATTAACCTAAGAAAGAAAAAAATCAAGATCTAAAACAGAATTTGAAACTAAAATTCCTAAAAGAAAAATCTAATGCCAAATGATATATCCTAAGCCCAAAGAAACAAACCCAAAAGCACGAGATACTTATGAATCTAAGTGATTATAAAATACAAAGGAAAAGCAAGATTCATAAGATTGACCCTTTGTTGATGATGTGTATGAAAAAAAATAATGAAGCATGGGAGCACATATTAAAAGCAGGGTTCACACACAATGAGACCCTTTATGATGAAGAAATCAAGGAAAATAAAATTAGTGGGTCCATTGAATATTCAAAACAGCCCTATGATTCACTACTCATTATCCTACATGATTCCTAAAAAAGAAAAATGATCTCGAGTCCAGGATGGGAAAAGTGGATGCAATGGAGAAAACAAGATGCCTAAAAGATAGAAATTATAACCATACCTTGGACCCGGTATGAATTCTTTTCTCATGAGGCTCCTATCATGGAATGATTTAACCTTTTCTTTGTACAACTGGAGCTAGTGTAGGCATCCATCCTCGTTCTTCTTCGTGAGTTGAAGCTTCCTTGGTAACTTGTGGAAGAGGGGAGGAGCAGTCTCCAAGAGAGAACTTGATGATCAAGGTGAGTGCCTTGCACAAAGTGACTCCGTTGAATTTGATCTCCTTTTCCTTCATTCTCGGATCCCCAATTATTTCTAAATTCGTGGTGGAGTCTTTACCTTGCGAAATGTTTGTAAAGACTCCTCCACCATCATCAATGATGTCAACATGGAAACATTCCTCGAGAGAATTGAGGTTGAGTAATGTGACATTATACATATTCAATTTAACTTTCATATTTCCAAAAGACACCTCCATGATGCAGACTGCATTGAATGCATGCATTAGTAGCTGTGAATGGTCTTCCTGAATGACAGGATGGCGGTGGTACTTTGGTTGGTTCCATGTCCAACACCAAAAAGTCGTAGGTAGAAAAACTTGTCTACTCCTACCAAAACATCTTCAATCAACCCCATAGGTTTCCTTTCGGATCTGTCATAGTAACACCACTTGAGTGGGTTTCAATTCTCCCAAACCTAGCTTCTCATAGCGGAATAGGAAGCGGGTTGACACTAGCACCCAGGATCTAGCAAGGCTTTCTCAATGGTGTGCTCCCCAATGATGCAGGGATTGTGGGGATTCGGTCTTGCATCTTAGGTGGTGTTGCAATTGATAGCACTTGGTTGATTTTCTCCACAAAGAAAGGCCTTCTTGGATAAATGTATCCTAGATTGCCTTTTGTGGTGCACACTCTTTGAGAAATTTTGCATAGCAGGACTTTGATTGCATCAAGCAGAGGTAGATTAATTTTAACTTGCTTGAATGTCTCCATCATTTCCTCAATTTTTGTGTTTCCTTTGTCAAAAGGAGAAACTGACTTCATTGCATGGGGAAATGGGAGTTGGGGAACAAATTTCTCCTCCTCATTTTCAACAATTTTGTTATTTTCTGTTTTTTCATTTTTTTGAATTTTCTAATGTAAATCAAAACAGACATTCAACACAGCAGAACTGCTGGTTCTCAAGAATTTAAAAATAGAAAATGATTAGAAAGGAGAAGGGGATGAAAACTCAAGCGATCTGCTCCACTTTTGGTCCAGATGCTTCCTTGTTGGACTCGCTCGATCTGCAAACATCCAAAAACAGCGACCTTATTCAAGTATTGACAAAACTAAACGAAAAACTCAAAGCACGCCCAAATTTGACAAAAGACAAAAGAGTGGCAAGATTTATTCAAATAACTAGAAGGCAAAGAATAAAAACTTCGGAAAAATAAAAAAAATTCTGTCATAGAAACAGTTTTCTATACAATCAGAGACATTTAATCAAGCACTTGGAATGCAAAGTGTGTTTAAAGCAAAAATTAAAATAAATGAAAATAAACATAGGTTTATCTATCTTAGAACAAACTTCCTCGGCAGCGGCGCCAAAAACTTGTTGTCGCTCCAAGTGTGCCATAATTGTGTGCATTATGAATCAAAAAATTAAAGAATTAAAGAATTAAAGGTTATATGGATGTTAACTTATGAAAGGGATATCAGCACATTGGGCTAACAACGGCTGCAAGATCGTGGCCAATTGTAGCAAGTTTTAAAAGTAAGTATTTCAAGATCGTCCACAGAGAAGTTTGTCTAAAATGAGAGATAAACCTCCAGATCTGTGCTACCAGATCTGGCTCTATAATTATCTAAAATAAAGAATAGATAAAAGAGAGTGTTGGATTGTGTCACATTTAACTATAAGCAAATAAAGAAAAGAACTAATTACATGATCCAGATCCGAGTTGGGGAGATGTTTAAAATAAGACAAATGCAGAAATAATAGCTTCATGTACTTTAGCCTCAGAATTTTAATGGAGAGTCTGTAGTTCAACAGAGCAGATTCAATCTTCATCGGCTACGACAGGATGTAAGAGAAATAAATCCGAATTAAGGAATAGGTTTAGACTTATGGTCATGATCTGCCCACTTAAATGGTCACAGATCGTCAGCCTAGTGGCCTATTCTTTAGTTCGTAACATGAACATCATCGTAAATGCTTGAATTAGGTTACCAACGCTAATTGACAGGATGATGAATTAAGGGAAGTTGGATGCGATAAGTGAATCTAAAGAAGTCTAATGCACTAAGGTGATCATTCGAGCCCTCGACATGACTCCAATGGAGAAGACACAAATTACAAAGAACCTTTTAAAATCCAACGTTACAATTACGAGCACTTCTTAGAGAGCCCTCGGACTTATCTGGAGCTTCTTAGAGAGCCCTCATTCTGATCTTGAATCCAGAACTTGGAAGTACAAATCACTCACAATGGCTCTCAAAGGTAAACTACAAGAAGGGATTACAGGGGTTCGGATAAGCTATATGACCGGAATGAGGGAAACAGAGATGAAAACTCTAAAATCTGGATACCCAAATTGGGCAAATGGTTCGCCTATTTATAGTTTTCCTAAGCCACTCGGATGTGTATCAACCAATCGAATTGGATAGATCTGTATCAACCAATAGGAGTCGAGCACCGGATCCAGATCTGCTCGCCAATCGAAATGTTTGATCCGGTTCACCAATCGAAAGCAGAGGCATCAATTACGTTATGTAATTCAAAAATCTGTTTGAGCTTCTAGAAGTTCCCGCCAAGTAATTTCATCTTTGGGTGTTCACATGGGGTGGAATATGCCTTTGGTTCGTGCTCGAATCTTCCTAATGTCCTTGGGTTTTAAAAGCGCATTGGGGCGTAGCGTGCAAAGTTTCTGAAATACCCTTGGACGACAAAATCCCGAATGCCATTTCGCATAGTTTAAGGGCTTTTAGAAGTAGTTTGGCTCCGAAGCTCTCTCAAAGCATTTTGGCTTGGGAGATCTTTTAAAAAGCATTTTGGCTTCAGGAGATCTTTTCGCAAAGCATTTTGGCTTCAGGAGATCTTTTCGCAAAGGACTTCTCTTCTTTTCGCAGAGTGTTTTCTTCTTTTCGCAAAGTTCAAAGTTCTTTGCGAATAGTATAAGTTCTTTGCGAATAGTAGAAGTTCTTTGCGAATAGTAGAAGTTCTTTGCGAATTGAACTCTCTCTTGCTTCAGGTCTTTGTCTGCTCTTTTAGACCCTCTTTAGCCATTGCTGAGGCTGTTTCTTCACTCCTTTAAACTTGACATGAGCTGTCAGCTTTTTGATCTTTTTGGGATGCTTTTCGGATTTGGACCTGTCTGATTGGTTAGCTGTAAAATGCACACTAAAGCACTTATTTAATCTTCTCAAGGGTCTTTCAAGGCTCATGTTTAGGGGTGAAAAATGGTATTTTTCACTACTTAACACACCCCCAAACCTAAGCTTTGCTAGTCCCTGAGCAAAGAAACGTAAAAGCAAAATAAAGAGCCACTTTTGTAGGAAGCACAGGTGCATTTAGCATATGCAACAAGCCTTTTAAACCCCTAGGTGATCCCTAGAGGAGGAGTGAAGTCTCCTGAGGGTTTTCAGTGAAGGTACCCACAAACTTCTCCATGGGACAGTTAACATCAGTGCAATATTATCAAATGAGCAATCAAGGAGCAGGGTTAGTTACTCTTGAATCAATGATGAAACAGAAAATTTGATTATTGTTTGCACAGGAATTTAAACATTTATAAACCTCATGAATGTTTCAATATTTCCAATCTGTGAACAGTCATAGAAAATCATACAAATGTGCCAACAGTAAGCTCATCCTATGGATAAAAATTAGGTTATAAGTCATACTTAAGGTGCTCAAGTTCCAACCCAAACACTCACCAGGGTATACTCTCATCAGTGTTTTTGTTGAGGGGTTCATTTTCACTCAAGCTCAAGAGCAGTTACATCTCCCAAATGGATCTGTAAGCATGAGCATAGGCATGATTCTTAGGCAATGGCATCATTGACATCTCCTCACCATAGATTGGGTCACTTCTTATCTCCACATGACAGCTCACTCAACTTTGGATCACAAGGGCTTTTAATCCAGGTTTGTTTGTATGGCTTATGGAGTGAAGTTTCAAGGAAAGGCAGTTTGAACAGAGGTTTGAATTTGAGAACTCAGGAAGTGCAGGAGATGGTTCATGACTCCACCTTTTTGAGTTTAGCTTCTTTCTTCTTCTTTTCGAGATTCTCACATTCACAGTGATCAGTTCTTTCTTTGATCTTGCATTTTTCAACATAAGGTCCCTTTTTGCCTTTTGCTTGCAACTTTTCACATTGTTTGTCTCTTCTTTTCTCACCACCATATTGCCTGCTTTTTGAGGTATTTTCTCTTCATTTTCTTGATGTTGCCTGAAATGGTCCTCCATCTTGGTTCTTTCTCCTTTACCTCACTGAATTCTCGAGTGAGGAAGGCTGAATTAGTTCCATAGGTTCAGTGCAAGTACTTTTGAGTATTTTGATGAAGAATTGTAGGATTCTGACTCAAATGGGGTACAAAGCAGGGGCAGATTTTTCTTGGTTGGTTACATTAGAGTTCAAAATTTGTCCAAAGAAGGCCTTGATCTTTTCCTCGTTTCATGAGTCTTGTTACTTGTTTTAATTTGGAGTTTCTAACTTCTAGTGGATCTAATGCCTCAGCCAATCCTTTGAATCGGAAAAATTGCCTCGATCACTCTTCAGAGATGGAAAATATATGGGCTCAATTCTCACTTTGGTTATGGTTTTCCTTGAGCTTTTAAGTATATCTTTACCTTTTCTCTTCCTTTTGACTTACTACGTCTTTGATACGGTATGTTTTATGGTGTAATCATCATGGAAATGTAGAATATAAAGGTTTAGAATGTCTAAATTTGGCAAAGGAATTTTAAATTTTCTAGTTGTCATGATTCTAAAGTAAATTAATACATTTCCTAATTACTTAGGTGATTCTGCGCCCTTATGTTAACTATTCCTAGGCGGGACATGCCACACCCCCAAACCTATGAACAGTGTCCTCACCGGTTCAAAAGGTGGCATGGTACAAGAAGAAAGAAAAACTAAGAGCAGAAAAAATCTAAACTATATGCGTGAGAAAAATAAAATGTAGAAATCAAGATATGAGCAAGGAAATGGAAAACATGATATACAAATCCAAGAAAAATCAACAAACCAACGCTAGAAGCGCTAAATAAAATCTAAAAATAGAAGGATTACTATGCAAATGGAAGGAAACTAATGCTAATAGCAGAAAACAGAAAACAAGGTAAGGATTTGAATATAAAGTTTTAAAAAAATAGAAAAGTGTTTATACAAAAAACAGAATTTGTGAATGCAAAATAGGAAACAAAGTTAGAAACTAACTGCATCACAGAAAAATGACGAAAATCAATAAAAGCGAGGACACATTAACCTAAGAAAGAAAAAAATCTGATCTAAAAGCAATTTGAAACTAAAATTCCTAAAGCAGAAAATCTAATGCCAAATGATATATCCTAAGCCCAAAGAAACAAACCCAAAAGCTGAGATACTTATGAATCTAAGTGATTATAAAAATGATTAGCAGAATACAGAAAAGCAAGATTCATAAGATTGACCCCTTTGTTGATGATGTGTATGAAAAAAAATAATGAAGCATGGGGAGACATATTAAAAAATAGGGTTCACACACAAATGAGACCCCTTTATGATGAAGAAATCTCGAAGGAAAATAAAATTAGTGGGTCCATTGAATATTCAAAAGCTATGATTCACTACTCATTATCCTACATGCTTCCTAAAAAAAAGAAAAATGATCTCGTGAGTCCAGATGGGAAAAGTGGATGCAAATGGAGAAAAGCATGCCTAAAAGATGCTAGAAATTATAACCATACCTTGGACCCCGGTATGAATTCTTTTCTCATGAGGCTCCTATCATGGAATGATTTAACCTTTTCTTTGTACTGGAGCTAGTGTAGGCATCCATCCTCGGTTCTTCCGATTCGGAGTTGAAGCTTCCTTGGTAACTTGTGGAAGAGGGGAGGAGCAGTCTCAAGAGAGAACTTGATGATCTAGTGAGTGCCTTGCACAAAGCAGACTCTGCTGAATTTGATCTCCTTTCCTTCATTCTCGGTGGATCCCCAATTATATCTAAATTCTGTGGTGGAGCCTTTACCTTGCAGAAATGCTTGTAAACACCCCTCCACCAGCACATCAATGATGCCAACATGGAAACATTCCCCAGCAGAGAATTGAGGTTGAGTAACGGCATTATACATATTCAATTTAACTTTCATATTTCCAAAAGACACCTCCATGATGCAGACACTGCATTGAATGCATGCATTAGCTCAGCAGGAATGGTCTTCCCAGAATAGCAGGGATGGCGGTGGTACTTTTGGTTGGTTCCATGTCCAACACCAAAAAGTCGTGAGGTAGAAAAACTTGTCTACTCCTACCAAAACATCTTCAATCAACCCCATAGGTTTCCTTTCGGATCTGTCATTCAGTAACACCACTTGAGTGGGTTTCAATTCTCCCAAACCTAGCTTCTCATAGGCATAGGGAAGCGGTTGACACTAGCACCCGATCTAGCAAGGCTTTCTCAATGGTGTGCTCCCCAATGATGCAGGGATTGTGGGGATTCGGTCTTGCATCTTAGGTGGTGTTGCAATTGATAGCACTTGGTTGATTTTCTCCACAAAAGGCCTTCTTGGATAAATGTATCCTAGATTGCCTTTTGTGGGTGCACACCTCTTTGAGAAATTTTGCATAAGCGGGGACTGTTTGATTGCATCAAGCAGGTAGATTAATTTTAACTTGCTTGAATGTCTCCATCATTTCCTCAATTTTGTGTTTCCTTTGTCAAAAGGAGAAAACTTCATTGCATGGGGAAATGGGAGTTGGGGAACAAATTTCTCCTCCTCATTTTCAACAATTTTGTTATTTTCTGTTTTTTCATTTTTTTGAATTTTCTAATGTAAATCAAAACAGACATTAAACACAGCAGAATTGCTGGTTCTCAAGAATTTAAAAATAGAAAATGAATACAAAGGAGAAGGGGATGCAAACTCAAGCAGATCTGCTCCAGCTTTGGTCCAGATGCTCCTTGTTGGACGGGCGCTCGAGATCGCAAACATCCAAAAAGCGTAGCGATTACCTTATTCAAGTATTGACAAAACTAAAAAAAAACTCAAACTCGCCCAAATTTGACAAAAGACAAAAGTGGCGCGTGATTTATTCAAATAACTAGAAGGCAAAGAATAAAAACTCAGAAAAATAAAAAAAAAAATTCTGCTGCAGTAAAACAGGTTTTCTATACAAACTGCTGTAGACATTTAATCAAGCACTTGGAATGCAAAGTGCAGGTTTAAAGCAAAAATTAAAATAAATGAAAATAAACATAGGTTTATCTATTTTAGAACAAACTTCCCCGGCAGCGGCGCCAAAAACTTGTTGTCGCTCCAAGTGTGCCATAATTGTGTGCATTATGAATCAAAAAATTAAAGAATTAAAGAATTAAAGGTTATATGGATGTTAACTTATGAAAGGGATATCAGCACATTGGGGCTAACACTGGCCTGCAAGATCAGGGCCAATTGTAGCAAGTTTTAAAAGTAAGTATTTCAAGATCGTCCACAGAGAAGTTTGTCTAAAATGAGAGATAAACCTCCAGATCTGTGCTACCAGATCTGGCTCTATAATTATCTAAAATAAAGAATAGATAAAAGAGAGTGTTGGATTGTGTCACATTTAACTATAAGCAAATAAAGAAAAGAACTAATTACATGATCCAGATCCGAGTTGGGGAGATGTTTAAAATAAGACAAATGCAGAAATAATAGCTTCATGTACTTTAGCCTCTGAATTTTAATGGAGAATCTGTAGTTCAACAGAGCAGATTCAATCTTCATCTGGCTACCAGCACAGATGTAAGAGAAATAAATCCGAATTAAGGAATAGGTTTAGACTTATGGGCATGATCATCCACTTAAATGGTCACAGATCATCGACTATTTGTGGCCTATTCTTTAGTTGAACATGAACATCCTTTGTAAATCTTTGCTTGAATTAGGTTACCAACGCTAATTACGAGGATGATGAATTAAGGGAAGTTGGATGCGGATAAGTGAATCTAAAGAAGTCTAATGCACTAAGGTGATCATTGAGAACCCTCGACATGACTCCAATGGAGAAGACACAAATTACACAACCTTTTAAAATCCAACGTTACAATTACAGAGCACGGCTTAGAGAGCCCTCGGACTTACATCGAGCTTCTTAGAAAGCCCTCGATTCTGATCTTGAATCCGAACTTGGAAGTACAAATCACTCACAATGGCTCTCAAAGGTAAACTACAAGAAGGGATTCTGAGGGGTTCGGATAAGCTATCTGGCCGGAATGAGAAGCAGAGATGAAAACTCTAAAATCTGGATACCCAAATTGGGCAAATGGTTCGTCTATTTATAGTTTCCCTAAGCCATTTCGGATGTGTATCAACCAATCGAATTGGATAGATGCTGTATCAACCAATAGAATTGAGCACCGAGATCCGGATCATTACGCCAATCGAAATGCTTGATCTGGTTGATCGAGAAAGCAGAGGCATCAATTACATTATGTAATTCAAAAATCTGTTTGAGCTTCTAGAAGTTCCCGCCAAGTAATTTCATCTTTGGGTGTTCACATGGGGTGGAATATGCCTTTGGTTGTGCTTTCGAGAATCTTCCTGGAATGTCCTTGGGTTTTAAAACGCATTGGTAGCGTGCAAAGTTTCTGAAATACCCTTGACGAGTGCAAATCCCGAATGCCATTTCGCATAGTTTAAGGGCTTTTTTAGAAAGTAGTTTGGCTCGAGCTCTCTTCAAAGCATTTTGGCTTCAGAGATCTTTTAAAGCATTTTGGCTTCAGGAGATCTTTTCGCAAAACATTTTCGGAGATCTTTTAAAGGACTTCTCTTCTTTCGCAGAGTGTTTTCTTCTTTTCGCAAAGTTCAAAGTTCTTTGCGAATAGTATAAGTTCTTTGAATAGTAGAAGTTCTTCTTCATTCAGTTCTTTGCGAATTGAACTCCTCTCTTCTTGAGTCTTTTCTTGCTCTTTTAGACCCTCTTTAGCCATTCTTTGAGGCTATTTCTTCACTCCTTTAAACTTGACATGGTTGTCGACTTTTTGATCTTTTAGGATGCTTTTCGGATTTGGACACTGTCTGGTTGGTTAGTGTAAAATGCACACTAAAGCACTTATTTAATCTTCTCAAGGGTCTTTCAAGGCTCATGTTTAGGGGTGAAAATGGTATTTTCACTACTTAACACCCCAAACCTAAGCTTTGCTAGTCACGAGCAAAGAAACATAAAAAACAAAGTAAAGAGCCACTTTTGTAGGAAGCACAGTGCATTTAGCATATGCAACAAGCCTTTTAAACCCCTAGGTGATCCCTAGAGGAGGAGTGAAGTCTCTGAGGGTTTTCAGTGAAGGTACCCACAAACTTCTCCATGACAGTTAACATTATCGGTGCAATATTATCAAATGAGCAATCAAGGAGCAGGGTTAGTTACTCTTGAATCAATGATGAAACAAAAATTTGATTATTGTTTGCAGAATTTAAACATTTATAAACCTCATGAATGTTTCAATATTTCCAATCTGTGAGCAGTCATAGAAAATCATACAAATGTGATAAGCTCATCCTATGGATAAAATTAGGTTATAAGTCATACTTAAGGTGCTCAAGTTCCAACCCAAACACTCACCGGGTATACTCTCATCGGTGTTTTTGTTGAGGGTTCATTTTCACTCAAGCTCAAGAGCGTTACATCTCCCAAATGGATCTGTAAGCATGAGCATAGGCATGATTCTTAGGCAATGGCATCATTGACATCTCCTCACCATAGATTGGGTCACTTCTTATCTCCACATGACAGCTCACTCAACTTTGGATCACAAGGGCTTTTAATCTAGGTTTGTTTGTATGGCTTATGGAGTGAAGTTTCAAGGAAAGGTTTGAACAGAGGTTTGAATTTGAGAACTCGGGAAGTGCGGAGATGGTTCATGACTCCACCTTTTGAGTTTAGCTTCTTTCTTCTTCTTTTCGAGATTCTCACATTCACGATCAGTTCTTTCTTTGATCTTGCATTTTTCAACATAAGGTCCTTTTTTGCCTTTTTGCTTGCAACTTTTTCACATTGTTTGTCTCTTCTTTCTCAGTCACCATATTGCTGTTTTTGAGGTATTTTCTCTTCATTTTCTTGATGTTGCCCGAAATGGTCCATCTTGATTCTTTCTCCTTTACCTCCTGAATTCTCGAGTGAGGGAAGGCTGAATTAGTTCCATAGGTTCAGTGCAAGTACTTTTGAGTATTTTGATGAAGAATTGTAGGATTTCTGACTCAAATGGGGTACAAGCAGGGCAGATTTTTCTTGGTTGGTTACTGTTAGGTTCAAAATTTGTCCAAAGAAGGCCTTGATCTTTTCCTCGTTTCATGAGTCTTTGTTACTTGTTTTAATTTGGAGTTTCCTAACTTCTAGTGGATCTAATGCCTCAGCCAATCCTTTGAATCAGAAAAAATTGCCTCAGTCACTCTTCAACAGAGATGGAAAATATATGGGCTCAATTCTCACTGGTTATGGTTTTTCCTTGAGCTTTTAAGTATATCTTTACCTTTTTCTTCCTTTTGACTTACTACGTGCTGATACCAGTATGTTTTTATGGTGTAATCATCATGGAAATGTAGAATATCGCAAGGTTTAGAATGTCTAAATTTGGCAAAGGAATTTTAAATTTTCTAGTTGTCATGATTCTAAAGTAAATTAATACATTTCCTAATTACTTAGGTGATTCTGCTGCCCTTATGTTAACTATTCCCTAGGCAGGACTTGTCTGCCACACCCCCAAACCTATGGGGAACAGTGTCCTCACTGGTTCAAAGGTGGCATGGTACAAGAAGAAAGAAAAACTAAGAACAGAAAAAATCTAAACTATATGCAGCAGAAAATAAAAATGTAGAACTGAAGATATGAGCAAGGAAATGGAAAACATGATATACAAATCCAAGAAAAATCAACAAACCAACGCTAGAACTGCTAAATAAAATCTAAAAAATAGAAGGATTACTATGCAAATGGAAGGAAACTAATGCTAATAGCAGAGAAACAGTAAAAACAAGGTAAGGGACTGAATATAAAGTTTTAAAAAAAAATAGAAAAGTGTTTATACAAAAACAGAATTTGTGAATGCAAAATAGGGAAACAAAGTTAGAAACTAAGCAGTACTCACGAAAAAAAATGGCGAAAATCAATAAAACGAGGACACATTAACCTAAGAAAGAAAAAATCACGATCTAAAAAGCGAATTTGAAACTAAAATTCCTAAAATGAAAATCTAATGCCAAATGATATATCCTAAGCCCAAAGAAACAAACCCAAAAGCTTTGAGATACTTATGAATCTAAGTGATTATAAAAATGATTAGCGAGGAATACAAAGTGAAAAGCAAGATTCATAAGATTGACCCCTTTGTTGATGATGTGTATGAAAAAAAATAATGAAGCATGGGAGCACATATTAAAAGCAGGGGTTCACACACAATATGATGAAGAAATCTCGAAGGAAAATAAAGTTAGTGGGTCCATTGAATATTCAAAGCAGCCTATGATTCTCTACTCATTATCCTACATGATTCCTAAAAAAGAAAAATGATCTCAGCAGGTCCAAATGGGAAAAGTGGATGCAAATGGAGAAAACAAGATGCCTAAAAATGAAATTATAACCATACCTTGGACCCGGTATGAATTCTTTTCTCATGAGGCTCCTATCATGGAATGATTTAACCTTTTCTTTGTACAATGGAGCTAGTGTAGGCATCCATCTCCTCGATTCTTCGATTCGGTGAGTTGAAGCTTCCTTGGTAACTTGTGGAAGAGGGGGAGGGCAGTCTCAAGAGAGAACTTGATGGTATTGGTGAGTGCCTTCAAAGGACTCCGTTGAATTTGATCTCCCTTTTCCTTCATTCTCGGTGGATCCCCAATTATTTCTAAATTCATGGTGGAGTCTTTACCTTGCGAAATGTTTGTAAAGACTCCTCCAGCTCATCAATGATGTCAACATGGAAACATTCTCGTCGGAGAATTGAGGTTGATGTGACATTATACATATTCAATTTAACTTTCATATTTCCAAAAGACACCTCCATGATGCAGACACGCATTGAATGCATGCATTAGTCAGTAGCAGGAATGGTCTTCCCATAATGAGGGATGGCGTGGTACTTTTGTTGGTTCCATGTCCAACACCAAAAAGTCAGGTAGAAAAACTTGTCTACTCCTACCAAAACATCTTCAATCAACCCCATAGGTTTCCTTTCAGATCTGTCACTAGTCGTAACACCACTTGAGTGGGTTTCAATTCTCCCAAACCTAGCTTCTCATAGATGAATTAGGAAGCAGTTGACACTAGCACCCAGATCTAGCAAGGCTTTCTCAATGGTGTGCTCCCCAATGATGCAGGGATTGTGGGGATTCTGTGGTCTTGCATCTTAGGTGGTGTTGCAATTGATAGCACTTGGTTGATTTTCTCACAAAGAAAGGCCTTCTTGGATAAATGTATCCTAGATTGCCTTTTGTGGGTGCACACCTCTTGAGAAATTTTGCATAGCGAGGGACCTGTTTGATTGCATCAAGCGGTAGGTAGATTAATTTTAACTTGCTTGAATGTCTCCATCATTTCCTCAATTTTTGTGTTTCCTTTGTCAAAAGGAGAAACTGACTTCATTGCATGGGGAAATGGGAGGTGAGGAACAAATTTCTCCTCCTCATCTTTTTCAACAATTTTGTTATTTTTCTGTTTTTCATTTTTTTGAATTTTCTGATGTAAATCAAAACAGACATTAAACACAGCAGAATTGCTGGTTCTCAAGAATTTAAAAATAGAAAATGAATACAAAGGAGAAGGGGATGCAGATCTCGCTCCATTTTGGTCCAGATGTCTCCTTGTTGACGCCCAGATCCTGCAAACATCCAAAACTCAGAAAAGATTTTTATTCAAGTATTGACAAAACTAAAAGAAAAACTCAAAGCATCGCCAAATTTGACAAAAAGACAAAAGAGTGGCAGAAAGATTTATTCAAATAACTAGAAGGCAAAGAATAAAACTCGTAAAATAAAAAAAATTTCTCAGAAAGAAACAGTTTTCTATACAAATCAGAGACATTTAATCAAGCACTTGGAATGCAAAGTGGTTTAAAGCAAAAATTAAAATAAATGAAAATAAACATAGGTTTATCTATTTTAGAACAAACTTCTAGAACGGCGCCAAAAAACTTGTTGTCGCTCCAAGTGTGCCATAATTGTGTGCATTATGAATCAAAATTAAAGAATTAAAGAATTAAAGGTTATATGGATGTTAACTTATGAAAGGGATATCAAGACATTGGGGCTAACATCGGCCTGCAAGATCAGGCCAATTGTAGCAAGTTTTAAAAGTAAGTATTTCAAGATCGTCCACAGAGAAGTTTGTCTAAAATGAGAGATAAACCTCCAGATCTGGCTCTATAATTATCTAAAATAAAGAATAGATAAAAGAGAGTGTTGGATTGTGTCACATTTAACTATAAGCAAATAAAGAAAAGAACTAATTACATGATCCAGATCCGAGTTGGGGAGATGTTTAAAATAAGACAAATGCGTAAATAATAGCTTCATGTACTTTAGCCTTTGAATTTTAATGGAGAATCAGAGTTCAACAGAGCAGATTCAATCTTCATCCGCTACCAAGACAGTATGTAAGAGAAATAAATCCAATTAAGGAATAGGTTTAGACTTATGGTCATGATCTCGCCCACTTAAATGGTCACAGATCCGTCACTAGTCAGGCCTATTCTTTAGTTCAACATGAACATCATCAAATGCCGCTGAATTAGGTTACCAACGCTTAATTCGCATGTGGGATGATGAATTAAGGGAGTTGGATCACGGATAAGTGAATCTAAAGAAGTCTAATGCACTAAGGTGATCATTGAGAACCCTCGACATGACTCCAATGGGAAGACACAAATTACTGAAAAATCCAGCGTTACAATTCTGAGCACGGCTTCTTAGAGAGCCCTCGGACTTCTGATCGAGCTTCTAGAAACCCTCAGTTCTGATCTTGAATCCGAACTTGGAAGTACAAATCACTCACAATGGCTCTCAAGGTAAACTACAAGAAGGGATTACAGGGGTTCGGATAAGCTATCGGCCGGAATGAGAAGCAGAGATGAAAACTCTAAAATCTGGATACCCAAATTGGGCAAATGGTTCGTCTATTTATAGTTTTCCCTAAGCCCATTTCGGATGTGTATCAACCAATCGAATTGGATAGATCTGTATCAACCAATAGGAGTCGAGCACCGGGATCCGGATCTGTTACGCCAATCGAAATGCTTGATCTGGTTGACCAATCGAAGCAGAGGCATCAATTCATTATGTAATTCAAAAATCTGTTTGAGCTTCTAGAAGTTCCCGCCAAGTAATTTCATCTTTGGGTGTTCACATGGGGTGGAATATGCCTTTGGTTGTGCTCGAGAATCTTCAGGAATGTCCTTGGGTTTTAAAAGCGCATTGGGCGTGTGCAAAGTTTCTGAAATACCCTTGGACATTGCAAATCCCAGAATGCCATTTCGCATAGTTTAAGGGCTTTTTACAAAAGTAGTTTGGCTCGAAGCTCTCTTAAAAGCATTTTGGCTTCGAGATCTTTTAGCAAAGCATTTTGGCGGAGATCTTTTTCGCAAAGCATTTTGGCTTGAGGAGATCTTTTTAAAGGACTTCTCTTCTTTTGAGTGTTTTCTTCTTTTAGCAAGTTCAAAGTTCTTTTGCGAATAGTATAAGTTCTTCTTGAATAGTAGAAGTTCTTCTTGAATAGTAGAAGTTCTTTGAATTGAACTCTCTCTTGCTTGGTCTTTATGCGCTCTTTTAGACCTCTTTAGCCATTCTTTGAGGCTATTTCTTCACTCCTTTAAACTTGACATGTTTCGACTTTTTGATCTTTTTAGGATGCTTTTCGGATTTGGACTGTCGATTGGTTGCAGTAAAATGCACACTAAAGCACTTATTTAATCTTCTCAAGGGTCTTTCAAGGCTCATGTTTAGGGTGAAAATGGTATTTTCACTACTTAACACACCCCAAACCTAAGCTTTGCTAGTCCACGAGCAAAGAAACGTAAAAGCAAAATAAAGAGCCACTTTTGTAGGAAGCACAGTGCATTTAGCATATGCAACAAGCCTTTTAAACCTAGGTGATCCCTAGAGGAGGTGAAGTCTCTGAGGGTTTTCGATGAAGGTACCCACAAACTTCTCCATGGGACGATTAACATCGATTGCAATATTATCAAATGAGCAATCAAGGAGCGAGGTTAGTTACTCTTGAATCAATGATGAACGAAAATTTGATTATTGTTTGCACGAATTTAAACATTTATAAACCTCATGAATGTTTCAATATTTCCAATCTGTGACAGATCATAGAAAATCATACAAATGTGCCGGTGATAGCTCATCCTATGGATAAAAATTAGGTTATAAGTCATACTTAAGGTGCTCAAGTTCCAACCCAAACACTCACCGGTATACTCTCATGTTGTTTTTGTTGAGGGGTTCATTTTCACTCAAGCTCAAGGCGTTACATCTCCCAAATGGATCGTAAGCATGAGCATAGGCATGATTCTTAGGCAATGGCATCATTGACATCTCCTCACCATAGATTGGGTCACTTCTTATCTCCACATGTCAGCTCACTCAACTTCGGATCACTAGTGCTTTTATTCTAGGGTTGTGTGTATGGCATATGGTGGGAAGGTTCAAGAAAAGGCAGTTTGATCAGGGGCTTGAATTTGAGAACTCAGAAGTGCGGGAGATGGTTCATGACTCCACCTTTTGAGTTTAGCTTCTTTCTTCTTCTTTTCGAGATTCTCACATTCACGGTGATCAGTTCTTTCTTTGATCTTGCATTTTCAACATAAGGTCCCTTTTTGCCTTTTTGCTTGCAACTTTTTCACATTGTTTGTCTCTTCTTTTCTCGGTCACCATATTGCTGTTTTTGAGGTATTTTCTCTTCATTTTCTTGATGTTGCCCGAAATGGTCCATCTTGATTCTTTCTCCTTTACCTCCTGAATTCTCGAGTGAGGAAGGCTGAATTAGTTCCATAGGTTGGTGCAAGTACTTTTGAGTATTTTGATGAAGAATTGTAGGATTCTGACTCAAATGGGGTACAAACAGCAGATTTTTTCTTGGTTGGTTCTGTTAGGTTCAAGTCATTCCAAAGAAGGCCTTGATCTTTTCCTCGATTTCATGAGTCTTTGTTACTTGTTTTAATTTGGAGTTTCCTAACTTCTAGTGGATCTAATGCCTCTGATCCTTTGAATCGGAAAAAAATTGCCTCAGTCACTCTTCAACAGAGATGGAAAATATATGGGCTCAATTCTCACTTTGGTTATGGTTTTTCCTTGAGCTTTTAAGTATATCTTTACCTTTTCTCTTCCTTTTGACTTACTACGTCTTGATAGTATGTTTTTATGGTGTAATCATCATGGAAATGTAGAATATATGAGTTTAGAATGTCTAAATTTGGCAAAGGAATTTTAAATTTTCTAGTTGTCATGATTCTAAAGTAAATTAATACATTTCCTAATTACTTAGGTGATTCTACGCCTTATGTTAACTATTCCTAAGGGACCTGTTCACACCCCCAAACCTATGAGGGGCAGTGTCCTCACTGGTTCAAAGGTGGCATGGTACAAGAAGAAAAAAAACTAAGAACGAAAAAATCTAAACTATATAGCAGAAAATAAAAATGTAGAACCAAGATATGAGCAAGGAAATGGAAAACATGATATACAAATCCAAGAAAATCAACAAACCAACGCTAGAAGCGCTAAATAAAATCTAAAAATAGAAGGATTACTATGCAAATGGAAGGAAACTAATGCTAATAGCAGAGAAACAGTAAAAACAAGGTAAGGGACTGAATATAAAGTTTTAAAAAAAATAGAAAAGTGTTTATACAAAAACAGAATTTGTGAATGCAAAATAGGGAAACAAAGTTAGAAACTAACTGTACTCACAGAAAAATGACGAAAATCAATAAAACGAGGACACATTAACCTAAGAAAGAAAAAAATCAATGATCTAAAACAGAATTTGAAACTAAAATTCCTAAAACAAAATCTTATGGCAAATGATATATCCTAAGCCCAAAGAAACAAACCCAAAAGCCTGAGATACTTATGAATCTAAGTGATTATAAAAATGATTAGCAGGAATACAGTGAAAAGCAAGATTCATAAGATTGACCCCTTTGTTGATGATGTGTATGAAAAAAAAAATAATGAAGCATGGGAGCACATATATTAAAAGCAGGGTTCACACACATTTGAGACCCTTTATGATGAAGAAATCTCAAGGAAAATAAAATTAGTGGGTCCATTGAATATTCAAAAGCCTATGATTCACTACTCATTATCCTACATGATTCCTAAAAAAGAAAATGATCTCGAGTCCAGATGGGAAAAGTGGATGCAAATGGAAAAAACAAAGATGCCTAAAAAGGCAAGAAATTATAACCATACCTTGGACCCCGGTATGAATTCTTTTCTCATGAGGCTCCTATCATGGAATGATTTAACCTTTTCTTTGTACAACTGAGCTAGTGTAGGCATCCATCCTCGATTCTTCCAGTTCGGTGAGTTGAAGCTTCCTTGGTAACTTGTGGAAGAGGGGAGGAGCAGTCTCAAGAGAGAACTTGATGATCAAGTTGTGAGTGCCTTGCACAAAGCGACTCAGATTGAATTTGATCTCCTTTTCCTTCATTCTCAAGTGGATCCCCAATTATTTCTAAATTCGTGGTGGAGTCTTTACCTTGCGAAAATGTTTGTAAAGACTCCTCCACCACTCATCAATGATGTCAACATGGAAACATTCCTCGTGAGAGAATTGAGGTTGAGTATGACATTATACATATTCAATTTAACTTTCATATTTCCAAAAGACACCTCCATGATGCGGACACTGCATTGAATGCATGCATTAGTCAGAGCTGTGAATGGTCTTCCTGAATGACAGGATGGCGGTGGTACTTTGGTTGGTTCCATGTCCAACACCAAAAGTCGGTAGGTAGAAAAACTTGTCTACTCCTACCAAAACATCTTCAATCAACCCCATAGGTTTCCTTTCGGATCTGTCATTTTTGTAACACCACTTGAGTGGGTTTCAATTCTCCCAAACCTAGCTTCTCATAGATGTAATAGGGAAGCAGTTGACACTAGCACCAGATCTAGCAAGGCTTTCTCAATGGTGTGCTCCCCAATGATGCTGGGATTGTGGGGATTCGAGGTCTTGCATCTTAGGTGGTGTTGCAATTGATAGCACTTGGTTGATTTTTTCCTGACAAAGGCCTTCTTGGATAAATGTATCCTAGATTGCCTTTTGTGGGTGCACACCTCTTTGAGAAATTTTGCATAAGCAGGGACCTGTTTGATTGCATCAAGCAGAGGTAGATTAATTTTAACTTGCTTGAATGTCTCCATCATTTCCTCAATTTTTGTGTTTCCTTTGTCAAAAGGAGAAACTGACTTCATTGCATGGGGAAATGGGAGTTGGGGAACAAATTTCTCCTCCTCATTTTCAACAATTTTGTTATTTTCTGTTTTTTCATTTTTTTGAATTTTCTAATGTAAATCAAAACAGACATTAAACACAGCAGAATTGCTGGTTCTCAAGAATTTAAAAATAGAAAATGAATACAAAGGAGAAGGGGATGCAAACTCAAGCAGATCTGCTCCAGCTTTGGTCCAGATGCTCCTTGTTGACTGAGACTCCGGATACATCCAAACATCAAAAGCTAGCAGTACCTTATTCAAGTATTGACAAAACTAAAACGAAAAACTCAGGCTACTGCCCAAATTTGACAAAAAGACAAAAGAGTGGCAGCAGCATTTATTCAAATAACTAGAAGGCAAAGAATAAAAACTCAGAAAAATAAAAAAAAAAATTCTGCTGCAGTAAAACAGGTTTTCTATACAAACTGCTGTAGACATTTAATCAAGCACTTGGAATGCAAAGTGCAGGTTTAAAGCAAAAATTAAAATAAATGAAAATAAACATAGGTTTATCTATTTTAGAACAAACTTCCCCGGCAGCGGCGCCAAAAACTTGTTGTCGCTCCAAGTGTGCCATAATTGTGTGCATTATGAATCAAAAAATTAAAGAATTAAAGAATTAAAGGTTATATGGATGTTAACTTATGAAAGGGATATCAGCACATTGGGGCTAACACTGGCCTGCAAGATCAGGGCCAATTGTAGCAAGTTTTAAAAGTAAGTATTTCAAGATCGTCCACAGAGAAGTTTGTCTAAAATGAGAGATAAACCTCCAGATCTGTGCTACCAGATCTGGCTCTATAATTATCTAAAATAAAGAATAGATAAAAGAGAGTGTTGGATTGTGTCACATTTAACTATAAGCAAATAAAGAAAAGAACTAATTACATGATCCAGATCCGAGTTGGGGAGATGTTTAAAATAAGACAAATGCAGAAATAATAGCTTCATGTACTTTAGCCTCAATTTTAATGGAGAGTCTGAGTTCAACAGAGCGATTCAATCTTCATCCGGCTACCACAGATGTAAGAGAAATAAATCCAATTAAGGAATAGGTTTAGACTTATGGTACGTGATCGTCCCACTTAAATGGTCACGGATCATCGACTATTAGTGTGGCCTATTCTTTAGTTGAACATGAACATCCGTAAATCTTTGGCTTGAATTAGGTTACCAACGCTAATTCGCAGGATGATGAATTAAGGGAAGTTGGATGCGGATAAGTGAATCTAAAGAAGTCTAATGCACTAAGGTGATCATTGAGCCCTCGACATGACTCCAATGGAGAAGACACAAATTACAGAACCTTTTAAAATCCAACGTTACAATTACTGAGCACGGCTTCTTAGAGAGCCCTCGGACTTCATCGAGCTTCTTAGAGAGCCCTCAGATTCTGATCTTGAATCCGAACTTGGAAGTACAAATCACTCACAATGGCTCTCAAAGGTAAACTACAAGAAGGGATTACAGGTTCGGATAAGCTATCCGACCGAATGAGGGAAACAGAGATGAAAACTCTAAAATCTGGATACCCAAATTGGGCAAATGGTTCGTCTATTTATAGTTTTCCTAAGCCACTCGGATGTGTATCAACCAATCGAATTGGATAGATCTGTATCAACCAATAGAGTCGAGCACGGGATCCAGATCTGCTACGCCAATCGAAATGCTTGATCTGGTTGACCAATCAGAAACAGAGGCATCAATTACATTATGTAATTCAAAAATCTGTTTGAGCTTCTAGAAGTTCCCGCCAAGTAATTTCATCTTTGGGTGTTCACATGGGGTGGAATATGCCTTTGGTTCGTGCTCGTAATCTTCCTAATGTCCTTGGGTTTTAAAGCGCATTAGCGTGCAAAGTTTCTGAAATACCCTTGGACGAAATGCAAATCCCAGAATGCCATTTCGCATAGTTTAAGGGCTTTTCAAGAAAGTAGTTTGGCTCCGAGCTCTCTTCGCAAAGCATTTTGGCTTCAGGAGATCTTTTTCGCAAAGCATTTTGGCTTCAGGAGATCTTTTCGCAAAGCATTTTGGCAGAGATCTTTTTAAAGGACTTCTCTTCTTTTAGCAGTGTTTTCTTCTTTTCGCAAAGTTCAAAGTTCTTTTATGAATAGTATAAGTTCTTCTTGAATAGTAGAAGTTCTTTGAATAGTAGAAGTTCTTTGAATTGAACTCTCTCTTGCTTGGTCTTTGTCGCTCTTTTAGACCCTCTTTAGCCATTCTTTGGTTGTTTCTTCACTCCTTTAAACTTGACATGAGTCATCGACTTTTGATCTTTTGGGATGCTTTTTGATTTGGACTGTCGATTGGTTAGGCGTAAATGCACACTAAAGCACTTATTTAATCTTCTCAAGGGTCTTTCAAGGCTCATGTTTAGGGTGAAAAATGGTATTTTCACTACTTAACACACCCCAAGCTTTGCTAGTCCCCGAGCAAAGAAACGTAAAAGCAAAATAAAGAGCCACTTTTGTAGGAAGCACAGTGCATTTAGCATATGCAACAAGCCTTTTAAACCCCTAGGTGATCCCTAGAGGAGGAGTGAAGTCTCTGAGGGTTTTCGGTGAAGGTACCCACAAACTTCTCCATGGGACAGCTTAACATCGGCAATATTATCAAATGAGCAATCAAGGAGCAGTGGTTAGTTACTCTTGAATCAATGATGAAATGAAAATTTGATTATTGTTTGCAAGAATTTAAACATTTATAAACCTCATGAATGTTTCAATATTTCCAATCTGTGAACGATCATAGAAAATCATACAAATGTGCCAAAGTGATGAAGCTCATCCTATGGATAAAAATTAGGTTATAAGTCATACTTAAGGTGCTCAAGTTCCAACCCAAACACTCACCGTGGTATACTCTCATCGTTGTTTTTGTTGAGGGGTTCATTTTCACTCAAGCTCAAGAGCGTTACATCTCCCAAATGGATCTGTAAGCATGAGCATAGGCATGATTCTTAGGCAATGGCATCATTGACATCTCCTCACCATAGATTGGGTCACTTCTTATCTCCACATGACTCACTCAACTTTGGATCACAAGGGCTTTTAATCCAGTTTGTTTGTATGGCTTATGGAGTGAAGTTTCAAGGAAAGGCGGTTTGAAGGAGGTTTGAATTTGAGAACTCGGGAAGTGCGGAGATGGTTCATGACTCCACCTTTTGAGTTTAGCTTCTTTCTTCTTCTTTTGAGATTCTCACATTCACGGTGATCAGTTCTTTCTTTGATCTTGCATTTTCAACATAAGGTCCCTTTTTGCCTTTTTGCTTGCAACTTTTTCACATTGTTTGTCTCTTCTTTTCTCAGTCACCATATTGCCTGTTTTTGAGGTATTTTCTCTTCATTTTCTTGATGTTGCCCAGAAATGGTCCATCTTCATTCTTTCTCCTTTACCTCCTGAATTCTCGAGTGAGGAAGGCTGAATTAGTTCCATAGGTTCGGTGCAAGTACTTTTGAGTATTTTTGATGAAGAATTGTAGGATTCTGACTCAAATGGGGTACAAACAGGCAGATTTTTCTTGGTTGGTTCTGTTAGGTTCAAAATTTGTCCAAAGAAGGCCTTGATCTTTTCCTCGGTTTCATGAGTGTCTTTGTTACTTGTTTTAATTTGGAGTTTCCTAACTTCTAGTGGATCTAATGCCTCAAATCCTTTGAATCGGAAAAAATTGCCTCGTCACTCTTCAATGAGATGGAAAATATATGGGCTCAATTCTCACTGGTTATGGTTTTTCCTTGAGCTTTTAAGTATATCTTTACCTTTTTCTCTTCCTTTTGACTTACTACGTGCTGATACCAGTATGTTTTTATGGTGTAATCATCATGGAAATGTAGAATATCGCAAGGTTTAGAATGTCTAAATTTGGCAAAGGAATTTTAAATTTTCTAGTTGTCATGATTCTAAAGTAAATTAATACATTTCCTAATTACTTAGGTGATTCTGCTGCCCTTATGTTAACTATTCCCTAGGCAGGACTTGTCTGCCACACCCCCAAACCTATGGGGAACAGTGTCCTCACTGGTTCAAAGGTGGCATGGTACAAGAAGAAAGAAAACTAAGAACAGAAAAAATCTAAACTATATGCAGCAGAAAATAAAAATGTAGAACTGAAGATATGAGCAAGGAAATGGAAAACATGATATACAAATCCAAGAAAAATCAACAAACCAACGCTAGAACTGCTAAATAAAATCTAAAAAATAGAAGGATTACTATGCAAATGGAAGGAAACTAATGCTAATAGCAGAGAAACAGTAAAAACAAGGTAAGGGACTGAATATAAAGTTTTAAAAAAAATAGAAAAGTGTTTATACAAAAACAGAATTTGTGAATGCAAAATAGGGAAACAAAGTTAGAAACTAACTGTACTCACAGAAAAATGACGAAAATCAATAAAACGAGGACACATTAACCTAAGAAAGAAAAAATGATCTAAAAGCGAAATTTGAAACTAAAATTCCTAAAACGAAAATCTAATGCCAAATGATATATCCTAAGCCCAAAGAAACAAACCCAAAAGCGAGATACTTATGAATCTAAGTGATTATAAAATGATTAGCGGAATACAAAGGAAAAGCAAGATTCATAAGATTGACCCTTTGTTGATGATGTGTATGAAAAAAAATAATGAAGCATGGGAGCACATATTAAAAGCAGGGTTCACACACAGTGAGACCCTTTATGATGAAGAAATCTCAAGGAAAATAAAATTAGTGGGTCCATTGAATATTCAACTCAGCCTACGATCCACTACTCATTATCCTACATGATTCCTAAAAAAGAAAAATGATCTCAGCAGGTCCAGATGGGAAAAGTGGATGCAAATGGAGAAAAACAGCATGCCTAAAAGACAGCAGAAATTATAACCATACCTTGGACCCCGGTATGAATTCTTTTCTCATGAGGCTCCTATCATGGAATGATTTAACCTTTTCTTTGTACAACTGGAGCTAGTGTAGGCATCCATCCTCGCCTTCCAGCCAAAGGAGTTGAAGCTTCCTTGGTAACTTGTGGAAGAGGGGAGGAGCAGTCTCAAGAGAGAACTTGATGATCAAGTTGGTGAGTGCCTTGCACAAAGCACTCCGTTGAATTTGATCTCCTTTTCCTTCATTCTCGGTGGATCCCCAATTATTTCTAAATTCGTGGTGGAGTCTTTACCTTGCGAAATGTTTGTAAAGACTCCTCCACCTCATCAATGATGTCAACATGGAAACATTCCTCACAGAGAATTGAGGTTGAGTATGACATTATACATATTCAATTTAACTTTCATATTTCCAAAAGACACCTCCATGATGCCGGACACATTGAATGCATGCATTAGTAGCTGTGAATGGTCTTCCCGAATGACAGGGATGGCGGTGGTACTTTTGGTTGGTTCCATGTCCAACACCAAAAAGTCGGCGGTAGAAAAACTTGTCTACTCCTACCAAAACATCTTCAATCAACCCCATAGGTTTCCTTTCGGATCGTCATAGTCAGTAACACCACTTGAGTGGGTTTCAATTCTCCCAAACCTAGCTTCTCATAGATGTAATAGGAAGCAGTTGACACACTAGCACCCAGATCTAGCAAGGCTTTCTCAATGGTGTGCTCCCCAATGATGCAGGATTGTGGGGATTCGTGGTCTTGCATCTTAGGTGGTGTTGCAATTGATAGCACTTGGTTGATTTTCTCCACAAAGGCCTTCTTGGATAAATGTATCCTAGATTGCCTTTTGTGGGTGCACACCTCTTTGAGAAATTTTGCATAAGCGGGGACTGTTTGATTGCATCAAGCGGTAGGTAATTTTAACTTGCTTGAATGTCTCCATCATTTCCTCAATTTTTGTGTTTCCTTTGTCAAAAGGAGAAACTGACTTCATTGCATGGGGAAATGGGAGTTGGGGAACAAATTTCTCCTCCTCATTTTCAACAATTTTGTTATTTTCTGTTTTTTCATTTTTTTGAATTTTCTAATGTAAATCAAAACAGACATTAAACACAGCAGAATTGCTGGTTCTCAAGAATTTAAAAATAGAAAATGAATACAAAGGAGAAGGGGATGCAAACTCAAGCAGATCTGCTCCAGCTTTGGTCCAGATGCTCCTTGTTGGGCCGCTCAGATCTGCAAACATCCAAAATCAGAGCGAGACCTTATTCAAGTATTGACAAAACTAAACGAAAACTCAAAGCATCGCCAAATTTGACAAAAGACAAAAGAGTGGCGAGATTTATTCAAGTAACTAGAAGGCAAAGAATAAAAACTGAGAAAAATAAAAATATAAAAATTGTGCTGCAGTAAAACAGGTTTTCAATACAAATCTGCTGTAGACATTTAATCAAGCACTTGGAATGCAAAGTGCTGGTTTAAAGCAAAAATTAAAATAAATGAAAATAAACACAGGCTTCTCTATTTTAGAACAAACTTCCAGCGCAAAAACTTGTTGTCGCTCCAAGTGTGCCATAATTGTGTGCATTATGAATCAAAAAATTAAAGAATTAAAGAATTAAAGGTTATATGGATGTTAACTTATGAAAGGGATATCAAGACATTGGGGCTAACATCGCTGCAAGATCGTACAATTGTAGCAAGTTTTAAAAGTAAGTATTTCAAGATCGTCCACAGAGAAGTTTGTCTAAAATGAGAGATAAACCTCCAGATCTGTGCTACCAGATCTGGCTCTATAATTATCTAAAATAAAGAATAGATAAAAGAGTGTTGGATTGGGTCAGATTTAACTATAAGCAAATAAAGAAAAGAGCTAAATACATGATCCAGATCCGAGTTGGGGAGATGTTTAAAATAAGACAAATGCGAAATAATAGCTTCATGTACTTTAGCCTCGAATTTTAATGGAGAGTCCGTAGTTCAGCAGAGCAGATTCAATCTTCATCGGCTACCAAAGACAGATGTAAGAGAAATAAATCGAATTAAGGAATAGGTTTAGACTTATGGTGTGATCTCACTTAAATGGTCACAGATCCGCTACCATTGTGGCCTATTCTTTAGTTCGTAACATGAACATCATCAGTAAATCGCTTGAATTAGGTTACCAACGCTAATTCGCACAGGATGATGAATTAAGGGAAGTTGGATGCGGATAAGTGAATCTAAAGAAGTCTAATGCACTAAGGTGATCATTGAGCCCTCGACATGACTCCAATGGAGAAGACACAAATTACAACCTTTTAAAATCCAACGTTACAATTACGAGCACTGACGGTCTTAGAGAGCCCTCGGACCATCGAGCTTCTTAGAGAGCCCTCGAACTTGGAAGTACAAATCACTCACAATGGCTCTCAAAGGTAAACTACAAGAAGGGATTACAGGGGTTCGGATAAGCTATCCGGCCGAATGAGGGAAACAGAGATGAAAACTCTAAAATCTGGATACCCAAATTGGGCAAATGGTTCGTCTATTTATAGTTTTCCTAAGCCTCGGATGTGTATCAACCAATCGAATTGGATAGATCTGTATCAACCAATAGAGTCGAGCACCGGGATCCAGATCTGCTCCGCCAATCGAAATGCTTGATCTGGTTCACCAATCAGAAAGCAGAGGCATCAATTACATTATGTAATTCAAAAATCTGTTTGAGCTTCTAGAAGTTCCGCCAAGTAATTTCATCTTTGGGTGTTCACATGGGGTGGAATATGCCTTTGGTTCGTGCTCGAATCTTCCTAATGTCCTTGGGTTTTAAAACGCATTGGGGCGCGTGCAAAGTTTCTGAAATACCCTTGGACGATGCAAATCCCGAATGCCATTTCGCATAGTTTAAGGGCTTTTTCGCAAAGTAGTTTGGCTCCGAAGCTCTCTTCGCAAAGCATTTTGGCTTGGAGATCTTTTTCGCAAAGCATTTTGGCTTCAGGAGATCTTTTTCGCAGCATTTTGGCTTCAGAGATCTTTTCAAAGGACTTCTCTTCTTTTAGCAGTGTTTCTTCTTTTCAAAGTTCAAAGTTCTTTGCGAATAGTATAAGTTCTTTGAATAGTAGAAGTTCTTTCGAATAGTAGAAGTTCTTCTTGAATTGAACTCTCTCTTGCTTCGTGTCTTTGTTGCTCTTTTAGACCCTCTTTAGCCATTCTTTGAAATTTTTCTTCACTCCTTTAAACTTGACATATGAGCCGACTTTTTGATCTTTTGGGATGCTTTTGGATTTGGACCTGTCGATTGGTTAGTCAGAAATGCACTAAAGCACTTATTTAATCTTCTCAAGGGTCTTTCAAGGCTCATGTTTAGGGGTGAAAATGGTATTTTCACTACTTAACACACCCCAAACCTAAGCTTTGCTAGTCCCCGAGCAAAGAAACGTAAAAGCAAAATAAAGAGCCACTTTTGTAGGAAGCACAGTGCATTTAGCATATGCAACAAGCCTTTTAAACCCCTAGGTGATCCCTAGAGGAGGAGTGAAGTCTCGAGGGTTTTCATGAAGGTACCACAAACTTCTCCATGGGATGCTTAACATCAATATTATCAAATGAGCAATCAAGGAGCAGGTTAGTTACTCTTGAATCAATGATGAAACGAAAATTTGATTATTGTTTGCAGAATTTAAACATTTATAAACCTCATGAATGTTTCAATATTTCCAATCTGTGAACAGTCATAGAAAATCATACAAATGTGCGATAGCTCATCCTATGGATAAAATTAGGTTATAAGTCATACTTAAGGTGCTCAAGTTCCAACCCAAACACTCACCAGTATACTCTCACATGTTGTTTTGTTGAGGGGTTCATTTTCACTCAAGCTCAAGAGCAGTTACATCTCCCAAATGGATCTGTAAGCATGAGCATAGGCATGATTCTTAGGCAATGGCATCATTGACATCTCCTCACCATAGATTGGGTCACTTCTTATCTCCACATGACTCACTCAACTTTGGATCACAAGGGCTTTTAATCCGAGGTTTGTTTGTATGGCTTATGGAGTGAAGTTTCAAGGAAAGGCGCTTTGAACAGAGGTTTGAATTTGAGAACTCGTGAAGTGCGGAGATGGTTCATGACTCCACCTTTTTGAGTTTAGCTTCTTTCTTCTTCTTTTCGAGATTCTCACATTCACAGTGATCAGTTCTTTCTTTGATCTTGCATTATAAGGTCCCTTTTTTGCCTTTTTGCTTGCAACTTTTTCACATTGTTTGTCTCTTCTTTCTCGGTCACCATATTGCTGCTTTTGAGGTATTTTCTCTTCATTTTCTTGATGTTGCCCAAATGGTCCATCTTCGCTTCTTTCTCCTTTACCTCTGAATTCTCGAGTGAGGGAAGGCTGAATTGGTTCCATAGGTTTGCAAGTACTTTTGAGTATTTTGATGAAGAATTGTAGGATTTACACTCAAATGGGGTACAACAGGCAGATTTTTCTTGGTTGGTTCTTAGGTTCAAGTCAGTCCAAAGAAGGCCTTGATCTTTTCCTCGTTCATGAGTCTTGTTACTTGTTTTAATTTGGAGTTTCCTAACTTCTAGTGGATCTAATGCCTCAATCCTTTGAATCGTAAAAATTGCCTCACCACTCTTCACAGAGATGGAAAATATATGGGCTCAATTCTCACCGTTATGGTTTTTCCTTGAGCTTTTAAGTATATCTTTACCTTTTCTCTTCCTTTTGACTTACTACGTCGATACCGATGTTTTTATGGTGTAATCATCATGGAAATGTAGAATATCGCAAGGTTTAGAATGTCAAAATTTGGCAAAGGAATTATAAATTTTCTAGTAATCATGATTCTGAAGTATATCAATACAGTTCCTAGTTGCTTAGGTGATTCTCACGCCTTATGTTAACTATTCCTAGGCAGACTTGTCCGCCACACCCCCAAACCTATGGGGAACAAAGGTCCTCACCGTTCAAAGGTGGCATGGTACAAGAAGAAAGAAAAACTAAGAACAGAAAAAATCTAAACTATATGCAGCAGAAAATAAAAATGTAGAACTGAAGATATGAGCAAGGAAATGGAAAACATGATATACAAATCCAAGAAAAATCAACAAACCAACGCTAGAACTGCTAAATAAAATCTAAAAAATAGAAGGATTACTATGCAAATGGAAGGAAACTAATGCTAATAGCAGAGAAACAGTAAAAACAAGGTAAGGGACTGAATATAAAGTTTTAAAAAAAATAGAAAAGTGTTTATACAAAAACAGAATTTGTGAATGCAAAATAGGGAAACAAAGTTAGAAACTAACTGTACTCACAGAAAAATGACGAAAATCAATAAAACGAGGACACATTAACCTAAGAAAGAAAAAAAATCGTGATCTAAAAGCAAATTTGAAACTAAAATTCCTAAAACAGAAAATCTAATGCCAAATGATATATCCTAAGCCCAAAGAAACAAACCCAAAAGCCTGAGATACTTATGAATCTAAGTGATTATAAAAATGATTAGCAGGAATACAGTGAAAAGCAAGATTCATAAGATTGACCCCTTTGTTGATGATGTGTATGAAAAAAAAAATAATGAAGCATGGGAGCACATATTAAAAACAGGGTTCACACAATTTGAGACCCTTTATGATGAAGAAATCTCAAGGAAAATAAAATTAGTGGGTCCATTGAATATTCAAAACACTATGATTCACTACTCATTATCCTACATGATTCCTAAAAAAAGAAAATGATCTCAAGAGTCCAGATGGGAAAAGTGGATGCAAATGGAAAAACAAAGATGCCTAAAAGACAAAGAGAATTATAACCATACCTTGGACCCCTATGAATTCTTTTCTCATGAGGCTCCTATCATGGAATGATTTAACCTTTTCTTTGTACAACTGGAGCTAGTGTAGGCATCCATCCTCGGTTCTTCCAGATTCGGTGAGTTGAAGCTTCCTTGGTAACTTGTGGAAGAGGGGAGGAGCAGTCTCAAGAGAGAACTTGATGATCATGTTGGTGAGTGCCTTGCACAAAGCGAACTGCTGAATTTGATCTCCTTTTCCTTCATTCTCGGTGGATCCCCAATTATTTCTAAATTCGTGGTGGAGTCTTTACCTTGCGAAATGTTTGTAAAGACTCCTCCACCACTCATCAATGATGTCAACATGGAAACATTCCTCGTGAGAGAATTGAGGTTGAGTAACGACATTATACATATTCAATTTAACTTTCCAAAAGACACCTCCATGATGCAGGACAGCATTGAATGCATGCATTCAGATGTGAATGGTCTTCCCGAATGATGGATGGGTACTTTTGGTTGGTTCCATGTCCAACACCAAAAAGTCGGTGAGGTAGAAAAACTTGTCTACTCCTACCAAAACATCTTCAATCAACCCCATAGGTTTCCTTTTCGGATCTGTCATTCATTGTAACACCACTTGAGTGGGTTTCAATTCTCCCAAACCTAGCTTCATAGATGCAGAATAGGGAAGCAGGTTGACACTAGCACCCAGATCTAGCAAGGCTTTCTCAATGGTGTGCTCCCCAATGATGCAGGGGATTGTGGGGATTCCAGGGTCTTGCATCTTAGGTGGTGTTGCAATTGATAGCACTTGGTTGATTTTCTCCACAGCAAAGGCCTTCTTGGATAAATGTATCCTAGATTGCCTTTTGTGGGTGCACACCTCTTTGAGAAATTTTGCATAAGCAGGGACCTGTTTGATTGCATCAAGCAGAGGTAGATTAATTTTAACTTGCTTGAATGTCTCCATCATTTCCTCAATTTTTGTGTTTCCTTTGTCAAAAGGAGAAACTGACTTCATTGCATGGGGAAATGGGAGTTGGGGAACAAATTTCTCCTCCTCATTTTCAACAATTTTGTTATTTTCTGTTTTTTCATTTTTTTGAATTTTCTAATGTAAATCAAAACAGACATTAAACACAGCAGAATTGCTGGTTCTCAAGAATTTAAAAATAGAAAATGAATACAAAGGAGAAGGGGATGCAAACTCAAGCAGATCTGCTCCAGCTTTGGTCCAGATGCTCCTTGTTGGATACCGCTCAGATCTGCAAACATCCAAAACCGTAGCGATCTTATTCAAGTATTGACAAAACTAAACGAAAAACTCAAAGCACGCCAAATTTGACAAAAGACAAAAGAGTGGCGGCAGATTTATTCAAATAACTAGAAGGCAAAGAATAAAAACTCGAGAAAAATAAAAAAAATTACTGCTGCAGAAAAAGCAGGTTTTCTATACAAAGCTGAGACATTTAATCAAGCACTTGGAATGCAAAGTGCGTTTAAAGCAAAAATTAAAAATAAATGAAAATAAACATAGGTTTATCTATTTTACAACTACCTTCCCCGCCAGCGGCCCCAAAAACTTGTTGTCGCTCCAAGTGTGCCATAATTGTGTGCATTATGAATCAAAAAATTAAAGAATTAAAGAATTAAAGGTTATATGGATGTTAACTTATGAAAGGGATATCAGCACATTGGGGCTAACACTGGCCTGCAAGATCGTGGCCAATTGTAGCAAGTTTTAAAAGTAAGTATTTCAAGATCGTCCACAGAGAAGTTTGTCTAAAATGAGAGATAAACCTCCAGATCTGTGCTACCAGATCTTGCTCTATAATTATCTAAAATAAAGAATAAATAAAAGAGAGTGTTGGATTGTGTCACATTTAACTATAAGCAAATAAAGAAAAGAACTAATTACATGATCCAGATCCGAGTTGGGGAGATGTTTAAAATAAGACAAATGCGAAATAATAGCTTCATGTACTTTAGCCTCAATTTTAATGGAGAGTCAGTAGTTCAACGAGCAGATTCAATCTTCATCGGCTACCAAAGACAGATGTAAGAGAAATAAATCGAATTAAGGAATAGGTTTAGACTTATGGCGTGATCATCACTTAAATGGTCACAGATCGCTAGTTGGCCTATTCTTTAGTTCGTAACATGAACATCATCAGTAAATCTTTGCTTGAATTAGGTTACCAACGCTAATTCGCAGGATGATGAATTAAGGGAAGTTGGATGCGGATAAGTGAATCTAAAGAAGTCTAATGCACTAAGGTGATCATTGAGCCCTCGACATGACTCAATGGAGAAGACACAAATTACACAACCTTTTAAAATCCAACGTTACAATTACGGAGCACGGCTTCTTAGCGAGCCCTCACGGACTTCGAGCTTCTTAGAAAGCCCTCAGATTCTGATCTTGAATCCGAACTTGGAAGTACAAATCACTCACAATGGCTCTCAAAGGTAAACTACAAGAAGGGATTACGGGGGTTCGGATAAGCTATCCGGACCGAATGAGGGAAACAGAGATGAAAACTCTAAAATCTGGATACCCAAATTGGGCAAATGGTTCGTCTATTTATAGTTTTCCTAAGCCATTTCGGATGTGTATCAACCAATCGAATTGGATAGATCTCAGTATCAACCAATAGAGTCGAGCACCGTGATCCAGATGCTCGCCAATCGTAAATGCTTGATCCGTTCACCAATCAGGAAACAGAGGCATCACTTCTGTTATGTAATTCAAAAATCTGTTTGAGCTTCTAGTAGTTCCCGCCATGTAATTTCATCTTTGGGTGTTCACATGGGGTGGAATATGCCTTTGGTTCGTGCTCGTAATCTTCCTAATGTCCTTGGGTTTTAAACGCATTGGGTGCAAAGTTTCTGAAATACCTTGACGAAATGCAAATCCTCGTAATGCCATTTCGCATAGTTTAAGGGCTTTTTCAAGAAAGTAGTTTGGCTCCAGAAGCTCTCTTCGCAAAGCATTTTGGCTTCAGGAGATCTTTTCGCAAAGCATTTTGGCTTCAGGAGATCTTTTCGCAAAGCATTTTGGCTTCAGGAGATCTTTTCGCAAAGGACTTCTCTTCTTTTCGCAGAGTGTTTTCTTCTTTTCGCAAAGTTCAAAGTTCTTTGCGAATAGTATAAGTTCTTTGCGAATAGTAGAAGTTCTTTGCGAATAGTAGAAGTTCTTTGCGAATTGAACTCTCTCTTGCTTCAGGTCTTTGTCTGCTCTTTTAGACCCTCTTTAGCCATTGCTGAGGCTGTTTCTTCACTCCTTTAAACTTGACATGAGCTGTCAGCTTTTTGATCTTTTTGGGATGCTTTTCGGATTTGGACCTGTCTGATTGGTTAGCTGTAAAATGCACACTAAAGCACTTATTTAATCTTCTCAAGGGTCTTTCAAGGCTCATGTTTAGGGGTGAAAAATGGTATTTTTCACTACTTAACATGCACCTGCAGAGGAATGACGTTAATTGTAATCAAATTAATAACATACTTGATTTGATGTGATCGCCATGTACAGATGTTTATCGACGTTGTAGAACGTCATTGATTGCAAGGATTAAGTGGGGATGTTGTGGGTTTGGACTCCTATACTAAATACCGGTTTGCTGGCTTTAGCAGCTAGGGTTGTCTAAGGTTTTAGCTAATTTGGGTTTTTCTTCTAATCCTAAATGGTCTAATTAAAGAGATGTGCTAACCTGTTATGCGCGAGAGGATCTAACCCCTTCCTGAGTACCCTCCATTGGCTCCCTTGGGCAAATCAGTTTGATGGCTATGATTGGTTTTGAAAAGATGGATGAGTGGTATGGACCTAATTGGATCAAATTTAATAATTTTAGCATGGGTTTCCTAAGGGATAGATCAAAGGCTAGCTTTATCTCCGTTTGGATCACTCAAGAATCGAAGCTGATGGGTCAGTCCCAACGTGCTCAACTACTCAGTGAGTTTCCTAGACGAGAGTCGAAGTTATAAGCCCAAACACTTAGAATTCAACTCTGCTATAGTTTGGAATCTCAGAGCCAACCTCTAGAGTTCCAAAGAGAAAAGTAGAAAAATTGTTTGGAATGAGAGGGGTAAGGGCCTATTTATAGTATACGGCCGATTATACGCTAGCAGTCCAACGTATAATTTCGGAATTATACGATGTAGGTCAGGCGTATAATCTGAGTTATACTCTGGGAGTCCAATGTATAACGAAATATATGCTATGGTTATAGTGTATAACCCGGGCGGCCCTAGGAAATCGGTCAAGGTGACTGGCTGGCTTGGGCACAGAGTCCAGGTAGGATTCTGCTCAATTATACGCTTTAGGTTCAGCGTATAATAAGGGATTTTGCTACAACACGGCTCATTGAATCGGTTTAAGGTAATCGGGTCCCTTTCGGGTCTCCTAGGCCATCACGGACTAATTATATGCTAGGGGTCTAATGCATAGTTAATTATACGTTGTGACTCCATCGTATAATTGGGGAATAAATCGGGATCAGGTTGGGTCCAATTATACGCTAGGACTCCAGTGTATAATTTCCAGAAATAGGGGTTTTTGAGATTTTTGAAAAAGGTTGGATTTTTTGGAAATCAAGGCTGGGGTCAATGGTTGACTGAGCATTTTTGTATACTCCGAGGGGGCAAAAATGGGGTGTCTACACCAGTTACTAATAACGTTGTTGAATATGAAGCATTCATCGTCAGATTAAAAGTCGCATATCAATTGGGAATAAAAGAATTAAAAATTATAGGTGATTCAAAGCTTGTAATATCACAAGTAATTGGGGAATGGAGAACTAGAGAGGATTAATGTCTTACCGAGAGCTCGCCCAATTCTTGGTAAAGAAAATTGAAAAAATTTCCTTTACCCATATCCTAAGAATGGAGAACGAGTTAGCAGATTCCCTGGCTTCTCTAGCATCGATAATTCAGATATCGGCTGGGCAAAGCTTGAAATCCTTCCTCATCGAGAAACATAGCATATATCAACTTATGAAGTAACTTGGAAATTTAATTCAGAATTGTCAGTCTTGCTGAAGAGTGACAAAAGTGAAGAAGAGTTTGTTGTCTCTAAGAAAGACAAAGTGCCTAAATCGAAGATCTGTTGGTTTTAAATTGGTTGTGTTCTTTTTATTACACAATTATAACATAAATAAAGAATGGCAAAGGCAGAAATAGAGGGGAATCAAAATATGGGATAGAACACAAAACAAAAGCAAACACACAGTCCTGCAAGATCTAGGGTTGTTGTAGCAAGTTTTGATAAGTAAGAGTTTATCCCACATAGGGATGCAGGTTCGGTGTACCGAACCAAACCAAAACCGAAATTTTTGATTTTCGGTTTGGTACGCCACAAACCGAAACTGAACTGAACTATGATTCAGTTTGGTTCGGTGTATCGATTTGTAAGAAATCAAAACCGAAACCGAACCGAAACCCATTTTTTTTATATTCGGTTCAATCGATTTCGGTTCAGCTCGATCCTTGATTCTGTGTCTCGGTTTGGTTCAGTTTGGGTTCTTACTTATATTTTTAGAGAGAGAGCGTTTGATTTGGAAAGTGGAGAGGAGAGTTGCGAGGGTGAGACGAGAGCGAAGACGGAGGAGTTGTAGAGACAGGAGGCGTAGTGATGCTATTATATATATTATAATAACATATGATATTATAATATAAATAGTAATTGATATGACATATGAGGCTGATAGTGATGTTATTATATATTATATATTATATATTAATTATTGATATGAGGGCTGACCAGCTGATAGTGATAGATGTTATTACAATTTATTAAATATTATATATATATATATATATCTATATATATATATATAATAGTAAAGGTTGGGGAGCCGGTTCAGGTTTGGTGTAGGTTAGGTTTGGGGAGTTGGTTCAGGCCAATTTTGACCCCTTTATGGGTCGGTTTACTCAACCTATCTAATCGGTTCTCGGTTTCCAGCCACCCAAATCGAAAACCGAACCAATTTCACTTCGGTTCGGTTTTAAGGCAATTTCGGGGCGGTTCGGGCCAGTTCGGGAGGGCCGATTTTTGGTTCGGTTTCGGTCTTCGGTTTAGGGCTTGCATCCGTAATCCCACAAGGAGTGATGCTCTAAACATAATGGTGGAATAGTAAATCTCCAGATCTGCTACAGATTTGGCAGCTCTAAACCTAAACTAGAAAGCAAGGTAAAGAGAGAGTTTTTTGGGTGTCACAAACTAAACTAGAAACCGAAATAAAAACTAAACCTAAAGAAATGGGGTAAAGAAGAATGAAGGTGGTTTGGGAAAGTAAATAAAAATTATGGAGAAGTAGGCAGTTATGGGCTAATCTTCACTGCAAAACAGATCAAGAGCTGGATTTGCAGTTGTCCTTCACTTGGCTACAAGCATAAGTGCAAGGTAGAAGAATCTAGCCTAACCCCATGACATGAACTAATCTTAGCGCTATATTCTGTCCACTTAAATGGTCACAGAATATCCCAGGGACTTTATTCAATCAAGGGGTTAAAGTTAAAATAAGAAAACCATTGCAGATACTATGTTTATAAGGCTATAAGCTCATGCATCCATAGGAGCAAACAATCTATGAATATCTAGTGAAGACCACAAGAAATCACAGATTAAATGGGGCTTTAAAATAAGTTGGTCATTGCTATAAAGAGGTTTACAATGACCTAGCTCTTAAGTCTGCAATCTCTGCAAGATCCTAGATCTATTCACTGAAAATAGTGTTGTAAAACAGAGGAGTTGGATCTGTAGCTGTCCCTCACTTGGCTACAAGCACAAGTGCAAAAAAAAAGAATCCAGCTCAACCCTGTGATCTAAACCAGTCTTAGGGCTATACCCTGCCCATTTAAATGGGCACAAGGTATCCCAGGGATTAACCCAGATACAGAGGTTAGAGATAGAACATGAATATCACTGCAGCCACTCTGTTTGCAAGGCTACAAGCTCATGCATCCATAGGTGCAAATAACCCATAAAAATCTAAATTAAAAACATAAGATGAATATAGATTGAAAGAAGCATTAAAAATGGCATTACATTACATGAAAAGAACTTACAATTACTTGCCCTCAAGGCAGCAGTCTCTACAGAACTCCAAAATTTCTCACAATGCCATTACAATACACATTATAGCTTAAAATAAACCCTATCTGCTATAAAGATTTAGCCAGCAAATGTTGAGCTAAGAGAAGAAAAAGAAGATGAAAAAGGGAGGAAACTAAACCCTAACCCTAATCCTAAAATGAGCACATGCTAAGGATATTCTTGGCTGGTTTTTACAAAACTAGTTACAGCTATATATACAATCTATAAAGTAATGAAATGCTTTGGCTAATCAGAAATCAGAGCTTTGGGGGCTGTTGTCGTGGCTCATTCTAAGCCTAATGTTACCTCGAGATGTGGGGAATAGCTCATCACATTGGGATGTGTGCCCTAAGTGCTGTGGAATCCCAAAAATACCCTTGAAGTTTGAATGGGAAGGTTGGAACCCCTGCCTCGAGTGGTTGGAGCTTCAGAACATAAATCTCGAGAGGTTCTCGAGTGGCTGGGAGACTTCTGAAGCTTGCTCGAGTGGATAGAGGCTTCAACTATGTATTCTCGAGTAGATCTCAAGTAGTTGAAGTGCTTTAGGTGCGTAGCTCGATAGGTTCAGTTCTTCATCACAGAACTGCTCAAGTGGTTCACGGAACCGCTCAACAGGATGGATTTCCTTAGCAATGCAGCTCGACAGGCTGCTTTTCTTCAACAATGCAGCTCGTGAGGATGGCTGGCTTTAGGCAACTGCTCGACAGATACATGTAGCTCCACTCTACAAGTTGACAGGTTCAATGCTGCACTCTATGGATTGCTTGAGTGTATATTTGCTTCAAGCATTCAGCAATTCAACTCGACAGGTTGATAACTCAACATTTAAGTGTCCGAGTGAATGCTTTTAAAGCTGCGGTTGCTCGAGTGCTCTAAAGCAACAGTTATGCAACTTGTATGGTTTATACTTCAATTGGCATTCAGCTGCTCGACAAAGGGAATGTAGCAGCTATAAACTCCAGCTTGACATGGCATCAACCATAGCAGTTGCTGGCCTGCTCGAGGTTGGAGTTAAGGCTTTAAAATGCAGCTCGACAAGTACATTGCTGCTCCACTCTTCATGTCTACAGATGGCAGTTATGCTCGGCAGCTGCTTGACTTGAGTGTGTTGAACGTGTTGTTTGTTGTAATGTGCACTTGAGCTGCTGGTTTGCTGTATATATAAAATGCTTGGGTTGCAGGTTTGCTACTCAGCTTGTATAGATCTGCTCAAATGGTGCAGTGCAGTAGCTATAGAGGGCTCGAGATTCGAATGCAGAAGCTGGTTGCTTGCTCAACTGTCTATATAATTTGCTGCAGCACTCCATTGTGCTTGGGTCCACTTTCCCTCTCTCTGCAGGACTTCTAGGGCCCCAAGGCATGCTAAACAACCCCTATGGTGTAAACCACCATGGTGCATTTACTGTAATTCCCATCAGCTCCACTGTTTGTCTCAAAATTCTTTCTTCTTTGCTCATAAATGATGGATTACTGCACTAAGCTATAATTTATTATCATCTTCAAAAACACACTTAAAAATTCATTATTAACCAGCTCAAAGGTCCATTAAAGGCTAGGTTAGGGGGTGAAAAATGGTATATTTTAGGGATCAACAAGATCCCCATGGAGAAAGATACAATTATCATAACCTTCAGATTCCTGCAATCACCTAATGACGATGGGCAACTATGGTACTGCGACATCTGAAACTTCCTGAAACACTAACACATTCCCGTCTATGCCTCCAAAATTGAATGGATCACGTGCGAAACTGATGTGTAAGATTTTGCATCCTAGGCGAGATATTGTACAAGGAGGCTTTCATCCAAGGGATCTTACTATGTTATGTAATAGAAGCCGAGGGACAGTTCATTATCCTTGATGCACACGCAAGTATTTGTGGCGCCCATGTCGACAGTCAAAGGCTGGTATCAAAAATCGCACGACAAGGTTATTTTTGACCGACAATGGCGGTGGACTGCTACAGATATGTTAAACATTGCAAGAAGTGTCAGTTGCAAGCCACTAACTTCAAAGTACCGTCGAAAATTTTACATTTCATTGTCTCACCATGGCCATTCACAATGTGGGCCTTCAATATAATTGGACTATTCACTGACACGGTTGGAAATACTCATAAGCATGCCTTCATCCTTACAACAACAGAATACTACACTAAATGGATGGAAGCCGAATCGTATGTCAACATTACTGCCTCAACATTGGTGAAGTTCATCATTCTAAATATCATTATAAGGTTCGAGGTTTCCAGGATGATCGTTACGGATAACAGTCCACAATTCATTGCGAAGAAGACAAAGAAAATATGCAGAAAATATGGGATTGACTTACAACACTCATCGCCATTCTATCCTCAAGGGAATGGGCAAGCCGAAGCAACGAACAAGACCTTGGTCCGAATCCTAAAACGAACAGTGGAAACTACTAATGGTACTGACTAGCCTGATCGATTACCCGAGGCACTCTAGGTCTACAGGACTTCAATTCGGATGACCACTGGCCAAACTCCTTATCTCCTCACCTATAGAATGGAAGTTGTCGTACCATATGAGATACAAGTGTCATCCTTACGCATTTAGATTGATGATCAGCTATCTATAGACGAGAGGAGGGTGGCTCTACTAGCTCAGTTGGAGCAACTCAATGAGAAACACATAAGGGGAACTGACCATGCACAAGTATATCAAAGGAGAGTTGCTAGAGCCTACAATAAGAAGGTCCTTGAACAAACTTTTGAAATCGGAGACTTAGTCTTAAAGAAAATCATGTCATCTAGGCACTTCCACCCTAAAGGAAAATTGAAACCCAATTAGGAGGGACCTTATGTGATCGCAGCTACATATCCGAGAAATGCCTACAGATTAGTAAACCAAGATGGGAGGAACTTCCTAGCCCAGGAATGCTATGTACTAGAGAAAGTACTATCCATAACCCACTAATCGTTATGTGATGTACCAAAATAGACATATTTATGAATATTTACCATTCTCTTAGTCATCACAAATCATTCATCAGTCGTAGGTCATTGTCTTCGAAATCAATTTTTAGAATCATTTGACTCATTAACCACCTTCTTATTCTGGTAAATTGGTCGAAAGGAGTAGTAGATCATAATACTTCTTTTAAAATATAAAAAATATTAAATTCTCACACTCTTTTTTTCCCATGGAGTCAATGTTAGAGCACAAAAAATGAAAATGCAAGGTTTAATCAAAACTCACAATTCTTGTGTTAGCATATTATTTAATATATATATATACACACACATGTTTCAAACAAAAACAAGAGCATGACCGAGCGAGAGCATACGACGAATGAATAAGTCAATGAACCCAGGGAAGCATAAGCAAAATTGTGAGGGCATCCCTGACATCCTCACACTTCTAGATGTCGTAGTACAGTGGTGGGAGGAGCACAAAACTCCTACTAACCACAGAATTTGATGCTTTGATGGCACCAAAACTTGTCGAAGAGCTCAATTATGGGACTACACTACACATACGAGAAGAAAGTTGTTAACTATTATTCTTAAAAGTAGTTGAATAAGAAGCTACCCCTACATCAATAAGCCTTACCCCGTTTCACCCCTTTATTTTCTTTTCGGAAGACCAATCAAATGTTTGTCCAAGATCCTTTTGAAATTAAAACTGAAACTCGTGAATGACAAATGGTGCAATCACTCGTTATCAACCACTCACTCCATTCTTGTTGAAACTAGAGTACATGATAATTACTACTATAAAGGCAAATCCAGTATATAGCTGAAGTAGCTAAAATCTCTCCCCAATATGGTATCATTATAAGGGTCCTTTCTTTATTACTATTACATTCAGAATTTCAAGACTGCTCTGGGATACCTGTAAAACCTAGAAAAGTACCATTATGACTTGACACTGGGGCATATTTTTATTTTGACAAGAGTCTTGGTATTCAAAGGAGTACAAGTCATCCCCAACATGCAAAACATGCTTCAAAACAAGACGAGGCCATTTCCTACAAATGAATCAGCAGTCAAGCGTCGATGCCTCATAGAAACCTTTCCATTCATTTACAATATCTCCCTTCCGCACAATTGAAAAGTGTGGTAAGATGCTCTTTTATGAAAGACAAAGGTTTTAAAAATTGGGTGAACACTAGAACCTTCTCATTCAATACTTCGTTGAGCCGAACAAGTTTCAAGACAAATCTCACCTACGCGGCTACGCCCCCTCCTTGGAGGCAAGTCTTAGCTCTTTGAATCTTCAAGGTCAAGAATTCAATATTCTAACAACCATGGTTCAAAATTTCGGCCGAAATTTGAAGATTTCAATCGAAATGTTTCGGTTTTGGTCCCCACCGAAATAGAAATGAAAACTATAAATTTCGGTAATTTTCGTCGGCTGTGTGGGGAAGATTACGGCCGAAATTCAAAATTTCGGCTGAAATTTCAGTCCAAAATTTTTGTTTCGGTCCCCATTGAAACCGAAATGAAATCCAATTTTTTTATCCTTGCTAACAACAGGCATGGGTGTATAGAGACTAATGAAACCTCATACTCTAGAACAAAGAAGGTCCCTATGGCATTCCGGGATAACATCAAAGAACTCTCTTTTGTTTAGTAGTTGGATGTAAAACAACGAGATAATTACTCAATCCAAGAAAGTCATCAAGGACGCCACTCTGCTGAGCAATCATCATACGGATCTAACTATCACACTGGGCATGGTTTTTTTTTGGTTTATTTACCTTTTTTTTGTTCCCTTTTATTTCCCCTTTTAATATCCCACCATGATCATTATTTTTATTGTTACCAAACCTCGGTTTGAGATCCACTGTAACACCTGCCTCTCGAATTCTATGTCAATCAACCTATTGACTGAGACCTGATTGTGTCAGGTGATTGCCTGAGGCCAGGTCCATCTAAATATGTTGGGCACCCACCTAATTAATGAGATAGTACCATTTCTAGTGGCACCTATAGGGCACCTCTTTTATAGACTTGGGTGTGTTTGTAATTAAGTTAAACACACACCGCATCTCACACCACATGAGAAGCCCAAACTGACTTTTGATGGACCCTGACCCGAGATTTGACCCGAATTGGGACTAAGCCTTCGTATTGATGTGGAGATCATCACCAACAGCTTAGATTTCGATGATCATCATGATAATGGTCGCTGGTTTGGGTCAAATATTGACCCATGAGTCCTAAAAGACTAGATGCATTAATATTCTAGATATTATGTATGTGTCTTGCATGGTGCAATGGCAATTCTTGTAAATATTAATTAAGCCCAAGGGCATTTGCATTTGATTTTCCTAATTTATATAATTATAAAATAATATTTTGCTAATCTCTAGCAAATCCCAGGCATTCATCAAGCTGACTAAACTTTGACCCATCTAAGACCATTGAAAAACTTTGGGAAAATCTATGGTGAGAGATGGACTCTCACACATGCACCACAAGATGTATTGAAAAAGTATTTGAGGACCAAGAGGGCACAAAAAGACAAGATGAAACGAAAGGTGTGGTTGGAAGTGAACCCATGTGGGGTCCACTTCTCCCATGAGTGTGTGAATAGGAGAGAGAGAGAGAGAGATTCCTTGGGAAGAGAAGCTTGGACACTTGTCCAAAGCTTTGAAGGCTTTGTCCCCTACTCCCAGTACAAATTTCTAATTCCTCTAGGGCTCCCTCTCAATCTCATCTTCTTCCTCTCATTCCACCATTAGAGCTCCTCCATCTCTTGAATTTTCCCTATACATCCAACCATCAAACTTGAGATCTAAGACCATCAAACTACCCCCCACCCTCTCCTCAACCACATACCTTGAGCTGAGCTCCATCCCAGCTTTGCCACCACAAAATTTAGAACAAATCAGCAAGGAGAAACAAGGATAAGCAAGGTAATGTCTCGGTTAGTTTGTTTTGAGTTTTCTAGACGAGTAGAGTAGGATTTTTAGCGTAGATTTGATTTTTTTGGAGTTATTTTATTTGAAGTTATGGAATTTCTGTAGCTTGGTTGAATTAGAACCACATGATGCCATGCATGAGATCTTGGTGATCATGCAAGGCCATGCAATGGTCCAAAATTGATCAAAATGGACTATGTCAATTTGTAGTGTAGGATTTTGATATAGCTTGAAGTTATTGGTTTGAATTCTTTTGAAAGTTTGAAATTTTCGTAGCAATTGTAGACCAGAACCATAGGAAGTCATGCATGTGATCTTGATGAGCATGCAAGGCCATCCAATGGTCCAAATCGGTCAAAGATGGACTATGTCCATCACTAATCTAGAACTAACATAAAAATGTTTTGAAAATTAAATTTTGATGGAGTTTTCTTGAATTTTTGGTTATGATTTTTGTTTATGATGTATGGCCTGAGATGAGGAAGTAATGCGTGTCATTTTTATGATCACATATTACTCTCGTTATGATCGAATGGTCTATGATTGCTCTTGGGGCAATCATAGTACATTTGGAGTTTGAGTAGAGAACATGTGCCATCATAGCTTAGCATGACTCCTCCTCTATAGGATACCACCATGATGACCATATGATGTTAGAGAGTGTGAAAAGAATCTATGTTTTATCAGAATTTGGAAGAAAAATGAATAGTTTTTTATCACACGGATTGTTTTAGCAAAACTTTTCGAAATTTATGCCTTGAATTTTAACACTATTTTATTTGGATAGAATAGATTGAATATGTGAGATATAATGGTTGTGATTATTAGATTTAATGGTTTAGATTCCAGAATTTATATTGTTTGATCACTATTTTGTATGAGTATAAATCGAATGGTTATAGATGCATACTAGGAATTTTAGACTATGAGTAGCGTAGTCTTGAAAACTTTGCAATTTTTACATGAATTAGAATGATAATCTGAGCATGTTCATGGCTGTGATTAGATGGATTTATGTTTTAATTTCTCAGAAAATTTACCTTTGGTTTCTTTTGTGATGATGTGATCGAATGGCCATGAATGCATGCACTTGAATTACTTGATTTCCTTAATATGCTTAGAAATCATGCTTAGAATTCATGGATAATTTGATCTTGATCATGTGAGTTAGCTTAATAAATTGATCTGGCAAGTTTATAAATTTATTTCAGGAATGTATGTGTTGAAAATTTTGAGTTTGATCATGGATAAATTGAATGGTGATAGATGCTTGCTTATAAAGGTTAAGTATGCTCACACTATAGTGTAGCATTATTTAGGACCCTTAGATGTATTAATATTTGAAATGTTATCACTTTAATTCACTTGTGGTCTAATGAGTTCCATACCTTGGAAACTCATGACCACTGTTGATCACGAGTGATCAACGGTGAGCGATTAATTATCGATAAATCTCCGAAAATTTGAGTAATTTTGGCCCTAGTGACATTCGCGAATTGATTTTGAAATTTGATCGAAATATGATTTGAAAAACTATATTTTTGTAAAACCAATATCTGATAAGATGATGTTTTGAAAAAACTTAATCGTACTTGAAAAATTAGAATCGATCAGATAGCCAACGAGGCTAGCCCGAATTTGCTCGATATAGGCTTAGAATCGTACTTTACGAAGAGGATAGTGACGACAATGATTTGTGTTATTAAATCGATAGGATGGACCTTAAAAAGTGATCTCGATTGATCTGGGATGAATTTGAAATCATCCCGGGTCAAAATCTGAAAATTTGTGGCATGAGATGGACCACTAGGTGGACCCCACCAATGGCTCAAGCTTGTAGGCTTTGCAGCCCACAGTAGAATACTCTCAGACCCGAGAGCAAAACAGTCTTGAATAAAATTCAGAAATTTTCTGAAAAATTAACTTAAATAATTAAATCGGTTCCCGTTACTCAGTCAAAAATTTAGACTCTGACTCCCCATATCTTGACTTTTACGGAATTCATAGCGCGAGGCAGCGAATCTGCCCTGTTGCACCAGAAATCTGAGCTTCGGAAGAGCTAGGATTTACTTAGCCTAAGACCCCTCAGAAAAATTTAATATAAATTAAGGTAAAACCTTGACCTATCCCCTAGTCTTCGGTGAAATTTTAGGCGATAGTTTTATGTAACTTAACAGCTAGAAAATCTGGAACTTTGTGGCGCGAAACTATGTCAATGGCACACAACCAACAACCAGAAACGACCTCTAATCGGATGGTCCTAATTACATCATGATCCTTAGAATACTAACATAAAATGGAGATAACTCTTTGAGCTTTCCAGAAAGCCGTTGAGTATGCGATTTCAATATCAATACTAAGAGTTACAGACCCGATTTTGAAGACCAATAAATATTGCTCGATAACCTAATAAAGGAGAATAGATCTTAGTAATCTGTTGACCGTGATCAAACCTCATCATATTTTTGAGTGCCACCACCTGATAAAGATGCGGTTATCGATATTCTTTCACCCAATTTTTGTAGGACTCAAAAATTTGATCAGAGTTGAAAATGACGAGCGATTTATCCCAAAGTGTCCGATACACTTGTGGAAAAATCTATAATTGGAGAAATAGTCTCCAAAACCAGTGACCATCTAGGCAATACCAGATCACAAGGACCATTGTGAGGATATTATATAATGTGATTTAGGTTGACTTGCTCAACTAAACTATGGGCTAGACCCATTGATAGCCCAATAGCCCGAATGTTAAGAATTTTAAATAAAAATTTGTAAAGACCCGATTACCCAATCCATGGCCCGATGAGCCTTGGATGAATTTCTAAGTTTTGGTACAACCCAAAACTTTTTAAAGAAACTGATAAAGGCACCCCTTGAAAAATGAATGCATCCGCTTATGGGCTCGGACCTTGAAAAGGCCTGTATACTTAGCATTTGATCTAATAAAGAGCCAAAAACACCTAGGAAATGAACCATGGACTCTAAACTCGTAGGTTTGGATTTAACTAAGTTCAATTACCTTGCCCGAAGACCCAGCATGGACAAGTGGCTGGCATCCTTATTCCAAATCACCAAAATAATTGAATAAGACTATAGCCCATTGGGCCTAAGGTAAGTCCTTAATAAGAAAGGAGTGAACCCAAGGTCCTTATCCGAAATACATAATTAAATACCTCTCCTGACCCTTTGATGAGCTTTACGATGCTCAAATGAGAAAACTGATCGAAACCTTAAGATATGACCTAAACTTGGACCGATAGATCGGAGAATCGAAAATATAGAAAGGTAAGAATCCCCTCCTCGGATGCTCATATAGGATACTCATTTAGGAGATATCCATATAGGAATCATCCCCAAACAAATAAAAGGAACATTAGTTCACCGATGAGCAGTCAAATAGTTGACTCGACTCATGTGAAAATAAAATTCGTAGAATAATTAGAAAACAGGCACCTCGATGCCTTGAATTGCGATTAGAGATAGTCGCTTCTCTTTTATCGGCGACAATATTGAATTTGAACACTGAAACTGAATATTGAAAGTCAAAAAGTTGATTGAATATTGAACCTTGAATGTGGAAGTTATTCGAATTTGAATATTGATTAATTGATAATGGAATCTGAAATTTTGAAAATGAAAAGATGATACTATATCGAACTTGAAACCTTGCATAGGTGACCGTTGTTTTTGTGAACAGGCTCGTATGAGCTCCACGTAGTATAGACGAGCTATTAAAATATCAATTGAGGATTTACTCTCATTAGACCAACAAGGTTATTGATTTTTGTATTGATTGACTAAATGACGAAGAGTGTCAGCCTCTGTTTGCGCGACATTGGCCTTTGAATCTTGAATTTTAAACCATGGATCGTGTTTGGTATTGCACCAAATTAATTAAAAGATGTTAATAACAAATAAATAAAGGAATAAGATTTAATAATCTAGTAAATTGATATTTAAATAAATTCATAAAATTTAATGGACCTTGTAAATATTTGTGCATATTAATTCATTGATAGCCAGTTGTAGAATATTATGTCCATATTTTAACTGCAAATCTTATATCATAAATGTTATTCTTATGTTTGTGATGTAAATGCTTATCTCATGTTAGATAGTAATTGTTTGTAATGTGAGCTGTATTTAGAATTTCCCTGTTAGCATTAGTTTAATCTTATTTACAATTAATATCACGATTTCTGGAAACCTCACTTGCACTAGCACATATGGAATTTTCTTACATTACTTGTATAAATAATCACAACATAATTAACTAAGACTTTATTAAGCTTCAAGACTTACGGTCCTTTTATGACCCAAAAATATCAAAGGCCAGTCAACAGCCACCCAATCAGAGCTAGAGGAGTTGGACGAGGAGAAATCCAGGAGCGATCACTGAGCTGATAGTTTTGATCTCATTTTACCTATAGAGCTACTAGTACTTGCACATGTGTGAACTGTTCACACTTTGTTTTGACAGGATTTTCTCCTTCTTTTGTTTTTGTTAGTCTAGTACTTTTGAAAAATTACATATATCAGGACCGATCAGATAAACGAGAATGAGAAAATAAATGAAAAAGAATTTAAATATGCTTCTGCAATGTATTAAAAAGAACTAAATATGCTCTCGCAATTTATTGAAAAAGAAAAGTAAGTTTTTCCGTTAAAGACGTTTCCCGTAATATTTTAGAAAAAAATATATATGGTAAAAGAGGCTAGTCGGAACATGATTTACCTAGTTCGGGAAATGAATTATGAAATCAAAATAAGTTTTGGAAATAATTGGATAATTGGCAGCGATGCATTGTTGTGCCGACTCGGCTCACGGATCACTATGGGCAAGGCCGAGGGGCTTGACATCCACCCCTCATGAGAATTAGCGAGGGGAGAAATAAAATTAACTAATAAATTATCTTTCCTTGCACAAGTAAAGTCATCTTCAACTGCTATTAGGCCAGCTCGAAAGCATCCACTTCCTAAGAACAATCAACGAAATCAGAAACGAAAGAAACAGGAAGAACGAACATCTAAAGAATAAATGAACTTTATATACATATGAAGAAATTGTGACCAAGTGTCACTGGAGGCATACCTTCTGAATATACAATAAAAAAGAAAAATGTACACGATGCCCTACTCTATCCGCCGCCTCTGAGCAAGTCGGTCACTACTGTATCCTCGACCGACAGGTCTGCTGTTCGACCCGTTGTTGCCTCAACTAAAGGTTGAGGAACAATCAAAGGTCTCCCTGGGCAGGAAGGCCTAGCAACAGAACCTCCCTCGCTCACAAGGCTTGCCAACCTCTGAGATCATGAACGCGAGGGACAAGTAGTGAAAAAATTCCGCAGGACGTAATCGTCATGGATATAGCCCCTCACACGCTCACGAACTGTACGAAGTTGACCTACCTGTGATCCGGTAACCACTAACCCTGACCCCACTAAGCGGCCAGTGAAGCTTGAAGCCCACCGCCTCCTCTCCAAGCGTGGCGGCCGGTTTGGCACCCGAAACCCCGTGCCTACGATCCTCCAGACCGTGCCCAATGGATATGTACGGAACATTGGTGTAACAAGCAATGATAAATAAATAAAGTAAACAATTGCATAAAGCAAAAAGTAATATGCCCAACTGGCATACGCAAAAGACAGTTCTGCTTTCATACCACTGCATGAACAGAGAATCGACCCGAACCATCGGTGATAAACAGATCACCCCAGATGGTTCGCCAAAAGAATAATTCAATTTAATTATATTGTTTATCAAAATAAAGGCTTAACATACCAAGCCGTACAGTTAGCTCTCAAAAACTACTCTCTGTCAAAGTACACAGCAGAGTCTCCTAGAAGAAGTCCTCGGGAGGAGGCTCCAACTCATCTCCAGGCACGTAATTCGAATCACCCGGATCTACGTCTCCCGAAGCCTCAGCCGCTGCTAACAAAGGACCTGCGACGTATAGTCTAAAGGGGTGAGCTACGTCCTAGCTCAATAGGGAACAACCACAATGAACATATAAATTAAAATCTCACATATATTCCATGATATTCTAAGCATGATGTGTCTATGCATTTGCTAGAAAACAGTTTAAAAAATGATGATTTGCATTCAAGTTTACTGGTAATTTGCATGTCTTACTTTACTGTTGATTTATCATGAATGACACTGAACAGGCCTAAAGCAAAACTTAAATCTTCAACTTAAGTAATCCCCGAGCAATATAGCATCGAGCTCCGATGAGATACCCTTCATCGTCATCTAAATAGATAGTTATAAAAAAATGTATTCCCTGGGAATACGACCCAAGCCTCTTTTTCAATAGGCGGTGGGATTAAATCTCATCTCAACATCCCTGAGATGTGCTTACTGTGTACGGATCAACCTCCGCACTGGTGTACGGATTGGCCGTCGTACCGGTCACGGATATCCTGTCAAGTCAGTCATGGGTATCCCGCCACGTCGGTGGGGTATCCTAATCAAACCTCAAATAAAAAAAATAACATGTGCTTTACATATAGTTGTTCACCGTGTAAAGTGCTATCTTATATCGGTTAGGCATCAACAGTAATTATTCAATCATATATACATCCCTGGGATGTATAACTTACTCGTATCACACTGATGCCTTTATTACTTTCTCATCCCCTGGGGATGTCTCATTCTCATTAGATTACTTGATCTTAGTTACTCACATTACACAGATGCCTTTATCACATTCTTGGTGTCACACACACACCCATTTTCACAAAACTTTTCATAGTTAAAACATTTTCAATTCTGATAAACATATCACTATATACATGCTTTTGTAATTAGAGTACATGTTCAAGGTGTTCCCTACCTCAATTCTCTGAAGGTCCAAGCATCAAGGTCCCACGTGGCTCCTTGTGCTCGCTTTCACACATACCACCTATGGTACATCATAACACATGCAATACATCACTAAAGATATATGGAAGAAGGTCCTACACCCTCCATAAATCTCAAAGTAAAACTAGAAGTTAAGTAAAACTGTCAAAGTCGATTAATCGAAACATAAATCAATTAATCGATTCTTAAAATCGATTAATCGAAACCCAAATCGATTAATCGATTCCCAAAATCGATTAATAGAGATTCAAATTCGATTAATCGATCCCAAATCAGTTAATCAAATTCGATTAATCGAAGTCTCTAACATAATAAGGTTGATTCTCAAATCGAGTGGTCGAAAATCTGAAATCGATTAGTCGAAATCCAAAATCGATTAATCGATTTCCCAACTCGATTAGTCGATTTCCCCAGGTCTTGTTTCTCCAGCCACTAGAGGTACCCAGTCAATTAGTCGATTTCCAAATCGATTAATCGAACTTCCAAATCGATTAATCGAAATCCAATTCGATTAATCGAAATCGGGCATCCTTAACTTTTCAACTTCTGGGCCAAAATTGATTAATCGAACCTCTATTTTGATTAATCGATTTGGCCAGATTCAGCCCCCTTTCGGGCTGTTCTTCCAAAACTCATTCCTTTTTTTTTTTTTTTTTTTTTTCTCTTTTTCTAAGTCTTTAATCTATCATATTAACTATGCTAGACCGAGTTTAACTCATCAATTATCTAGGTATTGAAATCTAATACAACTTACCTCAATCAATCTCAAATTGATCAAGATCTAGGTTGGAATGGCTAGGGCTCTAGCTTTTGCTTCAACGGCACCTCATGCGTTGAAAATCCGGCATTAAATGTTCAATCTTCCTTCCAAACCAACCACAATAACTCCTTGATAATTAATCTCTTTCTCTTTCTCTCTCTCTTCTTAACTCTCTCTTCAATAGCCAAAACAAAAGGGATCTAGGGTTATTAAACCCTTATATCCTCTCTTCGGTTTCGGTGTTAAGCACATACACCAGAGATAGGTGTATGTGGCTCAAAACTAATACCATTCGCTACACTTAGGTCACATATGCATCACGTCGGTTCATCACTCCATGAATTCAAAGTTTGACCATCACATGGTCAAATCTACGATCAATCGGGCACGGATCCCGAGGTCAAAGTTCAACGCTCAATTTTTCAGGATATTACATTCTCCCCACCTTGGGAATTTTCGTCGTCAAAAATAACCCAAGGGTGCTCTGATTGTGTACCCCACACCCTGGGGTTCACGAAATGTGAACAAGATATCATACAATGTAAAACGTAACAGAATGCAAGCAAATGGCAAAAGAGTTGTAGATTTTACTATTAAAATTTCAAAATTTATAATTTGATCGTTTACATCGTTTTGATTACAATCAAATGAACTATCCTCATCTCAAGCTCACGCTGTCCCCTCTGCGCAGTCGGTCAGTGTCTCTGGTGAGCCATGAATCAGCCTGTGGTGGTTGGTCGTCAGAGTGTCGCTTCAGTCGGGGCTGAAATAGATGCATCGGCAGCAGATGTGCTTACATGGAAAACGACACCCGTGTGAAAAGCTGTCCGACCCGCCGTCCACTCCGCCTCCTGCGCGAGGCGCTGCTAGTAGTCCAACGGATAGATGTACCGTAGAGTGTAGAACATCAAGAAGTCCATCCGTCGGTTCATCCTTTGTTTGTTGGCCTCTATCCGAGCCAACACATCCTCGATAGTAGGCGCCGGGCTAGCCGCTCACCGGCGGTAAGAAGACGTCGGTGTGGCAGCCGCAGACTGCGTTGGTGGCGTAAGTGAGGCAGTGGTATGGGAGGGTGCCCCCTCCGCTGGTGGATCAACTGGGTGTGCCCCCCCCACGGGTGGGTCCTGATGTGGTGGTGGTGGTGGTGGTGGTGCTGGACCCTGAGCTGGTAGGGTCTGCTTAAGCAAATTGAAGCTACGACTCCATGAAGAATTAGAAAAAGTCTTCACGCGGTCTGCAGCCCTCTCCTCATGGGGCGATATGGCGTACTCTGGAGCGTCTGAATAACACTCCAGCATGCTCGAAATAAGGCGAGCATACGACATCTTTTCTTTGGGCTTCAAGTTGCCCTTTATCAACTTCCCCTTAATATATCTCATCCCTTCTAGGATGATTATAGTGGCGTCAAACCAACGGCCATGTATACGTAGAGTGCCTCATTGTATTTTTCCAGTGTCGTGGAACGGAATAGGTTACACTTGATTATGGAATCAAGCATTCACATGTAATGGGGGAGATCGACCCTCCGTATGGACGATCTGGACCCCTTTTTCCCGTTGGTCATTCTAGTAATTATTTCTTCAAATCTCACCTCTTTCTCAAAGGGTGGGAAGAGGGTGGTCTTGGGTACGAAGTCCAAATAACACTCTAGGACCTCGTGGATGTGGCGACGAGTGAAGGAGTAGTCATGACCCTCTATCTTGGTCCTGACTATGTCGTCGGTAGGTCCCTCCGTCAGCCCTTGGTAAAATAGTCGGACCAATCTAGGGTAGTAGGACCAGCGGATTGGTTTCAAAATGTTGCCGAGGTCGGCCTTTACAAGATAATTTCAAACCCATTGGGTCTCACCCGCCACATCGAGGTTTGTAAACAATGTTTCATCGATAATATACTCGATTTCAAAGGTCTTAGCCACCCACCATTCGTTGGGTTGGAGTACATTGCTGGGTGGTGGTGGCATTGGTGAAGACTCGCGCGAAGACGCACTCGTCGAACCGGATGTGGTATCCGATGCCGACGGTGACGGAGTCCTCACCGGTGATGGTGTAGGTGGTGGTGGTGCGGCGTTCTTACACCGGACTGGGAATTTAGACATTGCCTTCTTCGAAGACAAACGTGTTTTAGGCGGCATTTTAGGTGAAAATTCAAGAAAACTAGGGTTTAACGGTTTGAAATGGAAAGAAGGTAAAAATCTAGGGTTTACCTTTGGTATTTGATCTAATGCTATGCGATTTCGATCCGAAATCGATCTAAAATGCCCAAAAACCTTAGATGTAGAGTCGATCGGAGAGATAAGAAGAAGGCGCACAAGGACAAAACTCCAAATGATTTCGAATGGGGAGAAATCCCCGTCGTTATATATATAGGCTCTCATTCGATTAATCAATTTCAAAAATCGATTAATCGAGTTTCAAAAATCGATTAATCAAGTTTCAAAACTAAGTTCAGCAGCGCGAAATCGATTAATCGAAACTCAAAATTGATTGATCGAAATCATTTCAATTAATCGAAATCGTGGTCATTTAAATTGTTAACTTTTCGAGCTCACTGGCGTGAGCCAGTCGATTAATCAAAATTTACTTCGATTAATCGAAATCCCAAAATCGATTAATCGAGATTCACTTCGCTTAATCGAAATCGTGCAGCCCTTCAAATTTTTCCTAAATCTTTATAGTGGCTCGATTAATCGAGCTTCCAGATCGATTAATCAAAATTCCAAATAGATTAATCGAATCTTACTTCGATTAATCGAAATCATAAAAATTCTTCAAGTTTTTATGAAATTCTTAAGTTACTCGATTAATCGAATCTCCAGATCGACTAATCGAACTCCAAAGTTGATTAATCGAACCCCAGATCGATTAATCGAAAGTTCACTTCTTTCATTTCCTGAATCCTCATTAAATTTCCACTCACTGACACATGCCAGTCGACTAATCGACCAAAATCGATTAATCGAATTCCCAAATCTATTAATCGATTAATCGATTTGAAAATCGATTAATCGGTTTTGATCAGATTCTTCAGATTTTTAAAGTTTCCTGTTTCTTTTGGTTCCTTGGTAAAACATGACCAGTTGGTCATTGGTTCTACAAAGTACATCATCACGACCATGTCATGGCTATGTTAAATTCTAAGTACGCATTCGACTTTGTATTAGGAACATTGTGCGGATAAAAATTTGTTTCTCTTGAATGAATTTATCAAAAGGTCGACATTGGATTACAACATATAATTTAAATCCAAAAACATGCTTGCGGCGATACAATTTTGACTCTCAAGCTGTCGCAAACAAGCTCAGATACTGTTCTTTCACGTCGACCTCTCGTTCCCACGTAGCTTCTTCGGCCGGATGATACTTCCATCGAATAAGTACTAGTGGAATCACCTTTGTTCGCAACACTTGTTCCTTTCGATCCAAAATCTCCGTCGGCTCTTCGATCATGGTCATATCCTCATGCATCTCGAATGATTGACCGCTCAACACGTGATCAGGGTCGTTAAGGTACTTCCTGAGCATAGATACATGGAACACATTGTGTACTTGATCAAATAACGGTGGCAATCCAATGCGATAAGCAACTTCCCCTACTCGACCTAGAACCTCAAATGGTCCAAGATAGCAGGGACTTAACTTCCCTCTCTTTCCAAACCTCATCACGCCCTTCATAGGCGATACTTTCACGAATATGTGTTCGCCCACCTTAAAGTCTACACTAGTCCGCTTGATATTAGCGTAACTTTTCTGTTTGCTCTGAGCCGCTTTGAGTTTGGCCCTTATCATCCGAACATAGGTGGCATTATCTTCAAGTACCTCGGGTCCTAAAATAAAATTTTCACCCGTTTCCTCCCAATTGATGGGCGATCTACATCGCCGTCCATAAAGTGCTTCATATGGTGCCATCCCAATGCTCGTCTGAAAGCTGTTGTTATATGTAAACTCAATCAACGGTAGGTGCTGATCCCACGATCCTTGCAATTCTAACATACATGCCCTAAGCATGTCCTCAATGATCTGATTGACCCTCTCAGTCTGTCCGTCGGTTTGCGGATGGAATGCCGTACTGAAATCTAGTCGCGTTCCCATTCCTTCTTGAAATTTCTTCCAAAACTTTGATGTATATAATGGGTCACGGTCTAAAACAATGCTACTCGGAATCCCATGCAAACGAACAATCTCCTTTATATACAGCTCTGCCAGTCTTCCCGCCGTGTACATCGTGTTGTAAGGCAAGAAGTGCGCTGACTTGGATCGACTACTACCCAAATGGCATTGTACTTCTTTGCAGTACGCGGTAGCCCAACGATGAAGTCCATAGAGATTGATTCCCACTTCCATTCCGGTATAGGTAGAGGCTGCAATAGGCTTGCGGGGTGTCTATGATCGATCTTGACTTGCTGACACGTCAAACACTGCGACACGTACTCTACCACATCTTGTTTCAAGCCTCTCCACCAGTAATTCTTTTTCAAATCTTGATACATCTTTGTGCTTCTCGGGTGGATAGCATAGCTTGACTTGTGAGATTCATCAAGAATTGTTCGCCGTAAATCGACATTGTCCGGAATATAGAGACGACCCTTGAACAATAAGGAACCATCCTTCTTGATCGAAAACTCAGATCTAATGCCTTTAGTTACATCTTGACAAATCTTAGTTAGCGTCGGCTCTTTCATCTGTAGTTTATGGATATGCTCAAATATCATCGGTCTCACTGAGATATTAGCCAAGAAGGCTCCTGTAGCTTGTGACTCGATGTTCGCATCATATAGTGCCAGATCTTCAAATAACTTCCATCGGTGCATATCCAAAATTAAACTAGCCAACTGAGATGAACTCTTTCGACTCAAGGCATAGGCCACTACATTAGCCTTGCCTTGATGGTACTGTATGGAACAGTCATAGTCTTTGAGAAACTCCGTCCATCTGCGCTGCCTCATATTTACTTCCTTCTGTGTAAACAGATATCTGAGGCTCTTGTGGTCGGTGAAAATCTCAAAAGTCTCACCGTACAAATAATGTCTCCAAATCTTGAGCACAAAAATGACCGCTGCTAATTCCAGGTCATGTGTCGGATAATTCTTCTCATGCTCCTTTAGCTGTCTTGACCCGTAAGCTATCACCTTTTTGTGTTGATTAAGCATGCAGCCCAAACCAGTATACGAAGCATCACTGTATACTGCGAACCCTCCACTGCCTCAAGGAATGGTAAGTACAGGAGCTGAAGTGAGTTTCTTCTTGAGCTCTTGAAAACTCCTCACGCATGCCTCACTCCATTCAAACCTTGCATCTTTCTGTGTAAGTCTTGTGAGTGGTCCTAATATTTTTGAAAAACCCTCCATGAAACGTCGATAGTAACCTGCTAATTCAAGGAAACTGCGGATGTCGGTCACGGTCTTTGGTTGCTCCCAATTCACCACTGCTTCGATCTTTGCTGGATCTACAGTGACACCAAGCTTTGAGACGACATGTCCCAAAAAGCTAACTTCTTCTAACCAAAACTCATATTTGTTGAGCTTGGCATACAGTTGGTGTTCACGTAGAATCTGTAGGGCTACTCTCAAGTGCTTCTCATGCTCTTCCTCTGATTTTGAATAAATCAGGATGTCGTCAACAAACACTACGACACAAGAGTTTAGGTGTGGTTTAAACACCCTATTCATCAGATCCATGAATGACGCCGGGGCATTTGTCAACCCAAACGACATCACTAGGAATTCATAGTGTCCATACCGAGTCTTGAATGCAGTCTCTGAATATCCTTTGCCTTGACTCTCAACTGATGGTATCCCGACCTCAGATCGATCTTGGAGAAATACTTCGCTCCTTGCAATTGATCAAATAAGTTATCTATCCTAGGCAAAGGGTATCGATTCTTGATGGTAAGTTTGTTCAATTGTCGATAGTCAATGCACAGACGCATTGACCCATCTTTCTTCTTTACAAACAAGACCAGTGCTCCCCATGGAGACACGCTCGGTCTAACAAACCCCTTGTCCATTAGTTCTTGTAACTGCTCTTTTAATTCCTTCAACTCAGCAGGAGCCATTCTGTATGGTGCTTTAGACACAGGCTCCGTTCCTGGTGCTAAGTCGATGGCAAATTCTACTTCTCTCTCTAAAGGTAATCCGGGTAACTCCTCCGGAAATACATCGGCGAAGTCTCGCACTACGACTATTTCAGAGATAACATTCTTCTCCTCCTTATCTTCTTTCAAGAACGCCAAGTATCCACTGCACCCCTTTCTGATTAAGCGCTCGGCCCTGACTGCTGAGATAAGTGGCATGTGTGTCGACCTCTCTCCTCTAAATCTAAATGATCTCCTCGTGTTGGGTCTGAAGATGATGACCTTGTTCTTACAATCTACCGTAGCACAGTGAGTCGATAACCAATCCATGCCAAGGATCACGTCGAATCCTTGCATGTCTAACAGAATTAGGTTCGCCGATAGCTCAAAGACATCTCCATCCATGACTCTCACGATCACAGAGTTGCAACCCTTTTCAGTATCAACCGATTTCCAAGTAGGAACGGTCACGGTTAAAACGAAGTCTAACTCCTCTGGGTCGACTTTCATCCTCTTGGTGAAGCGAGGGGTAACAAATGAGTGGGTAGACCCCAAGTTTATCAACACTCGAGCTTCGTATGTCACGTCGCTTTCCTTCTTATATATTTGTAATGCACCTAATCATATATACACATATATATAGTGTTTATCATCATACTAGAATTTATCACATGCAAGTTTTTCTTATATTTTCTATATGGATGCACCTTCTCTATCTAAAATTTTAAAAAATTGAAATTCTTTATTTAAAAGCTCACCTTGGATCACATCATTTGTATTCTGAGCCTCTTAAGCTGTGATTGCCTAGGCTCTCCCTTGGACGATCGGCTTCTTCGCTTGTATAGGTCGTAGAATAGGTGCTGAAGCCGTCTTCCCTTTATTCATCTCAGGGTAGTCCTTGATCAAGTGGCCCACCCTGCCACATCTAAAGCAACCCCGAGTTCCCTGTCTACAGTCAGCTGTCCTATGAGACTTGCCACACTTGGCACAAGTCTCATGAGGTGTGGAAGAAGCTGCTCGCGAGAACCCCCGTGTAATTGTCGCTCCGGTAGTGATAGTAGGGCTCTCGTATCTCATTGGCCTCCTCGACGCAAGCAATGGGAATTTCTATTGGTTGGTTTGCTGCACCGGTCTCCCATAACCTCCTTGAAACGGTGATTTCTAATTGTTTGGTATGAATCTCAACTTTTTGTTCATCGATTCATAATTCCCCGTTCTGCTCTGGTCTGTATTCCACCTTCCTTACTGCTCTCTTTGGCAGTATTTATTATTATTTTCTTCCTCCACTACTAGCGCTTTGCTCATGACCTCACCATAGGTCCTCAGTTGGAATGGTGCTACTCTTCCCCTCACGCCCGGCTTCAATCCTTGTTGAAACCTCTTCGCTCTCATCATCTCTGTGATGACGTAGTCGGGCGCGAAGCGAGCGAGTCGCATGAACTCCACTCCATATTCTCTCACACTCATCTTCCCTTGCACCAATTGCAAAAATTGAATTTCCATCTAGTTCCTCACCACCTCTAGAAAATATTGCTTGTTGAATTCCTCGACGAACTCATCCCAAGTCCATGGCAGATCTGGAAACGGACTTCCACCAAGGCCCAGCCTCCCCGACTAACATATAGGCTGCCCAACGGACGCTCTCGTCCTTTGTACAAGTGAGTACACTGAACACCTTCTCTATCTCACTCAGCCAGTTCTCAGCTGCCACAATGTCTGTCTGCCCTTAAAAGCTAGGAGGTCTCATCCTCCTAAACTTGGTAAAAGCAGAAGATACTGGCGGTGTCGGAGCCATTGGAGGTGTCAGTGGCTGATGCTGCTCATGAGCGGTATGAGCTGCCAAAGATGCTGCCTGTTGAGCCATAGCAACCGCCATGGTCTCCATGGTGTGCATCATCCTCCGACGCTCCTCTCTATCCTCATTCCTTTCTCTGACTCTCTCCTGTTCTCTTTGATCTTGATCCTGATGATCTCGATCTTGATTCTCTCCCTGATATTGGCTCCCTTGGCCACCACTGCCAGAAGCCCCTCCATGTCCTATAGGCTCCCTATTCGCGTCTGAGATAAAATCATCTCGATTACGTAAGCTCCTACTGTGGCCGCCCCTGGGTCGGCCCCTTCCTTTAGAAGACATAATGGTTTGCACGTGAAAATAAAGTTTTCATTAGCAGAAGTCCCTGTGCTCTGACAAAAGAATAATTGCCAGAATTTCTAAAAGAAAATGCTTTGATACCAACTGTAACAGCCCGGATTTCGATACTTCGAAACTCGTGCCCTCAGCACAATCCTCCATACCGTGCCCCACGGATATGTACGAAACATTGGTATAACAAGCAATGATAAATAAATAAAGTAAACAATTACATAAAGCGAAAAGTAATATGCCCAACTGGCATACACAAAAGACAGTTCTGCTTTCATGCGACTGCATGAACAGAGAACCGACCTGAACCATCGGTGATAAACAGATCACCCCAGATGGTTCGCCAAAAGAATAATTCAATTTAATTACATTGTTTATCAAAATAAAGGCTTGACATACCAAGCCGTACAGTTAGCTCTCAAAAACTACTCTGTCAAAGTATACAACAGAGTCTCCTAGAAAAAGTCCTCGGGAGGAGGCTCCAACTCGTCTCCAAGCACGTAATCCGAATCACCCAGATCTACGTCTCCCGAAGCCTCAGTTGCTGCTAACAAAGGACCTGCGACATAAAGTCTAAAGGGGTGTGCTACATCCTAGCTCAATAGGGAACAACCACAATGAACATATAAATTAAAATCTCACATATATTTTATGATATTCTAGGCATGATGTGTCTATGCATTTGCTAGAAAACAATTTAAAAGATGATGATTTGCATTCAAGTTTACTAATAATTTACATGTCTTACTTTACTGTTGATTTATCATGAATGACACTGAACAGGCCTAAAGCAAAACTTAAATATTCAATTTAAGTAATCCCCGAGCAATATAGTATCGAGCCTCGATGAGATACCCTTCATCGTCGTCTAAATAGACAGTTGTAAAAAAATGTATTCCCTGGGAATACGACCCAAGCCCTTTTCTCAATAGGCGACGGGGTTAAATCTCATCTCAACATCCCTGGGATGTACTTTATCATATCACGGATCAACCTCCGACCTTGGTGTATGCGGATTGGCGGCGTCGTATCCGTCACGGATATCTCGCCACGTCGGTGGGGTATCCTAATCAAACCTCAAATAACAAAAATAACATGTGCTTTACATATAGTTGTTCACCGTGTAAAGTGCTATCTTATATCAGTTAGGCCTCAACAGTAATTATTTAATCATATATACATCCCTGGGATGTATAACTTACTCGCATCACACTGAGGCCTTTATTACTTTCTCATCCCCTAGGGATGTCTCATTCTTATTAGATTATTTGATCTTAGTTACTCGCATCACACAGATCTCTCTATCACATTCTTAGTGTCACATACACCCATTTTTACAAAGCTTTTCATAGTTAAAACATTTTCAATTCTGATAAACATATCACTACATACATGCTCTTGCAATTAAAGTACATGTTCAAGGTGTTCCTTACTTCAATTCTCTGAAGGTCCAAGCATCAAGGTCCCACGTGGCTCCTTGTGTTCGCTTTCACACGTACCACCTATGGTACATCATAACACATGCAATACATCACTAAAGATGTAAGAAAGAAGGTCCTAGCCCTCCATAAATCTCAAAGTAAAACTAGAAGTTAAGTAAAACTGTCAAAGTCGATTAATCGATTCCCAAAATCGATTAATCGAAACCCAAATCGATTAATCAATTCCCAAAATCGATTAATCGAGATTCAAATTTGATTAATCGATCCCAAATCGATTAATCGAAGTCTCTAACATAATAAGGTTCATTCTCAAATCGAGTGGTCGGAAATCCGAAATCGATTAATCGATCCCAAATAAATTAATCGAAATCCAAAATCGATTAATCAATTTCCCAACTCGATTAGTCGATTTCCCCAGGTCTTGTTTCTCCTGCCACTGGATTAGTCGATTAGTCGATTTCCAAATCGATTAATCGAACTTCCAAATCGATTAATCGAAATCCAATTCGATTAATCGAAATCGGGCATCCTTGACTTTTCAACTTCTGGGCCAAAATCGATTAATCGAACCTCTATTTCCATTAATCGATTTGGCCAAATTCAGCCCCCTTTCGGGTTGTTCTTCCAAAATTCATTCATCTTTTTTTTTTTTCTCTCTTTTTCTAAGTCTTTAATCTATCATATTAACTATGCTAGACCGAGTTTAACTCATCAATTCTCTAGGTATTGAAATCTAATACAACTTACCTCAATCAATCTCAAATTGATCAAGATCTAGGTTGGAATGGCTAGGGTTCCAGCTTTTGCTTCAACGGCGCCTCATGTGTTGAAAATCCGACATTAAATGTTCAATCTTCCTTCCAAACCAACCACAATAACTCATTGATAATTAATCTCCTCTCTCTCTCTCTCTCTTCTTAACTCTCTCTTCAATAGCCAAAACAAAAGGGATTTAGGGTTATTAAACCCTTATATCCTCTCTTCGGTTTCGGTGTTAAACACATACACCATAGATAGGTGTATGTGGCTCAAAACTAATACCATTCGCTACACTTAGGTCACATATGCACCATGTCTATTCATCACTCCATGAATTCAAAGTTTGACCATCACTTGATCAAATCTATGATCAATCGGGCATGGATCCCGAGGTCAAAGTTCAACGCTCAATTTTTCAGGATATTACACCAACTCTGCCCTGGTGAACTCTAGATCGTACTGTAGCCGATCCACCAAGACCTGCATCATTGCCCGCACAATCCTACGGGTACACTCCAACTCTGCCACATGTGTCCTTTGCTTGACAACCAGATCGACCATCACATCATAAGGACTCCGATCAGAGAGGTCTAGAGGAGTCTGACGAACCTCTTGGCTAGCACGAGCGTGCTCAACCTCAAGGCACATCTCCTCCATCTGACGAACCTACACAAATGCATATTCAATCCATTAAGCGTATGCAACTATAATAAAATAAATTTAAAATGTATAAGAGAAAGATAAAACATACCATCTTTGATTGCTCTCGGAAATGATGATCGATCGTCTCAACTGTCGCAGGAGGAGTAGGTGGCGACGACATGGCAGTCGTAGTTTGTTAATAATGGCAAACAAATATCCATCAGACATTAAAGATAAATTTAAATGAAAAGACTACGCATATTAACTAATTATACCTGGGGGAGAGGAGTCGAAATGTCATAGGCGTCCTGAGGGGTAGCCTCAAGGGCAAAGTCTGGAACGGCTTGCAAGAAAGAGTAAACCTATCAAATAAACAGAGCAAAATAAAACAACACTAAAATACAACTCAAACATACAAAATTTATTTTACCAGACTATCATGACGTAATGAGGTCACGACGGCATCTGCGGTCTGTCGATCCTCAGCAACTTTTCGCTAAAAAGGATTTCAAGACATGTTAGAAAGCGACATAACAACAAAACAAGTATGAAAACATGCATAACTAAAAAAAAGGACTCACCAAATGCTCCAACTCGGCCCGTAGCCGAACCATCTCTATATCCTCCCTGTTGGTGGAAGAAGTAGAGGTTGGATCAAAAGTCGGAGACTTGCGGCAAGCTCAGCTCTCTACATGAAAAAAAAATGAGACAAGTCAAAACTCTATTAAAAAAAGAAACAACCACGGAAAAAACAAAGTTAAAATACTCACCAATCTCTCGATCTTAGAGCTCATGCTGGCTCTGATATGATCATGGCCAGTCAGCTCACACTCAAATGAGCTGATGCATCGGGATAAGGAATTGGCCTCACTCACTGAGGTGTCCTAAGAGAATAAAGCAAAAATACATCAATAAATAGAACTAGAGATAACTGGCCAATTGAAAACAACAAAACAAGAGAAACACTCACCAAGTCTCGACAAGTTGTTGCAAGCTTTGTCATCGTTTGCTGCTCCTCCTCTTGAGAATCGGCGATGGAGCGGGCGAGCGAGCCAATCAGCGGGCATAAATGCCCATCTCCCCCAGAGCCCTGCGTAGAGTGTCTAGCACTCTGCGGATGCCAGGTCCAATCTGGCCCCTCTCCATGTCGGCCAGTCTCTCTCTTAGAGCAGAGGCGGACTCAAGTTCACCAATGCTGAACAGACGGCTCCCCTGAAAGGGACTCTGCCTGTAGAGACGACCGCCTCCAAGATGGTGATACCAAATGGCATACTCCCGAGCGTTTGCATCATCACGCGCGCCAATGGCCGGTGTCCCCTCGGCTAAGAAATCCTGAAGCTGAGCTCCCATCGTAGTATTGAATACCCAACCGAAGGGACCCGTCATCTTCTTCACGACACGTGTAAGAAGATCTGGGGGACTCCCTAACGAAGCCCTAATTGCTTGACAACGTGGGACACATGGACCCGCACCACCTTCTCAAAGCAGTGGACCCATATGTCCCTCTGGAAATACAACTGACTAGATTGAATGACAGTCTTGTCAACATCCTCATTTGTCGCATACGGTCTCCAGATGACTTGAGAAAAGAACATGTTAGTATGCAACATGCGCGAAAAAAAATGCGAACACGAACAAATATAAATATAAATATATATATATATATATATATATATATATATATATATATATATATATACATCACTTGTTCGGTGTAGAGGTCCTCAAATATACCTCGGGAGACCTACAGATCCGAAGATCTATGAATGTCCCCAATGGCCACCCGCCAGACCTGCATCCGAGGGAGCACATGAACCGTGCCCGTCGGGAACCGGGGGCGTAAGAACAGGAAATGGTCATAGCCCAATTCTAAAAACAAGATAAAGTTAGCAATAACTTATAACGCGAGAAAATAAATGAAAGACAAACTCCATAACAAAACTCTGCTCATCTGAAGGAACAGGATGAAGTTGCATATGGTGTTGGCCCCCCTCGCACATTGGAACACCTGCTCATAAAGATGAGCAAGAGCCGTGGCTCCCCAGACAAACTCCCCAATTGTACTGAGGTCCCGGAGGAGGGTGAGGAAGAGCCCGCTCACCATCACTCTCGTAGAAGACGAGAATAGGATGCTCCTAAAGAAATGCATTAGGAAGGCCCCCACCTCCTTGTCAGCTGTCAAACTTGGCACCACAGCTGATTGGAACAGAGGCAACGTCGGGTACCACCTCCTCGACTCACCCTACGCCGAGCTAATGGCGAGGGTAGGAGGCTCCTAAAGAAATGAAAAGAAACACAACAAAATATGTAAGTTATACCTAAAACTAAAAATAATCGTCCTAAAATATAAAATGCAAGTTAAACCTTTAGTAATAACCAATAATAACGATGATGAAACAATATAATAATTAATAACAATAATGAAAATAGATAATAATAATAATGATAATAAATAATAAGATAGTAAGAATAATAATAACAATAACAATGACAATAATAAATAATAAATAATAAATAATAACTAATGACTAATAAATAACATGTAACAAATAAAAGAAATAAATAATAAGCAACTAATAACAAAGAATAGATAACAAAGAATAAAATAATAAATAATAATAATGACAATAATACAACAACAAAGTACTAACACATGGAAACTAACGAACCTAGCAGCGATAATAATAAATAACATGGCAACACATATCTATGATGAATAAGAAAAGCAATGATGATAAACAATGACTACAATACTATGGCATGAGAACATATAACAAGAACAATAAATATGCAACACGCAAACTATGAGTAAGGAAAAGCAATAAAGATAAATAAATGTGACCTAGAACTATATACGAACATGATGTATGAATGCGACACACAAGCTATCGCTAAATGCAAGTTTTGCGTAAATAAAAAAGGGCTTCATAGCCTATTGTTCTAAGTTGTAACCTATTAATGCCTAGAACTTTAAAAGAACTCTTGTTTTAGAGCACCTACCTCTCTGCTCGTGAAGCGGTCCTCCAATGGAATGCGAGGAGGTCGGACCCTAGCAGCACCCTTAGGAGCCACGCCAGCACCAGGAGCAGCCTCCGGATGAGCCCCTCCGCTCCAGCGCCGCCCTCGATCAGGTAGACATTATCGTCACCAGGCCCCATCAACTCATGCTCGAACACCTCAGCAATCTCCTCAATCCCCATGTGCACTAGAGTCTTGTCGCAAGCATCATCTGAAGCCATCGTAATGGAGAACTAGAGCTCGAAAAAGAAGAAGACTGGAAGAAATGACACCCAAAATGGACGGTCGGATCACAAAATATTAAAGAAACACAGAAATTTGAGTGCACAGGAAATCGGGGAACTCAGAAGCAAAGAAAACAGATAAAGTCATAGAGAATGAATGAAATGATCGAATTTTGGGGTACTTATAGTCCTTGACTGATTATACGCTTGAAAAATGGTGTATAATTCAATTTTATGCATGCGCACGTGCGTATATTCTGAATTATACATTGAAATCTCAGTGTTTAATTGGTTCTCCATTGCGACGGGAAAGCGACGCTTGAATTATACCCCGGTCTCCCAACATAAAATCGAACTGTCACCCTCATGCGCTTTGTCCAAGCCAGTGTGGTGCTTCAATTATACGCTATTGTTTCAGCGTATAATAGATTATACGCTGTGTCCATGGCGTATAATTTCCTATAACTCTATTTGCCCCGAAAATCACTTGCTTTAAAAGATAAAAATAATAATGTTCCTATATACAAATACTTATAAAAATAATGAATAATGAACACAAAGATATTACAATATTAACACATATATAATGAAAATAAAAGCACAATTTACCAATAATTACCAACAATTGCCAATAATTACCAATAATTAACAATAATTATAAAAAATCATAATAATAAATCACAATAAATAAAGAAAATACACAAAACAAATAATTACCCACCATGAAAATTTGATCATGAACAAATAAAATTCACGCACGCACCACAAAACATAATAAAAAAATTTATATCATTAAAAATATTCAACAAACAAAAACTCTTGAATCACCCAAGCCAAATATAAACTCTACTAAAAAAAATAAAGAAAACTAAACCTAAGAAAACAACAAAACAACAACGATTCAATGGCCTCAGTGCGCCTTCTTCAAACTGCCAGTAAATGAAACCTTCTCGGGAAGAACTACGGTCCACCAATTTGTAAAATCACGAGAAACAAGTACATCAGACATTCCCAAAGAATAATAACGTTGGGAAATCCATCGGTCCATAGCAGCTCTAAACGCCCCTTTATCTTTCAGATCACCATTTGTACACAAGCCATGACTGATCAAATTACGAAATACTGGAAGTGGAACTTGCATCATCCCGAATTGGCGCATACAACGTTCAGGATTGTAAAGCTCAAAAGATGAAGCACCCACCAAAATCAATGGAGCACCACGTGTAACTCCCAAACTTTCACGCATTATCCAAGAAGGCATCCAAATCATGCATCCCGGAGAATCAATATCATCAAAGATGGCCCGATACTTCACTAGACTAGTATCTTCTTTAGCATTCCCAAGATATCTACAAGCAATAGGGTAAGCCTCGGAAGCATCACCTAAGCACGGTTCTCGAACCAAAAATTGTTGAGAATGCCAAGTTTGTAAGAAAATCGGACTGCCCTCAGAGTTCGTAACCTTACCTCGAACCCTCCGCCATAACCCCTTATACAGAAAAGCAAAAACTGCCGCAGAGAGGGAACGCTGTAAGAGATTTCCGAACGAGCAAAACAAACCCAAATGAGCCAAATCTAAAGTACTCCTACCATTCAAAACAAAGAGTTCACCACACAAGCATGCAATGAAATAACGCATAAACCAACGAAAATCAGGAGTCCTGGCCTCCGCACTAGCGTTTTCCTTCGCATAATAAAATAAACTCTCAAATCCAATTTCCCCACCTTCACCAACTTCATGAGACTCCAGAGCTTCACCAGTAAGACATGTGAAAATTTCGACAACATTGGGACAACGATTATAGAAAGAATTCGTCTTAGGGCACCACCACTCACTAGTTGCTTCACTTAGAGCCCAATCAATCCACATGTAAAGAAGATCGACTAATTGCATCATCTTCATCGACTCCAACATCTCCCGATGTGTCGGAACTAATAAAAGAGCAAAATCGTGCAAATATTTCGGTGCATTAGGCCTCCTTCGAAGATGAACTGGTACATGATGTTTACGCAAATCATTAAATATATGACGAGATTGATCTAAAGTAAAAGGAAATCTAGAGTTCTTAGGAAGAATCCCAACTAAAGAAGCCATACAAAAAAAACAAAAAAAAAGAAATAAGGATTGAAAAAGTCAGACAAAGTAAACAAAACAGAAGAAAAGAACTTAGAAGAAGAAAATTTGGTCAAAATATGAAGAAATTCGTCCAAAAGCAAGCTATATATAATAAACCACACCAAACCATAGCAAAACTCTAATTATACCTCCAAATTCAAATCTGGGTGAATTATACACTGTTCTGATAGTGTATAATTCAATTATAATGCAATTTAGGTGTATAATTATTCCTTCCTGCATTACTAATAATTCTACTTATACACTACGGATCTAGTGTATAATTCGAAAAAAATATATGTATATACAAATAAAATAATAATAATTATTTAAATAATAATAATAATAAGAAAATAAAATAAGAAAAAATATACATAATAAGCCATACTATACCTATATGAAGGCGACTTTACCAACGCAAAACAAATAAGTATTACTTCTTTGCTCGATATTCCCATAACTATAAGTATTCTAACATTCATTGTCAAAACTATTTCAAAAACTCGACTTCCTAACTCATGAAAAAACTGTATGACCTCCCATAAGCGATAATAATCAGTATACATGAAAGGGTCAAAAGGAGTATTTGGCACAGTAAGCGTCGTCTCGAGAGTTTGAATAATGGATGGGTCCCTAAATCTCGAGAGTTTGCTACAAAAGGCCTCTGATCGGTCACCTTTTTAGTACTCTGCACGGATAGATAAGAAAGCCAAATATTTTATGTTGGCACTTTAGGTTTACATACGTGATTTCTCTAAGAAACAAGAGGACATGTTAGCTAGATCTCTCTGGCAGAGTACAAATGTCATGGTGTCTACTTTCTTCGACGTATCCTTACCCCACAAGGATGCGCTGAAAAGAGGCACCTGTAGACACCCCATTTCTTATCTCTCAGGAATATGCAACAGTGTTCAAATCACTTCGCAACCATGCCTGCTCAAAATTCTAAAAAAGTTAAACTTTGGCAGAATTCTCAAAAACTCGTAATTTGATAATTATATGCTGAAATCTTAGTATATAATTGATTATACACTGAAATCTTAGCGTATAATTCAATAAGACCCGGACCCGGCTAAGTCACCAATTATATGTTAGATTCCCAGTGTATAATTAGTCCGCTTTGGACTAAGAGAACTGCTTGGACCGATAACCATCAAGCAAGCTCAATGAGCCTATCCATATCCAACCTCTTGATTATACGTTGGCTCCCCAATGTATAATCAGTTTGTGTTGGGCTAATGCTCTTCTTCCTAGCCGAGCCTTGGCCCGTCCTCCGAATTATACGCCAGTTCCCTAGCATATAATTCATTATAAGCTCATTCGCCAGCGTATAATTCCTATTATACACTCATTCGCCAACATATAATTCCTATTATACATTATTTCCCCAAAGTATAATTCCCAATTATACATTGGACTTACAGTGTATAATTGATCCGATACTATAAATTGGCACCTACCCCTCTGATTCAGCACAAACTTTATTATTCTTCTTCTTATTCTCTTTGGGATTTTGGAGGATGGCTCTGAAATTCTGAATTACAAAATGTCTAACTCTAAACGGTGGGTTTAGAACTTCAACTTTCTTCTAGGGATTTCACTGATTAGTCATTCTAGTTGGGGTTGGCCCTTCTACTTTGGTTCTCGCATTTCGAAAGAGAAATAAGATTAGCCCTAGTACTTTCCCTTAGGAAATTCCTAAAATCTTTAATCTTAGATCCGATTAAGTCTATATCCCTTTTTTGCATATTTTAAAACAAAACACAATAGTCTTTCAACTTATTTGCCTAGGGGAGCCAACGAAGGGTACTCGGGAATGAATGCGAACCTCCTGCGCATAGCGGGTGAACACACCCTTTGTAGTTAGTATTTTTTAGGTTAGAATTATGAATTAGTTAAACCTTAGACAATCCGAGCTGCTAAAACCGGCAAGCCGGTATTTAGTATAGGAGTTTGATCCACCATCTTCCTATCCTTGCGATCAATGAGGTTCTACAACGTCGATAAAAATATTTAGGTGGCGATCATGTTTAATTTTACATTTATTTAGTAAGTTTGTTTGTTACTAATAATCTCTCTTGCAGCTAGTAGTGAGTTTGTGTCTCACTAGTATTTCTGCCCATAGGGCCGTTAGCAAGTTCATGTGTTGCTAATGCCCATTTATATCTTACGTTGTTAGTGAGTCTATTTCAAAAAGCTCAATGAGCTTGTCCTTATCCAACCTCTTGATTATACGTTGGCTCCCCAACGTATAATCAGTCTGTGTTGGACTAATGCTCTTCTTCCTAGCTGAGCCTCGACCCGTCCTCCAAATTATACGCCAGTTCCCTAGCATATAATTCATTATAAGCTCATTCGCCAGCGTATAATTCCTATTATATGCTCATTCACCAACGTATAATTCCTATTATATGTTATTTTCCCAACGTATAATTCCCAATTATACACTGAACTTACAGCGTATAATTGAGCCAATACTATAAATTTTCCCCTACCCCTCTCATTCAGCACAAACTTTACTATTCTTCTTCTTATTCTCTTTGGGATTTTGGATGATAGCTCTGAAATTCTGAATTACAAAATGTCTAACTCTAAATGTTGGGTTTAGAACTTCAACTTTCTTCTAAGGATTTCACCGAGTAGTCATTCTAGTTGGGTTGCCCTTCTACTTTGATTCTCGCACTTCCAAAGAGAAACAAGATTAGCCCTAGTACTTTCCCTTTGGAAATTCCTAAAATATTTAATCTTAAATCCGATTAGGTCCATATCCCTTTTTTGCATATTTTAAAACAAAACACAATAGTCTTTCAACTTATTTGCCCAGGGGAGCCAACGGGAGGGTACTCGGGAAGAGGTTCGATCCTCCCGCGCATAACGGGCCAACACACCCTTTGTAGTTAGTATTTTTTAGGTTGGAATTATGAATTATATAAATCTTAGGCAACCCTAGCTACTAAAATTGGCAGGTCAGTATTTAGTATAGGAGTCCGATTCACCATCTTCCTATCCTCGCGAGCAGTGACGTTTTACAATGTCGATAAAAATATTTATGTGGCAATCATGTTTAATTTTACGTTTATTTAGTTTGTTTGTTACTTACAATCTCTCGCAGCTAGTAGTGTGTATGTGTCTCACTAGTATTTCTGCCCATATGGCCGTTAGCAAGTTCTTGTGTTGCTAATGCCCATTTATATCTTACATTGTTAGTGAGTCTGTTTGTCACTAACACTGTTTCTGCAGGTCCGTTTACTGCACTACCCCCTTAATAAAATATTTGTAAGTCTGTTTATGATATTTGGTTTGGCAAGTTCGTGTGTTACCTTACCTTTAAACTAAGCGAGTCTGTTTGTCGCTAGTTTACCTTCACCCCCCTTTCATAAACAGAGTCCCAAGTGACCACATTGGGCCATTTTCTAGAATCGAGAGGGTTCTCAAAAACGTGTACCAACCACGCTGTTCGATTTCACCACATCAAATATGGGGTTTGCACTTGTGGAGATTACTGGTGATATAAATTTATATTCTTGATTTGTACTTAATTTCAAAAAGCTCATCTGGCTTCATTTCTGTACACTCTTTGGGGTTTCATTCCCTGTGATTACATGAAAATTAGGCAACTAATGTTCATTGCATTTAATGAATTGAGAATAATAACTGAAGGCTAGATGATCGTAAGCTGATCTCACTGCCTGTTTCTGTTTTATGCAATTTGTATCCAGGGCCATGGCCAATGTCCTATTTATTATGAACCAAACAGATATCACATGAAGCTGCACGAGTAGTAAGCATAAGCGACTTATGCTGTACCAAATCGTCCTGTTGCTAACGATGGAAGAGTTTTGATATGTTTAGGACTCTTACTTCAACTGGTAACATATCAAATCTGTTACTGATTGTAATCTCTAGTGTAACTTTCATATATATTCCCAATAAGCACAACATTCATTGTTGACAATTGTAAAAAAGATCCTTTCTTTCCATTCCACACCCTGTAGCAAAGAGAAGGATTATTCTCCAAGAAAAATATTTTCTGTGACTGTAATTTTCATGGCTTATTAAACTTTTTGCACTGTCCGTAACTCTTTCAATAATGGCTGTTTTTTTCGAGTGAGTACACAAATCAGTACAGAGAAAAATCGATATCAAAATATTTACATTATCATAACTGCTTATTTGGAGGACTATTTAAGATTACAGTAATAAATGTGTGTTATCCATTTCCTTCTAATAGCTTACTTACATCACGACGTGGAGGTTGGCCATTCCCGGACAGTCTTCGTCTTCTCAGGATCTATCTTTACTCCTCCTGAGCAGATGATGTGCCCCAAGTATACCAGCTCAGCTCCCTCTACAGGCTCTTCTCCGTATGGGATTTCAGTTGGTGCTCACGCAGCTGAATTTGACAGGAGTAGCCCTTGAGACACAATAAGCTCGTCTCAAGGATGAACAGGCCGACCTGGTCTTGAACAGAGATCTGGGAAAAAGAGGAAGGGCTGCAGGTAGAAGGAAGAGATCTGCAAAAACTGGCATCAGGAACTAAAATAGAAGGAGTGATGGATTTTGTAATGAACATGAAGAGAAATCTTGAGGTCAATGTTTAACCTTAATTTCTACTTCCTATCTGTGATCAGGACTTAGTATAGTGACATTCATAACCTGAGTTGGATCGATCTCCATCATCTGAAGATAATGGGAATGTTCTAGAGTTTAACCTACATGGCATTCCACATCAGATGCTTTGAGCTGTCCTCCATCTGAAAGTCTAGTGGGGTTTTTCCAGATGAGAGGCTAGGTGGTGTTGTGCCAAACAAGAAATCCTTGGCAGCGAAATTTGATGCTTGAATTAAAAATGTTAGATTGTGCACAAGACTTACTGAATGTGATCAGATGGGGGAGATAAGGAATATTGCATTGTGCTGGAGAGTGGAGACCTACTTAATGTGGTCAGATGGGCGTAAACAGAGAGGACCTATGCCAGTTTTCAGATCCACAGTTTTCACAGCAAGAGCTACAAGGGAATGGAGCAGTTTTTTTCGATACTCAAAGATACCAGATTCAAGTCGGCAGTGGATGCTATGTTTCATCTTATGATATTATATATCAATGCAAAAGTTTCCTAATTCAAGCAAGATAAAATTGTTTTCTGCTTAACTGAGATGTTATAAACTTAGCAAAAATTTGTGGCCCGTTTACAATTATTGTGTTTGTTTACAATTTCCAAGCGAGTGCTGCTTTCATGTCTAGATTTGATCACCTCCGAATATCCAGTTAGTGGAATGAACCAGGAACTATTATTTTCGCTATCTACTCATAAAAAGTTGTAACCATTGCATGGTTGATTTTTTATTTCTTCACGGTGTTTAAAAAACTCCATTTGAGTCCAAGTGACGAAGAAATTTCTGAGCCATTGTAAAACAATTTTTCATAAGATAGACTTTGAGATATTATCCTTACTTTTTTATATGTACTTTTGTCGAAAAGAAAGAAACTTATGAATAGCCCCCAAGAGTTCAAAGCAAGCCTTAAATATGAAAACAAAGAAAATGCAAGGCTCATTGAGGCTTAGTTACAATAAAGGAATGGAACACCCCAACACCATGTAAGAGAATTGACTTCCTCTTTAGCTTTTTTTTTTTTTGATCAATTGACTTCCTCTTTAGCTTAATAAGGTGATTCCCAGTGAAATCACCAATTTATATCAATCCAATCAAGGAACCTCTATGGAGCTTCATACGGATTGTAACCCAGGTAGTTACATTAGATAAGTCATCCTCCCCACGAAGTTCTTAGCTAGGAAAAGTATTGGCGAGGAAAACACAAAATATAAATTTCTGTCTAATTAGTCTATGCAACATGGTTGCAATGTTTATCATCTCACATGATATCTTGTAGTGGTCCTTAGTAGGCCCACCTTAGTTTATCATCTCACTTGATATCTTATAGTGGTCCTTAGTAGGCCCACCTTAATGCCTAGTAGGCTAGCATGTCTCCTCACTTGATATCTTGTAGTGGTCCTTAGTAGGCCCACCTTAATGCCTAGCATGTCTCCTTATTATTAGAATAATAGGTTCAGGTTGCAAAAGAAAATAAAGATTGGAATTAAAATATATGCTGATCCGGTTCGAGGCACGTTAAATATCGTTGTCTTTAAACCGAGATTTGCCCCTACCACTATGATCTAGTGGTCACCAATAGGTTACCGGCAAATCGGTTCCAGGATACAATGAATCGGGAGCATATCCGTATGATCAAATTTGGTGAGTCTGATCACGCAACCAGAATACCTAAAACTAAAGCAGAACTCTGAGAAGGAAAAAGCTTAAACTCGTGGAGAAGAAATTTGTGAAAATATGCAATCTATAAAATGAGGGGTCTTGGGGCCCTTTTATAGATAAAACAGGTGTAACCGAACGGACATATCCGTTGCATATAACTGAACAGTCGGATAAGACATCCGTTTAAAAAATAATTGAATGATTTAAAATTCAAATGGGCGATTACACACTTGTTCAAAAGTTTAATTAAATTACCGTATTGCCACGCCACGTGCTCGTGCTCATGCTCGTGCCCGTCCCGACCCGACTCGGCTCGGCTCGGCTCGGCGCGCGTGCGCGTGTGTGACTGATGGGTTGTATGGCGGTGGAAGCTACAAAATTCGCTGCCCCCTGGGTGAAGGCTACAAGCCTTGAGCCAGGACAATAATATATAAGCCAAACCTAAAAAAGAGTTTACACGATGTGGGACAAATCCCAACTTCAAAAGCTTATTTTTAAAACCTTTAAAATATCCAACAATCCCCCATTATTTTAAAGATTTAAAATAAAAATAAAATTAAAAACTTAAAAAAAAAAAAAAAAAAAACAAATAAACAAGCCCCCACTATTTTAAAGATTTGAAATAGAGCAACGCTAGAAAAATGTGCATAAATGAAGATGTCTTACAAACTTGAATTTTCACTTTAATGAAAATAATTCAAAATTTATCAAGATCTTTAGTGAAACTAAGTCTTGAACTAACGATCTTATATGATAAATCGGAATTATTTCACACACATATTTCATATATTTGGTGTTCAATAAAAGATTAGCACATTTAGGCCCTATGCTAGTACCCTGGTTTTCGTAAGTGTTTATGAGATAAAGTCAAGTCTCATTGAAAGCGGCTCCACCTTCACACTTATATAGGCAAACCTATAAGAGATGTCTCTGTAACTGTAACATCTCAACACATAGTGTTATAGGACTGTTAAGAGCAATGCTCTACCTCCGCTTATCCATTACAGGTGAAACACTACCCTTCCTGAGATGTATATGAGATTTATTTCTCATCAATATAGTGTCCTTTAGCTGCCACGGATTTACGACTTGTTTTTTCCTTTGAACCTAAACATTGATTAAACAAATATTAGGTAGGGTTCCCATCATAAGTGACTGTTTAGGTTTAATGACTTTAAACCCATCCCGATTGAAGTTTTATTAATCCCATCTCTGCCAAGGCTTTTAGTAAACGAATCCGTCAAGTTTTCTGCAGACCTGACCCCAATTACTGAGATTACTTCATCTCTAAGTAATTGTTTTACATAGCTATGCCTTAGACTAATGTGTCTATTTTTTTCATTATACGTTTGACTATAAGTCTTTGATAGTGTTGCTTCACTATCACAATGTATAGGGATAGGTGATAATGGTTTAATCATAATTAGAATTTCTAGTAGTAAATTCCTTAACCATTCTGCTTCTTTTCCACTTGCCGCTAAGGCAATGAATTCCGATTCCATAGTGGAATGTGTGATGCAAGTCTGCTTTTTTGATCCCCATGAGATTGCAGCACCTCCAAAAGTGAATATCCATCCACTTGTAGGCTTTGATTCTTCTGAACCAGATATCCAACTTACATCGCTATATCCTTATAAAACTTGAGGATATCCAGAAAATTGTAAATCATGAATAATAGTACCCTTTAAATATCTAAAAACATGCGAAATAACATTCCAATGAACAGAACTAGGGTTATTTGTAAATCTACTTAACTTACTTACTGCAAATGCGATGTCCGATCGTGTACAATGCATTGCATACATAAGGCTACCAATAACCCTTGCATATTCTAACTATTGCACACATCGTTCATCATTTTTAATCAATTTAAGATTAATATCTAAAGGTGTATTGGCAGATTTCAAATCAAAATAATTAAATCTTTTCAAAATCTTTTTAACATAATGAGATTGAGTTAAAGTTAATATATTTTCATTTCTTACAATTTTGATTCCCAAAATTACATCTGCCTGACCCATGTCTTTCATGTTAAAAGATGAACTTAAGAAGTTTTTAGTTTCTAAAATAACTTTTTAATTAGTTCAAAAAATAAGTAAATCATCTACATAAAGACGTATAATAACACCATTATTATAAGAAAATTTATAATACATACATTTGTCGGCTTCATTAGTTTTGAATCCAAAATTGGTAATAGTATTATCAAACTTTTCATGCCACTGTTTTGGTGCTTGTTTTAGCCTATATAGAGATTTAATAAGTTTACAGACTTTCTTTTCTTATCCAGGTAGAACAAATCCTTCTGGTTGTTCCATATAGACCTCTTCTTTTAAATCACCATTTAAAAAGGCGGTTTTAACATCCATTTGATGGATTTGTAAGTTATGTATAGAAGCTAAGGCAATTAGAAGTTTTATAGTCAAAATTCTAGCAATGGGTGCGTGGGTGTCAAAATAATCAACACCTTCTTTTTGTCTATATCCTTTGGCAACCAATCTTGCCTTAAATTTTTCTATAGTTTCATCTGTTCTAAGTTTTCTTTTAAATATCCATCTACATCCTATGGGTTTAGATCCTTTTGGTAAGTCTACTAATTTCCATGTTTTGTTTTCCATTATTGAATAAATTTCATCATTGACAGCTTTTTTCCAAAAAGTATTATCTCTAGATTTCATTGCATCGTTAAAAGTGATATGATCATCGTCTACATTTAGACACAAATGTTTCGTAGTACTTTTGGTCCTATTTCCTTCAATCAAATAGATATAATATTCTTTTGAAAGAATAGTTTCAAATCGTTGACGTTTACTTCGTCGAGGTTCAATGATGACCTCTTTATCACTTGAAGATTCAATAACTTCTTTAGATTTAGAAGATTCTCCATCTTCATAAGTTTTACTTTCAATATTTAATTTATTAGTTAGAGTAGTGAACTTAGATTCATAGAATATAACATCTCTAGATTCTATTATAGTATTTTTATCGATGTTATCATTAGATTCCATAATTAGAAATCTATAAGCTTTACTATTTTGTGCATAGCAACAAATGCACACTCAATAGATCTAATTCCTATCTTAGGTCTTTTAGGATCTACTAATCTAACAAGTGCCCTACACCCCCACACTTTAAAATAGGTTAGACTAGGTTTTCGATTCTTTCAAAGTTCATATGGTGTAGTTAAACTTTTCTTATGTGGAATTCTATTCAAAATATGAGTAGTAGTTAACAAAGCTTCACCCTATAAATTTTTATCAGAATTAGCGTTAACTAACATTGCATTAGTCATTTCTACTAATGTTTTATTTTTTCTTTCGGTAACTCCGTTTTGTTGTGACGTATAAGGAGCCGTCACCTCATGACGAATTCCATGAATTTCACAGAAATCAGAGAATTCATTTGACATGTATTCTTCACCCCGATCAGATCTAATGACTTTTATTTTTTTATTTAATTGATTTTCTACTAATGCTTTATAAACTTTAAAATTTTCAAAAGCCTCATTTTTAGTATTTAATAAATATATATGAGCATATTTTGAAAAATCATCTATAAAAGTAATAAAATATCATTTTCCTCTTCTAGTAGGAACATTGTTTAAATCACAAATATCACTGTGTATTAAATCTAATAAATATGAATTTCTAATAATACTAGGAAAATGTTTTCTAGTAATTTTAGGCTTAGCACATATACTACAATTACTACTATCAAAAGATTCATGTTTTGGAATTAACTATAAGTTAGTCATGCATTTCATAGACCTACAATCAACATATCCTAATCTATCATGTCATAAATTAGAAAGAGAGACCGAGTAAGAAGGAGAGATTTTATTGATTGAATCAGTTACATTGAGTTTGAACATGCCTCCCATGGCATATCCTTTTCTAACAAATTCGCCATTCTTGGATAAGATAAACTTATCCGATTCAAATACAAGTTTGAAATCATGTTTGATTAATAAACTACCTGAAATGAGATTCTTACGGATTTCGGGTACATGGAGCACATTAGTAAGTGTAACGACCTTTCCGGATGTGAAATTTAATTTCACTTTTCCACGTCCTATGATCTTTGCCGTAGATGAGTTCCCCATGAAGAGATCTTGATTATCATCAGCTTTGTCATATGTCCCAAAGATGTCACGATTATTATATACATGTTTTGTGGCACCAGTGTCGATCCACCATTCATTAATGTCACCAATCAGATTGACTTCCAAAAGAACGGCTACAAAATTGTTTTTCACTTCCACTGCATTCGCTTGATTCTTCAACTTCTTGAAGAGGCGACAATCCCGTTTGAAATGTCCGGGTTTCCCACAGTGGTAGCAACCACCATTCTTCGGTACCATGGTCTTATTCTCCTTGATGAATTTCTTATTCTCCTTGGAATTAGGATATCCTCTCTTCCTCTTCTTAGACGGTCCACTAACAAACTTAGACTCAACCAAGTGTGCTTTTGATGTCATATCAATGTGATCTTCTGTTTTGTCCCTAACTCGGGATTCTTCCTTAATACATAAATGAAGAAGATCTTCCATAGAAATTTTTTCATTATTACGCTTAAGAAATTTTCAGTAATCTTTCCATGATAGAGGCAACTTGGCGATTACCGCACCAACAAAAAAATCCTCATCGAAATGAGAACCATTAGCAACCATATAATTTATGATAACTTGAAAATCACGAACATAGCTAAGAATTGATTTATCATCAACCATCGTAAAATTGAAAAACTGACTGATAATATAAGAATTATACCCTGCATCTTCAGTTTTATATTTCTTCTCGAGTGCATCCCAGAGTTCCTTCGAAGTGTCGTAGGTGCGGTAGACGTCGAATAAAGAATCCGACAGTGCATTCAAAATGTAGCCTTTGCAAGTGTAGTCGTCGTTGTCCCATTTATGCTTTTTACGGCCTTCAGTGAGGGTGGATGATTCGATAATAGTCGGACACAGAGTTGTGATAACGTATACAACTTTCAGTGTAGTTAACAGAAAATACAATTTACATGCCGCGTTTGAAATTGAACCATTAAACTGCCTTAATGTTACTTGTGAATCTTATCATTCAATAGAGCATAAGTGGAGGATTGAATATGAGTCATAAAATCTCGGTTCAGGTTGCAAAAGAAGATAAAGATCGAAATAAAAATATACGCTGATCCGGTTCGAGGCACGTTAAATATCGTTGTCGTTAAACCGAGATTTGTCCCTACCACTATGATCTAGTAGTCACTAATAGGTTACCGGTAAATCGGTTCCAGAATACAACAAATCGGGAGCATATCCGTGTGATCAGATTTGGTGAATCTGATCACTGCCTGAACACAAAAAACTAAAGCGGAACTCTGAGAAGGAAAAAGCTTAAACTCGTGGAGAAGAAATTTGCGAAAATATACAGTCTATAAAATGAGGGGTCTTGGGTGTAACCGAACGGACATATCCGTTGCATATAACTGAACGGTCGGATAAGACATATCCGTTTAAAAAATAACTGAATGATTTAAAATTCAAATGAGCAATTACACACTTGTTCAAAAGTTTAATTGAATTATCAGACGCTATACGCTCATACATCGCGTTTCATGCTGTTGATGGGTTGCATGGCGGTGGAAGCTATAAAATTCGGTGCCTCCTGGGTGAAGGCTACAAGCTTTGAGCCAAGATAATGATATTTAAGCCAAACCCAAAAAAAAGTTTACACGATATAGGACAAATCCCAATTTCAAAAGCTTATTTTTAAAACCTTTAAAATATCCAACACTTATGACACCCAATGTGGGTAGGACTGTCAACGGGTCGGGCCGAGTTTTTATAGGCTCGATTCTTTCGACACTAAAAGGAAGGCCCCACTCCAGCCTAATATGTTCGGAGCGGGTGTTTCTATAAATTTTTTAGGAGATTTTTTCACTTTTCCATGGCTTGGTGGTTCCCATCACAAAAAAAGAAAAGAGAAAACACCCTGATGGTGGTAGTGGTGCAGCGGACTGAAACCCTGCTTGCCGCTCGCTTGGGGCTTGAATGCCGTTGACAGCCCTAAGTCGGTGGCCGTTTTCAAGGGCACAGAGAGAGCTTGAAGTTTACAATGGGAAAGAGAGAGAAAGAGAGAGAGAGAGAGCTTGAAAGCTATGGGACCCTAAGTCTAACAGCTGATTACTAACAGAGAGAGCTTGGGTATACTAACAATCACAGAGAGAGCTTGGGCCTTTGGCAATGGCTGGGAGAGAGAGAAAGAGAGAAAGGTTGGCAATGGGAGAGATAAAGAGCTTGAAACTTGATTAGTTAAAACCCAAAGCTGCTGGCCTGCTGCGTCGCCGTTTCGGTGAGTGATTGAGTGATGCAAGTAGATAAAATGGCAGCGTTGAGATAAATGGCAGTTTTTGTGATGAAAAAACCCTAAGCAATGAGGGGAAATGACCCATTTACCCTTTTATTATTCCTAATATAGGGGGCTACTTTTGTCATTTTATAAAGCCTTTTATAAAAAAGGAGATTGTTTAAGGGCAGACTTACCGGCCCTAAAATTTTAAAGACCTACTTAGGCCCATTTATTAACTACATCACAGCCCGAACTTGGACCCGTTTCTTATTAGGATTTAGCCCGGTCAGGCCCGTATATTAAATGAGTTAAATAATTGGGCTCAACCCAGGCAAACCCGCCCTATTAACAGCGGGTAAGCGGACTATGCCTTGGCGATCACTCTCCCTGAGGGGGGGGCCTAAGCGTAACTTTAGACAATGGAGCTCCTGGCCGCGTCAAATGTAGGCAAGGCTCGATCAGAAATGCTCCCTACCCTCTGTGATGACATTCTCCTTAACACTTCTAAAGCCAAAATATAGCTCACACTACACCGACCCCTTACAGGAGATGCTTCAATGATCAAATAAGGACACCCCTTCTCTTGTCTCCACTTGTCCTTTCTTCAATCCAAAATTTCTTCCATACTCAGATCCAAGAAGGAACAGCTCCCTACGCGCTCTGGGTCTTTTTATCCCCGTCTTGCAGTCTTTTTTAGATGAACCTTTTTGCAGATAAATGGGAACATCTTAATTAGTTAATATAGTTACTCTTCCATTTTATTGCCTGCTACACATTATATCCAGTTGTGCAGTTTAGTCTACTTACCATGCTGCAGCCGCAAAGAAATTTAGGAAGAAAGTAGGATACTGAGATAGGAAGACATGTTTATGTATACTGTACTATGTTAAGGAGAATGCTTTATATAGCTTAGTCAATATATTAAAGAATCAAAGTAGTCAATATATTTTGTAATTACCAAAAGCCACATGTTCCTCCACATTTAACTGCCGACTATTTTATTTTTTCCTAGTTAAAAAAAAATTATACGAATGTGCTCTTGGTTTTAATTGAAGCATAAACCTGAAACCTAAAACTCGATCTTTGGAGTAGGAACCAAATAATAAAGTGTAAAAAGTAAATAAATCTGGGCTGAAATATAACATAAACTCTAGACCTAGAGTTTCAAGACCCGCAAATGTTGTACTATACATTAACACAAAGGTTCAAAGAGCTTGCTCGTGACCCACAAATGTTGTGCTATATATTAACACAAAGGACCAAAGAGCTTGGTCGTGAGTATAAACACTAGACCTGGATTATAAGTAATAAAAGAAACATTTGATTAATTAAACAGGAAAGGATCAAAGAGCTAGCAAATGGTAAGTAGCTGAAAAGGTGTCAAGATTTTGAAATCCTAATCTGTGACATATCTTTGGTTTGAGTCTTCCAAAACAAAACATTTGATTAATTTTGTTTGCTAGCTAGAGAACATCATATTTGAGCACAGACGAGATCATCTTTGTGCCAGAATAATCAAGAGACGAATCCATGTCAAGAAAATAGGTGACAATTCCTATGGCTGAAAAACTCATATAATTTTATTTATTTTTTTGTTAAAAACAAGGAAATACAGGGAGCTCCAAAGGGAGTTCTAAACGGGCTGCTTAGACCACCCAGCTAGAATCCCAAACAGGCAATCACAAATACAAAAAACCAGCAATCTCAATTCATGTCTCACCATTGAAGGAATTAGAGAAATATGTTGCTTAGCAAACCCTAAGAGATTGCCTTAGAAGGTAAATTAGCATGACGTCCTACATTTTTTCAAAAAGTTTCAGGAGGAAAAGATTGAGTTCCTGTCTGTTATTATCTAGATCATGGGATATGGATTTTAATAGCCTAGGTTCCTTTTACTCTCGTCTCTTTTATGGTTCTCACTGACAGTACCTAGTGGACTTTACCTTGTGCTAGGAATAGGGATACCATACCCTGCTAGAGTTGAGCACTCATTTGGACAACTACACACAACAAGACATAGACTAACAATAATTTGAGGAAAAAAGGTTTTACATGGCCAACATGTATATTGAGTATAGAGAAGTAGAAGAGTTGCTAGACATCATCGTTTTGCATTAGTACGGGAAACTTGGAAGGATTAAAAATAATAGCGTATTTGGAGGAGAGTCAAAATCGTTTGAAGCAATTGAAGGATAAGACTTTAATACACAGCATTCAATGAGTTTTTGAAATTAAAAAAAATTTGAGCTGTTAATCTCCAAGAATTACCCAGATGTTCAGAATTCTTGTTCAAATGGCTTCAGTATGGTTTTTTTGTTGGATCTTATCAATTAGACTACCCAAATATTTGCCTTAGGATCTAGGCGTATGATCAACCAAAACAATAAATCAATAATCCATAAATTAAAATATATGTGCGTACCTTATTGCGAAAATCATGGCTGTTGATTCAAGTTGGCGTAGGGTACGCACTCCAAAGCTTTTCCTTGCGAAGAAAGATGAAAATGGTTCTACTTGCCTCTCTTGCTACACTCTCTCGATGAAAAAATGCCAAAAGACTTGTGTATAGTGAGCGGGGATGTTCACTTATATATATATATATATATATATATATATATATATATATATATATATATATATAGCATAAAGAGTCATGCCCTGCCTAGAATATCGTCCATTAAGGTATTCCAAGAGGAATATGTAAATCATGAAACCTTGAAGTTTTCTTCAATTCCCAATAATGCCCTTTATTATTTCAAGCAACTGTATTCTAGTAGATTATAAAATCTTAGTGTGTGTGGGCCACACAAAATAAGAATTTTGTGATTCCATAAAAATTTCTAGTCTCCCACTTAGTTCACACACGGACTATGATTTTAAAAATGACTCCCATCGGATTAGACAACTAAAATGAGTGCACTCTTAAAAACAAAACGTTGTTTGAAATAACTTAGGCATTCCCAAACATTACCCGAATTTAATGAAAATATAGAAATAGATCATGAATGCACATAGTATACCATTTTCTAAAATCGCTACTACGACAGTTCCATGGTCACAAAACTATATTAACAACAAATTTGAGAGATGATAACCAATTTAACATGTGATTTAAATGTACAACTAAAATGTGCAAATCCATAATGTCCCGCTCTATACTCGTCGTATGTTGTTCCGACATCCACTCATAATGTCCGCTTCATACTCACCGTATGTTGTTCTGACATCCAGAAAACTCTGGCTTGTGAAATACTTCACCTGATCCTCAGAACAAAAAGTTATTAACGTGGTGTGCGCTAATCACGTTCAACTCCGAGAAAATCCAAAAGATTGTCAATACTCACAGGCAAAATTAAGGTAAAACCTTATTAGCTCACTCACTAAGGTGTGCCACCCAAAATTGTGAAATACTTCACTTGATCCTCAGAATAAGAAGTTATTAACATGGTGCTTAATCACGTCCAACTCCGAGTAAATCTAAAAGAGTATCAAAACTCGCAGGCAAGATTGATGTACAACCTCATTGGCTCACTCACCAAGGTGTGCCACCCAAAATTGTGAAGTGCTGCACCCTCAATTTGTGAAAGACTCCACCCATAATATAATTGTAGAAAAATTCTACCTGATTTTATGGAAAACTCCACCCAAAATATACATGTATATATAAAACAAAGATTTTAAGATGCATCAATAATAACAGCAGTTTAAAAGTGAGATAACTCTCACTCGAAATATAAAGTTTAAAACTTTGCCAATCCTTTACGGTGACAATCATGATATAATAATAAAATGATATAACCATTAAATAATAAATTATGTTCAAAATATAATAGTCAAATTAAAAAAAAAAAAATTTATAATAAATTGTGATAAAATATAAACAGAGATCCCCACTCCACAATGATTTATAAATATATTTTTTTAACAAATAATCCTATTGATATATCTACTATTTAATATTAAAAATTACATTACAAAATTATGTCACCAACCATAGAAAGGATATAGACACGATAACATGCCACCAAAAAGTCTAAAAGACTAATGCCCACATAGGACTCCAAAATGACTATAGGTCATTAATATCCACCAAGGATATAAACACGATAACATGTCACCCAAAGTCTAAAAGACTAATGTCCACAAAGGACTCCAAAATGACTATAAGGTATTAATATCTACCAAGGATAAAATAATTCGTATTAGGGGTATGAACGAATTGATTAGAGTATTTTATCATGTACAAATAATTTACCTTTTGGGTATAGATAATGTGCAACATCCAGCATATGGGTATAGATAATGTGCAACATCCAGCATCACCTTTGGGTAGAAAATTGAGTGTACAATCTATCCTCTCCCCCAGGGTGCAGAAAAATGCGCGTAGACCTAATCACTTATGTTTCTGGTTTGATCCTGATGATTCACTACATTTGGGCAAGAGAATCATCATTCTCCTTTACACTTATGACTATTCTACTCTTCCCATTTACACGAAATTAATGAATCACCTTTGGGCAGAATCAATAACTCCATGCAAATCAGTGCACAAGGTGATTTTAATGAGATAAAATCTCAATATTCAAGAAACAAAAACCTTCATAGAATGGTCACCTTTGGGCAGATTCAATCCTACTTCAATTATAGTTTCTCGAACGACCACTTTAACGGTAATTCTTAACCCCATTGGAAGACCTAGATCCAATATGTCTAGTCTCAAGAGTTTAACCAGCTCACCATAAAGTGTATGTGTGTAGCATGCAAATAGTCAAGAGTGCCACAAAATAATATGTTAAATAAATTTATAATAGTAAAACTTAGCCATAGACCTATGAGCTTGCACACACATACACTTAGGCCATAGGATCAAACCAAAGATCCAAAAGCACATATAATAACAATATACTAGACATATCATTGACTGTCACCAAAATATTTTATTCCATCATATACAGTCATTAACTGTTACCAATAATAAGTCTAAAGCATAGGCTTCAACAAGTAGATCAAAATTGACTACCAACGGGTCAAAATCGGATTTGAAAAAGAGCCGATACACCCATACCAAGAAAACCTTTTTAAATGGGCTAAATTGGGTCCTATATGATTAACCCAACTCTAATCCAATTTGAGCCTAGAGATGACCCAAGTACCAAGAATGTTCAAAACCATTTATGTATCCACAAATATAAGATACAAAAGTCTATAAAATTTACACAAATCTAAATTAAAGCCTTAAGAACGCTTATGAGAATTAATAAAATAATTTGACAAATGAGGGAGCTCAACCATATGAGTTTCAAGCAATGCCATAGCCTTACCCCACTAAAATCACAAAGTGTAGTGTCCAATAATTCACGGATTACCACAATTCTTACTCTAGGAACAATAGGATGAGACCATATTACACCAACAAAATTAAACTAGAATCCAATCATTCAATCATGAGAAATCACATAGTTGTGCCCAATACAAGCAACAACAAGTTTAATGCATGGATCATTTGATTATGGTGTTTACGGGAAATGAAGCCCATAATAATAATAGGCCCTTTAAAGAGTCCAAAAAGGTTGGACAAGTTGAGACAAAGAAACGGGCTGAAAGAACCCAATAGATAGGGCTGAAAATGATCGGGTAAGTCCATGCCCAACCTAATAAAAGCGATTTTTGAGCTAGGTCGGGCATACAAATTTCACCTATCAGCTCAGACCTTGAAGCATCTGACTTGACCGAATAAAGTCTAATAGGGGCCTTTTAAACAAAGTCAGAACAACCCAACCCTGTTTTTAAGAGTATGATCAGGCATGAACTTGGCTCAACTAAACCCGACTCAATGTCAACTCTTCCCACAGGAATAAGTATATATGCCATTTTTCTTTTGCAAAAGATACCATTGTGACCTACTTTGCATTCCTACCCAAGCATAATAAAGCGGCAAAGAACATCTCTCATGCTTGCCAAATAAATAGCGAGGTCTCCAAAAAAAAAAACATTGCCTCAATGTTTCCACTCTACATTTCTTTCATTATTGTACAGTTTAAAGCAAAATTTACCTCTACTCTAGATAACAAGCAGAGATTCTTCTTGGAAGAGACAACAATTTTCCATATAATTGAATATAAAAAACCAAAAAGAAGACACACATATCTTGCCTACTTTTAAAACTTATCGATGCTAGAGATCTCCAACGAGCATATAATAATAATTTAGAAAAGCAATAAAATAGGCAATGGAAGCATATGTTAATTAATAAGAACTAATTACTCACAAGGTTTAAGAAGCTTATAAAGCATGAATACAAACATATATATTACGATCAACCATACGTCGAGCTTGGCTCTGATACCAATTGTTGGATCTTATCGATTAGACTTAGGGCTCTCAATGGGCCAGATTAGGGCCGGGTTGGGGTTCAATCAGGCCCTAACTTACCCGGGCCGGGTTCCCAATTTGTTCAGCTCCTGGGCTATGATGTATTAAGCCCAAGCCCGGTCCCTATCGGGCTACAATGTACTCAGCCCAAGCCCGGTCCCTACCAAGCCGAGCCGGGCTTGAGTGTTTTTCCGAGCTTTTTTTCGACTGCTTTTTGTTTAATAAAATTTGGTTGGACTATTTTTTGGAGCTGTTTTTTCTAATAAAATTGTGTTGGGTTATTTTTTTTCTAATAAAAGTTTGAAGAAGGTTAAAAATTTAATTAAATAATTATATTATCATTATAGAGGCTTAGGTACATGATTTTATTCAAATATTTTATTTTAATTTGTTGCACAATGGTTATAACGGATAACGGCTGTTTGAAAATCTATTAATAAGCCATCCAAGTTGTGTAGTTAAAAAGCTATAGAACGATTGCTTGAAAATAAATTAAGTCATCCAATTTGTCCAACCAAAAATATATATGCACAAGGTTATTGCGATTTTGACTTAAATGCTCCAAATTTAAACCATTCAACGGTTTAATCTCAGGGCATTTAAGTAAATCATATTTAATTATATAAAAAAACTTATAATTTTAAAAAGATAAGTATAATATATATATATATATATATATATATAATATCGAGGCGGGTGCGCGCCTGAATTTATCTGAGTTGCAACATGCTTAGCCCGGTCCGGATACCGGGCCGGGTGTGAGCAAAAATCCGGGCTGGCTCTGCCCATTGAGAGCCCTAATTAGACTACCCAAATATTTTCCGTAGGATCTAGGCGTATGATCAATCAAAATAATAAATTAATATTCCATAAATTAAAATATATGTGCATACCTTATCGCGAAGATCATGACGTTGATTCATGTTGACGCAGGGTACGCACTCCAAAGCTTTTCCTTGCGAAGAAAGATGAAAGTGGTTTTACCCGCCTTTCTTGTTACACTCTCTCGATGAGAAGATGTCCAAAGGCTTTCATCAAGGTATTCTAATAGAAATAAGAATCATATGTAAATTAGGAAATCTTGAAGTTTTCTTCAATTATCAATAATGCCCTTTATTATTTCAAATAACTGCAATCTAGGATTTTATAAAATCTTAGTGTATATGACCACATAAAATAAGAATTTTGAGATTCGATAAAAATTCCTACATTTTGTTTTATGGCTGTGGAATATTTCATTCATGGAATCATAAGATATTTAACAAGCTGTACAATTGGACGTGCATTAGCTGAGATATGAAGAGAGTCTTTACTCCAGTAACTGCTGCGCTATATGAGATCATTGCAAAAGTAAGTAGTCTCTAGTAAAGCTATGCAAGTAAAGAGTAGAATCGTTTCTCCCCTCCAACGAACTTTGTGAATTGCTGGAAGGTTGATAAGTGGCGTTGGATAAGTGCCCTATCGATTTATCTATCAAGTAAGATCAAAATATGTTTAAATTTTTACTGGGCTTATTAAGCTTACCAATAGCCTTGATTTCTGTTGCAATCTTATTTCACAAATTTTTAGGATCATAACAGAAGTCATCAATTGACAGGATAGATGAAAATGGATAAAATGCTCTTCCAGCTTGATAATATTTAGGTGACCCCATTTATCAAAATTTATTCACGATGAAATCAACAGTGGGTTGAACATGTAGCTCAACTAAAAGGCACTTGACATATTTTAAAGAGTACCTTTAAATTCACCTACCAAATTTTTGAGTTTACTCATGATAAAATGCTCTTTCATACATTGACTACGTTGAATCAAGTGATGGAGATTGTTTATCCTCCCAATCTTTCACACGATGGATCTTGAGATCATGGAAGTACCATCAGACGGTCAGTTTTATTTCATGGGGTGCACACCCAAAAAAGTGACCTTAAAATCAATTTTGAGCTTGCATGCAATGTTGGGGTCCCTTTTTTCAGATGTGTGCTACGTGAAATAAAACACTTGACCGTCTGATGGTACGCCCATGATCTCAAGATCCATTGTTTGAAAGATTGGGAGGGTAAACGGTCTCCATCATCTTATTTAACGCAGTCAATGTGTTTAAGTGTGGGTGAACTCAAAGATTCAGTGGGTAAATTTAAAGGTACTCTGTTTAAAAAATTTAATAATATCTTCTTCAGGGTTCTCAATGGGCTGGACTTGAGTATGGCCCGACCATGCCTACAATGAGCCGAAGAAGGGCTCAGGTAGGTAAGCTTGAGATATAAATGGGCAGCCCCAGCCCAGGTCAGCTTAGTCTAGCCGATTTAGCCAAGTATGGGGTAGCTCCAAGAGGCCTCATTATAATCAGCCCATTTAAGGCCTAGCCCCAATCCAGCCCATCCCATTGAGTCAATCCAAGCAATCCATTAAACACAGTAGTACATTTTTTTTTATACGACTAAAAGAACTCAACGACCCACACCTTGTAAAGACAAGAGTGGGAAACATCGTTGCAGACGAGAATCGAACCCACAACCTACTCCCTCACATTGGAGGGAGCGTAACAATTGGGCTAATCCCTCTTTGGTACAGTAGTGCATATTAGAGTGCATATATCAGATGGTTCAAATCTCCCAACAAGTGAAGTTTTGGGGCATAGAGTAGCTAGGGCTCTCAATGGGTCGGGCCTGCCCGAATTTTGACCTGCACTGGGCCCAGAAAAAGTGATACTTTCTATCAAGCAAACCCGGCCCGGTATCCGGACTGGGCTAAACATGTTACAACCCGGATAAATCTGGGCCGGGCTTGGGTTGAGTGTTCCAACACCCAACCCAGATATATATATATATATATGGGAGCTGGTTAGGTCCTCCAATGGAGGACGGTGACCGTCCTCCAAGATCCATGTAGAGCTCCACATGACATCCAAAACACTTTTTGGGTGCTACATGGAGCACAGGTGGACAGTTTAGATCAATATTAAAAAAAAAAATCGAAAAATAAATTTTAAACCCACAAGTCAAAGTTTGACGATTTTTATTGGCTCACATTTCACGATTCAAAATATACCCAAGGTCCGCGTGGCACCCAAAAAGTATTTTGGGTGCCACGTGGAAGGTTGGAGGACGGTGACCGTCCTCCCATGGAGGACGGGGGCCTTTTCCTATATATTTATATATATATATATATATATATATATATATATATATATATATATATTCTTATACTTTTAAAGTTATAAAAAAATTTTATTTTAATTAAATATAATTTACTTAAATGTCCTGAGATTAATCATTGTTCGTAATAACCATTGTGCAACAAATTAAATTGAAATATTTGAATAAAAGTATCTATCTGAGCCTCTATAATGTTAATATAATTATTTAATTAAAATTTTAATCTTTTTCAAATATTTATTAGAAAAAAAAATAGCCTAAGCCCAAATAAGAGGGAGGGCACTCGGTGAGGACCGGATAGAGACTTCTTTCTTGTCGATTTTTAGCAACAATTTTTTTTCTCTGTAGCTGATATGAATTTTTCTAAATTTTTCTCCTTTTCTTCTAATTATTTTAAAAAAAAATTTTATAATGGGTACACATGAATATGTAGAAAGGGCTGTCAACTTCCATTAATCCTATCTTATTTGATGATATAAAGGATAAAGCTGATTTTGTTGTTATTTCCGCAAAATGAGTGGTTGATAAGCAATGGGTCGCATGAATGGCTAAAATTGTATGACCCTGATTCGATTAATGGTCATCAAGTGTGAGTTGGTAGTAGGTTTACAAGAAGAAGTGCAGATCATCGGATGCCAATGCCCCTAAAATCACACCGTGGATAGAAATGATTGTTAACCACCTTAATCCCCCTCGGGGGAGATGCTATTATCTGAACTCCAACTCGACTGTAGGGATGGGAAGTGTAAGAGAAGGCCAGACAGAAGAGAGTCTCTTCTCTAGGTTATTCCCTCAAGTGGCGGAGCCTTGGTTACACAGGTTCTCCTCTATAAGTGATGGTTACTGTTGTTATTGTTATTTACACTCAAGTTTCGGTTATCTTGAGTTCTTATTAAGGCTAAATCCAACAAACATGATGATCAACCTAAACCATCTGATCAATAGGCCAACTCTCCTTTATAAACCAAAGTCCAAAAGATTGAGCCAATTCATCATCATCGACGACATCGTCGTCATCAACATCATCATCATAGCTAGGGATGTAGACGGGTCACATTGGTCAAGTGACCTCACCTGCCACAAGTTGGGTTTGGATTCAAATTTCTGAACTGTCGAGGCGAATTCAGGTTGAGGTTTCTTGACCCGAACCATACCTGACCCGACTCTTTCCATCATATTTTAACCTAGTTTAATTTGCCCAACCAGACCCAATTTGACCCGAGTTTTGCTAAACGGATTGGGTCAGGCATGGGTTGAGTTTCAATAAACGGGTCGTATTGAAGCCAACCAGATCCATTTATCCCCTAATCATATACTAATCCTATACATTTGAAGTCAACTTTGTGGCTCCTATTTCTCGAATCTTTTTTGTTTAGCAATAAGCTCTGTGTACCCTGCAATCTTTCACTTATCAGTGCTTTCCTCCAAGTCCTCAAAGGTCGTCATCTTTTTCTACTTGCTTGTCACTGTCAGTCTTATCTTCTCCTACTTGTGTCACTCTCAAATATTCATAAATATCAAAATCTTAGGAAATTTGCATTTTCGGCCTTATAAATTTATTTATTTACAAAAACGGCCCTATAATTTGATTTTGTGTAGAATAGGCCGGCTCCAAGCCAAATCATTTTCACGTTAGCACCGACATTTTTTTCATTATATATATATATATATATATATATATATATATATATATATTTCATTGTTTTTTGTCGTTCAATTTTCCAATTCCGACTACAGTAGGTAGCTCAGTGAACGACAACCATACACTGATAATCTAAAATCCTTCATAACAAACATAAGATAAAACATCAGAAATTATAAGATACTGCCACAAGATAACATGCACTATTATAAGATAGTGCCCGCTATCTTACAATTGTGGGTCACTATCTTAAGATATCATCCGCTATCTTAAGATCGCGAGCACTATCTTATGATAGCAGGCGTTATTTTAAGATAGCGCTCGATATCTTAAGATAGCGACCGCTATCTCTTAGACTGTATATGTTAAGTATGACATTTTTTATTTGCAAATTTTCATTAGTTTTGATATTTTAGGTTGAAATGGATGTTCCCCTTTTTTACCATTTTGATAGCGTCCGTGTCGGCGATAACATTTATAACGGTGGACATTGGAGGATTGTCGCTATCACAGAAAAGTTATCATTTGATCAATTTATATAGAAAATGTACAAGATCGAGAGGACTCGACCGAAAGAATATTTTATTACACCATCGATCTCTTTGCGCATAGGGAAGGAGTTGGTGTTTGCCGAATTGTCGGACTCTGATGATCTTACAAACTTATTCAGAGCAATCGTATTGGTGATGGTGTGATAAATGTTTATATAAAAAAATCAGTGGTCACTCCCGCCACGAAAATTTTATCGTCTTTCGAAACATTTTAACTGTTCCAGAAAACAAACGATGATCATAAATGTTATGAGGAAGGCATCAGATTAGGAGATGAGGATGGTGTGACTCTAGAACATTCGATTGAAAGTAAAATAATACGGTTTGAAGAGGAGAACATCGTTGCACCGATGATAGTCGACGATAATAAAAATATGAATATAGGTGTGACAGCTCAGATTTTTCCAACCTAAAATTTGGAGATTTTTTTTTTTATAAACTTTACACCAAAACCAAATGAGAAAATTCGGACCGCCAGATCGTAGATTGCAATCTGATACAGAACACTTAGCACATCCATATGCATATGGAAATCAAAGCAAGGTTATATAAGTATCATGAACAAAACTCCAATTCTAATATCTAATATGTACTGAACTAAACAAACGCCAGTGATGACTAACCATCACCAACAGTAGTGTACCATGCATGTATAATAGCATGGACGTACCAACCTCGAACTTACCAAGATCCACGATGCACTAAATCTACGATCCCAAAACAGAGTACAAATCTTTATGCGAAAGTTCCTTTTTCTTCAAGTATGTAGTCTAGGCCCTCCTCAAAGCTACACCTGTGACGTATAGTCGGGGTGAGCTAACATCCAAGCTCAGTGGAGAAAACTAATACCAATATACATCTCATCACATGCATAGATTCAAAGACAAGATCGAAACATTTTCTTATCAAGACTAAAACTGATTTCAAAGGAATTTCTTGTCAAAATTGAAACTGAGTTCAAAGGCATTTTCTTATCCAAATTCAAAACTAATTTCAAAGGCAAACTGATTTCGAAGATGTTTTCTTATCAAAACCGAAACTGATTTCAAAGACATTTTCTTAATAAAATTTAAACTGACTAATCTCTTATCAGAAGCATATTTCTTATTTTCAATTTACTGAGTTTGGATCACATTCATTTACATGTCTTACATATTCTTACGTGACTTACCCACATGTCTTACATATTCTTACTTTGCTTACATATATGTTTTATACATTCATACTTGGCTTACTCACACATCTTACACAGTCCTTACTTATCTTACTTACAAGTCTTGCACATTCTTACTTAGCTTACACAATTCGATTCAGGTTCGATTCACGGAGGCTATCGTGTCGATTCGATTCACACACTCACTTGCATAGCTTACACATTGTCATATAGTTTACACAATTCATGGTTGCTTGCCCGTGAAGTTGATTCCGCGGATATCCCGTCTTGATTCGATTCATGGGTTTAACCGCCATGCGGTTCGATTCACATGATTAACTTGCGTGCGGTTTGATTCATGGATATCACTTGCGTGCGGTTCGATTATGGGTTTTAACATATGGATTCGATTCACAGTTAGCCCTTTGTGCGGTTCGATTCCGCCCTAGCGGCCCACAAAGTACCATATAATCCCCCCATAGCGGTCCACACATGCACATATAATCCACCCATAGCGGTCTACGATGTTATATAATCCGCCCTTAGCGATCCACAGTACACTTATAATCCGCCCATAGCGGTCCACACATGCACATATAATCCGCCCATAGCGATCTACGATGTTATATAATCCGCCCTTAGCGGTCCACAACACACTTAAAAATTTTCTTAACTTTGTGTATCCAAAAGCATCACTATGAAAGTCGGACCTTAATGGCACTCACTTGATAGCCATCCTTAATGAGCCAAAACTACAATTTTTTCAAATCTGAAACTGAACCAAAGCCAACTTTTGATTCTGGTTTCGGCAAATATTCACGAAATGCACGTTAGTGCCATGTGTATAATCTTTCTGCTATCAATTGAATGATTAAAGCTGGTATTGGGTAAGGCCTTGGAGGTCCAAGTGCTCTTGTTACCTAGGTCACTTTCAGAGATGTGTGGCATGTGGTATCATCATTTGTGCTATATGAAAGCAAACCAGTTCATCTAATTTCAAGAATCAAGAGGAAAATAAAAAAGAATCTGAATTCCAAACAAAAATTGTGATTAAAAACAGAGAAAACACCCAAAAAACACATAAATACTAGACTAAGGTTCAGAAGAAAGCAAATCCAATTCATACAAACACATGATTTATGAAAACAAACCAAGTAACAATTCTTATTCAAATTTAGAATGAAACCAAACCCAATTCATACAATTACAAAAATAATAGAAAAAGAGATCCATAATAGTCTCCAATATCCTTACTTCTTGAATTTATGATAACTTGAATGTGTAACACAACGTAGTAGTTTACTCCTTATTTATACACCTAACAGCATTGAAAGTCTCTTTCAACAATAAGGAATGAAGAGGTGGGTGGAAATATATGGGTACCATAGATTAGCATCCAGATTTCAGTCTTCATGGCATCACATACTCCAAAATGGTCTCCAATATCCTTGAGCTTTCATAGAATTTTGTAAAACCATCATCTAAAATGATACTAATCAACAAATCCATATCATATCCTTAGTGAATAGTTATATAAAGCGTGCATTGCCTGTCATTGTTTGAAATAAACTGATTAGCATACAACATGTGGCAATGATGAGGATGACGATGATGATGACGATACATATATATATATATATATATATACCCACACAGACACATACATACATACATATACTCACCAATACGGCAATACCAACAAGAAAGTATATCGGAACTTCAATCAAATCTGGGTGTCTTTTTTACTTTCTTTTGGTAATAGATGTACACTTCTTCACATCCCTCAAGGATCCTTCCCCCCTCTTATATGGAATTATACGTGATAAAACATGTGTGTTGTCTGTTACTATGGTTTGAAGCAAAAGTCAAGTCCTCTTAGTTTATCAGGTTCGTATGAAAATCATATTAGATGTGTATTTCCCTAGTAACCACAGAGAAAAAAGTGGGTCAAAGCATCGGTAATTTAGTAGGTCAATAGGTTCGCCATCCTTATTGGGTGCTTCCCACCCCTCCATAGACCATAATGCAGTCATCATGCAGCACTAACATCCTGTACATAATCCATATAACTCATCAGCAAAAATTGTCATCAGGGGGCCTAGAATTGTGGTCTCTCCAAGCTGTTGTTGTTCCTTCAGGGGGCCTAGAATTGTGCCTCCATGCACCAAGGTGATCCAAACTCCCTTCACTTTTCCTTGTTGATCTCTCTCTCTCTCTCTTTGCTTTTTTAATTTTTTATTTCTCTAAAGTTTTTATCATTTTGAAAGCAGGACCACCAATATTATCAACTTATTAAAAATCTAAAAGAAAATGAAACAATTCGAAGTCTTCTAAACCAATATAATCAATTTATTAAGCTTCTTGTAATGAACTTTCACAGTGGTGTTGATTCAAGAGTAGCTGCATCACAAAATTCATCTCGAACACTGGAATCAATGACTTCCCACAGCATGGAAGAACAAGAAGCAGGGGTTTCCAATTCAAGTCAGCAAAATTCTTCATCTTTGCTTAGCTGCAATGATCTCGAAGAAAACAACGAAGGCCCAAATAACTTGCCCAAATTATAAATCTAATATGACATAAATATTTTCTTAAAAACTGAACAATTTTAAATGTATCAAAACTACAGTAATCAGTCAACAGAGAAGTCTCATGACAAGTTAGTTGTTTGTTACACCTCATTCCTAATCATGGGTCACAAGTTCGGCCTGTGGGATCTGTTTTGCTACGTAATCAAAGATTGACTTGGCTGACACTGTGGATCGACCTGATAACCTTTCACCTTCTTCCCCCTTCACTGGTCAGCCTTCAGGCTCTTGTAACTTGACCAAGTCATGAGCTGGGTCACTCTATTTCAAACTATATTAATTACTCCATATGGATCTTTGGACCGATAACGAAATCGTGCTCTTTTCTATGGTATAAATAGTGGCCTTCTGCATCACTAGTGGGAGTAAGCCACGTCGCTATCCAGTTTCCAGCATATGAGAAGATTATATCTTACTTAGCAAGAAGAGGTAATATATAGCAGATCAAATAGATGTTATGTCAATTTTCCCCATGCCACCTCCATGTAAACATTATGATTCGAAATAGAACCACGTTTTTCCACATTAGTGTCCAAGGTCAATTCATAAGTAGTCTTATGCCTTGATGCCTGTGCAAAGATCTAACTATAAATTTTCCTTCTTTTATATTCCATACATAGATCCTGGTTATTATCCCCGTTTTTCCACATCAGTGTCCAAGGTCAGTTCATAAGTAGCCTTTTGCCGTGATGCCATTATCATCAGTGTCCAAGGTCAGTTCATATTAAAACTTGCTTTCAAAATTTCAAAATCCAGTAACATGAGGGCATTAAAAACAATGTCATTGTCACCAAATTTGGTACTTCATGTTATATACACAATCGAATTTCTACACAGATCCTTATGGGTTTGTTGGTTCTAGTGGTTCGCCAGTGACCAGTTTCTACTGGCACATGCAGTCAAGGTGGCCCCAAGAAGGGGTTTCTCATTGCCCATTAAACCCAAGATGGGTTGGGTTTAAAAAAGGATCTCAATCCAATTGGTCAAGTGGCCTAGGGTCTTGGTGGGCTTACTGTTCGGGTCTAGTGGCCTGTGGCTTAGGTTCAAATAGGACTTCACTTAAAATTGGTCTCTATGGATCCCAAGTGGCTAGTGTCCACATGGATTCTCCCCGTTCAAGGTTCCAATGGCCCGTGACACATCGTCAATCCGGACTTTACACATGCGACTTTACAGGGTATCACATCTTCCCCTCATAAAAAATTTCGTCCTCGAAAATTTGATGGAAGGAAACGATAAGGGCAGCAAGTTGGTATGGTTTACTAAGGTATTCAATAAGACGGTTGGGCCGTTAATGAAGAAGGTAGCTGACAGAATGGGAAAGAGTTCGCATTCGGCTACTTCATTGTGACCTGAAGAGGGTGGAAGTGTAGGACAGTATACACATCAGAGTGCACTATCTACCGAAATTATTTGATAGTAATGCCGAATTTACATAGGCGATGAGCTTAAAATCATTGCAAATGTATACAAAATTCGATATTAAAAAGCACTACAATGGAACATTTTATTAAATTTCTATCAACAACATGTAACTTCATGCATGGTATTTAAACTGGCAACATACACTACTGCTAATTAATATTCACTAATAGCATTTGAACAATTAAAAGACAACTTTCCTTAACAGATTATCACAAAAAATATCAATAGATTCAATTAAATAATTTAATTCTAGCCCAAACGAGTGTTTCTTTCATGTACGTTCCCTATTGGATCTAGAAGATTAGGGTTCTTGACGAACGGCTAGATCTCCAACAATTTTAGGGTTTCGAACGAACTCACAAGTGGATTCTTTCGAATCCGGGCGAAAACAAAGACAAATAGTGAATTAAATGATAAAATGGATAGGTTAGGGACAAATACTTATGCAACTCATAGATCAAAGAAGATAGAGAGGAGAGAAAAGTTGGCCTCGCACTAAACCGCGCGGGGGACGAAAACTCACTCTTCGGTTGAGAGAATCACACCCTCATAGAAAGTTTAATCAAAACTCTCAAACTTTGCAAAGCAAATTTTCATTAACCATCGATAATAAAAATTGTTTTTACAAGCCTTTAAATAGGCAAAGCAAACCCTAACTCGAAATAACAGAATCCTAGTAACTTAAAGCATTAAAATGGCAAGTTTTGCTAAAGAAAAGTAAATTTTCGTCTTTTGGCAGACATATTTCACGCAGTCGATCGATCGATCGACTGAGAGATAATAAATTCTTCGAAGTCTCTGTTCAGAATCGATCGATCGAAAGTTTGGAACCAATCAATCAACTGAGAAGAATAAGTTGGCCAAAACACACTGTCCTTTGTCCTCATTCGATCGATCGAGTGCCTAGGATCGATCGATCGACTAAATCAATTCTTTCAGGACGCTTTCACATTCTTCTTTCGCCTTCGATAGGTTACGGGCGACTACTAGAATCGGATGTCCCCATCAGGTCTACTTATGTCATAAGAAACATCATTGGAGATGTCCAATTTGAAATTTCTTTTTTTTTTTTGAAGACTGATGTAATGAAAGAAGAAGATGATTCAAAAAAAGAGAGAATATACCACGAATTTAGTGTACCTTCATGCTGTAATCCACTACACAAATAGAGAGAGCATCAAATTTGGTAAACAAGGGTTTGTAACTAAACCAGCAAAATTCCAAAAAAGAAATCTTGATTTCTAGAGTTCATTATTTTCCAAAAAAAATAATCCAAAGCTGTTTTTTCGCAGCTGAAACAAATATAAAAAGAAATCCCAACTAATGAATTGCCGGGAGACCTATTGAGTTATAACTTTCCTAGTACAATCTTAACTACACGTATTAAGTGTACTGAGAGTCGAATATAATAAGTCACCAATGTCAAAGCAACTCCAGATTCTCGTTTTTCCTCCCAATAAAATCTACATATTTACTTATTATATTTTCTTTTTTCCCTGCCCCCTAAATAATAGTCGTTCTATTAATAAAATCCAAATTATATAAAGAAAGTCAATGAAACTAACAAAAACACACATCAAGATTCTATTATTATGCTTTTCAAAAAAAAAAAAAAAGATTCTATTATTATGCATCTTGAGACATCTTATTAACTTGAGGGTAATGTGACTACTAAAATAATCACATGCCATAAGTCATTTAATTAACGTGACATCAAGAAAATAATGCATGTGACTTAATACCTTAGGATTGGTTTAATTACTTTCTTCGATCTTTTATAGCTCCACTAAAACCTTATCCAGCAGCTCCTTTTCTTCTTTTAACAGGATTAGAATGGCCTTGCTATGGTCTGTTAAAGAGCCTAAAAACAGGCCCCTAACAGCACCTATCACGCCCACATCATCTCTTTCTCATCTTCCACTTCACTCATCTCTCCTCGTCTTAATCTCCCTTATCCCAATCACATGAGAGAAAATGTCTGTTTAACTTCCAATATATGTAGTTCGTTCTTTAATAATTATCACCAAAAGAAGGCTACAAAGTTCAAACCCAAGGTCAGACAACCAAAAAAAAATTACAAGGGAAATCATAATGAGAAATATGATAAATCCCACCAACAAGGCCGAAGTCGCTTATAGCCTCCCCTCTAATAAGGGAATCAGTGGCCACCCATAGTTTGCAAACTTGCAATCACTCTTATTTCAAAACCTTGTGAATGTATGTAACCTAAACAATAAGAATTTGATCTATTCTCTACAACTTTTTTCCTTGGTTTAAAACAAAAAAAAAAGTTTAGAGAAGCAGTATTCTCTAAACTTTGAGGTAAAATTCCAAGTACTGAGTTGGCTGAGCGTTCTTCAAGCATTTTCTTAATCGCCTTAGATACTTAACCTTTTTTTTTTTTTTTGAGCAAATTCTATGAAGAATTGATATTCCTGTCCATAATGATTCAACTATTTGCTTTAGATGTATTAATAACATCAGCTGAACCAATATAAAGTAGAATTTCCTGGCCACAGTCGTTGTTAAACAATTCCACCTACTCCAGCGAACTCGGATCACCTATGCTGCTGCTGCTATCGAAACTGAGTTTGTTGGGTATATACCAGCACACCATAACAGGAAGAACTGACGGAGAGACAAAGCCGGACCTCTGCCAATCACCCCTCATAAGAGGAAATTTAGGGGTAATCCACAAAAAATGTTTCACTGAAAGCATTTTTGACAACAAACATGTTTTTATTCCTAAAGACATCACCATCGCCGTCACCATCATTGTCTTGTCCTATCTATTTAAGATCGGTCCATGAGTATTCTCTCTCCACTCATTCTGTTAGGAAGTAAACACTTTATTACTCCACAATCCTCCACGTCATTTCTCACTATGTATCTCTAATACTTCATTGGTCTGCCTATCATTTCAATACTGCATATAGGGGTTGTGGCAGGTTTCCAATTGGCATGCCCAAACCACCTCAAAAACGTTCTTTAATTTTCTCTTTGATTTAGGATTACCCCTAAATTTCCTCTTATGTGCTCGTTCCTTCTCTCTTGTTAGTCCATGCACTCACCACAGCATACAAATATCATCCACATGAACATCGCCTTCATGCTTCTGCAGAGCCCAATACTCTACATCATTCAATAATGCAAGTCTTCCACCCTATTTTATAAAAATGCATCTTTAATAAATATGACGCTACATGCCTACGATTCGCCCACCCTGCATTGAGACGCTACATGCACAAGGAAGTAAGAGAAGAGGACTAGTGAAGACCTGGAGGGAAGCCGTGAGAAGGGACATGAAGGATTGCAAAGCTACGAAGGGCTTAGCTTTCATAAAAAATAAGTGGAGAAATAGGACTTCCAAAGCGACCCCAAATAGATGGGATAAAGCTGTGATGATGATGATGATGATATTGATGATAGTGATATAGTGCCACTCTAGGCAGTTTTATCATTCAGTAGTATTTTCTATTTTAATCATTTCTTTCTCTTGTAAGCTCATAATTTCAATTGTGACTACATATATCTATATAGTAGGTGGGTATGGATTAACTCTCTTAAAATCCTGACTTCTAACCTCTTTCTCTTCTTCTCCATCTTCTTCTTCTTACTTCACCTAAACCCTACTATTACTATCCAAACCCTAAGTTAATTGTTATAAATGGTTTAATGTCTTCGAAACATTCAAAAAGACGCTAAAGTGTGATTTCATGCCAAAGCAAGTAGGATGTTACTGCATAAGGAAATGCCTCTAATTTGATTTACTAAGAAAATATAGAAGTTCCAATTCTAATAATGAATTAAAGATAGATAATTAACATCATCTTGCATAATCGTTATTTAAATTCTTAACTTACAAAATTGCTATTATCTCAACAAAAAAAAAAAGAGAAATTAGAAGAAGCAAGACAAAGGGAGTAACTGATACCTTGAGCAACATCCCATATAGTGAATGATGAGCTCTCACTTGACGAAGATGCCAAATATGTAAACATATGTCAAGGATAATTCAGACTTAAATAACAAGCGAATTGCCTTTATGCACATATGTAACAACCAATTTCCTCTAACTATAGACCTTCGGGAACATCTCAAACTAATAAATGTCCCTGGCTCCCTGAGAGCTACTAATTGCACAATGCATGAGTGATCTGGGAACATGCGAACAGCGCAACCATTTTAATTATAATGATGAGAGGAGAGGTAGCATGAGAGAAGAGATATGCTAATGAATTTAAAAAATCAACAAAATTTTAATTGGATATCTTCCACTGGGACTCCAAGATAGTGCATTGACTTGTTCACCATCAGGACTCCGAAGAAAATCTACCAAGGTCCATTGAACTCCTGAGCCTCTAGACAAGGAACCCAAATAAGAGGCAGTACCAGATCTTACAGGTGCTGCATTGCGAGGATATGAAGCTGACCAGATGCAAATACCCACCCTGGCAAAGGGAAATTCACATTATTCAAGATAAATGAGGGTTAAATTTTAAATGAAATAGTCCAGTGATGAGCTGGAAAAAAAAATGAAATAATGCAAATGTCGAAACGCAAGTGATGCTATCATGATACTCGCTTGCATGCTACAGAGAGTGTCTTCCCCCTATTTGGCCTCCAAGCAAACGTTTTAATGTCCCTCTGGTACTGACTAGTCAAAATGTATGGATCCTTGACTTCCAGAAAAAAGAAAGAATTTGGGGTCAACAATGTACAAAATAACAACAAGAAGTAACAAAAGTTATTGAAACAAGAAAACTTCTTTGACAAAAGAAATGCTAAAGAAGATTGACAAAGGAGCAATATACATTACTCACCTAAGTCCTCATAATCACACACGATTACTTGATTAGGCGAAGAGATAAATGCCAAATTGTGCTTATGTTGGTGCCATCTGATCCCATAACGATCAGACTTTGTTAGCAAAGTCACCTGTAAGGACATGGTGTCAAACAGAACTGAAACTTGCATTCTGAAACAACAAACTACTAATATCAAATTTTCATATCATCAAGTACTTCAATCAATGAGGTACATACCCAGTTCGCACTAAGGTCATGAAACTCGGATTCAACAACAATTTGGACTCAGCTGACTATGTTCAAAATTTTACAAAACAGCTGCAATATATAAGAAGCTCTGAATAAAATTTCAAGTCCTAGAGAAAATTACGAAATAAGTGATAGTTTCGTTGCACACTTTTAAGTCGTAAAACGCTCAGTTTCGAGAAATTTACGCAAGTAGAACCTGAAAATATTAAATGACAATGAACATCCATAACCATAGCCACAAAGGCCACAAGCAGCAGCACTTCCAGAAATTTCGAAGTCCAGGTTAGCATGGCTCTCATTGGAAAGTACAAGAATATATGCCAGTTAACTCATGCATCTGTACAGGTGTAAGTAGTTAACTCATGCGTTTATACTAAATTAAAATCTTTAGGCTCCAAAATATAGCCCATAGTTTAGCAACGACATTAGCAAAAACAAATTTTGAGATTTTTTGGGTATATTTTGAAGTATGGCACGTTTGACAAAATTATATGGATATTTAGCTTTTAGGATTTAGAACGTTTGGAGAATTAGTAATACATTCGTGGCACATATGAAAGAACATTCGTCGGTAGGATGAATGGTTGAGATTGGGGATTGTGGACCCATATTAAAAAAATATTCATTCGTAGGATGAATGGTTGAGATTGGGGATTACAATTCGTCTTTTGTTTTGCATGACATGATGTATCAAAAGTTTTTGGAGTTTTTTTGTATTGTATAAGAACCGTTTTTTCTTTTGGATTATTGAAACCTAGCAGAGGAGATCTAAAGTCTCAACCATAGATAACTTTTCTCTTTTGTCGGTTTTTCTTTACAAAGCCCTTGCAGGAGCTTCAGATTTGCCTCTTAGAAACGTTGTAGAGGAAAAGTCTACAACGTATTTTCTTTTTATTCTACAACTAGTACGGGGGAATGAAATAACTAAAGACCCAGCTCCTTGGTTAAGTGGTATTGTTCTTCTTTTTCTTCCTATACATATATATACAACTCAAATCACGAGTAGTGCCTCATGACTCAGCTCGTGGTTGGTACATGTCATTGCTGGAATCCATAAAATAGAAGTAGAACAGCTAGAAATACAGAGAAGAAGAAAATTGGGATTCACTTTAGTGTGGGGCAATATACTGTGTATTTATCTTCCCAAAATAAAAGAGAAAAAGAAGCACCACAAAACTCTGATCAATGATCACACTCTGCAACAGGCATCTGCAACACCCGCCATTAATGGAGACATCACCATTAACAATCATCATTCATCACCACTGAACCCATCGTCCACACATTTATTAGTCCCAAACTCCCAATCTCCTCCTCGCTGCAACCCGACCATTAATGGCGTCCATTGTTCATTACCTCTGCAGAGAGAGAGAGAGAGAGGGCACAAAACAATCATGGGGACTTTTTTTCTTTGCCTGAATTGCTAAAATTACATCTAATAAACCCAATCACAGCAAAACCCCAATTCAGATGGCAGCGATGGTTGGGCATGATTATCTTGCAAGAGAGACTCACATCGGAATAGAAAAGGGAGAGGTTGATGTTACAAAGAGACGACTTAAGAAAGGTATGCTGATTTTACAAGAGAAATGTACATCTGAACCCACTCCCAATGTTTGGGCACAGGGACTTTGCGAGAAGTGTTGTACATCTGCAATATTCCCATACATGGCGGCCATGTGCATAGGAGTCTCTCCTAGAAGATGTAAATTTTCTGAAATAAAGATGGCATCTATGTTTGGGCCCGTTGATTTTCCCAGAGTTTTTAAAAACGAAAGCCCCAAATTCATCCACGAATCAGGCTCGCAAGGATTCTTTTTTTTTATCGGTAATAGAGATTATATTAAAAACAGCAAGACGCTGAGCAGCAATACAATCCCAATATACAGAGATCAAAATCGGAGACAACAAAAAAAGAAAGCCAAAAGAAATACATCAACACACACGCCAGCCACACCACAGCGGAACGTGTGACACTTAGCCCGGATCCCACAAGAAAGCATTGTGGTTCTCGTCCCTCTCACCTCTCGTCACCCAGAATCCGACCAATTCCGTGACTGACTTAGCAACCATCCTCACAGGTTTGCTCTTATTTTCGAAAATTCTGGTGTTTCTTTCACACCATAAACACCAGAATACAGCTAACAAAGACAGTCCAGTATCCCCCACTCTCCCCGTCAATCCTCGCACCCGCCCAACTCAACACCTGCTGATAAGGTGTCTCCGGCACGACCCATCTAACACCAAAAGCCTTATACATAGCCGTCCAAACGTCAGAAGCAAAACTGCAGTGCAGAAATAGATGGGCAGCGGATTCGACACCAGTGGTACATGTCACGCAAGAATTCTGGACATCAAGCCCCCTCCGGATAAGCAAGTCCCTGGTAAGGATTCTATCCTTGCACAGCGTCCATCCAAAAAACCGAATCTTCAGCGGAATAGGCAGCCTCCACAACCATTTTTCCGCGAAAGTAGTGAGCGGTCGTCTCGACAACAGCCCATAATACGACTTAACAGAAAATTTACCGTCCTTGTTAGGGTCCCAAATTCGCAAATCCTGCCCCATATGCGAAATGTACCTTCCCTCAGCTCCCACCTGCACACCGGAAATCAGGTGCAACTCCCTGGCGCGCGTCATCAGCCCCGTTAACGCCTCCCCAACCAGAATAAAGAGGAACGGGGATAGAGGGTCCCCCTGTCTGATACCCCTAGAACTCTTAAAATATCCAGCAGGAGTACCGTTTACCATTACCGAGAACCACGGAGGAGTAACATCCCCTCATCCACTTCCTCCAAGTCACCCCGAACCCCATAAGTCTTAGCATATAATCAATGTTCTCCCAATTGACTCGATCATACGCTTTTTCCATATCGACCTTCCAAATCGCAGTCGAGATCCGCTGACAGTGGGCCGAATGGATGGTCTCGTGAGCCACAACAACAAGATCCATGAGTTGTCGCCCATGGACAAAAGCCCCTTGATTACCGGAAATAATAGTGCTCATTACCAGCCTGAGCCTATTAGCAAGCACCTTCGATACGATCCTGTACAAGCAATTGGTTAGACTGATCGGCCGATAATCCGCAATATTCTCAACTCCACTAGCCTTAGGAATGAGGGCAATGAATGTGGAATTTAAGGCTCTCCCAATAAACCCGGATTGATGGAATTCACACATAACCTCCATCAGATCGACCTTTATAGTCGACCAACACGCACGATAAAACTCCATGGTAAACCAATCTGAACCCTGTGTCTTGTTCCTACCCCTGCTCTTTATCGCCCGCCAAACCTCCTCCTCAGTAAAGCCTCCCTCGATTCCCCAACTCACCTCTTCCGAGATAGACTTGAAAGGAGTCCATCCAGCTGTGGTCTCGTCCCCCCCTCCTCCGTATATAGACGCTTGTAAAATTCCACAATGCTGTCCCGGACCTGGTCATCACCTGAACACCTAATCCCATCTACGACAATGCTACCAATATACTTTGTGTTGTTTTTGGCATTGGCGACGGCGTGGAAATATTTAGAGTTTGCGTCCCCTTCCTTGAACCATCTAACCTTGGCTTTCTGCATCCAAAATAATACTTCGGCCTTACAAGTATTATTGAACTCCCTCCTGTACCGGTATCGATCCTCCCTCTCCTCAGCTATAAGCAATCGGTCCTCTTCAACACGGTTCAACTCCTTCAGCTTCATTAGTAGCCTTTCCTTATTGACATTAACCTGCCCAAATTCCTCACGGTTCCAAGTTTTAATGTTGTCCTTTAATCGCCGTAGCTTGGAAATAAAACAAAAAGCAGCAGCCCCAGGTCTCACTGGTTTACCCCACCAACCCTGCACCTTCTCCTGAAAAGATTCATTCAACAGCCATATGTTTTCAAATCGGAACGGAGTAGGCCCTTTGCCTTTGGAATCAGTAATCAGCACCAAGGGTCTATGGTCCGACACGGCACGCGCAAGTGCTTCCAATCTCGCCCCGGGAAACATGTCCAGCCACTCCGTAGTGCACAAGAACCGATCAATCCTGCTGAACGACGGATTATCATGCCCATTTGACAAAGTGAAGCGCGCACCAGTTAACGGAATGTCCATTAACTCCCAATCCGATACGAGTGAGTTGAAGTCCCACATAACTCTCAAGTCCGGCGGGCCGCCAGTTTTTTCAAATCCCCACCTAATCGCATTAAAATCCCCAGCTAGGCAGAAGGGCAGCTCCCACCTAGCAGAAAATGCAGCCAGCTCGAACCAAAAATCCTCCCGTTCACGGTCCACAGTCGGGCCATAGATCCCCGCAAATATCCAATGAGTACCCGCCACCTTATCTCGGAGCACCACAGCCGCCGAATACAAACCCAACTCGTCACAACTTTATCGAAGAGCACCGAAGACCAGGCGACCAAAATGCCACCCGACGCGCCAACAGAGTCAACCCCAGTCCAATCCCAATTGCCACTGCCAAGGACTAACACAACTCTTCTTCTATCACTGCTGCCCCACTTAGTCTCCTGTAGGGTAACAATAATCGGTTTAACGGTCGCAATGACCTGCTTAACCCCAGCCCATTTATTCCTATCACAAATGCCCCTGACATTCCAAGAGAGAATCTTCATAACCAAACCAGATGGTGCCCGCCCGCAACAGGTTTGTAAACTACACTCCCCCCGGCCCTCACCCGTCCGACATTCCCCATTCCAGCCGCGCAAGTTCCCGCACCCCGCCTCGCTGTTTTCGCTTGTTTCCCTGACGGCCGAGCAAAGTAGTCAGGAACACCTTCCGCAGCTCCTCCTCAGGCCCGATAAACGACATCCCTAGGTTACGACCCATGGCAATTAGACTATCTATATCATCAGTCACCTCAAATCCTAGATCAGCCCCACTTCCATCATTACTGTCAACAGCCAAGAACTGGTTTCCCCCAGCCATATGGCTCCCCATCTCCTCCCCAAGATACATCGGCATCTCCATCATCCTTCGATCGAGAGACTCCTTCTCACACCCATCCCCCAAATTCGCATTCGCCGCCGGCAAACCCCTCCATCCATCCCTTCGTCCCCTTTCCAGAGTCGCCCAAGAAGAAGCATCGTGATTGGGATATCTCAGAGCCTCCCCATCAGACCCAGCCCACGTAATGTCGTTAAGTTCCTCCAAAACTAAACCTGGGTGAAAGCACCCCTCAATAAGCACCCCCAGGTTATCGGGTCCGGCCCGACAAAAAGATTAATCCTAATCTTAGAGACCCGACCCATCAAGAGTGATAAATACCCCCGGCCCTCCGAGGCACAGGCCCAAATTAATTCCGTCACCAGCAGTCCCCCAACACCAGCCCCCCCTTGCAAATCCCCCCACGTGTCCCCCCTTTGGTCCCCAACCCCTCATCCGAAAACCCTCCACGTGTCCCCCAATTGACCACGTGACCCCATATCGAAGGAGAGAGTTTCCCGCCCAGCAAGCCCAAAGTCAACACCCCCCTTCTCCTCCAAAAGGCTTCAAGAAGCTTCATTCGCCAGACCACATGTCAACCTCCCACTTCGTCCCACACCCTGATACACCCTCCACCCCTTTCTTCTTCTACTACAAACCCTAACCTCTTTCCTCTCGACAAACGCCTTATCACCAAAATGGGAAGTAGCAGCCTCGGTCGCCATCGGATCCCAGGTATGCCTCCTATCCTCGTCCTTTCTCTCCAGCCAGCCCCATCCCTCACCAACCCTTTTCCATAGCAAGTGCACGGTATCAGTGTCATCGTACAAGGAGATCTAAGCCATAGAGATCGACAGCGGATTGCAAGCATCGAGATCTCCCCCAACGGAACCAGAGGACACCCCGTCAACCGGAACCACCTCCGTCGGAGAATCCACATCAATGGTCCGCACAACATGAGTCATTCCTGGGAGTCCGAAGGTCGCCCCGTTCGTCCCCGACGAGGATGTGCCCCCCGGTTGCCCGAGCCCCAATGTCAGCGGGAGCGTGGCCGAGCCCCTCTTCGAGCCTCGCGCCGGCCTCCCTTATCGGGCAGATGGATAGAGGAGCGACTGAACTTCTACAACCGGTCCATCGAGGCACCCGATGCCAATATCCCGGGGCCTCTCGGTTCCTTCAACCAGCTAATGCTGCAAGAGGACCCGCTCGAGTCGCGCGACCTCTATGAAGAGTTGCACCATCTGGTCACCCACCTGGACCTCGCAGATCCAGGGGATTCCCTCTAGCGAGCCAACCCGAACCAAGATCCTGGTGTGGCTGGTATCCCAGATGTCAGCCGAGCGCCTATCCACACGGACGAAGCACCACACCAATCACCGATACCCCGGAAGACCTCCTTAGTCCACGCATGCATCGGTAACCCAAAAATGCAAATCCGCACCTCAAGGCCCTCCGTCTCAATCTGTAAATCGCCCACCTTGGGTTCCCATGTCCGGCAAACCACCGGAATATTTTGAATGTATAGCTGTTTGAACTTGCAAATGTCATGAGCCTCCTTCTCCGACCCAAAACGCAGAAGAAATTTGGTCGCAGAAAAAATTGAGACCATACTCTCAGTAACCTTCCATCTGGTATTAATCCATTGGTGTAATTGTAGTAGGGATAATGTATCCTTAATACTAGACAAAATCACCCAATACTTGCGCAGATTCATCGCAAGGGACCGAAACTGTGGAGAATCGAAGCTTAATCATCCAGAGCTCGGCTTCACAAATCCAGTCTCCCCCTTAGAATCCACCGGGCCATGGCAGCGGACCCCGCAACGATCAACTCGGAATGGCGTAGCATCTGGTCCTTGGCCATAGCCCTCAGCTTCCCGTAGGCCCTACCGGCAATGGACCACCCTGCTGAACATCACGTAGCTGCGATTCTGATAGAATCGGTTGCTTCACCGTAATCGAATTAGGGACCCAATCATCCCCCGCTTTGACCACCAAGCCCAACCCCCTGGGAGAGAGGCACCCGTACCGTTGGCAAACCGCCCGGCGCCGGAAGTTAACGTTTCGGCGCTGAGCACATAACCAATCCCCCACTCGAAGTATCAGGCACAAACCACCTGCCGGAGAACTCATGAGATTTGCCTTTTAATTATATATATTAACTTTCTATATTGATCCATCGTAGTGTATATTTTGAATCAGTGATAAAAAAAATTCATTTGATTTAGTGTTTTTTGTTACTCATGCTTCACACCTTCGTTGGAAATCAAATTTTCAAATGCTCTTTTCATGTACTAATATTTATAATTTTAAATTTAAAGTACATACACATGGTTCATTGAATTCATATATCAATTAGTGTAAAAGAACATGATTAAATTTATATGTTGGTAGTATATAATCATATACTATTCAAAATGAAACAACGGATCGGCTCGCAAGGATTCTTCTATCTGCATTTCCTTCCTTTGCACGTTGCATCCATGCACGGAACTTTAATTTTGAGATGAAGTTGTTGGGAAGCTTAGTATACGGAAGCAACCAAATGGTGCTTCACATTGGTGATTTTGGCTATGTTTTAACTGGTTGAGAAAAATAGCAGGTGCAACCACGTGGGCCACCCATGACTTTGGTCATGAGGCACTACTCATTACTAGAGTGAGGTGATCATTTTCTTTCATATACATACACACACATATATGTATATACAGATAAGGTTGCGTGTCCATGGCCAAAATCTCTGAAATCCGGGACTTATCGATCTGCCCCAAGAATGATGCGTATCGTCTGCTATATTGAACTATCGGTCGATATATTGTTCAATGTATGGGACTAACGATACTTTGTTTTTAAAAAAATCGATTTTTTTAAAATACTGTTTTCTTTTTTCTGAAGTTTTTTAAAAAAATAGTTTGGTACAGTTAGCTATTTTTTGTACATTTAGCTATTGTTTTGATACATTTACCTATTTTATTTTTAAAAATGTGGGGGAGTAATGGGTTAAGGTTAGAAGAACAGGAGGGAATATAGAAGAGGAATAGAGAAATAGAAGAGGAAAAAGTGTGCCTTATGTAGCACTGACCCAAACTATCAGATGAAAATTTTATATTACGTCTGCCGATGATTTGGCTGGTACGGTGCCTTTAGAAACCGATTCATATCGGACGATACATATTGGTTTTGTCAGGTTATTTTACCCATGTGTGTGCCCCAACATTATACGGTGAGTGTGCCCCAACAATCCACATAGAGCTCCACGCAGCACCCAAAATACTGTTTTGGTGCCACGTGGAGCAAGGTCGCGTTATTTGTATCATCTTTAGAAAAAATTCAGAAATTCATCTTCACCACTTTTTTAGCCATGAAATCCGGAACAATGAAATAAATCAATAATTGACTCTTCCCTTTTAATTTTTTAAAATTGATTGAAACAATGCACCCGAGATCCATGTGGGTGTGTGTGTGTATGCATACATATATATATATATATATATATATATATATATAAGAGCAGATTGAAGACTGACTTTATCAAAAAAAAAAAAGCTCCGATTGAAGTCACTGAACTTGCTAACTATCTCGAGGTTGCAACATCATGCGCCTTCCAAGTGAGATAAAGAGACAACCCTTTTGTTCACTTCCAAATGATTACCAATACAAAGCCTACTAATTGACCCAACCCATTTAGAGGCTAATTAATTGTCATGTGCTTCATAATTGCAAATGGTTCACAAATCAAGATTTTTTTATATTTGTAAATTAAAGTTATCATTACAGGGAATAATAGTAATAATAATTGTAAAGAAAAAACAAAAAGAAAAATAATAATACAATACCAAAAGCAGCAATACTTACAGCCCAAAACAGCAGGCTCTCCCACCAGACTACACAAATGTACAGTTACAGCGATGTTTAGGACCCACTCATCAGGATTCCTACCACCATATTATCCGCTATCCAGCTCATTCCACAATTTTGAGAAGCAAAATTTTAAGTGGACTAAATTGGCGGGCATTTTATAAATGTTTCCATCATCTTACCCATTAGTGATTTTTTTTTTTCTTCAAGAAAAAATTGTAACTGATGGTTCTCAATAACCAGCATAGAATAACAGAAAACACTTTTCCAATCCATTAGATTGACTTTACATGCAATCTAGTGTCAGAAAAAAGGATGTTCAGGATGGTCAACAACGTTGAAGGCCAAAATTCATAGAACAATACATTTCCTCACTAAGCCAAAACAAAAAAAACTGTTGAAGGCCAAAATTTTCTGAGATTATTGCAGCTTACATCTTTTGGAGTAAAAAAGGCGTCTAAAGGAGTCTTTCAATACCACTTTCAGAGCGCTTGAGGCCATTTCTGGAAGAGCATCTCTGTATCCTTATTCAGGGCCCTGTTTCAGGATTCGGCAAACTAATAGTTGGTTGAAATGGGATGGGACTGAAAACCACTCCCTGCACCCAGTGTAGCTTCCAGTAAAGGGTATGCCAATAGTAATATATAGTCGCTAAGTCAATCCTATACAGCAAAAAGATATTGATTTTAACTAAAAAATTAAAAATTAAAAAAATAATAATAATAATCTTACAAGAACTTTTCCATATGTTTCTTTAGCTTGAACATCTGATATGGTTGTAAATGTAACTACATAACTTTCTTTAGATTGAGCATCCGAGATGGTTGTAGATGCGATTGTACAAAGGAAAAGAGAAAAAAGAAAAGGAACAAACATATATCAGTGCTTAATATAGTATCATTTTCAGTACAATAGCTCAAAGTGTGATACATTATAAATGATAATATAAGCAATAACAGTATGCATTACGCAAAAATTACAGTTTTCCAGCAATTTTTATTTCAAAACTATTTAGAAAATTTATCTATATCTAAGGAAAAAATAAAATAAGAACCATCGATCTTAATGGGTATTTATTGGGTAAACCAAATCTATATATTCATATCAGTCGAAAAATGCTTGATAGTAATGGTACAAAACAAGGCTGTCAAAGCAGTTGGGCAATGCTAGGCAATTGACCTACTTATTATTACTATTAAGAACAAGTCACAATTTAAGAAATAGGCACGGGAAAAAGTTGAACAAACAAATAAATAAAATAAATTAGCAAATGTCTGCAAAGCCGAAAAAATTCAAGAATAATTGGGAAAAACTAGGAAGTATTTTAGAAATTTGGGAAAAAATAGCGATGTTCATAATTTATTCAAAAAATACAACGTTTTGAATAGGTGGCTATTTATTCACGTTTTATTCATTTGATAAATAAATCGCAATTAAAATGCGACTTTTTTCAGAAAAGTCGCCACCCATTACTGTGTCGCTGGTACATCAAACTCATACAATTCTTCTCAGTACTTTAGTAACATGAAAACATGCAATAAGCAATGGTAAAGAGAGATCTCTCATTCCGCCCACACACACACCACTACGTGAAAAAGCCAAAAAAACCACTGCCTTAAACAGTGGTTTTTTCAAAAAACCACGGTCTTTGACAATGGTGTTTTTTCAAAAAACCACTACCCTAAACAGTTGTAAAAAAAGGAGTGGTTTTTTTTTACCACTATACAAAATAGTGGTTTATGAAGTTCATAAACCACTGTCTTGTATAGTGGTAAAAAAAAACCACTCCTTTTTTTACAACTGTTTAGGACAGTGATTTTTTTATGCAAATTTTTTTTTAAAATATATATATTTAAAAAAAAAAAAAAAAATTACGTCGACAATTTTTTATGCAAATTTTTTTAAAATAATTTTTTTTTTATGCTTTTTTTTTAATGCAATTTTTTTTATGCTTTTTGTAATACTTTTTTTTAATATAATTTTTTAATGCTTTAAAAAAAATTATATAAAGAAAAAAAGATATTAATTTCATATTTCAACACATCCATTTAACTCAAATACAAATCATTCAATGCCATTAATAAAAAAAATAGATGCCCAATTCTTTTATTCAAACAAAATATTGCATCTCAACCTATCATCCAACCTTTCAAATCAACCAAATATTTTAAACTTTACATGCTCAATCCTTTTATTCAAACAAAAAAAAATAAATAAATAAAGAGAGTTAACAATCTAAGGACCCCATGACCTATTTTCATAATTTAAAAAAAAAAATGTGTTTCACCTCTCCTGCCAAGTATCTCCGTTCCCTAGTGATCCGTTTGAGGTGAGCTTCAAATCGGAAAGCTTCGCTTGAAATCAAAAGGAGAACATCATTAAAAGATCAACATCATGACTTGGTGACTTGATACACGCAAAGGGAGAAGTAAACTATATATATATATATATAAACTTACATGCAGCACTCAACGCTGGTTCCATGGTTGCAGAAAGGGCAGCTGAATCACATCCATGCTGAAGAGAGTGCAAATACTCCCAACATGTTAGGCCAAGTGTCAAGCGCCTTGGGATGAAGGCAATTACAGATTCAACGCCCAAAGATTGCCTAGACGATAAACTTTGAATAGAGACTGAATTTTGGAAGTTCAGTACACTGTAATTTTACTTTTGTTTGCATTGCAGATAGACTGAATTTAGTAGGACTCTCATATGAATTTTGGTCAGAGTCCTTGTAAATACAGTTTTTTGACAAATGTAAATTTGTTGAGTCCTTATTAGTTTGTATTGTAGATCAAGTTATCATTGAATAAGAAAAGCTACTCTAATAAGAAACCACTTAAGGAGAAAAGCTAAACAGATTAAATGAACAAATTGAATAAAAGAGCTTTTCTCACCTCAAATCATTTTTTCAAAATGAAAATTGATGCTGATAACTGTTGGTTAGATCTGACAAGAAGCCCAAGGTTAGAAGGGAGACCCACACACAAGTGCGCATGCACGCACCTGAACCTGCACCCACACCATGGGATTAGATCAAGAAAGTTCTAATCACCGATCATTCGCCCAACAATAGTGTGCGATTTCATGGACCCCACCGAGAGACATGATATATTGATATACATCTCGGCCAAATCCCAAATCACAAGACATCTCTTCCAACACATCATGTTTCAACCAAGATTTTAAGCACAGCCCTTTTGGGTAATCGGTAAACTGGTATTCATGATTCAATATAGGTGGCACTAACTCTAATCAACCCATGAACCCTCTTAAGACCCTTTCACTGCATCAGAATCTAGTTGACCATGAAAATTAAAATAAACACCATAAAATTATATAAAAAATTTGCTTATAGATCAATAACTAAGAAATCGATGACTTGTAATTTCAAAATAGAAACAAAACTCAAAAAGAATCATGAGTGTGTAAAACTAAATGCCATTTATGACGGCTTACAGCTTGAGCACTTGTGGGCAATGCTTTCACTAGAACGCAGAGACTGCTTTCAACAAAACTGACTGACATTAAGGATGCCAAAATGCATGTCTGATGTGCCAAATTCCTCACTCAAAATCAGTTCACTTTCTTTTTATCAAAGTAGATACCTCCAATTTGTCGATGAACAGAAACATTTGTGTCACTTTATATGGTGGAATCTGCATTTGAATAAACAAATGGTATCACTTTAGGTTTGTCTTATTAGAAACTGATGATTGGTGTTCTAAGAATGTTCAAAAACGATCGAAAACGTCTGATTCAAAAGATCAGAAAATTAGTTGAACTAAGACAGCTAAGCACGCTTAGATGGCAGGGTAATCAAATTGCAAGTTGGATGAACCAAACAAGGAGACAGATAAGTAGGTAGCAAAGCAAATGGCCTTAAATTAGAGGGATGATGTGTGGGTGAGATGGCCAATCCAACCCATATTGTCTATAACAATCGGACACATTGGCTTGAATCAAGGGGAAGACACCAAACAAGAGCTTTAGGATTAGGGCAACATAAGGAGACAATGTGGATTAAAGAAAGAGTTTAATTAGAGAGAACTCAGCTAAAACCATGGATCTAAGGAATTACTTGGGATGTGTAAATGAGTGTTCATGTGGCAGCCTATTTATGAGTCTAAGAGGGTGCAATGAGCTGTCCTACACAGGAACTAGACAAATCACAAGTTATGCAATGTTTGCTATTTTATCATTAAGTTCCAACAACTTGGTGTCAAATTAAATTCCCATGATTTGATATAATTAAGCAATGACATAAAGGTTTTTCAAATAAATCCACCTCGGGCTCAAAGGTTCTTACATTAACATCTTGAGGAGATGGCTTATGTCATCCCTCTCAATAATTCCAACTGTACAAAAGAAATGCATCAGTTGAGCAGACAACATACTTCCATGTTTTGACCCTCGAGATGCATTCATGCAATTTAAAATTAAAATAACTTGCACTATAAAAAATAAGGCTATTAGCGGCATTTTTTTGTAGTAAAAAACTACCACTATTAACAAAAAAACTATTAAGACTATTAGCGGCAAAGGTATTAGCGACAGTTTTTTTGTTAATAGCGGCAGTTTTTGGCTGCCGCTAATAGTCTTATTTTTTGTAGTGTTGTAGAATGATGGAGTTCATCCGTAACCTTTTTGACTAGGTGAGATTACATTTTGACTGGCTGCAAATAATGGTACCCTTATTTTCATCTGCTATTAACTGTTAAGTAAGCATCTATTGATAGGCTTCTTGCATATTTCCGTAAAGTTGTCCTAAGCTTGAGTTCTTGCCCATACTCTTATGAGTTGTGGCTACAAGTCGATTACAAAGCAGATGCAGAAATTAAGTGTTGCATATTTATTACTAATCTGAAAAGGGTAAGTCTTGTATCGTTGCTGAATTGAATAGAAGGTTTTGATTGCATACCTGATGCTTAAGAGTAGTCAGACTCTTTGTATGCATTGGTGACTGTGGGATAACAAAATTTAAGTGGGGGATCCCAAGAAGACCACACAATATGCCCTGCCATGCAAAAAAAATTAGCTTTAATCGAGGTTACCCAATTCACTCATTAGCTAGTTCGAATTGTTTCTCTCAATTTCAACCAAACATAGATTGAACCATAGAACCAAACTGACGACAAAGCTGGTAAATTAATCGTAGAATATAATCGGAGAAAAGTAGTAAGTGAACCTTTGGGATCATGTCAACATTATAATCCCTACTAGAGCCCAAATGTGCCGGAGGCTTGTCGTTTGACTCGTTTCCCCTAAACTTTTTCCAAAGCTGCAAAATTAAATTTTCAGTCAAAAAAATCAGAAAAACAAAAATGAATGTGACATTTTTCTTGAAATCCTATGCACATCATGCCAATCAGAGAATTTGCAGGTCGCCCCCAAAAATGGCACCTGAATGAGATTAAGTGAAGTTGACTCTCCTCCCGTCCTCCGTAATAGTCCTTCCTATCCATATGCAAGACCTGTAATGAGATGGAACTGGAGTTATTCCATAGGTAATGAGATGGAACTGGAGTTATCCTAAGCTAAGCCAGGCCTAAATTTAGTGTTCCGCACATCACTATTGAGAAAAGGAAATGGTGCCTTTTAGTGTTTTTCATCGTCTTTTTGTTTGTTGGATGAGCTGGGTTTGAACCTGCCAGTCTAAACCTTCAATAGGGCTAAAAACAAATGGGATCGACTCTTCTTTTTTTTTTTTATCAGTAATGCAAATATATTGAAACCAGTCTAAATAGAAAACTCAAAAGCCAAAAAATAGATTGCAGCCAAAAACTGGCTACAGTCCTTATTACAAGACAGACATCCAGTCCCTCCCCTAGCCGGGATCCCACTGAATATCGTCCACCCTTGATGAGTAAGATCTATAGACGATGTAATTTTCTAAGGATCAAGATCATTCTCAGTATTAGGTAAGATGAGTAAGATCTATAGACTTAAGTTAGATTCCTTTCTCAATGGCCTTGAACATCAAGCTCTGTAACATGAAATTTACTTTTTATTTATTTATTTTAATTATGAAATATCACAAAAGATATAGCTAGAAATGACATAAGATCTAACGAGATATATCTACATCCTAGAGAGTTTGCAAACTCATCAAAGAAACCAAATAGCAAGCAAATAGATTCCATTGCTCGGGATTTGCAACCTGGGCAAACATCTGCTTGAAATACTCAAAATATAAGCTTCTCTCCGTTTGACCTCACAGTCAAGAGAGTATCATTTCCCATTGAGCCAAGAGCCTTTGTAGCATCTTTTGCCATGGGCAGCAATGGCATCTCTAAGGCTTCTACAATATAACTGCACAATAAATAAATGAATACATAAATCATTGATTTATTCGCCTATGTGAAAAAAAAAGAACATGATGAATAAGTTCCATCGTTACTTGCCCAAAGGCTTTTAGTGGTGCCAACAATCGCTAATCTAGCTGCACAGCTCGCTGAAAATTTTTCAGAGCAGTTTCATGATCTTTCTGCAAGCTGTAGCAGTTTCCTATAGCACACCTGCATGCCAAGCAAGACTTCAAAAGATTAAAAGAAGAAATGTAGTAAATAATTTTATGAAAAGCCAAGCAAGACTTCAAATGATTTCAAATGATTCCCGATGCAAAGGAACATGTTTTTTTTGCAAATAGATAAATCACTCAAGTAATTGCAAGGGAGCGGAAGTTCCCTCGATAAGTATGAAAAAAAAATTGAACATTATAGAAAAAATTATATTGTAACTGTTAAGATAGTTAACTTATTATCTAAAAAAATGCGTGCAATAAACGATGCATGAAAGCATAAATCTTATTTTAAGAAGAGTATTAAGGGCCTTATCGTTCCATATTACAAGTTTAAAACCTATATTTCAACAGTTAGGTTTCTTTTCAGAAAGGATCTCTGATATGTGTTACTCATGATCCCATCAAACATTCACTCACACATGCAATAGCAACAGCAGGACATTGAGAAGACATAGATACCAACATAAGTGTATTATAAGAGCAAGGAACAAATATAGAGCACTCAACCACCCACAAGATAATATTTATAGAAACTATAAATTTTTCATTTGTATAAGAGAAAATGAAGAAAGCATGCTTTTAGAATACCTTTAGTTTCCTCCCAAGCCGGTAACATAGAATACGAACCGAGTAAACTGGACATTCGCTCCAATGTTGTCTCAGATGTGAACCGTTTGAAAGACTACAAAGAGGTGATTACAAGTATATTAGGAATAGATCTATAATATATTTCTAACGGGAATTATCTTTTAGTAAAGAATAATACTATGTCATAAGAAATGCATGCAACATGAGAAAACAGATTCTGCAAACAAAAACTCACAGAGGATGCATATGTATATGTTTTTGCAAAAACATAACATGGAAAGATACGAATGAAGATGCAAAGTCAACAATATAAATGCACAGTTCAGTTCTAAAAAATGCTTATACAGATCATTGATAATAAAAAAATTAAGAATCTTTATCCAGATACTAAAAAAACCACAGTTGAGAATTACCAGGGGGGTGAAGACGAGAGAAAAAGAGATCGAGAGAAAAAAAATCGCCCGTGGAATCTTTTATCCAAGCATTGCAGTGGTTTTTTTTAAAGTAGTCAAGTTTTGGGCGTGGGATCAGGTTAACGAAATAAGCCACTATCTTAACTCAACAAACTATTGATTTTAACCGTAGATTATTATATTACTGCTTGACCAGTAGTTATTTTGGCATTGCAAAAAGTGGTTTTTTATGATTTTGACGTAGTGGCTGGTTTATCAAATGCACTCGAGGTGTAAGAGTGTCAAGCCCAAGAGTCACTCATAGGCCGCCCTAGGGGTTGAAACAAACACAGGTCTCTTTCTAGCATACTCTTGTGCCTCTGTGTGTGGTGGTGGGGAGAGAGCTTATATGCATTTTCTGTAAGGCTTCTTGGCTACTCTTGCTCATAAATTGTCTGTCTGCTTCAGATGCTCGTCAGACCTGCTGAACAATGGGCACCGAAAGCTTTTGGGAACTCCATTGGTGACTTATTTACCAGAAGGCAGTCAAACTGGGTGCAACATTCAAGCTGCAGTACGTACCATGCTTGCACCATTGTTGCGAGGAAAATCATTTCTTCCTTCGAATCATGTCAAAACCGGGAAAGAAAATGGCTCTGGCAATGGATTTGATCTCAGCAATTACGATCCCTGTTCTGTACCTAATGACTCTTCCGGATCCGACATGGAACTTGAACAAATATCCAATGTGGATTCATCATTTCAACTTTCATTGACTGATGAAAAATGCTTGAGCAGAATCTCCATTGAAAATGATTCCCTCATAAAACCAGGACTAGATACATGCACAAGGGTTATGGTTGATTGGTCTGACAGAGAACATGAATTATATGATGCCAGCTACCTTGAGAACCTGCCCGAAGTTTTCAAGTCTGGCTTTATGGTGAAGAAAACATGGCAGGAAGCGATCACTTTATTTTCATGCTTGGAAGCATTCTTGAAGGAGGAACCTTTAGGACCGGATGATATGTGGTTAGTAGTCTCTGCCTTTAGACTGCGGATTATTTTCAAAACGCAATGTCTTTTTATTAAGTTCATTGTACTTTCTTTTGTTTGTTTCTGTTTTTGGCAATATCACATTTTATTCTGGTTATGCAGGTATTGCCCTACATGTAAGGAGCATAGACAAGCCACTAAGAAACTGAACTTGTGGAGGTTGCCAGAGATTCTAGTGGTTCATTTGAAACGATTTTCTTATAGCCGGTTTCTGAAGAACAAACTTGACACTTTTGTTAGTTTTCCTCTTCATAATCTTGATTTAAGTATGTAAAGCACAAGGCTGCTACTCCTCAGTCCCATGTTTACGAACTTTATGCTGTGAGCAACCACTATGGTGGTTTAGGTGGCGGTCACTACTCTGCACACACAAAGGTAAGATTCCTTAGCCATACTTATTATTTGCATTTTCTTTAGGCCTATGCCATAACCACTAAGCTGACATCTAAATGAACTCCTGAGAACAAATTAGAGTCTATTTCAATTTGCATTATTTTTTAGAACATCAATACCATGTTATTGAAAAATCCAGCAATTTTATGTGTTGGGCGTGCAGCTAATAGAAGAGAACAGATGGTACCATTTTGATGACAGTCATGTTTCTTCAGTCGGTGAGGAGGCGATTAAAACATCAGCAGCTTACGTGTTGTTTTACAGAAGAGTTGAGAGTTGAAACAGGGAAGGGAATTGGAAAACCATCTCGGGATCAAACCTCCGAGTAATTAAAGGTTATGCTGGTGGTACTACTACCTATTGGCAGAATGCAGCCCTGTTTTTAGGGGGTTGTGATTGGAGGTCTTCCCAGCGATAACACCTATTACAGAAGAGAACTCAGGATTAATTGGAGAAATTGTGTTGAAGAATGCAAGTATTATGAGGAGGAAACCCAAGTAAATAGCTGCTGCAAATTGGGAAGAGTTTTTGTTTTTTAAATCCAAATTTTGAGATGATTGTAGAGGGGGGGCATATATAAAACATTTGAGTGATACCTCCTTCGCATTGCCTACATTTTTAATTTTGTGTGTTAGTTATTTTGCCTTTTTCTGTGCCTTTACCCTTTTTCTCTTTGCACTTTATTTTCTTTTTCTATACCTGGCTTTTAGTTCATGTGGAAAATGTGTTGTAGGAATGATCAAATAGCTAGTCAAAAAGGTTGCAGAGGACTTAGCCGCATCTATAGATGATTTTTTTTTCTTTGTTTGGAATGCTGTGGAATATGTTTTGGTCCTATACCATGTCTTGGTAAGGTTATGAATTGGTGGTCATTGAATGAATGTGTTTTAATGGGAGAAAACAAAAATATGAAACCCACTTTTTTGTGATTACTTGCATTTTTAATCATTCAAAGCTACATTTACATGATTAAATTGCTACTTCTGTTTTATTTTTTCAAATTTTATTTGGTTTATATAATTTTAAAATGGAAACTATGAATTACTCCCGTTATTGCAGTTGTTGCTTCCAAGGTTCAAAATTTCTGCCGAAACCACTGAAATCCAAAATTGATTTCGGTTTTGGTCATGCCTGAAACCGAAATTTTGATCCTTGGTCGCTTCTAAATATACCATTGTTAATGAAGCTCTAATGGGGAATCCCATTATAAGTTGCCAAACATATGAAGAGTTTTACTCGAATTTATGAAGAGTTTTACTCGAATTTCTGTCAAGTCAAAAGCTAACATCGACAGAGGTTAGAGCCCTCAAAACGTAAATGTAAGCGTGCTTCTGAGAGCCAATAGGGTGTTAATCATGGTTATAAATCTTGGAAATCCGAGACATTTCAAAATAATGGGCCCAGCCAATACTGAGACGAGACATTTCGAATTGAGGAAACATCAGCTAATCCGAGACATCAATCAATTCTATGTGCAAGCCAAATAATAAAAATCATATGCACACCTATTAACGAAATTATTGAGGAAACATCAGCTAATGCTAGGCAAAGCCCAATAAATACAAGCCTCGTTTTCTAATTGCAATTAACAGATGAAGTCTAGCAGTAGCAGCTATATAAAAAAACAGATATAGATATCTTTGGAACAACAAAAAATAGAAGTTTCCATTTCCTAAAAATAAGGGGAATATATCATGCTCTGAAAAGTTATTAAGCCATGCAAAAATTAACTATTGTTATCAGTCCACAATTTTAGTATATTAGCACTTATTTAAAAACTGATTAACCATTGCTATCACTCCAACATCTAACTGAAAAGGAGTAATAATGGAAGGATGACACAGACATCTAGACCTAGCAGACTAAGACATTGTATGCCATAAACCTATTCAAAATCCCAACCTTTGTTTCTTGATTTGAACCTGACCAGCCTTAACCCGATTCCCTCCCTTATATTTGAGCCTAGTTTACCCAACATGACCTGAGTTTTTGCTAAACGGGTCTGGTCGGGTTCAAGTAGAGGGTTTCAATAAATGGGTCGGATCGGGTTCCGGTTGAGGGTTTCAATAAATGAGTTGGATAGGGTTCCAGTTGAGGGTTTCAATAAATGAGTTGGGTCGGGCTGAACTCACTCTAACCTATCACACCCCTACCTATATCAGTATTGTATAGATATTGGCCAATACCTAACTGTATTAGTAGGCATCGGAAAATACATATTGGTTTTCAGCTAATTTTTTAATTATTATAAATGTTTAATTTAACTAATTTTATTTGATGTTGTATTATATTACTTATTTATTTTATTTTACCTCATCAACCCCCTATTGACTGATACGTATTAGTATTGGTGATATCATGTCAGTCTGAAGAGTGATTGATAATAAATTTGCAAGCTTCGCATAACTTGATTGCATACCTGATGCGTAAGAGTAGCCAAACTCTTTGTATGCATTGGTGACTGTGGGATAACACCATTTAATGGAGGGATTCCAATAAGACCACACAATATGCCCTGCCATGCAAAAAAAAAATAGCTTTAATCGAAGTTACCCAATTCACTCATTAGCTAGTTCGAATTGTTTCTCTCAATTTCAGCCGAACATAGATTGAACCATAGGACTAAACTGACGACAAAGCTGGTAAATTAATCGTAGAATATAATTGGAGATTAAGTGCCATTTATCACAACAGATCAAAACTTGACTTTCCTGATCAAAATATCGGACGATAATGATATATATCAGGCAATACGTCTCGGTATCAGAGCTACCCGATAGAAGCGCATCATCCCGGGTATCACCTGATACAAATACTTTGTGGTGCACTGTGTCATTGATACCCAATACCTGTGACGATGCATCTTGTTATCGGCACAGATTGATATCAAGAATTTAATCCTTGGTTGAACCAAATGACAGTTTTCATGGTCTTCAAAGAACTAGTTCTAAAAATATGCTAATATATGCTCCTACATTACTATAAGTAAGCAAAAGGAAAATGAAAGGGAACACAGAGAGTACACTTGCATATCATAAATCCCAAAAGAAGTAAATCATAATGAAATGAAGGTGGCTTTCTCAAATTAGTGGAGGGAGGACCAACAATGAGCTAAGGAAAAAACCCGAGCCCATGAAGATTGGAATTCTTACCACCCAAATTCTTAAAGATAAGACCTTTGGAATAACTTTGTAATAAATATCAATTAAGCTTATCTGAGTCCTACAATTCTGCTCCACCCACTTATTCTGACATTGAAGTGACAACCATTGTGTTCAGTCAATCATGATAAAAAACTCTTGCTGATCTACCAGTTTGGTCCAAGTGAAAACCATTAATCTAAGGTCATACAGCACACGACAACAAAATTCTCATCTCTAGGTATACATATTAATATAATTTGTAGTCTTCCCTACTGGGCCACATGTGATATTCTACCAGGTCTAATTAAGACACAGACTAGCCACTCAAACTGCAAAAGAAAATTACTGAGCAGATTATAAGAAAGTGTTGAGCACCATCATAAATATAAACATAAATTGTCTATCAAATGCAAATGAAAACGCAGTAAATCAACATTATTCAAAATCAACAACTAATCAAAAACACCCTAAGCTACAGTAAAAAAAAACTAAAATTTGCAATTCTAAAGCAATATCAACTGCAGAGAGACCAAATTAATTATTAAAAAATAACACATAAAATAGGTAGCGATCTGATCACCGAGCCCCGTCTTCACGAACCCTCGGCTAGGTGCCTTTGTGTCCCTACCATAAATAAATATATAAATCCAACCCATGAATGCTGAAACAGAATGATCTCTCAAGGGGGTATCAAACAACGAACTCGAATTCAAACCGAGTGAACCAGGTAGCATCAATTCAGGCACTAATTTCATAAAAGATTAACAACTGCTAGCTACCACACTGATGATAAAATCAGAGCAAAAGCTAGTTTGAAGGTACTATTTAACAAAAACAGTTCTTCACTGAAAATTGTTCCTATGATTTGATTGAGATGAAGTTTTCTAATAACAACACACGATAAATAAGACGAGGTAATTTTCTAAGGATCAAGATCATTCTCAGTATTAGGTAAGATGAATAAGATCTATAGATTTAAGTTAGATTCCTGCAAAAGCAAGTGAACTCTACTAAGGGAAGGGCTAGCAGAGAGCTATGTCACACAACCTATGGCAGTTCAGGAGCAGCACTTAGGGAATAAATCCTACAACAAAACACTCACGTTGAGTGACACAAAGGAGAATAAATCTCACCCAATAACCAACGCCTAATTAATATAAGGGAGGAAGCAAACGTGGAGTTTAGAACCCACGACCTCAAGCCTCACAAAGGAGGGAGGATACGAATTGACCTACCACTAGCACATTTTATTACAGTTGATGGTTTCGCTATGGCAGTGGTGGTGATGATGATGATTGAGATATCCATTGCATTTAAAACTTTGAGGAGTGTCATCATTCACGGAAAATCAACATAAATACTCACAAAATCTTATAGATTTAATTTTGACCATAGTCACCAAGTCGGGGGTCAGGAATATGTCGGCAAGAAGAAAATTTGGAAAAAAATCTATAGCAGATTGGAAAGTCTAGGAAAAAAATAAAAAAAATTAAAATTTAACAATAAAAAGTATGAAAATTTTAAAAATTTTAGAAATGGAAATTACTCAGAAAATTTTTAACTTTCACAAAAAGTCACCATTTTTTGAAACATTCGTGAATAATTCCTGATTTATTCAATAAACAAAAAATCGTGAATTAGGACTTTTTTTTAAAAAATCAGCAATTTTAGGGACCATGGTTTTTGGAATTGAACTTAAAATAAGCATTCTAGCTAGTAATACTCTCTTGTCTATTGCAACATATCACTTTTGTTAACAATCGGTCTCTTCCATTTATCCAACACAATCTCAAGTATCAAATGAACTCAAATGAATATTTTAAATGTTTAAAATCTTGATCATAGACCTTGCTTATTGCGCTTCTATAGAATTTCTCAGTATATTAACTTTTTGATATATTTGTTCTATAATAGTGCATTGAGGAATAAAAATAAAAGAAAAGAAAACTAACTTGAAACCCGGGATGTATATGGTTTGGATAGCCTGGATGAGAAGCTCAGCCTGTTGTTTTTGAAGTTGAAATATCCGTCTACCTTCTTCATAGCTGCTACCGAAGGCCGTCCATAACCCTAGCGATTTTTAAACATGCATGCACATCAACGAATCAAACAAATATTTAACGAATCAATGAATCAACCAAAAAATTGGAAAATCAACGAATCAGTGAATCAGTGAATCAAACAAAAAATTGGAAAATCAACGCTTCAACGAATCAAACAATAAATTGAAAAAATTGGAAAACCAACGAATCAACCAATCCATCTCAAATCCTACTCAAAATCAACCAAAATGTAACAAAAACCATATAACATACCTACATCTGCATTCACCAGCTTCTAATCCATCTCAAATCCTCCGCTCCATAAGATCAAAACCATATAACATACCTAGATCAGCATTCACCGCTTCCCGATCCATCATAAAAACGATCGGTTGATCGAAGCTGCCTAGAGTTCCGTGTAACGCATTGTTGGAAAGATCCAACTGTTGCAAGACCGAAGACTCAACAAGTTTTAGGAACCTCTCCAGTAAAAGACATTAAAAGAATTTGATCGGAGATCTAGTTTTCAAGCTCACCAGAGAAGTTTCCGATCCATTGAGGAATCAAGCCTCCCAAATTAGCTCCTGGAGACCACGTAACAAGCAGGAAAACGCAAGAGAGAGGCTAGGGTTTGTCGATCGAGAGAGAGAGAGAGGTTAGGGTTGGGAGAGAGAGAGAGAGAGAGAGAGAGGTTTCGAAGAGAAAAAGAAGGGTTGTGAGAAAGACGTCTTGTGTTTTATTGATAAAGAGGGGGGGGGGGGGGGGTTGGGCCCGATGATTTGCACGTGAGAGGAGCGATGCATTACCAAAACCACTAATTTAACTTAAAAATGACTAATTTAGGCAGTGGTATAGTGCACCACTTTTTTAAGCAGTGGCTTATTTTATGCTGCTAGAGTGGTTTTTTCCCCATTTTGATGTAGTGCACACTTATTCATTTGATAAATAAATCGCGATTAAAATGCGACTTTTTTCAGAAAAGTCGCCACCCATTACTGTGTCGCTGGTACATCAAACTCATACAATTCTTCTCAGTACTTTAGTAGCATGAAAACATGCAATAAGCAATGGTAAAGAGAGATCTCTCATTCTGCACACACACACACACACACACACACACACACACACACATATATATATATATATATATATATATATATATATATATATATATATATATATATATATATATATATATATATATGTCACTTTTTGTTTCGCTTTTGCAATACTTTATTATTGCTCATCAGTAATACTGATAAAATAATATTGGTCATTCAAAAATAAAGACGGTCCACAGATAATTAGAAAATTGTTGGACTCATACACATTCCAGAGTTGTCTCATCTATTGGACATTACATGGTGATGAGCATGCGAACCAATCAGAAATAGCATGTCAATAATATAATAGTCTTAATACATTGTAATAAATTCAGCCAATCTGACTAAGAATTTGGGAACAAGTACACATTTAAGGAACAATTCATTGATATATGCTAGAAATTGATCACTCAGTATTTGTGGTAATCTGCTCAGAATTCAGCTGACTGAAGCTAAAAATAAGTGAATGATGGACCTCTTGAGTTTGATATTGTTGATCGAAGACAAAATAGCTTGATTCTAAGCTTCAGATACATATTTTAGAGAGCACAGATGTAAGCGAATATGTAGTGTACAGCTAATGGGGCGCAACGGGCCTTGATCTAGAGGGTGTTACCAGATTTGTTCGATACTGATTTGAGAAATTGCCCATTAGAGAACGATTCGAAACTGAGGCAGATCTCTTACGTTTGCCACACTCAGCAATCTGTGGACCATCGGGAGTAAAAAAGAGGGATCCAAGATGGTCGTAAATTCAATTTCCTTAAAGTCCCTGATAATCACATTTCTCATCAATCTCATCTTCAGATGTACCACTTACATCACTGAGACTTTGGTCATCAGAATTTTCTAAAACAGAAATAATCCAATCTCCATCATGTGGACGACCTCCTACCGCATTGAGAACTCTATTGTTGTCTTTTTCCTTGTACTGCTTCTGAGGTCGCAATTCTCTAGAATTCCGACAACCTAACAAGAGGAGTTCCAGCATTTTCCTTCTAACAATATAGATGGGGTTCGGCTGAACCAAGCAACCTTTGCTATACGCTTCTCTAAGAAACACTGTTTGAGTGTTGCCTTTGGTTGATATGTAGAAAATCCCCGGGTGTTTCAGAAGAAGCTCTCGCACATTGACTTCCATTCTGAAGTCTTTTCGAAAGTGAGCTAACCGTTCAATCTCTACCATCTTCTCGACGGTTAAGCTCAGAAGCTCGTGGAGAATACCAACCGCACGTTTCTCAAACCGCTCGACCCCTCCACAAGTGCGAACCCGGATAACCTCCATTTTTTCGTAAGGTTTCAGATAAGGAAGCCTTTGCCAATTCTTCAGTTTCTCCCTAAAACCTTTCTCGATCTTAAATCCGGTCGGAAAATGGATTTGGAAAGCATACCTAGTTTCAAACTCACTCAGCCACTTCTCTCTATACTCCTTCTCTCTCCATTTTTCCACTTCAGCGACGGCGAAACCATCGTCTTTTGAAACCAATGCGACTCTCTCGAGATTTACTAAGCTGAATTCATCCGGATACTTGAGAAGGATTGAATCTCGGAAATCGTCGGGCAAACCTAACTCCCGTCTTATCAGCCATAAAGCATGTATATTTAACATCCCATTTGTCGAAATCATAAGTAGCTTCTTCAATCGCTCAATAGCTACTAACTCGGTGTCTTTGATAACCATAGCTTCCTCTTCGATCAAACCGAGCATCTTTCGTGTGAGTTTGCAACAAAGATTTCTTTTAACAGGGTGTGTATATATCTCAAAAATGTGAGGATACTTGCGGAGAAAAACGCCCATCGCTATATTCAACCCAACGATGTTCCTCCACCTAGAGAGAATTTGAACGGATACGTAGGGACCCCTTCGCTTGGTCATCAATTCTTGCAGTTTCAACACTATCTCCATTCTCTTGAAATGACCCATCAGTTTCTCGAGCTTGAGATCTCTGGTTCTCTCCTCTAAACGGGTTCGTGCTGAAATTACAGGTTTGATTGGTTTCGTCCATCTCTTCTGGGTATTCGAATTAAAAGGGCCAAAACGAATCACCTCATTTGATGTGGGAGAAGAAATCTTTTGTAAAATAGAGGCCAAAACTGTAATGGTTTCTGATGACCGTAACTCACAAGAATCAGACAGTAATCGTAACATTCTCTAGGCAATTTAATATATCGCTCGAAATTCAAAATTAAAATAGAGGCTAACGCTTCAATGGATTTCAGAAACTGTTCTAAGGAAGAAGAATAAAATGAACTCCAACCTTACTGAGACTTAAATTAAAAGAGCTTTTCTTTCAAACAAAACCAGAAACCACTATGGCTCACCCAAAATCAAGAAACCACTTCAAAACCACTCTCGCCCACCCAAAACCAAGAAACCAGTAACCACTCTCGGTGTCTGTTGTGATTCCGCCCACCCAAAAACAGAAACCCTTCCAAAATCAAAACCATAAATGTTGAAGAAGAAGAAGAAGAGAAGAGAGGGATTGGGTGACGGCGCCATAAAAACTCCCCATTCTTGTTCTTGTAGAGGCACACCACCAGGGATTTGGTCATCGCCGTTTATTTATCGGCGAACAAGATTACTCCGTCACACCAAGACGTAGAGCTCCGTTTTGACGATAGTCCACTTGTCAAGAGATTGGCGCAGAACCCAAAATACAAAAGAAGAAGAAGAAGAAGAAGAAGAGGAGAGACGGACTGAGAGATGGCGTGGAACCGGAAACCGACCGATTCGGTTCGGGTATGTACCCTACTCGGTTCGGTTCAAGAACCAAGGAAACCGAAGGAATCGGTTCGGTTGAGATTTTCGCCTAAAAACGGACCGAACCGAACCGATCTCAATGAGCGTCCATTCGTCATGGGTGGACACGAAAATTCTAACTCCTCTGTAACTGCATGACGTACACAGGCTTCCAACATAAACAAGTATTGGACACCTATTGTACTATACAAATATGTGTTAATGCCATTATGAGTGGACACACATACATTTTCAAACTTTTAAGTATTTCTTTTTTTATTATTATTATAATATCCCTAACTTCTATAAAACTCAATCAGTTTAACATAAGACTAATTGTTCTCATACCGCGAAATGAGATTGATCAATGACAAATGAAACTAAGTGATCTTGTAAAAGGAGAGACTAACCGATCGATCTTATAATGAAACTGATCAGTTTCATTGTTAGACGTGAGGCCAGTCAACCGATCAATTTCAAGTTTCGAAAGTGATCAGTCTCAAGTTTTGATACTAATCGATCTTGGGTTGTAAGACCGATTGGTCTCATCAATTTAAGATATTTAATATAAATAACGAAATATCCTTCATTTCAATTCGATAAAAAATAATTTTAAAATTAAAATTCAAAAGAATAAAAAAGTCAACTTTTTAACAACAAAATTAAATATTTTTACAATTTTTTCCAAATACTTACGTTTAAATGTCAAATTTTGACTCGAGCGCCATAAATTTTATTATGCCAAAACATAAAAAAGTCTGATAAAAAAAATCACATCTTCACTTTTAAATTGGAGACAACAGTCAAGGATTAAGTGAAAATCACTTCAAATTTAAATTTCACTTTCAAATTGGAGAGACAAGAGGCAAGGCTTTGGTGAAAATTATGTCAAATTTTCAATTCTTTTTTTTTAAATTAGTAATATGTGAACTTCTCTTTTTATAATCACTAGACTTTTATGTTTATTAATCTTTTTACATAATATTATTGATAAGCTTTAAATTTTGAGAAAAAAAAAAATTGACATTTGAAGGTTAATATTTTTACTAAATCGCAAAATTCGAGTTTTTTTGTTTAACTGAAAAGTTGACTTTATACTATCACTATTTTAATTTTAATTTCAATTTTTATTTATTTTTATTGAATATAAATTGAGAGTAAATATCTTAAGTAAAAGGAAAATAAAAGAGTAGTGACATTTACGTTAATAGAAAGTATATATAAGTATTTGATATTATCAATGCAAAAATTGTCATGCTTGTCTCATGACATTAATATGTCCAATCGATCTTATAATGAGACCGATCAGGCTCATTAGGATATTGATCGGGCTCTCTCATTTGAAAGTTCAAATGTAAAATTTTGTTTAACAAACTTTTATGTTTGGACAATGTTCTAATGTAATAATTAATTTCATCAAACATTTGTCAAGTAATACCTACTTGTTAACCCCTTTATAGTCATCAGGGGGTGCAATTTATTTTTTTATTTTTGAAAGGAGGGGGTGCAATTTTTTTGAAATAGTTACTTTGTGTTAAGAGGTTCAAGACGATGTCAAAATTATAGTTTCTTATTAAAAAGGATTAAATATGTTATAAAATTTAAAAAAAATGAAGAGAAAATAAAGATATTATAAAATATAAAACTAGTTTTTCAAGAACTATATATCATTCACTTCTCTTAAGTTGTTTTATACTTTCACAAGACCCATTTATATAGCATTACAATGTGAGAATGTGAAAGGTTGGGAGAATATAAAAAGTTAGGAGGATACATGCACATTGTCATAATTCTAAAGGAGTTACATAATAATGAATAAGAATTTAAATGGACTACATAAATGTGGTTAAGTGTCACAACCTCAGATTTTTGAGATGAGTGCACGGCATGCATTACACATAGGTATATGTGTTTCACAAGGAGACCAAAACGAACCAAAGACACTAAGTGTGTATGTAGGAAACACACTAGTATATCCCTAACTTATAGATATAAAAGTGAAAGAGAGAAAGAGGAACCCTTACGTAATTCTATTCTAACCTAAATAGAGAGAAGGAGAATATAGAGAGAAAGAAGAGAAGAGCCTAGTAGAGAACTAGGGTTCGTTGGGACTCAAGTCAGCAAAGGAGATTAGAGGAAGAGACTGGAGGAAGAACCTTAGAGGCCTGTTAGCCTAGTAGATTTTCGAATCGTAAATCGAACTTGTGCGTGACTCATCGTCAGAGGTACGTTAAAGACATGATAGATGCCTAGGAATGTTTTAAATAGTAGGAAGAATGTTGGCTGAATATTTCTTTTTATGAGATTAAGGTAAAATGAAGGAAGGAAGCATGTTCTCGATCCGATCGAGGAACAAAATCATCGTTCCTCGCTCGAGCGGTCTAAAAGGCTCGCTCGAGCGAGGATGAACAGAGGAAAATATAACTCTGGGCTCGCTCGAGCGGTCCCCAAAACTAAAGGGAAGCTCGCTCGAGCGAGGGTCCACAGTAATACTCCGATAGCTCGATTTAACCGCTCGAGCGACCTCGATTTAACCGCTCGAGTGAGGTCAAGAGACCGCTCGAGCGAGGTCAAGTGAACGCTCGAGCGAGGTCTGGTGACCACTCGGATCTTGGTTTTTCGAATACAAGAAACTTCGGGGTCATACACCCCAATAATGCTAGTGATTGTTCTAAACCTATTTTTGAAATGTAGGTTGATGCATTATAACCCTCTACGAGCAGGCGTGCCTTGAGATTCGTCGAGGTAGGGAATATTCTTGAAACATGTGCATTATCCCGTGAACTCGTATGCGTAGTATAATCTATTTAAATAGTCACATATTTCATGAACCCTCATGATAAGGGTGTGTGTGTGTGTTATAACGTGAAAATCTTGAGGTCCCCAGGGGACGAAAAATCATGTAGATCAATCAAAGAAGGGTGCAACAGAAGTATGGGGCATCCCAGGGATGCAGATGAAAACTAACAGAGAAACGAAGGTAATGTGATAAGGCCTAATGTAATATAATTAGCACAATCACGGTGAATAACTATATGTAAAACACATTGATATTTTTATTATTTAAGGTTGATTAGAATACCCCAACGACGTGGCGGGATACCCACGACTGACTCGGCAGGATATCCGTGACGATGCAGACGCGCCAATCCAGACATTTATAACACATCGAGGATGTAGATTGAGAATAGACCCGCCACCTATGAGAAAGGGGTTTCAAAGATATTCGAGGGAATACATATAACAACTGTCTAGTTAGACGACGATGGCGGGTATTCCATCGGGGCTCGATGCTATATTGCTCGAGGACTACTTAAGTTAAGATTTAAGTGATTAGGCCAAATTCACAACTAAACTAATAAGGAGATTAAACAAAACCATGCTAAGTATCGACCAAAATCATTGGGTTATTTCCTGTTATTCAAATTGTTGTCCATAAGTGATTACTTTATAATTCTATGCTTGTTAAATTACTGACATATGTGTGAAGGTTGATCTATATGTTCTTTTTGTTTTCCCTACGGAGCTAGGATGTAGCTCACCCCCTTAGACTATACGTCGTAGGTCCAGGACTAGCGGCAGAAAGACTTGGAAGAAGTGATCCAAGGGCTTGGTTTCGTGCCTGAAGAGTCAGAACCTCCTCCTGAGGAATTCTTCTAGGAAACCCGCTGCATACTTTGAGAGTGAGTTGAGAGAGTACTATGTATGGCTTGGTATATCAAGCCTCTTTATTTCGAATGTTTAATTACCATTCCTTGACAGAACGCCTAGGATGAACTGTTATTACTAAACATTTGGGTAAGTTCTTATGTCCATCAATTGGCATGGGACAAGGACTGCCTTGCGACACCTTGATTATTTTGTTGAGTTTTTTTTGTGTAGCTATGAGTGCTTCAATTACAGTTTTGGATTGTATATACCAATGTTTCGTAAGGAACCCGGGGCACGGCCTTGAAGGTCGTGCTGATGGCACGGATTTCGGGGTTCTGAAATCCGGGCTGTCACATTAAGAATTATAAAAGTTAGAAACTAAATGGTCATCCATCATAAAAAATATATTTATAACACTCCCCCTTGGATGATCATACACAAAGAATACATGCCTTGTTAAAACCTTGCCATGGAAAACTCAGTGGTAAAAAACTGTGACGAGGGAAAAAGAGTACATTATTCTTGTATCATAGAAAACTTTTAAGATTGTGTAACGACCCGAATTTTTGACTTTTTTTTATTGGTATTAGATGGTGCTTTGTACCTTGCATGGTGTTAGTGTTCCACACCGGAACCTACCCTAGTTGAGAAAATATACCTTTTAGTTTGTAAAAGATTTTATATTTAAAATTGTCTTTATTTGATACAAGTTGTGTGGTAGCCTAGTGGTTAAAAGGCTTTGGTTATAGACAAGAGGTTTAAGGATCAAACCTTATTATGTAAGTAGCCACCTTTTTCTAAAATCACCCAAATTTATTTTAAATCTCTTGTGTGTTCTTCCACAAAGAACACCGTGGTATTTTTCTGCCATTAGATCGTGGTGGAAGAAGGCGACGTAATTATAGATGGATCATCGTGTGGACACTGATCTCTATCGCCCTAATTGTCGTCGATCCGCCGATCACGCTCCAAGAGGTGGATACCCATCCATCCATCTTGTATTTCTCAAATCCCGTCGCGTAGGGTACGTTCGGTCGCATATCGACGGGCTAATAAAATGAACCGTAGGGTTATTTGTTTTATATAAAATTGCTTTGAGAATGAATATATGGCTAACCGTAATTTTAATATTATTTTAATCGTCGCTCTTTTATATTTTTGAGTTTTATTCGAAACCCTAATTATTTTCTTAAATCCTAAGATTGATCGATCGACCTTATATGTCCTATGGATCGATCTTTTGGTTGCTAAAAATAGTAGAACATGCTAATTAAAACGTACTGTTTTTTATTTTATTTTTGGGTACTTTCTAAACAGTTAATAATATTGTAGATGGCGGATGGGAAATTGTGTTAGATTTTCTGATGAATTACTTTATTAGAAGATTAAAAGTTATTCTTTTAAATTAGAGTTCTTTTTTTTTATATATCTTCTTATGTTTTGTGTTGAGGATACTTAGTGGAGCCTTTAATTATTAACGTATGGCATTTTGCCCTTTTTCAACCAGGCTTGAATTCATGGTAGACTTGTATGGCATGCCATTCAATATAACTTGGTATCATGTGCAAGTTTTAACGTGGTACCACATGGTGACCACATTTACACAGATTAGGACCCCCTCGTTCCTGAACTTAGGAACCTTGAAGTTGATATTGAATTTGTCAAATAATGTATCCTCTATTCAATCTGCTAGTAGAGCCTGATTCTAAACTACCTGTTTCTGAACCTGAGAACCGTAAGTTGATATCCTATCACTCACAAGATATAAAACTGCATATTTAACTTATTATATCAGTATAAATTGTCATATAAAATTTGAGCCGATGAAGTATTGAGCTAAAATAAAGTGAATTGCGTTATCCTTAGTTTGAACGCACAATCAAAATGTGCCAAGAGTTTTCTAAAATACCTATGTCTATTCTAGCAAGACGTGGTAAGAAACCAAAAGCCCAAAATACTCTAAAAACAAGTTTTTCAATGGCATTGTGGTTGCGATTGGCCCATTTGAGGTTGGACTGCGACCCATCTGATATTGGTCCGTGACCCATTTGATGTTGGATCTTGGTCCATCTGATGTCCGACCGTGACCCATTTGGTGTTGGCCTGTGACCCATTTGATGTTGGACCGTGACCCATCTGATGTCGGACCTTGACCCATCTGATGTTGGATCTTGACCCATCTGACATGGATCGTGACCCATCTGATGTCGGACCGTGACCCATCTGACGTTGGACCGTGACCCATCTGACGTGGATCGTGATCCATCTGATGTCGAACCTTGACCCATCTGATGTTGGACCGTGACCCATCTGATGTCGGATCTTGACCCATCTGATGTTGAATCTTGACCCATCTGACGTGGATCGTGACCCATTTGATGTTGGACCGTGACCCATCTGACGTGGATCATGATCCATATGATGTCGGACCTTGACCCATCTGATGTCGAACCTTGACCCATTTGATGTTGGATCTTGACCCATCTGATGTTGGATCTTGACCCATCTGACATGGATCGTGACCCATCTGATGTTGGACCGTGACCCATCTGACGTGGATCGTGATCAATCTGATGTCGAACCTTGACCCATCTGATGTTGGACCGTCACCCATCTGACGTTGATCGTAACCCATCTGATATTAGACTGTGACCCATTTGATATCGGACCTTGACCCACTGATTGAGCTTGGGTTCTATCTTATAATTAAATGATGCGTGACACCTCAACTGATTTTGAAGGCTAATATTATATAATATTATATTAAAGTGAAGGCTACTATTATATAATATTATATTAAAGAAAAAGCTTATATATATAACATTATATTAAAGTAAAGACTTTTATTATAGAATATTGTAAATAAAGTATGGGTTCTTATATAAAAATAAAAATAAAATAATAAATAAATAAATAAAGTGTGGGTTCTGAACTCTTCTACCTTATATTTAATGATGTATTATGTATCTTTTATTAATTAATACTCTTATATAAGCCACAATACTCTAGTGTCATATTATTTTAATCATATAAATTACTCTTAATATACAGGCTTGATATCATTTCTGTTTCGAATTCGTTGGTATTATATTATAGAATATTTCAACCAATTAATCGATTTTTGTTCGAACAGACAACCTGATTTATACTATAATTTCTTTTATGTCCGACCAAAACTTAGTGCACATTAATCACTTGCACTTTGCGATCGATGGTTGGGATGCACTTATGCACTTAACTTTTAAAATAATAATATTTAATTTGGGCATTTAATAATGATAAATAATAATATATAAAAGTATCACTTTTATCGCTTCAATGTGACCACTTCGATAACACGAAGTGTTAGGAATTCGATACCTCGTGAACATCGAACCCCGACTTTCTCGTTATCGAGAATACACTTATGACTATCATATTCTATATTATACTGGAATGTGTATAAATAAATGTATAAATATAAACATAAGAAAACCTAATGTAAATCTTTCTGCGCGCCTGACTTTCTGTATTTTCATCTGAATTACATTATATGAGTTATGAGTAAGTTAGGACATATGTACGAGAGTGCATAAGATCATGCCTACGCTTGGGCGTGGTAATTCACTGAGATGGTATCGAAGCGAGGAATACATCGTATTCACATGCCTTACAACTCATGGTGGAATGGGACCCATGACGAGTCGGGTAAGTGTAAATTCAGTGTAACTTCGTATACGGTGGCATCTACGGTGATCCTTTCACCCCGAGTTTTAATACGAGAGGATAAGATATGAGATATGATATGAGAATCGAACTTTGGGCCTTAGCTGTGGTGAAGTTTCTTTTACGGTCACGTGAAACTCGGTATATTGGCGTCCATGTACGGATGCAACCCTCTATGGTAGTATGGGCTGTCACACGAAGTACATCCAGGTTACTACGGAATCTTTTTCTTGGGGAATGTGATTTAGGAAAGTTATCCTACTATAGTTTGTCATAGAATTAAATATATGAGTACGATAAAATATGAGTATGAGATAAGATAAGTTATGATACGAGTACGATAATAAGACATCTCTGTGTAGGCCAGCAAAAGATAAAGAACGTAAGTCTTTGTATATGTCGTTCCTTGCGTAGCCACCGTAAGGGCAACAACATCTTTCAGCCAAGACGGATCTTTAGGAGAGATTATGAGTATAAGTATGTTATGAGTGACTTTAGCCATTATGTCTCTCCATTGGCTGGGTGGTGGAGTATGAGTATGACACGAGGGCGTTATGATATGGTGGTATGACACTATGTTGACCCTCCCATGGTAGCTCGAGCAGCGACTTTGGCACAGGTCGTTTAGGATTTTACGAATATATTAGTTACGCTCATGTGATGTACAGGCGTATGTACAAGAATGATAATAAGACATGATATGATATGTTATGAGATATGATAAGGTACGTTAGGATATGAGTGTCTAGATCATGGTCTTGTATTTATGATATGATATGAGTTTCACGATATACATATGATTTTATCTTTCTTCTGCTATCTATTTTGAGATATTATGTTTATCACTCACCTAATGCACCCACAATGCACCTGAGTAGTATGGGGTGGATTAATGGTGTATCTACTAAGTTTACGTGACTGAGTAAGCTCATCCTACGATAATCTAATAGTTGAAGGTGATTACGCTGGTGGAGTAGACGCGAGCCATCTGGATCTCGCCGACGTTGATTTCATTGATCCCGCGGGCGTTGAGTACCAAGAGCCTTTGGAGGGCGACACAGCCGGTTATCAGGAGGACTACGGTGTTGATCTTGATTCAAGTGCCGGTTACTGATCATTGTGGACTTGGTATTGAGTTTTATTGATAATAGTATTGCAAATTTTATAGTTTATTGTATCGAATTTGTCTCCGACTGGATTTACATTTTATTAGTGGACTGTAGTTTTATTACACTTATTCAGTATTTATGATTGCATTTATATTCCACCCTATTTATTGGATTTTACAGATTTCGTGGAACCATTATTGCGCAAGAACTCTGATTAGGTGTATGTCCGCTTAGCATATCCGGGATATGTGCGGGTCATAACTCGGAATTCTAGGCCCTCGGGATAGGGTGGAATTTCGGATCGTGACAGATTGTCTCATTAAAACTTTGCAAAGGAAAATCTTGTAGGATAAAACCTTAGAGAAGGAAAAAGAGTATAATCCGTTACTCCCCCTCAAAGAACGCAAATATCCACTGTTTATGAACAAAAATCTTTGAGTCGACGCATTCCAATGTTGTGCATCATCTTCTTGAATATTATAGTTGGTAATGCTTTAGTAAACAAATCCACCAAATTATCACATGATCGTATTTGCTTAACATTAATATTCTCATTCTTCTAGAGCTCATGTGTATAAAAAATTTTTGGTAAAATATGCTTAGTTCTGTTACCTTTGATATAACCTCATCTAATTTATGTGATACAAGCATCATTATCTTCATATAATATTGTCGGACAATCTTTAATTGCAAATAAATCACAGTTTTCTCAAATGTGGTGAATGGCCGATCTTAGCCAAATACATTCCCAACTTGCTTCATGGATTGTAATGATCTCTGAATGATTTGAAGAAATAGCAGCTAGTGTTTGCTTGACAGATTTTCATGAGATTTATTGTATCACCACATGTAAATATATATCCCGTTTGTGATCTACCTTTATGTGGATCAAAGAGACAACTTGCATCTGCATATCCAACTAATTGTGAATTTGATCCACTTGGATAAAATAATCTCATATTAGTTGTTCCGCGAAGATAGCGTAGAACATGTCTGACCCCATTCCAATGCCTTCGAGTAGGTGCAAAATTGTATCTTACTAGTAAGTTGTTTGCAAAGGCTATATCAGGTCGGGTATAATTTGCAAGGTACATTAGAGCACCGATTGCATTAAGATATGATACTTCAGGACCAAGAATTTCTTCATCGTTCTCTTGAGGACGAAAATGATCATTTTTCACATCAAGTGAACGTACAACTATTGGAGTGCTCAAAGGATCAATTTTATCCATATAAAAGTGCTTCAGGACCTTTTCTGTATGTGTTGATTGATGAACAAAAATTCGATTTGAAAAATATTCAATTTGTAAACTCAAGCAAAATCTAGTTTTCTCAAGATCTTTCATCTCAAATTCATTCTTTAAATAACAATTTTTTAAAGCTCTTATGGAGTTCCAATAAGATTTAAATCATCAACATATACTACAACAATAGCAAATCCGGATTCAAACTTTTTAATGAAAGCGCATGGACAAATTGAATTATTCTCAAATCCTTCTTTCAATAAATATTCACTGAGACGATTGTACCAAATGCAACCAAATTTATAACAACCCTGAGTTTTCTAGAATTGAATCATTGACCTTCGACGATTATACGACTGCCTTGACCGATTTGACTTTGGTCAAGATGTTGGTGATTGTGACGGGCCTCTGGCCCATCCACCTTAATTGGGTAAACGCACTAGATACCCAAATTCTGAGAACCAGCCCTTGACTCGAACACTAAATCAAAACTCGAACCCTCATGAGAAATGTGTGTTACACACGACTCAAACCTCGGGATCGGACCAGGTTCAATTCCACCCCTTTTTAAGCGCCATAGTTGTGACTATGGGCTTAATTGAGAAATAAATTAAAATGAGTAGGACAATGTATATGTGATCAAGGAAGATCATCTACACCATAGGCACGAACCCAACCCGAGCCTAATAACCCAAATTACTCGATGATTTATATGTAGAAATACACTTTGTCCATATATAAATATTAGTGTGAACCATTACGCAAGCCACATGATGGTACACTGGTTGGAAGCTAACTCGTAAATAAGAGATCTAAGGGTTAAAATGTGTTAAATACATTTTAGACCTCATTTTGGATCGTTAGATAAGAACCCATACACCGATTGGTGGTGTATCGGTCCCACACCGAATCTCCACTTAATATAAAGGGGTAGAACCACAAAAACTCAACTTGTGGTTTTCATTGAGAAAGAGAAAGAGAGCTGAGAGAGCCGAGTGAGGAGGAGAAACCCTTTTCTCCTCAATTACTTGTTTTGAAACCCTCGATCCCATTAATATCTCTCAAATCCTTCTTCTTACTTCAAGAGACTTCGATTCTCGGCACCGTAGAGATCAAAGGGAAGGGAAAATCGAAGCATCAAACGGATGGGCGGGAGGCATTGCGCCAATTCCCTTCACAATCTCGATCATTTAAAACCCTGCATGCGTGATCTAAGAAGGTAAACATCATAACGTGATCGTGTGAATCTCGAATTATGAGATTTTGCTTTCGAATAATGAGTATTTGGATTTGTGTGTAAGGAATTTGAGGATTTGGACGCACGCGAAAGTAGGCACCGATAATTGCCGATTTCGATCACAAAATTGTGGCATGCGGGAAATTTTAAGGTAAATGTTGTAACAAAATTGTGGGAATCCTAATTTCTGCAATTTCAATCTTGAATTACGCATGTTTAGATCGTATACAAGGATTTCGAAGATCGATGCGTGATAAGCGCGAATGACAATTTTTTGGATAGTCGATCTTCGGAATCCATTGCATGCGTGAGATTAGATGGTAAGATTACTACTCTGATGATGTAGAATAGATTTAAGTTTAACTTTGTGTGAATCTAGATGTGCATACATTAGATTTTGAGATTTTCGAACCTCGGGAGGAAGAGGATTGAAATCTGAAGCTCTCGGAACCTAACAAACTCGCTGTAGCGAGGTCCTTTCTGAAGCCCTCATTGCAGCGAGTGCTACATAGAGTTTCAAGCTATTTTCAATACTATTCAAACTCTCTATAGCGAGGTCCTGAGTTCTGAACACCTCACTATAGCGACCTGGAGCATAGTGCCAACACCTGCTTGGTATTTTAGTTATAACTTTTGACTCCGAACTCAGAATTATGCGATTCTTGCAGTATTGGAAAGAGAACAACAAGCTTTATAATTTGTGTGAATTAGCAATTTTACAAATCTAATATTTTAAAGGTCAAAATTGAGTGGCAAGTGTGATGAGTTCTAAACTTTTTCCTTGACAAAGTTTGCAAGAACTTGTCCATTCCGCCTATCTAAACTTTTTCCTTGACAAAGCTTGAGGAATCTTGACTTATTCGATTTATTTGACACTAACACATGGTTTATGAACCCTCCGTGATATAGATTGAGAACGGAAAGCAATTGGTAAGGACTTTTCCATGCCTCGCACAACTTCGAAATTAAGGTAGGGGAACTCAATGCTTAAGTACAATTTTGATTCTGATTGATAGATTTTCGTGATAGATTGAATAAAGTTATAATGACTAGAATCAAATTTGAAACTTGTATTTGACTGCCATTGAAGGTTTGAAATTTTGATTTAATTTGGCTATCAATGTGTTTTTGAACCTTTGAACGAATTGAACCTTTGAATGTTGAATTCGATTATGAACTTGTTTTTGGTTGACATTGAACGTCTAAATTTTGAAATCTTAGAATTATCGAATCTTGAAATTGTGAGTCTTCGAATTATCGAATCTTAAAATTGTGAGTCTCCGAATTATGAAATTGTTAAGTTTGAATCATTAAAATCTTTGCACTAAATGTATTGAATTTATTGAATAATTGAATCACATTGAACATCTTGATGTATTAAATCCTTAGAATATGATCGTATTGAATATTGCACATCTTAGAATCACCGAAATGTATTAAACTTTGAAATTGAACTTAGAATTTAGAAAGCTTGAGTTTGAAGCCATTGAACTTTGACCTCCGAATACAAATTTGAACACGAATTTCGAATATGAACTTAGAATATGAGTTTGACCACGAACTTCAAATATGAACTCTGAACCCCTTTGAACTCTGAAATATGATCTCTGAATCTGAGTTTTTGAATTTGGACCTTGAATATGAGCATCGAATCTGAACATGGAATCTTTGAATCTTTGAATCCTAAGTATGAACTCTGAATCTGTATCTTTGATCTTCGAATATGAACTTTGAAATTGAATCGGTTCAGAGGGACATCCGGGTATTTGAATTGACACGGCGGTGGAGCCACATCTGTACCGGCACTATGAAATATGAATATTTGAACCAACATGGCGGTGAATCCGTGTGTTTGAACCGACACGACGGTGGATCAGTATTTGAATCGACACGGCGGTGAATACGTGTATTTGAACTTCAAATTAGAATTCTGATCATCGACCTGAACTTTGAATATGAAATTATGATTTGAACCAATAAGGCGGTAAATTCGTGCATTTGAACTCTGGATTAGAAATTTGAACGCTGATCTTTGAACTCTGAATAATGAAACTATGAACTATGAATGTTGAACTTTGAATTATGAATAATACATCCGAACCTTGAAATTTGAACATGAACAATAATTTAAACTCTGAATCCAAACCTTGAATTAGAACTTGAAATTTAGTCTGAAACTCTGAATTGGAATTTTGAATAAGATCTGTAAACTCTGAGCTAATATGAAAATGCTTCAAATTTTGGTCATTGTATTTATACTTCCGTCATTGAATTTATGCATCTGCTTGGATAAAATGTATTTGGTATTGATCTTCTCCTATTAGTTTGGACTGTAGCTCATCCCTCGACTATACGTCACAGGTGCAGGTGTAGATACCGTTCAGGACCGTAGTTTGGAGGCGGTTCTTGATTTCGTACTAGAGGAAGAAGAAGATCTTCTGCTTGAAGCGTAATTCCCTAAGTGGATTTGGTATGGTATAGTGACTAGCCATGCGTACACATTTTTGTACACCACTGTTTAGGTGACGGTCGACTGTCACCGGTGATCCATTTTAGCCTTGTTTTTATTTTCGATCTTAGAAATGGAAATCTTGCTTCATATAATCTCAGTTGCCATATGATATACCTTGCTTGATTTTTGTAATACTATACTGTGCATGGATTGTGATGCATGATCCGACAACACAAGATTTTCGTTATTGGGGATGGAAATTTCGGGTCATCACGGTTAGTATCGGAGCATCTATATCGGACGGTCCGATTTTCTCAGGAACCTGTGTAAAAAAAAAAAAGTGTCAAAAAAATCAAGCTGTTACAGGATTGCTTTTGTAACACCCCAAATTTTCAAACTCTAATACATATACTATAGATATATATGCTTAACAAGGCATATAACATAGACCGTTAATTTCTTAAATAACCTTAAACTTAAAATTTCACACCTTGGTCTAAGAAGGAGTCATATGTATAATTGTGTAAATAAATACATAAGCTCTGTGAGAGCACTAGTGGTAAGAGACTTGAATTCTAAGCAAGGGGTCTAGGGATCTAACCTTGCTAGAGACTTCAAAAGTCTCTATTTTAGACTTTAAACCAAAAGCCTATACACTTATGCTCGGTGTACTAGCCTAACACTGAATGCTAGCCAAATAGTTGGAAAAAAGCAACTCACGTACACATTCTAAATTTGAGAGTTCTCGTAAGGCTATTTCCTAAACCTTCTAAAACTCTAAATAGAATGAACCGTAAGAGAAAACCTAGTTTTCCCTTTAAATAAGAACCTAGACTCTTCTCTTTTTCATAATTTCATAATTCTCTTAAGGAAAAATCCTAGCTTCTTCTTCTTCTTCTTCAACCTCTCTAAAGCCATTAATACACTTTGATCTGCGATCAAGAGGAAGAAGAGAACTCAAGTGAACGCGTGAAAAGTCGATAAATCATCGTCAATTCGTAGTTTACGCTTCAAAGGTAATATAGCCATAACTTTTGATAGAAAAGTCTGATATATTATTATAATATATCGTTTTGGCATAGCTCGAGACGATACATCTAATGGACTTGAAAGTAGCCACATCGCGCTATCAAAAAGACCACAACACGCTGCCACAGGTCACAGCAAGTTGTGATAAACCCACAACTCGCTGTCACTGAAAGAAAATTAGTATAGTTGTTTTTTGATGGTCATAACTTTTGATAGAAAACTCTGATTGACCATTATAATATATTATTTTGGGGGCCCTCAATGTTAGTGGTCTCTGATCTACGATGAGGAGCCATAAAGACCTGTCACGATTGAACAAAGGTAAAATTAGAAGAAATCGTGAGAGTCTGGTCTATGTTGTGATAGGACTTAAAGCTACTGGTCTGATACCAACTGCGACACATGTTGTCACAGTTGACCCGCTCTCATGGTGTGACACAAAATCTAACACCATATCTCTAATATCAATTGTGACACATGATGTCATAGTGGACCCGTTCTTATGGTGGCACATGGGATCTAATGCCGAATCTCTGATACCAACTGTAACACATGGTGTCACAGTTGATCCGTTCTTATGATGTCACATGGGATCTAATGTCATAGATCTGATTTCAACTGTAACGACCCCGAAATTTCCAACCCGAAACACATAGAAATTTTCGAATCGCTAGATCATAGATCATAATCTAATTACAGAGATTCTTTAGTATCAATAGAAAACAAGTCATTAGATAAAAATTATTGCATATATGTCCATAATGAAAGCTTAAATGAAAAGTAAAACCACTGGTGACGGTCATTCGTCACATAAACAGTGGTACTTAACATCCAAAATAATATTAATTGGTTCAAAAGTTCAGTTAACTATACCAAATCTAAGTGTCCAAAAAAATCTATGGATAAAACTGCTCAGAATGAAGATCTGCCTCGTCTACTGATACGAATTCCGGATCTTCTTCTAACTCAGGGTTCAGAACTACTTTAGTACCTGTGACATATAGTGTCGGGGTGAGCTAACAGTCTAAGCTCAGTAGGGTAGTGCAATACATAATTATATTTCATATGATCAAAACATAGTTCCAATGATAAAGTCGAAGTAGTTGCTTAAATGGAAAAATATAATTCCTAAGGTGCAAGGAGCAAAACACATATGTTCATAATGATTTTCATACAAGATTTAATGAGAGTAATCCTTAGGGTTCATATGTAGTTCCTTATTCAATGTAGATCTTAAATCCATAACTTAAATAATTTCTAGATCTGAATATAACTCTAGAGCCAAAATCAAAATCGATGGGAATCCTAACCATCGTCGTTCTAAGAATAATTTTCTAAAGTGCCCAAGCCCCTGCTTTGTGAGGGATATTTGTGCGGTCCAAAGGTCCAAAGGTGTCGAAACATAGGATTCATTCCACATGAATCTCTATAAATCACATGCAAATTTCTATCATATAATTCAATGTTCATGGTTCATAATTTAAAGTCCAAGGAGGCCAAAGGGTTCCAAAGTTCGAAAGTTGATTCAAAGGTTTCAATATTTAGATTTAATTCAATATACGAAATCTAATGCAGAAAAAAATATTAAACGTGCAATTATTCATATGTAAAAGTTTAATGATTAAAGTAAATTCTAATGTGCAATATTCAAAATAATTCTCAGTTTCGATGCAATGATTTCAATGAGTTCAATGCTAATTTGCAGAGATTTATTTCAAGAACTAAAGCCATGGATCGAAATTAAAACGTAATTATGCAGTGAATTTTCCCTACCTTGATTTCGAAGATTGTACGATTCCGAATGAGATATCCTCCTTGCAATAGGTCCGATTCTCCCTTCTATGGTCCATGTATAATTTACGCATAAATGAAAAAATCACTAAATATTCAAAATCAAATGACTTAACTATATAGAAATATTCCTAATTTTCAATGGTCACAGCGAGCTGTGGTTACAAACACAAAAATATATACTATTTTGGTATCCACAACGAGTTGTCATTTATGCCACAGCGACCTATGGATACTTTCATGCTCATTGGATGCATCGTCTCAAGCTATCCCAAAATGATATATTATAATGGTCAATCAAAAATTTCTATCAAAAGTTATGACCATCGGAAGACATCGATACTAATTTTCTTCCAGTGACGATGAGCTGTGGGTTTATCAAAGCACGCGTTACCTATGACAGCGCATTGTGGTCTTTATGATAGTGCACTATGGCTGCTTTCAAGCCTATTAGATGTATCGTCTCGAGTTACCCCAAAATGATATATTATAATAATAAATCAGACTTTTCTATCAAAAGTTATGAGTATATTACCTTTGAAGTGTGAACTACAAGTTGACAATGATCTATCGACTTTCCATGCGTTCGCTTGAGTTCTCTTCTTCCTCTTGATCACAGATTAAGTGTCTTAATGGCTTTAGAGAGGTTGAAGAAGAAGAAAAAGAAGAAGAAGAAGCTAGGGATTTTCCTTAAGAGAATTATGGAATTATGAAAAAGAGAAGAGACATTATAATATGGAAAACTGGATTTTCTCTTACGGTTCATTCTATTTAGAGGTTTAGAGGGTTTAGGAAATATCCTTTCGAGAACTCTCAAATTTAGAATGTGTACGTGAGTTGCCTTTTTCCAACTCTTTGGCTAGCATTCGGTGTGAGGCTGGTACACCAACATAGGTGTATAGGCTTTTGGTTTAAAGTCTAAAATAGAGCTTTTTAAAGTCTCTAACAAGGTTTGATCCCTAGACCCTTTGCTTAGAATTCAAGTCTCTTACTACTAGTGTTCTCACAGAGCTTGTATATTTATTTACACAATTATATACATGAGTCCTTCTTAGACCAAGGTGTGTAATTTTAAGTTTAAAATTATCTCAAAAATTAATGGTCTATGTTATATGCCTTGTTAAGTATATACATTAGAGTTTGAAAATTTGGGGTGTTACATCCTCCCCTCCTTAAAAGAATTTTCGTTCTAAAAAATTTACATACCTTATTCAAAGATGTGTGGGTATTGATCGCGAATCTTTGCTTCTTGTTCCCAAGTGACTTTAGCGGATGAGTGATTCTGCCACTTAACAAGCACGAGCAGGATCCGCTTAGTACGTAAGATTTGCTCCTTATGATCCAGTATCTGAATTGGTTCTTTGATGGCTGTTATATCATCATTGAGTTCGATGGCTGGTAATCTAAGATGTGAGTTGGGTCCTTGATGTATTTCCTCAACATGGATATGTGAAATACATTGTGCATACTGGACAATTGAGGTGGTAAAGCAATCCTATATGTGACTTCTCCGACTCATTCTAGTATCTCAAAGGGTCCGACGTAGCGTGGACTCAATTTTCCACGTCTTCCGAATTATATTACTCCCTTAGTAGGCGATATTTTGACGAATACGCTGTCCCCCACTTGCAAGGAATACGTTGTCTTAGTGATGCTTATAATCACAGGGGAGCTAAACTAACAATTCTCACTAAGTTTACCTGGAATTCGGTACTCGTTCATTTGAGGTCCGCATAGCTTTTCTGTCGGCTTTGAGCAATCCTTAATCTTTCCCGAATCAACCAAATCGCTTCAGTTGTGCTCTCAATAATCTCTGGGCCTAATATGAATTTCTCCCCGGTCTCTTCTCAATTTAGCGGAGACTTACATCTCCGACTATAGAGTACTTCAAACGGAGCCATTCCTATGCTTGCCTGATAATAATTATTATAGGCGAACTCAATCAAGGGTAGATGTTTGTCCCATGACCCTTGAAAGTCCAATATGCAAGCTCGAAGCATGTCTTCGATAATCTGATTCACCCTTTTAGTCTGGCCATCTATCTGAGGGTGAAATGTGGAACTGAAATCCAATCTTATGCCCATTCCTTCTTGAAATCTTTGCCAGAACTTTGATGTATACATTGGATCTCTATCTGATACGATGCTGGTTGGGATGCCGTGTAATCTGACAATCTCTTAAGATACAACTCTGCAAGCTGGCTGACTGTATATCTTGTGCTGTACGGCAGAAAGTGGGCATACTTGGTTAAATGATCAACAATCACCCAAATCGCATTGTGCCCTTTCACAGTTCTTAGTAATCCAAGGATAAAATCTATGGATATAACTTTCCATTTCTATTCTGGTATTGGCAAAGGTTGAAATAAACCAAAGGGGTTTCGATAGTCAACCTTCACTTATTGGCACACTAAGTATGTCGATACATATTCTGCTATATCTTTCTTCAAGCCTCTCCATCAAAAGTTCTTCTTTAGGTCTTGATATATCTTTGTATAACCAGGATGGATAACATACATTGACTTGTGTGCTTCTTCAAGAATTAGATGTCGAAGGTCAGTATCTGATGGCACACATAGTCGATTTTTGAATAGTAAGGAAATGTCTTCCTTGATGGAGAAATTAGGCCTATCCCCATTGATCACACCCTGTCTAATTGCCAGAAGTTCTTCATCGATCATCTGAAGTTTTTGGATTTTATCGAATATTGTTGGCTTGATGATGATGTTAGCCAGTAATTCTTCAGATTCTTTAATCTCAAACTTCTTATCATATAGTGATATATCCTCAAACAATCGCCATCTATGAATTTTCGTGATGAGGTTTGATAACTGAGCAGATGACTTTCAGCTCAGAGCGTCAACTACTACATTCTCTTTACCAGGGTGGTACTGAATGGTGCAATAATAATCCTTTAAGAATTCAATCTATCTTCTTTACCTCATGTTCAAGTCCTTCTGAGTGAAAAAATATTTTAGGCTTTTATGATCAGCCAGGATCTCGAATGTTTCACCGTAGCGGTAGTGCCTCCAAATCTTTAAGGCAAAAATAACAGTTGTCAATTCCAAGTCATGAGTCGGGTAGTTCTTCTCATGATCCTTGAGTTGTCGAGAGCCATAAGTGATAACTCTCTCATTTTGGTTGAGTACACAACCCAATCCACTATGAGATGCATCACTGAATACTACGAAACATCCACTGCTTGAAGGTATTGCTAGTACTGGAGCAGAACTTAACTTCTTTTTGAGTTCTTGGAAGCTCTTTTCACATAAGTTATTCCATTCAAACTTTGGATTCTTTCCTTTAAGTTGAGTAAGTGGTCCTACAATTTTGGAGAATCCTTCTACAAATCTTCTGTAATATCCGACTAAGCCCAGAAAACTTCAAACTTCGGTCACTGTCTTCGGTTGTTCCCATTTTATAATGGCCTTAATTTTTGTTGGGTCGACTTTAATGCCTTCTTCGGATATTTCATGTCCCAAGAAACTCACTTGTTTCAGCCAAAATTCGCACTTGCTCAATTTTGCATATAGCCAGTGATCACGAAGTGTCTGAAGAGCTAGACGTAGATGTTGTTTGTGATCTTCTCTGGTCTTTGAATAGATAAGGATGACAACCACGAAAACTACAACACACTTATCAAGATGTGGTCTGAACACTCTGTTCATCAGGTCCATGAAGGATGCTAGTGCATTCGTTAACCCAAATGACCTTGAATTGTAGGTCATGTAGATTTATGTATAGATGCAGCTGACATCTTTTCCTTCTTCAATTCAGGGTAGTCCTTGATTAAATGCCCATGCTGGCAACATTGGAAACATGCACCCGAATTCCACCAACATTCATCTAATCTGTGACGCTTTCCACATCGTGGGAAAGATTCGGTCAGTACGGAGGAGGTAGTGTACTGTGTCTTTTATGCTACTGATGCTTCGGAAGTAGCAGGCTGTGATGGACGAAAAGGTCTTGTGGGCGCTAATGAGACTTGCCTAGAGTAAGTAGTTAGAATGAATCGAGAAGGCATTGAGACTAAAAATTTTGTCGGCTTATTTGATTGTTCATCGGTATTTGCTTGCCTTTGACTCATCCTATTTTTATTTTGCTGTTCCCTCCTCTTATACATTTTCTCGATGTCCTTCTCGGCAATGAGAGCCATGTCCATCACCTCAGCAAAGGTTCTCAGTTTGAATAGAGATATTATTTCTTGAATAGAGATATTATTTGTTGGCTTCAATCCCCATTCGAATTTCTTTGCCTTCATTGCTTCTGTGGCCACAAAATCGAGAGCAAACCTTGAAAGTTGTGTGATCTTTATCTTGTATTCTACCACAGTCATTTGGCCTTGCTGTAGTGAAATAAATTTGACTTTGTATTGATCTCTAACTGCTTCAGGGAAATAGTTCTCATTGAACTTCCTAGTAAACTGAGCCCAGGTCCACGGTGCATTCGGCATTTCTTGTTCGCGGGTCCTTTCTACGGATTTCCACCACGGATCTGCTTCCCCTTCTAATTGGAATGACGCCATCTGACTTTTTCATCTTTCGTACAAAGTATCACGTGAAAGATCTTTTCCATTTGGTTCAGCCATGCTTCTGCTTCGCTAGGGTCAGCCTTTCCGAAGAAGCTGGGAGGTTTCATCCTTCTGAATTCCTGGAATCCAGAGGGTTAGTACCTGGTTGCAAGCAGGGTAGTCTGCTGTGCCATAGTGTTCGCCTGTTGTGACATGGCATTCGCCATTGTCTCCATGGTTTGATTGACACGTGCGTTGTTTTTTTCTTCCACCGGAATGTTATTGGCACCTGTGGCAATTTCGGCTCCATTGGAGGGGCCCTCAGTGTTAGTGGTCTCTGATCTACGATGAGGAGCCAAAAAGACCTGTCACGATTGAACAAAGGTATAATTAGAAGAAATTGTGAGAGTCCGATCTATGTTGTGAGAGGACTTAAAGCTACTGGTCAGATACCAACTGCAACACATGGTGTCACAGTTGACCCGCTCTGATGGTGTGACACAGAATCTAACGCCATATCTCTAATATCAACTATGACACATGATGTCACAATGGATCTATTCTTATGGTGGCACATGGGATCTAACGCCGTATCTCTGATACCAACTGTAACACATGGTGTCATAGTTGATCCATTCTTATGGTGTCACATGGGATCTAATGCCATAGCTCTGATTCTAACTGTAACGACCCTGAAATTTCCAACCTGAAACACCTGGAAATTCCCAGATCGCTAGATCATAGATCATAATAAAATTACAGAGATTCTTTAGTATCAATAGAAAATAAGTCATTAGATAAAAACTATTGCATATATGTCCATAATGAAAGCTTAAATGAAAAGTAAAACCATCGATGACAGTCATTTTTTACACAAACAGTGGTGCTTAACATCCAAAATAATATTAATAGGTCCAAAAGTTTATTTAACTATACCAAATCTAAGTGTCCAAAGAAATCTATGGATAAAACTGCTCAGGAGGAAGATCTGTCTCGTCTACTGGTACGAATTTCGGATCTTCTTCTAACTCAGGGTCCGGAACTACTTCAGTACCTGTGACACATAGTGTCGGGGTGAGCTAACAGTCTAAGCTCAGTAGGGTAGTGTAATACACAATTATATTTCATATGATCAAAACATAGTTCCAATGATAAATTTGAAGTAGTTGCTTAAATGACAAAACATAATTTTTAAGGTGCAAGGAGCGAAACACATATGTTCATAATGATTTTCATGTAAGATTTAATGAGACTAATCCTTAGGGTTCACATGCAGTTCCTTATTCAATGTAGATCTTAATTCCATAACTTAAATAATCTCTAGATCATGAATATAGCACTAGAGCCAAAGTCAAAATCGATGGTAATCCTAACCATCGTTATTCTAAGAATAATTTTCCAAAGTGCTCAAGCCCCTGCTTTGTGAGGGATACTTGTGTGGTCCAAAGGTCCAAAGGTGTCGAAATATAGGATTCGTTCCACATGAATCTCTATAAATCACATGCAAATTTCTATCACATAATTCAATGTTCATGGTTCATAATTCAAAGTCTAAGGAGTCCAAAGGATTTCAAAAGTTCAAAAGTTGATTCAAAGGTTTCATTATTCAGATTTAATTCAATATACGAAATCTAATGTAGAAAAAAATATTAAACGTGCAATTATTCAGATGCAAAAGTTTCATGATTCAAAGTAAATTCTAATGTGTAATATTCAAAATAATTCTCAATTTCGATTTAATAATTTCAATGAATTCAATGTTAATTTGTAGAGATTTATTTCAAGAATAGCACTAAAGTCCTGGATCAAAATCAAACCGTAATTATGCAGTGAATTTCCCCTACCTTGATTTCGAAGATTGTATGATTCGGAACGAGATATCCTCCTTGCAATAGGTCCGATTCTCCCTTCTATGGTCCATGTATAATTTACACATAAACGAATAAATCACTAAATGTTCATAATCGGATGACTTAACTATATAGAAATATTCCTAATTTTCAATGGTCACAGCGAGTTGTGGTTGCAAACATAAAAATATATACTATTTCGATATCCACAGCGAGTTGTCATATATGCCACAGCGAGCTATAAATACTTTCATGCTCATTGGATGCATCGTCTCGAGCTATCTCAAAACGATATATTATAATGGTCAATCAAAATTTTCTATCAAAAGTTATGACCATTGGAAGACATCGATACTAATTTTCTTCCAGTGACGATGAGCTATGGGTTTATCACAGCACGCTATGACCTATGACAGCATGATGTGGTCTTTATGACAACGCGCTATGACTTCTTTTAAGCCCATTAGATATATCATCTCGAGCCACCCTAAAACGATATATTATAATGATAAATCTGACTCTTCTATCAAAAGTTATGGGTATATTACCTTTGAAGCGTGAAATATGAGTTGACGATGATCTATCGACTTTCCATGCGTTCAATTGAGTTCTCTTCTTCCTCTTGATCGCAGATCAAAGTGTCTTAATGGCTTTAGAGAGGTTGAAGAAGAAGAAGAAGAAGCTAGAATTTTTCCTTAAGAGAATTATGAAATTATGAAAAAGAGAAGAGGCTAGGTTCTTATTTAAAGAGAAAACTAGTTTTGTCTTACGATTCTTTCTATTTAGAGTTTTAGAGGGTTTAGGAAATAGCTTTACGAGAACTCTCAAATTTAGAATGTGTGCATGAGTTGCCTTTTTTCAACTCTTTGGCTAGTATTCGATGTTAGGCTGGTACACCAAGCATAGGAGTATAGGCTTTGGTTTAAAGTCTAAAATAGAGCTTTTTGAAGTCTCTAGCAAGTTTTGATCCCTAGACCCTTTGCTTAGAATTCAAGTCTCTTACCACTAGTGCTCTCACAGAGCTTGTGTATTTATTTGCACAATTATATACATGATTCCTTCTTAGACCAGGTGTGTAATTTTAAGTTTAAACTTATTTTGGAAATTAACAGTCTATGTTATATGCCTTGTTAAGCATATACATCTATAGTATGTATATTAGAATTTGAAAATTTGGGGCGTTACAGAAACTAATCCCTAAACCCGAACACATTGTCAAACACACTGCCCCACCTGAATCAATCCCTACACCAGCTTTAAAATATGAACTCAATAACAAACACTTCACCCCACCAACCTTAGAACCAGCTCTCGAACCAAAACCCATTTCAAAACCTAAACTCAACACAGAATTCGTCACCCCACCAACTTCAAATTGAAACCCCAAATCTGGCTCTGTCACCAAACAGACCTCCAAACCATCCACTCCATAATCACTCGTTGGGTTAATTTCGAAACCAACTCATGAATCAACCCCTACAAAACTCAACACTGAACTCATCATCCCCTCAACTCTGAAACAAGAACTTAAACCCACTATCAAACTTACCGTTCCATCGACTATGAAACTAAACCTCGAACCTAAACTTATCATCAGACTGATCATCAAACCTGAACTTACTGTCAAACCTAAACCAATCACTGAACACAAACCTGTCATCAAACCTCAAACTATCAACAATCCAAACCTATCATTGAACACAATCCCATCGTCAAAACCGACCCCATCATTAAACTTGAGCCCATCATTGAACTTGGACCTGTCATCAAATGCGAACCCGTTATTGAAACTAAACCTGTCATCAATCCCGAACCTATCCCTACAACAACAACTTCAACCGCGTTTGGACCAACTACTGAACCCGACAATAAACAAACCCAAAAAACCGTCACTCCTCCCACTCCCGAGATCAAATCAAACCCAAATCCTACAACTCCGATCAACATCTAAATTAACATGTCACCTAATCCTCAAACCTCACAATAGAAATTGACATTACAACTGAAATTCCATTCGAATCTCAGATCAAAATCTCCATAGACCTCACAATCAAGGTCCCCATAGAAATTCAACCGACGATAATACCGCAACACCAAACTCTCGACACTAAACCTCTTCTACAAATTACAAAGAAAACTTTAAAACAACCTCACGATCAACCCAAAATATGTATCAAACGAAATAAGGGAAGACAAAACTGCCCCACACGGAGAAAGGTCCACCTTGGCCTACGCCCTCGCATCTCCACCTCCTACTTTACCTTTGCCTTGTCCTCGCATTACCTTTACAACATTACCTTCCCTCTCAACACATCCCGCTCCAACTTCACCCACGAACAACTTTCCAACAACCTGTAAATAATTCTTGAAAACTCTCTAACAACTCTACGCTCCATCTCTACGAGATGCCTTACTCTGTCGAAAAATGAAAGAAGGCCCCTCCCGACAAGGAGGTCCCAGCCATAAAAGATTTATCAAAAGAAGAAATCAAAAGACGTCACACCTATTTTGACAAACCCTATGTCATCCAAACCATAAATCCGAACATGACATCTCTCTCATTGTTAATCGATTAGATCGAAAGGGATCGAGGGCCCCAAAATAATATTATCTAATCGAATAGTCACTTCGACCATCCAACATGTCCCACCAAGCGGACTTTTTGAGTCAGTCCCTTGCTTAAGGAACTAATGTTGTACCATAACACAATAGTAATAACAAAAAAATAATATAAAAAATATGTAAAAAAAATAAAATATGTATACATATATCATCTGCTCAACAATATCTTTGACTTATAACTCTTACTTGACTGAGAACTCGAAGTCGAGGAGCTAGTGCTAAGGAACAATACCCACACAACTGCGTCGCCTGGAGGATTTCAAAACCCATAAGAGAAGTACTCACATTATCTCAGCAACATGCCAAGGAAACAACTACAGGGGAAGGACGTCCTAAACCTTGCATTGATATTCATAACTCAATGACCATCATGTTCCCTAAATAGGCATACTCACACATCTATCACCTTGGTAGTCATCACAAGGCATTCGCCGGTTGTAGGTCATTATTTTCAGAAAATATTTTGGGAATCATTTGACTCATTAACCACCCATCCTATTTGGGCAACTTGATCAAAAGGACCAATGAATCATGAAACCTTTTTGAAATATAGAAAACTCTGGATTCTCATACACCACTTCAGCCATTGGAGTCGATGTTAGAACATAAAAAAATAAAAATACAAGGTTTCATCAAACCTCATAATTCTTGTATTAGCAGGTTGTTTTAAAAAATATAGAGAAAAGAAGCACAACCGCGCGAGAGTAATACGACAAATGAACAGTCAATGAATTTAGGGAAGCATGAGCAAATTGTGAGGGCATTCCTGGTAATCTTATTATGGAAGTATAAGCAAACTGCGAGGGAATCCCTGACATCTTCACACTACTAGATATTGTGGTACGGTGGCAGGAGGAGGACAAAACTCTTGCTAACCATAGAATTTGATGATTTGATGGTATTGGACCATGACGGAGAGTTCAATTATGGCACCGCATTATCCACCCGAGAAGAAAGTAGTTGACTACTATTTAAGTAATCGGTTGAATGAGAAGTTATCCCAGGATCAATAAACCTTACCTCTTCTTCACCCTTTATTTTCTTTTCGGATAATGAGTCAACTGACTTTCAAAATCTCTTTCAGAATAAAATCGAAAATTCTCGAATAATAAGTACCGTTACCTACCATTCATCTCAATCCTGCTAAAAGCTACGATACGTGACGATCATTCAACACTTATACAATCAAGCCCGATATGTGGGTGAAATAATCAAACTACTTTCCAATGTGGGAGCATCATAAATACACTCTAGGATATCTATGAGGTCGATAAAAGTCCCACCGTCACTTAACACTGGGGCATTTTTTTTAAGAGCGCTAGTACTTTGGTAGCGATACTCAGGTCACGAGACCGATATCCCAAACTGGGGTATTTTATTTTCAGTTTGTTTCTTACTTTTCCACTATGGGACCCCAAAACAAATGTCTAAAACAAGACACCTAGCCTTTCAAACAAAGCATAATCCATGGCAAATGAAGATAAACCAATAATCACAAAACACCTACCCCTTAAAGAAACACAAATCCATTACAAAATAGATGAACCAATAGGAGTAAAACATCTAATACCCATCTAAGCTTTGAAACCAAATTCATACATTTCAAACAAGTGTCACTCCAAACTAAACATAAAACCAAAACAGATAAAACCTATACCTTAAACAAAACAAACACTTCAAATTCCCCAAGAATAAGAAAACAAAACCCAACAAACAAATCAAAATAAACAAATAAAAAATACAATCAACAAAAAAATCAAATAAAATCACAATAAAAATTATATAAAAATCAAAGGGAAAACTACTCCCCGCATTCCCATCTTGACCAAATCACTCCCCGACGCCCGCCACTTGCTCCGCTGCGGCAAATAATCCGACAAAATAATAAAATAAAATAAAATTATTGCTCATAATCTCATCGCAATAACACACCTTCCGATGCCCCATAATCAAACCACTAGAAAAAATAAATAAAGCAATAAGCAATAAAAATCCCATCGCGACATGACAATAAAATAATGACAGCGACACCCAAACGACGACAAAGTAGCCGATCACGCTACTCGTCCCATCACGATCCGAATCACTCTCCTTTGTCCCATTGCATAACCTCATATGCCGATCAGAGAGAGAGAGCTGATGATGACTCACCATGCCCTCATGTCCCATTGAGACACTAAAGCCCCGCCACATCAGCAAGGCCAAAGGCAAATCTCGTCACAATCTCAACACACCATTCAAACTGACCCTAAACCATCATATAACCAAGATCTACCAAATAAAGAAATACACCATCATTGTCTCATCTTGACGTCAAGGAGTCATCACTCTCCCTTGCCCCATCGCACACTCATAAACATGTCCCGTTGCGATGTAGCTACAACCCGATCTTGTCATGTAACCCAAGATTTCCCAAAGAAAGAAATGAACATAGCTGTCCCATCACATGACCACCAAGTCCCATCATAACCAACTACGATAGAAGTCGTACCCACATCCTGTCGCAACCCGTCACGACACACAACCAGAAGGGGAGGCTCAACCAATGTCCCATCTCAAAGAGCCGAACCTCCTCCTAAATGTCTCACCATGACAGTCATCACGTCACATCGAGCCGAACCCCCCAAATGTCCCATCACGTAGTAGTCGCCACACTCCACCGCAATAAAAACATACGCTCGCTGATGGAAGAGAAAGGGAAACCCTCCGACAACCCATCACACCTAACAAATATCAAGCCTCGTCGTGGGCCTTTCATCACGTGCCCTGATGTCCCATCGCGCGACCACCATGAAACAACAACGCCCATCAGTTATCAAGTCCCATTACGAACATCTCATTAGGCAATCCAGACATCCCATCGTGACATTCAACATGTCCCATCACAACAATCAGCAGAGAAATAAAGGGGGAGAATAAACCCCCTGATGTTCCATCGTGCGATTACCACGAAATAATAGCAACCAAGTCTCAGCGCACAACAAATCATGTAAGTAAACACCCCTTCCTATATTCGATATTCTCTCTATAAATATAATTAGATAGTATTAAGTCAAACATTTTTTAAAACCCGTCTCTCCTGATTCGCGAATCACTATAGTTCTCCCATAAGAGAAAATATCAGTATTCATGAGAAGATTAGACAGAGTATCCGGTGGATCTGCTCAATGACATTTCGGAAGCCACATTTTTCATCGTTTTAACACCAAATTGATCTTAAGTTAAAAATCCCAAACTTTCAAAAAAATAAAAATGAATGATGATAATAAATAAACCCTTTATCTATTAAAATTCACTTCTCATCACTCCAATCCATTCCTTCCCCTAGGAAACTGAACACTGAATACGTTTAACTCTGAGAAATCACAAATGTCCATTGAAAAGGGATGCCTGACACGCCACTGGTGTGACCAATGACGCGCCCGGTCAAACATGACTTGTGAAAGCTTTGCCATCAAATTACATCATATTATCGGGTCACTTGACCTTGTCTCGGGACTATCGTATGACGCCCCCCGCTACCACGTTAGCACCATTTTCCCTCGTCTGACTACCCCTTGTAGTAGGTCGCGACATGCGACGGGATGCCACTTGCACCCACAGATAAGGATATACCTCTTGATTGCATCAATTTCCCCTCGTTTGACTGCCACTTGTAGTAGGTCACGACATGCGACGGGATGCCACTTGCACCTGCGGATGAGGATACACCTCTCGACAGCTACCACTGGGCCCCCGAATGTGTCCCTTTTAGCTTGTGCTGATAGATAAGAAAGCCAAGCATCTCATGTCAGCTCCCTAGTTCACACTTGTGATTCTGAAAGTAATGAGAAGGCACCTCAGAAGAGGGGTGTCTACTTCTTCGATGCATCCTTACTCTGCAAGGACGCGCCGAAGAGGGGCATCTGTAGACACCCCAATTTTGCTTTCTCAGAGTATATAAACCTATTCGGTTGACCTTTAACCTTGCCCATGACTTCAGGAAAGGGGCTTACTCTTTCCAAAAGTTTTAAAAACTTAAACACGGGGACTATATACTGAAATAATAGTATATGGTTGAAGCACATGCTAAAATAATAGCTCTATAGCTCGGACCCGACTTAACCCAGGAAGATCTTGAATTTCGCGCCCTCATAGAGGCGCGCAATTCGATTGCACATATGAATACATGCACAAAATTGGTCCACTTGGACCAAGTTCGTTCTTCTTGTGGATCACCTTAGGACCTGATTTCGCGCCCTAGACAGGCCGCGTGATCAGATTGCACTCCCAACCACTGGTTCACAATTGGTCTAACTTGGACCAGCCTTCCATTTCTGTAGACCGCCTGAAGATCCGATTATGCCCCCTCACTAGCGCACGCAATTGATTACATGCCCCAGCACCCGCGTGTAATTGGTCCCCATAATTGCATCAGAACTTTAATTCCTAAGACTGCCTGAAGTTTTGAATTGCACGCCTAGTCTTAGGCACGCAATTCAATTATGCACTCTCCACAGGGCACACAATTAGTTCCAATCGGACTAGAACTAGGACACCGACTAAGCCAGTCAGTCGGTCATTCACTGAGTCCGTGACTGACTCAAACTGGATTAAGCACCCTAGACAGGGCGCGAAATCCAATTACATGCCTCGGACAAAGCGCGCAATTCAAACTGTCCGGCTAATTATGCACCTCCCACAAGGTGCGTAATTACCTCGATACCTATAAATAGACCTCCCTACTACACCATTACACACATCCAGTAATCGAAATTTTGAGTTCCTTGCTTCCATGCTTAAGGATTTCGAGATTCTCTCTTTGGCGCCCGACTTCAAGTAATCTCTTAGTTTCTAGTTTCTAATTCTTAATTTCTAGTTTCTAGTCCTCAATTCAACTTTCTAGTTCTTAACTTCTAGGTTCCAGTTCTTAATTTTGGCCCCCAGTTCTCAATTTTCATTATAGTTCCTAATTTTAGTTTTAATTCTTAAGTTTTAGATTTCAGTCCTTAGTTCCTGATCCCTAAAAAATTTCAAATCCCTAATTTTCTAAGCTTTTAATCATCAATTCAAACTCAGTCTTTTTTAAAATTACTCTTAGCCATAAAAAACCAATTTACTAATTTTCTCTCTCCGAAACTTCTCCCTTTGAGAAAATTCGAGGTTCTCTTTGGGGCTTCCAAATGGGGTCGAGCTGCCTTTTAGACTTCTAGAATTACAGACTCTTCCCCGGGAACCCCAAGTAGTTAAGTTAGCGGCATCAACTCGTTAGTCTCGAAATAGTATCAAAGGAGGAAGCACTTGGCCTAAAATCAATTAGGTTCCTTGACCTCTCTGATTTTTAAACCCAGCCACCCGATTTGCCCAAGGGAGCTTACGGAGGGTACCCGGGAATGGGGTTGATCCTCCTTAGCATAACGGGCCACAATCTTTTTTTAATTAGACTCCTAGTAGGATTAGGAGATTAGGTTAATTAGACTCCTAGTAGGATTAGGAGACTAGGTTAATTAGACTCCTAGTAGGATTATAGACTAGATCAATTAGACTCCCGGTAGGATTAGGAGACTAGATCAATTAGACTCCCAGGAGGATTATGAGATTAGATTCGTTAGAGTCCTAGCAAAAGTAAGAAGGCCAAACTAGTTGGATTAAAGGCAACCCATAGTTACTGAAATTGGCCAGCCAATGATTCAGTAAAGGAGTTCAACCTACAAGCCCTTGCTGTTCTTAAAGCGTGATCAGTGATGTGTTACAGTGTCGATAAGTATTTACAGCTGGAAATCGCATCAACCTAGGTACTCTTCATTTAAGATTCACCTTTTCCTTTCAGCAATTTTATATTTTCTAATTATTAATCCATCGCCTTTAGCCAGAGTCCACTCAGACCAAATTGGGCCACTTATTCCGGAGACCGAAAGGAACCCAGAAAAATTGCGTACCAACAGCCCGGGCGAGTTTGACAGTTTCAGAACTCGTTCTTCCATCTTCTCTCATTCAACACTTTCAAAATTTTCATGTATTAGCCTTAACTTCACATGCAATCTACCCATAGTCCATTCCTAATTCCTCCAACAATAAGTCTCCTTCGAAGATTCACACATTCAATTGATTATGTGTAGAAATCTCGCAATTCGGATCTCGGGGAAATATCTATGCTTATGTTTCTCACGCTGCCACTTCCCAATCTCCGAATGCGGTTTGATTATTCATGATCCTAGGCCTACATTTCTATAATTAGAATTCGCATGATAAGATAAAAGCGTTTACAATCGTAGTTTTTGTGCATGCGAGATTCCAATCGCTTTGATGCCGGAGGTTATTGTAGTTAGATTGCTCTTTCTCTCGTGTTTGATCGATTCTTTCTTTCAATGACGTTGCGATTGGTGTCTATCGGGCTCATCGCAAGGTTTCTTGCAGTGTGGAATAGTGATCGAGCAAGGAGTTCCTAAGATTCCTTCCTCAAGGAAATAGAGAGAGAGCTCTCGTGGGTCTTCTTTCTCAATCAAAACAAACAACTGCATGCCTTTAGCATGTGAATTGACTTTTATAGCCATAGGTCTTGATTCGATGTGTATCCGACACATTCATGTTGGTGTATGGTTCTTATATCAATAGTTTAAAAAGGGAAAATAGGATAGGGTACATAGCCCTCTTGATCTCTAGACCTCTCACCTAACCACTCCGGTCTTTCACCGGTGTTCTCACATGCCTACTTAGCTATTCATTTATTTTAATACGTGTCTTGTATTTCAACAGTACTCCCCGCCTCTAATGAATGGTTTACACTCGAAGGTGGAGATCGCCTTCAGCATTGGATATGTGTACATTCCATGATGTACTCAGGTTTGAAAATTCTAGGGTGTTACATCCTCCCCCCCTTAAAAAAGAATTTTCATCCTCGAAAATTCCGCATGGGTGAAATCAAAGAGGGAGTATGTAGACAATTCATTCAACTAGTGGATGACACCCACCTGTGACATCTCACCTATGAAACTAGTATACATGTAAGGCTAATCCTCCCACAACCATGGTGGGAGAAGTGTTTCTAACAATGTAGTCATTTCTCATTTCGAAGGATTCACACGGTCAAAATACTCATTAACTAATTGATCATCATGATGCAATTTTATCTATGGGATAGTAAGAACCAGCTATTAAATGACACATACTACATTGGAAGCATGAATTTGTAAGCTACTGAGATAAACATCGTTACTAGTGGAATTTTCAATTCACAGTTACCATGTATCCTTGTTATAACAGAATTTTCACTTGGAATAAGATCTACTACCATGAAATACTTATCCATCAACAGTTCGTCACTTGTTCACAATCATTGTTAATCACAAATGCACAGCTATACATTCACAACCATTCACCTAATTCGTGACCATTGACATAAAGATGGCACATCACATTAAGTCAGAAATTCTTGCATGAGTAGCCTATCAAGTAACTATCACAACCATATTTAATTCACTCATCAACAACTTAGCTACATGTCAAATTGAATCATACCTGCACACATCATCATGAACATAATACTTATAAGATTTCACATCTCCATAGATACAATCTACCATTGTTTAAAGCATTTCCAATGCCACAAACCCAAAAGAGGATAATTTGTTCACCTTTTTCAAAAGTCAGAATTTTAACATATCGGAATTACCATTACCCATCGTAAAAAACATCACATGCTATAACACCAAAGAAAGTAAGATGTTTACCACTTGTTTCTACGGATCATCACTGATCCGGCTGCTCACCTGGTTGCTTAGTTCGCTGTTGTTGCTCACCTCCGCTCCCATAAGTGGACGGTCCTATCGTATACTCCGACGTATACATCCTCGCATGGGCTACGAATGGGGGGTAGCTAGTCGGATAGGCCTTCTCGATAAAGCACAAGAGGATGTCGTCTTGGAAGTCCAACCGTCGGTGCAGGAGATAGTTTTGTTGGTGCACAACTTCCTTCTGCTTATTAAACTTGGATAAGGTGAGGACATCTGCTTGCTGAGCTGGTGCCTGCTGAGCTTGAGCATGTTGAGGTGGAGGCACTTGTGATGCAGCAGCATGTGCGGGCTGTTCAGGCTGTTCATGCACCCCCTCTGCTACTTGTTGGTGGTGGCGTGTAATCAGACTTTTCCTTAGGCTCTTATAACTAAGACTTTAATCATCTATGCCATATATCCTAATGTTATCTGTCAACTTTGGTTCATTTGACTTTACCTCGAACTCGTTGCCCAACTCATCATACTCTTCTATCATCCTAGAGATGAGCTGGGCGTAAGGGATAAATTTTGATGGTTTCCTCTTCTCCGAGGGTACCATCTACTTGCGGGCATTTTGTAACCCCTCATAAACAACATCTAGTGCACTAAACCAGTGATTAGAAAAAAATAGAATACAATGCTTGTTGTATCATTCCCCGTTGCTCTCGTTCGTGTCCTATAGGGCACAGGTTACCTCAAAAAATTACCTCTAACATCCACATCTAGTGGGGTAGATGTGCCCTCTTTATCGATTGACCGGTACCCTACTCACCCTTGGTCATTTTTGCTACTATAATGGGGAAAGGTACCTTATCTAGGGGTAGTTCTAGACCTCTATCCTTTACAAAACCCAAGGGAACCTGCATTGCCTTGGCAATGTCCAACATCGAATGCAAATGGTTGGCCATCGATGTCTGTGCAAAGTCTTGGTTCTTTTGGATGAAGGGAGAGGTTTTGGTAAAACAACCTAACGAGTCAAGGTTAGTAGTCGTCGCGAAACAGTTTTAGGAGGGTTCTCAGGTGAGCCTTTTTAATATAATTTGTCGCCCATAGGGTTGTTTCTTGGTCATCGAAAAGACCATTTTCGAACAAAACCTTGGGCTCGAATAATTTTTGTTCCCACCATTGTGAAGGTTGTTCTTTCAGTGGTGGCGGGGGCTCGGTTATGGGTCGTTTCAACGTCGAGGCCTTAGCCTTGGAAGTTGGGACCTTTACACATGGGGGTTTAGCAGTGGCTTGCCTCTTTGAAGCCATGCATGCAAGAATTTGAAGATTTGAAAGAAATCCTAAAGAAAATTAGACAGAAATTTGGTAGAAATTACCCTTTTTGCATGGTGGAAGGAAGGAGTTATTTGCTTCGGTGGAGAATGGTTGTCAACACGTGATTAGGGCAAATGAAGATTTTTTTGGTGGGGAAGAAGAACCTGGCAGAGAACCCCTCTCTCGGACCTTACTTCGCGCGGAAATGAATCTAAAAGGGTTTTAAACCCTTTTTATATCATGGGGGTCACCTGGGCGACATCCAAAGCTCACCCCGATGAGAATGGTTTAACACATGGGTGCTTGAATTGCCGCCCGGGGGAGTTCTCAGGGTTGCCAGGGCAAGTTTTGCCCAGAATGCACATCTGAAGGTCTCGCCCGGGTGAGCCTTACAACATAGTCGGGCGAAAGCTTCTGCTTGCCTTGAGCCTTACAACACAGTCGGGCGAAAGCTTCTGCTTGCCTTTTATATAGGTTTGTAACCTGTGGTTCCCACCCTATTTTTCACCTACAATTATAGATCTTACTTGCATTTAATGGCAATGCAATGAGGTTTCAACCTTCCATGACCCGATGACAGTAGCAACAACGATGAAATCAAGAATTTTCAACAGTGCAATTGATGCATTTTTAACCATGTATTCTCATTTTTAATCTCACACCAAGAGAAATACTATGAAACCTGATTAAAAGTCAAGGTAAAATTTGTGACTCAATCACTGAAGCAATATTTACATGATGTGCATGAACTGAGTTCACTAGACCTTATTCATTCTCTACGAGTGGTTACTTGTACAAACAATTTGTTAATGCATCACATATAATTACAACTAAATTGAATTAATCAAAGAGTCATGGGTATTGGTCGTGGATCTCTGCCTCCCTTTCCCACGTAGCTTTGGCGGTAGAGTGGTTTCGCCATTGAACTAGTACCAATGGAATCCGCTTTGTCCTTAAGGTTTGCTCCTTGCGGTTCAGAATTTGTATCGAATCTTCGATCATGACTAGATTCTCTTGAATTTGGATAAGTTGATAGTCTAAGACATGCGTTCGGTCCTTAACATACTTCCGTAGCATTGAAACGTGGAACACGTTGTGCACACTTCACAGATGTGGAGGCAAGGCAATTCGATAAGCTACTTCGCCGACCCGACCCAATATTTCGAAGGGCTTGACATAAAATGGACTGAGCTTTCCACACCTTCTGAATCGCATCACGCCCTTAGTTGGTGAGATTTTGATGAACACATGGTACCCACTCTAAAAATAATGTGGGTGTTATTATTGCACCTAGGTGACTAGACGGATGATATAAACAAAATTAAATGAGTTCACCTGAAATTTGACGTGGGTCCTGTTGAGATCCGTAAAACTTTTCTGCTAGCTCTGGGCGACTTTCAATCTCTCATGAATGAGTCGAACCATTTCATTCGTGCTTTCAATCAGTTCTGGGCCTAACAGTACTCATACTCCAACTTCTTCCTAGTTGATCGGAGATTTACATCGGCGGCTATAAAGTGCCTCAAAAGGAGCCATCCTGATGCTCACTTGGTAATTGTTGTTGTATGCAAATTTGATCAAGGGTAAGTGTTTATCCCTTGATCCTTGAAAATCCAGCATACATCCCCTTAACATGTCTTCAATCACCTGATTTACCTTTTCAGCTTGCCCGTCAGTTTGTGGGTGGAATGTTGAACTGAATTCTAGTCTTGAACCCATTTCTTCTTGGAAGCGTTGCCATAACTGTGATGTGTACAGCAAGTCCTTGTCAGATATGATGCTTGTGGGTACACCATGTAATTGAACTATCTCCTTAAGGTACAATTCTACGAGCTTGTCAGTTGTATACCGCATACTGTAAGGTAGAAAATAAGCAGATTTGGTTAATTAGTCGATGATCACCCAAATGGCATTGTATCATTTCTGTGTTCTCGGAAGTCCAAGTATAAAATCCATGAAAATATTCTCCCATTTCCATTCAGGGATTGGTAATGGCTGTAATAGACCTAAGGGGTGTCGATGGTCGACCTTCATTTTTTGACAAACTAAACATTTGGCTACATATTCTGTGACTTCTTTCTTTAGTCCTTTCCACCAACAACTATTCTTGAGGTCTGGGTACATTTTTGTGCTCTCGGGGTGGATAGCATACTTAGAATTCTAAGCTTCATCTAAAATTGCATGTCGCAATTCAGCGTCATCAAGTATGCACAATCGGCCTCTGAATACCAAAGATCCGTCCTCTCTAATAGAGAAGTCAGGTCAATTCCCATCAACTACATCCCGTATGATGGGTACTAGTTCTTCATCAGTTGGCTGTTGCTCGTGAATTCTATCGAAAAGAGTTGAGCGGATAGTAATATTAGCCATCAAGGCTTCGGATTCCTTCACATAAAATATTGTGTCGGTTAAGGCCAAATCCTCAAGTAGATGCCATCTGCAGATTCTCGTAGTGAGGTTTGATAATAAGGCAGATGACTGTCAACTCAACGCGTCTGCTACCACATTTGCCTTCCCTGGATGGTACTGAATCGAGAAGTCATAATCCTTTAGAAACTCCATCCATGTCCTCTACCTCAGATTCAGGTCCTTCTGGGTGAACACATACTTGTGGCTTTTATGATCGATGAATATTTCAAATGTCTCATCGTAAAGATAGTGCCTTCAGATATTTAAGGCAAAGATGATTACTGCCAGCTCGAGGTCGTGTGTAGGGTAGTTTTTCTCATGGTCTTTCAACTGACATAAACCATAGGCAATGACCTTATCATTCTGGTTCAATACACAGCCTAGCCCAGCGCGTGATGCATTGCTGAATACTATAAATCCCCCACTTCCTCATGGTATGGTGAGTACCAGCGCGGAGGTCAACTCTTTTGTGAGCTCTTGAAATCTCTGTTCAGAAGACTCGATCGACTCAAATTTTGCATTCTTTCTGGTGAGTTGCGTGAGTGGTCCGACAATTTTAGAGAATCCTTCCACGAATCTCCTGTAGTAACTAGCTAACCCCAAAAAATTATGAATTTTGGTTACGATTCTGGGTTGCTCCCATTTCATCACGACTTCAATCTTGGCTGGGTCCACTTGTATACCAACTTCTAAGATGACATGTCCCAGAAAACTCACTTGTTGTAGCCAAAATTCACACTTTCTTAGCTTGGCATATAGTTGATGATCACGAAGGGTTTACAGAGCTAAGCGCAAGTGTTGTTCGTGCTCTTCCTTCATCTTCGAGTAGATGAGAATATCTTCTACGAAGACAACTACGCATCGGTCAAGATGCGGCTTGAACACTTGGTTCATGAGGTCCATGAATGATGCTGGTGCATTTATCGGCCCAAATGGCCTCACTAGGAACTCATAGTGGCCATATCTCGTGCGGAAAGCTGTTTTTGAAATGTCTTCAGCTTTCACCTTCAGTTGGTGGTAACCCAAACTCAGATCTATCTTAGAGAAGAATTTTACCCCTTGCAACTGATCAAAGAGGTTATCAATCCTTGGAAGCGGATAGCGGTTCTTTATCGTCAGCTTATTCAATTGTCGATAATCGATGCAGAGCCGCATGGATTCATCCTTCTTCTTAACAAACAGCATGGGTGCTCCCCATGGTGACCATGGATCGAAATTTCATCCGATACTGATACGTATCGATATCAGACCCAAACGATACGGTACATTGAAAGTACCATATCATTCATATATATGTAATTAGTCGAACGATACATTGAATGTATCATCCGGTATTGACCGACCGGTATGTATCGTCCGATACGTATCGATTTTGGGCTCGGACGATACGTATCAGTTTTTTGGCATTTTGATCCATGATGGTGACACACTCGGCCTAATGAATCCCTTATTAAGAAGTTCTTGCAGCTGCTCCTTGAGTTCCTTCAACTCGGCTGGTGCCATGCGGATGGAGCTTTAGACATCGGCTTCGTGCCTAGAGCTAAATCTATTGCGAACTCGACTTCTTGGTCAGGTGGTAAACTCGATAACTCTTCAAGAAAGACATCAGAAAACTCACATGGGATGGGAATGTCGATAATGTGCACCTTCTCTTCCTTTTGACTTTGTAAGAATGCGAGATAACCGAGACAACCGTTGTTTATCAATTGCTCTACTTGTATAGCTAATATAAATGGCACGACATTTGGTCGAAGGCTATGGAATCTAACTGATCTCCCCTTCTTGGGGCAAATCATGAATATCTTCTTACAGCAATCAACATTAGCTTGCTGGTGGATAACTAGTCCATGCCAAGGATTATATCAAATCTTTACATATTCAGCAAAATTAGATCAATCGTTGTCGTGATCTTTAATGGCGATGATGACTGATCAACACATGGTATCCATAGTGAGGCATTCCCCGTTGGAATTGACACAGCTAGGATAGACTCTAGCGGCTCGGGAGTGATACTTAATTCAGTCGCAAACTGTGATGTGACGAAAGAGTGGGTAGACCCTGGGTCTATCAACACTCGTACCTTGTGAAAACAGATATCCCCTTTCTGATACGTATGAATGATACCTAGGTTTCACACATGTGTCTTAGTTGGCTGTTCATACCACAATGTCATGGTAATGCCAAAGCAGTAATTCAAAGATTATTCTATCTTATGCACCTTCTTCATCTAAAATCAAGTAAATTAGATTCACACTTCCAAAGGAAAATCATACCTTGGATCATGTCATTGTTGGTCTGGGCATCTTGTACCAATACAACATATGCTCGACCCTAGACTATAAACCTAAATGGCCTCGTGTGAGGCATGGCCGTGGTAGTGTCTTTCTTCATCTCGGGACATTCCCTGATTCTGTGTCCCATCTTCCCACAATGAAAACATGCTCCCATAGTCCTCCTGCACTCCTTGGTCTTGTGCACTTTGCCACATTTAGCACACAATTCTACCGGTGCTGATGAAGCTGCTCGAGACGTCGGTTGGGCTCTCGACACCCCCCTCGCCATAGGAGTTGTAGGGCAGAAATGCCTCAAAATTGGAGGATTAGGTGGCCTCGATGACACGGTCTGAGTAGGTTGTGGTGTCGGTGGCATCAACATCTTCGGTCTTTTGTTAGTCTACTTGGAGGCATAAGACCGTGCTAGACTCTACTTGCTCTTGTTTTGCTCTTCTCTCCTTTTATACATAGCATCAATATCCCTTTCTGCAATCAGGGACAACTTCATAACTTCTGCATACGTCATTTCCCTGAACAAAGAGATCCTTTCCTTAATCATGGGCTTCAAGCCCCTCTTAAACTTATGTACTTTCATTAACTTTGTGGCTATATGGAGAGGTGCTAAGCGAGAGAGCCTAGTAAATTCGGCCTCATACTCGCGAACTGTCATTTGTCCTTGCTCTAATGTCGTAAATTGCACTTCTATTTGATATCAAACTTGCCAGGGAAAGTACTACTCGTAGAACACTTCCTCAAACTCTGCCCACGTCCATGGGGCATTGGGTGTTGTTTGCACCCTAGTCCTCTCGACGGACTTCCACCATGGGTCCGCCTCCCCTTCGAGTTGGAAAGAAGCCCAACTCACTTTCTCCTCCTCGTTGCACTTGACTTGTTAGAGGATCTTCTCAATCTGGTTTAGCCACTTCTACGCCTCAAGCGGATTAGAATGTCCATAGAAGATGGGAGGTCTCATCCTCCTGAATTCTTGAAAACCAGACGGGGGATGTCTCTCGGTCAGTATTGCCATGGTATTCACCAACGTTTCTAAAAGCTGCTAGTTACTTCTAGCATCGTTCCCTCCTCTTGAGGTGTTTCCCATGTTGTTCCCAACTCTAGAGACATGGTTGTTGTTGCCTACCGGAGTAGCATTCGGACCTGTGGCTATCCCTTCGCCACTTGATACCCCTCCACTGTGTATGGTCCTCGGTCTTCCCCTTCTTGTAGGCATGCTAACCTGGCATGATCAAGCAAAGACTTAATCTAGGTAAGCATAAGAATCTAGCCTAAAGAACGATGGAAATTAATGTCATTGCCTTGAATCTAAGCCATAGCTTCGGTCTCCCATGAGAAGTACAGCCGAGGCTCTGATACCACCTGTGATGATCCGAATTTTTTCTTACCCAAAAACTCGTGCCGTCAGATTGTAATCCCAAATCTAATTTCAGAATTCACTTTCATATCGAGATACTTTGCTACCTTTGTGACAACTCAATCTTCCCTTGGCTAATAGTTGGAAGATTGGGCCATCAATCATGTGGTAAGCCTGCTTAAATGCGGAAGCAAAGTGGCAAAAGAAAGAAAGACACATGGCATTCACAAAGATTTTGTGCAATCATGGATTTTTGACGATTCCATTGCGACGATGCACACTTGTAAAAAATTTAGAGTCGCCACCCGGAGCTTTTGGTGTCCCGAGAAACCTAAATCAATATTAAATGTATCGAAGTGCCAAATATGACTCTGATTCACCGGTCTACGCCAAAGGCTCTTGGGTAGGGGATTCAATTATCGATCGGAAAGGTGTTAGGCACCCGATCAACCCGCTTAATGCAGTCTCTACTTATGGCTAAAACAAAAATAAAATAAAAGAAGTAAAAAAGTCCTTCCTCTTGCTCTAGGGCACCAAAATCCTATTTGTGCCCCTCTGTTCCTACCAGAATTTCGGTGGCGTAATGACACAAATGCGAGGATAGAGGAAGAACAAAGAAGGTAGAGGAGTAGAGGGGAGAGCTGGAGCTCTCGGGCCCTTGTTGCACCGCTGTGGATCCTTGCGTAAACGTGCTTCAGTGAGCTTCCAATGGCCTGCATGGTTAGAACAAGGGTTCTAACTCCTAGGGCTTGATAGCTAAGAGGTAGAGAAGGAAGACTAGAGGATGGCTCTCACCTAAACTAGGGGATTTTTGAGGAAAGGTAAGGTCTAAAGAAGGTTTGGGAATTCTGGAATTTGTATGCAAAAGGGGGCACCAAAGGGAGAGGGAGCTTCTTTCTTAATCTTCTCTTTTAGGAAAATTTTCAAGCCCTTTCAAAGGGAGCGGCACCTCTCTATTTATAGGAAAAGGAGAGGTTAGGAGGGTTTTTAGAGGCTAAATTGGTTTACCAATTAGGTAATCTAGCATCTAAGGTTTCCTAGGTTTTCAAGAGCTTGGAAAAGTGTGAAGGTTACTCCAATGGTGGATGATAGGGCAGTGTTTCAAATCACTTGAGGGTTGAAAATAGGATAAGGAAGGGTGCAAGAGAACAAATGAAACAGACTCAGGGCATTTAGATGGTCAACAAGTCAAACCCCAAAGATAAAATTTGAGCAAAAAACCCACAGTTACTGTAGCTAAGCCTGACGTAACTAATAGATGCACTAGGTAAAGGTACAGTAAAACAGTGCATGGGAAGTTGCAAAGCCACGGGGGGACCCACTTGTACTTGGCACAACTAATAGTTGCACCAGGTCCTTTCTAGGGAGAAATGGATAAAGTTCTTGCATGGTTCAAGGCAGGCCTTGCGAGGTTCCCATGTTGATCATTCTTGTGCCAAAACTTCGGATCGCCGTAACTTTTGATGCATAACTCGGATTGGGGCGATTCTTGGCTTGTAGGAAAGATGGAAAGTTTTACTTTTCAATGGTATATGATTAAATCATAGTAGAAGATCTTAGTTAGTCCTGGTGCACCACTCTTTGATCATTGCTTGGGAAAGTCTAGGTATGGGTTCAGAAGGGTTTCCAAAGATTGCGATTGGTTTCTAATGGTTCGGGGAGGTTTCTAAGGGATCAGGGGTGATTCCTAAGGATTTAGGATGACTCCTAAGATTTTAGGAAGGTTCCTAAAGTTATGATAACTGCCATCGAAAGCTCAAAAGCGTTCCTCTCTCGAAGTGTGCTTCAATCGGGCCTGGGCTAAATTTGAGTGTGTACAGATGCCCCTCTTTGCTATCCGATCACTAATGATCGAATGCCAAAGACAAGAGACATATGAAGAGGCCCAAGGCATTATTGTTGGGTCTGTTGTATTTAAAATGAACCTTAAACATCAGATGGTAACATGATGAGTAATTGAAAGCCCTGTATGTCGAAAAAAATGTCCATTTCTCAAGGTTATTAGTCCCCAAGCGCTTAACGACATTACTGTGCATAACCGAGATGGAGTGAGTTGCGAAAGCCCAATATGCTGGAAAAATATCCGCTTCTTGAGATGATTGAAAATGTTTGATATTTCAAGTTTCATTCCGAATCCAACAGCTCCATGAGTAAGAGGGTGATTAACCCATACTTCAAGACAAGCGCGAAGCAAATACACAAAGGTCCACAGTTTGCGTCCAACACTATGAGGCATTGACTGCCCCATTTGACTGGTCACGGGTACCCCTGCATGAAGTAGAGTTCGAGGTCTTTGGGAAAACCCAACGATCCCAAAGTTAATTTAGCACGACTTCTCGAGCGGAGCGAAAAGATGTATCAACTCTTTTTGGGAGTACATGCCACTTTTTGTTATTTTATTATTATTATTTTTTTGTAACATTTTATGTTGAACTTTTTTGGTATTTTATGTGGATTTTTATATGAATTTTTTGCTATGATTTGATGTGAATTTTTTGGACTTTTTGCTATGATTTTATGTGAAAATTTTTTGGACTTTTAGGTCATGATTTTATGTAAATTTTTTGAAATTTTTGCTGTTATTGTATGTGAATTTTTTAGACTTTTTGCTGTTATTTTATGTGATTTTTTATGGACTTTTTGCTGTTATTTTATGTGAATTTTTTAGACTTTTTGCTGCTATTTTATGTGAATTCTTTTGGACTTTTTACTATTATTTTATGTGAAATTTTAAGGACTTTTATGTGAATTTTTTGGACTTTTTGCTATTATTTTATGTGAATTTTGTAGTCTTTTTGCTGTTATTTTATGTGTGACCGGGATTCTTTGAGCATGCTCATCGATCTTGATCCATTTATTCTAGCACAACTTTCCGGGCAAGTCAAATGAGAGTTGATATGCCATTTGGGGGTATGTGCACCTACAGAATAATAAAACATAAGAAAAGGGGTCAGGCCAGGTGTGTACAAACTACACCTAGCCATAACCCAGCCCGAAAGTATCCTGGCGCATGTATTACTTGCACCAGGCCAAATGGGGGACAAAATACACTTGGCGCATGTACAAACAAAACCTGGTGATGATTTTAAACCCCTCGAGCCTGAGCCAAAAGAGGGTTATTTCAAAATTTTCTCTCCCTCCCTCTCCAAATCGAAATAGGTCTCCTTCCTAGGGTTCCTTGGATCGATTCCAAACGTGCTTCATTGCCGGTGTTCGCCCGCGCCGATTAAACACCCGCTCTACGCCGGAACAAAGACCTAATTTTTTTTTAAAGTAATTACTTTAAACTTATTCTTTTTTGATTTTTCTTGAAATCTTTTGCATTGCGTTTATGAATCTTGCTTTTTTAGATGATAAATGGGTTATTTCTCTTGTAAGCATGATTATTGATGATGGGTTTGATATTTATTCTATGAATGATGCCCTATTTTTACTTTTTTTATGGGTTTAATTAGGACATATATCCATTTTTTGCTTTTGTTTTTATTTTTGCACATAAAGAAAGAAATTTTTTGTATATATAATTTTTGTTTTATTTTTCCACATAAAGAAAGGATTGTTTTTTTTGTATATATAATTTTTGTTTTTATTTTTGCGCATAAAGAAAGGATTTTTTTTTTGTATGTATAATTTTTGTTTTTATTTTTGCACATAAAGAAAGGATTTTTTCTTTGTTTTTATTTTATAAAAAGGAAGGGAAATTTTATTATTATTATTTTGTTTTTTTTTTTTTGAAAAACAAAAGAGAGGGGATTAGCATACTTACCTTCCCTAGACCTGTAGCACAATGGTTTCTTAGCATTTGATCAAACCTGACACGACTGCTCATATTTGCCTCAGAATGTCGAGTGAAGAAGAATACATGCAGGAGGAAGAACAAGAAGAGGGGCCGAAAATGGTCTATGGTCCCTGGGGAGAACAATTCTTTGTGGTGGAACGCCCTGCCGGCTCTTGGTAAGAAATGCAGGGCGAGGCCGCCCATGCTGGCCTCCTCCATCAGCATCATATTCATATCTCCAATTTCGGTATCGCCGACAAGGTAAAGGGATAAATTTATTTTTTTCTTCTTGTGTGACCTTGCTGTGTTTCCATGATCTGATGCCTCTTTTACCTTGGTGCAGGACCTGCCCCATATCGTGTTTCGAGGAGGTTGGTTGGACTTTCAGCAGTTTTATCGCTACCTCCCACCGATCGTGAAGTTCCTGCTTGGACAGGCTGGCTTTGGAGTGTTCCTTTCATGGCCCGTCATGCAAGTTGACGTGGCCTATCTGAGGGCCCTTATTGACCATTTTCGTTCAGAGATCCTGACCTTTCACATGGCCACGACTGAGATGACGCTGACTCTCGTAGATTGGGCCATGATTACGAGGATCCGGACAAGGGGGTTCTGGTGGCCAACCTTGCTGTGCTTGATCGAGATGAGATCATTTGATTGGTAGGGCCTTATCCCCCCTCCACAAGTCTGCATGGTACTGAGGTCAAAATGTACTGGCTTTCTGATCTTTTTGAGATGAATGAGTTGATAGATCTGGGGCAACCAGAAGTGAACATTTTTATTGCGCCCGAGCACGCGGTTATGTTGGCCCTCATCTCGCTCTTCCTGCTACTGGGCAAGACCCTCTTCTCAAATGCCAGCGGCGGACGGGTCTCCCTAGCCTTGCTTAGCCTCATGGACAATTGGAATGACATGCATAGATATGATTGGGGCGGGGCCGGCTACGCCGCGTTGATGTCCAACGTAGTCTAAGTCTCTGTTGGCAACGCAAAGTCCGTCGTCAAATTTTGGATTGCTTTGGAGGTAACTGTTAAGACCTAAAAAGTACCACTTTTCACCCCTTAACTTAATCTTTGTTGGATCCTTAATCATTTAATAAAAGTGTTTTAAGCCTGTTCTGTAGGTATTGAACAGCAGCTGCAATAAGGCCTTAATCCTGCTAAGGGGCCCACTTTTGCCCCAGAAGTCTCTCAAAAGAATGGAAGCTGGATCCAGACTAAAACTTGACTGCATAAAGGCAAAGCACAGCAGCAACAGAGCAAGAAATGAGCCTCGCACAGTCCTCGAGAGTTTCCCAAGACTTCATACCAAGTGTCCGCACTGTTCTCTCGCTGTTTAGTGACAGAAGGGCTTCAGAATCATGACTCGCGCAGCTCTCGCAAAGCTCAAGCACTTAAATGCTAGCGCAGTCTTGCACAGCTCAAGAAAGTAGCACTCAAAACCTCGCGCAGTTCACTCAAATCAGCTGAGGAAAGAGAGAGCTCCAGGTATTTTTGCGCACAGCTATTGCGTAGTGGCCGCGGGATACAAAACTGCAGAAAAACTTATCGCGCAGTTTAAAGACTAATGAACATCACGCCATCGCGAGGATCCTCGCGAAGATCCATTAAGGAATAAACTACTCGCGCTATTCCTGCGCCATTCAGAAGGAAACTGCAATCCTGTGAAGACCAGAGCAATCCAGCGAGGATTCAATGCTCTATCGCACGACTGCTTAAGCTGCAAACTAAGACAACCCTGCGACGGCTAGAATTTCAAGTTAATCCAATCTCGCGAAGACCGTGCTACCACGTGACAGTCTTGGAAACCAGTGCTACCTGGTGAGGCTCTGGACTCTAACTCTCCCTCACTTCTGCAGAGGACATTCTGAGAACTTCCAGCAATTAGGGCACGCACTCTAATGCTCCAATTTTCGTGCACGCGCCCTGAGGCGTCCAAGGAATAGTATTAAGCCACATGGTATCGTTAAAATTAGGGTTTCCTAACCGTAATGTGCCACCAAACTGACTGCTATATAAATCTAAGCCTGGTTTGGGCTTTTTGAAAAAAAACACCTCTTAGAATAGAATTTTGTCTATCTTCTTCTTGCAATAGCTGTAGATCTCTAGTAAGGTTTAGGTAGATTTCTTTTTACTTTTTCTTCTCTCCATAGCCCAACACTTGCTGGCTATGCCTCTGTATGCTTATCTGGTTTAGAATTAATGGAATTTCATGATTGGGTGTTTTACATGTATGGGATTGAAGTTTGAGATTGAGTTATTCTGTACAAGGCTGCTGCCTTGAGATCCTCCATTGATAGGTTGTATTATGAGCAATGGAGGACCATTTTTAGAGACCTATTTAGATCCAAGTGACCTGTGTGTCTGGGCTAACATGCTCCCATACAAGCCTAGCCTCACCACAGGATCCACTAGATCTAAAATCCCCATTGGAGCTTGTGCTTGTAGCCTTGTGAATATGGTGGTGACAGCAATGTTCTCGCTCTATTTTGGTCCTCTGTGAGGAGGATAGCCTCTGGGATAGTTTGTGACCATTTAAGTGGATAGGTTATAGCCTTAGGGTGAGGCCAATCCACAGATCCAAAATAGATTCTTCTTCTCTACACTTGTGCTTGTAGCCCTGTGAGAGATTGTGCAGAGCCAAACTCCCCTGTATTTGTATAGACCTGCCATCAGATGGCAGATCTGGTTTGGTTCTAGAGATTGTAGGCTTGTGACTGGATCACTGTAGTCTTTCTATAGCAGTGAACAACTAGACCTAAGACTGTACTCAAACTCTTGCTGGTTCTATGTGTTTGGGTTAACATGCTCCCATACAGGCCTAGCCCCACACATAGCACTTTAGAGGTTGAGGTTCCCTATGGATTCTTGTGCTTGTAGCCTGGATGAAGTGGTGCTTACAATGATAGACTTGTTCTGACCCATCTCTGGACTGTGTTTCCCCAATTGGATAGTCTGTGACCATTTAAGTGGACAGGTTATAGCCATAAAGGGATTGGATCATGGCACAGAGATGAGTTGAATTCTTTTTCCTCAGTGGTGATAATGTAGCCATTGAACAGGACTTCTATAGCAGCAGGTCTGAATTTGAGTCATGAAACCCATCAGATCTGAACCTAATAGCATACTTCTCACCCTTTTATATTTATTTTCTCATACTCCATCCTTCTTCTCAACCTTTTCTGTAGTTAAATCATTAGATTACCAGAGAATGTAGAAATAAGTGACCTTAAATCACCTTCCATTTAGGACTGCCAGATCTGTAGTCAGATCTGGAGAGCCTACTACTGATGGCTCCCTTGGAGCTTTAGATCAACTTTCCCTGTGGGACAAACTCTTACTTATCAAAACTTGCTACAACTGGGCCTGTATCTTGCAGGACTGTGCATATTTTAGGCTTGCTGCTATGTCATTTTCAACCCACCTTTCATTCATTTTCATTCACCCCATTCTTATCACTGCCTCCAATAAAGTCAGTAGCAAGCCACAAAAATAGCCTAACAAGTTTTTGGCGCCGTTACCGGGGATCTTGATCTAATAGTACTCTAGATTTTTGATTCTTTATTCCTTGGTAGCTGTACTTGTGAATAATTGATACTGCTGATTTACATTTAGAATTTTTCTTGTAAATCTAGACCGTAGCAGAGAAGGAGACTGGAACTACATTGAGAGTCTAGCTACCTCTGTTTGTACTTCTCTAACCTTCAAAACCTCAGTTTATTTCTCCTTTGAAGATTCCACAAGCAGTTAATTAGGATAGTTGTAATTTTCTTTTGTGCAATGTGCTTACGAACTGTTTTCCTTGCTGGCGGTGTGTGTGCATGTTAGGAAGGAGATCTCTCAGTCCTACTTTAGAGCCTGCTAACCCTGAGATTGAAAGGGGTAGAAGACCGAGAAGGCACAGACACATCACAGTCGAGCCACCTATTGAAATAGATACAACAATTATGGGTGAAGGGCAACGTAGAACATTGAAGGAATTGAATGCTCCGGATGATTACAATTCTCCATTCGGCATTCAATTCTCAGATGTTCAGGGTAATTATGAGATCAAAACTTCCATCATCCAAATGCTTCCCTCTTTCCATGGGCTTAGCAAGGAAGACCCTTACAAGCACATTGACCAGTTCTTGGCCCTGTGCACAACATTTTCCATTACTGGTTTGGGACCATAAGCCACTAGGCTAAGGCTCTTTCCTTTCTCCCTAAAGGATAGGGCCAACACCTGGTTGTCTACTCTCCCAAACAACAGCATCACTACTTGGAAAGACCTCTAGACAAGATTTTTGTCTAAATTTTTCTCAGAGACCAAAACCAGCCAATTGAGGAAGGGAATACTTTCTTTTGCCCAGTCCCCAACTGAGGATTTTAACCAATGCTGGGATAGATTTAAGGAGATGCTCAAACAATGTCCCCACCACAAGATCCCTGACTGGCAGCTTGTCCAGAGCTTCTACAATGGGATAGATGAGAAGAGTAGAGAAATGGTAGATGCCTCTTGTGGTGGAACATACATGCATAAAACAGCTGATGAGGCATGAGACTTGTTCGAAGTCATAAGTGAAAATACTTTCCAGAAGATGTCCGCATCCAAAACTATTCAAGAGCCTTCTCCTAAGCTGGGGGTGGCTGAAACTTATAAAGGAAAGATGTATGAAGTTAGAGGAAACGATGACCTGAGAATGCAGATGGCCAATCTTACTGAAAGATTTGATAAACTTTTGACTGTGGTGCAGCCCATAATGGCTGCATAAGTGATGGAGGCATGTCTGATATGCCAATCTCCACAGCATACAGTGGAAGAATGCCCATCTGTAGGGCAATACCCTGAGTTTGTAATGGAACAAGTTGCTGCTGCCCAATCTTTTGGACAACAACAATCTGGTGGCTACAATAAACAACCATTTGGATACCAGCACTAAAATGCTGGTTTCCAATGGAGAGACCACCCAAATTTGAGGTGGAGACAAGACAATTATATGCAGCCACAACAGATGTTGGCCTTACTTCAAAGGCCACAACAGCAGTTTAACCAGTGTTATGCCCAAAGGTCGAATTTCCAATAACAGTAGCCCCAGCAACAAAATCAATTGGTAGTTTCCCCACCTCAACCCCGAAGTGCTTCTTTCGAGGACCAGGTTTTGGCCCAATTGCAAAGCCTTGGACCCTTAAATCAGACTGTGACTTCTCACAGTCAAATCATTAAGAAAATAGAAAAGCAGCTTGGCCAAATAGCCAATGCTCTGGCTAAGAGAGAGGAGGGCAGGTTGCCAAGCCAACCAGTAGCCAACCCCAAGGGCCAGTATTCCATCGGAGAAGGCTTCTCAAATTTTGAGAGGGCCAATGCCATCACAGTCTTAAGGTCTGGCAAGCTGGTAGACAACCAGGTGGGAAAAGAACAAGGAGCGATCTACCCTAAGGAAATATCAAGTGAAAATGATAAGGACTTTGTTAGAACACAGGGTAAAGAACTGCCTGCTACCCTTCAACAAGGGAAAAATAAAGAGGTTGTAGTTGAGCCTCAGCAGGAAATAAAAATAGATAAAAGAAAAAAACAAAAGTTTTGCCATAGGTTTGCAACTGAGGAACTAGCAGTACCTCACCTGCCATTTCCTCAAGCTTTGAGTGGCCCTGCCCCTTTTGATAAGGGTCAGACACATATCGAGGAAATGATGGAGACCTTTAAGTAGGTTAAAATAAATTTACCCCTGCTTGATACAATCTGATAGGTCCCAGCCTATGCAAAGTTTCTGAAGGACCTTTGTACTCAGAAAAGGAAGGCCAGAGGCCATTTATCCAAAAAGGTCTTTGCAACTGATACAGTTAATTCTGTATTAACTATGACAATACCTGAGAAGTTTCAAGACCCAGCGATACCTACTATTCCCTGTATTATTGGTGACCACACGATTGGAAGGGCCCTTTTGGACCTTGGAGCCAGTGTTAACCTGCTGCCATACAGTGTATATCAGCAGTTAGGTTTGGGGGAGCTGAAGGCCACCCCCATTGTTCTATTGATGGCTGATAGGTCTGAGAGGAAACCCATGGGAGTGGTTGAGGATGTCCTAGTGGGGGTAGACAAGTTCTTCTACCCTACAGACTTCCTTGTTTTGGACATGGGTTGTAATAAAAGTACATCTCCGATACCTGTTATCCTGGGCAGACCATTTTTGGCCACTGCCAATGCATGTATTCAATATAGGTCTGGAATCATGGAGCTCACTTTCGGACATATGAAAGTTGAGCTTAATGTGTACAACATGGCGAAGTACCCTCAGCTGGACAATAAGGAATGCTTTGCAGTGGATGTACTAGAAGAAATTGTTGAAGAAGAACTGCCCACTCTGCTGGAGTGGAGCAACATTGTCACTGATTTAACTGAAGTTTGGAACTTGGTGGAGGAAGGAAGCTTAGCTTTAATGTCAGAAGACATGCCCCTAGTAAGGTCTTCTGTGGGCTTAGTGCAGCATTCCAATTGGAAACCTACATTGATGCCCCTTCCTCCAACCAACAATACACCAATCCTGCCATCCATACAACAAGCCCCTGATCTGGAGCTCAAGAAGCTGCCAGAGACATTGAAATATGCTTTCCTCGAGAAAAAAGAGAAACTTCCTGTAATTATCTCCTCTTCTTTAACCTGTGAGCAAGAGGAGGAATTGCTAACAGTTCTAAGGAAGCACAAGAAAGCAATTGGTTGGACCATTACTGATCTGGGAGGGATTGATGCATCAATCTGTATGCATAGGATCCATTTGGAAGAGGGCTCAATACTTTCCAGGGAAATATAGAGGAAATTGAACCCTCACATGCAGGAGGTGGTCCTGAAAGAAATTATTAAGTTGCTGGATGCTGGGGTACTTTACCCCATCTCTGATTCTGAATGGGTGGCACCAATCCAGGTGGTACCCAAGAAGTCTGGCATCACAGTGATCACAACCGACTCTGGAGAGTTGAGACCAGCCAGGGAGACCACTGGCTGGAGAGTTTGCATTGATTATAAAAAACTCAACTCCAGAACCAGAAAAGACCACTTCCCTCTCCCTTTTATTGATCAAATTTTGGATAAGTTGGCTGGGAAAGCTTTTTACTGTTTTCTTGATGGGTACTCAGGATACAACCAGATCCTTGTGCACCCTTTGGATCAAGAGAAAACTACTTTTACTTGTCCTTTTGATACCTTTACTTACAGAAGGATGCCTTTTGGACTGTGTAATGCCCCAGCCACCTTTCAAAGGTGTATGTATGCCATCTTTTCTGATATGATTGATAAATTCCTAGAAATTTTCATGGATGATTTTTTGGTTTATGGGGATAGCTTTAACCAATGTCTACAACATCTCCATCAAGTCTTACAAAGATGTGAAGAGACCAATTTGGTTTTAAGTTAGGAAAAGATCCACTTCATGGTAACACAAGGTATTGTGTTGGGGCATGTGGTCTCTAAAGATGGAATTAAGGTAGACAAGGCCAAAGTTGACCTCATTATAAATTTGCCCCCTCCAAGAACAGTCAAGCAAATACGATCCTTCCTTGGGCATGCTGGATTCTACAGGAGGTTTATCAAAGACTTCAGCAAAATTGCTAAACCATTGTGCCACCTGCTCTGCCAGGATGTGCCCTTTGACTTCTCTACTGAATGTCTGAAAGCTTTTGAAACTTTAAAAATTTGCCTCACCTCTGCCCCTGTACTCCAAACACTTGACTATACCTTGCCCTTCGAGTTGATGTGTGATGCATCTGACTTGGCAATAGGTGCTGTCTTGGGCGGAGAAAGATAAGTACTTGGTCATTGCATATCTCGAAAATCACTTGTCAAGCTCTGAACTACACAACCAGAGAAAGAGCTTACGGCGGTGGTTTCTTGTGGACAAGTTTAGACCTTACCTACTTGGGTCTAAAATGTCATCTTCAATCGACCACTCAAGATTAAAGTACATTGATTAGATGGATACTCCTGTTGCAGGAGTTTGACATCGAAATCAAGGACAAGAAGGGTGTAGAAAATGTGGTGGCTGACCACTTGTCCAGAATTATGTTGGAAAAAGGTGATGATAACCCTGCTACAAATGATGTCTTCCCGGATGAGCAACTGTTTGCCATCCACTCTTTAGTTCCCTGGTATGCACATATTATCAATTATCTAGTTATAGGCAAGATCCCTTCCCATTGGACAAAAGTCGATAAAGACCTATTTTTCTCACAGGTCAAATTCTTTTTCTGGGAAGAACCTTGCTTGTACAAGTATTGTGTAGACCAAGTCATTCGGAAATGTATCCCCGAAAGTGATGTCCCCAGTATTCTGGCCATGTGCCATGAAAATGTCAGTGGGGGTCATTTTAGTGGGAGAAAAATAGCTGACAAAGTGCTGCAGTGTGGGTTCTATTGGCCTTCTCTTTTCAGAGATGCCAATACACACTGCATGACCTGTGAAAGATGTCAGAAACTAGGAGGGCTGTCTAAACGAAATTCATTGCCTTTACAGCCCATCCTTGTTGTAAAACTGTTTGATGTGTGGGGTATTGATTTTATGGGCCCCTTTCCTCCTTCAAATGGTTTTCATTTTATCTTAGTGGCAGTGGACTATATTTCCAAATGAGTAGAAGCCATTGCCACAAGAACTAATGATAATCAGGTGGTCCTCAAGTTCATAAAGCAGAATATCTTCTCCAAATTTGGTACCCCTAGAGCCATTATCAGTGATGGGGGGAGCCATTTCTGTAGAAGTTTTGAGAGCTTGCTCAAGAAATATTCTGTCACCCATAGGATTGCTACTCCCTACCACCCACAAACCAGTGGGCAAGTTGAAATTTCAAATAGGGAGATCAAGCATATCCTTGAGAAGACTGTGAGGACATATAGGAAGGATTGGGCTGACAAGCTTAATGATGCACTGTGGGCTTATAGGACTGCCTATAAGACCCCCATTGGTATGTCCCCATTCAGACTGGTCTATGGCAAGGCCTGTCATCTCCTAGTGGATTTAGAACACAGGGCATATTGGGCCATCAAACATTTAAATCTAGATCTAACTTCGGCTGGTCATCACAGGTTGCTGCAGCTGTCGAAATTGGAAGAACTAAGGATGGATGCATATGCCAATGCCAGGATCTACAAGGAAAGGTCCAAAGCTTTCTTTGACAAAGGGCTATTGAGAAAGAGTTTCATTGTTGGTGATAAGGTTTGGTTGTTTAACTCCAAACTAAAATTTTTTCCAGGTAAATTGAAATCCAGATGGGAAGGTCCTTACATTGTCATGCATGTTTCCCCATCTGATGCTGTGGAAATCAAGGATCCTAAGTCTGGGAGACTCTTGAAGGTGAATGGTCAGAGGCTCAAGCCTTGTTTTGAAAAACCTGCCGACCTTTTGGACACCATTCACTGTCAAGGGGATCCTTCTTCAAACTGATTCCACCGGTGTGCCATTACTGTATCATATGTACTTAGTTTTTGGTTGATTTATCTTGCTTTCTTTAGTTTCTATTCTCTAGGATTTGCTAGTGGCCTTATCTGAATTTTGCCATATCTGTTTTGAACTTTTGATGCTTGGCTTGATTCTTACTGCTTTTGAATTGATAGCTTCTGTTGAATGCCTAATGTGGAAGGTAATTTTTGTTGTCCTTAAGTGTATGATTGAGTTTACATGTGTCTCAAGACAGTCATAGGAGAGGGTCATGCCTAGGATTCAACCACAACAAACATGCAAAAAGGGGCAGAACAGAGAGCACATGCTCTCTGTTTTCTACCTTACTATTGCGAGATTTGAAAGCTCTCGCGAGGTTAAAGAGGGAGCCTGAGAAACTATCGCGAGATTTGAAAGCTCTCGAGAGGTTGAAAAGGAAACCTGGGAGAAGTTCACGCAGTTCACCTGGACACATTCTATTTACTGTCGCGAGATTCATGTGTATCTGAAAGCCTCTCGTGCGATTCACATAGAGCCACACATTACCTGTCGCGTGATTCATATACTCCAGTGAATCTCTCGCGCCATCCCCATAAAGATTCAAAGGTTATCGCGGGATTTACAATGAACCCAGGAGATGCTTGCGCAATCCACATGTATTCATCTTAAACTGTCGCGCGCTCCAAAAAATCACCTGGGAGATTGTCGCGTAGTCCAGATTGATTCAAAACCTTCGCTAGGTTCATTCCCAACCCCGCGACCAGAGGGTCCAAAGCGCGCCGAGCTTCGTGATAGGTATTTCAACCCCGCGTTTTGCTCCTTTCCCAGTACTCTTTCCTTTCTTCCCTCTGCGAAACCCTAGCTCCTGACACTCTCCCCCTTCTCTCCTCCAGCATCACTCTTACAGCTCATCATTCACTCCACAAATCTATATAATTGTTCCTAGCATCACCCTTATCTATTGCACTCTGCTCAGAGATCTTGAGGTGCCCTGTGCCTCCAATCAAACCAAACCCTAGATCTCGGTCTCCATTGCTCATACTAGAAGACAGAGTTCGAAATGGCTCCCAAAATTGCACAAAAGAGAAAGGGGAAGAGCAAGGACCCTGCAGAGATCACCCCTAAAAAGGCCAAGACCTCAAAGTCTCCCAAAAAAGGAAAGGAAGTGGTTGAGGAGGCGGCGGTACCAACCACAAAGTTCTCTACTCCTTCTGAGCTCATGGAGTCAATTCCATTGGAGCCTGAAACTGCCTTTGATGTACCATTTTTTGAGAGTGAACCTCTCTCTGCCCCTATAGTACAATTTATGAGCAAAGCGGGCCTGCTGCCATTGATGAGAGGAATTCTAGCACTAGCCTACCCAGGTTAGTGCAGTTATTTTATCAGCACATCAAGGTTAAGAAGGACAATGATGGACAAGGGTGCTTGCTGGTAATCATTGATGACTTTGACATGTTAGTGGGCCCTAAGATGATCACTGAAGTGTTGGGCATCCCAGCAGCATTCAATCCTAGCTGTGGATATGGCAGCCCTCTGACTGCATTGATTGATACAATTGCATGGGCCCTAACTAGAGGATTAAAAGCCACCGGGGACTCAATCAGAAGGAGGGAAGTAGAACGTGAACTGCTGTTCATTGACTAAGTCTTGCGAAAGAACATCTATTGCTTAGGACATTAGCAGGAGAGGAGAACCCCCATTGCGGATACTGTCTACTCCTACCACATTGGTCACGGCTTCCATGTAGCATGGCTAATTTTTGAGACAATGAAGGACGTAGTGGCGAAGTTAGGATCAAACAAGAAGCCTCACACTCTACCCTATGCAAGAATCATCACCTTGCTGCTGATCAAGGGGAGCTACAAGATAGGAAGGAATGAGCAGACCACAACCCTTGCCCCTACTACCTTTTCCAAGAGGCAATGGGGAATCAGCAGGAGCTTGATGGAGACCCAGAAAAAAAAGAAAGCTGAGGCTCAGGCTCTGCCCAAGCAAGCAGAAAAGGGAGCCGGATCAGGGTCCATCCTTGCTACACAGGAAGTGCACCCAGAGCCTGTCAGTACCATCACTGCAGCAGAACCCATTCCCCCTCCACCTTTTACTCCTGAATCCACTACCCCTCTTGCATCCATCTCTCACCCCCCTCTATTTCCATTCTCCATGCCCACTCCCCCTTCACCTGTGCTTGGTTCCTGGGAGGACTCACCATCCCCTACCTTACCTCAGTACACAGCCACAATTCCCCCACTCATCTCATCCAAGAAACGAAAAACCACTGAGACCATTCCAACCATCTCCCAGACACCACCCTCAATCCCTTCTATCCCCATTGACCTACCCCACCTTGAAGAAACCACCACCCTAGACATATCCACTACATCCCCTCTCCCAGACTTTGACTTAACCCTCAACACATCCATAGGCTTCCAAGCCTTCATCTCCACCTTCCTTGAAACCATGCCTACCTACTACACCCCTCTGCCAGACTCCCCAACTACCTCACAGCACCATTCCCCTCCCTCCACTTTCCATCATGCTCCCTCCTCCCCTTTCCAATCAGTACCCTCTTCTTCTTAAACCCAACCTCCTAACTTTGACACACTAACCCTCATCCTTCCCCTTATCCAGGACATACAGGCCCAATTATCCACCAATACCCACAAACAGGACTAGATGCAGGCTGACCTCACCTCCATCCAATCCACCCTACACACCTTAACCACTCCACCCATCCCTCCACCACCCACTTCACCCCCCGTCCCTGCTTCATGACAACACCCCCCAACCAGACTTCACCCTTGAATCATTACCCCCCCACCATCACCCTTACCTCCTCCCCACCCATTTCCTTTACTCCCTTTCACCATTCCAATTTTCCATCCCCCATCACCCCCCCCTCCTCTTCAGCCTCCACCTTCACCTTTCCCCTATACCCTCCATCCCCCTCTTATCCTACCCCCTCCCACCTTCTCTGCCAAATCTACACAAACAGACCCAGAACCTGACCCCATTCCCCCAATAACTTGACTTCCCTACTATCATCCCCCCTACTCCCCTCCAGGACCAAGCCTAATATGCTCCTTCCACCTCTTATCTTCCCATTGCCCCAAAACATCATTTCTACAGCCCCCCCAACCTCACCATCCTCCACCATATGAGAGATAATGCATACTTGAGGAAGGATGTCCTGAGGGGCATGGCCAAGCTACGCCAATCAATAAAGACCCCCCCTGCTGAAGCAGATTGATGAGATGACGGAGGCCCACAGAAAACAAATACTGGGCATCTCCTTAGGGTGGCAAAATATCCTGGAGGAATATCAGAAGACTAAGGCTACAGCTACTTACCATCAGATCAATTGGGAGTATGAGAAATCAAATGCCACTGCAGCGAATGCCCGAGCGAGAATGCTTGAAAAATGCCTTAACAATGCCCAGGAAATCTAAAAAATTTAAAAGGATATCCATGAGACTGACGCCCTCAAATTTCAAATCAAGATAATCTCATTGGAATCCACATTGGCTGCTGCCCGTAATGAACCTTACCATCCGACTCCCATCTCTGTTCACGTGCCTGCGCCTACTACTACTCCAGCTCCACCTGCCCAGTCTGAGGAGGCACCACCTTAGCCCCAGAAAGACAAAGGAAAAGTTCCTGCTTCACCTCCTAAGGAGCAGCCTACATCTACAGAACAGCCTCCACCTCCCAAGGCCTCTACTGCACCTCCACAAGAGCAAACTTATCCTCAAAGGAGGAAAGTCACTGCCAAGAGGTCTGCTCCCAAAGCTATCCCCTTAAAAATTGGCAAAGAGCCTGTTGCCCAGTCTAAAGAGGCACAGTCCCCTACCAAACCTAAGTCCACTGGTAAAGGAAAGTTACCAGTGGTCCCCACTGCGGAACCCACAACTAAAGGAAAAGAGAAATCCCCAGTGGTCCCACCTACAGAAGCTGAAGCCAAAAGAAAAGGTAAAGGAAAATCCCCTGCCACCCCCCTGCTAAGCGCAAAGGCAAAGCCCCTCAAGAACCCAAGGAACCAAAGGCTTCCAAAGCACCAAAAATGAGGGTGAGGGCACCTAAAGCTCCATCTGCAGTGAAAACACCAGCCGAAAAGAAAAAGGAGAGGGGTGAAAAGAAGAAACAAGACCGAGCTGCCCTTAAAGCAAAGGCTAAATAGATGGGTTGGGATTTCCTTACTGATTCTGATTCAGATTAGATCCTAGTTTCTAGATTGTATCCTAGGTTTTTCTTCTTGTAATTCCACTTGTAACTATTTTTATTACACTTTAATAGAAATTCTAGTTTGTATATTGCTCTGTTCTGTGTATTTCTTTATGATTGTTTGGTACTTTTGATTTTATTCTTTTTGCCATTCACAGGAGAAGAGTTTTTGGGAGGATATTTTTCTTTGAACCAGTACGCCATGTGGAGGATAGATGTCATTGGTGACTGCATATTTCTGTGCTATTACCTGCCTCAGGGATTTCAATGGATCCTTCTTCCAATTGCTGTGCCACATTAAGTGTATCTCGCGAAGATCCTCAGCTCAGCTACGCGAGACATGTCCTTCACTCATCACTGATTGCTCTTCGCGAGGATCCCCACGCGCTACACTTGCCTCTTTTATTACCATGCCTATCTTTGGACATTCATTTAATGCTCCTTCTTTTTTCCAAAGAGCCAGTGTGTGTTTCTTCTTTCCCCACACAGCACGCATTTATTGCCAAGTTTGAAAAGGGGCGCAATTTCAACTCCGTCGATTCATGTTCCCTCGTCCCTCTCTTTTTAAGCGGCCATCAGTCCCTTTTCATCTCATCCCTCCTCTTCTAACCATAGAAGTCCATACCTCCTCATACAAATGGCGGATGACAGCTCCTTCGGCTTCCCAATCAAAATTTTCCCCATTTGGGACAATCCCCCACCGTCGAAGGAGCCGGACCCCTTGCTATTTCTCTGGGATGAGTATGACGAGGTCCAGCGGATCCTGGCCAAGGAGGAAAAGAAAAAGAAAAAAAGAGAGAAACGAGAGAAAAGGAAGAAGAAAAAAATGGCACCACCTGCATCTCACCCTCCATCTTCCTCAAACCCTCCCCCGGCTACGCGTTAACCCCCCCCCCCCCATTTTCTCTTTTCTTTTTTCCATCTTTCTGTCATATTTTCTTTTTATTTCAATGAAAGTTTCTTTTACTTCTATACAGTGCAGTTTGCATTCTTTGTTTCTCTATCTTCTTCTGTGTTTATTTTTGTCTGACTGCTTGGATTCTACTGCTTTTTATCACCTCTGAACCAGTGAGGATACTGCTCCAAATGGTTTCGGGGTGTGGCAGTCTGCCAATAGAATAGTTAATTTTAATGCAATAATGGTGGCATAACTAAGATGAATAAAGCTAATTTCCACTATACTTGATACAATGAGGAAACATGTAAAAAATTTTAAACATTTTTGCAGACTTTTGGAAACAGAAAAAGTTAAATTTTGATACCACCATGAAGCTAATATTAGAAATTTTTTGAGTTAAGTACTCAGTGAGCCTAAGAGGAGAGAAACAGACGAAAATACAACTCATGAGTTAAATTTGAAGACCATACCTAGTGAGATTTGGGCTCAAAATTTTCTTTTGAAGAGTGTTTTTGGCATTATTTCTGCTCTAAGGACTGATTGAATCAAGACTTCTTCACTAGAAGTTGTGAAACTCCAAATCAAAACTAATTGACAGCACTCATGAGACTAAGGAAATGATCCAAGGCCCTTATTTGGACAGCTTGAGCCTAAAAATCCAGCCTTTTAAAATCTGCTCTTTTGCATATACCAGTTGAGCCTTAAAATCATACTCTTCTTTCACAAACACCAGAACACTTGCACCTTAACCTCATTACTCGAATTTACCTTACCCTCACTCTGAGAATTCAGAAGGTAAAGGAGAAGGAAGAAAAGATACTGAGGAGAAGGAAGAAAAGATACTGAGAATGGTCCAATATTCTGTGGAAGGTGAAGAAAAGCATCTTGTGAACAGCTGTGTATCAATGGCAGTTGAGTGGCATTTCATCAAAAGAATGAATAAAGAAAATAAAAAGAGGAAAAGAAAGAGAAGTCTAGAGAACATTATCATCTGAAAAGTGAAAAGAAGAGGAGAAGCTGGCCACTTTGTCTCTGAAATAGAAAAGAAAGATGAAGTTTTTACTGGAATGAAGGTCGTGAAGTCATGAACCACTCTTGACCTTGCTGATTTCTCAATTTGGATTCCCTTTTTACCCCTTTTATTATGTACACCCCTCAGCCATAAGCCACATTTCAACCCATTCTAAAAAGACCTTGTGGATCCAAAGTCAAATGAGCTGTCATGTGGAGATGAAGAGTTGTCCAATCTATGGTGAAAATCTTTGAAGATGTCAGAAATTAGAAGCTTGGCCTATGCTCATGCTTGCAAACCCATTTGAGGTCTATAACTGCTCTTGAGCTGTTAAGAATGTGAACACCCTCAAGATATTAATGTTGAGAGATAGCCCAAGCAAGAATTGGGTCTGAATTTTAACCCCATTGGGATTGTATCCAACCTAAATTTTGAATCAAAGGCAAGCTGGGTACTAATTTTTATACATTGAAATTCTAATGTTAAATGAATGATGGTCAGGCAAAAATATGTTAACTTTTAAGTTTTAAATGGCCTGCAATATTGCTGCAATTTCCTCTAAGTGTTAAATAAATTTACTGTGGAATGAAACTTTAAACATTCGAATTTGTGTTGTCATTATCTGCACTATACTTAACTGACTCTAATGGTGAAGTTTGTGGGTGTCTTCACTAAAAACCCTGAGGAGACTTCACTCCTCCACTAGGGATCACCTAGGGGTTTAAAAGGCTTGGTACATATGCTAAATGTATCCATGATCCCTACGAAAGTGGCGTTTACAGCTTTGCTAAGGGACTAGCAAAGATTAGGTTTGGGGGTGTGTTAAGACCTGAAAAGTACCACTTTTCACCCCTTAACATAATCTCTATTGGACCCTTAATCATTTAATAAAAGTGTTTTAAGCCTGTTTTGTAGGTACTGAACAGCAGCTGCAATACGGCCTTAATCCTGCTAAGGGGCTCACTTTTGCCCCAGAAGTCTCTCAAAAGAAGGGAAGCTGGATCCAGACTAGAACTTGACTGTATAAAGGCAAAGCACAACAGCAACAGAGTAAGAAATGAGCCTCGTGTAGTCCTCGCAAGTTTCCCAAGACTTCATACCAAGTGTCCGCGCTGTTCTCACGCAGTTTAGTGATAGAAGGGCTTCAAAATCATGACTCGCGTAGCTCTCGCGAAGCTCAAGCACTTAAATGCTCATGCAGTCTCGCGCAGCTCAAGAAAGCAGCACTCAAAACCTCACGCAGTTCACTCAAATCAACTGAGGAAAGAGAGAGCTCCAGGCATTTCTGCACGTAGCTATCGCGCAGTGGCCACGGGATACAAAACTATAGAAAAACTTATCGCGCAGTTCAGAGACCAATGCACATCACGTCGTCGCGAGGATCCTCGCAAAGATCCATTGAGGAATAAACTGCTCACGCAATTCCCGCGCCATTCAGAAGGAAAGTGCAATCTCGTGAAGACCAGAGCAATCCAGCGAGGATTCAATGCTCTATTGCATGACTGCTTAAGCTACACACTAAGACAACCCCGCGACGGCTAGAATTTCAAGTTAAACCAATCCCGCGAAGACCATGCTACCACGCGACAGTCTTGGAAACCAGTGCTACCTGGCGAGGCTCTGGACTCTAACTCTCCCTCACTTCTGTAGAGGACATTCTGGGAACTTTCAGCAATTAGGGCATGCACTCCAATGCTCTAATTTCTGTGCACGCGTCTCGAGGCATCCAAGGAATAGTATTAGGCCACATGGCATCGTTAAAATTAGGGTTTCCTAACCCTAATGCGCCGCCAAACTGACTGCTATATAAATCTAAGCCTGGTTTGGGCTTTTTGAAAAAAAATACCTCTTAGAATAGAATTTATTCTATCTTCTTCTTGCAATAGCTGTAGATCTCTAGTAAGGTTTAGGTAGATTTCTTTTTACTTTTTCTTCTCTCCATAGCCCAGCACTTGCTGGCTATGCCTCTGTATGCTTATCTGGTTTAGAATTAATGGAATTTCATGATTGGGTGTTTTACATGTATGGGATTGAAGTTTGAGATTGAGTTGTTCTGTACAAGGCTGCTGCCTTGAGATCCTCCATTGATAGGTTGTATTATGAGCAATGGAGGATTGTTTTTAGAGACCTATTTAGATCCAAGTGACCTGTGTGTTTGGGCTAACATGCTCCCATACAAGCGTAGCCTCACCACAGGATCCACTAGATCTGAAATCCCCATTGGAGCTTGTGCTTGTAGCCTTGTGAATATGGTGGTGACAGCAGTGTTCTCGTTCTGTTTTGGTCCTCTGTGAGGAGGATAGCCTCTGGGATAGTTTGTGACCATTTAAGTGGATAGGTTATAGCCTTAGGGTGAGGCCAATCCACAGATCCAAAACAGATTCTTCTTCTCTGCACTTGTGCTTGTAGCCCTGTGAGAGATTGTGCAGAGCCAAACTCCCCTGTATTTGTATAGACCTGCCATCAGATGGTAGATCTGGTTTGGTTTTAGAGATTATAGGCTTGTGATTGTATCACTGCAGTCTTTCTACAGCAGTGAACAACTAGACCTAAGACTGTACTCAAACTGTTGCTGGTTTTATGTGTTTGGGTTAACATGCTCCCATACAGGCCTAGCCCCATACATAGCACTTTAGAGGTTGAGGTTCCCTATGGATTCTTGTGCTTGAAGCCTGGATGAAGTGGTGCTTACAATGGTAGACTTGTTCTGACCCATCTTTGGACTGTGGTTCCCCAATTGGATAGTCTGTGACCATTTAAGTGGACAGGTTATAGCCATAAAGGGATTGGATCATGGCACAGAGATGAGTTGGATTCTTTTTCCTCAGTGGTGATAATGTAGCCATTGGACAGGACTTCTATAGCAGTAGGTCTAAATTTGAGTCATGAAACCCATCAGATTTGAACCTAATAGCATACTTCTCACCCTTTTATATTTATTTTCTCATACTCCATCCTTCTTCTCAACCTTTTCTGTAGTTAAATCATTAGATTACCAGAGAATGTAGAAATAAGTGACCTTAAATCACCTTCCATTTAAGACTGCCAAATCTGTAGTCAGATCTGGAGAGCCTACTACTAATGGCTCCCTTGGAGCTTTAGATCAACTTTCCCTGTGGGACAAACTCTTACTTATCAAAACTTGCTACAACTGGCCCTGTATCTTGCAAGACTGTGCATATTTTAGGCTTGCTGCTCTGTCATTTTCAACCCACCTTTCATTCATTTTCATTCACCCCATTCTTATCACTGGCTCCAATAAAGTCAGTAGCAAGCCACAAAAATAGCCTAACAGTAACCGCTGTTTCTTTTGCTTTCCTCAGTTTATTTGGATGATCATTCTCTGCTTCTGACCCGTCTCTTATGCACTACTCTTATTAGGCGTGGGGGTATTTGCACTTTCAGCCTGGCCGCCCCCTTCTCCAATCTGATATATACACTTATCCGCTTATCAGTAATTAGAATATCAATCGCCGCAGGGATGTTGGCATGAAACACCTGGAGATGGGCCTGAGGTCCCAATTTGACCTGCTGAAAGTAGAGCAGGTAAGGCCATTGTTGAAGATATTTCAGGTGCTGATTATTATGTGTGATGAAAGCAAATTAAAATCAAAGTAAAACAGAGGATGGATTCAACACATCTAAAAATATTATAGACCTGCAAGATACAGGGTCCATTTATAGCAAGTTTTAAAAGTAAGAGTTTGTCCCATAGGGAGTAATGATCTAAAACCTAGAAGGTGAATAGTAGACCTCCAGATCTGGCTACAGATCTGGCAATTCTAGCCTAATCTAAGAAGAAAGAAAGTTTTTCGGGTGTCACTAGATCTAAGTTACAAAACAGAATTATAAAACTAAATTTAAAAGATTGAGGAAGATGGATGGTGAAATAAAATGTAAAATGGGGGGGAAATAGACAGCTTAGGGCTTGGTTCTCATTGAAAACAAATCAACACATGAATTTGTAGCTTTCCTTCACTTGGCTACAAGCTCAAGTGCAAGATAGAAGAATTCAAACCAAACCAAAGGTTTAGACTGATCTTAAGGGTATGTGCTATCCACTTGAATGGTCACAGATCATCCTATAGACTTCATCCAATCCAATGATTCAGATTGAAATATTAAAATCACTACAAATGTTGTGGATGCAAGGCTACAAGCTCAGGTATCCACAGGGATATTAAATCAAGGGAAATCAGATGATAAATAATAGATCTACTAGAAATTGAATGAGCTATTCCCAAATACATGGATTTTATAGACATTTAATGAAACCACAAGATCTTTAGATTTAATTGGACATTAAAATCAATAATTTATTGAATTAAACAACTTACAATAACCTTGTTCTCAGATCTGTAGTCTGTGCATCAATCCACATATCTCCAAGCTGAGATTACAATTATAAACTAGATCTAGACTGCTATCTAGATCTAATCCAACAGGCTAGATTAGGAAGAGAAGGGGGAAAAGAAAAAGGAAAAATAAAACTAAAATTAAACCTAAATTGAGCTAAGGAGAACTCAGGCTATTCCTTTGTTCCTAGTTTCCATACTAAGAAATTACAGCAGCAAGGAGACTTATTTATATAAATGCAGTGATCCAAGTGCTTTGGATTGCAGCCAATCAGAGGAGAGAATCTGATTTTAGTTTATACTTAATCCCTGTTTTAGCATTCCAACCAATCAGAGAGGAGAGGGAGAGATCTAGTTTTGTTATGTAGCTAAAGTAATTTGCTTCCCACCAAGAATTTCCTCACTTAATTTGAAAAATAGTTTGCCCATGTGCAGAGATTTCTTATGCCTTGGAGTTCCCAACTTTGCCCCTGCTGTTCATTAGTATTTTGGTTATGAAACCCTAAAGTATTCTTGCTGCAGCTATTACCAAAACAGCCCCCTTTTACTTTATTAAATTCCCATCATAGCCCCTCATATAACCAGCCTCTATATTTGTTGATGAGTTGCAGACATGTAGGCTGATGGAAAAATCTGCAGCTTTAGTAGTGAGGTGGAGAAGATGAACTCGAGAGGATGTGTGAGGGCTTCGAGAGGTTAGTGGATGAAGGTTGACAGGTTCTGAAGCTGCAAGAGTCCTCTTCGTGAGGTTGGTGAGTGCATTTCGAGAGGATAGATGTTGAAGAGTTCAAAGGGCAGCACTTCAGGCAGATGTCGACAAGTTGGCTGAATGGAAAGCTAGAGCTCGAGAGGTTAAAGGTGGCTTCAGTAAATTGCTTGAGATGTACTGAAGAAGTGCTTTGAATTCTCGAGAGGATGTGGAAGGATAGGCAACAGCTTTAGGCACCTCTTCGTGAGGATGATTGTGAATCTTGACAGGATTGGAGTTTGGAGTGCTTGAGAGGATCTTGAAGTGTAGCTATTGTTCGACAGGTTGTTGAGTGCAATGCATTTCAAGAGGTTTGATGGGAGGTTGCAAGCTGCTGGTTGAGAGGATGCTGAAGGGTTAGAGCATGAGAATGTCGACAGGTTAGAGTGCATTTGATCTACTCGAGATGTTTGGTGGGTGAAATCAATTGCGAGAGGTTGAGCAGCTGGAGTTGCAAAAGTCGACAGGTTGGAGGAAGAGTCCTCATCTGCACGATAGGTGCTGAGGGTAGGTGCTTCACAAGTCGACAGGATGAAGGCTGGGTGTTCCATCCATTCGATGGGTTCTGAAGGTGGGGGAGCTGCACTTTGACAGGTTGCTGGCTTTAAGAAATGCTGATAGGTTTGGAGGTTAGGAAGCTGCTGACTGTGTGCAAGGCCTCGATAGGATGGCTGGGGAGTGTAATGAAGCTCGATAGGTGTTGGGAGCTCGAGCAGTTGGCTGCAATGGAGGTTTTAAGTGTGCACATCTTGACAGGATGGCTGCAGGTCCATCAATGCTTTTGAAAGGTTAGTGAAGTGTGTTGGGATCCATTTGATAGGATCAAGGTGTACTCCATTTGATAGGATCAAGGTGTACTTGAGATGAATGGGAGCTGCTGCTATGATCCTATCCACAGGTTGGTGTATTCCAGCTGCTTTCGAGAGGTTCAAGTATGCTGCAATTTATATATAAATCGATAGATGCTGGTGCAACACACATCAAGTGCATCAAATAGTCATTTAATGAAGTTCTTTTCTCAGCCATTACACCACACAAATAGTTGACTTGATGGCTGCTTGTGGTCATCTCTATTCTGTTGAAACTTGTGCAATTGCTGCAGGCTCTATTATGTGCACCTTGCAACTGCTAAAGATAATGAAGTGTGCAGCTAGGTGTCCCCTTGGCTGCTCCCTATGTAATGCTGCTCTTTGAACATAATTGAGTGGACACAGTTGCATGTATTGTTGCTGCAGTAGTTCTCATGCATGACTCCCTCTTTTTTCAGCTCATCTCTTCTTATTGGCACCTTTAATCTACAAAACTACGCTAAGGATGCAACTGGTTCCTAACTGCAAAACAATATTAAAATTCAATTATTAATCACTCTAAGCCTTAGCAAAAGCTAGGTTAAAGGGGTAAAAAATGGTAAAAACTAGTGACTAACAACCATTTTCCCCCTTTTTCATTTTCGAGCTTCTCCTTTATTATGCTGCATGTTTGACTGATCGGACACTCCTTGATTTGGGTAGATTATATATGACCCCTACATTGGTTCTCCTTATTGGGATCGAGCCACTGTAGGTCCATCTCGCCTCTTCATCGACCGTCACGTCATCTTTTTCTATGGGGCCTGGGCCAGGGCTTTTTACCTGGGGGAGTGGGTAGTTCATCAGTATTGGGACTATCCTGTCGTGCCCTCGACTCCTCCTGTAGATGCCATGGCGCCTGTGGGTAGTATAGAGGAGCTCACTGCCAGATTCCTTCAAAATGGGGTCCCTAGCGATGCCTTCCTGATGCCCGGGGACTATCGGATGTGGTATGAGTCTTTGCCTTATCGGTCCCTTCTCCCACACTTCATTCCTGGCACAAACTTCTTAGCTTTTGGCGGCCCACGCTCTCAGGTAGTTCTTCCTTCTCCTTCAGATTGGTTCCCTATGGCTTTGGTTGACTTGTGATCTTGACTAATGGATACCCTATTTCTTTTCATAGTTTGAGCAGGGAGGTGATTTTGATGATGATGATGGGGCGACAATGGGTGTTGCTGATGCCTCAGGAGCTGGTCCTTCATCTGGAGCCTCTGGTGGTGGTGCCTTTGGTAGTTCGACTGTGGAGGTCTAGGGGACCTTCAGGCGCCTCGATAATGCTTTCCTTGGTGGTTTATGTAAGGCCGTAGAGGAGCGGGTGTGCATATCTACAGAGGCTATTCGGGTTCCCCCTCCCGAGATAAGTTTTTCCATTTCTGCATTTTTTCCTTTTCAAAGATATGCTTGTATTTGTACTTGTAGCCCCTATAGTTGATATCTTTCTTTTCCTGAATGCAGGACAATGAGTTGGCCGTGAATCAGGCCGAATATTATCGCAACATTGTTGGTCTCCGGGATGTGGAAGTGGTGAGCATCATACTGACCTCTCTTTGATTATTGCCTTGCCATTTCTTTCGACTAATCTCAATTATTGACCTGCAGCGTGCTCTTGAAAAAGAGTCACGCTCCCTCCTCAGCCGACTCTCTCAGGCATGGACCAAAGTAGGAGACGTTCGGACCTAACAGAGCTATTCACGTCGAAGAAAGAAATCGAAGGGCGCCAACAAGGATTAGGCATAGCTTTTGGTTTTGAATTTTTAGACATTCTGGGGCATATTCTTGGGAATTTGATCAATTTGTAATGGATGATGCGATGTTTTGTTCATTTTCTTTTGGATGATTTTTCAGCTTCTTTGGAATACTAGTGCTTTTTCCTTTTTATCGCATGCTCTGCTTCCCTTATATTGTATCTAATTGCTTGCAGGATGGGTTTATTTTGGCAAAAAAGAGGGCCTCCTAGGCTACCTGCTTTGTTCAATTTTTATTCGCCTTTGATATGGGTTTTTCTTGCACAAATAAATGCTTATATAAGTTAGGTGCAATAAAATTTTTTTTTGTTATGTGATCACAACATGAAGCACAGGTGAACTGGCTAGGGGGGTTCATCAAAGACAAAATATTTCCCCCCAAAACCCCACTTTTGCTGTAGGGGGCCAGATTGTTCTGGCGCATGGATTACATGCGCTAGGCCAATTCCTAGAAAAAATGCACTGGCGCATGTAATACATGCGCCAGGTGCCTCTTGGGGGTAGTGGTCCCTTTTAAGCCCGAGAATGACCCTTGTTCCTTCTCTTTTCATTTTAGCTTGACATTTTCTGCTGCCTTTTCCTCTCCTTGCTTTCCCAAGGGCGGGTCCATTGTCCTACATCGAATTTTTACATCTTTGAAAAAACCTTGTATGTCAATGGACCCACTTTCCAACCCTCCCTTACACGGAGGGTTCATAACCAATTTACTCCCCTCTTTGGGCCTAGAGCCTGATTTTCTCAAAAGTTAGCTTGGGAGCTTAATGAGAGTGAGCTCATTGATTTAGATCAGCTCAAATTGTCGTGCCTCTCATCCTTCCTTGAGGTTCCTCCATGGTGGGACCTACTTCATGCGGTGACCTCCTTTTGGGATTTAAATGTCCATGTGTTCCATTTTGGTAAGCGAGAACTATCTCCCACACTTGAAGAGCTCTCCAATCTGTCAGGCTTGAAGCTCCACAGAGGCCTTGCAAGAGTTGTACTGAAGCCGGGCTACGCTAAAGCCGTCCACCTCACCCTGGGTTTGAAGAAATTCGAATATGAGAAAAGTCTCATTAGAGGGCCCACCAGGTGTTTGATAAAATTTTTAAGAGAACTCTTCGATGACGAAAGCCTTAGAAAATTGCTAGTCCGGAACGTGTTCAATGTGAAGGCCTTTGCTCTAGGTCTCATTTCTGAAATCCTTTTCTTCACTGGGGGAGAGAGCTTCTCTCTTGCTCTCTGCGACGTTTTGACAGAATTAGAGGGGGGCCGATCAGTGATGCGTCTGGTCTTAGCCAAACTCTATTGTTGTCTTGACGCTTTTGCTTTGGACAAGGTGGGGTGCCTCAAGGGATGCCCGCTTCTCCTCCAGGTCTGGCTGGGAGAGCATCTTGCCGTTTTGGGACCAGTGCCTCGCTTCTATTTTGTTTGCGGTGAGGTGATCCGATGCTTTTTGGGCAAGTGCCACATGCTTCCACAGGGAGATATGTCAGAGTTAAAGCTTTGGCTGACCGATGCAGAGCTAGTATGGAGACTTCCTTGGTTAGATCGGACCTTCCCCATGGTTCATTCTAGAGACCATGAGGGCATCACCCTCCTTGGATTGACTGGCAGTACCTCTACTTCCCACTTCGGGTGCTACGCTAGTTCGACTGCTCTCAGTAGGTGCCTTGTGGGACGAAACCCCCTTTATATGATTTGATCTTTTCTTAGGGATCCTCTTGGGACATGGATCGGATTGCTGCTCTCTAGGAAATGCATCAGTCGACGCTTATGTATAGCTTGGAGTAAGGGAGTTTAGTTCTGTCCTCCTCTCAGTATGAGGCCTGGCTATTATCCGAGTAGCCTACTGCTGATCATCTGGATCAGGCAGAGAGTGAAGATTGGGGAGGGCCTTGGCCAAAGAAAGAGTCGGCACTTTGAGCTCGTATTGAGCTGCTAGTGGATGAGAAATGCATTCTGCATGAATATTCAGAGAAACAAAAGGTTAGAGCAGAAACGGTAGAGGCCAGTGCTGACGTAGCTGAGTGCGAGGTCCTCAGTCTGAGAGGAGCTTCAAATGATGCTCTTGGTTCTACCGATGCATCCCGAAAGCGGTATAGGAGCGTTCACGGTTGCTGGATGACCGAGCGGGACGTACAGGAGGATGCCCTACGTGCAAAGATTTGTGCCTTGAAGCGCGAGTTGGGTCGTTGACTCCATCGTGCACATACTTTTTACATAGATCAAACCATAGAAAAGGGTGTGAGAAACTCCTATGCAGATGCACACATTTTATATATATATATATATATATATATTTTTTTTCTTTGTGTTTTTGTTTGTTTTTGCACTTTTGTAAAAAAGAAAGAAAGAAGCTAGACATCACACATATTATCTTTTGAGATGTGGTGTCAGCCAGGTACAGACTTGTAATAAAAAAAGGGAAATCTATCTTTTTACAAGGATTTTATCTTCTCTATTTTGTTTTCATAAAATGATAAACTAGGGGTTTGTGTCGGCTATTCCTATGGTGCACATTGTGTGGGTGTGAAAATGGAAAAGGAAAATGTATTATCTTTTACAAAAGTGGCCTTTTCGGTCATCGAGCTAATCATCCCAGAGTGGGGCGTGCACAGTGCTGGGAAAAGAAAATTATTAACTCTTTTTAGGGTTTTTTTTTCTTTTTTGGTTTGATGCCTTAATTATCGGGGGGGGGATGACGGGTTCCCTTTTAAGCATGGTCGAACCCCTCTTTCACGTGATTGGATTCGAGTGAGGTTAGCAAGTTTTACCGAGGCCGGAACATCCGTCCCTTTGGATCGAATCGACCTTCTCTCCTTACCCTGGGTCATACATTTAACAGTGCGGCCATTTAAGACATTCTTGGTTGGGACCCTAATTTGAGATAGGATGAGCGGCCCGGTCGGGGACTAGGTAGCACGGGAGGGTGATCGAAGGATTCACTCTTATTATTTTTCAACCTTTTTCCTCTTTTTAATATTCTTACTCACAATGCCCAAGGTGGAATCTTGTTGTGCCCGTTATTTCTCTCTTTTTACCCACAGCGCCTTCTTGAGTTTTCACTATGTCCATGGGTTTTCATTTTTATCCCCGGCGCCCTTTCGGGTTTTCACCTTGTCCGCACAAACTCGCTCCTTTTACCCGTAGCGCCCTTTCGGGTTTTCACTACGTCCATCTTGCTTTGAGCTTGTATATTTTTATTTAATTTTCTTTTTCTTTTTTATCAAAGGCCACGACATGGACCTCGATTCCGTCATAACCGGCTGGATGGGGTTCTTGTCGTCTCCCAGCTTGGCTTGTGTTGATTCGACGGATACTTTAATTGCTCGTAGACTTTAAAGAGGGATTTTCTTCAGAATGTAGTATGGCCATGGGTAAGGTTAAGATTTTGAAGGTATTCTGGGTTAAAAGGGTTTCCTTGACTGGATTCCAGTTGCCATAATACGCTTCTTCCTTGGGGGACCATGACTGTACATGCCCCACCTTTTCTCTATATATATTTTTTGCTTTTTTGGATAATCTCTTTTTGGGGTTTTGCTTTTCCGATTTTTTTTGTTTTTAGTGGTAACTCTTTTTCTTCTTTTTTTGTTAGTGTATGTACACACATTTTCTTTTCCTAGGAGGGGTTTATTGAAAGAAAGGCTGATGGCTCAACAGGTGTAGCAAAGGGTATGAGCATTTAGGGACTTTTTTGGCTACTAGGCTTTGAAATGATGGCCTCCTTTGTGGGGTCCTTGAGCGGTCACATATCCGTTTTATCAATACTTACCTTGCCGCAGAGACCCTATGAGTAGAACCGTCGAACATATCCAGTGCTGATGGACTCAGGAAAGTGATCTCCGTCCATGGTAGTGAGGTGGATGGTGTACCCCAGGAGTACTTCTCGAATGACGTAAGGTCCTTCCCAATTAGGCTTGAATTTCCCTCTTAGATCGGTGTGGAGGGATGGGAAGATCTTCTTGAGTACCGTGTCTCCTACCTTCAGATCTCGACTGCGAACACGATTGTTGTAAGCGGGTGCAATTCTCTTTTGATAAACTTGGGTATGACACAAGGCCAGGAGCATTTTCTCATCCAACAGGTTCAATTGTTTAAAGCGAGATCTCTCTCTCAGCTTCAGATACGCTTGATTCTATGAGGATGAGGAGTGAAGGTACTTCAACCCCTACTGGTAAGACAACCTCAGTTCCATACACAAGGGAGAATGGTGTTGCCCTTGTAGCGGCACGGATCGACATTCTGTAGGCCCATAATGTAAACAGTAACATCACGCTCTAATCTCGATAGGTGATGACCATTTTCTAGAGAATGCAGATGACAATTTTGCTAACAGCTTCTACGGCTCCATTGTTTTGTGGCCGATAAGGCGATGAGTGGTGGTGCTTGATTTTATACTACTCACAGAAGGCTCTAATGCGCTTGTTCATAAAGTTAGTGCCATTATCTGTGATGATATCCTTAGGTATGCCAAATCGACAAACTATGTTGCTTTTGATGAATTTCTCGACATGCCCGACCGTGATGTTTGTGTAGGATGCGACCTCTACCCATTTGGTAAAGTACTCGATGGCGATAAGAATGAACTGATGTCCATTTGAAGCTTTCAGATTGACTTTTCCAATGACATCGAGGCTCAAGTAGAGAATGGCCAAGGAGTGGTCATGCAATATAGATCGATGGCTGGAGCATGTGTCAGATTGGAGTGTTCCTGACACTTGTAGCATTTCTGAACATGTCTGCAGCAATCAGATTCCATAGTGGTCCAAATGTATCCTTGTTGCAGGATTTTCTTAGCGAGCATATGACCATTAACGTAGGTACTGCACACTCCCTCATGGATCTCCTTCATAATGTTAACTTCTCCATCCTTTGTAAGGCACCTGAGCAAAACATTATTGAAAGATCGTTTGTGAAGGTAGTTGCCGTAGATGACGTAGCTTGTCGCTAGACGTTGAATGGTTCGTCGGTCCGTCTTGGACATATCCTCAGGAAAAGTACGAGTCTTGAGGAAATTCTTGACATCTGAGAACCTTGGTGGCTCATCATTAGGCTCTGGAGGTTCCTCAATCTACTGACAGAAGGCCGTCTCATTCCTCTGTTCGATGATGATTGGCTTCATCTTGACACCATAGGGGATCTCTATCATTGATGCTAAAGTTGCTAACACATCGGTGAAGCGATTCCTTATTCGTGGGACATAGGAGAACGTGACATCCTCAAAGCATGCTATCAAATCCTTGAGGTGCTCGTGGTAAGGGATCAGTTTCTCATCCTTTGTCTTCCAATCTGGATATGATTAGCTACGAATCGTCAAACACCCTGAGGTGAGTGACCTTCAGGTCCAGTGCTGCCTGTAGTTCTGCTACACAGGCTTCATATTCAGCCATGTTATTTATGCATGGGAAGTTGAGCTTGATAGAAACTGGTACATGCAACCCTTTTGGCAAAATCAGAATAGTGCTAACTCCCTGGCCATCGACATTCGCTACCCCATCAAAATGTATTACCCGGTATTCCTCTGCTTATTTTATATTATCCTTCATTATGAATAAGATGTCCTCATCAGAGAATTCAGTTCTCAAAGGCTCATAGTCTGGCAATGGATTGTCAGCAAGATGATCGGTGAGTACTTGCCCTTTGATTGACTTCTTAGTGATATAGGTGATGTCAAACTCGGATAATAGGAACTGCCAGCGTGTAGTTCACCCAATAAGAGTTGGCTTTTTAAACAGATACTTCAATTGATCCATACGTGCTAAAAGTAGAATGGCCTAAGATAGCAAGTAGTGGCGAAGTCTCTGTGTGGCCCATACGAGAGCCAAACACACTTTCTTTAGATGAGAATAGCGCGTCTCGTAGTCAGTAAATTTCTTGCTTAGATAGTAGATGGCCCGTTCCCTTCTTCCTGTCTCATCATCCTGCCCTAGGACACATCCCATCGAGACCTCCATCATGGAGAGATACATTAAGAGTGGTCTCCCTAGCTTGGGGGGACTAAAACTGGTGGGTTGAGAAGATAGCCCTTGATCTTATCCAAACCGACCTGACAATCGTCGTTCCATTCAACGGGAGAGTCCTTTCTTAGTAACTTGAAGATCGGCGTGTAGATAGGAGTGAGTTATGTAATGAACCGACTGATATACTATATCTTGCCAAGAATCCTCTGACCTCCTTCTCGGTAGATTGTGGTGGCATTTCTGTGATAGCGTTTACTTTGACTGGATCGACCTCGATACCTCTTATGCTGACAATGAAGCCCAATAGTTTCCCTGACATAGTGTCGAATGCATATTTATGAGGATTTAGCCATAGCCTCTCAAACATCTTTTGGAGATTTATCAGATGATCACTTCTCTTCGGTGACTCTGCGATCATGTCGTCAACAAATACGTCAATTTCTTGATGCATCATGTCGTGAAACAACACAGTCATGGCTCTCTGGTACGTTGCACCGGCATTCTTCAACCCGAATGGCATAACCTTATGGCAGAAAGTTCCCCAGGGAGTGATGAACGCTGTCTTCTCTCAATCTGCCTCTGCCATCTTGATTTGATTATATTCGGAGAATCCGTCCATGAATGATAGCATCCCGTGCATAGCAGTGTTATTGATCAAGATGTCGATATGTGGTAACAGGAAATCGTCCTTCGGGTTCGCTTTGTTCAAGTTTCTGAAATCAATGCACATACGGACCTTTCCATCCTTCTTCGACACTGGAACGATATTGGCCAGCCACTGGTGGTATTTGGAGACCATGAGGAATCCTGTGTCATATTGCTTAATTATCTCGTCCTTGACTTTTAGCATCCACTCGGGTCGGAGTCGTCTCAATTTCTGCTTGACCGGCATGATATTAGGGTAGAGTGGCAACTCATGCTCGACCAAATCGGTGTCCAAACTAGGCATGTCCTCATATGACCATGCAAAGACGTCTTGATATGACCGAAGAAAATCTATCCTACTTTTTCTTTCCTCCGGAGACAACGATGTTCCAATCTTGGTGATCCTTGGAATCTCCTCATTACCTAGATTGAAATCCTCGGTTTCTTCAACAATAGGGGTAGGACTTGCTCAAAGTCGGCAAACTGTTCAAGGAGTTCCTTGGGAAGCTCCTCAGTAGGGATCTCCTCATCCAGACTCGTGACTCCTACCTGTTGGTGTGCGCTTTTTCTGGGTTCCTCTCAATTCCCGTTGAATTAGTGGCTTCCAATTCTATCCAAGTGGACTCTAGTGATGCGGCATTTGGAATATTAAAAATAAAGGGGTTTTCTAGGGAGGTTCCTAGTTTGTTGCGATCGCCAGCTGCAAATGTTTATCGACGCTGCAACACATCACTGATCACATTTGAGAGCGGGTATGGTTTACTTCTATGCTGAATCGTCCGCCTGCAAATGTCAGCAGCAATATCTATTCTTAATTTAGATAGTCCAATTTCCTTTTTATTCCCTGTTATGATTAAGATTCTGATCAATTTAGATTTCCTTGGTTCTAATATGAGTTTAGCTGTGAGTTTGTCAGAGTGAGTGGAACTATTTTAATGTTATAGTTCTATCAAGAGTCTAATTAATTTAGTTTCCTAATCTTATTAGAATTCTAATTAATTTAGTGTCCTAATGCTATTAGGAGTCCAATTAATTTTAGTCTCCTACTGGTACTAGGAGTGCAAATGTAATAATTCCAATAGAACTCTAATTAAATCAAGCATGCTCATTATACTGGGATTCTAAGCAAGGCAAGTATACTAATTATGCTGCGATTCTAATTAAAGCAAGTATGCTAATTGTATTGCAATTCTTAATTGAAGCTAGTTAGCTAATTCTACTGAAAGTCTAACTAAGGCAATTATAATAATTCTACTATAATTCTAATTGGAATAAAAAGACTGATTTTGGCTAGAATTCTATTTAAAGCAATGAATTTACTTTTTACTAAAATATCAATTGAAATAAAAGGACTGATTTTTCTGGAATCATAATGATCAATGAATTAATCATGGCAAGGTCTAATTAATCATGAATGAATTAAATTTCCTAAAATTCTAGTCAAAGCGATTGAATAACTGAACTGAAAAAATTTGATTAGAGTAATTAAATAATTATATTAAAGCCTAATCGATGCAATTAATCAATTATATCGAAATAAAACTAATTAAAGTAATTAATTAATCCTAAAAATTCTTAAAAAAGGGGGGTTTGGGCACGCTATGTTAAGGAGGATTGGCCTTATTCTTGAGTACCCTCTGTAAGCTCCCTTGGGCAAATCAGGTGGCTGAGATTAAAGACAAATTGAATTTTTAGACCGTAATATAGTATTTTAGGCTTTTCAGAGTTGATTTCGGAATGACAATAATGAATTAAATTATGAACTGGAATTATAAAAACTAAAAGTAATATTTAGGATTTTTGGCAATATTAAAATAAAGAATTGAAATTAAAATATAAATTTTAGGACTGAATTCGTGTTCGAAATCAAAAAATCAGACCGTATGACTAAGGACTGGTTCTGAATTCAGAGAATTAGAACCATAAATTAATGATAGGACTGTAGAATAATACTTTAGAACGGAATTAAGGGCCTAGGTTCGATAAATCAGACCGATAAATTAAGGACTGGTTCTGAATTCGAGAGAATTAGAACTAGATATAAAAGTTTGCAGTCTGAAAAGGGTGCTACAGTCTCGAACTAAAGATTAAAAACTATAATTGGAATTTAGATAAATGTCCTAAGTCTAAAACTAAGGCTTTTACCTAGGATCGGGGCTGTGGGGGGAAATCTCGAAGATTCGGTGCTTGAATCTCGAAATCATGACTAGAATGCTCTATGGATTTGTCCTAGGAGTTCTCTGGTTTTGAAATCCCAAAAAAAATCCGTTCTCTCTCAAAAATTGCCAGCCTCTTCGTCCCCTCTTTCGGGGTGAAAATAAAAAAGCTTTTATAGATTTTTCTTCAATTACGCGCCCTATTTCAGGCGTTTAACTGAATTACGCATTAGTTTCCTAGCGCTTAATCAATTTGAGTCGGTCACCGACTCAGTGAGCGATCGGCTGACTTGCTTAGCGAGTTTCCCAGTCCTAATAAGGTTAGAACTAATTGCGCGCTTGGCAGGACGTGCTCAATATGATTAAGCGATTCTTCAAAAGATCTTAATCAAGGAAACTTAGGGGTCAAGGACAATGAGGCTAGGCCGGGCGTAGGCCAATTGCGTGCTGGTTGTGTAGCATTCAATTCGATCGCGCGTCTGATTTCAGGCACGTGATCGAGTCTCGAGATGGTCTGGGAAAGGAAGTTCGGTCTGAAAGAGGACTGATTGTGCGCTTGTGGTTTGGCGTGCAATCAAATTACGCGTTGAGTTTTAGGCACTTAATTTAGGGTTGTCCGGGTCTGGTCTCTAGACTGAAATGCAAGACTATTGTTTCAGTCTGCATTCTGACTATATACTATTATTTCAGTATATAGTCTCCCTATGTCGGGATCTGAGCCACAGAGCTATTATTTCAGTATGTGTTCAGCCATGTACTATTATTTCAGTGCATGGTCCCCATATCAGGGTTATGAGGTCAAAGGTTGACTGAATAAAAAATATATATTCTAAGAGGGCAAAATGAGGGTTTCTATAGATGCCCCTCTTCAGCGCGCTCTTGCGAAGTAAGAACGCGTCGAAGATGTAGACACCCCTCATTCGAGGTGTCATCTCATTTCTCTTAGGAAATCACAAACGTGAATTGGTGATGCTGACATGACATGCTTGGGTTTCTTATCTATCAGCGCAAGCTAAAATGAAGCATTTAAAGGGCAAATGGTAGCTGCCGAAGGGCACATTCCGGATCTGTGGGTGCATGGCACGAGATAACAGAAGGATTTTACGCAATTAAGGTACCGGGGTGTCAATCAAGTGTCCAAAACAAGGTCCAGGGACCGATAATAATAAAATAAAGTATCATGTAATATCTAAGGCTTTTACAAGTCATGTCAGACAGGGCACATCATTGCTTACACCAATGCTCGTTAGGCATTCCTTTTCCAATAGGCATTTGTAAGTTCTTAGATTAAATACACTCAATGTTCAGTTTTCCAGGGGAATGGCCATTTAGTCTGGTAATTGAGGGTTTTGTGAAGTGTGCTCAATTGAATTCTGCATAGTGGTGCGTGTGCTTGATTCATCTGGAGTCAGGGGTCGGTAAATTGGAAATTCTAGTGCTAGTGTGTCTGAACAAATGATTCCACATAGTGGGATATGCGCTCGATCCAATTCTGCGCAGTGGGATATGCGCTTGATTGCAAGTTTAGGGGTCTGCCTGTAAGTCGGGGATTTTAGTCCTAAGGTGTCTGAACAAATGATTCTACGTAGTGGGGTATGCGCTTGATCTAATTTTGTGCAGTGGGATATGCGCTTGATTGTGAGTTCAGAGGTTTTAGGTGTTAAAGGACAGGTTCAGGTGTAACTTATTGTGCGAGGGTGATGGGGCGCTTAATCAGTTTTGTTTTTTGGTATCTTAAAGAAAGGTGAGTTGGGTTTTTTTATCTTGTTGCTTTATTCTTCTTTTCTTCTTTCTCTCTTTTTTTTTTTTTTACCTTTTTTTTTGGTAAGGGAATTTTTTTATTTTTATTTTGAAATAAAGGGAGTTTTGAAATCTTAAAATTTTAGGAATTTTAACTTAAGATCAATTCGGTGGTAAAATGACAGAAAACGTGACTTCTGAGACATCACTGAGCAGATCCACCGATATGGGATTTGTGGATCCGACCGTTATTATGGTTGTCAAGACGACACTTGGCATGCCGAATACTCCGTCTAACCTTCTCGGCGAGTACTGATAATTGTCTCTTATGGGAGGACTACAGTGATTTGCGAGTCGAGAGAGGCGAGTTTTGAAAAATATTTTGATTTAATCATAGCTAACTATATTTATATGCAATATCGAGTAAAATAAAAGGAAAGAGGGTAGTACTTACCTGGGGGTGATACTTACCTGGGTTGTGCGTAGTTTGTAGCAAGATTGGTGGTGGTGCTGTAGCGTCGCGATGGGACTTCAGAGATTTCTTCTCTCTTCAGGTATGTTGTAGCAGGGCTTAGCGGTTGTGATGTGATGTCCTGGGAGAAATGACGTCGTGATGGGACCTGGGGATTCTCCCTTTCTTTGGCTGCATGCTAGGTGAGTCCTGGTGGGACGTGGGGATCAATTCGGGAGAGAGAGAGATACTCCTTTGCCTTAGCTATGGGACATGATCAATCTTTCCCCTTTTTTCCTCATACGACATTGTTGGAGCTTTTCTTTTTTCCTTCTTTTTTGTAGGTAGTGATGCTTGTGATGGGATGCCAATTGAGTGTAACTAGCGACGGCGCGCTGGTGGGATATTTGCGCAATGAGACGCTGGTGCCTTTCTTTGGCAGATCTTGGTTATAAAAGAAATTACGTTGTGGTTGCGTCGTGATTGGCTTCGTCTTTGGGCGATTTACTTTTGACTTTTCGTGATGGGTCATGAGGGTATAGTTAATTTATCGAGATGGGATTGGATATTGAAGTGATATTGCGTGTGTACACGTTATGATGATGGGGATGGGTGCTGTAGGTCTTTCTTTTCATGCAAGAGTACACGGTGGGATGGATGAATGGTTTTGTTGGGCAGGGCAGCCTGTGGGGATACGCGATGGGACAAAAGAATATTGACTGCGATGGGACAATAAGGTCTTGGGGGTGTAAATTTCGTTCAAAGACAGGTATTGCGTGCCTGTTTTAGGTCGCTCAATATAATTGCGCGCCTATTTTCAGGCGTGCGATCGCCGGTTTGAAGGGGTGTTTACGCGTGTAGTAATGTGCGTGTGATTGTATTACGCGTTATAACCGTGGCGCGCGGTCGGAGAGTCACTAGGTCAGTGTATGGGTGACTTTTCGTATTGCACGATGTAAGTGTGTCGTTTGATTGGATTACGCGACCTATAGCCGGTGCATGATCGGAGCGTCACCCATTGACATGAGCGATGGTTTGTTTGCGCGCTTTCATTAAGGCGCGCGATTTGAATTGTGCGCAACATGCGTGGTGTGTGATTTAATTAAGTGTACATTTCATAGCGTGTGATTGAGTCTGTACTCTATATAAGCGAGAGAACATTCATTTATTTTTCATTCTTTGGTTTAATCTCGAGTTTTGACCTTTTTCTGGATATCTTGTATTATGAAATTTGTGTTTTAGTGATATTGAGTGATCTAACCGTCCGATTGGGATGCCGTTTCTTGCTATATTCATTATTTCACGTGATCTTTGTCCCGAGGTGATGCTCGAGGAAGGTATTATTCTGGGAATGGGCAGCATTGGAAATGAGGGCGCTAGTCTTCACATCGATCCCTTTTAGGGAGCGGTGAAGGCAGCGTTAAGGAGGCGGCGGTGGAGGAGGTGAAGATAGTGGAAGAGAAGGAGTAAAAAGTGGGGGGATAAGTTTCCCAACCAATGCTCCCTGAAGTCTCTGATTGGACGCTCCGGGCGGAATCTGCTCCTCGCTTCGTCTTGAACCCAACCTTTGTTTTGGGTTGTAGGTTAAAGTTTTAGGTTTTCATTTTGGGTTATAAATTTAGGGGGTATGCCTCCGGTGATACTTGTAAAACTTTCGAGTTATGAATAAAGGGGCATTTCTTTTATTTTATTATACTTATTTATTTATTAGCGGATTAGTTGAATTTATCTGATTTATTTGACTTATTTTAGGATTTGGTTAAAGTTTTAGGATTCATTCCGATTTTGCTCAGGGTTTATCTCGAGGTTAATCCGCTTTGTTGGGCTTGGTTTAGAAGGTTTACTTGGTTCTGTTTTGGGTTTGCTGGGGGCATTTTTTTATCCTAAACAAGTCAGGGTCTCATATTAGAGAGTTTTTGTTTGTTTAAAGTTTTGTTTGGTTTAAGGTTTGATTTTAACTTGAGTTTTGGCCTATTGTTTGATTCAACATGAGGTTTAAAAGGTGTGAGTTTTCAATAAGTGTTGTGGGAATATTGGTTCATCTAGGTTTGTCATGGATTGTGTTCTTTCAAAGGGGGTATGTGTTTGGTTTAGATTTAATTAGATTAGAATGATTTAAAGGTGTGATACTTGTCATTTGATAATTCAAGAGGTATAGTCTATAAATGTGTGAGCTAAAGGTTTTGAATTTTTGTTGTTTCGAATTTTATTTCAAGTTTGGGATTAAGAGTTCTGGGGCATTTTTTTGTTTTGGGCATTTCCTTGTTCATTAATGTCTTTTCTTCCTTTCTCTTTTGTGTCCCGGGTGTTGGACCCGAAAAGTTGTACTTATTATGTGAATTACTGAGAATGGACGGGATTGGGAATGCAAGGTATCAGTCGAATTGCTGCCATGGTAAGGGAAGAGATGGAGGAGAAAGAGGTGGTAGAAAGGAAACCCAAGGATAAGGCAGGATCAAAATTCTCGTGACCGATACCTATTTCTCCTCGGTAGGCTCTGCAGATCCCGTATTAGTTGCTCTTCCTTGTTATGTTCCAAGGTGAGCTTCTAAGGGCGGATCCTGTAGGTCCTGGCTGGCTTTCTGTGAGCTACTCTTTCTCTTCTGCCGGCTTAGGGCAAGGGGAAGTGGTTATTACAGCTAGAATTTGTTCAGGGCGCTTCCCTTCTCCGAGCTTCTCCGAGATTCCTAGTTTCCCGAATAAATCCGGATTCGGACATCGCCTAAACGGGCGTATTTTAAATTTCTTGTTTCAAGTTGTATATTCAGAGGGTATGCCCTCGGTGTACTTTGTAATTATTTTTATCTATTTATGAAGTGATTATGATTTTAATTATTTCTTTTGTAAATTCAAGTTTAGTTTGTTACGTAGCTTATTTGAGTGCAAGGTTTACTTGTTTAATTAATTTATTTTGGGATCGGGGCATGTTAGGAGCATTTTTTTTTGTCTTGACTTAGTTTGGGCTTAATTGGGGTGTATGAATGATGGGGATATTCTTCTTGTTTAGCTTTGCCTTAGTTGGGGCAAGTTTTTTGTTTGGTTTTACTTCAAATGAATGGATGACGGGGGGCATTAATTATTATTTTTTGGGTTGGTATCAGTTGGAGTGTATAGGTGATGTTGGGGCTTCTTTTTTTTGGTTTGGTGCATTTACTTTTGGGTTATCGGGGTGGACATCTTTTTAGGTCTGGAATGTTTTGGATCGAGCTTAACAAGGGCATGGTTTGGCTAATAATTAGTGTCGGAAATCAACCAAATTAGGCCTGTAAGCGTGTTGCTCTGGGCATTTTTGTTTTGTGTATATGGAGAATAGCGCACTTCAATTAGGGCGCATAAATCAATTGCGCGCTAGAGAGTGAGCGCGCGTTTAGAGTGTCGGAGGGCAATTAAGCGTCAGTTTCCTGTCGCTTGATAGGTTTAAAAGCAGGATACTGAGTGCATGATTAGGGCGGTGGGGGTCGTTGTACGGATGGCCATTGGCATTTGCGTGCCAATGTGTGGACGCTTGAAGTGATTATGTGCATGGGTGAACACGCGCAATCAGATGGTCGGGTTATTTTGGCGGGTGACGTTTGGTTTACGCGCTTAGCTCCAGGCGCTTAATCCGAATTAAGCGTAGTCTGAGTGGTGTGTGATTCATTTGTGCGCCGAAATTTAAGCGTATGATTCAGCTATTCCCTATAAATAGTTCAAAACTTTTCATTTTCGTCGCGCGATCCGTGTTAGCCTTCGATTCTCTATTTCCTTGTTCGTTTGTGCTCTAGTTTTCATGTTTTCGTGATATTTCATGATTTAGACGTCCATTTTAGGCGCCGTTTCCTCCATTTTCTTCAATTTTTTCATGCTCTTTGTTATAGGATGGAGGGTGAGGGTATTGGTGGGCGTGATCTTACCATTTTTGAGTTGGAGAGGATGTTAGGGGTAGAGATAGGTGAGACTTTTGAGGCTCGGACCAACACTGTCGGGGAGGTGGATGTTGGGGATACAATTAGAGAGGAGGTATTAGAGTTTAACCAGTCGGGGGTTCGGGAGGAGGTGTTCGAGATTGAGCAGGGGGTTGCTGAGGGTGGGGGTGAGAGAGTTGAGAGTGAGATACCTGAGGGTGAGAGAGCTGAGGGTGCAGCTGCGGAGCACCAGGGTGAGGCTGCAGAGCACTAAGATCGCAGACACTTCCCGCTGGAGGATTTCTTTGCTCGAGATCGGGTAAGCACTCACAAGCAGGAGTTCTTCCATTTTCTTAGCGACTTAGGTTATGACATAAGCTTATTAATGATTGATTGTGTGCTCACTCATGCATCATGATGGCATCCAGAGATAGGTCATGTTCGTATTTAGTTGTTCTTATCATGTCTTGTGTGTTTATTGTAAATTGTTATTGTGTTTGGGGCATATTTATTTTTCGTCATAAGTATGTGTTAGTCTTACTGTTATTATTTGCGTTTCATTCGATAGAAGCCCCCGTAGGTGGCTATCAACTCGGCATGGGCCGAGTCTCATACTTGGTATCGTGCCTTGCTGGAGTTTCAGCGGGCGCGGCTAGTGTCTTTTGGTTTCCGACCAATCCTGGAGTTGGAGTCCTTTCAGGTCAATCGTGGCCTGATCGCGACGATTCTAGAGAGGTGGAGGGAGGAGCATCAGGCGCTTCTCTTTCTAGTTGGCATGATGTTACCGACTCCAGAGGACTGGGTCCGCATCACCGGTCTTCATTTCGAGGGTGAGCCGATCATAGGGCGAATGGCGGGTCATTATCTGCAGGTGTGTGAGGAGATTTTGGGTGTGCCGTATAGGTCAAGTGGCTCAGGGCCGGGGGTAGTTCGAGTTACTTGATTGTTTGATACGTTTGCGAGTGGCTTCGTCCGCCCGAGGTGCCATTCAGAGGCGAGGGCGACTTATGAGGCGCGTTGTGCAGTAGTGGCGGGTCGGGAGCCCGTGGTGGAGCTGGGGTTGACTGCGGATAGGGTGCTTCGAGCGTTCTTGATACACTTTCTTAGTGCGGTTCCTTTCTCTTCTTCGACTCAGGGATGTGTCATCGGGCTATTTTTGATGATGCTCAGGGACTTGGATCGAGTCCCCACCTATGCATGGGGTGCGGCCGCATTGGCACATCTCTATGAGCAGTTTTACCATCGGGGACAGGGCATCGCATCGATCAGAGGTTTCCTTCCGTTCATCCAGTTGAGTTTTAGACAATTAATGTAATGATGTCCTTAGTTTGGTTAATTTTTGGTCATTTAATAGTAATGTCTTCTCAGTGCCTCTTCTTTGTGTCATTGTTGTTGTTGTTATTATTATTTTTCTTTTCAGTTTTGGGCGTATGATCATTTCACTTTCCTTCATCCGGGAGTTCCATTGGAGGTGACATTCACATTTTCGCGGATGCACGTGTGGAGGGAGGCATTGAGGGGTCGCCGCTGGTCTTCAGATCTTTAGACCGTGTGCGGCCTCTTTGAGGACATGCATGCGGGGCAGGTATAGATCGTCATGCGTATATTTTTTTTGTTTCAGTTTCTAGTATCTGAGTCTTCATTGAAGGATCGGTTCATTTGTTTGGTTATAGGTGATTTAGAGGCCTTATGAGGATGAGGAGGATGCCGACGCGCCAACAATTTAGTCTAGACGGCCCTTCTTTGATGTGGACATATGGGTCCATTATTTTGAGAGGGTGGAGAGGATCCACACATCTCGAGTGATTCGGCAGCTGGGGCTTGCTCAGGGAGTCCCTCAAGAGATTCGCCACAGAGTGGCGAAGAGGATGACCGGCCATCTTGGCCAGAATTTTGTGGCGCGGATGGCTCTTCAAATAGCGGATTTTAGAGCTTGGGAGACCAGAGTTACAGGGGCGTGTGACGAGACAGACGCGTAAGAGTATGCGCAATGGTTTAGTGCATTGGGCGGCGGGCGCCTCTTCACACGTCCCTTCCATGGGAGTGGCTATTTTGCGATCGAAGGGCCAGAGTTGGCGTCGGCCTTGAGGGAGAGGTTGGCCGTGCTGGAGCAAGGCCATGTCAGCGCGAGAGTGCTAGGGGCATTAGACGCTCTCCATAGGGTGATGGAGCGGATGGGGTGTGATCCTCGTCCGGATGAGGAGATGCTGCACTCCTTAGCCTTAGTTGCTCAGGCTAGGGCAGTGGAGGATGAGTTGGGGATTCAGTTAGTGGAGACTCGATGGCTCCTAGTGAGTTAATTTATGTTTTTATTTTTCATATTATGTAGACTCAATTTTCTGGTTGTTCTAATATGGTTGTGGTATCTCGTTCTATTTTATTTTGGACAGTCTCAGAGGGAGGGTGAGGTTGCTCGTCGGGCGGCCCTGCTGGATGTCTATCACAGTCAGCAGTTGGCTGACCGGGAGGTAGCGGCTAGTCTACGTTCTGAGATTGATCGATTGGTAAGTGTCTTTATAAATATAATCTAGCATTGTTAAGATTGTGGACTTGTCGAGTGATGTGTTTATTGTTATTCGTAGAGAGCCGAGCTCACTGCCAGAGGTTCCGTCCCGACGTTTGATCCATCTTTCATTGCTTCCTCTAGTCGGGAGGATCCAGCGATGGCTCAGCTTCGGGCTGAGCTAGATCATCGGGTAAGTTGCATTCAATCTTTTATCTTGTTGGTATCATTACAGTTCATATGGTGTTACTGTTTCACTTTTCTTAGTAGCTTATTAACATTATGTAATATTTCAGCGTTGGGTTACCGAGGATCTTCAGGCGAGGGAGGCGACTGCTGCCTCTCTACGTCTTGAGAGTCAGGTATATTTTTTGATGTGACATAATTTCGTTTAGGTCATTTCCTCTTTATTTTATTATGACATGTCTTGTGTTGGTATGTTTGGTCCTTTGTACAGGCTATTCCGAACTCCGCTCCCGAGGCTCCCCCTTAGGAGTCTGTTCCTATCCCTACTAAGGTATATTTTAGTTATTACGTTCATAGTTTAGTCTTTATTATAGTATTTCTGATGTATTTGTCTATTTCTATTATAGCCGCCTACGTTCGCTATTCCTTTTGTGCCTCTTGCTGATCCGGTGACTGCTGAGACGGTTGGGCGACTCCTGGAGGAGAGGCAAGATCTGGTATAATCCTTTCCTTTTCGAAGTTTCTTATTTTGTTCATACATATATTAGATTTTATTTGACTTGGTGTAGTTATGCAGGATCGTCAGCTTGAGGAGGTGCGTCTAGAGGTGGCGCGAGTGCTAGCCACTCCTGAGGCGAGGCGAGGTGAGTCGTTGGGGAGACGTAGAGTCGGGAGGACATGCTCGTCGAGATGATGTCAACACAGAAGACTCTGACTGAATCGTTAGAGGCGGCTCGTCAGACGACACAGGCAGAGATGCAGGCATCCCTAGGTTAGCTCATTAGCTTGGTGGATCGGGTTTGAGGGCTTGAGTTCCTCGACTGGGCAGTCTCATCACACGTCACATGGTCATGTCAGGGATGATGCTTGTGAGGATCCTGTTGTTTATGAGGTCCTTGCGAGGTATCCTCCTCGTTCTCGATCGAGGTGATCTGCTAGTCAGGAGAGTGAAGGGGGTTCTTTAGCAGGGCCTCATCGTTTAGAGGTTCCACCGACTCTGGGTGCCGGGATTATATTTTTAGAGGACCAGTCTACGGACCTCCGAGCAGATGATACTGGGGACAACAACTCTTGGCCATCCTAACGACAGCATAGGGAGTAGGGGTGTGTGAGCGTTTGTTTTATATCCGTGGTATGTGGGTGTGAGTTGTACATATATGGGGGGATGCCCCTGGTGACAAGTGTATAAAGGAAAAAAACTTTGATATATATATATAGAGATTTGGTTTAGACGTACCTGATTAGCTTCCTTTCCTTTTAGTTACCTCTTACGTCCACTTTTGCATTTTGGTTGCTTTAGCGCCGTCTCCCGTCATTGGGACTTGGATGCTTCTCGAGCTGGCTCGATGTTGGTTGAAGGTTGCTTGCGTATCTACACATGTGAGAGTAATGCTGTTAGTAGATTTTGTTCTCCCCCTTGCTTATTGTCAAGTAATGCAATAAGATAGAAATGAAAGAAATGCTTCTTTTACTCTTTTTTTATTTTCTTTCTCTTTTTTTCTTTTTTTTGAAATGAAAGTAATGCAATGCAACAGGAAAAGCAAATAGCTAAGATATAAACAATAACAAAAACACTAAAAATGAAAAAAAAAAAATGCCCCAGTGTAGGATCGTGGTGTGATTGGCAGTATGGTATCTTGGGTAGTATTTTTCATATGGTAACTTCATCATTTCTCATCTTCTTTGTGGACAAGTTGGCACTTCTGATATGACTCTTCTTCTGATCCCCAAAAAAAATGCCCCAGCGTCAAGATGTAATGGAGCTTTTCTGGGTTTTGAGATAAGCACTTTGGGTCTATAAACAGTCGTGGGTCTTTGGTGAGTTAGTATTGAAGAAAAGTCGGTCGGTACTATCGCCAAGACGGGGAGGTCTCTCTGATTAGGTCAGTTGTATACGGGGGTCTATCCTAGGGGTAGTGGTCATCCTATCCAGTGGTTATTGGGGAGAAGTATGATAGGTATAGTAGGTGATTGCATCAGTCATCATTCATCAGTTTTCAGTTTCACTTCTAGGAATATCCTGCAAGGCTTCTGATTTATTGTCCGAAATTAAAAATAGAAGAGGGGAGTAAGGCTCAGTGATGCAGGGAATAGTTTGTATCTAGTACTTCCCAAAAGGGATAGGTAACAATCTTTTTCTCAGGGGAGATACGAGATGCCATGATCGAGCTCATCGTCATATTTAGGCACCATCAAAATCTCACATTCTATGATTAGCAGGAGTTTATCCTCCTCTCGCCACCTTACGGCGACATCTAGTAGTATGAGAAAATCAGGGATGCCCTCGCAGCTTGCTTATACACTTATAGTAAAGTTACCAGAGATGTCCTCATGGCCTGCTTATACTTCTCTGAGCTTATTGACTTGTTCATTCATCGTAATGCTCTCACTCAACTTTTGACATGTAAATGCATATATTTTTTTTAAAACATCCAGCTAGTGCAAGAATAATGAGTTTTGATTGAACCTAACATCTTCATTTTTTTCTCCTCTAATGTCTCCTCCAATGGCAGGGGAGGGAAATGAGAATCAGGTGTTACTTATGCTTTTGAAAGAGGTTAGATAGGTCACTAGTCCTTTAATCAGATTGCCCGAGTGAGAAAAGGCGGGTGATAAATCGGAGGTCTTAAGGATATTTTGAGAATTGAAGGCGTACGACCAATGAATGGGTCGTGACGACTATGGGGGTGATAAGTATAAGTATTTAACCATGGGATGCCACGATCACGGGGCTAAGGTTAATACTTTTTAAGGTATATGGCATTCCAAGGGCTAGAGAGTTCTTTCCTGTCATGGTTCGCCAGTTTGTAGGCGTTTCCAAGGTATGCGGTTGTTATGACATATGGGCCTTCCTAGTTCGATTTCAATTTTCCTTTCGGATGGGCATGTTTGGAAGGCATAATTTTCTTTAAGACTAATTCTCCAATGTTAAAGGTTCGTTCGAGGACTTTCTTATCGTAAGCCCTGGCCACTCTCCTCTGATATACCTAAGCGTGATCAGTTGCCTTTAGACATGTTTCATCGAGCTGCTCCAGCTGCATGAGTAGGGCAATTCTCCTCTCGTCTAAGGATAGCTCATTATCTAATTGAATTCGTAAGGATGATACTTGTATCTCATATGGTAAGCCTGCTTCCATCCCGTAGGTAAGGAGGTAGGGAGTTTGGCCAGTGGTCGTACGAATAGAGGTCATATAGGCCTAGAGTGCTTCTGGTAGTCGTTCAGGCTAGTCTGCTCCATTGCTCATTTCTACTGTGCGTTTCAAGATTTGAATCAGTGCTTTATTCGTAGTTTCTGCCTATCCATTACCTTAAGGGTAGAACGGTAATGAGTGGCATAGATCGATGCCGTACTTCTTGCATAACTTCTTTGTCTTCTTCGCGATGAACTGTGGTCCATTGTCAGTGACAAATATCCTGGGTACTCTAAATCTGGTAATGATATTTTGAACGATAAATCTTATGAGTGTTGAAGCGGTGATTCTGATATAGGATTCAGCTTCTGCCCATTTGGTGTAGTATTCGATCGCTGTAAGTGTGAATGCATGCTTGTGAGTGTTCCCAACTGTGTCGGTGAAAGGTCTAATGACATCAAAGGCCCATATCAAAAATAGCCATGGAGAAGTCATAATATTCAATGCAACTGATGGAGTTTTGATGAGTGCGGCATGTTCTTGGCATTGCTTGCAGGATTGGACATAGAGGTGACAATCTCTGATCATTGTCGACCAGAAGTAGCCTTATCGTGTAACCTGATTAGTGAGTCTCTGTCTACCGGAGTGGGCACTGCAGGCACTAGTATATACTTTTCGGATGATGTATTGTCCTTCGGCAATCGTGATGCATCGTAGTAGTACTCCATTGGTGAAGGCCTCTTTGTATAATGTATCGTCGAGTATGCAGAATCGGGCACATTGGTTCCTTATAGTCTTCCGTCAATCTTCCTGGCATATGGAGGGACGCGTTGATATTTCAAGAAGTTTCAGATGTCGAAATACCATGATTGTCTATCATCGGTTGGTAATTTTTCAAATCTAAATATAACGACTTCGGTTTCTGCCTTGACATATTTTTCGAGGTGATTGCTTCTTTTGGTCCTGTACTTGTGAGGAGGATGGGTAGTTCTCTCTTGATGGTCCATGTTATCTCGTGGGCAGGTGCTGTCAGCTTTTCGATGAAGAAGATTTTGGTATTTTGCCCGATAGGTATTTGGACGACTAAGGCTAGAGTGGCTAAGGAATCTGCGAGCTTGTTTTCTAATCTAGAGATGTGCCTGAAAGAGATTCTTTCAAATTTTTTTACTAAATATTGAGTAGTTTCTAGGTATGCCATTAGTTTCCTTTCCTTAGTTTTATATTATACTATGACTTATGAAATTACTAGTTTAGAATCACCGATGGTTTTTAATTGTTTGACACCTAATTGTAGCGCTGCTCGTAGTCCAGCTATAAAGGCTTCGTATTCTGCGATATTGTTAGTGACAGGGAAGTCTAGTTGAAAGGCTTTAGGTATAACGACTCCTTCTGGGCTCAGGAGGACTATTCCGATGCCTTTTCCTTTGTGATTTAGAGCACCGTCAAAATAAAGGATCCATGACGTCTTATCGGGCTCTTGGTTGTGAATCGTGAATAGGTCTAAGTCGGAAAAATCCGCATGTATCGGCTTATCACTAGGGAGTGGGAGCTCTGCTAGGTAATAGGCAATTGTTTGTCCTTTGATTAATTTTTGCGTGACATAAGTGATGTCGAATTCTTGTAATAGCATATGCCAGCGAGCGATCTTTCCTGATGTTGCGGGCTTTTCGAATACATACTTCAGCGGGTCCATTCGGGCTAGTACTAGTATCTTATGTGCTCTAAAGTAGTATCGTAATTTGGTGGAGGCCTACACGAAGGTGAGGCAAGTCTTCTCCATTGGAGTGTATTTTCGTTCGTATTCGACCATCGCCCTACTAAGATAGTAGATAGCCTTCTCTCTCTTGCCATCCTCTTCGTATTGCCCCATAATTACTCCCATTACTTTATCGTTCACTAAGAGGTATAGAATTAGGAGTCTTCTAGGGACAGGTGGCGATAGTATCGGTGGGTTAATGAGGTATTTCATGATATTTTCGAAGGTTTGTTGACACTGATCATCCCATTTTTACTCAGTTCCTCCTTTAAGTAGTCTGTAGAAAGGATCACATCGGTCCAAATACTGGGAGATAAATCTCCTGATGAATTACAATTTTCCTATTAGGCCTCGTAACTCTTTAATATTACTGGGAGGTGGCATCTCGAGGATGGCTCTGACTTTTGCAGGGTCAACTTTAATCCCTCGCTTACTAATTATGAAACCAAGTAATTTTCTGGAAGTGACCCTGAAGGCACATTTCTTTGGGTTCATTTTTAGCTGATACTTCTTAGCTCTTTGTAGTACCAGTCGGAGTTCTTCAACATATCCTACTCGCGTTTGGGACTTCACTAATATGTCATTGACGCAAACTTCTACACACTTATGCATTATGTCGTGAAAGATAGCCATCATGGCACGTTGATATGTGGCTCCTGCGTTCTTGAGCTCAAAAGGCATAATGAAGTAATAGTATGTCCCCTATGGTGTGGTGAAGGAAGTCTTCCCCTGGTCAGACTCTGCTAATTTGATATGATTATATCTAGAGAAACCGTTCATAAAGGATAGCATCTCATGTCTCGCGGTGTTGTCGACTAGAGTGTCAATATGTGGAAGTGGGAAGTCATCTTTTTGGCATGCCTGATTGAGGTTCCGAAAGTCGATACAAACCCGTACTTTACCATTTTTCTTGGCGACAAGTACTATGTTGGCGACCCACTTGGGGTAGGGGACGACTTGGATAAATTTGGCTTTGTGTAACTTGTCAACTTCTTCCTTAACTTGAAGAGCGGTTTGTGGGTGCATCCTGCGGAGTTTTTATTTAACAAGCTTTGCATCCAGTTCTAAGACAAGGCGATGTTCTACTAAACTTGGGTCTAAATCGGTCATGTCCTCGTAGGACCATGCGAAGGAATCGAGGTGCTCTTATAGGACTTGTGCAATCTATTGACGTTCCTTTGTGTTGAGCGTTGCGCTAATTAATAACTTCTTGGGTTTCTCTTCAGTGCCAAAGTTAAGTTCCTCCGTGGGTTCTACGGCAGCTTGAGTTTGCTCATCGAAATGCTTGATAACCTGTTGGAAGTCTAGTGCCTCCTGGGCAATTGGTGCTCTTTCTTCATCTTTGGTAAGTTTGTATACTGCGAAATTGTTACACTGGGGATCTGAGTTTACGAAAGGTAACTGTTCATTGGCACAATCTATGACTGAGAGATCTTTGGTAAGGTGAAGGTCAAGACTACTGACCCTCCTCTCAAAGTTGTGAAGTATCTCGTCTGGTATGATCACTGGCTTGTTTAGACGGGATGCTTTACTTCCTTGTGTGTGGAATGGGGACCTTAGGAGAAAAGTCTCCTTGTTGGTCATATATTTGGTTCGGGACGAATAGTTCCCTTACTTCTCTGTAGTTTTATGATCTTTTTAGATTTTGTATTTATGAATTTTTAGGGTTTTTTATTTTTTCTATTTTTTTAATTTTTGATAATAAATATGGTACATGATTGGTCACCTCAAGGGGCACTGGGAGAGTTGCTTCCATTAGTTGAGGGAGTGAGATGGTTGTTAGAGCCGCTCAGGCGATTCTTCAAGAAATGCCAACTTGTTGTAAATTTGACTTTTTTTTTTGGAGTCCTCATCTAATGAGATCTTTTGAATGAGTGACGCTGATGACGGCGGCACTAACATTCAAATTTCTTCTACCATATTATCGCCTCTTCTTCGAAGAAGCTTTGAAGATTGTAGTCAATTGAGCTGTCATCCTCTGGATCATAATAATATTGTTCTTTCCATCGAGGGGAATCTACCAAAGGATCCTCAAGGGTAGCGAGTTCATTTCCTTGATCTTCATAATATGTTGGGATGAGCGCGCATGCTCGGCATCGAGGTTGATAATGGTGAAGAATGTAGGGAGATTCCCAAGGACATTCCCATCCTTCTAGGTTAGAGTCGAAGATAGTATCAAACTCATCTTCTTGATCGGATAGTGCTCGAAGTCTGAGGTTAGCTTACTTCGCTAACTCGAGTGCTGGGAGGTCTATCCAGTAATCCTCGTCATCACTTGGGGGTGGTTGCCACTCTTCCTCTAGAGATTTCCAAAATACTTGGAGTTGCGGTGAATTCGGGGATTTAGAGGTGCCTATTTCAAGTTCCTCTTCAAAGTCTATGTAGGTGACGCGAGTGTGTCCCCCTAGGTCCATCAGATGACCGTTAGGATTTTTTGCTTCTTGTGTCAGTAGCTGAGTCAATGGGTCATTACTTGGGTCCGTAATCACAAGATTGGAAAAATTCGATGCTCCTACCGTAGAATGGCAGATCCAACTAGCAAAGCGTGCTAATATACTGGTGCAAGCTCTACAGTGAGGTTGGTATGGGTAAACGATGCAAGGGGAGTCCCAAGGGCATTCCCATCCCTCAAGGCCAAAGCCGAGGTGGATGCTATACGAGTTAAGATTTCCTTGTGTGGTATCATCTTCCTCCCACGTTGAGTGTAAGTATGCTTAACTATCTTGTAAGGTTGCTACGTGAAAATCTTCGTCGTCAGTGGGCTACCAATCTTCTACTTGTGGGTCAAGCTCCGGAGGTTCTTCTCTCCTTTCTTCTGTAAATTCCTTAGTGTCAAATAATGGCTTGACTCCTTCGAGCGGTCTATCGATATCGTCATTTAAATTGGTTAAATCATTGAATGCTTCAGTCATTGTCTCTATTTCTGCTTCTTAGGATCTGGTAAAGGACACTTATTTAGGCTTTGACATATCTACTTTCTCAGTAGTCCCATAGGCGAAGTGTTCATATAGAGACCATTTTGGTGAGGTAGGGAACAAGTCGGCTTGTGAGTCGTTTGATTGCTAACCTAACCCTATGTGTTTAAGTATTTGTGTTGAGACAATGGGCCTTACACGACCTTGCTTATTTTTACCGAGCCCGGTGTGGGGAACGTATCCAAGTTGGTACATAAGGTCCCAACCTTTTGTTGTGGTAGGGCTTATGGCATAGAGTTTGGTGAGGTCTGAGCCAACCTCTCTTTTCATTAATTTTTGTTGACGTGTTGGGGGAAAACTAGGATGGGTAGGGGGGCGGACTTCCGCGACGATTATCTCATCAGAGATTCGAGTCTTTTGAATATGACCCGTGTTCAACACATAGTCGTGAGCGGTTGGTATGCTTGCCGCATAATCAGTATCTATCTCCTGGAGGGGTACATCAGTGTATATACGGACGATGGAGTCCTCATATGCAAATTTAGCGCATTGATGGTATGTGGATGTGACAGGCTTCATTAACTCCAGCCATTTTCTTCCTAAGATGAGGTTGTACATACTAGCAGAATCAGAAACATGGAAGGTAATATCTTTCGTTACAGGCCCGAGGCAAACCTGTAGCTTGATAGTTCCTTTGACAAAGCGACAAGACCCATCATAAGCTATGAGTGATAGCACGGAGGGCCTGACATCCTGCTCCGTGTATTCAAGCATTTTTAACATGGTGAGAGGGCAGATGTTAATCCCTGCTCCCGTGTCAACGAGTGCTTGTGGTGCGGAGAATCCTCTAATTAAGACCGTAAGATATATAGGGGCCGCACTCCTGCGGAGTAACTCTTTAGGCATGTCTGTGTCTGTAAAAGTGAGCGCTGGAGGTTGCGCCATGACCGAAGTGATTTGATGAAGCTCATCTAGGGTCGTATCCTCATCCACTTGCGTGTCTTCAAGTGTCCTTATCAATAACCGGTGATGGTTAGGTGATTTCTTGATGAGTTTTAGTGGGTCGGGATCTTCTGGAGGTGCCGTAGAAGGTGGTATTCTTGCCCTAGCTCAACTGCAATTTCGTTGCCTGGCCGATGGGCCTTAGGTGCGGGTGGTTGGAATAGTTGAGGTGCAGGAACTGGTGGAGGGATGATATGAGGCTGGAGAGGCAAGTTAACCTATCTTTCTCTCACATTCCCTCCTGGTGGTTGTGAATTCGTGAAGTCCTTACTTCAGGGAAAGGTGGAGGCGGGTAATTGGTTCCTGATTTAAGGATCGGGCAAGTCGGTTGTTGACCGAATCTGACGCGGCTCGACGCAGATGTATTTATAAACTGGGTGAATTTAGAGGTTGGAACGCATACCTAAATGGTGATGCTCCAAGGTGGTAGGTACTGTGTGTAATCTTTCTCTTCTAGAAAAGCAGAGACCAGCATCTCACATGGGTCAAAATGTTCCTCTGGCTCACTCTCTTCTAGATTCAGTGAGCGCTCGATGGTTATTTCGTTGTCTTGACTTGGAGTCTTTCGGGTGACACTTTCTACCCATGCAGCAATTTGGGCTGCAGTTTGAAGAACGTGATCTTTATACTCGGGTTCAGAATCGGATAAAGGGAGCGGCAATGGCGTTGGTTCAGGATATAGAGGGGTTGAAGTCTCTGGTGGATGACTACGGAGGAATGGTCTCCTAGCCCTAAAGGAATGGACTCGTATCTGAGTGAATTTTGGATAAGGAGGTGGATTCGGCAGGGCGATGTGAGTGATCAGGGATGAGGGATGCGGGGGTGAAGGAACTCTCGCTGGTGTGGCAAAAGTAGCAGAGGGTTGAATGCGTGTGATTAAGATGGAAGGTTGGAAGGGAGATCGACCGGGGAGGTCTATGGTGGTGACCTGAGCCGGTGTCGTTTGGTTATGGTTGAGCATGGGGTTATTAGCGATCCTTAAATTTTGTTGGGGTTGTTTATTACTAGGGTTAGTATTCTTAAGCACTTCCGGATCAATCTAACTTCGGTCATTCATATCATAAATTACGTCCCTAAGGACTCAACAGTTTTCTAGGTTGTGTCCTGCGTATCGATGAAATGCATAGTACTTACAATAATCTAGATTTGTCGGCCATGGACGGGGTTTTTCCTTCGGGAATCGGAGGAGGTTTTGAGTGTTAAGGAGAAGAAAGATGTTGGGAATGGTATCTGGTAAAGGGGGATAGTGTTCCCACCTTGACTGGTAGGGGCCTCTAGCTAGGTTAAACTTCTACAGTGGGGGTACGTTATTATAATTCTGCGCATGGGCCGATTTTGTGTCGCGTTTTGGTTCTGATAGGTGTTAGGGTATTGGTTTCTATTTTGGTATTGGCCTTGATTCTGATTTTGGCCTTGATTTTGGTTTGCATGTCTTTGTTGATTAGCACCTTAGTTTTGGTTGGTATACCGTTGTTGATTTTGATTTTGTCCGAAGTTCCGCGGTTGTAAGTTTCCGTTATTAGAGTTTTATCCTTGGTTGAAAATGGTGTTAACTTGTTTGGTTTTTAAGGTTAAATTTTGATTCATTGGAAGAGCCTACTTTCGAGGTGACTATGGATAGAGCAAGGTCTCCGCCTTTAATGTGTCGCGCTAGTCGGGATGCCCATGAGTGGAGTGCGGTGAAGTCAGGGCAATCACTTATAACAAGTGCGCTATTTAACAGTTCCCTAGTGTTATCGATGATGATGTCCACCAAGTCCTTTTCTTTCATTAGGGTGCTTGTCATAGTAGCGAGTTTTCTCCATCTGGCGATGAAGTCGGTAAATTCTTCCTCAGGTCCTTGCTTGGCCGCCATTAGATCGCTGAGATTGACTGTCTCTTGGATTAGGTGTTTATATTAGTTTAGGAATTGACCGACTAACTCATCAAAGGTTTCTATCTTATAAAGCGGAAGTCCCGCAAACTAATCTAAAGCTTCTCCTTCTAATGAGTGTTGGAAATAGTGAATGAGGAGTCCTTGGTTATCGTGTATGAGTCGACAATCATTACAAAAGAGGGCGAAATGATGATTCAGATTTTCGGTGCCGTTGTATTTAGTGAATTAGGTGGCTTATATCCTATTGGTAAATTAAACTCGACGTCTCAACAAAATTTGTCAAATCCAAATGAGTGACCCGGGCGCTTTCTTTTGGCCATGTACTCATCAAGCATTTTAGGGAGATCTTCAATTTTAATGGTGCTGTCTTTCGGAGTGACTCGTGAGCAAACTTTGTCTAAAGAGTCATCATTGAAGAATGTGTGGGCAGGTTGTCTCAATGGTGTGGCACGGGCCGACATCGTGCTTAGGGTAGGAGGCAATCTTTCATGTCGCTTTTGTTCTTCTAAAAATTGTCGTGATCTAACGGTTTCGTATGCGGCGGCCAACCCTCGAAGCAATTCCTCGGAGTCATCATCTCCTCTTTGTATTATTTGAATACTGAGTTCTACGATCTACTAAGTAGTAAGGTTTTGTTCGATATTACCATCTCCCCCATTATGATTATTACTAGTGTGCAGGGTAGAGAAGGGATTTTCTTGTTCGCTAGCCATGTTAATCTCAGGTTGTCGTGGGCTGGAATTATGAAATGATTCTTCTTCGTATGTGAGATTGTCATGATATCCCCATAATGGTGGGTCTCCTAAACTCACTCTTCGTATACCAGACATCTCGAGTCTTTGACGAAGACTCATATATATATATATGAAAAAGGATCTAATAACACAACGGAAAGGAAGAAAAAGAAAATAGGACGGAAACTAACTATCTAAAAAAAAGTTTGCAAAAGCGTCCCATCGCGATCGCCAGTCTGTTGGTGCGCACTTTTTCTGGGTTCCTCTCGGTTCCCGTTGAATCAGTGGCTTCCAATTCTGTCCAAGTGGACTCTAGCGATGCAGTGTTTGAAATATTAAAAATAAAGGGGTTTTTGTTGAGAACTGGAAAATACCATTTTCCACCCCTTAATCTGGGCCTTGATAGACCCTTGAGAGAACTAAATAAGTGTTTTTAAGTGTTTGTTTTACAGCTAACAATAAAGGCAGGCTTAACCTTCAAAGTAGCTTAAAAGTGCCAAAAAGATGATGACCCACTTGATCTGGAGGAAAAAGGAGAAAGGACAACCTCACTGGCTGTCAAAATGCCTAAAATAAAGAGGACAAAGGCCTGATTTTAACCTGGAAAGAGGTTTGGAGCTATTCGAAAAGAAGAATGCACCAAAGAATGCTATTCGAAAAGGTCCCCAATCTTTGCGAAAAGGTCCCCAATCTTTGCGAAAAGGTCCCCAATCTTTGTGAATAGATCTCCAGAAGTTACAGTTCTTTTCGAAAAGGTCTCCAATCTGTGTGAATAGAGTTTCAGAAGTTACAATACCTTTCGAAAAGGTCTTCAAACTTTGCGAAATGGTATCCTGAAGATTCTTAATATCTGTAAGGGCAATTTGGTAATCTCTGCACGCACCCCAATGCATTTAAAAATGCAGGGGCATTCTAGAAGATTCAAAGCATGAACCAGAGGCATATTCCACCCCATGTGAACACCCAAAAATGAAATTACTTGGCGGGAACTTCTAGAAGTTCCAACAAATTTTTGAATTTCCTAAACAGAATTGATGCCTCTGTTTCCTGATTGGCTGAGCCAGATCAACCAGTTCTGATTGGCCAGAACAGATCTGGATTCGGGTGCTCGACTCCTATTGGCTGATATGGATCTAACCAATTCTGTTTGGTTGATGCACATCTGAGATGGACTTGGGGAAAACTATAAATAGATGAACTATTTGCCCAATTTGGGTGTCCAAATTTCGAGTTTCATTTCTATTGCCTCATTTCCAATTCAGATTGCTTGTCTGAAACTCCTGTAATAGCCTAGCTTTTATTTGTAATTGAGAGCTGTGAGATACTTCTGTAATTCAAAAGAGAATTGTATTCAAGACTACAAATCCGAGAGCTGTTTAAGCTGTGCTCTGTAATTATAATGGTGAATTTGAAAAGGTTGCTGTGAACCGTACGTTCTCAATTGGATTCGTGTTGAGGGTTCCCTGTGATCTCCTTATTGCACTAGACTCCTTTAGATTTACTGTTTTTGAAGCAATTTCCCTTAATTCATTATCCCTGTGAGGATTAGTGTTTGTAACCTAATCTCCCACAACATTTGTAGTGGTGTTTCTCGTTCTGAATTAAGGGTTCAGATTAAAGACTATTGGATGGTCTGTGGCCATTGAAGTGGATAGACCATAACCATAAGTTTAACTCTAATCCTTGAGTTAGATTACTTTCTCTTGCATCTGTGCTTGAAGCCAGATGAAGATTGGATCATATCTCATTTGATCTACATTTATTCTCATTTTGCATCAAGGACCAAATCAAAGTTAGATATTATTTCTCCATTCTTATTAATTTACATCAAAATCTCCCCAACTCAGATCTGGATCATTTAGGTTAATTTTTTACTTTTATCATTTAGTTAACGTGACAAATTCAACCTCCTATCTTATGTACCTTGTATATAGGATCAGCGGTCAGATCTGGTAGCTCAGATCTGAAGGTTTATCTTAAATTTTAAATAAATTCCCTATGGACGATCTTTTACTCACTTACATTTAAAACTTGCTACAATTGGCCTTGATCTTGCAGGCTAATTTACTTCTCTCTGTGCTGATATTTCTTTATTTTTTTTAGTTTTCCACATTCAGTATAATTCATCATTTGCAAATCTATTTTCAAAACACAAATAAATCATGCACACTTAGAGTAGCAACAAGTTTTTGGCGCCGTTGCCGGGGAATAGATTTTAAAATTGGTAGACCTAAGTTTTTCAATTTTGTAGATCTGATTTTCATTTTAATTTTTGCTTTAAACCTGCACTTTGTATTCCAAGTGCTTTATTAAATGTCTACTGCAGTTTTGTATAGAAAACCTGTTTTACTACAGCAGAATTTTTTTTATTTTTCTGAGTTTTTATTCTTTGCCTTCTAGTTATTTGAATAAATGCTGCTGCCACTCTTTTGTCTTTTTGTCAAATTTGGGCAGTAGCCTGAGTTTTTCTTTTTATTTTTGTCAATATACTTGAATAAGGTACTGCTGCAGTTTTTGAATTTTTGCAGATCTGGAGCAACCGTCCAACAAGGAGCATCTGGACTAAAGCTGGAGCAGATCTACTTGAGTTTGCATCCCCTTCTCCTTTGCATTCATTTTCTATTTTTAAATTCTTGAATTCTTGAGAACCAGCAGTTCTGCTGTGTTTAATGTTTGTTTTGATTATAATTTCTGCTGTCTTTTAGGCATGCTGATTTTTTTATATAAAACCAAATACAAAAATAAAAGAAGATGAAAACACAATTAAAATTTTTTTGAGTTGTTTCTTATTTATTATTTTTTCAGCAGTAGTAAATTAGGGCTCTTATGGACCCCGGGCTGACCCAAAATAAATAAATAAAATAAAATAAAATAAAAAATTATAAAAGCATAAAAAAAAAAAATCTTCTAGATGGGCTGTTTTTCTTTGTTTGTATTCAAGTTTCCCATTTGGACCTGCTGAGATCATGTTTTTTTTATTTTTTCATCATGTAGGATAATGAGCAGTGGCTCATAGGCTCTTTTGAGTATTCAATGGAGCCACTGACTTTATTTTCCTACAAGATTTCTGCTCCATAAATAGGTCTCAGCTATGTATGAATCCTATTTTTAACTATGTACTCCCATGCTTCATCAATTTCAAATTCATATTGATTCATACTCACACAAGAAGCAGGGGGGTTTCTTTTGGCACAGGTGGTTTAGAGTTTCTTTTAGGATTTTTTTTATTTTAGGAATTTTAGTTTAAAATTCTATTTTTAGATCGCTGATTTTTCTTTCTTAGGTCTTAATTTTACTAATTTTTTGCATTTTGGTAGTTTAGTACTCGGTTCCTAATTTTTTTTTCCTGATTTTTTATAATTCTGAAATTCTATTTTTGGATCTGAATTTTTTTTTATTTTTCTGTTATTAGCGTCAATTTCCATTCATTTTCTTCACAGTACTCTTCTTTTTTCTATTCATACATTCAGTATTTCTAGATTTGTTTTGCTATTTTTTCTGGTTTAGCAGTAATTTCCTGCATTTGTGTATCATTTTTTCCATTTTTCCTATTCATGTATTTAGTTTTGCATTTGTATTTTCTACTCCATAGTTTAGATTTTTCTGCTCATATTTTTCTTTTTTTTCTTCTTTCTCATTTCACCTTGCTGCCCCTAGTTTCTCACTGTCTAGAACATTGAGGACAATGTTCATCTTAGGTTTGGGGGTATGGCAGGTATGTCAATAAAATAAGTTAATGCTTGGTGCAGCTTATGACCAGCAGAATTTTTGAAAATGAAGTAATTTCACACCTATTGTTTTGAAAAATGAGGAAGTTAAAACTTTTTAAAATTGATTTCTAGTGTAATTCTAATACTTTCATGAAGTGAATGTTAGAAAATTTTCAAAAAAAAAAAAAATTGATGTTTGAGTAAACCTAAAAAGAGAGAAAACAGTGATGATATACCTTAAGAATTTGATAGAAAATCACACCCAGTGAGATTTGGGCCTGAAATGTATTCTTTGGAGGTATGAATTGACAATTTTTTCTGCTCTAGGGACTGTTTGAACCTGCTTGTTATCACTAGAAGTTACACATATCCAAGTTAAAATAGCTTGACAGCAATCATGATATTAAAGACATGATGTAGGGCCTCCTTTTGGACAGTTTGAACTTCAAAAAGCCTCACCTTTTGAAACTGCCCTTGATACATACCATTTGAGCTTTATAAATCCAAGATTTCTTTGAAACCTCATCAACCTCATTTAGCCTAACCCTCACTCTGAGAATTTCGAAGGTAAAGGAAAGAAAACTGAAGAAAGGTGAGTTGGGTAACAGTTTGGTAAAAGAAAAAGAAAAATAATTGAAGGCAATGATGTATCAGCAGAAGAAATGTGGCATTCCAGTCAATGTTGCTTTGAAAAAAAAAAAGAAAAAAAAAAAGAAAAGGAAAAGTCATTTCACTGGAAGTTTGAAAAAGAAAGAGAAAAATATGGCCACTTTGGCTCTGAAAATTCAAAGAAGAAGAGGAAATTGTGCTGAATTGAAGAAGGTGTGTCTATCACCTCCTTACCTTGACTGACTTCTCAATTTTGAACTCCATTCCACCTCTTTATTCTTGATAAGGATTTGTGTAATCTATGGTGAAAAGAGCAGTAAATTCAGAACTGAAAAGCAATGCCTATGCTCACCTTACATCCTATTTGAGGATGAATCGCTCTTAATTTGTGTGGTGAAATAGTACAACCCTCCTATTTGCATTATGAGTGAAAACCCTGGTAAGAGTTGAGTTTGAAATCAAATTATTTGGGATAACATCAAAACTGAATTTTCAAATAGAAGGCAAACTCTTCATTAATTTTTCTTGTAAAAAACTTTTTGACACAAACTGAGTGAATGGTAAAAGGAATTACAGCAGAATTTTAGTTTTAAACTGATATTTTCTTGAAGATCTTTTCTGACTTGGTGATCGCGGTATGAATTACATTTCGGATAAAAGTCTGCTTTATGTAATCGCATTGATATTAACTGATTTATTGGAGAAGTTTGTGGGTACCTTCATTGAAAACCTTCAGGAGACTTCACTCCTCCACTGGGGATCACCTAGGGGTTTAAAAGGTTTGTTGCATATGTTAAATACAACTGTGTTCCCTACAAAAGTGGCTTTTTCATTCTGTTTTTAAATTTTGTCTTTGCTCAGGGACTAGCAAAGCTTGGGTTTGGGGGTGTGTTGAGAACTGGAAAATACCATTTTCCACCCCTTAATCTAGGCCTTGATAGACCCTTGAGAGAACTAAATAAGTGTTTTAAGTGTTTGTTTTACAGCTAACAATAAAGGCAGGCTTAACCTTGAAAGTAGCTTAAAAGTGCCAAAAAGATGATGACCCATCTTGATCTGGAGGAAAAAGGAGAAAGGACAACCTCATTGGCTGTCAAAATGACTAAAATAAAGAGGACAAAGGCCTGGTTTCAACTTGGAAAGAGGTTTGGAGCTATTCGAAAAGAAGAATGCACTACAGAATGCTATTCGAAAAGGTCCCCAATCTTTGCGAAAAGGTCCCCAATCTTTGCGAATAGATCTCCAGAAGTTACAGTTCTTTTCGAAAAGGTCTCCAATCTGTGCGAATAGAGTTTCAGAAGTTACAATACCTTTCGAAAAGGTCTTCAAACTTTGCGAAATGGTATCCTGAAGATTCCTAGCATCTATAAGGGCAATTTGGTAATCTCTGCACGCGCCCCAATGCATTTAAAAATCCAGGGGCATTCTAGAAGATTTGAAGCACGAACCAGAGGCATATTCCACCCCATGTGAACACCCAAAAATGAAATTACTTGGCGGGAACTTCTAGAAGTTCCAACAGATTTTTGAATTTCCTAAACAAAATTGATGCCTCTATTTCCTGATTGGCTGAACCAGATCAAGCAGTTCTGCTTGGCCAGAACAGATTTGGATCTTGGTGCTCGACTCCTATTGGCTGATATGGATATAACCAATTCTGTTTGGTTGATGCACATCTGAGATGGACTTGGGGAAAACTATAAATAGATGAACTATTTGCCCAATTTGGGTATCCAAATTTCGAGTTTCATTTCTATTGCCTCATTTCCAATTCAGATTGCTTGTCTGAAACTCCTGTAATAGCCTAGCTTTTATTTGTAATTGAGAGCTGTGAGATACTTCTGTAATTCAAAAGAGAATTGTATTCAAGACTACAAATCCGAGAGCTGTTTAAGCTGTGCTCTGTAATTGTAATGGTGAATTTGAAAAGGTTGCTGTGAACCGTACGTTCTCAATTGAATTCGTGTTGAGGGTTCCTTGTGATCTCCTTATTGCACTAGACTCCTTTAGATTTATTATTTTTTAAGCAATTTCCCTTAATTCATTATCCCTGTGAGGATTAGTGTTTGTAACCTAATCTCTCACAGTATTTGTAGTGGTGTTTCTCGTTCTGAATTAAGGGTTCAGATTAAAGACTATTGGATGGTCTGTGGCCATTGAAGTGGATAGACCATAACCATAAGTTTAACTCTAATCCTTGAGTTAGATTACTTTCTCTTGCATCTATGCTTGTAGCCAGATGAAGATTGGATCATATCTCATTTGATCTACATTTATTCTCATTTTGCATCAAAGACCAAATCAAAGTTAGATATTATTTCTCCATTCTTATTAATTTACATCAAAATCTCCCCAACTCAGATCTGGATCATCTAGGTTAATTTTTTGCTTTTATCATTTAGTTAACGTGACAAATTCAACCTCCTATCTTATGTACCTTGTATATAGGATCAGCGGTCAGATCTGGTAGCTCAGATCTGAAGGTTTATCTTAAATTTTAAATCAATTCCCTGTGGACGATCTTTTACTCACTTACATTTAAAACTTGCTACAATTGGCGCTGATCTTGCAGGCTAATTTACTTCTCTCTGTGCTGATATTTCTTTATTCTTTTTAGTTTTCCACATTCAGTATAATTCATCATTTGCAAATCTGTTTTCAAAACACAAATAAATCATGCACACTTAGAGTAGCAACAGTTTTCTAGGGAGGTTCCTAGTTTATTGCGATCGCCAGCTGCAGATGTTCATCGACGCTGCAACATGTCATTGATCACGCTTGAGAGCGGGTATGGGTTACTTCTATACTGAATCGTCTGCCTGCGAACATCAGCAGCAATATCTTTTCTTAATTTAGATAGCCAAATTTCCTTTTTATTCCCCATTACGGTTAAAATTCTGATCAGTTTAGATTTCCCTAGTTCTAATATGAGTTTAGTCGTAAGTTTGTCAGAGTGAGTGGTACTATTTTAATGTTATAGTTCTATCAGGAGTCTAATTAATTTAGTTTCCTAATCTTATTAGAAATTAATTTAGTGTCCTAATGCTAGTAGGAGTCCAATTAATTTCAGTCTCCTACTGGTACTAGGAGTGCAAATGTATTAATTCCAATAGAACTCTAATTAAATCAAACATGTTCATTATACTGGGATTCTAAGCAAGGCAAGTATACTAATTGTGCTGCGATTCTAATTAAAGCAAGTATGCTAATTGTATTGCAATTTGTAATTGAAGCAAGTAAGCTAATTCTATTGAAAGTTTAACTAAGACAATTATAATAATTCTACTATAATTCTAATTGGAATAAAATGATTGATTTTGGCTAGAATTCTAATTAAAGCAATGAATTTACTTTTTACTAAAATATCAATTGAAATAAAAGGACTGATTTTTCTGGAATCATAATGATCAATGAATTAATCATGGCAAGGTCTATTTAATCATGAATGAATTAAATTTCCTAAAATTCTAATCAAAGCGATTGAATAACTAAACTGAAAAAATCTGATTAGAGTAATTAAATAATTATATTAAAGCCTAATCGATGTAATTAATCAATTATATCAAAATAAAACTAATTAAAGTAATTAATTAATCCTAAAGATTCTAAAAAAGGGGTTTGGGCCCGCTATGCTAAGGAGGATTGGTCTTGTGCCCGAGTACCCTTCGTAAGCTCCCTTGGACAAATCAGGTGACTGAGATTAAAGACAAATTTAATTTTTAGACCGTAAAATAATATTTTAGGCTTTTCAGAGTTGATTTCAGAATGATAATCATGAATTAAATTATGAACTGGAATTATAAAAAGTAAAAGTAATATTTAGGATTTTTGGGGATATTAAAATAGAGAATTGAAATTAAAATCTAAATTTTCGGACTGAATTCGGGTCCGAAATCAGAAAATCAGACTATATGATTAAGGACTGGTTCTGAATTCAGAGAATTAGAACCAGAAATTAATGATAGGACTATAGATTAAGACTTTAGAACGGAATTAAGGGCCTACGTTCGATAAATTAGACTGATAAATTAAGGACTGGTTTTGAATTCGAGAGAATTAAAACCAGATATAAAAGTTTGCATTCTGAAAAGGGTGCTATAGTCTCAAACTAAAGATTAAAAACTATAATTGGAATTTAGAGAAATATCGTAAGTCTAAAACTAAGGTTTTTACCTAGGACCGGGGCTGTGGAGAGAAATCTCGCAGATTCGGCGCTTGAATCTCGAAATCATGACTAGATTGCTCTATGGATTTGTCTTCGGAGTTCTCTGGTGTCGGAATCTAAAAAAAAATCCGTTCTCTCTCGAAAATTACCAGCCTCTTCGTCCCCTCTTTTGGGACGAAAATAAAAAAAACTTTTATAGGTTTTTCTTCAATTACACACCCTATTTCAGGCATTTAACTGAATTACGCGCTAGTTTTCAAGCGCTTAATCGCTTTGAGTCGGTCACCGACTCAGTGAGCGACCGGCTGACTTGCTCAGCGAGTTTTTCAATCCTAATAAGGTTAAAACTAATTGCGGGTTTGGTAGGACATGCGCAATCTGATTAAGTGATTATTCAGAAGCGCTCAATCAAGGAAACTTAGGGGTCAAGGACAGTGAGGCTGGGCATAGGCCAATTGCGCACTGGTTGTGTAGCACTTAATCCGATCACGCATTTTGTTTAAGTGCGTGATCGAGTCTCGAGATGGTCTGGGAAAGGTAGTTCAGTCTGAAAGGGGACTGATTTCGCATTTGTGGTCTGGCGTGCAATCGAATTATGCGCTGGGTTTCAAGCGCTTAATTCGGGGTTATTCGGGTCTGATCTTTGGACTGAAATGCAAGACTATTATTTCAGTCTGCATTCTAACTATATACTATTGTTTCAGTATATAGTCTCCCTATGTTGGGATCTGAGCCATAGAGTTATTGTTTCAGCCTATGTTCAGCCATGTACTATTGTTTTAGTGCATGGTCCCCATATCAAGGTTATGAGGTCAACGGTTAACCGAACAAAATATGCATATTTTGAGAGGGCAAAATGAGGGTGTTTACACTACCTCTTCTTGTATTTCTACAGGAAAGGGTCGACTTCACGTGGGACGGGATTTTCGATTAAGGCATCTTTTTTTTTTTTTTTTTTTTTTCAGAAATTTAAAAGATAATATTTTTGGGTTTTGTATTTTTTCTATGTTTTTAGGATTTTTATTTTTTTTCAGAAATGGGCTTTTGGAAAAGCGAGTCCCTATATATACATGGTATTGCCTTCCAAGGGCTCATCTAACTTTTTATAGGTTATTTTTTTTTAGGAAACGAGTGTCGTATTTCAGGCCACTTGCCACTTCCAGAGTTTGGGGCACAGACGCCTAATTACGTACCTGCGATGTGGCTCCTTTACCTTTTTAGATGGAGGAGGTTGCTTGATGGGATTCTTTCGAGTCAGCCTCCATCATGCCGATCATAGATTTGCCTGAGATTCTGTCCTCAAATGTCTGCATAGTCCTATGATGGTTTACCACAGGGGGAGATTGTGCAGGTATGGAATATCATTCCTTAAAGAGAGACAATGCGGCCAGGTCTATTTCCAGGCTGGGAGGGATAATCTGGGGATTGGTGGGGTGAACAGGTGCCGCGATTTTATGTGGGGTTAATTGAGTTACCCCATTCTGATCGATTTTCACAACCCCGACGCTCATAAATGAATCTCTGATGAGAGGCATGGGACAGGGCTTCTCCTCTAGGTTTATCCCCTTGGCTCTTGCAGCTGTTGTGGCACGGGCTCTCTCCTTAGCCTCTCAAACTTCTTCTGTGGGCTTGTAACCTAGCCCAAATCTGACCTGCTGGCCTCCCTTGGCCTTAATCGATTCTCTCTTGCCATGTAGTCGGGGCCCTAGTCCATTACCCTTTTGATAGCCCCATTTCTGGAGCGTGGCCACTGCTGCCCCCATTCCACCTCCGATTTTTGAAGTGATGCTTTTCGAGGGATCTGAGACTATAGCCGATACCTCATATTCAAAACTATGGAGTTTGGTATCTTCAGCTGTGTGTGGCACATCGAGCATTTTTGAGTTCTCAATACTGTTAGTGGCCATTTCCTTCTCATTGTGCCCCTCACCTATGATGGTGATAACCTTCTGCCCAGATACAAACTTGAGCTTCTAATGCAGCATTGATGGTATCGTTCCAACTTCATGTAACCATGGGCGCCCTAGTAATTAATTAAAAGAGGACTTGATATCCATTACTTGAAATAGTATGGAGAAGGCCATTAGCCCAATCACCAGCTCAAGGTCAACTTCTCCCATTATCTCTCTTCTCATGTTATCAAAACCTCTGGCACTAGCTCTTATAGGTCTCAACATGCACGTGTCTACCCGAATCTTAGTAGCAATTCTCAGAGGGCATACATTAAAAGCAGACCGATTATGAATTTAATACCAAGGGGATTATCATGTTTTCAGATTCCACAGTGATATTGAGGGATTTTGAGTGACTATTTCCTTCCTCCGGTAAATCAACATCAAAAAATGAAATGGCATTGGGAGCCATCACCTATCCAATTATCTGCCCGACTTCATCTGGGCTCACCTGAAGAGATACGTGTGTGTTCTTCAATGCCCCCCCATTAAGGCTTGAAAATGAAGTAGGAACGTCATCAATAAGTCCCAGACCGTGATATGAGCTGGCATTCTTCTTAGTTGAGTCTCCAGTATGTGTTCTCTGCTCATTTTCTCAGGTTCACTACACTATCTTTCTTCCCCTCTGGTTGGGCTTGTGCTGCTGCTGGTGTTTTTGGTTGCTTAGAGATTTTCCCAGATCTGGTGACAAAGTCAACTATCCCTTCCTTACTGTTTCCAACATTGATGTCTGCCTGCTCGTAACTGAGCGGGACCTGATGAGGATTGTAGGTTGGTTTCGAGATCTGAAATGGAGTGGTTGCCGGTATCTGACGCGCTTGTACTGATGGCTCAGGAAGGGTAGGCGATACTTGGCTAATCTCAGATAGGGACGGGTGGGTGGAGAAAATGGGCCAACTAGGGGTGGCGAGGTTTGTGGATGGTTGCACCGGGGGTAATGGGGTAGGGGTGGACCACTGATAGTTGATAGGTGGTAGTGGGATATGGGGGACATGATGGGCTATTGGGAAATTAATGGGGAGCGTACGGTTGATAGGCATTAATTTGTACGTAATTGACAGGAGTGGGAAATGGGAAATACGCCCTAAGATCTACGGGTTCTATTTGTGGTGCGGGGTTGGGGAAGTAATTCGATAATTTCAAGGGTTCAATCACCCCAATACCTCTTTCTTCTTAATCTCTTTGCCTTGGTGCTACAAAACTTTCTCGATCATTGATGTAATTTGATAGATCAAATTCAAATTCCTCATCATCCTCTTCGATCATACTGACAAAGGGTCTCGGACCTGCCCCACTGGGAGGGTGTGGGGGCAGTGGTGCTTGGGAAGGTGCAGGTAGAATGATTTTCTCGGCCTCAATTAAATCATGTATTGTGTGCTTTAATGGAAAGTAGCGATTGGTTGGGTGACCCAGTCAATGATGAAAATTACAGTGAGTGTTGGGGTCATAGTTCCTCGGGATGGAATTTGGAGGAGGCCGTGGTTGGAGGGTTGTGACTAATCCCTTTTCTATTAATAAAGGTAAAGTACATTCACGATTGCTCTAAGGGTGTAAAAAGTCGGTCATAGCAGGCCCTCCTCTGCTCTGAAGTCATCTGTTCTCCCTACCATTCCCCGTTCTTTGCATCAGCTCACTTCTGACTGGAGCTGGTTGGGCGGCTTTGAATTGGAACAGGATTATATTAGTGTTGGGCTGGGGGTTGGCAATATTCTGAATATTGACTCTTGCTCTTTTCTCATTTCTCTTCTAAAAAATTCTTCTGACCCCACTGGCTCCACTAGGTACATTCTTGCTCAGACAACCTTCCCTGAGGGCATCCTCGCAATGATTGACATTTCTTACCAAATCAACAAAGGTAGACTGCTGTTGGTAAACGAGGAAGTCTAAGATCACTGGCAAAGTATTTTTTGACATCATCTCAATTTGTTCGTCATCAGGTACTCTGTTTCTCACCTAAGCTACCAATGCTCTCCAACGTCCTAAGCAATCGCTGAAGGTTTTATTAGGGTTCTGCTTCAATCAGGCCAAGTCTGACTTGCGAGGTTCAATGTCTATATTATAGACAAATTACTCTTGGAACAAGTGAGTTAGATCTTTTCATGTCTTTATCATAGATGGTTCTAGGGTTGTGAACCACCTCAAGAATGGACCATTTAAACTTTTCTGAAAGACCTTTATCAATAGTCTTTCATCTCTCTCATACTGGCACATGTCCCAACAATAAGACTTGAGGTGTGCAATGGGATTGCCAGTGCCGTTGTATTTATCAAAAACTGGCATTTTAAATTTTGGGGGTAGAGGGACTTCAGCAAATAAACACAAGTCTGAGAAGTCTGTAGCATGGATTTTGGCTCCACCCATCTTCAATAGTTGTTTCTGGATTTTGTCTAGCTGCTCTTTCAACTGCTCAGACTCTTTAGACAGGAGGGTTACCCTTTCAGCAATCGGTCGGAATTCACTCTGTGCTATCAGGGGGTTGGTTGTTATGGGAGGAGGATTAATGTTAGCCAATGCCCCGGCATAAGCCCCACTATTCCTGATCTCGTCCTCTTCATACTATTGGTCTGCATAGGGTGTAGTGAGGGCGAGATTCTCCTGTTGTTGTTGCATGGAGTGAATGGATGAGACCATTGAATGTGAGGAAAATTTTACGGAGTGACGAGATGAGTGGAAGTTAGATTTTGGGGTGCGGCCTGATGGGGCCCATTGGGTATGGGGAAAAGCTTGAAGATGGCTTCGGGGTGTAGGGGCATGGGTAAATTGGGGTTGCTGCAAGGCATGGGCTTGAACTGGGTATGAGGGTTGTGGGTGAATAAAATTTTGGAGGAATTGTGAAGGGTATGGGTGCGAGGCTCCAAGGTTTGGGCCTTTCTAGGCTTGGGTGTAGGGTAAAGAGCTCTGATGGGTTTGGGCCATAAAGCCATGGGGAGTCTAGCCCATTGGGCCTTGATGGGTATGCCCATTGGGCCTTGATGGGTCTGGCTCAGTGGGCCTTGGGATATATGGTCATGGGCCTCTGATGGGTCTGGGTGATGGGAGTTTGGGTCATTGGGCCTTGGAGGTTTTGGGTAATGGGGGTTTGGATTGTATGGATGATGGGGATTGATGGGGATCATGGGGGAATGAGGCATGGATGCTTGATAGTGTATGAGAGGGGTTCATGGATGTGTGGTGTGGATGAGAGGGGTTATTTTGGGAGGCCTTCTAACTGGTGTAGACCCAGACCATCTCCTCCATCATGGCCATTGGAGAGGGATCGGATGGAGATGGTGCATTTGAGGGTACTTGGGGTGTGGATGAAGTGGAGGTGTGGGAAAAGTTGGGCATGACCTGCATGACTTGGGTAGATGAGGGGATATGGGGTGGATCGGGGAATGAGGAGAAATGGGGTGTATTTGGAGGGGATTGGGATAAATTGGACATTGCTTGGGTGTATGTGGGAAAATGGGCGTTATGAGGATTGGATGTGGAGGCAAAATTTAGGTTGGATGTGGAGGGTTGGGATGTATGTTGTGTGGATGGATGTGGAAAGTTGGGTATGGTGGAATGGAGGGAATATGGGGTATGTTGGATGTGAATGGGAAATGTGGTTGATTTAGCATGGATATGAGGGGGGGGGGGATTGGACATGATTTGGGAAAATGATGGAGAATAGGGTGTTGGATTTTGAGTGTTTTGAGAGGTGGATGGGACGATGGGTGCACCGAAGGGCCCGGTGATGGTAAATGGAGATTGGGTAAGGGGGACGGATGTGAAGGCCTCTTCTATATGGGAATGAGTTGGGAAATGTGGCGGGGATGAGTCGGGATCGGCGTAGGCCGAGTCCACTACCCACGACATGGCTCGGTATCGGGTAAGGAATGGGTGCCTCGGGCGGGGCTCGTAAAGTTTCCTCCTTCTTTCCCTACGGGATGAGGGAGGTGAAGGCGATGCCGTTATGCCTGCACCACAAATCCCTTTTTTGGTTTTTTTGATTATTTAATATTTTGGAATTTTTTTGTAAATGAAATGATTTAAGGATTTCGAGGCCTTTGAATTTCCGTCTCGGGTGGCTTTCGTACTCTAAATAAATCTTGTGGCAAGACCTCGATGCGCTTCAAAAGAATCAAAGGGAAGCCCTTTGATCTATTGAAGGCACGAAAATTGATGCAAACAACCCGATACCCCAGAGCGGGTAAAAAAGAAGTCACCTTCCTCTGATCGACGGGGGCGTATTGGGTGTCAGATAATGCATAACTTAAATAGAGGTGCTAAACCACTAATCAGGGAATCCGGGATGGTCAGATAGGCCACAGATTCGGGCTGCACTGCCTAAAACAAGCTTGGTGCAAGTATTAGATGCGCCAGGCAAAATTGCTCAGATTCTAAGCTTGGCGCATGTATTAGTTGTGCCAGAGAAAAATTAGGTAATTTTGACTTGGTGCTTGAGGCAAAAGATGGGGTCAAACAGGTTTGTGATGAAGAGAAACTGAAATGAGTCTCTTTTTTTGGCTTTTCTGGAAGCTATGCTTCCGGGGACAGCTTGCTTAATTGTATCGGGTCTCTCCTCACCGAACCTAAGAGTTACAAGGCCGATGCGGGTCCACTAACGCTCTCTCCCACGGGTTTTAGGCTTTGTAACGAGATAGGTTACCCACCCGATATACCTCTAGCGCAAGCGCATTCTCAGATACTAGGTGGGCTGGTACTTTTCCGGATCATCACCACTAGGGGCTGCCGCTGTACTAAGAATCGGGTGTTTGCATCTTTGCCTAGAAAAACCCAGCCCTTGACAATCTAACCCCGCAAAATTCAATTAAGTCCCCTTTGTTGGTTCAATTTTAATTTTCAATTTTTAGAGGAGTTTTCTTTAAAGTCCAAAAACGGGTGGTGATAGTCTCGTGCCACCTCTACGGGCCAGCATCCACTGATAGTATATGATCGCAAGAAAGTAAATGCGCACGTAGGCCCGCCAAACGGCTAAGGTGTGTAAATGACAGAAAAATTAAAGAAACGTAAAGACAAAGCGTAAGTAGGCCCGCCAATCGGCTAAGGCATGTAAATGACTGGAAAAGTAAGGAATTTTAAAGACGATGCGCAAGTAGGCCCGCCAATCAGCTAAGGCTTGTAAATGACATAAAAGTAGGGGTGAGAAAATTGACAGAATCGTAGGAGTGAGTAAAAAAAATAAAAAAAAATAGCAATAGGGTTAGTGAAATGAAATAAAAAGGCCAAAATTCAAGGGGAAGCTCTACTAGCTACTCCCCAGCATAGTCGCCATTTGTGCAACCGTGGATTTTTGACGATCCTATCGTGACGATGTACACTTGTAAAAAATTTAGAGTCGCCACCTCAAGCTTTTGGTGTCCCGGGAAACCTAAATCAATATTAAATGCACTGAAGTGCCAAATATGACTCTGATTCATCGGTCTACGCCAAAGGCTCTTGGGTAGAGGCTTTGGTTATCGATCAGGAAGTTGTTAAGCACCCGATCAATCCGCTTAATGCAGTCTCTACTTATGGCCAAAACAAAAATAAAATAAAAGAAGTAAAAAAGTCCTTCCTCTTGCCCTAGGACACCAAAATCCTATTTGTGCCCCTCCGTTCCTATTGGAATTTTGGTGGCATAACGACACAAATGCGAGGATAGAGGAAGAACAAAGAAGGTAGAGGAGTAGAGGGGAGAGCCGGAGCTCTTGGACCCTTTTTGCATTGTTGTGGATCCTTGTGTAGACGTGCTCCAGTGAGCTTCCAATGAATTGTATGGTTAAAACATGGTTCAAACTCCTAGGGCTTGATAGCTAAGAGGTAGAGAAGGAAGGCTAGAGTATGGCTCCCACCTAAACTAGGGGATTTTTGAGGAAAGGTAAGGTCTAAAGAAGGTTTAGGAATTCTGGAATTTGAATGCAAAAGGGGGCACCAAAGGGAGAGGGAGCTTCTTTCTTAATCTTCTCTCTTAGGAAAATTTTCAAGCCCTTTCAAAGGGAGGGGTACCTCTCTATTTATAGGAAAATGAGAGGTTAGGAGGATGCTTAGAGGCTAAATTTGTTTATCAATTAGGTAATCTAGCATCTAAGGTTTCCTAGGTTTTCAAGAGCTTGAAAAAGTGTGAAGGTTACTCCAATGGTGGATGATAGGGTAGTGTTTCAAATCACTTGAAGGTTGCAAATAGGATAAGGAAGGGTGCAACAGAGCAAATGAAACACACCCAGGGCATCAAGATGGTCAACAAGTCAAATCCTAAAGATGAAATTTGAGCCAAAAACCCACAGTTATTGTAGCTAAGACTGGCGCAACTAATAGATGCGCCAGGCAAAGGTACAGTAAAACAGTGCATGGGAAGTTGCAAGGCCGCGGGGGGAACCACTTGTGCTTGGCACAACTAATAGTTGCACTAGGCTATTTATGAGGAGAAATGGCTTGGTGCAAGTATTACTTCTGCCAAGTACACAGTACTTTCTCGCGTGGTTCAAGGGAGGCCTCGCGAGGTTCCCATCTTGCTCATTCTTGTGCCCAAGCTTCGGATCGTCGTAACTTTTTATGCGTAACTCGGATCAAGGGGATTCTTAGCTTGTCAGAAAGATGGAGACTTCTACTTTCAATGGTATATGATTCAATCATAGTAGAAAATCTCATATAGTCTTGATGCACCACTCTTTGATCAGTGCTTGGGAAAGTCTAGGTATGGGTTCGGAAGAGTTTCTAAAGGTTGGGATTGGTTTATAAAGGTTCGAGGAGATTTTTAAGGGATCAGGGATGATTCCTAAGGGTTTGGGATGACTCCTAAGGTTTTAGGAAGGTTCCTAAGGTTACGATACTTGCCATTGGAAGCTCGAAAGTGCGCCTCTCTTGAAGTGTGCTTCGATCGGGCCTTGGGCCAAATTTGGGTGTCTACATATTTTCCATCATTCTACTTATAAGCATAAAAATCATATAACCACCGGTGATGGCCGAGCGTCACCTAAATAGTGGTCTATAACTATATAGTTTATACAAAAGATCAAATCCAAAAAAAAAAATACTGTACGCAATATCCAAAACAACCGTGCACACTATTCTAAAAATTTTTAGAGGATGGATTAAGGGAAGAACTTCTCAGGTGGCTGTTCTTCCTCCTCGTATGGGACGTAGTCTGAATCCTCTACTAACTCTGGGTCCACCTTTGGATCTATATCTACACTTATGACATATAGTCGAGGGATGAGCTACAGTCCAAGCTCAGTAGGGAGAAAGTCATTGCAATATTACATTTACCATTCCACTTCACAAGTATTGATGGATAGAAGCAAAACAATTTCATTTTCATTTATCCAAAATACACAAGAAACAAAGTACTTAATTCAAAAGCATGATTCAAAACATGTCATATCATGATGCTGAGTACATATATGATGATTGCTTGATTAAATAAAGAGCAGATTTGAAACGAGACTTGTAACAGAAACGATGTGCATCAAGAAACAAACATGTCGGATAACAAATGTATCCACACATGGACATCTCAGAAAGACTTGTGTTATCACAATTCAGAATCATATGACAGGGTATCTCAGGAATTTCAGAGCATTAGTGTCAGTATCCCGTAGCGAGAACAGAGCAGTCTGTAGCGGACACAGGGTCTCAAACCTCAGGGATTCCACCCCTCTCTTGGAGACTCCACTCCTCTGTACACTAATATCGCATAACTTGTCAAGTACGGTCATCATGTCAAAGCATCCCGTAGCGGCAAGAGAGCAGTCTGTAGTGGACACAAGGCCTTAAACCCCAGGGACTCCACACCTATCTTGGAGACTCCACTCCTCTTTGCCCATGATTTCAAAAATCAGAACACTTAGTATTGAAGTTCAAAGGTCGGGACTCAATAGTCGTAGACTCCATAATTCAAACAAACATATAAATCAAGACTTGAAATGCAAATGCTCATGCTTATTTTCTAATAAAAACAATTAAAAATATTAACCACAAATTGAAATATATGCATAAACATTTTCTAATAAAATTAGTTAATAACTATTAACAACAATCTGGAAATACGTGCATAAATTGATTTTTTAAAATCATGGCTCAGGTACAATATTTGATTTTTTGAAATCATGGCTCAAGTACAATATTAAAACATTATCAATGGTCATGAATCAGTATTTAAACGTAATCTTGTACATGAGAGTTTCCCTACCTCAGTCACAGAGGCGTGCTAACTTAAAAAGGAAATCAAATCATAGATCCCCTTTCCGATCTCTCATACTCGACCTAGATCATGGTGGTTTCATAAATTACACGTTAGTGGTGGAGGGTTTCATGATCCGAGGCTTTTGTAGCCTCCCCATATACCAAGACTAAGCCGGTCATAGGCTGAAGGGGTCTCTCGGTCGAGGTCTCAGGGTCGCCCGGTTGAGGTCTCAGGTTCGCTCGGGCGAGGCCTCTCGATTCCATGTGGCACATACAAGCTCGCCCAGGCAAGAATTTCCCAAAAATTTTAGCCTAGAAACTCGCTCGGGCGAGTTCTATTTCTTCACGTTCTGAAGGATTCTTGTCAGGCAAGTTCTGCTATTGTGTACTCTGAAGGAACCTCGCCCTGGCGACATTTTTACTCGCCCGGGTGAGTCTGATAGTTTCAGAACTCGTTCTTCCATCTTCTCTCATTCAACGTTTTTGAAATTTTCATGTATTAGCCTTAAATTCACATGCAATCTACCCATAGTCCATTCCTAATTCCTCCAACAATAAGTCTCCTTCGAAGATTCACACATGTAATTGATTCTATGTAGAAATCTCACAATTCGAATCTCAGGGAAATATCTATGCTTGCGTTTCTCACACTGCCGCTTCCTAATTTCGAATGATGTTCGATTATTCATGATCCTAGGCCTACATTTCTGTAATTAGAATTCGCATGATAAGATAAAAGCGTTTACCATCGTAGTTTTTGCACATGCAAGATTCCTATCGCTTTAATGCCGGAGGCTATTGTCGTTACATCGCTCTTTCTCTCACGTTTGATCGATTCTTGCTTTCGATGACATTGCGATCAGTGTCTTTCTTGAGATCGGGATCATCGCGAGGTTTCTTGTGGTGTGAAATAGTGATCGAGCAAGGGGTTCCCAAGATTCCTACCTCAAGGAAATAGAGAGAGAGAGAGAGAGATCTCGTGGGTCTTCTTTCTCAATCAAAACAAACGGTTGCATGTCTTTTGCATGTGAGTTGGCTTTTATAGCCATAGGTCCTGATTCGATGTGTATCCGGCACATTCATGTTGGTCTATGGTCCTTATATCAATAGTTTCAAAAGGGATAACAAGATAGGGTACACAACCCTCTTGATCTCTAGACCTCTCACCTAACCACTCAGGTCTATCATGGTGTTCTCACATGCCTACTTAGCTAATCATGTATTTTAATACGTGTCTTATATTTCAATAGTGCTCCCCGCACTCTAATGAATGGTTTACACTCGAAGGTGCAGATCGCCCTCGACATTGGATACGTGTACATTCTATGATGTACTCAGGTTTGAAAATTTTAGGGTGTTACAAATTTCATCATTACTTCCGGTAATGTCAAGAGCAACTTTAAATGAAAAAACATCGTCGACAATGATTTTATTTTTTTCTAATATTTCTCCTGTACTTACATAATTTATTGAGATTTTATTGTTTTCAGGTACCTGTTCCTCTTCAGGGGATAACTCTTTAGGAGATTCCTCTTTAGGGGATTCTTTTTTAGAAGAATATTGTGCAGAAAGTTTGGATGGATCTAATATTTCTGTTCCATGTTTTGTGGATATGTCCTCTTCAGGAGTATCAATTTCATTTACTTGTGCCTTTCTCTTTTGGGGGACTTTATCCTTTTCACCAATAGGTCTTTCACGCTTAAGGCATGCATTTGATTCATTTACTTTTATACTGGTTGGTTGTTCTACATGGACTTCAATCTTTGCTGGAGTATTAACAGTTGGGATATATGACTTTACTATTTTCCTATTTTCAGTAAATGCATTCGGTAATTGATTTGCAATACTCTATAAATAAATTATCCTCTGAATTTCTAATTCACATTAGTTTGTTCGAGGATCAAGATGAGATAACGTCGATGTACTCCAAGTGATTTCTCGTCGTGCTTCAGGCAACAACTTTTCTCCCCATAATGGTGGAAAAATTATTTCATTAAAATGACAATCTTCAAAATGTGCCTTAAATATATCACCAGTTAAAGGCTCAATGTATCTAATAATAAAGGGAGAATCAAAACTAACATAAATACCAAGTCTACGTTGAGGACCCATCTTATTGCATCGGGGAGGTGCAATAGGAACATAAACAACACAACCAAATATGCGAAGATGAATTATATTTGGAGGTTGACCAAATGCAAGTTTGAATGGAGACTATTTATGGTAAATAGTTGGTCTGATCCGAACTAATGATGCAGCATATAATATTGTATGTCCCCAAGCAGAAATAGGTAGTTTTGTTCTCATAAGCAAAGGTCTAGCAATAAGTTGAAGTCTTTAATAAATGACTCAGTTAAACCATTCTAAGTATGAGTACGTGCAACAGAATGTTCAACATTAATCTTGATTGACATATAATATTCATTAAAGGTTTGGAACAAAAATTTATCGGCATTATCTAAACGAATAAACTTAATTGAATAATACGGAAATTGGCTTGTAGCCTAATTATTTGGGGGAGAAGTCAAACAAATACAACATTACGAGTAGAAAGAAGACAAACATGTGACCACCTTATTGATGCATCGATTAAGACTATAAAATATCTAAATGGTCTATATGATGGATGTATTGGTCCACATATATCTCCATGAATTCTTTCTAAAAATAATGGAGATTCGATTATTACTTTAGAAGGAGATGGTTTTATAATTAGTTTACCTTATGAATAAGCGGTGTATAAATAATCACTTGGTAAAAGAATATTCTGATTCTTTAAAAGATATCCATGTAAGTTATCAATGATTCGACGCATCATAATTGATCCCAGGTGACCAAGACGATCATGCCAAAACATAAAGACCTTTGGATCAGAGCACTTCTGGTGCATCACAATATGTGATTCAATTGTTCTCATGGTCATATAATATAGCCCAGAAGAGACATCAGACAATTTTTCTAATATAAGCTTCTGGCCTAAATTTATTAAAGTACTATAAAGATATTCCCTTTTATCTTCATTTGTAGTCTCAACATGATAACTATTACAACAAATATCCTTAAAATTTAATAAATTTCTTCGAGATTTGGAAGAATACAAAGCATCATCAATACAAAATTTTGTGCCTCTTGGTAACATAATAAATGCTTTTCTGTATCCTTCAATTAAGTTTGATGAACCCGATATGGTATTGACATTAGCTTTGTTTAATGTCAAATATTAAAAATATTTCTTAGCTCTAAGAATTACGTGGGTTGTACAATTGTCTACTAAAAAAAATCTTCATCAACCATCTTGAAATTAATCAATCAATGCCACCTTACATACAAAAAGAACTTATATATTACATTTCATTACTTAAAAACAAAATACATGTAAACATAATAGAATCTAAAAAGACATATTAGTTATTGTAAATACATCCATTACAAACTAAAAGATAAACTTTATAGTTATGGTCTATAAACAAATCAGAAACATTAAGATGAGTTATATTCACTCCATTTTTATTATCAAGGCAAGCATTGTGTTCTATTAGATTATGGTGATCAGAAAAATTCATTTCAATTCTCTTTTCCTTTTCTTTGATAGAGGTTTGGTATAATTCTACCAAATATTTAGGTGTACGACAAGTACGTGACCAATATCATTTCATATCACATTTGTAATATTTATCTTTATAGATATTTGTAGGCTTATTTTGTAAACCTTTGTGTTCACCTTATTTTTTCTCATTGTGGTTCAACTTCTGGTGGTATGATATATTTTTATTTGAAGAATTATGAGTACGTATCTGTTGAAATTGATAATTCTTCTTACCACGTCCATGTCCTTGACCTCGATTTCCTTTAAAATTATGAAATGAAGTTCCATTCACTTCAGGAAATGGTGTAGAATGGGTTGGTCGGGATTGATGATTTTTCATTAAAAGGTCATTATTTTGTTTAGCCACTAAAAGACAAGATATTAATTCAAAGTATTTTGTAAACTTACGCCCTCGATAATGCTGCTGCAGGAGCACGTTCGAGGCATGAAAAGTAGTATATATTTTTTCTAACATATCTTCTTGAGTGACTTTTTCTTCGCACAATTTTAATTGTGAGCTGATTTTAAAGAGTACGGAGTTGTACTCGCTAACAATCTTAAAATCTTGTAACCTTAGGTGCATCTAGTCATAACGAGCTTTTGAGAGGATTACGGTCTTCTGGTGCTCGTATCTCTCCCTTAAACTATTCCACAAAGTGATGGGATCTTTTACAATAAGGTACTTAGCTTTTAACTCGTCATGTAGATAATGGCGAATACAAAATATGGCTTTAGCACGATCCTGCTGGGATGCTTGATTTCCTTTCTTAATAGTATTTCCAAGGTTCTTACCCTCAAGATGGATCTCAACATCAAGGATCTAAGATAAATAATTGTTGCCAGAAACATCAAGAGCGGTAAACTCAATTTTTATAAGATTTGACATTATCGCCAACAATCAGTGGCTTTCGATACCAAAGATAAGAGACCCAACAATTGATCGGAGCTTCGTACTGATAACGTATTATAAAATTAAAAGAAAATAAAGAAACTATAAAATATAAAACTAGTTCTTCAAGAACTATATATCATTCACTTCTCTTAAGTTTCATACTTTCACAAGACCCCTTTATATAACATTACAATGTGAGAATGTGAAAGGTTGGGGGAATATGAAAGGTTAGGAGCATACATGCATATTGTCATAATTCTAAAGGAGTTACATAATAATGGATAAATATTCAAAGGGACCATATAAATGTGGTTAAGAATTCCAAAAGTTGGAAACTAAATGGTCATCCATCATAAAAAATATATTTATAACAAAATAATAATTTTATAATATGATACTATTATCCATATTTGCAAGTTTTGATAATTAATTTTTAAGTCTACTGTTTTGATAAATAAAATTTGTATGATGCATGTTTTGGTAATAATATAGGGTAGCTATATTTGCACGTACCAAATCTCTAAGGGCACCAACGTTGAAAACCTACTAACTGCTTTTAATTAGAAGATGCATGCCACATGGAATCAAAAATATGAGTGACCGATGGGTACACCCATGGTCTTCAGATCCATTGTGTGGGACATTGCGATGAAAAACTCTCTCCATCGTTTGATTCAAAGCAGACTATGGGTTTAGCATTGGTACACTTAGAGTTGGGTGTAAATAGAGCTACCTTAATATCTACTCCAATGAGCCAATCAAAGTGAGGATCAGTCATTGGCACACAAGCCATACCCTTCCTACGTTTCTAGGTTAGGGCTTTCAATAGGATGAGTCGGGTCAAAATTTTGGCTCACCATAAAAAAATCACAAATGCCTGACCCGATTATACTTTTTACATATAAAATATCAAATCGGGTCAACCTGACTTAGCAAATACCCAACTTGGCATAACCCGAAGATTGGGTTGGATGTCTCATGCCTGACCCAACGGGTCAAGTTTATGTAGGGGTGGCAAGGGGTTGGGCAGTGGTCAGGCTGGGATAAACCCAAGGCCTAGCCTGATGGATTTGAACTTGGCTCAAGCCTAGATCTAGCCCGTGGCGGGCTTATGATTCTCAAGCCAAGCCCAGCCCTTTTCGACATGTCTATATATAAATTACTTATAGATTTACGAAAATTAGCTTTATATTCATAAAAATAGAAACATTGACATATTGAAAATATTTAATAATAAGTTAATAGCTATTTTCAAGAAGTCGGGTAAAGGTAGCCAGGTAACATGGACCAGGTAACTTACCTAATCCCACACTAATTTGCAATCTTGTGGCACCCAATCTCATGATCAAGTAGCATAGATATGAGCGGCTTGGTGATCATAATTATTTTGTAAAAATAAAATTTTAAAATTTTTAAATGCACAGTAATGACATCAACTGTGCTGAGAAATGAATTATAAAAACAAATATGATTTTACCGTTCATTTACGTTCAATTGACTTTTTTGACCGCATAACTTTACGTTCAATTGACTTTTTTGACCGCATAATTTTATATGTTTTTAAATTTATAATTTTTCACAAAATAATTGACTATTGAGTTGCTCCTATCCATGACACCCGATCTTATGATTTGGCACATGGCTCCAAATTAGTGTTGGATCAAATAAGTTACCTGGTCCATGGTACGAGGCTACCTTTTGTAACACCTGCCCCTTGATTTCTGTGTTGGTCAACCTGTTGACTGAGACCTGATGAGACCTGACTGTGCCAGGTGACTGCCTTAGGCCAGGTCAATCTAATTTTGTTAAGCACCCACCTTAGATTGATGAGATAATCCCTATTTCTAGTGGCACCCATAGGACACCCTTTTTATTTGAATGGGTGTGTTTGTGAATTAGTAAAACACACATCATATCTCACACATTATGACAAGCCCGAACTGGTTTTTGATGGACCCTGGCTTGCGGTTAGACCCAAATTGGCTCTGAGCCTTGGTGGTGATGAGGAGATCATTACCAACAGATTAGATTTCGATGATGATCATGAGATTAGTCAATGGTTTGGGTCAAACCTAGACCTATAAATTTAAAAGAATTAGTTGCACTAATATTTAAGGTTATGTGTTTGTGCCTTGCATGGAGCAATGACTTTTCTTGTAAATATAATTTAAAGTCAAGGGTCTTTATGAGCTAATTTCCTAATTCTCATAATTAGAAATTAGATTTTTATAAATCTCTAGTAAATCCTAGCCCTTAATCTAATTGACTCAATTTTGACCCATCTTACACCACAAAATAACATTAGAGAAATCTAGGGTAATGGATGCACCCTTACACATGCACCACAAGATAAATTGGACAATAGAAATTCATAATTTTTGAGGGCATGTAATGACACAAAAGACGAGCTTTGACCCAAGCCATGTCCGATTAAATCTCGTGGTAATTACATATGGAGGATAGGACATGTCGGTGCAATGAGATTTAGTAAGTAGTGCTCTTAATCCTATTAATATACATATTATACCTTGTTCGTCTTCTTTGAATTTTCTATGGGTACAAATGAAAATCTTGATATTTATTACCATGCTTATGGGTCGTAAAAAAGTCGCGTTGGAAGGAAAGGCATTGAGTAGTGACTGTGTTCTTGCCCTTATATCTTGTAAATCATTGACAGACTAGTAAGCTGTTTGGTAATAGATGTCAATCGATCAGAGTACTGATCCATAGAAAGATCTAGAGAAGACGATGAATAGTATTTACTATGTATTTGAATAGTATTTTGAGTTACTATTCACTATAGTTTTATTATTCCGACATTAATATTCACATATGTAATTACACTATTATTGGTTATTTCCAAATGTCAATATTTAATTTTTCAAATAAAAAATCAATTAAAAATAATGAATTGATTCAATGGTCAAATATTGAAGACCAAATGAATCGATGAACAATTCCTTTCATCAATCCAAAAACTATTTACAAGTATGGATGGAATAATTGGTCTAGTGATATATCTATCAAGATTACTGAGAAAACTTTCAGTCTAAATGAAGACCGTGAAGGCCTTAAACTTTTATCAAATGAAGATTTATTAAATGGCCTTCATAGATTTAAATTCCTACATTTATGATGTACTCAACTTTTAAACCTTTAACCTTATTGGGTAACAACAATAGTTTATTGAGTACCCTCAGAGACGCTAGATGCCTTGACTGACACCCTTTTCTGATGGCTGCTGTTGAGACCAGTCTATGTCATGGTCCAGTATATTTTAATGTTTCTCCCAATTTAACTTTATCTCTTACAGATAAAAATCTTTTACATGCTTGTACTCTTAATCATCAGACTAAAGGGAACAACTTCCTACCTGGATTAGAGACCATTGCCCTAATCTATCGCCTTCATTACAAGGTAATGACTTCACTGGCTCCTAAGATCAACTATCATAGTGAACCTGGGAAGGTGGTCTTAATTGAGACCAATCATTTAACCACTGATATTGCTACTCCTCGTTTGATTCCTTGGGAAGATATTACTTTTCTAGGATTATGGAGTATTACCCAAGCTGTACCACCTAAACCCATCCTACATCAAGAAATTGAAAAAGTCATGGTGATGTAATCTCAAAATTTGACAGATCTACATCCCTAAGGACTCCTTCAAGGAGGTCCTATTCTGGTTCGGGATCTCAAGGTTCTTATAGAGTATCTATACCTTCAACAGCTCAATCATCTCATTTAGGAGTAACCTCATAAGTTATTTCTGAATTAGACCAACCCAATCTAGAAGAAATCTATATTTTGGAATAACAAATTTCTCATGGGATATACAACCAACAACAGAGGGAATCTCCTACTGCTAGCGAGATGAATTTATCATTTTCTTAATAAAATTTTTATGGATTATATCAAACCTGTAAAACTTAAAGATTTTGTTATTGATCACCAACAAATTAATTCTGAATTTTATCAAGATAAATATGCATAGTTTCGTGCATGGTATTTAAAAAAGTTTTCAAATAAACAATTACAAGATTTTAAGAATGATTTTTACAAATTTGTAGAATCATCTTATCAAATTATTCCTTTTGTTACTTAGTTTAAAGCAACTCAATTTCCTGAAATGACTCAGGAAGAAAGGAGAATTCATCTCCTTGAAGAGTATCAAAAATCTTGACAGAAATTGAATGGTTCAATCGTTCAATCGATTCACCCTCCAGTTGAAGCTTTAAAATTAACTCACCCATCATTCAACATCAATTTAGGAAGCCACTGCTTTCATCAAACCTGTTAAATCAACATATCATCAAAATGTTAAAGAAGATTTAACAAATCTTTACAAACAAAATAATTTTACTAATTTAAATCTTCAAACAATTACTACTCAATTAAATAAGATTGAAAATAATATCTCTTTATTTTCTATTCCTAAAGCTCCTCCTGTTCTCAAACTGGAACAGTCAAACATAAAACCACCAATTGAAGTCACTGGATTTAATTTATCTTCAAAAACACAATTCATCAAACAAGATGAATTTATTGATAAATTAACCTTTAGGTTAAAAAGATTATCTCTTAGAGCAGAAAAAGGGATAATCTACAACTCAATGTAATAACTCAATCTGAAATAATAAAAGACATAACACCTATAATACAAGTTTGTATAAACAATCCAAGAAAAGACATCATCGCATTGATAGGTCTTCTTTTCAAAAGAAATCTAAAACTAAAATTAACATCAAATGTTATAAGTGTCATATGTTTGGTCATCATGCCAATCGGTGTACAACCAAACAAACAATAAGTCAAGTTCATAATGAAGAGCCAAGACTAATCTTATAAACAATTTGGTTAGAATCTAGTTCTTCTAAAGAAGAAGGATCTTATTCTAATGAGATTAATAGTCTCCATTCCTCTTCTAATGATGAAAATCTTGTTGATTGCAACTGTAATAATATAAATACTTCAAATGATACTTGGAAGGCATTTGTTGCCATGAATGATTTAAGTATCAATCTTCTTCCTGCAAGTCAACAATCATTATTAGATTTGGTGGGTAAATCTGAAGATCCACCAACGAAATTCAAATTAATTAAAGCCTATATCTTTATGGCTCATAAGATAATAAAAAAGATTTAATAGTTATGAATCTCTATTCGATTAAATAATTATTTAATCGTATAGAAAATTAAGGTCCAATGAGACTTGCAACTGTTAATGATCATAAGAATGAAATCAATTCATTTAAAATTGCATTAATTTCGCTTAAGCATCCAACTAATGACAAAGAAGATTCTTTAAAACCATATGATAATTACTTGAATGCCTTGCACCAAGTAACTTCTCAAAAATGGTATATCCAAATCACCTTGGTTATCAACCAATAATTTATTATAAAAAATGCTATTACTCTTGTGGATAGTGGAGCAGATATGAATTGTATTAAGGAAGGATTAGTTCTTACCCAATACTTTGATAAAACAACTCAAAGTCTCACTAATGCCAGTGGTTATAAAATGCAAATAAATTATAAATTGAATGATATTTTAATTTGTAATAATGAGATTTGTATTCCTGCCACTTTTATACTTGTCAAGAATTTAACCCAATTGGTTATTCTCGGTACTCCTTTTATCACTTTCATTCTACCCCTAACAAGGTAGACGCTACTGGTATTTATGGCCAATACAATGGAAATGATCTTGTGTTTGAATTCCTGACACAACTTCAAACTAAATTAATTAATCATATGAAAACCAATTTATTGTTCAAAGAACAACAAATCAATTTCCTACAAAAGGAGGTAAAATTTTTATCTTTACACAAACAATTAGAATCTCCTTTAATTCAAGCAAAAATCTCCCAATTACTTAAATCATATCACAATGATATATGCAGTGATATTCCAAATGCGTTTTGGAAGAGAAAGAAACATATTGTTTCTTTACCCTATACCGATGATTTTAATGAGAAGACTATTCCAACCAAAGTCACCCCAAGTCAAATGAGACTTGCTTATTTGAAATTATGTAAAATTGAAATTACCAGTTTATTATAAAAACAATTGATTCGACCAAGTCACTCCCCATGGAGTTGTATGGCTTTCTATGTCAACAAAAATGTTGAACGTGAATGAGGCACCCCTCATCTTTTCATTAATTACAAACCATTGAATGATTGTTTACAATGGATTTGTTATCCAATCTCTAATAAAAAAGACCTCAATCGCTTACATTTTGCTCCTATTTTCTCTAAATTTGACCTCAAATCGAGGTATTGATAAATTCAGGTGGCGGAGGTTGACCGTTACAATACGGCTTTCATCATTCCCTTTAGGCATTTCGATTGAAATGTTATGCCATCCGAGCTCAAAAATGCTCCCTCTGAATTTCAATATATAATGAATGATATATTTACCCCATACACCGATTTCTCCATTGTGTATATTGATGACATACTCATATTTTCGAATCCCATTGATCAACATTTTAAATATTTACATATCTTTAAAGATATCATACGGAAAAATGGATTAGTACAAAATTAAATTGTTTCAGACATCTATCAAATTTCTCGACCACAATATTCACCAAGGCCAAATCATTCCCATAGATAGAAGTATTGAATTCGCCTCAAAGTTTCCCGATGAAATTTTAGACAAAACTCAATTGCAATGATTTTTGGGAAGTCTAAATTATATTGCATATTACTATCCTAACCTTGCACAAGATGCAGCAATACTATATTCCCGGTTGCGAAAAACACCATCTCCATAGACCACAGAACACTCACAAGTTGTTCGCAAAATCAAGTTAAAGGTCAAACAAATTCTGTAATATCCCCAATTTTTGGTAAACCAAGTAAGTCAAGTGGATGTGTGTATGAATGTGATGTGTGTGGTTCACAAGGGAACCCAAAGAATTTAACATACTTAGGTGTGTATGTGTTTCACACCAAACAAATTGAGTGGATAAGTGTAACACACAATTTTTGTGTTTGAGCTTTGCAAGGAAGAAAAGTAATTGCTTGGATAGGTGAGAGATGACTCATGTGTAAGATCCATTGTTGGGTTTATTATCTTTAGTTGTTTAAGAGAAAAGGAAGGAGGGTTTGAAGAGGAGGGATTCACTTGAATCCGTGTGTTTCCAACCACTAGATCATAGTGAGATTTATGAAAATTCGTGGGTGAAAGATCACCATACAAGTGTGTCGGGGTCATGGCGATTGTGGAGCTTAGAGAAGACCGAATGGGGTTTTAAAACCCATTTGCTTGCAAGGAAGGAAGATGATCCGATCTTCGAGTAAATCGTTGAGATAAAGGTGAAAAATCGATATTCAAAGTATGTAAATTTTGATAATGGGATGTTTTATAAGATGTGTAAGAAGTGTTGAAGAAATTGGAGAACAAAAGTAAGAAGATCGAGCTGAAAAAAAAAACTCAGATCTAAAGAAACTCTGGCTCTCGCGCGCTCGAGCTTCAAGGCTCGCTCGCTTGAGAGGCCTTTAAAAGCATAAGTGCCTCTGATGCTCTGAGAGTCGCTCATGCGAGGGATTAAGTGAACTATAAGCTCACTCGCACGAGGCCTTGCATACCTAGCTTCAGCAAGCTAAAATCCAATCGGTCGCCCAAGGTCCATATGAACTTTTGAGCTCGTGCGCCCGAGCTCCAAAGCTTGCTCGTGCGAGAAACATAGTCAAGTTTATTTGGACTCTTTTTATGTAAATTCTTTGAAAATATGCATCTTAAGCTTTCTTAAGAATTTTGTAAGAGATATTTGGACACTTTGAATGTAGGATTAAAGTATTGAGCATATGTATGAGTTCACAAAAGAATTATATGTGAAATGTACTAAGCGTGATTTGAGGTAGGGGAAATTTACGATCATTTATTTTGAATGTGCTCTGTATAAGTTAAGTAATGTGATGTGATAAGCCTTGATAAGTTTTGTGAAAACAAGCATGTGATATTCTATGGTTCAAACAAGTTTTGAAATAGAATAAATGTGATGTGAAAGATAGAAATGTAAGGTGGAAATTGTGTATGTGAGACTTCCGAAAATGTGTAAGAATATTAGTTTTCCAAAATAATATAATGTAATCACTTTACACAGTGCGAAACTATAAGTTAGAAAATGTACATTCATTTAAGTTTTAGTATAACGAATCCATTGTGCTCCGGTACAGCGGGATATCATTTGATTGTGCTCCGGTACAGCGGGATATCCATTCATTCTCTTACCTGCCAATGATAACACTTTATATGACACAAGCATCCCTCCTAACGAAGGGACTTGGGCATATGTGTAAATGGTTCATTGAACAACGATGGTATGAATTCCCATCGGTATTATATGCGGCTTCTAATGCTATATCTACTTAGAAAAGTATATAAGTTAATGCTTTAAGTTGTGTCCAATGTTTTAAAAACAAAGTATGTGATTAATGTGTGTGTGTGATTAAATTTTTGCATATGGAAATCTATTGAGAAAAATGTCAAATGTGCATATGAAAATCAGTTATGAGACATTATGCTTGAGAAATGAGATTTAAATGCTATTAATGTTTTTCCCTATTGAGCTTCGACGTTAGCTCACCCTTCGACTATACGTCACAGGTGAGGACTTAGAGAAGGATTTGGATCTTGAAAGTGATTCAGAGTACGAACCTAAAGAGGAGATTGAGCCCCTACCAGAGGAGTTCTTTCCCAAATAGAGTCGAGTGTGTGTTTGAGCAGTCAGGAGTTGTATTTTGTTTGGCTTGGTACGTGCAGTCATTTTTGAGTCGTACTAAGTGATGTAATATAATTGTTTTGGATATAATTTTGTGAACCATAGGTTGGTGATCTCTGTCTATCACCGATGGTTCGTTTCGGTTCTTCCATTCATGCATTTGGCATGAAATTTAGAACTGTTATTTTGATCAAGTTTATATTTAGAAATGTATTTTCTTGAAGCGTAGAATGAATCTATCTCCTTAATTGAGATATCTTTGTGAGATCTATTTTTGTAGATGTGCCAAGTGTTCTTGTAAGCGTGGGATCGCCCTAACGGGTGATCTGACGGGCCGGGTTTTTGGCTTGCAAAATCTAGCTTGTCATAGTTGGTATCAAAGCATGCTTTGGCTCAAGATTCCGTGCAAATCAACTATGTCATGTGTGACATCGTTGATATGACAACTTCACTTTAGCAATTCTAATAGAGTTAGAAGTGTGTTGAAGTGTGTTGTATAATATGTTTAGAATCTTCTGTTCATGAAACTTTTGTTTCATTTTAACAGAACAAGATGCCTCTTAGAGGTAGAGGACGACCAAGAGGTGGTCATGCCCGAAGCACAAGGAGTGGGGAGGGAGTGAATACTGGCATGGAAGATGTTTTGAGGAATGAAAATGTGGATACAGGTTCGAATGGGAATTCGGTTAGAGAGGGTGATCTTCTTGAACAAGGAGATCAAGGCAGAGAAAGAATGGGAATAGAGAGGATGGCACAAACCATGGAGATAGTGGCTAATGTCATGGCGAAACAGACGAAACTGATTGCTGCTAATAATGTCAATAATCACCAACAAACACCACCTCAACCACCACCTCAGCCACTAGTACAACCGTTAGCATTTGTGGAATTCAGAAGAATGCGTCCTCCCAGTTTTTCAGGACAAGTTGAACCAGTAGAGGCAGAGAGGTGGATAAAGGAAATGGAAAAGATTTTCAGTGTGCTTCCATGCACTGAAGATGTGAAAGTCAGATAGGCGACATTTAAATTAGATGGGGAAGCAGGTCCTTGTGGACGTCGGTGTCAAGAACTAGGGAACAGGTGTGACAACCCGATTTTCTCGACACATTTTTTTAAAAAGCGAATCTCCAGATAAATTGGACCGTCGGGTCGTACAAATCATGATCCGAATACAGAATACTTGGTACCTCCACACACATGCGGAAATGAAAGCAAATAATACATGTGGCATAGTAAAATTTCTAATTCTAATATCCAACATGAATAGTAAACTAGAACTACTGGTGATGGCCAACCATCACCCAACAGCGGTGTACACTATTCGTAAAATAGTATGAAAGTACTAAGCCTAAACTTACCAAAAATCTATGATGTATTAAATCTACGATCCCAGGACTAGGGTACAAATTCTCAGAGGGAAGATCTTCTTCCGGTATGTAGTCTGGATCTTTCTCAAAGCCAAGATCCTGATCAAAACCTACACTTGTGACGTATAGGCGAGATGAGCTAATAGTCTAAGCTCAGTAGAGAAAACTAATATCAATATACATCTCATTAGTCATGCATAGATTCAAAGACAAAGATCAAAACATTTTAATATTAAAACTGATGACATTTTCATACTCAAATTAGAAACTGAATTTGAAGTGTCTTTTCTTATCAAAACCTAAACTGATTTTAAATGTCTTTTCTTAGCAAAACTTAAACTGATTTCAAATACCTTTTCTTATCAAAATGAAACTGATTTAAAATATCTTTCCTTAATAAAACGAAACTGATTTCAAATGCCTGTGCTTATCAAAACGAAACTGATTTCAAATGTCTTTTCTCACTAAAGAAAACTTCATATCAAAACAGGGTGTCTTGTTCATGTCAAAACGGAAAGCAATTTGTTGGATTTAATTTACATTTACTTACATGTGTTATCTTGATTTACTAAGTTCGATTAACATTCTCTTACATGTCTTATCTTGAGTTTACTAAGTTCGATTCACATTTACTTACATGTCTTACTTATTCGATTCACATTCACGTATATCTCACCGTGCAGGTTCGATTCACATTCACTTACATGTCTCACACATTCTTACATAGATTCACTTATATGTCTTTCACATTCTTACATAGCTTCACTTATATGTCTTACATATTCTTATATAGCTTACATAGTCGATTCATGGATATCTCGCCATGTCGGATAGATTCACTGATATCCTGCCATGCCGATTTGATTTCTGAATTTATTGTCATACCAGTTCGATTCACGGATATCCCGCTGTGCCGGTTCGATTCATGGATATCCCGTTGTGCTGGTTCGATTCACGAGTTAAACTATCGTGCCGGTTCGATTCACAGATATCTCGTCGTGCCGGTTTGATTCACGGGTTTAACTATCATGCCGGTTCGATTCACGAGTTTAACTGTTGTGCCGGTTCTATTCCGCCCCCAGCGGCCCACGGTGTACTTATAATCCGTCCATAGCGGTCCATGGTGCACTTATAATCCACCCATAATAGTCCATGGTTTACTTATAATTCACTCATAGCGGTCCACGGTATACTTATAATCCACCCATAATGGTCCACTTTAATTTTCCTGACTTATGATTCGATTCATGAATATGCCACCATGCTGGTTCGATTCACGGGTTTAACCGCCGTGCCGATTCGATTCACGATTCAAAAATTAATGGTTTCAATTCTATTCATTTATAGTTTGAAGGATTTTCATATAAGTCAAGATTCAAAACTTGCAAAAACTCAGATATGATGTTCAAAAATGAAATTTCTTACATGATTTACGAAGGTTAAAATATGATCAAAACGAAAATCATTACTTGATTCGATATTTCAATAAATTTCCAAAACAACTAATATGTCAAAGATTCGATAATTCAAAGCTTTCGAGTATTTCTAACATTCAAATTATTCAATCAAATATTAGATTTCAAAGATCCAAAGTTTCAATTGCAAAGAGTTCAAATACTAATTCATGTTCAAATCAAAACTTATTACATTTCATTCGATCATATCAAGCATCTATGAAATTAAATAAAAAATGTAATTGTGTATGAAGTTTTCCCCACCTCAACTTGAAATCAAAATGAAGATTTCCTCTTTTAAAGAAACCTTCCCATCACGCGCCCTTGATCACAACCTAGAACAGAACAACATTTCATCCCATATGTCAAATGTGATGAAAAACGGGAAACTCTAAAGTCTCCCCGAGTCCTTTCATCAAAAATAGAAAAAAGCTCAGAAATAGGACAAATCGATTGGTCGAATCCCAAATCGATCGATCGGTCTCCAAAATTGAACGATCGAATTCCAATTTGATCGGTCGGTTTCCAAAATTGATCGATTGAATTCCAGTTCAATCAATCAATTTCTTCAGAAAACTCACATATGTCTGTGTCACAATCCGATTGATCGGTTCACAAATCGATCGATCGGTTTCCAAAATCGATCAATCAAATTCTAGTTTGATTGATCGGTTTCTTCAGAAACCTTGCACATCACTGTCCTGTTAAAATTGATCGATTGGTTCAGATAACGATCAATCGATTTTAATAGATTCTCAGTCACACGGGCTTCTTCTTCCATGAATCAATTTTCTTTTTCCAAACTCATCCTATACTTATCCACTTTCACACTCACCATTACTAAAGCTTAACATAGTCATTCACTACATAAATAACATACATTGCTCACATTTTTTCTTGGTCAATTACGCGTCTCTCGAGGAAAGTTGTCAAGAGGGTTTTCTCACGCCATTTGATCGTAGCTGCATTGAAATCGGCGCTCTCTTGTGGTGAGCGATCAAAGAAGATGAACTTCGTGCGGGAGATCACGGTGCGTCAGATCTTGGAGGGCGAATGGTGCGATGTCTTTCTTCCTCCTTTCTCTTCTCCCTTTTCTCAAAGCTCTCTTTCTCCCTCTAGAAACCCAAACTCTCAAAGTTTGCAAATGGGTAATGGCTTACAAAGGAAGCCTAACTTTTGAAATCAAATGGGGCTGGTTCCCCTACAAAGCACATGCACTCTTTTGGGTGTTAGCTCTTATCCAAAGAACTAGATTCCGCGTGGAACAAATATATCTAAGTAAGGTGTTATCTTACACCAATAGATCTTTGGTTCAGTGTGGAGCTTGCACACCCGAACTATTTGTCACACGAGATTCGACGTTAAGCCAATACACCACCACGGTGTATAAGCCCTGGCCCAAAAGCCATACACAAAGCTCAAACGGACCCAAAACGATCTCATTTAAAAAATCCTAACCGGCGATGCATTTCTTAATAGACACACACCTGATCAGGACCTATGGGTTCGAAATTTTTTTCGGGATGTTACATTCTTACCACCATAAAGAATTTTCATCCTCGAAAATTTACATATCCTTAGTTGAAGAGGTATGGATACCTATTAATCCTAACAATAGTAGTTTCACTCTCCCTAAGAGTCAATGATTCAATTATAAATGGAAACTAGGGTTATTACATTCTCCCCTCCTTAAAGGAATTTTCATCCTCGAAAATTTATTACATAACGCATGGATTCATGACGCAACATCTATGCAAAAACATAGTCTCACCGCCTAAGAAAACACCTAAGGCGGTGACTGTCTCGACATTAAGAGAACTCAATCCTTTAATTGAATTTAAAATTCAACGATTTATTCAAAAATAAAATGAGTGAGTATACCATGATTCACTAGGGCTTCAAGAGATCCATCAATCAACCAATCATGCATTTAAGCAAACACTGAGATGACCCCTATTATCCATCATACAAAACACACACCTATAGAAGTCCTAGATACAAAACACACCTAGATATCCACAACGAAACATAGTATTTATCCATAACCTACAACCATTTAAAGCACTACCCAAAAAGAGGTCATTGATAACCATTAATAAATATATTCAACCATCCAAAAAATAATCAGGGTAAATTTACAATAATCATACTCAAATGATAAAAACAACCATTCGACTAGAGTCAAAGAGCAAGGTGAATCTACCGAGATTCAATAGTTTTACAACATCCATACCAAAACCCTTCTAACCATCCAAAACCACAAAAACTTATCAAACTAGGTCCTCCTCACTAATCCGTCTTTTCCTTGGGGCAATCTTTTATCCGATGTCCTATTCGGCCACACTTGAAGCATGCGCCTGTGGCCCACCAACACTCCACCATCCTGTGTTGCCCTCCACATCGTGAGCATGGTTCAATCGGTGTGGTTGAAGCAGTGAGTGATGTTTACTACACAACCGATGCTCTAGTTAGAGGAAGGTTCGACTGAGTGGGCTGACGAGGTGCCGACATCAATAGTCTCGGCCTCACAAACGTAGATGTCACCAACCCTGCATACGTAGCCTGAGTAGGTTGAGAGGGTGCTGGCATTAAGAGCCCTGGTTTTTGGTTCACTGGCTCATGTGTATTTGACCGCACCTGACTTGCCTTGCCTCTGTTCTGCTGATCTCTTCTTTTATACATATCCTCAATATCTTTTTCGGCAACCAGAGCCTTACCCATCACAGCTCCATGTCTCTAATTTTAACACAAATTCTCTCGCGTACGCTTGGCCTTAAGCCGCGTTTGAACTTATTTGCCTTCATATGATATTGTGGCCACATATTCTGGGGTAAACCTTGACAACCTTGTAAACTCCGTCACATACTCTCGTATGGACATTCCCCCTTGTTCCTAGTGCATAAATTTCATCGCCATTTGACTTCTCACTTACCTAGGAAAGTATTCGTTGCTAAACACTTCGACGAATTCTTCCCTAGTCCACAACCCATTAGGGTTATCCTGCTCTCTTATCCTTGACACTGACTTCCACCAAGCATCGGCTTCACCTTCTAATTGAAAAGAAGCCCAACTTACTTTTTCCTCCTCGGTACACGGCAATCACTGAAGAAGCTTCTCTATCTGATTCAGACATTTCTCCACTTCAAGCGGATCTGTCTGATCGTAAAAACTAGGAGGACTCACCCTCCTAAACTCTACAAATGCTGATGGAGGAGGTGGAGGCGGCTGCTGATGATTATTTATATTATTGGTAGTCATCAATGCCGTTTGTTGGGCCATCGCATTTGCCACAGCTTCCATGGCCTATGCCATTCTTTCCTCTCTTCCACCCTCTCCCCTTACTGGGATAGCATTCACTTTCGTCACGATTCCTCTACCACCTTCACCACCTCTCGGTTGTTTACCTCTACGAGACAATGATTTGTTAAAATGAAATAAAAGTTTCAATTAATAACCGATTACTATACTCGGACAGAACTCTTAGAATCTCACAGCCTATACTCTGACAGAATCTAATATCACATATTTGGACCTACAGTCATATTCCCTCACTTATAGCTAGGGCTCTCAATCTCCCATAAGACCTAAAGCCTAAGCTTTGATAAAATCTAAAGTCATTCAGAGATTTTAGAATAGGGATAGTGAATCCCTCCTAATTTCTAACAAAATCTAATGCCATCACTTTTGAGTCCCAATAAGACCTAAAACCTAAGCTTTGATACCAACTGTGACAGCCTGATTTTCTCAACACATTTTTTTTTAAACACGGATCTCCAGAAAAATTGGACCATCGGGTCATACAGATCATGATCCGAATACAGAATACTTGATACATCCACACACATACGAAAGTTAAAGCAGATAATACATATGGCATAGTAAAATCTCTAGTTCTAATATCCAACATGAACAGTAAACTAGAACAAACTACCGGTGATGGCCAACCATCACCGAACAGTGGTGTACACTATGCGTAAAATAGTGTTGAAGTACCAGCCTAAACTTACCAAAAATCTACGATGTACTAAATCTATGATCCCAAAACTAGAGTACAAATTCTCAGGCAGAAGATCTTCTTCCGATACGTAGTCAGGATCTTTCTCAAAGCCAATATCCCAATCAAAACTTATACCTGTGACGTATAGTCGAGGAGAGCTAACAGTCTAAGCTCAGTAGAGAAAACTGATATCAATATACATCTCATCAGTCATGTGTAGATTCAAAGACAAAGATCAAAACATTTTCATATTAAAACAGATGTAATTTTCATACTCAAACTAGAAACTAAATTCAAAGTATCTTTTCTTATCAAAACCTAAACTGATTTCAAATGTCTTTTCTTATCAAAACATAAACTGATTTCAAATGTCTTTTCTTATCAAAACGAAATTGAATTCAAATGTCTTTTCTTAACAAAACAAAACTGATTTCAAATGCCTTTGCTTATCAAAATAAAACAAATTTCAAATGCCTTTTCTCACTAAAGAAAATTTCGTATCAAAACAGGGTGTCTTGTTCATGTCAAAATGGAAAGCAATTTGTTGGATTTAATTCACATTTACTTACATGTCTTATCTTGATTTACTAAGTTTGATTAACATTCTCTTACATGTATTATCTTGAGTTTACTAATTTTGATTCACATTTACTTACATGTCTTACTTATTCGATTCACATTCACATATATCCCACTGTGCCGGTTCGATTCATATTCACTTACATGTCTCACACATTCTTACATAGATTCACTTACATGTCTTACACATTCTTATATAGCTTCACTTATATGTCTTACACATTCTTACATAGCTTACATAGTCGATTCACGGATATCCCACCATGTCAGGTCGATTCACGGATATCCCGCCGTGCTGGTTTGATTCCAAGATTTACTGTTGTACCTATTCGATTCATGGATATCCCACCATGCTGGTTCGATTCACGGGTTTAACCATCATGCTGGTTTGATTCACGGATATCCTGTTGTGTCAGTTCGATTCACAGGTTTACCACCGTGCCGGTTTGATTCCCGGGTTTAACCGCCGTGCTGATTCGATTCACGGGTTTAACTGTCATGCCGGTTCGATTCGATTTCGCCCCAGCGGCCCATGATGTACTTATAATCTGCCCATAGCGGTCCACGTGCACTTATAATCCACTCATAGCGGTCCATGGTTTACTTATAATCCGCCCGTAGTGGTCCACGGTATACTTATAATCTACCCATAGCGGTCCACTTCAATTTTTCTGACTGATGATTCGATTCAATGATATGCCGCCGTACCGGTTCAATTCTCGGATTTAATCACAGTGTCGGTTCAATCCATGATTAAAAAATTAATGGTTTCAATTCTATTCATTTACAGTTTGAAGGATTTCCATACAAGCCAAGATTCAAAACTTGTAAAAACTCACATACGATGTTCAAAAATGAAATTCCTTACATGATTTATGAAGGATAAAATACGATATTCAAAATAAAAATCATTACTTGATTCGATATTTTAATAAATTTTCAAAACAACTAATTTGTCAAAGATTCGATAATTCAAAGCTTTCAAGTATTTCAAACATTCAAAATATTCAATCAAATATTAGATTTCAAAGATCCAAAGTTTCAATTGCAAAGAGTTCAAATACTAATTTATGTTCAAATCAAAACTTATTACATTTCATTTGATCATACCAAACATTTATGAAATTAAATAAAAAATGAAATTGTGTATGAAGTTTTCCCCACCTCAACTCGAAACCAAAACGAAGATTTTCTCTTTCAAGGCAACCTCCCATCATGCGCCCTTGATCACAACCTAGAACAGAACAACATTTCATCCCATATGTCAAATGTGATGAAAAATGGGAAACCCTAAAGTCTCCCCGAGTCCTTTCATCAAAAATAGAAAAAAGCTCAGAAACAGGACAAATCGATCGATCGAATCCCAACTCAATCGATTAGTCTCCAAAATCAATCAATCGAATTCCAATTTGATCGATCGATCGAATTCCAGTTCGAGCGATCGGTTTCTTTAGAAAACTCACATATCTCTGTGTCACAATCTGATCGATTGGTTCACAAATCGATCAATCAGTTTCCAAAATTGATCGATCGAATTATATTTCAATCGATCAGTTTCCAAAATTGATCGATCGAATTCCAGTTCGATCGATTAGTTTCTTTCGAAACCTTGCACATCACTGTTCGGTCAAAATCAATCGATCGGTTCAGATTTCGATCGATCAGTTTTGACAGATTCTCAGTCACACGGGCTTCTTCTTCCATGAATCAATTTCTTTCTCCAAACTCATCTTATAGTTCTCCACTTTCACACACACCATTACTAAAGCTTAACATAGTCGTTCGCTACATAAATAGCATACATCGCTCACCTTTTTCTTGGTTGATTACGTGTCTCTCGAGTAAAGTTATCAAGAGGGTTTTGAAGTCAAAAGAGGGTTTTCTAACACCATTTGATCGTAGCCCGTCGAAATCGGCACTCTCTTGCGGTGAGCGATCGGAGAAGATGAACTTCGCATGGGAGATAGTGGGGCGTCGGATCTCAGAGGGCGAACGTGGAGATGTCTTTCTTCCTCCTTTCTCTTCTCTCTTTTCTCAAAGCTCTCTCTCTCCTCTCTCTAGAAACCCAAACTCTCAATGTTTGCAAACGGGTAATGGCTTACAAAGGAAGCCTTACTTTTTAAAGCAAAGGGGGTCGGTTCCCCTACAAAACACATGCACTCTTTTGGGTGTTAGTTCATATCCAAAGAACAAGATTTCGTGTGGAGCAAATATATCTAAATAAGGTGTTATCTTACACCAAAAGATCTTTGGTTCGGCGTGGAGCTTACACACCCGAACTGCTGGTTACACGGGATTCGACGTTAAGCTAATACACCACCACGATGTATGAGCCCTGGCCCAAAAGCCTTACACGAAGCTCAAATGGGCTCAAAATGATCTCATCTGAAAAATCTAAACCGGTGATGCGTTTCTTAATAGACTGCACCTGATCAGGACCTATGGGTTCAGAAATTTTTTTGGGATGTTACATTCTTCCAACCTTAAAGAATTTTCATCCTTGAAAATTTACGTATCCTTAGTTGAAGAGGTATGGATACCTATTAGTCCTAACAATAGTAGTTTCACTCTCCCTAAGAGTCAATGATACAATTATCAACAGAAACTAGGGTTATTACTATTGGTACGCGCTTTTTCTGGGTTTCTCTCAGTCCCCGTTGAATCGGTGACTCCAATTCTGTCCAAGTGAACTCTAGCGATACAGCATTTGGATTATTAGAAATAAAGGGTTTTCTAGAAAGGTTCCTAGTTTGTTGCGATCGCAAGCTGCAGATGTTTAACGACGCTGCAACATATCAATGATCACGCTTGAGAGCGGGTGAGGGTTACTTCTTTACTGAATCGTCCGCCTGCGAATGTCAGCAGCTATGTCTTGTCTTATAATTTAGATAGTTTAATTTTTCTTTTATTTCCCGTTATTGTTATAGTTCTGATCAGTTTAGACTTTTCTGATTCTGTTATGAGTTTAGTTATATATGTTTATTCTAATCCTATTAAGAGTCTAGTTAATTTTTACTATTCCTATCCTTATTGAAAGTCTAATTAATTAAGTGTCCTAATCCCATTAGAAGTCTGATTAATTTTAGTCTCCTAATCCCATTAGAAGTCTAATTATGACCAGGTTTCCTAATTGTACTGGGAGTACACATGTAGTAGTTCTGGTGAAACTCAAATTAAATCAAGCATGATAAGTATACTAAAATTCAAATTGAGCAAGTATGCTAGTTGTATTAGAATTCTAATTAAATCAAGTATAACAGTCTTACCAGAATTCTAATTGAAATAGAAAACAAATTTTACTAAAACTCTAATTTAAGCAATGAATTAATCAGATTGAAATTCTAATTAAAGTAAGAAAATAACCAATTAAAATTGGATTTAAAGAAATTAATCAATCATACTAAAATCTAATTAACTTAATTAATTAATTGTGCTGAAATAAAATAAATCTACTAGTTAATTATACTAAAAGGATAAGCAAAGCAATTAATTAATTCTAAAATTCTAAAAAAAAGGGTTTTAGGCCTGCTATGCTAAGGAGGATTGGCCTCATTCCCGAGTACTTTCTGTAAGCTCCCTTGGGCAAATCGGGTGGCTGAGATTGAAGATAAATTGGATTTTGGACTGTAAAATAGTATTTTAGGCTTTTCAGAGTCGATTTCAGAGTGATAATTATGAATTAAATTATGAACTAGAATTATAGAAACTAAAATTAATATTTAGGATTTTTAGAGGTATTAAAATAGGGAATTAAAACCATAATTTAAAATTTTAGGACTGAATTCGGGTCCGAAATCAGAAAATCAGACCGTATGATTAAGGACTGGTTCTAGAGTCTAAGACCTAAAACCAGAAATTAATGATAGGAGTGGAGATTAAGATTTTAGAACGGTGCGTCGGACCGCCGGATTAAGGACTGACTCTAGAAACAAAGGACTAGAACCAGATATAAAGAATTACGGTATGAAAATGGTGCTATAGTCTAAGATTGAAAATTAAAACTAATAGAATTCCTAAATCTAGAGACTAGAAGTTACGGTCGTGAATTAAAAAAATTAAATCCTTACCTAGGGTCGGGGTTGTGGAGAGAAATCTTGGAGATTCGAAGGTTGAATCTCGAAATCATGACTAGGTTGTTCTATGGGTTTGTCCTCGGAGTTCTCTGGTTTTGAAATCCCAAAAAATCTAGTTTCTCTTGTGCTATGTTGGGTCGAAATTAAAAAAAAAACTTTTATAGGTTTTTCTTCAATTACGCGCCATTTTCCACGCGTTTAACTGAATTACACTCCAGTTTTCCGGTGCTTAATCGCTTTGAGTTGGTCACCGACTCAGTGAGCAACCGGCTGACTTGCTCAGTGAGTTTCCTAGTCCTAATAGTGTTAGAACTAATTGCGCACCCATTTTGGGGTGCGTAATCCGATTAAGCGCCACTCTCAAAGTGTTTAATCGAGGAAACTTAAGGATTAAGGACGATGAGGCTAGGCCGAGCGTAGACCAATTACGCGCTGGTAATGGGGTGCTCAATCCAATCGCGCGCCTGGTGTTACGCGCGAGATCTAATCTCGAGTTAGTCTGGGGAAAGGAAGTCTGGTCTGAATAGGGACTGATTACATGCTCATGATTTAGCGTGCAATCGAATTGAGCATGTGGTTTTAGGTGCTTAATTCGGGGTTGTCCGAGTCGGGTATGAAATGCTAGACTATTGTTTCAGCCTGCATTTCAACTATATACTATTGTTTCGATATATAGTCTCCCTACGTTGGGATCTGAGTTACAAAGCTATTATTTCAGCCTGTGCTCAGCCATGTACTATTATTTCAATGCATGGTTTCGACATCGGGGGTATGGGGCCTGAGCCACAGAACTATTGTTTCAGCCTGTGTCCAGCCATATACTATTGTTTCAGCATATGGTCCTAATAGGGTTAGGGGTCAGAAATGCGAGACTATTATTTTAGTCTGCATTCTGACTATATACTATTGTTTCAGTATATAGTCTCCCTACGTCGGGATCTGAGCCACAGAGCTATTGTTTCAGCCTGCGTTCAGCCATGTACTATTATTTCAGTGCATGGTTCCTGCGTTAGGAGGTATGGGGCCTGAGCCACAAAACTATTGTTTCAGCCTATGTCTAGCAATATACTATTGTTTCAGTATATGGTCCCACATCAGGGTTATGAGGTCAAAGGTTGACCAAATAAATTTGTATATTCTAAGAGGAAAAAATTGGGGTATCTATAATTACATTCTCCCCTCCTTAAAGGAATTTTTGTCCTCGAAAATTCATTACGTAACACGTGGGTTCATGACACAGCATCTATGCTAAAACATAGTCTCACCGCCTAAGAAAACACCTAAGCCGGTGAATGTCTCGATATTAAGAGAACCCAATCCTTTAACTAAATTTAAAATTCAATGATTTATTCAAAAATAAAATGAGCGAGTATACCTGTTGTTTACTGAAAAGTACCACTTTTTACCTCTTAACCTAGCCTTTGATGGACCTTAAAGCTCACTAATATCATGTGTTGAGTGTCTTTTGTAGTTAGCAATAATTTGTGCAGCTTAATACAAAATCCCTGCTTTTTGGTCCAAAGAAAAAAGAGAATACATGCAAAGATGACAGCTGAGCCAAAGCTTAATGGAACACCTTGGTAGTGCTCACCATGGTGACTCACTTGCTGGTCATCATTGACCAAAGTCTAGCAGATGGATGTGGTTAGCTAAGAATGGAGAAAACCGCAACAGCAAATGCAATGCATCAGAGTATCAAAAGACAGATCTCACAAAGTTGAGGAGCTTCCTTAGCTTTGCGAGCACAGAAATAGACCTATGTGAGTACTCAGTGAGAGAGAGAGAGCTTCTAATGCTCTACTGTGCGATAAATCCAGGCACTCCAGATCATCTCTGTGATAGCATTGTAGTGCAAAGGAACTGCGCAATTAACTTAAGATTTACGGTGCGAGTGAGCACTTCCCACCAGCCAAAGGCTACTCCGCGAAGGCTCTGCAGTTGTGCGAATGAATTAATGCATATGCCAGCCCCGCAAAGCATGACCTCCCCACTTCTCAGTTTTAACATAAGGACCTTTTGAGAATTTCTCAAGGTTAGGACACACTTCTCGAGGCATGTATCTCAAGGCTCACATCTCAAGGCACTCAAGGGTCATAACAGTGCCACGTTTATTAAAAAAATTAGGGTTAATCTCTTCAGAGCCAAGGACGTATGGACAGAGTATATAAGCTACACTTAGAGTTTAATTTTAATCATCAATCCTTCCTTCATCCTTTGTTAGTTGAGAGTTCCAACAGGCTAGGGTTAGGGTTTGATCATCTCTTTTTTTCATTTTTCTTCTTTCTTAGCCCAACATTTGCTGGCTAATCCTCTTGTAAGTAGTTAGGCATAGTTTTATTTCAGTTTTGTAATAGGTTTTGTATACATTGGGATTTTTGATGAGCAGTTGTGTACAGGCTGCAGCCTGGAGGCAGTTCATTGTAAGGTTTGCTTTTATTAATGGATTATAGTTTTAATGACTAATTGAATCTAAAGATCTTATGATTCTCCTAGATGTCTATAAGATCCATGTATTTGGGACGAGCCCATTCAGTTTCTAGTAGATCTATTGTTTATCATCTGATTTTCCTTGGTTTGATAGTCCCATGGAAAGCAATACTTGATCTGTAGTGAGATCTGGGGAGCTCAGAGGCCTGTGGACCATGGTGGTTGTAATAGTTTACATATTCTTTCTCATACCTTTGTGGTATGGACAGACCAATGGGATACCCTGTGATCATTTGAGTGGACAGAGTATAGCCCTAAGGTGGTGTCCAGCCACATGTTTGAGATGTCCCCTGCACATGAGCTTCTAGAGCCTTGTGAGGAGATTTTGTACAGGAACTGGCTCCCCTATATTTTACCTAACCGATATCAGATGTTAGATCTGATTTCTTTATAGTAGTTGCAGCTTGAGGCTAAGTCATTGCAGACCTTTTATAGCAATGACCACCTTGATCTAGAGCCTTATTCAACCTGTTACATGGTCCTTTTTGTGGGCACAGTGAGCTGTTGGCCTTGGCATAGCACTTAAGATTTTATGGGTTGGAATACCTATGGATGTCAGGTAGATCTGTGTGTAGATCTGGGAAGCTTGTAGCACTGACATTACATAGTGCTGCAATAGTATTCATGGCCTGATCTGGTCCAGTGGTTGAGAAAATGATCAGTCTACTCCTTTGGATTCGATTAGCAATTTCTGGCTTGATCAATGGGATTTGACAGACTCTATAAGATAGGCTGTGACCATTTGAGTGGACAGCCTATAGCCTTAAGAGCACCTTAAATGGCATGGGCTAAGTTGGATACTTCTACCTTGTTGAGGCTTTTGATAGCATCTCAGCAAGGAGCACTGCAGAGACAAACTAAATATGAGTTACATTACTGCTTTAACTCTAAACTTAACCTGCTTACTTCTCACCATTTTTTATATTTTATTTTGGCACACACCATCACCATCTTCTTCTTAACCCTTTCTTTAGGATAAGGCTACATTTTATTTATCTTTTGTTAGGGTTAACTTAGTATAGTCATGACACCCAACTCCCTTTCTTTAGGATTGTCAGATCTATAACTAGATCTGAAGGCCTACTATTATAGCCCATTTTGGATTCTAGATAAATTTCTCCGTGGGACAAACTCTTACTTATCAAAACTTGCTACAATTGGCCCTGTATCTTGCAGGTCTAGGATTACTTTAATTGTGCTGAATCTATTCTTTTATTTTACTTTGTTTTTAATTTATTTTCACCATACAATAATCAGCACCTGAAGGGAAATCACAACAACAAGTTTTTGGCGCCGTTGTCGAGGATATTGATCTTTTTAGTAGACCTGAGTTGTACTATAATTTAGATTTCCAAATTCTTTGTAGTTGTGCCTAAACTAGAATAAAATTTTTACTGATTCTTTGCGAATTTTACAGAAATGGATAGCAGAAGAAGAGAAAAGCTAGAGCTGCAATTGGAGTGAAGCTAGCCCTGTTTGCACTTCCTTTCCCCTAAATCTCAGTCCATTTATATTTAATTCCCTGTTATTTGTTTAGTGTAAATTTGTGTAGTTGTTAATTTTTGTTTGAAATATTCTTTGTGTGTGCTTGTGAGCATTCTCTGTACTTACTGTAGGTGTGAGTATATGAATGGTAGAAGGTCCTTAAACCCTGAGCTAGAACCTTCAAATCTAGAGGTTGAAAGGATCCTTCGACCTAGACACACCACACAGGGCCCTACTGTTGAGACTGAACTAGCTATCATGGCTAAGAGGCAGAGAACATTAAAGGAGTACAATGCACCTGGGGAGTACACCTTCCCTTTTGCATTCAATTCTCCTATGTTGAAGGGAACTATGAGATTAAAACCTCCACCATCAATATGCTACCTTTGTTTCATGGGCTTAGTAAAGAAGATCCCTACAAGCATATAGAACAATTTTTAGCACTTTACACTACCTTCAATATTGCTAGCTTGGGACCTGAGGCCACTAAACTTAGACTTTTTCCTTTCTCACTAAAGGACAAAGCCAGCACATGGCTATCAAAGCTCCCAGCCAATAGCATACAGTCATGGAGTGACCTTTAAATCAAATTCCTGGCCAAATTCTTTCTCATGAACAAAACCAGCGAGATGAGGACAAATATTTTATCATTAACTCAGCCCTCAACTGAAGATTTTTATTAGGCTTGGGAAAGATTTTAGGAGATGTTAAAATAATGCTCCCACCACCAAATTCTAATGTGGTTGCTTGTCCAAGTATTTTGTCAAGGAATTAATTCCAAGAGCAGGGATATGATGGATGCTTCCTGTGGTGGTAGCTACCTCCAAAAGACAGCTGAGGAAGCTTGGGAGCTATTTGATATAATAGGAGAGAATTTCATGTAGCAGGAGTCTCTGTCACGCAATGACAGCCAGACCCTAGCTAAGATGGTGAAAGAGGCCACCTCTAGAGGTGGAATATATGAAGTGAAGGTGCAAGGTGATCTGGAGAGAAAGGTGGACAACCTGAGCTTGAAATTTGATAAATGAATGAATGTGATGCAGCCCCGGATGGTTGCACAGGTGGAGGAGGCATGCCTGATATGCCAATCTCTCACACATTCTATTCATGATTGTCCATTTGCCAACCAGTTTCTGGATTTTATTATGGAGCATGCCAATGCTGCTCAAACTTTTGGGCCACAGCCTGCTGGGTATTCTTGAAGGAACCACCCAAATCTGAGGTGGAGACAAGATTCATATCCTCAACCCCAACAACAGCAAATGGTAGCTCCTTACAGACCCCAACACCAGTTTAATCAAGGTTACCCACCAAGGCAAAATTTTCTGTTACCTGCCCCACAGTCCAACCAGTTGGCCTTGCCCCCACAACAACCCAGATCCTCTTCATTTGAAGAGCAGATGCTAGCTTCAATGTAAAATTTGGAGAGCTTAGTACAGACTGTTAACTCCCATGGGCAAAGCATTGAGAAAATTGAAGATCAGATTGGTCAAATCTGTAATGCTTTGAACAAAAGAGGAAAGGGTAAATTGCTTAGTCAGCCCTTGACTAACCCCAAAGGGTAGTATATGATTGAAGAAGCACCCTCTACCAATAAGGATGCCAATGCTATCACTACCCTTAGGAGTGGGAGAGTGGTTAATAATCTCCAGGGCAAGGTGACAGAGGAGGACACGAAAAATGAAGATGAAAATGAAAGGATTATTACTGTTGAAGAGCCAAGGATTGTACCCCTTGCTGTAGATCAGCAAGGGTAAAATAATGGGGCTAATGCTGAACCCCAACATAAAGAAATAAATAAAGATAAAAGAAAAAGACAAAAATATGATCATGATGTCAATAGGCATGTAGCAGTGGCACCAGCAGTGCCACAGCTGCCATTTCCTCAACCTCTAGCTGGCCCATCCCCTCTTGATAAAGGGAATGCTCAGATGGAGGAAATGTTGGAGACTTTCAAGCATGTTAGAATCAATTTGCCTTTGCTTGATGCCATAAAATAAGTCCCTACCTATGCTAAGTTTTTAAAGGACCTCTGCACTCAAAAGAGGAAAGCAAGGGTGCAGTTGTCTAAACGAATTTTTACTATCGAGCATGTTGAGTCAGTCCTATTCATTACCACAGTAGAAAAATTACAAGACCCAGGGGTACCTACTATCCCCTGCATAATCGGAAACCACACTATTGGGAAAGCCCTCTTGGACTTAGGGGCCAGTGTGAACTTACTCCCCTATTCAGTGTATGAGAAACTAGGTTTGGGGGAGCTTAAACCTACCTCAGTGGTGCTCCAACTGGCTGACAGGCCTGAGAGGAGGCTTGTGGGTGTGGTAGAGGATGTCTTGGTGGGGGTGGACAAATTCTATTATCCAGTTGATTTTCTTATTTTAGACATGGATCCTTGCAAAAGCAAAACCCCAATTCCTGTTATCCTTGGCAGGCCATTCCTGGCTACTGTAAATACTTGCATACAATGCAGGTCAGGGGTAATGGAGGTTACCTTTGAGAACATGAAGGCCCATTTAAATGTGTACCATGATCCTACAGTGTCTTAGAGTGACATTGAAGATTGATGTGCAGTAGATATACTAGATGGCATGGTAGAAGGAGAATTATCCAATCAGTTGGATTGGGATAATCTGACTGAAATCTTGGAAAGTGTTTGGAGTCTGGTTGTGAAGGAGGCCCAAATTCCCATGACAGAAGATAACATAAACACTGAGTCTTCTGTGGGCCTAGTGCAGCATTTCAATTTGAAATACACATTATTGCCCCTTCCTCAAACCACTAAGGTACCTTTGTTGCCTTCAATTAAAAGTCCCCCTGAGCTGGAGCTGAAACAGCTCCCAGCCATATTAAAATATACCTTCTTGGGGCAGGACAACAAGTTTCCCGTGATTATCTCCTCCTCTCTCACTAGTGAGCAGGAGAAGGAATTACTGAATGTTCTTAAGAAGCACAAGAAAGCAATTGGGTGGACAATAGCTGACGTTGAAGGCATTGGTGCCTAAGTTTGCATGCACAGGATTCACCTGGATGAGGGTGCAAAACCCTCAAGGGAGATGCAGAGGAAATTAAATCCTCACATGCAGGAGTTGGTCCTCAAGGAAATAGTAAAACTGTTGGATGCAGGGGTGATCTACCCCATTTCGGATTCTTAATGGGTGTCACCTATCCAGGTGATACCTAAAAAGTCAGGCATCACAGTTGTTACTTCTGATTCTGGGGAGTTGATGTCATCCAAAGAGACCACTGGCTGGAGAGTGTGCATTGATTATAGGAAGCTCAACTCCAAAACCAGAAAGGACCATTTCCCTCTCCCTTTTATTGACCAAATTCTAGACAAGTTGGCTGGGAAGGCATACTACTATTTTCTTGACAGATACTCAGGGTATAACCAAATCCCTATGGATCCTCAAGATTAGGAGAAAACTACTTTCACATGTCCCTTTGGCACTTTTGCTTACAGAAGGATGCCTTTTGGGCTGTGCAATGCCTCAGCCACTTTTCAGAGGTGCATGTACGCAATTTTTTTTTATATGATTAACAAATTCTTGGAAATCTTTATGGATGATTTCTCAGTGTATGGGGACAGCTTTAACCAGTGTTTGAGTCACCTTGAAAATTTTTTACAAAGATGTGAGGAGACCAACTTGGTCCTAAGCTGGGAAAAGAGTCACTTTATGGTGACGCAAGGTATTGTACTAGGCCATGTGGTCTCTCACAAAGGACTTGAGGTGGACAAGGTTAAAATAGATGTGATCTCACATCTGCCCCCACCCAGGACTGTCAAGCAGATTAGATCATTTTTAGGACATGCTGGATTTTACAGGAGGTTCATTAAGGACTTCAGCAAGATTGCTAAACCATTGTGCCACCTGCTCTGCCAGGATGTGCCATTATATTTTCTACTGAATGCCTTGAGGCCTTTGAGGCTTTGAAAAAGTGCCTTACAGCTGCCCCTGTAATCCAGGCCCCAAATTACTCACTCCCCTTCGAGCTGATATGTGATGCATTAGACTTGGCCATAGGTGCTGTCTTAGAACAGAGGAAAGATAAGTTGCCTATAGTGATCTATTATGCCAGCAGAACACTAGCCGAAGCTTAGCTGAACGATACTACAACTGAGAAGGAGCTACTTGCAGTAGTGTTTGTTGTGGACAAGTTTAGAATCTACTTGTTGGGGTCTAAGATTATAGTTTTTACAGATCACTCAGCCCCAAAATACCTACTGACTAAGAAGGATGCAAAGCCTAGGTTGATCAGATGGATCCTCCTCTTGCAGGAGTTTGATCTTGAGATCAAAGATAAGAAGGGAGTTGAGAATGTGGTGGCTGACCACCTCTCTAGGATTATTTTGGAAGAATGTTCAACAACACCTGTTAATGAGTTGTTCCCTAATGAGCAGCTTTTTACTTTGCAATCTAGTGTGCCCTGGTTTGTCCACATTGTCAATTTTTTTGTTGCTGGTAGGATCCCTCCACACTGGTCAAAGATGGACAAAGACCTGTTCTTCTCTCAGGTTAGACATTTTTTATGAGAGGATCCATACCTTTACAATCATTGTGTAGACCAGGTCATTAGGAGATGTATGCCTGAAAGTGACTTCCACAACATTCTTTCAATGTGCCATGAGCAAGCCTATGGAGGTCAGTTCAGTAGTAGAAAGACTGTAACAAAAGTGCTCCAATGTAGTTTGTATTGGCCTTCTTTGTTCAGAGATGTGTACTTACATTGCAAGGCCTGTGAGAGATGTCAAAGGATGGGAGGCATTTCCAAGAGAGACTCTATGCCATTGCAGCCCATCCTAGTTGTAGAACTTTTTGACATATGGGGCATTGATTTTATGAGCCCCTTTCTTTCATCTATGGGATTTAACTTCATACTTGTGGTATTGGACTATGTGTCCAAATGGGTGGAAGCCATTGCCACAAGGACCAATGACCACACAGTTGTCCTTAAATTCTTAAAGGACAATATTTTCTCACGATTTGGCATCCCCAGAGCTATCATCAGTGACGGGGGGAGCCACTTCTGTAACAAGCCTTTTGAGAACCTGCTCAAAAAGTATTCTGTTACACACATAATTGCAACTCCCTACCACCCACAGACCAGTGGGCAAGTTGAAATTTCCAATAGGGAGATTAAGCATATTATAGAGAAGATAGGAAGGATTGGGCACAAAAGCTGAATGATGCTTTGTGGGCTTATAGGACTGCCTATAAGACCCCTATTGGCATGTCCCCATTTAGGCTGGTGTATGGCAAGGCCTGCCACCTACCAGTGGAGTTAGAGCATAGTGCTGATTGGGCTATCAAAGTAATGAATTTAGACCTAACTTTTGCTGGTCCTCACAGGAAGTTGCAAATGGCAGAACTTGATGAACTGAGGCTGAAAGCCTATGTAAATGTCAGAATGTACAAGGAGAGATCAAAAGCATTCTTTGACAGGAATCTATTAAGGAAGGACTTCAATGCTGGCACTAAGGTTTGGCTTTTCAACTCCAGACTTAAATTTTTTCTAGGAAAGTTGAAATCCAGATGGGATGGACCTTACACTGTCATCAAAGCTTCCCCATCTAGTGCTGTGGAAATCCTTGATCCAATGTCAGGGCAGATCATAAAAGTAAATGGTCAGAGGCTTAAGATTTGTGTAGAACAACCAGTGGAGCTTTCTCAGACTATTCACCTACATGAACATCCCACTGCTCAGTGATCCACAACTTTGTAATATGTGTGCCATATCTGTTCAAAAATTTATGTGTGTTTTTATTTGATTAGGAACCTGTCATCTAATGTTTTATTCTGGAGGTTTGCTTGCTTGTTTTCATCTGTTTGTTTGCTCTATTTTGAGTACTTTGTCATATTTGTCATTAGTATGGGAGATCTTTGCTTATTGCTGTTGTGTGATTGAAGTACTGGCACAACAAATATTTAATGTTTGCTTTCATGGAGAAATGTTATCATTTTGAATTTTTGATATGCATGTGCTGGTATACGGGTTGATGCTGATTGCCATTGAATGGGTGCTTGACTCTGTATATGCACAGGCCAGGGTACAAATTGAGAAAAGGGGTTAAATATTGCTTTCTCGCAGGATTAAATGGCCTAATTTTCACAATCGCAAGCCATTTCAAGCTTTCTCGCAGAGTCATGAGAGCACGAAAAAATAAATTCAAAAGATTCTAGTGCGCGAGACCTTGAAACTCCAAATGGTTGTTCTCCACGGAGATCACCAGTTAAGTCATGTGAGAAATGCAAAATTTCTTCGCGCGCTTAGTCCCATCGTCAACCCCGCGAAGTAACTTCACGAGGCACACAAAGCTTCTGATTCCGTACTCACACAGCTATGTTCTTCTGCAAAGTTGTCCTTCTTGCAAAATTAAATACCAATTGCGCGAGAATTTTACTTCGCGAGCACTTAAGCGCGGGATTGGCCCTTTTTAACCCTAATAAATTTCTTCGATTTTCTCTCTTTGCCTAAACTTCTAGTGCCAAAAATAGACCAACATTTACTACGCGCTCCCATTCCCCATAATAAATTGTGCGATTTACCATTTCCCATAATAATGACAATTCATTGCCAACTAACCTTCTTTAGTTTCTTTTTGGCAATTGAGCTTGGAAGGAGGCGATATTTAATCTACCGATTCATATTCCACCGTCCGAGTACTTTAAATACAGGGATAGTTCATCTTCTTCACACTCAGTCTCCTCTAATCATAGTAGTCCTTCCCTTCTCACAGCAATAGCAGATGACAAACCCACTGATCTGCCGAACAAATTCTACCTAATGTGGTTGGACCCGTCCCCACCTAAAGAGCTGGATCGACTACAATTCCTCTGGGATGAGTACGAGGAAGTGCAGAGGATCCTGGCCAAGGAGGAGAAGAAAAAGAAGAAGAAGCAGAAGATTGAACCACCTACATCTCCCCCCCATCCTCTTCAATCCCCCCACCACCTGCTCAACATCCATCTCCCTGATCCCCCCTTCTCCTAGCTTGCAGTTCCTCTTCCACATGCAGTAGGTTGAGGATATCCCTGAGCTAGGAGGAAGAACCATTTTACTTTTGACAGGATATTTTGTCGATGTGTGTCAAGATTGTTCTTAGATTTATAATTTTTTTTGTGAATCTCTTTGTAATCTTTTGGTTTTGTACTTATAATGAAGTGTCTTTTCCTACTATTCTGTTTTCTTCACTGTGTTTATTTCTATGTGTTTGTTTATGTGTTGTTTGTTTTGTATTGTGTGTTTTCCTTTCCTGCTGTGTCATTTTCTTTTAAAATCTCTGTCTTAAGCCTGTTGCACGTCCACATCTAACTTTGAATCACTGAGGACACTACTCCTCATAGGTTTGGGGGTGTGGTAGGATCTACCAATGAAGCAGTTACTCTAAGTGTAGTAGAATCAAGTGAGTAAGATAGAAATGGAGCCATATTCACTTAAGAATCATAAAAAATTGAGAAATTTAAAAATTTTGTAGAACTTTAAGCATTACAAGGTTTTAAATTTTAGCATTTCCATGATGTGAACACCAAGAAAACTCACTTGTATCAGTACTTAGTGAATCATTAAAGAGAGAAAAAGGTAAGGACATGCCCAACAGTTCAATGGAAGACCATAGCTAATGAGATTTGGACCTACAATTTTTTTTTTCCCCTTTCTTTGAGGAGTGATTGAGGCAATTTTTCTAGCTCTAAGGACTGGCTGAGCCAATACCCTTACTAGAAGTTAGGAACCTCCAAGTTGAAACAACTAACAACACTCATGATGCCTAGGAAAGGATCAAGGCCTTCTCTTGGATAGTTTGAGCTCAAACAGACAAACCCTAATCAACTGCCCTTGTGCACACACCCTTTGAGCCTTGATTTCCAATGTTCTTCAAAATACACCTGAGTACTTGTACCTGAACCTATGGAACTGATTCAAACCTACCCTCACTCTGAGAAATCAGAAGGTAAAGGAGGAGCTAAAGATAGACAAGATAAGGTCAACATTGGGTGAATGGAGAAGAGATACTTAAAGCTTAGCAGTGTAGCAGCTGAGGAGAGAGGTGGCAAGTCAGAAAAACAAAAACAAAAAGAAAAATGTATCCAAAAGAAAGAAAAATAATAATGAAGAGGAATAAGAGAGGAGTCAAGAGGAAAAGTTCATTGAAAATAAAAAATAAGAGGAAAAGTTCAAGTCTGAAGAATTTTTTAAAAAAATGAAAGGTGCTGAATTAAAGAAGGTGAAGTTATGAATCACTTCCTTCACCTACTGATTTCTCATTTTTGAACCCCTTTTCAACCTTTCATTCTTTATAACCTATCCCATATGCCACATTACAACTCAGTCAAAAGACCCTGTGATCTAAAGTTCAATGAGTTGTCATGCAGAGACAAAGAGTTGTCCAATCTATGGTAAGGATTAGCCAATGATGTTAGAACTTAAATGCTATGCCTATGCTCATGCTTACAGACTTATTTGGGGCCTGTAACTGCTCTTGAGCTTGAGAGAAAATGGAAACCCTCAAAGTTCCTTGTGAGAGTATGTCCTGGTGAGCATTGGGTCTGATGTTGAATGTATTAGGCATGGCCTATAACCTAATTTTTGAATTAATAATGAGCTCAGTATTGACCTACATGTAATGTTTTCTCCTGCTGTGAGCAAATTGGAAATGATGTGCATCTATGTAGAAGCTGTGATGATTAAATGTCTGTGCATATCATATGTTCAAATTCCTCATTTTTTTTGTTGAATCAAAGGTGAAATGATGCTCTATTTCTAGACAGCTAACTTGATAATTTTTCACTTCTGTTAACTATTTTATTGAGAAGTTTGTGGGTATCTTCACTGAAAACCCTAAGGAGACATCACTCCTCCACTAGGGATCACCTAGGGGTTTAAAAGGCTTGGCACATATGCTAAATATATTCGTGCTCCCTATGAAAGTGGCATTTAAATTCTTAGAGTAGTTGTTTTAAATTTTTCTTTGCTCAGGAACTAGCAAAGATTAGGTTTGGGGGTGTGTTATTCACTAAAAAGTACCACTTTTCACCTCTTAACCTAGCCTTTGATGGACCCTGAAGCTCACTAATAATCATGTGTTAAGTGTGTTTTATAGTTAGCAATAATTTGTGCAGCTTAATATAAAATCCCTGCTTTTTGATCCAAAGAAGAGAGAGAATACATGCAAAGATGACAGCTGAGCCAAAGCTTTATGGAACACCTTGGTAGTGCTCACCATGGTGACTCACTTGTTGGTCATCATTGACCAAAGTCTAACAGATGGATGTGGTTAGCTGAGAATGGAGAAAAGTACAATAGCAGCAAGTGCAATATATCAGAGTATCAAAAGACAGATCTTGCAGAGTTGAGGAGCTTCCTCACGAAGCTAAGGATGTAGTGGAAGATGCCCTCGTACAGATGGGGCGCACAGTCAAGAGGAGAGCTGTAAAGACATCGCGAAGATCTCGTGGTGTAAGATCCTCAGAATTTTCCATCGTGAAGTTCTCGCGGAGATCAAACCTTAAAGCAGCCACGGGTAGAACATAGCGAGTCCATATGTATACTGAACAAAATGCTATCTCACGGAGTTCTTGTGTAGCCAAAGAAGAGAGAGACACCCAGAATTCTCCTCGTGCAGATCTCGCACACTTAGAATCCTTACCAGTTACTATGCGACCGCAGGAATATACCTGCACGAGTACTCAGTGAGAGAGAGCTTCTGAAGCTCTATTGCATGAGAAATCTAGGCGCTCCAGATCATCTCTGCGACAGCCTTGCAGCGTAAAGAAATTGCATGATTAACTAAAGATTTACTCCGTGAGTGAGCACTTCCCACTAGCCAAAGGCTACTCCGCGAAGGCTCTATAGCTGCGTGAATGAATTAATGCATATGCTAGCCCTGCGAAGCACGGCCTCGTCCCTTCTTAGTTTTAACACAGAGATCTTTTGGGAATTTCCCAAGGCTAGGGCACACTTCTCGAGGCATGGATCTCGAGGCGCATATCTTAAGGCACTCAAGGGTCGTAATAGTACCACGTTTGTTGGAAAAATTAGGATTAATCTCTTCAGAGCCAAGGCCGTATAGACAGAGTATATAAGCTATACTTAGAGTTTAGTTTTAATCATCAATCCTTCCTTCATCCTCTGTCGGCTGAGAGTTCCAGCAGGCTAGGGTTAGGGTTAGGATTTGATCATCTCTTTTTCTCATTTTTCTTCTTTCTTAGCCCAACATTTGCTAGCTAATCCTCTTGTAAGTAGTTAGGCTTAGTTTTATTTCAATTTTGTAATAGGTTTTGAATACATTAGGATTTTTGATGAGCAGTTGTGTACAGGCTGTAGCCTGGAGGCAGTTCATTATAAGGTTTGCTTTTATTAATGGATTGCTATTTTAATGACTAATTGAATATAAAGATCTTATGATTCTCTTAGATGTCTATAAGATCCATGTATTTGGGACGAGCCTATTCAGTTTCTAGTAGATCTATTATTTACCATATGATTTCCCTTGGTTTGATAGTCCCATGGAAAGCAATGCTAGATCTGTAGTGAGATTTGAGGAGCTCGGAGGCCTATGGACTATGGTGGTTGCAGCAGCTTACAGGTTTTTTCTCAGACCTCTGTGGTATGGACAGACCAATGGGATACCCTATGACCATTTGAGTGGACAGAGTATCGCCCTAAGGTGGTGTCTAGCCATATATTTGAGAAGGATTCTTCTCCCCTGCACATGAGCTTCTAGAGCCTTGTGAGGAGGTTTTGTACAGGAATTGACTCCCCTCTGTTTTATCTAAATGATATCAGATGTTAGATTTGATTTCTCTGTAGTAGTTGCAGCTTGAGGCTGAGTCATTGCAGGTCTTTTGTAGCAATGATTAGCTGAATCTAGAGCTTTATTCCACCTATTATATGGTCATTTTTATGGGCACAGTGAGCCGTTGGCCTTGGCAAAGCACTTAGGATTTTATGGGTTGGAAAACCTATGGATGTCAGCCAGATCTGTACATAGATCTGGGGAGCTTGTAGCACTAGCATTATATAGTGCTGCAATAGCATTCATGGCCCGATCTGGTTCAGTGGTTGGGGAAATGATTAGTCCACTCCTCTGGATTAGAATAGCAATTTCTGGCTTGATCAATGGGATTTGACAGACTCTATAGGATAGGCTGTGACCATTTGTGTGGACAGCCTCTAGCCTTAAGAGCACCCCAAATGGCATGGGTTAAGTTGAATACTTCTACCTTGTTGATGCTTTTGATAGCGTCTCAGCAAGGAGCACTACAGAGATAGACTAAATCTGAGCTACATTACTGCTTTAACTCTAAACTTAACCTGCTTATTTCTCACCATTTTTTATATTTTATTTTGGTACACACCATCACCATCTTCTTCTTCCTTTCTTTAGGATAGGGCTTCATTTTATTTCTCTTTTGTTAGGGGTAATTTAGTGTAGTCGTGACACCCAACTCCCTTTCTTTAGGATTGTCAGATCTGAAGGCCTACTATTATAGCCAATTTTGGGTTCTAGATCAATTTCTCTGTGGGACAAACTCTTACTTATCAAAACTTGCTACAATAGGCCCTGTATCTTGCAGGTCTAGGATTACTTTAGTTGTACTGAATCCATTCTTTTATTTTACTTGGTTTTTCATTTATTTTCACCACACAATAATCAGCACCTGAAGGGAAATCACAACAGCAATACCATGATTCACTAGGGCTTCAGGAGATCCATCAATCAGCCAATCATGCATTCATACAAATACTGAGATGACCCCCTATTATCCATCATACAAAACACACACCTATAGTAGTCCTAGATACAAAACACATACCTAGATATCCACAATGAAACGTAGTATTTATTCATAACCTACAACCATTAAAAGCACTACCCTGAAAGAGGTCATTAATAAAATATATTTAACCATCCACAAAATAATTAGGGTAAATTTACAATAATCATACTCAAATAATAAAAACAACCATCCGGCTAGAGTCCAAGAGCAAGGTGAATCTACCAGGATTCAGTAGTTTTACAACATCCATACCTAACCCGTCTAACCATCCAAAACCATAAAAAATTATCAAACTTGGTCCTCCTCACTAACCTTTCTTCGCCTTGGGGCAATCTTTTATCCGATGTCCTATTCTGCCACACTTGAAACATGCGCCTGTGGCCCACCAATACTCCACTGTCCTGTGTTACCCTCCAGATGGTGAGCATGGCTCAACCGGTGTGACTAAAGCAGTGCACGATGTTTGCTTCACTATCGATGCTCTAGTCAGAGGAAGGTCCGACTGAGTGGGCTGACGAGGTGCCGACATTAATAGTCTCAGCGTCGCAGGCGTAGATGTCACCAGCCCTGCATACATAGCCCGAGTAGGTTGAGAGGGTGTTGGCATTAAGAGCCCCAGTTTCTAGTTCACTGGCTCATGTGTATTTGACTGCACCTGACTTGCCTTGCCTCTGTTCTGCTGATCTCTTCTTTTATACATATTCTCAATATCTTTTTCGGCAACCAAAGCCTTACCCATCACAACTTCATATGTCTCTAATTCTAACACAAAAATTCTCTCGCGTATGTTCGGCCTTAAGCAGAGTTTGAACTTATTGGCCTTCATCAGATCTGTGGCCACATATTCTGGGGAAAACCTTGACAACCTTGTAAACTTCGTCTTATACTCTCGTATGGCCATTGCCCCTTGTTCCAAGTTCATAAATTTCACCACCATCTGACTTCTCACTTACCTAGGAAAGTATTGCTTGTTGAACACTTTGATGAATTCTTCCCAAGTCCACAACCCACCAGGGTTATCCTGCTCTCTTATCATTGACACTGACTTCAACCAAGGACCGGCTTCACCTTCTAAATGAAAAGAAACCCAACTTACTTTTTCCTCCTCGGTACAGGGCAATCGCTAAAGAAGCTTCTTTATCTGATTCAGCCATTTCTCCACTTCAAGCGGATCAGTCTGACCGTAAAAACTAGGAGGTCTCATCCTCCTAAACTTTAGAAATGTTGATGGAGGACGTGGAGGTGGATGTTGATGATTATTTGTATTATTGGCAGTCATGAATGCCGTTTGTTGGGCCATTGCATTTGCTACGGACTCCATGGCCTGTGCCATTCTTTCTTCTCTTCCAATCTCTCCCCTTACTGGGGTAGCATTCACTTCCGTCACGAATCCTTTACCACCTCGACCACCTCTCGGTTGTTTTCCTCTACCAGACATAATGATCTATTACAATGAAACAAAAGTTTCAATTAACAACCGATTACTATACTCAGACAAAACTCTTAGAATCTCACAGCTTATACTCTGACAGAATCTAATATCACATCTCTGGACCTACAACCATATTTTTGCACTTATAGCTAGGGCTCTTAGTCTCCCATAAGACCTAAAGCCTAAGCTTTGATAAAATCTAAAGTCATTCAGAGATTTCAGAATAGGGATAGTGAATCACTCCTAATTTCCAACGGAAGCTAATGCCATCGCTTTTGAGTCCCAATAAGACCTAAAACCTAAGCTTTGATACCGACTGTGACAGCACGATTTTCCTGACACATTTTTTTTTAAAACATGGATCTCTAGAAAAATCGGACCGTCGGGTCGTACAGATCATGATCCGAATACAGAATACTTAGTACATCCACACACATGTAGAAATCAAAGCAGATAATACACATGGCATAGCAAAATCTCTATTTCTAATATCCAACATGAACAGTAAACTAGAATAGACTACAGGTGATGGCTAACCATCATCCAATAGTGGTGTACACTATGCGTGAAATAATACGGAAGTACCAAGCCTAAACTTACCAAAAGTCCACGATGTACTAAATCTACGATCCCAGAACTAGGGTACAAATTTACAGGCGATAGATCTTCTTTCGATACATATTCTGGATCTTTCTCAAAGCCAAGATCACGATCAAAACATACACCTATGACGTATAGTTGGGGTGAGCTAATAGTCTAAGCTCAGTAGAGAAAACTGATACCAATATACATCTCATCGGTCATGCATAGATTGAAAGGCAAAGATCAAAACATTTTCATATTAAAATTGATGACATTTTTATACTCAAACTAGAAACTGAATTCAATGTGCCTTTTCTTATTAAAACCTAAACTGATTTCAAATGTCTTTTCTTATCAAAGCTTAAATTGACTTCAAATGACTTTTCTTATCAAAATGAAACTGATTTCAAATGTCTTTTCTTAATAAGACAAAACTGATTTCAAATGCCTTTGCTTATTAAAATGAAACAGATTTCAAATGCCTACACACCCAAATTTGGCCCAAGGCCCGATCGAAACACCTTTCGAGAGAGGTGCAATTCTGAGCTTTTGATGACATATATAGAACCTTTAGGAGCCCCCCTAGAACTCTTAGAAGCCTTTCCAAACCCTTAGGAATCAACTTAGATCCCTTAGGAACCTGACCCGAACCTTTAGAAATCAATCTCGACCCTTAGAACCTGTTCTAAACCTAAACCTAACCTTATCAAGCAAATGGTTGAGGGGTGAACTGGAACTAGCTACAGCCCTCAACTATGATTAAATCTCATACCATTAAAAAGTAGAGGTCGTCAGCTTTCCAACGGTCCAAGAATCGCCCCAATAGGAGGTATACATCAAAAGATACGGCAAATCGAGCCCGGAGGGCATAAGAGTAAAATCAAGTGGGCCCCCCTAGGGATTTGGCGCAACTAATAGTTGCGCCAGGCTATTTCTCCCCAGAAATGGCCTGGTGCAATTAATAGTTGCATCAGTGATAATTTTACCTGGTGCAACTATTAGTTGCGCCAAGCCACTTCTCCCAGGATTTAAGCCTAGCGTAACTAATAGTTGCGTCAGTATTAATTGTGGACCCCACCCTTGGGAGCTAACTTCCAGGCACTGTTTAAACACTGTTTTACTGTATATTTGCCTTGTGCAAGACATATGAATAGTAACCTCTAGATTTCTCCCTGAAAATCATGATTAGGGTTTGACTTGTTGACCACCTTGACCTTTGAAGTGTGTTTTGCTAGTTCTGTTGCACCCATTCCCTACCTATTTCCAACCCTTCAAGTGGCTTAAAGCCTCACCCCATCATCCACCATTGGAGGACTTTCTCACACATTTTAAGGCTCCAAAAACCCTAGAAAACCTTAGATTTGAGATTACCCAATTGCTAAACCCATTTAGCTTCTAAACACTCTCCTAATCCACCCTTTTCCTATAAATAGAACCCCCTCCCCTTGGTTTAAGGGTTGAGAATTTTGGCCTAAGAGAGAAAGAGTTTAAAGAGAGAAGATCTTTCTCCCTTTGCTGTATACTTCCCATGTAAATTCCAGATTTCAAAAAGCTCCCTTAGACCTTAGCATTTCACTAAAAGTCTTTAGGTTAGGTGTGTGTAATCCCTTAGCCTTCCCTCTCTACCTCTTAGCTTTAAGCCTTAGGAGTTAGAATCCACTTTTCCACCATTCAAGCCTTCAAAAGCTTATCAAAGCAAGCCAACGCAAGGCTCTCGCACAGTGCTACAAGGGCCCGAGGGCTCCGGCTCTCCCCTTTCTTCTCCTATCTCTTTTTAGCTCTTCTCATCCTTGCATTTGTGCCGTTATGTCGCCAAATTTTCTGTAGGAACGGAGGGGCACAAATAGGATTCTAAGCCCTTTTGCGTAAGAGGAAGCTACTTTCTTTTCTTTTATGTCATTTCTAGTTTGGCCATAAGTAGAGACTGCATTAAGCGGGTTGATTGGGTGCTTAACGCCTTCCCGATCGATAACCGAAGCCCCTACGCAAGAGCCTTTGGTGTGGACTGAATTTAGAGTCATATTTTTTTCACTTTGGTTCTAATAAAAATGATATAGGTATCCCGGGACATCAAAAGCTCTGGGTGGCGACTCTATATATTTTTTTGCAAGCGAGCGCATTGCCGCGATGGGATCGTCACAAATCCCACGGTTGCACACCTTTTCTCACTAAAGAAAACTTTGTATCAAAACATGGTGTCTTGTTCATGTCAAAATGGAAAGCAATTTGTTGGATTTAATTCATATTTACTTACATGTCTTATCTTGATTTACTGAGTTCGATTAACATTCTCTTACATGTCTTATCTTGAGTTAGTAAATTCGATTTACATTTACTTATTTGTCTTACTTATTCGACTTAGATTCACGCATATCCTGTCGTGCCGGTTTGATTCATGTTCACTTACATGTCTCACGCATTCTTACATAGATTTACTTGCATGTCTTACACATTCTTACATATCTTACATAGTCGATTCATGGATATCCCACAGTGTCAGGTCGATTCACGAATACCTCACGTGCCGGTTCGATTTCGCCCCAACAGCCCACGATTTACTTATAATCCGCCCATAGTGGTCCATGGTGCACTTATAATCAGCCTATAGTGGTCCACGGTATACTTATAATCCGCCCACAGCGGTCCACAGTATACTTATAATCCGCCCATAGCGGTCCACTTTAATTTTCCTGACTTATGATTCGATTCATGGATATTCCGCCGTGCTGGTTCGATTCATGATTCAAAATTTAATGGTTTCAATTCTATTCATTTATAGTTCAAAGGATTTTCATACAAGTCAAGATTCTAAACTTGCAAAAACTCACATACGATGTTCAAAAATAAAATTCCTTACATGATTTATGAAGGTTAAAATATGATGTTCTAAATGAAAACCATTACTTGATTCGATATTTCAATAAATTTCCAAAACAACTAATATGTCAAAGATTTGATAATTCAAAGCTTTCGAGTATTTCTAACATTCAAAATATTCAATCAAATATTATATTTCAAAGATCCAAAGTTTCAATTGCAAAGGGTTCAAATACTAATTCATGTTCAAATTAAAACTTATTATATTTCATTCGATCATATCAAGCATCTAAAAAATACAATTGTGTATGAAGTTTTCCCCACCTCAACTCAAAACCAAAACAAAGATTTCCTCTTTCAAGGCAACCTTCCCATCACACGCCCTTGATCGCAACCTAGAACACAACAACATTTCATCCCATATGTCAAATGTGATAAAAAACGGAAAACCCTAAAGTCTCCCCGAGTCCTTTCATCAAAAATAGAAAAAAGCTCAGAAACAGGACAAATCGATCGGTCGAATCCCAAATCGATCGATCGAATTTTAATTTAATCGATCAGTTCCCAAAATTGATCGATCGAATTCCAGTTTGATCGATGAGCTTCTTCAAAAAACTCACATATCTCTGTGTCATAATTCGATAGATCGACTTTCAAAATTGATCAATCGAATTCCATTTTGATATTAGTTTCTAAAATTGATCGATCAAATTCCAGTTTGATTGATCGGTTTCTTCAGAAACCTTGCACATCACTGTCCTGTCATAATCGATCGATCGGTTCAAATTTCTATCGATCGATTTTGATAGATTCTTAGTCACACGGGCTTCTTCTTCCATGAGTAGTTTTTCTTTTTCCAAACTCATCCTATACTTCTCCACTTTCACAGACAGCATTACTAAAGCTTAACATAGTCATTCACTACATAAATAACGTACATCGCTCACCTTTTTTCTTGGTTGATTACACATCTCTCGAGGATAGTTGTCAAGAGGGCTTCGGAGTCAAAAGAGGGTTTTCTCACGCCATTTGATCGTAGCCACGTCGAAACCGACGCTCTCTTACGGTGAGCGATCGGAGAAGATGAACTTCGTGTGGGAGATCACGGTGCATCGAATCTCGGAGGGTGAACGGGGCGATGTCTTTCTTCCTCCTTTCTCTTCTCTCTTTTCTCAAGTTCTCTCTCTCTCTCTCTCACCCCAAACTCTCAAAGTTTGCAAACGGGTAATGGCTTACAAAGGAAGCCTTACTTCTTAAATCAAAGGGGGCCAGTTCCCCTATAAAACACATGCACTCTTTTGGGTGTTAGTTCTTATCGAAAGAACTAGATTCCGCGTGGAACGAATATATATAAGTAAGGTGTTATCTTACACTAAAAGATCTTTGGTTCAGCGTGGAGCTTGCACACCCGAACTACTGGTCACATGAGATTTGGCGTTAAGCCAATACACCACCACGGTGTATGAGCCCTGGCCCAAAAGCCTTACACGAAGCTCAAACGGACTCAAAATGATCTCATTTGAAAAATCTGAACCGGTGACGCGTTTCTTAACAGACACGCACCTAATCAGGACCTATGGGCTCGAAAAAAATTTTGGGATGTTACAATAGGTTACACTAGGTATACTATAAACATGGGAAGAGTTCCTAGAGGAATTCAACAAAGAATATTTTCCCAAACAAGTAAGGGATCAGATGGAGGTGAAATTCATAAACATTGAACAAGGAAAAATGTTCGTGTAAGAGTACGGAGTTGAATTTACAAGATTTTTGAGGTTTGCAGTGGAACATGTAGCCTCAGATCGGATGAAAGCAAAGAAATATCAACACGGATTGAGGCCAAACATCCGAGACCGAGTTTCAATGTTCAATTGGAGACATATGGGGAAGTGATGAGCAAGGCTCTAGTTACAGAGGAGGATATAGATGAGATGTATAAACGAAGAGATCAACAGAATAAAGGTAAGGCAAGCCAGGGAAGGGTTGGTAACAGTGAGTCGGTGAATAAAAAGCCGATGTACACCGCACCAGCTCCTAGTCAATTTACTCAAGAAAATTATATTAGGCCATTTGTGCCTATGCCTGTTAAGTCATTTTGTCCTTTTAGCCCTTCTCATACATGAGGGTCAGTTGCTCAAGGAATTTTGAGAGCATTGTCGTCTACTCCACAGGAAAAGTGTTCACGTTGTGGTAAACCACATAAGACTATGGACTATAGAAGGGGCACTGGGGCATGATTTAAATGTGGAAAAATAGAGCACATGATAAGGTATTGCCCAATGTTGAAAAGTGAGGGAAAGGTAGCGGCTGCAGGATTGCAAAAGCCTATGCGACAGTCACAACCTATAGTGCAAGGCTGAGTGTATGCAGTCACAGCTAAGGATGCCAATACAAGTAATGACATAATCCAATGTATAAATCATTTAATTAAATTCAGTTGAGATTCTTACTGAAATTTTAGATGAAGAAGGTGTATACATAGAAAAGTAATTTTTTTTTTATGTTGACATCTATGTTTATTTTTGTGTATTTAAATTTGAAGTGTGTATATAACGTAGGTACGTTACAAATGTATAGAAAAAGTGACTATCTTTGTTATGAAGCATGAGTTCTGATAGACTCAGGGTCTACACATTCATTTGTCAGACCTAAATTCGCAGTAAGGATGAAGATTGTTCTCGAGCCCTTAGACTATATTTTGGATGTGTCAGTCCCAACAAGGAATTCAGTTAAAATCGATACAGTGTTTCGATCAGTGATAGTAGCCATCAGGGGATATGAAGATCACAAATTAATGGCCGATTTTATCCTATTGGATATGCAAGGATTCGATGTAATCTTGGCATGGACTGGTTATCCACCTATGATGCAATTGTCGATTGCCGTAGGAAGATAGTAACATTTTGCCCAAATAAGGGTAGATCATTCAACTTTCTCAGCATAAGATCAACCTTTGTACCATTCATCTCTGCGATCCGTGCAAAACGGATGATGAAAAATGGGTGTAGTGGATATCTGGCATTTTTGCAAGAACAGAAGGAAGAGAAGAATGTGATAGCAGAAATTCCGATAGCTTGTGAGTTCTAAGATGTGTTTCCTAAAGAGTTGCCAGGATTGCCGCCGGATAGAGAGGTTGAGTTTTCCATAGACTTAGTCCCAGGTATAGAATCAGTGTCTAAAGCGCCATATAGATTGCTCCAGTTGAATTGAAAGAGTTGAAAGATCAACTACAAGAGTTGTTAAATAAAGATTTTATAAGACCAAGTGTGTCTCCGTGGGGAGGGAGCATCGATCTTATTCGTTAAGAAGAAGGATGGGTCGATGAGATTGTGCATCGACTATCATCAGTTGAATAAATTAACTATCAAGAATTGATATCCTTTGCCAAGAATCGACGATCTATATGATTAGCTACAAGGGGCAAAATTCTTTTTCAAAGTAGACTTGAGATCGGGTTATCATCAGCTGAAGGTGAAAGCCGAGGATGTCCAGAAGACAACATTCAGAACTAAGTATGGGCATTATGAATTCCTTGTGATGTCTTTCATTTTAACTAACACTCTAGCTTTGTTTATGGATCTCATGAATAGAGTATTCAAGTCACATCTAGATATGTGTGTTGTGGTGTTTATAGATGATATTCTTATATACTCAAAGTCTCGAGAAGAACATGAGCAATATCTGAGGATTGCTCTATAGATGTTGTGTAAACACCAGTTATATGCTAAACTCCGTAAATGTGAGTTTTGGCTTGAAGAAGTAAGCTTTTTGGGACACGTAGTCTCAGAAGCAAGTGTTACTAAGGATCCTACAAAGATTGAGGTAGTAGTGAAATGGGAGCAACCGCAGACTGTGACTGAGATTCACAGTTTCCTTATCCTGGCTAGATACTACAGGAGGTTTGTGGAAGGGTTCTTGAAGATTTTGTGGCCACTCACGAAACTTACAAGGAAGGGTGTTAAATTTGAGTGGACAGAGGAATGTGAAAAGAGTTTCCAAGAACTCAAGAAGAGATTGACATCAACACCAGTGTTAGCCATTCCATCAGGGAGTGGAGGTTTTGCTGTGTATAGCGACACATCGCAATATAGCTTAGGCTGTGTGCTCAATCAAAACAGGAAGGTTATTGCCTACGGATCTAGACAACTTAAGGATCATGAAAAGAACTATCCGATGCATGACCTTGAGTTAGCGGCTGTTATATTTACACTGAAGATATGGAGATATTATTTATATAGAGAAACCTTTGAGATATTCACAGACCACAAGAGTCTTAAGTATTTGTTCACACAGAGAGACCTGAATATGAGACAGAGAAGGTGGATGGAATTTCTTAAAGACTACGATTGTTCCATGTAATATCATCCAGGCAAAGAAAATATAGTTGCGGATGCTTTGAGTCGGAAGACTTTGGCTCAATTGTCGAATCCTATTTTGGGACTCCGCAGATGGAAGCTATTAGAGGACAAATCATTGTATGATATAAGGATAGAGGTGAAAGCTTCAAGAGCTTTCTTAGCAAATGTTATGATCAGGCCAATGATTTTTGATCGCATATATGAGCTTTAGATGAAAAATGATGAATTGTTGAAAATTCGGCAAGGGGTGGAAGATGGTACTAGTTTGGAGTTTTCTATCAAGAGTGATGGATCACTGTTATTCAGAGGGCGTTTGTGTGTGCCTACTGATGATGAGATGTGTCATACCATTTTAGAAAAGACCCATAAGTCAAAATATGCAATCCATCCAGATGGTACAAAGATGTATCAAGATCCGAAGAAAAGCTTTTGGTGGAGAGGTTTGAAGAAAGACGTAGCTGAATATGTCTCAAAATGCTTGGTATGTCAGTAGGTGAAGGTGGACCACAGGCATCCATCTGGGTTATTACAACCTTTGCCGATACCCGAGTGGAAGTGGGAATCTATTTCAATGGACTTTATATTAGGATTACCACGGACAGTGAGTAAGCATAATGCTACATGGGTGATCGTTGACAGATTAACTAAATCGGTCAATTTCTTACCTTATAACACCACGTATACTACAAGTAGACTAGCAGATATATATATATATATATATATGAGGGAGAATGTTCGGTTACACAGTATTCCAATAAGCATCGTTTCTAATCGAGATCCGTTGTAAACTTCTCAATTTTGGCAGAAATTTTAAGAGGGGATGGGTACTAGACTAGATTTCAGTTCAACGTTTCATCCATAGACAGATGGTCAGACTAAATGAGTAAATCAAATCATAGAAGACATGCTACGGCCTTGTATAATGGATTTCTAGGGCTCATGGGATCAGTATTTACCATTGATTGAGTTCGCATACAACAATAACTATCAGACGAGTATAGGTATGACACCGTATGAAGCTTTATATGATAGACGGTGTAGATCTCCAATTAATTGGGAAGAGAAAGGAGAAATTTATTTTGGGGTCGGAGATTCTTGAAAGTACATTGAAGTGGTATGTATTATTAGAGAGAGATTAAGGGTCGCACAGAGTAGACAGAAGAGCTATGCTGACCTAAAAGGACAAGTGCTGAGTTTCAGGTAAACTTAAGGTTTTATTACAATGAATTGCATAATTATATATAACTAAATACCTATAAATTATCAATGTTGATACGGAGTATTTCTTTTAGACGGGAGACAATGTCTTCATCAAGATTTCATCTACCAAAGGCACTATTCAGTTTGGAAAGCGTGGCAAGCTGAGTCCACGGTACGTCGGACCTTTTGAGGTTTTGGGACAAGTAGGAGAGGTTGCTTACCGAGTTGCACTACTACCGCAAATCTCAAGCATGCACAATGTATTTCATGTCTCAATGCTGAGACAATATGTGAAGGATCAAACTCACATATTGGATTACCAACCGATCGAAGTATAAGAAGACTTGACGATTAAGGAAGAACCGGTGCAGATTCTTGATCGATAGGAACAAGTACTAAGCACAAAGAGAATTCTGTTGGTGGTTGTTCGATGGCGGAACTATTTGCCAGAGGAAGCCACGTGGGAACGTGAGTCGGATGTGCGTGATACTTACCCGGATTTATTCACGTGAGCTTGGTATGGTTTTGTATAAATGTGAACAAATGGTTGTAAAAAAATTTAATGGTTGAACTTAGATTTCTCCTTGATGAATGTGTAATGATTTAATAAGTAATAAAATCATCGTGAGTAAATAATGAATTAGACCGACAGGTTATATGGGTGATATGTACATAATTGGAGGCAAGAAGAAGTCCCCAAAGTCATTAAATTTGAAAATAAAAATAAAAGAAATGAAAATTTGAAGCAAAACTACTTCACAAACATTATGCCTGAGCCTTGCTCACACGAGGTTTAGAGCTCGCTCGTGCGAGCCACTCAGAAATGAAAATAAAAATAAAAATAAATAATAAGTAAATGGAAATCGAGTTTCCAGTGATTAACTGATACTCGCCCGCCCAAGCTGTCTTAAGTCGCGCGTGCGAGGAACAGACTATATAGGGGTTTTACCCTTCTCGTAAGCATTTCACACGAAAGCTTGAGAAGGTGGAGTTCTAGGGTTTATGTTTTCTACGCGGGAGCTTCTAATACGCATGATTCATCGGATTTCTCCACCATTCAATCAGATTTATATGCACAAGAGGTAATCTTGAACCACATTTTAAGCTCCTTTGTATTCTAAATTGATTTCGAAGCCCTATAATGGCTTCTACATCTCCAAACCCCAAACCTAGGAAGAAATTGGCGGTGAGACCACCAAGTTCTCGTAAAGAGGCTGCTCCTCCACCAATTCCTTTGACCCAACCCGCCCCATGGTGGGAATAAAAAACCTTTAAACTCGAATGGTCGATTCATAAGGACGTTTTTGAGGATCAACCGTCCAACCAATGGACGTTGGATTATATTAAGGCGAACGATGTAAAGCCACTGTTATCACCATTTCACTCGCGATATTACCTTCGTCTGGTAAAATTGCTTTACCAAACTTTTAAGATGGATGAAACTAACACGAAATTGATAATCGAACTTTTATTTTTGACCACGAAGATATTTCAAGGGCTATGGGATGCCCATGGGAATATGTGGATGATGGGGCCTCAAAGTCCCCAATCCGAGAAGTTGTTGGGTTTCAAGACATTGTGCCCAATATGACCCATGGAGCGACCGGTACGGGAAAATCAGTGACACGAGTCCAGTTACCAGAACATTTATGGCCCTTAGATATTATCTTTAGGAAGAACTTGCTTCCTTTGGGCCATGAACAAGAGAGACGGGACCCTTTCCTACAAGCCATTTATGTGGCTCATCAGGGTAGGTGGTTTAGTGCGCCTATTCTGGTGAGAAAAGTAATTAAGCATGCTTATGACTGAATAGACTGGGTGCCATTCCCGCACCTGTAAATCGGTTACCTTATGCCCGGTTAATCTCATGGTTGTTTGAGTAGCGTGATGGGATTGATGGTTTTGAAATCCATCCCGAGGAGACCATACTCACGAATAATGTGAGGACTTATCGAGCCAAGGATTTAAACCAAAGCATGAACAACCTTCAGACCAGTGTCAAAAGGAAAAGAGAGAGAGAGAGAGAGAGAGAGAGAGATATCACAACAGGTGGTACAACAACAACCCCTTCAACCCGGAACAGTACCACACCCAACTGCCCAAACTAGTATACCAGCTCCAACCCAAACTCGGGCAGGCCCATAGACCCAGCCAGAACCACCCACGGATTTTGTGAGTAGGATGAATATTCAGGATGAGATGCTTCGACAACTACTCCACCAGAGCTGGGAGATGAGGTAGCAACAATGATTTCAGGAGGCCATTACCATCGACTTGATGCTGCATTCTACCCACACACGTACAATCAACATCTCGAAATGTTATGATTTGCAACTTTTGGCAGTTCAAGCTCTGGCGCGGCGGTCGATGATGGTGAGGAGATCGATGACGATTCGAGTTCTAGTGAGGATGACTCAGGAGAGGAGTCTAATCAGGGTGGCAATGCTAAGAGTTAGCTGCCGTTGGTGGTTATGGAGCTTATTTTGGGGAAATTTTACAATTTTTGAAATACAACAGGATGAGTTATGTTTAACTTTTGATGTATAGTTTTTAAAACTATGGTGACATGGCTGTCACATGGGGCTAGTTTAAATTTTGATGTAAATGGTTTATGTAATGTGACTCATTTTAAGTTTTGTTGAGAATGGTTTGTTTTGTTGTGAATGGATTATTTGGTATACAAATGGTTTTCATTTCAGCCTAGTTTACTTGAATGTTAAGTTTTGAAAGCCACTATGAAATGATTGTGGCTTACAATTTGATGTGGATAGAGTGGCATGTTAATCTGAATGTGAATAGTTTATAGTGGATATACCAATTGTGGATATTTCAGTGCAGGTACACCAGTTGGATTACATTTGATAACTAGTTACATTGGACGGGTAATTCATTGTGGTCCGTTAAAATTTTGAATCGGTGTATTACGAGGTTGGTGAAATTACTTGTATTATCACTGCATACAGCTATGGCGTATTAATGTGCTGTGTGAATGCTTGGGATGTATTAATGTAAGCAGGATTGCACCCATGCTTACACATTATGATCTTACTGCAGGTTTCGATGTGAATTGGTATGTGTGTAACTTTTGATTCCTAAGTTACTTGTATCTTAGCAATGGGGAATTATGGATATGTATTTTGTTTTGTCGGATCACGTATCCTTCTGTGTATGTGTATGTGTAAACAGGTCAGATATGGACAGTTGTGTTTTGTGTTGTGTTTTGTATCTAGATATGGGTATTGGATCTAAAGTGTTTGCTAAAGTTTAGTTACTTCGGTCAATTTTTGAGGACGAAAATTTATAAGGTGGGGTGAATGTAATATCCCTAATTTTTGGTAAACCAAGTAAGTCAAGTGGATGTGTAAATGAATGTGGTGTGTGTGGTTTACAAGGGAACCCAAAGAATTTAACACACTTAGGTGTGTATGTGTTTCACACCAAATAAATTGAGTGGATAAGTGTAACACACAATTTTTGTGTTTGAGTTTTGCAAGGAAGCAAAGTAATTGCTTGGATAGGTGAGAGATGGCTCACGTGCAAGACCCATTGTTGGGTTTATTATCTTTAGTTGTTTGAGAGAAAATGAAGGAGGGTTTGAAGAGGAGGGATTCACTTGAATCCGTGTGTTTCGAACCACTAGATCGTAGTGAGATTTATGCAAATTCGTGGGTGAAAGATCACCATACTAGTGTGTCAGGGTCGTGGTGATCGTGGAGCTTAGAGAAGACCGAATGGGGTTTTGAAACCCATTTGCTTGCAAGGAAGGAAGCTGATCCGATCTTCAAGTAAATCGTTGAGATAAAGGTGAGAAATTGATACTCAAAGTATGTAAATTTTGATAATGAGATGTTTTATAAGATGTGTAAGAAATTGAAGAATAAAAGTAAAAAGATCGAGCTGAGAAAAAACTTAGATCTGAAGAAACTCTGGTTCTTGCGCGCCCGAGCTTCAAGGCTCGCTTGCGCGAGAGGGCTTCAGAAGGCATAAGTGCCTCTGATGCTCTAAGACTCGCTCGCGCGAGGGCTTAAGTGAACTATAAGCTCACCCACGAGAGGCCTCGTGTACCTAGCTTCAGCAAGCTAAAATCCAATCAGTCACCCGAGGTCCATATGAACTTTTGAGCTTGTGCGCCCGAGCTCCAAAGCTCGCTCACGCAAGAAACAGAGTCAAGTTTATTTGGATTCTTTTTGAGTGAATTCTTTGAAAATATGTATCTTAAGCTTTCTTAAGCATTTCCTAAGGGGTATTTGGGCACTTTGAATGTAGGATTAAAGTGTTGAGCATATGTATAAGTTTGCAAAAGAATTATATGTGGAATGTACTAAGCATGATTTGAGGGAGGGAAAATTTACGATCATTTATTTTAAATGTGCTCTGTATAAGTTAAGTAATGTGATGTGATAAGCCTTGATCAGTTTTGTGAAAACAAACATATGATATTCTATGGTTCAAACAAGTTTTAAAATAGAATAAATGTGATGTGAAAGATGGAAATGTGAGGTGAAAATTGTGTATATGAGACTTCTGAAAATGTGTAAGAATATTAGTTTTCCAAAAATAATATAATGTAATCACTTTACATGATTTGAAACTATAAGTTAGAAAATACACATTCATTTAAGGTTTAGTATAATGAATCTATTGTGCTCCGGTACGGCGGGATATCCGTTCATTGTGCTCCGGTACGGCTGGATATCTGTTCATTCTTTTATCGGCTAACGATAACACTTTATTTGGCACAAGCATCCCTCCTAACGAAGGGACTTGGGCATATGTGTAAATGGTTCATTGAACGATGAAGGTATGAATTTCTATCGGTATTATATGTGACTTGTAATGCTATATATGCCTAGAAAAGTATTTAAGTTAATGCTTTAAGTTATGTCTAATGTTTTAAAAATAAAGTATGTGATTCATGTGTGTGTGTGACTAAATTTTTGCATATGGAAATCTATTGAAAAAAATGTGAAATGTGCATATAAAAATCAGTTATGAGACATTATGCATGAGAAATGAGATTTAAATGTTACTAATGTTTTCCCCTATTGAGCTTGGATGTTAGCTCACCCTTCGACTATACGTCACATGTGAGGACTTAGAAGGATTTGGATCATGAAAGTGATCCAGAGTATGAACCTGAAGAGGAGATTGAGCCCCTACCGGAGTTCTTTCCCAAATAGAGTCGAGTGTGTGTTTGAGCAGTCAAGAGTTGTGTTTTGTTTGGCTTGGTACGTTCAGTCACTTTTGAGTCATGCTAAGTGATATAATATAATTGTTTTGGATATTATTTTGTGAACCATAGGTTGGTGATAGATGTCTATCACCAATGGTTCATTTCGGTTCTTCCATTCATGCATTTGGCATGAAATTTAAAATAGCTATTTTGATCAAGTTTATATTTAGAAATGTATTTTCTTGAAGCGTAGAATGAATCTATCTCCTTAATTGAGATATCTTTGTGAGATCTATTTTTGTGGATGTGTTAAGTGTTCGTGTAAGCGTGGGATAACCCTAGCGGGTGATCTGACGGTTCGGGTTTCGGCTTGCGAAATTCGGGTTATGACAAATTCCATGTCTCTCTTTAGCCAATCCTCATTAATCTAAAATTGTTGAGACAGATGCCTCCCAAATTGGCTATGGAGATATCCTAAAACAAGTGAATCCTTCCAAACAAAAAGAAGAATTAATCAGGTATACTTCTGGAAATTCTATCAATTGTAAAATGTATTCTTAAATTTTAAGATGACTTGCTTAATCAATCATTTTTACTCAAAATTGACTATAGTGCTGCAAAACAGGTTTTACAAAAGGATGTTAAAAATTTGGCATCCAAACAAATATTTTCTCGATGGCAAGTTGAATTTTCTTCCCTTGATTTTCAAATTGAAGATATTAAACGAGAGATAAATTCTCTCCTTGATTTTGTAATAAGAGAATTTTTGCAGGAAACTTTTTAATGGAAGCATCCTCCTCAGGAGGCATAGGCAGAGGCTGAGGAAAGGGCAATATCTCCATCTCACAACCTCAAGATTCAATAAATGACTACGATCTTTGGATAATAATCCAAAATAATTGATATAGACTATAAAAAGGTTCTACCTCAAAAGATGCCACACATCTCAACAAAGAAAAAACTAATGAGGTAAAAGAGATCTCCTACATCCAAAAAGATGTATTCACTATCATTCTGATAATTGAACCAGAACACCAACAATGGATGTCTGACCCCTGGGAAATTAAAAGAAGACATTTAGATAATCAAGGATTTCCTACATTAGATGGAAAAACCCGTATTACTGTAGAAGTTATTCTTACATCCACTGGATCCATAACATTTACCAATCATTGTTATTCACTGAAAAGTATCACTTTTCACCTCTTAATCTAGCCTCAAATAGACCTTGAAGCAGACTAATAATCATTTGTTAAGTATATATTGTAGTTAGCAATAATTTGTGAAGCTTAACACAAAATCCATCCTTATTGGCTCAAAGAAGAGGAAGAATACATGCAAAGATGACAGCTGAACTAAAGCCTAATGGAATACCCTGGTAGTGCTCACCATGGTTACTCATGTGCTGGTCATCATTGACCAAAAGCCTAACAGATGAATGAAGTTGGCTGAGAATGGAGAAACTGCAAAGGCAGCAAGTGCAATGCATCAGAGCATAGAAAGACAGATCTAGCAGAGTTGAGAATCTCCCTCGTGAAGCTAAGGATGTAGTGGAAGATGCCCTCGCACAGATAGGACGTGCAGTTAAGAGGAGAGCTGTAAAGACATTGTGAAAATCTCGTGGATTAAAATCCTTAGAATTTGTGGTCGCGATGCTCTCGCAGAGATTAGGCCTTAAAGCAGCCGCGCAAAGAACATAGCGAGTCCATGTGTGAACTGAAGTAAAATTCACCTCGCGAAGTTCGTGCATGGCCCTGGAAGAGAGAGACGCCCAGAATTCTCCTCACGTAGATCTCACGCACTCTGAAGCCTTACCAATTACCACGCGAGCACAGGAGGATAACTGTGCAAGCACCTAGCGAGAGAGAGAGCTTCTGAAGCTCTACTATGAGAGAAGTCTAGGCACTCCAAAGCATCTCCAAGACAGCAGTGCAGTGCAAAGGAACTGCGTAATTAACTAAAGATTCACTGTGCGAGTGAGCACTTCCCACTAACCAAAATCTACTCCATGAAGGCCCTCCAACAGCGCGAATCAATGAATGCATATGCCAGCCCCGCAAAGCACGGGCTCCCCACTTCTCAGATTTAACTTAAGGACCTTTTGAGAATTTCCTAAGGCTAGGGCACAAATCTTGAGGTGTGGATTTCGAGGCACACGTCTCAAGGAATTCAAGGGATGTAACAGTGCTACGTCTGTTGGAAAAATTAGGGTTAATCCCTTCAGAACCAAGGTCGTATGGACAGAGTATATAAGCTACACTTAGAGTTTAGTCTTATCATCAACCCTTCTTTTCATCCTCTGTCGGCTGAGAGCTCTAGTAGGCTAGGGTTAGGGTTTGATCACCTCTTTTTTCCCTTTTTTCTTCTCTCTTAGCCTAGCACTTGCTGGCTAATCCCTCGGTAAGCAGTTAGGTTTAGTTTATTTTAGTTTGTAATAGGTTTTATATACATTGGGATTTTGGATGAGCAACTGTGTACAGGTTGTAGCCTGGAGACAGTTCATTGTAAGTTTTGTATTTATCAATGGATTGTTGTTTTAATGCCTAATCGAATCTAAAGATCTTATGGTTTCTTTAGATGTGTATAGGATCCATTTATTTTAGACTAGCCCACTCTGTTTCTAATAGATCTATTATTTATCATATGATTTCCCTTGGTTTGATAGCCCCATGGAAAGCAATGCTGGATCTATGGTGAGATATGGGGAGCTCGGAGGCCTGTGGACCATGGTGGTTGCTGTGTGATCTTTCATGCTCTCAGGACCTTATCCTATGACCATTTGAGTGACAGAGTATAGCCCTAAGGTTGTGTCCAACCACATGTTTGGGAAAGGTTCTTCTCCCCTGCACATGAGCTTCTAGAGCCTTGTGAAGAGGTTCGTACAGGAACTGGCTCCCATCTGTTTTACCTAGCAGACATCAGATGTTAGACATGATCTCTCTGTAGTAATTACAGCTTATGGCTGAGTCATTACAGGCCATTTGTAGCAATGCCCAGCTGAATCTAAAGTCCTATTCAACCTGTTGTGTGGTCCTTTTTGTGGGCACCAGTGAGCCGTTGGCTTTCGCAAAGCACTTAGGATTTTATGGGTTGGAATACCTATGGATGTTAGCTAGATCTATGCGCAGATTTGGGAAGCTGGTAGCACTGACATTACATAGTGCTGCAATTGTATTCATGGCTTGATCTGGTCCAGTGGCTAGAGAAATGATCAGTCCACTCTTCTGGACTAGATGGGCAACTTTTGGTTTAACTAATGGGATTTGACAGACTCTATAGGATAGGCTATGATCATTTGAGTGGACAACCTATAGCCTTAAGAGCACCCCAAATGGCATGGGTTAAACTAGATATTTCTACCTTGTTGAGGCTTTTGATAGTGTCTCAGCAAGGAGCATTGCAGAGAGAAACTAAATCTGGTTACATTACTGTTTTAACTCAGAACTTAACCTACTTACTTCTCACCAATTTTAATATTTTATTTTGGTACACACCATCACCATCTTCTTCTTAACCCTTTCTTTAGGATAGGGCTATATTTTATTTCTCTGTTGTTAGGATTAATTTAGTGTAGTCGTGACACCCAGCTCCCTTTCTTTAGGATTGTCAGATCTGCAACCAGATCTGGAGGCCTACTATTATAGCCCATTTTTGGGTTCTAGATCAATTTCTCTGTGGGACAAACTCTTACTTATCAAAACTTGCTACAATAGGCCCTGTATCTTACAGGTTTAGGAGTACTCTAGTTGTGCTGAATCCATTTTTTTATTTTATTTCTTTTTTAATTGGTTTCCACCACACAACAAACAAAGTACACTGGGGGCTCGACAATAAGTTTTTGGCACCGTCGCCGGGGATGTTGATCTTTTTAGTAGACCTGAGTTGTACTATAATTTAGATTTTCAAATTCTTTGTAGCTATACCTAAACTAGAATAAAAGTACTGCTGATTCTTTATGAAAATTTGCAGAAATGGACAGCAGAAGAAGGGAAAAGTTAGAGCTTCATTTGGAGTGAAGCTAGCTCTATTTGCACTTACTTTCCCCTAAAATCTCAGTCCATTTATGTTTACTTCCCTGTGTTTGTTTAGTGTAAATCTGTGTAGTTGTTAATTTTTGTTTGAAATATTCTTTGTGTGCTTGTGATTATTTTCTTTATTTACTGTGGGTGCGAGTATATGTATGGTATAAGGTCTTTAAACCCTGAGCTAGAACTTCCAAATCTAGAGGTTGAAAGGATCCTTAGACCTAGACGCACCCCACAGGGCCCTGCTATTGAAATTGAACCAGCCATCATGGCTGAGAGGCAGAGAACATTAAAGGAGTACAATGCACCTGGGGAGTACACCTCTCCCTTCTGTATTTTGTTAAAGGAAATTATGAGATTAAATCCTACACAATCAATATGCTGCCTTCATTTCTTGGGCTTAGTAAAGAAAATTCCTACAAGCATATAGACCAATTTTTAGCACTTTGCACTACCTTCAATATTACTGGCTTGGGGCCAGAAGCCACCAAACTGAGGCTTTTTCCTTTTTCACTAAAGGATAAAGCCAGCACATGGTTATCAAAGCTCCCAGCCAACATCATACAGTCATGGAGTGACCTTCAAACCAAATTCCTGGCTAAATTATTTCCCATGAATAAAACCAGCCAGATGAGGGCAAATATTTTGTCATTCACTTAGTCCTCAACTGAGGATTTTGATGAAGCTTGAAAAAGGTTCCAGGAGATGTTAAAACAATGCCCCCACCACCAAATCCCAATGTGGCAGCTTGTCTAAGTATTTTATCAAGGAATTAACTCCAAGAGCAGGGATACGGTGGATGCTTCCTGTGGTAGTAGTTACGTCCACAAGACAGTTGCGGAAGTGTGGGAGATATTTGACATAATAGGGGAAAATTCCATGCAGCATGAGTCTCTGTCACGCAATGATAGCCAGACTCCAGTTAAGATGGTAAAAGAGGCCACCCATAGAGGTGGAATATATGAATTTAAGGTGCAAGGTGATCTGAAGAGGAAGGTGGACAACCTGAGCTTGAAATTTAACAAACTCATGAATGTGATGCAGCCCCAGGTGGTTGCACAGGTGGAGGAAGCATGTCTGATATGTCAGTCTCCCACACATTCTATTCATGATTGTCCATCTGCCACCCAGTTTCTAGATTTTATTATGGAGCAAGCCAATGCTGCTCAAACTTTTGGGCAGTAGCCTGCTGGGTATTCTTGGAGGAACCACCCAAATCTGAGGTGGAGACACGATTCATATCCTCAACCCCAGCAGTAACAAATGGTAGCTCCTTACAAGCCCCAGCACCAGTTTAATCAAGGTTACCCACCAAGGTAAAATTTTCTGTTACCTGCCCCACAGTCTAACCAGTTGGCCCTGCCCCCACAACAGCCCAGATCCTCTTCATTTGAAGAGCAGATGCTAGCTTCAATACAGAACTTGGAGAGCTTGGTGCAAACTGTCAATTCTCATGGATAGAGCATCAAGAAGATTGAGGACCAACTAGGCCAGATCTATAATGCTCTGAATAGGAGGGAAGAAGGAAAATTGCCTAGTCAGCCTCTGAAAAATCCTAAAGGTCAGTATATGATTGGTGATGCATCCCCTATTCAGGAGGAAGCTAGTGCCCAGTGAGCAAAAGGTTGGTAATAAGTGTATCATATGTATGAAATTTTCGTTTTGATTTATGTTCTTTATAATTCTGTCAGTTGTGTTTTTAGTGTTATGATGATTTGTTGTCTTGCTATATCTATTTTTTAATTTTGTGTTGAGTTTTGTGTTGAATACATGTGCATTTTTGTCATTTGAATTTGCTGTTTATGAATGTGAATGATTGGTTGAGGTGCTCTCATCATAATTGTATTAAACTTGATCTAAAAAACTATCTTTAAGTTTCTGCAATATTGATGAATTAATGTTGTTAATGGGTACTTATGTATCCTGTTGAAATGAAGTACTTCTCACTGGGTTGGTGCTCATGCATAGTGGTTGGGTGCACAACAGTAGGGATGCACCAACCCATGTGCTACACTAAGCTAACTGAGTAAATGTTGGGAAGAAATGTTGTCCCGTAGAGCTACAAGGCTCAAATGTGCTCTGCGAGAGCCATCACTTGGCTTCCTCACGCGCTAAAAGCCTGAGCAATGGCTATAAAAATGCCTCACGGAGTTGCCTTTTTACTCCGCGAGCTCAAGATGTAAGAGAAGTTTGGCCTCAGTGTTGTTCTGCGCGAGCACCGTGCGAGATAAATTTCTGAGGCAAGACAGGCCTCACGCACTAAGGTCAATGATTCAGATCCACGAGTTTCCATGTGAGGCAGTTTGTTCTTCTGCGCAATAAACTGTCTCGCGATCTTAAATGCCAACTGCGCAAAAATTTTACTCCGCGAGAGCCTATTGCCAACTCTGCGAATTGCGAGATAAGCTCTATAAACTCAGTGAAGTATCTTTTTTTCTTCATTTCATCTGTATGCCCTAGTTACCCTGCACCAAGACCGAAATCCCCTTTCTCTTCTTTCTTCTCTACTCTTGAACCCACACCACCTTAAGCCTTTTCCTCTCACCATTTTGTTCCCCAGTTACTCTTGGTTACTTTGAACAAGGTTTGGGGGGATTTGAGCTACTGTGCACAATTTCAAGTGGAAACCTAGCTCTCAACTGGAATGATCTCTATTTCTCTCTCTGCCCTGTGTTTGATTTATTTAAAAGAAGAGAAGAAGGGGAAATTTTGAAGCTTTTGTGCTTACTCAGAGTGATTGGCATTTTCTCAAAGTTGTGAGCCCAAAATTTGATAACCTGAGCACCTATGGCCACGGGCTCAAAATTTGTAGATACCCTCGCTGCGATGTTGAACCCGTCCACCAATGGCAGCCCTATGGCCACTAGGAAATCGACAAGGATTGCAGAGGCCTCCACATTGGAGACCTCTAAGGCACCCTCACCTGTTATGGAGCCCACCTTTTCAAAAGAAAAGAAGAAATCTGCTCTAAAGAAGAGGGCCAGAGAGCACCCACCTTTTAAGAGCCCTGATAAATCAAAGAAGAAACAGAAAAAGGGCAAAGCTGTGGCCCCTGAGATCCCTGAGGTTGAGGAGGAAGACACTACTGAACACCTCAGGGTCCCTTCTGAATTTGTTAAAGCAATTCAGCTGGAGGCTGAAACCATTTTCGATAAAACTTATTTTGAGGAGCTACTTGAGACTTCTGCCTCCATTGAATATCTGACGAAGGCATCACTGCTGCTCCTATTGAGACCCTCAATGCAGCTGGTTTTCCCAAGGTTGGAAAGATTATTTTATCAAAATATGAAGTTAAAAACTGATGATGATGGGAACCCAGCACTGCTGATTTTAATTGAAGATTTTGAGATGCTATTCAACCAGGCAGACATTGCAAGGATACTATAGATACCAGCCAGGTATAACCCTGAGTGGGGCTTGGGTCCTCCTTTGACAGCCACCATAACTGAGATAGCCAAGGAGTTAATTGGAGGGATCACTACCTCAGGTGACTTAATCCGAAAGAGGGATTTGCACCCCAACCTCAGGCTAATGGATGCTGTGTTGCGAAAAAATGTATATTGCTGTGGGCATGAGTAGGAGAGGAGGTACCCCATAACTGATGCCATCTTACCATTTCACAGAAACCACTACTTGGATACTGCCAAGTTAGTTTTTGAAGGGATTAGAGATTTATGCGAGAAGGTGAAAATAATGAAGCAACCTCATGCCCTTCCCTACTGCAGATTGATTACTGCATTATTGAAGTGGGGGACGTATCCATTTCAAAGGGAGGAGGAGACTGTAGCACTGTATCCCAAACAGAGTAAGAAAAAATAATGGAGAATCAGTGGCACCATGATAGAAAAAAAGAAGAAGAAGAGGAGGGAGGAGTTACCGAGAGAAGCATCCCCCACCATTCGTGAAGTAGCTACTGTTGCAACTGCTACTGTTGAGGCTGTTACAACCTCCACCTCACTTGTGCCAGCCCCCTCATCCATTACCTTTACCTCCATGCTAGCACCACCTTCAACCCAGACATCACAACCCATCACAAGCCCACTACCCCTACCTGACCCTATACCACCAACCACCATAGCCACAGCCACCCTAGCTAGGTCAATCCCCCTACCTATTTTTCCAGCCCACCCTAGCCCACCTATCAAGACCCCATACTAGAAGAAAAGGAAAACTTTTCAAAACCCCTACTGCACCCCAACCCACCTATATAACCCAAACAATTCTAATCCCTGAAACCACAACCATTCCAGACCCCATACCCACACCTTATGAACCTGAAGCCCATACCTTCGAAGTCCCACATTATTCTATTGAGACTTCCCCACCTTTTGTACCCATCACTAGTGTGCCTGTAGACCAATCTATTCTCTTCTCCCATGATTGTGAGTCATTTTCAGGAGAGGAATTTTTCACTATGATGTCCACTATCCTAGGTGACATCAACCTTGAGTATACACCCCTCCCAGACTCACCTCACCCTCCACACTTTACCCCTCCACATCCGACACCACCACAGGCCACTACCTTCACTCATAGACCCACATCTCCCTTCCAAGCAGTTTTACCTATCCAACCCACACCCAATACCATACTAGACCTCTTACCCCAAATCCTACACCTCTTACTCTCCCTGCGCTTCCAAATGTTGGCCAATACCTAAACCCAAGCTACAATTGAGGCCAATCTTCATTCACTTTACTCCACCTTACCTAACCCTACCTCCATCCCAACCATTTTACAATCCATCCAAGCAACTTTAACCACTCTCACCCAGCCTCCCCAACAGTCAACTCTCCCTGCATCAATCCATATTCCCCCACCTGCTCTTGCACCCATTGAACCTTTCCCAGAAACTTCTCCCAACACCTTTAGTGATGCCTCCACCCAAACTGAACCTAACCCTCAACCACCTATACCAGGGCCTACCCTTTAGGTCCCTCACCCTTTGCCCTCCTCCCCACTTTTGTCCTCATCCTGTCCCCTTCCATTATAGGCTGGCCCTTCTTCCATTTCTGATCTACCCATATATCCTATCTTTGCTACCCCCATGCCCCCTAACTCCACCCTCATCAGAGCCATGAAAGCCAATGCCTACATAAAAAGAGATGTAGTTCATGGCATGGCTGACTTGAAAGCTACAGTGCGGCAGCCCCTCCTTGAAGAAATTAAGCTCCTGAGGCTTGCTCATAAGGTTGAGAAAAAGGAAATCAAGAAAGGATGGACAGAAATTATGGTCTAATACAACGAGGCACAGAGCAGAGTCGAGAGTTAGGAGGATGTCATCAAGGAACTGAAAGAGAAACTGCGACTGATTAAGGAGCAAGCTTATGGTTATGGAGTGACTATTGCAGCTTTAGAGAAAAGGGAAAATACACAAACTAACAGAGAATTGGCAGAGGCTCTTTTTAAAGAACTAAGCCTAGATATACCTCTCCAACAAAAGGCTCCTGATGCAACGGGTCCTAGCCCAGTAAAACCTAGACTAAAAATCAAGGAACCTACCCAAAAACCTTCCCCCACTCTAGCAAGAAAAAGCACAACCAAGCCTAGGAAATCTACTTTCAAAAGACCATTGTCTAAGGTTGCCACTTTGAAGCAAGCAAAGGGGAAGGGAATCCAGGAACCACCTCCTGAGGCCACAGACTTAGATGGCTAATAAATTTTGCACATGTATTTAGTTAGGAGGTAGTGTGTCATTTTTTGTGTAGTTTACTTCCACCTACTTTGTACATACTTTAGCTGTATAATAACATTGCTCTTTGTTTTGTTTTGTTTTGTTTTCAATCTGTCTTTCTTTATATCTGTCTATTTATTTTTATGGTTGTTTGTTATGTATTTTTCTCTCTTATAGTTCCTGTTTTGTTAATGTCTATATCTTGAGCCTGCTGCCCATCCACGTATAACTTTAAATAAGTGAGAACATTGCTCCTAATAGGTTTGGGGGTGTGGCAGGCTCTACCAATGAAGCAGTTAACTTTAGTGCAGTAGTGTTTGTTTAATTGGGATAAATAAAGTCAATTCCCACCTAACTTGTTAGAATGAGAAAATTTGTGGAAAATTACAAAATTTGTAGACATTTTGAAACTAAAAATTTCAAAATCTTTGCACCACCATGAAGCTAACATCAGAAAATTTTTCAGTTAGTACTTAGTGAACCTAAGAAGAGAGAAAAAGGTGAAAATATACCCCATGGGTTAATTTGAGGACCATACCTAGTGAGATTCGGGCCATCATTTTCTTTTGAAGAGTATTTTTGGCATTATTTCTGCTCTAAGGACTGATTGAGTCAAGACCTTTTCATTAGAAGTTAGGCACCTCCAAATCAAAACTGATTGACAACACTCATGACACTAAGGAAATGATCCAAGGCCTTCATTTGGACAGTTTGAGCCTGAAAATCCAACCTTTTAAAAAAACTGCCCTTTTGCATGCACTCGTTGAGCCTTAAAAATCCTACTTTTCTTTGGCAAACATCGGAGTACTTGCACCTTAACATCTTGATCTGATTCAACTGTACCCTCACTCTGAGAATTCAGAAGGTAAAGAGAAGGAGTTGAAGATAGTGAGAGTGGTCCAACATTTGGTGGAAGGAGAAGAAAAGCAACATATGAATAGCAGTGTAGCAATAGTTTTTGTGTGGCAGTTCATCATAAAAAAAAAATATTAAAAAAAAAAGAGAAAAAGAAAGAGAAGTCTAGATAAGAACATCATCTGGAAAGAAGAGGAGAAGCTGGCCACTTTAATTCTGAAATATATCAAGATGAAGTTGTGCTGAAATGAAGGTAGTGAAGTTGTTAATCACTCCTTACCTTGCTGATTTCTCAATTTTGAATCCCTTTTTACCCCTTCATTCTTTATATCCCTCAACCATAAGCCACATTACAACCCATTCAAAAAGACCTTGTAGATCCAAAGTGAAATGAGTTGTCATGTGGAGATGAGAAGTTGTCTAATCTATGGTGAAAAGTCATGAGGATGTCAGAAATCAGAAACTTTGCCTATGCTCATGCTTGCAGGCCCATTTGGGGTCTGTAACTGCTCTTCAACTTATGAGAATGTAAACACCCTTTTGATTTTCATTGTTGAGAGATAGCCTTAGTGAGAATTGGGTCTGAATTTCAAATTCATTAGAGTTGTATCCAACCTGATTTTTGAATTTAAGGCAAGCTCTATGCACATTGTATTCCTGTTGTGAACTCATTGGTGGTGATGCACATGCATGTTGATCTTGAGTTTTAAATGGCTGCATTACTGCTGTAATTTCCTCTGATCTTAAAGGATAGGCACGGACTGAGGCTTTATCCATTGAAATTTATTTTTGTCATTGACTGCACTATTTTTAACTGTTTTAAGGGTGAAGTTTGTGGGTACCTTCACTGAAAACCCTCAGGAGACTTCACTCCTCCACTAGGGATCACCTAGGGGTTTAAAAGGCTTGGTACATATGCTAAATTTATCCGTGCTTCCTACGAAAGTGGCATCTAAATTCTTAGAATAGTTATTTTAAATTTTCCTTCGCTCAGGGACTAGCAAAGATTAGGTTTGGGGGTGTGTTATTCACTGAAAAGTACAACTTTTCACCTCTTAACCTAGCCTTTGATAGACCTTGAAGCAGACTAATAATTATTTGTTAAGTGTGTTTTATAGTTAGCAATAATCTATGCAGCTTAACACAAAATCCATCCTTATTGGCCCAAAGAAGAGGAAGCATATATGCAAAGATGACAGCTGAACAAAATCCTAATGGAACACCCTGGTAGTGCTCACCATGGTGACTCATGTGCTGGTCATCATTGACCAAAAGCCTAGCAGATGAATGAAGTTGATTGAGAATGGAGAAACTGCAAAGGCAGCAAGTGCAATGCATCAGAGCATAGAAAGACAGATCTAGCAGAGTTGAGAAGCTCCCTCACGAAGCTAAGGATGCAGTGGAAGATGCCCTCGTGCAGATAGGACGCGCAGTTGAGAGGAGAGCTGTAAAGACATCGCGAAGATCTCGCTAATTAAAATCCTCAGAATTTGTGGTCGCGATGCTCTCGCGAAGATCAGGCCTTAAAGCAGTCGCGCGAAGAACATAGCGAGTCCATGTGTGAACTGAACTAAAATTCACCTCGCAGAGTTCATGCGTGGCCTTGGAAGAAAGAGAAGCCTAGAATTCTCCTCGCATAGATCTCGCACACTTTGAAGTCTTACCAATTACCACGCGAGTGCAAGAACATAACTGCGTGAGCACCCAGCGAGAGAGAGAGCTTCTGAAGCTCTACTGCACGAGAAGTTTAGGCACTCCAAAGCATCTCTATGACAACAGTACAATGCAAAGGAACTGCGCGATTAACTGAAGATTCACTGCGCGAGTGAGCACTTCCCACCAACAAAAAGCTACTCCACAAAGGCAATGCAACTATGTGAATCAATGAATGCACATGCCAGCCCCACGAAGCACGGGCTCCCCACTTCTTAGTTTTAACTCAAGGACCTTTTGGGAATTTCCCAATGCTAGGGCACACATCCCGAGGCATAGATTTTGAGGCACACGTCTCAAGGCATTCAAGGGATGTAATAGTGCCATGTCTACTAGAAAAATTAGGGTTAATCCCTTCAGAGCCAAGGCCGTATGGACAGAGTATATAAGCTACACTTAGAGTTTAGTTTTATCATCAACCCTTCTTTTCATCCTCTGTTGGTTGAGAGCTCCAGCAAGCTAGGGTTAGGATTTGATTACCTCTTTTTCCCCTTTTTTCTTCTCTCTTAGTCCAACACTTGTTGGCTAATCCCTCGATAAGCAATTAGGTTTAGTTTATTTCAGTTTGTAATAGGTTTTATATATATTAGGATTTTGGATGAGCAATTGTGTACAGGCTGTAGCCTGGAGACAGTTCATTATAAGTTTTATATTTATCAATGGATTACTGTTTTGATGCCTAATCGAATATAAAGATCTTATGGTTTCTTTAGAAGTCTATAGGATCCATGTATTTGTGACTAGCCCATTTAGTTTTTAGTAGATTTATTATTTACCATCTGATTTTACTTGGTTTGATAGCCCCATGGAAAGCAATACTGGATCTGTAGTGAGATCTGGAGAGCTCGGAGGCCTGTGGACCATGGTGGTTGCAGCAGTCTTAATGCTCTTTCTGAGACTTCTATGGTATGGACAAACCAATGGGATACCCTGTGACCATTTGAGTGGACAGAGTATAGCCCTAAGGTTTTGTCTAGCCACATATTTGAGAAATGTTCTTCTCCCCTGCACATGAGCTTCTAGAGCCTTGTGAGGAGGTTCGTACAGAAACTGGCTCCCCTCTGTTTTACCTAGCCGACATCAAATGTTAGATCTGATCTCTCTGTATAGCTTATGGCTGAGTCATTGCAGGCCGTTTGTACCAATGCCCAGCTGCATCTAAAGTCCTATCCAACCTATTGCATGGTCTTTTTTGTGGGTACCAGTGAGCCATTGGCCTTGGCAAAACACTTAGGATCTTATGGATTGGAATACCTATGGATGTCAGCCAGATCTATGCGCAGATTTGGGGAGCTTGTAGCACTGGTATTATATAGTGCTGCAATAGTATTCATGGCTTGATTTGGTCCAGTGGCTGGGGAAATGATCGGTCCACTCCTTTGGACTAGATGGGCAACTTCTGGTTTAACTAATGAGATTTGACAGACTCTATAGGATAGGCTATGACCATTTGAGTGGACAGCCTATAGCCTTAAGAGCACCCCAAATGGCATAGGTTAAACTAGATATTTCTACCTTGTTGAGGCTTTTGATAGCGTCTCAGCAAGGAGCTCTGCAGAGACAGACTAAATTTGAGTTACATTACTGTATTAACTAAGTTAGGATAGGGCTACATTTTATTTCTCTGTTGTTAGGATTAATTTAGTGTAGTTGTGACACCCAGCTCCCTTTCTTTAGGATTGTCAGATCTGTAGCCAGATCTGGAGGCCTACTATTATAGCCGATTTTTAGGTTCTAGATCAATTTCTCTGTGGGACAAACTCTTACTTATCAAAACTTGCTACAATAGGCCCTGTATCTTACAGGTCTAGGAGTACTCTAGTTGTGCTGAATCCATTCTTTTATTTCATTTTATTTTTAATTGGTTTCCACCACACAATAAACAAAGTACACTGCGGGCTCGACAACAATCATATAAACAATCCAAGGCCAGATAGCCCAATCACTTACAGCAATGTTATCATCCATAAAATTTTAAAGCCCTCAATATGGGGTTTTGATTTGAATAAATCTCGAAAATTAAGTTCAGGTCACTGATCTGTCATATAATTTACTATTTTACTACCCTTAACTTAGTGATGCTAGACCCCAATTTGCTACTAACAAGTTAATGAAGTGTAGATATTAAGGAAAACATGTAAGAAAGAACGAAAGTGTTAATCTTTATCAAAATAAACTTATAAAGCAGTAAAAAGATGATCAAGCGTAAAAGACGATTTGACGCAAAGCCGAAAGCCAAGAAATCGTACTTTACGATTGAACAGAACTAAAGATAGTTAAAAAATTGTAATTTATGATTCTCCAGAAAGCATTCAAAAGAAGAGTACTATACAAAAGAAAAGGCGATCAATCATAAATGAAGAATTGTCCTGAGAGTGGAAGCTATGAAGAAAAGGAAATCATGATTTATGAATTTCCAGAAAAAAGGAATAAGAGAACAATCATGATTTATGATTGTATGAATAGAAGTCTCTCTCAGCTGCGGATCACGTGAAGATTTCCACTGCCAAGAATATCTTTAGAAGTCTTCTATAGTTAGAAGTCTGGTAAATCACGGATCTAAGAAGATTGATGAAGAAGAATCCTATTAGATCTTGGTTACTAGAACTAAGGAGAAAATCCAACAGTGCATCAACCATCAAAAGCAAGGAAGAATAAAGTTTGGAATTAGAGTTATATTATGATACTTTTATTTTTAGTAGTTTCTTTTATTATAATTAGAACTTTGTAAACCAGCCCCTTATGATCTATAAATAAGAGGGCTTGGTATAGGAATAATCATCGAAAAAAATCTTAGCATCAATTGACGACTGAGGTTGAGTTTTCTTCCGATCACTAGTTCAGAATAGTTTAGATATCCAAGGTTCCTCGATCAAAATTGACGACTGAGATTGAGAGCTAGAAGATTAGTGTAGATATCTGCAGTTTCTCAGAAGTAATTGACGACTACTGCTGAGGGGTGAATGATATAATTTTATTGCTTTCTAATTTAGATTTACTTTTATGCAATTTATTGCTTTGTAAACATCTTCAAGTTTTAATTTTAATTGAGGACTCAGGTTGGAATTTGCAGATTAATGTAACGGTTTAATTTTTCCATCTTCAATTTTCCAGAGTTTGATTGATGCTTAAATTTTTGGTAGATTGTTGACTAGATTAAATCTGCATTGGTAGGACTCTAGTTTTGATTGACTCCCAATTCTAGGAGATTTGATATATAGAGTAACGGTATTGTTTAATTTCATAAATATCCGATAGCAAAAGATTGTGATTGACGACCATAATATGAAGTTTGAAGGATTAAGGTTTATTTTATGCAAATTAGTATGAGAAACTATTCTTTTGTTTATATTTCTCAAGTAGTTTAGAACCTTAAAGTTAAATATAAGTTTCCTATATAAAATTAATATTAAGAATAACACTTCCTCGTGCGAACTATCCTATACTAGCTCTACAATTTCCATTGCGCGCTTGTAATAGGTTAAGACTTTATTAGACACACATTAGAGCCAATAAAGTTTTTGGCACCGTTGCCGGGGAAGCGGATTATTTTTATATTAATTATTTTTAGGAAACAAATATTTATCTTTCTCTTTTTATTTTTCTTTATATTTTAAATTTTCTTTGATCACTTCTTAAGCTTTTGCAGGTTTATTCGGAGTCAGAGAATCAAAGTTTCAACTTCCCCTGATTAGAGAAGCTACAGGTTCAGATTTGTTTCTCTCTCTGCCTTCTAAAATAAAAATTAAATAAAGTTAAAAACATAAAAATAATAAATTTTGAGTATATGTATCACACCTGGTCCTGAAGTTTAGATTTCTTCTAGTGTGATCTAGAAATCGAAAGGACTCTCTTGTACACATTAACACTAAACTGACCTTCTGCAAGAGAATCCCAAACCATGGCTGACAAACTTTCTATCCAATCACATTTCAGCCCTGTAGCTTTGACTGATCCCTCATAAATAGTTATACCAGAGGTGCCTGCAGGTCAAATTTTTGAAATTAAGACCAACACTCTTCAAACTTTACCTACCTTTCATGGGCTTGATCGAGAAGACCCCTACCAACATCTAAGGGTCTTCATAGAGCTTTGCATCATGTTACAACTATCGATAGCCAACAAGCAAGCCGTAAAACTATGTTTGCTCCCTTTCTCTCTCAAGGATAGGGCGAAGGCATGATTAATTTTATTACCTGCCAGGAGTATAACCACGTGGAAGGGACTTCAATCCCAGTTCTTGGGTGAATACTTTCCAATTGGTAGAACTAACCAAATCCGTCAAGCAATCCAAAACTTTAGGCAATTGCTAGGAGAATTATTTCACGAGAGTTGGGAATGGATGAAGGATTTATTACAGAAGTGCCCTCATCACGAGGTATCGATCTGGTCGATAGCGCAAAGCTTCTACCAAGGGTTGACTGAGACTAACCAATCGACAGTCGATGCTGAAAGGGGAGGAGCCTTTATGACTCAAAATGGTCAACAATCCTAGAACCTATTCGAGAAACTGGTCAATAACTCAAAGCAGAAACATGTGTTGCTTAGATCTAATCTTGATGTCACTCGTTACACCCCCCTTGCGAGGGGCAGACTTTATGATATTAGTAAAGATAAAATAAAGAAGGAGGACGACATGAGTGCGAAAGTTTTGGCTCTTAAATAACAAATCGCAATATTAATGGCTGCCAAACCTAGCACTCCAGATAGAGCCTTAGCAAATTGTTCTAATTGCCAGACTCAAACTTATACTGAAAACCCAGCTGCCCCACCATACCAGAAGGTAGTGGAAAACGAGCAAATAATGACTTTTCAGACGGGAGATTATGGAAACACGTATAATCCAGCATGGAGGAACCACCTTGAATTTAACTATGGTTCCACAGTAGGGTCCCAACTAGCACCATCAGTTGTGCAACCCTGATTTCCCTCGACCCAAGCTTTCCACCAGAGACTTCAATTGTCGGCAGCACAATACCAATTTGGACCCCTGAGCAATGCACCTGACGCCACAGTTGTTCAACTCCTACGAGACTTGTAGCAACAGTCGCATCAGCACTCAAAAGATCTACATCAGCTTGCTCAATTCTCTCAAGTACTTCACTCACACACACAGTCCATAACAAAATTAGAAAGCCAGATTGGTCAACTAGCTTCGTAGGTGGCAAAGAGAGAAAATAGCCAATGTTGACGCAACGACTCAATAATCCTAGAGGCCAAGCATTCTTGGGAGAGGCATCGGCCCCCAAAAATCAAATATAGAAACCTCATGGATCGTCGAGCTACCGACTCACCCATAGCATACATTGTAACATATATAGAATTATTTCTTTTTCTTTTTCATTTAGGCATTACATTACGGCTCAAATCGTTGAAAAATGATGGACCATAATTTAACTCCTAGTGTTTATTATAGCGAACAATTGTGAGGATTTATGATTGATCATAAGGTCATGTCTACCAGTGAAATCATAGTGATTATGATTTAACTGATATGAGGGTTCATATTTCCTATTGTTGAAAAGCTAGAGTCGACCGATGACTCTAGGTTAAAACACACATAATGAGCGGTTCAGCAGGTCATCACTGAAAGAGGGCCTACATATTCAAGAGTGGATACGCCGGCCCCATTATCGAACCCTCCATTTTTACTATTGTTTTCCCCCTGTTTTTCAAAATCTCATCGACTAGGATTCAACCATTTAAAAAAAATCTTCCTTGTATCTCCTGTCTGATTTTGGAAGCCCTAATCAAGTACAAAGAAATATTTTCAAACTAGGGTTTGGTGATTAGTCGAGAGCAAGGTAATAATCTCTAATTTCAAACGAATGAGTCCCTGCAAATAATTTTTTTTTGTGCAAGTTGCAATTCACTAATCAGTATTCTTCTAAACATCTTGCAGAGAAAAGTATTGCAAAATGTATGATACAACGGGCAAGCGACAAAGGGAAGGGAAAGAAGGAGACGAAGGTAATAGTTCCGATAACTCTCCACTTATTAATCACATAGCACGGGCTGCTGCCCTTAGAGTCAAATCAAAAGCAACAGAGCCACCCAGAAAGAAAGTTAAGCCCTCAGGGGTCGATAAAGGTAAAAAGCCAACGTCCTCCAAAGTTACAGCGGAACGATTTCCAAAATCAATGAAACACCATATTGTGGGGGCTGAAATCTTAGTGGATGTTTCCTTTTGGGAAGAATGTGAAATAAGTAGAGGGGCAATCCAATACTTTAAGGATGCCAGCCTCCAGTACTTCCTTGAGCCCATAGCCACACAAGTCTATCCGAGACTGGTAAGACTATTCTATAAAAACATGACCAATAGCAGCAAGGGGTCAACACCAATTCTATCCACAACCATTGATGGATTCCCAATCCTCATCACAAAAGAAATGGTTGCTCGGGTGATGAATGCACCCTCAGATAGATTTAAAATATCCCCTAACAACCCGAAAACGAATTTGCTAAGAACGCCACCCAATATTCTTTCGGAGTTTGTCCAATTAGCAACCGAACTACTAGGCAAGCCCCCAAGGGATAGGTCATTCTTCTTATGGAAAGACCTAAAATCACAGAGTCTATCCCTTCACTTCCTAGATGTTCTAATTCATAAAACCATCCACCCCATTGGTCACGGAACATAGTGGAGAGCACTTTTTTGTAAAAGCTCTGTATCTTATGGCTAACCGCTACTGGTTCAATATCCCTTCCTACCTTTTGGAAGTTATAAATACTGTGAGGGAAAAATTGAGTCAAGAGAAATATCAGAAGAAAAAATTATGTCTACCCTTTGGAGGGTTAATTACAAACTTGTTGATAAATGTGGGTTGTAGCATAGATCCCAAAGAAAAAGCTCTACCTAGAGTAGAGGAAAACCTCACGGAAAAGGCCTATAGGAGAACTCTGAGTGCTACAAACAAAACAAAAATTCCCATTTCAGCACACAAAGAGAGTACCCTTGCCATGCCAAAAGCCACCTAAGCCAATGCAGAACAAAAGGAGAAAATTAAATCAATTACGAAAAAGTTCTAGACAACAGTAACAGGACTACGCACCAAAGCTGACAAACTGAATGAGGAGATGCAATTGAAGTCTATTTTGATTAAAAAGTTAAAGGATGATCTGAAAGAAAAAGAAAAAGTTGAAGAATAGCTGAGAGCTGTGAAGGAACAATACCGTGCACTGATAGCAGAAAAAGTAAGTTCTGAGGCACACCCTAAGGAAGCACAACCAAGCCCATAAATAGAGCATGAACCAAACAGAGAATTTGAATCCTCTACAGATGTGGTAACTGACTCAAAGGAGGACCAATCAAACAACTTCTCATCCATGCTCGCATTACCAGCTTCACCTGCTGCTCCTATCCTTGTCCTATACCCATCATCACCTAGTGAGTAAGACACATGGCAAAATCAAAAACCTCACAGGTATGAATTTTTTTTTAATATTCACTATTTTTTTGTGACAATGAGGACAATGTCCTATTTTAGTTTGGGGGAATATACAACATGTGTATATAATAGTCAAATTTTTTTATTAATTTCTTTGTTTTTTTATTAATTTCTCTGTTTAATCTACTTAAGTTTTTTCTCTGATTAACCATCACATGAGATTATGTTTGAAAATTTTTATGAATCTGAAAATTTTATGGTCCATCATAGTAAAAGTCCAACAATCATAACAATAGAGCAGTTACAATTCAAGTTTTAGTTCTTTTGAACACTATATTAGGACTGAATGTTTGAAACTATGAATTAATCTAAACTGCAATATTTAGAATATAGTTTCAAAATTATATAAACCAGTGAACTTTTTAGCCTTATTTCCTCTATTCAGAGAGAGACTTCTATCTATTCAAATTAAATTCTTTGAACTTCTTGACTTATTTTTTATAAAATCTCATATTGCTGAATTTAGAATCAAAATATTTTATAAGTATGATTAATTGTTTGTTTCGAACTGTCTATTAAATATATCAAAATAATATGACATTCATGCTAGTAAATCGTAAAAATGATCAAAGGCCATCTTTTGATTAACCAAAGCCAAAGAGTCAAAGTCCCCAGAAGAATTTATCCTTTGAACCCATATTAGAAGCTTAAACTGAATTTCTTTGTACCATGATTTTATAAACCCTTAACCATATGTACTACCCAAAGCTTTCAACCTTTAACCCTTACAATTTTTGAGAAGTTTCGAATGCAAAAGGGAAGAAGAGGGAATGAAAGGAGTCTACAAAAACAGAAAAGGAGAATGCTGAAAAAAGGGGTACAACTGAAGAAAAAAGAAAAGAATATGGGAAAAGAGATGAAAAGTTGTAAAAAAGGCGATTTCTGAAAGAAAAGTAAGATTCTAAAGCAAAAAGCTTTTGAAAAGGTGAAAAATCGTAAAATACAATTTCACAGACCAATCAAAAGAAAGAATGAGATTTACAAAATGAAAAGAAATGGGAAGAAGTTATCCAACTTTTTGGATACTTACTGAAACAGAAAGGAAGAAGAAGATAGGAAAAGAAGAGTTGAATTCTCATAAATTTTTTGAATCCTTTTACCTTTCTTTGAAACTTCTAAAACCCAAAACCCCATTACAAGCTGAAGGAAAGACCTTTGTAATTTATGATTTGCAAAAACATGAGTCTAGTAGAGATATATGCAATAGATATTATGAATAAATGGAGAAATCACATTATGCAGAATTGATTATCCATTCCATGAGATTTATACTTTTCAGTCAATTATCCTTTAAATTTATCATATATCCCATTGAGAGAACCCAAAATTTTGATATTTTTTTTAGAGTAAGCCAATAGTGAGAGTTTGGATGAAAATATTTTCTAAATCTACAGTTTAGAAAAATTTATGAAGAATAAACTGTTCACTGGTATGCACACACTCCACGCTTTACAGAATTGAAATTTCTGAGTTCTGATCAAGGGTAATTGCTATGATGGGAAGTAAGGATGAAATATTTGTAAATTTTGTAAAATTGTAACAACCATGTGGTGATTAAATTAGTTAGTGTATAAAATTAGTTTAGATTTTTACCTTTCGTTTTTATTTTTAAATTATTTTTGAAAAATCCAAATATATTTGAAGTTTGTAGGTAACTTCACTGAAAACCTTCAAGAGACTACAATTCCTCCACTAGGGATCACCTAGGGGTTTAAAGGCTTGTTGCATCTGTTAAATGCAATCGTGCTGCCTACAAAAGTGGCATATAAATTTTAGAATAATATTTCTTTCCTTATTTGCTAGGAACTAGCAAAGCTTATGTGTTCAGCGACATAATTTACCATTTTATTATCCTTAACTTAGTGATGCTAGACCCCAGTTTGCTACTAACAAGTTAATAATGTGCAGATATTAAGAAAAACCAGTAAAAAAGATCGAAAGTATTAATCTTTATCAAAATGAACTTATAAAGCAGTAAAAGGACGATCAAGCGTAAAAGACGATTTGACACAAAGCCGAAAGCCAAGAAATCATACTTTATGATTGAACAGAACCAAAGAAAGCCAAAATATTATAATTTACGATTCTCTAGAAAACGTTCAAAAGGAGAGTACTATACAAAAGAAAAGGCGATCAATCGTAAATGAAGAATCGTCCTGAGAGTGGAAGTTATGAAGAAAAGAAATTGTGATTTATGATTTTCCAGAAAGAAGAAATAAGAGAACAATCGTGATTTACGATTGTATGAATAGAAGCCTCTCTCAGTTGCGGATCACTTAAAGATTTCCACCGCTATGAATATCTTTAGAAGTTTTCTATAATTAAAAGTCTGGTGAATCATGGATCTGAGAAGATTGATGAAGAAGAATCCTAATAGATCTCGATTACTAGAACTAAGGAGAAAATCCAGCAGTGCGTCAACCATCAAAAGCAAGGAAGAATAAAATTAGGAATTAGAGTTATATTAGGATACTTTTATTTTTAATTATTTCCTTTATTAAAATTAAAACTCTGTAAACTGACCCCTTATGATCTATAAATAAGAGGGCTTGGTATAGGAATAATCATCGAAGAATTTCTTAGCATCAATTAACAACTGCGGTTGAGTTTTCTTCCGATCACTAGTTTAGAATAGTTTAGATCCAAGGTTCCTTAATCACAATTGATGACTAGGATTGAGAGCTAGAAGATTAGTGTAGATGTCTATAGTTTCTAAGAAGTAATTGACGACTACTGCTGAGGGGTGAATGATATAATTTTATTGCTTTCTAGTTTAGATTTACTTTTATGCAATTTACTGCTTTGTAAACATCTTCAATTTTTAATTTGAATTGACGACTCAGGTTGGAATTTGCAAATTAGTATAACGATTTTACTTTTCCATCTTTAATTTTCTAAAGTTTGATTGACGCCCAAATTTTTGGTAGATTGTTGATTGGATTAAATCTGTATTGATAGGATTCTAGTTTTTTTATTGACGCCTAATTTTAGGAGACTTGATATATAGTGTAACGGTATTGTTTAATTTCATAAAAATCCGATAGCAGAAGATTGTAATTGATGACCATAATTTGAAGTTTGAAGGATTAGGATTTATTTTATGCAAATTAGTATAAGAAACCATTCTTTTATTCATATTTCTTAAGTAGTTTAGACCCTTAAAGTTAAATATAAGTTTCCTATATAAAATTAATATTAAGAATAACACTTCCTTGTGGGAACGATCCTATACTAGCTCTATAATTTCTATTGTGCGCTTGCAATAGGTTAAGACTTTATTAGACACACATTAGAGTCGATCAGTCACTCATTTAACTATTGGGATTATATTGAATCCTTTTCTAATGCTTTCTATTATATGAGTCCAAATTAGAAACATTCTTGGTTCATAAAGATATGCCCTGATATTCTCCAGGCTGGAATACCAAATTGGTTTTATGATTAGTGGACTCATTTTGGACTAACTCCACAAATCTTACCTAAATTTATTATTCCTTTATATAAATAACATAAAGGAATTCATCCTAAAGGTAAGACTCCTAATACTTCTGAAATATCCCTTCATTTCTTCATAGAGTGTGAAATTCCTTAGATTTGTATGTGAAATATTCAAATATCCACTATTAATCATATTCTCATCCTTCAAAGAACTTATTGGATCTGTTGGTGGGATAATCTCCCTGATCATGACAAAAAACTTCAAGAAATTTCAACCATTTTAGCACAATATGCTAAACAGTAAAAGTTGATGCATCCTTATCCTCTTTGGCATCTAATCCGTTTAAAATCTTCAAGGATATGCTTCACACGAAAAATCTTGATTTATCAGAAGCCCAAATAAATCAGTGTTGTCTTGACTCTATGAAGTCTCATTTTCTCCAAACTTTTGATCAATCCTCCCACTCAGATGATGACTCTATGACTTCATCTGAAAACACTTTCAATGTTCTAGCAGGACAAGCTCAATCTGATAATTCTAATCTCTCTCTTGAGGATTTTTGGCATGCAGTTATTCATCATGTTAGCAACAAAAATAAATAAATTACTCAAGTGGGTCCTACAACTACTGTACGGTGGCCATCAATTAAATTAGTGACAATCAACAACAGTTGTCAATAATTCAATCAATGATGCAAGCAATGAAGTCACCATTCAATAATTCAGTCCATGACGAATGCCATGATGTCATAATGCAATTACTTTGGGATGAAGCGACTGCAACCAATTATCCAAGCAAATGTGTCCCACTCAGCTGCGGATTTCAACAATTTCAAATCCGTAACCATCTATAAATAGCTTTGTTTAGGGCTTTTCCAAACACGAAATAATCTTAAGAAATAATTTTCTTTACCAAACACGAAATAATCTTAAGAAATAATTTTCTTTAAGTATCGTCTAGTGTGTATCGGGAGAGCTTTGCATTTGGTAAGCTTTCTTCTAGTATTTTAAGTTTAATTTTTGTCTTTTGTATATTAAGTATCATGGATATGAGCGGCTTGGTCATCATAATTATTTTGTAAAAATAAAATATTAAAATTTTAAAATGTACAGTAATGACATCAACTGTGGTGAGAAATGAATTATAAAAACAAATATGATTTTACCATTCATTTACATTTAATTGACTTTTTTGACCGCATAATTTTATATGTTTCTAATTATATATTTTTTCACAAAATAATTGATTATTGAGTTACTCTTATCCATGACACCCAATCTTATGATTTGGCACATGGCTCAAAATTAGTGTGGGATCAAATAAGTTACCTAGTCCATGGTACGAGGTTACCTTTTGTAACACCTGCCCCTCCATTTCTGTGTTGGTCAATCTATTGACTGAGACCTGATGAGACCTGACTGTGCCAGGTGACTGCTTCAGGCCAAGTCCATCTAATTTTTTTAAGCACCCACCTTAGATTGATGAGATAATGCCTATTTCTAGTGGCACCCATAGGACACCTTTTTATTTGAATGGGTGTAGACACCAAAATTTGGCCCAAGACCTGATTGAGCCATATTTTGAGAGCGGTGTACCCTCAAGCTTCCAAAATCACCTCCTAAACCCTTAAAACTTAACCCAAACCCTTAGGAATCAACCCTAACCCATAGAACCCTTCTCAGACTCGTTTCAATCCTAACCAAATCAGTGGATGGAAAGAGGAGTGCCAATGTTTACATTAACATCTTCTGAGGCCTAGGTCTATACCATTGGAAAGTAGAGGTTCTCAACTTTCCAACGAGCTAAAAATTGCCTGATTCCGAGTTGTACATCAAAAGATATGGCGATTCAAAGATTACAAGAATATGCTGGAAATTGTCTAGGCGTGCATAGTTTGCACGCCTGGTCAAATTGTGGCCGATTTTGGTTGGGCGTGCATATTATGCATGACTAGCCAAATTGGCTAAAACTGAGTTGGGTCCCCCACGGGTCTTCACTTCCAGAACCCTTTTGGCCTAGTTCTTAACATAGGCATGCATATTATGTACGCTTTTATTAAAATTTAGCTTTTTTGCAAAAATGACCGAATTTCAACTTTTGGGTTTGACTTGTGGACCACCTCAAAGTTTGGGGTGGGACCCTAGTACCCCCACTGGCCCTCTTTATCATCCTTTTTCCACTTAAAATCCCACCCTATCATCTACCATTAAAATCCAATTCCCACCTATCTAAGCCCTAAAAATCCTAGAAAACCTTAGATCCCCATAACCTAAATGCTAACCCAATTAGCACCTTAAACACTCACCGCTCCTTCTATAAATAGAGAGCCACCCCCCCCCTCCCCTTGTTTAGCCACTTGAAATTTTTCCAAAAGAGAGAAAACTGTAGAGAATTCTCTCCCTATTTTCAAGCCTTAATCCTCTAAGCTTTAGAACTTAGGTTCTTCCCTCACACCCTTCGCCTAGATCATCATCATCTTTCCTAAACCTCCCAACCTCATACCCCCCTAGCCATAGCAAGCTAGAACCCCTCCCCAAACCTTTGTGCTATCAAAAGCTCGTGGTGTTGCTCTCACGTGAAGATCCAACTATGGTGCTATAAGGGCCCGAGAGCTCTAACTCTCCTCTTTATTCATCTACCTTCTTTGCTTTTCTTCTATCCTAGAATTTGAGCCGTTATGCCGCCAAAATTTCGGTGATTGCGGGAGGCTCAAATAAGATCGGAGTACCTTTAGGCAAGAGGAAGTGTCATTTAATTTTTATTTTTTTTCTTACATTTAGCCATAGTAGAGACTGCTTAAGAGCAGGTCAATCGGGTGCTTAACACCTTCCCGATTGATAACCAAAGTCCTTACCTAAGAGACTTTGGCGTAGACCGGTAATCCGAAGTCATATTTTGCACTTCGGTGCTTACAATGGTTATTTGAGGATATCCAGACACACCAAAAGCTCAGGGTGGCGACTCCATCATTGAGCACATCATCGCGACGGATTAATATAATCCACGGTTGCATAGATGGCGACTCCGATGGGGATAGTATAGAACTTCTACTTGAAGTTGGCCCCTCTTGCATGTATTTTTCATTTTATTAACTTTTTTGCTTATTTTTGCTCACTTACCCCTACAATTCTATCATTTTTACTTACCCCTACAATTCCATTATTATTTTTACTTACCCCTACATTTTTGTCATTTACACGCCTTAGCCGTTTGGCGGGCCTACTTGAGCATTTCATTTAAATTTCTTGCCATTTACCACCTTAGCCGATTGGCGGGTTACTTGATAACTTAGAGTTAATTTCTTGTCATTTACCACTTTAGCTGATTGGCGGGCCTACTTAATGCATTTTACGTCTCCCGCCTAGTCACTTGACTGGCTCTGTAATTTTCTTATTCCTTCATATATTCCAATAGTGGATGTCGGCCCATAGAGGCAGCAAGGGATTCTCACCACCCATTTTTGAACATAAGTGAACTTCCCTAAAATTGAACCGGGACATAATTAAACTTGTTTTCATGGGTAGATTTTACAAAAGGGGGGAAAATAGGTTATGATACATCCATCCCGGTTTCGAGTAGAGCAGCAACCCTAGTGGTGATGATCTCGAAAGGAACCACCCCATCCAGTATCTAAGAAGGCGCTTGCACCGGAGGTATATCTGGTAGGTTACAGAGCTTGTTACTTCGCTTAAAACCTTGGGGAGCGTGTTAGTATACACCGAAACGACCTTGTATCCCTTTAGGAACGGTAAGGAGGGACCCAATAAAGTAAAGGAAAAAGTCCCGGGAGGCATTTGATGTGCATGTTATGCATGCCCAGCCAAAAAAAAATTAGTTTTTTCTCAGATGTGCATATTATGCATGTCCAGCTAGAAAAAATCAGATTTTGCTTAGGCGTGCATATTACGCACGCCCAACTTAAAAATCAATTTTTTGCTCAGGCGTGCATATTGTGCACGCCTAGCTTGTTTGCTAGGCAGTCCAAATTTGGGGCCTCTTTTTCACAGTTTTTTGAACCCCCCCTGCTTAGTGGTTTTCAAACCCCCGATAAATCCCACATTTTTTACACCCAAAATGCCCTCGCTAGTCAAGAGAGGTCACCCTCTTATTGACTCTTCTGAGGGATCAGGTTGTTGCATGGATTTCTGTGTCTTTGCATAGATCAAAGGGTTCTCTTTGAGTCTTCCAAAGTGCATTGGGATCCTGCCGTGGGAGGCATTAGGGGTGTGAACACCACCCGAAAAGGAAATTTCAAGGCCCCAAAATAACACCGCAAGAGAAGATTTAAAAAAAATTTCATTTCCAAAAAATTAAAAATCACCAAAAAATTAAAAAAAATAAAGGAAAGCTTGTGGTGCTGTAACAACGACATCGCCTTATCCTCTATCATCCCGTAGGGGAAGGAGAAAGAAAGTGTTCGAGCCTCACTCAAGGAATCCATACTCGACCTACCACCAAACCATGTCTTGGGCGGTCGATCTAGCTTACGCCGATCTCGATTCATCCCCACCACCTTCCCCATCACATTCCCATATGGAGGAGATACCCATCTCCGATTCCCCCACCCAATCACGATTCAATGTCACCGAGTCGGTTGGTGCACCCATTTTTTCCATCCACCACCACTCAAAATCCACCCCATTTTTCCTCCACTACCACCTAAAATTCACCCCATTTTCCTTCTACACCGACTCTAAATCTCTCCCTGTGACAACCCGATTTTCCTAACCACGAAACCCGATCTGTTGGATCACCAATAAGGCCGATCCTCAAACGGATCACTTAGTACATCCACACAAGGCAAAAATCAAAATAGGTATCTCTAACTAAGCATATAGAGTCATCATAGATAACAAAAGAAATTTTCATTTCTATAATTAAAGTAAGACAAAATGACGGTTTTAATTCCATGTGAAACCACATGGACAAAAGAAACGAAACAAACCATCGGTGATGGCCGACCAACACCGAAATATGGTTTATAAAACAATAAGTACTCTAATCTCATATATCAGTTATTCATAAACAAAATGGCTGGATGTACCAAGCCTGGATCTCATAACCTTACAAAAACCCTTAACTACACGCACAATTTCCCTAAGGGAAATACTCCTCAGGAGGGGGCTCAATCTCCTCCTCTGGAACGTACTCCGGATCGCTTTCCGGATCTAACTCTTTATCTAACTCGGCACCTGTACCTGTGACGTATAGTCAAAGGGATGAGCTAACAGTCTAAGCTCAATAGGGAATCATCAATCGCATGCATATTATTACATCACACATATATCTTATGACATAATTCGAACATGCTTTTCAAATAAAAACTCACAATTTAGAGGTATTTGAATTGAAGTAAAACTAATCTTAAATACAAATTTTAAAGTTTAATCACATGATTTGTAAATTGTTTCTCATAACACCAAGAAAAATTTAAACTGATCACTTAAATATAATCTCAAGTATATATAGCATCGAGAGTCACACATATACCGATGGGAATCTCAACCATCGTCGTTCAATGAACCATTTTCATGATGCACAAGTCCCTACGTATGAGGGATGCTTGTGCCGAACGAAATTTTATCGCAGATTGGTAAGAATGAACGGATATCCCGCCGTACCGGAGCACAAAGGATTCATTTCACGTAAACCTTAAATCACAACGCAAATTTCTAACTTATAATTTATCACCGTGTAATGTGATATTTCATAGCTAGTTTTGGAGTTTTAAATTTTGAAGTTCAAACACACACACACGAACGAATTCTTCAAAGTTCACACACAGACACTTTAACGAATTCTTCAGAGTTCACACACACACACACACACATTTTCATGTTTTCAATCCATGGACAAAGCTCATGCTTGTTAGATAAAAAAATTTATAATTTACACATCTTATCACGATATTCATGCTAGTTGTATCAAATGCACATGGTATGAAATTTTTCCTCCTTCAACTCGAAGTCAAAACGAAAATTTCCTTTTTCAAGGCAACCTTCCCATCACGCACCCTTGATCACAATCTAAGCACAACAAAATTTCATCGCATACGTCAAATGTGATGAAAAATGAGAAGCCCTAAAGTCCCCCCGAGTCCTTTCACAAAAAATAGAAAAATCTCAAAAACAGGACAAATCGATCGGTTGAATCTCAATTCAATCGATCGGTTTCCAAAATCGATCGATCGAATCTCAGTTCGATCAATCAATTTCTTCAAAAACTCACTTTCTTTGTTTTGTCACAATCTGATCGATCGGTTTCCAAAATTGATCGATCGATTTCCAAAATTGATCGATCAAATTCCAGTTCGATCGATTGATTTCTTCATAAAGCTTGCACATTACTGTCCTGTCAAAATCGATCAATCGATTCAGATTTCGATCAATCGATTCAGATTTCGATCAATCGATTTTGACAGATCCTTAGTCACAAGGGCTTCTTCTTCCATGACTCTTTTTTCTCCAAAATTGTATCTTATACTTCACAATTTCTCTCACACCTTTACCAAAGCCGTCGCGAACTACACATCCCTCTCAAGACAATTGTCATTGGTGTTAGGAGAGTTTCATCGGGAGGGACCGACCGTGAGAACCATTAAATTCCAACATCGGTGTGTTTGTCGAGAATGTGAATGTGTGGGTTTGACGGTGAAGAACCAACCGTTTGGATCACAGCATACGCGATAGAAAGAGTGAAGAGTAGTGTGTGTTGGAGTGGAGTTTTGTCATAAGCTTCATTTAGATTCAATTGCTGGAGGGATCAAAGAATTTCACTCTGAAACCCTCCTTAGCAATTATTCTTGAAAAGTGTATGATCGATCGAGGAAAGGTAAGTGAGGTGTGTTGATTAGTAGCTATGTTAGATCACCCGATTTGATCTCACATGAAGGATGGGAGGAGGAGGTTTAGGCTCTCCTTCTTTTCTTTCTTCACAAAACAAACCAAGCAAATGGAAATATCTTATCCATTTGACTTTTATACACAATTTGATCATTTTGGGTGCGAAGTCGATACACCACACGTCGATGTATGGTCACTCATCTAACGGTCAACATTATCACTTATTCTTTCTTTTTCACTCGAGGGGTATTCTTGTAATTCAATTCACTCCCCAAAATCTATGATGTCAGTCACGTGACTTGTCGGACACACACACCGAGTCAGACCTGTTCGAAAATTGAAATTTTTCGGGACGTCACACTCCCATTTTTTCACATCCACCCAAAATTCACCCTTTTTTCCTTCTACATCCACTCCAAATCTCCCCCTTTCTTTCCCATCCACCCAAACCATGCCTAATTTTTCCCATCCACACAAATCATGCCCCATTTCCCAACATCTACATAGGTCATGCCCAATTTTCCCATATCCGCTAACACCTCACTTTCCCTCTACATCCAATCCAAATCCACCACATTTCCACCCATCTACCCAGGGCATGCCCAATTTTCCTCACCCATCTACCCAGGTCATGCCCAATTTTCTCCAATCCACCCAAGCCATGCCCAATTTTCCCCAATTCACCCAAGTCATGCCTAATTTTTTCCCATACACCCCCCTCATCGGAAGGGCCATCCACATCCACCCCCTTATCTGATCCAATGTCCATGATGGAGGACATGGTAAGAGCGTACATCGCATGGAAGGCTTCTCAAAGCCTTCCTAATCTATCAGCAAACTCCCAACATACTCTCCAAAATCTCCATACCTCATTCCCCCAAAACACCATCCTCAATCAACCACCCATAATTCATACCACCCAAGGCTCATGGAACCATCTGAGTGGGCCTCAAAGGCCCCATGTTCAATCCCAAGCCCATGCCTATTCAAACTCAAGGGCCACACTTCTAAACCCACCACAATTCTCCCAATTTCCCACATATTCCCAACAAGTACACCACATTCCTCCTCAAATTACAAACCCATTTTCTCAAACTCGGCAACCCGGCACGAGCCATACTCATCCACATCCATCATACCCAACCCAACATGGGAACCCACCTCAAATCATCAATCATCTCCAATTTAAGCATCCTCTTACCCCTCTCAACCCAATCCCAAAAATTTCCTTCAAATGCAATGGCCCCATCTGACACCCACTCAACCCCTTCAAAATCCCCCATTCACTCATCCCCTCACCTCACAAACTCCACAAACCAGTCATCAAAATCCTCATCAACCATAGTGGCCTCCCCAGATACCCACTCAACTCCATCGAAATCCGCCTGAAAATCTCATCCCTCCCCCATACGTTGATCAATAATATGAAGAGGATGAGCTTAGAAACAGTGGGGCATATGCAAGGGCATTCGCCAGTTTTAATCCCCCACCACCCACTCAACTCCATCAGAATCTGCCTGAAAATCTCATCCCTGCCCCATACGTTGATCAATAATATGAAGAGGATGAGATTAGAAACTGTGGGGCATATGCAAGGGCATTTGCCAGTTTTAATCCCCCACCACCCACACTCACCAATCAACAGGCCATCCAAAATGAATGGGAGAAGCCAGCAGGGGGAATAGCCCTAGCCTTGCAATCAAAAGAGTCAGAGTTGCTGAAAGAATAGATGGATAGAATCCAAAAACAACTGTTGAAATTGGGAGGAACCATGATCCATGCCACTGATTTTTCAGATCTGTGTTTATTTGCCGAGGGGCCTTTGCCACCCAAGTTCAAAGTGCCATCATTTGACAAATATAATGGCATCGACAACCCTATTACACACCTCAAGTCATATTGTGGGGATATGTGCCAGTATGGAAGGGATGAGATCTTGCTCATAAAAGTTTTCCAGAAAAGCCTTACGGGTCCAACATTAAGATGGTTGACCTCCCTTGAGCCATCTATGATAAGAACGTGGAAAGACCTCACCCACTTGTTCCAAGAAAAATATGTCTATAACATAGACATCGAATCACATAAATCAGATCTGACACGGTTGAAATAAAACCTGATGAGACTTTGAACGAGTCTCTCAGGAGGTGGAGGGCCTTAACAGCCCAAGTGAGAAACTGGATCCCCGATGAAGAACAAATCGAGATGATTTGAAAAAAACATTACCTGTTACAATGGATTTCCTCGTGTACCAACAACAGACAAGCTTTGCCGATCTGATCAGAAACACCAACCGCTGTGAAGATGTGGTAAGAGAGGGTTGATTAAGTAAGAATATGGCCAGTGGTGCTCGCAAATTCCTAGAACAAAGAAATGAGAAATGAAAGGGGAAAGAAGTCCAAGCAATGATGTCTTCACAACCCAGTACCAGCATAACACTGTTTCAATATGGGGCAGTGCACCAAACCCACACACAAGCACATCAAGTACAGAGACCCGACAATGGTTCATGGGAGCAGATGACCCCTGAGCAGAAAAGAGCTCTATATAGCCAAGTGTTACTCCCTTGAGACAGTCCCTGAATGTCCTTTTACCCTTACTGGTCAAAAAGGGATTGGTCACCATACTCCAGCCGTGACCTCCGCCAAATCCAATCGCGAGGAATTACGATTCAGCATGCATTGTAGCTTCCATCAAGAACCAGGGAACCCAACCGATTGCTGCTTTCCATTAAAACATGCGATACAAGACCTGATCGAGGCAGGGAAGCTCATTACCCTAACACCTCCCCAAGCCAATTTGCACACCAACATTCTCCAAGCATAATTACCACCACACCTGCAAGGAGGAATGGGCCCAAAGGCCACCATTAACATGTTGGAGAAAGGGATGAAAGAATTTGATCCCTCCGAATCCATCACTAAAGCAAGAAATTTCACAATACCCAGGCAGCAGACTCATGAGAATGAGATCATCAGGGTAGTTGAGCCTTTAAACTTAGCCGATTATTTCCCAAACCCTACACTGCAAGTAGCACCTCTGGATTTAAGGATGTATTTCCCTACACCCACGCCTGTTAACCATGTGCAGCCTAGTTTTACCTCACCCTAGATATACCAGCCATTCCCGGCACCGATAGCTGGCCACTATATGGCACCCAATCCACCTCCAGCACCAATCCAATACAATTAGCCCAATTTTGCTCTCCCTTCACCAGTCTACCCATCTTCTGCACCATCCTAATACAGTTTGCCCAATTTTGCTCCACCCTCACCAGTCTACCCATCTCCAGCACCAATCAACCATATTTGGCCTAGTGTCGCCACACCAGCCTCGTCGATCCGATCATATCGGGCGCCACCATCCGCCCCATTCCAAATCCCCAGATCATCATATAATCCCCATCAGGTCCCACTCAACTACAACCAAACGAATGCCAATACGGGTGGCAATAGGGAATGGGCAATTGAATTCCTAACTCGATTGGGTAGAATCTCCAAACAACCTGAGATACTGATACCAGTCCAGCCAGAAGAGAGAAGGGAACCTGCAGCGATACATCTCATGGAACGCATGAGTCGAAAATATGTGCTAGAAACTCAGTTGAGGCGAACTCCGGCCCACATCACCATCTGAGACCTATTAATGGCATCTCCAACACACTTCCAAGCTCTAATGGGGGCACTAAAAGATGTCCATGTATCAGGCAAGGTCTTTCCAGATTAAGTAGGACAAATGATCGGGCAGGTGTTGACTCCTAATGCAATCTCGTTCTCAGACGCTGATCTCCCAGCCGAAGGAGGGAACCATTCTAGATCCCTTAATATCACGATCGAAATTGGGAACTTGGTAATACCGCTTGTATTAGTGGATAATGGTTCGGCATTGAATGTGTGCCCACTGTGAACTACGACTAAGATTGGGGTTGATCCCTCCACATTTAGGCTAGCCAGGACAAGCGTGAGAGGATTCGATAACACAAGAAGGGAAGTAATAGGAGAAGTCGATCTTGAGCTCACCATCGGGCCAATGACCTTCTCTGTTACTTTCCAGGTCATGGATATTTAGTCCACACTTAATCTACTATTGGGGCGCTCGTGCTTGCACAAAATCAGGGCAATACTTTCGACCTTGCATAAAAAACTTAGGTTTATATCAAATCAGAAGGTCATTATCATCATGGGAGAGAGGCAAGAAGAAATAGAGAAAATGGCCCACAACATCAAAAATCTCAAGGTCATAGTTTTCAATATGATGCGTCAGCGGTAATGGAGCTCAAACCCCCCGAAAAGGTCATCGAAAAAGTCAGAGGAGGAATGATTACAGCGGTAGGAATGCTCTAAAAGTGGGGTTACCAAAGAAGTAAAGGGTTGAGCCCTTGATTGTAAGGCAGGAGGGACCCAATCAGAGTGAAAGGCGGTCAACATGTCTGATTCAGCTTAGGCTACAAACCTACTAAAGAAGAAATCCAAGAGGCTAAGGAAAAGGCCCAAACTATTGCTGCAGCTAAATCCAGGGGGATAGACCTGGAGGATGAACCCTGATCGCGACCTCACATCCGAAGCACTTTCGTGAGCACAGGGGGTCATGAAGATAGACCAAAATGGGGCAACACAACTGACCCACACAAACCGATAGCCACTATCCACCTAACCAACCCCCAAATCATTCCCCCTGATATTGAAATAAACCTCGCCTCCTTAACCCTTTTTGAGGAGGAGGTACCCTCGCCTATACAACCACCTGTCTTAGCCCACCCCAAGCCCATGTTAACCTTCGAGGACCAAGTTCTAAACAAATCAATGATAAACATGATGGAGGCTGACCCTTAAAAGCCATCTCAGTTAGCCTCGTCCACAAGACCAGGTAAAGGTGCAACACCCTAGATAAGAAATTAGGCTTCAATGCCCCTAACTCTGGAAGCTTCTGGTGGCCTAAAATTCTGCATTGGCTTCCTAAAAAAATTAACCTATAAAAAGTGAGGTTAGCCCTTGACAAACAGCACCATGCATGTATAGAAACCCACCTTACAAGTGGTCCATCTCCGAAGAAAAGAAAATTCCCAAAAACATAGAAAAAACACAAAATTAAAAAATATTGTCTTTTAAAATTCCTGAAAAAGTAAGAAAAATAATGCCTTAAAGGAAGAGCTCACCTGACGTGAAGTCGACCTCTTTCCTGTAGAAATATAAGAAGAGGTAGGGGTCACGGATCTGGATGGCGAGGACTTAGTCAAGGAGCTTCCCAATGAGCTCCTTGAACAATATGCTGATTTTGAGCATGGCCCTACCCGATCGTTGAAGAGACTGAAGATGTCAATCTGGGCACCGATGAGGTTCCTAAAATCACTAAGATCGAAACGTCGTTATCTCCCAATGAAAGAAAAAGCATGATTGATTTCCTTCGGTCATACCAAGACGTCTTTGCATGGTCATACGAGGATATGCCTGGTTTAGACATCGATTTAGTCGAGCATGACTTGCCGTTGTATCCCGACATTAAGCCAGTCAAGCAGAGTTAAGACGTCTTTGGCCGGAATGGATGTTACAAGTAAACGATGAGGTCATCCAGAAGTACAATGTCATATTTCTTATGGTCTCTAAATCTCCACAATGGTTGGCCAACATCGTCCCGGTACCGAAGAAAGATGGAAAGGTTCGCATGTGCATCAACTTCAAAAATCTTAACAAGGCGAGCCTGAAAGAAGATTTTCCTTTGCCACACATCTACATCTTGGTCGATAACACAACCAGACTTGGAATACTCTCATTCATTGATGGGTTTTTCGGGTACAATCAGATCAAAATGGCTGAGGCGGACTAAGAAAAGACAGCATTCATCACTCTATGGGGGAACTTTCTATTATCGAGTCATGTCGTTCGAGTTGAAAAATGCTAGAGCGACATATCAAAGGGCGATGATAGCACTGTTCCATGACATGATGCACCGAGAAATCGAGGTATATGTCGACGGCATGATCACCAAGTCACCAGAGAGAGGTGACCATCTGATAAACCTTCAAAAGTTTTTTGAAAGACTGAGAAATACAGACTACATCTAAACCCTCAAAAATACGCATTTGGTGCTATGTCAGGAAAGCTACTTGGCTTCATCGTCAGTAGAAGGGGAATCAAGGTTGACCCAGTCAAAGTGATGGTCATTGTAGAAATGCCTCCACCATCCATCGAGAAAGAAGTCAGAGGCTTCTTGAGCAAAATATAGTACATCAGTCGGTTCATTGCACAACTCACTCTTAACTGCACACCGATCTTCAAATTTCTGAGGAAAGATTCGCCCGTCGAATGAAAAGATGATTGTCAAGCAGCATTCGATAAAATCAAAGGATACCTCCTCAACCCTCTGATTTTGGTACCACCAGTACCTAGGAGACCACTCGTAATGTACCTCTCAACGACGAAAATCTCAATGGGATGTGTCCTAGGGTAGCATGATGAAACCGGTAGAAGAGAACATGCCATTTACTACCTGAGCAAGAAATTCATGATTATGAGACACGCTATTCTCATCTAGAGAAAGCATGCCTAACTCTCGTATGGGCTACACAAAGACTTCGACACTACTTGTTATCTCAGGCAGTTCACCTCTTGGCTCGAATGGATCCATTAAAGTATTTATTTGAAAAATCGGCTCTCATTGGCCTAACTACACTCTAGCAACTTCTTCTATCAGAGTTCGACATCACATATGTCACGCAGAAGTCAATCAAGGGACAAGCACTTGCCGATCATCTCACTGAGAATCCCTAACCTGATTATAAGCCTCTGAGAATTGAATTCCCTAATGAAGACATCTTGTTCATGACAAAAGATGACACAGAGGAGACAGAAGAGTCCTGGGTAATGCACTTTGATGGGGCATCGAATGTCGAAGGTCAAGGAGTAGGCGTTGTTCTAATCTCTCCAAAAGAGTCTCATATACTAATCTCCATCAAACCCAATTTCTCTTGCATCAATAATATGGCTAAATATGAAGGATGCATAGCCAGCCTATAAGCAGCTCTAGACCTAGACGTAACTCATCTCAGGGTGTTTGGCAACTCGTAGTTAATCATATGCCAGACTAATAGAGATTGGAAGATAAAGGATGAGAAGTTGATCCCGTACCATGAGCACCTTGAAGATCTAATCGCGTGCTTCGATGATGTTACCTTCTCCTATGTCCTGTGAGCAAGAAATTGCTTTGCCAATGCACTAGCAACGTTGACATTAATGGTCGAAATCTTTTATGAGCCTCTATGGTTATCAGGTATCAAAAATTTCCTTGAAATACAAGCTTTCCCTGAAGGCACATCCAAGACCGATAGGCAGACCATCCAACGCTTAGCGGCAAATTACGTAATAAGTGGCGAGTGCCTCTACAAGCGATCATATAACAACATTTTGCTCAGGTGTCTAATCGAGAGCGAGGCAACCAACATTTTAAAAGAGATATATTTTGCTCAGGTGTTTAATCGAGAGCGGGGCCCACGTCAATGGGCACATGCTCGCTAAAAAGATCCAACGGCAAGGGTATTTTTGGGCCACCGTGGAAATGGACTGTTGCAAGCACGTTCAAAAGTGTTACAAGTGCCAAGAACACTCCAGTCTGATACATGCTCCAGCCATAGATCTACATAACATGACAACCCCATGGCCCTTCGTCACATGGGGCCTCGACGTTGTCGAAAAGGTCAATCTGAAAGCTTCTAACGAGCATCAGTTCATCCTCGTCGCCATTCAATACTCCACCAAATGGGTAGAGGCAGCGTCATACATGAACATTACAGCTAGTCATGTCGAGAAGTTTATCAAGAATAACATCATATGTCGATTCGGCATGCCCAAGGACATCACCACAGACAACGACACCAACTTTGCGAACAAGCGCATTAGATCCTTACACGAGCAGTACAAGATCAAACATCACCGCTCATCACCATATTGGCCGCAAACCAATGGAGCCGTCGAAGCCCCCAACAAAATAGTTGTCCGCATCCTTGAGAAGATGGTCATTACATATCAAGATTGGAGTGAAATGCTACCCTTCGCACTATGGGCCTATCTGTAACAACCCGAATTTTCAAACCTTAACACGTACAATAGAGCATGTGGTTATCAATGTATACACTACGCGCCTTTTGAGTTTTTTAAAATAAATTATTGAAGAAATATACATCCTTGGGTAAAGAGGTTTTATATTTAATTGCGTATATAAGTACACAAGCTCCGTGAGAGCACCGCTGGTTAAGTGTTTGGTTTGCATTTAAAAGGTCTAGGGATCAAGACCTATTGAGACCTTATATTTTTGAAATTTTGAATGCTAGCCTGTACGCCATTTTTGGTATGTCGGTTTCACACTGAATCAGCCCCCCATAAGTTATAAGAAAACCCCTTGCGCAAAAATCATCTCGTGAATTCCGTTGAGAAGAATTTCTTTTTGAAGTTTTTAATAAGGAGGCTCGTACACAGTCTTCGATGTGCTAGCTGCACACAGATTATATGCCCTTAAGTATAGAAAAAAAAGGAATTCTCACCATAACCCACACATGAGCATTCGTTTAGGAAACAGAGAGAGCCAAGTGAGGAGAAACCATTCCCTTCCCCAATTCCTTGTGAAACCTCCACCATCCGATCTCTTGTCCGAAACATCTTCTCCTTCGAGAAGATCTCTACTATTCCGACTATTTCAATGCTGTTACGATTAGAGATCGAGTCATTGGACAGATACGGGGCCACACCCAAATTCCTTAGACAACGACGATCTCAAGCATCGCATGCGCTAAATCTAAGAAGGTAATCATCATAATATAATTGTATGTATCTCCGATAATTAGATCTTGAATTGACGTAGGTTTTGACCGCATGCAAGGATCTTAGGGATCGGACGTGTGAGAGGGTTCGACGCCGATATTCCCGAATCAATCATCGAAATCATTACATGCATGTGATTTGAGGATGGGATTACCGATTTGATGACATAGGATAGTATTGGCATTGTTGGTGTGTGAATTGGACATTGCATGCCTTAGATTTTTGGAATTTTCGGGTTTGGGGATGCACAAGAAGGTAAAAATCTGAACCACAATCACTACAACGACCTTTGTACCTCGCTATAGGGAGGTCCTTCCTGAAGCACTCACTGCAGTGAGTGCCACATGAAGTTCCAAGCCAAAAATTTTGGGTAAAACTCACTACAGCGAGGTTCTGGAGTTCTGAACACCTCGCTGTAGCGACCTTGTAACTCACTGCAGCAAGCTGAAGCATGGTGCCGTCATCTTCTTGGTATTTCAATTATAACTTTTGACCCCAAACTCAAAATTATGCGATTCTCATGGCATTGGAAAGAGGAAAACGAGCCTTATAATTTGTGTGAATTAGTAATTCCACAATTCCAATGTTTTAAAGGTAAAAATTGAGTGGCAAGTTGGGACAAGTTCCACATGATTCGGGGTTAGCCAACATAGGTTCGGTATTTCGGCCATAACTTTTGACCCCGAAATCGGAATTAAGCGATTCTCATGACATTGGAAAGAGGAAAATGAGCTCTATAATTTGTGTGAATTAGCAATTCCACAAATCCAATGGTTTAAAGGTCAAAATTAGGTGGCAAGCTTGATGAGTTCTACATGATTCCAAAATTTGTAAGAACTTGTTCATTCCACCTAAGTTTTGAGAAAACTTAAAGAAATTCTGACATGTGTGATTCTTCAATCATTGATGTGTGTTTTACGAATGCTATGTGATGTAGATTAAGGGTGGGAAGCCATCGATAGGACTTTGCTTTGCTTCACGCGACTTCGAGGTTAATGTAGGGACATTTTCAATGCAGAGTAATTTTTTTTTGTTGATTCATGGTCATTGATGTCATTATGAAATGAAAATGTGATTTTAGAGCTTACCTCATTTGCATATTTGAATCTCTTTGCATGGTTAATGATTGGTAGGAAAATTCATGATTTGAATCTCTTTGTAATTGAACTCTTTGTACTTTGAAAATTTTGAATAATCAAAATTGAAATATAAACTCTGAAACTTTGAAATTTGATATTGGAAGTGTAAAGCCTAAATATGCAAATGAACATGAACATGAACATGAATTAGACTCCTTGACTTCTGGACTCTGACGTTAGAACGCTGCTTCTCTACATGAACTCTGTTTCTGTTTGTGAACGTTATTTCCTTCATGAACTCGATTTTCGCATATGAACTATGCACCTTGTCCTTGAATACTATTTTTGACATGACTCCTTCAACCCTATTCTAAATATGAATAGAATCGGCACGACAGTGAAACCGTGAATCGAACTTCTGAATATGAATAGAATCGGCATGGCAGTGAATCCGTGAATCAAACCGGTACGACGACATATTCGTGAAGCGATCTTGAATTTGAAATCTGAATTCTGTATGTGAGCTTTGAATACAAATCCGTGAATCAAACTGGTATGACAATTAATCTATGAATTGAACTGGTATGGTAGCAAATCTGTGAATCAAGCTGGTACGACAGTATATTCGTGAATCAAATCGGCACAACGGTGTATTTGTATTTTAAATTTACATGCTGAACTCTAAAATCTCTGAACTCTGAACCCTCTGAATTCTAAAAATTTTGAACTCTGAAACCTCTGAACTCTGAAGCTTTCAAACTCTGAAACCTCTGAATTCGGAAACTTCTGAACTTTGAAAATTTTAAACTCTTAATTCTCTGAACTCTGAAACCCTGAAACTTGAACTTTGAAAATGCGAACTCTGACATCCTTAAATTCGAAACTTCAATATTTAAACCTTGCACCCGGAACTCTGAAAACTCTGATGATTTAGACTCCGAACTTGTGAACATTGAAACCGTGAACTCTGACACTTTGGACTGCAACTTGTATATGAACATTGAAACTCTGACATCTGAACTATGAACCCCGAATATGAAAAAGAAAGTAATGACATCTGCAATTAGTTTTCTGTTTGACATGAAAATGACCTTTAAAATATGTGTCCACTTGATAAGATTCTTTGATATAAAAAAATGCTTTTGTTTCGATATGAAAATATTTTTTTGTTTTATTATGACCCTGGTTTTTGGTTTGAATTTTAGTTTTTAAATACTCTTAAATATTGTCATTAAATCCATGCTTCGTTATGATAAAACATGAAATTGTATTAAAATTTTCCCTACTGAGCTTAGACTGTTAGCTCATCCCTCGACTATACGTCACGGGTGCAAGTTTTGAATTGAATCCGGAGCTTGAGGCGCATCTTCTACCATATACTGGTGGATTTAGACTTGACATAGTTTTGGATTTGAGGTTTGGGTTTGGTACATCCAACCATTTTGTAGAATGGTAGAATTAGATTTTGATGTACATACTTTTGTGTACCACTATTTAGGTGATGGTCGGCTATCACCGGTGGTTCAATTTTAGCTTTTAGTTACACGTTATGTGTAGAATTAGAAATTTTTAGTTTTGTCAAATATTAATTACTTTGATTTCTGCATGGTGTGGATGTACCAAGTAAAGTAGTCTATATTCGGATTGTGTTTTTTTACGACCTGACAGTCTGGGTATTCTCCCAGTTGGTTTAAAGTTAAAGACAGAAAAATGTTATCTCATAAAATCTTGATGAGAAAATCTAGGCTATCACACTATAGAACGTCAATCCATACCACTACAGGGGCAACACCGTTCTCCCTTGTATATGAAACCGAGGCTGTGCTACCAGTTGAGGTCGAAGTACCCTCAACCCGTATCCTCATCAAGTCCGACCTATCGGAAGCCAAGAGAGAGAGAGATCTAGTTTCGAACAATTGAGTCTGATTGATGGAAAGAGGCACTAAGCTTTATGTCACACCCAAGTCCACCAAGGAAGGATCGCACGCGCTTACAACAAACGTGTTCGTGTTCGAGATTTAAATATGGGTGACATTGTACTCAAGATGATCTTTCCCTCTCTCCACATTGATCCGAGAGGAAAATTTAAGCCCAACTGATAAGGACCCTACGTCATCGGAGAGGTGCTCCCTGGATATGCACTTTGTCTTGCCACCATGGACAGGGATCATTTTGCTGAGCCCATCAATGCTAGTATGTATGACATTTCTACTCCAAGTCTCCTACCGTAAGATAAGTATTGATAAGATGGATATGTGACTGCTTAAGGACCCCATAAAGTGGCCATCATTTCAAAGCCAACTAGCCGAAAAGGCATCCTTGCATGCTCATACCCTTTGCTACCCAATTTGAGCCTCTAGCCTTTCTTTCGTACCCCCCTCCCAGAAAAAAAAAAGTGTATATATCAAACAAAAAAGAAGAAAAAGAGTTACCATCAAAATCCAAAAAAATCAAAAAAGTAAAATCCCAATAAGAGGATGTCTGAAAAAAAATAAAAAAATAAAAAAATAAATAGAAAATAAAAGAGATAGAAGAATCATGGGGCATGTACAGTAAAAATCCTCTAAGGAAGAAGTATATTACGGCAGCTGGAACACAATTAAGAAAAACCTTTTAAAACCTGAGAATACCTTCAAAATTCTTAACCTATCCTTTTTAACTCATGGCCATGATACATCCCTGAAGAAAGCCCTCTCTAAGGTCTTCAAGCAGTCATGGTATCCGTTGATTCAGCACGAGCCAAACTAAGAAACAACAAAAGAATTCCATCCAGCCGGCTATGACGGAATCAACATCCATGTAGTGGCCTTTAAAAAAAAAAAAAAAATATATATATATATATATATATATATATATATATATATATATACAAGTTCAAAGCAAAATTGGATGTGGTGAAAATTCGCAAGGGTACCACAGGTAAAAAGAGCGAGCTTGTGCGGAGTAGGTGAAAACTTGAAAACGCGCTTGGGGTACAAATGCAAAAACCCATGGACATAGTGAAAACCTGAAAGAGCGCGATGAATAAAAAAGAGGGAAACAACGGGCATGGTGAAAACCCGTCTTGGGCGCTATGAGTACAAATGTTCAAAAGAAAGAAAAATTAGTTACTTCGTTGCCTACATTTTTTAGCCCTGGGCTTCAACTGGACCACTCATGTTTGTTCAAATCAGGTCTTGATCAGGTATATTTTTAAACCACATGGTCAAATATATGACCCGAGGTAAGGACAAAAGGTTAACTCAATCCAAAGGAATGGACGTTCCGACCTTGGTAAAAATACTGAACCTCACTCAGGTCCGACATCATGAACGGGTTCGACTATGCTCAAAATGGGACTTGTTACTTCATTTCAGTGGTAAGGCATCAAACAAAAAAGAGAAGAAAAGAAAGAGAAAGAAAGAAAAAAATTTGAGAAAATCTAAAAATATATACTCCTTTTTATGTTCATGTATATATTTGCAACATTGTACTTTCATCTCAAAGAAGAGAGAAAAAGGAAAAACCAAAAATCAGAAAATATAAGTTTTGAAGAAAGAAAAGAAAAAATAAATAAATAATAAAGGTAAAAGTTTGTTTCTTCTGTAAATTAGAAAGTACATTGGTTATCTGTATAAATAAAAAAGGGACTGACATTTTCTTGAGAATGTGCAGGAACATCAAATGGCCTAAAGCCTCAAGGCAACCTCTCGGCGATGGGCAGAGCAGAGGAAGCATCTCACAACTCACGTTGGTCTATTCAAGAAAAAAAATCGAAAAAGTAATCCTTTGAAAAAGAAAAAAGAAATCTGTGTTTTTTGTCACGCACACATACGTACATGCGTGCTTCAATGCGGTAAAATGTCAATATTTTTTCGGTAATACAGCTGTGCTAAATTAATGTCCTAAATCTAAGATCTTTGGATCCTACTTCGATTTTTGAATTTTTGGTTCTTTGGATCTTTGGATCCTACTTCAAAGTAGGAGCAACAGTGTTAATCTTGATCAAACAGTCAATGTTTTGATCGGTTTGATTCCACCGCTAAATGAGATTACATATCGAATAATTATGTTAATGCATGGATGCAAAAGGGATCTTTTCCCTTGATTATTCTCGAGCGCAGGCTTAAAACCTATCTGAAATCCCTGTAAGATTTACACCATGCGTCTGGGTATCCGTTGGATGGTCTTTGTTCTTGTAAATGGTACCTGGACGGGATCTGGGTCGGGACTTCTATCGCCTTGTTGTGTATTGCCCCTAATGGGTCCATATTTTTGCATAGTTGATATGTTTGTAAGCTCGTTATCAAAAGTGGCACACACTCCCAAAAAGTGTTGCAATATCAATATTTGTTCTGCTTGGGTAGTTTTGCTAAATTAACTTTGGGATCGATGGGTACGCTCAAAAATCTCGAACCCTACCTCGTGTAGGGGCATCCGTGGCCGATCAAATGGGGCAATCAATGCCTCATGAGATAGGACACAAACCCTTGGATCTTTGCGTCATTGCTTTACGTCAATCTTTAAGCATGGGTCGATCACCCTCCGTCTCACGGGGCAGTCTTGTTTGAAATAAATCTCAAACATCATGCATCCTTAATTATACCATCACGGTTATGCCTAGTAATATCGTTAAGCGCTTGGGGACCAATAGCCTTGAGGAACAGACGTTTTCCCAACACATTGGGCTTCTGCTACTCTCCATTTAGTTTTTCTTTTACTTTTTGATGTTTGAGGTTCGCTTTGAATTTAGCGTACCCATTAGCATTTGCCTTGGGCCTCTTCGGATGTCTCTTTCTTTGGCATACGATCATTAGTGATCGGATACCAAAGAGGGGCATCTCTAGACACCCAAATTTGGCCCAAGGCTAGATTGACCCATATTTTGAGAGTTATTATATCAAAATGAGGAAAAAACCACTGTAGCAGCATAAAATAAACCACTGCTTAAAATAGTGGTGTGATATTCTAATGCCTAAACCAGTGGTTTTTTAAGTTAAAGCAGTGGTTTCTTAAAGCATCCTTTCATCACATGCATGTTATCCACTAATCACGTGCAAATCTATCGGGCCCGACCAAAGCCTCTCTTTTTTCTATTTATCCTTATTATATAAAAGTAAAAATAGTTTCTATCATGCCTAAAATGCCCCTAACTCATATCAGCCGCAAGTCCCGAAACATAATGTAAACATCAAAACAAGTCGGCCTCCAAAACCAAAAACTCAAAAAACTTGGCCATGCTCCCTCTCTCTCTCTCTCTACCAAGCTTCACCTAACCTCCGACATCCTACCGTAGGAGCAGGTCTCCCAACTGATCCCTCTCTCTACCAAACTTGGCCATGCTCTCTCTCTCTCTCTCTCTCTACCAAAAGGGATTAGTCACTATCCGTCAACCGCAACCTCCTCCTTACCCAATCCCAAAGAATTATGACCCAAATACCCACTGCAATTTTCATCAAGGTCCGAGTCACCCAACTGATCGCTGCTTTCCATTAAAGCACGCAATCTAGGATTTGATCGACACTGAGAAAAGCATTCCCCCTACACCTTTTCAGCATGCTAATATTCACCATGTGCCACTACCCCCACATCCTACCGGAGGAGCAGGTCTCAGACCCACCGTCGAAATGATCGAAGATGAGGAGTTTGAATTTGACCCATCCGATTATATCAGTGATCGGGAGAGTTATGTAGCACTATTATGAAGAAATATAGAAGAGAGAAACATAGGGGTAATTGAACCCCTAAATTTGTCAGAATATTTCTCCAACCCGACCTCGCAAATTGAACCCTTGGATCTCAGGGCATACTTTTCATCCTCCACACCCGTCAATTATGTATATATCAATGCATACCAATCATACACCACCACCCCCAGCAACTACCTGATGAGCGTACAAGCCCCCAACCCTACGCCCGCACCCTCCAGTTATCAATGGCCCACACCCACCCCATTTCCCCCAATTCAACTACCGACAAACTCCACCGCCCCCATCAATTACCATCAGGCCCCCAATCCCACACCCGCACCCGTCAGTTATCAATGGCTTGCGCCCATCCCATCACTCCAAGTTCCGCCTACGAACCCCACCACCCCGGTCAATTACCTAACGGCCCATCAGACCCCCCATCTCCCTTCAGCGCCCACCAGCTATCAATGGCCTACTTTTACCTCCTTCCCTCCAATGCCACCACCCTCAAGCTTCACCACCCGTATCTGGCCCAATTTTTCCACCCAACCCGCTACCACCAAAATAAATCAGGTGTTGCCCACACCTACTGAGCCGACAGTGCAAGTGCCTCAAGTACCAGCAGCCATACCTTTCCAGCTCTCGGGACCAACCTATGACCCTCATCAGGTCTCGCTAAGCTATAAGCAAACAAATGTCAATACCGACAGTAGCAACAAAGAAGGGGCAGTGGACTTTGTCACACGATCTGGGAGGATATCGAACCAGCCAGAAGCACCAGCAGTAGCACAAGCCCAACCAGAGGGGAAGAAAGACAGCACTGTGAACCCCTTCAAAAAAATGAGTCGGAAACATATACTAGAGACTCAACTGAGAAGAATGCCTGCCCATACAACCGTCTAGGATCTGTTGATGACGTCTCCACTCCATTTTCAAGCATTAATGGGGGCGTTAAAAAATGCGCATGTATCACTCCAAGTTACCCCAGATGAAGTCGGGCAAATAATTGAGCAAGTGATGGCTCCGAATGCCATCTCGTTTTTTTATGCTGATTTACCTGAGGAAGGGTGTAGCCACTCAAAGTCATTCCCCTGGTTTTGATTGATAATGGGTCTGCATTGAACATATGCCCGTTAAGAACCGCCACTAAGATCGGGATCGATCCATGCATGCTGAGGCCCACTAGAACCAGCGCAAGAGGGTTTGACAATACCAGGAGAGAAATAATGGAAGAAATTGATCTTGAGCTGTTGATAGGGCCAATGACCTTTTCCATCTTATTTCAAGACATGGATATCAAATCTTCATTTAATCTATTATTGGGGCGCCCATGGCTGCACGAGGTTGGAGCCATACCTTCCACTTTGCACCAGAAACTCAAGTTTGCGTCTGGGCACAAAATTATTACAATCATTGGTGAGGGGCACAACGAGAAAGAAAAAGCTGCCAATAGCGTTGAAAAACCTAATGTGTTGGACAAACCGCACACCGCTGAGGATGTTGACCTCCACAGTTTTGAATATGAGGTGTTAGCGATACTCTCGGAGCCCATTGAGGGCATCATGCCTAAAATAGGAGGCGGTATGATAGCAGTGGTGGCTATACTCCAAAAGTGTGGCTATCAGAAAGGCCGAGGACTCGGGCCCAGATTACAAGGCAGAAGAGAGCCAGTGGTGGCTAAGGGACCGAAAGTAAGATTCGGGCTGGGGTACAAGCCCACAGAGGAAGAGGTCCGAGAGGCCAAAGAAAAAGTCAGGGTTGCTGCAGCGGCGAGAGCTCGAGGAATCAACATAGAAGAGAAGCCTCGCCCTAGGCCGCACATCCGGGATTCCTTTGTCAGCACTGGGGTCGTAATGATCAATCGAAATGGGCTAACCCATTTGACCCCACACAAATCCACAACCCCTATACATTCCACCAATCCCCAGATCTCCCTTCCCAGCCTGGAAATAGATTTGGCTGCGTTGTCCCTCTTCGAGGAACGTCGGCCAGTACCTGAACAAATGCCCCCTGTGGTAAATCACCACAAAGTGGTATTGACATTTGAGGACATCATCTCAGATGAAATGGGGGTCAACATGATGGAGGCTGACTCCAATGAGCCATATCAGTCAGCACCCTCCATCCAAATAGGTAAAAGAGCGACCCCTCAAGTACGCAACTAGGCATCTGTGCCCCAAATTCTGGAAGCAGGGAGTGGCTTAAAGTATGGCACCTATTTTCCATAAAAAATAACCTATAAAAAGTGAGATAAGCCCTTGGCAGGCAATACCTTGTATATACACAAACTCGTGCTGCCAAGGGTCCGTCTCCGAAGAAAATAAAAATCTCAAAAACATTGAAAAAATACAAAATCCCAAAAATATAGAAAAAATACAAAACCCAAAAGTATTATCTTTTAAGATTTTGGATAAAATCACACAAAAAGATGTCTTAATCGAAATACTCGTCCCACGTAAAATCGACCCCTTCCCTATAGAAATACAGGAAGAAGTAGGTGTTACGAATCTGGATGAGGATAGTCCTTTGGAGGAGCTCCCCAATGAGCTCCTTAACCGGTTCGTCGACTTTGAGCATGGCCTTACCCCCATTGTCGAGGAAACTGAAGACATCAATTTAGGAACTGAGGAGATTCCCAGAATAACCAAAATCGAAACATCATTGTCTCCTGAAGAAAGGAAAAGCATGATCGACTTCCTTTGATCATACCAAGACATTTTTGCCTGGTCGTACGAGGGCATGCCTTGTCTGGACACCGATTTGGTCGAGCATGAGTTACCTCTCTACCCGGATATGAAGTCGGTTAAGCAGAAGCTGAGACATCTCCAACCGGAGTGGATGTTGAAAGTCAAAGATGAGGTCGTCAAGCAATATGATGCAGGGTTTCTCATGGTATCTAAATACCCACAACGGCTAGCCAATATCGTGCCTATATCAAAGAAAGTTGGAAAGGTCCTCATGTGCATCGATTTTCGTAATTTGACCAGAGAGAGCCCAAAAGGCGATTTTCCATTGTCACACATCGACATCTTGGTCGATAATACTGCTAAGCATGGGATGCTTTCCTTCATAGATGGATTTTTGGGATATAATCAGATAAAGATGGCAGAGGGTGATCGCGAGAAGACAGCGCTCATTACCCCCTAGGGAACCTTTTGCTATCGAGTCATGCCGTTGGGCCTAAAGATTACCGGTGCAACATACTAGAGAGCTATGACCGCACTGTTTCACGACATGATGCACCGAGAGATTGAAGTGTATGTCGATGATATGATGGCCAAGTCATCAGAGCGAGGCCATCACTTGGTAAACCTTCAGAAGTTGTTTAAGAGACTGAGGAAGTGTAGGTTACATCTGAACCCACAGAAGTGCGCATTTGGTGCTATATCCGGAAAACTATTGGGGTTCATCGTCAGTAGGAGAGGGATCGAGGTCGACCCAGTCAAGGTCAAAGCAATCACTGAGATGCCACCACCATCTACCGAGAAAGAGGTCAGAGGGTTCCTGGGCAGAATACAATATATAAGTCGGTTCATTGCACAACTAACTCAAATCTGCACGTCGATCTTCAAGCTACTAAGGGAGAACTCGCCCGTTGAATGGAACGACAATTGTCAGGCAGCATTCGATAAAATCAAAGGCTACCTCCTTAATCCACCTGTTTTGGTACCACCTGAGCCGGGGAGACCACTCTTGATGTATCTCTCCATGACGGAAGTCTCGATGGGATGTGTTTTAGGGCAGCATGATGAAACGAGAAGAAGAGAGCAAACCATTTACTATCTAAGCAAGAAGTTTACTGATTATGAAACACGCTATTCTCATATGGAGAAAGCATGCCTGGCTCTTGTATGGGCTACTCAGAGGCTTTGCCATTACGTGCCATCTCAGGCCATTCTACTTTTGGCCCGCATGGATCCGTTGAAATACCTGTTTGAGAAGCCCGCACTCACTAGGCGGACTGCACGCTGGCAGCTTTTACTATCTGAGTTTGACATCACGTATGTCACTCAGAAGTCAATCAAGGCACTCGCCGATCATCTTGCCGACAATCCTTTGCCAGATTATGAACCTTTGAGAACTGAGTTTCCAGATGAAGATATCTTGCTCATGACGGAAGACGATACTGAGGAAGCAGAAGAATCATGGGTAATGCACTTCGACGGGACAACAAATGCCGAAGGCCAAGGAGTTGGCGCCATTCTGATTTTGTCAAAAGGATCCCATGTACCGGTCTCTATCAAGCTCAACTTCTCTTGCACTAATAACATGGCTGAATAGGAAGCTTGTGCCGCTGGCCTGCAAGCGGCTCTCGATCTGAATATAGCTCACCTCTGAGTGTTTAGCGATTCGCAGTTAATCATATGCCAGATGAACGGTGACTGGAAGATGAAAGACGAGAAACTGATCCCTTACATGAGCACCTCGAGGACCTGATAGCTTGCTTTCAAGATGTGACATTCTCATATGTCCCCCAGATAAGGAATCTCTTTGCTGATGCACTAGCAACTTTGGCGTCAATGATAGAAATCGCATACGGTGTTGAGATGAAGCCTATCATGATCGAGCAGAGAAGTGAGCCGGCCTTTTGCTTACAGATTGAGGAACCTATGAAGCCTAATGATGAGCCACCTTGGATCTCAGATATCAAGAATTTCCTTGAGACCCTAACTTTCCCTGAGGGTACGTCCAAGATGGATCGGCGAACCATTCAACGTTTAGCGGCAGGCTACGTCATTTTCAAGGAATGCCTTTACAAGCGATCGTACAATAACATTCTACTCAGGTGCCTTACTAAAAGTGAAGCAACCAACATCATAAAGGAGATCCATGAAGGAGTATGCAGAGCCCACGTTAGCGGTCACATGCTTGCTAAGAAAATTCTGCGGTAGGGATACTTTTAGACCACTATAGAATCAGATTGCTGCAAACATATTCAGAAATGCTACAAGTGTCAAGAACACTCCAGTCTAATACATTCTCCTGCCATCAATCTACACTGCATGACCACTCCTTGGCCATTTGCTACCTGGGGCCTTGACGTCATTGGAATGATTAATCTGAAAGCATCAAATGGACATCGGTTCATCCTCGTCGCCATTGAATACTTCACCAAATTGGTAGAAGTGGCGTCATATGCCAACATCACGACCAGTCACGTTGAGAAGTTCCTCAAGAGTAATATTGTGTGTCGGAGTCCCCAAAGATATCATCACAAACAATGGCATAAACTTTGCGAATAAGCGCATCCGAGCCTTCTGCGAGCAATACAAGATCAAGCACCATTGCTCATCACCTTATCGGCCTCAAACTAATGGAGTCGTTGAAGCTGCCAATAAGACGGTCATTCACATCCTTGAGAAAATGGCCGTCACTTACCGAGATTGGAGCGAAATGCTGCCATTTGCCTTATGGGCCTACAGAACGTCGATCCGTACCGCTACAGGGGCAACACCATTCTCCCTTGTGTATGGAATTGAGGCCGTCCTACCAGTTGAGGTTAAGGTACCCTCACTCTGAATCCTCATGGAATCTGGCTTACCCGAAGTAGAGAGAGAGAGATCATGCTTTGATCAGTTGAACTTATTGGATGAGAAAAGGCTCCTAGCCTTGTGTCATACTCAAGTTTACCAAGGGCGAATTGCACGCGCTTACAATAAATGTGTCTGAGGTCGAGATCTGAAGGTGAGAGACATTGTGTTGAAGAAAATCTTCCCATCCCTCCATGCCAATCCAAGAGGCAAGTTCAAGCCAAACTGGGAAGGACCTTATGTCATTCGAGAAGTACTATCGGGATACGCTATCCGCCTCGCCACCATGGACGGAGATCATCTTCCTGAGCCCATCAACGCTGGATACGTCCGACGGTTCTACTCTTAGTCTATCGCGATAAGGTAAGTATTGGTGAAATAGATACGTGACTGCTTAAGAATCACTCAAAAGAGGCCATCATTCCAAACACAGTAGCCAAAAAGCATCCCTAAAAATTATGATATCCTTTGCTACCCCATTTGAGCTTGGGCCTTTCTTTTAATAAACCCCTTCCCCCCCCCCCCCCCCCAAAAATGTGTGTGTATACATATACAAAAAAGGGAAGTAAAGTTACTATCAAAATCCAAACAAATCGGAAAAGCAAAACCCCAAAAGGAGATTGCCTGAAATGAGACAACAAAAAAAATATATGTAGAAGAATCATGGGGCATGTGCAGTAAAAACCCCCAAGGAAGAAAGTATGTTGAGAAAACTGAAGCCGCATCAAGGAAACCCTTTTAGCCCAGCATACCTTCAAATCCTAACCTAACCCATGGCCAAGCTACACCCTGAAGGACCCTCTTTCTAGGTTCACAAGTAGTCATAATATCTGTTAAGTCAATACGAGCCAAGTTGTGAGACGACACCAAAGCCCCATCCGACCGACTATGACAGAATCGACGTCTATGTCGTGGCTTTTGAAAAAAAAGAAAAGAAAAAAATAAAATAAAAATAAAAGTAAAAAATACAAGCTCGGAGCAAGATGGACGTGGTGAAAACCCGAAAAGGCATTATGGGTAAAAATAGCGAGCTTGTGCGGACCAGGTGAAAACCCGAAAGGGCGCTTGGGGTAAGACAGCTAAACCCATGGACGTGGTGAAAACCCGAAAGGGTGCCACGGGTTAAAAAGGGAGATAGAAAAAAAAAAAAAAAAAAAAAAGGAAAAAAATTGAAAAAGAAAGGTTTGGACTAATTGAGAGGATTGATGCTTGAGGAGCCCATATTACTCTTCCTATACCCTCTTGACCAACTGGGCTGCTCATACTAGTTCAAATCGGGTCCCGACTAGAATTGTCTTTGTGAAACCGCACCGTCAAACGTATGACTCAAGGTAAGGAGAAAGGTTTAACTCAATCCCAAGGGGATGAACGTCCTGCCTTTGGTAGGACTGTTGAAACTCTTTCAGAATCAACCAGTAAAAAAGGGAGGGTTCGACCATGATCAAAAGAGGACCCAAGGTTTCACAAGGTGATTAAGGCATCGCGTAAAATATATATATATATATATATATATATATATATATATGCACAAAACAAAAAGGCCAAAAAGTCTATGTAGATGTATATAATAAACTACCTTTTATTTATAAAATGCACCGCTTACACCACATCCCAAAAAAATAAACGGTATGATGACTAGCATGTTTTCCCTTTTACAAATAAACGAAAAACAGTAAAAACATAAAGAAAATATGTATACCAAAAATGTGTGTATCTGTAAAGGGATTTTTATGCCCCTTTTTCTGTATATCTGATATGTGCAAAAAGTTCTGTGCAGAAAGGAGTTAGCGGCCTAGCTAGCGCTTCAATGCGCTAATCTCAGCATGAAGGTCATCTTCCCAGACATTCCGCTCAGTTAGCCAGCGACCATGAAGGCTCTTATACCTCTTCCGAGAAGATTCGGCGGCCCCAAAAGCGACGCTCATGATCCCTTCAAACGGAGGACCTCGCCCTCTTCTATTTATGCTCTAATCTTTTCATGTGCCAAAAGTTCTTGTAGGACCCTCTTCTCGTCCACTAGTAGCTCGATACGGGCTCGGAGTGCCGTCTCCTTCTTTGGTCAGGGGCCTCCAGTATCAACAATCTCTGTCGAATCTAGACCATCGGCAATTGGCCACTCAGTCAATATCCAGGCCTCGTACTCAGGAGAAGTTTTAACCAAATTTTCCTGCTCAATATCACACATCAGCGTCGACTGATGCGTTTCCCAAAGAGCAACAATCCGGTCTATGTCTCTAGAGGACCCCCTAGAAAAGATCAAATCACATAGGGAGGGTTTGGCCTCGCAAGGCACCTGCTGAGGGCAGTCGAACTGATGCAACACTTGGAATGGGAAGTAAAAGGTGCTGCCAATCAATCCTAGGAGGGTGATGCCCTCATGGTCTCCAGAGCAAACTATTGGGAAGGTCCGATCCAACCAAGGAAGCCTCCATGTCAGCTCGGTATCGGTCAACCAAAGTTTCAGAGCTGACACATCGCCCTGTGGAAGCAAATGGCACCTACCGAGAAAGCACTGAGCCGCCTCACCTCGAGCAATATAAAAGCGGGGCACAGGCCCCAAGATAGCAAGGTGCTCACCCAACCTGACCTGAAGCAGCAAGGGGCACCTCCGAAGGCCCTCTACCTTGCCCAAAGTAAATGAATCAAGGCCTCGATAAAGCTTGGCAAGAACCAAATGCATCATGGATCAGCCCGCCTCCAGCTCTGTCAAAACATCGCAAAATGCTAATGAGAAGCTCTCCCCCCAGTAAAGAAGAGTATTTCATAAATGAGACCTAGTGCTAGAGCTTTCCCATTGAAAATATTCCTAGCCGGCAATCTTCAGAAGCTTTCATCACCGAAAAGTTCTTTGAGGAATTTTAGCGAACACCTTGTGGGCCCCCCAATGAGACTTTTCTCATACTCAAGTTTCTTCAAACCGAGAGTAAGGTGAACGGATTTGGAGTAGCCCGGCCGAGGCGTGACTCTTGCAAGGCCCCTGTGAAGCTTTAGGCCAGACAGATTGGATAGCTCCTCAAGGGTTGGGGTTAGCTCCCACTTCCCAAAACGGAATACATGGGAATTCACATCCCAAAATGAAGCGGAGCGAAAAAGGAATTCCCACTGTGGAGGAACCTCTAGAAAGGAAGGAAAGCGAGATAGCACAAGGCGCTCCAAGTCGGCAAGCTCACTCTCATTCAAGCTCCCAAACCAGGCTGTTAGAAATTTGGGCCTCAAGCCCAAGGAAGGGGGTAAATTAGCTCCAGGCCCTCCACGTAAGGGAGGGTTAGAAAGCGGGTCCATGAACGTACAAAGATATTTTGAGAAGATAAAAATTGATGTATGGTGATGGACCCGCCTTGGAAAAGCAAGAGCAAAAAGAATCGATAAAAGGGGCCAAGTCAAACTGAGAAGGGATAAGTTTTGAGCTGCCTCAGGTATATAAGGACACACAGCTCCCCAGGTTAAGCCTGGCGCAAGTATTAGTTACGCCAGTGCATTTTGTCCCCATTTTTGCCTGGCATAACTATTAGTTGTGCCAGACTACAAATCCCCCTCCCCAGCCAGCTCAGGACCTAACTGGGGGTACTTTTCACCCTTTTTTTTGTTTTCTATATCTACGCTTCCAATCACTAACAGTTTGGGAATTACTTTGTTTATGTGCAGGATTGATCCTACATTAAGGCATGCGACCCAAAAAGTTGCTTTCTGAGAGCATTTGGCAGACACGTCCTGCAGAAAAATAGATACGGGGCAAGGAAACCATAGCACAAAATCAAAACAAAAGCACTAAAAATATTTTCCAATAAAATATATATCATCCAAAGTGTCACATCATCCACCCCAAGAAAAAATTGTCTAAACAAACAAATCTAAATCAAATTCCCAAGAGTACTGAGTTTTCAAAGCTAAAACTAAAAGCCTAGTCCTTGCTTGTGCCCTTTGATTTCTTGTGACGACGAGAGGAGCTCTAGAAGGTTCAAATGTCCCCCACCCTGGACCATGCCTGCAAGATCCTACTGAGCAAAGAACGCGATTCCTTAGCATGAGCATGCTGCAAGGCATAGTCAAAGTCAAGAGTCAGGATCAGTTAAGAGACAAATAATAATGAAATGAATGAGAGGAGTAGGGCAGTAGGGTACTCACCGTCTCCACCTCCCTAAGCTCTGTAAGATGACGATGGTACTCCACATATTTCATGGCCGAGTTGAAATCCTACGTTCAGAACGACATAACATTAATTATCAAGGCACTCTTAAAAAGCATATGCAGAAGGAAACCGAAATGGAGAGAGATTAGGCCATCAGAAGACTTACCCCTGAAACCACCTCAGGAGGAGGAACACGGGCCGCCTCAGTAAAAAGCCACGCATGTCGATCTACATAAGCACAGAGGCATGAAAGGAAGCTATCATCCAGGCACCGAGAGGTCCCATAGACCACAAGCGTATCACCACTAGGGATACCGGCATGAGAGGTACCCAGTGGACCAGCACCCAAGGAGCCCTGGCCCGAGGGACCCGCACAGAAGGGCTAGCACCAGAGGGATCTTCCCCTGACATATCAGCTGCGCCCACCCCGCCGTCACCATCCGAATCATCCCCGGGAGCAAACTGTGAACAAAATAAAGTTCCACTTAGAAGGAATGAAGGACCAAACTAAAGCATAAAGGGAACTAATCCAAGCTAGGAAGAATTACCTGGCCGAGAGGGCCGCCGAACGTAAGGAAATTGGCACTAGGTACAAAGTGCGGCAGGATAAACCAGTACGGCAGGCACTCGTACCAAAGATGATAGTCCCCGGGCACGTGGAGAGCATGAATGGGAAGCTCATTCTTGAAGAAGGCCGCGGTAAGCTCCTCAATACTGCTAACAGGATGCCAAACATCTACCGGAGGATCCACAGGTATGGCATAATGGCCCTGGAACTGGTGCACGACTCACTCTCCCAGATAATAGAATTTAGCCCATGCTCCATAGAAGAAAATGACGTGGCGATTGTTTAATAGGCGGGAAGCGCTTACGACTGCTCAGTCCCAGAAGGGGGATGCAAGGTATGGGTTAGGAAGGATCTGCCCAAGTCAAAAAAAAAAAAAAAAAAAGAGAATCCAAGCAGTTAGCACATCAGTAAAAGGAGATTCCCGAGCTAAAAACAAACAAAGTTGAAAGAGAGTTTTACCTGCTCAGGAACCATCAAGTCTAGTTGGGACCTCAGACCCGTCTCCAAGTGCTTTAAACCTACATTGCGGCGCCGAGCTTGATTCCAGTTGCTGAGGAGGGGATAGGTGAGCACCTCCGAGAAAAGAAGCTGGCACCCAGGGTGAAAGTGATGATATCCCCATACTTAAAAAGGGGGGGGGCATTGCACAGGAGTAAGTCAGTAGCATATATGGATCATTCAAAAAAAGAATGGCAAAGGCAGAGGAGTAAGGAATTACCTCCAGGGCGACCCAGAATCCAACAGCTGGCTTTGAATCATCGATCGTGACTCGAGACAAATTGTACATCAGCCATGCATACCCCGCCCCTCCCCAGTCATACCTATGGACGTCACCCCAGTTGTCCATCACACTCAGCAAGGCTAGACTGACTCGGCCACCACTCGCGTTGGTGAAAAGGATCTTACCAAGCAGGACCAAGAGAGTGATGCGAGCTAGGACGATCGCCCGCTCGGGCGCGATGTAGAGCACCCTGTCTGGCTGACCCAGATCCACTAACTCATCAGGCATGTAAAGCGAGGTCAGCCAAGACATCTTGACCTCGGTGCCATGGGTCTGCCTCCAAGGAGGATAAGCCCCAATCAATTAAACGATGTCCTCTCGTCTCGACACCGCAAGATCGGATATCGATATCCCCCTATCCTGACGCCAGTAATCATGGCCCAATCAACGGGCGTCAAAGTCATCTCTACATATGGCATGTGAAAGGTCATTGTCTCAGGGCGAAACCTTTCAATCAGGGCTTTCAGATAGGCAGCATGGGCCCTCATGGCAGGGCAAGATAGAAATTCTCCGAACCGCACCTGTGTCAGCAAGACCTTCACCACGGGAGGGACATAGAGGTAGAACTCATGGAAGTCGAGCCACCCGCCATGGAATACGATGTTGGGCAGGTCCTGCACCCAAGAAAATGCGCATTAGACCACAAAGACAAAGCAAAAACTGCATAATAGAAATAAATTGAACCTCTCTTTTACCTTGCCCGCTATCCCGAAATTGGAAATGTGGGTATGCTGTTGGTGAAGGAGGCCGACTCGAGCAGCCTCGCCTTGCATCTCGAGCAATGGGCCCGCCCTCCGCTCTACCCAAATGAACTGTTCTCCCCGCGGGCCATATACAATCTCGGGCCCCTCCTCGTGGCCCTCCTCAGGAATATGCTCACCCTCACCCGACATTTTGGGGCAACAAAAAGCAATCACGTCAAAGCATATCACTGATAAAGAGCCATGATATTCTATACTGCAAACAGGAGATAAGTATGCTCACCCTTCTCCTTTCTTTTCATATATTTTCAGAGATAAGAGATACACATGCCCAAATGAAAAGAGAGATCCCTTTTAGGTTGAAAAAAAAAGTCTTTCCTTCAGAAAATGACAAAAATAAATAAAATTTTCCCTTCCTGTATTCGAAAATAAAGTAAGTTAAAATCATTTATGTTTCTAAAGAAATGATCAAAAAAAAAAAAGGCGGGCCCTTCTCTCTTACAAAAGCAAAACAAAAAAATCCTTTGCTTACAAAAATCATAAAAACAAAAAATCCTTGCTTTATTCAAAACAAAAACAAGAAAAAACCTTTACTTTGCTAAAAAAAAAAAAGAGATCATAAAAAAATCCTTCGCTTTATTCTAATAAAAACAAAACAAAAAAAAGAGAGAAGTCTTGCTTTAGGTCTTTCTTTTAAAATAAAAAAAAAATAGAGAAAAGGTCCTTATGTTTTATAAAAAAAAAAAACAAAACAAATAACAAAAAAACCAACAAAAATAAAACAAAAAAGCCTTTTTCCTTAATCGGTTTTCAAAAATATATATGCAAAAAATCATCATCATTTTCCTTAACTTTCAAAAAATAGAAAGCAAAATCATTTCTTTTTCTAATATAAAAATCTCTCTTTTTCCTAAATGAATAATCAGAAAAATAATAACCCAAAATCCATTGCTTTATATGAAAAAAAAAAAAAAACACGAACAAAAAGCAACGAAAAAAAAAAAAATCATTCCGTATACACAAATAAAAACAACAAAAAATATATATATTAAGCATCAATAAATCCATAAAATAATAAAATAGGGCATTACTCATAAAGAATCATCGACACTTCATCAAATAAACATACACACCATAAAAATAGACCATTACTCATCAAAGAATACAAGATCATGATCATATCAACAAGAAAAAGCAAGACAAATAAAAAAAAATGAGTTTTAATGGTTACCTTTTGAGAGAAAAGGGGTCTTTGATCTAGCGTAAGCCGACAATCAATCCACACAAGCAAAGCAACGACAATGGGGCACGCGTAGAGGCAATGTAAAGGAACCCTAGGAGGGGGGCGGTTTTCAGTTTCAAAGAGGAAGGAGGGGGAGAAAAATTCGAAATAAAACCCCCAACCCGAAATTGGGCTGTTTAAATTCCCCCAGCCAAACCTAGTGCAACTAATAGTTGCATCAGGTAAAATTATGCCCACCTCTTGCTTGGCGCAACTATTAGTTGCTCCAAGCTATTTTGAGGCCCCTAGTGGCCTGGCACAACTAATAGTTGCGCCAGGAACTTAGGCTGGGTCTTGGGCCTGGTACGGGCAAGAGAGGAAGACCGGTCCCCCCACTCATTTTTTGTTTGTTTGTTTTGTCACCCCCGGCAGATGCACGCGCTCCCAAGGCAGCATTTCGATCATCCTCTGACTTGTCAAGAGAGCCGTGCTAGAATAAAAGCAGACCGAGATCTGTGAGCACCTCGATCCTACACAGAAAAATATAAAGGAAAATCCAAAAAAAAACCCCACAGAGAAGCCGAAAGTGTTCACAAGAAAAATCCACATAAAAAAAATAGCTTCAAAATTCCAAAAATTCACATAAAAGAATAACTTTAAAACTCCAAAAAATTGCATAAAATAACAGTTGAAAAATTTTAAAAAAATTGCATAAAATGATAGAAAAATCAAAAACAGATTTGTATTCCCCACAGAGACGCACACTTGCATGTTTTCAATGCGGTAAAATGTCAATATTCTATCAGCAATATAGTTGTGCCATATTAAAGTCCCAAGTCTAGGGTTCGCCTCAGACCTTTGGATCCTGCTTTAAGGTAGGAGCAACAGTGTCAGTCCTGGTCAAACAGTCAATGTTTCGATTGAGTCGACTCCACTGCTAAATTTTTTAGAGTGAGCGCTCTATTTTGGATTCATGTGAACTTAAGTGTCTTAAGCTTCAGATGCTCCATTGGAAAAGGTCAATCGTTGGTTGAGACCAACCTGTTGAGAATGAGATTACGTGTCAATCAAACTATGTGCAGCCATGCATTCAGAAGGGATCATCTCCCTTTTTTATTTTCTGTAAACTTAAAACCTGTATGGGCAGCGGTATCCCTATAAAGTGTACGTCATGCGTCTGGGTATCCGTATGATGATCGTTTGTCCCTGTAAATTATACTCGGGCGGGTCCGGGTTGGGGCTTCCATCACCTTTGTTGTTGCTTATTACCCCCGATGGGTGCATGATTATGCATAGTTAATTGATGTTGATGATCATTGTCAGCAGAGACCAGGATTGGATGTCCCTTCATGGGGATACCCCAATATTTGGTTGGATTTGTTCAAGGTAGTCAAAGCTGGATGCTTTAGGCCATGTTAATCTAAGGCATGCTTTCGAAAAATAGCACACACTCCCAAAACGCGTTGTGACATCTATTCACTTCGCTCGGGCAGTCATGCTAAATAAACTTTGGGATCGATGGGTTCACCCAAAGACCTCGAACCCTGCTTTCAGCAGGGGCACCCGCGAATAGCCCGATGGAGCCATCAAATGCCTCGTAGGATTGGATGCAAACTGTGGAGCCTTACGTATATTTACTTCGTGCCTATCTTTGAATGTGGGTCAATCACCCCTCGTACTCACGAAGCTGTTGCATTCAGAATGAATTTTAAACATCAAATACCTTCAAAATCATCCCGAGAAGTGAATGTCATTCCCGACTATAGGGAGTTTGCAACTCATTCCACCTCGGTTATGCCCAGTAATGTCGCTAAGCTCTTGGAAACCGATTACCTTGAGAAATGAATGTTTAGCCTGACATCCAGGGCTTTCGTTTTCTTGCCATGTTACTCATTTGATGTTTGAAGTTCATTCTAAATGTAGTGGACCCGTCAGTAATGCCTTAGGCCTCTTCGGATGTCTCTTTTTCTTTGGCATTCGATCATTAGTGATCGGATACCAAAGACGGGCATCTGTAGACACCCAAATTTTGCCTAAGGCCCTATCGAAACACCTTTTGAGAGAGCTGCAATTTTGAGCTTTGGATGACATGTATGGAACCTTTAGGACCCCCCCTAAAACCCTTAGGAACTTTTCCAAACCCTTAGGAATCATCCTAGATCCATTAGGAACTGGACCCAAACCTTTGCAAATCAATCCCGACCTTTAAAACCCGTTCTGAACCTAAAGCTAACCTTATCAAGCAAATGGCTGAGAGGGAGAGTACACCGAAACCAGCTACGACCCTCTACTATGATCAAATCTCATACCATTGAGAGGTAGAGGTCGTCAACTTTCCAACAATCCATGAATCATCCTAATCGGAGGCATACATCCAAAGATATGGCGAATCGAGCCCGGAGGGCATCAGAGTAAAATCAAGAGGTCCCCCCTAGGGATTTGGCGCAACTAATAGTTGCGCCAGGCTATTTCTCCCCAGAAATGGCTTGGCGTAACTAATAGTTGCACCAGTGATAATTTTGTCTAGCGCAACTAATTAGTTGCGCCAGGCCACTTCTCCCAGGATTTAAGCCTGGCGCAACTAATAGTTGCGCCAATATTAATTGTGGACCCCACCCTCGCGAACCAACTTTCAGGCACTGTTTAAAATTGTTTTACTGTGCATTTTCCTGGCGCAACTATTAGTTGCGCAAGGTATATGAACAGTAACCCTAGGATTTTGCCTCGAAAATCATGATTAGGGTTTGACTTGTTGACCACCTTGACCTTTGGGGTGTGTTTTACTAGTTCTGTTGCACCCATTCACTACCTATTTGCAACCCCTCAAGTGGCTTAAGGCCTCACCCCATCATCCACCATTGGAGGAACCTTCCACACATCTCAAGGCTCCAAAAACCCTAGGAATCCTTATATGTGAGATTACCTAATTGCTAAACCCATTTAGCTCTTAAGTAGCCTCCTAACCCACCCTTTTCCTCTAAATAGAGCCCCCCACCCCTTGGTTTAACGGTTGAGAAATTTGCTTAAGAGAGAAAGAGCTCAAAGTGAGAAGTTCTTCCTCCCTTTTGTGCATCATTTTCACCCAAATTCCATAATTTCCCAACCTCATTTCAAGCTTGTTCTTGCATACAAACCCCTTAGCCTAGGTGTGTGTGATCCCCTAGCCTCCCTTCCCTACCTCTTAGCTTCAAGCCTTAGGAGTTAGAACCCCATTTTCCACCATACAAGGCCTTCAAAAGTTCATCAAAGCAAGTCACGCAAGGCTCTCCTACAGTGCTACAAGGGCCCGAGGGCTCTGGCTCTCTCCTTTCTTCTCCTATCTCTTCTTTAGCTCTTCCACTCCTCCCATTTGTGCCATTACGCCACCGAATTTTCAGTAGGAACGGAGGGGCACAAATAGGATTTAAGGCCCATTTGGGCAAGAGGAAGCCATTTTCTTTTCTTTTACTTTATTTTTGTATTGGCCATTAGTAGAGACCGTATTAAGCGGGTTGATTAGGTGCCTAACACCTTCCCGATCAATAACTGAAGCCCCTACCCAAGAGCCTTTGGTGTGGACAGGATTCAGAGTCATATTTTTAGCACTTCGGTGCTCATAAAAATGAACTAGGTTTTCCAGGACACCAAAAGCTCTGGGTGGTGACTCTATATTTTTTTTACAAGTGAGCGCATCGCCACGACGAGATGGTCACAAATCCCATGGTTGCACACACAACTATTAGTTACGCCAAATCCCTAGGGGGCAATTGAAATTACACCCTCTGAGTTCAGACTGCCATATCTTTTGATGTACAAATCTGATTGGGGCGATTCCTTGACCGTTGGAAAGCTGGAGAAATCCTCTTTCCAATGGTATATGATTTGATATCAGTAGAAGACCTCAAATAGTCCTAGTGCACCACTCTTCATCCATTGCCCGGGAAGATTAGGTTTAGGGTTTGAAATGGGTTCTAAGGGTCGGGATTGGTTTCTAAAGGTTCGGGGTAGGTTCCTAAGGGATCTAGGGTGATTCCTAAGGGTTTAGGGTGATTTATAAGGGTTCCATACATGCCATCAAAAGCTCAGAAATGTGCCTCTCTCGAAATGTATTTTGATCAGGCCTTGGGCTAAATTTGGGTGTCTACAGATGCCCCTCTTTGGTATCCGATCACTAATGATCGAATGCCAAAGAAAAGGGACATCCGAAGAGGCCCAAGGCATTACTGACGGGTCTGCTATATTTAGAATGAACTTTAAATATCAAATGAGTAACATGGTGAGAAAACGAAAGCCCTGGATGTTAGGCTAAATATTCATTTCTCAAGGTAATCGATCTCCAAGCGCTTAGCGACATTACTAGGCATAACCGAGGTAGAACGACTTGCGAAAGCCTTGAATGCCAGGCTAAACATTCGCTTCTCGAGATGATTTGAAGGTATTTGATATTTAAGATTCATTCTAAATGCAACAGCTTCATAAGTAAGAGGGGTGATCGACCCACATTCAAAGATAGGGGCGAAGTAAACATACGCAAGGATCCACAGTTTGCGTCCAATCCTATGAGGCATTTGATTGCCCCATCTGACTATTCACAGGTGCCCCTGCTAAGAGCAGGGTTTAAAGTCTTCGAGCGAACAAATTAATCCCGAAGTTTATTTAACATGACTGCCCGAGCAAAGTGAATAGATGTCACAATACTTTTTGCGAGGACGTGCTATTTTCGAAGATGTGCCCCGGATCAACATGACCTAGAGCATCCAACTTAAACTACCTTGAACAGATCCAACCAAACATTGAGCACCTCCCAAAAGGGACATCTAATCTTGGTTTCTGCCAACAATGATCATAAACATCATTTAACTATGCATAAACATGCACCCATTAGGGGCGATAAGCAACAAAGGCGATGGAAGCCCCGACCCGGACCTACCTAGGTATAATTTTCAAGAACAAACGACCATCATACGAATACCCAGACGCATGACGTACACTTTACAGGGATACCGCTGCCCAAACAGGTTTTAAGCCTGCAGAAAAATAAAAGGGGAATGAACCCTTCTAAATGCATGATTGCACATAGTTTGATTGATACATAATCTCATTCTCAATAGGTTGGTCTCAACCAATAATTGACCTTTTCCAACGGAGAATCTGAAGCTTAAGACACTTAAGTTCATATGAATCTGAAATAGAGCACTTAGCTCAAAGATTTAGCAGTAGTGTCAACCTGATCAAAACATTGACCGTTTGATTGGGATTGACGTCGTTGCTCCTACTTTGAAGTAGGATCCAGAATCCAAGGCGTACCTTAGACTTAGGATGTTACTATAGCACAGTGGTGTTGCTGATAAAATATTGATATTTTACCGCATCAGAATATGCATGTGCATAGCTCTATGGGGAAACACATATTTATTCTTTCTTTTTCAAAATGATTTTCTCTCTTTTTTTGAATAGACCTGATGTTAGTGGTGAGATGCTTCATCTGATTTGTCCATCGCTGAGAAGTTGCCCGCTTAGAGGCTTTGGACTGTGTGATGTTCCTGCATATTCTCGAGAAAACGTCAGTCCCTTTTTTGTTTATATAAGTAACAAATGCATCCTAATTAACAAAAGGAGAAACAAACTTTTACCTATATTTTTTTCATTTTCATGGTTTATATATATTTTTCGGATTTTTATTTTCAAAGAGATTTTTTTTTTCTTTTTCTTTATTTTTGACATGGAAGTATGATGTTATAACTATGTACATGAAAAAGAGTAGAATTTTTTGGATTTTTCTTTTTCAGAGATTTTATTATTATTATTCTTCATTTTTGAGATGGAAGTGAGATGCTATAACTATGTACATGAGAAAGAGCATAAATATATACATACATTTTTTTGTATTTAGATTTTTCTTGATTATTTTTTTTTGTTCTGTTCTTTCTTTCTTTTTTTTTTTGCTTTTCTTCTTCTTTTTTTGATGATTCCTTATTAGTGAGGTGAAGTCATGGATCCCATTTTGAGCATAACCGAACCCTTTCATATGGTCGGGTCTGAGTGAGTTTCAGCAGTTTTATCAATGCCAGAACGTTAATCCCTTTGGATTGAGTCAAACATTTCTCCTTACCTTGAGTCATACGTTTGACAAAGCAGTTTCACAAAGACAATTCTGGTCATAACCCGTCTTGAACTAACATGAGAGGCCCAATCGAAAAAGGGTATCAAAGAGAGTAACCAAGAGGGCTGCTCAAACATCAATCTTCTCAATCAGTCCAAACCTTTCTTCTTTTCTTTTTAATCCTTTTTTACTCACAACCCCCAAGGTGGGTTTTCGTCGTGCCCGTTTTCGCTCTTTTTACCAATGGTGCCCTTTCAGGTTTTCACCACATCCATGGGCTTAGCTCTCTTACCCCAAGCACCCTTTTGGGTTTTCACCTGGTCCGCACAAACTCATTATTTTTACCTGTTGTGCCCTTTCGGGTTTTCACCACGTCCATCTTGCTTTGAGCTTGTACTTTTATTTGATTTTATTTTATTCTTTTTATTTCTTTTATTTTTTTTTAAAGTCACGATATAGACGTCGATTCCGTCATAGCCGGCCAGATGGGGTTCTGGTGTCGTCCCACAACTTGGCTTGTGTTGACTTAATAGATACTATAACTGCTTGTGAACCTAAAAAGAGGGCTTCCTTTAGGGCGTAGCTTGGCCATAGGTTAGTTTAGGATTTGGAGGTATGCTAGGCTAAAAGGGTTTCCTTGATATGGCTTTAGTTTTCTCAACATACTTTCTTCCTTGGGGGGTTTTACTGTACATGCCTCATGATTCTTCTATTTTTTTGTTCTTTTTGCTCCATTTCAGGCAATCTCTTTTTGAGGTTTTACTTTTATGATTTTTTTGGATTTTGATAGTAACTTTACTTTCCCTTTTTTATATATGTACACACATTTATTTTTTTTGGGAAAGGAGTTTATTGAAAGAAAGGTCCAGGCTCAAATGGGGTTAGCAAAGGATATCATTATTTCTAGGGATGCTTCTTGGCTACTGTGCTTGGAATGATGGCCTCTTTTGGGTGGTTCTTAAGCAGTCACGTGTCTATTTCACCAATACTTATCATATAATGATAGACTACGAGTAGACCATCGGACGTATCCAGTGTTGATGGGCTCAGGAAGATGTTCTTCATCCATGGTGGCAAGGCAGATGGCATATCCTGGTAGCACCTCTCGAATGACATAAGGTCCTTCCCAGTTTGGCTTGAACTTTCCTCTTAGATTGGCATGGAGGGATGGGAAGATCTTCTTCAACACAGTGTCTCCTATCTTTAGATCTCGACTACGGACACGTTTATTGTAAGCGCGTGCGATTCTCCCCTTGTAGACTTGAGTGTGACACAAGGCTAGGAGTCTCTTCTCGTCCAATAAGCTCAATTGTTCGAAGCGGGATCTCTCTCTCTACTTCGGGTAAGCCTGATTCCATAAGGATTCGGAGCGAGGGTACTTTCACCTCAACTGGTAGGACGGCCTTGGTTCCATACACAAGGGAGAACGGTCTTGCCCTTGTAGCAGTACGGATCGATGTTCTATAGGCCCACAAAGCAAACGGTAGCATTTCGCTCCAATCTCGGTAAGTGACGACCATCTTCTCAAGGATGCGGATGACCATCTTATTCGTAACTTCCACGGCTCCATTAGTTTGAGGCCGATAGGGTGACGAGCGATGGTGCTTGATTTTGTATTGCTCACAGAAGGCTTGGATGCGCTTATTTGCAAAGTTTGTGCCGTTGTCCGTGATAATATCCTTGGGTACTCCAAATCGGCACACAATATTATTTTTGAAAAACTTCTCGATATGACTGGCCATAATATTGGCATATGACACCGCTTCTACCCACTTGGTGAAGTATTCAATGGCGATGAGGATGAATCGATGCATGTTTGATGCTTTTGGATTAATCAATCCGATGACGTCAAGGCCCCAAGTAGCAAATGGCCAAGGAGTGGTCATGCAGTGAAGATCGATGGTCAGAGCGTGTATCAGACCGGAGTGCTCCTGACACTTATAGCATTTTTGGGCATGTTTGCAACAATCTGATTCTATAATGGTCCAAAAGTATCCTTGTCGTAGAATTTTCTTAGCCAGCATGTGACCGCTGACGTGGGCTCTGCATACTCCTTCGTGGATCTTCTTCATGATATTGGTCGCTTCACTTTCTATAAGACACCTAAGTAAGATGTTATTATAGGATCTCTTGTAAAGGTACTCCCCGCAAATGACATAGCCTGCTGCTAGATGTTGGATGGTTCATCGATCTGTCTTGGATGTACCCTTAGGGAAAGTTAGTGTCTCGAGGAAATTCTTGATATCTGAGAACCAAGGGTGCTCATCATCAGGCTTTATAGGTTCCTCAATTTGGAGGCAGAAGGCTGGCTCATTCCTTTGCTGGATCATGATCGACTTCATCTCAGCACCATACGGGATTTCTATCATTGATGCCAACCTCGCTAGTACATCAGTGAAGTAATTCCTTATTCGGGGGACATATGAGAATGTCATGTCTTGAAAGCAAGCTATCAAATCCTTGAGGTGCTCATGGTAAGGGATCAGTTTCTCATCTTTCGTCTTCCAGTCACTATTCATCTGGCATATAATTAACTACGAATCGCTGAATACCCAGAGGTGAGTTACATTCAGATCGAGAGCCGCCACCATCATGTTGTTCGCCTAGTGAAAGCCGGCTTCTCGAGTAGGTATTTCAACGGATCCATGTAGGCCAAAAGTAGAACGACTTGGGATAGCAAGTAATGGCGGAGCCACTGAGTAGCCCATACAAGAGCCAGGCATGCTTTCTCAATATGAGAATAGTGTGTTTCATAATTAGTAAACTTCTTGCTCAGATAGTAAATGGCCTACTCTCTTCTTCCTGTCTCGTCATGCTGCCCTAAGACACATCTCATCAAAACTTCCGTCGTGGAGAGGTACATTAAGAGTGGTCTCCCTGGCTCGGGTGGTACCAAAGCAGGTGGATTAAGGAGGTAGCTTTTGATTTTATCGAATGCTGCTTGGCAGTCGTCATTCCATTCAGCAAGCGAGTTCTTCCTTAGTAGCTTGAAGATCGGCGTGAAGATTGGAGTTAGTTGCGCAATGAACCGACTGATATATTATATTCTGCCCAAGAACCCTCTAACTTCTTTCTCAGTAGATGGTGGTGGTATCTCCGTGATAGTTTTTACTTTGACTGGGTCAACCTCGATCCCTCTCCTGCTGATGATGAATCCCAACAGTTTTCCAGACATAGCACAAAATCGCACTTTTGTGGATTTAGACGTAACCTGTACTTCCTTAGTCTCTCAAACAGTTTCTGGAGTTTTACCAAGTGATCACCTCACTCCGGTGACTTGGCTATCATATCATCGACATACACTTCAATTTCTCGGTGCATCATGTCGTGGAACATCACAATCATTGCTCTCTGGTATGTTGCACCAGCATTCTTCAGCCCAAACAGCATGACTCGATAGCAAAAGGTTCCCCAAGGAGTGATGAATGCAGTCTTCTCTCGATCTGCCGCTACCATCCTTATCTGATTATATTCGGAGAATCCGTCCATAAAAGAAAGCATCTTGTGCTTAGCAGTGTTTTCAACCAAGATGTCGATGTGCGACAATGGGAAATCGTCCTTCCAGCTCGCTCTGTTAAAATTTCATAAATCGATGCACATGCAGACCTTTCCATCTTTTTTTGGTACCAGCACGATATTGGCTAGCTACTGTGGTTACTTGGATACCATGAGGAAACCTGCATCATACTATTTGATGGCCTCATCCTTGACTTTCAGCATCCACTCGGGTTGGAGACGTCTCAGCTTCTATTTAACCGGCTTCATATCATGGTAGAGAGGCAACTCATGCTCGACCAAATCAGTGTCCAGACTAGGCATGTCCTCGTATGACCAGGAAAAAATGTCTTTATATGATCGAAGAAAATCGATCATGCTTTTTCATTCTTCGGGAAATAGTGATGTCCCGATCTTAGTTATTCGGGGAATCTCCTCAATCTCGAGATTGATATCTTCTGTTTCTTCGATAGTGGGGGTAGTGCGATGCTCAAATTTGGCAAACCTGTCAAGGAGCTCATTGGGGAGCTCCTCCAAAGGACTATCCTCATCCAGACTCGTAACTCCTACCTCTTCTTGTATTTCTACAAGAAAGGGTTCGATTTTATGTGGGACGGGTATTTCGATTAAGGCATCATTTTGTGGGATTTTATCTAGAATCTTAAGAGACAATTTTTTGGGATTTTATATTTTTTTCTATGTTTTTGAGGTTCTGTATTTTTCCAATGTTTTTGAGATTTTGTAATTTTCCAATATTTTTGAGATTTTGTTTTCTTCGGAGATGGACCCTTGGCAAAATGGGTTGCTATATATATAAGGTATTGCCTGCCAAGGGCTTATCTCACTTTTTATAGGTTATTTTTTTTTGGAAAATCGATGCCAAATGGTAGGCCACTCCTCGCTTCCAGGATTTGGGGCAAAGATGCCCAGTTGCGTACCTGAGAGGCCGCTCCTTTACCTATTTGGATGGAGGGTGCTGACTGATATGGCTCTTTAGAGTCATCCTCCATCATGTTGACCCCCATTTCATTTGAGATCATGTCCTCAAACGTTAACACAGTTTTGTGGTGATTTATCACAGGGGGAGACTGTGCAGGTAGGGGACCTTGCTCTTCAAATAAGGATAGTGGCCAGGTCTATTTCCAGGCTGGGGAGGGTGATGTAGGGATTGGTGGAATGGACAGGGGGTGTGGGTTTGTGTGGGGTCAAATTGGTTATCCCATTTCAGTCGATTTGCACGACCCCAACACTGACAAAGGATTCCCTAATGTGCAGCCTAGGGCAAGGTTTCTCTTCTATGTTGATTCCTCGAGCTCTTGCAGGTGCAGCGACCCTGGCTTTCTCTTTGGCCTCTCGGACCTCTTCCTCCGTGGGCTTGTAACCTAACCCGAAACAAAGTTTCTGTCCCTTAGCGATGACTGGCTCTCTTCTGCCCTCCAATCTGGGCCCTAGTCCTCTGCCTTTCTAATAGCTCCATTTCTGGAGTATGGCCACCGCTGCCACCATTTCGCCTCCAATTTTAGAAATGATGCCTTCAATGGGCTCTGGGAGTATTGTCGATACCTCATATTCAAAACTATGGAGGTAGACATCCTCAGCGGAGTGCGGTACATCTAGCATATTAGGTTTTTTGACGCTATTGGCGGCCTTCTCTTTCTCACTGTGCCCTTCACCAATGATGGTGATAATCTTTTGCCCAGATGCAAACTTGAGTTTCTGGTGTAATGTGGAACATATGGCTCTGACTTCGTGCAGCCACGGGCGCCCCAATAATAGATTAAATGAGGATTTGATGTCTATTAGTTGAAACAAAATGGAAAAGGTCATTGATCTGATTAACAGCTCAAGATCAACTTCTCCCATTATTTATCTCTTGGTATTGTTAAAACCTCTAGCGCTGGTTCTCGTGGGCCTCAACATGCATGGATCAACCCCCGATCTTGGTGGCAGTTCTTAATGGGCATATATTCAATGCGAACCCATTATCGATTAGGACCAAGGGGGTTACCATGTTTTCAGACTCAACAGTTATATTCAAAGATTTTGAGTGGCTACCTCCTTCCTCTGGTACGTCAGCATCCAAAAATGAAATGGCATTCGGAGCCATCACTTGGCCAATTATCTACCCGACTTCTTCTGGGCTAACTTGAAGTGGCACATACTTATTTTTTAACGACCCATTAATGCTTAGAAATGGAGTGGGGACGTCATCAATAGATCCCATACAGTTATATGGGTAGGCATTCTTCTCAGCTGAGTCTCTAGTATATGCTCTCAACTCATTTTCTCTAATGAGTTCACTGTGCTATCTTTCTTCCCTCTGGTTGGGCTTGTACTGCTGCTGGTGCTTCTGGCTGCTTTGATATCCTCCGAGATCATGTGATAAAGTCCACTGCCCCTTCTCTGTGGCCGCCACCATTGACATCTATTTCTTCATAACTCAACGGGACTTGGTGAGGATCATAGGTCAGTCCCAATATCTGAAACTGTATAGCTGCCGGTACCGGAGGCATTTGCATTGCGGGCTTAGGAGGTGTGGGTAACACTTAATTTACCTCTGTAATAGCTGGTTGAGTGGCCAAATTGGGCCAAATGGGGGTGATGAAGCTTGAGGGTGGTGGTACTGGGGGAAAAGGGGTAAAAGTAAGCCATTGGTAGCTGATAGGTGCTGGCGGGGGATCGGGGGTTTGATGGGCCATTAGGTAATTGACGGGGGTGGTAGAGTTTGCAGGTGATTGGACTGGGGATAATGGGGTGGGCGCAAGCCATTGGTAGTTTATTGGCAGGGGAGGATTGGGGGCCTATTGGTTCATTGGGTAATTGATGGGAGTGATGGTGTATGGTTGATATGCATTTATGTGCACATAATTGATGGGTGTGGGTGATGGAAAGTATGTCCTGAGATCCAAGGGTTCAATTTGTGGAGTCGAGTTGGGGAAATAATCTGACAAATTTGGGGGTTCAATTACCATGATATTCCTTTCTTCAACATTTCTCGGCAATGGTGCTACATAGCTCTCCCGATCACTGATGTAATCGAACGGGCCAAACTCAAATTCCTCCTCATTTTCCTCTACCATCCTGATGGTGGGTCTGGGACCTACTCCTCCAGTAGGATGCGGGGTTAATGGCACTTGATGGATGTTTACGTGCTGGTTTGCTTGAGAAGGTGCTGGTGGAATTATTTTTCCGGTGTCGATCAAATCTTAGATCGCATGCTTCAATGGGAAGCAGCGATTAGTCGGGTGACCTAAACCCTGATGAAAATTGTAGTGGGTATTTGGGTCATAGTTCTTTGGGATCAGGTGAGGAGGAGGTTGCGGTTGACGGATAGTAACTAATTCCTTTTCTATTAATAAAGGTAAAAGTACACTTAGTGATTGCCCTAGGGGCGTAAACACTTAGTCATAGCGGGCTCTCCTCTGTTCAGGAGTCATCTGCATTCCTTGTCCATTCCTTGTCCTTTGTATCTAATCAGTTTTGACTAGCCCTGACTGTACTGCTTAAAATTGGAATGGGGTTACATTATTATTGGGCCTGGTATTGGCGACGTTCTTGACGTCGGCCCAGGTTCTCTTATCATTCTTTTGTTCTGAAAATCTCCTAACCCCACTAGTCCCACTCGGTATATTTTTATTCAAGCAACCTTTCCTGATAGCATCCTCGCATCGATTAGCATTTCTCACCAGATCAACAAAACTAGACTGTTGCTAATACACCAAAAAGTCAGAGATCACTAGTAGAGTATTCTTGGAAATCATCTCTATCTGCTCATCATCAAGTATTCTGTTTTTGACCTGGGCTGCTAGTGCTCTCCACCGCCCTAGATAATCACTGAAGGTTTCGTTCGGGTTCTGTCTTAAATGAGCTAAGTCTAACTTGCGTGGCTTGATGTCTATATTGTAGACATATTATTCTTGGAACAGGTGCGTCAAATCCTTCCACATTTTCATCATAGATGGTTCCAAAGAGGTGAACCACCTCAGAGCCGGACCCGTCAAACTCTTCTGAAAGACTTTTATTAGTAGTCTCTCGGCCCCCCCGTATTGGTACATGTCCTCGCAATAGGACTTGAGGTGTGCGATCGGGTTGTTGGTGCCGTTATATTTGTCGAAGGCCGACATTTTAAATTTGGGGGGCAAGGGGACCTCAGCAAACAAACCCAAATCTATGAAGTCTGTGATGTGGATTTCATCACCACCCATTTTCATTAACTGCCTTTGTATTTTGTTTAACTGTTCTTTCAACTGTTCTGACTCTTTCGATACAGGGGCTGCTTTCTCGGCCATTGGTTGGACTTCACTCTGGGCCACCAAGGGGGTGGGCAGTTATTGGAGGAGGGTTAAGGCTGGTCAATACCCCAACATAGGCTCCATTATTCCTAATCTCATCCTCCTCATACTGTTGGTCGGCATAATGTGTAGCGAGGGCGGGATTCTCTTATTGGTGTTGTATGGGTTGGATGGGAATAGCACGAGTGGTGGTTGGGTGAGCCCATTGGGGATGAGGGAAAGTATGTTGGATGATGGGATGAGTGGAAGTTTGGTTTTGGGGTGGGGCCTGATGGGGCCATTGGGCATGGGGAGCGGTTTGGAGATGGTCTTGGGGTATGGGGCCATGGGAAAATTGGGTTTGGGGTATGGCATGGGTTTAACCCGGGTGTGAAGGTTGGGTGAAATGTTGGGGGTATGGTGGAAGGTATGAGTGTGGGGTTTGGGCTTGGGCCATAAAGCCTTGGTCATGATAAGTTTGGGCCATGGGCCATTGATGGGTTCGGGCCATGGACCCTTGATGGGATTAGGGCATGGGCCCTTGGTGGGTCTAGCCCAATGGTCCTTGGTGGGTCTGGCCCATTAGGTCTTGATGGGTTCGTCCCATTAGGCCCTAAAGGATCTTGCCCATTGGGCCTTGGTGGGTCTGGCCCCTTGGGCTTTGATGGGTTTGGCTCATGGGCCCTTGGTGGGTCTGGCCCATTGGGCCTTGGTGGGTCTGGGCCATGGGCCCTTGAGACATGTGGGGAGTGGAGGTTTGGGCCATGGGGCCATGAGGCATGGGGTTTGGATGGTATGGATTATGGGGGGTTGATAGAGGTCATGGGGGAATGAGGCATGGAGATTGGCTAGGGTATGGGATGGGTCCATTGATGTGGGGTGTGGAGGAGAGGAGGCATTTTGGGAAGCCTTCAACATGGAGTACGCTTGGAACATCTCCTCCATCATGGTCATGGAAGGAGGGTCAGATGGAGATGGTGGATTTAAGGGGTGATGGGGTATAGACGGGATGGATGTGGAGGATAAATTGGACATGGCCCTGGTAAAATCGGGCATGACCCAGGTAAGTGATGAAATATGGCGTGGATTGGAGGGATGAGGGGATGTATTGAGTATGTTTTAGGATGATGGGGGGTATGGTGTGGAGGGGTGAGAAAAATTGGGCATGGCCTCGGTAAAAATGGGCATGACCCGGATAGATGGGGGGATTTGTGGGGTGTTGGATAAGGCGGAAGTGGTATATGTGAATGTGTGTGGATCGGGCCTATAGGGGGAAGATGGAAAATGGGGCATGGATGTGGATGGAAAATGTGTTGGATTTGGCATGAAAGTGCTTTGGGCAAAAGATGGGGAGTTGGGGGTTGGACTTTAGATGTTTTGGGAGGTAGTGGTTGGAAAAATTGGGGCGCCAAATGGGCTGGTAATGGTAAAGGGTGATTGGGTGAGAGGGATGGTGGACAAGACTTCCCCTTAATGGGAATGGGTTGGGGAATGTGGCGGGGATGAGTCGGGATCAGCATAAGCCGGGTCCACTACCCACGAGATTCTACGGGAACGGGTTGGGTAAGGGTGCCTTGAATAAGGCCCAAAAATCCTCTTCCTTCTTTTCCTACGGGAGGACGGAGGGCAAGATGATGTCGTTGTGCTGGCACCACAAGAACTCTACTTTTAAGTTTTGATTTGATTTTTATGTTTTTTTTTTTAATTTTAGAGAAAACTTCGAAAAATAAAGGTTTTGAGGCTTTAGAATTCCCTTTTCGGGTAGCTCTCGTACCCTAATTCAAGGCCCTCGGCGACGATTCCTACGCACTTCAAAAGAATCGAAGGAGAACCTTCTCTCTAATGAAGGCACGAAAATTGAGGCGAATAACCTGATCCCTCGAAATGAGTCAAAAAGAAGTTGCCTTCTTTTGACCGACGGGGGCATATTGGGTGTCGGAGATGGTGGGGCCCAAACAAAGGTACTAAACACACTAATCGAGAGACTCGAGAGGTGAGAAAGCCTCAGATTTCAGGCTGCTAATGTCGAGGTAAGCCTAGCACAACTAATACATGCACCAAGATAGCAGGGCCCCTTTTTTACACTAGCGTAACTAATAGTTGCACCAAGGTAAAAATGGCAGATTTAAAGCTAGCGCAACTAATAGTTGCGCTAGTTATAAATCTGGGATTTTTGCACTGGCACAACTTATACTTGTGCCAGGCAAAATTGAGGCTCTAGATCTTATAGCAGTAGGGAACAGCAGCCTGAAAATGGGTCTTTTTTTGGGTTTTATGGAAGCTAGGCTTCCGGGAACTGAGTTTTTCTTTTGTGATCGGTTCTCTCCTTACCGCACCTAAAGGATGAGTCTGGTATAACTCGCTAGCGTGCTCCCCAAGGGTTTTAAGCTTTGGAATGGAAACCCACCCGATATACCTCCGGCGCAAGTGCCTTCTCAGATACTAGGTGAGCTGAGAATTTTTTGGATCATCACCACTAGCGGCTACTGCCATACTAAGACCTGGGTGGTTGTATGTGTGCCTAAACCCAACACTTTGAGAATCTACCTCGTAAAAACAAGTTAATTAAGCTCCCTATTTTTGATTCAATTTTAATATTTTTTGTTTTCAAAACATTTTTTTATGGAAGTTTTCTTTAGTCCAAAAGAGGGGGGTGATGATCCCATGCCGCCACTACGGGCCGGCATCCACTATCGGAATATGTTTGCACAAGTAGGCCCACCAATCAGCTAAGGCACCTTAAATGACGGAAAATTAAAAAAATTGAAAGGCAATGCTCAAGTAGGCCCGCCAATCGGCTAAGGCACCTAAAATGATGGGAATGTAAGGAAAAAAAAGGTAATGCACAAGTAAGCCCGCCGATCGGCTAAGGCATGTAAATGATGAAAAAGTAGGGGTGAGAAAATAAAAAAATAATTAAAAAAATAGCAAAAAGGTTAGTAAAATAAAAAAGAAATAGCAAAATTTTAAGGAGAAGCTCTAAAAGCTTTCCCCAGCAGAGTCGCCATCTGTGCAATCGTGGGATTTGTGACGATCCCGTTGCGACGATGCGCTCGCTAGTAAAAATATAGAGTCGCCACTCGGAGCTTTTGGTGTCTCGGGATACCTATATCATTTTTATTAGCACCGATGTAATATCCTAAAAATTTAAGCATTAAACAGTGACCTTGGGATCTGTGCCCGACTGGTCGTAGGTTTGACCAAGTGCTGGTCAAACAATGAACTCATGGAGTGATGAATTGGCGTGGTGCGTATGTGACCTAAGTGTAGTGAATGGTATTAGCTTTGAGCCACATACACCTATCTCTGGTGTAAGCGCTTAACACTGAAATCGGTAAGAGGATATAAGGGTTTAATAACCCTAAAATCTTTTTGTTTGGGTTGTTGAAGAGAGAGTTAAGAAGAGAGAGAGAGAGGGAGTAAAGAGGAGTTATTAAGCCAAGAGTTAATGCAAATCAAGAGGGGGTCAAGCATTGATTGTCGGATTCGACGTGTGAAAGATCGTTGAAGCGAAAAGCTGGAACCCTAGCCATCAAACCCAACAAATCAATCCTCTAAAGGGATAATTGAGGTGAGTTTCATTAGAATTAAATGCATAGATGTTTGATGGTTAAATTCAGTCAAGTATGGTTAAAATGGTAGATTAAAGACTTCGAAAAGAAAGAAAATAGAAAAGGAAAAGAGTTGAAAGAACGGCCCGAAAGGGGGCTGAATCTGGCCAAATTGATTAATCAAAATTGAGATTTGATTAATCGATTTTGGTCTAGAAGTTGAAAAGTCAAGGATGCCCGATTTTGATTAATCAATTTGGAAATTGATTAATCGATGTTGAAGGTCGATTAATCGATTTAGAAATCGACTAATTGACTGAGTACCTCTAGTGGCTAGAGAAACAAGACTTGGGAAAATCGACTAATCAAGTTGGGAAATCGATTAATCGATTTTGGATTTCGATTAATCGATTTGGGATCGACTAATCGATTTCGGACTTTCGACCAATCGATTTGAGAATCGATTTTACTATTTCAGGGATTTCGACTAATCGATTTGGGATCGATTAATCAATTTTGGATCTCGATTAATCGATTTTGGGAATCGATTAATCGATTTGGGTTTCAATTATTCGATTTTGGGAATCGATTAATCAATTTTGGCAGTTTCACTTAACTTCTTAGTTGGACCTTGAGGTTCATGGAGAGTCTAGGACCTTCTTTATTAAATCTTTAGTGATGTGTTGCATATGTTGTGATGTACCATAGGTGGTACGTGTGAAAGCAAGCACAAGGAGCCGCGTGGGACCTTGAGGCTTGGACCTTCGAAGACTTGAGGTAGGGAACACCTTGAACATGTACCTTAATTGTAAGAGTATGTATGTAGTGATATTATGACAGCCCAAATTTCGGCACCTTGAAACTCGTGCCATCAGTACGATCTTCCAGACCGTGCCCTAAAACTGTGCACGAAATATTGGTATATCAAGCACAATAAAATAAATAAAGCCAATAATCTCACAAAGCGGAAACAGTTAATATGCCCAACTGGCATATGCAAAAGACAGCTCTACTTTTATGCTATCGCATGAACAGAGAACCGACCCGAACCATCGGTGATAAACAGATCACCCCAGATGGTTCGCCAAAAGAATAATCCAATTTAATTATATGTTTATCAAAATAGAGGCTTGACATACCAAGCCATACAAATCTGCTCTCAAACTACTCTCTGTCAAAGTACACAACAGAGTCTCCTAGAAGAAGTCCTCGGGTGGAGGCTCCAACTCGTCTCCAAGCACGTAATCCGAATCACTCGGATCTATGTCTCTTGAAGCCTCGACAGTTGCTATCAATGGACCTGCGACGTATAGTCTAAAGGGTGAGCTACATCCTAGCTCAATAGGAAACAAACACAATGAACATATAAATTAAGACTCACATATATGCCATGATATTATAAGCATGATGTGTCTATGCATTTTCTAGCAAACAGTTTAAAAACTGATGAATTGCATTCAAGTTTACTAGTAATTAACATGTCTTACTTTACTGTTGATTTATTATGAATGACACTGAACAGGCCTAAAGCAAAACTTAAATCTTCAACTTAAGTAATCCCCGAGCAATATAGCATCGAGCCCCGATGAGATACCCTTCATCGTCGTCTAAATAGACAGTTGTTATAAAGTATTCCCTGGGAATACGACCCAGGCCCCTTTTCACTAGGCAGCGGGGTTAAAACTCATCTCAACATCCCTGGGATGTGCTTACTGTTACGGATAATCCTTCGCACTGGTGTACGGATAGGCCGTCGTACCGGTCACGGATATCCTGCCGCGTAAGTCATGGGTATCCCGCCACGTCGGTGGGGTATCCTATCAAACCTCAAATAACAAAAATAATATGTGCTTTACATATAGTTGTTCACCGTGTAAGTGTGCTATCTTATATCAGTTAGGCGTCAACAGTAATTATTCAATCATATATATATATATATATGCATCCCTGGGATGTATACATACTCGCATCACACCTGATGCCTTTATTACTTTCTCATCCCCTAGGGATGTCTCATTCATATTAGATTACTTGATCTTAATCACTTGCATCACACCGATGCCTTTTTTATATTCTTGGTGTTACACACACACCCATTTTCATAAAGCTTTTCGTAATTAAAACAACTTCAAATCTGATAATTATATCACTACATACATGCTCTTGAAATTAAAGTACATGTTCAAGGTGTTCCCTACCTCAATTCTCTAAAGGTCCAAGCATCAAGGTCCCACGCGGCTCCTTGTGCTCGCTTTCACACGTACCACCTATGGTACATCACAATACATGCAATACATCACTAAAGATGTAATGAAGAAGGTCCTGGACCCTCCATGAGTCTCAAAGAAAACTTAGAAAGTTAAGCAAAACTGTCAAAGTCGATTAATCGATTCCCAAAATTGATTAATCGAAATACAATTCGATTAATCGATTCCCAAAATCGATTAATCGAAACCCAAATCGATTAATCAAGATTCAAATTCGATTAATCGATCCCAAATCGATTAATCGAAGTCTCTAACATAATGAAGTCGATTCTCAAATCGAGTGGTCGAAAGTCTGAAATCGATTAGTCAATCCCAAATCGATTAATCGAAATCCAAAATTGATTAATCGATTTCCCAACTCGATTAGTCGATTTCCTTAGGTCTTGTTTTCCAGCCTCTGAAAGTACCCAGTCGATTAGTCGATTTCCAAATCGATTAATCGAACATCCAAATCGATTAATCAAAATCCAATTCGATTAATCGAAATCGGGCTTACTTGACTTTTCAACTTCCAGACCAAAATCGATTAATCGAATCCCAATTTCGATTAATTGATTTGGCCATATTCAGCCCCCTTTCGGGCTGTTCTTCCAAATCTTTCTCCTTTCTTTTCTATGCCTTTAATCTACCCATTTAACCCTACTTGACTGAATTAAACTTGTCTACAATATGTGCATTCACTTTAATTAAAACTCACCTCAATAATCCCTTCAAGGGATTGATTTGTTGGGTTTGATGGCTAGGGTTCCATCATTTGCTTCAACGATCCCAATTCGCTTTAAATCCGACAATGAATTCTCTAATTTGCCCTTTGATTTGCATTCACTCCTTCCTCAATAACTCCTCTTGCTTTCTCCCTCTCTCTCTCTTCTTAACTTCTTCACCAACCAAAAGAAAAGGATTCTAGGGTTATTAAACCCTTTTATCCTCCTTTGGTTTCGGTGTTAAGCGCATACACCAGAGATAGGTGTATGTAGCTTAAAACTAACACCATTTACTACACTCAGGTCACACATGCACCACGTCGGTTCATCACTACATGAATTCAAAGTTTGACCATCGCTTGATCAAATCTACGATCAATCGGGCATGGATCCCGAGGTCAAAGTCAAACGCTCAATTTTTTGGGATATTATAGATATAGAACTCAAACTGAAAATATTTTAACTGTGTAAATCTTTGTGAAAAGGGTGCATGTGTGACATCAAGAATGTGATGAAGGCATCTGTGTGATGCGAGTAACTGAGACCAAGTAATCAAATGAGAATGAGACATCCCTAGGGGATGAGAAAGTAATAAAGGCATCAGTGTGATGCGAGTAAATTAGACATCCCAGGGATGTAAATATGATTGAATAACTACTGTTGAGGCCTAACTGATATAAGATAGCACTTTACACGGTGAACAATTATATATAAAGCACAAGTTATTTTTGTTATTTGAGGTTTGATTAGAATATCCTACCGACGTGACGGGATATCCACGACTGACTCGGCAGGATATCCGTGACCGGTACGCCGGCCAATCCGTACACCAGTGCGGAGGTCTATCCGTACATAGTAAGCACATCCTAGTGATGTTGAGATGAGATTTAACCCCGCCGCCTATTAAGAAAGGGGCTTGGGTAGTATTCTCAGGGAATACATATAATAACTATCTATTTAGGCAACGATGGTGGGTATTCCATCGGGGCTCGATGCTATATTGCTCGGGGATTACTTAAGTTGAAGATTTAAGTTTTACTTTAAGCCTGTTCAGTGTCATTCATAATAAATTAATAGTAAAGTAAAACAAGAGAACTGCCAGTAAATTTTAATGCAAACTACCATCTTTTAAACTATTTTTCTAGCAAGTGCATAGATACATCATGCTTAGAATATCATGGAATATATGTGAGATTTTGACTTATATGTTCATTGTGTTGTTCCCTATTGAGCTAGGATGTAGCTCACCCTTTAGACTATACGTCGCAAGTCCATTATTAGCAACGGCTGAGGCTTCGGGAGACGTAGATTCGGGTGATTTAGATTACGTGCCTGAGGACGAGTTGGAGCCTCCTCCCGAGGACTTCTTCTAGGAGACTCTGCTGTGTACTTTGATAGAGAGTCAGTTTTGAGAGTAGATTGTACGGCTTGGTATGTCAAGCCTTTATTTTTTATCAAACAATGTAATTAGATAGATATAATTCTTTTGGGCGAACCATCTGGGGTGATCTGTTTATCACCGATGGTTTGGATCGGTTCTCTGTTCATGCAGTGGCATGAAAGTAGAACCGTCTTTTGATATGTCAGATGGGCATATTGATTTTCCGCCTTATGCAGTTAATTGCTTTATCTTGTTAATTATTGCTTGTTATACCATTGTTCCGTGCATAGTTTTGGGGTACAGTTTGGAGGATCGTGCTGATGGCACGGGTTTCGGAGTGTTAAAATCTGGGCTGTCACTGTTGGTATCAAAGCTATTTCCTTTAGAAATTCTGACAATCATTCTTATGTTTGAGCATAGGGACTTCTGCTAAAGAAAACTTTGTTTTCACGTGCAGACCGTTATGTTTCCTAGAGGAAGAGGCCGACCCAGGGGCGGTCATTATAGAAATTTGCATAGTCGAGATGATCTCATCTCGGATACCAATAGAGTACCTTTGGGACATGGAGGTGCTTTAGGTAGTGGCAGTCAAGAGGGCCATGATCAAGGAGAGAACCAGGATCGAGATCGTCAAGATCGATATCAAAGAGAGCAAGAGAGAGTCAGAGAAAGAAACGAGAATAGAGAGGAGTGTCAGAGGATGATGCACACCATGGAGTCCTGGCACTCATCTTGCCCAAAGACATCCGCCACCGACACTCGCCGGTGTCTTACGCTTTCTTGAGTTTAGGAGGATGAGACCTCCTAGCTTTTCAGGGCAGGCAGAGCCCATGGCAGCCGAGAACTGGCTGAGTGAAATGGAGAAGGTGTTTAATGTGCTCACATGTACGGAGGACGAGAGCGTCCGTTGGGCAACCTATATGTTGGATGGAGAGGATGAGAGGTTGGCTTGGTGGAAGTCCGTATTACCTGACTAGGCTCAAGAGACTTAGACGCACTCGACTTGGGATGAGTTCGTGAAAGAATTCAATAAACAGTACTTCCCGAAAGTTGTGAGGAACCAAATGGAGATTCAATTTCTACAGCTTAATCAAGGGAAGATGATTGTTAGGAAGTATGTAGTGGAGTTCATGCGACTCACTCGCTTCGTGCCTGACTACGTAATCACAGAGATGATGAGAGCGAAGAGGTTTCATCAAGGATTGAGACCGGACGTGAGGGGAGGAGTAGCCCCATTCCAGCTTAGGACCTATAGAGAGGTCATGAGCAAGGCCTTGGTGGTAGAGGAAGAAAATAATAATAAGTACCGCCAGAGGGAGCAGTAAGGAAGGTGAAATGTGGACCAAACTAGAACGAGGAACTACGAGCCGGTGAACAAAAAGCCAAGATTCGTAGCAGGCAATTAGAAACCACCGTTCCAGGGAGGTTATGGGAGACCGGCACAGCAGACCAACCAGCAGAAATTCCCATTGCTTGCGTCGGGGAGGCTGATGAGATACGAGAGCCCTGCTATTACTACCTGAGCTACAGTTACACAGGGGTTCTCGCGAGCAGCTTTTTCCACACCTCGTGAGACTTGTGCCAAGTGTGGCAAGTCTCATAGGATAACTGATTGTAGGCAGGGAACTCAGGGTTACTTTCGATGTGGCAAGGTGGGCCACCTGATCAAAGATTACCCCGAGATGAACAAAGGGAAGACGGCTTTAGCTCCTATTCCACGATCGATACAAGCAAGGAAGCCGATCGTCCAAGGGAGACCCTACGCAGTCACAGCTCAAGAGGCTCAGAATACAAATGATGTGATCTAAGGTGAGATTTCTTTTAAATAAAGAATTTCAATTCTTGAAAATTTTAGATAGAGAAGGTGCATCCATATAGAAGATATAAGAGAACTTGCATGTAATAAATTCTAGTATGATGATAGACATTATATATGTGTATGTATGATTAGGTACGTTACAAATTTATAAGAAGGGAAGTGACGTGACATACGAAGCTCGAGTGTTGATAGACCCAGGGTCTACCCACTCATTTGTTACCCCTCACTTCACTAAGAGAATGAAAGCTAACCCAAAAGAGTTAGACTTTGTGTTAACCGTGACCATTCCTACTGGGAAATCGGTTGATACCGAAAAGGGTTGCAACTCCGTGATTGTGAGAGTCATGGATGGAGACATCTTTGAACTACCGGTGAACCTAATTCTATTAGACATGCAAGGATTTGACGTGATCCTTGGCAGGATTGGCTGTCGACTCACTGTGCGACGGTAGATTACAAGAACAAGGTCGTCATCTTCAAACCCAATACGAGGAGATCATTCCAATTTTGAGGAGAGAGGTCGATGCATATGCCACTTATCTCGGCAGTCAGAATCGAGCGTTTGATCAGAAAAGGGTGTAGTGGATACTTGGCATTCTTGAAGGAGCATAAAGAAGAGAAGAATGTTATCTCCGAGATAGCCGTGGTGCGAGAATTTGAAGATGTATTTTCGGAAGAGTTACCGGGATTGCCTCCAGAGAGGGAAGTGGAGTTCGCCATCGACTTAGCACCAGGAACAGAGCCTAATTCTAAAGCACCATACAGGATGGCTCCCGCTGAGTTGAAGGAATCGAAGGAGCAGTTACAAGAGCTAATGGACAAGGGGTTTGTTAGACCGAGCGTGTTTCCATGGGGAGCACCGATCTTATTTGTAAAGAAGAAAGATGGGTCAATGCATCTGTGTATTGACTATCGACAATTGAACAAACTCACTATTAAGAATCGATATCCTTTACCTAGGATAGATGATTTGTTTGATCAACTGCAAGGAGCGAGGTACTTTTTCAAGATCGATCTGAGATCTGGATACCATCAATTGAGAGTTAAGGCAGAGGATATTCAGAAGACTGCATTCAGGACTTGGTACGGACACTATGAATTCCTAGTGATGTCGTTTGGGTTGACAAATGCCTCGGCATCATTCATGGATCTGATGAATAGGGTGTTTAAACCACACCTAGACTCTTGTGTCATAGTGTTTTTTGACGACATCCTAATCTATTCAACATCAGAGGAAGAGCATGAGAAGCATTTGAGAATAGCCCTACAGACTCTACATGAACACCAATTATACGCCAAGCTCAGCAAGTGCGAGTTTTGGTTAGAAGAAGTTAGCTTTTTGAGACATGTCGTCTCAAAGCATGGTGTCAGTATAGATCCAGCAAAAATCGAAGCAGTGGTTAATTGGGAGCAACCAAAGGCCGTGACCGACGTCCGTAGTTTCCTTGGATTGGCGGGTTACTATCGACATTTCGTTGAGGGTTTTTCAAAGATATCAGTACCACTCACAAGACTCACACGAAAAGACGCAAGGTTCAAATGGAGTGAGGCATGCGAGAAGAGTTTTCAAGAACTCAAGAAGAGACTCACTTCAGCTCTAGTACTTGCGATTCCTTTAGGTAGTAGAGGGTTCGCAGTATACAGTGATGCTTCTTATAGTGGGTTGGGTTACGTGCTTAATCAACATAGAAAGGTGATAGCGTATGGATCGAGACAGTTGAAAGAGCATGAGAAGAATTACCCGACACACGACCTGGAATTAGCAGCGGTCATATTTGCGCTGAAGATTTGGAGACATTACCTATACTGTGAGACCTTTGAGATTTTCATCGATCATAAAAGCCTCAGATATTTGTTTACACAGAAACATCTAAATATGAGGCAGCGCAGATGGATGGAGTTTCTTAAAGACTATGATTGTTCCATATAATACCATCTAGGCAAGGCTAATGTAGTGGCCGATGCCTTGAGTCGGAAGGGTTCAGCTCAATTGGCTAGTTTGATTTTGGGTATGCACCGATGGAAGTTATTTGAAGATCTGGCACTATATGATGCAAACATTGAGTCTCAAGCTACAGGAGCCTTCCTGGCTAATATATCAGTGAGATCGGTGATATTTGAGCATATCCACGAGCTACAGATGAAAGACCCAATGCTAACAAAGATTCGTCAAGATGTAACTGAAGGCATTGGATCTGAGTTCTCGGTCAAGAAGGATGGTTCCTTATTGTTCAAGGGTCGTCTCTGCCTTCCGAACAATGCCGATTTATGACGAACAATTCTTGATGAATCTCACAAATTCAACTATGCGATCCACCCTGGTAGCACAAAGATGTACCAGGACTTGAAAAAGAATTACTGGTGGAGAGGTTTGAAGCAAGACGTGGCAAAGTACGTGTCGTGGTGTTTGACATGCCAACAAGTGAAGATCAATCATAGATACCCCATTGGATTATTGCAGCCTTTACCTATACCTGAATGGAAGTGGGAATCGATCTCTATGGACTAAGGTACAATGCCATTTGGGTGGTAGTCGATCGATTGACAAAGTCAGCGTACTTCTTGCCATACAACACAATGTACACGGCGGGAATACTGGCAAAGCTGTATATGAAAGAGATTGTCCGTTTGCATGAGATTTCGAGTAGCATTATTTCAGACCGTGACCCATTATATACATCAAAGTTTTGGAAGAAATTTCAAGAAGGAATGGGAACGCAACTAGATTTCAGTACGGCATTTCATCCATAAACCGACGGGCAAACGGAGAGGGTCAATCAGATCATTGAGGACATGCTTAGGGCATGTATGTTAGAATTGCAAGGATCATGGGATCAACACCTACCGTTGATTGAGTTTGCATATAACAACAGTTTTCAGACGAGCATTAGGATGGCACCATATGAAGCTCTTTACGGACGGCGATGTAGATCACCGATCAATTGGGAGGAAATCGGTGAGAAATTTGTTTTGGGACCCGAAATACTTGAAGATAATGCCGCCTATGTTTGAATGATAAGGGCCAAACTCAAAGCAGCTCAGAGCAGACAAAAAAGCTACGCCGATATCAAACAGACGAGTGTAGACTTTAAGGTGGGTGAACATGTGTTCGTGAAAGTGTCACCTATGAAGGGGGTGATGAGATTTGAAAAGAGAGGGAAGTTAAGTCCCTGCTTATTGGACCATTTGAGGTTCTAGGTCAAGTAGGGGAAGTTGCTTACCGCATTAGATTGCCACCGTTATTTGATCAGGTACACAATATATTCCACGTATCTATGCTCAGGAAGTATCTTAATGAACCTGATCACGTGTTGAGTGGCAAATCATTTGAGATGCATGAGGATATGAGCATGATCAAAGAGCCGGCGGAGATCTTGGATCGAAAGGAACAAGTGTTGCGGACAAAAGTCATTCCATTAGTACTTGTTAGATGGAAGTATCATCCGGCCGAGGAAGCTACATGCAGAACGAGAGGCCGACGTGAAAGAACAGTATTCGGACTTGTTTGCGACAGCTTGAGAGTCAAAATTGTATCACCGCAAGCATGTTTGCGGATGTAAACCATCTATTATAATCCAATGTCGATCGTTTGATCATTTTATTCAAGAGAGGCAATTTCAATCCGCATAGTTTTCCAAATACGATGTAAAGTACGTGGTTAGAATTCTTCATAGCCACAAAACGGCTGTGAGAACATGTTTCACAAGACCAATGACCAACTGGCCTAGTGCTAAAGAAAAATAAAGGAGACATGAAAAATAAGAAAATTCTGAAAAATCTGATCAAAACCGATTAATCGATTTGGGAATTCGATTAATCAATTTTGGTCGATTAGTCGACTGGCATACGCCAGTGAGTGGAGATTGAATGGGAATTCAAAAAAATAACAAAGTGAAATTTTGATTAATCGATTCAGGTTTTTCGATTAATCGATTTTGGTCGATTAGTCGACTGGCATACGCCAGTGAGTGGAGATTGAATGGGAATTCAGAAAAATAATAAAGTGAAATTTCGATTAATCGATTCGGGTTTCGATTAATCAATTTTGGATTTCGATTAATCGATATAGAAATTCGATTAATCAAGTAACTTGAGAATTTTAGGAAAAATTTAAAGGACTTTATGATTTTGATTAATCGAAGTGAAATTTGATTAATCGATTCTGGAAAATCGATTAATCGACTGGCACACGCCAGTGAGCTCGAAAAGTTGAAATTTTAAGTGACCATGATTTCGATTAATCGATTTCGCGTGGCTTGACTAAATTTTAAAACTCGATTAATCGATTTTAGAAATCGATTAATCGAATCGAGGCCTGTATATATTAAACGAGGGGGGATTTCTCCCCATTCGAAATCAGTTTGATTTTTCTCTTGCGCGCCTTTTCGATTTTCTTCTCAAGCGACTTGGCGACCTAGGGTTTTTGCGGTTTGGGATCGATTTCGAATCGAAATCGCTTGCATTCGGATCGAATACCTAAGGTAAAACCCTAGATTTCAACTTTCTTTCCATTTCAAGCTATAAAACCTAGTTTTTGTTATATTTTCACCAAAATGCTGCCTAGAATATGGTTGTCTTCGAAGAAGGCGACATCCAAGCTCCCGGTCCGGCGTAAGAACGCCACACTGCCACCACCTACCCCATCACCTGTGAGAACCCCATCCCCGTCGACATCGGATACCATATCCGGTTTGACGAGAGCGTCTTCGCGCGAGTCTGGGGGCCGACCGCTTTTCATGCGAGTACCTCTACTGCCGATGCATTTAGCTCGGCGTGACCAAAGCGACCTCTTTGCGATGAGCCACCACCACCAGGCAGCCACTCCCAGCAGAGTCAGGAGAGGGGACCTCCTTTTGATTGTAATTAAAATAATGTATATGCTCAACTCTGTAAATTTTGGAAATTGATAATGAAATCATTTTTTTAAGAATTTAAATGCATTCCTTTCTGTTTCTTGCACTGTGTGATGTATACGTCATCTTTTGTGTGTGGGTACGTGACACCACAGTGTGTGGGGTACCACACCAATGCACCTTTGAGTTATTTTTGAGGACAAAAATTCCCAAGGTGGGGAGAATGTAATATCCAGAAAATTTGAGGGTTAAATAGTGACCTCGAGATCTGTGCCCGACTGATCGTAGGTTTGACCAAGTGATGGTCAAACAATGAACTCATGGAGCGATGAACTGACGTGGTGCATATGTGACCTAAGTGTAGTGAATGGTATTAGCTTTGAGCGACATACACCTATCTCTGGTGTATGCGCTTAACACGGAAACCGGAGAGAGGATATAAGGGTTTAATAACCCTAAAATCCTTTTGTTTGGGTTGTTGAAGAGAGAGTTAAGAAGAGAGAGAGAGGGAGTAAAGGGAGTTATTGAGCCAAGAGTTAATGCAAATCAAGAGGGGGTTCAAGCATTGATTGTCGGATTCGACGTGTGAAAGATCGTTGAAGCGAAAAGCTAGAACCCTAGCCATCAAACCTAACAAATCAATCCTTTAAAGGAATTATTGAGGTGAGTTTCATTAGAATTAAATGCATAGATGTTTGATGGTTAAATTCAGTCAAGTATGGTTAAAATGGTAGATTAAAGACTTAGAAAAGAAAGAAAATAGAAAAGGAAAAGAGTTGAAAGAACAGCCCGAAAGGGGGCTGAATCTGGCCAAATCGATTAATCGAAATTGAGATTCGATTAATCAATTTTGGTCTAGAAGTTGAAAAGTCAGGGATGCCCGATTTCGATTAATCAATTTGGAAATCAATTAATCGATGTTGAAGGTTGATTAATCGATTTAGAAATCGACTAATCGACTGGGTACCTCCAGTGGCTGGAGAAACAAGACTTGGGGAAATCGACTAATCAAGTTGGGAAATCGATTAATCGATTTTGGATTTTGATTAATCAATTTGGAATCGACTAATCGATTTCGAACTTTCGACCACTCGATTTGAGAATCGATTTTACTATTTTAGGAATTTCGATGAATCGATTTGGGATCGATTAATCAATTTTGGGAATCGATTAATTGATTTGGGTTTCGATTAATCGATTTTGGGAATCGATTAATCGATTCTGGCAGTTTCACTTAACTTCTTAGTTGGACCTTGAGGTTCATGGAGGGTCTAGGACCTTCTTTATTACATCTTTAGTGATGTGTTACATATGTTGTGATGTACCATAGGTGGTACGTGTGAAAGCAAGAACAAGGAGCCGCATGGGACCTTGAGGCTTGGACCTTCGGAGACCTGAGGTAGGGAACACCTTGAACATGTACTGTAATTGCAAGAGCATGTATGTAGTGATATAATTATCAGATTTGAAGTTGTTTTAATTACGAAAAGCTTTATGAAAATGGGTGTGTGTGTAACACCAAGAATATAAAAAAGGCATCGGTGTGATGCAAGTGATTAAGATCAAGTAATCTAATATGAATGAGACATCCCCAGGGGATGAGAAAGTAATAAAGGCATCAGTGTGCTACTAGTAAATTAGACATCCCAGGGATGTAAATATGATTGAATAATTACTGTTGAGGCCTAACTGATATAAGATAGCACTTTACACGGTGAACAACTATATGTAAAACACATGTTATTTTTATTATTTGAGGTTTGATTAGAATACCCCACCGACGTGGCAGGATACCCACGACTGACTCGACAGGATATCCGTGACCGGTACGGCGGCCAATCCATACACCAGTACGGAGGTCTATCCGTACACAGTAAGCACATCCCGCCGCCTATTGAGAAAGGAGCTTGGGTAGTATTCCCAGGGAATACATATAACAACTGTCTATTTAGGTAACGATGGTGGGTATTCCATCGGGGCTCGATGCTATATTGCTCAGGGATTACTTAAGTTGAAGATTTAAGTTTTGCTTTAGGCCTGTTCAGTGTCATTCATGATAAATTAATAGCAAAGTAAAACAAGAGAACTGCCAGTAAATTTGAATGCAAACTACCATCTTTTAAACTATTTTTCTAGCAAGTGCATAGATACATCATGCTTAGAATATCATGGAATATATGTGAGATTTTGACTTATATGTTTACTGTGTTGTTCCCTATTGAGCTAGGATGTAGCTCACCCTTTAGACTATACGTCGCAGGTCTATTATTAGCAGCGGTCGAGGCTTCGGGAGACGTAGATCCGGGTGATTCGGATACGTGCCTGGGGACGAGTTGGAGCCTCCTCCCGAGGACTTATTCTAGGAGACTCTGTTGTGTACTTTGATAGAGAGTCAGTTTTGAGAGCAGATTGTACGGCTTGGTATGTCAAGCCTTTATTTTTTGTCAAACAATGTAATTAGATAGATATAATTCTTTTGGGCGAACCATCTAGGGTGATCTGTTTATCACCGATGTTTTGGATCGGTTCTCTGTTCATGCAATGGCATGAAAGTAGAACCGTCTTTTGAATATGCCAGATGGGCATATTGATTTTCCGCCTTATGCAGTTAATTGTTTTATCTTGTTAATTGTTACTTGTTATACCATTGTTCCGTATATAGTTTTAGGGCACGGTCTGGAGGATCGTGCTGATGGCATGGGTTTCGTGGTGCCGAAATCCGGGCTGTCACAATCGAAGTGCCACAAATATGACTCTGAATCCGGTCCACACCAAAGGCTCTTGGGTAGGGGCTTCCGTTATCGATCGGGAAGGTGTTAGGCACCCGATCAACTCGCTTAACGCGGTCTCTATTAATGGTCAATACAAAAATAAAGTAAAAGAAAAAAAAATAGCTTCCTCTTGCCCAAATGGGCCTTAAATCCTATTTGTGCCCCTCCATTCCTACCAAAAATTCAGCGGCGTAACGACACAAATGGGAGGATGGGAAGAGCTAAGGAAGAGATAGAAGAAGAAAGGACAGAGCCGGAGCCCTTGGGCCCTTGTAGTACCTTAGGATAGCCTTGCGTTGGCTTGCTTTGATGAGCTTTTGAAGGCTTGAATGGTAGAGAATGGAGTTCTAACTCCTAAGGCTTAAAGCTAAGAGGTAGAGTGAGGGGAGCACACACCTAGACTAAGGGTTTTGGAGGCAATATTAAGCTTGAAATGAGGTTAGGAGATTCTAGAATTTATGTTAAAATGGTGCATAAAAGGGAGGAAGAACTTCTCACTTTGAGCTCTTTCTCTCTTAAGTAAATTTCTCAACCTTTAATCCAAGGGGAGGGGGGCTCTATTTATAGAAAATGGGTGGATTAGGAGGCTACTTAGATGCTAATTGGGTTTAGCAATTAGGTAATCTCTAATCTAAGGTTTCCTAAGATTTTAAGAGCTTGAAAAGGTGTGAAGGTGGTTATAATGGTGGATGATAGGGTGGGGCCTTAAGTCACTTAAGGGGTTGCAAATAGGGTGTAAAGGGGTGCAGCCGAACTAACAAAACACACCCCAAAGACCCAGGTGGTCAACAAGTCAAACCCTACTCACGAATTTTGGGGCAAAAACCAGGATCACTGTTCATATGCCTAGCATAACTATTAGTTGTGCCAGGCAAATATACAGTAAAACAATTTTGTACAGTAGCCTGGAAGTTGGCTTCGCGAGGGGTGGGGTCCACTTTAATACGGGCACAACTATTAGTTGCGCTAGACTTAAATCCTGGGAAAGTGGCTTGGCACAACTAATAGTTGCGCCAGGCTAAATTGTAACTGGCGCAACTATTAGTTGCGCCAAATCCCTAGGGGGCCAATTGAAATTACACTTTTACCCTCCAGATTCATACCACCATATCTTTTGGTGTACAACTCTGATTGGGGTGATTTCTAGACCGTTGGAAAGATGGAGACATCCTCTTTCCAATGGTATATGATTTGATATTAGTAGAAGACCTCAGATAGTATTGATGCACCACTCTTCATCCATTGCCTGAGAAGGTTAGGTTTAGGGTTCGAAATGGGTTCTAAGGGTCGGGATTGGTTTCTAAAGGTTCGAGGTAGGTTTCTAAGGGATCTAAGGTGATTCCTAAGGGTTTGAGGTGATTTCTAAGGGTTCCATACATGCCATAAAAAGCTCAAAAATGTGCCTCTCTCGAAATGTATTTCGATCAGGCCTTGGGCCAAATTTGGGTGTCTACAATAACCAATGGAGTAATCGATTTCTTCTCTTTCATTTGAACATTTTTACTCACAACACCCAAGATAGGTTTTTGTCATACCCATTGTTGCCCTCTTTTTTTACCCATAGTGCCCTTTCGGGTTTCCACTATGTCTGTGGGTATGCATTTTTACCCTAGGCGCCTTTTAAGGTTTTCACCTGGTCCGCACAAGCTCACTGTTTTTACCCATGGCACCCTTTCGGATTTTCACCATGTCCATTTTGCTTTGAGCTTGTATTTTCTTTTTCTTTCGAAGGTCATGACATGGACGTTGACTTTGCCATAGCCAGCTGAATGAAATTCTTTTATCATCTCTTAGCTTGTCTCATGCTGACTCAACGGATACTGACTACTCATAGACCTTAAAGAGGGCTTTCCTCAGGGATGTATCTTCGCTAGGTTAGGAATTGAAGGTATTCTTGGGTTAAAAGGTTTCCTTGATTGGGTTCCAATTGTCGTAATACATTTCTTCCTTAAGGGATTTCTACTGTACGTGCACCATGATCTCTTTTCTTTTTTATATATTTTATTCTTTCAGATATCCTCTTTTTGGGATTTTACTTTTATGATGTTTTTGGATTTTGGTGATAACTCTTTTTCTCCACTCTTTTTTTTATTGGTATATACACTCTCTTTTTCTAGGGAGGGGATAATGAAAGAAAAGGCCATTGGCTCAAGATGAGGTAGCAAAGGGTATAAGTTTTCAGGGATACTTTTTGGCTGCTTGGCTTTAGAATGATCACCTTGTATATGGAATCCTTAAGCAGTCACATATAAATATTATCAATACTTACCTTGCCGCTAAGACTAGGAGTAGAATCGTCAGACGTATCCAGCGTTGATTGGCTCAGGAAAATGATCTTCATCCATTGTGGTGAGGCGGAGCGCGTACCCCGAGAGTACCTCTCGGATGATAAAGGGTCCTTCCCAATTAGGCATGAATTTCCCTCTCGGATCAACGTGGAGAGATGGAAAGATTTTCTTGAGTACAGTGTCACTCACTTTTAAATCTCGGATGTGAACACGCTTGTTATAAGTACGTGCGATCCTTCCTTGGTAGACCGGGTATGACATAAGGCTAGGAGCCTTTTCTCATCTAGCAGGTTCAGCTGCTCGAAGTAGGACCTCTCTCTTTCAGCTTTTGGGAGATTAGATTCCACGGGAATACAGAGTGAAGGCACTTCAACCTCAACCGGTAGCACAACCTCAGTTTCATACACAAGGGAGAACGGTGTTACACCTATAGAGTACGTATCGATGTTTGGTAGGCCCACAGTGCAAAGGATAACATTTCACTTCAATCTCGGTAAGTAACGACCATCTTCCTAGGATGAGGACGATTGTCTTATTAGCAGCTTCTACAGCACCGTTGGTTTGCGGCCGATATGGTGATGAGCGATGATGTTTGATTTTGTATTGCTCGCATAAGGCTCTAATGTGTTAGTTCGTGAAGTTGGTGCCGTTGTCCGTGATGATGTCTTTGGGCATGCCAAACTGACAAACAATATTATTCTTGATGAATTTCTCGACGTGACTGGCCGTGATATTTGTGTAAGATGCTGCTTCTACCCATTTGGTAAAGTATTCGATGGCGACGATGATGAACTAATGCCCATTAGATGCTTTTGGGTTGACCTTTCCGACAACGTCGAGTCCCCATGTAGCAAATGGCCAAGGAGTGGTCATGTTGTGTAGATCAATAGCAGGAGCATGTATCAAACCAAAGTGTTCTTAGCATTTGTAGCACCTCTGAACGTGGTTGCAACAGTCAATTTTTGTGGTAATACAGAAGTACCCTTTCTATAGGATTTTTTGGCCAGCATGTGTCCGTTGACGTGGGCCCCGCATACTCCCTCATGGATCTCTTTTATAATGTTGGCCGCTTCGTCCTCAGTTAGGCATCTGAGCAAGATGTTATTATGTGACCGCTTGTAGAGGCACTCACCACAGATGACATAGTTGGCTGCTAAACGCTGGATGGTTCGCCTGTCTTCTTTGCCCCTTAAGGAAAGTACGAGCTTCAAGGAAATTCATAATATCTAAGAACCATGGAGGCTCATCATCTAACTTTGGGGGTTCCTCAATCTGGAGGTCGAAGGCAGGTTCATTTCTTTGCTCAATCATGATCGGCTTCATCTCGACACCATATGAAATTTTGACCATTGATGCCAATGTTGCTAGTGCATCAGTAAAGCAATTTCTTGCTCGCGAGACATATGAGAAAGTAACATCCTCGAAGCATGATATCAGATCTTTAAGGTATTCATGGTATGGGATCAACTTCTCATCCTTTATCTTCCAATCTCTATTTATCTGGCATATGATTAACTGTGAGTCGCTAAACACTCTGAGATGAGTTACGTTCAGGTTCAAAGCTGCTTGTAGGCCAGCTACACAGGCTTCATACTCGGCCATGTTTTTTGTGCACAGGAAGTTGAGCTTGATGGAGATTGGTACGTGAGATCCTTTTGGCGAAATCTGAATAGTGCTGACTCCTTGACCTTCGACATTTGCTGCCCCATCAAAGTGCATTACCCAAGATTCCACTGTTTCTGTTGTATCATCCTCTGTCATGAACAAGATGTCTTCATCTAGGAATTCAATTCTCAAAGGCTCGTAGTCAAGTAAAGGATTTTCGGCAAGATGATTGGCGAGGGCTTGCCCCTTTACTGATTTCTGTGTGACATATGTGATGTCAAACTCTGATAAGAGGAGCTGCCAGCGTGCGGTTAGGCCCATGAGAGCTGACTTTTCAAACAAGTACTTCAATGGATCCATTCGTGCTAAAAGGAGAATTTCCTAAAATAGTAAGCAATGATGGAGTCTCTGTGTAGCCCATACAAGAGCTAGCCATGCTTTCTCTAGATGCGAATAACGCTTCTCGTAGTTAGTAAACTTCTTATTGAGATAGTAGATGGTCTGCTCTCTTCTTTCTATTTCATCATGTTTCCCTAGGACACATCCCATCGAAACTTTCGTTGTAGAGAGATACATTAAGAGTGGTCTCCCTAGTACTGGCGGTACCAAAACTGGAGGATTGAGAAGGTAACTCTTGATTTTATCGAATGCTGCTTGACAGTCGTCATTCCATTTGACTGGCAAATCTTTCCTTAGTAACTTGAAGATCGACGTCCAAATAAAAGTTAGTTGTACAATGAATCGACTGATATACTATATCCTGCCCAAGAAGCTTCTGACTTCTTTCTCTGTAGATGGCGGTGGCATTTCAACGATGGCTTTTACCTTGATCGGGTCAACCTCGATGCCTCTTTTATTGACAATGAAGCCTAGTAGGTGTTGCTACCCCAGCTGTGCTTTCTTTATTTGTTTGTGGTAAAAGAAATTTAAAATCAAAATAAAACAAGGGATGAAATCAGCACAACTGAGAAGTCCTAGACCTACAAGATACAGGGTCCATTGTGGCAAGTTTTGATAAGTAAGAGTTTGTCCCACAGGGAAAGATGATCTACAGCTCCAAGGGAGCCATCTCTAGTAGTCCCTCCAGATCTGACTACAGATCTGGCAGTCCTTAAGGGAAGGGAGTTTAAGGTCACTTAGTTTACAGATCCTAAGGTAGCCTAATGTCTAAACTACAGAAAGGGTTGAGAGGATGGATGGAGTGTGGAAAATAAATATAAAGGGTGAGAAGTATGTTATTGAGCCTAGATCAGAGGAGTTTTGTAACTCAGATTCAAATCTGATGTTATAGAAATCCTGTCCAATGGCTACATTATCACCACTGAGGAGAAAGAATCCAGCCCATCTATGTGCCATGATTCAATCCCTTAAGGTTATAACATGTCCACTCAAATGGTCACAGACTATCCCATAGGGGAACCACAATCTAGAGATGAGTCAAAACAAGTTAATCATTGTAGGCACTATTTCATCTAGGCTACCAGCTCAAGAATCCATAGGGAACCTCAACCTCTAAAGCTCTATGTGTGGGGCTAAGGCTGTATAGGACCATGATAGCCCAGACACATAGAACCAGCAAGAGATTGAGTACAACCTTCGATCTAGCTGTCCATTGCTTGAGTGAGGCTACAATGGTCCAGTCACAAGCCTACAATCTCTATAACCAGATCAAATCTAACATTTGATAGCAGATCTATACAAATATAGGGGAGTCTACCTTTGTACAATCTCCCACCAGGCTAATACAAGCTCAGGTGCAGAGAAGAAGGATCCATCTTGGATCGATGGATTAGAATCACCCTAAGGTTATAACCTGTCCACTTGAATGGTCATAGACTATCCCAGAGGCTATCCTCCTCACGGAGCCCAAGACAAAATAAGAATATCGCTGCCACCACCATGGTCACAAGGCTACCAGCTCAAGCTCCCATGGGGATTTCAGATCTAGTGGGTCCTGTGGTGGGGCTAAGGCTGTATAGGACCATGATAGCCCAGACACACAGGTCACTTGGATCTGAGTGGCCCTTAGAATCAGTCCTCCATTGCTTTGAATCACAGCCAAAGCAATGGTGGATCACAAGGCAGCAGCCTTTCACAGAGCAGATCACATTCAAACACAAATCCCATAATGTAAAAATCCTATTACAAAACTTCCATTAAACTAGTTCAAAATGCATACAAAGACATAGCCAGCAAGTGCTGGACTATGGAGAGAAGGAAAAAGAAAAAGAAAACTACTTACAGCTACAAAAGAAAAGAAAAATGATCTAAGATCAAGTCTCCAAGAGACAAGATGTGTTCCAAGATATCTAAACCTAAGCTAAGTATGGGTTTATATAGCAGTGGTGTGGCGGCGCATTAGGGTTAGAAAACCCTAATTTTAATGATGCCACATGGCCTAATAGTGATCCTTGGATGCCTCGGGGTGCATGCACGGAGATTTAAGCGTGGGAGTGCGTGCCCTAATCGTTGGAAATTCCCAAAAAGTCCTCTACTGAAGCGATGGAAGTTGAAGTTCAGAGCTTCGCTAGGTAGCTATTGTTTCCCAGACTTGTCACGTGGTAGCTCTTGCTCTTCTCGAGGATGGTTTGACATTGAAGCTTCAACCGTCACAAGGTTGCCTTGGTTTGCTCTTCAGGCAATCGCGCGGTAGAGAATTGAGCTCTCGCTAGATTGGGCTTCGCGAGGTTGAGTAGACATCAAAGCCTCAGATGTCGCGGGGTTGGACTTCAAGCAGTCGTGAGGTAGTTGCGCATTCACTGGGTTGATCTTCACGAGGATGGATTTGAATAGCGAGAGAACTGCGCGAACACTTCTCTTCAATGGACTTCGCCAATTTCCTCGCGAGGCTTTAATGAGGTCTAAACTGCGCGAGGTTTCATGTCTTAATTGATCTTTGTGAGGATGGCTCTGTCTTCGCGAGGATGCTTTCTTCTTGAATAGCACGAGAACTGTGCGAGGAGTTCTCTTCTGATATTTGCATCCCACGACTACTGCGCGACAGCTGCGCGAAGAGTCTTCTGAAGCTCTCTCTCCTCAGCCGTTCTGAGTGAACTGCACGAGGCATATTTCTCCTGAATCCTCTAAAGCTTGGGTCAGCTGCGCGAGGCTCATTTCAGGTCTGGATTCAGAGTCCATCCTTCTGAGGGACTTCTAGTGCCAAAATAGGCTCCTTAGCAGGATTCCTGGCCTTATTTCACTACTGATTATTACCTACATAGAACACTTAATAAAAACTTATTAGATGGCTAAGGGTCTAATCAAAGGTTAAGTTAAGGGGTGAAAAGTGGTACTTTTCAGGTCTTAACAGTAGGTTTCCTAACATGGCACAGAATGCGTATTTTTGGGGATTCAGGCGCAACCTATATGTCCTCAGCCTCTTAAATAACTTTTGGAGGTTTATCAGATGATCCTCTCTTTCTGGAGACTTGGTGATCATGCCGTCAATGTAAACCTCAATTTCTTGGTCCATCATGTCACGAAAAAGTGCTATCATCGCTCTCTAATATGTTGCCCCAACATTTTTCAGTCCGAAAGGCATGACTCGATAACAGAAAGTTCTCCACGGAGCGATAAATGTTGTTTTCTCTCGGTCTGCTTCTGCCATCTTGATATGATTATACCCAGAGAATCCATTCATAAATGAGAGCATCCCATGCCTAGCAGTGTTATCGACCAAGATGTCGATATGTGGAAACGGGAAGTCATCCTTTAAGCTTGCCTTATTGAGATTTTTGAAATCAATGTACATGCGAACCTTTCCATCCTTCTCCGGTTACTAGGACGATGCTGGCTAGCCACTGTGAGTATTTGGAGACCATGAGAAATCCTGCATCATAGTGCTTGATGACCTCATCTTTTACTTTCAACATCCACTCGGGTCTGAGGCATCTCAACTTTTGCTTGACCGATTTAACATCTGGATATAGCGACAGCTCATGCTCGACCAAATCGATATCCAGACCAGGCATATCCTCATATGACTATGCGAAGAAGTCTTGGTATGACCGAAGGAAATCAATCATGTTACTTCTTTCCTTGGGAGATGGCGATATTTCGATCTTGGTGATTCTGGGGATCTCCTCAGTCCCTAGATTGATGTCCTCCGTTTCTTAAACAATCGATGTAGGGCCATGCTCAAAATTGGCAAACCGGTCAAGGAGCTCATTTGGGAGCTCCTCATTTGGAAATTCCTCGTCTAGACTCATGACTCCTGCCTCTTCTTGTATTTCTACAGGAAAGGGGTCGATTTCACGTGGGACAGGTTTTTCTATTAAGGCACCATTTTCTTTGATTTTCTCGAGAATTTTAAAAGACAATTTTTTTTTTATATTTCTTTTATTTTTTTGGATTTTTCTTTTTCTTCATAAATGGGCCCTCAATAAGGCGGGTCTTTATATACACATGGTACTCCCTACCAAGGGCTCATCTTACTTTTTACAGGTTTTTTTTTTAAAAAAAGTTGGTGCCATATTTACGGCCATTTGCTGCTTTCAGAGTTAGGGGCATAGTCACCCAATTTCTTACCTGGGGTGCTACTCCTTTACTTGGCCCTGTGGAGGAGGCTGAATGAGATGGCATTTGGGGGTCAATCTCCATCATATTTATAATGGGCTCATCCAGGACTCTGTCCTCAAACATCAATATGGGTTTGTGGTAGTTTACCACAAGGGTTGCACTGATGGGGGAGCTTCCTCCTGGAAGAGGGACAAGGATGCCAGATCTATTTCTATAGCGAGGGGAATGATTTGGGGATTGGTTGGGTGGATAGCAGCTATCGATTTATGTGGGGTTAGCTGTGTTACCCCATTCTGATCAATCTTTATAATCCCTGCGCTCATGAAGGTACTCCGGATGTGAGGCTAGGGCGGGGTTCTTCCTCTAAGTCTATTCCTTAAGCATTTACAGCAACAATGGTTTTGGCCTTTTCCTTGGCCTCTCGGACATCTTCTTCAGTAGGCCTGTAGCCTAAGTCGAATCTAACATGTTGTCTACTCTTGACCCTGACTGGCTCCCTTCGTCCTTGCAAATGAGGTCCCAACCCTTTACCTTTTTTATAGTCCCATTTATGGAGCATGGCTACGGCCGCGACCATTCCACCATCGGTCTTCAAAGTGATCTTCTCAAGGGGCTCAGGGATTACTGTCGATACATCATATTCAAAGCTATGAAGGTTTATATCTTGGGTCGTGTGTGACACATCCAACACCTTGGGATTCTTGATTTTGTGGGTAGCTTTTTCTCTTTCCTCCTGCCCCTCACCTAGAATGGTGATGATTTTTTGCTCTGACACAAATCTAAGCTTTTAGTGCAGGGTTGAATGTATTGCCCCGACCTCATGTAACCAGGGGCACCCTAATAGCAGATTAAATGTAGATTTGATATCCATAACTTGGAAGGGTATGGAAAAGGTCATTGGCTTGATGACAAGCTCAAGGTCGACTTCTCCAATTATCTCTCTTCTCGTGTTATCAAATCCTCTGACACTTGTTCTTGCTGGCCTGAACGTAGAAGGATCCACCCCTATCTTGGTAGCGGTTCTAAGAGGGCATACATTCAAGGCTGATCCATTGTCTATTAATACTAATGGAATCACCAGGTTCCCGGCCTCTGCAATGATGTTGAGAGGTTTGGAGTGACTATTTCCCTCATCTGGCAAATCAGTATCTGAAAAAAATATGGCATTGGGAGCTAACACCTGCCCAATTATCTATCTCACTTCGTCTGGGGTTACTTGGATAGACACATGCGCATCTTTTAATGCTCCCATCAAAGCTTGGAAATAGAGTGGAGATGTCATTAAAAGATCCCAAACGGTGATGTGGGCTGGCATTCTCTCCAACTGTGTTTCCAGTATGTGCTCTCGATTTATTTTTTCGAAGGGGTTTGCCGTAGTGGGTTCTTTCTTCTCTTTCGGTCGGGATGGTACTGGTACTTCAGGTTGTTTAGATATTTGTCCTGATCGGGTAATAAAATCAATTTCCCTTTCTCTGTTGTTGCCTGCATTGATGTCCGTCTGCTCATAACTAAGGGGAACCTGATAGGGATCGTAGGTTAGTCTCGGGATCTAGAATGGAGTGGATGCAGGCCTCGGGGGTGCTTGGACTAGTGGATTGGGATGGCTGGGAAACACTTGGTTAACCTCTGGGTAGGTTGGAGGGGCAATAAAAGTGGGGCTAAATGGGATTGTGGATATCTGTATTGGGGGTGATGTGATGGGGCTAGGCCACTAGTAATTAACTGGTGTCAAAGGGGGGATATGGGAACACTAGTTATCTAGCAATTGGAGGGGGGAGGTGTTGCATATGGTTGATATGAAGATGAGCTGGGCTAGACAGAGCTGATGGGAGCTGGTGATGGGAAATACGTCCTTAAATCTAAGGGTTCTGCCTGGAGTATGGGATTGGGAAAGTAATCAGCCAAGTTCAGGGGCTCAATTACTCCTATGCTTCTATCTTCCTGATCCCTCTCTTTGGTGCTATAAAATTCTCTCTAACACTGATATACTCAGAAGGGTCAAACTCTTCACCATCTTCCTCTATCATGCTGGCAGTGGGTCTTGGGCCCATTCCTCCCTATGGGTGCGGCGACAATGATGCTTGCATGATGTTAGTGTGGGGATTTGCCTGGGGAGGTGCCAGAGGTATGATCTTTTCCGCCTCTATCAAATCCTCTATTGTGTGCTTCAAAGGAAAGCGCCAATCGGTTGGATGTCCTGACTCTTGATAGAAATTATAATGTGTGTTGGGATCATAATTTTTTGGAATTGGATTCTGTGGAGGTCACGGTTGAAGCTGGGTGACTAAACCCTAAGGGAGTGAACACTTAGTTATATTGGGCCCTTCTCTGCTTAGGGGTTTTCTGGCCCCAGGAGACATTATTCTGCCTCAGAGCCTGATTTGTTGGTGCTGAGGCTTGCGATGCTGCCCTAAATTGGAATGGCACTATGTTGGTATTGGGCTGCGTGTTTATTATAATTTGGACAACTGCCTCGATTCTTTTCTCATTTCTCTGCTCGGTGAATATTCAAACTCCACTGGCCTCACTGGACACATTCTTGCTCAAACATTTCTCTCTAATTGCGTCCTCATAATGGTTGGCATTCATTACAAAATCAGCAAAGCTGGACTACTATTGGTACACCAAGAAATTCGAGATGGCTGGCAGAGTGTTTTTCGAGATCATCTCAATTTGCTCATCATCGGGTATTCTATTTCTCACTTGAGCTGCCAATGCCCTCCACCATCCGAGGTAATCACTGAAAGCTTCGTCAGGGTTCTGCTTTAGTCAGGCTAGATTTGACTTGTGGGGTTCAATGTTTATGTTGTAAACATACTATTCTTGGAATAGGTGGGTTAGATCTTTCCACGTTTTAATAATGGATGGTTCAAGGGAAGTGAACCATCTCAAAGTTGGGCCCGTAAGACTCTTTTGGAACATTTTGATGAGGAGTTGTTCATCTCCGTCGTATTGGCACATGTCTCCATAATAGGATTTGAGATGTGTAATGGGGTTGCCCATGCCATTATATTTATAAAAGATTAAAACTTTAAATTTTAGGGGTAAAGGGACCTTCGCAAATAGGCATAAGTCAGCAAAGTCTGTGGCATGGATTTCAGCTCCACCCATCTTCATCAGCCATTTTTAGATCTTGTCCATTTATTCTTTTAATAGCTCTGACTCCCTGGATGGTGGGATTGGCCCCTCAACAGGCTGCCTCCATTCACTTTGGGCTGCCTGTGGGTTGGCGAACATGAGTAGTGGGGGAATGAAACTGGTGAATGCCCTTGCATAGGCTCCACTATTCCTGATCTCATCCTCCTCATACTGTGGGTCCACATATGGTGGGGGGAGGGTGAGATTATCCTGTTGGTGGGCCTTGATGGGCTTGGGGTATTGGGACGTGATGGGCTTGGGGCATTGGGCCTTGGTGGGCTTGGGGTATTGGGCCTTGGTGGGCTTGTGGTATTGAGCCTAGGTGGGCTTAGGGTGTTGCACCTTGGTGGGGTTGGGGTATTGGGCCTTGGTGGGGTTGGGCCATTGGGCCTTGGTGGGCTTAGGCCATAGGGCCTTGGTAGGTTTGGGCCATTGGGCCTTGATGGGCTTGGGCCATTGGGCCTTGAGTCCCACTAAAATGGTCCCATGGTTGATGGGAGTCTTAAATGGTATGAACAATGGGGGTTGATGGGAGCTTTGGAGGAAAGAGGCATAGAGATTTGGGAGTGTATGAGATGGATGAGGAAGGCTTTAGGAAACCTTTCATGCGGTGTAGGCTTCGACCATGTCTTCCATCATGGCCATTGGGTTGATTATGGGGGTAAACGGGGATGGCCCTTCCAATGTATGGGGAAATGTGGGCATGACCTGGGTAAAAGGGTGAGGAAAATTGGGCATGACCTGGGTAGATGGGGGGATATGTGGTGGATTTTGGTTGGGGGGAAAATGTGGAGTAGATATGGGAAAATTGGGCATGACTTTGGTGTATGTGGGAAAATGAGGGTTGTTTAGATTGGATGTGGAGGAAAAATGGGGCAAATTGGGATTGGATGTGGGAAAATTTAGGGTATTTTGGTTTGATGTGGAAGGATTGGGGATGCGTTGAGTTGAGGTGGAGGGAAATTGGGGTGTATGTTGGATGGATGTGAAAAAATGGGTGTGATTTGGAGTAGGTGTAGAAGGAAAATTGGGCATGGTTTGGGTGAATGTGGGAAAGTTGGGCATGGGAGATGGGGAAAATTATGGTGTATGTTGGGCTAATGTGGAGGGAAAATGGGGTGCATTTTGAGGGGATTGGGGAAGATCAGGCATGAGGGATGTGGAAGGGAAATGGGGTAAATGTTGGGTTGATGTAAAGAATTGCGTTGGATTTGGGGTGGATGAAGGGAAGTGGGGTGTTTGTTGGATGGATGTGGAAGGTGAATTTGGAGTGGATATGGGGGGAAAATGGGATGAATTTTGAGGGAATGTGGAGGATGTGGATGGAAATATGGGTGCACCGAAGGGTCCGATGACATTGAATCGGGTTTGGGCAGGGGAATCGGAAATGGGGATTTCCTCCATGTGGGCATGAGTTGGGGAATGTGGTGGGGATAATTCGGGATCAGCGTAGGTTGGATCAACCGCATACGACATGGTTTGGCGGCAGGTTGGGTATGGATTCCTCGAGTGAGGCCCGAAAACTTTCTTCCTCCTTCCCCTACGGGATGATGGAGGGTAAGGCAATGCTGTTTTTCCGGCACCACAAGTTCCCTTATTGGTTTTTTTATTTTTTCTTGATTTTTTGTTTTTGGATAAAGCAAATGAACCTTTCTAGGATGAGTTTCGGGGCCTTGGAATTCCTATTTCGGGCAGTGTTCGCACCTCAAATATTTCCCACGACGGGATCCCAACACACTTCGGAAGAATAAAAAGGAAACCCCTTGATCTATGTGAAGCCACGGGAATCCACGCGACAACTCGATCCCTCAAAAATATCATTAGGAGGGTGACCTCTTTTGACCAGTGATGGCATATTGGGTGTCAAAAAAGTGCGGGATTTATCAGAGACACTATACCGCTAAGTGGGGGATTCGGGAAAGGTGATAGAAGGCCTCAGATTCTGGCTGCCTAGCCAGAAATAGGTTGAGTATATGTATTATGTACGCTAGGCAAAAAATCTGTAGATTTTGGCTTAGTCTGTATATTATACACATTAGGCAAAATCTGAGGATTTTTGGCTTAGCGTGTATATTATACACGATAGAGCAATTCTAAGAAATTTTGGCTAAGCATGTATATTATACACGCTAGGCAAAAATAGTTTATATAAACTATTTTGACAGCAAACAACAGGCCCAAATTTGGTCTGTTTCTTTGGTTTTCGGGAAGCGGTGCTTCCGAGGACTGATTTTCTTTATTGTAACGGGTCCCTCCTCTCCGAACCTAGGGATATAAGGGTGATTTTGGGCAACTAAACGCACTCACCAGGTTTTAAGCATTGTAACCGGATTGGTCACCCACCCTATATACCTCCGGCGCAAGCACCTTCTCAGATACTGGATGGGGTGGTACTTTTCCGAATCATCACCACTAGGGGCTGCCGCCATACTAAGAACCGGGACGTTTGTATCACTGCCTAAATTCTCAAGACTTTAAAATCTACCCCCGTAAAAATGATTTAAGTCTCTTAATTCACTTTTAAAGTTCAATTTTAAATTCAATTTTAAAAAGGAAGTTTTCTTATCGTTTAAAAACGGGTTGTGACGATCCTGTGCCGCCTCTGCGTGTCGGCGTCCATTGATGGTATATGAGTGCGAGAAAATAAAAGCTCACGTAGGCCTGCCAAACGGCTAAGTCGTGTAAATGTGCAAGTAAGCCTGCCAATCGGCTAAGACATGTAAATGACGGAAAATAAATGAAAGTAAAGATAATGCCCAAGTAGGCCTGCCAATCGGCTAAGACATGTAAATGACGGAAAATAAATGAAAGTAAAGATAATGCCCAAGTAGGCCTGCCAATCGGCTAAGGCGCTTAAATGACGAAAAAGTAGGGGTAAGTAAAAATTGATGGAATCATAGGAGTAGGTATGCTAAAAAAGAAGAAAAAAAAGTTAGTAATAAAGAAAGAAAACAACACAAGCAAAGGGGCCAACTTAAAGTAGAGGCTCTAAAATATCCCCAATAGAATCGCCATATGTGCAACTATGGATCTTATCGATCTGTCACGATGATGCACTCACTATAAAAAACTAGAGTTGCCACCCAGAGGTCTTGGTGTCCCGGAAAACCTAAATCAATATTGAAAGCACCAAAGTGCCAAATATGACTCTGATTTATCGATCCACGCCAAAGGCTCTTGGGTAGGGGCTTTAGTTATCAATCGAGAAGGTGTTAGGCACCCGATTAACCCGCTCGTAAGCGGTCTCTACTATAGCTGGGTCTATGTGTGGCTGGTTTATATAATATATATATATATATATATATATATATATATGAAAAAATGAAACAAAATGAGCGGCACTTCCCCTTGCCCAAAGGCACGCAGATCCTATTGAGCCCTTCCCGCTTGCTGAAATTTGGGCAGCATAACAGCTCAATTCTAGGATAGAGGAAAAACAAAGACGGTAGAGGAAAAGAGAGGAGAGCCGGAGCTCTCGAGCCCTTATACACCGTGGATCTTCAGGCGAGAGCGTCTTGGATGAGCTTCCGAAATCAAATGGATTGAAGGATAGGTTTAAATCTCTAAAGCTTGAGACCTAAGTGGTAGGAGAAGGAGGCTAAGGCCTTGTTCCTATAAGACCTAAGGGATTTATGATGAAAAATGGGGTTTTTAGGATGAACCTAGGTTCTGGAATTTTAATAGACAAATGCTAAAAAGGGAGGCAAGGAATAGCTAAAGCTTTTTCTCTCTTTTAAAATTTTTTCAAGTCATTTGCAAGGGGGGTGCCTCTCTATTTATAGCAATTAGGTAATCCCTAATCTAAGGTTTCCAAGGATTTTGAAAGCTTGGAAATGTGAGAAATGGGTTTCAATGGTAGAAGATGGGGTGGGGTTTTAAATGACTAGGGGGTTGCAAATAAGGTAAATGAGGGTGTAACAGTCCTAATGAAACCCACCCTAACCATTGAGATGGTCAACAAGTCAAACCCCAAAAGTCATTTTCGGGTAAAAACTAAAAAATACTGTAGCTAAGCCTAGCGTGTGTATTATACACGCTAGGCATATGTACAGTGCACGAGAAGTCCAATGCCCGCTGGGGGGCCCATCCAAGCTTAGCATGTCTATTATACACGCTGAGCCAAATCTGTGAAAAAATGACCTTGCGTGGATAATATACATGCTAGGCAACATCTCTCTCAGAAATGGCTTAGCGTGTATATTATACATGCTAAGCATACCCAAGCCTTCGAGAGGTTCTCGAGAGATTCAAAGCCTGTCGAGGGGTTCACTCAAATGCAATTTTTAGGCCTGAAACTTTGGATTGCCTTAACTTTCGGTGTAGGACTCGGATCAAGGTGATTCTTAGCTTGTTGGAAAGCTGAAAACCTCTACTTTCCAATGGTATATGATTTAGTTTCAGCAGGGGTCTTCACAAGCTTTATAGCACCTCCTCCCAACACTGCCCTAGAGGGTCAATAACAAGTTCAGAGAGGGTTCTATAGGTTGAGGTTAATTTCTAAGGGTTTGGACAAGTTCCTAACAGGTTTGGGAACGTTCCTAAGGGTATGGGAGATGCTATCGAAAGCTCAAGGGCGTGCCTTTTTCGAAGTATGTTTCGATCGGGCCTTGGGCTAAATTTGGGTGTCTACAATACCTGTGGACTCTCAAAAACCGTGAACATCTCAATGTCCACAGTGAGGGTTGTATACAACATACGAACTCTAAAACTCTAAGTGAGGTTCAAGATCTTTAGTGAAAAAGATTAGCACAAAACACAAAACAAGATCTCCATCATCTTATTTAAAAGCAACAATCTAAAGATATTTGGTGTAAAAGATAAGCATGAAACATGAACATAATCTCTATCATTTGATTTTAACGCAATCAATTGTTAATTTATGCTAATGCCTTTAACTATATTGAATCGGATGTTAGAGATCATTTCCGCGCCAACCTTATGCACCAAAGATCTTTAGACCATGACTTTCAAATCAGATGGATTAGATGGTTGTTAAAAGGGTACCTATTATTTGCATCCCTTGAAAAGGTTGGGTACCACTCCAAAAACCATTGAATGCTTTGAATCGGATGGGATCATTTTTTTTCTCGAATCTTTGACACAAAGGATCTTGAGATCATGGGTGTAGCATAACAATGGGATGGTCAATTTTTTATTCCATGTGGAACACATCCCAAAAAGTGATCGAAAAACCATGTGACACACATCACACTCGAAAGTGTATGTTTAAAATGTGTGCCACGTGAAATAAAAAATTGACCGTATGATGGTACCTGATGGTACGCCCATGATCATCACAAGATCCATTGTGTGGAGGATTGGGGCTCTACTTCATCTAATTAATAACAAAGCAGTCAATGGTTGGAAGAGTTGGTGTAACTACCTTTTGAATGGGTGCAAATATTTGTGTATTGCACACAAATGATTAGTTGTAAAATGCATATAATTTCTCTATGTGAGACTGGTTCCTACTACTGGCTAATAGCCTTTTTAAAGAAAGTTGCTACAAGTGTTTTTTTTTCTTCCTGTACATTTAAGATTAAAAAGGAGAAAAATTAGCACGTGTATGGATAAAGCACTTATCATGGTGGAGAATTTTTTAGTTTAATTTAAACGAAATCTATCCCTCTATCATTAACCTATAGTCGCATCTTCCAAATATGCAATCAGTATGTTATTGGGAAAATCAAATTTTAAAACAATTGATGCAAACAGAGAATGTCTCAAAAACGTCATTAACCGAGTTTTTTCAAATGAATGTCGTCGATAAAGAAGCAAGAAAATATCTATATAGATAATTCTCAGAGCATTATGTTTGGAATAAACCAGACAAGTGTTGGAGTCCTAAAAAGAAAAGGATTGCAATTGGTCGAATCAATGCAACCAATCCTTCTAAAGGGGAAAGACATTATTTAAGATTGTTATTGAATCATATACGGGGTCCAAAGTCATTTCAAGAGCTCTTACGTGTAGATAGAGTTCAATGTTTAACATTTAAAGAATCTGCTCAGAAACGTGGTTTAATGTCTCTCTCTCATCTTTCTGCCCTACTATTTATGTTTGCTACCTAGGTAGGATTTCTCATTCTACCTAGGTATGCACTTACTCTAAAATTTTTCTTTTTTGCTATTTGGATGCATTTACTTTTAAGTCCCAAAATGAAACTTATGCACACTTATATAATATTATTCTAATATTGCATATTTAGTTTGAAATTTTCCTTTAGGTATTTCCTTTTGTCGTTATCCTATAATCTGATTTTAAAGCTGAGTTATATGCATATTAGATGCTCTCAATTTTATTTATGTAAATGTTTTTCATTAATTCTGATCACATACCAGATGGAAATTGTACCAGAAAAGCCAGCTCGCCAAACACCGGTACATCAACACGAATACAAAATAATCAACTGAAATCTAATCATTTCAAAAGAAAAGATCTCCAATTCTATATCTAACCATAACAAAAGAAGGAACCAAGAAGAACCACCGGTAATGGTCTACCATCACCTAAACAATGGTTCCCGATAGTGGTTCCCCAATATATATATATATATATATATATATATATATATATATATATATATATATATATACAAATACTCAATGTTTCGGCCTAGGGCCCATGTATCGGCCTAGGACCGATAATCCAAACTGTATTTAACTCAAAATAAACTAAAAGAAACTATACCGAGTTCAACGTCCCTAAGTCTATGGGAAGAACTCGTCTGGAGGGATCTCCAAATCTTCCTCTGGGTTATAATCCGAATCGCTTTCGTAACCCTGCTCCTGAGCAGCTACACCTGTGACGTATAGTCGGGGTGAGCTAACAGTCTAAGCTCAGTAGAAGAAACTCAATTTCAATTATATCTTATCAGAACAAACATGATTTCGTAGACATAATTCGAAATATATGATTTTCAAGCTGATATTCAAAGCGAACTAAATCACTAAATTTTAAAAACTTAAATCAGATGCATTTTCAAATACAAATGGTATTTCAAGGTTTCTAAATTGACTTTAAACAAATTAGGGTTTTAGATGAGTCAGATTCTTATTCATATAATGCTTCTCTAATCGATGACTTAAATCATAACTTAAATCAATCTCTCAAGCATCTATAGCTTGAGAGCCAGAGATTTTTCGATGGGAACTCCTACCCAACCATCGTCATTCAATGAACAATTTTCAGAAGTGCTACAAACCCCTACGTTATGATGAGGGTAACTTGTGCCATACATTTTACCGTCAATACGGCTCAGAACAGGGAGGGGTTCATTCAAGGGAACCTTAAAAACAAATGCAAATTCTAACACATAATTCAGAGTATTTTAATACATAACTAGATTCCGAGTTCTGAGTTCATAATTCAAATGCTAATCAAATTCAAAGCGGGTTCAAAGCAAATGCAGAGTTCTTAATCATATTCGAAAGCAAAATCATACACCATATTTCATTTGAATGTAGCATGTTATTAATATAAATTGTGATAAAAATACAATTAACATTGAGATTCCCCTACCTTAAATCTCGAAGTCGTGTGAAACGAGAGCAAAGCAAAGGTCCTACTAATGATCTCCAATCCTCAATCTACATCACATCATATGACCATACATTAAGGATTGATTTCAATTACTACTAATTTCGATGCACTAAAGTGTTTTCTCAACACTGAGGCGAAAATGGGAAAATTTGTGTTAACTTCAAACTTGACCCAACTTCCCGCCCAAACTTGACCCAACTCCCCGCCCATATTTCCAACATCGTAAGAATTGTGCCAATTGGAGTTCGGAGTCCAAAGTTATGACCAAAATGCCGAGCAGGTGCTGAGCTGTGAATAGTAGCTCACTGCAACGAGTTTGTAGCTCGTCGCGGCGAGGTCTTCAAACACTCAAAGCTCACCGCGGCGAGGTTGAACAACATCGAAATGGCCTATTTTTAAATGTAGCACTCGTCGCGGTGAGTGCTTCAGAACTACCCTCGTCGTGGCAAGGTTCAGGGTCGACACGGCGAGTGTTTTGACTTTCCCTCTTTTGGTTTCTTCTTCCTCGATCCATATTCTCCCAAAACACATGTGATTTGAATAAAAAACCATTCATTTCTTTAATCCTAAGCTCAAAAACAATAATATCGTGTGATAACGCTAAAAGCTCACATTTTCTTGGATGATCTAGCAGTCCACGATGATCGTTGCCAAAAGAGGGTCCCAGAGCCAAATAGGATTTCTCTGCAAGATTGAAATCAAAACAGAGTTCAACGTGATGGCTCACACTCGTGCATTGATCTTGACTCTCTAAATTTGTAGACGGTGCATCCACAGCGATCGGCCTGTGCTCATTCCAAACTACTCCCTCACTCCCTTTGATCCACACAATACCGGAGTTCAAAGGTTTCTCATGGTCAAAATTAACTCGCAATTGGAATTAACAAGAAGGCAGATTTCTTGCGAAGTAGATGTCAAGTTCCTCGCGAAGAAGACAATGTTGGAAAAACCCGCGATTGGATTTCACTAGGCGGAGTTCTTACAATGCTCGGCGTTTTCCTTACAACAGAGCCAAAGCTTGCAGGGCAATCTTCCAAAGGAATTCTCATGAGTGGTTTGAAGGGAAAGGAACTCCCTTCAAATATCAATACTAGAGCTTATCAAGAAATCGCCTGACCATCATCAGCTATAAGATTTTGTTCAAGCACTCAGACATGTTTGTGGTCAGAAGATCGTATATACGATCAGGGAAGAACACTCTAGACCACCTCCATGGTTCACTCTACCGAAGATATTTTGCACCAGCACAGAGCTATCATTTCTATTCCTTCACCTTCACTACCCATTTTACCCCTGCTCTTACACCCTACTCCAGTCCGCTAGTGTTGTTGCTTCTTAGTGTGCTTGATTTATGTGAGTTTTGAAAACAGATTTATAGCTGCTAAATTACAGTGGCTCTAGACTATATAAACAAATAAAGAAATATCAGCACAGTTAGAAGAGAATTAGCCTGCAAGATCAGGGCCAATTGTAGCAAGTTTTAAAAGTAAGTGAGTGAAAGATCGTCCACAGAGAATTTGTCTAAAATGTAAGATAAACCTCCAGATCTGAGCTACCAGATCTGGCTTCTTATCCTATCTAGAAAACTGATAAGATGAGAGGTTTGAATTTGTCACGTTTAACAAACTAAAAATAAAGAAAAATTTAAACTAAATGATCCAGATCCGAGTTGGGGGAGTGATTGAAACAAAGATGGAGAAGTAATATCTAAATCTGATTTGGTCTTTGAAATTTAATGAGAATAACTGCAGCTCAACAGAGGTGATCCAATCTTCATCTGGCTACAAGCACAGATGTAAGAGAGATAAATCTAATTCAAGGATTAGGCTTACGCTTATGGCTATGGTCTGTCCACTTTAATGGCCACAAACCATCCAATAGTCTTTAATCCAAATCCTCAATTCAGAACAATAAACATCACTACAAATGTTATAAGAGACTAGGTTACCAACACTAATTCTTACAGGATTAATGAATCGCGGGAAATTTCGTGCACACCTATGAATCTAAAGGACTCTAATTTATCGAGGAGATCGAGAGGAACCCTTGACATGAGTCCAATGGAGAATGCATAGTGAACCTTTTACAATTCATCCTTACAATTTACAAAGCACGGCTTAACAGCTCTCGGATTTGCAGTCTTGGATGCAAACTCTCCTTTGAGTTACAGCAGTATCTCACAGCTCTCAAATGCAAGTACAAAGTAGGCTATTACAAGGATTGCAGACAAGCTGTTTGGCTGGGAAATGGGGGATTAGAAATGAAACTCAAAATCTGGATGCCCCAATTGGGCAAATGGTTCGTCAATTTATAGCTTTCCCCAGGTCCAGCTCAGATGTGTATCAACCAATCAGAGGTTCTCAGATCTGTATTGACCAATGGTAATCGAGCACGGGGATCGAGATCTGTTCTGGCCAATCAAAATTCCTCGATCTGTTTCAGCCAATCAGGTGAAAAAGGCATCAATTCTGTTATACATTTTGAAAGTTTGTTAGAGTTTCTAGAAGTTCCCGCCAAGTCATTCCCTCTCTAGGTGCTCACGTGGGGTGGAATATTCCTTCGCTTTATGCTTAGAATCCTCTGGAATGTCCCTATGTTTTAAAATGCATTGGGACGCAAATGACATCTTGAATTGCCCTTGTTAAAGGCCGTGAATCTCCGAATACCTTTTCAGAGCTTAGGGGCCTTTTCGCAAAGTGTTGTGACTTCTGAAGCACTTTTCGCAATGTTCAATCTCTCTTCGAATTGTGTTTTCTCCTTTTCGCAAAGTTCAATCTTCTCTTCGAAGTGTGTTTTCTCCTTTTTGCAAAGTTCAATCTTCTCTTCGAGGAGTTCAGATGCTCTTCGAAAGCTAAGCCTGGAGTTTTAGTCCTTTTCGCAGAGTTCAAGGTTCTTTATGAAAAGTGCAGGTTCTTTGCGAAAAGAACTCTGTAGTGCATTTCTCTGTTTGAATTGTTCCCTGCTTCTCTTACAGGTCTTTGCCTCTTTACTTTAGACCTTTCAGCAGCTGATGAGGTTGTTTCTTCACTTCCTTTCTTTGGACTGACATGGATTGTCATCTTTTTGACACTTTTAAGCTGCTTTTATGGTTAAGCCTGTCTTTATTGTTAGCTGCAACATAGGCACTTAAAACACTTATTTAGTTCTCTCAAAGGTCTATCAAGACTTAAGTTTAGGGGTGAAAAATGGTATTTTTCACTTGTCAACACACCCCCAAACCTAAGCTTTGCTAGTCCCTGAGCAAAGAAAAGAATAAAAAAAACAAAGTAAAGAGCCACTTTTGTAGGGAGCACAATTGCATTTAGCCTATGCAACAAGCCTTTTAAACCCCTAGGTGATCCCTAGTGGAGGAGTGAAGTCTCCTGAGGGTTTTCAGTGAAGGTACCCACAAACTTCTTCAATAAGTTAGCAGCTCATTACATGACCACTTTCCTCAATTGATTATTCGCACCTGCATCAGTTATTTTGTAAGAAGGTTTTTCAAGAAAGCTATCAGTTTAAAACTAAAATTCTGCAGTAATTCTTGTTACTACTCAGTCGATTTATGTCAAAGGCCATTTACAGGGAAAATTTACGAACAGCTAGCCTTTGATTTTAGGAATCCAGCTTCGATGTTGCCCTAATCAGTTGATTTTAAACCCAATTCTCATCAGGATTTTCACTCAATAAGCAAATGAGAGGGTTGTACTATTTCACACAACTCAAGAGCAGTTACAGTCCTCAAATAGGACTGTAAGCGGGAGCATAGGCATTGCTTTTAGTTATAAATTCACTGCTCCTTTCACCATAGATTACACAAATTCTTATCTCCATGTCATAGCTCAATCCATCATTGATCAGTAAGGACTTTTACTTGGGTTTTATTGCGGCTTATGGGTGAAATTTCTCAAAAGGGTTGGAATGGTGTTCATATTTGAGAAGTCAATCAAGGTCAGGAGGTTATATACAAACCCACTCTTCTTCAGCATAGTTTCATCTTCTTCTTTTGAATTTCCAGAGCCAAAGTGGCCATATTTTTCTCTTTCTTTTTCAAACTTCCAATGAAAATGCCTTCTTTCTTTTGTTTTGCTCAAATATTTTTCTTTTCTTTTTCGAATTAGCACTGACTGCATGCCACATTCCCTCTACTGTTTCATCATTGCCTTCAACTTTTACCCTTCTTTTGCTGTTAAATTGTTACTCAATTCTCCTTCCTCAGCTTCCTTCCCTTTATCTTCTACCTTCTCGGGGTAGGGTTAGGCTAAATGAGGTTGATGAGGTTTATTGGGGGAGATTTCAAAGGAATCATAGATTTATTTAGCTCAAATGGTGTGTATCAAGGGCAGTTTCAAAAGGTGGGGCTTTGTAAGGTTCAAACTGTCCAAATACTGTCCAAAAGGAGGCCTTACATCATGTCTTTAATATCATGAGTGCTATCAAATTATTTCGATTTGGATATGTGTAACTTCTAGTGTAAGCAAGCAGATTCACATAGTCCCAAAAGTAGAAAAGATTGCCAAAGCATACCTCCAAAGAATACATTTCAGGCCCAAACCTCACTGGGTGTGGTTTTATATCAACTTCTTGAGGTATATCTTCACTGTTTTCCTTCATTTTAGGTTTACTAAAACATCAATTTTCTTTTAGAAATTTCCTGACATTTACTTCATGAAAGTCTTTAGCATTACAATAGAAATTCATTTTAAAAAGTTTTAACTTCCTCATTTTTCAAAACAACAGGTGTGAAATGACTTCATTTTCAAAAGTTTTACTGATCATAAGCTGCAGCAAGCATTAACTTACTTATTTTATTGGCATACCTGCCATACCCCCAAACCAAAGGGGAGCAGGGTCCACACTGGTCCAAAATAGAGGAAAAATATAAGAAAGAAAAACAACAAAAGTAATGATGGCAAGAAGACAGACATAAATGCACAGTAGTATACACAAAACAGAATTTTCTATTACAACTTTATAACACAAAAAGTACAATGAGAGCTAATAACTGGGGTCAAAATCTGTATCATAGGTTGGTTCAGGTGGCTCCGAACTGGAGTCACTGTCAGAATCAGAGCTAGAGTCAATGTTGGAGTCTGAGCTTGATTGAGCTTTCTCCGGAATGGTGTTTTGTAGCTCAGTATACTCCTCAGATTTGATCTTTTTGGTGAGGCCAAGGTGTTTGGTGAGGCTAGTGGTCTTCAATTTTTCTTGATCCAGTTAGGCTTGCAACATGGACACCTTGTGTTGCTCAGTCCTCACCAGCTGAAATGTTTGACCCAGTAGGTCCCGCATTTTATCTCTTTCAAATTTCATAAAAATCTCTAACTTTCGGATTTGGTTTTCATAGGGGTTGCAAATGTAAGCTTGCAAATCAGCTAGCCCCTTTTGAACATCTCTGCGGATATAAGGGTTATTTTCCACGGCTTTGATGAGGGTGGCATATCGGGGGAGGGGAATGGAATGGTAGGGGACTAAAGGTGGCCCAGCTGTGGTAGGGGGGGAGAAGTGGCTAGAAGGGGGACAGCAGGGTCTGTCTGAGTGGCTTGCTCAGAGAAAATGGGGAGTGGTGGAGGGGATGGAATCAAAGGAGCTTCAGTTTGAGTATGTGCTGCATGGGTAGTAGTGGTGGGGGTGGGCAGATCAACCAATATTACCTCTGGATCCGTTTGGGTGGCCTGGGAAGAAAAAATAGGTACAGGGGTAATGGTGGTTGTTTGGGATGTGGAAGCTAAGGTATGGAGCAGTTTCATGGTTACAGACTGATTGTCTGTGTTGATTTGAAGTTGGGATTGGATGGATTGGAGGTAGGTAAGGATTTGGGTAATGGATGCAGGTGTGGGAGAGGTGGGCATAGTAGAGACTGGGACAACTGAGGTGGAGGGAGGAGGTGCAATGGCTGTAAAGGGAGAGGTTGGAAAGTGGGTGAAGGGAGGAGGAGCAGGTATAGGGGTGGGGTCTAGTTCCATGGTTTCAAAAATAGAACCCATTAAAGAAGAGTAGGCCTCTGTAGTGAAGGGCTCAGGTTCAGGTGTAGGGGAGGTCTCAGGTGTGTGGGCTGATGGAGCAGGGGAATTTGAGGGGCTTTGGAGCAGAGGAGTGCAGGGGGATGGGGCAATAAAATCTGTAGCTAACTCCTCTAAAGCCTGGGCATTGGAGGGTGAAATTGGTGGTGTGAGAATGGTTGGAGTGGTTGGTGTAGAGGGGGAGTCCACAATTGGAATGATGGAATGTGTGGGAGATGGGACAGCTGGGATAGGTGAAAGTGCAGGGGCTTGAGTAGGGGAAAAGGGTGCAAGGCCAACTTCCTCCAGAGTATGTGCAGCTGAAGAGCTGGTCACCAAAGGGAGGGAGGTTTTATCTATAATGGGTGCAGCTAAAGAGCTGGTCACCACAGGAACTGGCAGAGTTGGTTCAAGAAGTGGTGCAGCTAAAGAGCTGGTCACCACAGGAGTTGGCAAAACTGGATCTGGCACAGTTGATTCGGACAAATTTGGATCTGGCAACATGGCAGGGGCAGGCTCAGTTGTAGGCTCAAATTCAGCTGCAGGGGTGGGTTCTGGCTCACTCACAACTGCAGGTTCAGGTGCAGCAGCAGGGGCATGTGCAGGTTCACCTGCCTCTCTCATCCTTCTCAGCATAGCCTGGCTTGTAGTCCAAGCCTTTTTCCCAAAATTGTGAGGGGTAATGACTTCAAATGGCTCCTCACTATCAATGTCAAATTTGGCTCTGAGGAGGGCTGTGATCAATCTGCCAAATGGTAGGCCAGCTATCTTCTGCTCTTTCTTCAGCTTGGTACTGACATCAGCCATGGCTTCAAAAATTAACATAGGGGCATTGAAAAACTGCCCCTTGGAGAAATGAAAGAGGGCCTCTAAAATTGGTGATCTCCTCTCTTGGTGCTTGATGACATAAAAGTTGCCCCTTAAAATGGAATCCATCAATAGAAATTGGGGGGCAAGGTCTCTTCTCATGATGGACTGCCCAGTGCCCACAATACCTTGGGTTAAATGGGCAGCCATCTCTCTAAAAGAGGCAGTTTCTGGAGCAGCCAAAGGACGAGGATCAAATTGGAATGGTATCCTAAAGCGTTCCCTATGTCTTCAAATGTCACAAGAAGATCGCATAATCATCAATGAAAATGACAAGGGTAGGGACATCTTTTTTCAAAGACCTTGACTAGGTTTTGGTACCATAACTTCACCATTCTTGGGTAAATTTTTCTGCAGCAGGGGTAAGGATATTGCTTAGTGAAGCCTCTCTAAGGTATCTTAAGGATGGCAAGCACTACGGTTTGGTGAAAAAAGTTTCGTCTACCATCACTATTCGGGTATTAACCACGAGCTTCAATGAAGGGATTTGGTAGGACCAAATGAATGGGCGAGGAGTAAGCTGCTCGGGGGCTAGCGCAGGGGTGGGTTCCTCATGTCTAATTTTCTTTCCTTTCTCACCACTTACGCCTTATCCATTGAAAGTTTCCATTTGGCTGAAGTTTTGGCTTTTCCTTTTGCTTTTAGGGTTGATTTGCTCACTTTCCTCGCAGAGGATTTGGGGAACATAGTAACGATTTCTCGCTTTTCCCATTCTAGATTGATGTATAAAATGCCCAAAATAGATCTTGATACGTAATCAAATTACTAAATGATAACCAGAGAGAATGGGTAGAGAAATACCGAGATCTAGGGTTTATGTTTGAACGAGTTGTTTGCTTTGCAGAATCCCCCAGATTACAAGCTGAAATCCTTCTCTGAAAATGCAAATGATCTACACAATCAGTTACAAAAGGGTAGTAAACTTGTTAACTCGTGCAAGGAGAGAGCGAAGTAGGGTAGCAGTGAAGAGTCGCTCTGCAGAAAGAGTTTGAAATGAAACCCCAACTTCGAAAGGGGTTAAATATACTCAAAGTTAATATCGCAAAGCGCCTTTAAGTTTTCGAGAAGTTCCAAAAGAGACCTTTTTACAATTGTGAATGGCATCAGTACCATTCGACAAGTTAACAGCTTCAGAAACATTATTTCGCAAAGGAATTAGCTTCAGAACTCTCTTTTCGAAAAGAAAATGTTTCCAGAAACAACTATTCGAAAAGCACATCTTTGCTTTCGAGCAGTTCATTACAGCTCCAGAATCTATGCGAAAAGCAAATTGGACTTTGCGAAAAGCGAATTATTACTTTGCGACTGAACTTTAAGCATGTTTAAACTATGCGAAAAGAGATAAAAGCAGAAACAGAGAAAATAAGCACAAACTATGATATACAAACATAATGTACAGTTTTCTACCATCAGATTTTTGGAGATTCGTGATGATAGATGGGTAGCACAGGCTCCTGGGTATGTTCAATGTATGGTTTGAGCCTCTGACCATTTACCTTTATGATTCTTCCATTACTTGGATCAATGATGTCAACAGCTCCTGAAGGGGCTGCCTTAATGACAGTGTATGGTCCTTCCCATCTGGATCTCAGTTTTCCTGGGAAAAACTTGAGCTTTGAGTTAAATAACCATACCTTAGAACCAGCTGTGAACTCTTTTCTCAATAAATTTTTATCATGAAAAGTTTTGACTTTCTCTTTATACAATCTTGAATTTGTGTATGCATCCATTCGTAGCTCTTCTAACTCAGCAAGTTGCAGTTTCCTGTGATTACCAGCAGTAGTTAGATCCATGTTCAATGTTTTAATGGCCCAAAAAGCTTTATATTCTAACTCTACTGGTAAATGGCATGCTTTGCCATAGACCAACCTAAATGGGGACATACCAATTGGGGTTTTATAGGCTGTCCTATATGCCCACAATGCATCATTCAGCTTAAAGGACCAATCCTTTCTGTCCTTCTTCACAGTCTTTTCCAAAATATGTTTGATTTCTCTATTGGAAATCTCCACTTGTCCACTGGTTTGTGGATGATATGGAGTGGCTACTCTATGAGTCACAGAGTATTTCTTCAACAAAGTTTCAAAATGTCTATTACAAAAATGGCTTCCCCCATCACTGATAATGGCTCTGGGAAAACCAAACCTGGAAAAAATGTGATCCTTAAGAAATTTCAAAACCACTTTGTGATCATTTGTTTTAGTAGCTGTGGCTTCAATCCATTTGGATACATAATCCACAGCTACTAAAATGAAGTTATTCCCATTGGAAGGAGGAAAGGGACCCATGAAGTCTATCCCCCAAACATCAAACAACTCAACTACCAAAATAGGCTGTAAAGGCATTGAGTTCCTCTTGGAAATGCTGCCTAATTTCTGGCAGTTTTGGCAGGACTTACAATGCTGCAGGGCATCCTTGAAAAGTGTAGGCCAATAAAATCCACACTGCAAAACTTTTACAGCCGTTTTGTTCCCACTAAAATGACCTCCACAGGCCTGCTCATGACACATAGAAAGTATTCTATGAAATTCTTGGTCAGGGACACATTTCCTTATTATTTGATCTGCACAACTCTTAAACAGATAAGGATCCTCTCAGATGAAGTGTTTAACCTTTGAGAAGAAAAGATCTTTATCCATTCTATTCCAATGTTGAGGAATTCTTCCAGTAGCCAAAAAGTTGACTATGTTTGCAAACCAAGGAGTGTGTATACTAATGGAAAAAAGTTGCTCATCAGGAAAAGATTCATTGATAGGCAACCTATCAATCTCAGCAGTTAAAATTCTGGAGAGGTGATCAGCCACCACATTTTCCACCCCCTTTTTATCTTTAATCTGTAGATCAAATTTCTGTAATAGGAGAATCCACCTGATTAATCTTGGTTTGGTGTCCTTCTTAGACAGAAGGTATTTCAAGGCAGAGTGGTCAATGAACACCACTATTTGTGAACCCAAGACATATGGCCTGAATTTTTCTAAAGCAAAAACAATTGCCAGCAGCTCCTTCTCAGTTGTTGTGTAATTGAGCTGTGCATCAATCATTGATCTACTGGCATAAGCTATGACATGAGGCAGCTTATCTTTTCTCTGTCCAAGGACAGCTCCCAAAGCATAATCTGATGCATCACACATCAGTTCAAAAGGTAATGAATAATCTGGAGACTACAATATTGGAGCTGAAACCAGACAGTTTTTTAGGAATTCAAAAGCCTTCATGCATTCATTATTGAAAACAAAAGGGACATCTTGGCACAGCAAATGACAAAGAGGTTTAGTTATTTTATCAAGTCCTTGATGAACCTTCAGAAAATCCAAAGATGTCCTAAAAACTTCCGATTTGTTTAGCAATTTTGGGAGGTGGTAAATGCAATTAACTCAATTTTGCTTTGTCCACCTCAATGCCCTTGTGGGAAACAATATGGCCAAGGACAATGCCCTGGGTGACCATGAAATGGCTCTTTCGACTCAAAACCAGATTGGTTTCTTCGCATCTTTGTAGTACCAATTTGAGATGGTGTAAACACTAGGAAAACTGTTGCCATAGATTGAGAAATCATCCATAAAATCTCCATAAATTGGTCAATCATATCGGAAAAATTACATACATGCATCTTTGGAAGGTAGCGGGAGCATTACAAAGACCAAAAGGCATTCTCCTCTGCAGCAAAAGTGCCAAAAGGGCACGTGAATGTGGTCTTTTCACGATCTTGTGGGTACACGAGGAATCGTTGTAACGAGTAACCATCATGAAAACAAGAATAAGCTTTTCCGCTAGCTTATCTAAGATCGATCAATGAATGGGAGGAAATGGTCTTTTACGGTCATTGCATTTAATTTTCGTAATCAATATAGACTCTCCATCCAGATTGTTTGTCCGGTTGACATAAGCTCACGAGAATGCGAGGTTACAACAATGATTCCAGATTTCTTAGGTACCACATGTAGGTGCTACCCAAGTGAATCGAAATGGGGTAAATGACCCTGCATCCAACAACTTAACAACCTCTTTCATGACCACTATATGAGGGTTCAACCTCCTTTACATTTCTCTAGAAGGCTTTGCATCTTCTTCCAAGTGGATTTTGTGCATGCAAGCAATTTGGTGATTCCTCCTAAATCGCAATAGTCCGATAATTGCCCTTCTATGTTCTTTCAAGACTATCAACAGCTCTTCCTCTTGCTCCTTTGTGAGAGAGGAAGAAATAATGGCGAGCAATGATTTATGATTACCTAAGAACACATACTTTAAATTTTCTGGCAGTTGCTTTAGTTCTAAATCAGGTGGGCTGAGAAAAGAAGGTAACAAAGGTACCTTAGCTGTTTGTGGAAAGGGGAGAGTAGAGTTTCAAGAAGAGAAACTTCTTTGATTGATTAAGAGTTCCTTGCACAACATTTATTTCTTGAATTTGAGATACAACTTGCTTCTTTTCAACATATCCCCAAGCATCTTTAACATCTGTGGTGAAGTCTTCACCTAGAAATTTTGTAAAGTCCCTTCCACAAGTTCATCCAATAGATCAACATGAAAACATTCTTCGTGAATTGAGGTGGATGCATTATAAATATTTAATTTTACCTTCATGTTTCCAAATGAGACTTCCATAATACCAGACGCATTGAATGCAAGCATTTGTCAGTAGCTGTGAATGGTCTTCCCAAAATGACAGGGATGGAAGTTTTGCTTTTGGTTGGTTCCATATCCAAAACTAGAAAATCAGCAGGATAGAAGAATTTATCTACTCCCACCAATACATCTTCAATCATCCCTACTGGCTTTCTTTCAGATCTGTCTGCTAGTTGTAACACCACATGAGTGGGTTTTAATTCTCCCAAACCTAGTTTCTCATATACAGAATATGGAAGTAGGTTGACACTAGCACCCAGATCTAATAAAGCCTTTTCAATAGTGTGTTCCCCAATGATGCAAGGGATTGTGGGGATTCCAAGATCTTGAAGTTTAGGAGGTATAGCAATGGATAACACCTGGTTAATTCTTTCCGCAGCAAAGACCTTCTTGGACAACTGTATCCTAGACTGTCTTTTGTGAGTGCAAACATCTTTCAAAAATTTTGCATATGCTGGAATTTGTTTGATTGCTTTAAGCAAAGGTAAATTTATCTTAACTTGCTTGAAAGTCTCCATCATGTCATCTATTTTTGTGTTCCGTTTATCAAAAGGGGGTACAGATTTCATTGCATGAGGAAATGGTAAATGAGGAACTAATCTTTCATCTCCAGCTTTAGAAGTATTTTCAGAAATTTTTTTAATTTTCTATTTTTTATTTTTTTAGTTTTTCTGAGGTACATCAGCAACCCCACTGCTATCACTATGCTGCTCTTGCTGCATATCTTTATCCTCTTCCTCATTTCTTTCTTCTTCAGTACCCACTTTATTTTCTATCATTTTTCCACTTCTCAAAGTGGTGACTGTTTTTACTTCTTCATGTGAATTAGAAGCTTCTCCAACCATGAACTGTCCTTTGGGATTGTTCAAAGGTTGGCTGGGTAACTTTCCTTCCTCTCTTTTTGCCAAGGTATTTGAAAGTTGTCCCAATGTTTCTTCAATCTTCTTTATGCTCTGGCTGTGAAAATTCACAGTTTGAGTTAAAGATCCTAAATTCTGAAGTGAATTTAGGACTTGATCTTCAAAAGAAAGGGACCTGGAGGGGTTTGAATCAGGCATCGCCGCAGGTTGTTGTGGAATGAAAGTTTGGTTTGACATAAAAATTTCCGAAGGTATGCGCTTTGAAAGGCATTTGCTTCTTTGGTTGTTGCTGTTGAGGGGGTTGGTCATTCCCGTGGTTCCACCTCAAATTGGGGTGTGCTCTCCTTGGATATTCATTTGACTGCATCTGTCCAAATGATTGAGCAGCATGAGCTTGTTCCACCATTAAATCTGGGAAGCTGATGCTGAGGACATTGGTCAATTGAATGAGTAGGGGACTGGCATATCAGACATGCCTCCTCTACTCTTGAAATATTTGGAGTTTTAAGTGAGTCCATCAATCTATCAAACTTTGTGGTTAGATTGTCCATCTTTCTTTCCAACTCATTCACCTCATAGATCTTCCCTTTGGTGGGTTGGTGGTTGTTCAACCTAGCAGGATTTTCAATTTCCCTTGACAGAGATTCCTGCTGAGTTGAGTTTTCACCAATCACTTCAAATAAGTCCCAAACCTCTTCAACTATTTTTTGTAAGTAAGTGCCTCCACAAGAGGCATCCACCATATTTTTTCCTTTTTGATCAATTCCTTGATAGAAGCTTTGAACTAGCTGCCATCTAGGAATTTGATGATGAGGACATTGGCTTAACAGTTCCTTAAATCTTTCCCATGCTTCATGGAAAGTTTCAGTTGAGTTTTGGGAGAATGAAATGATACTTTGTCTCAATTGGCTTGTTTTAGACATTGGGAAATATTTGGCTAAGAATTGACACTGCAAATCATTCCAAGAAGTGATACTGTTTGGTGCTAACATGGATAACCATGCTCTAGCTTTATCCTTTAATGAAAAAGGAAAGAGCCTAAGCTTGGTTGCTTCTGGACCCAGTCCAGCTATGTTGAATGTGGTGCAAAGAGCCAAGAATTCATCCACATGTTTGTATGGGTCTTCCTTACTCAACCCATAGAAGGAAGGAAGCATTTGGATAGTTGATGACTTGATCTCATAATTTCCTTCAACAGTAGGAAATTGAATGCAAAAGGGGGAATTATAAGCACCAGGTGCAAAGTAATCCCTCAAAAGTCGAGGTTCTTCACCCATAGTAGCAGAATTCTGTGTTGTTTGTTTGGTTCGTAGTAGCCTTTCAACTTCTAAATTCAATGGGAGAATCTCGAGAGAGTCCTCAACCAAACATACAACTCGAACAAAAAAATCTGATTATTCACAAAGAAACCTTGTAATTCCTTTCAGTAATTTCCCTTCTTTAAAAACCTGAATATGAATAACTGCACAAGTATAAACAATAGAATAGTTTAGTACTGATAAAAATTAAAATGAAAACTTAGGTCTATCTATTTTAGAACAAATTCCCCGGCAACGGCGCCAAAAACTTGTTGTTGCTTCTTAGTGTGCTTGATTTATGTGAGTTTTGAAAATAGATTTATAGTTGCTAAATTACAGTGGCTCTAGACTATATAAACAAATAAAGAAATATCAGCACAATTAGAAGAGAATTAGCCTGCAAGATTAGGGCCAATTGTAGCAAGTTTTAAAAGTAAGTGAGTGAAAGATCGTCCACAGAGAATTTGTCTAAAATGTAAGATAAACCTCCAGATCTGAGCTACCAGATCTGGCTTCTTATCCTATCTAGAAAACTGATAAGATGAGAGGTTTGAATTTGTCACGTTTAACAAACTAAAAACAAAGAAAAATTTAAACTAAATGATCCAGATCCGAGTTGGGGGAGTGATTGAAACAAAGATGGAGAAGTAATATCTAAATCTGATTTGGTCTTTGAAATCTAATGAGAATAACTGCAGCTCAACAGAGGTGATCCAATCTTCATCTGGCTACAAGCACAGATGTAAGAGAGATAAATCTAATTCAAGGATTAGGCTTACGCTTATGGCTATGGTCTGTCCACTTTAATGGCCACAAACCATCCAATAGTTTTTAATCCAAATCCTCAATTCAGAACAATAAATATCACTACAAATGTCAAGAGACTAGGTTACCAACACTAATTCTTACAGTGATTAATGAATCAAGGGAAATTGCATTCTCAACAATGAATCTAAAGGAGTGTAATGTCCTGAGGAGATCGGCAGGAACCCTTGACATGAGTCCAATGGAGAATGCATAGTTTACAGCAACCTTTTAAAATTCATCCTTACAATTTACAGAGCACGGCTTAACAGCTCTCGGATTTGCAGTCGTGGATGCAAACTCTCCTTTGAGTTATAGTAGTATCTCACAGCTCTCAAATGCAAGTACAAAGTAGGCTATTAAACAAGTATGCGTCTGGAAAATGGGGGATTAGAAATGAAACTCAAAATCTGGATGCCTCAATTGGGCAAATGCTTCGTCAATTTATAGCTTTCCCCAGGTCCAGCTCAGATGTGTATCAACCAATCAGAGGTTCTCAGATCTGTATTGACCAATGGTAATCAAGCATGGGGATCGAGAGCTGTTCTGGCCAATCAGAATTCCTCGATCTGTTTCAGCCAATCAGGTGAAAAAGGCATCAATTTTGTTATGCATTTTGAAAGTTTGTTAGAGTTTCTAGAAGTTCCCGCCAAGTTATTCCCTCTCTAGGTGCTCACGTGGGGTGGAATATTCCTTCGCTTTATGCTTAGAACCCTCTGGAATGTCCCTAGGTTTTAAAATGCATTGGGACGCGTGCAACAGATTACTGAATTACCCTTGTTAAAGCTGCGAATCTCCAGAATACCTTTTCGCAGAGCTTAGGGGCCTTTTCGCAAAGTGCTGTGACTTCTGAAGCACTTTTCGCAATGTTCAATCTCTCTTCGAATTGTGTTTTCTCCTTTTCGCAAAGTTCAATCTTCTCTTCGAAGTGTGTTTTCTCCTTTTCACAAAGTTCAATCTTCTCTTCGAGGAGTTCAGATGCTCTTCGAAAGCTAAGCCTGGAGTTTTAGTCCTTTTCGCAGAGTTCAAGGTTCTTTACGAAAAGTGAGTTCTTTCTTGAAAAGAACTCAGTGCATTTCTCTTGAATTGTTCCTGCTTCTCTTCTGTGTCTTTGCCTCTTTACTTTAGACCTTTCAACAGCTGATGAGGTTGTTTCTTCACTTCCTTTCTTTGGACTGACATGGATTGTCATCTTTTTGGCACTTTTAAGCTGCTTTTATGGTTAAGCCTGTCTTTATTGTTAGCTGCAACATAGGCACTTAAAACACTTTTTTAGTTCTCTCAAAGGTCTATCAAGACTTAAGTTTAGGGGTGAAAAATGGTATTTTTCACTTGTCAACAGCTAGGATTTCTGATCATTCTCCTTTGGGCATTAAAATTCTTGAATATATTCCCTCTGGCCCTAAACCTTTTAAGTTTTTTAATGCATGGAATTCGTAATCCGGGAAAAAAAATAACTGTCCATAACAGTTGTTTCCATATAGCACTGATTTAGGCCGTAGTTTCGGAATAAAAATAACAACCTTTTTCCCATTAGGAACAATGGCTCAACATTGTTGTTGTTTTGCAACAATCATAAACAACGGTCCATAATCGTTGTTTCTTGGAATCAGTTACAGATGCTAGGAAACCATGTAGTCAAAATCGGATACAAGTTAAGTTGAATTTTCCCTACCTCAGAAAACATCTTTCTAAGCAAATCCAAAGCTTTTTAAGGTGTCCTGGTCTTGAGATCCTACAAAGCAATGATGGAAAAATTCAGCGACATCTAAACTCTCTAGCCTCTGTGATCGGAGAGCAACGCTAAACATCTCCCTCACACCTCAGAACGTGAAACCATTGCGAGCAAATTCTGACGATGTCGCTACCTAGGAAATACACAAGGAATCCACCAAGAGGTATTCCATAAACTCGAGCCATGTATTACATAACTTCGTTGATAATAGATTATAGGAGATTAATGTCTTTTGAGATATCGGATCGAGACTCCGAGAAATCTGTTGTAGGTAAGAGTTCGGAGGCAAAATCCTTGATTTCCAATACTTTAGAATCTTATATACACAACTAAGGATATAAATGAACTAATTGATAAAATTATAACTTTAAAATAGTGTGAAATGGCATGGATACATAGAGATTCTCTTACCTCTACGAGAAATTTTGGTGGTACTTCTAATTGTTTGGGTTATTCTCGTTGAATATGTTTCCCTGGTTACGCCCATAGTTATTCAATACATTCAGTTGTTCAATCAAAATGCCCTTGATTTTTACCAGCCTCTCCATATAAGTCACTTCACTTGGATCCATTTCATGTACATTCCCATTTGGAGCATGAGCTCCATCTGTCATCAGAACGTCCACTACTGCATTGGCTGCAGTACCATTTCCATTTTTGAGAAGAATCTACTCTGCTAGATCTATCTACTGCCTCCACCATTATCAACCTCGTTGCCAAGCATGCGCCCTTATCCTAACATATCACGAAGATCAAGGGAAAGAACTTGCTACCCCTGAGGGCCCTATGGAGGATCCTCCTCAGCCGGTCACTCATTGAGTCAGTGACCGACTGAAAGCGATTAAGAGTCACAAAACCAGTGTGTAATTCAGTTAAACACTCAAAAAAGGGCGCGTAATTGTAGAAAAACCTATAAAATTTTTCTTTCATTCATATTTTTTCATCTGTGAATTTTTCTCAATGACATCCACATGAGCCATTATATTCATGTCTCACATAGGCTCTCGCGACACCCCAAAATAACTTCTCATATGTCTTACCCCTAAATAATTATTTGAATTTTTTTTACAAATGACGTATGCAGAACCTAAAAATTATGAATTTTTTTTTAGTATGTCGCAATGAATGTCAACAATGAATAAACCACAACAAAAAAAACAATATAGTATGTTAATTATCTCGCCTGTATTCGAAAGATGGGAATATATTTTGTATCGCATTTGTTAGGCCCTTCTGCCTATCTGACATAAAAACAAGATTGTCAAAAACCTTAATCGCCAATTATATCTGCTCAAAAAACCATTGAGCACCAACGGACGATGATCGGACACCGCTCTCGCTAGACATTCTAACCTGGCAGCCGAAAACAACTCCAACCATTCTGTGCTGCAAAGGAAATGATCCAATCATTTTGGTCCTTCGTTGATCATGCCATGTGGCATGTGATACTCTGACTAGTTGCACTGGTTATCCTATGCAATTGGGTGCATACTCCTTATTGCCATGAATTTAATATGCTTAGAAAAAAAATTTGTACTTCTACCATGCTTAAGTTCGAAAATCAAAGGATTAATTTGAATGTTGAATCATAGGATCCTAGGAAAGACTAAAACTAGGTGACCTTTAGAATTGTTTTCCAGCTCATCCAGGACATGTTGCTACGCCTCAACATCAGCAATGACGTATTAACATTTCGAATCATATCTTTACTTTAAGAAAAGCTAAAGTAGATATCGTCTTTTGAAAAAGGAATCCACTTTGGATAAAGTGATTCGATCTGTTTTGTTTATAGTATTTGGAAACAAAATTTGTCTTTTGGCGGACTTGTTTCAAGCGCTCGATCGATCGATCGATTCTGGAGTCGATCGTGACGGTGCTTCGGTGAGCTTCCGATAGCTTGGATGGTTGAATGACGGGTTCTAACCTCTAAGGCTTGATAGCTAGGGGGTAGTACTAGTTCGATTTACATTTAGATCTTCTTTGAAAGTTGTTAAAATAAGGCGCTTGTATCTTTTAACAGGCAAAGAGCATGTTAACAAACCTTAGAGCGAAAGCAAAGCCTGTGAACCAAGAATTTAAGATCATTGGATTGAGTAAGCTGCCATGCAATGAGCAATTGTAAGCTTTTGCTTCTCATTATTGTATGCTACAAATAGCTAAATATGTTGTGTTGTTTCTTGTTATCTATGCTATCTAATGCCTTATTATTTTAACATGTTTATCTTGGTAGGTTTTCTTTAAAAGTTAGAAATGGAAGGGATCAAATGGTGATGGTGAGGTTCAAACCTCTGAGGTAATCGTTTAAAGAAGATTATGATTTAGTGTAAAAAATATCCTTTAAAAAGAAGAACAATCATAAAATACGATTTTATAGCTAAAGAACTGGGATAGAAAAATAAAAAGAAGTAAATAGGAAGAAGTTATTCAATTCATGGATACTTATTGAAGTAGAATAGAAAAGAAGAAAAGATAAGAAAAAGAAGAGCTAAATTCTCAGAAAAACTTTGTTTTATTTCTGAAAATTTTGAAAAATTCAAAAATATTTTAAAATTTGTAGGTAACGTCATTGGAAACCTTCAGGAGACACCACTCCTCCACTAGGATCACCTAGAGGTTTAAAGGCTTGTTGCATCTGCTAAATGCAATCGTGCTCCATATGAAAGTGACATTTTAAATTTTTAGTTAGATTAGTTTATCTTTACTTGTATTCTAGGGACTAGCAAAATGCAAGTTTGGGGGTGTGATCAGAACACATGCACTATATCTACCCCATGAGGCATTGTTTAAAAGCTTTGGTTGAATTGTGTGAAGCTTTTGGTCGGTTGTTGCCCTTGTTTTCAACATGGTGGGAGGGCCCATAGTTAACCCTCTCGGACAATGGTTAGAGAGAGATGAATCAGGGCAGAGACCTCTACTGAGACTGAATCTTATACCATTGAAAAGTAGAGGTTCTCAGCTTTCCAACAAGCCAAGAATCACCTCAATCCGAGGACATCTCGGGACTGCGATTCATTAAGGATTGTCTAATGCCCATTACTCATGCTAGGAATACCCTCGTCAGCCGATCTAACTGTCATTCCTAAAGAGCGGGGGGCATCGCAACCAAAGCGGTGGCAAACAGCTTGAGATACTGATACCAGTCCAGCCAGAAGAGAGAAGGGAACCTGCAGCGATACATCCCATGGAACGCATGAGTCAGAAATATGCGCTAGAAACTCAGTTGAGGCGAACTCCGGCCCACATCACCATCTGAGACCTATTAATGACGTCTCCAACACACTTCCAAGCTCTAATGGGTGCACTAAAAGATGCCCATGTATCAGGTAAGGTCTTTCTAGATGAAGTAGGATAAATGATCGGGCAAGTGTTGAGTCCTAATGCAATCTCGTTCTCAGACGCCGATCTCCCAGCCGAAGGAGGGAACCATTCTAGATCCCTTAATATCACGATCGAAACTGGGAACTTGGAAATACCGCTTGTATTAGTGGATAATGGTTTGACATTGAATGTGTGCCTGCTGTGAACTGCGACTAAGATTGGGGTTGATCCCTCCACATTTAGGCCAGCCAGGACAAGCGTGAGAGGATTCGATAATACAAGAAGGGAAGTAATAAGAGAAATCAATCTTGAGCTCACCATTGGGCCAATGACCTTCTCTATTACTTTCCAGGTCATGGAAATTAAGTCCATACTTAATCTACTGTTTGGGCGCTCATGGTTGCATGAAATCGGGGCAATACTTTTGACCTTGAATAAAAAACTTAGGTTTATATCAGATCAGAAGGTCATTACCATCATGGGAGAGAGGCGAGAAGAAATAGAGAAAATGACTCACAACATCAAAAATCTCAATGTGTTTGATGTACTGCACACTGCTGAGGACACGGAGCTTCATAGTTTTCAATATGATACGTCAGCAGTAATGGAGCTCAAATCCCTCGAAAAGGTCATCGAAAAAGTCGGAGGAGGAATGATTGTAGCGTAAGAATGCTCTAAAAGTGGGGTTACCAGAGAAGTAAAGGGTTGAGCCCTTAATTGTAAGGCAAGAGGGACCCAGTCAGAGAAAAAGGTGGTCAACATGTCAGATTTGGCTTAGGCTACAAGCCTATTGAAGAAGAAATCTACAAGGCCAAGGAAAAGGCCAGAATCATTGCCACAGCTAGAGGATGAACCCCGATCGCGACCTCACATCTGAAGCACTTTCGTGAGCATAGGGGTCATCAAGATAGACCAAAATGAGGCAACACAACTGACCCCACACAAATTGATAGCCACTATCCACCTAACCAACCCCCAAATCATTCCCCCTGATATTGAAATAGACCTTGCCTCCCTATCCCTTTTTGAGGAGGAGGTACCCTCGCCTATACGACCACCTGTCTTAGCCCACCCCAAGCCCATGTTAACCTTCGAGGACCAGGTCTCGGACAAATCAATTATAAACATGATGGAGGCTGACCCTCAAAAGCCATCTCAGTCAACCTCCTCCACAAGACCAGGTAAAGGTGCGGCATCCCGGGTAAGAAATTAGGCTTCAATGCCCCTAACTCTGGAAGCCTCTGGTGGCCTAAAATTCGGCACCGACTTCCTAAAAAAAATAACTTATAAAAAGTGAGGTTAGCCCTTGACAAACAACGCCATGCATGTATAGAAGCCCGCCTTACAAGCGGTCCATCTCCGAAGAAAAGAAAATTCCCAAAAACATAGAAAAAAAACAAAATTCAAAAATATTGTCTTTTAAAATTCCTAGAAAAAGCAAGAAAAATAATGCCTTAAAGGAAGAGCCCGCCCGACATGTAGTCGACCTCTTTCCTGTAGAAATACAAGAAGAGATAGGAGTCACAGATCTGGATGGCGAGGACTTAGTTGAGGAGCTTCCCAATGAGCTCCTTGAACAATATGCTGATTTTGAGTATGGCCCTACCTGATCATTGAAGACACTGAAGATGTTAATCTAGGCACCATTGAGGTTCCTAGAATCACTAAGATCAAAATGTCATTGTCTCCCAACGAATGAAAAATAATGATTGATTTCCTTCGATCATGCCAAGATGTCTCTGCATGGTCATACGAGGATATGCCTGGTTTGGACACCGATTTAGTCGAGCATGAGTTGTAGTTGTATCCCGACGTTAAGCCAGTCAAGCAAAAGTTGAGACGTCTTCAGCTGGAATGGATGTTACAAGTAAAAGATGAGGTCATCAACCAGTACAATGTCAGATTTCTTATGGTCTCTAAATACCCGCAATGGTTGGACAACATCGTCCTGGTACCGAAGAAAGATTGAAAGGTTCGCATGTTCATTGACTTCAGAAATCTTAACAAGGTGAGCCCGAAATAAGATTTCCTTTTGCCACACATCTACATCTTGGTCGATAACACTATCAGGCATGGAATACTCTCATTCATTGATGGGTTTTTCGAGTATAATCAGATCAAAATGGCTGAGGCGGACCGAGAAAAGACAGCGTTCATCACTCCATGGGGGAACTTTCTATTATCGAGTCATGTCGTTCAGGTTGAAAAATGCTAGAGCGACATATCAAAGGGCGATGACAGCACTGTTCCATGACATGATGCACTAAGAAATTGAGGTATATGTCGACAACATGATCGCTAAGTCACCAGAGAGAGGTGACCATCTGATAAACCTCCAAAAGTTATTCAAAAGACTGAGAAATACAAACTACATCTAAACCCTCATAAATGCGCATTTGGTGTTATGTCAGGAAAGCTACTTGGCTTCATCATCAGTAGAAGGGGAATCAAGGTTGACCCAGTCAAAGTGAAGTTCATTGTAGAAATGCCTCCACCATCTATCGAGAAAGAAGTCAGAAGCTTCTTGAGTAGAATATAGTACATCAGTTGGTTCATTGCACAACTCACTCCTAACTGCACGCCGATCATCGAATTACTGAGGAAAGATTTGCCCATCGAATGGAAAGATGATTGTCAAGCAGCATTCGATAAAATCAAAGGATACCTCCTCAACCCTCAGGTTTTGGTACCGCCAGTACCCGGGAGACCACTTCTAATGTACCTCTCAATGACAAAATTCTCAATAGGATGTGTCCTAGGGCAGCATGATGAGACCGATAGAAGAGAACAGGCCATTTACTACCTGAGCAAGAAATTCATGGATTACGAGACACATTATTCTCATCTAGAGAAAGCATGCCTAACTCTCGTATGAGCTACACAAAGACTTCGGCATTACTAGCTATCTCAAGCAGTTCTCCTCTTGGCTCGAATGGATCCATTAAAGTACTTATTTGAAAAACTAGCTCTCACTGGCCTAACTGCACTCTAGCAACTTCTTCTATCAGAGTTCGACATCACATATGTCGCATAGAAGTCAATCAAGGGACAAGCACTTGCCGATCATCTCACTAAGAATCCCTAACCTAGTTATAAGCCTCTGAGAACTGAATTCCCTAATGAAGACATCTTGTTCATGACAAAAGATGACACAAAGGAGACAGAAGAGTCATGGATAATGCACTTCGATGGGGTATCGAATGCCGAAGATCAAGGAGTAGGCGTTGTTCTAATCTCTCCAAAAGAGTCTCATATACTAGTCTCCATCAAAGTCAATTTCTCTTACATCAACAATATGGCTGAATATGAAGCATGCATAGCCAGCCTACAAGCAGCTCTAGACCTAGACGTAACTCATCTCAGGGTGTTTGGTGACTCTCAGTTAATCATATGCCAGACTAATGAAGATTGGAAGACAAAGGATGAGAAGTTGATCCCGTACCATGAGCACCTTGAAGATCTAATCGCGTGCTTTAATGATGTTACCTTCTCCTATGTCCTGCGAGCAAGAAATTGCTTTGCCAATGCACTAACAACGTTGGCATTAATGGTCGAAATGCCTTATGAGCCTCTATGGTTATCAGGTATTAAAATTTTCCTTGAAACACGAGCTTTCCCTAAAGGCACATCCAAGACAGACAGGTGGACCATCCAACGCTTAGCGGAAAATTACATAATATGTGGCGAGTGCCTCTACAAGCGATCATATAACAACATTTTGCTAAGGTATCTAATCGAGAGCGAGGCAACCAACATTGTAAAAGAGATACACGAGGGAGTATGTGGGGCCCACGTCAATGGGCACATGCTCGCTAAAAAGATCCTACGGCAAGGGTATTTTTGGACCACCATGGAACGAATTGTTGCAAGCACATTCAAAATTGTTACAATTTCCAAGAACACTCCAGTCTGATACATGCTCCAGCCATAGATCTACACAACATGACAACCCCATGGCCCTTCGTCACATGGGGCCTCGACGTTGTCGGAAAGGTCAATCTGAAAGCTTCTAACAAGCATCAGTTCATCCTCATCGCCATTGAATACTTCACCAAATGGATAGAAGCAGCGTCATACACGAACATTATGGCCAATCATGTCGAGATGTTTATCAAGAATAACATCGTATGTCGATTCGGCATGCCCAACGACATCATTACAGACAACGGCACCAACTTTGCGAACAAGCGCATTAGAGCCTTATATGAGTTGTACAAGATCAATCATCACTGCTCATCACCATATTGGTCGCAAACCAACGGAGCCGTCGAAGCCCCCAACAAAACAATCGTTTGCATCCTTGAGAAGATGGTCGTTACATATCAAGATTGGAGTGAAATGCTACCCTTCGCACTATAGGCCTATCTGTAACAACTTGAATTTTCAAACCTTAACACGTACAATAGAGCATGTGGTTATCAATGTATACACTATGCGCCTTGAGTTTTTCAAATAAATTATTGAAGAAATATACATTCTCAGGTAAAGAGGTTATATATTTAATAGCGTGCATAAGTACACAAGCTCCGTGAGAGCACCGCTGGTTAAGAGTTTGGTTTGCATTCAAAAGGTCCAGGAATCAAGACCTGTTGAGACCTTATATTTTTGAAACTTTGAATGCTAGCCTGTACGCCATTTTTGGTATGCCGATTTCACACTGAATCAGGCCCCCATAAGTTATAAGAAAACCCCTTGCGCAAAAATCATCTCGTGAATTCCGTTGAGAGGATTTTCTTTTTGAAGTTTTTAATAAGGAGGCTCGTACACAGTCTTCGATGTGCCGGCTGCACACAGAATCAATGCCCTTAAGTATAGAAAAAAAAGGAATTCTCACCATAACCCACACATGAGCATTCGTTTAGGAAAAGGAGAGAGCCGAGTGAAGAGAAACCATTCCCTTCCCCAATTCCTTGTGAAACCTCCACCATCCGATCTCTTGTCCGAAACATCTCCTTCGAGAAGATCTCTACTATTCTGACTATTTCAACGCCGTTACGATCAGAGATCGAGTCATCGGACGAATACGGGGCCACACCTAAATTCCTTAGACACCGACGATCTCAAGCATTGCATGCGTTAAATCTAAGAAGGTAATCATCGTAATATAATTGTGTGAATCTCTGATAATTAGATCTTGAATTGGCGTAGGTTTGGACCGCATGCAAGGATCTTAGGGATCGGATGTGTGAGAGGGTTCAACACCGATATTCCCGAATCAATCATCAAAATCATTGCATGCATGTGATTTGAGGATGGGATTATCGATTTGATGAAGTAGGATAGTCTTGGCATTATCGGCTTGTGAATTGGACATTGCATGCATTAGATTTTTGGAATTTTCGGGTTTGGGGATGTACAAGAAGGTAAAAATTTGAACCACAGTCACTACAACGACCTTTGTACCTCGCTACAGCGAGGCCCTTCCTGAAGCCCTCACTACAAGGAGTGCCACATGAAGTTCCAAGCTAAAAATTTTGGGTAAAACTCGCTACAGTGAGGTTCTGGAGTTCTGAACACCTCGCTGCAGTGACCTTGTAACTCACAGCAGCGAGCTAAAGCATGGTGCCGACATCTTCTCGGTATTTCAGTTATAACTTTTGACCCCAAACTCGAAACTATGTGATTCTCATGGCATTGGAAAGAGGACAATGAGCCTTATAATTTGTGTGAATTAGTAATTCCACAATTCCAATGTTTTAAAGGTAAAAATTGAGTGGCAAGTTGGGACAAGTTCCACATGATCCGGGGTTAGCCAACATAGGTTTGGTATTTTGATCATAACTTTTGACCCCTAACTCGAAATTAAGCGATTCTCATGGCATTGAAAAGAGGAAAACAATCTCTATAATTTGTGTGAATTAGTAATTCCACAAATCTAATGGTTTAAAGGTCAAAATTAGGCGGCAAGCTTGATGAGTTCTACATGATTCCAAAATTTGCAAGAACTTGTTCATTCCGCCTAAGTTTTGAGAAAACTTAAAGAAATTCTGACATGTGTGATTCTTCAATCATTGACGTGTGTTTTAGGAATGCTATGTGATGTAGATTGAGGATGGGAAGCCATTGATAGGACTTTGCTTTGCTTCGCGCGACTTCGAGGTTAATGTAGGGACATTTTCAATGCAAAGTTTTTCTTTTTTGACAATTCATGGTCATTGATGTCATTAGGAAATGAAAATGTGATTTTAGATCTTACCTCATTTGCATATTTGAATCTCTTTGCATGGTTAATGATTAGTAGGAAAATTCATGATTTGAATCTCTTTGTAATTGAACTCTTTGGACTTTGAAAATTTTGAATAATCGAAATTGAAATATGAACTCTGAAACTTTAAAAGTTGATATTGGAAGTGTAAAGCCTAAATATGCAAATGAACATGAACATGAATCTGACTCCTTGACTTCTAGACTCTGACGTTAGCACGCTGCTTCTCTACATGAACTCTATTTTTGTCTGTGAATGTTATTTCAGCACATGAACTCGATTTTCTCATATGAACTATGCACCTTGTCCTTGAATCAAGCTAGTATGACAGTATATTCGTGAATCAAACTGGCACAACGGTGTATTTGTATTCTAAATTTTCATGCTGAACTCTAAAATCTCTGAACTCTGAACCCTCTAAATTCTGAAATTTTTGAACTCTGAAACCTTTGAACTCTGAAGCTTTCGAACTCTGAAACCTCTGAATTCTAAAACTTCTAAACTCAGAAATTTCTGAGCTCTAAATTCTCTAAACTCTGAAACCCTGAAACTTGAACTCTGAAAATGTGAACTCTAACATCCTTAAATTTGGAACTTCAATATTTGAACCTTGCACCCGGAACTCTGAAAACTCTGATGATTTAGACTCCGAACTTGTGAACTTTGAAACTGTGAACTCTAACACTTTGGACTACAACTTGTACATGAACACTGAAACTCTGGCATCTGAACTGTGAACCCCGAATATGAAAAAGAAAGTAATGACATCTGAAATCAGTTTTCTGTTTGACATGAAAATGACCTTTAAAATATGTGTCCGCTTGATAATATTCTTTGATATAAAAAAATGCTTCCATTTCGATATGAAAATATTTTTTCGTTTTATTATGACCCTGATTTTTGGTTTGAAATTTAGTTTTTAAATGCTCTTAAATATTGTCATTAAATTCATGCTTCATTATGATAAAACATAAAAATGTATTAAAATTTTCCCTATTAAGCTTAGATTGTTAGCTCACCCATCGACTATACGTCACAGGTGCAGGTCTTGATTTGAATTCGGAGCTTGAGGCGCATCTTCTACCATATACTGGTGGATTTAGACTTGACATAGTTTTGGATTTGAGGTTTGGGCTTGGTACATCCAATCATTTTGTAGAATGGTAGAATTATATTTTGATGTACATACTTTTGTGTACAACTATTTAGGTGATGGTCAGCCATCACCGGTGGTTCAGTTTTAGCTTTTAGTTACACGTTATGTGTAGAATTAGAAATTTTTAATTCTGCCAAATATTAACTTCTTTGATTTCCACATGGTGTGGATGTACCAAGTAAAGTAGTCTATATTCGAATCGTGTTTTTTTGCAACCTGATGGTCCGGGTATTCTCCCAGTTGGTTTAAAGTTGAAGACAAAAAATGTTATCTCAGAAAATCTTGATGAGAAAATCTAGGCTGTCACACTATCGAACGTCAATCCGTACCACTACAAGGGAAACACCATTCTCCCTTGTATATGGAACCGAGGTTGTGCTACCAGTTGAGGTCGAAGTATCCTCAATCCGTATCCTCATCGAGTTTGACCTACCGGAAGCCAAGAGAGAGAGATCTAGTTTTGAACAATTGAGTCTGATTGATGGAAAGAGGCTCCAAGCTTTATGTCACACCCAAGTTTACCAAGGAAGGATTGCATGCGCTTACAACAAACATGTTCGCGTTCGAGATTTAAATATGGGTGACATTGTACTCAAGAAGATCTTTCCCTCTCTCCACATTGATCCGAGAGGAAAATTCAAGCTCAACTGGGAAGGACCCTACGTCATCGGAGAGGTGCTCCCTGGATATGCACTTTGTCTAGCCACCATGGACGGGGATCATTTTCTTGAGCCCATCAATGCTAGTATGTATGACATTTCTACTCGTAGTCTCCTACGGTAAGATAAGTATTGATAAGATGGATACGTGACTGCTTAAGGACCCCATAAAAGTGGCCATCATTTCAAAGCCAACTAGCCGAAAAAGCGTCATTGAATACTCATACCCTTTGCTACCCAATTTGAGCCTCTAGCCTCTCTTTCGTACCCCCCTCCCAGAAAAAAAAAATGTGTATATATCAAACAAAAAAGAAGAAAAAGAGTTACCATCAAAATCCAAAAAAATCATAAAATCAAAATCCCAAAAAGAGGATGTCTATAAAAGAATAAAAAAAAAAAATTTTAAATATAAAATAAAACAGATAGAAGAATCATGAGGCATGTACAGTAAAAATCCTCTAAGGAAAAAGTGTATTACTGCAGCTGGAACCCAATCAAGAAAAACCTTTTAAAACCTGAGAATACCTTCAAAATTCCTAACCTATCCCTTTTAACCCATGGCCACGATACATCCATGAAGAAAGCCCTCTCTAAGGTCTTCAAGCAGTCATGGTATCCATTGATTCAGCACGAGGAAAACTAATAAACAACAAAAGAATTCCATCCAGCCAGCTATGACGGAATCAACATCCATGTCGTGGCCTTTGAAAAAAAAACCAAATATATATATATATATATATATATATATATATATATATATACAAGCTCAAAGCAAAATTGGACGTGGTGAAAACTCGCAAGGGCGCCACGGGTAAAAAGAGTGACTTGTGCGAAGTAGGTGAAAACTTGAAAAGGCACTTGGGGTACAAATGCAAAACCCATGGACATAGTAAAAACCTGAAAGGGCGCAACAATTAAAAAAGAGGGAAACAACGGGCATGGTGAAAACCCGTCTTGGGCGCTATGAGCGAAAATGTTCAAAAGAAACAAAAATTGGTTACTCCGTTGCCAAACATATGACCCGAGGTAAGGACAAAAGGTTAACTCAATCCAAAGGAATGGACGTTCTGACCTTGGTAAAAATACAGAACCTCACTCAGGTCCGACCACATGAACGGGTTCGACTATGCTCAAAATGGGACCTGTTACTTCATTTCAGTGGTAAGGCATCAAACAAAAAAGAGAAGAAAAGAAAGAGAAAGAAAGAAAAAAATTTGAAAAAATCTAAAAATATATACTCCTTTTTATGTCCATGTACATATTTGCAACATCGTACTTTCATCTCAAAGAAGAGAGAAAAAGGAAAAACCAAAAATCATAAAATATAAGTTTTGAAGAAAGAAAAGAAAAAAAATAAAAAATAATAAAAGTAAAAGTTTGTTTCTTCTATTAATTAGAAAATACATTGGTTATCTGTATAAATAAAAAAGGGACTAACATTTTCTTGAGAATGTGCAGGAACATCAAATGACCCAAAGCCTCGAGGAAGGCAACCTCTCGGCAATGGGCAGAGCAGAGGAAGCATCTCACAATTCACGTCGGTCTATTCAAGAAAACAAAATTGAAAAAAGCAATCCTTTGAAAAAGAAAAAAGAAATCTGTGTTTTCGTTGTACTTTTTGTCACGCACAGATACATACATGCGTGCTTCAATGCGGTAAAATGTCAATATTTTTTCGACAATACAGTTGTGCTAAATTAATGTCCTAAATCCAAAGTTCACCTTAGATCTTTGGATCCTACTTCAAAGTAGGAGTGATAGTGTTAATCTCGGTCAAACAGTCAATGTTTCGATCGGTTTGATTCCACCACTAAATGAGATTACATATCGAACAACTATATTAATGCATGGATGCAGAAGGGATATTTTCCCTTGATTATTCTCGAACGCAGGCTTAAAACCTATATGAAATCCTTGTAAAGTTTATGCCATGCGTCTTGGTATCCGTTGGATGGTCTTTGTTCTTATAAATGGTACCCGGACAAGATCTGGGTCGGGACTTCCATCGCCTTGTTGTGTATTGCCCCTAATGGGTTCATATTTTTGCATAGTTGATCTGTTTGTAAGCTCGTTATCAAAAGTGGCACAAACTCCCAAAAAGTGTTGCGACATCAATATATGTTCCGCTCGAGTAGTTGTGCTAAATTAACTTTGGGATTGATGGGTATGCCCAAAAATCTCGAACCCTATCTCGTGTAGGGGCATCCGTGGCCGATCAAATGGGGCCTCATGAGATTGGACACAAACCGTTGGATCTTCGCATCATTGCTTTACGCCAATCTTTAAGTATGGATCGATCACCCTCCCTCTCACGGGACAGTCCTGTTCAAAATAAATCTCAAACATCATGCATCTTTAATTATACCATCACAGTTATGCCCAGTAATGTCGTTAATCGCTTGGGAACCGATAGCCTTGAGGAATTGACGTTTTCCCAACACATTGGGTTTCTGCTACTCTCCGTTTAGTTTTTCTTTTACTTTTTGATGTTTGAGGTTCGCTTTGAATATAGCGTACCCGTTAGCATTTGCCTTGGGCCTCTTCAGATGTCTCTTTCTTTGACATACGATCATTAGTGATCGGATACCAAAGAGGGGCATCTGTAGACACCCAAATTTGGCCCAAGGTTAGACTGACCCATATTTCGGGAGCCACTACGTGAAATGAGGAAAAAACCACTATAGCAGTATAAAATAAGCCACTGCTTAAAATAGTGCTGTGATTTTCTAATGCCTAAACCAGTGGTTTTTTAAGTTAAAGCAGTGGTTTTTTAAAGCATCCTCTCGTCACGTGCATATTATCCACTAATCACGTGAAAATCTATCGGGCCCAACCAAAGCCTCTCTTTCTTCTCTTTATCCTTACTATATAAAAGTAAAAATAGTTTCTATCAATTTTTCATGCCTAAAATGCCCCAAACTCATATCAGCTGCAAGTCTCGAAACATAATGTAAACATCAAAACAAGTCGGCCTCCAAAACCAAAAACTCAAAAAACTTGGCCATGCTCCCTCTCTCTCTCTCTCTCTCTATCAAATTTCACCTGACCTCCGACACATCCTTCGCTGTTACAAAGCCAAAACCCTTTGCCAAGCCCTACAAGTTCTAACAGACTACCTCCACTCTACTTGAAAATTACCCTACGCCCTTGCCGAGCACATTAGCAACAACTCCCCCTTCTCCCTCTCCAACCTCAACTTCACTTCCAAGAGTGTCTCCTCCAATCTCGATAAGTACCTCAGGTACCACCTCATCAACGAGTACAATTTCCTCCTCGAAAGCATCAGCTTCTCCCCTTCCGAGATCACCCATCACGATTCCTCCTAGAAAGCATCAGCTTCTCGCCCTCCGAGATCGCCCATCTCTCATTGTCGGATCGTTTCTTCCTTTCTGACGATCAACATCTCCTGCCATCCATCGGCACCCTCATCGGATTAGGGTTTCCTTGGACCATGCTCGGGCGACTTTACGAAGCAGAGGCTTCGATTTTAGATCGGGCTGGCCGCGAGTTACCGGATCGGATTTTGGGGTTCGAGGGGTTAGGATTCGATCAGGTTTATGTTGTTTAGCTTTTCCTTTTGTTGTGTGTCAGGATTGTGAGATTGATGCGTTGTTCGCCGATTTGAATATATAAAAAAACATAAAGTAGGGATAATGGCTCATCACTGACCTTTGGTGTTTAAATGATCTTATACCATTAAAGTTATAATTTTTGAAGTGTGATTTATCATTATGCCATATGGTATACATCGGTGATCAATCTAAATTGTTCATGTAACAGTTCGTCATTGAAACATATCTCTGCCCAAAGAAACATGCCTACGAGTGGATTTGAAGCATCTAATTGACGAATCGTAGATCACAATCTGAAATACAGCGTAATTGGTACATCCCCACAATACAAAATTCAAAGCAATAATACATATGGCAGGAAAATCGAAACTTCTATCTTATACAAAACATGGTCTAACAAGATAAAACCACGGTGATGGCTGACCATCACCTAAACAGTGGTGTACAATATGTCTACATAAGAGATGTATCTCAAAAATCTAAATCTTCCAGCCTACCAGATGATTGGATGTACCAAGTCCAAATCTCAGAATCCACAACTAAAATGAAAACAAAACTACCGGCCTAAGGTGAAGGAGTCGCCTCAAGCTTTGGATCTCACTCCAGGCCTGCACCTGTACTTGCGACGTGTAGTCGAGGAGTGAACTAATAATCTAAGCTCAGTAGGAGAAGATCAATACTAACTACATTTTATCCAAGCAGATGCATAAATCCAGTGATGAAAGCACAAATATAATGATCAAATTTGAAACATTTTCCTATTAGTTTCAAAGCTGACAGACTTTATATTTAATATTAAAATTTTAGAGTTCATTAGAGTTCAGACTCAGATTCAAGTTCTAATTCATGGTTTGGATTCAAAATTCGAATTGACTAGATTCAAAGTTCAAATGACTATTCATATTCAAATTTCAGAGTTCAGACGTATTATTCATAAATCAGAGTTCAACGTTCATCATTGATATTTATATTACACAGAGTTCGTGATCCACAGTTCCTAACTCACAGCTCATCATTCATAATTCATCGCTCAAGATTTAGAGTTTCATGATTCAAAGTTCAAGGATCAGTATCTGGAGTACATGGTTCAAATACACGGTTTCGCCGCCTTGTCAGCCCAAATACACGGATTCACCGCCGTGTCGGCATCACACGTTCATATTTAAAAGTGCCGGTATAGATATGGACCCACCGCCATGTCGGTTCAAATACACGGATTCACCGCCGTGTCGATTAAAATACACAGATTCACCATCGTGTCAGTTCAAATACACCGATGTCCTTTCGGAGTTCATGTTCGAAGGTCGGAAGTTCAGATTTTGAATTCTTATTCACATTTCATATACGAAATCATTCACATTTAAATCTTACTTTCAAATTCGTAGTCCAGATTTACAAAGATTCAAGTTCGTGGTCAAGCTCACATTCTAAGTTCATATTCAAAATTCGTATTCAAGTTCGTATTCAGAGATCAAAGTTCATGTTCCCAGTTCAATGGCTTCAAAATCAAGACTTCTAAATTCTAAGTTCAATTTCAAAGTTCAGTACATTTCGGTGATTCTAAGATGTGCCATATTCAATACGATCAAATCCTAAGGATTTAATACATCAGGATGTTCTAGGTGATTCACTTACTCAATAATTTCAATACATTCGGTGAGAGATTTCAATGATTCGAGCTTAACAATTTCATAATTCAGTGACCCACAATTTCAAGATTTGATAATTCTAACTTTTCAAAAATTTAGACGTTCAATGACAAACAAAAATAGACTCATAATCGAATTCGACATTCAAAAGTTCAATTCATTCGAAGTTACAAAAACACATCGATAGACAAATCAAATCAAATTCTGATCATCATAACTTTATTCAATCGATCACAAAAATCTATGAATCAAAACAAGATGCAATTAAGCATTGAGTTCTCCTACCTTAAACTCGAAGTCGTGTGAAACGAAAGAAAGGTGAAGGTCCTATTAATGATCTCCAACCCTCAATCTACATCACAATATACGACAACATAATAAGGATTTATCCTAAATGCTACTAGCTTCGACGCACGTAAGTGTTTTCCCAACACTGAGGTGGAAATGGGCAAATCCGTGTTAACATTTGAACTTGACCCAACTTCCCATTCAAATTTGACCATTAAAACTTTTGATTCACGAATTTGTTAATTCATAAAAGTTGTAGGGCTCATTGTCCTCCTTCCAACTCCATGAGAATCGCGCCAAATGGAGTTCGGGGTCAAAAGCTATGGCTAAAATACTCAGCCAGTGTAGGAACTTTGCTCCAAGTCGCCTCGACGAGTTTCCAAGGTTGCCTGGGCTGGCCCTTCGGATTTCAAAGTAGCTCGGGCGACTTTTATTTGAACAAATTGGCTTGTGGAACTCGCTCGGGCGAGTACACTAAGTCTTTTAACTTTCTCGCCCAACAACCAACTCGCCCCGGCGAGTTCAAAATGTCGCCCGGGCTGGTTCTTCATAACTCAGTTGTACTCAAGGTCGCCTGGGCTACTTTTTCCCAAAAAATTTGGCTTGGAAAACTCACCCGGGCGAGTTTTCCATTCTCTTGGTTTTTCATGCGCAGTGGGCAACTCACCCCGGCGAGTTTGATTAGGTCGGAACTTGGTTTTCCTCTTCTTCTCCGACTAGAACTCCCAAATTTTCTTGCATGCAATCACTAAGCACACAAAAATCAGGCCCATGACTATTCCATTTCATCCGTACAATACTCTTGCCTATGATTATAGCACATGCAACCATTTCCAGTGATCAGTTTTTGAAATATCGATCTTTGCGTTCCACACGCGTCCGATCGCCGAACCCTTTGCATGTGATCAACATATCCAGGGTTTAACACTCTAATTCCTAGGACTCACATTCACACGATTGCGATGCGATACGCACCTTTTGATATGCACAGTTTACGGCTTTCAGAGTCGAGCAATTTATTGGCGCTCAACTTCTATTTTACGATAGTTTGGGTGCTCCGCCGTCTTCACTGTAATGACGTCGACATCGGGTTCGGCGGTGGTAGTGTGACAGAAGAAGCTTGCTATAGGAGGGGGTATCAAAGGAGGTGGCCGGTTGAAGTTTCTTCAAGGAAAACCAAGGGAAGGAGAACAGAAGTTTCCTTTTTCGTTACCCTTTCCACATGGGCTCGGCAGATTTTCTTTTAGAATTTATTTAAGTGACTGGCTTTATACCTGTGGGGTTGGTTTTGGTGTTGGGCGGCTACACAAGGCTTAAATACTAGCTCATAAGTTCTAAAAATCAGGCCTTTGTAGGTCTAAGATGAGTTAGGTCCAGGTACAAATAATGGCTTCCAAGCATGGGCCTCTCACCAACAAACTAGATACACATACTAGGCTTCTAAACATGGGCCTCTCACCAACAAACCAAATCTTCCACCTGCATGCTTGCGTAACGACTCTCACCCTTAATCACATGCACTCTCTGTGATTCAACTAACTCGGAATATTCGTGGCACGTGGCGTTTGGGTTTTATAGTAATGAGGGTTGATTCGGTGTTAGGCCATCTATGTTGTGTGTCTATGTGCATATCAACATTGGTTTAGGTCATTGAGATTGAAATTGGTCTGATCTCAGGGTTCGAGCTGTGTGCAACATACACACATCACAAGATGGTTTGAGTTTTAAAGATCAATTCGCGTCAGGAATTGGTTCTAGATTTACGTTTGGGTGTATTTACCTAATTGAGATAAGTGGGTCAAAGACCACGTCACAGACGTAAAAAGTTTGACCAAGGTCAAACCGGTCTAAATGGTCGTGTTATTATTGACGGTCAACGATTTAACATTGGAAAAAATCATGGTTGTTACACTATCGATACCAAAAAATTGTGCAATCACATGTTTCTTACCATTCGTTGGATTCAATACATATAGTTAACTAGTGATCATTGCCTAGAGAATCCATGACATAAGTTGCACATACCTGTGCATCCGTGGATCTTATTAATCCGTTGCGATGATGCACTCATTATAAAAAACTAGAGTCACCACCCAAAGCTCTTGGTGTCCTGGGAAACCTAAATTAATATTGAAAGCACCAAAGTGCATAATATGACTCTAATTTACCTATCCATGCCAAAGGCTCTTGGGTAGGGGCTTCGGTTATCAATCGGGAAGGTGTTAGGCACCCGATTGACCCGCTCGTAAGCGGTCTCTACTATGGCCAGGTCTATGTGTGGCTAGTTTACATTATATATATATATATATATATATATATATATATATATATATATAATCATATATATGAAAAAATGAAACAAAATGAGCGGCACTTCCCCTTGCCGGAAGGCACACCGATCCTATTGAGCCCTTCCCGCTTGTCGAAGTTTGGGTAGCGTAATGACTCAATTCTAGGATAGAGGAAGAGCAAAGAAGGTAGAGGAAAAGAGGGAAGAGCCAGAGCTCTCGAGCCCTTGTAACACCGTGGATCTTCACGCGAGAGCATCTTGGATGAGCTTCCGAAAGTAAATGGATTGAAGGATAAGTTTGAATCTCTAAGGCTTGAGAGCTAAGAGGTAGGGGAAGGAGGCTAAGGCCTTGTTCCTACAAGATCTAAGGAATTTATGATGAAAAATGGGGTTTTAGGATGAACCTAGGTTCTGAAATTTTAATGGACAAATGCTAAAAAGGGAGGAGAGGAATAGCTAAAGCCTTTTCTCTCTTTTGAATTTTTTTCAAGCCATTTGCAAGGGGGGTGCCTCTCTATTTATAGATAAAGGGGTGGTTAAGGGGACACTTAAGAGCTAATAGGGTTAGCAATTAGGTAATCCCCAATCTAAGGTTTCCTAGAATTTTGAGAGCTTAGAAATGTGGGCAATGGGTTTCAATGGTAGATGATGGGGTGGGGTTATAAATGACTAGGATGTTGCAAATAGGGTAAATATGGTGCAACAGCCCTAATGAAACCCATCCTAAACATTGGGATGGTCAACAAGTCAAACCCCAAAAGTCATTTTCAGGCAAAAACCAAAAAATATTGTAGCTAAGCCTAGAGTGTGTATTATACACGCTAGGCATATGTACAATGCTCGAGAAGTCCAGAGCTCGCTGGGGGGCTCATCCAATCTTAGCGTGTCTATTATACATGCTAAGCCAAATTTGTGATCAAATGGTCTCTCAGAAATGGCTTAGTATGTATATTATACACGCTAAGCTTACCCAAGGCTTCGAGAGGTTCTTAAGAGGTTCAGAGCCTGTCGAGGGGTTCACTCAAATGTAGCTTTTAGGCCTGAAACTTTGGATTGCCATAACTTTCGGTGTAGGACTCAGATCGAGGTGATTCTTAGCTTGTTGGAAAGTTGGGAACCTCTACTTTCCAATGGTATATGATTTAGTTTCAGCAGGGGTCCTCACAAGCTTTGGAACACCTCCTCCCAATCACTACTCGGGAGGGTCAATAAAAGTTCGGTGAGGGTTCTATGGGTTGGGGTTAATTTCTAAGGGTTTAGACAAGTTTCTAATAGGTTTGGGAAGGTTCCTAAGGATATGGGAGATGCTATCAAAAGCTCAAGGGTGTGCCCTTCTCGAAGTATGTTTCGATCGAGCCTTGAGCTAAATTTGGGTGTCTACAGATGTCCCTCTTTGTTATCCGATCACTAATGACGGAATGCCAAAGGCAAGATTCATCCATAGAGGCCCAAGGCAACGCTAACGAGTCTGTCGTATTTAAAGCGAACCTCAAACATCAGGTGGTAACATGGTGAGTAAACAGAAGTCCTGTATTTCGAGAAAAATGTCTGTTCCTCAAGGCTATCGGTCCTCAAGCGCTTAGTGACATTACTGGGCATAACCGAGATGGTGCGAGTTGCGAAAGCCCAATATACTGGGAAAAATGTCTGCTTCTCGAGATGATTGAAGATGTTTGATGTCCAAGTTTCATTCTAAATAAAACAGCTCCGTGAGTGAGGGGGTGATCGACCCATACAGGCGCGATACAAAAATGTGAAGATCCATAGTTTGTGTCTAATCATATGAGGCATTGATCGCCCCATTTGATCGACCACGGGTGCCCCTGCGTGAAGCAGGGTTCGAAGTCTTTGGGCGAATCCATTGACCCTGAAGTTATTTTAGCATAACTACTCGAGCAGAGTGAATTGAGGTCGCAACATTTTTTGGGAGTGTGTGGTGCTTCTGAGAAATGTGCCCTGGATCAACATGGCCTAGAGCACCCAACTTCAAATAATACTGAACGGATCTGACCAAAATTGGGTATCTACAAAAGGAGACACCTAATCATTATCTTTGCCAACAATGATCTTACAAATTATTTAACAATACATAAACATGCACCCATTAGGGGCGATAAGTAATAAAGGCGATGGAAGTCCCAACCCAAATCCTATTCGGGTACCATTTATAGGAACAACAACCATCTTACGGATACCCAGACGCATGGCACCTATTTAAGGGAAATCGCGCCAATGAAAGTTTTAAGCCTGCGAAAAAATAAGGAAAATGAACCCTTATGCATGCATGTTTGCACATAGTTGATCGATATGTACTTTCATTTTCAATAGGTTGGTCTCAACTAGCGATTGACCTTTTTTGGAGGAATATGAAGCTTAAGACACTAAGTTCACATGAATCTATAGACAGAGCGCTTGGCTCAAAGATTTAGCAGTGGAATCAACCTGATCAAAATATTGACTGTTTGATCAGAATTAACACCATTGCTCCTACTTTAAAGTAGGATCCAAAGATCCAAGGCGAACCTTAGACTTAGGACATTAATATATCACAGCTGCGTTGCCGATAAAATATTGACATTTTAACGCATTGAAGCACACATGTGCGTAGCTGTGCGTGATAAAAAGTACCATGAAAGCTCAGCTATATTTTTTTTTCTTTTTCAAATGATTTTCTTTCTCTTTTTTTTTGTGAATAGGCCGAACGTTGGTGGTGAGATGCTTCATCTGATCTATCCATTGCCGAGAGGCTGCTCGCCTCAAGGCTTCCAACCATTTGATGTTCCTGCACATTCTTAAGAAAATGTCAGTCCCTTTTTTATTTATGCAGATAATAAGTTGTAAATACTCCCATTTTGTCCTATCAGAATATACAAATTTGTTCGGTCAACCTTTGACCTCATAACCCTAATTGGGACCATATACCAAAACAATAGTATATGGCTAAACATAGGCTGAAACAATAGTTCTGTGGCTTAGGCCCCAAACCCTAACGTGGGAACTATGTACTAAAACAATAGTACATGGTTGAACACAAGCTTAAACAATAGCTTTGTGGCTCAGATCCCAACGTAGGGAGACTATATACTGAAATAATAGTATGTAGTCAGAATGTAGACTGAAACAATAGTCTTGTATTTCAGACCCTTTTGCCCTAATGTGGGACCATATACTAAAACAATAATATATGGATGGACACAGGCTGAAACAATAGCTCTGTGGCTCAGGCCCCATAACCCTAACATAGGAACCATACACTAAAATAATAATACATGGCTGAACATAGGCTGAAACAATAGCTCTGTGGCTCAGATCCCAACGTAGGGAGACTATATATTGAAATAATAGTATATATTCAAAATGCAGGCTAAAATAATAGTCTGACATTTCAGACTCGATCCAGACTCGGACAACCTCGAATTATGCCCCTACAACCACGCGCGCAATTCGATTGCACGCCAAACCACAAACGCGCAATCAGTCCCTCTTTCAGACCAGACTCCCTTTCCCATACCACTCTGAGACTCGATCACACGCTTCATATGAAACGCGTGATCGGATTGAGCGCCCCACCACCAGCGCGCAATTGGCCAACGCCAAACTTAGTCTTACCGTCCTTGACCCCTAAGTTTTCTTGATTAAACGCTTCGAAATAGGTGCTTAATCGGATTACGCACCCCATAATTGGTGTGCAATTAGTCCCAACATTGTTAGAACTAGGAAACTCGCTGAACAAGTCAACCGATCGCTCACTAAGTTGGTGACCAACTCAAAGCGATTAAGCACCGGGAGGCCGACGCGCAATTCAATTAAATGCCTGAAACAGGGCATTTAATTAGAAAAAAACCTATAAAAGATTTTTTTTAATTCAACCCACACACAACACGAACGAGGGAGGCTGGCAATTTTTGAGAGAGAACGGATTTTTTTTTTAATTTCGAAACCAAAGAACTCCGAGAACGAACACATAGAGCAACCTAGCCATGAACCCGAAATTCAAGTGTAGAATCTTCGAGGTTTCTCTCCGCAGCCCCAGTCCTAGGTAAAATCTTAGTTTTAGACTTAGGATTTCTCTTTGTTTTAATTATTAATATTAGTTCACAGGTTTAGACCGTAGCACTCCTTTTTAGACCGTAATCTCCAATATCTGGTTCTAGTTCCCAGTTTCTAGAACCAGTCCTTAATCTGACAGTCTAATTCTCCAACCCTTGACTCAATTTCGTTCTAAAATCTTAATCTCCAGTCCTATCATTAATCTCTGGTTCTAGTCCTTAGGTTCTAGAGCCAATCCTTCATACGGTCTGATTTTCTGATTTCAGACCTGAATTTAGTCCTAGAATTTTAAATTTTAGTCTTAATTCCTTAGTTGAATACTTTAAAAATCATAAACATTATTTAGTTTTCTATAATTCTAGTTTCTCAATTTAATTCATAATTATTACCTCGAAATTGACTTTGAAAATCCAAAAATATCATTATTATAACCCGAAATCTAATTTATCTTTAATCTCAGCCACCCGATTTGTCCAAGGGAGCTTACGGAGGGTACTCGAAAACAAGGCTAATCCTCCTTAGCATAGCGGGCCCAAAACCCCCTTTTTTTAGAATTATTTAGTTGCTTTAATTAGGATTACAAAATCAGTCTCATAATTTCTTCTTAGAATTTTAGTACAATTAATTTACATGCTTTATTTTAATCAGATCCTTAGAATAATTGCTTTTATTATAATTATAATAAAATTAATTCCTTTATTTTAATGATCTTGCTTTACTAGATTCCAGTATAGTTAATTCCCTTTTTTATTAATTAGAGTTTTAGTATAATTAATTCATTGCTTTGATTTTAATTCTAGAAAAAAATCAGTTCCCTTATTTTAATTGGATTTTAGCATAGATAATTCATTGCTTTAATTATAATCTTAGGATAATTAATTTCTCGCTCTAATCGTAATTCTAGTAAAATTAGTCTCTTTATTTTAATTAGAGTTTTAGTAGAATTAGTCCCCTATTTCAATCAGAATTCCGGTAGGACTGTTATAATTGCTCTAATTAGAATTTCAATACAATTAATATACTTGATTTGATTAGAATTTCAATACAATTAGTACACTTGCTTTACTTAGAATTCCAGTATAATTAGCATGCTTGATTTAATTAGAGTTTCATTAAGAATTAATATACTTGCATTCCTAGTACAATTAGGAGACCGATACCAATTGGACTTTTAGTAGTATTGGGACACTAAATTAATTGGAGCTTTAGTAAGATTAAAAAACTGAAATTAATTAGACTCCAAATAGGATATGAATACTAGATTAAATCAATTATAATAAATTCCCACACAACTAAACTCACAACAGAATTGGAAAGTCTAAATTGATCAAAACTACAATAATAACAGGGAAAGGAAAGGAAAATTAAACTATGTAAATTATAAGAAGAGACATAGCTGCTGACGTTCACAGGCGGACGATTCAGTAAAGAAGTAACCTACACTCGCTCTAAAGTGTGATCTTTGACGTGTTGCAGCGTCTTTAAATATCTGTAGTTGGCAATCGCAATAAACTTGGAATCTTCCTAGAAAACCCTCCTTTTTTTTATTTTTTACCTTCACCATTCCAAATGCCACATCTCTAGAGTCCACTTGGACAGAATTGGAGCTACTAATTCAACGGGGACTGAGAGGAACCCAAAAAAAGCGTGCACCAACAGACTAGCGATCGCGATGGGACACATTTGTAAACTCTTTTAGATAGTTAGTTTTTATTTTATTTTCCTATTTTTTCTTTCCATCGTGTCATTTAGATTCCCTTTTAAATGTATGAGTTTTTATCAAAGACTCGAGATGTCTGGTATACGAAGAGTGGGTTTAAGAGACCCACCATTGTAGGGGTATCATAATAATCCTGTGTACATGGAAGAACCACTTCACAATTTCAGTCTACGACAACCTGAGATTAACATGGCTGGCAAGCAAGAAAATCCCTTCTCTACCCCACACACCGGTAATAATCATTATGGGAGAAATGGTAACACTGGACAAAATGTTACTGCTCAACAAATCATAGAGCTCAGTATTCAAAGAATACAAAGAGGAGACGATGACTCTGAGAAAGTACTTCGAGGATTGGTTGTCGCATATGAAACCATTAGGTCACGATAATATTCAGAAGACCAAGAACAACAAGAGAGGCCACCACCTACCCCGAGCACGGTGTCGGCCCGCGTTACACCATTGAGACAACATGCTCACACATTCTTTAACGATGACTCTCTAGACAAGGTTGGCTCACGAGTCGCTCTAAAAGACAACACCATCAAAATCGAAGATCTCCCTAAAATGCTCGATGAGTACATGGCCAAGAGAGAGCGCCCTGGTCACTCATTCGGATTCAACAAATTCTATTAAGACGTTGAATTTAACTTATCAATAGGATTTAAACCGCTAAAATTTACCAAGTACAATGGCACGGGAAATCCGAACTATCACTTGGCTCTCTTTTGTAATGATTTTCGACCCATACATGATAATCAAGGACTTCTCATTCACTATTTCCAACACTCATTAGAAGAAGCTTTAGATTGGTTTTCAAGACTTCCGCTTTATAAGATAGAGACCTTCGATGATTTGGTCGGTCAATTCTTAGATTAATACAAACACTTGATCTAAGAGACAGTCAGTCTCAGCGATTTGATGGCGGCCAAGCAAGGACCCGATGAAGAATTTACCGACTTCATTGCTAGGTAGAGAAAACTCGCTGCTAGGACTGGCACTTTAATGAAAGGGAAAAACTCGGTGGACATTATCATCGATAACACTAGAGAATCGTTAAAGAGCGCACTTGTCATAAGTGATTGCCCCAACTTCACTGCACTCCACTCCCGGGCATCCCGACTAGCGTGACACATTAAAGGCAGAGAGACCTCGCTCTATCCATAGTCACGTCGAAAGTGGGCTCTTCCAGTTAATCAAAATTAAAAAATAATAAGAAAGCCTTAGGAACCGAATAGGTCAACACCGTTGTCAACCAAAGACAACTCTGGGAATGAAAATTTTCAACCGTAAAACTTCGGATAAAATCAAAATCAACAACGGTACACCAACCAAAATCAAGGCGCTAATCAACAAAGATATGCAAACTAAAGCCAAGGCCAGAACCAAAATCATGGCCAATATCATAATAGAAATCAATATCCCAGCACCTACCATAAACAAAATACGACACATAATCAATCGGCCCACGCAACGAACTACAATAATGTACCCCCATCGCAAAACTTCAACCCAGCTAGAGGCCCTTACCAGTCGAAGTGGGAACACTACCCCCCTTTAGCGGATACGATTCCCAATATCTTCCGTCTCCTCAATACTCGGAACCTCCTCCGGTTCCCGCAAGAAAGACCTCACCCATGGCCGACAAATCTAGACTATAATAAATATTGTGCCTTCCATCGATACACGAGACACAACCTAGAAGATTGTTGGGTCATTAGGAACGTAATCTATGACATGAATGATCGAAATCAGATCGATTGGAAAGTTCTTGGGAATCCTAACCCTAATGATAACCAATCCCAACAAAATCTAGAGATCATTCATAACCCCATTCACAACCACAATCAAGCAACACCGGCTCAGGTCACCACCGTAGATCTCTCTGGTCGATCCTCCTTCTAGCCTTCCACCTTAATCACTCACATTCAACCCTCTAATACTTTCTCCACATTAGCGAGAGTTTCTTCACCCCCGCATCCCTAGGCTTTGATCACTCACATCGCCCCACCGAGCCCACCTCCCTATCCAAAATTCACTCATATACGAGTCCAATCCTTTAGGGTCAGTAGATCATTCCTCCGTAGTCACCCATCAGAGCCTTTAACCCCTCTAAATCTTGAACCAACACCATTACCACTCCCTTTGTCCAATTCTGAACCCGAGTATAGAGATCACGTTCTTCAAACTGCAGCCCAAATTATCGCATGGGTAGAAAGTGTCACTTGAAAGACTCCAAGCCGAAAGAATGAAACAAAGACTGAGCGTTTGCCAAACATAGAAGAAAGTGAGTGCAAAGAATATCTCGACCCATGCAAGACACTGGTCTCTGCTTTCCTAGAAGAAGAGGATTACACAGTATCTCCCACCTTGGAGCGGCACCATGCAGGTACACGCTTCGACCTCGAATTTCACTCACTTCATAAATACATTCGCGTTGAGCCACACCAGGTTCGGTCAACAACTGATGTACTCGATTCTCAAGTTGGGAACCAATTATCCACCTTTACCTTTCCCTAGAAATATGGATTTCGCGAATGCACAACCATAAGAGGGGAGCGTAAGAGAAAGAGAGGTTAACTTGCCACCCCCACCTCACGTTATTCTTCCACCAATTCCCGCACCTTAACCAATCCAACCATCTGCACACAAGGCTCATCGGCTAGGCAAAGAAATGGCACTCGAGCCAGGGCAAGAATATGACCTTCTACGGCATCTCCAAAAGATCTCGACCCAGATATCCATACTAGAACTCATCAAGAAATCGCATGACTATCATCGGTTATTGATAAGGACACTTGAAGACACGCAGGTGGATGAGGACACAACCCTAGATGAGCTTCATCAAATCACCTCGATCATGGCGCAACCTCCAGTGCTTACTTTCACAAACACAGACATGCCTAAAGAGTCGCTTCGCGGAAGTGCGGCTCCCATATATCTTACAGTCATAATTAGAGGGTTTTCCGTACCACATGTGTTGGTCGATACGGGAGTAAGACTCAATATTTGCCCTCTCACAATATTAAAGACGCTCGAATACACTGAGCAAGATGTCAGGTCCTCGCCACTGTCACTCATAGCCTATGACGGCTCGCGTCGTTTTGTCAAAGGAACTACTAAACTCTAGGATGACATATTAAACTTCGGCTCGTGCTCATCCTAACATATTATGAAGATCAAGGAAAAGAACTCGCTACCCCTGAGGATCCTTTAGGGGATCACCCTCGGTGGGAAGAACAACCTTATTACAACTCAGAAGATGATAGTTCAATCGACTACAACCTCCAAAGTTTCCTTGAGAAAAGGGCAATCGATGTGGTAGAAGAAATCCAAACGTCGGTGCCACTGTCGCCAGCATCGCTTATTCAAAAAATCTCATTAGATGAGGACTCCAAAAAAAAAAGTCAAATTCAGGTCAAATTCAGGACAAATCCACATTTCTCGAGGGATCGCCTGGACGGCTCCAGCAGCCGTCTCACTCCCTCAATTAGATGAAGTAACTCTCCCGACGCCTCTTGAGGCGACCGACCCTATACCATATTTATTATCAAAAATCAAAAAAATAGAAAAAATAGAAAACCTCAAAAATTTATAAACATAAAATCAGAAAAAATCATAAAATCTCAATAAAGAAAGGGAACCCTTAATCCTGAATCAAGTTTGCGACCAACAAGGAGACTTTTCTCCTAAGGTTTCTATCCCATCTCCTGCACGATGACGTAAAGCATCTGAGCTAAACAACAAGCTAGTGATCATATCGGACGAGATACTTCATGACTTTGAGAGAAGAATCAATAGTCTTGATCTTCACCTTACCAAAGATCTCTCAGTCATAAATTGCACCGATGAAGGGCCACCTCTCGTAAAATTAAATCTCCAGTGTAGCAATTTCACAGTATATGAGCTTACCGAGGATGAAGAAGGAACACCAATCGTCGAGGAGACACTAGACTTTCAACGGGTTATCAAGCATTTCGAAGAGCAAACCCAAGCTGCCGCGGAACCCACAGAAGACCTTAACTTTGGCACTTAAGAGAAACCCAAGAAGCCACTGATTAACGCAACGCTTAATTCTAAGGAACGCCAACAAATTGCACAAGTCCTACAAGAGCACCTCGATTCCTCCGCATGGTCCTATGAGGATATGCCTGGTTTAGCCCTAAGTTTAGTAGAGCATCGTCTCATCTTAGAACCCGATGCCAAGCCTGTTAAGCAGAAACTCCGTAGGATGCACCCACAAACCACCCTTCAAGTTAAAGAGGAAGTTGACAAATTGCATAAAGCCAAATTCATCCGAGTCGTCCTCTACCCCAAGTGGGTCGCCAACATAGTACCTATCACTAAGAAAGACGGCAAAGTATGGATTTGCATTGACTTCTGAAACCTCAACCAGGCATGCCCAAAAGATGACTTCCCACTTCCACACATTGACACTCTAGTCGACAACACCGCTGGAAATAAGATGCTATCCTTTATGGACGGTTTCTCAGGCTATAATCAGATCAAATTAGCAGAGTCCAACCAAGAGAAGACTTCTTTCACCACACCATGGGGAACATATTGTTATGTCATCATGCCTTTGGGCTCAAGAACGCAGGAGCCACGTATCAATGTGCCATAATGACTATCTTTCATGATATGATGCATAAGTGTATAGAAGTCTCTGTCGATGACATATTAGTGAAGTTCCAAAAGCGATTTGGACATGTTGAAGCACTCTAACTAGTACTACAAAGAGCTAAGAAATATCAACAAAAAATGAACCCAAGGAAATGTGTCTTCGGAGTCACCTTCGAAAAATTACTCGGTTCCATAGTCAGCAAGCGAGGGATCGAAGTCGACCCTGCCAAAGTCAGAGCCATCCTTGAGATGCCGCCTTCCAGTAATATCAAAGAATTATGAAGCCAGATAGGAAGATTGCAATTCATCAGAAGATTTATCTCCCAGCATTAAGACAGATGCGATCCTTTCTACAAGTTACTTAAAGGAGGAATTGAGTATAAATGGGATGACCAGTGTTAGCAACCCTTCGATAATATTAAAAAGTACCTCCTTAACCCACCAATACTATTGCCACCAGTTCCCATAAGACCCCTAATCCTATACCTCTCAACGAATGTTAAAGCAATAGGAGTGATTCTGGGATAATATAAAGAAGATGGCAAGAGAGAGAAGGCTATCTACTACCTTAGTAGGACAATGGTCAAGTACGAACGAAAATACGCTTTGATGCAGAAGACCTGCCTCACACTAGTGTGGGCCTCTACCAAATTACGACACTACTTTGGAGCACATAAAATACTAGTACTAGCATGAATGGACCCTCTGAAGTACGTATTTGAAAAGCCTGTAACATCAGAAAAAATCGCTCACTGGCAGAATTCGATATCACATACGTCACAAAAAAATCGATCAAAGGACAAGCAATCGCCGATTACCTCACAAAGCTCCACCATTCGAGCAATGAGCCCATACATGCAGATTTCCCCGATGAAGACCTACTCACAATTCATAATGAAGAGCTCAATAAGACCTCATGGACCCTTTATTTCGAAGGTGCTCTAAATCACAAAGCAAAAGGCATTGGGATAGTCCTCCTAATCCCAGAAGGAGTAGTCATACCTAAGGCTTTTCAACTAAACTACTTTGTCACTAATAATGTCGCCAAATACGAAGCTTTTATAGCTGGACTATGAGTAGCATTACAATTAGGCATTAAACAGTTAAAAATCATCGGTGATTCCAAGCTAGCAATCTCGCAAGTTATAGTAGAATGGAAAATTAAGGAAAGGAAACTAATGGCATACCTAGAAACCGCTTAATATTTGGTAAAGAAATTTAAAAGAATTTGTTTCACGCACATCCCTAGATTAGAAAGAGAGCTCGCAGATTCCTTAGCCACGTTAGCTTCGATCATTCAAATAGCCATCGGTAAAAGTACCAAAACATTCTCCATCGAAAAATTGGCAATACCCACCCACGAGGTAGCATGGACCGTTAAGAGAGAACTATCAATCCTCCCCACGAGTACAGGACCTAATGAAATAATCCCTCCAAAAAATCACGTCAAGTCAGAAATCAAAGTCGTTATGTTAAGGTTTGAAAGATCACCAACCGATGATGAACAGCCATAGTATTTTGACATCTGAAACTTCTTAAAGCATCAGCACATCCCTCCATACGCCACAAAGACTGAATGAAAGACTATAAGGAACCGATGCGCTCGATTCTATATACTCGACGAAACATTATACAAATAAGCCTTCACCAAAGAAGTACTACTATGATGCATCACGACTGTCGAAGGACAATACATCATCCGAGAAGCACACGTCAGTGCCTGCGACGCCCACTCTGATAGACAGAGGCTAGCCGATCAAGTTATATGATAAGGCTACTTCTAGTCGACAATGATCAGAGATTTCCACCTCTACATTCAATCCTATAAACAATGCCAAGAACACGTCACACTCATAAAAACTCCATTAGTTGCATTTAACAATATGACCTCGCCATGGCCATTTTTTATGTGGGCCTTCGATGTCATCGAACCTTTCACAAACACAGTTGGGAACACTCACCAGCATGCGTTCATACTTACAGCAACCGAATACTACACCAAATGGGCAGAAGCTGAATCCTATGTCAGAGTCATCGCTTCAACACTCGTAAGGTTTATCGTTCGAAATATCATCACCAGGTTTGGAGTACCCAGGATGTTTGTCACAGACAATGGACCACAGTTCATCGCAAAGAAGACGAAGAAGTTATGCAAGAAGTACGGCATTGATCTACACCACTCATTACTGTTCTACCCTCAAGGCAATGGACAAGCAGAAGCTACGAACAAAATGCTGATCCAAATTTTGAAATGTACAATAGAAACAAGCAATATAGTCGACTAGCCTGAACGACTACCAGAAGCACTCTGGGCCTATAAGACTTCTATTCGTATGGTCACTAGCCAAACTCCCTACCTCCTCACCTACGGGATAGAGGCAGCCCTACCATATATGATACAAGTACCATCCTTACGAATTTAACTCGATGATGAGCTATCCTTAGACGAGAGGAAAATTATCCTACTCACACAGTTAAAGCAGTTTGATGAAACACGTCTAAGAGCAGCTGATCACGCTCAGGTAAATCAGAGAAGAGTGGCCAGGGCTTACGATAAGAAAGTCCTCGAACGAACCTTTAATATTGGAGAATCAGTCCTAAAAAAAATCATGCCTTCCAAGTATGCCCATCCGAAAGGAAAACTGATTCCGAACTAGGGAGGCCCTTATGTCATAACAACTGCATACCCTGGGAATGCATACAAACTGGCGAACTAAGATGGGGAAGAACTTCCTAGCCCTTGGAATGCCATGTACCTTAGAAAATATTATCCTTAGCCCTGTGATTATTACATCCCATGGTTAAATACTTATACTTATCACCCCCGTAGTCGTCATGACCCATTCCTTGGTCGTACGTCATCAATTCTCCGAATATCCTTAAGACCTCTTATTTGTCTCCCACCTGTTTTCTCACTCGGGCAATCTGATTAAAGGACTAGTGACCTACCTAACCTATTGCAAAAGCATAAGTAACACTCGATCCTCATTTTCCTTCCCCCATCATTGGAGGAGACATTAGAGTAAAAAAAATGAAGATGTTAGGTTCAATCAAAACTCATTATTCTTGCGCTAGCAGGATGCTTTCAAAGAATGCATATGTCGAAATTTTGAGTGAGAGCATTACGACGAATGAACAAGTCAATGAGCTCAGGGAAGCATAAGCACACCGTGAGGACATCTTTGGTAACTTTACTAGAAGTGTATAAGCAAGCTGCGAGGGCATCCCTGATGTCGCCATACTACTAGATGTCGTCGTAAGGTGGCGGGAGGAGGACAAACTCCTGCTAACCATAGAATGTGAGATTTTGATGACACCGAAACATGACGAAGAAGCTCGATCATAGCATCTCGTATCCCTTTGAGAAAAAGATTGTCACTCATCCCTTTAGGAAAGTTTTAGTTACAAACTATTCCCCACATCACTGAGCCTTACCTCCCTCTTCTACTTTTTATTTCGGACGATAAATCATAAGCCTTACAGGATGCTCCTAGAAATGAAATTGAAAATCGATGAATGACGAATGATGCAACACCCACTATACTTACCATACTTCTCCCTGATGACCACGGGATAGGATGACCACCACCCCAAGATAGCCCCTATATACAATTGACCTAATCAAAATGACCTCCCCCCGGTTCGATGACAGCACTGATGAACTTTTCTTCAAAACTAACCCACCAAATACCCATGACTGCTTATAGACCCAAAGTGCTCATCTAGCAGCCCAGAAGAGATCCATTACATCTACACACTGGGGCATTTTTTTAAGACAGAAGGAGAATCACATTAGAAGCGCCAGCTTGCCCACAAAGAAGACGAGGAACGACGAAGTTACCATCCGAAAAGTGCTACCGAAAATATTATACTGCCAATCCTACCATGCTCCTACACTGGGGCATTATTATTTTTATTATTTTAGTTATTTGCTTTCCCTATTGCATTATTTTTATTTCAAAAAAAAAAGAAAAAAAAAAAGAAAAGAAAAGAAAGAAAAAAAAATAATATCCACCTTTATTACCAGACCCCAGTCTGAGATACTCACCCCCCTTGACAACTAAAAGGAGGAGAACAAAAACTACTGATAGCATTACCTTCACATGTGCAGATACGAAGCAACCTTCAACCATCACCGGGCCAACTTAAGAAGCATCCAAGTCCTAATGACGGTCGATGGTGCTAAAGAAACTAAAAAGTAAAAGTAGACGCAAGAGGTAACTAAAAGAAAAGGAGCCAATCAGGTGCATCTAAACCAAAAAACATCCCTCTATACATAGGTCAAAATTTTTCTTTTCTTTTTACACATGTCACCAGGGGAATCCCCCCTATATATACAACACACACACACACCCCTACTCCCTACGCTGCCACTGGGATGGACGAGCACCGCTGTCCCCAGTATCATCAGCTCGGAGGTCTGTAGACTGGTCCTCTAAAAATACAATCCCAGCACCCGGAGTCCTCGAAACCTCTAAACGACGAGGCCCCACCACAGAACCCCCCTCACTCGTCTGACTAACTGATCACCTCGAGTGAGAATGAGGAGGATACCCTGTAAGAATCTCCCGAACAACAGAATCCTCAAGTGCATCACTCCTGACACAATCACGAGAGGTGCGACGAGACTGCCCAGCCAAGGAACCTGTAGCCCTCAACTCTGATTCCCCAAGCTGACTAGCCAGCCTATGTATCTCCAGCTCACTCCTCGCCAGACGATATTACAGCTGATCTAGGGTCACCTGCACCGCATCGTCCGACGCGTCGCCTCCAATGCCTCAGCCTGAGTCTTCTGCACAACCATCATTCAACAAATAGATCATTTTGACTTTGCGTCTCCCCAAGGATTCATCTCGCCTCGAGAGTGGCGCGCACTCGCATCGCCTCTAGACGCACCTCCACAATCTGACGAACCTGCATAACCGCACCAAGTCAAAGAAAACTAATATATACATGAACAAGAAAGAAACTTTGTAAAGGAAAGAATTATATCAGATCTAGCCTCTCCTCCAGAAGTTGCTCAACCATCTTGGCAGTCACTGGATCGGCAGGAGGCACAGAAGGGACAGCAAACGTAGGTGGCTACAATAAGAACAAACAAATACATCAGATAAACACTACGATGATAAATGAACCACAAACACAATAACTAAAATATACCTGAGTAGGGATAGGAACAGACCCCTGAGGGGGAGCCTCAGGAGTGGAGTCTGGAATAGCCTGCACAAAGAACCAAACAAACCAACACAAGACATGTTAGAACAAAATAAACATGAAATAACCTAAACAGAATTATGCCACACCAAAAAAAAATTACCTGACTCTCTGGGAGTAGAGAGGCAGCAGTCGCCTCCCTCGTTTGAAGATCCTCAGCAACCTGACGCTGAAATACCACATGATATTAATAAACTATTAAGAAAGCAAAACAATAACACCCAACGAACTGTGATAATTACACAAATGAGTCAAAAGATTGAATGAAAACTTACCCAATGCTCTAGCTCGATCTGAAGCTGAGCCATTGTTGGATCCTCCCGACTGGAGGAAGCAGCTAAAGATGGATCAAATGCAGGAACGAGACCTCCAGCAACGAGCTCAGCCCTCTATGAACAACAATGAACATGTCAGTCGGAAAGCCCACGATGCTAATAATTAACAAAACTAAGGTCACATATATAGACACTTACCAATCGATTAATCTCAAATCGCAAACTAGCCTCCACCTCTCGACTGGCCTGCTGTTGATTGCATAACAACTCAATCATCATTACATCACTAGCGACCTCAACCTCCCTCTCAAACTGTCCAAAATAAAAAAAAAATGTGACACCACAACTATATCAGAACGACCAGAAGACCAAGTCAACATAATACATAAATAATTAAACCAATAAATTAACTCACCACGAGCCGTCGAGTCTCCGCTAGTCGAGCCCCCAACTCATCCTCTGCTGCCCTAGCCTTAGCAACTGAGAGGGCTAAGGAGTGCAGCATCTCCTCATCCGGATGAGGAGCACACCCCATCTGCTCCATTTCCCTGTGGAGGGTGTCTAATGCCCCTCGCACACTCACAGTGAGATGGCCCTGCTCCAATCCAGCCAGCCTCTCCCACAATGCCGACGCAGACTCCAGCCCACCAATCGCAAAAGAACCACTCCCATGGAAGGGACCTGTGAAGAGGCGCCTGTCACCTAATGCACTAAACCATCTCACATATTCCTGAGCGTTACCTCACCACGCCCACTGACCTGGTCCCCAGCTCTAAAATCGCTATCTAGCGCCATCGCTGCTGCAAAGTTTGCCAGAGGGTCATCCTCTTCACCACTCTATGGCGAATCTCTGGAGGGACTCCCTGAGAGAGTCCCAGCCGTCGTACCACTCGAGATGTGTGGATCCTCTCCACCCTCTCAAAACAATGGACCCATATGTTCACATCAAAGAAAGGCCGGTCATACTGAATCACTAGCACACCGACATCCTCCTCATCCTCGTAGGACCTCCAAATCACCTACAACCAAACCAACAAGCCGACCCATCAATGAAGCCTTAGATCCTAAAAGACTGAAACAAATGAAATAAAACATACACACGATGATCTACACCTACCCCGCATGCATGTCCTCGAAGAGATTGCGCACGGTTTGAAGATCCGAAGACCAACGGTGACCCCTCAACACCTCCCTCCATACATGCATCCGCGAAAACGTGAACCTCACCTCCAACGAAGCCCCCGGACGAAGAAAAGCGAGATGATCATACGCCCAAAACTAAACATACAATAACAAAAGAAATGCCGAATAACTACTACTTTCAAAATACTAAGAAAAAGACTAAAAATCTCATGACACCAATTAACTAAAACTCACCTGGAGCAAGGGAAGGAAACCGTCGATCGTCGCGAAGCCCTGTCACTGACGATAAAGCTGCTCAGAGAGATGCGCCAATGCGGCTGCACCCCATGCATAGGTAGGGACTCGATCTAAGTCCCCGAGAACCATTAAAAACAACCCGGTGACATATCCCCGAGTTGAAGAAGAGAAGAGTATTGCACCGAGGAAGTGCATCAAGAACGATCAGAGCACCTTATCTGCAGCCAACCCCAGCTCCACCACGGGCTCCCGACCCGTCACTACCACACAACGCGCCTCGTACGACACCCACACCACTGAATGGCACCTCGAAGGGATGCAGCCACTCATAAATGTATCAAAGAACTAAGTGACTCGAACTACACCCGACCCTAATCCACTCGACCTATATGACACACCTAAAATCTCCTCAAATACTGCCAAATACTCTCCTGCCATCCGCCCTGTGATCGGCTCGCCCTCAAAATGAAGACTGGTAATGCGGACCCAGTCCTCTGGAGTCGGCACCGTCATACCCACTGGAAAGAGAAGCGCCTGATGCGTCTCCCTCCAACTCTCAAAATTGCCGCGATCAGGCCACGATTGATCTGAAAGAGCTCCAACTCAAGGATCGGTTCGAAACTGAAAGACATCAACTACGCCCGCTGAAGCTCTGGTAAGGCACGATACTAAGTATGAGACTCGGTTCATGCCGAGCTGATAGCCAGCTGTGGGGGCTCCTATTGAACGAAACACAAACAACGACAGTAAGACTAACACATACCTATGGCGAAAGATAAACAAATCTAGAGCTAAAAGCAAATGAAATATGCCCCAAATGCACAATAACAACTTACAACAAACACAAAATATGACACAAACAACTGAATAGAAGCATGACCTATCTCTAGATACCGTCATGATGTATGAGTGAGCACACAACCAATGATCAATGCAGGTTTGACATAAATTAAAAATGGGTTTTTGAATCCTAATAAGTCTATGTCATAACCTAAATGCCTAGAAAATGAAGGAACTCTTGCTCACGAGTACCTACCTGGCCTCGAGCAAAGAAATCCTTCAGCGGGAAGTGTCTACGATCTCGATGCTACTCACCCCGATGCTCCTCACCCTGGTTCTCTTCAACCGCATCCTCAGCTCTCTCACCCTCAACCCTCTCACCCTCCTCCTCATCTACACACTACTCAATCTAGAGCACCTCCTCCCTGACCCCCACCTGGTCAACCTCTAGTACCTCCTCTCTAACTACCTCCCCGACCTCCACCTCTCTGACGACAACATTGGTCCGAGCCTCAGAGATCTCACCTATCTCCCCCATCATCATCCTCTCCAACCCAAAGATAGTAAAAGCAGGTCTACCACCACCCTCAGACTCCATCCTAGAATAAAGAGCTTAAAAAACTAAAGAGAATGGAAGAAATGGTGCCTGAAATGGATGGCCAGATCGCAAAACATCACGAAAACACATAAACTCGAGCACAAGGAAACATGCAAACCAAGAATCAAAGACCAAAACGGATAGTGCGGAAAAATGAAAGTTTTTGAACTATTTATAAGGCATGGCTAAATCGCGCGCGAAAACTCACGTGCTCAATCTAATCACGCACCACACCACCCGCACTTAATTTGGATCAAGCACCCAGCCATGAGCGCGTAAACGGATTGTCACCCGCTCACACTAACCCGACCACCTGGTGGCGAGCAAATGCTAACGGTTACTTCAACAGTGACCAGCCACCGCCCTAATCCTGCGCTCCAAACTATGCGCTTAACTCAATTAAATAACCGGAAGACGATGCTTAATGACCTTCCGACGCTCTGAAACACGCGCTCCTATTTGGACGCACAATTTGTTTAGGCACCCAGAGCAAAGCGCACAACATCCCAGAAATAAAAAAAATATATGCCCAGAACAGTAGGCCCAGGCCCTAAATTGGGAAATTTCTGACACTCACTATCAATCCCAAACTACGCCCCTGTTAAGAACAAGCCAAAAACACTCCTAACTTAAAGAACAAACCAAACTAAAATGAACTAAAAAAATGCCCAACATTACTCACACGCTCCAACTAAGACCAAACTAAACAAACAAAAAATGCCCCCATCGTTTATACACTCCAACTAAGCCCAAACTAAAATTAAAACAAAAAAATGCTCCTAACATGCCCCGATCCAAAATAAATAAACTAAATCAAACCAAACTTAAACAAGTAAGCCTCACCCTCAAAACCAGTCAAACAATCTACAAATTCAACCAAACCAAAAGTTACTAAATATAAATAATCATAAAAAAATAAAAAAAATACAATCACTCTATAAATAAATAAATAAATAATTACAAAACACACCGAGAGCATACCCTCTGAATATACAACTTAAAATAAGAAATTTAAAATCGCCACGTTCAGGCAATGCCTGAATCTCGATTTATTCGGGAAACTAGAAATCTCAGAGAAGCCTGGAGGGGGGGAATGCCCTGAACGAATTCTAACCGTGATAACCTCTTCTCCTCGCCTCGAACCGGCAGGAAAGGAAGAGTGGCTCAGGGTAAGCCGCCCAGGACCTGCGGGATCCACCTTTAGAAGCTCACCTTAGAAACCATAGAAGAAGGAGCAACTAACACTGAATCCGCATAGCCTACCGAGGAAAAATAGGTATTGATCATGAGGGCTCTGACCTTGACTTATCCTTGGGTTTCCTTTCTACCACCTTTTTCTCCTTCACCTCTTCCTTAGCATGGTAACAATTCAACTACTACCTCGCATTCCCAATCCCGTCCATTCTCAATAATCCACTCAATAAATGCAACTCTTCGAGTCCAATACTCGGGATACAAAAGGAAAAGGAAGAAAAGACATTAATGAACAAAAAAAATGCCCCGAAACTTTTAATCCAAAACTTGAAATAAAATTCAAAACAACAAGAACTCAAAGCTTTCAACTCTCACATTTATAAACTATACCTCCCAAAACACCAAATGACAGGTGCCACACCTTTGAAAACCCGTTCCAATTTAATTAAATCTAAACCAAACGCATACCCCCTTTGAAAGATCACAATCCATGACAAACCTAGATGAACCAATGATCACACAACACTTACCCCTTCAAGGAAACACAAATCCAAAGCAAAGTAAACAAGCCAATAAGATTTGAACACTTAACACCCAACTAGAACTTTTAAAAACTCACACCTATCATGATGAATCAAACAAAGAGACCAAAAGACTAAAACAAAATTTAAAGAAAACACTCTAAAATGAGACCCTAACTTGTTTGGGACCCCACCAAAAAAAAATGCCCCAACCAAACCCATCGGTACCAAGTAAACCCTCTAAACAAACTCAATAAAACAAACTAAACTCCAAGCTAAATTAAACCCTAAAATAAATCCAACCAATCCGTTAATAAGTTTAAACGAATAAACAAGCACGACAAATTTTATTTTATTTTAAATGCCTCTTTATTTATAACTCAAACATTTTACAAGTATCACCGGAGGCATACCTCCTGAATTTACAACCCAAAATGAAAACCTAAACTTTAACCTACAACCCAAAACGAAGACTAGGTTCAAAACTGAGATTCCGCACGGAGCGTCCAATAGGAGGCTTCAGAGACGATTGGCTGGGAAACACATCCCTCCACTTGTTACTCCTTCTCTTCTGCCATCTTCACCGCCTCCGCTACCGCCTCCTCAACATTGCCTTCACTGCTCCCTAAAAGGGATTGATGTGAAGACTAACGCCCTCATTCCCAATACCGCCCATTCCCAGAATAATGTCATCTCTGAGCATCACCTCAGGACAAAGATCAAGCAAAATTGCGAACATAGGAAGAAACGACATCTCAATTGGACAATTAGATCGCCCGATATCACTAAAACACAAATTTCATAACACAAAATATATAGAAAAGGTCAAAACTTGAGACTAAACCAGAGAATAAAAAGCAAGTGAAGGCTCCCTCGCTTATATAAAGTATAGACTTAATCACGCGCCAAAGCACATGCGTTTAACTCAGTCACGTGCTAGGCACACTACGGACAATCCAAAACACGCGCTATGACCCAAGCGCTCAATGAACCATCGCCCGCGCCAACGGCGCGGCACTCCAATCATGCGTAATACATGAACTGCGTAACCCTATCAAACGACAAACTCACACCACACAATATGAAAGGTCACCTGCACAGTGATCTGGTGACGCTCCGATCACGCACAACCTATGGACCGTGCAATCGCATTAAATGACACACTGCAGCTGCGTAATATGAAAGGTCGCCCATACACTGACCTGGTGATGCCTCGATCACGCGCTACGATTATAGCGCATAATCCAATCACACGCAAACTCACACACACGTAAATAGTCCCTCAAGCCTAAGATCGCACACTCGAAAATAGGTGCGCAATCATATTGAGTGACCTAAAACAGGCGCGCAATACCTGACTTTGGATAAAATCTACACCCTCACACCTTTTTATCACATCGCGGACAAAATTCACCCATCCCATCGCCTCTTACATGAGAAGGAAGCATTGACAGCACCCCCTATCCCATCGCGACAGGACACACATATCACCGACACGAATAACACCCCCTATCGCGACACAGTAAAAGCAACCAGCACACTACTCCGCTCCTCACGATCAGAGTCACCTTCCACTTACTCCTATCCGATCGCATAACCCCGTCACACATGCCCCATCATGATAACATACACATGGATTATATCACCTCAATATCCAGTCCCATTGTAATAAATTAGCCATGCCCTCATGTCCCATCGTGAAAAACTAAAAGCAAATCTCCCAAGAATGCTGGCACACCGCCAAAAAAGCTATGGTCAGTCGACATCCCATCTCAAACATCACTATTCGAAAAGTTCAGACAACACCTATCACACCACATGAAAAGAGGGAAAGCTCGATCATGTCCCATCGCTAAAGCAAAAAGCTCTCCCTCTCCTAAATTGAGCCCCACGAACCACCAAGACTCACCCTCGCATCCGACCAATGCCAAGTCCCATCGCGACATCACTTCTATAAGACATTACATCACAACTGCCAAGCTCTGCCATAGCGGACCTGAAGAGAAGAAATCTCCAAAGTCCCATCGCGACACTACGGCACCACCACGAACCGTACAAGCTATGCACAATACAGGTAAGTATCACCCCCAAGTAAGTACTATCCACTTTTCAATTACTCGATATTTCTTATAAATATAGTTAGCTATGATTAAGCCAAAATGTTTTCAAAACCCATATCTCTCGACCCGCAAATCACTGTAGTCCTCCCATAAGAGACAATCATCAGTACTCGCCGAGAAGGTTAGACGGAGTATCCGGCATGCCAAGTGTCGTCTTGACAACCACATAAACGGTCATGTCTACAAATCCCGTACCAGTGGATCTGCTCAACGACGTCTCAGAAGCCAAGTTTTCCACTGATTTACCACTGAATTGATCTTAAGTTAAATTCCCTAAAATTTCAAATTTTTAAAAGCCCTTACTTACAAAAAAAAAAATCTCTTCTCAAACCAAAAATCTTATTCCAAAACCAAAAATCTTTTACTGCCAAACTACCAAAAGAAAGTAACCAAGCAAAATATATATATAAATAAAGAGACTCACTTACCAAAATTTACCAAAAATTTCACCTCAATTACAAGCCCGAACCGGCCATTCCCTTAAGAAATTGAACAACGAGTACATTTAATCTAAGACATTATAAACACCTATTGGAAAAGAAATGCCTGACGCGCATTGGTGTGAAAAATGGCAGGCTCGGTCTGACATGACCTGCGAAAGCCTTCAACATTATATTATATTGTATTATTATTAGTCCCTGAACCTATTTGTGGATATTTGTATGATGCCCCCCCGGTAAGTCGACTGTGTCATACCCCTCTGTTTGACTGCCCCTTGCAGGAGGTCGCGACATGCAGCGGGATGCCCCTTGCACTCACAGATTAGGATATAGTGATTCTCCTTTCCGTTCGACTATCACTCACAGTAGGTCATGCCACGCGATGGGATGCCCCTTGCACCTCTGAAATAGGAGACACTGACTTCCCCTGTCGACTGTCTATGACAGTGGGTTGCGATATACGACGGGATCACCCCTGGGCATCCACGACATGGAACACGCCTTTCAACAACTACCACTAGGCCCCCGAATACTCTATTTTAGCTTACACTGATAGATAAGAAAGCCAAATATGTCATGTCAACATCCCCAGTCCACATTTGTGATTTCTCAAGAGAAACGAGAAGACACCTCGAATGAGGGGTGTCTACTTCTTCGACGCATTGTTACCCTGCAAGAGCGCGCCGAAGAGGGGCATCTGTAGACACCCCCATTTGGCCCACTCAGAATATATAAATTTATTCGATCAACCTTTGACCTCATAACCCTAATTGGGACCATATACTGAAATAATAGTATATGGCTGGACACAGGCTGAAATAATAGTTCTGTGGCTCAAGCCTCATAATCCTAACATGGAAACCATGTACTGAAATAATAGTGCATGGCTGAACACAGGCTGAAACAATAGCTCTGTGGCTCAGATCCCAATGTAGGGAGACTATATACTGAAATAATAGTATATAGTCAGAATGCAGACTAAAATAATAGCCTTATATTTCAGACCCTTTTGCCCTAATGTGGGACCATATACTGAAACAATAGTATATGGCTAAACACAAGCTGAAATAATAGCTCTGTGGCTCAGATCCCAACATAGGGAGGCTATATACTGAAACAATAGTATATAGTCAAAATGCAAGCTGAAATAATAGTCTGGCATTTCAAACCCGACCCGGACCCAGACAGCCCTGAATTACGCTCCTACAACCATGCTCTCAATTCGATTGCATGCCAAACCACATATGTGCAATTAGTCCCTCCTCCAGACCAAACTCCCTTTCCCAGACCACTCCGAGACTCAATCATGCATTTCATATGAAACGCGTTATCAGATTGAGCGCCCCACCACCATCACACAATTGGCCTACGCCCGACTTAGTCTTACCGTCCTTGACCCCTAAGTTTCCTCGATTAAACGCTTCAAAAGAGGTGCTTAATAGGATTATGCACCCCATAATTGGCACGCAATTAGTCCCAACATTGTTAGAACTAGGAAACTCGCTGAGCAAGTCAGCCGATCGCTCACTGAGTCGGTGACCGACTTGATTAAGCACTGGGAGACCGACGTGTAATTCGATTAAATGCCTGAAACAGGGCATTTAATTAGAAAAAAACCTATAAAAGATTTTTTTTAATTCGAGCCACACACAATACGAACGAGAGAGGCTGGAAATTTTTTAGAGAGAACAGATTATTTTTGGGATTTTGAAACCAGAGAACTCCGAGAACGAACACTAGAGCAACCTAGCCATGATTCCGAAATTCAAGAGTAGAATCTTCGAGGTTTCTCTCCGCAGCCCCAGTCCTAGGTAAAAATCTTAGTTTTAAACTTAAGATTTCTCTTAGTTTTAATTATTAATGTTAGTTCGTAGTTTTAGACCGTAGCACCCCTTTTTAGACCGTAATCTTCAATATCTGGTTCTAGTTCCCCATTTCTAGAACCAGTCCTTAATTTGACGGTCTAATTCACCAACCCTTGACTCAATCCATTCTAAAATCTTAATTTCTAGCCCTATCATTAATCTCTGGTTCTAGTCCTTAGGTTCTAGAATCAGTCCTTAATCATACGGTTTGATTTTCTGATTTTGGACCCGAATTCAGTCCTAGAATTTTAAATTTTAGTCTTAATTCCTTAGTTGAATACTTTAAAAATCATAAACATTATTTAGTTTTCTATAATTCTAGTTTCTCAATTTAATTCATAATTATTACCCTAAAATTGACTCTGAAAATTTAAAAATACCATTATTATAATCCAAAATCTAATTTATCTTTAATCTCAGCTACTCGATTTATCCAAGGGAGCTTATGGAGGGTACTCAAGAACGAGGCCGATCCTCCTTAGCATAGCGGGCCCAAAATGCCTTTTTTTTAGAATTATTTAGTTACTTTAATTAAGATTAGAAAATCAGTCCCATAATTTCTTCTTAGAATTTTAGTATAATTAATTTAAATGCTTTATTTTAATTAGATCCTTAGAATAATTACTTTGATTAGAATTCTAATAAAATTAATTCCTTTATTTTAATTAGATCATTCTAGCATAGTTAATTCGTTGCTTTACTAGATTCTAGTATAGTTAATTCCCTTTTTTATTAATTAGAGTTTTAGTATAATTAATTCATTGCTTTGATATTAATTCTAGAAAAAAATCAGTTTCCTATTTAAATTGGATTTTAGCATAGATAATTCATTGCTTTAATTATAATCTTAGGATAATTAATTTCTCGCTCTAATCGTAATTCTAGTAAAATTAGTCTCTTTATTTTAATTATAGTTTTAGTAGAATTAGTCCCCCATTTCAATTAGAATTATGGTAGGACGGTTATAATTGCTCTAATTAGAATTTCAATACAATTAGTATACTTGATTTGATTAGATTTTCAATACAATTAGTACACTTGCTTTACTTAGAATTTCAGTATAATCAGCATGCTTGATTTAATTAGAGTTTCATTAAGAATTAATATACTTGCATTCCTAGTACAATTAGGAAACTGATATCAATTGGACTTTTAGTAGTATTGGGACATTAAATTAATTGGAGCTCTAGTAAGATTAGGAAACTGAAATTAATTATACTCCTGATAGAATTAGAATACTAGATTAAATCAACTATAATCAATTCCCACACAACTAAACTCACAATAGAATTGGGAAGTCTAAACTTATTAGAACTACAATAATAACAGGGAAAGGAAAGAAAAATTAAACTATATAAATTATAAGAAGAGACATAGCTGTTGACGTTCGCAAGCGAACGATTCAGTAAAAAAGTAACCCACGCCCGTTCTAAAGCGTGATTATTGACATGTTGCAGCGTCGTTAAATATCTGCTGCTGGCGATCGCAATAAACTAGGAATCTTCCTAGAAAACCCCCTTTTTTTTATTTTTTACTTTCACCATTCAAAACGCCGCATCGCTAGAGTCCACTTGGACAGAATTGGAGCCACTAATTCAACGGGGACCGAGAGGAACCTAGAAAAAGCGTGCACCAACACAAGTGTGCATTCTCTTTAACAGAAGAAGCAAGCTTTTACCAATATTTTTTTTATTGATTATGATTTTTTCTTTCTTCAAAACTTGTATTTTTGGATTTTTTAGTTTTTCTTTTTTCTCTCTTTTTGTGATGAAAGTGCAATGTTGTAAATATGTACATGGAAAAAAGAAGTATATATATGGTATATTTTTTTGGATTTTTTTGGATTTCTTATTTTTATTATTTTTTTCTTCTTTTTTTTCCTCTTTTTTTTTGTTGATGCCTGTTAAGTGGTGAAAAATGCCACTTTGCACCCTTTAACCTGACCTTTCATGGACCTGTGAGCACACTAATAAGCCTCTGTTGAGTGCATTTTGTAGATAGCAGGGAAAGCTGGTAATAATGCAGCAAACCACTTAAGAATGCCCACAAAGAAGTCATCTCTCAGCACCATGCAGACCCAGCAACAGAACAAGGAGAAAGAAGTGAAGATAGATCCAAAACATTCTATCGAGAGGATGTCTGAAGACTTCGATAGGAGCTGAGGATTAAAAGGAAAGAATTCGTGTAGTTGAAGAAGGGTTCGATAGGATCTGAAGGCAGAAGAAGAATGAATTCGTATGGATTGAAGAGTTCGATAGGATTTCAGAACCTATCGAGCAAAGAAAGGAAAGAAGAAACTATCCTATCGAAAACTTGCCTGAAGTGTCAAAGGAACCTATCGAAAGGATCTGAGAACCTAGCGAAAAGACTAAAATGCTCGATTCCAATCTGTCAAAAGCTCCCTGAACCTATCGAAATGAAGATGTTGAAATTGAACCTATTGAAGGATGCTTAAGCCTTTTGATAGGAATGAGAGCCAACCTATCGGGATGACAGCACACAAAGCTGAACCTGTCAAAAAGGACCCCTGGACCTATCGAACCACTCAACCAACCTATCAAATACTCCAGATATTAGGCTGAGGACCCTGAAGCTTCAAAAAGAGAACTCATCCTATCGGTACCTATCGAAGAGACCAGGGAACCTATCGAAAGGAACTACAAGCTTACTTTTAACCTGTTGGAAGCTTCTCCAACCTGTCGAAATCGTGTGCTAAACTTCTCAGAAACTATGCTATGCACACGCTGAGATTTGGTGACCTGTCGCACACAAACTGAGGCACTCTGGTCAGCGCGACGTTCTAGAAGATGCCCTAGAAAGCCCTAACCGACCCGCGTGCGTTAACAAAACTCTAACAAACTCTGACAACCTTCTAGAATGGATTTTTGGCTGGAAAAATAGAGGAGAAAGCTATATATTGAGATCCCCAATTGCCATTGGGGAGGATCAAAATTCTGAGCAATTTTCCAGAGATCAGAGCTTGCAGCGAGATTCCATTTCCCTCCTTTAGCCCAACCATGGTTGGCTAAATCCTTAAGAGCAGCAAGGAGTGAGTTAGATCTGTAATTGGGTAAGGTTAAGAGTGTTGCTGGGGTTAATTGCTGCACAGACTACAGATCTAAGAGCATTCCATTGTAAGAGTGACCTTATTTGCAATGTAAATGTTGTTTTCAATATTTTAATTAGATCTAAAGCTCTTTTTATTCCTTTTGGTGCTCGATCGAATTTGTGTAGAGGAGTTGTTTGATCAGCTCACCCACTTAACTGGTAGACCTCTTGGATATCATCTGAATTCCCTGGATCTGATATCCCTGTAATCTCCTGCATCTGTGACCTGGAAATTGTAGCATCTGTAGTAGTTTTAATTATTCTAATTGAGGCTCTAGCTTTGTAGGAGATCTCTAGGATGGTCTGTGACCATTAAAGTGGACAGATCATAACCTTAAGGTAAATCTGAGCTCAGGCCTTAATTGGATTTATCTGCTGCAATCCATGGATTCGATAAAGCCTCTAGGATGGTCTGTGACCATTAAAGTGGACAGATCATAGCCTTAAGGGCAGGTGGATCCTGTGATTTAAAGTGGAATTTATACCCTGCAGCTGTGCTTGCAGACAGTGCCTGTGGCCAGTCGAGGGACTTGTGTGCTTTTGAACCCCTGTAATATGCTTAGCTCAACCTGATTGCAGTGAAGGCAACCTCCAAGCTGTTCTTCTTCATTTTCTGAGTTTTTAAACCATCCATCTGTAAGATCTGAGGCTCCAGATTGGATCTAAAACTATCTACATTTTAATTGTAGTTTAGTTTAAGTGACAACTCATTTCAAACCTCTCCCCTGTCTTTTACTTAAAGTAGAGATAGCTAGGGTGCCAGATCTCTTACAGATCTGGAGATTTATCATATTTCTAACCAGCCTCCCTGTGAACATTCCCTTACTTTTAAAACTTGCTACAAAGGACCCTGCATCTTGCAAGTCTAGGATATTTTTGATGTGCTGAATCCATCTCTGTTTTCTCTTGATTTTTTACATCATAAATCAGCACACTGGAATTCCACAACAAGCTTTTGGCGCCGCTGCCGGGGAGGCAGTTTAGAAATTGATAGATCTAAGTTTTGATCATAGATTTGTAGTTTTTGTTTGATTTTACTAACTGCATTTGTGAGTTTTGCTATTTTTCAATATTTTTTGTGTCCATTTCACCATATCTGAGTACTGAGTGAGAGGAGAGCTGCGCTAAAGGCTGCTCTATAGTTTGCATCCCTTCTCCCCTATTTATTTTTAAATCTACTGATTTTTAGATTAGTTAATAAATTGTGTTGTTGCTATTTTTTATGTGAGAATTTACTCTGCACTCAGTTGTGAGTATTGTATGTTTGGTAGGAGAACTCTGTAACCTCAGATTATTCCACTAAATCCAGAGGTTGAAAGACTTCTCAGAACCAGACCAACTACACCCACAGCTGTTGAATTTGAATCTGTTGAGATGGGTGAGCAGCAGCAGCCTCGAACTCTCAAGGAATTCAATGCACTAGGGGTCTACAATTCCCCCTTCTGCATTCAGTTCCCTGCTGCTCAAGGAAACTATGAGATCAAATCGTCCATCATTCAAATGTTACCCTCATTTCATGGCCTGACCAAAGAGGACCCTTATAAGCATATAGATGAATTCTTAGGACTGTGCACTACCTTTAACATCATAGGTTTGGGGGAGGAGGCAACTAGGATGAGGGTCTTTCCTTTTTCATTAAAGGACAGAGCCAAGACTTGGTTATCTCTGCTTCCACCTAACAGTATTCAGTCCTGGAGTGATCTCCAATGTCAGTTTTTGGCCAAATTCTTTCCTACGTCAAAGACTAGTCAGTTGAGGAAGGGTATCATCTCTTTTACCCAAGATCCAACTGAAGACTTTCATCAATCCTGGGAGAGATTTAAAGAACTCCTCAAGAAATGCCTCCACCATCAAATCCCTGAATGACAATTGGTTTAAAACTTTTATCAGGGAATTGATGCTAAAAGCAGAGATATGATAGATGCCTCTTGTGGTGGTACCTATCTCCATAAAACTGCTGAGGAGGCATGGGAGCTCTTTGACATCATCAGTGAAAACTCTATGCAAAGGGAAACCTTAGCAAGAGATCTAGACCCTTCTAAATTGATGAAAGAGAACACCTCAAGAGGAAAGATATATGAAGTGAGTGTGCCAAGTGAGTTGGAAAGGAAAGTGGACAGCTTAACTCTGAAATTTGATAGGCTGATGGGAGCAATGCAGTCACCTGTGGCTGCTAGAGTGGAGGAGGCATGTGCTATATGCCAGTCCCCTGCTCACTCCCTAGATGAATGCCCATCAGTTGCCCAATTTCTTGATTTCAGAATGTAACATGTGAGTAACTCAAGTTTATGGGCAGCACTGCTCATTGGGTATTAATGGAGAAACCACCCCAATTTGAGGTGGAGACAAGATGGATACCCCAGCCAGCAGCAGCAGTAGCCTTAGCAGCCCATGCCCTACAAAAATGCTCAGCCCTATCGAGAAGGTCATGCCCCAAGACCTCAATATCAGCAAACCATGGCCCAACCTGTAGCTCCTCCTGTGCAGCAAGCTGCACCTACTCCAGCTGTGAGAACACCATCTTTTGAGGAAAACGTTCTATCTTCATTACAAAACTTGAACACCTTAACCCAAACTGTGCACTCTCACAAATAGAGCATCAAAAAGATAGAGGACCAGCTTGGTCAGCTGTCTAATGCTCTGACTAGGAGAGAAGGAGGAAGGTTACCTAGCCAACCATAGGATAATCCACAAAGACAGTTTGCAGTGGGTGAAGTTTCCTCCACCTATGAGGAAGCCAAATCTATGACAACTTTAAGGAGTGGTACGTCAGTGGACAATCAAGTAGGCTGTGAGCCTGTGAGAAGTTTGAATGAAGAAAATGGAATGAGTTTTCCAAGAACATAACAAAGGCCACCAGTGGTGGACCTGCAGGAACCACCCAGTGTCAATAAAGAGGATGATATGGATCCTCAAGGAAAAGAAAAAATCAAAAAGAGAGAAGCCCCATTGGCTAAGGCTGCAAGTGAGGGAGCACCCCCACTCTTGCCATTTCCCAAGGCATTACAAGGACCCTCCCCTTTTGACAAAGGGCAAGGAAAAATTGAGGAAATGATGGAGACTTTCAAACAAGTAAAGATTAATCTGCCTTTATTGGATGCCATCAAACAAGTCCCAGCCTACACCAAATTTCTGAAGGAGTTATGCACCCATAAAAGACAGTCTAGGACATACTTGTCCAAGAAAGTTTTTTCAGCAGAGAACGTAAAACACATTCTGTCCACTGCAACCCCCACGAAACTTCAAAACCGTGGAGTGCCCACTATCCCCTGCATCATTGAGGATCATAAAATTGAGAAGGCCCTATTGGACTTAGGAGCCAGTGTGAACTTGCTGCCCTATGCAGTCTATGAAAAATTGGGCCTAGGAGACTTGAAGCCCACACCTGTGGTTTTGCAACTGGCTGACAGGTCCGAAAGGAAACCTGTGGGAGTCATTGAGGATGTCCTGGTGGGAGTTGACAATTTCTTTTACCCTGCTGACTTTGTGGTATTAGATATGGAGCCAAGTAAAGGTACTCCCTCCATCCATGTGATTCTGGGCAGGCCCTTCTTGGCCACTGCCAATGCCTGCATTCAATGCAGATCTAGAATCATGGAGGTCTCTTTTGGCAACATGAAAGTAAAACTGCATGTGTATAGCACCAGTTCTCAACCCCCTTTTGATGAAACCTATTTTTCCATTGCAGGGCTAGAGGAGGCTCTGCATGAGAACCCTCAACAGCTGCTGTAGAACAATGAGTGGCCTATAGAGACAAAATTGCAACTAGGGGTTGAACAATTGCTGAGGAATGGATCCAAGAAGGATGAAAAGTTCAAGGAACATAGGGAGGCCGTTAACCTTCCAGATCCTCCAGATTAGCACCTGCAGTTGAGTATGTATCATATGTACCATATTTTTCTTCTGTTTTAGATTTGTTTTTACTTTGCATCTCTAGTAGAATTCTTTTGCAATAAATATGCCATGTTCTCTAGTGGGTCATCTTTTCAAATTTGCCAGCTGCTCTAAGATAAGGGGAGCTCATCCACATAAGAATCCCAAAGACAGCAGGCACGATAAGTCTTTGAAGCTAAGGGTGCCCAGAAAGGCAGCTTTATCTAGGTTTTGGAAGCCTTCGATAGGCCTAATCTACATTTCGTTAGATTTCATGGTGATTTCGATAGGATATCTAATGATTTTGATAGGAACTGGATGTTTCGACAAGTGAAACCAACTGCTAGACAGGTTAAATAAGGGCAAACAAAGATTTCGATAGGTGCTAAGTACATATCGGGCACCTATCGAAAAGATGTCTCTGTCGTTTAAACCTATCGATAGGATGGTCTTACCTATCGAAATCCTTAAAAATCATCCCTTTTGAAAGCTTTGATGTCTAAGCTTTCGATAGGACGCATCAACCTATCAAAACCATTCCATTCATCCTATCGAAATTGCATTTTCACCTATATATACCTGTCGATAGGTCATTTGTGCTTCACTCCTTACCTTCTGAAAAACCCTAGCTCTCTTCCTCATTTTTTGCCTCCCTCTTTCTCTACTAAATCCTCATAGATTTTTCTACTGTTTAGTTTGCCATCTTATCAATACATTCAGCTTGCGTAGAGGAGCATTTTGCCCCTGATTTTAGAGAAATTGGAGCGGTGCATCGCTAGCTTTGTGAAACCCTAGGTACCTGGAGGTGAGTTGCCTTCCTACCATCACTCTGTTGTCTCTCTAAGTTTTCCCATTCCAAGTTGGTGAGAAATTACTCCCTGAGATTATAATGGATGAGCCTGAGGAAACGCTAGCCAGCATATGCCAAAAATCAACTGCATCCACCCCTAAATCCTCCAAGAAAGCGCTACCTGCTACCAAACCACCTATAAAGAGGAAGCTTACTGAGGGGACACCCAAAAAGAGTCCTAAAGCTAAGAAAGCCAAAGCTATTGAAATTCTGGAACCTATGATAGAAACACCCTTAGAGAGAGCTACCCCTGACAGGCCCATTGCGGTAGAGCTTCCGGCTATACTAACCACCCCCAATGAATTTGTTGACAAGTTAAACCTTGTCCCTGAGATCGAATTTGATCTGGCATATTTTGCCAACATTGGAGAGTGCCAGGAAACACTGAGCTATTTGAAGAAAGAAGGCTTGTTGCCCCTACTGTCGCCATTGAAGGAATCAGTGTATCCCAGGCTGGTGAAGTTATGGTACCAAAATCTGAAGAAGAAGGTGGCACAGGGGCCTGATGATGTATTAGAAATTTTGATTGATGATTGGCAACTGACTATCGATCACAGAGACATAGGAATGGCTTTGGGGGTCCCATACCAATTTGACTCCCACCGTGCTGAGGGAGCACCTGTTGGAGCTACATTTAAGGATATGGCCAAGCAGCTAACCAATGGGATTGTGGGTTCTGGAGAATCACTGATGCAAAGAGACCTCCATCCTAGTCTCAGATTCATGGATACCATCTTAAGGAAAAATGTCTATGTTACAGGACATTTGCAGGAGAGAAGATCCCCATTAGTGGATGCTTTATTTTATTGTTCCAAGGGGCAGTTCGTGAATGCACCTAAGCTGATCTTTGAAACTATGGTGGACGTAAATGACACGGTGCTCAAAAGACAGGCTTTTGCCAAGGGAGGAGGCCTACCCTTCAGCAGGCTCGTCACCTGTCTGCTCAAAGCTGAAAAGTATAGGATCAAGGAGGCTGAGTCAGTGGAGAAAATGGTGCAGAAGGTTTTTGGAAAGAGGGCATGGTCTATAAGTTTAACTTTGATTCAAAAGACCAAGCCGGTTGACGCAGAGAAGGAGGTGCCCACTACCTTAGCAGCTGATCATGCTGTTGACATTCCCCCATCCACCATTCCTCCTACACCATCACCTACAACTAGGATCCTGGAACTCCCCACCTTCTCCGAGCCTATCCCCACCATGTCTTCCCCACCCTCCCTCCAACCCCTTCCTGATTTTCCCCCTCCACCACTTCCTACACATACACAGGGTTTGGACCAGTTCACTTCTACTAGTTTCTCTGCCCTCATTTCTTCAATTGTGGAGGATGTTGCTCATGAGTACACCCCACTTCCTGACTCCCCCCACACCACTCCTCCTCATTTTACCCATGGCCCATCCTCTCCTTTCCATCCCATTCATTCACCCATACCCTCTACTTTCACCCTGCTTGATACTTTCACCCAAATCCTCTCCCTCCTTCAGTCCATTCAGGCCCAAGTAGCCACTAACACTGACCACCAGGCCCTCATGAGCTCATGTCTCAAATCAATTCAATCAACCCTCACTCCCCCCACTTCAGTCTCCCAACCTTTTCCCACTTCTCCTCCCTCCCCTGATCCCTCCCTTTTAAATTTCTCTCCTCCCTTTTCACCTATGCCCTCCCCCATCCCTACTGGTATCCTTTTTGTGGAGTTACCCGCTCCACCTTTACTCCCACCTCCCCCCCAGCACCTGTTATACCTTCATCCCCACCTGCCCCTGTTTCTGCAATTGCTGAGATACCCACCACCCATTTCCCTTTTTCCTCCCCCCCTGTTTTCCAGGATGCCTCCACCCAAACTGATCCATGAGAGGATCTGGTTCTTTCCACCCCCTCCTCTTCGTCCACTCCACCCTTATCATTGCCTCTTGTCCTTCGCCAATCCATGTACATTCCTCCCTACCTCACCCTCCTGTATGCAATGAGGGACAACCCTTATATCCATAGGGATGTCTTGAGAGGTATGGCTGCACTTCGGGCTTCCCTTGAGGCCCCTTATGAGGAGAGGATTGCCAACATCGAATTAGAACACTGAATCTAGCTCCGCGATATCTCTCAAGGATGGTCTGAAATCCTAGTTCGATATGAGTCAGCAAAACAACTAGTAGTGGCTGAGAGTGGCTGAGAGTCTCATTGCCAAATATGAGAAGAAGAATACTGAGCTCCTTAAGAAAAAGTTAGCCAATGCTCAGGAGATCATCAAGGCCACCAAGGAGCTCTTAGATGCTAACCTCCTCTATGCTGCCAAGAAGATTGATATTTTAGAGAAAAAGGTTGCTTCTTTGTTGTCTCAACCCTTTGAGCCTACCCCTCCTCTGATGACCTCCTCTGCACCTCCTTACGCCCCATGTCCCCCCTATTCTATTCCTTATGACCCCACCTGTGGATGTTACCCCTCCTGCCACTGACCCACCTCCAGCCCCTCCTGCCTCGCAACCTCCTCCCACCCCACCTGTGGAGGCTCCTTCTCCCCTTCCTGCCGAAGTACCTCCACCTGATAAACATATCCCTCCCAAATGGAAGAGGACTTCCTCCAAAAGAACCACCACCACCACCAAGAGATCTGCTTTTTCGGCTGCCGCTATCAAAAAAGGGAAACAACCTACTGCCCCATCCAAGGAAGCTAAGCCCCTCAGATCCTCCCCTCATTCTGACCCCCATGGCACCCTACTCACTAGGGATGAAAGAAGAAAGGCTGTTACGGCTCTAGGACTGGACCCCATGGCCCTTTTCCCTTCCGATTTGGATTCTGATCCTGCGCCTGCGGTTGATCCTAAAGGCAAAAAGCCTGCTGCCCAGTCTAAGGAGGCACGCACTAAATAACCTAAGCAATCCAAATCCCAGGGCAAAGCCCCTGCATCTAAGTGGTAGCTAGCACCAAGCTGTATATGAATGTGGCCATGTGTTGTTTCAGTTTCTTTTATATTTGTCTCTTGTATATAGTTGACATTTTTGTTGTGCTATTCTATAGATATCTTCTTACCCTGTCTCCCTCTTGATTGCTTTTTCTCAAAACAGTGAGGACACTATTTAGTTTAGGTTTGGGGGTATGGCAGGTGTGCCAATGAAAGAAGTTAATGCTTTGTGCAGCTATGTTGAAAAAGTTTTTGACCATAAAGTGATTTCGCACCTGATTTTTTTTTTTTCTGGAAAAGAGGAAATTAAAAACTTTTTAAAACCAAAATGAGCTGTAGTTTTAACATTTTTCATGAAGCAAATGTCAAGAATTTTCAAAAAAAAAATTGATGATTATTGAACCTGAAATGAGAGAAAACTGTGAGGATACCCCCCAGAAATTTTGATGGAAGACCATACCCAGTGAGATTTGGGCCTGAAAATTTCTAATTTCTTTGAAGAGTGTCTGGGCAATTTCTTCTGCCCTAAGGACTGATGGGATCTAATTCTAATCACTAGAAGTTAGGCAATTCCAACTTGAAATAGCTTAACAGCATTCATGACATTGAAGACATGAAGTAAGGTCATCCCTTGGACAATTTGAGCCGAAAATGCCCCACCTTTGAATTGCCCTTGATACACACCATTTGAGCCTTGAAATCATAATTTTTCTTCGATAGAAATCAGAAATGCAAACCCAAAACTCTTTAACTTGATGCAGCCCGACCTCATTCTGAGATTTCAGAAGGTAAAGGTAAAGGAATGGAAGAAGGTAGAGCTGGTTTGAGAAGTGGGTACAAGAGGAGAAAAACACAGTTGGCGGCGTTGTGGCATTCCAGCCTATAAAAATAAATATATAAAATATAAAAAAATAAAAAATAAAAAATAAAAAATAAAAAAGCAAAATAAAAGGTTGAGAAAGAGAAGTCATTTCATTGAAAGACTAAAAAGAGGATTAGAAACTGATCACTTCAAATCTGAAAATTCAAGAAGTAGATGGAATTATGCTGAAATGAAGGAGGTATTGTCTAGACACCTTCTTACCCTTACTGATTTCTCAATTTTGAATCCTATTTTTCCCTGTTATTTCTTTTACAAATTTCACCCATAAGCCACATTACAACCCAATAAAAAAACCCTACTAATCTGAAATGGATTGAGCTGTCATGTGGAGATGAGAAATTGCTTAATCTATGGTGAAAAGAGTTAAAAAATTTCAGGAATTAAAGCATTGCAGTCCTATTTGATCTGATGCTCGCTTCTTGAGTCATGTGAAATGTTGCACCCTTCGATTTTTGTTATGAGTGAACAACCCCGGTATGATTTGGGTCTAAAATCAGAGATTTGGGGTGGTATAGGAACAAAATTCTTGAATTAAAGGTGAGCTCTGCATCAAAGTTTTAAGCCCAATACCTTGACATGAACTGATTGAGAATGAAGGGATTACAGCAGAATTTCAGGTTTTGAATTGGTGATTTTTCTGTTGAAAATCCTCTGGAATTGAATGGACATGGTGTGAAATTTATTTTATTTCACTTAAACTCTGTTTTAACTTGTTACATGAGTAGTAACTAAGTTTATTGGAGAAGTTTATGGGTACCTTCACTGAAAACCCTCAGGAGACTTCATTCCTCCACTAGGGATCACCTAGAGGTTTAAAAGGCTTGGTGCATGTGCTAAATGCATCTGTGCTCCCTACGAAAGTGGCATTTTTTTTTTCTTTGAATTCTCCTTTGCTCAGGGACTAGCAAAGCTTAGGTTTGGGGGTGTGTTAAGTGGTGAAAAATGCCACTTTGCACCCTTTAACCTGACCTTTCATGGACCTGTGAGCACACTAATAAGCCTCTGTTGAGTGCATTTTGCAGATAGCAGGGAAAGCTGGTAATAATACAGCAAACCACTTAAGAATGCCCACAAAGAAGTCATCTCTCAGCACCATGCAGACCCAGCAATAGAACAAGGAGAAAGAAGTGAAGATAGGTCCAAAACATCCTATCGAGAGGATATCTGAAGACTTCGATAGGAGCTGAGGATTAAAAGAAAAGAATTCGTGCAGTTGGAGAAGGGTTCGATAGGATCCGAAGGTAGAAGAAGGATGAATTCGTATGGATTAAAGATTTTGATAGGATTTCAGAACCTATCGAGCGAAGAAAGGAAAGAAGAAACTATCCTATCGAAAACTTGCCTGAAGTGTCAAAGGAACCTATCAAACGGATCTGAGTACCTAGCGAAAAGACTAAAATGCTCGATTCCAACCTGTCAAAAGCTCCCTGAACCTATCGAAATGAAGATGTTGAAATTGAATCTATTAAAGGATGCTTAAGCCTTTCAATAGGAATGAGAGCCAACCTATCGGGATGACGGCACACAGAGCTGAACCTGTCGAAAAGGACCACTGGACCTATCGAACCACTTAGCCAACCTATCGAATACTCCAGATATTGGGCTGAGGACCCTGAAGCTTCAAAGAGAGAACTCATCCTATCGGTACCTATCGAAGAGACCAGAGAACCTATTGAAAGGAACTACAAGCTTACTTTTAACCTGTTGGAAGCTTCTCCAACCTATCGAAATCGTGTGTTGAACTTCTCAGAAACTATGATATACACACGCTGAGACTTGGTGACCTGTCACACGCAAATTGAGGCACTCTGGTGACCGGTGCGACGTTCTAAAAGATTCCCTAGAAAGCCGTAACCAACCCGCATGCGTTAACAGAACTCTAACAAACTCTGACAACCTTCTAGAAGGGATTTTTGGCGGGAAAAATATAGGAGAAAGCTATATATTGAGATCCCCAATTGCCATTGGGGAGGATCGAAATTCTGAGCAATTTTTTAGAGATCAGAGCTTGTAGCGAGATTCCATTTCCCTCCTTTAGCCCAACCATGGTTGGCTAAATCCCTAGGAGCAGCAAGGAGTGAGTTAGATCTGTAATTGGGTAAGGTTAAGAGTGTTGCTGGGGTTAATTGTTGCACAGACTACAGATCTGAGAGCATTCCATTGTAAGAGTGACCTTATTTGCAATGTAAATGTTGTTTTCAATGTTTTAATTAGATCTAAAGCTCTTTTGATTCCTTTGGTGCTCGATCAGATTTGTGTAGAGGAGTTACTTGATCAACTCACCACTTAACTGGTAGACCTCTTGGATATCATCTGAATTCCCTGGATCTGATATCCCTATAATCTCATGCGTCTGTGACCTAGAAATTGCAGCATCTGTAGTGGTTTTAATTATTCTAATTGAGGCTCTGGCTTTATAGGAGATCTCTAGGATGGTCTGTGACCATTAAAGTGGACAGATCATAACCTTAAGGTAAATCTGAGCTCAGGCCTTAATTGGATTTATCTGCTGCAATCCATGGATTTATCTGCTGCAATCCATGGATTCGATAAAGCCTCTAGGATGGTCTGTGACCATTAAAGTGGACAGATCATAGCCTTAAGGGCAGGTGGATCCTGTGATTTGAAGTGGAATTTATACCCTGCAGCTGTGCTTGCAGACAGTGCCTGTGGCCAGTCGAGGGACTTGTGTGCTTTTGAACCCCTGTAATATGCTTAGCTCAACCTAATTGCAGTGAAGACAACCTCCAAGCTGTTCTTCTCCATGGCACCCTTTCGGGTTTTCACCACGTCCATTTTGCTTTGAGCTTGTATTTTCTTTTTCTTTTCTTTTTTTCTTTCAAAGGCCACGACATGGACGTTGACTTCATCATAGCCAGTTGAATGAAATTCTTTTGTCGTCTCCTAGCTTGGCTCATGCTGACTCAACGGATACTGTGGCTGCTCGTAGACCTTAAAGAGGACTTTCCTCGGAAATGTATCCTGGCCAGGTTAGGAATTTTGAAGGTATTCTCGGGTTAAAAGGTTTCCTTGATTGGGTTCCAGTTGCCGTAATACATTTCTTCCTTAAGGGATTTCTACTGTACATGCCCCATGATCTCTTTTCTTTTTTATATATTTTATTCTTTCAGACATCCTCTTTTTGGGATTTTACTTTTCTGATGTTTTTTTATTTTGGTGATAACTCTTTTTCTCCTCTCTTTTTTTTATTGGTATATACAATCTCTTTTTCTGGGGAGGGGATAATGAAAGAAAAGGCCATTGGCTCAAGATGGGGTAGCAAAGGGTATAAGTTTTCAGGGATACTTTTTGGCTACTTTGCTTTAGAATGATCGCCTTGTATATGGAATCCTTAAGCAGTCACGTATTCGTATTATCAATACTTACCTTGCTGCTAAGACTAAGAGTGAATCATCAGACGTATCCATCATTGATTGGCTCAAGAAAATGATCTTCGTCCATTGTGGCGAGGCAGAGCGCGTACCCCTGGAGTACCTCTCGGATGACAAAGGGTCCTTCCCAGTTAGGCTTGAATTTCCCTCTCGGATCAACGTGGAGAGATGGAAAGATTTTCTTGAGTACAGTGTCACCCACTTTTAAATCTCGGATGTGAACACGCTTGTTATAAGCACGTGCGATCCTTCCTTGGTAGACCTAGGTATGACATAAGGCTAGGAGCCTTTTCTCATCTAGCAGGTTCAGCTGCTCGAAACAGGACCTCTCTCTTTTGGCTTTTGGGAGATTAGATTTCATGAGAATACGGAGTGAAGGCACTTCAACCTCAACCGGTAGCACAACCTCAGTTCCATATACAAGGGAGAACGGTGTTACCCCTGTAGAGTACGTATCGATGTTTGGTAGGCCCACAATGCGAAGGGTAACATTCCACTTCAATCTCGGTGTTGGGGAATTTCAGGGTGCTGATTATTATGAATTAAAAGAAAGAAAATAAAATCAAAGTAAAACAGGGGATGGATTCAGCACATCTAAAATATCCTAGACCTGCAAGATACAGAGTCCTTTGTAGCAAGTTTTAATAAGTAAGAGTTTGTCCCACAGAGAGTAGTGATCTAAACCTAGGAGGTGTATAATAGACCTCCAGATCTGGCAATTCTAAGAAGAAAGAGAGCTAAGTCTAATTAATCTAATTAATCTATAAAATAGAAATCTAGAACAAAGTATAAAAGATGGAGGAAGATGGATGGTAAAATAAAATATAAAATGGGGGGAAATAGACAACTAGGACCTGGTTTCCTTTTTCAAAATAGATCAAGGTATGTGAGTTTGCAGCTGTCCTTCACTTGGCTATAAGCTCAAGTGCAAGGTAGAAGAATCGATTCTAAACCAAAGGCTTGGTCTGATCTTAAGGGTATGATCTGTCCACTTTAATGGTCACAGATCATCCTAGGGATTTCATCCAAATCAAAGGTTTAAGGTAGAAGAATCCAATCTAGACCAGGGATTTGAATTGATCTTAACGCTATGATCTATGCACTTTAATGGTCACAGATCATCCTAGGGATTTCCTCCAAATCAAAGGTTCCAATTAGAACATTAAAATCACTACAGATGCTATGGATGTAAGGCTACAAGCTCAGGCATCCACAGGGATATCAGATCTAGGAAAATCAAATGGTATTCAAGAGATCTACCAGTTAAGTAGGTGGGTTGGTCCCATCTACACAAATCCGATCGAGAACTAAGTGAAACAAGATGATCTATAGATCTAATTAAGCAATAAAATCAACAATTCATTGAATCAAAATTAATTACAATGACCTTGTCCTCAGATCTGTAGTCTGTGCATCAATCCACAAGACCTTCATGCCAAATTACAATCAAAAACCATATCTGAACTACTACTTAGGTCTAATCCAACAGGTTGGATTAGGGAGAGAAGGGGGAAGAGAAAAAGGGAAAAACCTAAAACTAAACCTAAATGAGCTAAGGAGAACTCAATCTATTCCTTTGTTCCTACTTTCCTTGATGAAGAAAAATAGCAAAATAGATGGGTATTTATACATATGCATCGATCCATGTGCCTTGAGTTGCAGCCAATCAGAGAAGAGGATTTCAGTTTAAGCTTAATCCCTGTTTAGGAGTTTCAACCAATCAGAGAAGAGATAGGGATCTGGTTTTATTTGTGCCCAGCTGAAGCTAATTTGTTCCCTGCCAAAAATTAGTTCACACCCATGTGCAGAATTTCCTGTGTATTGGAGTTTCCAGAATTGCCCTTGTTTAACCAAGAAATACCTAGCTGTACCCCTCATTTTTTTGTTGTTAACAACTTGCCCGAACTGTTGGGTATATTCACAAATTCGCCATCCTATTGGCTGCCGCAAAATATCCCTGCTGCCATTATTTCCAAATAGCCTAATGTGGGATCCGCTTTGCTGAACTGCTGATGCTTAATCTTATGGCCGCAGCTCAATGTTGGTGGGATTGAAATGCAGGGCTGCAGCAAGGTGTCGTGAGGTTGGATGGATGCATGGAGAAACTGTCGTGAGGATGGGCTAGCTGCAACCTCAAGCTGTCAATAGGATTAGAAGTTGCACCTATCGACAGGTTCAATGGATAGGGAGCTTAAGAATTCGATAGGTATAAGCTGCATGTTTGACGCTTCTGACAGGTTGGTGGATTGAACCATTCGATAGGTTCATAGCTGATGCATTCGATACGTTGGTAGACTTGTATTCGATAGGATGCATGGAAGTTCTTTGGAGGATTCGATAGGTACAAACCATTGTTCGACAAGTTCAGCAACTACAGCACTCAATAGGTTGGTGGTTGCCGACCTTTAGACCATTCGCTAGGTTCCAAAACTGAAGCATTGGGGGACTGCTCGATAGGATGGCAAGATCTCCTCATGAGTTCCATTCGACAGGTTTGAAGATAGCTTGGTACATTCGATAGGTTGGCAAACCCAACTGCTGAAAAACAAATGTCGACAGGTTCAACAACCATTCGTGAGGTTTGCTTCGGAGCTTGACAGGTTTGGAACTCCAGCTGTTTGTGCACCTCAACAGGATGATTTGCAGCTCTATGAACTCGACAGGCTTGGAAGGTGTTGGGGCTGAGAAGGTCGAGAGGTTTGAAGGGTTTGCATGCAGAAGCTCTTATTTGTGCACAACACTTGAAGATGTAGTTGTTGCTTGATGTGTACATGGTTGTTTAGATGCATTGTTGCTCAAAGGTTTTTGTGTACAGCTCATGTGAGTGCACATGTTGTAATCTTGAGCTGCTGCCACCATGCTCTTGAAGGTGAAGCTACTGTGCAAGAGGGCTTAAGCTTCCATCTTGCTGAACTGTTCAAGAGTAATATCCTGCTATTTTCTTCCTCAGCAGAAAGTCATAGCACCACTTCATTTATCTTTTTCCCTCAGCTGCGGATTGATTCAAAAGCTCTCTTTATTGGCATTTTTTTGCTAGAAAACTCCACTAAGGCTACAAATACCTCCTTGCTGCAAGACAATACTAAAAATAAGTATTAAAGACTCTAGGTCCTGGCAAAAGCCAAGTTTAAAGGTGTGGAAAGTGCCAAAAATCAGTGCTTAACACTCAGTAAGTGACAACCATCTTCCCCAGGATGCGAACGACTGTCTTGTTAGCAACTTCTATGGCACCGTTGGTTTGCGGTCGATATGGTGATGAGCGATGATGTTTGATTTTGTATTGCTCACATAAGGCTCCAATGTATTTATTCGTAAAGTTGGTGCCATTGTCCGTGATGATGTCTTTGGGCATGCCAAATCGACAAATAATATTATTCTTGATGAATTTCTCGACGTGACTGGTCATGATATTTGTGTAAGATGTTGCTTCTACCCATTTGGTGAAGTATTCGATGGCGACGAGGATGAACTAAAGCCCATTAGATGCTTTTGGGTTGACCTTTCTGACTACGTCGAGTCCCCATGTAGCAAATGGCCAAGGAGTGGTCATGTTGTGTAGATTAATAGCATGAGCATGTATCAGACCAGAGTGTTCTTAGCATTTGTAGCACCTCTGAGTGTGGTTGTAATAGTCAATTTCTGTGGTAATCCAGAAGTACCCTTGCTATAGGATTTTTTGGCGAGCATGTGTCCGTTGATGTGGGCCCCACATACTCCTTCATGGATCTCTTTTATAATGTTGGCCGCTTTGCCCTCGGTTAGGCATCTAAGCAAGATGTTATTATGTGACCGCCTGTAGAGGCACTCACCGCAGATGACATAGTTGGCTGCTAAACGTTGGAGGGTCCGCCTGTCTTCTTTGGATGTCCCCTTAGGGAAAGTACGAGCTTCGAGGAAATTCATAATATCTGAGAACCATGGAGGCTCATCATCTAACTTTGGGGGTTCCTCAATCTGGAGGCAAAAGACAGGTTCATTTCTTTGCTCAATCATGATCGCCTTCATCTCGACACCATATGGAATTTCGACCATTGATGCCAACATTACTAGTGCATCGGAAAAGCGATTTCTTGCTCGCGGGACATATGAGAAAGTAACATCCTCGAAGCATGCTATCAGATCTTTGAGGTATTCATGGTATGGGATCAACTTCTCATCCTTTATCTTCCAATCTCTATTTGTCTGGCATATGATTAACTGTGAGTCGCTAAACACCCTGAGATGAGTTACGTTCAGGTCTAAAGCTGCTTGTAGGCCAGCTACATAGGCTTCATACTCGGCCATATTGTTTGTGCATGGGAAGTTGAGCTTGATGGAGATTGATACGTGAGATCCTTTTGGCAAAATTTGAATAGCGCTAACTCCTTGAACTTCGACATTTACTACCCTGTCAAAGTGCATTACCCAAGATTCCACTATCTCTATTGTATCATCCTCTGTCATGAACAAGATGTCTTTATCTAGGAATTCAGTTCTCAAAGGCTCGTAGTTAGGTAAAGGATTTTCGATAAGATGATTGGCGAGGGCTTGCCCCGTTATTGATTTCTGTGTGACATATGTGATGTCAAACTCTGATAAGAGGAGCTGTCAACGTGCGATTTGGCCCATGAGAGCTGGCTATTCAAAGAAGTACTTCAAGGGATCCATCCGTGCTAGAAGGAGAATTTCCTGAGATAGTAAGTAATGACAGAATCTCTGTGTAGCCTATACGAGAGCTAGGCATGCTTTCTCCAGATCAGAATAGCACCTCTCGTAGTCAATAAACTTCTTGCTGAGATAGTAGATGGCCTGCTCTCTTCTTTCGATTTCATCATATTGTCTTAGGACACATCCCATCAAAACTTTCGTTGTAGAGAGATACATTAAGAGTGGTCTCCCTGGTACTGGCAGTACCAAAATTGGAGGATTGAGAAGGAAACTCTTGATTTTATCTAATGCTGCTTGACAGTCTTCATTCCATTTGACTGGCGAATCTTTCCTTAGTAACTTGAAGATCGGCATCCAAATAGGAATTAGCTGTACAATGAATCGACTGATGTACTATATCCTGCCCAAGAAGCTTCTGACTTCTTTCTCGGTAGATGGCGGTGGCATTTCAACAATGGCTTTTACCTTGACCGGGTCAACCTCGATGCCTCTTCTGTTGACAATGAAGCCCAATAGGTTTCCTGACATGTCACCGAATGCATATTTTTGGGGATTCAAGCGCAACCTATATTTCTTTAACCTCTCAAACAACTTTTGGAGGTTTATCAGATGATCCTCTCTTTTTGGAGACTTGGTGATCATATCGTCAATGTAAACCTCAATTTCTTGGTGCATCATGTCACGAAAGAGTACTGTCATCGCTCTTTGATATGTTGCCATAGCATTTTTCAGTCCGAAAGGCATGACTCGATAACAGAAAGTTCTCCATGGAGTGATAATGTTGTTTTCTCATGGTCTGCTTCTGCCATCTTGATATGATTATACCCAGAGAATCCATTTGTAAATGAAAGCATCCCATGCCTAGCAGTGTTATTGACCAAGATGTCGATGTGTGGCAACAGGAAGTCATCCTTTGGGCTTGCCTTGTTGAGATTTTTAAAATCAATGCACATGCGAACCTTTCCATCCTTCTCCGGTTACTCGGACGATGTTGGCTATCCACTATGGGTATTTGGAGACCATGAGAAACCCTGTATCATACTGCTTGATGACCTCAACTTTTACTTTCAGCATCCACTCCAGTCTGAGGCGTCTCAACTTCTGTTTGATCGGTTTAACATCTGGATACAGCGGCAGCTCATGCTCAACCAAATCGATATCCAGACTAACATATCCTCATATGATCATGCAAAGACATATTGGTATGACCGAAGGAAATCAATCATGCTACTTCTTTCCTCGTGAGATGACGACATTTCAATCTTGGTGATTCTGGGGATCTCCATAGTCCCTAGATTGATGTCCTCCATTTCTTAAAGAATCGGTGTAGGGCCATGCTCAAAATTGGCAAACCGATCAAGGAGCTCATTTGGGAGCTCCTCGATTGGAATTTCCTCATCCAGACTCATGACTCCTACCTCTTCTTGTATTTCTACAAGAAAGGGGTCGATTTCAAATGGGACGGGTTTTTCTATTAAGGCACCATTTTCTTTGATTTTCTTGAGAATTTTCAAAGATAATTTTTTTGGATTATTTTATATTTCTTTTATTTTTTCGGATTTTTCTTTTTCTTCAGAAATGGGCCCTCGACAAGGCGGGTCTTTATATACACATGGTATTGCCTACCAAGGGCCCATCTTACTTTTTACAGGTTTTTTTCTTTTTGAAAGTTGGTGCCATATTTGTGGCCATTTGCTACTTCCAGAGTTAGGGGCATAGTAACCCAATTTCTTACCTGGGGTGCCACCCCTTTACCTGGCCCTGTGGAGGAGGCTAAATGAGATGACATTTGGGGGTCAATCTCCATCATATTTATACTGGGCTCATCCAAGACTCTGTCCTCAAACATCAATATGGGTTTGCGGTGGTTTACCACAGGGGTTGCACTAACGGGGGAGCTTCCTCCTGGAAGAGGGACAAGGATGCCAGATCTATTTCTATAGCGATGGGAATGATTTGGGGATTGGTTGGGTGGATAGCAGCTATCGATTTATGTGGGGTTAGCTGTGTTACCCCATTCTGATCAATCTTTACAATCCCCGCGCTCACAAAGGTACTCCGGATGTGAGGTTTAGGGCGGAGTTCTTCCTCTATGTCTATTCCCTAAGCTTTTAAAACAACAATGGTTTGGGCCTTTTCCTTGGCCTCTCAGACATCTTCTTCAGTAGGCCTATAGACTAAGCCGAATCTAACATATTGTCCACTCTTGGCCCTGACTGGATCCCTTCGTCCTTGCAAATGAGGCCCCAACCCTTTACCTTTTTTATAGTCCCATTTACGGAGCATGGCTATGGTCGTGACCATTCCACCATCGGTCTTCAAAGTGATCCTATCGAGGGGCTCAGGGATTACTGTCGATACATCATATTCAAAGCTATGAAGGTTTGTATCTTGGGTCGTGTGCTGCACATCCAACACCTTGGGATTCTCGATGTTGTGGGTAGCTTTTTCTCTTTCCTCCTGCCCCTCACCTAGAATGGTGACGATTTTTTTCTCTGACACAAATCTAAGCTTTTGGTGGAGGGTTGAATGTAAGACCTCATGTAACCAGGAGTGCCCTAATAGCAGATTAAATGTAGATTTGATGTCCATAACTTGGAAGGGTATGGAAAAGGTCATTGTCTCGATGACGAGCTCAAGGTCGACTTCTCCAATTATCTCTCTTCTCGTGTTATCAAATCCTCTGACACTTATTCTTGCTGGCCTGAACGTAGAAGGATCCACCCCTATCTTGGTAGTGGTTCTCAGAGGGCATACATTCAAGGCTGATCCATTGTCTATTAATACTAATGGAATCACCAGGTTCTCAGCTTCTACAGTGATGTTGAGAGGTTTGGAGTGACTATTTCCCTCATCTGGCAAATCAGTATCTGAAAAAAAGATGGTATTGGGAGCCAACGCCTGCCCAATTATCTATCTCACTTCGTCTGGGGTTACTTGGATAGACACATGCGCATCTTTTAATGCTCCCATCAAAGCTTGGAAGTGGTTCGGAGATGTCATTAAAAGGTCTCAAACGGTGATGTGGGCTGGCATTCTCTCCAACTGTGTTTTCAGTATGTGCTCTCTGCTCATTTTTTCAAAGGGGTTTTCCACAGTGGGTTCTTTCTTCTCTTCCGGTCGAGATGGTACTGATACTTCAGGTTATTTAGATATTCTTCCTGATCAGGTAATAAAATCAGTTGCCCTTTCATTGCTAATGCCTACATTGATGTCTGTCTGCTCATAACTAAGGAGAACCTGATAGGGATCGTAGGTTAGTCTCGGGATCTAGAATGGAGTGGATGCAGGCCTCGGGGTGCTTGGAATAGTTGATTGGGATGGCTGGGCAACACTTGGTTAACCTCTGGATAGGTCGGAGGGGCAGTAAAAGTGGGCCAAATGGGATTGTGGATATATGTATTAGGGGTGATGTGATGGGCCTAGGCCACTGGTAATTAACTGGTGTCGGAGGGGGGATATGGGAACACTAGTTATCCAGTAATTGGAGGGGGGTGGTGTTGCATATGATTGATATGAAGATGAGCTAGGCTGGACATAGCTTACGAGAGCTGGCGATGGGAAATATGTCCTTAAATCTAAGGGTTCTGCCTGGAGTGTGGGATTGGGAAAGTAATCAGCCAAGTTCAGGGGCTCGATTACTCCTATGCTTCTATCTTCCTGATCTCTCTGCTTTGGTGCTATAAAATTCTCTCTAACACTGATATACTGATAAGGGTCAAACTCTTCACCATCTTCCTCTATCATGCTGGCAATGGGTCTTGGGCCCATTCCTCCCTATGGGTGCGGCGACAATGGTGCTTGCATGATGTTGGTGTGGGGATTCGCCTGGGGAGGTGCCGGAGGTATGATCTTTCCCGCCTCTATCAAATCCTTTATTGCATGCTTCAAAGGAAAGCACAGATCGATTGGATGTCTCGACTCTTGATAGAAATTATAATGTGTGTTGAGATAATAATTTTTTGGAATTGAATTATGTGGAGGTCGTGGTTGAAGTTGGGTGACTAAATCCCTCTCAATTAGTAGAGGCAAAAGGACATTCAAGGATTGCCCTAAGGGAGTGAACACTCAGTTATATGGGGCCCTTCTGTGCTCAGGGGTCTGCTGCCCCAGGAGACATTATTCTGCCTCAGAGCCTAATTTGTTGGTGTTGGGGCTTGCAATGCTGCCCCAAATCGGAATGGCACTATGTTGGTATTGGGCTACGTGTTCATTATAGTTTGGACATCTGCCTCGATTCTCTACTCGATGAATATTCAGACTCCACTGGCCTCACTAGACACATTCTTGCTCAAACATTCCTCTCTAATTGCGTCCTCACAACGGTTAGCATTCCTTACAAAATCAGCAAAGTTGGACTGCTGTTGGTACACCAAGAAATTCAAGATGACTGATAGAGTGTTTTTCAAGATCATTTCGATTTGCTCATCATCAGGTATTCTGTTTTTCACTTGAGCTGCCAATACCCTCCACCATCTGAGGTAATCACTGAAAGCTTCATCGGGCTTCTACTTTAGTCGGGCTAGATCTGACTTTCAAGGTTCAATGTTTATATTGTAGACATACTATTCTTGGAATAGGTGGGTTAGATCTTTCTAGGTTTTAATAATTGATGGTTCAAGGGAAGTGAACCATCTCAAAGTTGGGCCCGTAAGACTCTTCTAGAACATTTTAATGAGGAGTCATTTGTCTCTGTCGTATTGGTACATGTCCCCGCAATAGGATTTGAGATGTGCAATGGGGTTGCCCGTGCCATTGTATTTATCAAATATTGGAACTTTAAATTTTAGGGGCAAAGGGACCTTCGCAAATAGGCATAAGTCAAAAAATTCTGTGGCATGGATTTCAGCTCCACCCATCTTCATCAGTTACTTTTGGATCTTGTCCATTTGTTCTTTTAATAGCTTTGACTCCCTGAATGGTGGGGCTGGCCCCTCAACAGGCTGCCTCCACTCACTTTGGGCTGCCGGTGGGTTGGTGAACACGGGTGGTGGGGGAATGAAACTGGTGAATGCCCCTGCATAGGCTCCACTATTCCTGATCTCATCCTTCTCATACTATGGGTCAACATATGGTGGGGGGAGGGTGAGATTATCCTGTTGGTGGGCCTTGATGGGCTTGGGGTATTGGGGCGTGATGGGCTTGGGGTATTGGGCCTTGGTGCTCATGGGGTATTAGGCCTAGGTGGGCTTAGGGTGTTGGACCTTGGTAGGGTTGGGGTATTGGGCCTTGGTGGGTGTGGGCCATTGATCCTTTGTAGGTTTCGGCCATTGGGCCTTGGTGGGCTTGGGCCATTGGGCCTTGAGTCCCACTCAAATGGTCCCATGGTCGATGGGATTCTTGAATGGTATGAACAATGGGGGTTGATGGGAGCTTTGGAGGAAAGAGGCATGGAGATTTAGGTGTGTATGAGATGGATGAGGAAGGCTTTAGGAAACCTTCCATGCGGTGTAGGCTTTGACCATGTCTTCCATCATGGCCATTGGGTTGATTATGGGGGTAAACAGGGATGGCCCTTCCAATGTATGGGGAGATGTGGGCATGACTTGGGTAAAAGGGTGAGGAAAATTGGGACCTAGGTAAAATTGGGCATGACCTGGATAAATGGGGGATACGTGGTGGATTTGGGTTGGGGGTAAAATGTGGAGTGGATATAGGAAAATTGGGCATGGCTTTGGTGTATGTAGGAAAATGAGGGTTGTTTAGATTGGATGTCGAGGAAAAATGGGGCATATTGGGATTGGATGTGAGAAAATTTGGGGTATTTTGATTTGATGTGGAAGGATTGGGGATTCTTTGAGTTGAGGTGGAGGAAAATTGGGGTGTATGTTGGATGGATGTGAAAAAATGGGTGTGATTTGGAGTGGGTGTAGAAGGAAAGTTGGGCATGGTTTGGGTGAATGTGGGAAAGTTGGGAATGGGAGAAGGGGAAAATTGTGGCGTATGTTGGGCTAATGTGGAGGAAAAATGGGGTGCATTTGGAGGGGATTGGGGAAGATTGGGCATGAGGGACGTAGAAGGGAAATGGGAAAAAATTTGGGTTGATGTAAAGAATTGGGTTGGATTTGGGGTGGATGAAGGGAAGTGGGGTGTTTGTTGGATGGATGTGGAAGGTGAATTTGGAGTGGATATGAGGGGAAAATGGGATGAATTTTGAGGGAATGTGGAGGATGTGGATGGAAATATGGGTGCACCGAAGGGTCCGATGACGCTGAACCAGGTTTGGGCGGGGGAATCGGAAATGGGGATTTCCTCCATGTGGGAATGAGTTGGGGAATGTGGTAGGGATGAATCAGGATTGGCGTAGGTTGAATCAACTACACACGATATGGTTTGGCGGTAGGTGGGGTATGGATTCCTCGGGTGAGGCCCGAAAACATTCTTCCTCCTTCTCCTACGGGATGATGGAGGGTAAGGCAATGTCGTTGTTCTGGCACCACAAGTTTCCTTTTTGGTTTTTTGATTTTTTCTTGATTTTTTATTTTTGTATAAAGCAAATAAACCTTTCTAAGATGAGTTTCGGGACCTTGAAATTCTCATTTTCGACAGCGTTCGCACCGTAAATATTTCCCCCAACAAGATCCCGACGCACTTCGGAAGAATCAAAAGGAAACCCCTTAATCTATGTGAAGGCACGGGAACCCACGCGACAACCCGATCCCTCAAAAAAATTAATAAGAGGGTGACCTCTTTTGACCGGCGATGGCATATTGGGTGTCAAAAAAGTGCGGGATTTATCAGAGACACTATACCGCTAAGTGGGGGATTCGAGAAAGGTGATAGAAGGCCTCAGATTCGGGCTGCCCAACCAGAAATAGGCTTAGCATATATATTATGTACACTAGGCAAAAAATTTGCAGATTTTGGCTTAGCGTGTATATTATACACATTAGGCAAAATCTGAGATTTTTGGCTTAGCGTGTATATTATACACGTTAGAGCAATTCTGGGAAATTTTGGCTTAGCATGTATATTATACACGCTAGGTAAAAATAGTTTATATAAACTACTTTCACAGCAAACAACAGGCCCAAATTTGGTACGTTTCTTTGATTTTCGGGAAGTGGTGCTTCCGATGACTGATTTTCTTTATTGTAACGGGTCCCTCCTATCCGAACCTAGGGATATAAGGGTGATTTGGGGCAACTAAACGCACTAAGGGTTTTAAGCTTTGTAACTGGATCAGTCACCCACCCTATATACCTCCGGCGCAAGCACCTTCTCAGATACTAGATGGGGTGATACTTTTTCGGATCATCACCACTTGGGGCTGCCGCCGTACTAAGAACCGGGACATTTGTATCATTGCCTAAATTCCCAAGACTTTAAAATCTACCCCCGTAAAAATGATTTAAGTCCCTTAATTTACTTTTAAGGTTCAATTATAAATTCAATTTTAAAATGGGAGTTTGCTTATCGTTCAAAAACGGGTTGTAACGATCCTGTGCCGCCTCTACGGGCCGGCGTCCACTAATGGTATATGAGTGCGAGAAAATAAAAGCTCACGTAGGCCCGTCAAATGACTAAGTCGTGTAAAATATGCAAGTAAGCTTGCCAATCGGCTAAGACATGTAAATGATGAAAAATAAATGAAAGTATAGACAATGCCGAAGTAGGCCCGCCAATCGGCTAAGGCACTTAAATGACGAAAAAGTAGAGGTAAGTAAAAATTGACGGAATCATAGGAGTAAGTATGCAAAAAAAGAAGAAAAAAAAGTTAGTAATAAGGAAAGAAAGCAACACAAGCAAAGGGGCTAACTTCAAGTAGAAGCTATAAAATATCCCTAGTAGAGTCGCCATATGTGCAACTGTGGATCTTATCGATCCGTCACGATGATGAGCTCGCTATAAAAAACTAGAGTCGCCACCCAGAGGTCTTGGTGTCTCGAGAAACCTAAATTAATATTGAAAGCACTAAAGTGCCAAATATGGCTTTGATTTATCAATCCACGCCAAAGGCTCTTGGGTAGGGGCTTCAGTTATCAATCAAGAAGGTGTTAGGCACTCGATTGACCCGCTCGTAAGCGGTCTCTACTATGGCCGGGTCTATGTGTGGCTGGTTTATACAATATATATATATATATATATATATATATGAGCGACACTTCCCCTTGCCCGCAGGCACACAGATCCTATTGATCCCTTCCCACTTGTCGAAATTTGGGCAGCATAATAGCTTAATTCTAGGATAGAGGAAAAACAAAAAAGGTAGAGGAAAAGAGAGGAGAGCCGGAGCTCTCGAGCCCTTGTAACAATGTGGATCTTCGCTCGAGAGCGTCTTGAATGAGCTTCTGAAAGCAAATGGATTGAAGGTTATGTTTAAATCTCTAAGGCTTGAGAGCTAAGAGGTAGGGGAACGAGGCTAAGGCCTTGTTCCTATAAGATCTAAGGGATTTATGATGAAAAATGGGGTTTTTAGGATGAACCTAGGTTCTGGAATTTTAATGGACAAATGCTAAAAAGGGGAGCGAGAAATAGCTATAGCTTTTTCTCTCTTTTGAAATTTTTTCAAGCCATTTGCAAGGGGGGTGCCTCTCTATTTATAGAGAAAGGGGTAGTTAAGGGACACTTAAGAGCTAATGGGGTTAGCAATTAGGTAATCCCTAATCTAAGGTTTCCTAGGATTTTGAGAGCTTGGAAATGTGGGAAATGGGTTTCAATGGTAGATGATAGGGTGGGGTTTTAAATGACTTGGGGGTTGCAAATAAGGTAAATGAGGGTGCAACAGTCCTAAATTCCTAATGAAACCCACCCTAACCATTGGGATGGTCAACAAGTCAAACCCCAAAAGTCATTTTCGGGCAAAAACCAAAAAATACTGTAGCTAAGCCTAGCATGTGTATTATACACGCTAGGCATATGTACAGTGCTCGAGAAGTCCAACGCCCGCTGGGGGGCCCATCCAAGCTTAGCGTGTCTATTATACACACTAAGCCAAATCTGTGAAAAAATGGCCTAGCGTGTATAATATACACGCTAGGCAACATCTCTCTCAGAAATGGCTTAGCCTGTGTATTATACACGCTAAGCATACCCAAGCCTTCGAGAGGTTCTCGAGAGATTCAGAGTCTGTCAAGGGGTTCACTCAAATGCAGTTTTTAGTCCCAAAACTTTAGATTGCCATAACTTTCGGTGTAGGACTCGGATCAAGGTGATACTTGGCTTGTTGGAAAGATGAAAACCTCTACTTTCTAATGGTATATAATTTATTTTCACAGGGGGCTCCACAAGCTTTGGCACACCTCCTCCCAACCACTGCCCAGGAGGGTCAATAACAGGTTCAGAGAGGGTTTTATGGGTTGGAGTTAATTTCTAAGGGTTTGGACAAGTTTCTAACAGGTTTGGGAACGTTCCTAAGGGTATGAGAGATGCTATCGAAAGCTCAGGAGCGCACCCTTCTGAAAGTATGTTTCGATCAGGCCTTGGGCCAAATTTGGGTGTCTACAATACCTGTGGACTCTCAAAAATCATGAACATCTCAATGTCCACAGTGAGGGTTGTGTACGACATACGAACTCTAAAACTCTAAGTGAGGTTCAAGATCTTTAGTGCAAAAGATTAGCACAAAACACAAAACAAGATCTCCATCATCTTACTTAAAAGCTACGATCTAAAGATATTTGGTGTAAAAGATAAGCACGAAACATGAGCATGATCTCTATCATTTGATTTTAACACAGTCAATTGTTAATTTATGCTAATGCCTTTAACTACACTGAATCGGATGTTAGAGATCATTTTCGCGCCAACCTTATGCACCAAAGATCTTTAGACCATGACTTTCAAATCAGATGTCTTATATGGTGTTAAAAGGGTACCCATTATTTGCATCCCTTGAAAAGGTCGGGTACCACTCCGAAAACCATTGAATGCTTTGAATCGGATGGGATCATTTTTTTTCTCGAATCTTTGACACAAAGGATCTTGAGATCATGGGCGTAGCATAACAATGAGACAGTCAATTTTTTATTCCATGTGGAACACATCCCAAAAAGTGATCGAAAAACCATGTAACACACATCACACTCAAAAGTGTATGTTTAAAATGTGTGCCACGTGAAATAAAAAATTGACCGTATGATGGTACGCCCAAGATCATCACAAGATACATTGTGTGGAGGATTGGGGCTCTATTTCATCCGATTAAAACAAAGCAGCCAACGGTTTGAAGAGTTGGTGCAACTACCTTTTGAATGGGTGCAAATATTTGTGTATTGCAGACAAATGATTAGTTGTAAAATGCGTATAATTTCTCTATATGAGGTTGGTTCCTACTACTAGCTAATAGCCTTTCTAAAGAAAGTTGCTAAAAGTATTTTTTTTTCCTTCTTGTACATTTAAGATTAAAAAGGAGAAAATTAACACATCTATGGATAAAGCACTTATCATGGTGGAGAATTTTTTAGTTTAATTTAAACGAAATCTATCCCTCCGTCATTAACCTATAGTTGCATCTTCCAAATATGCAATCAGTATGTTATTGGGAAAATCAAAATTTAGAACAATTGATGCAAACAGAGAATGTCTCCAAAACTTCATTAATCGAGTTTTTTCAATTGAATGTCGTCGATGAAGAAGTAAAAAAATATCTATATAGAGAATTCTCAGAGCATTATGTTTTGAATAAACAAGACAAGTGTTGGAGTCCTAAAAAGAAAATGATTGCGATTGGCTGAATCAATGCAACCAATCCTTCTAAAGGGGAAAGACATTATTTAAGATTGTTATTGAATCATATACGGGGTCCAAAGTCATTTCAAAAGCTCTTACGTGTAGATGGAGTTCAATGTTCAACATTTAAAGAATCTGCACAGAAACGTGGTTTAATGTCTCTCGCTCATCTTTCTGCCCTACTGTTTATGTTTGCTACCCAGGTAAGATTTCTCATTCTACCTAGGTATGAACTTACTCTAAAAATTTTCTTTTTTGCTATTTGGATGCATTTACTTTTAAGTCCCAAAATGAAACTTATGCACACTTATATAATATTATTCTAATATTGCATATTTAGTCTGGAATTTTCCCTTAGGTATTTCCTTTTGTGGTTATCCTGCAATCTAATTTTAAAGCTGAGTTATATGCATATTAGATGCTCTCAATTTTATTTATGTAAATATTTTTCATTAATTCTTATCACACACCAGATGGAAATTGTACCAGAAAAGGCTGCTCGCCAAACACTGGTACATCCACACGAATACAAAATAACCAACTGAAATCTAATCATTTCAAAAGAAAAGATCTCCAATTCTATATCTAACCACAACAAAAGAAGGAACCAAGAAGAACCACCGGTAATGGTCTACCATCACCTAAACAATGGTTCCCAGTAGTGGTTCCCCAATATATATATATATATATATATATATATATATATATATATATATATATATATACAAATACTCAATGTTTCGGCCTAGGGCCCATGTATCGGCCTAGGATCCATAATCCAAACTGTATTTTGCTCAAAATAAACTAAGAGAAACTATACCGAGTTCAAGGTCCCCAAGTCGATGGGAAGAACTCGTCTGGAGGGATCTCTGAATCTTCCTCCGGGTTATAGTCTAGATCGCTTTCGTAACCCTGCTCCTGAGCAGCTACACCTGTGACGTATAGTCGGGGTGAGCTAACAGTCTAAGCTCAGTAGAAGAAACTCAATTTCAATTATATCTTATCAGAACAAACATGATTTCACAGACATAATTCAAAACATATGATTTTCAAGCTGATATTTAAAGCGGACTAAATCACTAAATTTTAAAGACTAAAATCGTATGGATTTTCTAATACAAATGGTATTTCAAGGTTTCTAAATTGACTTTAAACAAATCAGGGTTTCAGATGAGTCGGATTCTTATTCATGTAATGCTTCTCTTATTAATGACTTAAATCATAACTTAAATCAATCTCTCAAGCATCTATAGCTTGAGAGCCAGAGATTTTCCGATGGGAACTCCTACCTAACCATCACCATTCAATGAACAATTTTCGGAAGTGCTACAAGCCCCAGCGTTATGAGGAGGGTAACTTGTGCCATACATTTTACTGTCAACACGGTTCAGAACAGGGAGGGGTTCGTTCAAGTGAACCTTAAAAACAAATGCAAATTCTAACACATAATTCAGAGTATTTTAATACATAACTAGATTTGGAGTTCTGAGTTCATAATTCAAATGCTAATCAAATTCAAAGCGGGTTCAAAGCAAATGTGGAGTTCTTAATCATATTCGAAAGCAAAATCGTACACCATATTTCATCTGAATGCAGCATGTTATTCATATAAATTGTGATAAAAATGCAATTAACATTGAGATTACCCTACCTTAAATCTCGAAGTCATGTGAAACGAAAGCAAAGCAAAGGTCCTACTAATGATCTCCAATCCTCAATCTACATCACATCATATGACCATGCATTAAGGATTAATTTCAATTACTACTGACTTCGATGCACTAAAGTGTTTTCTCAACACTGAGGCGAACATGGGCAAATTCATGTTAACTTCAAACTTGCCCAACTTCCCACCCATATTTCCAACGTCGTAAGAATTGTGCCAATCGAAGTTCGAAGTCAAAAGTTATGACCAAAATTCCGAGCAGGTGCTGGGCTGTGAATAGTAGCTCGCTGCGACGAGTTTGTAGCTCGCCACGATGAGGTCTTCAAACACTCAAAGCTCACCACGACGAGGTTGAACAAATGTCGAAATAGCCAGTTTTTCAATGTAGCACTCGCCACAGCGAGTGCTTTAGAACTACCCTCACCGTGGCAAGGTTCAGGGTCGACACGGCGAGTGTTATGATTTTCCCTCTTTTGGTTTCTTCTTCCTCGATCCATTTTCTCCCAAAACACATGTGATTTGAATCAAAAACCATTCATTTCTTTAATCCTAAGCTCAAAAACAATAATATCGTGTGATAACGCTAAAAGTTCACATTTTCTTGGTCGATCTAGCGGTCACGATGATCGTTGCCAAAGAGAGTCCCAGAGCCAAAGAGGATTTCTCCGCAAGATTGAAATCAAAACAGAGTTCAACGTGATGGCTTACACTCGCGCATTGATCTTGACTCTCTAAATTTGCAGACGGTGCATCCATAGCGATTAGCCTGTGCTCATTCCAAACTACTCCCTCACTCTCTTTGATCCACACAATACTAGAGTTCAAAGGTTTCTCATGGTCGAAATTAACTCGCAATTGGAATTAACAAGAAGGCAGATTTCTTACGAAGTAGATGTCAAGTTCCTCGCGAAGAAGACAATGTCGGAAAAACCCACGATTGGATTTCACTAGGCAGAGTTCTTACAATGCTCGGCATTTTTCTTACAACAGAGCCAAAGTTTGCGGGCAATCTTCCCAAGGAATTCTCACGAGTGGTTTGAAAGGGAAAGGAAGGTTTCTCTCTCTCTCAAATTTTTCTCAAGGAAAGGCAAAGGAAGCAATAGTTTCCGGGAGAAGTTTTCTCCACACATATCCATTTGGGTTTGTTTCCCATGCAAAACTAACACACACAAGTTGTGTGCTAGTTCTTATCTTTTTAGTTTAGTTCCCTTGTGAAGCACATACACACCCTTTGGGTGTTAGTTCTTATCCAAATTTTAGGTTCGGTGTATAGCTAATACACCTAACATAGTTATTAGCCCGTAACCCAAAAACTCAAGTTAATACCCAAATTGTCCCTGACAATTTCTCAACCAAAAATATTTAGGGACGCGTACCATGTGTCGTATGAGGCACGTACACCTAGTCAGTGTGTACGGTTTCAGCAAAAATTGGGGATATTACAGAAATTGCTTAGTAGTTCAGTTTTATTTCAAGTTTGTCATGCAGTATGTTGCGGATTTACATTGACTTTTTGTTATGAATAGAACCAAAATTGTGATGGATGGAGTTATAATGTTCAGACACAATTAAAAGCATGCTATCATTGCCATACACTTTGAATTGGGTTTTACTATCTCAAGCTATAGATTAGTGTTGTGGAGCTCTTTGTCCAATAAGCTGTTAGACCGTGAATTTCACTCAGCGGCTCATCTTTTGTTGCCTTTGATTGTGGTTTAATTAATCAGGGTAGTTGCAACAACTTTGATTGTGGTTTAATTGAAATAGTCTGCAACCTCTGCTAAGTGCACTTTAAAATGCGACTGTAATTGAATTCACCAAAAAATCACTTGAGATTGTGATTTATTTGTATAGCTAATCTCACCCTTTGTCTAAAGAAAGTCGTATAGTTGTCAAATAATTCCTTCTTATTTTTAAGAAAATTTTATTGGCCAATTACAAATTTTTTTATTTACTGCAACTGATACTCTGAGATTTATGAAGTAGTATGTTGGTGGGTCAATCCATTTTTCGTATGGATAATGAGTCATTATAGTTTTACTCCTTTTTAAAAGGGGTATAAATGCCTTATGGCTGCAGTATATTGTGAACATTTGACTTTCATGAGATTTGGCTTGTATTCAATGGAAGGTGCATGGTGACACAACCTTGATGTCACAGGCTTAATCTCAGCTTATCTATGAAAAAAATGACTTTCTTGACTTCGGAAGCTGAAGAAATAAATTGTTTAGCTTTGAGATCTATGAATCTTTTCCCACATAGTTGGTGGCGATTCTAGCTTTAACAAAAGCATGATAATAACGTGTGTTAGCTTTGGATTATGGCTTTCTGGAGATAAAAGCTTTCCTCTGAATTGAGCTCTTCATCGATTCGATTTGTGGCAGTTTCTCAATTTATCAGAGTACATTGTGCTTCTTTTAGTTAAGTTTTTAGATTATGTTTAGAGTTATCTAAATATTAGGTGCGTCTTATTTTAGATGACAATGCTGGCAGTTAATTTGCAAGTGGAAGCATCTCTGTCCAAATGCTCGATGTATGGATAAATTTGGCACATGTCTATTTTGCTCAGGGGCAATTTGCCTTGGCTGTGAAAATGGCAAGTCTGTCATTCTATTTATGCTACTTCTCATAATTTAATTCCTTGCATTTTTGTTGATAACCCCTACCTTTTGAAATATCAAAATTGCTTGAGGAAGTTTTATTATAAAACCGATAAAGAAGTTCTTCTTTATCTGGCACGCACATATTATGAGGCTAAACAATGGCAAGACTGCAAAATGACATTATTGAGAGCCATCCACTTGGCACCTTCGAATTATACACTACGGTTTGATATTGGTGTCGCAATGCAAAAATTCTCAACATCTACATAGAAAAAGACGAAGAGGTCCATCTCTTGATGTTGGTGTTCTTTAATGATCATTTAATTTCAAATTAAGGATTCAATTACCTAATACCTTTGCTCCTATGATACTTCTTACCTTTCTATCTATTTTACTTGCATGTTGCAATCCTTAGGGAGGTAAATAGCAAAAATGGTTGAATAGCTAATTTTGGCTTTGACAGTCGATTATTGTGCATAAGAGAGGTAGGTTCCTTGATATTTCTTGAAGGTCTCTATGTGCATTATTATCTTTAGATATAGGATCTCAAGGAATGAGGATTTCTTTGTGAAAGATTGTTTTCAACCCTGCAAATGCTAGACAAGTGATATATTGTGACAACCCGAATTTTCTTACCACAAAACCCGTGCCGTCAGATCATAGACACGATCTGAATTACAAAGTCAATTTGGTATCAGGATGCTTTGATACCTTTGTGACAGCTCGATCTTCCCCTAAAGGATAATTGGAAAGGTCGAGCCATCAAGCATTTGGTAAGTCTACTAACGTGCGGAATCAAAGTGCGCAAAATACGGAAACAAAGCTATGACCATACGCAAAAAGGCAACATAGAATAAGAAGGATTTCCATCAGTCCACCACACAACTATACAATCCACTGGTGAAGGCCGACCTTCACCTAAACAGTGGATCAAAACTATACAATTGCATTGTTCTTAATATTGCGTTGTACCGTTTAACAAAACTAAAAATGTTCCACTTCCCGCACTAAGGCAGCTAAGGGAAGAACTCTTTTGGCAGCGCTTCCTCATCCTCAGGATTATAATCTGGATCCTCCTCTTACTCAGGATCCCCTTCCTGATCTACCCCTACAGCTGCGACATATAGTCGAGGAATGAGCTACAGTCCAAGCTCAATAGGGAGGAAAACAATGCTAAATTACCTTTTTATCATACTTGTTCATGTTCTTGATGCATATGTAAAGCAGTTCTTATTCATATCTTATAAAAATGTAATGGATTACAAAACTAAGAATTTTGACTACAGCACCAAACATATCATATTGTGAATGCAGAATACATACTTACAACAATGCAATTGGGGTCAGCAATCGTAAACAGAACTTAGAACAAATCAAGGGAGCAAGTCACGAATACGCATATAAGAAATCAAAGCAGTATCAAAATGCCAAGCCCCTAAGCTACGTTAACATGGTCACTTGAGCCGAGATGTCAAGCCCCTGAGCTACATTAACAGGGTCACTTGAATCGAGAAGTCAAGCCCCTGAGCTACGTTAACAGGGTCACTTGAATCAAGAAGTCATGCCCCTGAGCTACATTAATAGGGTCACTTGAACCGAGACGTCAAGGCCCTAAGCTACGTTAACAGGGTCACTTGAACCAAGATGTCAAGCCCCTAAGCTAAGTTAACAGGGTAAGTATTCCCGCTTGTCACACGGGTGACTCGGGTTCGATTCCCGACAACGGCGCCAAAAACTTGTTGGTTATATTTTATTTGTATTCTTTATTACAAAAGTGATCAAACAATGACAGAAACAAAGAAGGGCAGAAACAAAATAAAGAGGAATAAGGATGGGATTAGAACACAAACACCACCTGCAAGATACAGGGTTGTTGTAGCAAGTTTTAGATGAAATAAGGGTTGTCCCACAGAAAGTTATGGATCTAAAGGTAGTAAATCTCCATATCTGCTACAGATCTAGCAACTCTAATCCTATTCTATCTTAAACTAATAAAACAGGGTAAAGAGAAGGTGTTTTGGGGTTTTGTCACTAGCTATAATAGAAATAGATGCAAAAGCAGAAATAAAAGAAGAGTGGTATAAAGAAGAATGAAAGTAGTTTGGTAAAAATAAATAGAAAATGGAGAAGTAAGTAGTTAGGGGCTAATTTTTTACTGTAAAAAGCTTTGTAAAGTAGAGCAAGAGTTGGATATGTAGCAATCCTTCATTTGGCTACAAGCACAAATACAAGGACTAATATTTTGTCTACTTAAATGGTCACAGCATATCCCATGGATATAATCTAGTTATAGGGGTTAAAGCTAAAATAATAAAATCACTGCAGACACTATGTGTGTAAGGCTACAAGCACATGCATCCACGAGTGCATAAAATCCATAAAAATCTAATGAAAATCACAAGAGAATACAGATTAAATGAAGTACTACAACCAACTATTCATTGCGAAAAAGAAGCTTACAATGATACAGCTCTCATGTCTGCAGTCTCTGCAAGAATCCAAGTCTCTTCACAATGTTATTACAAAGCCATTTACAACTCAAATCAGTCCTAACTGTTACTAAGGCTTAGCCAGCCATGTTGAGCTAAAGAGAGAAGAAAAATAAAAAGGAAGATGACCTAAACCCTAAAAGGATGAGCTCAGTGTGTGTCTCTCGTGTGTAGTGGTCCTCCCCCCTTTACAAGCATGCTTTGCTTTCTATATATACACATCCAAAAAGTAGCTTTATGCTCTGGCTAATCAGAGGGAAGAAGAATCAAAACTGTTAGGCTCTGTTGACGTGGCTCAATTTCAGCCAAGTATTTCCTCAGTCTGTTAGGGCAGCAATACACACTCAGACAAGTGTCCCATGTGCTGCAAAAGTTTCAAAAATGCCCCCAATGCCCACAGATCTCTGCTAGCTCCTAAGCCTCAAAAGGATAAAATGCTTCTAAAGGCTTCTCGAGAGGATGAACTGCTTAAATCTTGGTCTGATCGACACTGCTCGAGAGGCTAGTTTCTTAAGGATTCTGATTGTTCAGCTCAAGAAGATGAACTATTTTCTGAAGGCTTCTCAAGAGGGTGGTTGTTGCAAACTTCTAACTGCTCGAGGGGATGAACTGCTCCTGAAAGCTGCTCAAGAGGATGGAATGTTACAGTCTTTGAACTGCTTGACCTGCTCAAGAGGCTAGCTTTAGCAGGCTTTGAACTGCTCGACACTACTCGAGTGATTAAATTCAACCTCTCGACTGGGCTATCTAATTGTTGCAACTCTCCTTTAGGCTTGGGTCCCACTTTTCACTTATGACATGACTTCAAAGGGTTCAAGGCATACTGAGCAACCCATTTGGTGGGGACCACCATGGTTCAATCTCCATATTTTTCTCAGCTCTAGTGCTTGACTCTAATTCTTCTCTTTTTGGCACTTGTTGAATGGATTTCTGCACCACTCTGCAAGCTATTGCTAACTACAAAACTACACTTAAAAATCAATTATTAAACAACTCTAAGGTTTAGTAAAGCCTAGGTTAGGAGGTGGAAAATAGCATAATTCAATGATTAACAGTCACGTGAACTGAGACTTAACAAACATAAAGAATTGGAACGTATATACGAAGCAGGAAACAAATACACATATCAATACTAGAATTGGGAACTTATTGAATTGGATACAATAATTATCTCAAGATTTGCGAGTACAAGGTCATGCAATTCATGTGTGGAATTCAAATTATAACATTCAAAGCATTTCAAGATTTCATGAGTAACATTTTTAGAAAGTACAATATATTTAATACTTGCATCATTGGCACGAATTCGAGAAAAACAAGTAATAGGGAAAAGGTATTCTTCCCTACCTTAAAGTCGAAACTCGTGAATAAAGTGGCATTAATCGAAGCAAAATTCTTCTCAAAGATCCCTCGAACTTAACCTAAATCACATATGGCACATAACCTAAGTATTAATGAATCATATTTTTCACAAAACAAAGTTCCATTTGGTGTTACAGGACCAAAACCCAAACTCACAGAAGTAGAGTACCTCGTTGCGACGAGCCACAGGGGTCGCCGCGGTGAGGTGTACAGGTGAAGCATAGTGTCTCATTGCAATGAGTTTTTGACAGCATCACATTTGCCCGAAAATTCATGTGGCACTCGCCGTGGTGAGTGCTTCAGAGTTCACCTCGTCGCGGTGAGGTTCACTGTCGCCGCGGCGAGCCTGGCAAAGCTCACCAACCTTTGTTCTTTTCTTCCCAAATCTGAATTTCCTAATATTCTAAACTACAGTTATTCAAACATGGAATTTAATCTCATTTCATGCTAGGGAACTCAAACCATGACTTTCTATCCCAATTCCATATGCATGCAACATCCTAAAGGATCGCGATCGGAGGAGTTCGGCTAGAATGCCCCTCATACGTCTGATCCCCAAAAATTCCATTGTATGGAATTCTAGAATTGATTAAATCAATCTAGAACTTATTAATTTGCGGTTTATGAAATAAAGTTGAGGCATTTACCTTCTTGGATTCTTTGCATGCGAATTCTCCGATCTTTGGTGTGTAAATCCCTCATTGTTGATGTGTCCAATCGTCTGATTTCTCTATCGACAGAGTTTGAGGTTCAGGAGCTCGTGATCTCACGGAATAGATTTTCTATGGAAAGGGGTGAGTTCAAAAGATTGGAGAGTAGTGCCTTCACGGTTTGGAATTTCGTCAAGAGGAGAGGATGTTCCCATGGCTCTAGCTCCTCATGAATTTGGTGTTCTCAATCTGTGCATGGCCTTATGCGTGGGAGTTGTATTTAGGTTGAGGGTCATGCTCTGGTGTGTGACCAGCACATCCACCACAGTGTATGGGCATGTAAGAACAACATAGATAGTGTTCTAGTGTGTACCCTGCACACCAACACTGTGTATGGGCTTAGAATAAGACCAAAAATAGGGGGCCTAATGCTTCTCAAGTGTCCTGAAGGTCACAACTCAGGCTCTTTACCAGTGGGAAGTCCTCAAGAGTCTGTGCCATAACTACATAACCTATTACGTGTAACCACTTACAATGGTGCACTTGCATCTACGTACCATGATCGATTTCGATCCACGGTGTCGATCGTACAGGGTCACTGGGCTCGTGTACGTACACCCAGTTGTAGACACCCCCATTTTGCCCTCTCGGAATATACAAATATGTTTAGTCGACCTTTGACCTCGCCTGTGACTTTTCATAAAGGACTTACCTTATCTAAAAGTTACACAACCCTAATGTAAGACCATATACTGAAACAATATTATATGGCTAGACACAAGCTAAAATAATAGCTCTGTGGCTCAGGCCCCATGACCCTAATGTGGAAACCATGCACTAAAATAATAGTACATGGCTGAACATAGGGTGAAACAATAGCTCTGTGGTTTAGATCCCAACATAGGGAGACTATTTGCTAAAACAATAGTATATAGTCAAAATGCAGACTGAAACAATAGTCTAGCATTTCAGACCCCTTTACCCTAATATGAGACCATATGCTTAAATAATTGTGTATGGCTGGGCACAGGCTGAAACAATAGCTCTGTGGCTCAGGCCTCATGACCCTAAATTGAGAATCATGCACTGAAACAATAGTACATGGTTGAACACAGGTTGAAACAATAGCTCTGTGGCATAGGTCCCAACGTAGGGAGACTATATACTGAAATAATAGTATGTAGTCAAAATATAGGCTGAAACAATAGTATGGCATTTCAAGACCCGGATAACCCTGAATTACGTGCTTAAAACTACGCGCGTAATTCGATCGCATGCTAAACCACAAACGTGCAATCAGTCCCCCTCTCAGACCAGACTTCCTTTCCCAGACCACCTCGAGACTCAATTACACGCCCCACATGGCACGCGCGATCGGATTGAGCGCCCTATCATTGGCGCGCAATCGGCCTACGCCTGACCTAACCTTACAGTCCTTGACCCCCAAGCTTACTCGATCAAATGAAATATTTAATCGGATTGCGCACTCCACACCAGGCGCGCAATTAGTCCTAACATTGTTAGAACTAGGAAACTCGTTGAGCAAGTCAGCCGATCGCTCACTGAGTCGGTGACCGACTCAAAATGAAGCACCTGAAAACCGGTGCACAATTCAATTAAACGACTAAAACAGGGTATTTAATTAGAAAAAAAACCTATAAAAGATTTTATTTTAATTCAACCTAAACACACATGAAGAAGCTAAAACTTTCACAGAGAGAGAACGAAAAAATACAGAGAATTTCGAGAATGAACACATAGAGAAACAGAGTCATGATTTCGATATTCAAGCTTCGAATTTATGAGATTCCTCTCCACAGTCCCGACCTTAGGTAAAAATTTAGTCTTTAGTTTCCTACCTTAGTTTTTCTAAAAAATTTAGGTTTTCTTAGTCTTAATTAATAACATTAAAATTTTCAATCTTAGACTGTAGCACCTCTTTTAGACCGTAATTTTCAATCTCTAGTTCTAGTTTTTCGAATCTAGAACCAGTCCTTAATCTGACGGCTTATTCACCGACCTTATGACTTTAATTTCGTTCTGAAATCTTAATCTCCAGTCCTATCATTAATCTATGGTTCTAGTTCTTAGTTTCTAAAACCAGTCCTTAATCATACGGCCTGATTTTCTGATTTCGAACCCGAATTTAGTCCTTAAATTTAAAATTCTAGTTTTAATTCCTTAATTTAATGCTTTTAAAAATCTCAATTTATAATTTGGTCTTCTAAACTTCTAGTTTTGTAATTTAATTCATAATTATAATTTAACAACTACTTTAAAAATCTAAAAATACCATCTTATAATTCAAAATCCAATTTACTTTAATCTTAGCCACCCGATTTGCCCAAGGGAGCTTACAGAGGGTACTCGAGAACGAGGCCAATCCTCCTTAGCATAGCGGGCCCAAAACCCTTTTTTTTTAGAATTTTAGTAGAATTAATTCATCGCTTTAATTAGAATTAGTAAAGTTAGTTCCATTATCTTTCCCAAAATTTTAGTATAATCAATTTATTGCTTTGATCATAATTCTAGTAAAATTAGTTCCTTTATTTTAATTAGATTTTCAGTATAATTAATCCATTGCTTTTTTTTTAGAATTTTAGTATAGTTAATTCATTGCTTTAATTGAAATTTTAGTAAAATTAGTTTATTTGCTTTAATTGGAATTTTAATAAAATTAGTTCATCGCCTAAATTAGAGTTTTAGTAAAATCAGTCCTCTATTTCAATTAGAATTTCAGTAGAACTAGTATATTTGTTTTAATTAGAATGTCACTATAATTAGCATACTTGCTTTAATTCGAACTGCAGTAAAATTAGTATATATACTCTGCTTAGAATTTCAGTACAATTAGCATACTTGATTTAATTAGAGTTTCACTAGAATTAATATATTTGCATTCCTAGTACGATTAGGAGACTAATTAATTGGACTTCTGGTAGCATTAGGAAATTAAATTAATTAGACTTTTAACAAGAGTAAAACATTAAAATTAATTAGACTCCTAGTAGGATTAGGAGACTTAATTAATTAGACTTTCAATAAGATTAAAAATATTAAACTAATTAGACCCATGTAGAATTAGGGAATTTAAGCCAAGTAGAATTACCACAATCACAAGGAAAGAAAAGGAAAACTAAACTATCTAAAATATAAGGAAGAGCAATAGCTGCTGACGTTCATAGGCGGACGATTCAGTAAAGAAGTAACCCATATCCGCTCTAAAGCATGATCACTGACATGTTGCAGCGTCGATAAATATCTGCAGCTAGCGATCGCAACAAACTACGAATCTTCTTAGAAATCCCCCTTTATTTTCAACATTCCAAACACCGCATTGCCAGAGTCCACTTGGACAGAATTGAACCACTGATTCAACGAGGACCAAGAGGAACCCAGAAAAAGTGCGTACCAACAGACTGGCGATTGCGATGGGACACTTTAGCTGAACTCTTTCATTCTTAGATAATTAGTTTATACTTTATTTTCCTGCTTTTTTCCTTCCCATTGCATCATTTCAAATTCCTTTCAATATATGAGTCTTCGTCAAAAACTCGAGTTGTCTGAAATACGAAGAGTGAGTTTAGGAGACTCTTCATTGTGGGGATATCACGATAACCTTATATATGAGGAAGAATCACCTTACGATTCCAGCCTGTGACAACCTAAGAGTAACATGGCTAGCGATCAGGAAAATTCCTTTTCTACCCCGCACACCGGTAATAACCATAAAGAGAGAGATAGTAACACCGGACAAAAGCTCACTTCTCAACAAATTATAAAACTCAGTATTCAGAGAATACAAAGAGGAGATGACGATGCCGAAGAATTGCTCTGAAGACTGGCTACCGCCTACGAGACCATTAGGGCACGACAATATTCAAAAGAACAAGAACGGCAGGAGAGACCGCCTCGTGTCAGCCTTTGCCTCACCATTGAGACAACCTACTCACACATTCTTCAACGATGATTCTCCAGACAAGGTTTGTTCACGAGTTGCTCCAAAATATAGCACTATCAAGATCGAAGATCTCCCCAAGATGCTCGATGAGTATATGGCCAAGAGAGAGCGCCCTGATCACTCATTCGGATTCGACAAATTTTATCAGAATGTCGAATTTAACTTACCGACGAGATTCAAACTACCAAAATTTACCAAATACAACGGCACGGGAAATCCAAACCATCACCTAGCCCTAGTTTGCAATGATTGTCGGCCCGTACGCGATAATCAAGGACTTCTCATTCATTATTTCCAACGCTCATTAGAAGGAGAAGCTTTAGATTAGTTTGCGAGACTCCCACTGTATAAGATAGAAAAGCTCGACGACTTAGTCGGTCAATTTCTTGACCAATACAAATACTTGATCCAAGAGACAGTTAGTCTCACTGATCTAATGGTGGCAAAGCAAAGACTCGATAAGGATTTCACCGACTTTGTCGCCCGATGGAGGAAACTCGCTACCAGGACCGGCACTTCGATGAAAGAGAAAGACTCGATTGACATTATCATCGATAACACTAGAGAATCATTAAAGAGCATGCTTGTCATAAGTGATTGCCCCGACTTCACTGCACTCCACTCCCGGGCATCCCGACTAGCGTGACACATCAAAGGCGGAGACCTCACCCTATCAATAGTAACATCGAAAGTAGGCTCTTCTAGTGAATCAAAGTCAAAAAATAATAAGAAAGCCTCAGGAACCAAGCAGGTCAACACTGTGGTCAACCAGGGACAGAACTCTGGGAACGAAAACTTCCAACTGCAAAATTTCGAGCAAAATCAGAATCAACAATGGTACACGAACCAAAACCAAGGCGCAAATCAACAAAGATATGCAAACCAAAACCAAGGCTAGAACTAGAATCAGGGTCAATACCAGAACATAAACTAATATCCCAATAGTTACCAGAATCAGAATACCACACAGAATTGGCCGACCCACACACAGAACTACAATAACGTCCCCCCGCCGTAAAACTTCAACCCAACTAGAGGCCCCTACCAGCTAAGACGGGAACACTATCCCCCTTTGCCTAATAAAATTCTCAACATCTTTCGACTCCTTAACACTCAGAACCTCCTCTGATTCCCGCAGGACAGACCCTGACCTTGGCTAACAAATCTAGACTATAGCAAATATTAGGCATTCTATCGATACGTGAGACAAATCTAGAGGACTGCTGGGTCCTCCGAGATATAATCTATGACATGAATGACTGAAACCAAATTGACTGGGAAGTGCTTAGGAATCCTAACCCTAATAATAACCAACCCCAACAGAACTTAGGAATCACTAATAATCCTATGCCCAACAACAACCAAAGATATCAGCCCATGTCACCACCGTAGATCTCCCCGATCAATCCTCCTTCCATCCCTCTACCTTAATCACTCGTATCCAACCCTCTAATACTTTTGCCACACCTACGAGAGTTCCTTCGCCCCCGTACCCCTCGACCTTGATTACCCAAATCGCCCCGCCGAGCCCGCCTCCATACCCAAAATTCACTCAGATACGAGCCCACTCCTTTAGGGCTCGGAGACCATTCCTCCATAGCCACCCACCAGAACCTTCAACCCCTCTAAATCTTGAACCAATACCATTGCCACCCCCTCGTCCGATTTAGAGCCCGAGTATGGAGATCATATTCTTCAGACTGCAATCCAAATTGTCGTATGGGTGGATAGTGTCACCCGAAAGACTCCAAGCCAAGAAAATGAAATAATCGAGTGTTTGCTAAACATAGGAGAAAGTGAGCAAGTAGAACATCATGACTCGTGCGAGACACTGGTCTCTGCTTTCCTAGAAGAAGAGGATTACACAGAGTACCTCCCACCTTAGAGCGGCACAATGTAAGTACACGCTTTGACCTCGAATTTCACTCACTTCATAGATACATCAATGTCGACAAACACCAGTTTCGGTCAACAACCGACTTGCCCGATTCTTAAATTAGGAACCAATTATCTACCTCCGCCTTTCCCTTGAAATAAGGATTTCACGAATGTATAACCACGAAAGTGAGAGAAAGAAAAGTTAACTTGCCACCCCCACCTCATATTATCCTTCCACCAATCCCTGCACCTCAACCACCAAACCACCTGCACCCAAGGCTCATCGGCCAGGCAAAAAAATTGTACTCGACTCAGGGCAAGAATGTGACCTTCTGCAGCATCTCCAAAAGATCTCGACCTAGATATCTATACTAGAACTCATTAAGAAATTGCCTGACCATCACCGGTTGTTGATAAGGATACTTGGAGACACACAAGTGGATGAGGACACAACATTGGATGAGCTTCATCAAATTGCCTTGGTCATGGCGCAACCTTCGGCACTCACTTTCACAGACGTAAACATGCTTGAAGAGTCCCTTCGTGGAAGTGCGGCTCCCATATACCTTACAATCATAATTAGAGGATTCTCCATACCCCATGTGTTGGTCGATACAGAACCAGGACTCAATATCTACCCTATCACAACATTAAAGAAGCTTGCATACATGGATCAGGATGTCAGGCCCTCAGCACTATCTCTTATAGCCTATGACAGCTTGCATTGTTTCGTCAAAGGAACTATCAAACTTCAGGTTCGCCTCGGACCTGTAACAAAAGACGTCACTTTCCATGTTTCTGATTCCTCCAGTATGTACAATCTTATCTTAGGAATAAAATGGTTAGAGTCAATGAAGGTTGTCGCATCCACATACTGCCAATGCGTCAAATTCTCATACGAGGACTCTATTGTCCGTATATACATTGATGCACCCCTCCAGGAGATGGACACTGATTATGCGACAAGCATTCCGACAACCCATGATTTCATGTTGAACACGAGTTACATTCGGAAGGCCTGAATCCCTGATGAGACAATCGTTGCGAAAATTCGTCCCCCTACCCCTCCCAGTTCTCCCCCAATGCGTCAACAAAAATTAATGAGAAGAATGGTCGGCCCAGACCTCGCCAAACTTTACGACATCAACCCTACCGCGATAAAAGGTTGGGACCTTATGTATCAGCTCGGGTACATCCCCCACACCGGACTCGATAAAAATAAGCAAGGTCATGTACGACCTGTTGTCCAAAGGAAAATACGCAAACACATAGGGTTAGGCTACCAATCGAACGGCCCACAAGTCGACTTGTTCCCTACCTCACAAAAAGTCTCTATACGACCACTTCATCTATGGAACCACTGAGAAAGTAGATGTACCAAGGCAGAAGGAAGTGTCCTTCACTAAATCCCAAGAAGTAGAAATCAAACGAATGGCTAAAGCATTCAATGATTTAACGAATATGAACGACGATATTGATAAATCGCTCGAAGGAGTCAAACCCTTGTTTGACACTAAAGAGCCTACAGAAGAGAGAAAGGAAGAACCTCCCAAACTCAAGCCACGAGTAAGAGATGGGGAATCCACTAACGATGAAGATTTTCACATAGCTGCCTTACAAGATGATGAAGAGCACTTACACTCAACGTGGGAAGAGGATGACACCCCACAAGAAAATCTTAGCTCGCATAGCATCCACCTCTGCCTTGGCCCTGAAGGATGGGAATGCCCCTGGGACTCCCCTTATATTGCTCACCCATACCAACCCCACTGTAGGGCATGCACCAGCATATTAGAACGCTTTGCTTGTTGGATCTAATACTCCGTGATAGTAGGAATGAATGACTCCAACCTCATAATAACAGAAGCAAGTAATGGCCTACCAACTCGGCTACCGGCACAAGAAGAGGAAAATCCCAACAGTCATTTGGTCGACCCAGGGGGAGACACCCAACACGCCCTTATAGAGTTTGAAGAGGAACTCAAACTAGACAATCCTCTGTCCCCATACACGCTACAACTCCAAATATTTTGAAAATCTCTCGAGAAAGAATGGTAATCCCCTCTGAGTGATGACAAGGACTACTGGATAGACCTCCCTGCACTCGAGTTAGCAGAGCAGGCTAACTTAGGACTTCAAGCATTGTTAGATTAAGAAGACGAGTTCGAAACTAACCTTAACTCCGGCTCGGAAGAATGGAAATGCCCTTGGGGATCTCCCTACATTTCTCACCATTACTAGCCTCGCTGCCGAGCATGCGCGCCTATCCTAGCATATTACGAAGTTTAAGGGAAAGAGCTCGCTACCCCTAAGGATCCCTTAGGAGGTCACTCCCGACCGAGAGAGCAACCGTATTCTAACTCAGAGGATGATTGTTTAATCAATTACGATCTCCAAAGCTTCTTTGAAGATGAGGCGATCAATGTGATAGAGGAAATTCGAACGTTAGTGCCGCTATCACCAGCATCGCTTATTCAAAAGATTTCATTAGATGAAGACTCAAAAAAAAATGCCAAATTTAGAACGAGTCCACATTTCTCGAAGAATCGTCCGAATGGCTCCGACGACCGTCTCGCTCCCTCAATTAGAGGAAGCAACTCTCCCGACGCCTCTTGAGGCGACCGACCATGTACCATATCTACTATCAAAAATATTAAAAAAAAAATAGAAAAAGAAGAAAACCCTAAAAATTTATAAATATAAAATCCAAAAAAATCAAAAAACCTCATAAAAGAAAGGGAGCCTGCCATCCCGAATCAATTTTGCGACCAGCAAGGAGATTTTTCTCCTGAGACTTCTATCCCATCTCCTGCACGAGGACAAAAAGCATGCAGGCTAAACAATAAGTTGGTTATCATACCAGATGAGATACTTCGCCACTTTGAGAAAAGAATCAATAGCCTTGACCTTCACCTTACTGAAGATCTCTCAGTCATAAATTATACCGATGAAGGATACCTTTCGTAAAATATAATCCCCAGTGTAGCAATTTTACAGTATATGAGCTTACCGAGGATAAAGAAGGAACACCAATCGCCGATGAGGCATAGGACTTCCAAAGAGTTATCAAGCGTTTCGACGAGTAAACCCAAGCTGCCGTGGAACCCACAGAAGAAATCAACTTTGGCACTGAAGAGAAACTCAAGAAGCTGCTAATTAGCACGATGCTTAATTTCAAGAAACGTCAACAAATCATACAAGTCCTGCAAGAACACTTCGACTCCTTTGCGTGGTCCTATGAAGATATGCCTAGTTTAGACCCAAGCTTAGTAGAACATCGTCTTGTCTTGGAACTCGATGCAAAACCTATTAAGCAAAAACTCTGAAGAATGCACCCACAAACCGCCCTTCAAATTAAAGAGGAAGTTGATAAGTTACATAAAGCCAAATTCATCCGAGTCATCCTCTACCCCAAATGGGTCGCCAACATAGTACCTGTCACAAAGAAAGACGGCAGGGTACAGGTTTGCATTGACTTCTGAAATCTCAACCAGGCATGCCCAAAAGATGACTTCCCACTTCTGCACATTGACACTCTAGTTGACAACACCGCTGAACATGAGATGTTATCCTTTATGGATGGTTTCTCTGGGTATAATCAGATCAAATTAGTAGAGTCCGACCAAGAGAAGACTTCTTTCACCACACCATAGAGAACTTATTGCTACGTCATCATGCCTTTTGGGCTCAAGAATGCAGGAGCCACGTATCAACGCGCCATAATGGCTATTTTTCACAATATGATGCATAAATGTGTAGAAGTCTATGTCGATGACATATTAGTGAAGTCCTAAATGCGGGCAGGACATGTTGAAGCACTCCGACTAGTGCTACAAAGAGTTGAAAGTATCAACTAAAAATGAACCCAAAGAAATGTGTCTTTGGAGTCACCTCCAAAAAATTACTTAGATTCATAGTCAGCAAGCGAGGAATCGAAGTCGACCCTGTAAAAGTTAGAGCTATCCTCGAGATGCCACCTCCCAGTAATATCAAAGAATTATGAGGCCTGATAAGAAGATTGTAATTCATCAGGAGATTTATCTCCGAGCGTTCAGACAGATGCGATCCTTTCTACGGACAACTTAAAGGAGAAACTGAGTACAAATGGGATGACCAGTGTCAACAAACCTTCAACAATATCAAAAAGTATCTTCTTAAAATGCCAATACTATCACCACCAGTTCCCGGAAGACCTCTAATCCTATACCTCTCAGCAAACAATAAAGTAATGGGAGTAATTCTAGGACAATATGAAGAAGACAGTAAGAGAGAGGAGGCTATCTACTACCTTAGTAGGACAATGGTCGAGTACGAATGAAAATACACTCTAATGGAGAAGACTTGCCTCACGCTGGTGTGAGCCTCAACCAAGTTACGGCGCTACTTTAGAGCACATAAGATACTAGTACTAGCCCAAATGAACCCTCTAAAGTATGTATTCGAAAAACCCGCAACATCAGGAAAGATCTCTCGCTGATATATGCTCTTGCAAGAATTCGATATCACTTACGTCATGCAGAAGTTGATCAAAGGACAAGCAATCGCCGATTACCTCGTAGATCTCCCACTCCGAGTAATGAGCCCGTACACGTGGATTTCCCCGATAAAGGCCTACTCACAATTCATAATAAAGAGCCCGATAAGACGTCATGGACCCTTTACTTCGACGGTGCTCTAAATTACAAAGGAAAAGGAATCATAATAGTCCTCCTAAGCCTAAAAGGAGTGGTCATACCTAAGGCCTTTCAAGACTTTCCTGTTACTAATAATATCATAGAATATAAAGCTTTCATAGCTGGACTATGTGCAGCACTACAATTAGGCGTTAAATAGTTGAAAACCATCGGTGATTCTAAGCTCGTAATTTCACAAGTTATAGGAGAATGGAAAACCAAGGAAAGGAGACTAATGGTATATCTAGAAACTGCTCAATATTTAGTAAAGAAATTTGAAAGAATCTCTTTTATGCATATCCCTAGATTAGAAAATGAGCTCGCAGACTCCCTTGTCACATTAGCCTCGATCATCTAATACCCATTGAACAAAGTACCAAGACCTTTTCTATCAAAAAGATGGCAGTACTCACCCACGAGGAAACATGGACCATTAAGAGAGAATTACCAATCCTCCCCACAAGCACAGGACCGCATGAAGCAATCACTCCAAAAAATCACGTCAAGGCAGGAATCGAAGTCGCTATGTTCAGGTTTGAAAAATCGCCAACCGTAGATGGACAACCATGGTATTTCAACATTTGGAACTTCTTGAAGCATCAACGCGTTCCTCCATATACCACGAAGATCAAACGGAAGACTATAAGGAACTGATGCGCCCGATTCTGCGTACTCGGTAAAACACTATGCAAAGAAGCCTTCACCAAAGGAGTACTGCTATGATACGTCACAATCGTCGAAGGATAATACATCATCCGAGAAGCAAACATCAGTGCCTGTAATGCCCATTCCAGTAGATAGAGACTCGCCGATCAATTCATGCGACAAGGCTACTTCTGGCTGACAATGATAAGAGATTGTCACCTCTACGTCCAATTCTACAAACAATGCCAAGAACATGCCTCACTTATCAAAGCTCCATCAATTACATTGAACACTATGACCTCACCGTGGCCATTTTAGATGTGGGCCTTCGATGTCATCGGACCTTTCATAGACATAGTTGGGAACACTCACAAGCACGCGTTCATACTCACGACAACCGAATACTACACCAATAGGCAGAAGCTAAATCCTATGCCAGAATCACCACTTTGACACTCGTGAGGTTCATCATTCGGAATATCATCACCAGGTTTGGAGTACCCAGAATGTTTATCACTAATAATGGACCGCAGTTCATCACAGAGAAGACGAAGAAGTTATGTAAGAAGTTCGGCATCGATCTACGCCACTCATCACCATTCTACCCTCAAGGAAATGGATAAGTAGAAGCTACAAATAAAATACTGATTCGAATCCTGAAACACACAGTAGAGACGAGCAACGGAGCCGACTAGCCCAAATGACTACCAGAAGCACTCTGGGCTTATAGGACCTCTATTCATATGGCTATTAGCCAAACTCCCTACCTCCTTACCTACGGGATGGAGGCAGTCCTACCATATGAGATATAAGTATCATCCTTATGGATTCAACTCAATGATGAGTTATCCTTAGATGAGAGGAGAATTGCCCTACTCGTGTAATTAGAGCAACTCGATGAAACACGTCTAAGGGTAGCTGATCACGCTCAGGTATATCAGAGGAGAGTGGCTAGGGCTTACAATAAGAAAGTCCTCAAACGAACCTTTAATATTGGAGAATTAGTCTTGAAGAAAATCATGTCTTCCCAGCACACCCATCCGAAAGGAAAACTAAAACCGAACTGGGAAGGCCCTTAAGTTATAACAGCCGCTTACCCTGAGAATGCATACAAATTCGCGAACCAAGATGGGGAAGAACTCTCTAGCCCTTGGAACGCCATGTACCTTAGAAAATACTACCCTTAGCCATGTGATCATCACATCCCATGGTTAAATATTTATATTTATTACCCCCGTAGTTGTCACGACCCATTCATTGGTTGTACATCATCAATTCTTATAATATCCTAAAGTCCTCCAATTTATTGCTCGCTTTCTTATTCGGGTAATCTGATCAAAGGACTAGTGGCATACCTAACCCCTTTCAAAAGCATAAGTAACACCTAATCCTCATTTCCCTTCTCCCTGCCATTGGAGGAGATGTTAGAGCACAAAAAAAAATGGAAATGCTAGGTTCAATCAAAACTTATTATTCTTACGCTAGCATGATGCTTTTAAAAATACATATATATAAAAAAATCGAGTGAGAGCATTACGACAAATGAACAAGTCAGTGAGCTGAGAGAAGCATAAGCAGGCCGTGACATCTCTGATAACTTTACTATAAATAAATAAGCAAGCTACGAGGGCACCCCTAATGTCCCCATACTACTAGATATCATTGTAAGGTGGTGGTAGGAGGACAAACTCTTGCTAACCATAGAATGTGAGACTTTGATGGTACCGAAACATGACGAAGAGCTCAATCATGGCACCCCGTATCCCTTTGAGAAAAAGATTGTTACTCATCCCTTTTGTAAAGTGTTAGATATAAATTATTCCCCACATCATTGAGCCTTACCTCTTTCTCACTTTTTTATTTATTTCGAATGATAAATTAGAAGCCTTACAGGATACTCCTAGGAATGAAACCGAAACGAATGAATGATGACTAATACAATCACCTACTATAGCTACCATACTTCTCCCTGATAATCACGGGATAGGATGACAACCACCCAAAGATAGACCCGGGTATATAACTGGCATAATCAAAATGGCCTTCCCTAGTTCGACGACAATACTAATAAGCTTTTCTTCAAAACTAACTCACCAAGTACCCCTGACTTCTTATAGACCCCAAAGTGCTCACCTAAAACCCAGAAAAGCTCCATTGCCTCTAGACACTGGGGCATTTTTTTTATCAGAAGAAAAATCACCTTAGAAGCGCCGACTCGTCCATAAAGAAGATGAAGAATAATGAAATCACCATCTGGAGAATGCTACTGAAGATACTATACCGCCAATCCTACCACGCTCCTACGCTGGGGCATTTTTATTTTTTTTATTTATTTTAGTAATTTTCTTTCCCTGTTGCATTATTTTCGTCTCCAAAAAAAAGGAAAAAAAAAAAGAGAAAAGAAAGAAAAAAAAAAAAAAAAAAAAAAAGAGAGCATATATCTATCTTTCATTACCAGGCCTCGGTCTGAGATACTTACCCCCCTTGACAATTGGCAAGGGGGAGAAAAAAATTATTGATAGCCTTCCCTTTACATGTGCAGATACGAAGCAACCTTCAACCATCACTAGGCCAGTTCAGGAAGCATCCAAGTCTCGATGACGACTGACGGCACTAAAGGCAAATGGTAGATGCAAGAGGTAACTAAAAGAAAAGGAGTCAATCAGGTACATCTAAACTAAAAATCTCTATATATATCAAAATTTTCTTTTTTTACATCTGTCACCAGGGGCTTACCCCCTATATACAACACACACACAATGGGCAAAAAAAAAATACACATGCACCTCTACTCCCTACGCTGCCGCTAGGATGGCCGATCACCGCTATCCCTAATATCATCGGCTCGAAAGTCTATAGACTGGTCCTCTAAAAACACAATCCTGACACCCGAAGTCAGTGGAACCTCTAAACAATAAGGCCCCGCTATAGAATCCCCCTCACTCGCCTGACTAGCAGACCGCCTCGATCGAGAACGAGGAGGATACCCAGCAAACATCTCATGAATGACAGAATCCTCATGAGCATACTCCCTGACACGATCATGTGACGTGCGACGAGACTGCTCGGCCGAGGAACCCGTAGCCCTCGACTCTGATCAGTCAAGCTAACCAACCAACCTACGCACTCCTCGCTCACTCAAACGATACTGCAGCCGATCTAGAGTCACCTGCATCTTTGCCTGTGTCATCCGACATGTCGCCTCCAATGCCTTAGTCTGAGTCTTCTATGTAACCATCATCTCGACAAGCAAGTCATCGCAACTCTGCGTCTCCCCGAGGACCCGTCTCGCCTCAGGATTGGCGCACACTCGCACCACCTCTAGACGTGCCTCCTCAAGCTCACATACCTATGTTACCACACCAAGTCAAAGAAAATCAATATATATATATATATATATACGGACATAGAAAAACTTTGAGAAGAAAAGAATCATACCAGATATGCCCTCTCCCCTAGGAGTTTCTCAACAGTCGCAGTGGTCACTAGATCAATAGGTGGCACGGAAGGAACAACAAACGTAGACAGCTGCAAGAAATACAAACAAATACATCATATAACACTACGATGATGAATAAACCATAAACACAAGTAAAACATACCTGAGTTGGAATAGGAGCAGACTCCTAAGAGGGAGCCTCAAGAGTAGAGTTCGGAATGGCCTACACAAAGAACCAAACAAACCAACACAAGATATGTCAAAACAAAATAAAATAAAATGACCCAAGCTGAATTACACCAAACCAGAAGTTATACTTGAGGGCGTAGAGAGACAACAGTCGCCTCCCTTGTCTGAAGGTGCTCGACAACCTGACACTGAAATACCACATAATGTTAGTAAACTATTAAGGAAAGTGAAATAATAACACCCAACGAACTATTACAATTATACAAACGAGTCGAAAGATTGAAGCAACTCACCCAGTGCTCTAGCTCGGCCCAAAGCTGAGCCATCGCTGGATCCTCCTGACTAGAAGAGGCAACTGAAGATGGATCAAATACCAGAGTGGGACCTCCAGCAACGAGCTCGACTCTATACGAATAACAATAAACACATCAGCTGGCAAGCTCACGGCGCCAACAATTGATGAACTAAGCAAGGCACTTACCAATCGATCAATCTCAGATTGTAGACTGCCTCCACCTCTCGGTCATCCTGCTGCTGACCGCGTAACAACTCGACCATCACCATGTGACTGGTGACCTCGGCCTCCCTCTCAGACTGACCAAAAGAAAACAAGACACCACAACTACATCAGAACGACTGGAAGATTAAGTCGACATAATACATAAATAATTAAACCAATAAACTAACTCACTAGGAGCCGTCAAGTCTCTACTAGCTGAGCCTGTACCCCATCTGCTCCATCACCCTATGAAGGGCATCTACTGCTCCCCGAAAGCTCGTCGTGAGATGGCCCTACTCTAATGCGGCCAACCTCTCCCTCAATGCTGACGCCAACTCAGTCCCGCTGACCGCAAAAGAACCACTCTCATGGAAGGGGCGTGTGAAGAGGCACCCACCACCCAATGCCCCGAACCACCTCGTAAACTCTTAGACATCTACCTCGTCATGTGCCCTCGTGACCCTAGTCCCCAGCTCTAAAATCTGCCATCTGAAGCGCCATCCACTCTGCAAAGTTTCGGCTAGGGGGGTCAGTCATCCTCTTCGCCACTCTGTGGCAAATCTTCAGAGGGACTCCCTAAGCGAGCCCCAGCTGCCGCACCACTCGAGATAGGTGGATCATCTCCACCTTCTCAAAATAATGGACCAATATGTCCACGTTGAAGAAAGGCTAGCCAGACTGAATCACTGGCACGCCAGCATCCTCCTCGGCCACGTATGGCCTCCAAATCACTTGCAACGAAATAAGCAAGCCAACCCATCAATGAAGCCTTAGAGCCTAAAAGCCCGAAACAAAACAAAACAAAATGTGTACACGACGAAATATACCTGCCTCTCGTGCATATCCTCAAAAAGATCGCGAGCGATTTGATGATCCGAAGACCAACGGTGACCCCCTAGTGTTGTCCTCCATGCATACATCCGCAGAAACATGAACGTAACCTCCAACAGAACCCATAAGCAAAGAAAGGCGAAATGATCATATGCCCAAAACTAGAAAACACAAAAAAAGGAAATGCTAAATAGCTGCTATGATCAAAACCAAAAACAAACACACTATGACACCAATTAACTAAAACTCACCTGGAGAAAAGGAAGGAAACCTTCGATCGTCGCGCCCCGTCCCTATCGATAAAGCTGCTCATAGAGATGTGCCAACGCGGCCGCACCCTACACATAAGTAGGGACTCGATCCAAGTCCCTAAGAACCATAAAAAAAAAATATGGTGACGTATCCCCAAGTCGAAGAAGAAAAGAGTACCTCACCGAGGAAGTGCATCAAGAACGCTCGAAGCACCCTATCCGCAGCCAACCCCGGCTCAACTACGAGCTCTCGACACGCCACCACCATGCAACGCGCCTCATAAGACGTCCTCACCTCCGAATGATACCTAGGAGGGACGAAGCCACTGGCGAACGTATCGAAGAACCAAGTAACCTGAACTACACCTGGCCCCGATCCACTCGACCTATATGCTACACCCAAAATCTCCTCACACCTCCAAATAATCTATTGCCATTCGCCCTGTGATCGGCTCAACCTCGAAATAAAGACCAATAATGTGGACCCAGTCCTCTGGAGTCGGCAGCAACATACCAACTAAAAAGAGAAGCGCCTGATGCTCCTCCCCCCACCTCTCCAGAATCGTCGCAATCAAACCACAATCAACCTGAAAGGGCTCCAGCTCCAGGATTGGCCCGAAGCCAAAAGACACCAACCACACCCACTGAAACTCTGGCAAGGCATGGTACCAACTACGAGACTCAGCCCATGCCGAGCTAATAGCCAACTCCGGAGGCTCCTATCGAACGAAACACAAGCAAAAAAATAAGACTAACACACATACCTACGACGGGAAACAAGTAAACCTAGAGCTTAAAGCAAATAAGGTATATTAAATACGCCCAATAACAATTCATAACAAACATACAAAACATGATAATAACAACAAGATAGAAACGTGACCTATCCCTAGACACAATCATGATGCATGAGTGAGCACACATCAATAATCGATGCAGGTTCGACATAAATTAAAAGGTTTTGTGGATCCTAATAAGTCTATGTCATAACTTAAATGCCTAGAAAAATGAAGGAACTCTTGCTCACGGGTACCTACTCGGCCTCGAGCAAAGAAATCCTCCAGTGGAAAGTGTTTGCGATCCCGATGCTCCTCACCCTGGTGCTCTTCAGCCTCGCCATCATCTCTCTCACCCTCAACCCCCTCACCCTCATCCTCAGCTACACTATGCTCAATCTCGGGTACCTCCTCCCTGACCGCCACCTGGTCACCCTTTGGTACCTCCTCTCTAACTATCTCCCCGACGTCCTCCTCCACGGCGACAACATCGACCTGGGCCTCGGAAGTCTCACTTATCTCCCCCATCATCATCCTCTCCAACTTAGAGACAGTAAGGTCATATCTATCACCACCCTCAAACTCCATCCTAGAAGAAAGATCTCAAAAAAATAGAATGAACAAAAGAAACAGCGCCTAAAATGAATAATCGGATCGCAAGATATCACAAAAACATAAAAACTAGAGTGCAAGGAAACAAGGAAACTAGAGAATCGAAGACAAAAATGGATAGCATGAAAAATCAAAAATTTTAAACTATATATAGAACACGGCTAAATCACCTGCGTAAACCGACGCGCTCGATCAAATCACGCACCAGTCTCCCCGTGCTTAATTCGGATCAAACGCCCATCCTTGAGCGCGTAAACAAATCATCGCTCACTCAAACTAACCCAACCACTCGGTCGAGCACATCTTACCAGACGCGTAATTATCTCCAGCGCCCACACCACAGCGCGTAAATGTTAATGGTCACCCACACAGTGACCAACCACCGCCCTAATCATGCGCCCCATACCATGCATTTAACTCGGTTAAACGACCGGACACCGACGCTTAAAGACCTTCCAACCCTCTGAAACGCGCGCGCCCATTCCGACGCGAAATTTGCTTACATGCCCGGAGTGAAGTGCACAATGCTCCAGGTAAGACATAAAAAAAATGCTAAGAACAGTGGGCCCAGGCCTAAGTTAGGAGATTTCTGACACTAATTACCGACCCAAATTACACCCTAGTTAAGACCAATCTAAAGACACACCTAACTTAGGAAATATACTCCCCGAAAATGAAAAAAATGCCCCCCATCATTGATGCACTCCATCTAAGACCCAACTAAACTAAAACCAAAACTACCCCCAACACACCCCAAATCAAAATAAATAAACCGAATCAAACCAAACTTAAACAAATAAACATTACACTCAAAACAAGTCAAGTAAGCCACAAAGCAAACCAAACCAAAAATTTACTAAATAACCACAAACAGAATTAAAAACATAATCACTTCATAAATAGATGAAATAATTATAAAATACACTGAGGGCATACCCTGTGAATATACAACTTAAAATAAGAAATTTAAAATCTGCACGTTTAGGCAATGCCCGAATCCGAATTTATTCGGGAAACAAGAAATCTCGGAGAAGCCCGAAGGAGGAACGTACCCTGAACGAATCCTGATAACGACAACCCTTCCTCACCCCACGCCGGCAGAAAAGAAAGAGTGGCTCATGGAAAGCCACCCAGGACCTGCGGGAGCCACCTTTGGAAGCTCACCTTGGAAAGCATAACAAGGAGGAGCGACTAACACTAAATCCGAAGAGTCTACCAAGGAAAAATAGGTGTCGGTCACAATGACTCTAACCCCGCCTTATCCTTGGGTTTCCTTTCTACCACCTTCTTCTCTTCCATCTTCTCTCTCAATGGGGTGACACTTCGAGTTGGATTGACAACGAGAACCCTAGTATCACCCCAAATTTCCAATCCCGTCCATTCCAAATAATCCCCCGTAATAATCACAACTCTTCGGGTTCAATACCCGGGATACAAAATAAAAAGGAAGAAGAGACATTAATGAACAAAAAATATGCCTAAAATCACAAACAAAAAAAAATACCCCAAAACATTTAATCCTAAGCTTGAAATAAGGTTCAAAATAAAACCCAAAGCCTTTGGCTCACACTTATAAAAATTATACCTCCTAAACCACAGAGTGACAAGTGTCACATTTTGAAAACCCTTTCAATCTAATTCAATCCAAACCAAACACATACCCCCTTGAAAAACCACCATCCATGACAAACCTCAATGAACCAATAATCACACAACACTTACCCCTGGGAAACACAAATCCACCTCAAGTCTAGATAAACCAATAGAATTAAAACACCCAACAACCATCTAGAGCTCTTGAAAACTCACACATTTTAACAAGTATCATCTCAAGTCAACTAAAAAAGACTATAACAAAATACCTCAAACTTTAAACAAAACAAAGAAAACTCTTTAAAAAGAGACCTTAACTTGCTTGGACCACAAAAAAAAATGCCCCCAACAAACCCAATAAGTTCAAGCAAACCCTCTAAATGAAACTCAATAAAGTAAATTAATTTTGGGATAAACCCTGAATAAATCTGGAATGAGTCCTAAAACTCCAAGCTAAGTCAAATCCTAAATGAATCAAACAAATCAGGCTTGACTAATCCATTAACAAGTTTAAACAAATAAATAAGCACAATAAACAAAAATATCTCTTTATTTATAACTTAAAATTTTACAAGTCGCACCGGAAGCATACCTCCTGAACTTACAACCCAAAATGAAAACCTAGAACCTAACTTGCAACCCAAAACGAAAACTGGAGACCCGAAATCAACACTAAGCGAGGAGCGAAACGTCCAATTGGAGGCGTCAGAAAGAACACCGTCCAACTTGGAGCATCCAATTGGAGGGTTTAGGAAGGATTGGTTAGGGAATACATCCCTCCATTTGTTACTCCTTCTCTTCTGCCATCTTCACCTCCTCTGTCGTCGCCTCCTCTACGCTGCCTTCACTGCTCCCTAAAAGGGACCGATGTGAAGACTAGCGTCCTCATTCCCAATACCACCCATTCCCAAGATAATGTCATCCCCAAGCATCATCTCAGGATGAAGATCGCGTGAAATCACAAACATAGGAAGAAAAGACATTTCAATCGGACGGTAAGATCACCTGATATCACTAAAACACGAATTTTAGAACATAAAAGATTTAAAAAAGTAAAACTCGAGACTAGACCAAGGAATGAGAAATAAATGAAGGCTCCCTCGCTTATATAGAGTACGGACTCAATCACTCGCCGGGACACATGCGCTTAACTCAGTCACGCGCCGAGCATTCCGCACTCAATACAAAACACACGCCCATACCAGAGCGCACAACGAAACCATCGCCCGAGCAGACAACGCAACGCTCCGGTCACACGCTCACTATAGACTGCACAAACCTATTAAACGACTCACTTACGTCGCACAATACAAAAGGTCACTCGCCCAGTGACCTGGTGACACCTCGATCACGCGCTATGGTTAGAACGCTTGATCCAATCACACGCACACATCTACAAGCGTAAATAACTCCTTCAAACCTTCGATCACACACCCAAAAATAGGCACGCAATCATATTGACCAATCAAAAATGGGCACTTGATACCTGACTTTAGATCAAATTTACACCCTCACACCTTTTTATCCTGTCTTGGTCAAAATTCTCCTGTCCCATCGCGTAGCCTCACAGGTTGTTCCAAGAGAGAGAGGGAGAGTTGCTCGCCCTTCTCCCATCACATTGCCCTACAAGAGACATTGACCGCACCCCTAGTCCCATTGCGATAGGACATACCTCCCTTATTGTGGCACCGTCACTTTCCCTCATCCCCTCACGAACCCACCAGAGAGGGAGGATCCCATCGCATAACCTCGTCGCGCATGTCCCATCGCGATAAATCAACCATGCCACCACACATTCCATCGAGAAAAACCCAAAAACAAGCCTGGCCATGACACGACCACATCGTGAGCTCATATAACCCAAGATCTGCCAAAGAAAGAAATACAAAAATATCTCATCAATGTCCCATCGCAAGCATCACCACCCGAAACATCCAAACACAACCCCGCCAAACATTCATGAACATGTCCCCTCGCGATGCCACTACGACTCGATCTCATCATGAACATGTCTCATCGCAATACAACAACCTCACCTTATCTTACAGCCTATCACCAATGCACCATCATGGAAGCATATAGTCAAACCTTCTTAAAATCTCATCGCTAACTATGCTCAACCAATGTCCCATCACCAAAGCGGAGGGATTCCTCCCACGTCCCACAAAAATAAAAAAAAACCACCATGATCCAAAGGCCCCCATCAGGCCTAAAACAAATAATCCCCCAGATCTTAACACAGACCCCCAATGTTCCATCACCTCTATGATTCACTACGACAGGAAGAAAGAGAAAAGCCTTTATCGCACCTCATCACACTTGCAACCATTAGGACTCACCCCAGCACACAACCAAAGAAAGGAAAAGTCACCAATGTCCCATCGCGACATCACCCCCCAAGACACTGCATCACATTGGCGATTGCCAATCCCTGCCATAGCGGACATGAAGAAAAGAGAAGAAATCTCTAAAGTCCCATCGCAGTATCACCCTGACAACCCGTTAGTCCCATCACGGACCACACAAGCTACACATAATTCAAGTATCACTTTTCTCTTTTACTCAATATTTCTTCTAAAACAAATATATATATATATATAGTTAGCTATAATTAAGCCAAAATGTTTTCAAAACCCATCTCTATCGACTCACGAATCACTATAGTCCTCCCATAAGATACAATCATCATTATTCGTCGAGAAGGTTAGACTGAGTATCTGGCATGCCAAGTGTCATCTTGACAACCACACAAACGATCAGGTCTACAAATCCCGTACCGGTGGATCTGCTCAACGACGTCTTGGAAGCTACATTTTTTGAAGTTTAACCATCGAATTTATCTTAAGTTAAAAATCTTGAATTTTTGAAAACCCCTTACTTGCTTCTAAAAAAAAACCTTACTTCCAAAAAAATAACACAAAAATCTTTTACTCCCAAACAATGAAAAATAAAATAATAATAATAATAAACAAAGAGACTTTACGTACCAAAATTCACTTCAATTACCAACCAAACCGGCCATTCCCCTAGAAAATCGAACGAGTATATTTAATCTAAGAACTTACAAACGCCTATTGGAAAAGGAAAACCTGATGCGCATTGGTGTGAGCAATGACGCACCCGGTCTGACATGACTTGCAAAAGCCTTCGACATTATATTACATTTTATTATCGATCCTTGGGCCTTATTTATGGATATTTGTATGACGCCTGACTCGCTCGCCATATCTCTCTGCTTGATCGCCTTGCGGTAGGGTCGCGACGTCTGAGATGCCCTGCACCCTGCGAATAGGATATGGTGATTCTCCTTTCTGTTTGACTACCACTCCCAGTAGGTCGCACCATACGATGGGATGCCCCTTGCACCCACGGAATAGGATACACTGACTTCCCCCGTCGACTGTCTATGGCAGCGAGTCGCGATACGGGACAGGATCACTTGCATCCACGGCATGGAATATGCCTTTCGACAGCTACCACTGGGCCTCGAATGCTCTATTTTAGCTTACACTGATAGATAAGAAAGCCAAGCATGTCATGTTAGCATCCCCAATTCATATTTGTGATTTCCCAAGAGAAACGAGAAGACACCTCGATTGAGGGGTGTCTACTTCTTCGACGCATTCTTACTTTGCAAGAGCGCGCCGAATAGAGGCATCTGTAGACACCCCCATTTTACACTCTCAGAATATACAAATCTATTTGGTCAACCTTTGACCTGCCCGTGACTTTTTGAAAAGGACTTATGTTCTCTAAAAGTTTCACAATCCTAATGTAGGACAATATACTGAAACAATAGTATATGACAGGACACATGCTGAAATAATAGCTCTGTGGCTCAGGCTCCATGACCCTAACGTGGGAACTATACGCTGAAATAATATTACATGCCTAAACACTGGCTGAAATAATAGCTCTGTGGTTCAGATCCTAACGTAGGGAGACTATATACTAAAATAATAGTATATAGTCAAAATACAAACTAAAATAATAGTCTAGCATTTCAGACCCCTTTACCCTAATATTGGACCATATGCTGAAACAATATTATATGGCTAGACACAGGCTAAAACAATAGCTCTCTGGCTCAGGCCCCATTACCCTAAATTGGGAACCATATACTGAAACGATAGTACATGGCTGAACACAGGCTGAAACAATAGCTCTGTGGCTCAGGTCCCAACGTAGGGAGACTATATACTGAAATAATAGTATATAGTCAAAATGCAGGATGAAATAATAGTCTGGTATTTCAAGACCCGGACAACCCCGAATTATGCGCCTAAAGTCGCGCGCGTAATTCGATCGCACGCTAAACCACAAACGTGCAATCAGTCCCCCTCTCAAACCAGACTTCCTTTTCCAGACCACCTCGAGACTCGATTACATGCCCCACATGGCACCCACGATCAGATTGAGTGCCTTACCACTGGCGCGCAATTAGCCTATGCCCGACCTAGTCTTACAGTCCTTGACCCCCCAAGCTTCCTCGATCTAGCGCTTCAAATGAAGTATTAAATCAGATTGCGCACTGTACACCAAGCGCGCAATTAATCCTAACATTGTTAGAACTAGGAAACTCGCTGAGCAAGTCAGCCGTTCGCTCACTGAGTCGGTGACCGACTCAAAGCGATTTAGCGCTAGAAAACCGGCACGCAACTCGGTTAAATGCCTAAAATAGAGTGTTTAATTAGAAAAAAAAACCTATAAAAGATTTAATTTTAATTCGACCCAAACACACACGAAGAGGCTGAAAATTTCAGAGAGAGAGAACGAAAAAATACAGAGAATTTTGAGAACAAACACATAGAGAAACAGAGCCATAATTTCGAGATTCAAGCTTCGAATTTATGAGAGTCCTCTCCACAGCCCCGGCCTTAGGTAAAACTTTAGTCTTTAGTTTCTGACCTGAGTTAGTTTTTCTAAAAAAGTTAGGTTTTCTTAGTCTCAATTAATAATATTAAAATTTTCAGTCTTAGACCGTAGCACCCCTTTTTTAGACCGTAATTTTCAATCCCTGGTTCTAGTTCTTCGAATCTAGAACCAGTCCTTAATCTAATAGCCTAATCACTGACCTTAGGACTTTAATTTCGTTCTGAAATCTTAATCTCCAATCCTATCATTAATCTCTGGTTCTAGTTCTTAGTTTCTAGAACCAATCCTTAATCATACGGCCTGATTTTCTGATTTCAGACCCGAATTCAATCCTTAAATTTTAAATTCTAGTTTTAATTCCTTAATTCAATATTTTTAAAAATCTCAATTTATAATTTAATCTTCTAAAATTTTAGTTTTGTAATTTAATTCATAATTATAATTCAAAATTAACTTTAAAAATCCAAAAATACTATCTTATAATTCAAAATCCAATTTGCTTTAATCTTAGCCACCGGATTTGCCTAAGGGAACTTACGAAGGGTACTTGAGAACGAGGCCAATCCTCCTTAGCATAGCGGGCCCAAAACCCCTTAGGGCGAGGTGCTTGTAGGCCTTGGCTATCTTCATATTCGTGCAACTGTCCATGGCACCGGCGATGTCGGATAGATGTATGTGGAAAGTTCGTCCATCAATTACCGTGGTCAGGTTTCCATCGGTTTCTCCCCGTTTTAGCTCTTAATAGAAAAGCTTCACAAGACAGTGGTAAAAATGCAGATGAACGGGCTGAAGTAATGCCTCCAATTTGGCTCGTCTCAGGTAGTTTAAAGACCAGACGATCGAGTCGTCACTAACAAAAATGTCCTGGTCAAATGGCTATTCCGGCTCAAATGCTTTTACAACCCACCAATTTATAGGTTGCTCTCGGATCGGTGGTGGAGCCAAACTAGAAGGGGCTTTGCCCTTAGAACTCGTGGATGGTTTCGGTTTGGAAACCGATAGTTTGGTGGTGGCTTGCTTTTTGGAAGCCATAGAAGAAGGAATCACAAAAGAAATGGGGAAAAGTTAGGGTTTTACCTTAATGCAAGGTCCAAATGGTAGAAATAGAGTCAAGGAAGGTACATGCACGTTGATCCTTGAAGATTTGGTGGATTTAGCGCGAGAAATCATGCTTTTCAAGAGAAAATAACCTTGTTTCTTGAGAGAGAGAAGTCAAGAGAGGGAGCCCCATGCTTTGAAAAACTCGAAAAGGATGGATTTAGGGGTTTTTGCCCCTCCCCCTTTAAAATTTATCAGTTGTCACGGCGACCTTAGAGTTGGGGGTTTTTGCCCCCCCCCCTTTAAACTTTATCAGTTGTCGTGGCGACCTTAAGTTTTTGCCGCAGAGAGCTATAACTTGAAGATCTCGCCGCAGCCATCTTCAATCTCGCTGCGACGAGGTGTACAGAAAGTAGGCATGTTTGGTTTGTTGTGTTTTAGCTTGCTGCACAATATCCTAGACTTCTACCTTTGTGTACAACTATATGGGATTTCTAAATGTGTTGTTACTACTACTATCATCCATGTACATTGACATTATCTATGCACTATTGACCTTTGAGTGTTATACACCCTCATTACAATGTGATCATTAAATATATACAGTAGGATATGGTTGATTACTAGTACTATAGTACATAGAAAGTGCTAACCTTAGTCGAACAGTCGCGGGTATTGATCTCAGATTTCTACCTCACATTCCCATGTCGCCTCGGTAGTAGAATGGTTATGCCACTAAATTAGGACAAGTGGGATACGCTTTGTCCTCAAAATCTGTTCCTTACGGTCTAATATTTTCATGGGTTCTTCGATCAGCGTTAAGTCCTCTTGAACCTCTATCGGCTGATAGTCCAATACGTGTGTGAGGTCTCTCGTGTATTTCCTCAACATTGACACATGGAAGACATCATGCACACTTGACAACTGTGAAGGTAGGGCAATTCGGTACACTACTTCGCCGACTCGACCTAAAATTTCAAAGGGTCCTATGTAACATGGACTTAGCTTTCCATGTTTTCCTTCCGGCTCTGAGCAACTTTTAACTTTTCACGAATGATTCAGACAGTCTCATTCATGCTTTCAATCAATTATGGGCCCAACACTAACCGTTCACCAACTTCCTCCCAATTGATTGGGGAATTACATCAACGACCATATAGTGCTTCGAAAGGTGCCATTCTGATGCTTGTTTGGTAGCTGTTGTTGTATGTAAATTCGATCAAGGGTAAGTGCTTATCCCATGATCCTTGGAAGTCTAGCATACAGGCCCTTAACATGTCCTCAATCACCTGATTCACCCTTTCAGTTAGTTCATCCGTCTGGGGGTGAAATGTCGAGCTGAATTCTAACTTTGAACCCATCCCTTCCTGGAAGCGTTGCTAGAACTGCAACGTATATAGCGGGTCCCAATTTGACACAATGCTCACGGGTATGCCATGTAGTCTGACTATTTCATTCAAGTACAATTCTACCAGTTTGCTAACAGTATAGCGTGTGTTGTAGGATAGGAAATGAGCAGACTTGGTTAATCAATCGATGATTACCCAAATAGCATTATGTCCCTTCTATGTTCTTGGCAATCCGAGGACGAAGTCCATGGAAATATTCTCCCATTTTGACTCAAGGATTGGTAATGGCTGCAGCAGACCTGAAGGGTGTCGATGGTAAGCTTTCACCTGTTGGCAAACCAAGCACTTTACTACGTATTCTGTGACATCTTTCTTTAATCACTTTCACCAAAAATTCTTCTTAAGGTCCTGATACATCTTGGTGCATCTGAGATGAATAGCGTACATAGACTTGTGTGCTTCTTCCAGTATTGCTTGTCTCAGATCAAAATCAGTTGGTACGCATAATCTATCTCTGAATAATAAGGACCCATCGTCCTTAATAGAGAAATGTGGCTGATTTTCACTAATTACTTCTTGCCTAATAGCCATAAGTCCCCCATCGATCATTTGGAGTTCTCTGATCCTAACGACGAGGGTTGATCGTATTTTAATATTAGCTATCAAAGATCTTAAATCCTTCTCCTCGAATGTAGTGTCACATGAGGCTATGTCCTCAAGTAACCGCCATCTACATATCCTTGTGATGAGATGTGACAGCTGAGCAGATGATTTCTGACTCAATGCATCAACTACCATATATTGGATAGAACAGCCATAATCCTTCAGGAATTCCATCCATCTCCTCTGCCTCAGATTCAGATCCTTTTGAGTGAAGAGACACTTGAGGCTCTTGTGATCGGTAAATATTTCAAATGTTTCACCGTAGAGATAGTGCCTCCAGATTTTCAAGGCAAAAATGATCGCTATTAATTCCAGGTCATGTGTGGGATAGTTCTTCTTATGGTCTTTCAGCAGCCTTGAGCCATATGTAATGACTCTCAAATGTTGGTTTAATACACAACCTAACCCACTATGGGATGCGTCGGTAAACACTATGAATCCTCCACTGCTTGATGGTATGGCGAGTATTGGTTGCGGAGGTCAGTCTTCTTTTGAGTTCTTGAAAACTGTGTTCACACGACTCGGTCTACTTGAATTTGGCATTCTTTCGAGTGAGTTGTGTGAGTGGTTCAGCAATCTTTGAAAATCCTTTGACAAATCATCTATAGTATCCTGCTAGTCCCAGGAAACTTCTTATCTCAATCACTGTTCTCGGTTGTTCCCACTTCAACACAGCTTCTATTTTGCTCGAGTCCATTGTGGTACCAGCTTCTGAGATGATGTGCCCCAGAAAGCTCACTTGCTTTAGCCAGAATTCACACTTGATGAGCTTTACATATAATTGGTAGTCACGAAGCATCTGAAGTGCTAGACGTAAGTGTTGCTCATGTTCTCTCGTCTTTGAATAGATGAGAATGTTATCTTAAAAACAACCACACATTGATCTAGGTAAGGCTTGACCACCAGATTCATAAGGTCCATGAAAGATGTGGGTGCATCTGTCAGCCCAAATGGCATCACGAGAAACTCATAATGGCCATATCTTATGCGAAAGGCTGTTTTTGAAATGTCTTCAGCTTTCACCTTCATCTGATGATACCCTGACCTCAAGTCTATCTTAGAGAAGAATCTTACCCCATATAGTTGGTCGAAGAGGTCGTCGATTCTTGGGAACGGATATCGGTTCTTTATCATCAGCTTATTCAACTACCTATAATTGATGCAAAGACACATAAAACCATCCTTCTTCTTGACAAATAGCACTGGTGCTCCCCATGGTGAAACACTCGGCCTAATAAACCCCATGTCGAGAAGTTTTTGCAGTTTCTCTTTGAGTTCTTCTCACTCACTGGGGCCATACGATACGAAGATTTCGATACTAGCTCTGTACCTAAAGCTAAGTTTACCACAAACTTAACTTCTCTGTCTGGCAGTAAACCCGATAATTCTTCAGGGAAAACATCGAGAAACTCGCTCAAAATAGGGATATCATAAATTTTTTTCCCCTCCTTTTGACCTTGAATTTGGATGAATGCGAGGTACCCGATACAACCATCATTTATCAATCGCTCTGCTCACATAGCTGATATGAAAAGTGCAATGGTCGGTGGTATACCGTGAAATTTGACGGATCTTCCCTTCTTCAATCGCAAGGTAGCTATTTTTCTAAGACAATCGACAGTTGCATGTTAAGTGGATAACCAATCCATTCCAAGGATTACATCGAATCCTTGCATCTCTAATATAATCAGATCAACTATTGTCTCATGACCTTCAATGGCAGCGATGACTAACTGACACACTGTGTTCGTACTCACTGATTTTCCGGTTGGAGTCGATACTGACAGGATAAATTCTAATTGGTCGGGAATGAAGCTCAGTTCTGCCACGAATTGAGGTGTCACAAATGAGTGTGTAGACCCTGGGTCTATCAACACTTGAGCCTTGTGAAAACAGATGTCGAACCTCTTGTACATAGGTAAGGTACCTAATAGTCAGACACATTTGTAATTACTTGAGTGACATACACCCAAAAGGGTTCTGGCGTGTAAAGAAAAACCAAATTCCATAACTAATTTATTTTACTTCATCTAAAATTCAAGAAATTAGATTGGCAATCTAGAGGAAAGTCAAACCTTGGATCACATCGTTGTTGGCTTGGGCATCTTGTGCTGACACAGCATAAGCTCAACCTTGTACCGTAGGCCATAAATAGCTCCGAGTAGGTGTCGTTGCTGCAACTATTTTCATCTTAGAGCATTCCCTAATCCGGTGCCCCATCTTTCCACATTAAAAGCATGCTCCCGTAGTCTTTCGACACTCCTCGGTTTTATATGACTTTCCACACTTTGAACATACATCGTTTGGTGTGGAGAAGGTAGTACGAGAGGTTTGTTGTACCCTTGACACACCCATTGTTGTGGGATTCGATGTATTGAAAGGCTTCAGGGGTTTTGGAGGTAAAGCTGCAGAATACAGTGGCCTTGAAGATGTCATTGGAGTGCAGCATCAAGTACCTTAACATTTTACTGGCCTGCTCCAAACTATATGCTTGTGTCTGACTCTTTCTGCTTTGATCATCTCTTCTCTTCAACATATTATCAGCATCCTTTTCAGCGATGAGAGCCAATCTTATAACTTGGGCATACGTGGTTGGCTCAAATAAAGAAATTCTCTCCTTAATTACTAGCTTTAGACCGTATTCGAACTTTTGGGCCTTCATTAATTCAGTGGCCACAAGTAATGGTGCGAATCTAGAGAGTCTGGTGAATTCTGACTCATACACTCTAACCATCCTTTGTCCTTGTTCCAAGGTCACAAACTTGATCTACATTTGACGTCGTTAAGGTGCAAGGAAGTACTTCTCATTAAATACTTCGATGAATTCGGCCCATGTCCAAGGTGTCCCTGGCACTCAGGTCCTCTCGACAGATTTCCACCAAGGATCCGCCTCTCCTTCAAGTTGAAATGAGGCCCAACTCACATTTTCCTCCTCAATACAACAGACTCTCTAAAGCACCTTCTCAATCTGGTTCAGCCATTGCTCCACCTCAAGCGGATCAGTCTTCCCATAAAAGCTCGAAGGCCTCAATCTCCAAAAATCTTGGAAACCGGATGGCTATCTCCTCTCAGCCAGTATCACCATGGCGTTCACCATGGTCTCTAGGAGCTACTGGTTATTTACGATGTTATCCCCAGCCCCTAAAGTGTTGCCAAGGTTATTTCCAACTCCTTGTTGTTGTAGCCTAGAGGAGTTGCATTTGGACCTGTGGCTAACCCTTCGTGACTCGTCACACCTTTGGTGTGCACCGTCCTTGGTCTTCCTCGTCCTGGAGGCATATTAACCTGTCATTATCAAGCCAAAGCTTAATCCAATTACTTGGCAAATCTAACCTAAGGTATGATGGAAATCTATGCCATTGCCTTGATCCTAAGCCCTAGTTTCAGTCTCCCATGAGAAGTACAACCTATGCTTTGATACCACCTCTAACAGCCCATATTTTCTTACTACAAAACCCGTGTCGTTAGATCATGGACACAATTTGAATTACAGAGTCAATTTGGTATTAGGATGCTTTGATACCTTTGTGATAGCTTGAGCTTCCCCTAAAGGATAATTGGAAAGGTCGAGCCATCAAGCATTTGGTAAGTCTACTAATGTGCAGAATCAAAGTGCGCAAAATATGGAAACAGAGCTATGACCATAAGCAAAAAGGCAACATAGAATAAAAAGGATTTCCATCAGTCCACCACACAATTATACAATCCATCGGTGAAGGCCGACCTTCACCTAAACAGTGGATCAAAACTATACAATTGTATTGTTCTTAATATTGCACTGTACCGTTTAGTAAAACTCAAAATGTTCCACTTCTTGCACTAAGGCAGCTAAGGGAAGAACTCTTCTTGTAGCGCTTCCTCATCCTCATAATTATAATCCGGATCCTCCTCTTGCTCAGGATCCCTTTCCTGATCTACCCCTGCAGCTGTGACGTATAGCCGAGGAATGAGTGAGCTTCGTCAAAGAAAAATTTAGATAGGTGGAATGGACAAGTTCGTACTAATTTTGGATCATGAAGAACTTGTCCCAACTTTTTGCTAAATTTTTACTTTTAAAGCATTTGATTCATACAATGGTTATTTGATACAAGTAATACGCCTCATTGTCCTCTTTCCAACTCCATGAGAATCACATCAATCCGAGTTCGGAGCGAAAAGTTACGGCTGAAATACCGAGTTTGTGTCGGAAACTCCCGGCAAGTTCAAAAGTCACCTGAGTGAGTTCATAAGATTACATGTAGCACACTCCAGCACGCCCGGGGGAGAATTACCCGAAAAATTTTGCCTGGAAACTCACCCGAGCAAGTTTCACTTCTTTGCATTCTGAAGGCATCTCGCCCAAGTGAGTTTCCATTTGCCCGGGCGAGTCTTTTAGACTCTGAATTCGTCAGAATTCGATCTTCTTCCCCAAATTCAACAAAACCCTCAATTTTACTCGCACGCATTTCCCGATTCCTCTACTAATCAAGCATAATCAATTCTACACTAGCCATACACAAATCTTACCTTTTAAACCCTTGCATGCGACACTTTCGATGATCGCTATCGGAAGATCTCGACGTTCCCGCTTCTCGCTCGTCCAATCCTCAAGATCCTTGCCAAATTAACAAATTAATTCCAAATCACCAAATCTAAGTCTGAAATGAAGTCTATATTACCAAACCAGAATCCTCACCTTCTTACGTTGCACATGCAAGATCTACGATGGCCGGAGTCAAGGGAAATCGAAGGGAACCAACGCTTGATGTCACGTTTGTCGGATGGTCGATCTCTCCTCACATCAATCTCCACGATTTTCAAGGGTCGGAGCTTCTTGAAGTGCAAAACAACCACATCAAAAGTAGGAGTTGAGGGAGAGAGATCACCGGTTGGGTTTCAAAAGCGAGATGGAGATGGGGACCTCTCTCGGTTCTCTTTCTTTCTCTCAAAAAGAAACTCACAAAAATGCCAAACTATGAAAGAAGCTTGGCTTTATAGGTTCAGGGGTTGATTCGATGTTAAGCGGCACATTCAAAACAGTGTACGGGTTTTTTTAAACAAGGTTTAAAATAATGGGGTCTAAATTCCACCCCACACAACTTGATCCCTAGACCTTTTAAATGCAAACCAACTTTCTAAGCGATGGTCTTCTCATGGAGCTTGTGCACTTATGCTCACAATTAAATATATGAGCCCTTTATACCACAATACATTTTTTTTTATAAGATATATATATATATATATATATATATATATATATATATATATATATATATATATTAATTATCTTACTCCTTTTGATTTCTATGTGTACTTTGTTAAGCACGCATATTTATCAGACGTATTAAGGTTTGAAATTATTGTTAAATCCAAGGCGCAGATCGTCCACGGTATTAAACACATGCATTCAGTCGGGGTGTTCAGATTCGAAAATTTTTGGGATGTTACATCCTTCCCACCTTAAAGAATTTTTTTCCTCAAAAATTTACGTGCCTTTTTCGAAGATGTATGGACACTTGGTAGTTCGGATCAAGAGTGGTCACGTTTTCCTCAAGAGTCAGTGACTTAATATCCTTGGAATTCGAGGTCATTACATTCTCCCCTACTTAATGGAATTTTCGTCCATGAAAATTCATCGTGGGACTTATGGCGGTCTAATTGATGCAATGTTCAACATCCACCTACCACATTGGAAAGATGTGAATGATTGATTGGTTCATTTGGCGAACCGTTCCCCAATTTATTGTGACATCAAAAGCAATTATCCATTGAATCGTCTAACAATTAAGACAAGACCTCTAGAGCTAATTGGAACATATTCGCCGTCACTTGGGAGGGCATATCCACAACTAATTGACTATCACTCCCATAACCAACCATAAAGGCACATTTATATCTAAATCAAAATTCAAATATAATTGAAGGTGCAATTTAACCAAAGTGTGCCATTATTAGTAACACCACAAGGTTTAAACCATCAACAAATCAACTTAACCATGAATACTATTGTTCAAAGCATCCATCATCATGATTGAAATTAAACTATTTATTATTTGATCATTATCACCAAGTAAAAGTTTTGAAATGACCCACGAATTTGTTTCAGGATCTGTCCAAACTATAACCAAAATTTTCCAAGAAAAAAATCTCTAAAATTGTTACTTAGAGTTCTCAACCCAACAGAAATTCCGCCAGCAGGAATCAATTACGCGCACATTCCTTAGATTCGATGAGAATCAGATGCTTAGCCAAAATTGTTTACGTTGATGCACATGATTGAAGCCTCATCTACCTGTAAGCTTATAATTAAAATGCTAGCACGTGGACAAAATCCTTCATTAAAACCACTAGAGTAACTAATCCCCTTATCATAGTAACCATATTCTCGAGTTGATTCATCAGCGTTTAATCCACCATCAGCATGTTCTAGAGTTTACAAGAATTAGCATGTTTGCCTGAACTCAAGGTAAGCTTGACCGATTCGCATTCAATGAACGTCGTTCAATGCATTGAATGTCTGAGCTGAGTTAGAATGAGGTGTTGCAAAGATTTTGCAACAAGGATGCGGCATCCACAAAAGGGATCTTGTGGTGGTTGTCAATAGCTGTAATGGAGGTTGAAAAAGAGCCATTGGATTTTGATTTATAGTGACCAACAGAGGTTGAGGGTGATGTCCTAAGTGGTCACAGGGATTGGAGTCAGAGTTCCAATAGAATTGTAGTCCCAACATGTGCGAATTGAGATTTGGAGCCCTATCACATTACTTCGCAGCTCTCATGCCCATGCAGAGCGATATGTATGTACCATCTCATCAGCCACTTGCCTTGATGCATCCGCATGACACACACGTAGTGGAAGGTCTATTGTACACGAGACCAAGGTTGTCGTGGCAAGTGTGGGTGAAGGCAGTTCTGTGATTGTTTCGATGTGGTTCACATGTAGCTAATACTCCAAATTCATGTCCTTTTCAATCATCAGGCACAATGCTTAAGTGAGTGAATTTTTCTTAACTATTTGTAATACCAGATACGATTCTCCTATCTAGACCAGAAGAGTCGACTTGAATTCTTCAATCCGAAAAATCATTTCCTTTAATTGGAAACTAGTTGGATTTCCTTTTAAGTTTCTTTGAAATAGTCAAACTTACCGAATCGAAATGGATTGATGCCTCATCATATCATTTCTAAGCCAAAATTCAGTTGCGATAGTCTCATCCGACAATGATTGTCATCCAATAAGCAGTTCATAGATCAAGTGTTCAAAATCGTATGTACCTAGAAACCAAAACTTAGGTCTCCTTTCTTCCAAGTTCTTAGTGCTTTATTTCTTGTGATTCATCAATCTTCCATGGGCGATATCAAGATTTGGTCTCTTCATCATCAAAATTATTTGTCACGGTTAGTACAAATTTAATCGTCCATAAACATTCGATAATTGTTCTCTTTAGTTAATTAAGATTTATCCAAAACTGATTGCCCTTAAGTATTTGATAATTCTTATGTCACACTTGGTTTGGATTCTTTGCTATGAATTTTCGACCAAGCTATTTTAAACTTTCTGATTCTTAAGATCAGCTGCTTAGTTAATTTATAAACTTTTATCTGAAAATGCTCTTACAGAAAGTCTAAATCTCCTATTCAGTGACTTCCTTACTCTGTCATAATCCATAACTTTCAAAAATTACAATTTCCAGAGCATCTGCAATAGCCTACTTGTAAATTACCATTACTTCTTAAAATTTCTAACTCCTAAGGATTCGTTATATGCTACGACAACAATATATTATCATCAATGTTATCTTCTAAGCATCTGAGACTCCGTTGTAAGATGTTGTCCTTGGTATTCTTTGTTGATCCTTAACATGTCTTGATCGCATCGGAAGTTGATGATCATAACTTACTGTACCTCAGCGGTCGATTCTAACCAATCATTCCTAGGGTTGAAATCTTAACCCAATTTTTTTTTTTCATCACCAATTCAGTCATGAGTCATTTTGTCTAGTTATTTCCAACACCATAAGGTGTCTCTTCTTAATTGCTTTTCGGTCTTCCAACTTTCTTTTCAATTTCACACATGTATTTTTAACTCGCATAAGATTTAGCTTTGCAATTTAAAACTGTCCTGCTATTCCTAAAATAACACAATCAAAAACAATTTTCATGGATATTCATCAACTGGGAATAATAACATTTGCAAATCAATAATGACTTTATACCTTGGATGATTTCATTGATGGTTTGGGCATCGTGCGTTGAGACGGTATGGTTACGATCCTGAACGGTAGGTTGAGAGGGCCCCTGAGTCGATGCAGGTACTGTATTTTCCATTTTTGCTTTGGAACAGTCTTTTACCCGATGCCCTAATAGGCCACACTTAAAGCAAACCCCAGAAGCATGCCTACACTCCTCCGTCTTGTGTTGCTTTCCACACCGAGAGCATGAATTCACCAGTGTGGATGGAAGGGTGCGTACAGTTCTTGGTCGTTTGCGAGGGGCCATAATGACCTGTCACGATCGAACAAATGTTGTAGTCAGTGGTGATTGAGAAGACTCAAAGCCTTAATTAACCTTAACCTTAATCAAACCTAGACTGAATGTCCTATGTTCTAACAGAATCTAATTCCATAGTTTTGGGTCCCCAGAAGACCTAAAGCCTAAGCTTTAATACCACTGTGACAGCCCGGATTTTTCACACGTGGACTTCCTGGGATAATATTTTTTTTTTGAACAACTGGGAAAAACCCGGACCATCAAATCATAGGCCACAATCTGAATATAGCATCGCTTGGTATATCCGTACAAATGCGAAAAATCAAAGCAGTTATATTATATGGTAAAATAAAAGATTCCATATTTGTGCAAAACATGAAAGCAAAGGAACGAAATAACCACCGGCGACGACCGACCGTCACCTAAACAGTGGTGTACAATGTATGCAAGGTAACTACAAAAGTCACTATGGTGTACCAAGCTTCACAGTCCAAAAATCATAACTATACCGAGTCCTAAGTCAATTCTATGTGTAACTCCTATGTTGGAAGATCTGCTACTTTTTTCGAAACGTATTCAAGGATTGCCTCAACCTCAGGGTTCTGATCAAGCTCTGAACCTGTGATGTATAGTCAGAGTGAGCTAATAGTCTAAGCTCAGTAGATAAAATATCAGTGTCAATGTGCATTTTATCCTAACGAAGCATAGATTAAATGACCAAGATTCAAGAGCAAGTCACATTAAAACATGAGTTCAAATACAAAGTTCAATGCATTTTCATATTAATAAAAGTACTTGTAAAACAGAATTTCAGAGACATTTTCAGATACTCAAAGATGGGATTTCATATGGTTTCTGAGTTCTTATTCATTTCCTATTTATATGTGATTTTTATCTTAATGCATGACTTAAATCATAACTTAACTAATCTCCCAAGCATATATAGCATTAGGAGCAGAAGAATTTACCGGTGGGAATCCCCACCTAACCACCGTCGTTCAATGAGCACTTTTCGAATGTCCGTTGCGGACCGAAAATCAAGTAGAACTATGTTGGTTCACAGACAAATACATGAATATCCTGCCGTGTTGGTCACGGATATCCCGCTGTGTCGGTCATAGATAACCCGCCGTGTCGATGGGGGATTCGTTCATGCAAATCTTAAATTAAATGCATATGCTAATACGTAATAGCTGTTATTGTTCATAATGCATAGATAATTCACTGATTCTGTGATAGCTCCGATTTTCTACCCCAAAATTTGTGTCATTAGATCGCATATCACAATCTAATACAGTATTATCTTTGGCATCAATGCAGAAATCAATCTGACAAAATATATATAGCGGAAGCAAAATCTCCATTTCTATATAAAATACAATGAATGGAGCCGAAAATAAAACCACCAGTGATGGTCATCCATCACCTAAATAGTGGTACACAATTTAGCCATATAAAACTAATTTCATCATTCATACAGTTACATAATGTAATAAGTCCAAAACTCACCACTATACCGAATTCAAATCACTTCGTCTATGGGAAGAAATCCTCTGATGGAAAATCTTCTTCCGGTACGTAATAAGGATCAATCTCCAACTCTGGGTTCTGGTCAATGTCTACACCTGTGACGTATAGTCAGGATGAGCTAACAGACAAAGCTCAATGGAGAAAATCAATATCAATTCACATTTATCATTACGAAATATAGATTCAATGATTAGTGTTTAAAGCAATTTAAAAGCATTTAAATATCAATTGGACTTTCAAAAATAGTTCATGTTAAACAAATCTCAATATCTCATTTTTCGTATTCAAAACAATGAGTCATGTTAGGAGTAGAAACATATCAGTAAATGGAACACATAAATGAAAATGAAACACATCAATGACAAATCACACCAGTAACAAAACACATCGATAAAGAGACACCTCATCAGTAATTGGAACACATCAGTAAACACATCATATCATGAACCCAAGCATCCAATCTTCCAGGCACCGAGAAACCAGTCTTCCAGGCACATTTAATATTCAAGACAGTGCAATTGCAGAATTTAGCAGATTTAATACATCAGTAAACACATCACATAACTCATCAATTTGGAAACACATTTAATATTCAAGATAGTGCAATTGCAGAATTTAGCATATTAAAAATTCACATACGGTGTTCATTTTCAATCTCACACTCAAACCTTATCGGTTTTGAATTTGTAAATCATGCGAATATGAATCAAACATTCAAAACATTTAAAGAGTTCAAATTCAAATCAAACTTATTTCATTTCATTTGATCTAATCAAAGCATCTATGGAATCGAATCAAAATGTACTTGTATATTTTGAATATACAAGTACATAATAGCATATATTATGTACTTCCCCCTCTAAATTTGATGGTGCCGATCGATCCACGATCGACTTCCCCCTCTAAATTGTACATAATAGCATATATTTCAATGGTCAATAGATCAAAATGGGACATACCACTCTAAGAACATTTCTTATTTCCACAGCATTCACAGCGCGTTGTCATCATGTGACGGCGAGCTGTGGTAATGTTCACAGCACGCTGTTGTGTAGTGGCAGCGGGTTGTGGTAGAGTTCAATTTCTCATTTTTCTTCTATTCACAGCGTGTTGTGGTTTCCCTGACAGTGTGCTGTGATAGGGTTCACAGCGAGCTATGATAAAATGACAGTGTGCTGTGTGATTTCATTATATTGTATTTTAGTTTTGTTGTGGAGTCAATAGTGCATTGTGGTATAGTGACAGCATGCTATGATACAATGACAGCGTGTCGTGGCTAGAGAGGTCATCTCCTTAGAGGTACCACTATCATTACTATGACAGTGTGCTATGGTAATTGTCACAGCATGCTGTCATTCATGATAACGCGTTGTGGCAGTTGTCATAGCGAGTTGTCATCAGAAATTCCTGAATCGGGATTTCTGAGCGTTCTTCTCCTTTCTAAACCCATTTCTAAAAGCTAAGCTATATTCTTTGAGTACATTCTACACCACATAACCCTAGCCTAATGCATCAATAATATGTGATATTTACCTCCTTAAATCGGGCACATGTCGCCCCCAATGATTGTACCCAAAAATCGACTCTCTACACTTCGTATTCACTCGATTACTTAAAACCCATGAAATCTTGGATCGTAACGGATGGAGATCGACTCCTCTCAATGTACACAACAACTCAAAGGTTCTCTTGAGTGTAATGGGTGGATTTAAGGATGAATCAATTGGGTTTGGGGTTTCTAACACCAAGAACAAAAGAGGGTTTAGAGCTCTCTTTCGCTTGAGTGTAGCAGCGTCAATGTCGACATTCTCTCGTGGTAGTTTTGAGAAGAAGAAGGCAACAACTCTTGAAAAGAAGGGCAATGGGATCTCAAGCTCTCCTTTCTTTCTCTTCTCTTTCTCATCTATCTCTTGCAAATGAATGAAACTTCCAACGGAAGTTTCACTTAAGTACTAGAGTCTTGGTTTGGTGTGAAGCTCATACACCAAACTAATGTGTTAGCTTTTCATCTAAGGGCCTAAATTAAATCCTCATGGCCAACACGTACACCTAATCGGGCGTACTGGTGTCCAAAAATTTTGGGATGTTATAGATTCAAATTCAAGGACATATTCAGAGTTCTGATTCAAATTCATATTTGGAGTTCGGATTCAATTTCATATTCGGAATTCAAATTTAATTTCATATTCAGATTCAAATTTAATGGTTCAATCACTGAGCAAATATTTGATGATTCAAATATTTAATAGTGAAATCAATTTAATTTCAAAGAACCACTGAGTCTATGAATCAAAGGCAAGACGCAATTAACATTGAATTTTTCGTACCTTAGTTTCAAAGCTGTGCGGAAATAATTGCGGAACGAGGCGGAGAACCAAGTCTATGGTCTCCCGCGTTCAACTAAGATTATAACGGGCTCATAAACCACATGTTAATGTTAAAGAAATCAAATAAGTCAAAGTTCCATAAGCTTCGCCAAAGAAAATTTTAGATAGTTGGAATGGATAAGTTCGTACTAATTTTGGATCATGAAAAATTTATCCCAAATTCCTGTTAAATTTTGACTTTTAAAACATTTGATTCATATAATGGTTATTTCACACAAGTAATAGGGCTCGTTGCCCTCTTTCCAACGTCATGTGAATCGCGTCAATCTGAGTTTGGAATGAAAAGTTATGACTAAAATACCGAGCCTATGTTGGAAACTCGCCCTGGCGAGTTCAAAAGTCGCTTGGGCAAGTTCATCAGATTACATGTGGCACACTCCAACTCGCTCGGGCGAGAATTACCCAAAAAAATTTGCCTGAAAACTCGCCCGGGCGAGTTTCCATTCGCCCGGGTGAGTCTGTTAGACTCTGAATTCGTCAGAATTCGATCTTCTTCCCCAAATTCAACAAAACCTTCAATTTTACTCGCACGCATATCCCGATTCCTCTACTAATCAAGCATAACCTATTCTACACTAGCCATACACGATTCTTACCATTTAAACTCTCACATGTGACTATTTCGATGATCGCTATCAGAAGATCTCGACGTTCCCGCTTCTTGCTCATCCGATCCTCAAGATCCTTGCCAAATTAACAAATTAATTCCAAATCACAAAATCTAAGTTTGAAATGAACTCAATATTACCAAGCCATAATCCTCACCTTCTTACGTTGCGCATGCAAGATCTATGATGGTCGAAGTCAAGGGAATCAAAGGGAACCGGTGCTTGATCTCGCGTTCGTCGGATGGTAGATCTCTCCTCACATCAATCTCCACGGTTTTCAAGGGTCGGGGCTTCTTGAAGTGCAAAACAACCACAAATCAAGAGTAGGATTTGAGGGAGATAGATCACCGGTCGGGTTTCAAAAGCGAGATGGAGATGGGGACCTCTCTCGGTTCTCTTTCTTTCTCACAAAAAGAAACTCACGCAAATGCCAAACTATGAAAGAAGTTTGGCATTATAGGTTCAGTGGTCGATTCGGTGTTAAGCGGCACATTCAAAACAGTGTACGGGCTTTTATAACAAGGTTTAAAATAATGGGGTCTAAATTCCACCCCACACAACTTGATCCCTAGACCTTTTAAATGCAAACCAACCTTCTAACCGGTGGTGCTCTCAAAGAGCTTGTGCACTTATGCTCGCAATTAAATATATGAGCCCTTTATACCAATATATATATATATATATATATATATATATATAAATTATTTGACTCCTTTTGATTTCTGCATGTACTTTGTTAAGCACGCATATCTATCGGGCATATTAAGGTTTGAAAGTTATTGTTAAATCTAAGGCGCAAATCCTCCACGGTATTGAACATGTGTATTCTGTCGGCGTGTTCGGGTTCGAAAATTTTTGGGATGTTACATGTATATTATACATGCAAGGAAAAATTGGCTTCTTCCTTCAAAATTGAGCTCCAGGATAAGCTCAGGACTTCTCAGGGACACTCTTCCTAAGCCTAGCGCGTATAATATGTACACAAGGCTTAGGAATAGTGTTTTTTGAGAAAATGTCCGAGATTCAACTTTGGGGTTTGACTTTTTTACCACCCCAAAGTTTGGGTTGGGTTTCTTTAAGACCCTAGTACCCTTACTAGCCTAAACTATAACCCTTTTGCCACCTAAACTCCCACCCTATCAGCTACCATTAAACCCAAGATCCCACCTATCTAAGCCCTAGAAAACCTATAAAACCTTAGATCCCCATTACCTAATTGCTAAACCCAGTAGGAGTTAAACCCTCCCCTAGTCCTCTCCTTTTATATAAATAGAAAGCCACCTCCCCTTGCTTAAGGGCTTGAAAATTTTCCAAAAAAGAGAGAAAGCTTTAAAGTTCCTTCTCCATTCTCTAGCACTAAACCCACAGAATTCTAGAACCCAAGTTTATCTTTTACCCCCCCTTTTCCATCATAAATCCCTTAGGTTTGCCAAGATCAAAGCCTTAGCCTACCTCTCCTACCCTCTAGCTACCTGGACCTAGAGGTTCAAACTCATTTCTCAACCCATTTACCATCGAAAACTCACCAGAAGCGCATCCACACAAAGGTCCACAACAGTGCTACAAGGGCCCGAGAGCTCTGTGTCACGGGATCCCTTATCCAACAGTGTCAGCCCGTGCGACACCTAACGCCCGATGAGCTAAGTTAGCCTAATTCAACTCACAACCCTGTGAAATAATGCAACAGGTTAGAAACATCTTATGCAGATTCCCAAAGGCAACTAAGAATGCGATAGCCAACGACGATTAGAGGGGTAGCCCCGCTGTGGGGGTAGATACACACAGCGGAGGTGGCTGGAAACCTCCCCAAACACGATAGCCATGGTACACGACGTAACTAGATCGACCAAGCACCAAGCAGGGCCCAGATGCACACACTCAAGCCCACAAGGCTAGTACACGTGTAGGGTCGAGGGACTCCAGCTCATGTCCCCCTATATAAGGGTAAAACAGCAGTTATGGGGAAATAACGGAAGAACCTCAAATATATTAGTTTGGCATACTGCCCACATGGCACACATCCTCTGCACCAATACACCCGCAATGCCCCGCATCGACCCCCAACCATGTCGAAACTGTGTCGCACCCATGTCTCAACCCTTCATGTCACTGTGTCGCAATGCCCTCGTGGCCCACAACCAACACACTCGGCGCAACCCTCATGGCTTGTGATGCACCTAAGATGCCCTAACGCGGAGAAGAAAAATGGCCCTATGGCTGACCCGGATGGTCGCGCCGCATGCCCCCGTCACATCCTCTCCCACTCAAAATTATCAACGTCCTTGGTTGGCTGAAGACACTTCTATATTTAGAATATGCCCTCTCCCACATGCTGCAGTTTCTGAACTCGGTCTTCACGACACGCACTCGGCAGAAGCCACTGACCCTTCTCTGGTTCGACATAGCTCGCAATTTCTGCCCACTCCCATGGTCCCTCGACAACCCCCCTACCTTCACCCCCTATAGCATTCTCAAAATAAGCAACGCTGCTCTCTGGCCTCTCGGTCCCTGAAGCTTTCACTATACACAAAACGGTACACTTCAAACTCTGTACACAATTGGTGTCTAAGTCTTCCCACGGCCCACACCAATAAGACCGAGGTGCCCCACTCCTTAACAGTTGATCAGCCGGATTGCCCCTACCCTAGGAACAACCTCATCATCATCAACTTCCTTCTCTTTACTCTTCACCTTCTCTGCGATCATCGCGTTCATGGTGACCTTCTATGGGCACTCCCACACTATATGCGGCCCACCACACAAGAAGCAGCTCTTCGTCCTCGGCCTGTCCTCTCCCTTCCTTTCATATCTACCCCTCTCCTGACCGAACCGCTTATACCCGTATTCATTGGGCTTCCTTACCTACTTGTTAACATCACCTATGGGCTCCTGGTCTACCTTCTCTCACTCTTGGCGGTGCTTGATTAGCCGCTCGGCAATAGCCAACATCTCATCTAGGTTGGTCAGTCCTCTACGAGTCAACTCATGTTGCGCCTATGGCGCCAAGCCATCAATGAAGTAGAAAACCTGGCCCTTCTCGCTCATATCGTCAATGTCTAGCATCAAGCTCGCGAAGGTTTTGATATACTCATGCAATGGTCCTGTGTGTTTCAACATTGACAATGCCTTTCGTGTCATCCATCCAACGTTGGTAGGTAGAAATTGAGCCCGCAGCTCCTTCAAATCGGCCCAAGAATCAACTGCCCCATTCTCCATACGTGCCTCTAACACACGATGCTTCCACCACAACTTGGCATCTCCAACCAAGTATCTCGATGCAATCCTCAGCTTGACTTTCCCATCTAGGTCCCCTAAAGATTCAAGGTATTCCTCTACATCTCAAATAAAGTTCTCGAGGTCTTTCGCCTTGCGAGAGCCCTTAAATGTTTTTGGCTCGAGGAACCTGAAACGGGGTGTCGGCATCCCTGCCGGCATTGTAAGGATGAGCTTCTTCAACACACTCATGTCATTACGCTTCTCCTCCAAAGTGACTTTTATCTCCTACACTTCTGAAAAAAACTGCTCTGCGGTCTCAGTTAAGGCGACATAGCTTCTCCCGTGCCCATTCAGTCGATCCCCTTGGGATGTTACAACTGCCACCACCGAATCCAACTGTTTTGCCTAAGCTTCCAGATCCTCTAACTGTTCCCATGTCGAACGTCATCTCGTATTTTCACTTGTTCCTTTCGCGGGGGTGGCTGGAAAACACTCCAAATACGATAGCCCTAGTACACGACATAGATAGAGCGACCAAGCACCAAGCAAGGCCTGGATACACGCACTCAAGTCCACAAGGCCAGTGCAAGTGTAGGGTCGGGGGACTCCAACTCATGTCCCCCTATATAAGGGTAAAATAGCAGTTATAGGAAAATAATAGAAGAACCTCAAACATATCGGTTTGACATACTGCCCACATGGCACACATCCTTCAAACCAATACACCCACAACACCCCGCATCGACCATGTCGTGCCCATGGCACACATCCTTCAAACCAATACACCCACAACACCCCGCATCGACCATGTCGTGCCCATGTCTCAACCCCTTATGCCATTGTGTCACGACGCCCTCGTGGCCCACGACCAACACACTCGGTGCAGCCCTCATGGCTTGTGATGCACCTAAGATGCTCTGACATGGAAAAGAAAAATGGCCCTACGACTAACTCGGATGGCCGCGCCGCATGCCCCGTCACATCCAGCTGTCTCCTCTATTCCTCTACCTTCTTTGCTTTTCCTCTATCCTAGAATTTGAGCCGTTACACCACCAAAATTTTGGTGATTGTGGGGGGCTCAAATAGGGTCGGAGTGCCTTTGGGCAAGAGGAAGTGTTGTTCATCTTGTTTCTTTTTTTGATCATAAGTAAAGACCACTTACGAGTGGGTTGATCGGGTGCGTAACACCTTCCTAATTAATAACCAAAGCCCCTACCCAAGAGCCTTTGGAAAAGACCAGTAAATCGGAGTCATATTTTTACACTTCGGTGCTTACATATTAATTTTTGAGGTATCCCGGGTCACCAAAAGCTTCAGGTCATGACTCCATCTTATTTAGAGAGTGTGCATCATGGAAATAGACTCGCGAGATCCCACAGTTGCACAGATGGCGACTCCACTGGGGATACTTTTAGAGCTTCTACTTGAAGTTGGCCCCCTTTTCATGTGTTTTTCTTCTTTTTACTAACTTTTTTATTTTTTTTTACTTACTCCTATGATTCCGTCATTTTTTCTTACCCCTACGATTCTGCATATTTTTTTTACTTACCCCTACTTTTTCGTCATTTATATGCCTTAGCCTATTGGCGAGTCTACTTGAGCTCTTTACCACCTTAGCTGATTGGTGGGTTACTTGATACTTTAGTTTCAATTTTGTCGTTTAAACGTGTTAGCCATTTGGCGGGCCTACTTGAGCACTTACATTTCTTGTCATCATATTCCAACAGTGGACGTCAGCCCGTAGAGGAGGCACGAGATTTTCACCACCCTTTTTTGAACTTAAGTAAACTCCCTTAAAATTAAACATTAAATATTGAACCAAGGGGACTTAATTCATTTGTACGTAGGTAGATTTTAAAAGGGGGGGAAATAGGTAGCGATATACCCATCTCGATTCCCGGTAGAGCGGCAACCCTAGTGGTGATGATCTCGAAAGGAATCACCCATCCAGTATTTGAGAAGGCATCTGTCAGAGGTATATCAGGTGGGTGATCGAACTATTCAAAGCCTTAACACCCTTGGGAAGCCTGTTAGTCATCCCGAATCGGCCTTATATCCCTTAGGCGTGGTAAGGAGAGACCCGATAAAGAATAACAGAAGTGTCCCCTAAAGCATTGCTTCCAAAAGCCCAAAAATAACCCAACTCAGGTCTGCTGTTGCTGCAAAAATATATACATATATAAAGTTTAGCCTAGCATGTATAAAATACACGCTAAGCCAAAAATCCTCAAATTTAGCCTTGCATATATAATATATACATTAAGCCAAATTTCCAGATTTTTTTGCCTTGCGTGTATAATATACATGCTAAGTCAAATCTCCAGAATTTTAACCTCGCGTATATAATATATACGCTAGCCTGTTCTGGCTGAACAGCCTGAATTTGGGGCCTTTTCTTCACAATTCCTGAACCCCCCTCTTAGTGGGTTTAATACTCCCAATAATTTCGACACGTTTCACACCCAAAACGCCCTCGCCAGTTGAGAGAGGTCACCCTCTTATCGACTCTTTTGAGGGATCAGGTCGTCACATGGATTTTCGTGCCTTCACATAGATCAAAGGGATTTTCGTGCCTTCACATGGATTTTCGTGCCTTGAATCTTTCGAAGCATATCAGGATCCCGTCGTGGGAGGCATTAGAGGTGTGAACACTACCCAAAAAGGGAGTTCCAAGGCCCCGAAGAAGCACCGTAAAAATCAAGGAAAAGACGTTCAATTTTTTATTTCAAGAATTTTAAAATCATCCAAAAAAAACCCAAAAAAAAAAAAATTCAAAAAATCAAAATGTGTCAAAAATCGAAAAAAAAAGTGAACTTGTGGTGCCATAACCACGGCATCGCAAAGCCCGCCGTCGTCCCACAGGGGAAGGAGAAAGAAAATATTCAGTCCTCACCCGACGAATCTGTACCACAGCCACCGCCAAACCATGTCGTGGACAGTTGATTCGGCCTACGCCAACCCCGATTCATCCCCACCACCTTTCCCATCACATCCCCACATGGAGGAGATACCCATCTCCGATCCCCCAACCCAATCCCCATTCAATGTCACTGGACCATACGGTGCACCCGTATTCCAATCCACATCCTCCACATTCCCTCAAAATTTACCCCATTTTTCCCCCACATTCACCCAAAATGCACCCACTTCACCTTCCCCAAATACACCCCATCTCCCTTCCACACCCCATTTTGCCTCCACATCCACACCAAGCATGCCCCATTTTCCTTAAAAAATCCATACACACCCTATTCACCCCCCACATCAACCAAGCATATACCCTATTTTTCCCACATATCAACCCAAGCCATGCCCAATTTTCCCCATCCTTCCACTTCAAGTACACCCAATTTTCCCTCATCCACTCCACATACACCCCACTTTCCCCCACATCCAACCAAAATACACCTCCCTTTTCCCCCATATTAATAAAAAATATCCCACATTTTTTAACCCAACACATGCCCAATTTTCCCCCATCCTCAAAAACCATGCACAATTTTCCCACCTTTACCCAGGTCATGCCCAATTTTCTATCTACATCTATCCAAGTCATGACCAATTTTCCTCCTTCTACCCAGGTCATGCCCATTTTCTCTCAGGCATCCCCCACATCAGGTGAGCCACCCACTGCCAACCCCATACCCGACCCCATGTCCATGATGAAGGACATGATGAGGGCTTACACCGCATGGAAAGCTTCCTAAAGTCGCTCTGATCCACCCCAAACATCCTCAAATCCCCATCAAACCCTCCAAAATCTCCACACACCATATGTCCAAAATCCTCATCCTACCCAACCACCCATAATCCACACCACCCAACAACAACCATGGGGCCATCCAAGTGGGCCTCAGGGACCCAATACCCTATCTTAAACTCATTTAGGCCCAAACTCGAGGGTGACATTTTCAAACCCTCAACAAGTCCCCCAATTTTCTACCTACACCCATACCCAACAAACCCCATACCCCCTCAAATGGAAAATCCCTCTCATACAATCCCCCAATTTCCCGCATACATCCAACCAACATACCCCATTCATCCCCAAATGGCCAACCCGCCTCATCAACCTGGCATGAGCCATACCCATCCACACTCATCACCCCAACCCAAAATGGGAATCCATCCTAAACTATCAACTATCCCCAATTTACACATCCACTTACCCTCCAACCAAATCCTCAAAATTCCCACAAAGATCAATGGCCTCATCGGGCACCCGCCCAAAATCCACAACTCACCCATCCACTTACCCCACAAACCCCTCATCAAAGCTTCCCCCAAATACAATGACCTCATCAGGCACCCATCCAAAATCCCCCATTCGCTCATCCTCTCATTCCACATGCACATCATCAAAACCCTCATCAACCACAATGGCCTCCCCAGATACCCACTCAACTCCAACAGAATCCACCCGAAAATCTCACCCTTCCACCACCATATGTTGATCCCCAATATGAGGAGGATGAGATCAGAAATAGTGGGGCATTTTCTAGTTTTAATCTCCCACAACCCACAGGCCATTCAGAATGAAGGGGGACTGGCCCCACCATTGCCCTCAAAAGAGTCAGAGCTACTAAAAGAACAAATGGACAAGATCTAAAGGTACTTAATGAGGCTAGGCGTCATCGAGATTCATGCTACTGAATTTTCAGATTTGTGCCTATTCGCAGAGGTTCCATTACCCCACAAATTTAAAGTGCCTACTTTTGATAAATACAATAGCACGGGCAACCCAATTGCCCATCTAAAATCGTACTATAGAGATATGTGCCAATATAGAGGGGATGAGCGTTTGCTCATAAAAGCTTTTCAAATGAGCCTTATGAATCCGGCCTTGAGATGGTTCATGTCTATTGAACCTTCTATGCTCAAAACATGGAAAGACCTCACCCATTTATTTCAAGAGCAATATGTCTAGAATATAGACATCGAACCACATAAATCAAATTAGGCACGGTTGAAATAAAAACCCGATGAGGCCTTTAATGAATACCAGGGAAGATGGGCCCTAGTAGCACAAGTAAAGAACCGCATCTCGGATGATAAATAGATCGAGATGACCTAGAGAACAGCCCTACCTATTATCTCCGACTTTTTTTTCTACCAGCAGCAAACCAATTTTGCTGACCTGGTAAGAAATGTCAACCATGGCGAAGACACGTTGAGAGAAGGGAGGCTGAACAAAAATCCAGCCAGTGGGGCCAGTGGGGTACGGAAATTTACCAAGAAAAGAAGAACCAGGGCAGATGTCTGGACAATAATAAACACCCAACCCAGTCCCAGCATAATACCATTCCAATTTGGGGCAACACAACAAGCCCCAGCATACGCCCCGACACAGGCAGCTCTAGCACAGCGACAGGACAATAATTCATGGGCACTGATGACCCCAGAGCAGAGAAGGGCCCGATACAACCAATCATTCACTCCCCTAGGACATCCTTAAATGTTCTTTTACAGTTATAGATAGAAAAGGGATTAGTTACTTGGCGTCAGCCATGAGCTCCACTGAATCCATTCCCAAAGAATTATGATCCCAACGCACATTGTAATTTCCATCAAGAGCCGGGACATCCAACTGATCAGTGCTTTCCTTTGAAACACGTGATAGAGGATTTGATGGAGGCGAGGAAACTCATACCCTCAGCACCCCCAGGCCAATCACCATACCAACATCCACCAGGCACCGCTGTCGCCACACTCGCAGGGAGGAATGGGCCCAAGAGCCACCATCAACATGTTGGAGGAAGAAAGGGAAGAGGTCGACCCCTCATAATATATCGGCACAGGGGAAAGCTATGAAATACAAGGGCAGTGGAATCAAAGAAGCGAAACCATCGGGGTAGTTGAGCCTTTGAACTTAGTAGATTATTTTCGAAGCCCAACACCTCAAGCAGCACCTCTCGATTTGAGGTTGTATTTTTCCATGCCCGTGCCTGTTTACCATGTGCAGCCCAATTTTACCCCACCTCTGCAGTACCAATCATATTCGGGACCAACCCTCGTAAATTACATGGTGCCCAATTTTACCCCACCTTCGAAATCAGCTCCAACCTCCTACAATTAGCCCAACTTCGCCACACCCCCACCAGTATATTCACCTCCAACACCAACCCAGTAAAGTTGGCCCAATTTTGCTCCACCCCTGATCAATCTACCTCCAGTACCTGTCCATTACACTGGACCCAGTTTCTCCACACCCTCACTAGTCAACCACATTTGGCCCAACGTCACCACACCAGCCCCGTCAGTCAAATCATACCCAACATCTCCATCTGTTTCCTTCCAGATCCCCAGACCAACATATAATCCCCATCAAGTTTCGCTCGACTACAATCAAACAGATGCCAATGCTGGCAGTAACAACACAAAGGCAGTCGAGTTCATTACCTGATCAAGAAGGATCTCAAAGCAGCCTGAGGCACCGGTGCCTGCTAGCCAGAAGAAAGAATAGAACCTATAGCGATGCACCCGTTGGAAAATATGAGCAGAGAGCACGCTTTAGAAACACAGCTCAAAAGAATGTTGGCTCACATCACCATATGGGACTTACTCATGACGTCTCCACTTCACTTCCAAGCTCTGATGGGAGCACTAAAGGACACTCATGTATCAAATAAAGTATCCCCAGATGAAGTGGGACAGATGATCTGGCAGGTGTTGGCTCCCAATGCCATATCATTTTTGGACGCCAATCTCCCAATAGGAGGAAACCACTCCAGGTCCCTCAATATCACAATCGAAATCGGGAGCTTAGTAATACCACTTGTATTAATAGACAACAGTTCGACATTGAGTGTATGCCCTCTGAGAACCGTGACCAAGATTGGGGTCGACCCGTCTATGTTCTGACCGGCCAGGACAGGAGCCCGAGGGTTCGATAATACAAGGAGGGAAGTGATGGGAGAAATAGATCTCGAGCTCACCATTGAGCCAGTGACCTTCTTAATCTCGTTCCAAGCCATGGACATCAAGTCCTCCTTCAACTTGTTGCTAGGACACCCATGGCTGCATGAAATTGGGGCAATCCCCTCCACTCTACACCAACAACTCAAATTCATCTTCGAAGAGAGAGTTGTAACCATCATGAGAGAGGGGCACGAGGAAAAAGAAAAAATGGCCCACAACATTGAAAATTTCAAAGTGTTGGATGTGCCTCACACAGCTGAGGACACAGAGCTTCATAGTTTTCAATATAATGTGTCAACAGTAGTGGCACCAGCCCCTCAGAAAGGTCACCAAAAAAATTGGAGGAAGAATGATTATGGCAGTGGCAATGCTCCAGAAATGGGGCTATCAAAAAGGGAAAGGACTAAGTCCCCACCTGCAAGGAAGAAGAGATCCAGTTACGGCCAAAGGTGGCCAGCGAGTCAAATTCGGCATAGGCTACAAGCCTAACGAAGAAGTCTAAGAGACCAAGGAGAAGGCTCGAACCATTGTCGTGGCCAAAGTCAGGGGGATAAACCTGGAAGATGAACCTCGTTCGCAGCCTCACATTTGAAGCACTTTCGTGAACACAGGGTCATCAAAATTGACCAAGATGGGGCAATAAAGCCGACCCCCATAAACCAGTTGTCATCCACGAGACCAACCCTAAAATCATCCCCCCAGAAATCGAAATAAACCTTGCTTCTTTGTCACTTTTTGAGGAGGAGGTACCCTCACCTATACGGCCACCTGCCTTATCCGACCCCAAGCCTGTGTTAACATTTGAGGGCCATGACCTGGGCGAACCAATAATAAACATGATGGAGGTTGACCCTCAAAAGCCGTCTTAATCAGCTTCCTCCATAAGACCAGGTAAAGGTGCGGCACCTCAAGTGAGGAACTGAGCTTCCATGCCCCTAACTCTTGAAGCATCAAATGGCTATAAAAATGGTGACAACTTTTCAAAAAAAAAAAACCTATAAAAAGTGAGATTAGCCCTTCACAGGCAATACCATGTGTATATAGAGACCTGCCTTACTAAGGGTCTATCTCCAAAGAAGAAAAAATATAAAAAATACAAAAAATACAAAAAACTTCAAAAATATTATCTTTTAAAATTATCAAGAAAATCAAGAAAAATGATGCCTTAATTAAAGAGCCCATCTGACATGAAGTTGACCGCTTTCTCTTAGAAATGCAAGAAGAGATAGGAGTCACGGATCTGGATGGTGAGGACTCAATCAAGGAGCTTCCCCATGAGCTCCTTGAACGGTATGCCGATTTTGAGCTTGGCCCAACCCCGATCACTGAAGAGACTGAAGATGTCAATCTGGGTACCGAGGAGATTCCTAAAATCACTAAAATCGAAACGTCATTGTCTCCCGTGGAAAGGGAAAGCATGATTGATTTTCTTCAGTCATACAAAGATGTCTTTGCATGGTCATACAAGGACATACCTGGTTTGGACACCGATTTGGTCGAGCATGAGCTGCTGCTATATCCCGACGTTAAGCCAGTCAAGCAGAAGTTAAGACGTCTCCGGCCAAAATGGATGTTGAAAGTGAAGGATGAAGTCATCAAGCAATACAATGTAGGTTTCCCCATAGTTTCCAAATACCTGCAATAGCTAGCCAACATCGTCCTGAAACCAAAGAAAGATGGAAAGGTTCGCATGTGCATCGACTTTCAAAATTTTAACAAGGCGAGCCCGAAAGACGACTTCCCATTGTCACACATCGACATCTTGGTCGATAGCACTGCTAGGCATGGGATGCTCTCATTCACTGATGGATTCTCCAGTTACAATCATATCAAAATGGCAGAAGCAGTCCGAGAAAAGACAGTGCTCATCACCCCATGGGGAACTTTCTGCTACGGAGTCATGCCGTTTTGGTTGAAAAATGTCGGAGCAACATATCAAAGGGCCATGGCAGCACTCTTCCATGGCATGATGCATCAAAAAATTAAGGTGTGTGTCAATGACATGATAGCCATGTCTCAGGAGAGAGGTGATCATCTGGTGAACCTCCAAAAGTTGTTTGAATGATTAAGAAAATACAGGTTACATCTGAACCCTCAGAAATGTGCATTCGGTGCCATGTCGGGAAAGCTACTTGCTTCATTGTCAGCAGGAGAGGCATCGAGGTCGACCCAGTAAAAGTAAAGGCTATCGTCGAAATGTCACCGCCATCTGTCGAGAAAGAAGTCAAAGGCTTCTTGGGCAGAATACAGTACATCAGTTGGTTCATTGCACAGCTAACTCATATTTGCACCCCAATCTTCAAGCTACTGAGGAAAGACTCGCCTGTCGAATGGAATGATGACTGTCAAGCAGCATTCGCCAAAATCAAAGGCTACCTTCTCAATCCTCCAATTTTGGTACCACCAATACCTGGAAGACCACTCTTAATGTACCTCTTAACGATGGAAGTTTCGATGGGATTTTTCGTCAGTCTGTTGGTGCGCGCTTTTTCTGGGTTCCTCTTGATTCTCGTTGAATCTGTGGCTCCAATTCTATCCAAGTGAACTCTAGCGATGCGGTGTTTGAAATGACAAGAATAAAATAAAAAGGGAGATTTTTCTAGGAAGGTTCCTAGTTTGATTAAGATCGCCAGCCGCAGATATTTAACGACGCTGCAACACGTCAGTGATCACGCTATGAAGTAGGGGTAGGTTACTTCTATACTGAATCGTCCGCCTACGAACGTTAGCAGCAGTGCTTCTCCTTAGTTTAGTTAGTTTAATTCTCTTCTTATTTTCCTTTATGATTATAATTCCGGTTAGTTTAAGTTTCCCAATTTTATTACTATTATGCTCTGATTGTATGAGCTTATTAAGGTGAGTTATTTTAGTGTTCTGATGCTGTCAAGAGTCCAGTGAGCATCAAGGCTATAGTATTACTAAGAGTCCAGTCAATCTCAATCTCCTATTGGTACTAGGAGTGCACATGTCTCAATTCTGATAATATTCCAATTAAAATTAAGCTTGCTAGTTGTACTGGAATTCTAATTAAAGCAATTGCAATAATTCTACTATAATTCTAGCTAAAAATACTCATAATAATTCCATTATAATTCTAATTGAAATAAAAAGATTGATTTTTCTACAGGTCTAATTAAAGCAATAAATTTAATTTTTCTACTCAAATATCAACATAAATAAAAGGACTGATTTTTCTACAACCCTAATTATTGCAATAAATTTAATTTTCTATTCAAATATCAACAAAAATAAAAGGACTGATTCTTCTACGACCCTAAATATTGAAACAAATTTATGATGGCAAAATGTAACTAATTATGAATAAACTAAATTTCCTAGAATTCGAATTTAGAATAATCAATCAAATAAACTTATGAAAAGGAAATTTTGATTTAACATTCTAATAATCGTATCAGGGCATAACTGATACAAATAATCAATTATGTCTAGATATAAACTAATTAAAGTAATTTATTAATTCTAAAAAAAAAAACTCTAAAGAAAAAAAGGGTTTGGACCCGCTATGCTAAGGAGGATTGGCCTCATTTCCGAGTACCCTCTGTAAGCTCCCTTGGGCAAATCGAGTGGCTAAGATTAAAGAGAAAAAATTGAATTTTGGATAGTGAAGTAATATTTTTAGATTTTTCAATATTGATTTCAGAATAGCAATTGTGAATTGAATTGTGAACTAGAATTATAAGACTAGGATTAATATTTAGAATTTTGAAGGTATTGAAAGAAGAAACTAAAATTAAGACTGATTTTTTTTTTCAGACTAAATTTGAGTCTGAAATCGAGAAATCGGGCCGTATGATTAAGGACTGGTTCTAAATCGAAGGATTAGAACTAGAAATTAATGATAGGATTGTAAATCGAGATTTTAAAATTGAATTAAAGTCTAGGATCAGTATATTAGACCAATGCATTAATGATTGGTTCTAGAAACAGAGAACTAGAACCAGATATATAAAATTTCGGTCTGAAAAGGGGGTTACGGTCTAAGACTAAAAATTTTAAAAAAATTAATTGAGTTCCTAGATCTAGAGATTATAAGCTACGACTACAAATTAAAAGATTAAATCCTTACCTAGGGGTCGGGGCTGCGAAGAGAAATCTCAAAAATAAGAAGCTTGAATCTCGAAACCATGACTAATATGCTCTATGGGTTGATTCTTTGGGTGTTCTGGTTTCGGAACTCGTTCTCTCTAAAAAATTCTAGCCTTTTTTTTGTCTAACCTCCCGGGTGAATTAAGAAAAAAATATTTTATAGGTTTTCCTTCAATTACGTGCTTGTTAACGGGCGTTTAACTAAATTACGCGTCAAGATTCCGACGCTTAATCGCTTTGAGTCGGTCACCGACTCAGTGAGCAACCGGCTGACTTGCCCAGCGAGTCTCCTAATCCTAACAAAATTAGGTCTAATTGCGCGTGTGACGAGACGTGCACAATCTGATTAAGCGGCTCTTTCGAAGCGCTTAATCAAGGAAATGTAGGGGTCAAGGGTAGTAAGACTAGGTCGAGCGTAGGCCAATTGCGCGCTGGTGGTAAAGCACTCAATCCGATCACGCGTTGTGTTTTAGGCACGTAATCGAGTCTCGAATCGGTCCAGAAAAGGAAGTTTGGTCTGAAAGGTGGACTGATCACACACTTGTGGTTTTGCGCGTGATCGAATTGCGCACTGGATTTCTAGCGCGTAATTCGGGGTTGTTCGGGTATGGTCTCTAGAAAGACTATTATTTTAATCTGCGTTCTGACTATATACTATTGCTTAGCATATAGCCTACCCACTCTAGGATCTTAGTCATAAAGCTATTGTTTCAGCCATGTACTATTGCTTCAGTGCATGGTCCCCATATCAGGGTTTAAAAGTTCAAACGTTGACCGAACAAAAAAGTATATTCTGAGAAGGCAAAATGGGAGTGTCTACAGGGCACCACGACAAAATTTGAAGAAGAGAGCAGGCCATCTACTACCTGAGCAAGAAGCTCACTGATTACGAGACACGCCATTCTCATCTGGAGAAAGTATGTCTGGCTCTCGTATGGGCTACACAGAGGCTCTATCACTATTTACTATCTCAAGTCATTCTCCTTCTAGCGCGAATGGATCCCTTGAAGTGCTTATTCGAAAAGTCGGTTCTTACTGGCCTAACTGCACGTTGGCAACTCTTCTTATCGGAATTCGACGTCACATATGTTACTCAGAAGTTGATCAAGGGGCAAGCACTTGCTAATCATCTTGCCGAAAATCCCTTTCTTGACTACAAGCCTCTGAGAACCAAGTTTCCTGATGAGGACATCTTATTCATGACAGAAGATGACACAGAGGAGACAGAAAAGTCTTGAGTAATGCACTTTGATGGGGCATCAAATGTTGAAGGTCAAGGCGTCGACGATGTTCTAATCTCGCCACAATGGTCTCACGTACCGGTCTCCATCAAGCTTAATTTTCCCTGCACAAATAATATGGCCGAATACAAAGCCTGTGCAGCTAGACTACAGGCAGCTCTTGACCTAAACATAGCTCATCTCAGGGTGTTTGGTGACTCATAATTAATCATATGCTAGACCAATGGAGATTGGAAGACGAAAGATGAGAAGTTGATCCCATACCATGAACATCTTGAGGATCTGATCGCCAGCTTCGACAATGTTATATTCTGTTATGTCTCGCGAGTAAGAAATCGATTTGCTGATGCACTCGCAACCTTGGCATCAATGGTCAAAATTCCATATGACATTGACATGAAGCCTATCATGATTTAGAAAAGAAACAAGCCAGCCTTCTACCTCCAGATCAAGGAATCCACGGATACAGATGATGAGCCACCTTGGTTCTCAAATATCAAGAACTTCCTCGAAACTCGGGCATTCCCCGAAGGTATATCCAAGACGGACAGGCGGACCATCCAACGTTTAATGGTAAATTATGTCATCTGCGGCGAGTGCCTCTACAAGTGGTCATATAATAGCATCCGGCTCAGGTGTCTAACCGAGAGTTAGGCAACCAATATTGTAAAGGAGATACACGAGGGAGTATGGGGGTTCACGTCAATAAGCACATGCTCGCCAAAAAGATCCTGCGGCAAGGGTATTTATGGACTACTATGGAAATTGACTGTTGCAAGCACGTTCAGAAGTGCTACAAAGGCCAATAGCACTCCAGTCTGATACATGTGCCCATAGATCTACACAGCATGACCACTCCTTGGCCATTTGCCACATGGGGTCTCGACATCGTCGAAAAGGTCAATCCGAAAGCATCTAATGGGTATCAGTTCATCCTTATCGCCATCGAGTACTTCACCAAATGGGTAGAGGCAATATCCTATACAAACATCACAACCAGCCATGTCAAAAAGTTTATCTAGAACAACATTGTTTGTTGATTCAGCATGCCCAAGGATATCATCACGAATAATGGCACCAACTTTGCAAACAAGCGCATTAGAGCCTTATGCGAGCAGTACAAGATCAAACATTACCGCTTGTCACCATATCGGTCGTAAACCAATAGAGCTGTAGAAGCTGCCAACATGACAGTCATTCGCATCCTCGAGAAGATGGTCATCACTTACCGAGATTGGAGTGAAAAGTTACATTTCGCACTATGGGCCTACCAAACGTCAATCTGTACCGCTACAGGGGCGACACCGTTCTCCCTTGTGTACAGAACTGAGGTCGTGTAATCAGTTGAAGTTGAAGTACCTTCACTCTATATCCTCATCAAGTTCGATCTACCGAAAGCCGAAAGAGAGAGAGAGATTATTTCAAATAATTGAGCCTGATCGATGAAAAGAGGCTCCTAGCCTTGTGTCATATCCAGGCCTATCAAAAGAGGATCGCATGTGCTTACAACAAGCGTGCTCACACTCGAAACTTAAAGGTAGGTGACACTATATTCAAGAAAATCTTCCCATCTCTCCACGCCGATCCAAGAAAGAAGTTTAAGCCCAACTTGGAAGGACCTTATGTCATCAGAGAAGTGCTCCCCAGATACGCACTTCGTCTCGCCACCATGGACATGGATCATTTTCCTGAGCCCATCAACATTGGATATGTATGACGTTTCTACTCCTAGTCTCCTACGATAGGTAAGTATTGATAAGATGGATATGTGACTGCTTAAGGACCCCATAAAAGAGGCCATATTTAAGATCCAAGCAACCAAAAAGCGTCCATGAATGCTCATACTCTTTGCTACACCCGTTGAGCCATTAACATTTCTTTCATAAACCCCTCCCAAAAAAAGAAGAAAGAAAAAGTGTATATCCCAAAAAAAATAGAGTTACCATTAAAATCCAAAAAAAATTAGAAAAGTAAAATCCTAAAAAGATGATGTCTGAAAAAATAATAAAAAATAGAAAAGAAAAGAGATAGAAAAATCATGGGACATGTACAGTAAAAATCCCCTAAGAAAGAAGTGTATTACGACAGCTTGAACCCAACCAAGAAAAACCTCCATAGAATACTTTCAAAATTCCTAACTTATCCAATGACCAAGATACATCCCTGAAGAAAGCCCGCTTTAAGGTCTACAAGTAATCATAATATTCGTCGAGTCAACAAGAGCTAAGCTGAGAGATAACAAAAAAAACTTCATCCAGCCGGCTATGACAAAATTGACATCTCTGTCATAGTCTTTGAGAAAATGAATGAAAAGAAAGGAAAAAGAAAAATACAAGCTCAAAATAAAATGGCCGTGGTGAAAACCCGAAAGGGTGCCACAGGTAAAAAGAGCGAGCTTGTGCGAACCAGGTAAAAACCTAAAGAGGCACCTGGGGTAAAAATACATACCCATGGACGTAGTGAAAATTCGAAAGGGCGCTACAGGTAAAAAGGAGAGCAATAATGGGCATGGCGAAAACTCGTCTTGGGCGTTATAAGTAAAAATATTCAAAAAAAGAAAGTCCAATCACTAATAATCGTATGTCAAAGAGGGCTATTTAAAGCATCAGGGTCGCTCGAGCGGTCGTTAGTTATCACTCGAGCGATCCGGAATTTATATAGAGCCGCTTTGGAAAATCGCTCGAGCAGCAACCAATGTCGTTCGAGCGAGTGGTACCAAAACTTTTAACTTGTTGTTTCAAGGTATCGGTTTACGAAGGTATACGCTCAGCGATATTGGCTCAATAATGTTTTAGCTAAAATTGTGGTTATTAACTGTCCTAAGATTTGATATCTCCTTTTTCACATTTGTCTATTCTTGTAACTTACATGGTCCTATGTTGTTTTGGAGGAGAAATTATTCTTTATAGCTACACTTATTGTCTATGGAAAAAGGACAAGACGTTTTATTCCAATTTTCGGTACTTAATTACATTATATTCAATACAATAGTTGAGATATTTGTTGATTTCCTTGCCCCAAGATTTCGTACCTTATTCGAAGAGATGCGGGTATTTGTCTCAAATTTTCGACTCACGCTCCCAGGTAGCCTCTTTCGACGAATGATTCTGCCACCTCACGAGCACTCCGTTTGGTTCTTCCGCGATGGTAATATCTTCATGTACTTCCATGGGTTTATAGTCCAAGAAGTGAGTTGGGTCCTTCACATATTTCCTCAACATAGATGCATGAAATACATTGTGAATACCCGACAGCTAGGGCGATAGAGCAATACGATATGCGACTTCGCCAACCCGACCCAATATCTCAAAGGGTCCAATGTAGCGTGGACTCGGTTTTCCATGTTTTCCAAATCGCTTCATGCCTTTGGTGGGTGAGATCTTGAGGAAGACATTGTCCCCTTTCTGCAAGGAAATGTGTTATTTAAGTAATGCATATGAATTTCAGGAAAACGACATTTATGATTTTATTAAAATTTACCTAGAATTTAGTACTTATTTGTTTAAGGTCTGCATAGCTTTTCTATCGGCTTAGTGCAATCCTTAATCTTTCTTGAATCAACCTTTTCACTTCAGTTGTGTTCTCAATAATTTCTACTACACGACATCCTTGTTAGTATCATCACGAATAGAGATCCATTATATACTTCTAAGTTCTGACAACGATTCCAAGAAGGAATGGGCTCAAGAGTGGACTTTAGTTTCACGTTTCACCCTCAGACAAGCGGTCAGACGAAAAGGGCCCAATAAGAATTTTTCCCCAATTGAGCAGAGACTTGCATCTCCGACCATAAAGTGTCTCGAAAGGGGCCATCCCAATGCTCGTTTTATAACTATTATTGTAGGCAAACTCAATTAAGGGCAGGTGTTTATCCCATGACCCTTGAAAATCTAGCATGCAAGCTCGAAGTATGTCTTCAATTTCTGATTTACCCTTTTCATCTGACCGCCTGTCTGAGGGTGAAATGTGAAACTAAAGTCCAGTCTTAAGCTCATTCCTTCTTGGAATCGTTGTCAGAACTTAGAAGTATATAATGGATCTCTATTCGTGACGATACTAACTAGGATGTCGTGTCATCTGAGAATTTCCTTGAGATATAAGTCTGCAAACTAGCTAGTTGTATACTTTGTCTTATACGGTAGGAAATGAGCAGACTTGGTTAACCGATCAATGATCACCCAAATCGCATTGTGACCTTTCACGATTTTAGGCAATCTGAGTATGAAATCTATGGATATAGCCTCTTATTTCCATTTTGGTATCGGTAATGGTTGTAACAGCCCAGAGGGGTTACGATGATCAACCTTCACTTGTTGACATATTAAACACGTTGATGCATATTCCTCTATCTCTTTCTTCAAACCTCTCCACTAGAAGCTTATCTTCAGATCCTGGAACATTTTGTACATTCAAGATGGATAACGTATCTTGATTTATGAGCTTCTTCTAGAATCGTGCGTCAAAGGTCAGTATTGGTTGGCACACATAGTCGGCCCTTGAAAAGTAATGAACCGCCCTCCCTGACGGAGAAATCCGGTTTAGTACCATCGATCACGCCCTATTTGATCGCTATAAGTTCCCCATCGTTCATCTGTAATTCACGAATGTTATTGAAGATCGTCAGTCAGATGGTAATAATGGCCATCAAGGCCCCTTAGTCATTCATATTGATCTTCGCGTCATATAATGATATATCTTTCAATGAATGCCATCTATGAATTCTCGTGATGAGATTTGACAATTGAGCCGATCCCTTCCTACTTAGAGCGTCCGCTACGACGTTCACTTTTCTCGGGTGGTATTGAATGGTGTAATCATAATACTTATGGAATTCTGTCCACCTTCTTTGCCTCATATTTAGATCCTTCTAGGTGAAAAGATATTTAAGACTATTGTGATCGGTGAGGATTTTGAATGTTTCTCCGTAGAGATAGTGGCTCCAGATCTTTAGAGAGAAGATGATTGCTGCTAGTTATAAGTCATGTGTTGAATATTTTATCTTATGGTCCTTGAGTGGTCGCGAACCGTATGCAATGACCTTATTGTGTGGATTCAATACACAACCTAACCCACTATGTGATGCATCACCAAATACCACGAAACCTCCACTGCCTGATGGTATGGCAAGGATTGGTGCAGAAGTTAGATTATACTTAAGCTCTTGGAAACTCTTTTCACATATGTCGTTCCATTCAAACTTCACAGTCTTTCTCGTTAATGAGTGAGTGGTCCTGTGATTTTGGAGAAACCTTCAATGAATCTCTTGCAATACCCAGCTAGACCCAGAAAACTGCAGACTTCGGTTACCATCTTTGGTTGTTCCCATTTGACAACAACCTCAATTTTTGCTGGGTTGACTGTTATGCATGCCTCGAAAATTACATGTCCCAAGAAGCTGACTTGTTCTAGCCAACATTTGCACTTGGCTAACTTTGCGTATAGTAGGTGGTCTGAAGGGCAATACGTAGGTGTTGTTCGTGATCCTCCCTTGTCTTCGAATAGATGAGAATGTCATCTATGAAGACAACCACACATTTGTCGAGATGTGGTCTGAATACTCTGTTCATCAAGTCCATGAAAGATGCTAGGGCATTTTATCAACTAATCTATGCTGAAATATGACTATATTTTGCACTCTAATATTGACACTTAGTCATCCGATGAAAGCTATCTGACGGCTGTTGTGAAGTTTTAGTCGTTTTAGGTGTTCCCAGCTGTTGGATCTCGCAAGAGTGTAATTGAGCATAGTTAAGGGCTACATGGGAACATTGGGCTATGGAGCCAACGAAAACATTGAAATATGTGAAAGAACTGATTGGTCCAGCCAAGACTATGAGAATGATGATGCCTCATGTCATCATTAATCGATTAATTCTGAGAAATTAATCGATTGATTGTGAGAAATCAATCGATTGAGTTGATGACAACTGTTTCCCTCTTAAAATTTGAATTTGAACTCAATCGATTGAGATATGAAAATTAATCGATTGAGTTCAAATTCAAATGAATCTGCCAAAACTCAAATTTTGAAATCAATTGATTGAATCCTGAAATTCAATCGATTGACCCTTAAAATGGAAGATTTCTTGTCCGCACCCTATATAAATAGTGTTATGTTTAGGGTTGAAGAGAGAGCTTCCCTAGAGGATTTTTCTTAGTTTTCTTCCATTATTTTTAGCGCTTAGTTTTTGCTTTTAATTAGTAGATTGTAACTAGGAATTGAGCTTTGTAAGGTTTTGATCTTTTCCTAAAAGATCCAACAGTCGGTAAAATAAAAGAGCATTTACGAAGGTTTTGAACTTGTGCATTACATTCAGATCGAGGATGAGCGGCTAAACCCCCCTCGTTCAAGGAGGAAGCGATCCCTAGATGAGTACTTAATTTATTTTCAATCCTATCACTTCTTGTCAAATTTATTGAATCATACGACTTTAAGAGCATGCTTATTGTGTTAGCATTGAATGCTCATTTATAGTCGTTGATCTTGTAGATCGGCGACAATAAACGAGTATTCCACCTAGATCGATATTGTAGACCGATTTAGGATGTCATACGATTGATTTTTTTTGTTGTAATTTCGCGTTTGTGATACATTATACCTTTCGAATGATTCATGTCGTAGTTGAATCCGTCATAGTGTTAGGATATTGTATACCGAATCAATAATCACATTGTTATCGATTCGTTTTGCTTGTAGTAAAAGGATGGTAAATAAGTTGACATAGAATTGTATGGATTGTTAATAAAAAAGAAACACATCTAGGGTTAGCGGAATCTTTGATCATTTCATCATTGTTACTTTATTTGTCGAAGTTTTTCCTTGCAAAGTTTCATTTAATTTCTTTTACTTGCATTGCTTAGTGATTAATCATTATAACAAATCTCACCTTTAGTATTTCCTTAGGTTGTTGCACTCTTTGAAATTAACCAAATTACACGCTTCCCTATGGGTACAACACTCTTATTCTTGCCTTGCTACAATCGAACTTGTACACTTGCAAGGGTATGCACTTTTAAAACCGACCAAGTTTTTGGCGCCGTTGTCGGGGAAGCATTGAAATTTTATTAATTTTAGGAGATTTTTGTTCTCTATTTTGCCAGTCAACCGATTGATTTTTCAGAATCAATCGATTGACTGATGAGCAGATTTTGCTCATTGTTTCATATCAATCGATTGATTCGTAAACATCAATCGATCGATTTGAACTGTGAGCGGCTCCTTGCTCGCCCTTTAAAATATATATATAAAAAAAAAAAAAAAAATTAATTTCTATTGCGATTACTAAATTTCTCCATTTTGTTCGGGTTGTGGATTTCTTTGTTCACAATTTTATCAATCTATCGATTGACTTGTGAGATTAAATCGATCGACTGACAAATATGTCAGGAAATTATTTAGTTTACTTCACTGTAAAAATCAATCGATTGATTTTTCAAAAATTCAATCGATTGACTAAGCAAAGAACCGAGTCAATTGACTGTGCTTTCAAGTTAGATTTAATCAATTGATCTATCTCAATCGATCGGTAGAAATCTGAGACTGTTACCACTCTAGCCGGGTTAAATTTTTGTTTTGCTCAAGCAGTGGATACTGTTTATTCTCAATTGATTGAAATTCAAATTTCAATCAATCGACTGAGAAGCAGAAACTTGTGTGAAAGCTGCTTTCTGTTCTAGTTCAGTCGATCAATTATCACTAATCAATCGATTGATTCGGAACTGTAGCTGCCATTGAGTTCATTCTGGTTGAGTAATCCTTGTCTTGGTTTGATGGTATATGAGCTTTACCCGATCTCATCGCCATAATTTACAACCTTTGAGTCGTGAGATCGAGAGATCTTGCAAAGCAAATCGTAGAAGCTGAAGGCTTCAGCGTGATCACATCGAGACTATGGCTGACCATAGACAAGGAGGAAGAAATGAGAACAACAACAATAATGAATGAGAAAATGGAAATCAATACGAGATACTGTTTGGTCCAAGGACACTGGAGCAACACAATGATCCTGGTCCTTACGAGGATCAAGATAGTATCACTCATGCTCCCATACCTGGGAATCATTTTGAATTCAAATCGGCAATGATTTAAATGTTGCCAATTTTCAATGGGTTGAGTAATGAAAATCTATATGCTTATCTGACTAATTTTATTGGGGTTTGCAAAAATTTTAGAGTACATAATGTGTCTAACGAGATAGAAAAGTTCAAACTTTTTCCTTTCTCTTTGAGAGATAAGGCCAAAGCTTGGTTCCTTTCCTTAGAACCAAGATTCATTAGAAGTTGAACTGATTTACAACATTGTGAAACCGTGGGCTCTCGCGAGTCTGTTGCGATGATGCACACTCTCTGAATAAGATGGAGTCTCCACCCAGAGCTTTTGGTGACCCGGGATTCCTCCAAAATCAATATGTAAGCACCAAAGTGTAAAAATATGACTCTGATTTACCGGTCTTTGGAAAAGGCACATGGGTAGGGGCTTCGGTTATTGATCAGGAAGGTATTAGGCACCGATCAACCCGCTCGTAAGCGGTCTTTACTTATGGCCAAAAAAAGAAACAAGATGAACAACACTTCCTCTTGCCCGAAGGCACTCTGACCTTATTTGAGCCCCCCACAATCACCAAAATTTTGGCAGCATAACGACTCAAATTTTAGGATAAAGGAAAAGCAAAGAAGATAGAGGAATAGAAGAGAGAGCCGGAGCTCTCAGGCCCTTATAGCACCGTTGTGGACCTTCGCGTGGATGCACTTCTAGTGAGCTTATGATGACAAATGGGTTGAGAAATGGGTTTGAACCTCTAGGGCCTGATAGCTAGAGGGTAGGAGAGGTAGGCTAAGGCTTTGATCTTGGCAAACCTAAGGGATTTATGATGGAAAAGGGGGTGTAAAGGATAAATTTTGGTTCTAGAATTCTATGGGTTTAGTGCTAGAAAATGGAGAAGGAACTCTAAAGCTTTCTCTCTTTTTTGAAAAATTCAAGCCCTTAAGCAAGGGGGGGTGGCTCTCTATTTATAGAAAAGGAGAGGATTAGGGGAGGGTTTAAGTCCTAATGCTTTTAACAATTAGGTAATGGGGATCTAAGGTTTTCTAGGTTTTTTAGGGCATAGATAGGTGGGATCTTGGGTTTAATGGTAGATGATAGGGTGGGGGTTTAGGCGGTAAAAGGGTTATATTTTAGGCTAGTAACGATACTAGGGTCTTAAAGAAACTCATCCCAAACATTGGGGTGGTCAAAAAGTCAAACCCCAAAGATGAATCTCGGACATTTTCTCAAAAAATACTATTCTTAAGCCTTGTGCGTATATTATACACGCTAGGCTTAGGAACAGTGTCCCTGAGAAATCCAGAGTCCATTTTGAAGCTCAACTATGAAGGATAAGCCAATTTTTCCTTGCATGTATAATATACACTCAAGGCCAATTTCAGTCAAAAATTTGCCTAGCGTATATAATATATACACTAGTGTAATTTCTTGCATTTCTGCCCAATTTTTAAACCGCCATAATTTTTTATTTACAACTCAGATTGAGGTGATTCTTGGCTCGTTGGAAAGTTGGGAACATTCTATTTCCAATGGTATAGGAATCAATTCTAAAATATGTGTCTATAAACTTTGGCATTTCTCTTTGCATCCACTACTCGGGAGGATTCAAAATGGGTCCGGGAAGAATTCTATGGGTTAGGGTCGATTCCTAAGGATCTCAGAAAGGTTCCTAAGGGTTTTAGTTAAGTTCTAAGGGTTTTGGAAGTAATTTTGGAAGATTAGGGTATGCCTTTCTCGAAGTATGTGTTGATCGAACCTTGGGCCAAATTTGGGTGTCTATAAGCCCACACGACTATTTCGATTTTATTTTCAAAATTTCTCGAAGCCAAAACGCATCGACTACCTCCCTTCTCGCAAGAACTTCGGGTTCTCACGGTGTTATCGAGTTGTGGTCTCTTCATCCTCTTCTCACGAGCATCTCTTATACTCCTTAATGCCCAAGATAACCTCCTCTTTGTTTCACATACCTAGTGAATATTTTTTTTTCTATTTCAATGGCACCTAAGAAAGCCACATCTTCAAAATCCCCGCTTTCGCAGCGTAACAAAACCAATCCTCCACCAAGGAAGGACAAACCCACTTCTTGGTGGGATACGAAGAACTTTGAAACGGAATGGTTTTTCGACCAAGAGTATTCAAAAAATGAGCAAATGACCCAGTGGTCATTCAACTACCTCACAAGATCCAACCTGAAAAACCTGTTCAAACCTTTCCACGAACACTATTACCCAAGGTTGGTCAAACTATTCTATTAGAACCTTGATTTTAATAAAAATGAGGGAAAACTTTACACAAAGATAGATGGAAGGATGTTCAGGTTTGATGTAAGCCACATAGCTACAGTAATGGGTAGCTCCACAATATTTCTACAAAATACGGGTCTATTACCACCAGCACTCGAACTGGTACCTTTTCACTGCATCATAGCAAGAATGACCCATGGAGAACACAATTCTGGACAATCAGTGAGAAGGTCACAACTACCAAAAAACTTGTGGCTGGTGGACATCATTTTTAGAAGAAATCTATACCCCTTAAGACACGAACAAGAAAGAGTAGGAGTACTCCTGCAAGCTCTATACTAGGTTTTCAAAGAACGTTGTTTCAATGCTCCCGAGGTGATTTGGGAAGGGCTAATTTACACCCATGATCAAATGCTAAAATCGAAAAAAAAAACCACTAAGTTCAATGCAATATGCCCTCTTGATATCCCGCCTCATTGATGAGTACGAGGAATAGGAAGATGATTACGAGATACTGCCCAAGGAAGAACGACGGACAAATAATGTGAAAAGGTGTGGAGAAGAAGATTGGAGTTTGAATTTTCAAAATGTAAACAAAAGCTTACAAGATTGATATAACCAATGCATAGCCAAATGTGCACAACCAGAACTTGCTGCACAACCACAGGCACCTCCACCCCAGAGACCACTGTTCCAGTATGTACAAGTTGCCCAAGGTGATTGGGGGACTCTAAACCGTCGGATGGACTTCCATGAGGCAATGCTCATGGAAATGATGAACAAAATGTTTCTGTTAGACGTTGCGAAGAGTATTGCGAGGGCACACACGTACACCCCCGACGCATCCAGCTTGCGACCCAAGAGTGGCAACAAGGATCAGGTCGATGGTACAAATGAAGAGGAGGACCAGAAATGATGGTGGCAATTGTGGAACCATGGGTATCTTTTTGTTGATTTTGATAGCTTGAAAGAATTTTGGGATATCTTGTTTAAATGAACAACTGAATTTTGTGTTACTTTTCCTGTAAATGATAGATGATTTTGATAGATTTTGTTAACGGCATCTACATACTTTTGTCTTGATGAATTCTTTTACTCTTGGTTTATTGATAACAACCATCTATTGGGGTAATCTGTGTGTAGGTTTGTATAAAGAGGTCTTTATCGGATATTCATATCATAAAGAGATCGTTGAACCATTTAAACTCGACCTTGGAAACACTCTTCAAATACAATATCGGAACCTATCACCGACCTTTGAATTATTAGATGAGAAAATTTTTGAGGACGAAAATTCCTTTAAGGGGGGAGAATGTAATACCCAAATTCTCCTAAACCTTAATACGCTAATTGAATACATGTGTTCAACAAAGTAAACACTTTAGCTATGGTGTTTATCTATAGATAGATACCTTAGTTTAGAGAACCTATATGTAAAATTGTATAAACAATTACACGAGCTTCGTGAGAGCACCAATAGTGAGGGGCTTGAGTTCTAACCAAGAGGTCTAGGGATCAAACCTTGGGAGCGAACTCAACACTCCATTTTTCACTTTTGAAGAAAGAGCCTATACTCCTAGACTTGGTGTATCAACTTAACACCATACCTTTACTAATAAGTTATAAATAAGTAACCTATGGAGAACCTCAACACACAATTCGAGAATTCTTCTTAAGATTAAGGTCTTAGAAAACCTAGCCGCCTTTTCTTTTGAGAAAACCCTAGCTCTTATTCTCTTCTTCCCAAGAGAGAATCCTAGCCGTCACTTTGACTTTCATCAATTTTTCTTCCACTAGAAACTCTCCACCTTCCCACCACTGAGATCGACGAGGGCAAAGTTAGGAGATCGAACGGACGCCGAGTGTTGGACGTCAATTCCTCAAACATTAATCTATCATGAATCAACCATTCAAATTCAAAAGGTAAATATCGACACCTTGTGTTTCAAAAATTATACTTCTCAATCAGACTTAAATTAGTAAATCTCTTATTCAAAATTTGAATCATAATTTCAGGTGGAAAAGAGAAAAAAAACCTTCAGAAATCACTCGGCTGAAACTCGCTCGAGCGAATTTGGGTGTCGCTCGAGCGAGGTGCCACAAGACTTATAGAAATCCCACTTGAGTAAGTCGCTCGAGCGAGTTACACTTGACTTGTCCCCTTAGGTTCTATTTTCCTAAGTCAATCTGCATATTCAAATTGAGTAACTTCGGACTATTGAACCTCGTGACGAGCATTAAATTAGTTATTATTGTGTGATATAGTTAGAAGATTGGGCAAATTCGATAAGAATCCCCGTACTCCTTGTGACGTTAGGACCCGAGTTAGGGGAAACTTAATGCAGAGTTATATTTTAGACTTTGAATCATAAGACCTTAATGATAAATATGAACTGAATCTATGATCATTTGAATTGAATTCAAACTTAATTGATATCTGAAATTGATCTCGAACTTATTGTATCTTATTGTATATGAATAATTGAATTCTTTGAACATTGAAACATTTGAACTTTGATCTTGTATTTGAATGAGAATTACTTTCAAAATATGAATATGGTACTATGTATTAGAATTTTGCATGTGATTTAGAGAGATTCATGTGGAACGAATCTTGTGCTTCAGCGCTTTTGAACCGTTTCGATGGTCCTTTGGACCGCACAAGTATCCCTCACAACACAGGGGCTTGGGCATTTTGAAAAATTATTCTTAGAACGATGATGGTTAGGATTCCCATTAATTTTGACTTCGGCTCTAACCCTATATTCGCGTTAGAGATTATTTAAGTTATTGATTTAAGTCATGCATAGAATAAGAAGATAGCATCTGAAATTCTGAAAATGAATAAAGTAAATGAATGCTCACACGAAATTTGAGAAAGGACACCTTTGAAAACTTAGAATAGGTACTTTTGAATCCAAGATACTTCCCAATTCTGTTTATCATTTAATTTACCTTGCAATTGTCATTGGAATTATGCATTGACTGGATGAAATGTAATTTTGTATTGAACTACTCCTACTGAAATTAGAATGTTAGCTCACCCCGACACTATGTGTCACAGGTACAAAAGCTACTTCGGATCCTGAGCTTGACATAGATCCCGATTTCGTACCAGAAGAAGGAGAAGATCTGCAACCAGAGAATTTTTATCCGTAGTTGAATTGATTTTGGACTTGGTACAATTAAATGAATTTAGTAGGAGAATTAAATGAGCTTTTTACGTACAATCTGCATTACCATTGTTTAGGTGATGGCCAGCCATCTTCGATGGTTTAGTTTTTATTTCAATTTATGTTCATTTTGACAATAAAATCACTTATCACTTCCATCATGATGTCTCTGATTGATACCTTTCGCGTAAGTGTTGATGTACCAAGTATCTAACGACTCGGTGTTCCCAGAATTTCATGTGAGAAAAGTTGGGTTGTTATAGATACCCTTCTTGATCGAAATCCCTGAGTTTAAAACCCCAGGGGTAGCATCTAGAAATACTGCAACTTTTAGGGTTAAGTTGTTAAAAAAAAATTCTTTAAAAAAAAAAGTGTAGCATACGCTACACCCGTATAGCGTATGCTATATTGAGCGTACGCTATATTGAGTGTAGCGTACTCTACACTAACGCTACATGATGAAATATGCTATCTAGCATTTCCTACCACTAACGCTATTTAAAACACTACTTATAACATAAGCTAAGTATAGTACGGAATTTGTTATACGAATTAATGTTTCTACCCATCTATGATATAACTTTGGATTATCACATATGAACTAAGTAACCTTCATGGTTTTTTATTCCAAAGGGGAGTCCAAGGTCTAAAGTAGTGGCCAATACCAAAATATTGGTTTCTAGCCTAGCCTATGCCAATACACATATCTATCTATATACCCCATGTATCGGCCACTACCTATGTAGATATTGCGGTTGAATTTTTGGGATAATCAATGATATAACTAGCGATAAAATAATTTACACGATATAAAGATGCAATCTCAACCACAAATTGAACACAAACGATTTTAACGTGGAAAACCCTTTCACAGGTAAAAATCACGGGATCTATCTCAAATCCAAGACAAACAATTCATTATGATAAATAAATTCTTACAGTGCTTATGAATGAAATGCTCTATCACTTATCTCACCAACAATGATTGCGTCCCACAATCGTCCCTTTCACAGTGTAAAGTTATCGCCTTCAACCGTTATCTCTCACCATGGTCCACTCGATTCGTACGAGTCAATAACAAACTTGAAATAAACAAATTTAACCTCAGATCAAAGAGATAAATTTTTTCTTGAGATTTAGATCAATTCAGAACAATAATAAATTATCTCAAGAAGGAAGATAAGGAATTCTGAAAAGCGTGAAATTTTTTCCCAGAAATTCAATATTCCCGAAACTCTATCTTCCATTTAATAACTGCTGGGGCATGGATGTCTGTGAATCAATCACGGATGACCGTAACCACGGATGTCCGTTAGTTCAGGCACAGACGTCCCTCCAACCAACAGTGACAGCTTGTTTTGTCACACTGATATTGCTTGGCATTCTAACACTTGTTGGGAGCACTTCTAGGTTTGATCATAACTATGATTAAATAACTAACAACAATATAGCTTTGCAGACCCAATTTATGTGTCAATATAAAGTTAGAAGAAAAAAAAGAAAAAATATGACCCACACAGGTTGACCCCTTGCGTGAGTCTCAATCTTACTCTCTCGCCTATTTTCTCTCTTTCTCTATCTTCTTTTCCTCTTTGGGATTCACACAGGTTGACCCCTGCGTGGGTCTCAATCTCATGCCCTCCCTTCTTTGTCTCTTTGAGATACACAAAATTGTAAAGCTCGTCATCTTTTTTTCGATGCTGCAAGAATTTTGTCAATCCGAGTTCGGAGTAAAGAGTTATGGCTAAAATACCAAGAATGTGTTTGTTGAAGAACCAATGGTCACAAAAATTTAGAAAAATCGATCAATCGATTCTAGACCAAATTTTCACGTTTTTAATGCTCAAAAATGAATTGAAGTAAGCTAAAGTGAAATATTAGGGTTACGGGTTCTGTTGAACAGCTAGTGGTCACGAAATTTTGGGAAAATCAATCGATCGATCAATTTTGAGGGTCAATCGATTGATTCTTGGCCGAATTTTCACGTTTTTAATGCTCGAAAATGAATTGAAGTGAGCCAAAGTAAAATATTAGGGTTGCGGAGGTAACCCTATAAATACCATAGAGTTTGAGAGTTCTCTTTTACACATTATCTTTATTTTTCTCTCTACTTTTCTTATCATTTTCAGCTTTTTAGAAAGGGGATTAGCCCTCATTTTGATTAAATCATAGCGTTCTGCGTGGATTAAAGCTACTTTGTGGATCTGTTTGGAGACTCAATTGGGTATTTTTAATGAATTGCTTTTATTTTATTTATTTTTATTAAAATTTTTGTATTAAAATGTTTGACTAATCATCTAGAACTTTAGGATCTAATGAATCACATTTGAGTGATTCATCTATAATATGGATTTGTGGTTGAAACTAAATTAGATGCTTGTGTGGATCATTTGCTATGTGCTCTTGCAGTTTTATGAGATATAATCATAAATTCGAGATATGAGAATTAGTCATGTGTTTTTCATGATCTTAGATTTGTGATTATTGACCTAAATCTTATTTTTAATGCAAAAATTTAGACTCATTAATTTATTGTGATTAGATTTATTTTAATACAGTGGATGTGTTGATTCTTTTCTTTAAAAGATTTGAAAGAGCATTACTTTAGACTTTAAGATAATCATAAATTCCAAGACTATGATCAACATCATCATCTAGTTTTTCTCCTCATGTCTGAGGCTCTCAACATCATTGCCTTAGCAATTTCTTCAATGACCATTAAATTCTTCAACCTTCTCTTCCTACCCTCTGCAACCTTCAATGCATGCTCCTACCCTCTGTTTTCCTCTCTTTACTTATTATATGAAAAAAAATAATTACCTTATTCAACTGTTATGCATCAATTTCTTACTAGAAATGTAGCTAGAATGGATATCAATCGATTGGATGATTACACACATCTTGTGGATTAGGTATCCACTCTTTACGTATAAATACCCCATGGTTAGAGTTGTTTTGAAACACTCTTCCAACAAAGAGTCCTTGGTATATGTCCTAAAAAACGGTTTGTTGAGTTCACAAAACCAATTGAGGGTTTCGGTTGGAAAGTAGTACCTTGTTGATGCAGGGTATATAAACATGCTCAACTTTCTTGCTCTGTATCGAGGAACCCGCTATCACCTATCAAGTTTCAATAGTTCCAACCCTCCTAGAGAGCTAGGGGAATTGTTAAACAAATCTTACTCGCAATTGCACAACGTCATGGAGCATACTTTTGTGGATGCTAAAACAATTGTCCAATATTGATAGTGGAAACCTACTTTCCACATGAAAACTCAAATTAAATTAATTTATGTCTGTTGTATATTACATTATTTCATCTAGAGCTATGGTGATGATGACCCAATATTTCGAGAATGGCATAACGAAACGGTTCTTCTACTCGACGAAGGGGTTCACAATATGTACCCGATGTAGAACACCGAAGGGCTCAAATGCGGGCACATCGTGAACTCGCCCGTGAAAAGCGTGCTAGATTGGCTAACAAATTGTGGGACGGTTGTCATCACTAAACCATGCTGTTATAGCTTTACTTTCTTATATAAAGACTTGCTTTGAGACTTCTAGATATTCCAACTATGTTATTAACTTTTCAAATTGTTGAGCTAGATTTTAATCTCCTCTACATATATTTTTTGTGATAATAACTTAAGCTCTACTACACTTTATCATGTTTGTGAGGCACTTGTTCACCGAATCTTATATAAAGACTTGCCTTATACATGTTATTACAATAATACATAAATATACAAGATTGTTTGCTAAAAATAAATTGTATTTTTTAATTTAATCAATGTTTTGATGAGGATAACGATTGCTTGCTACTAATTGTCTTTGTATGCTTCTTGATTTGTTGGTGCAACAATGTCATACATTAGGGATGTTGGATCCAACTTCATCCACCAAATAAGCTTACCTCAAGAGAGGGAGTAAGATGCAAGATAACCAATGCAACCACCATCTCGCCACACCTTTTTGAAACAGCAACCCCAAATGCACCTTCGCCAAAAAGAGGTTATTATTGTGTCATCCGGCGATGACTCAATTGATGGATTGTATGTTGTTGGATATGTCGTGAGCAACATCGGATGGAGCAAGAGGTGAAGATAGGACAAGGTAAAAAAAGAAGAAGAAGAAAATAAGGAGGCAAGTACCATTGTTGATTACCTGGTGTCAAAGGAGAAGTGATGAGGATAACGATGATAACATCTCGGGCTCCTTCGTTTGATATATGTGTTGTAGTCTATCTAGTTTCATATATATGTCTTAGTCTATCTAGTTTATTTGGCGGGTCTTGGAACTTGTAAATCTTGATCAGTCTATATGTTTGATATATGCATTCGGGCTACATGCCCCGATATTTATATGTTAGAATATTAACAATTGAATCATATTAATATTTACATGTTAGTATATTAACATCTAAATTATGCCAGGTGAGTTATCGTAGCAGCGAAAAAAATCAATCTTTAGTTGTTTCACCTAGTTGGGTAATATTTTGGCTTGAAATCGGCTTATTCCACACAGATAGTTGATTGCATTTGCCCCACGCGTGATTAACCATCCTTAGCTATAGCAATATCGGGCACTATGGCGATTGCATGCTCACAAAGTTTATCGACGACGTTGGATTGAATGCATATGTACATACATTCGGTAGAATTTTTTTTAATCAATGCATAAGTTGGCCATAAATTTTTTTATTTCACCACCCTTACGCCTTTGGCTGTTAACCAACAATCAAACACACCAAAAGTAATTGAAGCTAGCAGAATCAATGTGGCGGGCTCGGACGGGTTCACGCCAAGCCTTAGACAAACCGATTATAATCCGGCTTAGCTTATACCCGACCTAGAGTCACGCCAAGTTCGGGCAGGGCTTAAATGAGTCAAACAACCGTTTAAGCCCTAACCTATAACCGGCCTGGCTTACTAATTGGGCCTGGAAAGCCCATTTATGCATCAGCCTACATACCTCAGCCCATTCGTGACTCATTGCGGCCCGGCCCCACAAGTCGGTCCGGTCTGTGTCGGGCTCACCGGCCCGTTGAGACCTCGACTTAATGCTACGTTTGTAGTCCGGTCGTGGAGATATTCAGTGGCCGCACGCCTAATACCAACTTTTTTTGTTAGTGTGGAACAGATTGAGAAACCCCTTAAACCCTATATCAGCTATTTTTGATTCCCAAAACCCGAGAGCGAGAGAGAGAGAGAGACAGATGGGAAGCGACAGCGAAACAGAGAAATCTCAGAAAGAGAAGAAGAAGTTAATGGCGCTCGCTCCCATAGCTAAGCCCCTTGCGGGGAAGAAGCTCTGCAGAAAAACTCTCAAGCTCGTCAGAAAAGGTATACGAATACCTATATATACATATATAATCTCATATGTGGCTTTGTTTGTTTTTAGTTTTCTGAATAAGTCTGTTGTTAGTTTTTAGTATGAAAACCTTATGATCTTGTGTTGGTTTTCTATTTTCTTTCATTTTTTTCCCATATGGGTTTTTTTGCTACTATGTTTTATTTATGAATGCTTATCAATAATTGCTGTTGGATTTTTACTGTATCAATATTACTATTATTATCATATGGGTGTTTGTTTATTTTGGCCATTTACTTCTATATTTGATGTTATTTTGGTTTTCTGTTGGTATTATGAACTTTTTACATGATTTGTTTTGATTTCTGTGTGGTTTTGAGCTTTCTATGATAATGGTTTTCTGTTGGTTCTCTCATGCTTTTCTTCACATGTTTTTTGTGCTATATATATATATATATTTGCCAAGTATTGTGCTTTTTATTTTTATTTTTGTAATATTTATCAATAACTGCTGTCGGATTTATTCTGCATCAAGGTTTTTATTATTATTACTTTCCATATGGGTGTTTGTTTATGTTGTTCGACTCGATGGAATTTTGATTTTCTATTGCCTTTTGGAAATTTTTTTCATGGTTTTTCGTATGGGTATTTATATTTCCGTGTCATGATTTTATGAAAAAATGGGGTTTGGTTTCTTTCTGTTTATAAGATATTGATTCTCCTCAAGTTGAAGTACCTTTTACCCCTACCCAAGCGGAGCAGAAGCTTGCATCCAGGTATATCAGGAATCTCAACTTCCGATACGGTCAGCTTTTGAGGTAATTAACAGATGCTTCTTAACCGTGTGATGCCAGCGACACCCATTGATCCTATTCAAATATATCTATTAATCCTTGCTCTTCGAACCGGTGTGTGATATAAGTGGCTAATGCATTAGGTACAAAGCCTGTTTTCTATCAGTTGTGCCATTAATCTAAATTGGTACGTAACATATTATTGATTAGTATTTTGGTCCATATTTATTGGCCAATAAGAATTGATAATGTCGATTTCGGCCGATATATACTTGATGTAAGCAGCATTTTCTGTATCCATTTCTTCCTTCTAAAGTTCTAATAAATGTTCTTCAGGTACGTTTTAGTTACAAACTTTGTTTCAACACCCACATTCTTTGCCAAAACAAACCATAAAATCAAAAAGTTTACAAAGATGTCTAATTTAATGAATTTTGTGTTTGATTAACTTTGTTAGTCTAAATTTTAATTAGCGTTTTACAAACATTTACAATCTGTTGGAAATCATTTTGCAATTAATATTATTTTGGGTTTTCTGTGATTGTGCATCCAAACGAAGCCTATATGTATTGCAGATAATAACCTTTTTACATTTTACTGGTCAGCTGATAGTTTGTTGTAAAATGACTATTTTCAGCAGCAGTGAGACCAAATACTGACTTTTGAAAAATTCTAGTTTTAATCACGACTTTTTCAGTTGACGATTTTTTTTTTTTTGCAGGTTTTAAATATTTTTTTATTAATATCTTGTTATGATTTTTCTTTTTAGTTTTCCAGCATTTTTTCCATTTCCCCCCAAATTGGCCAACTGTGCATGCAGCACATGTGATCATGGATATGAAGCTTCTCCATGACATGTTAAAAAAACCTCCTCTAATACCAGTGCAGTGTAGAGGGGGTTTAAAAACCTCCTCTAATACCAGCCGATATACTGTAAATACCTTGCTACCAGGTAGTACAAATGGTACTATCAGATTTCCCAAATTCTTAAATACAGTTGTAAATATTTTTAAGTCAAAATACACTGGTATGGGATCTTCCAAACAAGAGTTATAATTTAAGTTAAACCCTTAAACGTTGCAGTATTTTGTAAAACCACTAATTTCAGGCATTCATCTCTAAAATCCTAACAACTACTTTTTTGTGCTACAAAGCAAGTTCTCCTTTATTTCTCTGTACTTTTTTTTTCTACCCTCTAAATCTTAATCAGAACTGCTTCCGGGTCTTTTCATAATTTTTTTGTTTGTGTGAATTGGGTGGTGCTTTCTTTGATCCTTGGTGTTATATTATGTTGAGAGATTTTCATATTAAATAAATGAGTGAATTTTTTAAATGCATGTATTTGGGATAGTTATGCAATGGTTATAGATTCAAGTTCAGGTCATGAATGAGGATGCTATCTGTCAGCCAAATCGCAGAAGGCTTCAGCGTCTATTTTCATGACCTGCCTGAATTTGTGGCTCTAACCATGACATACATCTTTTTGAAATACATGCAAATTACATATAATCTTTAGTGTAACCTAGCATATGGGAGTTTCCCAAAAATTTCCCTCTGCTTGTTATTTATTTGATTCGAGTAGTTTCTTCTTTTTTGTAGTAATTGGTTTTGTCGGTAATTTTTCCTATTTGATAAGAGTAGTCAAAAGATTCAAAACACTTTTTCTTGTTATTTTTTTTTTCTCGGAGTGTTGTTAGCTTTGTCAGTTTTTTTTATGGATGTATATTGTTTGGTTTTGTTATATGCCTCTAGATTTCTTCAAACTATTGGTTTGTTAGTAATTTTATCCTTTGATATAACCTTATTGTTCGATTTTAGAATCCCATTATTTTTCTGCATTTGGTTTTCAAGTTTTCTCAATTGTTGTATGCATTTATTGGTGTTTTATTTTCAGCTTCTGAATCCAAATGTTTGAAGAGAGGAGTGAAAGAAGTAGTTAAAAGCATTCGGCGTGGAAACAAGGGGTAGTTTTATCATCCTTGTCATTACTGTTTTTCTTACGAGGGATCATTTTTCTCATCTGTGACTTTAAGATTTATTAATCAGGTTATGAAAAACATATGCACAGAAAGGCCATTGCTCAAAGAAAGAGGTTTCTGATGAAAGGCCATTGCTCAAAGAAAGAGGTTTCTGATGAAAGGCCACTATAGTGCTACGCCAGATCTATCGAGTCTCACACTATGATACTTTCCTCGCCTTGTTAAAATGATTTATCTCAAGCCCTAAGCTAGGGCTCTCAATGGGCTGGATTAGGGCCGGGCTGGAGTTCAATCCGACCCTAACCTACCCGGGCCGGGTTCCCAATTTTTTCAGCCCAGCCATAACCCAGGCTATGATATACTCAGCCCAAGCCCGGCCCCTACAGAGCCGGGCCTGGCTAGGGTGTTTTTCCCGGCCTTTTTCCGACTGTTTTTTTTTTTTTTTAAATTTAGTTGGGCTATTTTTTCTAATAAAATTGGGTTGGGCTGTTTTTTTCCTAATAATAGTTTGAAGAAGGTTAAAATTTTATATTACCATTATAGAGGCTCAGGTACAATCTTTTATTCAAATATTTTATTTAGTTTGTTGCACAATGGTTGCTTCAAAATCAACAAGTCATCCAAGTTGTGTAGTTAAAAAGCTATGCAACGGTTGCTTGAAAATGAATTAAGCCATCCAATTTGTCCAACAAAAAAATATATGCACAAACATTCATTATCATTGCCTCAAATCAGTAAAAAAGAAAATAATAAGTGGAGTGAAAATATAATTTAAAAAAAAAAAAAAAAATTAACTAAATCATATTTAACTGTATAAAAAAAATTATAACTTTAAAAAGATAAGTAATATATATATATATATATATATATATATATATATATATATATATATATTCGGGCCGGATGTTGCAACACTCAACCCAAGCCCGGCCCGGATTGATCCGGGTTGCAACATGCTTAGCCTGGTCTGGATATCGGGTTGGGTTTGCTTGATAGAAAATACTGTTTTTTCCTGGCTGAGAGCGGGCCAAAATTCGGGTTGGCCCGGCCCATTGAGAGCTCTACCCTAAGTAAAAACTCTTTTTATTAATCATCAATCAATAAAAATAAATGTGTTTACAAAGGCCTTTATATAGGCAACCAAACCTTAATTCGATATGAATGAATCATAAAATAATAAAAACTAATAAACCACTAAAAATGTCAAGTTTTGCCAAGAAAAACTAAATTCCGTTGCTGGGTGAACGTGTTTCACGGACGTTCGTCTTGTTGTCACGGAAGTCCGTCGCTTACAGAGTCCAGAGGAGCTGCGTTTTCACGGACGTCCCTCCTAAATCCATGGACGCTTGTCGCCTACAGAGTTCACAAAACAGAAGACCTCCATTTTACTGGCGTTCGTCATGTGTCGACGACTTTAGGCCCTCTTCGAAGCTGTGGCACTCTGGTTCTGGTTCCCTCGTTTCCTCCAGCGCTGGTATCCGCGATAAGGTCCAAATCCAACGTCCATTATGTCAGCGTCCTTGTCAACTCCCTCGAACCAAAAGGGCTTCATCACCAATGAAGTGTGGTCGTGGTAGTGATCGAGCATGTCGGGGTCTAATCGACGAACTTCGTCCTCGCTGATCTAAGTATTTTTTGAATCCGGCTTAACCATCCACTTAACGAAGTACTTCTGAAACCCGCCCCCATGGGTGGATACCACAAGATCATCTAATATCCCCACAATCATCTCTTTTCTTTGTCTGCTTGGGGAAGGAAGCGGTATTGGTTGTAAGGTTAGGTGGGTCGGGGATATGAGAGGTCTGGAATGGATTTTCAGGAGCTAAGGTTGAACCTAGATAAGCTACTAGGTCTTCCACATTAAATGTTGAGCTAACTCCTGTATTTGGAGGAAGCTCAAGAACATATGCATTCGGACCACTCCTAGCCACAATCGACGAACTTCGTCCCCACTGATCTAAGCGTTTTCTGAATCCGGCTTAACCATCCACTTAACCAAGTACTTCTGATTCCCACCCCCATGGGTTGATACCACAAGATCATCTAATATCCCCTCAATCATCTCTTTTCTTTGTCTGCTTGGGGAAGGAAGCGATATTGGTTGTAAGGTTAGGTGGGTCGGGGATGTGAGAGGTCGGAATGGATTTTCAGGAGGTGAGGTTGAACCTAGATAAGGTACTAGGTCTTCCACATTGAATGTTGAACTAACTCCTGTATCTGGGGGAAGCTCAAGCACATATGTATTAGGATCACTCTTAGCCACAATCTAAAAGGTCCAACACCTCGGGCTTGGAGATTCTTTGTGACTCCTGATGAGAACTGTTCAGGCCTAATTCGAACCATCACTTGATCACCCACCGAAATTCTTTGAAACACTTGTGAGAATCTACTGATAATTTATATTGATCATTGCTTGAATTAACCTTTGGTCTAATTTCGGCTGCAAGCTATGAATGTACTGTGCAAATGTATCTACGGATTCAGACACTATGTGATGCAGACATGGAGATCATGTCTAAAGGTGTCCTAGGCCTATGACCACGTACAACCTCAAAGGGACTCATGCCTTTGGACCTATTGACTGAATTATTGTCGGCAAACTCGGCTATGGACAAGACGGAATCCCAGGTCCTAACATGGTCACCGACGAGATTGTAAAGGAGATTCCCTAAACTCCTATTGGCGACCTCTGTTTGGCTATCCGTTTGAGGATGATAGGCTGAGAAGAATTGGAGCATGGTGCCCATCATGTGGCAAAGGGTTTTTCAAAAATAGCTAGTAAATTTGACGTCCTTATCTGACATGATGGTCTTAGGCAACCCATGAAGATGCACTACCTTCCCGAAAAACAATTTTGCAATATGAGATGCATTAGAGTTTTTGGAACACGGTATAAATTGGGCCATTTTGGAGAATCGGTCCACTACAACAAAAATGGAATCATGTTTCCTCGAAGTCTTAGCACGAAATCCATTGAGATGTCTTGCCATGGTGTGTGTGGCACGGGTAAAGGAGTGTACAAGCCAGTATTATGCTTATTTTGTTTGGGCGCTTGGCAAGTACGACATTGTTTTACAACCCGGGGGACATCTCTCATCAGGCTAGGCTAAAAGAACCTATCCTCTACGAGCGCAAAGGTCTTATTACACCCGAAATGCCCATACCCGACTATCCCTATGACATGTAACTCCCAATGAGGAAGTCACGCAATGATGTGCGAGGGATGCCAAGGCGAGTACCTTTGAACAAATACCCATCCTGGAGGGTATACGTAGAGTGTGTGCTGGTCGGATCGCTAAGGAGGGCGTTGTATTCCATGCCGAAATCCGGGCACTCGGGATACTCTTCCTTCAACCGTTCGAATCCGACGACCTCGGTGCTCATGGTTTGCAATGTCTCCACCCGATGACTAAGCGCATCTGCAACCTTGTTTTCAACACCGGCTTTGTGCTTCAATACGAAGGTGGTGGTATTCAACCCATTTCACGTGCCTCGAAGTTATCTTCTTTTGAGAGGCTAGGAAGCGCAAGGCTTTGTGGTCGGAGAATAGCACAAACGCTTGTGGCCTAAGGTAATGTTTCTAATACCAGAAGGATCGAACGACCGCATAGAACTCCTTATCATAGGTGGAGTACTTTTGCTTTGCCTCGTTAAGCTTTTCGCTAAAGTAGGCCACTGGGTGACCCTCTTGGTTAAACACTCCTTCTATACCTACACCCGATGCATCACACGCGACTTCAAAGACTTCGGAACATGACATGTGCACTACTCATTCTTTCCTTGATCTCGGCAAAGGCATTCGTCGCGGCTTTGCTCTATCGAAAATCCCCTTTCTTCATCCAATTGATGATCATGGCCATGATGGTACTAAAGCCTTTAATGAAGCGACGATAAAAGGTTGCCAACATGGGTTAAAAATTCGAAAAATACGATACGTATCGTCCAAGCGCAAAACCGATACGTATCGGGCGATATGTATCGGTTCCGGACTATACATTCCAATGTATCGTCCCAAATTTTAGGCTTTTGTATGGGAGGCACCGATACGGTAAGGTACCGTATCGGTGAGGTGCAAAACCGATACGTATCGGTGTCGGACGATATTTTGACCCAAGGTTGCCAGTGACCCTCTTGGTTAAGCACTCCTCCTATACCTACACCTGATGCATCACACGCGACTTCAAACTTCAAAGACTTTGGAAAAGTCCGGCAAGTGCCTGACGGGTGCACTACTCATTCTTTCTTTGATATCGACAAAGGCCTTCGTCGCGGCTTTGCTCCATTGAAAATCCCCCTTCTTCATGCAATCGGGGATCGGGGCAATGATGGTACTACAGCCTATTGAGGTGACGATAGAAGGTCGTCAAGCCATGGAAGCTACGAATGCTGTGGATGTTCTTAGGTTCGGGCCACTCCACAATAGCCTTAACCTTTTTAGGGTCCGCAACTATTCCCTCAGCCGAGACAATGAATCCCAAGAAGACAACATATTGTTGTAGGAAGGTGCACTTCTTGAAATTCGCATACAACTTCTCGCCCTTCAAGGTTTCACAAACCAACCTGAGGTGGATCAAGTGTTGTTCCCTGTTGTGGCTGTAAATCAAGATATCGTCAAAGTACACCACAAGGAACTTGCCCAGAAATGGCCTCAACACTTGGGTTATGAATCTCATGAAAGTACTCGGGGCATTAGAAGCCCAAAAGGCATGACCAACCACTCATAAAGACCATCCTTGGTCTTAAAAGCGGTTTTCCATTCATCATCCGGGCGGCTTCGGACTTGATGGTAGCCACTCTTGAGGTCTATCTTGGAAAGGATAGTGACACCAACCATCATATCCATCATATCGTCGAGCCTCGGTATAGGAAACCGATACTATCCACACACATTCGCCAAGTATCATCCTTTTTGGGTGTGAGTAGTGCGGGTACGACACAAGGGCTCAAGCTCTCTTGAATGAACCCTCTCCGAAGGAGCTCATCAACTTGTCGCAATAACTAGGCATGCTCAACCAGATTCAACCTGTAGTGGGGATAGTTCGGTAACGTGGATTCGGGAACTAAGTCTATAGCGTGTTGAATGCGATGCATTGGAGGGAGTTCATTCGGTACGTCTTCGGGGAAGACATCCGTAAATTCCTTCAAATTGGCTCAACCTCCTTAGGGTGTTCGCTCATAGACTCAAGAGCTCGTTCGACGGTGATGACAACGTACACTACGTTCTCATCAGCAGATGCTCTTTCAAACTCTGAGGGCTCACAATGTTGATGGTCTTAGATTGATCGCCCTTCTTCTCAACTTTGTTGGTCGATGATGTTTTGGGAGGCAAGGGGTTTAATTTGATCTTTTTGCCCTTGTACATGAACGTGCAAGGGTTAGATCAACCAAGAAGGATCATGTCTATGTTGTAGAGCCACAACCTTCCCAAAATGATATGGCCCACATCCATCAGCACCACATTGCACCATAAGGTGTCTGAATACGAGCCCAATTGAATAGGCACACGAAACCCTTGAGACACGAGAATGGATGAAGAGTTGACCCATGCGACTCTATATGGTCTCGGGTGGGCTTCGGGTATAAGCCCTAAGCGGTTTATGGTGCGAGTCGAGACCACATTGGTGCAACTCTTGTTATCCACGATGACCTTACAACTCTTGTCTCCACATTAGGTAAATGTGTGGAAGATGTTCTCCCTTCACCAATCATCCTTATCGTCCCACTGAGGTTGTGCAAGGGCACCCTTCGAAATTAAATCGCGACCACTATCATCACTAGGTGTGATGTTCGGCTCGAACACTTCTTTCGCAACTCCTACATCATCTTCATCCTCTTTTCCCTCAATTAAGAGATTCCTTTGGGGGTCTCTCGTAGGACATTGGGTGGCAAAGTGCCTCAGTCCATGACACTTATAGCACTTAATTTGAGAACCACCCTTCGAGGATTCTCCAACCGCAAATTTTCCCTTGTCAAACCTCACATTGGTAGGAGTGGGTTGTGTAGGTTTGGGAGGTGGGTTTCCAGCACTAAGCCGTCTCTCTCCAGAGCGATGACCATTGGTCTGTGGTTTGATTCGCCTCACCATCGTTGTTTTCAAATACCGCTTAAGATCTTGCACCACGACATAACACTCTTGAAGAGTCTGAACGGGGTGAGAGATTAGTTCCTTTTGCAACTCCATCCGCAATTTGATGCGGAATCTAGAGAGGGTGACTTGAGGATCTCTGACACATTGGCCCTCATTATAAACTCCTCAAATTTGCCAATGTACTTGGACACGGGCATACTACCCTGGCATAAGTTCTGCCATTGATTAAGTAGGCGGGTGTAGTATGATAAAGGGACATACTTCTCTGTAAGCCGTTCCTTCATGTCCTCCAAATGTGTAATGGGAGCACGACCCGCGTTTTCTCTGAAGTACTTGACGTTGACCCAAAAGAGTCGAGCTTGCCCGATGAGCTTGATCTTGGTGATTCTAACGCATTGCTCGCCGCTCATTCCATACCACTCAAAATGGTGATCCATATCGGAGGCTCTATCAAGGAAGACTTTAGGGTCCATCCTCTCATCATAGGTCGGAAACTCAACTCGAATGGTCTTGAGGAGTTTTCCATCCTGGTCGTAATCATCCCCACGATGAACCACATCCTTACGATTCCGATCTTCTTGATACCCACCTCATTCAAAGCGTGGACCATCACACTCACGACGTTGATCATAGGGCTCATTAATCCCCTCTAACCGATTGATTCAGTCATGCAGCCTACCATTAGAAGCCCCTAGGATTGTCTGGGCTTGCTCCATGGCAGTCATCCGTTCATTGATTGCACCCAACTCAGCTCAGATGCCTTTAAAAGCATCAACAATCTCACTCGAGTCCATGGTGATCACAGATTTCTACTACGGGTTCTAGTATGACATGCAATATGGACCAACAATGGAATAGAAAGTAACATAATTAAAATGACAAGCAAAATGCCTTAACCTAGAACCCGACTTTTATTCCAAAACTGACACGGGACATCGACCCTAAAACTCGTGAATGATGATACGATGAAGAGTTGCTGAAATTAAACAGATTGATTTAAACATAATCGCAAAAATTATCATGATATCTTATGGTTCATAGATTTCTGATTAGTAGATCGCGTTAGATCCGGCTAGGGTCCAGTCCGATGCGCGAGCCCCGTTAGTTCTGCAGTAGGACTGATCCTAGAGATAGAATTCTAGCCTTCCAGATTGGGGCGTCCGTTCGTCGATTGATGGTGGAATCACGAGACCTTACTAGGGCTAGTTGATCAAGAAAGATCCAACGACTTTGATGAATACTAGGGCTTTAGGATTTTCGGAATAATTAGGCAAAATATGCAAAAAGGATTGGGAAAAAGACAGAGATAGAAAAATAAAGATATGTGAGCATCACACCCTTAGCCTCAAACCAAACCCTCTTGAAAAAGAAGAATCACTCTCCTTGCAAACTTTTCTCAAGCCCTAAGCAAATGCTCTTTTTATTAATCATCAATCAATAATAAAAAATGTGTTTACAAAGTCCTTTATATAGGCAACCAAACCTTAATTCGAAATAAAAAAATCCTAAAATAATAAAATACTAAAAATGACAAGTTTTGCCAAGAAAAACTAAATTCCCTCGCTGGGCGGATGTGTTTCACGGACGTCTGTCTTGTTGTCATGAACGTCCACCGCTTACGGAGTCCAGTGAAGCCTCGGTTCACGGACGTCCGTCCATTTGAAACAGAGAGCTGCATTTTCACGTCCGTCTGTCCTAAATCCATGGACGTCCGTCGCCTACAGAGTTCACAAAACAGAAGACCTTGATTTTACGGACATTCGTTCTGTAGGTCACGGATGTCCATTGTGTATTGACGATTTTAAGCCCTCTTCAAAGCTGTGGCACTCTGGTTCTAATTCCCTCCTTGTTTCCTCCGGCGCCGATATATGCGATAAGGCTCAAATCCAACGCCCATTATGTCAGCGTCCCCGTCACCCATCCTTAGGAACCAAGGTGAAGCCCTTGCCCAGCCTTGGCCCTAGGTGGGCTTAAATATGCCCGACCCTAGCCCCAGCTCTATGGGGCTTGGGTCGGGAACACCAGTTGAGCAACAACAGTATTAAGTAAATATTTTATTTTTAGGTTAAAACAATATAAATGAACTAGGTAGCAAATTAGCAATATTGTTCAACAATATAGCAACCTAGCAGCAGTGTAGCAGATTAACAATATTGTTTTTAAACAATATAGATGAAGCCAGAAACAACAATATAGCAAATTACCAATCAAGCAACAAGATTAGGCCACAGGTTTAAATTTAAACAGTATGATCACGGGTTTGTTATTTATAAGAAACAATTAAAATAGATAAAGAATATTAGCCAATTAGGATTTGGGTGTTTAAATATAGGACTTAGCGAACTAGCTTTTAATTACTTTATTCCAAGCAATGGAATTATGAATCCTAATGTAGAAAATCCTAAATTAAATAAAAAAGGACCCAAAAGGGAATGTAAATGGACAAAAGGAGAGAGAAATCTCTCCTGTAATTTCGGTGTGAGAGAAAACTCACTCCCTTTTTTTTTTTGGGCGTGACAGAAAACTTTCACTTCTCTATGTTTGATTTTGGTAGGATATCTTGCTCCATCCATGTGACCAAGCAACCTTCTCTCCTTTGTTCCTCTTTTTCTCTCTTTTGATTTTTTTTCCCCTTCTTGAAGAAAAATAGGATACCCCGGTCATGAATTTCACTATATGACAATTTTGGTGATTGGGATGACTGTGTCTGTACTAAAGTAGGATGGATCAGTCATAGTTTTGCTATCTCTAAACTTCCCATTCATCTAATATGAGGTAATGGAGTTACTTATGTGAAGATATTTTTTATTTTGTTGGTGTGTCTTTAGTAATTATCTTTGGTGTGTATTTTGCTAGTAGAATATAATATTGTGTAGTTGTGCTTAGTACCGACTCACATTGTCATTACCTAGACATACTAATGAAAAGGGAATGAGAGCTACCTTTTCTCACTACCCTAATACCATCTCCGCCCCTCTCTTTCTCTCTCTCTCTCTCTATATATATATGTATGTATATATATATATCTTCTGAACCCTATACTGAGCTAATATTAATGTCTTCAAGGTCGACCCTAAATCTATGGTTTCATTGATTACATTTTATTTTCTTTTAATTGGTTAAGAGAAATCTAAATTAGCTTACAGAGTCATGCCTCTGTCTGTTAACTTTTTGCTGAACAGCTTGTATCCGCCTCTTGTATTTGAAAATTTATAATATTTAAATATTCCTGATTGCATTCTCTGCATTTGAATCCGTAGACTTCTCGTCCTAGTCCTTGAGACATAATGAAAAGTAACAATACTACATCCCTCGTACTTAAGCTCTAATTAGAAATCACTCTGCTACACAGCATGTTAAACAATACTAATACCGCTTAAAAACTTTCTAAAAATTTATTCTACAAGTCCAATGCTGTCTAAAACAACATATAACCAGTGTTACATGGACACGTGGCACGGGTGCCAATTGTCAAGGTGCCAATAGATGTTTGGCACGCCAATCTCAAAAAATTCAAATACGGCGGCATGGTCATAAGAAAACTAAAATAAATAAATAAAACATATATAGAGAAAAATTGTAGGGATATCTTAGAGAACCAATTTAGATATGTAATGAAAAGATTCATAATATATGTTGTGAACCTAATAAACATATATTATAGTAAAAAATCGTTTTCAACGACCCAAGCCTTTGTTTCTGTAGTTAAACTTTACACATTTTTCTTTTGAAACAAAGTTCATTTTATCGTTGTCAAATTGATAAGCATTTTAATAGTAATATAAGGTTTTTCATATATATCTAGAAGTTTCGTGTTGTTTGAGGAGTGTCCAAGTGTCGGCACGGCAAAAATCTCAAAAGTCGAAGTGCTAAGGTAACACTGCATATAACTAATTGTCTCGTTTGACTACCACTTCCACACATGCCACACGTGGGAACACTCGCATAGTCACATGCAGTTTCCTTCTATTTTTTCTTGCTCAAATGTGAATAAAAGTGGAAAATTAGTGAAGTTATCCATGAGATTCAAAACTTGGTGAATAAAATATGTCAAAAACAAGAATGCACGAACTCAATAGCCACTTGTTGCCCTTCTTCTAGTGTTATGTTCTAGATAATATAAAAATATAGCATATGCCATGGCTCACTTTCACAATTCATGTGAGCAAATATTCCACTCCTGAAAAAACATCTCAGTGTCACCTACAATGGCCTATTTGGTGAGGAATACATGGATGGCATGGAATCAGTGTGGAGCTTGATAATGTTTTATAAAGTGACCGTCTCTTGTACTTATTTTTCTTAAATTAACATTCCAATTTACTGTAATGATATGGTTTAAAGAGGCATTTATGACTCTAAACCATATGTTTCCTTAGGTAGCCATCAATGACTCATCCTATGGAAGCTGAGATTTTGATAAATAGTCTGTGCAAATAAGCTTCAAATTAGCATTTATTTGCAATAGATTCTATATGCTTAAAAGCTATGTAGTTGGAGTTGAACTTTCATCCCTTATAGTGAGGGTATGATGAGGTATTTGGTGTTTGTGAACTACTGCATCTTTGTTAATAGTCGGCAAATATTTGGTGAAATAGCAGTGGTCATCATAGTTTTTGACACTACAGGAGAATCTTGTACCAGTGGTCAACAAAGTTCTTCACTTATGATTGCCACATGTCCCCTGCTCATTGACTGAAACCAAAAGTGATTGCTAGCTATCTACATCAACTCGAGTCATCAGACATCTAAATGGGAGTCCTGTGATCTCATTAGTTAATTACAAGTGTTAAGATTACCTTCTATATACTTGTGCAATTTAGATTTTCAGTGAAGAAATTAATAAGGATTTTAATTGGGGAAAAGTATTGGAACAAAATTTCCCATTTTCTCACAACAGCTGAGCAATAGGAGAAAATAAAATTAGACAACTCCCTCTCTGACAATCTCTTCTTTTCATTTGCTTGAAACTGTTTTAGTTAAAGCCATCTCTGTTACCATCCATGGAGTTGAAAGTCATGGGTTTCAAGGGTATGAAATAGAGGAGAAGCGGAGGTATTTTGAGATTTACAGATGGTGATGAGGGCGAGGATCTAAAATTGGAAGGGGTTGACACGTGGTGGTAAGGAGCGGGAGTTTGGGACTTGGTGCTAGGCGGCTGCATGCTAATAACAGAAGGATAGAAAAGAGGAGTCAAGTTCCGAAAAAAAATAGGCTAAAAGAGGAATTTGAAACGTGTCACCCTCTTTGTGGATCTTGACCCAAAAAGAAGTTAAATAAATGGGTTTGAGAGGGAATGCTCAGTCTTGATTTATGTTGGAAATCTAATAGATGCGTCTTTGAAGGTGCCATGGGAACGGTGTTTCTATGCCTCTAACATGGAGGGTCCCAAATACGGACCCTAGTCCTTTTAAAGCCCATCGGGGGTTCTTTTGGTGGCTCAGAAATGGAAGTGTGCCCCAGTGATCCAGCTACTGTAGGATTGACCCATGTATCCCAGTCTAATACCCATTGTGAAGCATGTCCCTAATTCACATACCTAGGTATAAATTGCTTGCCATAACCAACCTGTTATATGTCAAAACAGTACCTCGGTTGCAGGTCACACGTGATAAGGCTAGCTCCATTAGGGTCGATTGTAGAAAATAAAGTGGCTTCTTCACCAATTGAGCCATTTCAAGTAGGTTTGCGAATTTCACCGACAAGGTATTCTCTATCTAGGACAGTATCACTGACACAGGCTGCAGTGGAAGTGGAAGTAAATATGAATATCAGCACAAGATCAGAACGCTCAAGCTGTAAAGGGGCTACCAATCAGTTTGTCCCACAAGGGTACAATTTAAAAAATGGTTCAAAAGAAACAAATAGGAATTGTTTTCAAAGAGATGCCCTTTGATGTCCAGGGGTATGGACAAGGATCTTGGGAATCTATCAGCTCAAAGTCTACACAATTGGAAGAATTTTGAGCACTGTTGTGATGAAATGGTGGCACTCTCGCTGCGCCAATATGCAGTAGTGATATAAAATCTGGGCAATCTACCCTCCTGCAGCAATAGGGGCAACCAGATTGTCTTACCAATAGAAAGATAACTACCATCCACATTGGTAATTCATCATGAAACCAAGTTTTAGAATTGTTAACATTTCTTCATCCTTGTTGATTATGCTTTTAGATGGAGTTACTTACCTTGTTAATGCATGTTCCCTGTCCTTCCCAAACCTTTTAGTAGAATCTGTTGAACCAATTAATCCTCTGGCGCTGATCATGCATGAGAACAATCAAGTGGGTTATGGGGTGGATGGTGCTGCTAGGATAATGATGATTTTGGTTAGGTGATGCTAGAGTGGAAGATGGTATAGGATTGAATGGGGGGATGCCATGATGTTAGGGTCGGTGTGGGAGGGAGTGCGAAGAGGATAGTGAAGATTATAATGGGAGAGCCTAAAAATGGATTCAAAGGAGATGAAGGTGAGTATGGGTTTTAATGGATGGATTGATAGAGGAAAAAAAAAGGTTAGATTAGTGGACATTAGAAATTAAACTTGCAAAAGGTCAACTTAATGTTGGTTTTAAAGCGGGGATGGCATAGAGGGGGAGGAAAAAAGAGTTAGTTAACATGTTTGTGGATTTGGAGATGCAAAAGGTCGGAGGAAAGGATTTAGGTAGGAAAAGAAAAGGTTGTAGAGATATGGAAAATTTGAGGTCCTCTTTCAACTAAGATAGAACGTGGAGGAAACAAATGGTAGTATGAGGGTGTTGAATGAAATCTAGTATGAGAAAATTCCATTAATTAGTGATGAGATGTGGACTCATAGATATTCTGATGAGTGGGCCAAAATTCATGTATTCGAATGGTAGGAAGGTTCCTACTATTTGCCGGTTGACAAATGCGTATACGACAATGAGTGGGAACTAATGTACTGATCGTTTATAATCTGAAACCTTGCAAGTGCACAAGTCCGAATGTACAAGGGGAATACAAGGGTGTCGAACTACAGAGACTTGTCGTTTACTTTTCTAACTACTGTCTTAATCGAAAAGAATTTTAAAAGAGGTTTTCTAATTTAATTAACTACAAAGCAAATAAAACAGATTTGAAAAAGTTATGAGAAAGCAGTCTGAGATCCCTCTTGGATCATAGACTTGTAGATAATCTAACTCCTATTCCTATCTGATTCAGAATTTCAGGTACTATCCTGCTCTTCGCTACAAGCTAAAGCGAGGTAGAAGAATCAGGTCATATTCATAGTCATGAGCCAGTCGGGACGATATGATCCGTCTAATCACTAGCGAGCTAAACAGTAAATATCATTGCACGTAACTGCCGAAACTAGGCTACAAGCACTAATCCGAGGGTGTCTATCCTATTAGATCTAATCCTAATCCCTACAAGGCCATTAAGATTAAATAAAACAAAAATAAAATGCTACTGACACGTCCACGGTAATAATCACAAACCTCAGACATGCAATCGTACCATAAGAAATTCGAAATAAAAAAGAAAAGAAATTATATTAAATGCTCATCTGTGATTTGCAAAGGATCCCAGCCTTGGATAAGTTAGCCACACATTGACAGATTGATCGTCATCATCGTTGATTTGATCATCTGTGATGATTACAAATCACACACTCTCACAACTCTCCAAAACTGGAAAACTAAACCTAAAACTAAACCTAGGAAGACTCACGGCTAAAGAACTCTCTCCAAAGGACCCCCTGCCAAAGGACTCCCTTAATCCTAACCCTAGGGTCCTTATTTATAGAACATAAGGCCCTAGTACAAGTTTAAATACAGCAGGTAATCTCCTTGAATCCCAAAAATCTCGTTGAAGAAGATAGCTCGAAGTAGGACTCTCGGGCGCCAAAGCTTACAGGCTGTAAAGCCTAGATTTTCGCAGGGAAACCTTGTTTCGAATGGTCGAGAAGGAGTCTTGACCGGTCGAGCTGTCAATTTACTCTGCACGCGCTTTATTACCTTTGTTGCTCTGTTTTAACTGGTCGAAACTGACTTTCGATCGATCCAACTTCAAATCCTTGCAAATTGCTTCTTCAGACTCTACTAGTTGAAATGTGGTTCGACTGGTCGAAAATATGTATATAAGAGACCCTTCTCTTCTGTTTGACTGAATTCGACCGGTCTAATTGCGATTCCTGAGGCTTCTCTCATTTCAACCGGTCGAAATTCACATTTTGACCGGTCGAAACTTGCAATTTCTTATGGTTTTCTTCTTTCTTCTTTTCTCTGTTAGTGTGCTATTTCGACCAGTCCAATTTGGATCTCGACCGGTCGAAAAGGTCAATTTTAGGACTTCTTCACTCTTTTCTCTGCCGTGGCTTTGGGTCTTTTTCTACTTTGCTCTTTCAACCACTTTTGCGTACTTTCGACCTTCAAACCTGTTGTGACACATTTCATACTAAAGGCAAACATTAGTGATTACTTGGAGGTTAGCAAGGCCGAGATTTGGGCATAGAATATACTGTTTTGAAGGCTGATCATGTACCCTACCTAGATTCTTAAAGAATTATGGAAACCGATGTCATATCATATACCAATTGATGGGGAAATCGATTCAGGTCAATTTGGTAAAAGGATTCAATCTCGGTAGAAATGGCCCTTCCCGTCATGCACTCACAATATGCAGATGATACAATAATTTTTTGTGATGCAACGGAATGGGACCTAAGAAATTTAAAGGCTATACTATAGTGTTATGAAGCGATTTCAGGTCAAAGGACGAACATTAAGAAACCAGGATTTCCAGTTTGAAGCTTGATAAATATATAATCGTGGAACTTGCTAGCGTGATGCCGCTAGGTTGGCTTCCTTCTACATATCAGGGTCTTCCTCTATGTATAGGAAAGTCAAAGATTGGAGCGTGAGATTTAGCGATCGAAAGATGGATAAGTTGGCTGGTTGGGAAGATGTGTTGCTATCCATAAGGGGAGAGTTACACTGACTAATGCCACTCTTTCTAACTTGCTAATATACTGTTAGAATATGTGAGTGTTACTATTGGTGTGCAATCAGTATTATGTACTAGGATGGTGTATGGGTGTGTGTTATCGTTTATATGTAGGAGTGAGTGTGTGTAGGTAAATATGTGTGCGTATATCAGCTTGTAACTTTGCTATAAATGGTAATGATAGAGGTGCTTGAGTTATGACAACTCAACCCTATTTTCCTCCACACTTCTTCCTCTCCTAACTCTATTCCTAATATCCTTGTTAGCTACAAGAGATAGGAGGACTCGGATAGATTTAAGCTTTCCTACAGGGGCACTGTCTCTCGAAAATCAATACTAGGGGTTTGTGTGTACCTTTGTCTACAAGCCATGCGTTGGCGATACTTCATTGTGTACATCCACTTGAATCCTACTGCCTTCTTTTAAGCAGACAATTCTGTAATCTCCCATGTTTGATTCTGTTCTAGAGCTCTCGTTTCTTGTTCCATAGCATCTTCCCATTTGAGTTGTAATAAAGCTTTAGGGACAGATGATAGAATAGATGTAGAATCTAAGGATGAGATAAAACTCGAATAACAAGAAGATAAGAGCATGTTAAGATACAAATTTACTGATGCAATGCCTTGTATCTTTGCAAAGAGCAATGGGAAGGTCAAGATCAGATGGTAAGGATCCGCTTCAGGAGAAGATCTTTGATCCACGTCGTGAGCAAGAGGGGGTAGTCCTTTTTTCTCCCTTACAAAGAAGTTGCCTTTTCCAAACTTTATCCCATTGCGATACTTGTTTTACATTGGGATCACTTGCACCATGTGGAACCTTGGGTTCACTTGCATTAGTCATCTCTTCATTGTCTTCTTCAATATCCTCCTCCCCCGTACAGGGTAGAGGGAGAGAATTCTTTGTGCTCTCCTCACATGGACACTTCTCCCCTTGAAGAGGGCATTGAGAAGGAGCATAAATGGAGTAGACTCCAAGAATGTAACATCTATAGTGAAAATCTTTTTCCTTGTGGAAGGGTCATAGCATTTGTACCCATTCTGAGTAGGTGGGTACCCTCCGTTGTCAAAAGCTGTGACCAGGCCCTGCTTAGCCGCTTAAGGCATCCCTAGCCTCAACCGCTTTAGGCGCTAATGTAAAAATCACATGGTTCTTGTTTTGAAGTGGGCGTTTCGTGCTTAAAAGTCATAAAATCGACGCTTTTGGACAACTTACAAATATAATTTTTAAAAAATAAATTAGAGCATCTATTAAATTATATACGCATTTGAAAATTATATAATGTATCATTTTATAAGTATATATGCTTTTCATAAGACATTGAACATTTAAAATGAGTATAAGTTTGTCATAAGCAAGGATTAAAAAATCGGATTTCGTTTCGATTTTGATGGGGACCGAAACAGTATAAAATTTACTGAAATTTTGAGTTTTAGTTTTCGTTTCGGTTTCGGTGGGGATTAAAACCGAAACATTTCGGCCGAAATTTTGAACCATGGTCATAAGAACCAAAGCCATTAGCTAGATCTACTTCTATTGTATCTTCGCTCGTTTTTTCATCTCTACCAGAATCCCTAAATCTCGTTTGCATTGTTGCTCATCCATTGGAAAAAAAAGAAAACACTCAATCTCTCTCTCTCTCATATTGTTCCACAAGGGTTATGCCAAAAGAGAAGACAATAGTGATCTGTAAATTAAGGGACACTATTTAACAAAATATCTTGCAAGTAAATTCTTTCAACTTGCAAATATAATAGACAATATTTTGCGCAAGTAGCATGCATTTTCATCAACGTGTGGAACTCTAATCACTCTACCCAAACATTGATCGGTGCACTTTTATTCACTTAACGTGGTGAAGTTCTACGTGTTAAAATCGTATGTTTGTAAATTGTACGATATTGGTCAAAATCACATACCAGTATGGCTGTTTGGAAACTGTTTAGAAGGAAGGCGTGTTCCAAGTAGAGTAATCAACACGACTCTTCGGAATGTAAGGTGCATAGGCATTTGACCAATTATGGTAGATGTGTTATCAAATTATGAACGAGTGATCAATTGACATGCCAACATATAAATGAGACTCAACCCAAAGTTCATTTCTCTTAACCATTTGATCTTTTGATTAGACAATAAAAATTGTTTAAATCGTCTTACCTAAATATGGACAAGAGTACCATATATCATTTCATTATATTAGCCTATTGATATTTATGTATTTTCCTTTTTCATAAGTCATATTAATCATTTGTATGGTAGTTTGTATGGTACAACGGTTCATGTGTTACACAGCTTATAAGAAATTAAGAATTACTCTTGATGCCTAGGCTTTACTTAGAACCCAAGGGGTTCACCGCCTTGAACCCGCCTAACACTTTTGACAATTTTGTGGGTACTCAACAAACATACACTTGACGGATTTGCCTGAGACTTTATCATGTTAATTTGAAGGAATATGAGCGAAACAAAGACAACCTAATGTTCGAGGGGTCATGGTAATAACCGACTACTAGGTCATAGAATCTTGTAGGGAGACTTTCTTCCAAGAATAGGTATAGGCGTACAGTTGATGATATAGCTAGCAATAAGGACAACCTCATCCCATAGGTGTTTGGGTACCTGCATACACAAAAGCAAAGACCTAGCAACCTCAAGGAGGTGGTGATTTTTCCTCTCAGCCACTCCATTTTGTTGTGGAGTGTAAGTGATGCGAACTTTAGATCCGCCTGTTTGAATCGTGGCCGAATAAAGAGGAAATGTCAAAAGAGAAAATGGACCAACGAATGAGTTTTTAAAAAAGGCCTGTTAATACATTAATTTGGGTAATATTTTATCTAGGTTTAATTTTCTTTCTTGTTAGGATTATTTTAATACGTGACTTGTTTTAGGATTAGTTTCCTTATTTGAATTATTTAGGGGTCAGACACATATATGTGATATGTGACTGTTAATCCCGTTATTTTCTGCGCAACAATCGGAAAAGTGGTCATAAGTCTACCAATATGTGTCGGAATTGTGTGATTCTTGTCTTGTTGGAAAGCTACTTCGATAAGCTTTCAAACAAGACTAATTTCACGTTAGTTGGACATCGTTTGACCCTTCAAAAGTGATCGCGTAGTAAAAAAAGGATTAATGGTGAAATTAATTGTGACCGTTGAATTAGAAAGTTTTAATGGTTGATTAGGAGTTTTATTTTAAGTAGTATTCCTAGGCTTTTTTTTTCTTTATAAATACACATTGTTTTAGGACTTTATTTTATTGTTTTAGGAGAATTAGGATACTTCTTTTATTTGAACTAGGAATTAGAGTTACACTAGGATTTTTAGTTTTATGCATTGTAAAGGCCTATATAAAGGCCATTAGTGCCAGAATTTAATATTGATGATGAATGAAAATTATGAGTTTTGCTTTGTGTGAATTCTAGTGAACTTGAGATGAGTTTTCGATAGAAGAGTGATTCTTCTCCCGCTTGCGGTTTTGTGTGAGACACACTTTCTTTCTTGGAGCGATTCCTTGGATCTTCTTCTACCCTATTTCCCTTTTATTTTGTTATTTTAATTGAATAGTGAGAACCGTAACCCCTATCTTGTGATTTATGCTATTATAGGGTTAGTGTACGATTTTTCCTGCATCAAATTGATCAAAGCCCAATTCAACGCTCGACATGTGTAGTCCATCATATGTGAAAGAACAATTTATCGATCATTTTACATTTATCCTGCTTTTATTCCTATTGTAACATAACACGAACCAAAAGCACATATTATTAGTCAAATGAGGGCTAACAAGGCCGAGATTTGGATATAAATTATACAACTTTTGAGGCCGATCACACCCCTAAACCTCAACTTTGCTAGTCCTCGAGCAAAGGCAACATCAAAATTATAAGGGTTTTTTGCACATACCCCCCTATGTTATGCTGAAATTGCATAAAATCTCCTGAGTTATGCCTATTTCCACCGCACCCCCTACTTTTATGTTTCCTTTATAAATACCCCCTGCCGTTAAATGACAGCTAACTAGGCATCATTTCTTCAATTAAATGACGTGTTTGCCCTTAACATTATATACAAAATGGCCATTATATTTTGCCCAACTTTGGCGACATTTTAAACGATGGATAAGTATCGGATCCTGCCTAAATTTTTTGTGTGGAACATGATTGATCTCGTAGAAGTTACCGTGTTACCTGATTTTCGATTTGGGTGTCCATGACGCTCGCTTGACTCGTAGGTAGCGCTAAAATGCTACCCCCGTTGGTACCATCCCAACCCTACCATTGTTACGAACCAACTGAGCATCATGGACACTCAAATCGAAAATCGGGTAAAACAACATCTTAGAGGAGATCAATCATGTTGGGGGCAGTGAAAACTAGATTGTAGAGTTTGAGGTATTTGAATTCAATACCTCAATATTGGCCAACTTTATATGATTGAGCGTTTACTCTTGAGATTAGACATGAGTTAACAAATACACGTTGGATAGCGGCGGCATTAAACAAGGGTCTTGTTCAAGAATTTCTTGAGGATTTTCTTCTCAACTACAAGAGGAAATCATATCGGTGAGACATGAAACTTTGAGATTTAAGCTTTCAAATCCCGTGTCCGTTAACCCAATCACTTCACCAACTGCCCGTTGTAATCCCATAACAATTTCTCATCTCATAACCGTTGTGAAACCTACACTCGTTACGGAATCCATTAACGATGTAAACTCTATGCTAGTTGCAGCCCTCGTAATAACTTACAACCCAAAGCCCATTCAAGAAATCAAGCCCGTCACCGTTGTTACCCTAGCCGACCTCATCTCACGTAAAATTGTTATCGATCCTCTACCTGAACCCGTGATCAAGGTAATTATGGCGGTGTGGCGAGGTCATGGTGAAGAGGCTCGCTACGCCATGGTGTGGCCAATAGCGTAGCCATGGCGAGACTATTTATTATTATAGTTTTTAAAAAAAATTATTTTATCTATTAATTAGTAGTATTTTTTTTATATAAGAAAAAAGTTCAACTACTAAACATCATACTTTGATTTTAATATTAAGGATTTATTTTCTAGGAATAAAAAAATATTAATAAATACATATGAAATATGGAACACCAACAAACTTGTAACATGATAAGTATAGATAAATAAATATGAAATATCAACAAATATAGAATATTAAAAAATATGAAATATTAAGTATACATATGGTAATGTCGCCGACGCTGGTGTTGGTAGCTGTTGTGACGAGAGAGAGAGAGAGAGAGAGAGAGAGAGAGAGAGAGAGAGAGAGAGAGAGAGAGAGAAGGATTTTGTAATTTATAAGTTGTGGTTTTGTGACTTGTAAGTTAATTTTTATAACTTATATATTATAAAAATGTCATAACTTATTAGTATTATACGTTATTATCCAAAAAATAAAATAGTGTGCATAGCGATGCCATAATACTATTTCGCTATGGCGACATTATGGCGTCGCTATTTAGCCATCATGGCTATTTAGTTATATATGACGTTTTCCATCGCCATTTGCTATGGCGAGGCCATAGCGTGACCTTGACAACCATGCCCGTGATAGCCCCAAAATCAGTCAAAGAGTCGATATTGGTTGATGAGAACCCTCTTCCGGTCAATATCTGTACTAATCCCAACACCGTTGAAGAGCCCAGGACCATTGAAGTGCAAGTTGCCTCAATCACTCCTCTCGAGCTTGAGATCGTCGAAGCACAATTATTCGAAATAAAGACTATCCTAAGATCGTGTTGGTTGCATGCTGACGTCCATTCCCGTTGGTGAATTGAAGATCAAACATATCGAGCCTGAGTGGAATCCTGTTTACTTGTTTAAGCCGCTTTTGAACGAAGTTCCCTATATATTGTCTGTGATCGCGACCGTGAATATCCATGCCAACCAAAGTTCGAGGTCGAACTTTTTCAAAGTAGAGGGGATTGATGCGAACTTTAGATCCGCCTGTTTGAATCGTGACCAGATAAAGAGGAAACGTCAAAAGAGAGTGGACCCACGAATGAGTTTTTAAAAAAGGCCTGTTAAAGACTCGTGTGCACATTAATTTAGGTAATATTTTATCTAGGTTTAGTTTCCTTTCTTATTAGGATTCTTTTAATAAGTGGCTTGTTTTAGAATTAGTTTCCTTATTTGAATTATTTAGGAGTCATGCACATATATGTGATATGTGACTGTTAATCCCGTCACTTTCTGCGCAACCATTGAAAAAGTGGTCATAAGTCTACCAATATGTGTCGGAATTGTGTGATTCTTGTCTTGTTGGAAAGCTACTTCGATAAATTTTCAAACAAGACTAGTTTTACGTCAATCGGACATCGTTTGACCCTTCAAAAGTGATCGCGTAGTAAAAAAATGATTAATGGTGAAATTAATTGTGATCGTCAGATTAGAAAGTTTTAATGGTTGATTAGGAGTTTTATTTTAAGTAGTATTCCTAGGCTTTTTTTCTTTATAAATACACATTGTTTTAGAACTTTATTTTATTGTTTTAGAAGAATTAGGATATTTCTTTTATTTGAACTAGGAATTAGAGTTACACTAGGATTTTTAATTTTATGCATTGTAAAAGCCTACATAAAGGCCATTAGTGTTAGAATTTAGTATTGATGATGAATGAAAATTATAAGTTTTTCTTTGTGCGAATTCTAGAGAATTTGAGATGAGTTTTCTATAGAAGAGTGATTCTTTTCCCGCTTGCGGTTTGGTGTGAGGCCATCTTTCTTCCTTGGAGCGATTCTTTGGATCGTCTTCTACTCCTATTTTCCCTTTTATGTTTTTGTTTTAATTGAATAGCGAGAACCCTAATCCCTATCTTACGGGATTTACGCTATTTTAGGGTTAGCGTGCGATTTTTCCCGCATCAGTAAGGGTAAGTGGATTGCCACTCAATCCCATGCATTCAAAGGTAAGTCTGGAGTCCTTGGGAAGAGTATTCTCTCCCATTGTGAGGTCATAAAATTTTAACCTTCTCATTGAATTGAGTTTTTGAAAAATAGTTTGAACCTCATCTTTGGTTTGCATGAGAAACAAGGTGGTGTAATGTTTATAATCATCAATAAAGGACATGGAAGTAACGATATCCATGAATCGAAACTACTGGGGAAGGCCCCCACACATCAGAGTGAACAATTTGAAAGGAATATCATATTTATCTTGGGAAATTGAGTACATTGACCGGCAATTGCTTGGACAATTGACAAGTTTCACACTGAAATTTGTTGTATTCCATGGATTTGGGCAAGTGAAGAAATTAGAGATGCAATGGTGGGAGGGGGAGATATCCGAGTCGCTGATGCCATAGGCGAGCCCTCTCCATTTTGTTTACTGACAGAAGAGACTAAGAGGCATAAGTGGACTATGAAGGGTAGAGGTGAGAGATAAACTACCCATCTGAATAGTTCCTTGCCCCTGTACAGGAACAAGAGACCCATCTGCAACTCTGCTACAACAAGGAGAAGGCATGGGAGAAACGGAATCAAACATAGTAGACATACAAGTCATGTTATCTGTAGCTCCTGAATCTATGATCCAGGATGACTGAGATGACGATATGGCATGAGCAAACCCAACAATACCTGTTTCAGCAAGATGAGAGGACCAAAGAGAACTCAGCGCATGCTGCACAAGGTCCTGATACGTTTTCTGTGTGAGTGTGACAACCTTGTCGACATCTTCCAATGATGAGATGCTTCCCTCAAATAACAGCTGTCCACACAGTCAACTAAGCATGCAACTGCCGTCCACACTGAAAATTTAACAAGCACCTGCTGTGCACACAGAATCAGCCACCTTCTAGGAGTCACCAACACAACGATGTGCCACACACAGTGCTGCTCATAAACAGCTGCTCCAATAATATCATGAAACTGCTCACAACAAGGCACAACACCAACACAAAACGGTTGAAAATCCACTGCTGGTATAACGAAAAAAGCTAAGCTACACAACTTAATCACACTCCACAATCAGCAATACTGCTGAATTTTACCACTGTACTGCGTGTATACGGCACACTGTTAACATTAACACAAACAATCACTGAACTGAACAGCCGAGCCACAAGAATCAGCAGAAAAAATCACTGCAACTGTGTTTTACCACCTTTTGTACCACCACAACAAAGGGCCTACACCTCACCTTTTCTTATTTTTATTTTATTATACCAATATCAACCAATCAGCGGAAATAAAACTGCAGCCTACATGGCTAACACCATACGCGAGGCCACACCATCACAATCTGCACAACCACCGTGGTCCCATTTGCTTTCATGGCTAACACCATACGCGAGGCCACATATGGCATCATATCTTATCCAAAACTGCTCGGATTTGCATCAAACCGAGTCCATATGAACATTGGAGGAAAGCTGATTCATTTCCTGTGGTATTCCTCCAACTGATGAGTCACAGAGATGTAGGGCTCAGAAACTGTGGAAAGTAGGTAAAAACTGAAAATCAAAAAATCAAAAACTGAGATCCAGTGAATTTTTTGTGGAGTAGAAGAGAAGTTGTGGATAAGATTCTTGTGGTCAACTGGGCTGTTGTGAGTTTCCACATAGAAAATGGAGGCTTGGGCATTCAAGCAATCTGAAATATGAATATGGCATAATTGGGAAATTGGTTGTGGAGATGTGTGTTGGGGAGGGAGTCGTTTTCGGTCAAAATCATAGCCTAGATATATGGCAGGGATAGATGTGGCTAGTCGGTAAGGGGCCTGAGGAGTAAGTTAGGGTCAGGATGGTGGAAACGCGTCGAGGTAAGGTCAATGATGAAATCAGATTAGTCTGGGATCATGTCTTAGAATTACATTTTAGCAAGATAGGTGGTATGGCCTGGAGGCTTTGGGAGAACGATATAACCATATTTTATCTGGCAGTTAGGAAGGAAGCATTGGCTGCAGAAGTGTGAAAAGGGATTTAAATAGGACCGATACAACTGCAAAGGAATTCGCGAGTACAGGAAATAAATGAGTTCTGTAGGTTAATGGAGGAATTGAGTTCGGTAGAGGACAATCAAAACAACCAAGATAAAGCATGGATAGGGAGAAAAAAATCGAATATTTGAGAATAAGTTCTATACTCGGAGATTTGAGGTTGATTCAATCATTGAGAACCTTTGTTGGTGGTGTTTGTCCGTTTTTTGGAGGAGGCTTAGTCAGTTGATGATGTCTTGTTAGAGTCGGAGCAGATTAGACCACCTTTGGGAGCCTTTTATCGTTCTTTGCTTTGTCGGTGAGGAGCTTTTTTTTCCCCGCTTTTGGCTTCTGTATTTTTTCTTCTTTTGTTTTTGGCCTTCTTTTTGGGAAAACTTCTCGCTATGCCATCTTGATCTGCTGTAATCCTGTTTCATTTAATGAAATTATGGCTTGGTTTGATAAAAAAAAAAAATCTTTTGTTTGTATGCTTTAGTGTTTCTGTAAGAAAAAGAAAACTTGTTAGAAGGTTGAACAAAATTGATTTGTTCACTTTGTTGCACCTACCTCTATATTCTGATTGAACACGAATATTTTCACTAATGATTGCTTAGTTCCCTCAATATTCTTCGGCTCAGCTATCTCATTGTGTATCAACTTCAACCAAGTATATAAAATTTGATAATTGATAAAGCATTCTGTTTATTTTGAATTTTCTCATGTGGTACACTGTACATTTAAAATAGCTATTTGAGTTTTTAATCATTGAGATGATTTTGGTATTTGTAGATTGTGCGTAATAGCTGGCAACATATCTCCAATCGACGTAATCACACATGTCCCTATCTTATGTGAAGAAGCTGAAGTGCCATATGTATACGTCCCCTCAAAGGAGGTAAATTTTGAATTATTCTTGATAGCAAGTCTGATATTGTTAAGAACTTCTTTGTGCTACACTTTATTATATGTAATAGGCAATTGCAAAACCCAAAAAATTGCCATTCTACTATGAATAATGGGAATATACATTCGAGTGTAGCATGAAAACTCTGCACTCGAGTGCTAGATCACGCCCCATATGGCACGTGATCGTGAGTAACACCACATCCTCTAAGAGTTCCCCACATTCCCTAGTGTTTTAGAAATTTTTTTCTTGGACTTTTTGCTTTTCATTTCACATGCCAAAGATGTGGGCTCTCTACCCAGAATTTTTGCCTTACACCAGAACAGTGGAAATCACTTGTTTTTGGACGGCTGTTGATCAACCTTGTTCATGTGCACGTGGCAACTGATCCTCGGGTTGGGTGCCATGTGTTTGCCAACTGGCTCTGCTGTAGCGCCCAACACTAACATCGAACGTATAGTCCCGAGCCATATATATTATTGGTTACGGGGTCTGTACCCTAGAGTTATAGGGTTTAAGTCTACACTCAAGTGTAGATCACGTGGCACATGATCATGAGTTGCACCACATCCTCTTAGGGTGTGCTTGGTGTTCGGGAAAATGGCGGAATCTGAAGGATGGGATTTTAGTTTGTGCCATTTTCCATTGTTTGGCATGCTAATAAGGCTTGGAAAAAATAATCCTGACCCCTCCAATTTTTCGATAAAAACTTCCGAGGGTCCCCCTCGTCTTTTGGCTTACGACCCTGCGGAAATTAGAGATAATTGTTTTTTGTCGTATCTTCTCAACTCGTCTCAAGAGATTATCTCTCATCTCTCTTTCACTGTTATTTCTTCCTGTCTTTTAGGGTGAACAACCCACCTCCCTACATATTGTATTTTCAAATGTCTTCTAGGTATGTTTATTCTTTAACCCAAGATTATTCTTCCTTCTCAACCCGAGTTTCTCATGTGTTAACTGTGGTCTTCTTTGAATTAGCCGATGGAGATCTTTTCTAGCTGCAATCTCCTACACAATGGATCTTGAGGTCAGATTTTGATTTCACGTGGCACACGTCTCGAAGAGTGATCCAAGAACAATGTTTGATATATGTTAGGAACATGTTAATGTTTTAGGATGTGTGCCATGTGAAATAAAAATCTGATTGTCTAGTGGCGGGCCCATGATTTCAAAATCCATTGTCGAGAAGATCATAGTGATAAAAAAGGATCTTCATCATCTGCTTCAAAGCAATCAACGGTTTAAGCAGATGAAGCCCAAGGTGAAGAATCTTGGGTTGTAAATACAGGTTGAGGTACCCTCTCTTCTACTGCACGGACTACTCACTCTCTCCTCACAATTGTCTCCTATATTTTAGGCAAAACAACTCAGCTATCTTTTATCTCACGTACTCTTATCTCTCTCTCTTCATGTTATGAGATTGGTATGAAGGATCATACTTGGTCTCAAATTAGTTTGTTGACCCGTGGCACCCCAATCATATGATCGGGTGTCATGTAAATGAGTGACTAAATGATCATAACTATTGTGAATACATAAATAAATAAAAATAAACCTATTCAATCGTGAAGTCAGCCGAGTCAATTGTATGGAAAAAGAAAAAGAAAAAACCACATTTGGTTTCACTGTTCAGTTTCCTGATCATTGTCACCATTGACCTTACAAATTTGTATATTTTATTATTATTTTTTTCACAATAATTATGATAACTGAACCTCTCCTTTACTTGGCACCCGGTTATGTGATTGAGTGCCATGTGGCGGCAAACTAATGTGAGACCAAGGAAGTATCCTGGTCTTTAGTACTAGGCTACTTTTATCCTTTTTTACAGTCATTTTCTAGACACCTTATCAGGCTATCCAAACAGTGGAAAATAAAGGAATCCCGTGTTCCTATAAGCTCAGAAAGCATAGCAATCTAGGGCATTCATAAATCGAATCCGTCATTTTCCAATGTTTTATCAAAATAAGACCTTAAGGGCTCACCGATCCCCTCTAGGGTTTTAAAAAGAAATTAAGAAATTAACTTTTTTGCCTTTCATTTCATGGGTGAAAAATATGGACTTTTCAGATATATGATTCCCTTGAAAATTTTCGATCTTCGCCCACAAAATCAACAATGTAAAACAGTTTTTTCTCAATAGATGGTTGTTGATCGACCTCGTGCATGTGCACGTGGCACCTGATCCTCGGATTTGGTACTACGTGGCACCCAAATGGCTCGAACGCAGTGTTCCAAGTCTCCCAACTCATGTGCATGCTCCCCTACTCTAGAGTTGTTAAGTTCCAACTCTACACCCGAGTTTAGAAAATTTGCTCTTCATTTCACTAGTCAAAGATATGGGTTTTCACCTAAAAATTATTCCCTTGAAACTTTCAACCTTTGGAAATAGTGTTTTTCGGATGCTCGTGATCGACCTTGTGCATGTGGCACCCAAATGACTTGAATGTGGAATTCTACTCTACAACTCAATTGCAGGCTCCCTTTGTCATATATATATATATATATATATATATATATATATATATATATATATATATATATATATATATATATATATGGTAAGGGGTCCCTACTAGTGTTCTTAAAATCGCGGGGCTGGTTCGGGCAGTCGGGGGATGTTCGGGCGGAAATCACTGGGCGGCGCCCCAAGATCCGGGTGGCCTCTATGTGTGTGTATATATATATATATACCACTTGCTAGAATAGGAGGAAGAAAAAAAAGAAAAGAAGAACAAAAAAAGAGTTGTGCTCACTGCTCAGTTGCTGAAAAAAAGTGTTGTGCAAGATCATAAAAAACTGAGGAAGAAGAAGAAAAGTAGAGGGAGAAGAAGAAAAAAACTTAGGAAAATGAAGAAAAACAAAGGAGATAAAAAAACAAAATTGGGGATCAAGTGACCGTCACGGGTAACTTTTTTCGACGCCAGTAAATACCATTGCCGCTTACTGAGGCCAGCCTAACTAAGATACCAATTTATCATGAGGCATAACCTAACACTGGTTATCATGCTCGTGCAACATCTCGCTGCCGCGCACAGCGAGACCAACTTATCCAACCATCACTCTGATACCACCCGCCTAGAGGACGGGAACTCCCGCATCGTGGTTGCCTTCACTCTAGACAAACCCACTCAATGCATCGTGTCTAACCTCGACACGCATGCCAGCACCTCAGTGCCACATGGCCTGCCTAGCTTCACACTGTGCATTGCACTAGTCCCTCGCTTCAGACAGTGGCGTGCATCTCTTCATGCCATTCAAGCCAACCAACGTGTGTGGCCCACGTGACTAGCACACTTGGAGTAGCATGCAGCTCATCATGCTATCCAAATCAAGCATCGTGTGTGGCCCAAGGCCAGCACACTTCCGCTTCAAGCCCTCAGCTAGTGCGCGCTATTGCGTCCCACGTAGCCCTTGAGTGCCCTCGTGAGGTCACCGACCCATGTGCACTGCGACGCAGGCACGGGGCCACATGGTAACCTCACCCCAGGTGACACATGGCATCGCCGCAGCGCCACATTGCTGCAGCGATGTTCTAGACCCACCCCTAACCTAGAAAGCCCATGCGCTCGTCTCGCAACGTAGTGCCCCATGTGTGGGAGAATAGCTCTACAACTCCCTTCCCCCTAAGTATGGTCCAAACACCAACTTAGGCAAAATAGCAGAAAACCCTCAAACCTATTGGTTTGTCATACCACTATGGCACACGACCTCCTGCTCGTGGCACACACCTGCAAAGGTGGTGTCTTGCCATTAATCATGGCACACGATCTTCTGTCTGTGACACCCAGTGCCATCCTCCAAGCCCACATGGCTTGCGAGGTCACGCATCAGCATCCCTTCCGACCGTGTCGCGTCCGCATCGCCACCAAGTCGTGAAACCCTCATGGCCTCATGCCTAACATAGCACAGTGTCGCGACCATGTCGCAAGGCCCTCATGGCCTCATGTCGCATGCCCTCATGGCACCACATGGCGTACCCTCATGACACCGCATTACATCTAAGTCGTGACTGTGTTTCGTGTCCACTCAACACCAATTGCACCCAGATGCCGCGTGCCCTCTTGGCACCGCATCATGTGCCTTCTTGGCACCGCATCACTTATCGTACAAGCTAGATGTCGCGTGCCCTCTTGGCACCACATCGCGTGCTGTCCTAGCACAACCTCACGTGCCTTGTAGCACACAGACGTCTTGGCACCACGTCGCGTGCCCCTACGCAGAGCACCGCATTATGTGCCTTATGGCACCAAGACGTCGCGTGCCCCTACGCGGAGCACCGCACTATATGCCCCCACGTGCGTCCACTCGCCGTCGCATCGTGTATAGGGGACACCAGCACGCGTTGCAGGGCCGCGTGCCTCTGCGCCCACGCGTGCTACACGGCTAGCTACATGGTTCGCTTGCCTTCGTGCTAGCCAAGTGTCCAGTTCCAAGGTCGTCACGCCTTCTTGCTGGCGCACAGATTAATGAGGCCGTCACATCCTCCCCGACTTAATAAGGTCAACGTCCTCGTTGACGCAAAATCTCAAGGAAATGAACCATGCCACATCCACCAATTTAGTTGTGTCAATGTTCACACTGACACCAAGACCTGCATCAGTTCCTCGATCTCAATCTTCACTCCATGTAAGGTCTCCACCAATGTCTAGCCTCGAGGTTTATCACCTCCTCTCTAGATCAAATTTGTCAAATACACGCAGTTTCGCACCATGTTATCCGTCACTATGCCATTCATTGAGCATCAGTGATTACAGCTCGCTCTAGTACCTCGACACCACGTGTCTTCACCCAAGAGTTCGCTTAGAAAATTTTGAATTTGAAGCACTTTAGTACTTTAGTCTATGCAATAGGGGTGTAATTTTGGTCACATTTTTCTCCCCCACTCGATGCGTTGACGCCCTCGTCAACCTCCGAACTCCTACGTCAGTTCCTCGACACCTGTTTCGGTCTTCACCGAAGCACAACTCAAATCTGAATCGCAGTTAGTGCACTTACAATTCTGTGCTAGTACTTCAACCATTTTCAGTGTCTTCACCCCACGTAGTGTTCTAGCCAACTTGGTCCGGTCAATATTTCACCCAGGTATCTTTATATACCAGTTCCTCATACAACCGGAAGCAAGACAATCGTTAGCAACCAAGCTTCCGCAACTCATTGCTCATCGCAGCTCTCTAGGTTTTCAACAGTCCATCTTCACCCAGGAGTCTACCTTTCATCCGCACTGCCGTCTAGCACCTCAACGCCTCTGTGTCTTCGCCCAAGAGTTCGACTTGCGTCTGATTTGTAGAACTCTAGTACCTCGATGTATGTTTCCAACCACGAGGCTGCCACCCAATCTGCCTCAACTTGAGCAAAATTGCAGCTCTAGTACCTCGACACCATGTGTCTTCACCCAAGAGCCTGCCAGTGAGCGACCACGCCCAACCCATCGAAGCTTATCTCTTTCGATCGTAGCAATCGACGGAACCTAGCTTTTGTCGGACTTTTAGACTTGATCACTACACAAGCCCTCAACGATCCTGCAGCGCTTTAGTACCTCAACACCTCTGTGTTTTCACCCAAGAGCCTGCCATGAGCACCTTGCTCAGTTAATGAAGCTCTCAGCTTCTCACACTATAGTACCTCGACCTCTGTCTTCACCCAATAGTTTGACTCGAGTCACTTTCTGCAACTCGAGTCACCCAATAGTGTGACTCGAGACCAAAGATTTTAACGATCGCCTGGGACTCACTTTCTTCGAAGATACCCATCTGGCTCTCGTATTTGCTTCCTCTGAAGCTACACTGGATCACCTGGGACTCTCTTCCTCTAAAGGTACCCATCTGGTTCATCCATTGGCTTCCTCTAAAGCCACGCTAGATCTTCGTCCAGCCATCCGTCACTCGCGGACGTTGTGCCTTATCGTCACACAACAAAGCAACGAGCTTCAGACCCCTACTCTGGTCCATCCTAGCTCAATACAGTTCTCGCGATGCCTCGCTTAACTGTATCATCGATCCTGGGCCATCACAACATATTGATCCTTACATTGTCGCATACCAGCGGTCCAGACCCTTATGTCATATACCAGCGACCGATTCCAAAATCTCAGCTTCCTCAAGTGAGAATGGAGCATACTATGTGCTCCTTGCCATCCATGGCAACAATGCTCTCAGCACCAACGTGATCCAATGTCTCATGTTGGATCTCACTAGCGTTCATCCGCCTCGGACCGACCCGCTTACTTTAACGTGTGGCACTCATAGCCAACAAGTTGTTAAATGGAAATGGAGCATCCTACTTGCTCCTTGCCATCCATGGCAACAGTGCTCTCAGCACCAACGTGATCCAACGTCTCATGTTGGGGTCACTAGCGTTCATCCATCCTGGACCGACCCGCTATCGCAACGTATAGCCATCATGGGCAACAACCATCACGAAGTGAGAACGGAGCATCCCCTGTGCTCCATGCTGACATGGCAACGGTGTTCTCAGCACCTATGTGACTCAACGTCTCATGTTGAAAGTCACCAGCGTCCATCCACCTCGGACCGGCCCGCTAACTCAACGCGTGGCTCACATGGCCAACTAGCGTCGAGTTCCTTTTTCGCGACAAATAACCCAGCAGTACCGTCCCTCTGCGTGCGACTCCATCGTATCTCTATTGCAGACGTGCAACTCACCTGCACCCAAGTAACTGTGGTTGTCACAAAATCAGAGCGCACCTCATCGCTCTAGCTTGCGAAAGTAGTCCCAATCGGAACGATCTGGCTCTGATATCAAATGTCACGGGGTAACTTTATTTGACGCTGGCGGCGCCGCCGCTACAACAAATTTATCATGAAGCATAACCTAACACTGGTTATCATACTCGTGCAACATCTCGCTGCCGCGCACAGCGAGACCAACTTATCCAACCATCACTCTGATACCACCCGCCTAGAGGACGGGAACTCCTGCATCGTGGTTGCCTTCACTCTAGGCAAACCCACTCAATGCATCGTGTCTAACCGCGACACGCATGCCAGCACCTCAGTGCCACATGGCCTGCCTAGCTTCACCTTGTGCATTGCACTAGTCTCTCGCTTCAGACAGTGGCATGCATCTCTTCATGCCATTCAAGCCAACCAACGTGTGTGGCCCATGTGACCAGCACACTTGGAGTAGCATGCAGCTCATCATGCTATCCAAATCAGTTAGTGCGTGCCACTGCGTCCCACGTAGCCCTTGAGTGCCCTCGTGAGGTCACCGACCCATGTGCACTGCGACACAGGCACGGGGCCACATGGTAACCTCACCCCAGGTGACACATGGCATCGCCGCAGCGCCGCATTGCTGCAGCGATGTTCTAGACCCACCCCTAATCTAGAAAGCCCATGCGCTCGTCCCGCAACTCGGGCCCCATGTGTGGGAGAATAGCTCCACAACTCCCTTCCCCCTAAGTATGGTCCAAACACCAACTTAGGCAAAATAGCAGAAAACCCTCAAACCTATTGGTTTGACATATCACCATGGCACACGGCCTCCTGCTCGTGGCACACACCTGCAAAGGTGGTGTCTTGCCATTAATCATGGCACACGATCCTCTGTCCGTGGCACCCAGTGCCATCCTCCAAGCCCACATGGCTTGTGAGGTCACGCATCAGCGTCCCTTGCGACCATGTCGCGTCCGCATCACGACAAGTCGTGAAGCCCTCATGGCCTCATGCCCAACATAGCACCGTGTCGCGACATGTCGCGTGCCCTCATGGCATCACATGACGTGCCCTCATGGCATCACATGACGTACCCTCATGGCACCGCATCACGTCTAAGTCGTGACTATGTTTCGTGTCCACTCGACACCAATTGCACCCAGATGCCGCGTGCCCCCTTGGCACCGCATCACGCGCCTTCTTGGCACCGCATCGCTTATCGTACAAGCTAGATGTCGCGTGCCCTCTTGGCACCACATCGCGTGCTGTCCTAGCACCGCCTCACGTGCCTTGTAGCACACAGACGTCGCGTGCCCCTACGCAGAGCACCGCATTATGTGCCTTATGGCACCAAGACGTCGTGTGCCCTCTTAGTATCATGTCGCGTGCCCCTACGCGGAGCACCGCATTATGTGCCTTATGGCACCAAGACGTCGCGTGCCCTCTTAGCATCATGTCGCGTGCCCCTACGCGGAGCACCGCACTATATACCCTCACGTGGGTCCACTAGCCGTCGCATCGTGTATAGAGGACACCTGCACGCGTTGCAGGGCCACGTGCCTCTGCGCCCACGCGTGCTACACGGCTAGCTACAGGGTCCGCTTGCCTTCGTGCTAACTAAGTGCCCAGTTCTAAGGTCGTCATGCCTTCCTGCTAGCGCACAGATTAATGAGGCCGTCACAGGATGCCCCAAATCCGGTCCGCCCAGGAATCTGCCTAGGCCTAAATTGGGGTGCTCAGGGGCCCAAACCGCTCGGGAGTCTACACTTGAGTGTAGATCATGTGCCGCTTGACACATGACCGCAAGTTGCACCACATCGTCTTAAGAGTTCACCAGTCCCTCTAGGTTTTCAGATATTTTTTTTTAAATTGAATTTTTGCTCTTCATTTCATTGTTCAAAGTTATGGGTATTTTACCAAAATTTTTTCAATTTTTCTCACAAAATCAACAGTAATTTTTTTTCTCCTTTTTTCTATTTTTTTGGATGGTCGTTGACTGACCTTGTTACCTACTCCTGGGTTGGGTGCTGCATGGCACCCAAATCACTCGAATGTGGATAACAACTTGATAACTTGAGTATAGGTTCTATTGTTCACACACGCGCACACCCACACACACACACACACACACCCCCCCCACATGCACGTGTTTGCACACGCATCGCACACACACACACACACATATAGCAAAGGGGAAAATGCGCTTGAGCGTAGATATTTCCCCCCCCAATGTGAAGCGGACACGTGGAAAGTGTTTTTGCACTAACCCAAGTTCGCCACAACGGGGTTTGCTACTGACAGTGGTAGGTAGCGCAGGCGGCTACACCTGAAGGAGGTAGGTAGCGCAGGCGCCAAGGTATGTCTCGTCATGATATGACGGTAAAGGGATTCAAAAACTCTAAGAGGCTACATGTTCCTTCTCTGTCTCTCTGTCTCTCGTTCTCTCTGGTTCACTCTCAGAGTCTTCCGCGCGCTTTGCTGCGAGACTCTCTGTGGAAAAGCTGGATCCTTGAGACAACTCTCTCTTTCTCTCTGGAGCTCTGAGTCGATAGAAGCTTAGAATATTGACATTTGAGGTAAATTTGGCGCTTCGCAGCTCGTTTCAGTGTGTTATTTACAGGTTATAGATCATAAAATTATAAGCATTCAAAATATATATTATAATCGACACATACGCTTCATCTATGAAGAGTTGAGGCTCAGCATAGCCAGGAATCCCTTCCTATGCGAAGCGATAGAAGCGATGGCGCTTCATAATAGAAGCGTTGTCGCTTCTTATGGGAAGTGATGATGCCTTGGATGGTCTGCGTCATCGCTTATGTGAAGCGGTTGCCTTATTTGCTCGTAGTTGATAAATTTTTTCACTTATTTACAAGGTAGAGATCGTAAAATTATAAGCATTTGAAAAATAGATAAATTATAATTGACGCAGACGCAGACACTTCTTTTGTGAAGAGTTGGGGCCCAGCATACCCGCGCAATCTCTTCTTATGTGAAGCGGTAAGAGCGAAGACGCCAAGGGTTAGAGGCGCCATCGCTTCTTAAATAAAACGCTAGCCCCTCAGATTGTCGTGCCATCGCTTCTTTTGTGAAGCGATTGCCTTATATGCCCGTTGTTGATTGATTTTTCGTCTAATGCAGAGGCTGTAATGAACTCGATTGGAGAATTCAATTAAGGTGGTGTTTGATTTAAATCTCACTTCAGACATTGTTTCTTTAGAAGAAGATTCACTTGGTTGTGATAGGGATATCGAAATGTTGGATTGGTGTGGAGGGCCTGAGAATACTCGCGAGGAATGGAAGCCACATATCGGCTTTATATTTCAAATTGAAGACGAGATATATAACTTCTATAATTTATACTCGAAGAAAGTTGGTTCTATGTTAGGAAAAATAACACTTATAAATCCGCAAAGGGGGAGATTATAAAGAGAAAATATGTATGCTTGTTAGAAGGGTTCAAGCAGCCAGACAGGCGCAAATTACAGGCTGATATAAAGTATTCAAGAGATAACAGATGCGGATGTAAGGCAAGGTTGAAAATTAGGATCGACGAGCAACAGTTGTGGGAGGTAATGGAATCTAGAGAGCCGCATAATCATCAGTTGTATATACCTATAAAGGTGAATGAACTACAATCTTATAATAAGATGAGCGAGGCAAGTAAATCATTAATAGACATTTGATGACACCATTACTCCTTCGAGGATTTCTACTGTTTTGTCGAGTTTGGATGGAGAGGATAGCATGACGGTAAGCCCTCAACAAACTCGGGATTACCTAAAGAAGATAAGAAATGAGAGTAACATCCATCCGACGTGTATGACCGTCTTCAAGACCTTCATTGATAGGAAGAATAAAGATGGTTTCTTCTTTGAAGCCGAATTAGACGAAGAATATCGTATGCAAAGTATATTTTGGGCTGTTCACAGGTCATGGATTGCGTATCAATAGTTCAGTGATGTGGTTGTATTCGACACCACTTACAAAACAAGCAAATTGTTGCTACCGCTCGCCCGATTTATGAGGGTCAACCATTATTGATAGATGACATTGTTTGAATGTCCGTTGCTCGCAGATGAGATGGAGGAGACATTCATTTGGTTGTTTAACACTTGTTTGAAGTGCAATGGTCATCAACAACCTAATGCAATTATCACCAATCAATGCAATGAGATGAGCAAGATCATCTCCGAAGTCCTTCCGGGAATCACGCATCGCCTTTGCATATGACACATGGAGGAATGAATTGAACCATCACTGTCAACTGAAGCTAAGGTTTGAGAATTTTGACAGAAAGTACAATCAGTGCAAATTCAGTCAAACGGTTGATGGTTTTGAAAGGAGATGGGCCGAACTCATCGATGAGTTTCAATTGCAAGACAATGTGTTGTTCAAACAAATGTACGCTCTTAGAAGGAAATGGATTCCATTCTACTTGAGCGATACCTTTTGGGTTGGCATGACGACTACTCAACGCAGTGAAAGTATAAATTCTATCTTCGATAGCTATGTCAATGCCCATACGAGTTTGACGGAATTTGTCAAGCAATACGATCATGCCGTCCAATCTCGTCGAGATAAAGAAAATAGGGAGGATCTCCTCCCAATGTCTACGACACCCAAGCTCTTGTTCGAAAATTCAATCGAGAGGCATGCCGCTAATGTGTATATGAGAATCATGTTCGATAGATTCCACGTTGAGTTTCGAAAGTTTGCCTCTTTTAAGTCCCAAAAGGTGGTCAAAAAGGAAGCTGGGGCGATTATTGTATACGAAGTGCGTAGAAGTGGTGGGGATGGCACGGAGGATAGCGATCGAACATTCGAAGTTCGTTTCGAATGTGGACATGCCACGACCACTTGTGATTGCAAGCACTTCAAGACCAAGGGGTTGTGTTCTCAAATCTTCCATGTTTACTTTAAGGAAGAGGTAGACCAAATTTCATCTAAGTGCATTCTATCTCGATGGATGAAAGACGCTAGATACAATACTTTATGTTTGGGGGTCGGTGAGAAAGAGGAATCCAATTCTGTATCTACGATGAAAATATGGAAGGTGAGAGAAGCCGAACTGAAGTCAATTTAGTTAGGGATACAATCGAAACGCTTGGTGGATTACATGCTAGATACAGTTCTATATTAGAAGGCATAGAGGCCATTTGAAGGGGAAGATGATAATGAAAGATGCACTAGCATTGTGGCATCTCTGAACGGCTCTCCCAGGTTAGCCAAAAAATTTCATTGTAAGAGCATGCCAATATTACAGTGCGAGATCCAATACGGTGTGCCACCAAAGATATGTGAAGCAACAATGATAGAATGAAGTCTGGAATGGAGGTTTATTTTGAACAATAAAAAAACGGAGAAAGAAGTGTAAGGGATGTGGTGAGTTGGTTCATAAACTCATAACTTGCTTGGTAAAAGAGTCATGATGATGGCTGTTAGCGTTGGACAGTGACAAACAAAATAGGGGACAATGGAAAGTGCGATATCACGGAGTTACACTGATTTAATTTTATGAACAACGCAATCGCTTCCTGTTGGAAGCGTAGGTGCTTCGCATGCGAAACGTGGCGCTTCGTATCCGAAGCGTGGGCTCTTCGTCCAATGTGTGGGCGCTTTCTTTTCAAAGCGTTGGCGCTTCTTTTTCGACGTGTTGATGGTTCTTTATGGAGCCTGTGCGCCTATTAGACCAGGGCTGTATTGTGAATTATGTGTATTGACTATGGTAATTCTTTAATGTGTTGATTTTTTTTACGCTTTCATTCTCGATTTGAAGGGTTGATTCCATTTTTTCATGCGCATTTGTCACAATTATATTTGATTCAAACCATAATACTGAAGCGATGACGCTTCGTAATAGAAGAGACAATGCTTCGTGTTTGAAGTGTGGGTGCTTCGTTATGGAAGCGTTGACTCTTCGTTCACGATGCGCAACCGCTTCTTGAATGAATCTTGTCCGCCTATTAGATTAGAGCTGTATTTTGATTCCTCTGGATTGACTATGATAGGTTTTTTTTGTGCTGATTTTTTTTATTATACCCGTTCATTCTTAATTTGAAATACTTATTCCCTTTTTCATATGATTGGTCTACGGTTATGTTTGATTCAAACCCTAATTTTGAAGCGTGGACGCTTCGTTCTTGAAGCGTCAATGCTTTTTCTCGAAGCGACACCGCTTTGAAGCGTCCACGCTTTTTCTTGAAGCGACACTGCTTCGTGTTTGAAGCTGAGCGCTTCATACTGGAGCCATTGACTCTGGTAATTCTCCATGGTGCCTCTCATGTGGATTGACTATGGTAATTCCTCATGGAGCTTCATTTTTTATTAATTAAAGTGATTGATACATGTCGATAACCCAACCACGTAGGAGCGGATGAAACGTTGGCGCGCGCAGCCAATGACTCCTCTTTAAACCGTTGCGATGCATTTTGAGGTGGGCTGAGGCAGATGAAATGCTAATCTAAGGAGATATACAAGATAAAACAAACTGAGCGCCATGATGCTCTTTAAATAGCAATTTATCATGCAACCTCATTAAATAGACTATTATAGTCATTATTGTGCATCACCACAAAGGAGTCTTGATGGTTGGGAGTTCCGAAATTTTTCCACTCCACGAAGTTTTCACGAATTCCAGTGAGAAGTGCCGCCGCGTCACATGAAGAAGCGGTAGCGCTTCATTTCGAGGCATTGGCGATTACAATTGCCTGAAGTCAGTTTACATTGTATGAGTTAAGGTATAAAAAATCCTGTGAATAAATCCTAGACTTCTGCGGCAAAGTCGGGCATGGGTCCAAGACAACGATTGTATGACTTGAGGTGGTGACCGAAGTAGCAACCCAGTGGAGTGGGATGCCGATATGAATTGTGCACTGCCCCATAGGAGGGCTGATGGTTGGGAGTTGCAATGAAGGTCTTTTCCAACATTATTGCAACATCGATTGTTTGTATTCTATCATTATAGGCTATTGATTTTCCTGCATTATCGATACGGATGCCAAAAAGGAACGCTTGCGATTCGAAGATCACCATTAGCACGACCAATGGGGAACGCTGGTGTTTCTCAGTAGAAGCCCAACGAGTCTAATAAGGAGTGCTGGCGCATCGTGGTAGACGTGCCAACGAGTCTAATAAGGAGCATTTGCGCAAATAAGAAGTGCATGCGATACAAATAAGTAGCGCTGATGTATTGTGGTAGAAGTGTTGACGCTTCAACATAGAGGCACTAGCGTCACCAATAAGTAGCATTGGCGCTTCGAAATAGGGTTTGCAAATCTTTCAAGCATAAATTTTAAAGTCTGTAACAATAAATTTTAAGGAGGGGTAACAACACATCCTGTGAATATTTTTTGTGTATAAATTGAACAATTTTTAGTTTACATTGTATCAATCCTGTGTAAGGAGGTATAATAACAAATTTTAAAGTACATGCTCTGTATAACAGCAAATGTTAAAGTATATTTATGTATGACAACAAATTTAAATCCGCGATTCTACATCGTCACGGGCATCCCAATTCTCTTCCTGGTGCGTAGCGATGTCGTGCCCAATCTCGGTCCTGAAACGAGGGATGTCATCTTGTGTAAATGTGGGCTGGAGGTTCTTGCTGAAATAATTAACATACTTCATCTCGAAAGCTACAGTCAAAACCGTTTCCTTGGCGTGGCTCGTTGCTTACACCCTGACAACCCTAAGGAAGTTACCCATAAATTGCCTCCGTTGCACCGTGCATATATAACAAGGCTGGCAAATACTGTGTTTGTCAAAAAAGAAGAAGAAAAGAAGTTACACATACATTTAGAAAATAGAAGGGGGCACTGACGCATCGATACAGAAGCGCTGACGCCCCAAGGTCAAAGCGCTGACGCTTCGACTAAGAGGCGCTAGGGCTTATTTTGACGGTCTTCGATTTTACCAGGGTCCTGATCTCCTCGCCAAATTTTGTGGCTAGAGGCTTATCCGAGGAAGGGTCTCCGAGGAAGGGTCTAGGACAAGGATATTATGGTTTGAGGGGATGGCCACGACAAGCACCCAGTGGAGTCTCATTGATGTGAATTGGAATAAATATCTCTTCACAGTCCATCGCAGATAAGGTGCAATTCTTATTGATGTGGAAACGCTTCATTGGCTTCGTGCCATGTTTTGCCTAATTTTTTTTTGCGTAAGCCGTGTTCAGTCTCGCTAAGCCGCTTGGGAGGAAAGCTGCATTCTCCTTATTATTTTTCTCAAATGCTTTAAAATCCAAGGTCATGCATTTGAGTACAATGGGGGACATTCGGAAAATCTTATTAATAAGTCCAGATTGCATGTCCTCCCGCTTGTCCATAGCCCTAAAGTATACGGACATTATCTGCATATGATGGTAAAAATATCAATATGGAATTAGGGGAGCGACGCGTTTTAATAGGGATTAAAACTTACTGGGTCTTTTATTTCCGTTGGGGCCCATAGGTTTCTCAATAGCTCGACAGTAATATGTCGGAACCTAACAGTCGAGATTACAGTCCTATGTTCTAATTCAGACATAAGTTAAAACATAATGGGATATACTTATGTCCGCGATAACTATGGTGAGGAGATATACTTACTCGTTCTCACTGATGGAATTTTCCCAAATAGCCTTCATATAGGCCATCACTGATGTTGGGGTCTCCCGTTTTGGCCTTCTTTTTTGTGGGGCTGGGAGACCCGCTCTCCCTTTCTTTTAGGGAGAATTTGTGAGGGAGGAATCGCGGCAGGGGCTTTACCCTGGTTCCTCTCACATCTCTTGAAGACGATTAAGCTATCTTCGTCGTTTTCTTCTTCTTCAGCTTGCACCAAAGATATCTCCTCGGTGCATGGTTGCGTAAGGGGCATTTCAAGATTAGAGTCATGAGACGCAGTTGGCGGTGGTGGTGGAGGTAGAGGTCTCGATATGAGTTGGGGTTTAGACTTTGTAGGAGGTTGGGGTTTGGACTTTGTAGGTGGTTGGACTTTGAATTGGGTGGGAGCTTAGGGTTGGGCTTCGGGTTTGGAGGGAGTAGGAGGTTGGGGTTTGGAGGGAGGAGGGTGGGGTTTGGACTTTGTAGGTGGTTGAACTTTGGATTGGGTAGGAGCTTAGGGTTGGGCTTTGGGTTTGGAGGGAGTAGGAAGGTGGGGTTTGGAGGGAGGAGGGTGGGGTTTGGAGGCAGGAGGATGGGCTGGGGCGGGGATTGAATTGACTTCAGTCCGACTTCTCTTATCGTCCATATTTTCATCGTAGATCCAGAATTGGATTCCTCTTTCTCACCGACCCCCAAACATATAGTACTGTATCTACCGTCTTTTGTCCATCGAGGTAGAATGTACTTAGATGAAATTTGGTTTACCTCTTCCTTGAAGTATATAGAAGATGTGAGAACACAACCCCTCGGTCTTGAAGTGCTTGTAGTGACAAGTGGTCGTGGCATCTCCACATTCGAAACGAACTTCGAATATTCGATCGCTATCCTCCGTGCCATCCCCACCACTTCTACGCACTTCGTATACAGTAACCTCCCCGGCTCCTCTTCAACTATCTTTTGGGACTTAAAAGAGGCAAACTTTCGGAACTCAATGTGGAATCTATCGAACATGGTTCTTGTATACACAGTAGCAGCATGCCTCTCGATTGAATTTCCGAACAAGAGTTTCGGTGTCGTAGACATTGGGAGGAGATCCTCCCTATTTTCTTTATCTCGACGAGATTGGACGATAAGATCGTTTTGCTTGACAAATTCCATCAAACTCGTATGGGCATTGACATAGCTATCGAAGATAGAATTTATACTTTCACCGCGTTGAGTAGTGGTCATGCCAGCCCAAAAGGTATCGCTCAAGTAGAATGGAATCCATTTCCTTATAAGAGCGTACATTTGTTTGAACCACACGTTGTCTTGCAATTGAAACTCATCGATGAGTTCGGCCTATCTCCTTTCAAAATCATCAATCGTTTGATTGAACTTACATTGATTGTACTTTATGCCAAAATGAATGTGTTAGGTATCAGAGATGGCATTGCTCATCTCATTGCATTAATCGGTGATGATTGCATTAGGTAGCTTATCACCTATGCACTTTAGCCACGTGTTAAATAACCAAATGAATGTCTCCTCCATCTCATCTGCGAGCAATGGACATCTAAAAAGCTTTGTTTGCCAAATGGGGCTAGCGGTAGCAACAATTTGTTTGTTTTGTAAGTGGTGTCGATTACCACCACATCACCGAACTGTTGATACGCAATCCGTGACCTGTGATCAGCCCAAAATATACTTCGCATACGATATTCTTCATCTAATTCGGTTTCAAAGAAGAAACCATCTTTATTCTTCCTATTAATGAAGGTCTTGATGACGGTCATGCACATTCGATGGAGGTTACTCTCCTTATCTTCTTCAGGTAATCCTGAGTTTGTTGAGGGCTTATCGCCACGCTAGCCTTTCCATCCAAACTCAACAAAATAGTAGAAATCTTCAAAGGAGGAATGATGTCATCAAATGCTCCTATCAACGATTTACTTATCTCGCTCATCTTATTATGAGATTGTAGTTCCTTCACCTTCGTAGGTGTATACAGTTGATGATTATGCGGCTCTTTAAATTCCATTACCTCCCACAACTGTTGCTCGTCGATCCTAATCTTCAACCTTGCCTTACATCAGCATCTTTTATCTCTTGAACACTTTATATCAACGTGTCATTTGTGCTTGTCTGGCTGCTGCTTGTACCCTTCGAACGAACACACATATTTTATCTTTATAATCTCCCCCTTGCAGATTTGTAAGTGTTACTTTTCTTAAAGCTGAAACCAACGTTCTTCGCGTTTAAATTATTGAAGTTATATGCCTCGTCTTCAGTTTGGAATTTCAAGCCGATATGTGGCTTTCATTACTCGCGGCTATTCTCGGACCTCTACAACATTCAACATTTCGATATCCCTATCACAACCAAGTGAATCTCCTTCCAAAGGAACAATGTCAGGAGTGGGGTTTAAAGCAATATCACATAAATTGAATTTTCCTATTGAGTCCATTTCAGCCCCCTGCATTAGATGAAAAATCAATCAATAACGTGCAAATAAGGCAACCACTTCACAAAAGAAGCGATGGGGCAACAATTTGAGGCGCTAACACTTCATTAAAGAAGCGATGACGCTTCTAACCCTTGGTGTCGTCGCTCTTATCGCTTCACATAAGAAGATGCTGAGCCCCAACTCTTCACAGGAAAAGCGTTTGCGTCTGAGTCTGCGTCTATTATAATTTATATATTTTTTGAATGCTTATAATTTTATGATTTCTACCCTGTAAATAAGTGAAGATATCCGAGCAAATAAGGCATCCGCTTCACATAAGAAGCGATGACGCAGACCATCCGAGGTGCCATCGCTTCCCATAAGAAGTGACAACTTGCTTCTATCGCTTCGTATAGGAAGCGATTCCTGGCTATGCTGAAGCCCAACTCTTCACAAATGAAGCGTCTGCGTCGATTATAATATATATATTTTGAATGTTTATAATTTTATGATCCATAATCTGTAAATAATACATCGAAACGAGTTGTGAAGTGCCAAACATACCTCACAGTTCTATTGACTCAAAGCGAGAGAGAGAGAGAGAGAGAGAGAGAGAGAGAGAGAGAGAGAGAGAGAGAGAGTTGTCTCAGGGATCCAGTTTTTCCGTAGAGATTCTCGTAGCGAAGCGCGCTCGAGAGAGAGAACCAAAGAGAGCGAGGAGAGAAGGAACCTGTAGCCTCTTAGCTTTTTTGAGTTCTTTACCGCCATATCATGACGTGACATGCCTGCGCTACCTACCTCCGCCAGGTGTAGCCGCCTGCAGTACCTACTCTACCTACCAACGTCAGTAGCAAACCCTGCTGTGGCTAACCTGGGTTAGTGCAAAAGCACTTTCCATGCGTCTGTTTGGGATGCTGCACATGAGCTAGTTGGGTGGCACGTTGCACCCAATCTATGGATTGGGTGCCACATGCACCTCGACAAGGTCTATCAAAGATTTAAAAATATGATTTTATGGTCAAAGGTGAACATTTTTGGGTCGAAGACCCATATCATTTCATTTTAAGAATATGAAAGGCATGCATGTCTCTTTCTCCTTCTAAAACCCTAGGGGAACTGGTTAACCCTTAGAGGATTTTGGCTGCTGCACACGAGCTGGTTGGGTGGCACCTTGCACCACCTCAACAAGGTCGATCAACGATGTTTTAAAAAAGAAGTGATTTTTACACTCTATATTATGGTAACGTGAACATTTTTGGGTCGAAAACCCATATCAGTGACCCTTGAACTGAAGGGCATACATGTCATTTTCTCCTAAAACCCTAGAGGAACTGGTGAACTTTTAGTTGGTTCAAGCAATAATTTAGATTCATTGTTTTTAGATGGGCTTCTTGTGTTGAACTTTTTAGTTGGTTTAAGCAATAATTTAGATTCATTTTTTTTTATTTTTATGGATGCTTCTGTCATTTTCTTCACTAGTCTTAAGTGCCTGTCAATTCTCAGAAACTAATGGTTTCTTTCACATCTTTTAAAGTTTGTATGCTACTTTTCATCTTTAATCTGATTCTTCTTCCTTTTAATATTCGTTACATCTTATGAATTTTCAGATTAAATTCAAATACTCATGTGTACAGACTTGTATGTATTCACAGTTGATATTATTTTTTAAATATTATGTATCTGCTACTCAGAATGTAAATCATAGAACTTCTCAGCCATATCCTTCATGTTCTATCTTCTACTCTAATCTAAATTTAAGAGTGAGTTGTTGGTTGCAAGTATGAACGATAGGTGTTTATTGCTGAATGCAGCTGGTGGGACAATGGCTAGGTTTGCCAAAGTTATTTTAACAGACTACAAATATCTCTAATGAGCCTATAGCCATTTTCATGGTCAAATCAGTGACCAACACAGCACATCCAATTCCTTCCCTCCTTTTAATTCAATTTTTTTGACACAAAAATTAAAGGACGCAATTTTTTTGTGATTAAGAATTTTAACCTTGAAAAAGTTCATCCCTATAGTCTTAGAATCTTGACCAAGGTTTACCTAATTTGCTCAACAGCACAAACCGGGCCACGTTGTGGTTTAGCCAGTTAGCCCCTTTATTTGCTTTGATCTTTTTTTCAGAAGTGCTGTTAAAAGGATTTGAACTTTGGGACGTACTTTGCAAGTAGAGATTCAACCACCAAGTTACAATGCACTTGTTTGCTAAAAAGAAGTATCTTATAAATATCTAATCAGTGTTGGTAGAAATCAAAGTGAATCAGAAAATTGTGAAGAAAAACTGTAAATTAAATAAATAAATAAAGAGTAACAAAAACTGTTGATACATGAACCATATGCTCACTGCAGAATTGAATTAGATTCAGCTAGTGTAAGATTCAAAGTGAATCTTGGCACACGTACTGTAATGAATCGTAGTATTGAAATTTAAAACTCATCCTTACCCCTTGTGAACCATGAACCTGAATTTGTATACCTAGTAACATTGGGTCTAGATTGGTGGAAGAAGTAAAAGCATTATTAAATAGTAACCATGAGTTTTTGCTCCTAAAAGAAAAATTGAGACGGGACAGCCACCTCCAGTATTACCCGCACTCTAAAAATTGGTGATGTATCCATTTTAACATTTAATTTTTAAATATTAAAGCTGTATGCACGATATGCCCCCATGCATTGGAGAAACATTGCGGTTGATGGGGAAGTCCTACCATGAAACCTGTTACCTTTTCCAACTCTTCTTTTGTTGGGTCTTACCGTGCGTTGTTAATTTTAATTTTATTATTATACTTTTTTTAGGACCTTGCCACTGCAGGCGCCACCAAGAGGCCTACGTGCTGCGTATTGGTGCTAACGAAACCCACCAAAGGTGAATTGGCTCAGGAAGAACAGGAAAAACTAAAGGCAGATTACACTCAAGTTGTATCAGATGTGACTGAACTCACATCCACCCTTTTTTGAAGACCAAAGCCTCAATTAAATTAACCTCAGGTGTAGTTGTTTTGGTTTAGAACTTTGGAATTTCGAGTCGGTGGAAAGAAACATTGTGATCTATCTTAATCTGTGGAAGGGGGGACCAGAGCTCCAGCAAAACAGTCGTTTTATTATCCAAATATACTTTTGGAAAAGAGAATCTAGTGGAGTATCAAACTTTAGATATTGAAATGTGACAAGTGAGTGGAAGAAAGTGATGGTTTGTATCCATTTTCAGGTTTATGGCCACATGTGGTCCATGTATAACCCCGTCCATCTGCATGGGTTTTTTGGCATGTTTGAGAAGAATGAATGGGTATTTGTATTACTTCGAGAGAGGGGATAAAAGGGTAGTAGTCTGATCCCTTTCAGGAAGAGCTGGTAGTATAATAGCCGAATATCGAAGAAGTTAGTTTGCCAAGGACCCAATGTAAAGATATGGTGGGTTTAATATTTTATCGAAAAAATATTTCTCCCTATCTTGTGATTTTGGGGCCCTTAAACACCTTTAAAATGATCTGCTATAACAGGTTTGGCCATTCATCTTAAAATGATCTGAATCACTCGAACAAGAGATGCAATCTTTGACCTATCAGATATTTACAACAGAACCTTGCATGGTCACATAAAGCTACGGTTTGTTTATCCTCTCATATTGAGATTGTTAAGTTTATCGAGTGCCCTCTCACAACTATCTTGTCAAAAGTTGACAGGCACATTTGTCAGGACAACTGAAAAGTGTGAACGTCAATTTTGATGAAGATTGAGTAGCTGATGGCAAAACTTGATGCTTAGTACTTGGTAAGCAACCAGTGCACCAGGTGATGTGGTTAATGTCTCATTTTGGGATGCCTGCCATGTGTGTATTTCGTGTGCCATCTGATTTGAAGATCATGATCTAAATATATATTACCTAAGATTGAGATTACGTCTTGTGCGAGTCAAAGCAGCCAACGGCTCTTGAAATTAATTACAACCAAGTATCTAAGATTACATCTTGAAATTAATTATAACCGAGTATCAAAGATTTCACCATGTTTATGATCTTCAAATCAGCTTGCCATTTAAAAATGGCATGCCATTTAAAAATGGCATGCCAAGTCAGGGTGTTATACAGTGGACAATGTTCCAGGCAGGTTATGTGGCACAAAGTGAGGGCTGAACATATTGTGGGACCTCAAGCACTTCTGCCAGTCACGTAATGCCACATAAGATGTCTGCAACATTGTCTATATATATAAAAAAAAAAAACTGTCTACGGTTTATAATTATCCTTTAATAGCAACTGAACATGTCAGTGACTAAATCTTATGTGAATAGTAAACCTCTGACAAGGCATTTATTTGAGAGTCGTAGCAGGTGCATGGCGCAATCTTCTCGTAGTAGTCATATCACGGGATATACACTAATATTTGCAGCCGCAAGAATCAGTGAAAGTACAATTTTGACTTTAGATTGATGCTCCCTCACTCTACTCTTAAGAGTAGTTATTAAGTGCCCTCACTTGCGCACTAAGGGCAGTGCTCAGTCTTTCTGTGCTAATGTTTACTGAGGGAACTGCGAATTTGGTATAGCGAATCAGTTTACGGTTCAATACCATTCGATTCGGTTTCACAAGTATTTAGTTTTAAATCAAAATATTAATAATTCATTGTCGATAGCATAAAGAGAGGATTTAACCTAGTACTTATTATAATTAATTGTCATAAAGAGAGAATTTGCTAACCAAATTGCTATGGGTACGTATATCTATTTGCGCCAACAAATTTATTGAAAGCGTCAATGTCGGAAACCCTTTGAAACCCATTGGTTGCTTTAGATCAGACGATGAAGATCATTTTCCCACTCTGAACTTTCACACAATGGATTTTGAGACTATGATTCCAATCAGATGGTCAACTTTTTGGTTACACATGTCATAGATCCCAAAAAAATGGCCCTAACGTCATGTTTGAGCATGATGTGTGCCATATGATTTTAGGGTATCCATGCCACGTCTGATGGTTCGTTTATGATCTCAAGATTCATTGTGTGGAAGATCCCAAAAAAATGGCCCTAACGTCATGTTTGAGCATGCATGTCTCTGCACATAATTTTAAAATTTTGGTTATTGCGCATCTCATCCTTTGATTAAAAACACAATAACTACAGTATGATCATTTTAAAATTAGAAAAGCATAGCTCTGATTGTGCCCATGCATTCTCTAAAAGCGCTCACATCCTAGACTCCTTGAGAAAATTATTGATTTCATCGGATCATATGATGGAGGTCATATTTTCCCCTGATTTCCACAAAATAGATCTTCAGATCATAGCGCACCTATCATAAAGTCAATTCTTGATTCCATGTGTCACAGAGCCCAAAAAATGCCCTTGAATCACATGGCACAAATCACGCTCAAACATGAATTTAGGGCCATTTTTTGGGGATTTGTGATACATGGATTAAAAAAATTGATCATCTGATAGGCGGAAGATGATCACAAGATCTATTTTGTGAAAACTCATCTTCTTCATTTGATCCAAAGCAATCAATGGTTTCCAACAGTTTGGGACGCCATGGAGAAGGCGTGGCCGTGAACAGAGGTACTCATTAGAAAATAGAACTGTTTTTTTATTATATGCATGGATAAACATGGTATGTGCAACTAATGGCTTCAGGGAACCTCTATTCGCACCCACCTGTTCACTAAAAGCACCCAATTAGTGATGCATGGATCAAAATATCGTTCGATACGGTACATTCAATGTACTGTATCGTCATTTTGTATGTAGATGTCCGAACGATATTTGTCGTCCGATATTTTACTATTTCGATACGTATCGGTTTTGAGCTCAGACAATATGTATTCGATACCTGAAATTTTGACTCATGGTCTGATCGTTTGGTTGGTGCTAGCGCGCCATCATTAAATGGCGCTATCAGTAAATTGTGACACAAACAAAAGTTTCCAAAGTAGTATTGATGGAAATGTTTAATATTTATTTTATTTAAAATAAGCTTACCTGATGATGCTAAATCGCAAACTGCGAAACTTGAATTCCAACCGAGCCACCAGACAAAGTTGGTAACATTGATATGGACTGCTATCTAGTAAAGGTAGTTTAAAAACACACGGATCCGATTTTTTTGACCACTTGATCATTTGCCTTCTTTTAGATGGTCCATAGCAATCAAAAGACCAAAAATGAGTCAATTGATCCAATGATTTGAATTGAATCTACAAATTTTGGACGAATTTGCCATCCTAGACAATTAGTTGAGGTATTGCCAGATATACAACCAAGCAACCCATAGGCGTGCATAGTTGACACCTGTGTCAACTGCCAAGTGACTTGGTTGATGGGTTACGTTTTAAGACACATGGCATGTGATTTTATTTTATTTCACATAATTTAATGACAAAGATCTAAAGATCAATCCTACCGAGGATTTGGATGAAAAAGATCTCCAATATGCTCCAAAGCAGTCAACACCTTAACAAAATGCCGGGCAACAGAAAGAGTGACCAGTGAACCAAAGTCACTTGGTGCTGGGGTTAGGTACCTAATACCAACTCTTTTGATTGTAGCTTATACGACTAAAAAATCGCATGGTGAAGCACATACCATGGGGTATTAGGTGCCATTTTCACTTTTTTTGCCTTTTCATTTCTAAATATATTGGGAGTTAGTGTTTCTAAAAGTGTTTAATTATTTCAAATCACGTTAATAACTTTATTCTAATCTTAAGTGGGCGATCTTTGTCGCATATATCCTCCCACTTTATCCGACGGCTGACTAAGTCTACAGTAGAAAAGTCAGTGCTAAGAGCATCTCCAATGGTATATATATATATATGGTAAAAGTAAGTGCTAAGAGAAAGGTATATCTTATATCTTACTTGGCTGAAAAAACACTCTAATTTGGGATAGATGAGAAGTATCGTGTACTCCACTGGAATTGGGATGGATGAGAAGTGTTGTGCACTCCAATGAAATCTTATATCCTACGTAAATATAGGTTTTATTAGGCTCTAACTTTAATTTTGAAGTCGCTCGAGCAGGAACCAAATCTGTTTGAGCGAGTTGTGCACTCTTCAAGGCCGAACTTATGGGTTAAAGTAGCTCGAGAGGTTTTGGACCTCACTCGAGCAACCAAGGCACAGTTCAAAGGTAAAAGTTTTAGGGACGATGCTCATGATAAGAAGCAGAAATGAGTTGTTGATGAGATTGGTATAGCAGAGCAAGCTCCGGATGATGATGGAAACGCGTTGTCAGTGGTTTCTGATAAATACTCCCAAAATATATGAATATTTGATTCATGGTGCTCCTACCACATGTGCCCATATATGGACTGATTCGTATCTTATAAATAGGTGGATGGTGAAACGATTTTGATGGGTAACAATATGACCTGTAAAATAGTTGGAAATGGGAGTATCAGAATAAAGATGCACGATGCGATTGTGATAATATTGATCGATATACGTCATGTTCCGGAACTAAAGAAGAACCTTATATGACTTGGTATGCTAGACTCTAAGGAGCTCAAGTTCCCAGCTCAAGGTGGAGTTTTGAAGGTGACAAAGGGATCTCTAGTTGTGATGAAAGCAGAAAAGATTGAGAACCTTTACTTTCTATCAAAGAGTATAGTAATAGGTGGAGCAACAGTATCTACGTCAGATGATAATGATTTGTCCTCTACACAGTTATGACACTTGCGCCTGAGGCACATGTCAGAAAGAGAGATGAAAGAGTTTAGCAAGCAGTGATTGTTGAAAGGTGTAAAGGCTGAAAAAGTTGACTTTTGTGAGTATTGTGTCTTCGAAAAATAGTGCGAGGTTAAGTTCAATACAATGGCTTATACTACAGAAGGCACATTGGATTATATATATTCAGATGTATGGGGGGCCTTCAAAGGTTCCTTCTAAAAGTGGTGCCAGGTACTTCGTCTCATTCATCGATGATTACTCTCGGTATGTATGAATCTACATGATGAAGAGTAAGGATGAGGTGTTACAAATATTCAAGAGGTAGAAAATATTGATTGAGAATCAAACTGGAAGGAAGGTCAAGCGGTTGAGAATCGATACTGGTGGTGAGTACACCAATGGACAGTTCTAGGAGTTCTGCAAGGAGAACGGTATTGCTAGGCACTTCACAGTGAAAAATATACCGCAACAGAATAGAGTAGTAGAACGTATGAATAAAACTCAACTTGAAAAAATAAGAAATATGTTATCCAATGCGGGATTGGGTAGAGAGTTCTGGGTCGAGGCAGTCAGTACAACATGGTATCTAGTAAATAGATCACCGTCTTCAGCAATAGAGTGCAAGACTCCGATTGAGATGTGGTCAGGAAAACCTATAAATTATAGTGCATTGAGGGTTTTTGCTTACACAACTTACTAAGATGTCAGAGATAGTAAAATTGATCCAAATGCTAAGAAAGTGATTTTCTTAGGGTATGAAAATGGTGTGAAAGGATACAGGTTATGGTGTCCTGAGTAGAATAAGGTTATGCTCAGTAGAGATGTGACCTTTGATGAATCTATTATGCAAGCTTTTAACAAACAGGTTATGAAAATTGGAGAAGAGGTGGCGGAAGATCAGTTTGAGGTAGAGTTAGAAACTCTTACAATTATTACATCTGAAAACAGTGTAGAAACAGTTGAGAGAGAGCCAGAACAATCCTTAATAGGTGGAAGACCCAAAAGGAATATTAGAGCACCAATGCACTACGGTTACGAGGATATGATTGCCTACGCATTGACGTTAGATGATAATGAGCTGTCTTCATTCAAGGATGCAATTAGTGGTAGATGTACACGGAAATGGAAGGCTGCAATGGATAAAGAGATGAATTCTCTTTACAAAAATCAAACTTAAAAACTCACGGAGTTACCTAAGGAAAAGAGAGCGATTGGGTGCAAGTGGGTTTATAGGAAGAAAGAGGGTTTTCCAGAAAGTAGTGGTGCAAGGTACAAAATACAATTGATAGCAAAAGACTATGTGCAAAAGGAAGACATTGATTACAATGAGGTGTTCTCACCAGTTGGGAAACACACTTCAATCCAGGTTTTGTTGTTAATTGTAGCACAATTAGACTTAGAGTTGGAGCAACTCGATGTGAAAACAACGTTTCTATACGGTGATCTTGAGGAGGTGATTTATATGAACCAACCTAAAGGGTTTAAGTCTCCTGGAGAAGAGAGGTTAGTGTGCAAACTGAAGAAATCCTTATACGGGTTGAAACAGTTGCTGAGACAGTGACGCAAAAGGTTTGACACGTTCATGGTGGCCCAAAATTATATTTGAAGTGAATACGACAACTGCGTTTACTTAAAGAGGTTAGCGGATGACTCATTATTTACCTTCTCTTATATATTGATGACATGCTCATGCTGGTGCGCACTTTTTCTGGGTTCCTCTCGGTCCCCGTTGAATTAGTGGCTCCAATTCTGTCCAAGTAGACTCTAGTGAAGCGGCGCTTGAAATGGTGAAGGTAAAATAAAAGGGGTTTTCTAGGAAGATTCTTAGTTTGTTGCGATCGCCAGCTGCAGATATTTAACTACGCTGCAGCACGTCAATGATTGCGTTTTAGAGCGGGTGTGAGTTACTTCTTTACTGAATCATCCGCTTACGAACGTCAGCAGCTATATCTCTTCTTATAATTTAGATAGTTTAATTTTCCTTTCTTTTCCTTGTTATTATTGTAGTTATAATCAGTTTAGATTTCCCAATTCTGTTGTGGGTTTAACCGTGTGGGTTTATTATAGTTGATTTAATTTAGTATTCTAATTCTATCAGGAGTCTAATTAGTTTCAGTTTCCTAATCTTATTAGAGTTCCAATTAATTTAGTGTCCTAATACTACTAAAAGTTCAATTGATATCGGTCTTCTAATCGTACTAGGAATGCAAGTATATTAATTCTTAATGAAACTCTAATTAAATCAAGCATGCTAATTATACTAAAATTCTAAGTAAAGCAAGTATACTAATTGTACTGAAATTCTAATCAAATCAAGTATACTGATTATATTGAAATTCTAATCAAAACGAATATAATAATTGACTGAAATTCTAACTAGAGGAATTATAATAGTCCTACTAAAATTCTAATTGGAATAGGGAACTAATTCTACTAAAACTCTAATTAAAATAAAGAGACTAATTTTACTAGAATTGCGATTAGAGCGAGAAATTAATTATCCTAAGATTCTAATTAAAGCAATGAATTATCTATGCTGAAATCAAATTAAAATAAGGGAACTGATTTTTTTATAGAATTATAATCAAAGCAATAAATTCTAAAGATTTAATAAAAATAAAGTATGTAACTTAATTGCACGAAAATTCTAAGAAGAAATTATGGAACTAATTTTCTAATCCTAATTAAAGCAATTAAATAATTCTAAAAAAAAGGAGTTTGGGCCCGCTATGCTAAGGAGGATTGGCCTCGTTCCAGAGTACCCTCCGTAAGCTCCCTTGGGCAAATTGGGTGGCTGAGGTTAAAACAAAATTAAATTTCAGATTATAATATTATATTTGAATTTCCAGAGTCGATTTCGAGGTAATAATTATGAATTAAATTGAGAAACTAGAATTATAGAAAACTAAATTAATATTTAGGATTTTTAAAAGTATTAAACTAAGGAATTACATTTATAATATAAAATTCTAAGACTGAATTCGAGTTCGAAATCAGAAAAATCAGACCGTATGATTAAGGATTGGTTCTAGAATCTAAGAACTAGAACCAAAGATTAATAATAGGACTGAAAATTAAGATTTTAGAACGAAATTAAAGCCTAGGGTCAGTAAATTAGACCGTCAGATTAAGGATTGGTTTTAGAAACGGAGAACTAGAATCAGATATTGAAGATTACGGTCTAAAAACGGTGCTACGGTGTAAAACTGCGAACTAATATTAATAATTTAAACTAAGGAAAATCCTAAGTCTAAAACTAAGATTTTTACCTAGGACAGGGGCAACGGAGAGAAACCTCGAAGATTCTAAGCTTGAATTTTGAAATCATGGCCAGGTTGCTCTATGTGTTCGTTCTCGGAGTTCTCTAGTTTCAAAATCCCAAAAAAATCTGTTCTCTTGAAAATTGCCAACCTCTTATTCGTGTTGTGTTTTGGGCCGAATTAAAAAAAATATTTTATAGGTTTTTCTCTAATTAAATGCTTTGTATTTGAGCGTTTAACTTGAATTATCTTGATCTCCCGGTGCTTAATCGCTTTAGTCGATCAAAACTTAGTGGTGATGGTGACTTCTTTCGATGAGTTTCCTAGTTTTAATCATGTTAGAACTAATTGCGCGCTTGGCGTAGGGTGCGCAATCCGATTAAGCGCCTCTTTCGAAGTGTTTAATCGAGAAAACTTAGGGGTCAAGGACGATAAGATTAGGTCGGGTGTAGGCCAATTGCGTGCCGGTGGTGGGGCGCTCAATCCGATCGCGTGTTTCATATGAAGCGCATGATCAAGTCTCGGAGTGGTCTAGGAAAGGGAGTCTGGTCTGAAAGGGAGACTGATTGCACACGAGTGATTTGGCGTGCAATCGAATTACGTGCGTGATTTTAGGCACTTAATTCGGGGTTGTCCCAGTCCGGGTCAGGTGTGAAATGCGAGACTATTATTTCAGCCTGCATTTTGGCTATATACTATTGTTTCAGTATATAGTTTCCCTATGTCGGGACCTGAGCTACAGAGCTATTGTTTCAGCCTGTGTTCAGCCATGTACTATTATATTAGTACATGGTCCCTACGTTAGGGTTTTGAGGCTTGAAATGTGAGACTATTGCTTCAGCCTGCATTTCGACTATATACTATTGTTTTAGTATATAGTCTCCCTATGTCGGGACCTGAGCCACAGAGCTATTATTTCAGCCTGTGTTCAGTCATGTACTATTGTTTCAGTACATGGTCCTCGCGTTAGGGTTATGGGGCCTGAGCCATAGAGCTGTTATTTTTGCCTGTGCTTAGCTATATACTACTATTTCAGTATATGGTCTCACATTAGGGTTAGGGGTCTGAAATGCGAGACTATTGTTTCAGTCTGCATTCTGACTATATACTATTGTTTTAATATATAGTCTCCCCACATTAGGATCTGAGCCATAGAGCTATTGTTTCAGCATGTGTTCAGCTATGAACTATTGTTTTAGTGCATGGTTCCCACGTTAGGGTTATGAGATCAAAGATTGACCGAACAAATTTATATATTTCGAGAGGGCAAAATGAGGGTGTCTACAGCTCATAGCTGCAAAGAGCATGATGGAGATCAGCAAGTTAAAATCTCAACTTGGCATGGAGTTTGAGATGAAGGATTTTAGCACAAGGAGAAAGATTATTGGGATAGAGATTCGGAGAGACAGAGAGAAAGGGCAGTTGTATCAAACACAAAAGAGTTATCTGGAGAAGGTACTCTCACGATGTGGGATGAAGAACTCAAACGCTGTGAGCACTCCACTAGCAGCTCACTTCTATCTTTTAGCTAGCATGTCTCCTTTTACAGATGTGGAGCGTGAGTCCATGACTCGTGTTCCCTACGTGACTGCGATTGGTAGCTTGATGTACGCTATGGTATAAACTCGATCGGATATTTTATAGGCCGTTAGCGTGGTTAGCAGGTATATGGCTAATCCAGGCAAGGAGCATTGGCAAGTGGTAAAATAGATTATGAGGTACATACGCAGTACAAAGGATGTCGGTTTGGTTTTTGGCAATTGTACAGATCATCAGTTATGTGATTACGTAGATTCAGATTACGCGAGTGATTTGGATAAGCGTCAGTCTACTACGAGATATATGTTTACACTATTAGGAGGTTCGATTAGATGGAGGTTGATGTTACATGATATAGTGACTTTGTCTACTACAGTGAAAGAGTATATGATAGTAACAAAGGCAGTAAAAGAAGCATTGTGGCTTCAGGGCTTAGTTGGTGATTTGGGGATCGCATAGGAAAGTGTCCATGTGTTCTGTGATAGCCAGTGCTATTTACTTAGCAAAGATTCACATATATCATGCTCGTACTAAGCACATTGATATACGATATCACCTCGTATGAGAAATAATCAAATATAACAAGATATCTTTGAAGAAGGTGAGTACGAAGGACAATCCTGTGGATATAATGACAAAGGTGGTACCGGTGGTCCATATTAAACATTGTTTGGAGTTGATCAATGTTCAGCAGGTTTGAGCACCCTCGGGGAGCTGGTGACAGCGGTGATATGAAGATAGCGATGAACGAAAGAAAGAGTACATGGTGAAACTTAGAGCCAGGTGGAGAATTGTTATTAGGCTTTAACTTTAATTTTAAAGCCGCTCGAGCGGGAATCGAAGTCGCTCAAGCTGAAACCAAATCCGCTCGAGCGAGTTGTGCACTCTTCAAGGCCGAACTTACGGGTTAAAGTCGCTCGAGTGATTTTGGACCTCGCTCGAGCGACCAGGGCACGATTCAAAGGTAAAAGTTTTGGGTGTAAGTCGCTTGAGCGACTTTTGGTTCTCGCTCGAGCAACCCGCGATGACCCATGACGTCAAGTTATGTGCAACTTCTGTTTTTGAGTAGTTTCTCTTAGGTTAGAAGTAGGATTCCGGACTTCTATACAAGGGAAAGCTCATGGACGAATTAGAGAGCTTTTGTAAGACAGATATCATTGTAAAGCTTGGAAAACCTATCTAAGGGTTTTGAGGAGAGCTTTTGTAAGGCTTGAGTGTTCTTGTATTCTTGTGTGATCATCAATATAGTAGATTATCACTGCCCGTGGTGTAGGCATATTACCCAATCACGTAAATATTGTCTCTTGTGTGTTTGTGGTTGATTTTTTTCTCTTTTGCGTTCTTATTTGATCGTTCATCGTGAGATCGTTGGTTATTTTGTGAGCTTCTGCGCAACAATAGGATATCAAGTTGGTATCCTATATTTGAAAAATAATATGTTTTATTGATCCTCTTTAGGATTCATGGTTGGGATACATGGTTGGAGTGAACCATATCCCAAAATACTATACCCAAAATTAACAAATATAGTAAACTAATAAATTTGGGATACATGATTGGAGTGTATGATATCTTTGGTTTCCCAAATTTGCCACATAAGTAAAAAAATGAGATACACCATTCGAGATGCTCTAGTCAACTATTGATAAATTTCTATTTCTTATTATTGTTGTAACTTAGTAAAGTAATAATACAACAAAATTATTTATAGGCTACCATTATTTGCAATTTTGCATCCCATGAAGATTTAATCTCACCTCATCTCCTGCAGCCTATATGCATTTCCTACTTGATGATGATCATTTTCATCACAATCTTCCACTTAATGGACTTTCATATCATGGGTGTACCATGAGACGATTAGTTTTTTTATTTTATGTGGCATATATCCGAAAGTAACCCAAATATCACATGGAACACATCATGTCACTATAAAAATAAGGTGTTTTAGTGGCACGTGCTATTAAGGGCTGTAGCGGCAGTTTTGGTAGTGACAGGACTAGTAACGATAATTTTTTTATTAATAGTGGTAGTTTTTGGCTGCCGCTAATAATCTTATTTTTTGTAGTGTGTTCAAATATGATTTTAGTGACACTTTTTGAGATGTGTTGTACATGTAATAAAAAATTGACTATTTGATGGTATGCTCATGACCTCAAAGATCCATTGTAGGATTTGAATGAAAAACGATCTCCATTGTTTGATTTGAAGCAGTCAATGCATTTTGGCCAGGGTAGATGGAGTGCTATTATATTTTCACAGGGTGCAAATAATAGTACCCTTCACAGATAATATCAACATACTAGATTTACAACTGGTGTCATTCATTTGAAAGCAAAGTACAACCTTACAATTTTTTTTTTCAGTACCTTTAGATCCAACCACCGAATCTTTGAGTTCACCCACACTGAAATACATTGTCTGCATTGAATCAGACGATGGAGATTGTTTGTCCTCCAGTCTTTCACACGATGGATCTTGAGATCATGGGCGTTCCATCAGACAATTGATTTTTTATTTCATGTGGTACACACCTAAAAAAGTGACCTTAAACTGAATTTTGAGCATGCACATGATGTTAAGGTTACTTTTTTGACCTAAAAAATCCATTGTAGGATTGGAATGAAAAACGATCTCCATTGTCTAATTTGAAGTAGTCAATGCATTTCGGCCAAGGGAGATGGAGTGCTATTACATTTTCACAGGGTGCAAATAATAGTACCCTTCATAGATAATATCAACATGCTAGATTTACAACTAGTGTCATTCATTTGAAAGCAAAGTACAGCCTTACAAAATCTTTTTGAGTACCTTTAAATTCAATCACCGAATCTTTGAGTTCACTCACACTGAAACTCATTATCTCCATTGAATCAGACGATGAAGACCATTTATTCTCCCAATCTTCACACGATGGATCTTGAGATCATGGGCGTATCATCAGACGATTAGTATTTTATTTTGCGCAGTACACATCTCAAAAAAGTAATCTTAACATCATGTGCACACTCAAAATTGAGTTTAAGGTCACTTTTTTGGGTGTGTACAACATGAAATAAAAAATTGATTGTCTGATGGTATGCTCATGATCTAAAGATCCATCGTGTGAAAGATTGGAGGACAAACAATCTCCATTGTCTGATTCACTGTAGACAATGTGTTTCAGTGTGGGTGAACTCAAAGATTCGGTGGTTGGATTTAAAGGTACTCAAAAAGGTTTTGTAAGGTTGTACTTTGCTTTCAATTGAATGACACCAGTTGTAAATCTAGCATGTTGATATTATCTGAAGGGTACTATTATTTGCACCCTATGAAAATGTAATAGCACTCCATCTCCCCTGGCCTAAATGCATTGACTACTTCAAATCACACACACAAGGATTGTCTCGTTTCAACGGAACCCAGTTGTGACTCGACATAAAGTTTCCAGTACGGACCTTAGCTGCAATCTCAGAACTCTCCTAGAGTATTTCTTAATGGAGCTTCATTTGTAAAATTCAGTTCCGCTGTGGAGGGAGGCGCATTAGAGAAGATGACATCCCACGAAGTTAGAGATCCTCGAAAATATGTGAAAAATTAAAAGCGGCGATTACGAATTTTCATGCGTCCATAAAGGATCTGCCATAAGTCTCAGACCCTTTGGAGGTATCTGTTCCTCCACTCCTCATAAATCAAGCCTTGCCTTTAGTGAACTCTCCTTTTTCTCTTGAATCTCAATCTCTTATGATAGATACCCTTAAACCCACCTCCCCTTTATTCAGTGAACAACTAGCAATAAAACCTTCCCTTTCCTTAGCTGAGGCGCCCAGGGATGATACCTTTTCTACCCAAAACATGCCCAACCGATTAACACTATTAATTCGAACCGGACCCATGTGAGCCTGAACCCGTCTCGGGATCCTCTACACCCATCCCATGATATCTAGCCCCCGAACCGGATTCTCACCCATAGTAACTGACAACTTTATAAATTATGCTATGTCTTAACCTATTGCAAGCGCACAACGGAGATTGTAGCACTAGTATAGGATCGTTCCCACAAGGAAGGTTGAAAATCTAAAAAAAACTTTGATTTGCCTTTAAAAAATAAAGAATGGTTTGATTAAACTAAAGTGCAGATAAATAAAGTGTAGAAAATAAATCTAAATCCTAATCCTTCCAGATTTTGGTCGTCAATCAGTCTCCTTCCAGATTTCGAATGTTTACAAAATAAAAACCCTTACATTAATCTGTAGTCCTTCAGAATTTAGGCTTCAATCAAAAACTAGAATTTTATAGATATTTATGAAAAGAAAATACCATTACACTAATCTTTCAAATTCTAAATCTTAGGCGCCAATTAAAATCAAGAACTTTCAGACATTTACAAAGCAGAAAAATACATAAGAATAAATCTACACTAGAAAGCAATAAATAGATCTTTCATCTCCTAATCACCGGCGTCAATTGCTCTTGAGAAACTACTGATGCTCTACTTTGAAACTATACTAAGGTGAACTTCGGGTTTCTCAAACTCAATTGTCAATTGCGACTAAGAGACCTTGGATGATTATTCTTGGTGCCAAGCCCTCTTATTTATAGATCCATAAGGGGCCTGTTTACATTATTCGAATCCTATTAAAAGTAAACTTCTAATACTAAAGAGTTTCCTAAAATTACAAAACTTCTAATCTTAATCTTCCTTACTTTGGATAGTAGATACGCGCATGACTCTTTTTCTTTAATTTCAGCAGCAAGGATCTTCAGGATTCTCTTTGGCCAATCTTTTTAGATCCGTAGATTGCAAGACTTCTATATTAAGAGTTCTTTTTATTCTGTGCATGGTGATGCAAATTTGCACGTGATCTTTAGCAGCAGCGTGAGCTTTTTACTACAAAATCATAAACACGATTTCTCTCTTTCTTCTGTATGATTTCTAGCTCTTAATCGATCGCATCCTCACTGTGCTTTCTCCAGTCTGAAGTTTTCTTCTGTAGAATCGTGAATACGATTCTTCTTTCTTCTTCTTTCTCTTTACTCATCGAGATTATGATTGAGATCGTAATTCTTCTTTCGGTTCACAACCGGTGACTTTACTATGATTTGGATCGCATTTTCATACGATCGTCTTCCTTACTGCTTTTTGAGTTCATTTTGACAGAGATTAACTCTTTCGTTCTTTTCTACTTACTGTTTTAAATATCTACACATCATCATATCATTAGTAGCAAACTAGGGTCTAGCATCATTAAGTTAAGGGTGATAAAATAGTAAATTATGTGACTGATCAGTAACCAGCATCCGACCCAAGCTATACAGACTCCAAATCCTTTGTTGACCTTGACCCAAGCTAGCATGAACCCGCCCCAGGATGTTCTAAACTCGTCCATGTTATCCAGCCCCTGAACCTCATTCTGACCCATGGTAACCAGAACCCAACCAAAGCTATCCAGCCCTCGAACCCAACCTTGATCCCGACCCAAGCTACTCCGAACCCGACCCAAAATATTAAGAACCTGTATCAAACCAAAACCCAAACTAGTCAGGGTGATTCTAATTTGGAGAACCTATCCCAGCCATTACAAAGCCAAATCCTTAAGTCCAATGACCAATCCCTTTAAACTCAAATCCCTTCCCATACTTCTGTTACACCCGATCTAGTAAAATCATAAATGGTATCCCCGAGAGCCCACCCTGAACCAACACCTTCTCACTTGAACCCGACCCATTCCTCCTCTTCCATTCGGCCTAAATCCCTCCCAAGCTCCAAAGATAAAACCAAATCCCTCCCAACTACAAAAGTTTCAATCCCAACCCAAGCTAAGACCCATCACAAAGCACGTGAGGAGGAATCTTTATTTCCTTCGAAGAAGAGACACAGAGGGTCACCGAGGGCTCCCTTTGATGATGATGATCTGATAATATTGGCGATGGTTGCTTTGCAACCTCGCTGAAAATAATGAAAATATTATGTTGGAATTGTCGAGGGCTTGGGAACCCTCAGATAGTTTGCGCCCTCCACTTCCTCTGCGGAGAGAAGATCCCGGGGCTTTATTTCTGATCGAGACAAAGTTGTGCTGTAGAAGGATGAAAACTGTTAAATTTCAGATTGGGTTTTCAAATGGTGTTTTTGTTGACGCAATTGGTAAATCAGGAGGGCTCGCTTCATTGTGGAAAGAGGAGTGGAAGGTGGATCTCCAAAGCTTTTCTAAATTTCACATTGATGTTTCTATTGGGGAAGCGTGGAGGCTAATCGGTTTTTATGGTGCTCTTGAAAGTAATAATCGGTCTCAGTCTTGGGAGCTTCTTTCACAACTTGGGCAAAGAAATGATCAACTGTGGTTATGTGTTGGAGATTTTAACGAAGTGCTCTTCCATCACGAAAAGAGAGGAGGAATTCCTAAATCTCAAGTTCAGCTGGACCAATTCTGAAATGTCTTAGACCTTAACGACCTGCTAGATTTGGGATATTCCGGCTACCAATTTACCTGGCCCAATAAACAACATGGGGCTGATCTTATTGAAGAAAGATTAGACAGAGCCCTCACAAATAATGAATGACAGATCATATTCCCTTTAGTTTCTATGCGATATCTATCTTATCACGCTCCCTTCATCGTCTCGGATTTTGTGAAAAATAGTAAGTGGTGCAGAAAAAGGTTTCACTTCGAGTCAATGTGGACTCAATCAGAGGATTGTGCGGAAGTCATAAAAAAAAGTCACTATTCCAAATTTTATGATTTCTTATTACTCTATGCATCCACCGTAGCATATACTTTTTATCATGTACGTTTTCGTCTTCTCTTTTTTTGCGACTCAATATTGTAGAATGTAGACCACATGGTAATGTAGCTCTTCCTACTACTTCACAGAAAAAGGTAGTGGTATTTATTTTTGCTCACCTTCAGTGTGGAGCCAAGATTTTTCTAATGAGGGGTCCATGATAGTCATCAAATATTATTAGTTTCGCCATGCTTATTTTTATAGGCCAAATTAATAAATGAGAACAAAATGGGGCTTATTAAAAAAAAAAATTTCTTAGGCAATAGGCCTTTGAAGAATTGAGGGCCCCATCTGTGTAATGACCCGAAAAATCTGAACCCAAACCCGACTGAAACCGTGTGCGTATCTGGCACGAAAAATGAGGTTGCCCTATAAATGTTAAATAAATCATTGAATAATATTATGATAACTTTGTGTGGAAATGATTAAGGTTTAAAGGTTTGTTTGGGCCTTAGTGGTTAAGCTGTGCACCGACCCACCATGTGCCGCTTAACTCCGAAACCGAACTTAGGATAACAGGATAGAACTTGGGGGCAAATATCAAAGATATTTGAGTTGGGTTTCGTGGGTTATAAGAGAGAGAGGAGGTGGGTTGCTTAGAGGTTAAGTGTAGCCTTTTGAAATTGAGAAGAAGAGGGAGAGCCGTGCACCTTGTGGAAACTCATCACCCGTGAACCCCCTTCTCATGAGATTCTGACCGCGAGATCGCCATCGCGCAGAAAACTCCGCACTCTTCACAAAGCACGTGACATCGGTATCGATGGTGTTCCGCCATTTGTAAATTTTGACAGTTCAAACCCCTTTCCGTTAGAAACCCCTGTTTCTTTATAAAAAAACCCCATATTCAAAGAGCTGATTACTTTGGAATCGTCCCCCGCGCTTGGAAGAGATTAAGATCGACGCGTATGGATTAATGACATCATCTTCAAGTCCTTGTGATCAATATCTGTGGATTCGTCGTGGAAATTTGAAAGTTTTATTCCGAAACCCTCTTCGACAACAATCCTTAAAGTTGTAAAATCGATCAAAGAAATGTTAGTTTTTCTTTGATTTTAATGGTTTAGATTGTAGAATAAATTCTTGTTATAGTTTAGTGTGTATGTGTGTGTGAATTCGATGAAGATCGTAGAAGATTTGGAAGAAAATAGACTAAAATGACAAAGCCTTATGGCTGTGCTTTTCGGAAGGTTTTGATCGATCAAATTAGATGATTAATCGATCAAATTAGGTATTGATCGATTAAATTATGTGGCTGATCGATCAAATTATGTGGTTGATCGATCAAATATGGTATTGATCGATCAAATTATATATGTATTTATAAAAACAGAAAGTTTGTTTGCTGGAAGTTTATTCCCGACAACATTGATCGATCAATTTGAAGATTGATTGATCAATGTGATGGGTTGATCGATCAAGGGTGAAATTGATCGATCAATGTGGAATTGATCGATCAATATGATGGTTTGATCGATCAAATTGACTGTGTCAACACTGCTTTAGTATTTTGGCCATAACGTTTCACTCTGAACTCTGATTGATGCGATTCTTATGGTATTGAAAAGAGGACAACTAAATCTACAACTTTAATGAATTAACTAACTGATGAGTAAATTGGTTTGATGATCAAAATTGAGTTGGAAGATTGGACAAATTCTAAGTTAGCACGTTTTGACTGAAGTATCGATATAGCTTCGGTATTTTGGCCATAACTCTTTGTCCTGAACTCTGATTGACGCGATTATTGATGCTTTGGGAAGAGTACGACGAGATATAACTCTTTTATGAATTAACTAAATCTTTAATTAAATGTTTTGAGGGTCAAAATGAAGTGGAAAGTTGGGTCAAATTTTGAGTCAACACGAAATTACCCATTTCCACCTCGGTTTTGAGAAAACACTTAAATACGTCAACATTATTAATAATTAGGATCAATTTTTAATATATCATCATATGTGTGATGTAGACTAAGAGTGGAGGCCATGGATAAGAACTTTTGGATTGCTTTAGAACGGCGTTGAATTTGCTTAGAAAGTTCTGTTAAGGTAGGGGAAATCCAACCTAAAAATATATCTGAATATGATTTCATAATTATTTTACATCTGTATCCTGATTTCTGTTTTAAAAGTATATTTGCATATCAATAAATCTTTGCCATCTCTGATTCCTGCGTTCTGATTTCTATATTCTGAAACCTATTTCTGATTTATGATATCTGATTCTTGAGGTTATATGTGTGTATGTGATTTTAAGTATTTAATCCAGATGATTCCCACTGACTCGGCGGTATATTCGTGCACTGGCACAAAGTGCATCTGCTTTGATAATCCCTCGGCACAATTGCACTCCATAGATGAGGCATTGTTGCATTCTTGAAATTGTTCATGTGAACGATGATTGGTTGGGGTTTCCTATCGGCATAAACATGATTACCACGTGCTATATATTCACGGGAGTTTCTTATGTTAGAAATATGAATGATTTAAGTCACAAATTATATACTAATAGCATCTGTTCTGTTCTTTGAAAACTCAGTACATGTCATCTATTTATCCTGTCTGCATATTCTGATTTGATTATCTGTTTGAGATACTATCTGCAAATCATGTCTTCATTTTTAATACAATTTTAGTTGTGATTCTTCTACTGAGCTTAGATGTAGCTCACCCTATTTTCTATAACATTAATAGGTTATGAGGCTAGAGCTCTTGACACTAGAGCGACCCTGACTACCAGCCTGATCCGAAGGCTGAGGTTGAGGAGGAGAATACCAATACCCATGCTGACGAGCACCACCCGTAGCTAGGGTATTTGATTAGACTGGATATTTTGGGATCCGTATATGTTTTAGATTATTGTGGTTCTGGTGGCCACGATTTTGTACTTAAAACTTTGTAGATACTTTATTTTCTTTTGTGTACATCTTATAGGAACCACTACTTGAAACCATTGTTTTTGTGTGACGGATGTCCATCACCAGTGGTTCTTCTTGGTTCCTTTTTGAGGATGTATTTTCTTTTATTTTTATATATAGGTATTGTTAAAATTTTCTCTCTTTTAAAGCCTTATATGATGACTCGATCTGCCACTACTGGACAGTGTCTGCTCTGATTTCTGCTAAACGAGCAGACACTCTGTGATTTGTCCTGGGGATCATCCAGAGCATGATCCTGATGGCACAGATTTTCGAGTGCAGAAATTTGGGCTGTCACAGTTGGTATCAGAGCCTAGGCTTTAGGTCGAGTTAGGACTCCAGACTAGGCTATGGATGTAGGTATGGTCGGGACGTGAGTTTTCTATGACCCAATTAGGACTTTAGCAAAGTTAGTGGAGTTTTGGTTTTAGCTTCTATTAGGAACTCGCAGCAGTGGCTGGAGATTTAGAACTTGGGATTTGATTTAAGACTTAAATTGTGGATCTCATAATCACTTTTAAGGAGAATATTGAATGATTTGATAAATGTACGACTATTAGATAAAATATGTTTTAAGATTTTGTTGGAACTTTGGGCCATTGTGACTATGACAATTATTGATTAGAGTTTTGTGTCATGTTAATAGTTCGAAATGGCACCACGAAAGAAGGCTAAAATTGTATACACTGGAGGGAGTGAGCCGAATAGGCAGTTGCTTAAGGCGATGCTTAGCACTATGACTTAGCAGGCAGCGTTACTTACAACAATATTGAGAAGGACGACTCACACCTCTTTATCGACATTAGATGAACCATGTTCTAGGTGTGACGGGCGACACCTATCGAGAGACTGTAAAAGATCTACTGGGGCTTGTTTTAAGTGTGGATGAATGGGACACTTGATAAGACATTATCCTACTTTGAAAAAGGAAGCGATGATCTCGACAATCACTCAAGGTAGTTCTCGCTTTTTACATCCGGCGATAACTAGAGTTACTCTGGTATGGCAGGCCTTACCTGTCTCCTCATCTACACAATTTGTAATATGTGCGCGGTGTGGGAAACCTCATAAAACGGAGGCGTGTAGGCTAATCTTGGGTGCCTGTTTTAGATGTGGTGAGGAAGGACATCGAGTCAAGAACTGCCCAGATATGCGACAGAAGCAGGAGACCTTGATGTCTACTTCCAAGCCGATTCTTCCTGCGACTCAAGATGCCCAAGGTATAGGTTCAATATCAATTGTCAAGATTTTGTTTTAATGTTCAGATGATTTAAGAATTTTTTTGGTTTTGACACGTGTGGAATATCATAACATCATCGCTTGTGTATCGACTTAAATCACTTGCATGACATAAACGAATTCTAAATTCAGAAGATTAACTACGTAAGTGATAGTTATATTGGTTGACTTAATAAATCTTGACCGTTACAATAAATTTCTTTAGGACAATTGTTTAGTGAATTTAAAATTTCTTTAATACTTATGAGTAGTGAAGTTGAATTAACGAACTTAATCCTAGTATTCTTCTTCCTGACTAATGAGTCATGATTATGGTGTGCTTAAATATATTCCTTTCAAACGTGAGTTTGGTTGTTAATCACCGTAATTTACTCTGGAAGTTTTTTGAGAATTGGAAAAGTCTAAGAGAATCATGTCGGTAATTGACAGAGGATAGGAAAATTTAATTACGGATATCATGGGAGAGCAGAATTGGATGTCGCTACGATGGATTGCACTATTTTCACCTAAGCCATGATGAATGACTATAGATTTTCAAGGAATATATGGAGATTTAGTTAGTATAGGGAGTGTGTTGAGAGTTGTGCACATGAAGAGTCGATTAATCATGCCTAAGTATTTATGTACGACCTTACCCTGATGCACCTAAATGGTACGACATTGAGAGCAATCATTTACAATCATCTCCTTGATTTGAAAGGATAGATGTGTCACATTCTTTTGCCCTTCTCGTATGATCGAAATTCTATTCGCGTATCATAAGATTGGTTAAGGGCATAAAGTTTGAAGATTTCACAATCGTTGCGATCGATTTTAGAAGAGCTCATTTTGGCGATGACTTTATCTTGTTTTATTGATGGCTTTATCTCATGTTGGTGATAGCTTTATCTTATTTTGCTGATGACTTTACCTCATGTTGGTGATGACTTTATCTCATTTTGCTGATGGCTTTACCTCATTTTGGTAATAGCTTTATTTCATTTTGGTGATGACTGTACCTCATGTTGGTAGTGACTTTATCTTATTTTGGTGATGGCTTTATCTCATTTTAGTGATATCTCTTACCACCGTTGCGTATTAGAAAGTGGGTGAGTGTAAACATTTGTTCGTAGACAGATGAGACCTATTCCGAGTCATGAGTTGATTTGTTCTGATAACGATAGCATCAATTTGGTGAATCGGATTTTTTTTCGGATGAATGGTATGTTTCAAAATTGATCCATTGTGCTCCATGAGTGTTTTTGCAATCGTAAGGGGTCACTGTGATTAATACAATCGAAATGATGCATGATCACTAATGATTAATATCGTTGAAGTGAAGATCTGTTGAATGGATAACACATTGTATGTCCTTCAAGGTTTGGTTGATCTTATTTATAGATACATTCTGGTTAAGTAGTCTTAATCTCATGATCAATATATAATTTTTTGTGGAATGAACACCAGTCAAGTAAATACGGGGGGGGGCATCCTTAATGAAAAGCCCAACAGCTAGTTTTTGCCTATGTATGAATTTTGCGGGCATTATGGTCGTTTTCCTTTAACTCATGGTTAACTTGATGGTGACATACTTCTGTATATAATTACTTATGGAGGTATCATATGAGATACTTGGTACACGGTAGAATTGGAGTGAGCTTAGCGACCTGTACATTAACCCAACAATTTTACCTATAGTGTCATGTGGATACACTGATTTTGGGGGAAACTATTTCAACTCTGGATGCGTGTGAGTCTATTGTAGATGTGTAGACTCAGAGAGAGGGGTTGCGCATATATGAGTGGCGACTGTATGGTTGTGACTATTTCACACATAATACCTCTGCGTGTGTGCATTGACGCTATGAACAATTAAGTTTTACTCGAGATATCTTTAGGGTATTTTCGAGGACGAAAATTCCTTCCAGATGGGGAGATTATGATAACCCTAATTTGGAGGACGTTAAAATTATGATGGGGACTTCTAAATTATATGGCTTCCTGCAGGTAGATTGCTAATCTGTAGATTATAGATGTGCGTATGTGTGGATGGTGGAAGGACTCTTGATGTGTCTTCTTTACGCACATGTTGCTACTTAGGGAGACATGCCCGTCTGGTCACTGGTTCGGCTATGTGAAAGTCAAATGTAATGAGGTGCGTTAGATTACGTATGGGTGTATAGTGCACATGTGTGTAGGGTGTGGACCATTGATGTGATCTTGCACACCTATGGGGGGTGTGTATGCTTTACACACTAGAGGTTAGAAGTTTAAAGGCTTGACTAGGAATGGGGGTTATTCCTTTTGCTTTAACTCTTGCATTTATGTTGAGTAGTGGAATTTAAGAAGAAAGAGAAGGAGATTTGGTGTGGGAGTTATTGCTCGTGAATGTGGAGCATGGACGCCATGAGATTGTGTCGAAGCTAGCAAGGATCGCCACTAGTTTTAGAGATTGTTAAACCATTGGAACCCTGGAGCTTGTCCAGCTCGTGGGCTGAGAAATCGGCTGACCCAAGGTAAGATACTTTAGCAGTATATTCTTTATGTTATTGGTGTTCAATGGTGTGAAAATCATGGGATGGGATGGAGGATAGAACCCTAAACCATGGAATTCGCGAGTAAATCACTCAGCTACAGAGGCGAACTGGGAGTGCGAAGCTAAAATTCGTGAGTAATACCCGCATTTCTTCACCTACTGTGAGAGGTAAATTTTGCGATTTTAAATTCTAACTATTATTGCTTTATGTACGTGGCAATTACAATTCCATACAGTTGGAGTTGTCTAGATAGCATATACTGATACCCTATACGTGGTGAAATAGGGACTGGGTAATGCTTTCATTAATGAGGTGTTTAAAGAAATTGCTTGACTATGATGATTGATCGATCAATTTGGTGAATTGATCGATCAATTGTGCATTTGATCGATCAAATAAGAAGGTTGATCGATCAAACCAGTTTATACTATGTTATGTGAAAAAGGATTGTCTGATCGATCAAATTGAGCATTGATCGACCAATTTTATCGATTTAAGTTATATTTTGGGTTTCTATATTTCAGTCACATGATTAAGATCTTCAATCATTCGAGAGAGTTTGATTCCTTTGCATTCAAGGGATATTTCTGGCTATCGGAGCAACTTACTTTGATTCATTGGATCGCATTTTGCTCGGCTATTATGGTAAACCTTAATCTTTTCCTTGTTTAAGGGGTTCTTTTGTGCATTTTTGTATATTTTAAACTATGGGACAGCGAACGAAGAATCCGTCGGGTAAAATCCCTACATCCTGGGGCTCGTACATCGGTGCCAACCATTGAAACGGTCGCACAACCCTTTGTGAAACCTGTGACACCCATTCAAAACCCACAGCCACCACTAATTCAACAAGAACTTCCAAAAGAGTGGTGAGCTTCTAAAACATTGTTGCTTGAATGTGCTTTCGACTCTAAGCTATTCGAGGAATGGCTCGAAATGGAATGGGTGATCGACTATATTGATAAGCTAGGGTTGAGATCATTGTATGAGTCATTTTACGTCCATTTTTATCCTCGTAGTGAGACTCTTTTATCAACATCTTTACCGGGGTGACAACCATCAGCAATTGGTCACCAAAATTGACGGTTTTGACTATAAATTTAATCAATTTCATGTCGCCACGGCCTTACAGTGTTCTTCACGGTATGTGGAGACTTGTTGTTGCCACCATATGTCAAAGATGTCCCATACCATGATAGACTTGTGGTCAGTGTAGTTCAGGTCAAGCTATTACTGGGCCCAACTCCCTGATAGACTATGGATGCTTGATACTTTTATCAAGAGTGTCATAAACCTGTTTTTGCACAAGTTCGTGAGATCAATGCCAGAGATTTGCTGTTTGAGAAACAGAATACTGCTTCAAAGAAGAGCTGCCATATGCTTAATTGATAACAAGAATGGTCGAGCAGTATGTCGCATTGAGAGAGGAGTATAGCCTGACTCCTGGCGAGCCTCTCGATTGACCAACAATATTAAAGTTTTCAAGCTCAAGAACTAGACCAAGAGCTATACTCTATTGGTCAAGAGGTTACCTGGGGAGGGGGTTGTACCACCAGCTCCAGTTGAGGAGGTGCCTGATGGGCAAGCACCAGATGATGGGGAGGCATAGCCTGACGTTGCACTTGAGGGGGATGCATCTAATGTCCCTTTAACCAAATATTCATTTTGATGTTTTGTGCACATTTGCTAGGGTTCAAACTGTTAGTGTCTATTAGACATTTTCGAGGACGAAAATTTCTAAGGGGGGATAATGTAATGACCCTAAAATTATAAACAGAACCCGACTGCTTTGATATGCGTGCCAGACATGGAAATCGAAATAAATTAAAATTTTATAATAATATTATTGACAATAATAATTTAGAATTTAGCTATTCTCTCTTTATCTATTACTATTATACAATAAAATTTTATGACATAATTATCACTGCTTTGTTTAAACCTGTGTGGATAGTAGACCTGTTTGGGTATGTTTTGCAGTTTCGAGGGCAAAAATTCCTTTGAGGAGGGGTAAATGTAATGACCCTAATTTTTGAGCATATTGAATAATACTCATACCTTTTTGAATATGGCACGTCGATTTTCTAGGACGAAAATTCTTTAAGTTGGGAAGAATGTAATGACCCGAAAAATTCGAACCCGAACCCGATTGAAACTGTGTGCGTATCCGGCATGAAAAACGAGGTTGCCCTATAAATGTTAAATAAATCATTAAATAATATTATGATAACTTTGTGTGGAAAGGATTAAGGTTTAAAGGTTTGTTTGAGCCTTAGTGGTTAAGTTGTGCACCGACCCACCATGTGTCGCTTAACACCGAAACCGAACTTAGGATAAGAGGATAGAACTTAGGGGCAAATATCAAAGATATTTGAGTTGGGTTTCGTGGATTATAAGAGAGAGAGGAGGTGGGTTGCTTAGAGGTTAAGTGTAGCCTTTTGAAATTGAGAAGAAGAGGGAGAGCTGTGCACCTTGTGGAAACTCGTCACCCGTGAACCCCCTTCTCGTGAGATTATGACCGCAAGATCGCCATCGCGCAGAAAACTCCGCACTCTTCACAAAGCACGTGACATCGGTATCGATGGTGTTCCGCCGTTTGTAAATTTTGACAGTTCAAACCCCTTTCCGTTAGAAACCCCTGTTTCTTTATAAAAAAATCCCATATTCAAAGAACTGATTACTTTGGAATCATCCCCCGCGCTTGGAAGAGATTAAGATCGACCCGTATGGATGAACGACATCATCTTCAAGTCCTTGTGATCAATCTCTGTGGATTCGCCGTGGAAATCCAAAAGTTTCATTCCGAAACCCTCTTCGGCAACGATCCTTAAAGTCGCAAAATCGGTCAAAGAAAGGTTAGTTTTTCTTTGATTTTAATGGTTTAGATTGTAGAATAAATCCTTGTTTTAGTTTAGTGTGTATGTGTGTGTGAATTCGATGAAGATAGTAGAAGATTTGGAAGAAAATAAACTAAAATGACAAAGCCTTATGGTTGTGCTTTTCTGAAGGTTTTGATCAATCAAATTAGATGATTGATCGATCAAATTGGATATTGATCGATCAAATTAGGTGGTTGATCGATCAAATTAGGTGATTGATCGATCAAATATGGTATTGATCGATCAAATTATATATGTATTTATAAAAACAGAAAGTTTGTTTGCTGGAAGTTTATTCCCGACAACATTGATCGATCAATTTGAAGATTGATCGATCAATGTGATGGGTTGATCAATCAAGGGTGAAATTGATCGATCAATGTGATGGGTTGATCGATCAAGGGTGAAATTGATCGATCAATGTGGAATTGATCGATCAATATGATGGTTTGATCGATCAAATTGACTGTGCCAACACTGCTTTAGTATTTTGGCCAAAACTTTTTACTCCAAACTCCGATTGGCGCGATTCTTATGGTATTAGAAAGAGAAAAACTAAATATATAACTTTTATAAATTAACTAACTGATGAGTAAATTAGTTTGATGATCAAAATTGAGCTGAAAGATTGGACAAGTTCTAAGTTAGCACGTTTTGACTGAAGTATCGATATAGCTTCGGTATTTTGGCCATAACTCTTTATCCTGAACTCTGATTGACGCGATTCTTGATGCGTTGGAAAGAGTATGACGAGATATAACTCGTTTGTGAATTAACTAAATCTTTAATCAAATGTTTTGAGGGTCAAAATAAAGTGGGAAGGTGGATCATGTTTTGAGTCAACACGAAATTACCCATTTCCGCCTATGTTTTGAGAAAACCTTTAAATACGTTAACATTATTAATAATTAGGATCAAATTTTAATATATCATCATATATGTGATGTAGACTAAGAGTAGAGGCCGTGGATAAGAACTTTTGAATTGCTTTAGAACGGCGTTGGATTTGCTTAGAAAGATCTATTAAGGTAGGGGAAATCCAACCTAAAAATGTATCTGAATATGATTTCATGATTATTTCACATCTGTATCCTGATTTCTATTTTAAAGCATGTTTGCATATTAATAAATCTTTGCCATCTCTGATTCTTGCGTTCTGATTTCTGTATTGTGAAACCTGTTTCTGATTTTTGATATCTGATTCTGGAGGTCATATGTGTGTATGTGATTTTAAGTATTTAATCCAGATGATCCCCACCAACTCGACGGTATATCCGTTCCCTGGCAAAATTGTGCATCTGCTTTAATAATCCCTCGATACAATTGCACTCCATAGATGAGGCATTATTTCATTCTTGAAATTGTTCATGTGAACGATGATTGGTTGGGGTTTCCTATCGGCATACACCTGATTACCACGTATTATATATTCACGAGAGTTTCTTAAGTTGGAAATATAAATGATTTAAGTCACAAATTATATACTAATAGCATCTGTTCTGTTCTTTGAAAACTCAGTACATGTCATCTGATTTATCCTGTCTGCATATTCTGATTTGATTATCTGTTTGAGATGCTATCTGCAAATCATGTCTTCATTTTCAATACAATTTTAGTTGTGATTCTTCTACTGAGCTTAGATGTAGCTCACCCTATTTTCTATAATATTAATAGGTTATGAGGCTAGAGCTCCCGGCACTGAGAGTGACCCTGACTACCAGCCTGATCCGAAGGCTGAGGTTGAGGAGGAGAATACCAATACCCATGCTGACGAGCACCACTCGTAGCTAGGGTATTTGATTAGACTGGATATTTTGGGATCCGTATATGTTTTGGATTATTGTGGTTCTGGTGGCCACGATTTTGTACTTAAAACTTTATAGATACTTTATTTTCTTTTGTGTACATCTTATAACTATTTGAAATCATTATTTTTGTGTGACGGATGTCCATCACTAATGGTTCTTCTTGGTTCCTTTTTGAGGATGTATTTTCTTTTATTTTTATATATAGGTATTGTTAAAATTTTCTCTCTTTTAAAGCCTTATATGATGACTCGATCTGCCACTCCTGGACAGTGTTTGCTTTGATTTCTGCTAAACGAGCAGACACTCTGTGATTTGTCCTGGGGATCATCCAGAGCATGATCCTGATGACACAGATTTTCGAGTGCGAAAATCCGGGCTGTCACAATCTGGGTTTAGTTATGGCGGCCTCTTGCTTGCCTATGCTCAGAGTCGGCCCTACACTTTATTTTACAACACCCCACTTAAGCAAAGAAAAAATTTGTTGATTATTTTTAATTTGATGACGGAGATTATTTTTCGCCCTAATCTTCCCTACAATAGATATTGTGATCACGAGTCTACCATCAAACGGTTAGATATTTATTCCTCGTGTGATGAACCATCAAACATGGTTCATATTCACTTTTTAGGATGTGTGCATGTATACACAATATTTTTCATCTGATAAGGGGCCCATGATCTCAAGATCTATTATATGAAAGCTTAGGACGAAAACCAATCTCTATCATTAGATTCAAAGGAGTCAATTGATTTTTCCTTTGTCTTAAGAGAGATGATTATAACATAAAGTGGTGTGGCGGTAACACCAGCCCTTATTCTTAGGAAGGAGATATTGTAGGTTCGAAAAAAGAGGGGTAGAATTTTTTTAATAATGGGTGATGTTATTTGCAATCTAAGATTTTTTCTTTATACTATGGTTATAAATAAAGTAACTTGAATGATTAGTATTCAATTTTCTTTATTAAAAATCCTGTGACTAAACAAAGATAAGAGAAAAGTTAGGGGCATCGATCAAGCGAGAAAACAAAGTATTTTCCGTTATTTTTTGGCAAAAAAAACTCAAAGAATTCCAGTCCCTCATGAAGACCGGCTGCCCCTAAAAACTCTCTTTGAAGGGAGTCTGAAGATTTTTTTTGAAAGGATGGAGGATCCCCCATAGATAACATAGCTCACCTTGTGTTGTATGAGAAATGACATACTAACAAACACTTTGATTGGTTGTAGATCTCCAACCTAAAATTAATTATGAAACTAAATGATTTTCTATTTTAACTAAATTATCAATCTCCATACAAGCTATTATCATTCCTCTCCATTTGAATAAGAGTCAAGATCCTCTAGTCCTTTCTGTAAAGATTAAATGCAGGCCCAACACCTCTCTTGAGATCCATGTGATACTCGTTCCCCTTAGGTATTTATTTCTTAAAAAATAAAAATAAATATTTAATCACCGTGATCACTAGTGATTAAAACAAATAATTAAACAATTTTTCATTTAACTGTTCACTTAATCATTCCTGAGTAAATGATTAAGTAATTTCTCTATTTCTATTATCAACCTTGCATATGTCGATGGGAAACCAAACCTATCACTACAAAAATTAAGACTATTAGCGGCAGTTTTTGACAGTCAAAAACTGCCGCTATTAACAAAAGAGCTTGTTGTTTCAGTAGCGACAAGACTAGTAGCGGCAGTTTTTTTGTTAATAGCGGCAGTTTTTTACTGTCGCTGAAACACCTTATTTTTTTAGTGATGTTGAGTGCCACTTAGATATGAAATGTAGGGGTCTCAATGGGCTGGGCATGATACTTGCCCGAACCGGCCCGCAATGGGCTGGTATGGGCAAAGGTAGGTAAGCCCGACAAATAAATGCAATGGCCTGGTCTGGCCTTAGGTATGAGCTAGTTCCAAAAACCTGTTAAAAATTGGCATAGCTTGTTCCAAACCCTACTGGAATAGTTCAAATGAGTCCTTTTATATACAAATTGTTGGTCTGGCCAGCAGCCCGATTCACAAATTGGCCTGCTTATAGTCAGCCCGTTTAAGGGCCAACCTAAATCAAACCTGGCCTTGACCATTTGAGACATCTAATAAAATGACAGTAGACCATTGCTCTACTCTAGAGTCTAGATCCTTGTCCAAAGACCCGTGCTCTCCTAATAGAATTGGAATGAAGCTTGGGACTATGCGCCCGGGTGTAGAGAAATCTCTACACCCACTGTCAGTTGACCATCATCTGGTGTCCATTACAGGGATAGGATGTCACAACAACTTAGGCAAGGTCGGTCAGATCTCATTCAAAAAAAATATTATTTTTACGACTTTTCCACCTTTAAAAATGTGATCAAAGTTAGAAAAAATCAATACACCAAAATTTTGGGGCGTTACTTTATGATACATCAAATAGAGGGCAAAAAAGTTATATATATATATATATATATAAAATCACATATCTCATGGCTGATCAACCCAAAGCTGAAGTTGTTGGGGTTGATCATGCCACGTGGCCCGTGAGCGCATTCTCCCTCAGCCAATTAGAAATTCTTCATAGATGCCATACAAAACGGAAAAATAAATAAAAATAAAATTATAGACCCTATTGTAAAAAATAAAGAAAGAAAAAAGAAGAAAGCAGAAGGAAAAAACAGCTGACCCATGCAAAAAGTTATGGACAATGTGGAAAGAGAATAGCATAAAGGTTGGTTGCTTAGAGAGAGGTTTGGGGGGTCTTTTCAAAGTGTTGGGACATCCTTCACAAGGGAAACAGTACACATAGGGACACATTGTCCCCTCAGACAGCTTTATCTCTTGCGTCGGTACCATGATTAAAGGCCTATTCTAAGCTCCACACTCCTTTTGCTTTTTCTTTCTTTGTTTCTCTATGTTTAACCTTTCCAAACTCTATTACTTACTATGTTTCACATCCACACAATGCACCAACTTGATGACCTTTGCATGGCCGGGTTCAGCCTTTTTTTATTATTTTTATAATGGGTATCCGGTCTCTTAGAGCACCCGACTAGATCTTTAGTAGGGTTTGCGAGTGACCAATAAGGGCCAGGATGAGGTTTGAACTCAAAACGTCCGCTTCTTGAGGTGTGGTCCTGGAACTACAAAAAATAAGACTATTAGCGGCAGCAAAAAACTGACGCTATTAACAAAAAACTACCGCTACTAATCTTGTCGCTATAAAAAACTGCTGCTACGGCCCTACAATAGTTATCAAATGAGCATTGGTATGGCCCCCTATGAAGCACTATATGGGCGAAGATGTCGATCTCCGCTCAACTGGGAGGAAATGGGAGAAAAGTTTACCTTGGGTCCAGAGGTTGTAGAAAATACCACTGAAACTGTACGTTGGACCCGAGAAAGGTTAAAGGTCACACAAAGCCGTCAGAAGATCTATGCCGATTTGAAAAGGATGAGTGTGGATTTTCAGGTTGGAGATCATGTGTTCCTCAAGGTTTCACTGATAGAAGGCATGATGTGTTTTGGAAAGCGTGAAAAGCTAAGTCCACATTACATAGGACTGTTTGACGTATTGGGACGAGTTAGTGAAGTTGCATACCGGATTGCTCTGCCCCCACAACTTGAAAGAGTACACAACGTGTTTCACGTGTCCATACTGAGGAAGTACGTGAAGGATCCAACCTACATTCTCGGTGAGGAACCGTGAGAAATTTACGAAGATTTGACCGTTAGAGAAGAGCCAATGCAAATACTTGCTCATAAGGAACAAGTACTATGTACCAAGCGGATCCCATTGGTACTGGTGAGGTGGCACAATCATCCTTCGGAAGAAGCTACGTGGAAGAGCGAGTCGGACGTACGCGACACATATCCGCAACTTTTTGAGTAAACTTTTGAGTTGAGGAGCAAAATAAACTTTAAATTAAAAATATTGGAAAGCTTCAAATTTTAAAACAATCGCACATTGATGTGTAATGGTTGAATGATAAACTTTGCGTCCAATTTTATGATGAGCATCATTCATGAAATTCTAAATGTATTTTGATAGCAAGTTGACAGTTGTGGATAATGTTTAAAGTGTGTACATGTGAGCAGTGTAAATGTTTCGGGTGCATGAGCTATGTTTGTTGCAGGTACGATGTCAAATATTAGCAAATGGCTAATATAAGTTATTTAGTTGCAATCATATGTGCGGACGTGAGTTGGAACTATGTGTGTAGGATGCGAATTGGGAATTGTGCGTGTATAAGTACGTCATTGCGTATGCACTCGATGAAAATAGGTATGGTTATATGTGGATGTGCAGGGATACACGTGTATGCATAGGTGTGTTCACGTAATGGATGTATGTGATAGGTGTGCATGCCACTGGGAATCTGGAGACCTTGCTGCGGTGACATTGTAACTCGCAGCGGCGAGCTTCTCTGTTTGTGTGTGTGTTGTGTGTGGTTGTCTTTTTGGGCTTTGGGAGCCTAGTTTATGCCGAGTACATTCCTTTAACACTTAGTATACGTGTGGTGGGTGTCTTAGGGTAATTACGATGATTCGTTGGTGAGGGCTTTGCTTTGATCCGCTCGATTATGTTCACCCAATTTCAAGTTTAAGATAGGGGAAATTCATTAACATTTATGATTGATGTGACTTGCATACGTAACGTGATGTGATAAGATAAATGTGATAAATGAGTTATTATTTTTGTATACAAGTTGTGTGCATAAATCCTTAAGACATGTGATTTGAAGTGTGAATGTGATAACTGTGGGTGCAGTGGCGAACCCATTCATGGGCGAGTGCGGGTAGGCGCCCGCACTCAACCAAAACCCATTTTTTTTTTTAATTAATTATTTTTATTTTTTAAAACCCCTTTAAAGAAAAACACCGCTCCTTTTTTATAAATCCCTTTTTTTTCAGTCTTCTTCTAGCCCTCCCTCTTCTCTCTGTTGCCCTCGTTGCCGCGAGGCCTACGACCGTCGACGGCGAAGCCCTCTCTCTCCGTTGCCCAAATTTTCAGGTGAGATTCAGAATCCCTCTTCTTCTTTTTTTATTTCTTCTTCTTCTTCCTCTCCCTCTCCATCTCCAATTCTCTATATCTATATCTCTCTCTAAGCCCAAGGCTAAAAAGGAAAAACCCAAGCCCAATCTTCTCTCCTCTCTCTTCTCTCTTCTCTGTCGATTGTTGCCCTACCTCAATATTCATCATCATCATTATCACTCTGTTCCAACTATTTTGAGTCCGCTAAAATGAATGGCCATAATGAATTGATGAGCTTTTTCTATCTGAATGTCAAATTGAGTCGACTAATACTCCTTTTTCATCAGAGATCTGAGACTAATTATTGCCAATTTAAATTTGCAAGTGAGGGATCTACCAACAGCCTAAATGAAGTTGCAAATTAATAGTAATTAATAAGAATTGAAATCCTCTAGAAATGATATTTTTTTATGTTTGAAGATTATAGCCAATGCCTCTATATGGTGCATTATATAGTTGCAGGAAGTGACAGTTTTTATTTCTAGGGTTTTGGATGATTTTAGGTTTGTGTTTAGTTTTCAGGCTCTTGATGGTTTTAGCTATTTTTTTGTATAAAATTTGATTTAGTATTGGGAGAAGTTGTTGATTGTAGACTTTGTAGTATGATGCAGATGGGTTTTACACTTCTACTTGTTGGTGATAGTCTTTTCCCTTCCGTTTCGAGGGTTTTGGTCCTTTTGGATGATCTATGATCTTGTATTCTTGTTGTTTTATATTTTCCTTTTTTTGGCTCTTGACAATTTAATACTATTTTTTCTTTTAAATTTTGGCTCTGTATTGTGAGAATTTGTTGACACTTTATTGTATGAGTCACTGAGTCAGATAGCTTTTACTTGTAGCCTTACCGATCCTGAGTTGTTTTGGATTTTCAGGAGGTCGATATTGGATCTGATATTGAGTTTTGATTCCCTGCTACAGGTATATGATTGTATCGCAATCGGATTAGTCGGATTGTCGAAATCGGAATCATTTGAAGAGGAATCGTCGGATCGCATTAGAATGGAGGTAATTTTATTTCATATTTGATGAAACTAGAGTTATTTTTAGGATGTGTAGATGACTTTGTGTAATTTGAATTTTTTGTGCAATTTTATAGTTCTGTAGATAATTTTGTTACCTTGTAAAATTGCGTAATTACTTCTGATGTGAATGCGACTATGTGAATTAGGGGTGTATTCGGTTCGGTCGGTTTTGGACCAAAACCACAAACCAAATTGGTTCTAATTGGTTTCTAAATGTTCAAGCCAAACCAAACCGTCCAGCTTTTAAACCAAACCAACTCGATTCAATTCGGTTTGGGTTTGGTACGGTCGGTTTCAGTTTTCCTTTATGTTCTACTTGCACATTAAAATTTTTCCAATTTCTTTTTCGATTTTTCTTTTTGCCAAACCAAACCCAAACTGGACCAAAATCGACGGTTCAGTCCGGTTTGGTCAGTTTTATTTCCTAAAGCCCTAATTATCTAAATGTGATGAATGAAGTTATTTGTTGCTCCTTGATTCAGTTATGCTCCAATTTTTTAAAAGAAAGTTCGAAGAATCGCCGTCTTCTGCTGAAGGAAATGAAGATTAAGATCTAGTTCAACCTCACTCACAATATAGTCATGTAGAGGTTGACTTGACAAATCTTCCGGTGGAGGTTGAGTTAGAAAATCTTTCGACAAAGGTTGACTTGACAAATCTTTCGGCGGAGGATGGCTTGGAAAATCTTCCAACAAATCCCGGTCTATGTCCTAAGATTTTCGATTATCATTATAATGATCAGGAGAGGATAAGAAGAATTTATTTGCGAAAAGGTCCTTTTCAACCCAAAGGCCATAATTTTCCTTGAACGAAAATTTTGAATGGACATCTACGATTCAATCCCACTTGGTTTGACGACTTCCCCAATTGGTTAGAATATAGTATAGAAAAGGATGTTGCATATTGCTTATGCTGATAGAGGAGGGCGAAGTAGTGGTGACCAATTTATTAGTGAAGGTTTTAGAAGTTGGAAGAGGAAAGAGTGATTACAAACTCATGTTGGATGACCCGATAGTGCTCATCATTATGCTTACATGATGTGTTAGAATCTCTTAAATCATAAGCAACACATTGAGATAGTTTTTGAGAAGCACACCTAACAAGAAAAATTGGATTATAAAGATTGTTTGAATACATCAATTGATTACGCAAGATATCTCCTTGGTCAAGGATTAGCTTTCCCTGGTCATGATGAATCCGAAGAATTAATTAATCAAGGAAACTTTCTTGAATTGTTGAAATTTCTTTCCAATCATAATGAAGAAATTAAGAGCGTTGTGCTAAAAAATGCTCATGGAATTTACAGCTGGTTTCACCCAAAATTCAAAGAGAGATTGTCCATACAGGTGCGGTTGAACCTATAAAAGTGATCATCAATGATCTTGGAGATTCTTTCTTTTCATTGTTAGTTGATAAGTCTCGTGATGTTTCAATCAAAGAGCAAATGGTTGTTGCTATACGGTATGCAGATAAGTGGGGTTATGTAGTTGAGCGTGTCATTGGATTTGTATATGTTCGTGAAACAACGGCTTTATCACTGAAGGAAGGATTGCAGGATTATTTTCGAAGTTTAATTTGAGTATTGTAAAATTGTGCGGCCAAGGTTATGAAGGGGCAAATAACATGGAAGGAAAATTTAATGAACTTAAAGCACTTTTTTTGAAAGAGAATGGATATGTATTTTATATCCATTGTTTTGCACATCAACTTCAGTTGACAATTGTCAATGTTGCACAACATCACAAATCAATTGCACCCTTCTTTGAAATGGTCACTTTTATAGTGAATATGCTTGGGGGTTCGTGCAAGCATAAAGATCTTCTTCGATAGGAACAAGCTAAAATTTTGATAGAATCAATTAAGAGTGGTAAAAAGCCTACTAGAAAGGGAAAAAATCAAGAAACAAGCCTTAAAAGGGATAGTGAAATACGTTCGGGTACACATTTAGATACATTGGCAAACTTGATTCTCATGTTCCCTACAATGATTCAAGTGTTTGAGTTTATTAGTGTAGATGATGAATTTCTGTAGCAAAAAGCTAAAGCAAGCTCTCTAATAGATACCACGTACACGTTTGATTTTGCGTTCATTCTACATGTAATTAGGGAGATTTTGTTAATCACAAAAGATTTATCAAAGGCATTGCAATGAAAAGAGTAAGACATTGTGAATGCCATGCGTTTAGTAGAATTATCGAAGCAAAGAGTGCAAGTAATGAGGGATAGTGAATGAGATTCTATCATCATCAAAGTTATTTTATTTTGTACGACGCATGATATTATTGTTCCGAATATGAATGATAAGTTCGTAGTACATGGACGACCACGTCGTAGAGTCGAAGAAATGACAAATCTATATCACTATCATATTGAGTTCTTCTATATAGTTATTGACATGCAACTATAAGAGCTTAATATTCGTTTCACTGAAGTAAACACAAAATTACTTCTTTGTATGGCCTACTTGAATCCACAAGATTTATTTTTAGCTTTTGATGAGAAAAAATTATTGTGCCTCACACAATTTTATCCACTAGAATTTTCAGAAGTAGATCGTATGGTTCTTGAAGGTCATCTTAAGACTTATATTATGGATAGGTGAACGAATGAATTGTTTTCGGATTTAGACGGGATTAGTGACTTTGCAAGAAAGTTGGTGAAGGGTAAAAAGCACGTTGTGTATGTTAGGCTATTTTAGATGCTTGCTGCTAACTTTATTTGAAAACAGTGATAAGAATGTGTTAGTAAAAATAAATCAAAAGTGGATTAAAAGAACATACAAAGCAGCAAGTCTAAAAATACACACAGACCTGTAAGATATAGGGCATGTTGTAGCAAACTTTGATAGGTAAGAGTTTGTCCCATAGAGAGTATTGATCTGAAACCTCGAGGGTCGTATAGTAGTCTCCAAATCTAGCTACAGATCTGGCAGCTCTAAAGAGAGAGGTGTTTAAGTGTCACTAAACTATATTAAAAACATAAATGCAGAAATAAAACTACAGCTAAAGAAAGGGATAAAGAAGGATGATGAAGTGTATTAAAATAAAAGTAAAATGATGGTGAGAAGTAAGCAGGTTAAGTTCAGAGTTAGAGCAGTAATGTAACTCAGATTTAGTCTGTCTCTGCAATGGTCCTTGCTGAGACGCTATCAAAAGCCTTAACAGGGTAGGAATATCCAATTTAACCCATGCCATTTGGGGTGCTCTTAGGGCTATACCCTATGCATTGCAATGATCACATGGTATCCGATAGGGTCTATCAAATCCCATTGGTTAAAGCAGAAATTGCTAATCTGATCAAGAGGAGTGGATTGATCATTTCCCCAACCACTGGACCATATCATGCCATGAATATTATGCAGCACTATGTAATGTCAGGCTACAAGCTCCCCAGATTTGCGCACAGATCTGGCTGACATCCATAGGTATTCCAACCCGTAGATCCTAAGTGCTTTGCCAAGGCTAACAGCTCACTGTGCCCAGAAAAAGGACCATGTAATAGGTTAAATAAGGCTCTAGATTCAGTTGGTCATTGCTACAAAGGCCCGCAATGACCCAGCCTCAAGCTGTAATTACTACAGAGAAATCAAATCTAACCTCTGATGGCAGCTAAGTAAAACAGAGGGGAGTCAGTTTCTGTACAAACCTCCTCACAAGGCTCTAAAAGCTCATGTGTAGGGGAAAAGAATCCTTCTCAAATATGTGGCTGGACACAACCTTAGGGCTATACTCTATCCACTGTAATGGTCACAGGGTATCCCATTGGTCTTTCCATACCACAGAGGTTTGAGAAAGAACATGTAAATAGCTGCAGCCACCATTGTCCACAGGCCTCCAAGCTCCCCAGATCTCACTACAGATCCAACATTGCTTTTCATGGGTCTTTCAATAAGCTCAAACCCTAAATGTATGCTATAGCCCGAACAAAACTACAGACAGATAGGAGAATAACATATTGAGTAAGCATTAAAACAACAATCCATTAATGAAAGCAAAACTTACAAGAAACTGCCTCCAGGCTGTAGCCTGTACACAATTGCTCATCTAAGATCCTAATGTATACTAAGCTTATTACAAAACTGTAATACAAACTAAACCTAGCTGCTTATAAGAGGATTAGCCAAGAAATGTTGGGCTAAGAGAGAAGAAAAAGGAGAAAAAGAGATGATCAAACCCTAACCCTAGCCCGTTGGAGCTCGCAACTGACAAAGGATGAAGGAAAAATGAAAATAATAAACTCTAAGTACAACTTATATACTCTGTCCATAAGGCTTTGGCTCTGAAGAGATTAACCCTAATTTTTCTAGCAGACATGGCACTGTTTCAACCCTTTGATGCCTGGAGATACGTGCCTCAAAATCTGCACCTCAAAAAGTGTGCCCTAGCCTTGGGAAATTCCCAAAAAGTCCTTTAGTTAAAACTGAGAAGTGGAGAGCTTGAGCTTCGTGGGGCTGACATCTACATTAGTTCATTCACACAGTTGCAGAGCCTTCGCAGAGTAGCCTTTAGTTGGTGAGTAGTGCTTACTCGCACAGTCAATCTTCAGTTCATCGCGCAGCTCCTTAACGCTGCATCGCTGTCGTAGAGATGATCTGAAGTGCTTAGACTTCTCACACAGTAGAGCTTCAGAAGCACTTTCTCGTTGAGTACTCGCGCAGTTATGCTCCTGCACTTGCGTAGTACTTGATATAGCTCCAGGGTACACGAGATCTGCTTGAGGAGAATTTTGGGTGTCTCTCTCTTCTAGGGTCACGAAAGAACTCCGTGAGGTGACATTTTGCTCAGTATATATATGGGCTCACTGTGTTCTTTGCGCGGCTACGTTACGGCTTGATCTCTGTGAGAGCTTTGTGACCATAATTTCTGAGGCTTTTAATCCGTGAGATCTTCGCGATGGCTTTACAGTTCTCCTCTTGACTGCGCATCTTATTTGCGCGAGGACAACTTCCACTGCATCTTTAGCTTCGTGAGGGGGCTCCTCAACTCAGTGAAATGATTCTTTTGACACTCTGATGCATTGTGCTTACTCCTATTTACAACTTCCTCCATTCTCAGCTAACTTCTTCCATCTGCTAGACTTTTGGTCAATGATGACCAGCGAAAGAGTCACCATGGTGAGTACTATCAGGGTGTTTCTTTAGGCTTTAATTCAGCTGCCATCTTTGCGTGTATTCCACATCTTCTTTAGGCCAATAAGCATTGATTTTATATTAAGCTGCACAGATTATTACTAACTGCAAAACAAACTTAAAACATGATTATTAATGAGCTTCAAGGTCCAGCAAAGGCTAGGTTAAGAGGTGAAAAGTGATATTTTTCAGTGAATAACACACCCCCAAACCTAATCTTTGCTAGTCCCTGAGCAAAGGAAAGTTTAAACAACTACTCTAAGAATTTAAATGCAACTTTCGTAGGGAGCACGGATACATTTAGGATATGTACCAAGCCTTTTAAACCCCTAGGTGATCCCTAGTGGAGGAGTGAAGTCTCCTGAGGATTTTAAGTGAACGTACCCACAAACTTCTCAACAAAATAGTTAAAAATAGTGCAGTCAATGACAAAATAAATTTCAATGAATAAAGCCTTAGTCCACACCTATCCTTTAAAATCAGAGAAAATTACAGCAGTAATGCAGCCATTTAAAAACTCAAAATTAGCATGTGTTTGTATTACCACCAATCATTTTACATCAGGAATTCAATATGCAAAAATCAGTACCAAGCTTGCCTTAAATTCAAAAATCAGGTTGGATACAACCCCAATGAAGTTGAAATTTAGACCCAACTCTCACCAGGGCATACTCTCAACAATGAAAATCAAATGGGTGTCTACATCCTCATCAGCTCAAGAGCAGTTACAGACCCTAAATGGGCCCGCAAGCATAAGCATAGGCAAAGCTTCTGATTTCTGACTTTCTCATGGCTTTTCACCATAGATTAGACAACTCCTCATCTCCACAGGACAGCTCATTTCACTTTGGATCTACAAGGTCTTTTTGAATGGGTTGTAATGTGGCTTATGGGTGAGGGATATAAAGAATGAAGGGGTAAAAAGGGATTCAAAATTGAGAAATCAGTAAGGTAAGGAGTGATTGATGACTTCACTACCTTCATTTTAGCACAACTTCATCTTGATATATTTCAGAATCAAAGTGGCTAGCTTCTCCTCTTCTTTTCAATTTTCAGATGATGCTCTTCTCTAGACTTCTCTTTCTATTTTTTTTCTTTTTATTTAATATTTTTATGATGAACTGCCACACAAAAATCACTGATACAATGCTATTCATATGTTGCTTTTCTTCTCCTTCCACCAAATGTTGGACCACTCTCACTATCTTCAACTCCTTCTCGTTTACCTTTTGAATTCTCAGAGTGAGGGTACAGTTGAATTAGGTCAAGTGGTTAAGGTGCAAGTACTCCGGTGTTTGTCAAAGAAAAGTAGGTATGGCCCCCTACGAAGCGTTATATTGGCAAAGATGTCGATCTCCGCTCAACTGGGAGGAAATGGGAGAAAAGTTTACCCTGGGTCCAGAGATCGTAGAAAATACCTATGAAATTGTACGTTGGATCCGAGAGAGGTTAAAGGTCGCACAGAGCCATATGAAGAGTTATGCCGATTTGAAAAGGACGAGTGTGGATTTTCAGATTGGAGATCATGTGTTCCTCAAGGTTTCACTGATAAAAGGCATGATGCACTTTGTAAAGCATGGAAAGCTAAGTCCATGCTACATTTGACCGTTTGACTTATTGGGACGAGTTGGTGAAGTTGCATACTGGAATACTCTGCCCTCACAACTTGAAAGAGTATACAATGTGTTTCACGTGTCCATGTTGAGGAAGTACGTGAAGGACCCGACCCACATTCTCGGTGAGGAACCATTAGAAATTTACGAAGATTTGATGGTTAGAGAAGAGCCAATGCAAATACTTGATCAGAAGGAACAAGTACTACGTACTAAGAGGATCCAATTGGTACTGGAGAGGTGGAACAATTATCCTTCGAAAGAAGCTACATGGGAGCTTGAGTCGGACGTACATGACACATATCCTTAACTTTTCGAGTAAACTTTTGAGTTGAGGAGAAAAATAAACTTTAAGTTATAAATATTGGAAAGCTTCAAATTCTAAAACATTCGCACATTTATGTTCAATGGTTGAATGATAAACTCTGCTTCCAATTTTATGATGAGCATCACTTTTGGAATTCTAAATGTATTTTGATAGCAAGTTGACAGTTGTGGAAAATGTTTAGAGTGTGTAAATGTTTCGAGTGCATTAGCTGTATTTGTTGCAGGTACGATGCCAAATATTAGCAAATGGCTAATATAAGTTATTTAGTTGCAATGATATGTGTGGATATGAGTTGGAACTATGTGTGTAGGATGCGAATTGGGAACAGTGCGTGTATAAGTATGTCATTGCTTATGCACTTGAAGAAATTAGGTATGGTTATGTGTGGATGTGCAAGGATATGCACGTATGCATAGGTGTGTTCACGTAATAAGTGTATGTGATATGTCATACGTGCATGTGTATCTTCTAATTAACCATGTGAGCGTATGTTCAATTTTCGAGGACAAAAATTTTATAAGGTTGGGAGGATGTAACATCCCCAATTTTTGGGAACCGTGTAAGTTACACATGCTGGCATGGGAACTGTGCAGTCCCAGACTTTTAGGTCACTTAGAGGGCTGAAGTGTGTGAATGTGTGTGGGTGAGCAAACACCCAAGTTAGATGTGAGTGGTTCATAAGTGAACCAACCCAAGTTACAAATATGCGTGTTGTGTGTGTGTGTGTGTTTAACAAGGAAGCATGTGACTTGGGTTTTGAGTGAAAGAAAGAGGGGAGAATGAAGAGGAAAGAGGAGACTTTCACGTGAGACCTTGTGCTTGAGATCAGGATCGTTGGTGGGTTTCACGTGAGATCGTCCATCGTTTAGGGCTGCCAATGCATGAGGTGCCATGGAATGGATTAATTTGCGATTGTGAAGAGAGTGAGAAACCTAGCTACGAAACCCTTTCGAAGAGAATCTATTGTGAGCCTCCGTAGAACATGAAAAGTTGAGATTTGGGGAGTGTTAGAGGGAGGAATTATCGTGTGGGTGTCACAGTATGATCGTGAGAGGTTGGGGGTCATCAAACCCCTTCGTTTTGTGTGGCGAGAGCACCAAGGGAATTCGAGATTTGGATCATTGGAGGCTCAAGATCCACGAGAAAACAAGGTAAGATCCTGTGGATTTGATTGCTTCATGTGTGCATTAATTGTAGTAAAATGATGGCAATTAATGCCCCAGGAATTAGCAATAAATGTGGGTTTCTGTTGGTGAAGGGAAGGAAGAAGAAAAAAATGAAAGGGCGAGTTCGCTCAGGCTCACCGCGGCGACCCTGTACCTCTCCGTGGCGAGTTGTGATCTGAAGAGCTCATCGCGGTGAGTGCCCAAGGCAAAATGGCCACTGGGAATTTAGAGACCTCGCTGCGGTGATGTTGTAACTTACCGTGGTGATCTTCTCTGTTTATGTGTGTGTTGTGGGTGGGTGTCTTTGTGGGCTTCGGGAGCCTAGTTTATGCCAAGTACATTCCTTTAACACTTAGTATATGTGTGGTGGGTGTCCTAGGGTAATTGCGAAGATTCGTTGGTGAAGGATTCACTTTGATCCGCTCGATTATATTCGCCCGATTTCAATTTTAAGGTAGGGGAAATTCATTAATATTTATGATTGATGTGACTTGCATAGGGAACGTGATGTGATAAGACAAATGTGATAAATGAGTTATTATTTTTCGATACAAGTTGTGTGCATAAATCCTTAAGACATGTGATTTGAAATGTTAATGCGATAAGTGTGGGTGTGTGTGTGAAATGTGATAGGCATACATGTGTGAGACTCCGAAATTAATTATAAAATATCACTTTTGTGTTAAACTATATGTTAGAATTTGCACGTTGATTTAAGGTTCATGTGGAACGAATTCCCAAATCGTGTATCGGAACGGTAGGATATCCGTTCGTTCTCGTTCGGCATAAGTAGCTTCATAGCGTCGGGGCTTGTGCATATTTAAAAATAGTTCATTGAACGACGATGGTTGGGAATTCCCATTGGTATATGTGTGGCTCCCAATGCCATATTTATGTTTGGGAGAGTTTTAAGTTATTGTTTTAAGTCATGTGGAGGTATCAAGAGCCTGTGAAAATATGACTTAAGTAAGAAATTCTTAACTAAGAAATTAATTTTCGCATATGTATTTGAAATTAGTCTTGGTTCGATTAAGCATCTTCAAAACTCAGTTTTATATGAAATATGTTTCAAAAATTTGTCATAAAATCTATGCTTCGAGTTTGATATGAATGCTATTGATATTCCCCCTATTGAGATTAGACTGTTTGCTCCCCCTTCGACTATACGTCACAGGTACTGAAGTGGGTCCGAGCATTAGGAATCTTGGTTGCGAGGACAACCCTGATTATATTCCGGAGGAAGAATCGGAGATTCCTCTTGAAGAGTAATTCCCTTGAGAGGTTTAGAAGGTATTGAGAGGGTTATTTTTGAGAAATTGTAAGCATGGCTTGGTAGGGCTAACCACTTTTGTTTAGAACTTTAGATCTAGGTAAGCATTGTATATTTGTTTTGTGAACCACTGTTTAGGTGATGGTCAGCCATCATCGGTGGTTCGTTTTGGTTCTGCCAGACTTATGGATTGCATAAGGATAAAACCGTTAGTTCGTTTTGAGATATATATATATATATATAGAATTGGAGATTCTTTTCGCCATATATGATGACTCTATCTGCTATGTTAGAGATATTTGCTTTGAATTCCACATGCGTGTGAAGTATCAAGTGTTCCGTTTCGGGTATTATCGTATATTGACGATCTGATGATTCGAGTTTTTCTGGGTTTGGAAATCCGGGCTGTCACAATTGGTATCAGAGATATGGTGTTAAATCCGTGCAAGCCATGGAAACTCTGACCAATGCAATGGCCCAACAAATGGCGTTGATGGTCGCAAACAATATGAATAACCATCAACAGCCGCCTCCGCCTCCACCTCCGCCATCGACATTCATAGAGTTTCGAAGGATGCGTCCTCTAAGCTTTTCAGGATAAGCCGATTCACTAGAAGCGAAAAAATGGCTCAATGAGATGGAGAAAATTTTTAGCATGCTTCCTTGCACAGGTGATGAGAAAGTTCGGTGGGCTGCTTTCAAGTTCGACGGGGAAGCCGATCCATGGTGGAAGTCTGTGTCCATGAATAGAGAGCAAGATAACCCACATACGTTGTGGACTTGGGAAGAATTCGAAGAAGCGTTCAACAAACAATATTTTCCCAAGGTGGTGAGAAATCTGATGGAGGTGAAGTTTATTAATTTAGTACAAGGTCTGATGTCCATGCGAGAGTACGGTACAATGTTTATGAGGCTTGCAAAGTTTGCACCAGAACACGTGGTCTCAGTTGCCATGAGAGCAAAGAAGTTCCAACGCATCTTAAGGCTGATTATTCATGATCGGGTCTCAATGTTTTAGGTGGAGACCTATGCTGAGGTTATGAGCAAAGCTTTGGTGGCCGAGAAAGACATAGAGAGGATGTATAAACGTTGAGAGCAACAGAGCTGAGGCAAGGCAAGTCAGGTGAGGTTGAATGACTATGAGCCGGCGAATAAGAAGTCGAGGTTTGCGGCACCAGTACCGAGATAACCTAGCCAAGTGGACTACGCTAGGCCGCCTTTGCCTCCACCTACCGGGCCTTCTCGTCCATCGAGCCCTACTTAATCATCAGGAGCTCCGACTACTCTAGGATTTTTCCTAGCTGCATTTTCTACTCTTGGGGAAACATGTACTCACTGTGGAAAAGCACATAGAACGGCGGATTGCAGATGGAGTACAGGAGGATGTTTTAAATGTAATAAGGTAGGGCACATGATCAGAGATTGCCCAGAGTTGAGGAAGGAAGGGACGATGTTAACTGCTACACGAGGGCCTGCACAATCTACGCGGCGTACCATTCAGGGCCGTGCATATACTATTACCGTTCGAACGCCCGAGCCTCCAACGACATCATTCAAGGTATAATTCAAGTGAATTATAAATTTTGATTTAGTCTATCATTAAGAGCCATCATAGTTGCTTCAAGTAGATTTCAATTCATGAATATCACCACACACACTTTTGACACATTGGAACAAATCGTATGTTGACACGTAGGTACCTTAACCATGCACCAACATAGTGACACACGTCAACACGAAGAATGGGTATTGATAGACCTTGGTTTTATGCATTCATTTGCCACTCCACAGTTTTCGACCGAATTGAGTGTAATTCCAGAATCCTTAGATATCATTCTAGCAGTGTCAGTTCCCACAGGAAATGGTGTGAGCATGGATAAAATTTTCCTATCAATTCTCATTCCAGTAGAAGGTCATGAGATGATAGCAGACCGGATTCTATTGCAGATGCTAGGATTCGATGTGATCCTTAGCATGGATTGGCTATTCACATACCATAAGTGGATTGTCTGCAAAAGATAGACGCCTTTCGTCCTCCGAAAGAAAAGCCATTCTGATTTCATGGTGTAAAGGATAATGTCTCACCATTTATCTTCGCGATTTGAGCCGAACGGTTAATGAGGAACATATGCAGCGGATATCTCGCATTCTTGCAAGGGCAGCAGGAAGGGAATAACAACGTTGCTGACATTCTAGTAGATTGCGAGTTTCTAGATGGGTTTCCTGAGGAGCTACCAAGATTGCCACCAGATCGGGAGGTTGACTTTGCGATAGATCTAGCATCTGGCACGGAGCCAATATCTAACACACCTTATAGGATGGCTCCAGCTGAGCTGAAGGAGTTGAAGGAGCATGTGACAGCCCAGATTTTCCCAACCTGAACTTTTAGATATATATATTTTTTTCTTCTCTAACTTTACACTAAAACCAAATGGGAAAACCCGGACCGTCAGGTCGTAGAACACGATCCAAATACAGAATTACTTGGTACAAAAACATGGCATAAATAAATCTCCAATTCTAATATCCAGTATTATATAACTCAAACAAACCACCGATGATGACCAACAATCACTAAACAGTGGTGTACAAAATTACATACGAGTATAAAGGGTACCAAGTCCGAACTCACCAGACTCCACAACGTACTCAATCTACGGCCTCGAACATCATAGCACTCCTCAATTCCCCAATCTGCAAGTCCGGTGTCCAAATTGAAGCTATACCTATGACGTATAGTCGAAGGGTGAGCTACATCCTAGCTCAGCAGAGGAAAATCCAATACTATTTCACATCTTATCATAAGAAAATATAGATTTAATGTCATAATCAAAGTTTTTCTTATTTAAAATTGAAACTCATTTCAAAGGTACTTTTCTAGTCAAACAAAGACTGATTTCAAATACTATTTTCTTATCACACAAACTGATTTCCTTATCACACAAAACTGATTTCAAAATTGATTTCCTTTTTTACACAAAACTGATTGAAAAGCTGATTTCCTTAACATACAAAATTGATTTTCTTTTCATACACAAAAGTGATTTCAAAACATTTATTTATCACATAAAATTGATTTCAAATTTACCCCGATGGTCCACATGGTACTTGTACTCCGCCCATAGCGGTCCACGACAAGCATAATCCACCCACAGCGGTCCACATATACATAATCCGCTCATAGCGGTCAACTTACACAATATCTGCCCATAGCGGTCAACTTTAATCTCACGACTTATCATTTGATTCACGAAGTATAATCCGAAGTATACATAAAATCCCACGAAAGCGGTCCAAGGGCATACATGAATCCCGCCACTATGGTCCAAGGGTGTACCGATTCACAATAAGGTTCAAAGGAGTACGTAAAATCTCGCGAAAGCAGTCTAAGAGCGTACATAAGCACAACAAGGTCTAAAGGTGTACGTAAATCTCGTAAAAATAGTCCAAGGGTGTACATAAGCACAACAAAGTCCAAAGGAGTATGTAAAATCCTGCGAAAGCGGTCTAAGGGCGTACATGACTCACAACAGTGTCCAAAAGAGTACGTAAAATCTCATAAACATGGTCTAAGGGCGTACATAAATCCTGCCACAGCGGTCCAAGGGTGTACATAAATCCCGCCACAGCGGTTTAAGGGTGTACCTTCTCACAAATCTACAAGACTCAACGATTCCGAGTTCACATTCTAGTTCAACTTTCTAATTCACGGTCCAAAGCTCACATTCCTGGTTCAAAGGTTTTAAAACTCATAATTTAAAAATCAAGTTTAAAATCGAATACCATAGTATAAATTCTAGGTTAAGTTCACAGTTCAGAATTCACCATTTTCGACTCAAGGATTTCAAATTTCTATTTTGCAAGGAGTTCAAGTTATAGCTCAAATCACTATCAAACTTACATCAAAATACATCAAGAAAACTTATCATTTCCATTTGAATAAATCAAGGCATCTATGAATCAATTTCAAAAATGCAATAGGATATTAAATTTCTCCTACCTTAACCTCGAAGCAAGCAAGGTCCTATCAATGGCCTTCCTCCCTTAATCTACATCACAAGCATACAATGATGCATCAAGGATAAACTCTAATCACTAATTACTTAGATATATTTAAGTATTTTCTCAAAATCGAGGTTGAAACGGGCAATTTTATGCCAATATAGAATTTGATGCAACCTTCTCCCTAAATTTTGACCTTTAAAACTTTAGATTCATGAGTTTGTCAAAACACAAAAGTTGTAGAGTTCGTTGTCCTCTTTCCAACATTATAAGAATTATGTCAATTAGAATTCAGAGTAAAATGTTACGGCCGAAATACCGAAGCAGTGTCGTCATGCACAATCAAAATCGATTAATCGATCCAAAAATCGAGTAATTGAATTTCCAAAATCGATTAATCGACTCCAAAATCGACTAATCGATCCCAAAATCGATTAATCAGTTTTTCAGCCACTGGCAATGCTCATTTGATTGATCGATTCCAAATTGATTAATCCAAACCAAAAATTGATTAATCGAAATTTAATTTGATTAATCGGTTTCGTGCCGCAGCTCCCATATTTACTTTCTATCAAAAATCGATTAATCGATTTTCAAAGTCGATCAATCGATTTTGGCAGTTTCTGAGCACTTCTCGAGTTTGAACTTTGAAACCCATTTTTCTTCAATTTTTCTTATTTAATCTATCATTTATGCATAAGATCTAAACTAAATCATCATGCACATCATAGGTTTACAAATCCTTACCTCAAATCGAATCATATGATCGATTCCATGGCTTGAATCAAGAGCTAGGGTTCCTAGCTTCCAAATCCCCAAATCACACGCGCTATTTTGTTGGGATTTAAAGCTCGTGTACGGTCTCCACGCACAAATCCTCAAGCATTTTCTTCCTTCTCTATATCTTCACTCTCTCTTCTTCTTCCTCTTTCCCTCACAAGAAAACCCAAGCCCTTTCTCTTGCAACCTGGGTAGCTTCCTAAAGAAGTAATTGCCTTCTTTAACTAAATGGGATTGGTTCCCATACAAAATATATATACTTGTCTTTGGGCATATTAGTTCTCATCTAAGGATCTAGCTCCCATGTGAAACGAACGAACCTATTTAGGTGTTATCTCATAACAAAATAATTTTTGGTTAGGTGTGGGCCTACACACCCAAACCATCCACTAATCGGACCCGGTGTTGAGCCAATACACCAAAGCTTGGTGCATAAGAAACCATCTAATGCTTAACACACAATCTAAATTGGTCTTTTTCTACTTAAGATCCAACCTGAAATAACCCACTTAATTAATTTCACAAAATCAGGCACGTGACCATTCAGGCACGCACACCAAGGCACACTATTCAAAGTCGGGCATGCACCCCGTGGTACACTATTCAAGGTCAAAATTTCCAGACTCTTATATTCTTCCCACCTTATAAAATTTTTGTCATAAAAAATTGCCCTAAGTAACTAGGTCTTACCATGCACATCAAGTTGAACACTCACGTCCAGATATGAATCGATTTATACACAAAATAAATTTGGGGTTGTTACATTCTTCCCTCCATAGGAAATTTCGTCTTCGAAAATTGACAACAACACTTCCGAATGCTAACACACTAACAACGATTCCTATGGACAAGAACTGACCCAAAATGATGAAACGACGCATGCACCGTGAACGATGAAACGACGCATGTACCCTGAACGAAGAAATGAATTTCTGATGATCATTTAATTAACTATCCACATTGAGTTCACAATGAAAGACTGAATTTTTTTTTTTTCAACCAAATTATCCATCATCCTGCATGAAAATTCACATATCACTACATCGGCGTATCACCGATTATCTAATAAGGTAATCATTTGTTAAGCTATATTTCTACAATATCAACTAGCACGAACATGCCCACCAAGGTAAAAATCAGGGCCACAACGAGTACAACTTGTACCATAATAAAGTTTAAACATTGTCATAAAAGAGAAAGAAGACTTTGAAACCATTAATGTCCAACATTAATTGTATTAACTATTCCCACATACATTAGTCGAAAAGTGAATCTAATAGCATCAATTCGATACCCAAAATATAAAGATTGACATTTTATTCTGAGATTAAACACACAAGAACAAGATACCTATGATACTTGTATTGATCGCTAATGTTTCATGCTTAAGGTGCCCTATCCTTCTTCGATTCCGGACAGTCCCTTACCGGATGCCCCATTTGACCACAATTGAAACATGCAACCGTGGTCCACTTATACTTGGTTGCTCGATGTCGTCCCTCATATCTTGGGCATGATTTACCAGTTGCAAATGACGAGGTGGGTGGGGCTTGTTGTATTTGTGGCACTCCAGTTGTCATAAGATTTGAAGGACGAAAGGTCACTGCAGGCATAGATGTAGGTGGTCCTGCATAAATGACCTAACTAGACTGAGGGGGTGCTGGCAATAAGAGTCTTGGTATCTCGGGTGCCTGCTCATGGGCATATGACTGCATTTGACTTGCTCTGTCTCTATGCTGTTGATCCCTTCTCTTATATATTTCTTTCACGTCTTTTTCCATCACAAGAGCCTTGCTCATTACTGCGTCATAAGTTTTCAACTCAAAAGCAGTGATGTTTCCTCTAAAATTCGACCTTAAGCAGCATTGAAATTTCTTGGCCTTCATTAGATCTGAGGGCACAAACTCAGGATTAAAACATGAAAGTCGCATGAACTCTACCCCATATTCTCACATCGTCATCTTCCCTTGCACAAGTTGAAGGAATTGAACCTCCATTTGATTGCGCACTACATTGGGGGAGTACTGCTTGTTAAACTCCTCTACGAACTCATCCCAGGTCCATAATACACCTGAAGTCCCTTGTGCCCTAGTCCTAGACACAGATTTGCTCTACGGATCCGCCTCACCATCCAACATGAAAGTCACCCATCTGACTCTCTCATCTTTAGTGCATGCAAACACACTGAATATCCTTTCCATCTCATTGAGTCAATTCTTAGCTTCCATTGGATCTACTTGTCCTGAGAAATTTGGAGGACGCATCCTCTGAAATTCTATAAATTCTAACGACTGTGGTGGAGGTGGTTGCTGATGGTTATTGGCATTATTAGATGCTAACATTGCCGCTTGTTGAGCCATAGCATTTGCCATGGCTTCCATGGTTTACATCATCCTTTGTCTTTCTTCTCGTTCACTCTCATTTGCATTTGACTGGGAACCTCGACCATCTTTGGGTCGTCTATCTCTACCAGACATAATGATCTGTTATAGCAATGAACAAAAGTTTTAATTAGCAATTGGTTATTATACTCAAACAGGACTTTAAAAAGCTCAAAACTTATACTTTGACAAAATCTAATGTCACATATTTGGACTTACAGTCATGCTCCGCACACATAACTAAGACTCACAGTCTCATGGGAGACTTAACGCCTAGGACCCGACAACCTAATGTCATTGAGAGACATGGCTCTGAATTTTTAGAAGATTTCAGAATAGGGATTGCGAACCCCTCCTAAGTTTCAACATAATCTAATGCCATTACAATTGAGTCCTAAATTTTCGGGTCCCAACAAGACCTAATGCCTAAGCTCTGATACCAATTATGACAGAGTCACAGTTGGGTCTAGAATTTTGACACAATCTGATGCCATCGTGTCTGATTCCCAATAAGACCTAACACCTAAGCTTTGATATCAACTGTGACAACCCGGATTTTCCCAACCTGAATTTTTTGAGATATATATTTTTTCTTCTTTAACTTTACACCAAAATCAAATGGGAAAACTTGGACCGTCGGGTCATAGAACATGATCCGAATATAGAATTACTTGGTACAAAAATATGGCATAAATAAGTCTCCAATTCTAATATCCAGTATTACATAACTCAAATAAACCACCGGTGATGGCCAACCATCACCAAACAGTGGTGTACAAAATTACATACGAGTACAAAGGGTACCAAGTCCGAACTCACCAAACTCCACAACATACTCAATCTACAACCCCGAACATCATAAAACTTGTCAATTCCCCAATCTGCAAGTCCGATGTCCAAATTGAAGCTATACCTGTGACATATAGTCAAAGGGTGAGCTACATCCTAGCTCAGAAGATGAAAATTCAATACTACTTCACATCTTATCATAAGAAAACATAGATTCAATGTCATAATCAAAGCTTTTCTTCTTTAAAATTGAACTCATTTCAAAGGTACTTTTCTTATCAAACAAAGACTGATTTCAAATACTATTTTCTTATCACACAAACTGATTTCAAAACTGATTTCCCTATCACACAAAATTGATTTTAAAACTGATTTTCTTTTTCACACAAAACTGATTTAAAAGCTGATTTCCTTATCATACAAAATTGATTTCCTTTTCACACACAAAAGTGATTTCAAAATATTTATTTATCACATAAAACTGATTTCAAATCTGCCTTGGCGGCCCACATAGTACTTGTACTCTGCCCATAGCGGTCCACGACAAGCATAATTTACCCATAGTGGTCCACATACATATAATCCACCCATAGCGGTCTACATACATAATATTCACCCATAGCGGTCCACTTTAATCTCATGACTTATGATTTGATTCACGAAGTATAATTTGAAGAGTACATAAAGTCCCGCAAAAGCAGTCCAAGGGCATACATGAATCCCGCCACAATGGTCCAAGGGTGTACCGAGTCACAACAAGGTCCAAAGGAGTACGTAAAATCTCGCGAAAGCAGTCTAAGGGTGTATATAAGTACAACAAGGTCTAAAAGTGTATGTAAATCCCGTAAAAACGATCCAAGGGCGTACATAAGTATAATAAAGTTGAAAAGAGTACGTAAAATCCTGCGAAAGAGGTCCAAGGGCATACATGACTCACAACAGTGTCCAAAGGAGTACGTAAAATCCAGTAAAAATTGTCCAAGGGTGTACATAAATCCCGCCACAGCGGTCCAAGGGTGTACATAAATCCTGCCATAGCAGTCCAAGGGTATACCTTCTCACAAATTTACATGACTCAACAATTCCGAGTTCACATTCTAGTTTAGATTTCTAATTCATGGTCCAAAGCTCACATTCCTGGTTCAAAGGTTTTAAAACTCACCATTAAAAAGTCAAGCATAAAATCGAATACTATAGTACAAATTCTAGGTTAAGTTCACAGTTCAGAATTCACCATTTTTGACTGAAGGATTTCAAATTTCTATTTTATAAGGAGTTCAAGTTATAGTTCAAATCACTATCAAACTTACATCAAGAAAACTTATCATTTTTATTTGATTAAATCAAGGCATCTATGAATCAATTTCAAAAATGCAATAGGATATTAAATTTTCCTTGCCTTAACCTCGAAGCAAGTAAGATCCTATCGATGGCCTTCCGCCCTTAATCTACATCACAAGCACACAATGATGCATCAAGGATCAACTCCAATTACTAATTACTTAGATATATTTAAGTATTTTCTCAAAACCGAGGTTGAAACGGGCAATTTCATGCTAATATAGAATTTGACACAACCTTCCCCCTAAATTTTTACTTTTAAAACTTTAGATTCATGAGTTTCGTAAAACATAAAAGTTGTAGAGTTTGTTATTCTCTTTCCAACGCCATAAGAATTACGTCAATCGGAGTTTGGAGTAAAATGTTATGGCCGTAATACCAAAGCAGTATCGGCAAGCACAGTCAAAATCGATTAATCGATCCCAAAATCGATTAATCGAAATTTCAAAATCGATTAATCGACCCCAAAATTGATTAATCAAAATTCCAAAATTTATTAATCGACCCCAAAATTGATTAATCGGTTTTCCAAAAAAACAAGCTTTTTCAGCCACTGGCAGTGCTCATTCGATTGGTCAATTCCAAATTGATTAATCGAAACCAAAAATTGATTAATCAAAATTTAATTTGATTAATCAGTTTTGTGTTACAGCTCCTACATTTACTTTTTGTTAAAAATTGATTAATCGATTTTCAAAGTCGATCAATCGATTTTGGCAATTTCTGAGCACTTCTCGGGTTTGAACTTTGAAACCCATTTTTCTTCTTTAATCCATCATTTATGCATAAGATCTAAACTAAATCATCACATACATCATAGATTTACAAATCCTTACCTCAAATCGAATCGCATGGTCAATTCCATGGCTTGAATCAAGAGCTAGGGTTCCTAGCTTCCAAATCCCCAAATCACACGCGCTATTTTGTTGGGATTTAAAGCTCGTGTACGGTCTGCACACACAGATCCTTAAGCATTTTCTTCTTTCTCTATAGCTTCACTCTCTCTTCTTCTTCCTCTTTCTCTCACAAGAAAACCCAAGCCCTTTCTCTTTCAACCCGGGTAGCTTCCTAAAGAAGAATTGCCTTAACTAAATGTGATTGGTTCCCATACAAAACACATATACTTGTCTTTGGGCATATTAGTTCTCATCTAAAACTCTAGCTCCCATGTGAAACGAACATACCTATTTAGGTGTTATCTCATAACAAAATGATTTTTGATTAGGTGTGGGCCTACACACCCAAACCATCCACTAATCGGACCCGGTGTTGAGCCAATACACCAAAGCTTGGTGCATAAGAAACCATCTAATACTCAACACACAATCTAAATTGGTCTTCTTCTACTTAAGATCCAACCTGAAATAACCCACTTAATTAATTTCACAAAATCAGGCATGTGACCAGTCAGGCATGCACTCCAAGGCACATTATTCAAAGTCGGGCATGCATCCCGAGGTACACTATTCAAGGTTAAAATTTTTAGGTTGTTACAAAGCATCTGCAGAAACTCCTGGATAAGGGGTTCATATGACCAAGTGTTTCTCCTTGGGGAGCACCGATCTTGTTTGTCAAGAAGAAGGATGGTTTGATGAGATTGTGCATCGACTATCGTTAGTTGAACAAGTTGACCATCAAGAACCGATATCTTTTACCCATAATTGATGATCTCACTAATCAATTGCAAAGGGTAAGGTTCTTTTCCAAGATTGACTTGAGATTTGGTTATCATCAGCTGAAGGTGAAAGCTGAGGATGTTTCGAAGATGGCTTTCTGAATTAGATATGGACATTACGAGTTTCTTATGATGCATTTTGGCTTGACTAATGCACCAACTTCATTCATGGATCTCATGAACAGGGTGTTCAAGCCATATCTTGACACCTACGTAGTCGTGTTCGTAGACGACATTCTTATCTACCGAAGTCGAAGGAAGAGCATGAGCAGCATCTACAGATTGCTCTACAGATATTGTGTGAGCACCAGCTTTATGCCAAGTTAAGCAAGTGTAAGTTCTAGTTAGAGCAAGTGAGCATCTTGGGACATGTTATCTCTGAAGCAAGTGTCACAGTTGATCCGGTGAAGATAGAGGCAGTTCTTCAGTGGGAGAAGCTGAAGACTGTCACCGAAGTAAGAAGTTTTTGAGGTTTGGCTGGGTACTATAGACGATTTGTGGAAGGCTTTCCCAAGCTATCAGGTCCACTCACATGGCTTACGAGGAAGAATGCAAAGTTTGAGTGGATAGAGTCATGTGAGATGAGTTTTCAAGAACTTAAGAGAAGGCTTACCACTGCACCAGTACTTGCTATTCCATCAGGCAATGGGGTTTTTGCTGTGTTTAGTGATGCTTCATGTAGTGGGTTAGGCTACGTGCTTAATCAGAACTAGAAAGTTATCGCCTATGGGTCAAGATAGCTCAAGGATCATGAGAAAAATTATCCAACACATGATCTTAAACTAGCCGCAATGATCTTTGTATTGAAAATATAGAGGCGTTACTTGTATGGAGAAACCTTTCAAATCTTCACTGATCATAAAGCCTCTGGTACCTGTTCACTCAAAGGGATTTGAATATGAGGCAAAGAAGATGGATTGAGTTTATCAAGGACTACGATTGCTCCATTCAGTATCACCCATGCAAGGCGTATGTCTTTGCTGACGCTTTGAGTCAGAAGCCATCACTCAGTTATCAAGTTTGATCATGGGAATCCATAGATGGAAACTATTGGAAGATATTTTATTGTGAGACGCGAAGATCGTGGTGAAAGAATTGGGAGCCTTAGTGGCATACATCATTATTTGCCCAACGATCTTCGATCACATATACAAGCTGCAGATGAAAGATGCGAAATTAGTGAAATCAGGCAGGGTGTGACCAATGGCACTAGACCAGATTTCTCCATCAGGGAGGATGGGCCGCTATTGTTTAGAGGATGACTATGTATACCAACCAATGTCGATCTTCGACAAACTATCCTAGACGAGGCTCACAAATCAAAGTATGCTATTCATTCGGGTGGTACCAAGCTGTACCAAAGATTTGAAGAAGGGTTATGGGTGGAGAGGTCTGAAGAAGGATGTTGCTGAGTATGCTTCAAGGTGCTTGATAGGTCAGCAGGTGAAAGTGGATCACCGACATCCATCAGGTTTATTATGGCCGCTAACGATACCGGAATGGAAGTGAGAATCCATTTTCATGGGCTTTATTTTAGGATTACCACTGACAGCGAAGAAACACAACGCCATTTGGGTAGTCGTCAATAGACTGACCAAGTCGGCTCATTTTCTACCATACAACACCGAGTATACAACAAGTAGACTTGCGCAGATATACTTAAAAGAGCTCGTACGATTGCATGGCATTCCGGTGAGTATTGTGTAGGATAGAAATCCATTGTTTACATCAAAATTTTAGCAGCGATTCCAGGAAGGATTGGGTTCGAGATTGGATTTCAGCTCCGCCTTTCATCCTTAAACGGATGGACAAATTGAAAGAGTGAATCAAATTATTGAAGATATGCTCTGAGCTTATATGCTTGATTTTCGAGGGTCATGGGAACAACATTTATCCCTGATCGAGATTGCATAAAATAACAGTTATCAAACGAGCATTGGTATGGCTCCCTATGAAGCGCTATATGGGCAAAAATGTTGATCTCCGCTCAACTGGTGGGAGAAAAGTTTACCTTGGGTCTAGAGGTCGTAGAAAATACTGCTGAAACTGTACATTGGATCCGAGAGAGGTTAAAGGTCGCACAGAGCCGTCAGAAGAGTTAGTGTGGATTTTCAGTTTGAGATCATGTGTTCCTCAAGGTTTCATCGATAAAAGGCGTGAAGTATTTTGGAAAGCGTGGAAAGATAAGTCGGCACTACATTGGACTATTTAACGTATAGGGACGAGTTAGTGAAGTTGCATACCGGATTGCTCTGCCCCCACAACTTGAAAGAGAACGCAACGTGTTTCACGTTTCCATGTTGAGGAAGTACGTGAAGGACTTGACCCACATTCTCGGCGAGGAACCGCTAGAAATTTATGAAGAATTGACCGTTAGAGAAGAGCCAATGTAAATACTTGACTGGAAGGAATAAGTACTACGTACCAAGCGGATCCCATTGGTACTGGTGAGGTGGCACAATCATCCTACGGAAGAAGCTACATGGGAGCGTGAGTCGAACGTACGCGACACATATCCGCAACTTTTCAAGAAAACTTTTGAGTTGAGGAGAAAAATAAACTTTAAGTTATAAATATTGGAAAGCTTCAAATTCTAAAACAATCGCACATTGATGTGCAATGGTTGAATGATAAACTAGGCTTCCAATTTTATGATGAGCATCATTCATGGAATTCTAAATGTATTTTGATAGCAAGTTGACTGTTGTGGAAAATGTTTAGAGTGTGTAAATGTGAGTTGTGTAAATGTTTCAGGCGCATTAGCTGTATTTGTTGCAAGTACGATGTCAAATATTAGCAAATGGCTAATATAAGTTATTTAGTTGCAATGATATGTGTGGACGTGAGTTGGAACTATGAGTGTAGGATGTGAATTGGGAACTGTGCATGTATATGTACATCATCGCATATGTACTTGGCGAAAATACGTATGGTTATGTGTGGATGTGTAGGGATACGCGCGTATGCATAGGTGTGTTCACGTAATGGATGTATGTGATATGTCATACGTGTGTGTGTGTCTTCCAGTTAACCATGTGAGCGTGTGTTCAATTTTTGAGGACGGAAATTTATAAGGTGGGGAGGATGTAACATCCCCAATTTTTGGGAACTGTGAAAGTTACACGTGTCAGCACGGGAGCTATGCAGTCCCAGACTTTTAGGTCACTTAGAGGGTTGAAGCGTGAGTGGGTGAGCAGACACCCAAGTTAGATGTGAGTGGTTCATAAGTGAACCAACCCAAGTTACAAATATGCGCGTTGTGTGTGTGTGTGTTTAACAAGGAAGCATGTGACTTGGGTTTATGTGGTGTGGCTTCTCAAGTAAGCCACCCCCTTGCAATATTTGAGAGAAAGAAAGAGGGGAGAGAGAAGAGGAAAGAGGAGACCTTTCACGTGAGACCTTGTGCTTGAGATCAGGATCGTTGGTGGGTTCTGCGCGAGATCACCCGTCGTCTAGGGCTGCCAACGCATGAGGTGCCACGGAATCGATTGATTTGCGATTGTGAAGAGAGTGGGAAACCTAGCTACGAAACCCTTTCAAAGAGAATCCATTGCGAGCCTCCGTAGAATGTGAAAAGTTAGGATTTGGGGTGTGTTTGAGGGAGAAATTATCATGTGGGTGTCACAGTACGATCGTGAGAGGTTGGGGGTCATCAAACCCCTTCGTTTTGTGTGGCGGGAGCTTCAAGGGAATTCGAGATTTGGATCGTTGGAGGCTTGAGATCCGCGAGATAATAAGGTAAGATCCTATGAATTTGAGTGCTTCGTGTGTGAATTAACAGTAGTTAAATGATGACAATTAATGCCCCAGGAATTAGCAATAAATGTGGATTTCGGTTGGTGAAAGGAAGGAAGAAGAAAAAAATGGAAGGGCGAGTTCGCTCAGGCTTGCTGCGACGACCCTGTACCTCACCTTGGCGAGGTGTGATTGAAAGAGCTCGCCATGGCGAGTGCCCAAGGAAAAATGGGCACTGGAAATTCTTGCAGTGGCGAGGCTGTGCATGCCACTGGGAATCTAGAGACCTCGCCGTGGTGACATTGTAACTCGTTGCAGCGAGCTTCTCTGTTTGTGTGTGTGTTGTGTGTGGGTGTCCTTTTGGGCTTCGGGAGCCTAGTTTGTGCCAAGTATATCCCTTTAATACTTAGTATACGTGTGGTGGGTGTCCTAGGGTAATTACGAGGATTCGTTGGTGAGGGATTCACTTTGATCCACTCGATTATGTTCACCCGATTTCAATTTTATGGTAGGTTAAATTCATTAACATTTACGATTGATGTGACTTGCTGAGGGAATGTGATGTGATAAGACAAATGTGATAAATGAGTTATTATTTTCTTATACAAGTTTTGAAATGGGAAAGTGATAAGTGTGGGTGTGTGTGTGAAGCGTGATAAGCATATGTGTGTGAGACTCTGAAATTAATTATAAAATATCACTTTGCACGGTGTTAAACTATATGTTAGAAATTGCATGTTGATTTAAGGTTCATGCGGAATGAATCGCCAAATCGTGTACTGGTACGACGGAATATCCGTATGTTCTTGTTCTACACAAGTGGCCTCATAGTGTCGGGGCTTGTGCATATTTGAAAATAGTTCATTGAAAGACGATGGTTGGTGATTCCCATCGGTATATGTATGGCTCCCAATGCTATATTTATGCTTCGAAGAGTTTTAAGTTATTGTTTTAAGTTATGTGGAGATATCAAGAGCCTGTGAAAATCCGACTTAAGTAAGAAATTCATAACTAAGATATGAATTTCCACATATGTATTTGAAATTAGTCTTGGTTCGATTAAGCATCTTGAAAACTTGGTTTTAAGGAAATATGTTTCAGAAATTTATCATGAAATCTATGCTTTGAATTTGATATGAATGCTATTGATATTCCCCCTATTGAGCGTAGACTGATAGCTCACCCTTCGACTATACGTCACAGGTACTGAAGTGGATCCGAGCATTGGGGATCTTGGTCGTGAGGACGACCCTGATTATATTTCAGAGAAAGAATCAGAGATTCCTCCTGAAGAGTACTTCCCTTGAGAGGTTTAGAAGGGATTGAGAGGTTATTTTTGAGAAATTGTAAGCATGGCTTGGTAGGGATAGCCACTTTTGTTTAGAACTTTAGATCTCGGTAAACATTGTATATTTATTTTGTGAACCATTGTTTAGGTGATGGTCGACCATCATCGGTGGTTCATTTTCGGTTTTGTCAGACTTATGGATTGCATAAGGATCGAACCGCTAGTTCGTTTTGACAAATATATAAAATTGGAGATTCTTTTTTCCATATATGATGACTGTATCTACTAAGTTTCAAATATTTGCTTTGAATTCCGCATGCGTGTGAAAGTATCAACTGTTCCGTTTCGGGCATTGTCGTATATTGGCGATTTGACGGTCCGAGTTTTTTGGGGTTTGGAAATTCGGGCTATCACAATTGGTATCAGAGATATGGTGTTAGGTCCATGTGACACCATAAGAGCGGACCCAATTGTGACTGTCACAGTTGGTAACAAAGCTATGGCTTTAGATTTTGTCAGAGTATAGGGACTATCGCTAATGAAACTTTTGTTTCATGATTAACAGGTCAGTATGGTAGCCGAGGTAGATCGAGAGGTGGTCATGTTCGAAACAAAAGGAGTGGTATAGGGTTCACCATGGGCTCGAATAGAGTTCCTGTTGATGAAAGAGACCCTTTAAAAGGAGGAAATGAGGGAGGAGATGAAGCGGAAAGAATGGTGCAAGCCATGGAAACTGTGGCCAATGCAATGGCCCAACAAATGGCGTTGATGGATGTAAACAATATGAATAGCCATCAGCAGCCGCCTCCGCCTCCACCTCTGCCATCGACATTCATAGAGTTTCGAAGGATGCATCCTCCAAGCTTTTCAGGACAAGCCGATCCATTAGAAGCAGAAAAATGGCTCAATGCGATGGAGAAAATTTTTAGCGTGCTTCCTTGCACGGGTGACGAGAAAGTTCGGTGGGCTGCCTACAAGTTCGACGGGGATGCCGATCCATGGTGGAAGTCTGTGTCCGTGAATAGAAAGCAAGAGAACCCACATACGTTGTGGACTTGAGAAGAATTCGAAGAAGCATTCAACGAGAATATTTTCCCAAGGTGGTGAGAAATCAGATGGTGGTGAAGTTTCTTGATTTGGTACAAGGTCAGATGTCCGTGTGAGAAAGTTTATGAGGATTGCGAGGTTTGCACTGGAACACGTGGCCTCAGATGCCATGAGGGCAAAGAAGTTCCAACGCGTCTTAAGGCCGATTATTCATGATCGGGTCTCAGTATTTCAGGTGAAGACCTATGCTGAGGTTATGAGCTAAGCTCTGGTGGCCGAGGAAGACATAGAGAGGATGTATAAATGTAGAGTGCAGCAGAGCCAAGGCAAGGCAAGTTTGGTGAGGCCGAATGACTATGAGCCGACGAATAAGAAGCCGAGATTCACGACACCAGTATCGAGACAACCTAGCCAAGTGGACTATGCTAGGCCGCCTTTGCCTCCACCTACTGGGCCTTATCGGCCATCAGACCCTACTTATACATCAGGAGCTCCCATTACTCAAGGATTTTTGTGAGCAACATCTTCTACTCCTGGGGAAACATGTACTCGCTTTGGAAAAGCACATAGAACGACGGATTGCAGACAGAGTAGAAGGGGCTGTTTTAAATGTGATAAGGTGGGGCACATGATCAGAGATTGCCCATAGTTGAGGAAGGAAGGGACGACGTCAACTGCCACACGAGGGCCTACACGATCTACGCGGCCTTCCATTCAGGGCCATGCATATGTTGTTACCGCTCAGAACGCCCGAACCTCTAACGATGTCATTCAAGGTATAATTCAAGTGAATTATAAATTTTGATTTAGTCTTTCATCAAGCGTCATCATAGTTGCTTCAAGTAGTTTGCAATTCATGAATATCACCACACACACTTTTGACACATTGGAACAAATCGTATGTTGACACATAGGTACCTTAACCATGCACCAACGTAGTGACACACATCAACACGAAGAATGGGTATTAATAGACCCTGGTTCTACGTATTCATTCATCACTCCACAGTTTGTGTTTGCGACAGAATTGAGTGTAATTCTAGAATCCTTAGATTTCATTCTAGCCGTGTCACTTCCCATAGGAAATGGTGTGAGGACGGATAAAATTTGCCTATTAATTCTCATTCCAGTAGAAGGTCATGAGACGATAGCAGACCTGATTCTATTAGAGATGCAAGGATTCGATGCGATCCTTGGCATGAATTGACTATCCACATACCATACAAAAGTGAATTGTCTACGAAAGATAGTCACCTTTCATCCTCCGAAAGAAAAGTCATTCTGATTTCGTGGTGTAAAGGATAATGTCGCACTATTTCTCTGCAATTCGAGCTGAACGGTTGATGAGGAACGGGTGCAGTGGATATCTCATATTCATGTAAGAGTAGCGGGAAGGGAATTACAATGTTGTTGACATTCCAGAAGCTTGCGAGTTTCCAGATGTGTTTCCTAAGGAGTTACCAAGATTTCCACCTGATCGTGCGGTTGAGTTCCCGATCGATTTAGCACCACGCACGGAGCCAGTATCTAAGGCACCTTATAGGATGTCTCAAGCTGAGTTGAAGGAGTTGAAGGAGCTTCCATAGGAACTCCTGGATAAGGGGTTCATAGGACCAAGTGTTTCTCCTTGGAGACCACCGATCTTGTTTGTCAAGAAGAAGGATGGCTCGATGAGATTGTGCGTCGACTATCGTCAGTTGGACAAGTTGACCATAAAAAATTGATACCCTTTACCCAGAATCGATGATCACTTTGGTCAATTATAAGGGACACGGTTCTTTTCCAAGATTGACTTGAGATTTGGTTATCATCAGCTGAAGGTGAAAATCGATGATGTTCAGAAGCCGGCTTTCTGAACCAGATATGGACATTACAAGTTTCTTGTGATGCCTTTTGGCTTGACTAACGCACAAGCTTCATTCATGGATCTCATGAACAGGGTGTTCAAGTCACATCTTGACACCTGCGTAGTCGTGTTCTTAGATGACATTTTTATCTACTCGAAGTTGAAGGAAGAGCATGACTAGCATCTATAGATTGCTCTACAGACATTGCTTGAGCACCAGTTTTATGCCAAGTTAAGCAAGTGTGAGTTCTGGTTAGAGTAAGTGAGCATCTTAGGACATGCTGTATTTGAAGTGGGTGTCACTATTGATCCAGCCAAGATAAAGGCAGTTGTACAATGGGAGCAGCCAAAGGCGGTCACCGAAGTAATAAGTTTCTTAGGTTTGGTTGGGTACTATAGACGAGTTGTGGAGGGCTTCCCCAAGCTATGAGGCCCACTCACACAGCTTACGAGGAAAAATTCAAAGTTTGAGTGGATAGAGTCATGTGAGAAGAGTTTTCAAGAACTTAAGAGAGGGCTTACCACTGCACCAGTACTTGTTATTCCATCAGGCAATGGGATTTTTGTCGTGTTTAGTGACGCTTTATGTAGTGGGTTAGGCTGTGTGCTTAACCAAAACTAGATAGTTATCGCCTATGGGTCAAGATAGCTTAAGGACTATGAGAAATATTACCCAACACAAGATCTTGATCTACCCGCAACGATCTTTGCATGGAAAATATGGAGGCATTACTTGTATGGAGAAACCTTTGAGATCTTCACAGATCATAAAAGCCTCTGGTACCTATTCACTCTGAGGGATTTTAATATGAGGAAGAGAAGATGGATCGAATTTATCAAAGACTATGATTGCTCCATTCAGTATCACCCAGGCAGGCGTATGTCGTAGTGGACGCTTTGAGTCGAAAGCCATCGACTCAGTTATCAAGTTTGATCATGGGAATCCGTAGATGGAAACTATTGGAAGATATTTCATTGTGCGATGCAAAGATCATGGTGAAAGAATCGGGAGCCTTAGTGGCAAACATCATTATTCGCCTAATGATCTTCGATCACATCTATGAGCTACAGATGAAAGATGGAAATTAGTGAAGATCAGGTAGGGTGTGATCGATGGCACTAGACCAGATTTCTCCATCCGGGAAGATGGGTCGCTATTATTTAGAGGACGACTATGTATACTAACCGATGCTGATCTCTGGAAAACTATCCTAGATGAGGCTCACAAATCAAAGTATGCTATTCATTTGGGTGGTACCAAGATGTACAAAGATTTGAAGAAGGGTTATTGGTGGAGAGGTCTGAAGAAGGATGCTACTGAGTATGTTTCAAGGTGCTTGATAGGTCAGTAGGTGAAAGTGGATCACCGGCATCCATCAGGTTTATTACGACCGCTACCGATACCGGAATGGAAGTGAGAATCCATTTCGATGGACTTTATTTTGGGATTACCACAAACAACGAAGAAACACAATGCCATTTGGGTAGTCGTTGATTGACTGACCAAGTCGGCTCATTTTCTGCCATACAACACCAAGTATACAACAAGTAGACTTGTAGAGATTTACTTAAAAGAGATCGTACGGTTGCATGGCATTCCGGTGAGTATTGTGTCAGATAGAGATTCATTGTTTACATCAAAATTTTGGCAGCGATTCCAGGAAGGATTGGGTTTGAGATTGGATTTCTGCTCCGCCTTTCATCCTCGAACGGATGGACAAACTAAAAGAGTGAATCAAATTATCGAAGATATGCTCCGAGCTTGTATGCTTGATTTTCAAGGGTCATGGGATCAACATTTATCCCTGATCGAGTTTGCATAAAATAAAAGTTATCAAACGAGCATTGGTATGGTCCCTTATGAAGTGCTATATGGGCGAAGATGTCGATCTCCACTCAACTAGGAGGAAATGGGAGAAAAGTTTACCTTGTGACTAGAGGTCGTAGAAAATACTGCTGAAACTGTATGCTGGATCCGAGAGAGGTTAAAGGTTGCACAGAGGCGTTACAAGAGTTAGTGCGGATTTTCAGGTTGCAGATCATGTGTTCCTCAAGGTTTCACCGATAAAAGGCATGATGCATTTTGGAAAGCGTGGAAAGCTAAGTCCATGCTACATTAGACCGTTTGACGTATAGGGACGAGTTAGTGAAGTTGCATACCGGATTGCTCTGCCCCCACGGGAACTGTGCAGTCCCAAACATTTAGGTCACTTAGAGAGTTGAAGCGTGTGAACGTGTGTGGGTGAGCAAACACCCAAGTTAGATGTGAGTGGTTCATAAGTGAACCAACCCAAGTTACAAATATGTGTGTTGTGTGTGTGTGTTTAACAAGGAAGCATGTGACTTGGGTTTATGTGGTGTGGCTTCTCAAGTAAGCCACGCCCTTGCAATATTTGAGAGAAAGAAAGAGGGGAGAAAGAAGAGGAAAGGGGAGACCTTGGACTTGAGACCTTGTGCTTGAGATCTGGATCGTTGGCGGGTTTCGCGGGAGATCACCCGTCGTCTAGGGCTGCCAACGCATGAGGTGCCACTGAATGGATTGATTTGTGATTGTGGAGAGAGTGAGAAACCTAGCTACGAAACTCTTTCGAAGAGAATCCGTTGTGAGCCTCCGTAGAACGTGAAAAGTTGGGATTTGGGGTGTGTTAGAGGGAGGAATTAATGTGTGGGTGTCATGGTACGATCGTGAGAGATTGGGCATCAAACCCCTTCATTTTGTGTGGCGAGAGCACTAAGGGAATTTGAGATTTGGATCGTTGGAGGTTCGAGATCTGCAAGATAACAAGGTAAGATCCTGTGGATTTGAGTGCTTCGTGTGTGAATTAACAGTAGTTAAATGATGGCAATTAATGACCCAGGAATTAGCAATAAATGTGGGTTTCGGTTGGTGAAAGGAAGGAAGAAGAAAAGAATGAAAGGGCTAGTTCGCTTAGGCTCGCCGCTGCGATCCTGTACCTTACCGTGGTGAGGTGTGATCTGAAGTGCTCACTGTGGCGAGTGCCCAAGGCAAAATGGGCACTGGAAATTATCGCCGTGGCGAGGCTGTACGTGCCACTAGGTATCTGGAGACCTCATCGTGGTGACACTGTAACTCGCCATGACGAGCTTCTCTGTTTGTGTGTGTGTTGTGTGTGGGTGTCTTTTTGGGATTTGTGAGCTTAGTTTATGCCAAGTACATTCCTTTAACACTTAGTATACGTGTGGTGGGTCTCCTAGGGTAATTACGAGGATTCATTGGTGAGGACTTCGCTTTGATCCACTCGATTATGTTTGCCCGATTTCTAGTTTAAGGTAGGAAAAATTCACTAACATTTATGATTGATGTGACTTGCATAGGAAACGTGATGTGATAAGACAAATGTGATAAATGAGTTATTATTTTTTTATACAAGTTGTGTGCATAAATCCTTAAGACACGTGATTTGAAATGTGAATGTCATAAGTGTGGGTGTGTGTGTGAGAAACATGATAAACATACATGTATGAGAATCTGAAATTAATTATAAAATATCACTTTACACGGTGTTAAACTATATGTTAGAAATTGCACGTTGATTTAAGGTTCATGCGGAACGAATCGCCAAATCGTGTACTGGTACAGCGGGATATCCGTACGTTCTTTTTCGACACAAGTGGCCTCATAGCGTCGAGGCTTGTGCATATTTGAAAATAGTTCATTGAACGACGATGGTTGGCGATCGTCAGCTGTAAATATTTAACAATGCTGCAACACGTCAGTTATCACGCTTGAGAGCGGGTGTGAGTTACTTCTTTACTGAATCGTCCACCTGTGAACGTCAGCAGCTATGGCTCTTTCTTATAAATTAGATAGTTTAGTTTCCCTTTTCTTTCCCTGTTATTGCTATGATTCTAATTAGTTTAAATTTCCTACTTCTATTGTGAGTTTAGTTGTGACTTTGTTGTAGTGAATGAACTAATCTTCTAGTGTCCTAATCCTATTAGGAGTCTACCTAGTTTAAGTGTTCTGATTATTAGAAGTCTAATTAATCAAGTTTTCTAATCTTATTGAAAGTCTAATTAATCAAGTCTCCTAACCCTACTAGGAGTCTGATTAATTAAGTCTCCTAATTATACTAGGAATGCAAATATGTTGATTTTAATGAAACTCTAATTAAATCAAGCATGCTAATTATACTGAAATTCTGAGTAAAGCAAGTATACTAGTTCTACTACAATTCTGATTGGAGTAAAGAACTAATTTTACTAGAACTCTAATTAAAGCAAATATACTGGTTCTACTGAAATTCTAATTAAAATAGAGGACTAATTTTATTAGAACTCTAATTAAAACAATGGAATTAATTTTATAAAAATCTAATTAAAATAAATAAACTAATTTTATTAAAATCTAATTAAAACAAATAAACTAATTTTATTAAAATTTCGATTAAAGTAATGAATTAACTATACTAAAAATCTAATTAAAATAAAGGAACTAATTTTATCAACTTTTCTAATCAGGTTGAGGAATTAACTTTACTTAATTCTAATTAAAGTGATGAACTAATTCTATTAAAATTCTAAAAAAAGGGTTTTGGGCCCGCTATGCTAAGGAGGATTAGCCTTGTTCTCGAGTACCCTCCATAAGCTCCCTTGGGCAAATTGGGTGGCTGAGATTAAAATAAATTGGATTTTAGATTATAAAGTAGTATTTTTGGATTTTTAGAGTCATTTTCGGGAATATAATGATGGATTAAATTATGAAACTAGGATTATAGAAGACTAAATTAATATTTGAGATTTTAGAAAGATTAAATTAAGAAATTAAAAATAGAATTTAAAATTTAAGGACTAAATTCGGGTTCGAAATCAGAAAATCAGACCGTATGATTAAGGACTGGTTCTAGAAACTAAGAACTTGAATTAGAGATTGATGATAGGGCTGGAGATTAAGATTTTAGAATAAAATTAAAGTCTATGGTCGATGAATTAGGTCGTCAGATTAAGGACTGGTTCTAGAAACAGGGAACTAGAACCAGAGATTAAAATTAAGGTCTAAAAAAGGTGCTATGGTCTAAGACTAAAAATATTTGATGTTAATAATTAAGACTAAGGAATCCTAAATCTAAAGACTAAAAGGCTACAGTCGGAAAGTAAAACTAAATTCTTACCTGAGGTCGGGGCTGCAGAGAGGAATCTTAAAAATTCGGAGCTTGAATATTGAGACCATGGCTATGTTTCTCTATGGGTTTGTTCTCGAAATTCTCTGTATTTTCCGTTCTCTCTCTGTAAAATTTTTAGCTTCTTTCGTCCAACCTTTTGGTCGAATTAAAAAAAAACTTTTATAGGTTTTTTTCTAATTAAATGCCCTGTTTCAGGCGTTTAACTGAATTATGCGCCGGTCTCCCGGTGCTTAATCGCTTTTAGTCGGTCACCGACTCAGTGAGTGATCGGCTGACTTGCTCAGCGAGTTTCCTAGTTTTAACAAAGTTAGAACTAATTACACACTTGGTATAGGGTGCGCAATCCGATTAAGCGTCTCTTTCGAAGCACATAATCGAGGAAGCTTGGGGGTCAAGGACTGTAAGACTAGGTTGGGCATAGGCCAATTACGCGCTGGTGGTGGGGCGCTCAATCCGATCGCGCATCTCATGTGTGGCACGTAATCGAGTCTCTAGGTGGTATGGGGAAAGGAAGTCTGGTATGAAAGAGAGACTGATTGCATGTTTGTGGTTTTGCATGCAATCAAATTACGCGCATGGTTTTAGGCACGTAATTCGGGGCTGTCTGGGTTCGGGTTGAGTCTGAAATGCAAGACTATTATTTCAGCTTGCATTTTGACTATATACTATTATTTCAATATATAGTCTCCCTACGTTGGGATCTGAGCCACAGATCTATTGTTTCAGCTTGTGTTCAGCCATATACTATTGTTTCAGTGCATGGTTCCTACGTGAGGGTTATGGGGTCTGAAATGCTAGACTATTGTTTCAGTCTGCATTTCAACTATATACTATTATTTCAGTATATAGTCTCCCTATGTCGGGATCTGAGCCACAGAGCTATTATTTCAGCCTGCGTTTAGCCATGTACTATTATTTCAATGCATGGTCCCTACGTTAGGGTCATGGGGTTTGAGCCACAGAGCTATTGTTTCAGCCTGTGTCCAATCATATACTATTATTTCAGTATATGGTCCCACATTAGGGCAAATGGATCTGAAATGCAAGACTATTGTTTCAGTTTGCATTTCGTTTATATACTATTATTTCAGTATATAGTCTCCCTACATTTGGATCTGAGCCACAGAGCTATTGTTTCAGCCTGTGTTCAGCCATATATTATTGTTTCAGTATATGGTCCCTACATCAGGGTAATAGGGTCTGAGCCACAGAGCTATTGTTTCAGCTTGTGTCCAACCTTATACTATTGTTTCAGTATATGGTCCCACATTAGGGTTATGGGGCCAGAGCCACAGAGTTGTTGTTTCAGCCTGTGTCCAGCCATATACTATTATTTCAGTATATGGTCCCACAATAGGGTAAAGGGGTAAAGGTTGACTGAGCAGATTTGTATATTTTGAGAGGGTAAAATGGGGGTGTCTACAGATGCCCCTCTTCGGTGTGTTCTTGCGAATTAAGAACACATCGAAAAAGTAGACACCCCTCATTCGAGGTGTCTTCTTGTTTCTCTTAGAAAATAACAAATGTTAACTGCGAATGCTAATATGATATGCTTGGCTTTCATATCTATCAGCACAAGCTAAGATGGAGATTCAAGGGCCCAGTGGTAGTTGTCGAAAGGCGTGTTCCATGCTGTGGATGCATAGGGGTGATCCCGTTGCGTATCACAACTTGCTGTCATAGACAGTCGATGGGGGAAGTCAGCATATCCTATTCTGTGGGTATAAGGGGCATCCTGTCGCATGGCGTGACTTCTACGAGTGATGGTCAAACGGAAAGGAGAATCACCATATCCTAATTTGTGAGTGGAAGGGGCATCCCGCCGCATGTCGCAACCTACTGCAAGGGGCAGTCAAATAGAGGGGTATGACGCAGTAGAGGTATCGCGGGGCATCATACAAATGTCCATAAGGTCCAGGGACCAATAATAAAATGTAATATAATGTCGAAGGCTAACACAAGTCATGTCGGACCGGGCGCGTCATTGCTCACACCAATGTGCGTCAGGCGTTCCTTTTCCAATAGGCATTTGTAGGTTCTTAGATTAAATATACTCATTGTTCAGTTTCCTAGGGGAATGGTCTGTTTGGGCTTGTAATTGGGTTGGTAAAGTCTCTTTGTTTATTTTTTTGGTTTCTTTTGTTTGATTGTTTTCTTTTTTTTTTCTTTCTTTTTGGAAGTAAAGGATTTTTCTTTTGGAAGTAAGCAAGGGGTTTTGAAATTTTGGGAGTTTAACTTAAGATCAATTCGATGGTAAGACGACAGAAAATATGGCTTCCGAGACGTCGTTGAGCAGGTCCACCGGAACGAGATTTGTGGACTCGATCGCTTGTATCGTTGTCAAGACAACACTTGGCATGCCGGATACTCTGTCTAACCTTCTCAGCGAATACTGATGATTGTCTCTTATGGGAGGACTATGGTGATTCGTGAGTCGAGAGAGATGTTTAAAAATATTTTGGACTTAATTATAGCTAACTATATTTTACAAGAAATATCAAGTAAAAAAGATGGGAGTAGTACTTACCTGGGATACTTACCTGTGTTGTGCATAGCTTGTGTAGTCCATGATGGGACTGATGGATTGTCAGGATTTTTGTATAGCTGGTGGCGGGACCAGCTGGCTATCACCATGACATCACGATGGAACTTTGGAGATTTCTTCTCTTTCTTTGGTTGCGTGCTAGACAAGTCCTGGTGGGACATGGGGATTTTGACAGGATGTTTGCACTAGAACTTGGCATTAGTCGGATGCGAGGGGACATGAGAGGAGTCCCGAATCTTCATGCATTTCTGCTGCGGTAGTGGTGTCTGGTGGCTGTTACGTAGCGAGCAATTCAGGAAGAGGGCTCTTTGCTTTAGCGATGGGACACGATCGAGCTTTCTTCCTTTTCATCATATGGTGTGGTAGGTGTTGTTTGAGCTTTTCGAATAGTGATGTTTGCGATGGGATGTTGGCTGAGGATAGTTAGCGATGGGACTTTCAGAAAGTTTGACTCCATGCACGATTTTGTGATGGGGGTTTCGAGGAGGTGTGATTGTTGTTGGGGTTATAGGACCAAATGAGATTGTTGTGTCACGATGGGGCAGGTTTTTGGTGAGAACGAGTTGTAGTTGCATTGCGAGGGGACATATTGATGAATGTGTGTCGAGGTTGTGTCTGGATGTTATGGGGCGTTGTTTGTGATGGGATGCTGATAGGATATTTGTGCGATAAGTGTGTCTTGTTTCTTTCTTTAGCAGATCTTGGGTTATGTAAGATCATGTTGTGGTTGCATCGTGATTGACTTCGTCTTTGGCTTTCATGAGAGGATGTGTGGTGGCATGATTTATTTATCGCGATGGGACGTGCGTGACGAAGTTATGTAATGGGATTCTCCATCTCTAGCAGGATCGTGATGGGAGAAGGGTAAGCGGCTGTGTCATTCTTTCTGAACAACGTATGAGGCCACGCGATGGGACAAGGGAATTTTGATCAAGATGGGGTGGAAAAGATGTGAAGGTGTAGATTTTGTTCAAAGTCAGATATTGCGCGCTTGTTTTAGGCTACTCAATATGATTGCACGCCTATTTCCAAGCATGCGATCGCAGGTTCGAAGGGTTGTTTGCGCGTGTGTGAGTGTGTGGGTGATTGAATTATGCGTTCAAACACTTGCGTGTGATCGGGGCATCACCGGGTCACTGCGCGGGCGACCTTTCGTATTGCGCGGCATGAGGCCTTCATTTGATGGGGTTGCGTGGCCTATAGTGAGTGGGTTATCAGAGCGTCACTAGGTCACTATGCAGGGGACCTTTCGTATTGTGCGGCTTGTGTGAGCCATTTGATAGGGTTATGCGATTCATGTGTTGTGTGTGATCGGAGCGTCGTGCAGGCGGCTCGGGCGATGGTTCAGTTGCGTGCTCGGGTCAGAGCGTATGTTTTGGATTGAGCACAGTGTGCGTGGTGCGTGACTGGATTAAGCGCACATGTATGGGCGCGTGATTAAGTCTGTACTCTATATAAGCAAGGGAGCCTTCATTTGTTTCTCATTCTCTAGTTTAGTCTCGAGTTTTACTTTTTCTGGATATCTTATATTCTAAAATTCATGTTTTAGTGATATCGGATAATCTAATCGTCTGATTGGGATATCGTTTCTTCCTATGTTCGTGATTTTGCATGATCTTTGCCATGAGGTGATGCTCAGGGGCAGTGTCATTCTGAGAATGGGTGGTATAGGAAATGAGGGCGCTAGTCTTCACATCAATCCCTTTTAGGGAGCAGTGAAGGCAGCATTGAGGAGGCGATGACGGAGGAGGTGAAGATGACGAAAGAAAAAGGTGTTACAAGTGGAGGGATGTATTACCCAACCAATCCTTCCTGAAGCCTCTGATTGGACGCTCCGCTCTTCGCTTTGTGTTGATTTTGGGTTTCCAGTTTTCATTTTGGGTTGTAAGTTAGGTTTTAGGTTTTCGTTTTGGGTTATAAGTTCACGAGGTACGCCTCCGGTGATACTTATAAAATTTTTAAGTTATAAATAAAGAGGTGTTATTTTTTTTGTTTATTGTGCTTAGTTATTTGTTTTAACGTTTTTAATGGATTAGTCAGGCATATTTGGTTTGATTTAGTTTAGGATTTAATTTAGCTTAGGGTTTATTCTAAGATTAGTTTGCTTTATTTAGTTTTGCTTAGAGAGTTTACTTGGTTATGTTTGGTTTGTTGGGGACATTTTTTTTGGTCCCAAACAAGTCAGGGTCTTGCTTTAGAGAGGTTTCTTTTGTTTGTTTATTTTGTTTAAGGTTTAGGGTATTTTATTTTAGTCCTTTTATTTAATTTGAGATGACACTTGTTAGAAGTGTGTGAGTTTTCAAAGAGTTCTAGATAGTTGTTGGGTGTTTTACTCCTATTGGTTTATCTAAGCTTGTCGCAGATTGTGGTTTTTCAAAGGGGGGGGTATGTCTTTGGTTTATATTTAATTAGATTAGAAGGGTATAAGTGTGAGCCCAAAGGGTTTGTTTTTTTATTTTTTTGAATTTTATTTTAAGTTTAGGATTAAAAGTTTTGGGTCATATTTTTTTGTTTGTGATTTTAGGCATCGTTTTTTTCGTTCATTAATGTCTTTTCTTCCTTTCTCTTTTGTATCCTGGGAATTGAACCTAAGGAGTTATGTTCATTGAGCGAATTATTGGGAATGGACGGGATTGGGAATGCGGGGTGATACTAGGGTTGGTGCTATCAACCCGACTCGAAGTGGTTTCCCGAATAAATCCGGATTCGAGCATTGCCTAAACATGATGGTTTTAAATTGCTTGTTTTAAGTTGTATATTCAGAGGGTATGCCCTCGGTGTGTTTTGTAATTATTTTATTCATTAATGAAGTAATTATGTTTCTTAATTTCATTTGTGGTTATTTAGTAAGTTTGGTTTGGTTAACTTTGTAGCTTACTGCATTTGTATCCCATATGAGGTTTATTTATTTAAGTTTGGTTTGATTTGGTGTATTTATTTTGGATCAGGGTATGTGGGGGCATTTTTTTTTTTAGTTTAGTTTAGTTTGGGTTTAATTGGAGTGCGTAAGTAATGGGGGGGCATTTTCTTTCATTTTGGTCTTAGTTGATGTGTGTAAATGATGTTGGAGAGCATCTTTTAGTTTAGTTTGGGATGTATATTTTTAAGTTAGTGTTTTTGGATTGGTCTTAACAAGGGCGTAGTTTAGGTTGGTAATTAATATCGGAAGTCTTCTAATTTGGTCCTGTGAACCTGCTTTTCTGGGGTATATATTTTTTGTGTTTTTGGGGAATTGTGCATTTCACTATGGCGAAACAAATTGTGCGTCAATGGGCGGCGATTCGAGTCCAAAAGGTCATTAAGCGCCGTGTTAGGTCATTTAACGAGTTAAATGCCGGTAGGCGTAGGATTAGGCGGTGGCGGTCCTTTGTGGGGGTGACCATTGGCATTCTGTGGCTGGTTCGGGCGCTTGAGGTGATTACGTGCTTGGTAGGCTGCGCGCAACTAGGTGGCCGGGTTAGTTTGAGAGGGTGATGATTCGTTTACGTGCTCAAGACTGGTCGTTTGATCTGAATTAAGCGGTTCAAAAACTTTTCATTTTTTTTGTGCTATCCGTTTTGGTCTTTGATTCTTTGTTTCCTTGTTTCTTTGTGCTATAGTGTTTGTATTTATGTGCTATCTCGCGATCCGATCATCCGTTTCAGGTGTCGTCTCTTTCATTCTCTTCAAATTTTCGAGCTTTATCTTCTAGGATGGAAGGTGAGGGTATTGGTAGGCACAATCTCTCTATTTCTAAGTTGGAGAGGATTATGATGGGGGAGAAAGGTGAGACCTCTGAGACTCAGACCGATGCCGTTGTGGGGAGGTGGATATCGGGGGGTGGCTAGAGAGCAGGTACCAGAGGTTGACCAGGTGGTGGTCAGGGGGGAGATACCCCAGATTGAGTAGGGCATAGCTGAGGAGGAGGGTGAGAGGGTCAAGGAGGAGAGAGCTAGGGATGAGAGAGCTGAGGATGAGAGTAAGGAGCACCAGGGTGAGGAGTGTCGAGATCGCAGACACTTCCCGTTGGAGGATTTCTTTGCTCGAGGTCGGGTAGAAACCCGTGAGCAAGAATTCCTTCATTTTTTCTAGGCATTTAGGTTATGACATAAAGTTATTAGGATCTAGAAATCCTTTCTTAATTTATGTCGAATCTGCATTGATTATTGATTGTGTGCTCACTCATGCATCATGACCGTGTCTAGAGGTAGGTCACGTTTCTGCTTTGTTGTTCTGATCATGTTTTGTGTGCTTGAATTATCATTGTGTATTTTAGTGTATTTCATTGGCTTCTTGGTAGATCTGTCTGTCTCTCATCATAGGTATGTGTGTTAGTCTTATTGTCATTATTTTTTATTGCTCGTTGTTATATTCTATAGGAGCCCCCACAGCTGGCTATCAGCTCGGCATGGACCGAGTCTCATACTTGGTATCGTGTCTTACTAGAGTTTTAGTGGCCACGATTGGTGTCTTTCAGTTTTAGGCTGATCTTGGAGCTGGAGCCCTTTCAGGTTGATCGTGGCTTGATTGCGACGATTCTGGAGAGGTGGAGGGAAGAGCATCAGGCGCTTCTCTTTCTAGTTGGTATGATGTTGCCGACTCCAGAGGACTAAGTCTGCATCACCGGTCTACGTTTTGAGGGTGAGCTGATCACGGGGCAGATGACAGGAGAGTATTTGGAGGTGTGTGAGGAGATTTTGGGTGTATCGTATAGGTCGAGTGGATCGGGGCTAGGTGTAGTTCGAGTCACTTGGTTCTTCGATACGTTCGCTAGTGGCTTCATCCCTTCGAGGTGTCATTCGGAGGTGAGGCCGTCTTACAAGGTGCATTGTGTGGTGGTGGCGGGTCGGGAGCTCACAGTTGAGTAGGGGTTGGCTGCAGATAGAGTGTTTCGAGCGTTCTTGATGCACTTCCTCGGTGCGGTACTCTTTTCTTCTCGGACTCAGGGATGCATCACCGAGTTTTTTTTATGGTTCTTAGGGACTTGGATCGGGTCCCTACCTATGCATGGGGTGCGGCAGCATTGGCGCATCTCTATGAGCAGCTTTATCGTCGGGGACGGGGCGTCGCGACAATCGGAGGTTTCCTTCCCTTCCTCTAGGTGAGTTTTAGTTAATCAGTGTCACGGTGTCTTCAATTTTTTTTTGTTCTTTTGGTCATAGTAACTATTCAGCATTTCTTTTGTGTTGTTTTTTTTTTAGTTTTGGGCGTACGATCATTTTACTTTTCTTCGTCCGGGGGTCCCGATGGAGGTCACGTTCACGTTCTCGAGGATGCACGTGTGGAGGATAGCATTGAGGGGTCGTCGTTGGTCTCCGAATCTTCAGACTGCACGCAGTTTTTTTGAGGATATGCATGAGGGGCAGGTATATACCACTATGTGCACATTTTGTTTCATTTTATTTTGGGTTTTTAGGCTCTAAGGCTTCATTGATGGGTTGACTTTCTTGTTTGGTTGTAGGTGATCTGGAGGCCCTACGAGGATGGGGAGGATGCTGAGGTGCCAGTGATTCAGTCTGGCCAGCCTTTCTTTGATGTGGACACATGAGTCCATTGTCTTGAGAAGGTGGAAAGGATCCACCTATCTCGAGTGGTGCGGCAGCTGGGGCTCGCTCAGGGAGTCCCTCCAGAGATTCGTCACAGAGTGGTGAAGAGGATGACCGGCCCCCCTAGCTGAAACTTTACGGAGCGGATGACACTTCAGATGGCTGATTTTAGAGTTGGGGGGACCAGGTTTATGGGGGCGCGTGACGAGGTGGATGTGCGAGAGTATGTGAGGTGGTTTAGGGCATTGGGCGGTGGGCATCTCTTCACAGTCCCTTCTATGGGAGTGGTTCTTTCGCGGTAGGCGGGCCGAAGTCGGCGTCGACATTGAGGGAGAGGTTGGCCGCATTGGAGCAGGGCCATCTCGCAACGAGTGTGTGGGGCGCATTAGATGCCCTTCATTAGGCAATGGAGCAGATGGGGCGTACTCCTCATCCTGATGAGGAGATGTCGCACTCCTTAGCCCTCTCGATTGCTCCGGCTAGAGGAGCAGAGGATGAGTTGGGGGTTCGGCTAGCGGAGACTTGACGGCTCCTGGTGAGTTAACTTATTGGTCTAATTGTTTATGTATTATGTGGACTTGGTCTTCCAGTCATTCTGACATAGTTGCGATGTCTTGTTTTATTTTGGGTAGTCCGAGAGGGAGGCCGAGGTCACCAGTCATGTGGTGATGATCGGGTTGCTATGCAGTCAACAACAGGCCGGCAGGGAGGTGGAGGTCAGCCTATGATCTGAGATCGATCAATTGGTAAGTGTCTATAAGAACTTGGTTTTGTTAATTGTTAGCATTATGAGCTTGCCAACTAATATGTTTATTATTATTCGTAGAGAGTCGAGCTTGCTACTGGAGGTTCCATTTCGGCGTTTGATCCATCTTCAGTTACTTCCTCTAGTCGAGAGGATCCAACGATGGCTCAGCTTCGGGTCGAGCTGGAGCACTAGGTAAGTTCTATTCAATCTTTTGACTCGTTTGTATAATTATATTAGTTTGTCGGGAGTTATTGTTTCATTTTCTTGACAGTTTATTAACATTACGTGGTATTTCAACATCAGTTTGCCAAGGATCTTTAGACAAGGGAGGCGACTGCTGTCTCTCTACGTCCCGAGAGTCAGGTATAGTTTCTGGTTTGGTGTACTTCAGCTAAGGTTATTTCGTCTTATTTATTCTGACATATTTTGTGTTAGATTGTTTGGTGTTGTGCAGGCTGTTCCGGACTTTGCTCCTAAGGCTCCTCCTCAGGGGTCTGCTCCAATTCCTTCTTAGGTATGTTCTAGTTATTATGTTCATAGTTTATTTGTCATTATAGTATTGTCTGATGTATTTGTTTGTTCTCGTTGCAGCCGCCTACGTTTGCTATTCCCTCTATGCCTCCTATTGATCCATGACTGCTACGACCGTTGAGCGATTTTTGGAGGAGAGGCTGGATCTAGTAAGACTTTCTTTTTCAAAGTTTTTTTTTTATGTTCATATATATATATATATTTGTTTTCTTTGACTTGGTGTGGTTACGCAGGTTTGTCAGCTTGAGGAGGCGTGTCTAGAGGCGGTGTGAGCACGTGCCACTCCCGATGCAAGACAGATCCTTGGGGAGAGGCAAAGTCACGATGGCCTATTTGTCGAGATGATGGTTGCACAGAAGACTCAGGCTGAGGCATTAGAGGCTGCGCGTTGGACGATGCGAGCAGAGATGCAGTTGTCCTTAGATCAACTTCAGTATTGTCTAATGAGGAGTGAACGGGGGTGCGTTGGGTGGCTAGTAAGCTTGATGGATCAGAGTTGAGGGCTACAGGTTCCTCGGTTGGGCAGTCTCGTCACACGTCACGTGATCATGTCAGGGGTACTCATGAGGATTCTGTCGTTCATGAGATTCTTACAGGGTATCCTCCTTATTCTTAATCAAGGCGGTCTGTTAGTCAGATGAGTGAGGGGGACTCTGTAGCCAGGCCGCGTCGTCTTGAGGTTTCGAGGACTCCAGGTGCTGAGATTGTGTTTTCGGAGAACCAGTCTACGGACCTTTGAGCTGATGATACTGGGGACAGTGGTGCTCATCCATCCCAGTGGCAGTGTAGGGAGTAGGGGTGTGTGTGTGTGTTTTTTTTCATGGTGTGTGTGCGTTGTACATACAGGGGGGATGTCCCTAGTGATAAGTGTAAAAAGAAGTAAATTTTGATATATATATATATATGGAAATTTTTTGGTTTAGGCGTACTTGATTGGCTCCTTTCCTTTTGATTACCTCTTGCATTTGTCTTTCGCTTTTTAGTTTCTTAAGCGCCATCGACCATCATTGGGACTTGGATGCTTCCTGAGCTGGCCCGATGATGGTTGAAGGTTGCTTTGTACCTGCACAGGTAAAGGTAACACTATCAGTAATTTTTGTTTTCCCCCTTGCTAGTTGTCAAGGGGGTGAGTGTCTCAAACCGAGGCCTGATAGTAAAAGTGGATATGTGTTCTCTCTTTTTTTTTTTCATTTTTTTTCTTCTTTCACTTTATTTTTTTTTGAAAAAATAATGCAACAGGGAAAGCAAATAACTAGAGCAATAAAAATAAAAATAAAAATGCCCCAGTGTAGGAGCGTGGTAGGATCGACAGTATAGTATCTTCGATAGCATTCTTCGGATGGTGACTTCATTATTTTGCATCTTCTTTGTGGACGAGTTGGCATTTCTAGGTGATTCTCCTTCTAATCTAAAAAAATACCCCAATGTGCAGATGCAATGGAGCTTTTCTGGGCTTTAGATGAGCACTTTGGGTCTTTAAGCAGTCATGGGTATTTGGTGAGTTAGTTTTGAAGAAAGGTTGATCGGTACTGTCATTGAACCGAGGGAGGTCTCTTTGATTAGGTTAGTTGTATGCTAGGGGTCTATCTTAGGGTGGTGATCATCCTATCCTGTAGTTATTAGGGAGAAGTATGGTAGGTATAGTAAGTGATTGCATCAATCATCACTCATCAGTTTTCGATTTCATTCTTAGGAGTATCCTATAAGGCTTTTGATTTATCGTCTGAAAAAAGTAGAAGAGGGGGGTAAGGTTTAGTGATGTGGGGAATAGTTTGTATCTAATACTTTCCAAAATGGGTGAGTAATAATCTTTTCCTTAGAGGGATATGGGGTGCCATAATCGAGCTCTTCGTCATGTTTCGGTACCCTCAAAGTCTCACATTTTATGGTTAACAGGAGTTTGTCCTCCTCCCACCACCTTACGACGATACCTAGTAGTATAGGGACATCAGGGGTGCCTTCATAGCTTGCTTATGCACTTCTAGTAAAGTCACCAGAGAATTTCTTACGATCTGCTTATGCTTCTCTGAGTTCATTGACTTGTTCATTCGTCGTAATGCTCTCACTTAAATTTTTTTGATATATGTATTTTTGAAAGCCTCCTACTAGCGCAAGAATAATGAGTTTTTATTGAACCTAGCATCTTCATTTTTTTTTCTATTCTAACGTCTCCTCTAATGGGGGGAAAGGAAAAATGACAATCGGGTATTACTTATGCTTTTGAAAGAGGTTAGATAGGTCACTAGTCCTTCAATCAGATTGCCCGAGTAAGAAGGTGTGTGATAAATTGGAGGTCTTAAGGATATTCTGTGAATTGATGACGTACGACCAATGAATGGATCGTGACGACTACGGGGGTGATAAGTATAAGTATTTAACCATGAGATGTGATGATTACAGGGCTAAGGATAGTATTTTCTAAGGTACATGGTGTTCTAAGGGCTAGGGAGTTCTTCCCCATCTTGGTTTGCCAGTTTGTATGCATTTCTAGGGTATGCGGCTGTTATAACATAAGGGCCTTCTCAGTTCGACATTAGTTTTCCTTTCAGATGGGCATGCTTGAAAGGCATAATTTTCTTCAAGACTAATTCTCCAATATTAAAGGTTCGTTCAAGGACTTTCTTATCGTAAGCCCTGGCCACTCTCCTCTGATATACTTGAGCATGATCAGTTGCCCTTAGACGTATTTCAACGAGTTGCTCTAGCCGCGTGAGTAGGGCAATTCTCCTCTCGTCTAAGGATATCTCATCATCGAATTGAATTCATAAGGATGGTACTTGTATCTCATATAGTAAGACTGCCTCTATCCCTTAGGTAAGGAGGTAGGGAGTTTGGCTAGTGGCCGTACGAATGGAGGTCCTATAGGCCCAGAGTGCTTCTGATAGTCGTTCAGGCCAGTTAGCTCTATTGCTTATTTCTACTGTGTATTTCAAAATTTGGATCAACATTTTGTTCGTAGCTTCTGCTTATCCATTTCCTTGAGGGTAGAACGGTGATGAGTGGCGTAGATCGATGCCGAACTTCTTGCATAATTTCTTCATCTTTTTTGTGATAAATTGTGATCCATTGTCAGTGACAAACATCCTGGGTACTTTAAACTTGGTGATGATATTCTGAATGATAAACCTTATGAGTGTTAAAGCGGTGATTCTGACATAAGATTCAACTTCTGCCCATTTGGTGTAGTATTTAGTTACCGTAAGTATAAACGCGTGTTTATGAGTGTTCCCAACTGTGTCCTTGAAAGGTCCGATGACATCGAAGGCCCACATTGAAAACTGACAGGATGAGGTCATAGTGTTCAATGCAATTTATGGAGCTTTGATAAGTGTGGCGTGTTCTTGACATTGCTTGTAGAGTTGGAAGTAGAGGTGGCAAGCTCTTATCATTGTCGGCCAGAAGTAGCCTTATCATGTGATTTGATTGACAAGTCTCTGTCTACCAGTGTGGGTGCCATAGGCACTGGCGTGCGCTTCTCGGATGATGTATTGTCCTTCGACGGTTGTGACACATCGTAGCAGTACTCCTTTGGTGAAGGCTTCTTTGTATAGTATTTCATCGAGTATGCAGAATCGGGCCCATCGGTTCCTTATAGTCTTTCGTTCGATTTTTGTGGCATATGGAGGGACGTGCTGATGCTTCAGGAAGTTCTAGATGTCGAAATACCATGGCTGTCCATCGTCGATTGGTGATTTTTCAAATCTAAATACAGCGACTTCAGTTTCTGACTTGATGTGCTTTTCCGGAGTGATTGTTTCTTTTGGTCCTGTACTTGTGGGGAGGATTGGTAATTCTCTCTTAACGGTCCATGCTTCCTCATGGGCGGGTACTATTAGCTTTTCGATGAAGAAGGTCTTAGTACTTTGTCTGATGGGTATCTAGATGACTGAGGCTAACGTGGCAAGGGAGTCTGCGAGCTCATTTTCTAATCTAGGGATGTGCGTGAAAGAGATTCTTTCAAATTTTTTTACCAAATATTGAGTGGTTTCTAAATATGCCATTAGTATTCTTTCCTTGGTTTTGCATTCTCCTCTAACTTGCGAGATTACTAGCTTAGAGTTACCGATGGTTTTCAACTATTTAATGCCTAATTATAGTGCTGCGTATAGTCCAGCTATGAAAGCTTCATATTCTGTGACATTATTAGCGACAGGAAAATCTAATTGAAAAGCCTTAGGCATAACAACTCCTTTCAGGAATTAGTGCACCGTCAAAATAAATGGTCCAAGAGGTCTTATCGGGCTCTTCGTTATAAATTGTGAGTAGGTCTTCATCTGGGAAATCAGCATGTATAGGTTCACCACTCGGGAGTGGGAGATCTGTGAGGTAATCGATGATCTCGCTTGTCCATTGATCGACTTCTGTGTGGCATAAGTGATATCAAATTCTTGCAATAGCATATGCAAGCGAGGTTCTCGAATACATACTTCAGAGGGTCCATTCGGGTGATCTTTCCTGACGTGGTGGGCTTCTCGAATACATACTTCAGAGGGTCCATTCAGGCAAGTACTAGTATCTTATGTGCTTTGAAGTAGTGCCATAATTTGGTTGAGGCCCACACCAATGTGAGGCAGGTCTTCTCCATTGGAGTGTATTTCCGTTGGTACTCGACCATCGTTCTACTGAGGTAGTAGATAGCCTTCTCTTTCTTGTCGTCTTTTTCATATTATCCTATAATTACTCCCATTACTTTATTATTCGCTGAGAGGTATAGGATTAGGGGTCTTTCAAAAATTGATGGCGATAGTAAAAGAAGGTACTTTTTGATATTGCCGAAGGCTTGCTGACACTGGTCATCCCATTGCTGACATTGGTCATCCTATTTGTATTCAGTTCCTTTTTTAAGTAGTCTGTCGAAAGGATCTCATCCGTCTGAATGCTGGGAGATAAATCTCCTGATGAATTGCAATCTTTCTATTAGGCCTCGTAATTCTTTGATATTATTGGGAGGTGGCATCTCAAGGATAGCTCTGACTTTTACACGATCCACTTCAATTCCTCGCTTGCTAACTATGAAATCGAGTAATTTTTTGAAAGTGACTCCGAAGACACATTTCTTTGGGTTCAAATTTAGCTGATCTTTCTTAGCTCTTTGTAGCACCAATCGGAGTGCTTCAACATGTCCTGCCTGCGTTTGAGACTTCACTAATATGTCATCGACGTAGACTTCTACACATTTATGTATCATGTTATAAAAAATAGACATCATGGTGCGTTGATACATGGCTCCTGCATTCTTGAGCCCGAAAGGCATGACGACATAGCAGTAAGTTTCGCATGGTGTGGTGAAAGAAGTCTTCTTTTGGTCAGACTCTACTAATTTGATCTTATTATACCCAGAGAAACCATCCATAAAGGATAGCATCTTATGTCCAGCGGTGTTGTCGAATAGAGTGTCAATGTGTGGAATTGGAAGGTCGTCTTTTAGGCATGCCTGGTTGAGGTTTCGACAGTCAATGTAGACCCGTACTCTACCATCTTTCTTAGCGACAGGTACTATATTGGCGATCCACTTGGGGTAGAGGACGACTCGGATGAATTTGACTTCATATAACTTATCAACTTCCTCTTTAACTTGAAGGGCGGTTTGTGGGTGCATCCTACGGAGTTTCTGTTTAACAGTTTTTGCATCGGGTTCTAAGACAAGACGGTGTTCTACTATGCTTGGGTCTAAACCAAGCATATCTTCATAGGACCACGCAAAGGAGTTGAGATGTCCTTGTAGGACTTGTACGATTTGTTGACGTTCCTTGGAGTTGAGCGTTGTGCTAATTAGTAGTTTCTTGGGTTTCTCTTTACTACCAAAGTTGATTTCTTTTGTAGGTTCTGCAGCAGCTTGGGTTTGCTCATCAAAATGCTTAATGACCCGTTGGAAGTCTTGCGCCTCCTCGGAAACTGGTGTTTCTTCTTCATCCTCGGTAAGCTCATATACTATAAAATTGCTACACTGGAGATTTGATTTTGCAAATGGTAGCCCTTCATCGGAACAATTTATAACTGAGAGATATTTGGTAAGGTGAAGGTTAAAGCTATTGATCCTTTTCTCAAAGTCACGAAGTATCTCGTCTAGTATGATCACTGGCTTGTGCTTTAGCCTGGATGCTTTACGTCCTCTTACGGGAGATGGGATAGAAGTCTTAGGAGAGAAGTCTCCTTGTTAGTCGCAAGATTGACTCAAGATGACGGGTTCTCTTTCTTTTATGAGGTTTTCTAATTTTTTTGGATTTTATATATTTGAATTTTTAAGGTTTTCTTCTTTTTTTATTTTTTTAGTTTTTGATAGTAGATATGGTACAAGGTCGGTCGCCTCAAGAGGCGCCGGGAGAGTTGCTTCCTCTAATTGAGGGAACGAGACGGCTGCTAGAGCCATTTGAGCGATTCTTTGAGAAATATGGAGTTGTTTTGAATTTGACATTTTTTTTTTGAAGTGCTCATCTAATGAGACCTTTTGAATAAGTGATGCGGGTGATAGCAATACTAACACTCAGATTTCCTCTGTCACATTAATTGCCTTACCTTGGAAGAAGCTCTGGAGATCATAATCAGTTGAACTATCGTCCTCTGAGTTATAATACGGTTTCTCTTCCTGTTGAGGGTGATCTCCTAAAGGATCCTCAGGGGTAGTGAGCTCTTTTTCTTTGAACTTTATAGTATGTTAGGATAAGCATGCAGGCTTGACAGCGAGGCTGGTAATGGTGAGAAATATAGGGAGATTTCCAAGGGCATTCCCATCCTTTTGAGTTAGAGTCGAGGCCGACATCGAACTCATCTTCTTAATATGACAGCGCTTGAATTACTAGGTTAGCTTGCTCTGCTAACTCGAGTGCAGGGAGGTCTATCCAATAGTCTTCGTCATCCCTTGGAGAGGGTTGCCATTCTTCCTCAAGAGATTTCCAAAACATTTGGAGTTGCGGCACGTTCGGGGATGGAGTGTCTAGTTCAAGTTCCTCTTCAAATTCAACGAGGGCGATGTGGGTGTTTCCCCCTGGGTCGACCAAATGGCTATTGAAAATTTTCTTCTTCTTGTGCTAGTAGCCGAGTTGGTAGGTCATTACTTGTTTTTATCGTTATGGGATCAGAATCATTTGATCCTACTATCGCGAAGTGTTAGATCCAACTAGCGAAGCGTTCTAATATGCTGGTGCATGCCCTACAGTGGGATTGATATGGGTGAACGATACATGGGGAGTCCCACGGGCATTCCCATCCTTCAAGGCCAAGGCCGAGGCAGATGCTATGTAATCTAAGATCTTCTTGTGGGGTGTCATCTTCTTCCCATGTTAAGTGCAAGTGCTTTTCATCATCTTGCAAGGCAGCTATGTGGAAATCTTTGTCGTCAGTGGATTCCAAATCTCCCACTTGCGGCTCGAGTTCTGGAGGTTCTTTCTTTCTCTCTTCTATAAGCTCCTTAATGTCGAATAAGGGTTTGACTCCCTCGAGTGGTTTATCAATATCGTCATTCAGATTCATTAAATCATTAAATGCTTTGGCTATTTATTCAATTTCCGCTTCTTAGGATTTAGTGAAGGACACTTCTTTCTACCTTGGTACATCTGCTTTCTCTATGGTCTTATAGATGAAGTGGTCATATAGAGACCATTTTGGTGAGGTAGGGAACAAGTCGGCTTACGAGCCGTTCGATTGGTAACCTAACCCTATGTGCTTGCGTATTTTCATTGGGACAACGGGTACGACGCGACCTTGCTTGTTTTTACCAAGTCCGGTGTGGGGGATGTACCCGAGCTGATACATAAGGTTCCACCCTTTTGTCGTGGTTGGGTTGATGTCGCAGAGTTTGGCGAGGTCTAGGCCAACCTCTCTTCTCATTAATTTTTGTTGACGCATTCGGGGAGAACTAGGAGGGGTAGGGGGACGGACTTCCGCAATGGCTGTCTCATCAGGGATCTGGGCCTTCTGAATGTGGCCTATGTTCAATACAGAATCATGTGCTATCAGAATACTCACAGCGTAATCAGTGTCCATCTCTTGGAGGGGTGCATCAGCGTATGTACAAACAATGGAGTCCTCGTACGAAAATTTGACGCATTGATGGTATGTGGACGCGATGAATTTCATTGACTCTAACCATTTTCTTCCTAAGATAAGATTGTACATACTAGCAGAGTCAGAAACATAAAAAGTGACGTCTTTCATTACAGGTCCGAGACGAACCTGTAGTTTGATAGTTCCTTTGACGAAACTATGCGAGCCGTCATAAGCTATGAGTGATAGTACCGCTGGTCTGACATCCTGCTTTGTGTATTTGAGCATCTTTAACATTGTGATAGGGCTGATATTGAGTCTTGCTCCTGTATCGACCAGCGCATGGGGTACGAAGAATCCTCTGATTATGACTGTAAGGAATATGGGAGCTGCACTTTCGCAGAGTGACTCCTTAGGCATGTTTACGTCTGTGAAAGTAAGTGCTAGAGGTTGTACCATGATCGAGGCGATTTGATGTAGCTCGTCCAATGTTGTGTCCTCATTCACTTGTGTATCTTCAAGTGCCCTTATCAGTAGTTGGTGATGGTCAGGCGATTTCTTGATGAGTTTTAGTATAGATATTTAGGTTAGGATCTTTTAAAGATGTTGCAGAAGGTCATATTCTTACCCTGGCTCGAGTGCCATTTCTTTGCCCAGCCGATGAGCCTTGGGTGTAGTTGGTTGGAGTGGTTGAGGTGCAGGGATTGGTGGAGGGATAGTGTGAGGTGAGGGCAGCAAGTTAACTTCTCTTTCTAGCACGTTCCCCTCTCGTGGTTGTGCATTTGTGAAATCCTTATTTCGAGGGAAAGGTGGAGGTGGTTAATTGGTTCCTGATTTAAGAATTGGGCAAGTCGGTTGTTGACCGAACTCGGTGCTACTCGACGCTGATGTGCTTATGAAGTGAGTGAAATTTGAGATCAGAGCGCGTACTTGTGTTGGGCAGCTCCAAGTAGAGACCAGTGTCTCGCACGGTCAGGATGTTCTTCTAGCTCACTTTCTTTTATATTTAGTGAACACTCAATATTTGTTTCATTTTCTAGGTTCGGAGTCTTTCGGGTGACACTGTCTACCCATGCGTCAATTTGGGCTACAGTTTGAAGAACATGGTCTCCATACTCGAGCTTAGAATCGGACGAAGGGAGTGGCATTAGTGTTGGTTCAGGATTTGAAGGGGCTAAAGGTTCTGGTGGGTGACTATAGAGGAATGGTTTTCGGGCCCTAAAAGAGTGGATTTGTATCTAGGTGAATTTTAGATAAGGAGGTGGACTTGGTAGGGCGATGCGAGTGATCAAGGACGAGGGATGCGGGGGTGAAGGAACTCTCACAGGTGTGTAGCAAACATGGGAGGTTGGATGCAAGTGATTAAAGTAGAGGTTGAAGAGGTTGATTGGAGAGATCCGTGGTAGTGACTCAGGCGGTGTTGCTTGCTTGTGGTTAGGCAGGGGGTTATTAATGATCACTAAATTTTGTTGGGGTTGGTTATTATTAGGGTTAGGATTCCTAAGCGCTTCAATCGATTTGATTTCGATCATTTCATATCATAGATCACATCTCTAAGGACCCAACAATCTTTTAAAGGTTGTCTCCGCATATCGATGGAATGTGTTATTTACTATAATCTAGATTTGTAGGCCATGGTTGGAGGTATTTCTTAGAAGAATCGGAGGAGGTTTTGAGTGTTAAGGAGATGAAAGATATTTGGGGTATCGGTAAAGGGGATAGTGTTCTTGTCTCGATTGGTAGGGCCTTTGGTTGGATTGAAGTTTTACGGTGGGGATGTTATTATTGATTAGGTCGAGTTGGTTGGTTCTCTAGGTGTTGGGATATTGGTTTTATTACGATAGCCGATTTTGGTTAGTTTTGGTATTGATTTCTATTTTGGTATTAGCCTTGATTGATTTTGGCCTTGGTTTGGTTCGCATATCTCTGGATTGATTAGTTAGCGTTGATTGATTGGTTATACCATTGTTGACTTTGATTTTGTTGATTCACTAGAAGAGCCTACTTTCGACGTAACTATGGATAGGGCGAGGTCTCTACCTTTAATGTGTCGCGCTAGTTGGGATGCTCAAGAGTGGAGTGTAGTGAAGTCGGGGCAATCACTTATGACAAGCGCGCTCTTCAACGGTTCCCTAGTATTGTCAATAATAATATCAACCAAGTCTCTCTCTTTCATTGAAGTGTCGGTCCTAACAGCGAGTTTCCTCCATCGGGCAATAAAGTAGGTGAATTCTTCGAGTCCTTGCTTTACCGCCATCAGCTCGCTGAGACTGATTGTCTCTTGGATGAGATGCTTATATTGGTCTAGGAATTGACTGACTAAATCATCAAATATTTCTATCTTATAGAGCGGGAGTCCTGTGAACTAATCTAGAGATTCTCCTTCTAATGAGCGTTGGAAATAGTGGATGAGAAGTCCTTGATTATCACGTATGGGTCGGCAATCGCTGCAAAAGAGGGCCAAGTTATGGTTTGAATTTCTCGTGCCGTTATATTTGGTAAATTTTGGCGGTTTAAATCCTATTGGTAAGTTAAATTCAACATCCCGACAGAATTTGTCTAATCCAAATGAGTGACCAGGGCGCTCTCTCTTGGCCATGTATTCGTCGACCATTTTAGGGAGATCTTCAATTTTGATAGTGCTGTCTTTTAGAGCAGCCCGTGAGCCAATCTTGTCAGGAGAGTCCTCGTTAAAGAATGTGTGAGCAGGTTACCTCAATGGTGTGGCACGGGCCGACACTATGCTCGGGGTAAGCGGTGGCCTTTCCTATTGTTCTCGTTCTTCTGAATATTTTCGTGACCTAATGGTCTCGTATGCGGTAGCCAATCCTCGAAGTAATTCCTCGGAGCTGTTATCTCCTCTTTGTATTCTTTGAATACTGAGTTCTACGATTTGTTGAGCAGTAAGGTTTTATCCAGTCTTATCATCCCTCCCATTATGATTATTACCAGTGTGTGGGATAGAGAAGGGATTTTCTTGTTTGCCAGTCATGTTAATCTCAGGTTATTGTAGGCTAGAATTGTAAAGTAGTTCTTCTTCGTACATAGGGTTGTCTTGATATCCCCACAATGGTGGGTCTCCAAACCTCACTCTTCGTATACCAGACATATCGAGTCTTTGACGAAGACTCATATATTTAAAGGAAATCTAAATGATGCGATGGGAAGAAAAAAAATTGAAAAAAAAAACTATCTAAGAAAAAAAGAGTTTGCAAAAGCATCCCATCGCGATCACCAATTTGTTGGTGCACACTTTTTCTGGGTTGCTCTCGGTCCTCATTGAATCAGTGGCCCAATTATGTCCAAGTGGACTTTAGCGATGCGGTGTTTGGAATGTTAGAAATAAAATAAAAGAGGAGAATTTTCTAGGAAGGTTTCTAGTTTGTTGCGATCGCCAGCTGGAGATATTTAACGACGCTGTAACACATTAGTGATCATGTTTTAGAGCGGGTGTGGGTTACTTCTTTACTGAATCGTCTGCCTGCGAACGTCAATAGCTATGACTCTTATAATTTAGATAGTTTAGTTTCCCTTTTCTTTCCTTGTTATTGCTATGATTCTAATTGGTTTAAATTTTCTAATTCTATTGTGAGTCTAGTTATGAATTTGTTGTAGTGAATGAATTAATCTTTTAGTGTCCTAATCCTATTAGGAGTCTACCCGGTTTAAGTGTTCTGATCTTATTAGAAGTCAAATTAATCGAGTTTCCTAATCTTATTGAAAGTCTAATTAATCAAGTCTCCTAACCCTACTGGGAGTCTGATTAATTAAGTCTCCTAATTATGCTAGGAATGCAAATATGTTGATTTTAATGAAACTCTAATTAAATCAAGCATGCTAATTATACTGAAATTCTGAGTAAAGCAAGTATACTAGTTCTACTGCAATTCTGATTGGAATAGAGAACTAATTTTACTAGAACTCTAATTAAAGCAAATATACTGGTTCTACTGAAATTCTAATTGAAATAGAGGACTAATTTTACTAGAACACTAATTAAAACAAAGGAATTAATTTTATTAAAATCTAATTAAAATAAATAAACTAATTTTATTAAAATCTAATTAAAACAAATAAACTAATTTTATTAAAATTCTAATTAAAATAATGAATTAACTATACTAAAAATCTAATTAAAATAAAAGAACTAATTTTATCAAATTTTCTAAACAGGTCGAGGAATTAACTTTACTTAATTCTAATTAAAGCGATGAACTAATTCTGCTAAAATTCTAAAAAAGGGGTTTTTGGCCCGCTATGCTAAGGAGGATTGGCCTTGTTCCCGAGTACCCTCCATAAGCTCCCTTGGGAAAATTGGGTGGCTGAGATTAAAGTAAATTAGATTTTTGATTATAAAGTAGTATTTTTAGATTTTTAGAGTCATTTTTGGGATTATAATGATGGATTAAATTGTGAAACTAGGATTATAGAAAACTAAATTAATATTTGGGATTTTAGAAATATTAAATTAAGGAATTAAAACTAGAATTTAAAAATTTAAGGACTAAATTTGGGTTCGAAATTAGAAAATCAGACTGTATGATTAAAGACTGGTTCTAGAAATTAAGAACTAGAATCAGAGATTAATGATAGGACTGGAGATTAAGATTTTAGAGCAAAATTAAAGTCTATGGTCGGTGAATTAGGTCGTCAGATTAAGGACTGGTTCTAGAAACGGGGAACTAGAACCAGAGATTAAAATTACGGTCTAAAAAAGGTGCTACGGTCTAAGACTGAAAATATTTGATGTTAATAATTAAGACTAAGGAATCCTAAATCTATAGTCTAAAAGGCTACGGTCGGAAGCTAAATTAAATTCTTACCTGAGGGCGGGTATACGGGGAGGAATCTTAAAAATTCGGAGCTTGAATATTGAAATCATGGCTATGTTTCTCTATGGGTTTGTTCTCAAAATTCTCAGTATTTGCCGTTCTCTCTCTCTAAAATTTTCAGCCTCTTTCGTCCAACCTTTTGGTCGAATAAAAAAGAAACTTTTATAGGTTTTATTCTAATTAAATGCCCTGTTTCAGGCGTTTAACTGAATTACGCGCCGGTCTCCCGATGCTTAATCGCTTTGAGTCGGTCACCGACTCAGTGAGCGACCAGCTGACTTGCTCAGCAAGTTTCCTAGTTTTAACAAAGTTAGGACTAATTGTGTGCTTGGTGTAGGGTGCGCAATCCAATTAAGCATCTCTTTCGAAGCGCATAATCGAGGAAGCTTGGGGGTCAAGCACTGTAAGACTAGGTCGGGCGTAGGCCAATTGTGCGCCGGTAGTGGGGCGTTCAATCCGATCGCGCGTCTCATGTAAGGCGCATAATCGAGTCTTGAGGTGGTCTAGGGAAAGGAAGTCTGGTATGAAAGGGGGACTAATTGCTCGTTTGTGGTTTTACGTGCAATCGAATTGCGCCTGTAGTTTTAGGCCCATATAGTCTCCCTACGTAGGGATCTGAGCCACAGAGCTATTGTTTCAGCCTGTGTTCAGCCATATACTATTGTTTCAGTATATGGTCCCTACGTTAGGGTCATAAGGTCTGAGCCACAGAGCTATTGTTTCAGCCTGTGTCCAATCATATACTATTATTTCAGTATATGGTCCCACATTAGGGTTATGGGGCCTGAGCCACAGAGCTATTGTTTCAGCCTGTGCCCAGCCATATACTATTATTTCAGTATATGGTCCCACAACAGGGTAAAGGGGTCAAAGGTTGACCGAACAAATTTGTATATTCTGAGAGGGCAAATGGGGGTGTATACACCTTCGACTATACATCACAGGTACTGAAATGGATCTGAGCATTGGGGATCTTGGTCGTGAGGATGACCCTGATTATATTTCGGAGGAAGAATCGGAGATTCCTCCTGAAGAGTACTTCCCTTGAGAGGTTTAGAAGGGATTGAGAGGGTTATTTTTGAGAAATTGTAAGCATAGCTTGGTAGGGCAAGCCACTTTTGTTTAGAACTTTAGATCTAGGAAAACATTGTATATTTGTTTTGTGAACCACTATTTAGGTGATGGTCGACAATCATCGGTAGTTCGTTTCAGTTCTGTCAGACCTATGGATTGCATAAGGATAGAACCGTTAGTTCGTTTTGACATATATATATATATATTGAGTTGGAGATTCTTTTTGCCATATATGATGACTCTATCTGTTAAGTTACAGATATTTGCTTTCAATTCTGCATGTGTGTGAAAGTATCAAGTATTTCATTTTGGGCATTGTCGTATATCAGTGATCTGATGACACGGGTTTTTCGAGGTTTGGAAATCTGGGCTGTCACAGTGACCATTGTGCCAACTACCCATTTGTGGTTTGGTTCAGCCTCAGTCAAACATGGGCTCAGGGGCACACTCTTCATCTCGGGTCACTGTTTGGTATGTGAAGCCACGTGGAACTACCATGTGTTATGTGTGATTTCATCCATGATCTTAAAATCTACGGTGTAAAAGATTGGGTGGAAATGTTCTCCATTGTCTGATTTCAATTGGTCAAAGGCCATCTAAAATTAATGATATGTTGGATTTATATGATAGCTATTTGGTAGGTATTAATTTTAGATGTCATTTGAATACTTTGACTTAGATGATGGAGATGGTTTTTCGTCTGAATCTTTTATCCCAAAGATCTTTAGATGATGATGCACCAATCACACAAGACACATAATAATTTCATGTGGCGTGTACTTAAAACAAAATGTTACCCAAGTATCAAATCACATGCTGCCTATCTCATAGTAACTTAATTTTGAAGAGTACCTTTATTTCCACCCACATATTCTTTCAATCTACCCACATAAGTGGGTGTAGGACTGAGGCAAACCGATTCTTTCCTTCCACCCACATATTAAATTCCTTTTTCTAACATTTGAATCCACCCACTGAAATCTTTAGCATACACCCACGTTGTCTTCTTCCCTCTTCCTCTTCCCACTTGCACCATATTTGAATTTCGTACACCCACATCGTCTTCCCCAATCGTCTTTTCGAGCTGTGCAATATTATGAAGGGTTTCTGTGGCTGTACGAACCCTTTTTTGACTCTGATGATGGGCACCTACATCATCTTCTCCAATCTTCTTCTCGTGTTGAAAGAATGTGAGGAACGGACGAACTTTGTACACCCACACCTGCGAAGAAACGCTCTGAGTTCTTATTAGGGTTTGTGGGGCAACGACAGCCAACTCTTCGGGGTATTTTTAATTTTTTAGTTGATTGCTCAACGTATTTAGTTGATTGTACTTTACACCCATATAGGGTTCATTGATTTTTCAACATATTTAGTTGTTTTTATATTTTGAATACCTTTAAATCCACCAAACAAATCTTTGAGTTCACCCACAGTAAAATACAATGATTTGGTTGAACTCAAAGATTTGGTGGGTGAATTTGAATGTACTCATTTTTTGTTGTGGTTCCAAACCAACCGTTGATGATGTGATTGAATTGATAGGGGGTGTGTGAAATGGATGGTTTTCATAAACGGCCTACAACTTATATATAGAAAAAGGCTTACAAGAGCCCGAATCAAAGGAGCATCCGAAGATATGTCTTTTGAAATAGCTGTTGAAGTTGTATCTGCAGCGATGGCGATATTTGAATCTTCGAGTGAAGTCTCACCTCTATTAGATCCAAAGATGCAAGAAGGGAGAATATGAGAAGAGAGAGTGGCAGAAGAGAGAGTGGAGGGGAGTGTGGTAGAAGGGAGGGTGGCAAAGGTTATTAGAGAGGGTAGTGTCAATGATGTGGCAGTAGAGGGGAGGGTGGACGAAATTATTAGAGTGGGTGTGCAATTGTGAGATTCGTGACGATCCCGTCAAGGCGATGCGCTCGCTTGCAAAAAATATAGAGTTGTCACCTGGAGCTTTCGATGTTCCAGGAATCCTAGTTCATTTTTATGAGCACCGAAGTGCTAAAAATATGACTCTGAACTCGGTCCACACCAAAGGCTTTTGGGTAAGGGCTTCGGTTATCGATCGGGAAGGTGTTAGGCACCCGATTAACCCGCTTAATGTATTCTCTACTTATGGCCAAACTAAAAATGACATAAAAAAAAAAGAAAATGGCTTCCTCTTGCCTAAAAGGGCCTTAAATCCTATTTGTGCCCCTCTTTCCTACCAAACATTCGACGGTTTAACGACACAAATGGGAGGATGGGAAGAGCTAAAGAAAAGATAGGAGAAGAAAGGGGAGAGCCAGAGCCCTTGGTCCCTTGTAGCACCGTTGAGGAGGCTTACGTTGGCTTGCTTTGATGAGCTTTCGAAGGCTTGAATGATAGAGAATAGGGTTTTAACTCCTAAGGTTTGGTGGCTAAGAGGTCGAGAAGGAAGGCTAAGGGGTAGCACACACCTAACGTAGAGGTTTTGGATGAAATGTAAGGCTTGAAGGAAGATTTATGGATTCTAGAATTTGTATGGACAATGGTGCACCACAGGGAGAAAGATCTTTCTCACTTAAGCTCTTTCTCTCTTAGGAAAAATTTCTCAACCCTTAAACCAAAGGGAGGGGGGCTCTATTTATAGGAAATGGGTGGATTAGGAGACCACTTAGATGCTAATTGGAGTTAGATATTAGGTAATCTCAAATCTAAGGTTTCCTAGGATTTTGAGAGCTTAGAAAGGTGTGAAGGTGGTTCTAATGGTGGATGATGGGTTGGGGCTTAAACCACTCAAAGGGTTGTAAATAGGCATTAAAAGGGTGAAACAAAACTAGCAAAACACACCCCAAAGGTCAAGGTGGTCAGCAAGTCAAACCCCAATCATGAATTTCGGGGTAAAAACCATGAGTTACTATTCATATGCCTGGCGCAACTAATAGTTATGCCAGATATATGTACAATAAAACAGTAATGAACAGTTCTAGAAGTTGGCCCACGAGGGTGGGGCCCACCTTTAAAACTGGCGCAACTAATAGTTGCACCAGGCTTAAATTTTGGGAGAAGTTGGTTGGCGCAACTAATAGTTGTGCTAGGCAAAATTATAACTGGCACAACTATTAGTTGTGCCAGGCAATTTATGGGGAGAAATGACCTGGCGCAACTATTAGTTGCGCCAAATCCCTAGGGGGCCCACTTGAAATTCCCTTTTTGCCCTCTGGATTCAGACTGCCATATCTTTTGATCTGTAACTTTGATTGGGGCGATTCTTAGACTGTTGGAAAGCTGACGACTTTTACTTTTCAATGGTATGAGATTTGATTATAGTAGATAGTTGTAATTGGTTCTGGTATGCCCCTCCTTTTTCCAAGGCTTGAGAGGTTAGGTTTAGGTTCAGAACGAGTTCTAAGGGTCGGGATGGTTAGGGTTGATTCCCAAGGGTTTGGAAAGGTTCCTAAGGATTTCATACATGCCATTAAGAGCTCAGAAATGTACCTTTCTCAAAATATGTTTCGATCAGGCCTTGGGCCGAATTTGGGTGTCTACAGATGCCCCTCTTTGGTATCCGATCACTAATGATCGAATGACAAAGAAAAGAGACATCTGAAGAGGCCCCAAGGCATTACTGATGGGTATGCTACATTCAGAATGAACTTCAAACATCAGGTGAGTAGCATGGTGAGAAAACGAAAGCCCTGGATTCCAGGCTAAACATTTGTTTCTCAAGGTAATCGATTCCCAAGCACTTAGCGATATTACTAGGCATAACTGAGGTGAAATGAGTTACGAAAGTCCAATAGCTAGGAAAATTGTTTGCTTCTCAAGATGATTTGAAGGTATTTGATATTTAATATTCATTCTGAATACAACAGCTTCGTAAGTGAGAGAGGTGATCGACCCACATTTAAAGATAGATGCGAAGTCAATATACGCAAGGCTCCACAGTTTGCGTCCAATCCTATGAGGCATTTTATTGCCCCATCTGACTATTCGCGGGTGTCCCTACTGAAAGCAGGGTTTGAGGTCTTTGTGGAAACCCATCGATACCAAAGTTTATTTAGCATGACTGCTCGAGCAAAGTGAATAGATATCACAACGCTTTTTGGGGAGGACGTGCCATTTTCGAAAGCATGCCCTAGATTAACATGACTTAGAGTATCCAGCTTCGACTATCTTGAACAGATCTGCCCAAACATTAGGGTGTCTCTCTAAAGGGACATCCAATCCTGGTCTCTGCTGACAATGATCATAAACATTAATTAACTATACATAATCATTCACCCATCAGGGGCAATAAGAACAATAAAGGTGATGGAAGCCCCGACCCGGACCCGCTTGTATATAATTTACGAGGACAAATGACCATCATACGGATTCTCAGATGCATGGTGTACACTTTACAGGGATACCGCTGCCCATGTAGGTTTTAAGCCTGTGAAAAATAAAGGGGAAATGAACCCTTGTGAGTGCATGGTTGCACATAGTTTGATTGATGCGTAATCTCATTCTCACCATTGGTCTCAACCAACGATTGACCTTTTCCAACGGAAAATCTGAAGCTTAAGACACTTAAGTTTATAGGAATCTAAAACAGAGCGCTCATCGCAAAGATTTAGCAGTGGAGTTGACTCGATCGAAACATTGGTTGTTTGACCGGGACCGACACCGTTGCTCCTACCTTAGTGCAGGATCCAAAGATCCGAGGTGAACCTATGACTCAGGACTTTAATATGGCACAACTGCATTGCTGATAAAATATTGACATTTTACCACCTTATGCTTGTGCGTCTGTGCGGGGGAACACAAATCTATTTTTGATTTTTCTATCATTTTATGTGATTTTTTGGATTTTTCAATTGTTATTTTATGTGATTTTTTTGGAATTTTTTCCTATCATTTTATGTGATTTTTTGGAAATTTTCAACTGTTATTTTATGTGATTTTTTGGAATTTTGACCAGTCATTTTAAGTGATTTTTTTTTGTTGGAATCTTTCAACTATTATTTTACGTGATATTTAGGAATTTTGAAGTGATTTTTTTGAAATTTTTACCTATTATTTTATGTGATTTTTTGGAATTTTGAAGCTATTTTTTAGAATTTTTGCCTATCATTTTATGTGATTTTTTGGAATTTTGAAGCTATTATTTTATGCGATTTTTCCTATTATTTTTCGTGAATACTTCCGGCTTCTCTGTGGGGATTTTTTTTTTTGTTGGATTTTTCTTTATAGTTTCCTGTGTAGGACCGGGTGCTTATCGATCTCGGTCTGCTGTTGTTCTAGCACGACTTTCTTGGCAAGTTGAAGGATGATCGAAATGCCATCTTGGAAGCGCGTGCATCTATCGGGAGCGACAAAATAAACAAAAAGAGTGGGGGGACCGGCTTTCCTATCTGACCCGTACTAGGCCCAGGACCCGACCTAAGTGCTTGGCACAACTATTAGTTGCGCCAGGCCAATAGGGGCCTCAAAATAGCTTGGCGCAACTATTAGTTGCGCCAAGCAAAATAATTTTGCTGGTGCAACTTACATTGCCTCTATGCATGCCCCATTGCCGTTGCTTTGCTTGTGTGGATCGATTGGCGGCTCGCGCTAGATCAACGACCCCTTTTCTTTCAAAAGGTAATCATTTGACATCTATTTTCTTTGATTTTTCTTGCTTTTTCTTGCAAATATGATCATGGTCTTGCATTCCTAGATGAAAAATGGTTTATTTCCATTGTAAGCATGTTGATTGAGGATGTGTGACTGGTTTTTCATGAACAATGCCTTATTTTTGTTGTTTTATGGGTGTTATTAATGCATTATATATATATATATATATATATATATATATATATATATATGTAAACAATATTTTTTTTTGTTTTTATTTGTGCTTAGAAAAGGGGTGTTATTTTAATTTTAATTTTTTATTTTTATCTTGAATACCAAGCAAGGATATCATTTTGAAAACTAGTTAGGAAAAGGGAATTTTTTGTTGTTTTTTTTTTTTGTTTTTTTTTTAAAGGTTAATTAAAAAATGATTTTTGGTTTCTATATGTATTGAAAACTAATTAAGGGGAATGCCTTCCTTTTTTTTTCGATTTTTTTTTCTCTTACAATTAATTAAGGAAAAGGATTTTTCTCCAAAAAAAACTAAAGCATTGATTTATATATCTTTTTGGTTTTAGTTTTTTTGTAAAAGAAGGATTTTTTTGATTTTATGGACATAAAAGGAGGGATTTTTTTTGAAAGAGGTTTTTTTTTTTTGATTTTATGAACCATGAAGAAGGATTTTTTTTTCTAGACATGAAAAAAAAGATTTTTTGTTTCTTTTTTATTTTCGAGGAATAAAGAAAGGATTCTTTTTGTTTTTATGATTTTAGGACATAAGATGATGGATTTTTTTTCTGAAGGGAAGGACTTCTCTTCTCTTTTTTTGTTTTTTTTTTGTTTGTTTTTTTCTAAAACCCTTTTTTTCTGACATAAAGGAAGGACTCTTTGGTTTTCATGATGATTTTTCCCTATTTCAACTGGCTTTTATTTTTAAATATAGAAGAAAGGGGGTTTATTTTATTTTTATTTACATTTTAAGATAGAAAGGAAGGGATTGTTTTGCATTTTCAACCTAAAAGGATTTTTTTGCTTTTTTCTTGCTTATGTATGTGTGCATCTTTATTTCCTAACAATGAACAGAAAGAGGGTGAGCATACTTACCTTCCCTTGGTATGTAGCACAAAAACCGTTCTTTAACACTGATATGCTCTAATGTGATTGCCTTTTGTTGTCCTAGCATGTCGGGCGAGGGTGAGCATATTCCTGAGGAGGGCCATGAGGAGGGACCCGAGATAGTATACGGCTCGCGGGGGGAGCAGTTCATTTGGGTAGAGCGGAGAGCAGGCCCATGGCTCGAAATGCAGGGCGAGGCCCGAGTCGGCCTCCTACACCAACAGCATACCCATATTTCGAATTTCAGAATAGCGGGCAAGGTAAAAGAGGGGTTTAATTTATTTCCTTTATGCAATTTTTGCCTTATTTCCGCACTCTGATGCGCATTTCTCTGGGTGCAGGACCTGCCCAATATTGTATTCCGTGGGGGGTGGCTCGATTTTCAAGACTTCTACCTCTATGTCCCTCCTGTAGTGAAGGTCCTTGCTTGCATGGGCTTTGGAAGTTCTGTCTTACCTGTCATGAGGGCGATCGCCTATTCTGAAGGCCACGATGACGGTTTCATACGAGACGATGACCTTCCATATGCCGTACGCCGAGATGACCTTGACGCTCGTCGATTGGGCCATGATTACTGGCATCAGGATAGGAGGGATACCGATAGCCGATCTCGCAGTGCCGAGTAGAGAGGACATCATCCGATTGATTGGGGCCTATTCCCCTTGCGGGCAGAAGCATGGTACCGAGGTTAAGATGTCCTGGCTGATCGCACTTTATACACCTGATGAGCTAGTGGATCTGGGTCAGCCAGACAGGGTGCATCATACCAGAGCGGGCGATCGTCCTAGCCCGCATCACTCTCCTGGGGAGGAGCTGGGTACGCATGGCTAATGTATAACCTGGCTCAGGTCACGACCGAGGATTCCAAGTCTGCTGTTGGTTTTTGGGCTACCCTGGAGGTAATTCCTCATTCCCTTGCTTTTGCCATTTTCTTAAATGATCTTTATAAGCTACTGACCTGCTCGTGTGTGCTGGCCCCTTTTCAGGTATGGGGATATCATCACTTTCACCCTGGGTGCCCGCTTCTTTTCTCGGAGGAGCTCACCTATCCTCTTCTTAGCAACTGGAACCAGGCCCAGTGCCATGACGTAGGCCTGAAGCACTTGGAGATGGGTTTGAGGTCCCAACTTGACTTGATGGTTCCTGAGCAGGTAAAGCCCCTTTTCAACTCTATTTGTTCTAGTTTAGAAATCCCCTTTGACTGATGTGCTACCTAGTTGACCCCTTTTTGGCTTGGACAGATCCTTCCTGACCTGTACCTTGCATCCCCTTTCTAGGATCGGGCAGCCGTAGGCCCCTCTCGCCTGTTCAACAACTGCCACGTCTTCTATGGAGCATGGGCAAAGTTTTATTATCTGGGAGAGCGGGTGGTGCACCAGTTCCAAGGCTATTATGCCATACCCGTGGATCCCCTGGCGGATGTTTGGAGTCCCGTTGGCAGTATCGAGGAGCTCACGGTGGCCTTTTTTAATAATGGGCTCCCCATCCATGCTCTCCATGTGCCAGAGGACTATCATCTTTGGTATGAGTGCTTGCCATATTGGTTTATCTTGCGACGCTTTGTACCTAGCACCAATTTTCTTATATTTGGTGGCCCACTCGGTCAGGTACTTCTTCTTAGCTTGGATTAGCTCCCCTTATATTTTAATTCAACCTTCTTCCCCTCTAAGCGGATCTTTATTTTGTTCATAGTTTGCTCCGAGAGATGATTCGGATGGTGAAGACGGGACAAGTGTGGCTGATACGTCAGGGGTAGATCCCCCCGATGCTGGCCCTTCTGGTGTGGGTCCCTCGGGCGAGGGCTCTTCTGGTGTTGGTCCGTCGGGTACCTCTCATGCCTGTATCCCTGGTGGTGATCTGCCCGTAGTTTACGGGACCTCTCGACACCTGGATGATAGCTTCCTTTCGGGTCTTTGCGCTGATGTGGATCGACAATCGCGGCTCTCTATTGAGGCAGCCCATGTGCCTCCTCTTGAGGTGATCTCAGGGGTAAGTTTCTGATGGCCCATCTCTTTCTTGTTTCGGTCCTCTTTTGCATATGCTTTATGATTGCTCTGATAGCTGATATTGTATCGCTCTGAATGTAGGACTCCAACTCAGCCATGGAGTATGCGGCGTATCATCGCCATTTTGCGGAGCTTAGGGAGGTGGAGACGGTGAGTATCTTGCTGCTTTGCTCCTCTCATTTGTTCCATTATTATTTGTCCCTTAACTGATCCTAATTTTTGATTTTGACGGTGCCTCGCAGCGTGCTCGTGCCAAGGAGTTGCGCTCTTTGCTTAGTAGAATTTCGCAGGCGTGGTCTCGGGTGGGGGACATGCGGACTTTCCAGAGCTCTTCTCGCCGTCGGAAGAAGTCAAAGGGCGCGAGCTAGGAATAGGCTTTTAATTTTTTTTTTGCTTTAAAATTCAGTACTCTTGGGATTGGATTTGGATTTGTTAGACATTTTCAGATGGATTGATGTGACATTTTGGATATATATTATTTTTAGTGCTTTTGATTTTATGCCATGGTTTCCTTGCCCCATATCTATTTTTCTGCAGGATGTGTCTACCAAATGTTCTTAGAAAGCGACTTTTTGGGTTGCATGCCTTAATGTAAGATCAATCTTGCACATAAACAAAGTAATTCCCAAACCATCAGTGATCGGAAGCGTATATATATAAAAGCAAAAAGGGTGAAAGTCCCCTCAATTAGGTCTCGAGATGGATGAAGAGAGGGGATCTTTAGTCTGGCGCAACTATTAGTTGCGCCAGGCTAAAATCCCAGGAAGAATGGCAAAATGGGGGATAAAAATGCACTGGCGCAACTAATAGTTGTGCCAGGCTTAACCTGGGGGCTGTGGGTCCTTATATACCCGAGTTAGCTAAAAAATTATTTCTTTTTTGTTTGACTTGGTCCCTTTGACCGGTTCTTTTTGCTCTTGCTTTTCCAAGACGGGTCCACCACCATACATCGATTTTTATCTTCTCAAAAGATCAGTGTACGTCTATGGACCCGCTTTTTAACCCTCCCTTACGTGGAGGGTCCGGAGCTAATTTACCCCCTTCCTCGGGCTTGGGGCCCAAATTTCTAACAGCTTGGTTTGGGAGCTTCAATGAGAGTGAGCTCGCCGACTTGGAGCGCCTTGGGCTATCTCGCCTTCTTTCCTTTCTTGAGGTTCCTCCACGGTGGGAACTCCTTTACGCTGCCGCTTCATTTTAGGACATGAATTTCTATGTATTCCATTTTGGGAAGCGGGAGCTAACCCCAACCCTTGAGGAGCTATCCAATCTGTCCGGCTTAAAGCTTCATAGGGGCCTTATAAGAGTCACGCCTCGGCCGGGGCTACTCCAAATCCATTCACCTTACTCTCGGTTTGAAGAAACTTGAGTATGGGAAAAGTCTCCTCGGGGGGCCCACAGGGTGTTTGCTAAAATTCCTCAAAGAACTTTTCGATGATGAAAGTCTCCGAAAATTGCCGATTACGAATATCTTCAACGTGAAAGCTTTAGCACTCGGTCTCATTTATGAAATCCTCTTCTTTACTGGGGGGAGAGTTTCTCTTTGGCAATTTGCGATATTCTGACCTAGTTGGAGGCGGGCCGATCCATGATGCATTTGGTGCTCGCCGAGCTGTATCGATGCCTTGATTCATTTGCTTTGGGTAAGGTGGAGGGCCTTTAGGGGTGCCCCTTGTTGCTTCAGGTCTGGTTGGGTGAGCACCTCGCTATCTTGGGGCCTGTGCCTCGCTTTTATGTTGCCCGAGGTGAGGCGGCTCAGTGCTTTTTGGGTAGGTGCCACATACTTCCATAGGGCGATGTGTCAGCTCTGAAGCTTTAGTTGATCGACGCCAAGCTGACATGGAGGCTTCCTTGGTTGGACCGGATCTTCCCAGTAGTTCACTCCAGAGACTATGAGGGCATCACTCTCTTAGGATTGACTGGCAGCACCTTTTACTTCCCATTATGGGTGTTGCGTTAGTTCGGCTGCCCTCAGCAGGTGCCTTGCAAGGCCAAACCCTCGCTATGTGATTTGATCTTTTCTAGGGGGTCCTTTCAAGACATAGATCAGATTGCCGCTCTTTGGGAGACACGTCAGTCGACGCAGATGTGTGATATTGAGTAGGGAGATTCGGTCCAGTCTTCTCCTGAGTATGAGGCTTGGCTATCAACCAAGCAGCCTGTTGCTGATGGTCCAGATTTGGCAGAGATTATTGATACTGGAGGTCCTTGGCCAAAGAAGGAGATGGTACTCTGAGCCCGTATCGAGCTACTGGTGGACGAGAAGAGGGTCCTGCAAGAACTTTTGGCACAAGAAAAGTCAGAGCAGAAATAACAGAGAGCGAGGTCCTTTGTTTAAGAGGGTCCTTGAGTGTCGCCTTTGGAGCAGCCGATTCTTCTCGGAAGAGGTATAAGAGCCTACATGGTCGCTGGTTGACTGAGCGGAATGTTCAGGAAGATGACCTTCATGTTGAGATTAGAGCATTGAAGTGCGAGCTGGGCCGCTAACTCCTTCCTGCACACATAACTTTTTTTGCACAGATTAGATACACCGAAAAGGGGCTTAAAAGCCCCTTTGCAGATACACACATTTTTTGGTATACATATTTTCTTTTATGTTTTTGCTGTTTTATTTGTAAAAAAAAGGGAAAGCATGCTAGTCATCACACCAGCTATTTTTGGGATGTGGTGTAAGCGGTGCATTTTGTAAATGAAGGATATATACATCTACACAGACCTTTTGGTTGCTTTTTTTTTTTTTTTTTTGTATTTTTTGTGTGGTGCCTTAATCACTGGGTGAAACCTTGTGAAATCCTGGGTCCTCTTTTGAGCATGGTCGAACTCTTCTTTGAATGGTTAATTTTGAGAGAGTCTCAACAGTTTTACCAAGGCCGGAACGTCAATCCCTTTGGATCGAGTCAAACCTTTCTCCTTGCCTTCAGTCATACGTCCAACAAAGCAGTTTCACAAAAACAATTCTGGTCGGGACTTGATTTGAATTAGCATGAGCGGCTCGGAAAGGGGATCAGGGAGAGTAACCAAGAGGGCTCCTTAAACATTAGTCAATCATTTCAAACCCCTCTTCTTTTTCTTTTTTCTCTTTTTTTTTTTTTTTATCTCCCCTTTTTTTACTCGTGGCGCCCTTTCAGGTTTTCACCATGCCCATGGGTTTAGCTCTCTTACCCCAAGCGCCCTTTTGAGTTTTCACCTGGTCTGCACAAACTCGCTATTTCTACCCGTAGCGCCCTTTTGGGTTTTCACCACGTCCATCTTGCTTGGAGCTTGTATTTTTATTTTATTATTATTTATTCTTTTATTTCTTTCATTTCTTTTTTAACAACTACGACATAGACGTCGATTCCATCATAGCCGGCTGGACGGGGTTCTAGTGTCGTCTCACAACTCAGCTTGTGTTGACTTAACATATATTATGACTGCTTGTGAACCTAAAAGAGGGCTTTCTTCAGGGTGTACTTGGCCATGGGTTAGGTTAGGATTTAAAGGTATGCTAGGTTAAAAGGGTTTCCTTGATACGGCTCAGTTTTCTCAACATACTTTCTTCCTTGGGAGATTTTACTGTACACGCCTCAGGATTCTTTTTTTTTTTTCTTTCTTTATCTTATTTTAGGCAATCTCTTTTTAAGGTTTAACTTTTTCAATTTTTTTTTTGATTTTTTGATAGCAATTCTACTTCCTCTCTTTTTTTGTATATGTACTCACTTTTTCTTTTTCGGGGAAAGGGTTTATTGAAAGAAAGGCCCAAGCTCAAATGGGGTAGCAAAGGATATCATCATTTTAGGGATGCTTTTTGGCTACTGTACTTGAAATGATGGCCTCTTTTGGATGATTCTTAAGCAGTCACGTATCTGTTTCACCAATACTTACCTTGTCGTGATAGACTAAGAGTAGAATCGTCGGACATATCCAGCATTGATGGGCTCAGGAAGATGATCTCCGTCCATGGTGGTGAGGCGGATGGCATATCCCGGTAGCACCTCTCGAACGACATAAGGTCCTTCCCAGTTTGGTTTGAACTTTCCTCTCAGATTGGTGTGGAGGGATTGGAAGATCTTCTTTAGCACAATGTTTCCTACCTTTAGATCTCGATCGTGGACACGTTTATTGTAAGCATGTGCGATTCACCCCTGGTAAACTTGAGTATGGCATAAGGCTAGGAGTCTCTTCTCATCCAATAAGTTCAATTGTTCGAAGCGAGATCTCTCTCTTTCTGCTTCAGATAAGCCTGATTCCATAAGGATTCAGAGCGAGGGTACTTCAACCTCAACTGGTAGGACGACCTTAGTTCCATACACAAGAGAGAATGGTGTTTCCCCTATAGCGGTACGGATTGACATTCTGTAGGCCCACAAAGAAAATGGCAACATCCCGCTCCAATCTTGGTAAATAATGACCATTTTCTCAAGGATGCGGATGATCATTTTGTTCGCGGCTTCCACGGCTCCATTAGTTTGAGGCCGATAAGGTGACGAGCGATGGTGCTTGATCTTGTATTGCTCGCAGAAGGCTCGAATGCACTTATTCATAAAGTTTGTGCCGTTGTCCATGATGATATCTTTGGGTACTCCAAATCGGCACACAATATTACTCTTGAGGAACTTTTTAATGTGAATGGTCGTGATGTTGGCATATGATGCCACTTCTGCCCATTTAGTGAAGTATTCAATGGCAACTAGGATGAATCGATGTCCATTTGATGCTTTTAGATTAATCATTCCGACGACGTCAAGGCCCCAGGTGGCAAATGGCCAAGGGGTGGTCATGCAGTGAAGATCGATGGTAGGAGTGTGTATCAGATTGGAGTGTTCCTGACACTTGTAGCATTTCTGAACATGTTTACAGCAATCCGATTCCATAGTGGTCCAAAAGTATCCTTGCTGTAAAATTTCCTTGGCGAGCATGTGACCGCTGACGTGGGCTCTGCATACTTCCTCGTGGATCTCCTTCATGATACTGATTGCTTCACCTTTTGCAAGGCACCTTAGTAAAACATTATTGTAGGATCACTTGTAAAGGCATTCCCCACAAATGACGTAGCCTGCTACTAGACATTGAATGATTTGTTGGTCCGTATTGGATGTACCCTCAGGGAAGGTTAGTGTCTCGAGGAAATTCTTGATATCTGAGAACCAAGGTGGTTCATCATCAACCTTTGTAGGTTCCTCATTCTGAAGGCAGAAGGCCTGCTCATTCCTCTGCTCGATCATGATCGGCTTCATCTCAGCACCATACGGGATTTCTATCATTGACGCCAAAGTGGCTAATGCATCGACAAAATGATTCCTTATCCAAGGGACATATGAGAATGTCACGTCTTGGAAGTAAGCTATCAGATCCTCGAGGTGCTCATGGTAAGGGATCAGTTTCTCATCTTTTATCTTTCAGTCACCATTCGTCTAGCATATGATTAACTATGAATCACCAAACACTCGAAGGTGAGTTACATTCAGATCGAGAGCCGCCTGCAAACTAGCGGCACACGCTTCGTACTCAGCCATATTGTTAGTGCAAGGGAAGTTGAGCTTGATAGAGACGGGTACACGGGATCCTTTCAACCAAATCAGAATGGCGCCAACTCCCTGACCTTCTGCATTAGCTGCCCTGTCAAAGTGCATTACCCAAGAATCTTTTGCCTCTTTAGTATCATCTTCCGTCATGAACAGGATGTCCTCATCAGGGAAATCAGTTCTTAAAGGTTCATAATCTGACAAAGGATTATTGGCAAGATGATCGGCGAGTGCCTGCCCCTGGATTAACTTCTGAGTGACGTACGTGATGTTGAACTCAGATAATACAAGCTGCCAGTGTGCGATCCATCTAGTGAGGGCCGGCTTCTCTAATAGGTATTTTAATGGATCCATTCGGGCTAAAAGTAGGATGGCTTGAGATAATAAGTAATGGCAGAGCCTCTGAGTAGCCCATACAAGAGCTAGGCATGCTTTCTCTAGATGAGAATAGCGTGTTTCATAATCAGTAAACTTCTTGCTTAGATAGTAGATGGCTTGTTCTCTTCTTCCTGTCTCGTCATGCGGACCTAAGACACATCCCATTGAGACCTCCGTCGTAGAGAGATACATCAAGAGTGGTCTCCCTGGCTCGGGTGGCACCAACACAGGTGGGTTAAGGAGGTAGCTCTTGATTTTATTGAAAGCTGCTTGACAATCATCATTCCATTCAACGGGCGAGTTCTTCCTTAGTAGTTTGAAGATGGCGTGCAGATTGGAGTTATCTGTGCAATGAACCGACTGATATATTGTATTCTGCCCAAGAACCCTCTAACCACTTTCTCAGTAGACATCGGTGGCATTTCTCAGGAGAGGGATTGACCTCGATCCCTCTCCTGCTGACGATGAATCCTAATAGTATCCCTGATATAGTGCCAAATGTGCACTTCTGTGGATTCAGACATAACCTGTATTTTCTTAGCCTCTCAAACAGTTTTTGAAGGTTTACCAGATGGTCGCCTTGCTCCGATGACTTGGAAATCATGTCATCGACGTATACTTTAATCTCTCGGTGCATCATGTCATGAAATAGCGCAGTCATAGCTCTTTGGTACATTGCCTCGACATTCTTTAGCCCAAACGACATGACTCTATGGCAAAAGGTTCACCACGGAGTGATAAACGCTGTCTTCTCTCTGTCTGCCTCTGCCATCTTAATCTGATTGTATCCTAAGAATCCATCCATAAAAGAAAGCATCCCGTGCTTAGCAGTGTTATCGACCAAGATGTCGATGTGTGGCAATGGGAAGTCATCCTTCGGGCTCGCCTTGTTCAAATTTTGAAAATTGATGCACATGATAACCTTTTCGTCCTTTTTCGACACCAACACAATATTGGCTAGCCACTATGGGTACTTGGATACCGTGAGGAACCCTGCATCATACTGCTTGATGACCTCATCTTTGACTTTCAACATCCACTCGGGTCGGAGACGTCTCAACTTCTGCTTAACCGGCTTTACATCAAGGTAGAGAGGCAACTCATGCTCGACCAAATCAGTGTCCAGACCAGGCATGTCTTCGTACGACCAGGCAAAAACATCTTGGTATGACCGAAGGAAGTTGATCATGCTTTTTCTCTCCTCGGGAGACATCGACATTTCGATTTTGGTTATTCTGGGAATCTCCCCAGTCCCTAGATTAACATCTTTGGTCTCTTCGACAACGAGGTAGGGCCACGCTCAAAGTCGGCGAACCGGTCAAGGAGCTCATTGGGGAGTTCCTCCAAAGGACTATCTTCTTCCAGACTCATAACACCTACCTCTTCTTGTATCTCTACAAGGAAGGGGTCGATTTTATGTGGGACGAGTATTTCGATTAAGGCATCCTTTTGTGAGACTTTTTCTGGAATTTTAAATGACGATATTTTTAGACTTTGGATTTTTTCAATGTTTTTGGGATTTTGTACTCTTTCCATATTTTTGAGATTTTTATTTTCTTCAGAGACGGACCCTTGGCAAGGCGGGTTGCTATATATACAAGGTATTGTCTGCCAAGGGCTTATCCCACTTTTTATAGGTTGTTTTTTTTTTGGAAAATAGGTGCCAAACTTTAGGGCACTCCCTGCTTTCAGAGTTTGGGGCAAAGATGCCCAGTTATATACCTGAGGGGTTGCTCCTTTACCTGTTTAGATGGAGGGTATTGACTGATATGGCTCATTGGAGTCACCCTTTATCATGTTGATCCCCATTTCATCTGAGATGATATCCTCAAACGTCAATACCATTTTGTGGTGATTTATCAGAGGGGAAGTTTGTTTAGGTACTGGCCGTCGTTCCTCGAAGAGGGACAACGCGGCTAAATCTATTTCTAGGCTGGGAAGAGAGATCTTGGGATTGGTGGGATGGATTGGGGCTATGGGTTTGTGTGGGGTCAAATGGGTTACCCCATTTTGATCGATCTTTACGACCCCAGCGCTGACAAAGGATTCCCTGATGTGCGGCCTAGGGCAAGGTTTTTCTTCTATGTTGATTCCTCTTGCCCTTACAGCTGCAGTGACCCTGGCTTTCTCTTTAGCTTCTCGTACCTCTTCCTCTGTGGGCTTGTGTCCCAGCCCAAATAAGACCTTTTGCCCCTTAGCAACAACCGACTCTCTTCTATCCTGCAATCTAGGTTCGAGCCCTCAGCCTTTCTGATAGCTCCACTTTTGGAGCATAGCCACCGCTGCTACCATACCGCCTCCCGTTTTAGGCATGATGCCCTCAATGGGCTCTGGGATTATCGTTGATACCTCATATTCAAAACTATGGAGGTCGATGTCGTCAGCGGTGTGTGGTAGATCCAACATATTGGGTTTTTTAACACTATTGGCAGCCTTTTCTTTCTCGCTGTGCCCCTCACCAATGATTGTGATAATCTTGTGCCCAGCTGCAAACTTGAGTTTCTGGTGCAAAGTGGAAGGTATGGCTCCGACCTCGTGCAGTCACGGGCGCCCCAACAATAGATTAAATGAGGATTTGATATCCATTACTTGAAATACGATGGAAAGGTCATTGGCTCTATCAACAGCTCAAGATCAACTTCTCCCATTATTTCTCTCCTGGCATTGTCAAATCCTCTAGCGCTGGTTCTGGTGGGCCTCAACATGCATGGATCGACCCCGATCTTGGTGGCGGTTCTTAATGGGCATGTATTTAATGCAGACCCATTATTGATTAGAACCAAGGGGATTACCATATTTCCAGACTCAACCGTTATACTCAGAGACTTCGAGTGGCTACCTCCTTCTTCCGACAAGTTAGCATTAGAAAATTAAATGGCATTTGGAGCCATCACTTGCCCAATTATCTGCTCGACTTCATCTAGGCTGACTTGAAGTGACACATGCACATTTTTCAATGCCCCCATTAATGCTTGGAAATGGAGTGGGGACGTCATTAACAGATCCCACACAGTTAAATGGGCGGGCATTCTTCATAGCTGACTCTCCAGTATATGTTCCCGACTCATTTTTTCAAAGGGGTTCACCATGCTATCTTTCTTCCCCTCAGGCTGGGCTTATGCTACTACTGGTGCTTCTAGCTGCTTTGATATCCTCCCAGACCATGTGACAAAGTCCACTGCCCCTTCTCTACTGCTGTTACTGGCATTGACATCTGTTTGCTCGTAGCTTAGTGGGACCTGATGAGGATCATAGGTTAGTCTCAAGAGTTGGAAAGGTATGGGTGTCGATACTTGATGCACTTGTACTGCGGGCTCAGGAGGTGTGGGCAATACCTGATTTATTTCAGTGGTAGCAGGTTGGGTGGAAAGATTGGGCCAAATGGGGGTGGTGAAGCTCGACGGTGGTGATATTGGGAGGAAGGAGGTAAAGGTAGGCCATTGATAGCTGGTAGGTGCTGGTGGGAGATGGAGGGTTTGATGGGACATTAGGTAATTGATCGGGGTGGTGGAGTTGTCGGTGGCTGAACAGGTGGTGATGGGGGGGCGGGGGCAGCCATTGGTAGTTCATTAGTGGTGGGGGCCTATTGGTTTATTAGGTAATTGGTGGGGGTGGTTGTATATGGTTGGTATGCATTGATATGTACATAATTGACGGGAGTGGGTGATGGAAAGTATGCCCTGAGATCCAAGGATTCAATTTGCAAAGTTGGGTTAGGGAAATAATTTGACAAATTCAGGGGCTCAATTACCCTGATATTCCTCTCTTCAACATTTCTTGACAACGGCGCTACATAACTCTCCCGATCACTAATGTAATTGGATGGATCGAATTCAAACTCCTCTTCACATTCTACCATTTCGACGGTGGGTCTGGGACTTGCTCCTCTGGTGGGATGTGGGGGTAATGACACCTGGTGAATATTCGCATGTTGATAAGGTGCAGGTGGAGTTATTTTCCTGGCATCAATCAAATCTTGGATTGCGTGCTTCAATGGAAAGCAGCGATCGGTTGGGTGACTCGGGCCCTGATGAAAATTACAGTGGGTATTTGGGTCATAGTTCTTTGGGATCGGGTGAGAGGGAGGTTACGGTTGACGGATAGTGACTAATCCCTTTTCCACTAACAAAGGTTATGGTACACTCAAAGACTGCCCCAAGGGTGTAAACGCTAGATCATAGCGGGCTCTTCTCTATTCTGGAGTCATTTGTGTTCCTTGCCCATTCCCTACTCTCTGCATCTGCTCAGTTCTTACTGGTGCTAGCGGGGCTGCCGAAAATTGATACGGGGTAGTATTGTTATTGGTCCTAGTATTGGCAATGTTCTGAACATCGGCCCCTGTTCTCTTCTCATTCCTTTATTCTGAAAATCTTCTAACCCCACTGGGCCCACTCGACACGTTCTTATTCAGATGGCCCTCCCTGATGGCATCCTCACATTGGTTAGCATTTCTCACCAGATTAGCAAAGCTGAACTGCTGTTGGTACACCAAAAAGTCCAAGATCACTGGTAGAGTATTCTTTGAAATCATTTCGATCTGCTCATCGTCAGGTATCCTATTTCTGACCTGTGCTGTTAGTGCTCTCCAACATCCTAATTAGTCACTGAAGGTCTCGTTCTAGTTCTATCTTAAACGAGCCAAGTCTAACTTTCACAGCTTAATGTCTATATTGTAGACATATTATTTTTGAAAGAGGTGCGTCAAGTCCTTCCACATTTTCATCATGGATGGTTCTAAAGATGTGAACCATCTCAAAGCTAGACCGGTCTGACTCTTCTGAAAGACTTTTATTAGTAGTCTTTCGTCCCCTCTGTATTGGCACATGTTCCCATAGTAGGACTTTAGGTGCGCAATAGGATTGCCAGTGCCATTATATTTGTCAAAAGCTGGAATTTTAAATTTGGGGAGCAGGGGGACCTCAGCGAACAAACATAAATCTATGAAGTCCGTGGCGTGGATTTCAACACCACCCATTTTCATCAGCTGCTTTTGTATTTTGTCCAACTGTTCTTTCAGCTGCTTTGACTCTTTCGATACTAGGGTCGCTTTTTCAGTCATTAGTTAAACTTCACTCTGGGCCACCAAGGGGTGGGCAATTATGGGAGGAGGGTTAAGGCTGGTCAATGCCCCAGCGTAGGCCCCGCTATTTATAATCTCATCTTCCTCATACTGCTGGTAGGCATAATGTGCAGTGAGGGCGGGATTCTCTTATTATTGTTGCACAGGTTGGATGGGAATGACATGAGTGGGGGTTGGGTGAGCCCATTAGGGGTGAGGAAAGGTTTGTTGGGTGATGAGATTTTGGTTTTGAGGTGGGGCCTGATGGGGCCATTGGGTATGGGGGAAGGTTTGGAGATGGCCTTGGGGTGTGGGGCCATAGGAGAATTGGGTTTGGAGTAGGGCTTGACTTGGGTGTGGAGGCTGGGTGAAATGTTGGGGGTATTGTGGAAGGTATGAGTGTGGGGTTTGGGTTTGGGCCATGGGCCACTGATGGGTTTGGGCCATGGGCTCTTGATGGGTTTGGCCCAGTGGGCCTTGGTGGGTCTGGGTCCTTGATAGGTTTGGGCAATGGGCCCTAGATGGGTATGGGCCATAGGCCCTTGGTGGGTCTGAGCCATGGGCCCTTGATGGGTCAGGGCCATGGGCCCTTGATAGGTCAGGGCCATGGGCCCTGGGTAGGTTTGGGTGGTGGGGTATTGGGCCATGGGGCCCTGGGATATGTGGAAAAAGAGGGTTTGGGCCAATGGGCCTTGGGGCATGTGGGAGGTTGGAGATTGGGCCATTGGGCCTTGGGGTGAATGGGAAGTGGGAGGTTGGGCCATGGGGCCTTGGGGAATGGGGGTTTGGATGGTGTGGATTATGGAGGGTTGATGGGGGTCATGGGGGAGTGAGGCCTGGAGATTGGCTAGGGTATGGGATGGGTTCATGGGCTTGGGGTGTGGAGGAGAGGTATTTTGAGAAGCCTTCCATGAGGAGTAGGCTTGGAACATCTCCTCCATCATGGCCATGGAGGGGGGATCAGCTATGGATGGTGGATTTAAGGGGTGATGAGACATAGATGGGGGGGGGGGTGTGGAGGAAAAATTGGGCATGACCCCGATGAAAATGGGAATGACCCGAGTAGATGGGGGGATTTGTGGGGGTTTGGATAGGGCGAAAGTGGTGTATGTGAACGTGGGTGGATCGGGCCTATAGGGGGAAGATGAGAAATGGGGCATGGATGTGGATTGGGTGAATGAGTTTGGGTTTTGTATGGACATGGGTGGGAAATGTGATGGATTTGGTATGAGCATGGTTTGGGCAAAAGACGAGGAGTTGGGGGTTAGACTTTGGATATTTTGGGAGGTAGTGGTTGGGAAAATGGGGGTGCCAAACGGGCCGGTAACGGCAAAGGGTGATTGGGTGAGGGGGATGGTGGAAAAGACTTCCTTCAAATGGGAATGGATTGGAGAGTGTAGTGGGGATGTGTTGGGATCGGCATAAGCTGGGTCCACTAACCACGACATTCTATGAGAACAGGTTGGGTAAGGGTGTCTTTGATAAGGCCCAAAAATCTTCCTTCTTCCCCTACGGGACGGCGGAGGGCAAGATGATGCCGTTGTGCCGACACCACAAACTATATATATATTTTTTAGGTTTTGAGTTGCCTTTTTTATTTTTTAGATTTTTGGAAAAAGATTTTGAAAAAACGAAGGTTCCGAGGCCTTGGAATTCCATTTTCGGGTGGCTCTCGTGCCCTAATTCAAGACCCATGGTGACGACTCCGACGCACTTCGGAAGAATTGAAGGAGAACCTTCGATCTATTGAAGGCATGAAAATCAAGGCAAACAACCCGATCCCTCAGAATGAGCCAAAAAGAAGTTGCCCTCTTTTGACCAGCAGGGGTGTATTGAGTGTCGGAGATGGCGGGGCTCAAATAAGGCACTAAGCGCACTGATCAGGGGACTCGGAAGGTGAAAAAGGCCACAGATTCGGGCTGGTGCTGTGTAGAAGAGACCTGGCGCAACTAATACATGAACCCAGGTTGCAGGACTCCCTTTTTACACTGAAGCAACTATTAGTTGCACCAAGGTAAATTTTGGGATTTTAAAGCTGGCGCAACTATTAGTTGCGCCAGTTATAAATTCTCAATTTTTGCACTGACGCAACTAATACTTGCGCCAAGCAAAAATGGGGTTCCAGAATGTTATGACAGCAGAGGCAGCAACCCAAAATGAGTCTCTTTTTTAGTTTTTTGTGGAAGCTAGGCTTTTGGAAACTGAGCTTTTTTTTTTTTCGGTGATAGATTCTCTCCTCACCGCACCTCAAGGGTTTGTGTCTGATATAACTTGCTAGTGCGCTCCCCAAGGGTTTTAAGCTTTGGAATGGGAACCCACCCGATATACCTCTAGCGCGAGCATCTTCTCAGATACTAGGTAGGCTGGGACTTTTCTGAATTATCACCACTAGGAGCTGCCGCCATACTAAGACCCGGGTGGTTGTGTGTTTGCCTAATCCCAACCCTTTTAAAATCTATCCCGTAAAAGAAAATTAATTAAGCTCCCTAACTTGGTTCAATTTTAATTTTTCAAAGCTTTTTTTTTTTTTTTTTTTTAGAAGTTTTCTTTAGTTCAAAGACCGGGGGTGATGATCCCATGCCGCTACTACGAGCCGGTGTTCACTGTTAGGATATGACAAGAAATAAGGAAAATGACGGGGCCAGACGAGCGACTAGGCGAAAAATATAAAGTACTGAAATTTAAAGCCGAATTGTAAAGGTAGGTAAGAAAGGTGCCAGTCAAGTGATTAGGCAAAAATTGCTGAAATTTAAAGCCAAAACATAGGGGTAAGTAAAAAAGGTGCCAACCAAGTGACTAGGCAAAAATTGCTAAAATTTAAAGCTGAATCGTAGGGGTAAGTAAAAAAGGTGCTAGTCAAGTGACTAGACAAACATTGCTGAAATTTAAAGTTGAAATGTAGGGGTAAGTGAAAAAGGTGCCAGCCAAGTGACTAGGCAAAAATTGCTGAAAATTTAAAGCCGAATCGTAGGGGTAAGCAAAATGATGTAATCGGAGGGGTGAGTAAAAAAAAAAAAAAAAAAAAACAACAACAACAATAAAAAGGTTATAAAAATAAAAAATAAAGAGGCCAAATTCAAGGGGAAGCTCTACTAGCTACTCCCCAGCAGAGTCACCATCTGTGCAACCGTGAGATTTGTGACGATCCCGTCGCAGCGATGCGCTCGCTTGCAAAAAATATAGAGTCGCCACCCGGAGCTTTCGGTGTTCCTAGAAACCTAGTTCATTTTTATGAGCACTGAAGTGCTAAAAATATGACTCTGAATCCGGTCCACACCAAAGGCTCTTGGGTAGGGGCTTTGATTATCGATCGGAAAGGTGTTAGGCACTCGATCAATCCGCTTAATGTGGTCTCTACTTATGACTAAACTAAAAATGACATAAAAGAAAAGAAAATGGCTTCCTCTTGCCCAAAAGGGTCTTAAATCTTATTTGTGCCCCTTCGTTCCTATCGAAAATTCGACGGCATAATGGCACAAATGGGAGGATGGGAAGAGCTAAAGAAGAGATATGAGAAGAAAGGGGAGAGCCGGAGCCCTCGGGCCCTTGTAGTACCGTTGAGGAGCCTTGCGTTGGCTTGCTTTGATGAGTTTTCGAAGGCTTGAATGGTAGAGAATGGGGTTCTAACTCCTAAGGTTTGGTAGCTAAGAGGTAGAGAAAGAAGGCTAAGGGGTAGCGTACACCTAACCTAGAGGTTTTGGATGAAATGTAAGGCTTGAAGGAAGATTTATGGATTCTGGAATTTGTATGGACAATGGTGCACCAAAGGGAGAAAGATCTTTCTCACTTAAGCTCTTTCTCTCTTAGAAAAAATTTCTCAACCCTTAAACCAAAGGGAGGGGGCTTTATTTATAGAAAATGGGTGGATTAGGAGACCACTTAGATGCTAATTGGGGTTAGCAATTAGGTAATCTCAAATCTAAGGTTTCCTAAGATTTTGAGAGCTTAGAAAAGTGTGAAGGTGGTTCTAATGGTGGATGATGGGTTGGGGCTTTAAGCCACTCAAAGGGTTGCAAATAGGCATTAAAAGGGTGCAACAGAACTAGCAAAATACACCCCAAAGGTTAAGGTGGTCAGCAAGTCAAATCCCAATCATGAATTTTGGGGCAAAAACCATGAGTTACTATTTATATGCCTGGCACAATTAATAATTACGTCAGGCAAATGTACATTAAAATAGTAATGAACAGTACCTGAAAGTTGGCCCACAAGGGTGGGGCCCACCTTTAAATTTTGGGAGAAGTGACCTGGCGTAACTAATAGTTGTGCCAGGCAAAATTATAACTGGCACAACTATTAGTTGTGCCAAGACATTTATGGGGAGAAATGACCTGGCGCAACTATTAGTTGCACCAAATCCCTAGGGGGGCCCACTTGAAATTTCCTTTTTGCCCTCCGAGTTCGGACTGTCATATCTTTTGATCTGTAACTCCGATTAGGGTGATTCTTAGACTATTGGAAAGCTGACGACTTCTACTTTTCAATGTTATGACATTTGATTATAGTAGACAGCCATAGCTGGTTCTGGTATACCCCTCCTTTTTCCAAGGCTTAGGAGGTTAAGTTTAGGTTCAAAATTGGTTCTAAGGGTCGGGATGGTTAGGGTTGATTCCCAAGGGTTTGGAAAGGTTCCTAAGGTTTTGGGAAGGTTCCTAAGGGTTTCATATATGCCATTAAGAGCTCAAAAGTACACCTCTCTCTAAATGTATTTCGATCAGGCCTTGGGCCGAATTTGGGTGTCTACAGTGGGTAGAGTGGATGATGCGGCAGTAGAGGTGAAGGTGAGAGATTGGAAGTGGGTGAAGGTGAGAGAGTTTAGAGGGTGGAGGAGAGAGTGAAAGTGGTGAAGGTGAGGGAGCTCAGAGGGTGGAGGAGAGAGTGGGTGAAGGTGAGGGAGCTCAAAGGGTGGAGGAGAGAGTGGGTGAAGGTGAGGGAGCTGAGAGAGTGGGGAGAGTGGAAGACGAAGAAGAAGTTTCTCATTGGCTTATCTGTAGTCGGCAAGGCAGTTGTTGCAAACTCTTGTAGTACAACTAAATTGGTGGCAATGTGTGCTGAAGCATTTGATATTGATGCTGATGATGTGATGAAAGAATTGAATCCCAAAGGATGCAAGGGGAAAGCTTTTTGCTTGGAATGGTTGCGTGCTCGTCTGAGCCAGGTACCACTGCATGAGCTTGAGGCCATCCCAAAGGAGAGATGATGTCGATGATGTCTTGGAGGGATGGGTGCGTATTTGTGTTATTATGATGTCTCTCATTTAGAATTGCTACCATATATGAAAATTTATATAATATCTCACGGTCATTTAGAATGCAGCGACATTACAGAGATAAGGCATTGATACTATTAGAGGATTCGATAGCTACCGGTGCAAATCAAGACATTGGGTATGTGATGGAGGTCATGAAGAGGGTACGCGATGAGCTCCGATTAAACTTGCCCTCCTCACAAGCTGCTAACTTAAGTTTGAGAGTCAATGCATCCCCCGTCGCTAATACCACTTTAGCACCACGCTGAAATCCTACACAGAAAAGGATAAAGTTTTAGTGAAGTGAAAATTGGAGTCATATGGCATGTAGAGTTTTTTTGTTATATATACTTCTTGAAGAAATCAGTTTTTGTGTAATTCTTGAAGAGAAAGTTGTGTATTGCTTGACGATATCAATTTTGGTTGTAAATGAAGACATTGCTGTTAGTTTACTTGTCAGTAAGGCTTATAATTGGATGAACTTTCTTATCTTTCTCAATTTGTTGTATATTATTGCTTGAAGATATCAATTTTTTTTGTGTAAATAAAGACATTGTTATCGAGTTGACTTGTTAGTACGTTGCAAATGTCTGAGCACTTTTAAAGTTACTTTGTAACTGTAGAATTGAAACATCTTTGCCTAAGCACTTTCCCAATCCCACAATACCCAAATGAATCTTTGAAAAGCCCATAAATCACATATTGCAAACAGAATGGGAAAAGAAGAAAATATGGGATATTGTACTACCCACTCTGCTACCTAAAAGATCACCAAACTTGTATGCCTAATCAACTTGAAATTCGTTGAATTTACAAAAACCACAAAGGAAAAAAAAACACAAAAATGAGCATGAACATGTCTCATAAGCCTAAAAACTTTGAAAATGTCAAAACTCATCCGTAAGATGAAGATTAATAACCTTATTGAAGTGTAAGTTATTATATTTTCTGTTAAAATTTGAAGTTATTATCAAATGAAGATTATGGGCTGTGATTGAATATAATAAAAAAAAAACAAGTATGAAAAAAAATAAATTATTCTGTGGGTCTGACGGTGAGCACCCATTGTCATGGTTATTGAATTGACAGTGGGTACCCACTGTCAGATTTTTTTAAAATTTTTTATTCCCTCTAACGGTGGGCACCCACTGTCACAGAAGCAATAAGTAACAACAGAACCCACCGTTAGTGCATCAAAAGATGAACTCCAGTGAGGATTTTCATTGGAGTTCATCTTCTGATGGCCTCACGGTGGGAGCCTGCTCTCACATACATATACCTGACAGTGGGCACCCATAGTTAGATTTTTTGAAAAAAAATTTTCCTTCTGATGGTGGGCACCCACTGTCACAAAAGCATAAGTGAAAATAGGCCCCCCACCGTCAGAGCATCAGTAGATGAACTCCAGTGAGGATTTTCACTGGAGTTCATCTTCTGATGACCTCATGGTGGGAGCCTACTATCACATACATATATCTGAAAGTGGGCAGCCACCGTTAGATTTTTTTTTAAAAAATTTTTGCCCTCTGACGGTGGGCACCCACTGTCAGGAAGAATAAGGAAGCACTATAAAAGTGTGGGTCTGACGGTGGGCACCCACTGTCAGAATTTATGAATTGACGGTGGGCACCCACTATCAAGAATATGCATGTGACAACGGGCGCTCACCGTGAGAGCATTAGAGGATGAACTCCAATGAAAGTGCTCACTGGGGTTCTTCTTCTGATGATCTGATGGTGGGTGCATGCTGTCACTTATGCTTTTGTGACAGTGGGTGCCCACCGTCAGAGGGAAATTTCTTTTAAAAAAAATTTGACAGTGGGTACTCACCATCAGTTCAATAACCATGACAGTGGGTGCCCATCGTCAGACGCACAAAAAATATATATTTTTTTGCACTTATTTTTTTTTGTTATATTCAATCACATCTCACATTTTTTCTATAGGGTTTATTTGATTAATTTGAGAATTTCTACACAACAAGTAAAGTTTTTACTTATCTTGTAAACAAGAAAATGGTTGATTGCTTTGAGGAGGTTCTTACTAGAGTATTAATTATCTTTGTAAACAATAAATGGTTGATTGCTTTGTTTCTGCGCTAAGGAGGTCCTTAGTAGAATTCTTGACCAATTGATCATTCTCTCCAAAAGCTCCTTTATTTCTAAACATGGAAATCATTCAGTAGGTATCCATATTACATGGTATCATGGGATCCCATGTTTCATCTGGTATAGATGAAATGCAAAGCTAAAGGTTAGAATGATTAATCTCAACTGTTATGAGCAGAAATATACTTCAAAAAAATATACACTTCAACAAAAAAAATTCTTTTATATTCAATTTTGTATCATTTCATTGTATCTGTATTCATACTAGTGACACAAAAAGATACGAAAATGATCATAATATTTTCACCATTTACATGTATATACCTCACCCCCAACTAAAAAAACTATCAAATTCTTAGGGAGTGCAATCAATCCAGGTCAATGACTGGATAATCTTTGGTCACAACTTTCTCATCATCATTGGAAGAGTTGAAGTTCTTAGATCGTTTCGCGAACTTAGACGCCCATCCCGCTGGACAATCATCTTGATATCGCCTCCATACAGCTGTCGATGATGGAATGGGACTATCTTTAATCAAGGTGATTGGGATGAAGTGACACCCGTTCACATGAGTAATACAAATCACCTTATCCATTGTGTTTGTTGGGGTCTACAGTGGGAAAAAGGTCATACAAAGTCGGGTGCTAAGAAGGATTAAAGGGGTACAATAGCATGACGCTATTAGGTATCCCATGTCCGGCACAGTCATCTAGTATACATTTCGAGCATGATCAGTGAAGCAATTGAGAATCGTATGTATCTGAATAATTCATTTTTGGCTGTCAAAAATGGGTAAATACTTCTTCGCACGGGAGGTCAACTTAGCCAACAAATCTGCTCGCACTACCTTCCATCCATCGTAGCCCATCCCTAACCAATGTGCAATAGTTTTAAACCCGCATTGCCCATCCGCCGTTACTTCCGTGATATCAACTACAATAGGATGCACAAACTCAGGGAGTGTCTTCAGATATAATTTCATTCCAAAGCTTTCTTGAAGCTTCATTTCTTGAATGACTACAACCTTCTTCCCTTTCTCCTTTACCTTCTCTTTCAAATTAACTTCTTTTATTATGTGCTCAAACTTAGATTTCTCTCTTCTCGAGGATGCATCATGTTTTCTTTTATTCCCCTTCCCTTTAGGTCTGTTGCATTTACTTTGCGATAACTTCGATTCGACCATGTAAGTCATAGTGGGGTCTGCTGTGACAGCTCGAGTTTTGGCACCCTGAAACCTGCGTCATCAGAGGGTTGGCGCTAAGGCCGAACCCCAAACGAATATATAGCTTATCATTCGTACAACAGAAATAAAGAAGAACCATACTAACTAACTAATATAACAAAATAAGGAGGTACTAACGTTTATCATCAAAAGATCAAAATGACGATTCTAATTCCATATGAATGCCTATGGAAAAAGAACCAACAAAAACCACCGGTAAGGACCCTTCCTTACCGAAACATGGTTCACCAAAATAAGAATTTCTATCATCATTCAATTTTACACATATACCTTACAAAACTCAACAAATTTTAATCTCTCAACTTAAGGCCAAACATGTCAGGCAAAGCGCACAGAAAACAACCCTCAGGGGGAATTTCATCCAAATCCTCACAGGTGAGTAATCAGGATCCTCCTGTTCTAAAATCTCAGCTCCTACGTCTTCACCTAAACCTGTGACATTAAGTCGAGGAATAAGCTTCATCCAAGCTCAGTAGGGATATACTTATAGTATACATATCATGAACATCAAACATATATCTTATGACATAATGGAAACAAAGCTTAGCGAAGCGAATGCACATTAGTGATGTCTTGGAATTAAACACATATATGGTGCTTGGAAACATAACACATGCGCACATCATGATCTTAACAAATGAAAAGAAACTTAAAGGTGCTTTACTTAATGTATTGCATGAGGAACTATAGCCTCTAGCCCCCGATGGAATACCCACCATCGTCGTTCATATAAACCATTTTCGCATATATCCAAGGTCCCATAAAGTTGGACACTTGGCCAAACATAATTACCATTGTACGGTAGGAGTCACAAATCACACATAACACAAAGGGTGTACGGATTGGCCGCCGTACCTGTCACGGATATCTTGCTGCGTCAGTCACGGTTATAATGCCGCATCGGTCAGGTATTCACATGGAACCTTAAATCGAAGTGCATACATATAGCTCATCACTGTGTAAAGTGATAATTATAGTTTAGTTTGAAAGTTTGTCCATAGTCTCAAACACACGTATCAACTCGAATTGAATCTTGAAAGATTGCTCATAAACACATATTTTCAAAAGCATACTTATGCATATCACTTTTCAGTTCGAAGTTATCGCAAAACTCACATGGTTTTATCAAAGAACACATCGTAACACAATTCACATGATTTTATCGAATAACACATCATACATAACATACATGCTAATGTATTAAATGCACATGATATTAGGTTTTCCCTACCTCGAGATCTCAACCCGCACGTGCTCAATCCGCCGTTTGGGTTTGCTTTTTGTCACACAACACTAGGTCACCTAAACATATCAATTTCATGGTTCACACATTAGAACAATGCTAAATATACCTTGGAAGATTTCTCCAAAATCTCTCAGTCAAAGCACAATAAAATCTCGAATCTAGGAATTTCGATCAATCGAATCCCTATTTCGTTCGATCGAAATCCAGTTTCGATCGATCGAACTCATTTCAATCGGTCGAACTCCTTAGAACATATACAACACTTCTCAGTTCGATCGAATGATTTCCCAGTTCGATCGAACGAATCACAAATTTGATTGATCCAAAGTAATTTCGATTGGTCGAATCCCACAGAAGCTAATGTCAAATCCCATAGAAGCCAATTGACCAAAATACAGTTCGATCGAACGAATCCTATTCGGTCAATCGAAATCATATAATTCGATCGATCGAAAATATTTCAATCGGTCGAATCCCTCAGAAGCTAATTAACAACCACACATATCGATCGAATGGATTTTAATTCGATTGATCGAATTTCTAATTCGATCAATTGAAAATATGTCGATCAGTCGATTCCTCACAGTAAGATTTCCAAAATCTCTGTTCTATACATTTCGATCGATCGAGTGTGAGATTCGATTGATCGAAACACATTATATTCGATCGAAATTGATTTCAGTACGACATTCCATCGATAAATCGATGGGCAGACGGAGAGGGTCCATTAGATCATCGAGGACATGCTTAGGGCTTGTATGTTAGAATTGCAAGGATCATGGGGTCAGCACCTACCGTTGATTGAGTTTGCATATAACAACAATTTTCAGACGAGCATCAGCATGGCGCCATATGAAGCTCTTTATGGACAGCGATGTAGATCGCCCATCAATTGGGAAGAAATCGGGGAGAAATTTATTTTGGGAATCGAAATACTTGAAGATAATGCCACCTATGTTCGTATGATAAGGGCAAAACTCAAAGCGGCTCAGAGTAGACAGAAAAGCTACGCTGATATCAAGCGGACAAGTGTAGACTTTAAGGTGGGTGAACATGTGTTCGTGAAAGTGTCACCTATGAAGGGGGTGATAAGATTTGGAAAGAGAGGAAAGTTGAGTCCCCGCTATCTTGGACCATTTGAGGTTCTGGGTCGAGTAGGGGAAGTTGCTTACCACATTGGATTGCCACCATTATTTGATCAGGTACACAATGTATTCCATGTATCTATGCTTAGGAAGTATCTTAATGACCCTGATCACGTGTTGAGCGGCAAATCATTTGAGATGCATGAGGATATGAGCATGATCGAAGAACCGACAGAGATTTTAGATCGAAAGGAACAAGTGTTGAAGACAAAAGTGATTCCATTAGTGCTTGTTCGATGGAAGAATCATCCGACTGAAGAAGCTACGTGGGAACTAGAGGCCGATGTGAAAGAACAGTATCCGGACTTGTTTGCGATAGCTTGAGAGTCAAAATTGTATTACCACAAGCATGTTTGCGGATGTAAACCATGTGTTGTAATACGATGTGGACCTTTGATCAATATATGCAGTAGAGAGAATTTTGATCCACACCGTGTTCCTCATTACAATGTTAAATGCATAGTTGAGATCCATTGTTGCCACGAAATGACTATGAAGTCATGCTTCACAAAATCAATGACCAACTGGTCATGAGTTATCAAGAAAACAAAAGAGATAAAAAAATAACAAAATTCTGAAAATCTGATCAAAACCAATTAATCGATTAATCGATTTGGGAATTCGATTAATCGATTTTGGTCGATTAGTCGACTGGCATACGCCAGTGAGTGAAGATTGAATGGAGGTTCAGAAAATCACTTAAGTGTGATTTTGATTAATCGATTTGGGGATCGATTAATCGATTTTGGTTTTCGATTAATCGAAATTGAGATTCGATTAGTCGACTAAAACATGTTAATGACTGGAGAATTTTAGAAAGATTAAGGACCTTGCGATTTCGATTAATCGAAGTGAAATTTGATTAATTGATTTTGGGAAATCGATTAATCGATTTGGGAAATCGATTAATCGACTGGCACACGCCAGTGAGCTCTAAAAGTTTAAATTTTAAGTGACCACGATTTCGATTAATCGAAGTGGATTCGATTAATCGATTTTGAGTTTCAATTAATCAATTTTGGAAATCGATTAATCGATTTCGCGCGGCTGAACTAAGTTTTTCAAACTCGATTAATCGATTTTAGAAATCGATTAATCGAATCGGGCCTATATATATAAATTGAAGGGGGATTTCTCCCCATTTGAAAATTTTAGGGTTTTGGTTCTTGCACGCCACTTCGTCTTCCTCCTTGAGCTATCATACCAGCTAGGGTTTTGGGAGTTTTGGATCGATTTCGAATCGAAATCGCTAGCCTTTGGAGCAAAACCTAAGGTAAAACCCTAGATTTCAACTTTCTTTTCATTTCAAGCCATTAAACCCTAGTTTTTTTTTGTATTTTCCACCAAAATGCTGCCTCAAACTCGCTTAACCTCGAAGAAAGCGACTTTGAAGCTCTCGGTCTTGCGTAAGAACACGGCACCGCTACCACCAACACCATCACCCGTAAGAACCCCATCCCCGTCGTCATCGGATACCACATCTGGTTCGACGAGCGTGTCGTCACGCGAATCTACACCGACCATACCACCACCACCCGCCGACATGTCCTAACCAAATGAGTGGTGGGCGGAGAAGAAGTTCGAAGATGAATATATCTTCGATGAGGGATTATTTACCAACCCCGACGTTAAGGGTGAGACCTAATGGGTTCGGAATTACTTGGTGAAGGCGGGCCTCGGCAACCTGTGAAAGCCACTCCATAGGTCTTACTACCCTAGACAGGTTCACCTATTTTACCAAGGCTTGGCAGAGTGTCCCGCCGATGACATTGTTATGACCAAGATTGATGGTCGTGACTACACCTTCACCCGTCGCCACATTCACGAAGCCCTAGAATGTTATTTAGACTTCGTGCCCGAGACCACCCTCGTCCCACCATTTGCGGAGGAGGTGAGATTTGAAGAGATTATGACTCAGATGACCAATGGGAAGAAGGGGTCTGGATCATCCGTTCGGAGGGTCGATTTGCCCCATTACATGTGGATGCTTGATTCCATAATCAAGTGCAATCTCTACCCGATGCGTCATGACACCGAGAGGGTGGAGTTAATCCAACAGACCCTGTACATGGCATTCTTTGGCCATTGGTTTGATGCCACCAAGATTGTCCTGGAGGGAATGGTCTATATAATAGGGAAATCTATGAAGGGTCATTTGAGGCCCAAGGAGAAGATGTCATATGCTCGCCTCATTTTGAGCATGCTGGAGTGTTATTCCGACACTTTAGGATACGCCGTCTCGCCCCATGAGGAGAGGGCTACGGACCACGTGAAGCACTACTCCATCACTTCATGGGGTCATAGTTAAAGATTGCTGAAGAGGATCCTACTAGCTCAGGGCCCAGCACTAGCAGCAGCAGCCGCAGCACTAGTAACACCACCACCACCCCCACCACCACATCAAGACCCACATGTGGGGGGAGCACACCCCATTGATCCACCAGCTGAGGGGGCACCCTCCCATACCACCGCATCGCCTACGCCACCGTCGCAGTCAGCGACTGCCACACCCACTTCTTCATACCGCCGGTGAGCGGCTCGCCTGACGCCTACTATAGAGGACGTGTTGGCTCGGATGGAGGCCAACAACCAGTGGATGAACCAGCAGATGGACTTCTTGATGTACCACACCCTGCGGTACATCTATCCGTTGTACGTTTAGCAGCATCTCGCGCAGGAGGAGGCATGGACTGCGGGCCGAACCGCTTTTCACTCGGGTGCAGCTTTTCACGCGAGTACCTCTACTGCCGATGCATTTGGCTTGGCTCCCCAGCAGCCAGAGCAGCCTGCTGAGACGAGTCAGTCATCGCCAGCCTAGACTGAGCAGCCCATTCCAACACCAGATCAGCCTAGGGAGGGGATGGCGTGAGCGCCTGACGATGGCATTATATTGTGATCACGTTTTAGACATTTTATGCTGATTGTAATTAAATCCTCAATTGTAATTATGGAGAATAGTAATGGAAAATTGTAAATTTTGGGAAATGAATAGAAAATAGTTTTGTTTTGATTACCATTGTTCTTTTACTCCAAGTTGTCCTCCAGTTTCTAATCAAGCCTATGCATGTGATGATGTACTAAGTCAAAGTGTACACGGATCTATGGCGTTCCCTGTGTGGGGGACCCCAACGACACACCTATGAGTTCATTTTCGAGGACGAAAATTCCCAAGGTGGGGAGAATGTAATATCTCGAAAATTTCAACGTTAAATGGTGACCTTGGGATCCATGCCCGACTGGTCGTAGGTTTGACCAAGTGATGGTCAAATAGTGGACTCATGAAGGGATAAACTGACCTAAGTGTAGTGTATAGTGTGAATTAGTGGTCATGTACACCTATCTCTGGTGTATGTGTTTAACACACAAGCTGGAGAGAGGATATAAGGGTTTTAATAAACCTAGTTGCTTTAATTTGGTCGGTGAAAGAGAGTTAAGAAGAGGGAGAGAGAGAGAGAAACCAAGAGGAGTTATTGAGCTAGGAGTTAATGCAAATCAAGAGGAGATTGGAGCATTGAATGTTGGATTCAATGCATGAGGAGCCGTTGAAGCGAAAAGCTTGAACCCTAGCCATCAAACCCAACAAATCAATCCTTTAAGGGATTTATTGAGGTAAGTTTTATTAGATTTCAATACATAAAGATTTGATGAGTTTAATTCAGTCAAGCATAGTTAGAATGATAGATTAAAGACCTAGAAAGGAAAGAAAAATTGATAAGGAAAAGATTTGGAAGAATAGCCCGAAAAGGGGCTGAATCTGGCCAAATCAATTAATCAATTTGAGAATCGATTAATTGATTTTGGTCTAGAAGTTGAAAAGTCAAGGATGCCCGATTTCGATTAAGCGATTTTGAAGGTCGATTAATCGATTTGGAAATCGACTAATCGACTGGGTACCTCCAGTGGCTGTAGAATTAAGACTTGGGGAAATCGACTAATCGATTTGGGAAATCGATTAATCGATTTTGGAGTTCAATAAATCGATTTGGGATCGACTAATCGATTTCAGATTTTCGACTACTCGATTTGAGAATCGACTTTATCATTTTGGGGATTTCAATTAATCGATTTGGGATCGATTAATCGATTTTGGATTTTGATTAATCGACTTTGGGAATCGATTAATCGATTTAGGGTTCGATTAATCGATTTTGGGAATCGATTAATCGATTTTGGTAGTTTCATTTGGCTTCTTAATTAGACCTTGAGGTTCATGGAGGGTCTAGGACCTTCTCTATTGCATCTTTAGTGATGTGTTGCATGTGTTATGATATACCATAGGTGGCATGTGTGAAAGCAAGAATAAGGAGCCGGGTGGAACCTTGATGCTTGGACTTTCAGAGACTTAAGGTAGGGAATACCTTAAACATGTACTTTAATTGCAAGAGCATGTATGTAGTGATATAGAACTCAAACTGAAAATATTTTAATTGTGTAAATCTTTGTAAAAAGGGTGGTGCGTGACACCAAGAAAGTGATAAAGACATCCGTGTGATGCGAGTAATTGAGACCAAGTAATCAAATGAGAATGAGTCATCCCCAGGGGATGAGAAAGTAATAAAAGGCATCAATGTGATGCGAGTAATTTAGACATCCCAGGGATGTAAGCAAGATTGAATAACTACTGTTAAGGCCTAACTGATATAAGATAACACATTTACACGGTGAACAACTATATGTGAAGCACATGTTATTTTTGTTAATTGAGGTTTGTTTAGGATACCCCACCGACGTGGTGGGATACTCACGACTGACTCAGCAGGATATCCGTGACCAGTACGGCGGCCAATCCGTACACCAGTGCGGAGGTCTATCTGTACACAGCAAGCACATCCCAGGGATGTTGATATGAGATTTAACCCCGCCGCCTATTGAGAAAGGGGCTTGGGTCGTATTCCCAGGGAATACATATAACTACTATCTATTTAGACGACGATGGAGGTTATCCCATCGGGGCTCGATGCTATATTGCTCGAGGATTACTTAAGTTAAAGGTTTAAGTTTTACTTTAAGCATGTTCAGTGTCATTCATGATAAATTAACAGTAAAGTGAAACATGCGAACTACTAGTAAATTTAAATACAAATTGCCATCTTTTAAACTATTTTTTCAGCAAGTGCATAGATACATCATGCTTAGAATATCATGGAATATATGTGAGATTTTGATATATGTTCATTGTGTTGTTCCCTATTGAGCTAGGATGTAGCTCACCCTTTAGACTATACATCGCAGGTCCATTATTAGCAGCGGTTGGGGCTTCGAGAGACGTAGATCCGGGTGATTCGGATGACGTGCCTGGGGAAGAATTAGAGCCCCCTCCTGAGGACTTCTTCTACGAGACTCTACTGTGTACTTTGATAGAGAGTCAGTTTTGAGAGCAGATTGTATGGCTTGGTATGTTAAGCCTTTATTTTGATAAATAATGTAATTAGATAGATATAATTCTTGTGGGTGAACCATCTGAGGTGATCTATTTATCACCGATGGTTCGGATCGGTTCTTTGTTCATGTAGTGGCATGAAAGTAGAACTGTCTTTTGTATGTGCCAGATGGGCATATTGACTTTTCTGCTTTATGCAGTTATTTGCTTTATCTCTTTATTATTACTTGTTATACCAATGTTTCGTACATATCCATGAGGCACGGTCTGGAGGATCGTGCTGATGGCATGGGTTTCGAGGTGTCGAAATCTGGGCTATCATAGAAAATATGTCGATCGGTCAAATCCTCACAACAAGATTTCTAAAATCTCTGTTTTATACATTTCGATTGATCAAGTGTGAGATTCGATCGATCAAAACACATTTTGTTTGATCAAAATTGATTTCGATCGAATGAATTTCTTCAGACTTTAAATTGTTCCTACTTAAGTCCATTTCGATCAATCGAACCAAATTTCGATCGATCACAATGAATAGATTTCATCTGTTTTTGGGTTTTCGCACTCGTTCTCTTTTCTTTCCCAAATCAAACTCCATTTCTTATGATTCTTTGATCCTAAATTGAATAAAAATGACAACTAACACAATTTCACGATCTAGCCTTAAATTCCATACCTTGATTTTCTCCGAATCCCCAATTGTTGCTTCTAGATCAGACTAGGGTTTCACCGAGTGAATAGAAGTTTGTTCTTCTTCCAAACCTTTCGCCGCAAGCATCAAGAATGAATCGTTCTCGCATTCAACTCGCATACAATACCCGATTCACCCTCACTCTCTCCTTAATTCCCTATGATCAGCAATAAATAGGGTATTGAATGCAAAAATAAATGAGGGCATTTATTTCCTTTTATAACCAAGGCCTAGGCTTCGATACAAAATGGCCACACCACGATTGGGTGTATGAGGGTTAACTAGCCCATAACTTAGCCTACTTATACTAAATCCTTTCCATTGGATTTGATCTATAGACATTACTTAGTCCACCGATACGGTCATCAATGTGCGGACCGTCGGCATGCGTACTGAGGCGTACTGTTCACAGGTTAAAACTTAGGGACTTTACATCTGCCATCTCATTCAATTGTCTATAAATTTGGTCCTGGACAGTAGGGTCGGACCTCTTATATCTTTCGAATATGTAATGAAAGTATTTTAGTAGTTCAACACCTCTTGATGATGCACGAACTTTAAGGTGGTAGAGTTTCTTCCACTAAGGTTGAATGGATTCTAGGTGAATTCCTATCACCGACTAATAGCCCTGAAGAGAGTTCATGCAAGCATGGAAGGCCATGTGTCTTGCACAATACATGCATTCACTGAGATTCAATAATATGCTACGTCTCAACTGTAACTCTGTTTGCTTCAATAATTTCTAGTGCTGCTCTAGACACGTGACCCACTACTAGCTCGTAGAAATGGGAGGAATAATGATGCCCCCTCTTTAGTTAACTTTTCTCAAATGACGATCATATGTGTATATGTTGCAGCTCAATGATGCCATCAATCTTCTCCCATGATTGTAGAAGGTCAACGATCGAAGATTTCAACTCGCACTTGATCTGAGCATGCGTGCTCTTCACTCGGTTTGAAGCTGTGTTACCAAAATGTATATATTCATTCATCCATATCGGCATGAATCTTTCCTTGTATGGTTCTATCCGAGTGACATGCAAATAGTGGATGATACTTTGATGATCTACGTACCTATGGACCAAGGTACCTATCGCGACTTCTTATTCTTCTATTGATGAACTATACATCACACGATTCCATGCCTGATAGAAGGCAACCCACTTTTCTGTAGTATCAAACACTTTTTTATAGTTCTTTAGCACACCTATATTTATGTTCCATACACATAAAATGTGTTTGGCTTTTGAAAAAACTACTTCGATTGCATTTATGAGTGCTTGCTCCTGATCAGTGACGAATAGAGAAGGAAACTCACCTCCCTTGAAAAGTGATTTAAATGATCCCAATGCCCACACATAAGTGTTCTCTTTCTTGAATGACAAGAACATGAAGCTAACATAAAAGTTTTTTGGGTGGAGGTCACTCTGATGATGCTTAATACTAAAACTTCGTATTTGTTCGTCTTGTATGTGCAGTCCAAAACAAACACCTGAGGGAAGATGTTCGCTAGCTCTATTGAATCCGAATGAGTGAAGAAGATGTCGGTCAATTCAGCTATTTTAGGATCTTTATAATGAAAACCAATGTATTTGGTTTCCTGAAACCTGAACATCAACTATTAAAGGTGAGTCCAAAATAAGTCCACTATCAAACCCTAAGTTTATTTAGAATGAAAAATTATATTATTATAGAATAAATAATAATAGAATAAAAATGAATACTAATTGAATGAAAAATAATATATAATGGAAAATGAATACAAATAGAATGAAAAAAAACTCATTTACATGTACAAGAGGTTGTAATTATGTCCGAGAGAGTTGAGTGAACTCCAAATCATCATCATATGATAGCAATTCTTTGGAGCTATCATCTGCGTCCTTCGAACCCATGTAGTACGAAATCAAAACCAAAACAAAAGGAAGAAGAAAATATGTGGCTGTACTGAAATGAAGAAGAAGACGGTCGTGGGTGTCGAACTAAGCGAAGAACGAATGTGGGAGCATGGGGAATGCTCGGTGTTCAAAGAGGTCGTAGCGCGGGAACGAGAGGAATAAGATGAAGAGCTTAGGAGCGGGAGGTTTGCATGCATGAATAAGTGGGTGGAAATAAAGAAAACGGTGGGTGTATTTGGCTCACGAATTTCAGGGGGGACTTTTTGGTTTTTTTTACTTGCACGTGAGAGAGCGTGGGTGGATCGAAAGAATCTATGGGTGGAAATAAAGGTACTCAATTTTGAAAAGTTGAGGGGGGCACGTGCCCCTCCAAAGCCCTACCTTACTCCGCCCTTGGATAGGACCAACAGTGTAAGGCCAAGAGATATATGGGCTAGGCCCATTCTTTAACATTCTAATCCTCTCATATGCACATCTCTCACCTAAAAGTAGGCAGTTATGACTAGGGCTGCTAATGGGTCGGTTGACCAGATACCCGATCGCCAGACCCAAATATTTACCAAGTTTCAGACACATAAGCTTGACCCGTCTGGTAGGATCAGGCATGAGACATCCATCCCGACCTGATATTATATATATATATATATATTGTTATATTTATTTATTACTTTAGAATATAATAAATATTTTAAATAATTGTAAAGAAAATAAACCTTCCTTTTGATTTCTTAGTTTTGTGGGTTGGTTTTCTAGGCAATAGATGTTCTTATTTTTTGTATGCAAATAAATAGTCTCACATTGGTAAATGTCAAAAGTGTCTATGCTATATATAGAACCTTTTATCTTCTATTATTTTTTGACAATAAAAGGAAAAGAGTGTGCCTAGTGGCGTCGTAAGGAGAGGTTTGACTTTATGACCATGTAGATCCAATACTCAGATTATTTATGGGTCGAGTCTAATGGGTCACTAATCAGTGGGTTATTTTAGTTCTATTGGGTCAAACGGATTAGTCAAATATTGACCATTAGATGTAACTGTTTCATAATCGCTTATAAAGGTGTGCAACTTTTCAAATTTGAATTCAAAAAGGTGCAACCTTTCATACAGCCGTTGGATGGAGTGGTTGAGATCTCTGAAAGATTTGAGCCGTCCAAAATATGATTGTTGGTCCAATAGTCATATTGAAAAGGCAATTAAAATCTATATAAGGAGATCTCTGGATACAGATTTTCTCACTTTGAAATCCATCGAATTTCCTTGCATACACTTTCAGAAATTCTCTTGGTTTCTTCTTTTGTTGGTACTTCATCAGATTGAGTTTTCTGGGATGATCCTCTACTGTTGCAAAGTAACAGATCACATTGAAGAGATTGGGCTCGTTGTATCCTGGAAATGTCTTGCTAGAACTGTTTTACAAACTCGAGGATTTACTCGAGTGGGAGCGAATAACGTTTTAAAGATAGCGACTACGTGCATCGAGTCCTATTTATCTTGCTCATTCTATCATTTTCGGATTTTTGATCGTAATATTTTCCAACAATTTTAAAACACTATTTTGTATTATCATGGCTTCAAATCTGAAAGTGATGACTCACGACTTCATCAAATTAGAGTGATTCGATGGCAACAACTTCAGAAGATAATAACAAAAGTTACATTTCCTATTGACGACTTTGAAAGTTGCTTATGTCATAACCACTCCAAAACCCGTAGAGCCTGAAGATTCTGATGGAGAATCTCTTGCCAATGCTCGTAATCGTTAGAAATGGGAGCAAGATGATTATGTTTGCAAAGGACACATTCTCAATATGTTGGAAAATTCCCTCTTCGATGTTTATCAGAGCATGACGTCTACAATGGATCTTTGGAAGGCGCTGGAGATAAAGTATAAAATTGAAGATGTCAGTATAAAAAGATTCATTGTAAGCCAGTATTTAGATTATAAAATGACTGATAATAAATCGATTATCGATTAAGTTTATGAGATTCAATATATTATCAACCAAATTAATCAAGAGGGAATAAAAATGGATCCCATCTTTCACAATCATGCGATTATCTACAAATTGCCTACCTCATGGAAGGACTACAAAAAGACTCTCAAACATAAAAAGAAAGAACTTTTGTTTAAAGAGTTGTGCCGCCATCTTCAAGTTGAAGATGTACTTCGTGTTCGTGACAAGAAAGATGAGCACTTTTAATTAACTTCAAAGGCTCATATGGTGGAAGTTGAAACGCCCAAATCACATAGAAAGTGGAAAGGTAACTTCAATTATGATAACACTAATAAGAAAAATAAGAGCCAAGGTCATCAGGGTCAGAAGAAAAAGGGCAATTGTTATCACTGTGGTAAACCCGGTCACTTAAAAAAGGATTGCAGATTTCGAAAAGGGAGAAAGAATCTTAAGTGAATGTGACTGAAGAAAAGTTTATAGTCATGATTTCCGAAATCAATATGGTTGAAAGCGAAAAGACTAGTGGATTGCCTCTGGTGCCACTAAGCATATTTCTAACTGTAGATCTTTCTTCGCCAACTATGTGGAGGAAAGGAATGTACAAGAGCTCTTCATGGGGAACGCTTCAACTGCAAAGGTCAAGGGTTCAGGGAAAATCTATTTCAAATTAACCTCTGATAAAACTCTTACTTTGATCAATGTACTATATGTTCTTGAGATTCGTAAGAATCTGATTTTGACCAGTTTACTCAATAAATATGGCTTCAAGTTAGTATTTGAATCAGATAAAGTTGTAATCACTAAGGGGGGTGTATTTATGGGGAAATGATATGTCTATAATGGGATGTTTAAGTTATTAATGAAATGCCTTCTTCCGTTTATATTGTTGATTCTCTTTCATTATGACATGATAGATTAGGACATGTGAATGTTACTCATTTAAATTCTATGATAGAATTCGGTTTAATTCTTAGATGCGAGAAAAATATTTATAAAAAATTTAGAATTTGTATTCAAACTAAAATCACTAGAAAACCTTCCCATAAAGTAAAAGGAAAATCTAAGATTTTAGGACTCATTCATACTGATATTTGCGATTTAAATAGTATTTTAACTAGAGGAGGAAAAATATATTTTATAATATTTATTGATGACTATTCTAAATATACTTATATTTATTTGCTAAAATATAAAGATGAAGCTTTAGGAAAATTTAAAGCTTATAAAGAAGAAATTAAAAATCAGTTAAATTTTAAAAATAAAACTTTAAAATATGATAGAAGAGGAGAATATTCTTCAAATGATTTTAGTGAATTTTGTGAAAATGTGATGGTCGTACATCTTACGATTGCACCTTATACTCCTCAACAAAATGGTATAGTAGAAAGAAAAAATTGAACTCTAATAGAAATGATAAATGCCATGCTTTTAAATTTTGATTTAAATTTAAATTTATGGGGTGAAGCACTATTAACTACTTGTCATGTTTTAAATAGAGTGTCACAAAAGAGTTCTAGTACAACTTCGTATGAGTTATGGAAGAAAATAAAACTAAATCTTAAATCCCTCATAATGTGGGGGTGCCGTGTAATGGATAGATTATCAGATCTTAAAAGACCCAAATTAGGTAATAGAGTCATTGAATGTGTATTTATTAGATACTCATTAACCAGTAAAGCTACAGATTTTTGGTAACTGAATCTAAGGGTGCAATTGATCAAAACAGTATAATTGAATCTAGAGATGCTTCTTATATAATAAAAAAAAGAATCTAGAGATGCTGGATTTTATGAACACTATTATTCTTCTATTTTTAGAATTAATAAAATTTTGATAAAGAAAAATTAATTAGAAATTCTAAAAATATAAAAAACATGGATCTCAGAAGAAGTAAAAAATTACGAAAAGAAAATCTTTTGATTCAGATTTTTATATGATTGTAATAGAAAGAACAAGTAAAGAAAATCATGTTTTCTTTTTATATTGAAATGATCCTTTAACATTTGATGAGGTTATGAAATCACAAGATGCTATTTTTTGAAAGGAAGTAATAAATGATGAAATAGAATCTATAATGGGTAATAAAATATAGAAACTAGTTGATCTTTCTGAAAGATCTAAACCTATAGGTTGTAAATAAATTTTTAAATGAAAACTAAAAGATGATGAAACTATAGATAAGTTTAAGATTAGATTGGTGGCAAAAGGATTTAGACAAAAAGAAGGTATTGACTTTTTTGATCCTTATGCGTCGGTAGCCAGAATTTCGACTATTAGGATCTTAATAGCACTTACTTCTATTTATCATCTATAAATTTATCAAATGGATGTAAAAATTATATTCTTAAATAGTGAATTAGAAGAAAAGTTTATATGTAACAACCTGAAGGCTTTATAATGACCGGATAGGAGCATAAATTTTATTAATTAATTAAATCTCTTTATGGTTTAAAACAAGCTCCTAAACAATGACATGAAAAATTTGAAAATAATGTTGTTTCTAACGGTTTCAAAATTAATGAACCTGATAAATGTGTTTATAGTATATTTTTTGCAAATAAGGGAGTTATCATATATTTATATGTAGATGACATACTTATATTTGGTACTGAATTAGAAATATAATGGAAGCTAAATCTTTTCTCTCTTCTAGTTTTGATATGAAAGATATGGATAATGTCGATGCCATCTTAGGAATTAAAATAATAAGAAATGATAATAAACTTACTTTAACTCAGTCTCATTACATAGATAAAATTCTCAATAAATATAATCATTTAGATGGTAAACTTGCATCTATACTATATGATCCTAGCATCAAACTTTTTATAATAAAGGTAAATCTGTAAATCAGTTAGAATATACTAGAGTAATCGATAGTTTGATGTATGCAATGAACTGTACTAGACTTGACTTAGCATATGCAGTTGAAAAATTGAGTAGATATATTAGTAATCCATGTCACGATCATCGGAATGCTATATCTCGTGTGTTTAGATATTTAAAAGGAACTGTAAATTATGGATTAAATTATTTTGATTTTTCTAATATTTTAGAAGGATACAATGATACAAGTTGGAATTTAGATTCAGATGAATCCAAGGCAATGAGTGGATGGGTATTCACTCTCGGTGGTGTGGCGAACTCATGGGGATCTAAAAATCAAACATGTATTATTCATTCCTTAATGGAATATGAGTTTATTGCCTTAAAGGTATGCGAAAAAGAGGTAGAATGACTTCAAAATTTACTTTTGAAAATTTCTGTGGCCAAAGCCTATGTCACCTATTACAATAAATTGTGATAGTGAGGCTATAATAGCAAAAGCCTACAATAAAATTTATAATGGAAAGAATAGACATATAGATCTAAGACATCGTTATATTAAAAAATTACTCAAGGATGGAGTAATTGAGATAGACTCAATCCGAACCAATAATAATTTGGCTGATCCGTTTACCAAAGGACTTTCTAGAGAATTGGAAAAAAAAAATCTATCTGGATAAGACTAAAACTATATAGTTGATCACCTATATTTGAAATCCAACTTAATATTTGTTCAATAAATCTTTAAGTTTAATGGAAGAGTATGACATGAGAGTGATGATTAGAAGCACTTTAATTTAGTTAAAATGTCCATCCCAAGATAGGTGTAAAGCGCTTGAAATCTATAATGAAAAAGAGAAGGATGAGTATTTACTCTTAATAAGTCTGTAACATTTTATATTAATGTGTTTGATTATAGAAATACATTCGACATACTTACCTATGTAAATGTTGAGGTGTTGCCGCTTCCTATGAGATTATGATTTTTCTCAAAAAACATTCATGAAATTAAGATATAAGCATAAGGCCATAATAGTGCAAGTTTTATAGAAAATTCAATCTTAAGAAAATATATGTGTGCTATTTATCTGGTCTTGTCACTTAGGATCCTCAGTTCAAGGGCATGGTCTCTAGATCTGTGCACCTTGATAAGACTTTGATAAGTTTGCATTAAGTGAAGGTTCAAACCCAAAAGGTACCTTTCATGGTATGTATATATTTTGGTACCAGTATCTTTATTTTATTTGAAATTTGTGGGGGATTATTATATTTATTTATTACTTTATAATATAATAAATATTTTAAATAATTTAAAAGAAAATAAAATTTTATTTTGATATCTTAGTTTTGTGAGTTGGTTTTTTAGGCAATAGATGTTCTCATTTTTTGTATGCAAATAAAAAGTCCCATATTGGTAAATGTCAAAAGTGTCTATGCTATAAATAGAACCTTTCACTTTCTATTATTGTTTGACAATAAGAGGAGAAGAGTGTGCCTAGCGGCGAGCCACTGCATTGGCGCTTTAAGCACACACACTTTGCACTTTGCACGTGCGCATCGTCGTAAGGAGAGGTTTGACTTTTTGACTAGGTAGATCCAACGGTCAGATTATTCATGTGCCGGGTCAGATCTAATGGGCCACTAATTAGTGGGTTATTTAAATTCTATTACGTCAAATGGATTAGTCAACTTTTGACTATTGGACCTAACCATTTCATAACCCCTTATAAAGGTGTAGACACCCAAATTCGGCCCAAGGCCCGATCAGTCTATACTCCGAGAGAAATGCACCCCTTTGCTTCCGATGGCACCCCTGTGCTTCCGATGGCACCCCTGAACCCTTGGAAATTTATCCAGACCTTTAGGAATCCCCTAAAACCCATTAGAACCATTCCCCCGACCCTTAGAGATCACCCCTAAACCCAGGATCCCTTCTAAGACTTAACTTAAACCCTTCTGAGCATTTGATGGGAGGAGAGCTACAAATTTTTATATAGACCACTACTGAGGATGGGCCATATATCGTTGGAAAGAGAACTTCTCCAGCTTTCCAACGAGTCAAAGATCGCCCAATTTGGAGTTGTGGTTCAAACGTTATGGCCATTTGAAGGATCACATAAAATCACATAAAATTATGGCCCTAGTTTGGTCAGGCGTATGTATTATATATGCCTAGAATTTTTGGGCCAAATTTGGCCGGGCGTATATAATACATATGCCTAGTATAGGTGGCCACCAACGCGGGCACCCATCTTCTCGGATCCCCCCTGGTTTTCATGAAAATTACTGTGCATAAATTGGGCGTATGTAATATATACGCCCAACTTAGCTACAGTATTTGTCATTAAATGCTCGAATTTCCTCCATCTGGTTTGACCCTTTGACCATCCCCTTGGTTAAGGTGGTGTCTTGAGGTTGGTTGCACCCCCTTTGAGATTATTAGCAACCCTTAAGTCACCTATGGTCTCACCCCATCATCCGCCATTGAAACCAATTTCCCAAACCTCTAGGACCCTAAAAACCTAGAAAACCTTAGATGGAGGATTACCTAATTGCTAAACCAATTAGCTCTTAAGTAACCCTCTAACTCACCTCTTCTCTATAAATAGAGAGGCCCCCCTCTTCCCAAAAGGGTTGAAAAAATCAAGGTTGAAAAGATTAGGGTGAAAGTTTGAGTTAGGAGAGAGAGGGCTCTAGTGAGAGAAAGTTCTTTTCTTATTCTTCAACCAGAATTCCAGCATGCTTAGTTCATCCCTTTCAACCCTTTTCAACCATTAGATCCCCCCCTTGTTAGTCAAGCTTAGTCCCTAGCTTCATCCCACACTTCCTATCTACCGAATCCTAGCATTAGAACCTATTCCTCTACCGTTTAAGCCATCTAAAGCCATCGGAAGCACGCCGAAGAGAAGATCTTCTACAGTGCAACAAGGGCTCATGAGCTCCGGCTCATCCCTCTCTTCCTCCACCTTCTTGGTATCTCCTCCGTCCAAGGATTCAAGCCATTACGCCGCCGAATTTTCTGTTTGGCTCAAAGCTTGATAGGACCATATTGCCTTCGGGCAAGGGGAAGCTCCGCCCATTTATTTTTATTTTTGGCCATAGATAGAGACCGCTACATACGGGTTGATCGGGTGCCTAAACCCTTCCCGATCGATAACCGAAGACCCTACCCTAGAGCCTTTGGCAAAGACCGGTAAATCAGAGTCATACTTAGCACTTCGGTGCTCAAAATATTGATTTAAAGGTTTCCTGGGTCACCAAAAGCTCCGAGTGGCAACTCTACATTTTATTCCATCGCGAGTGCATTGCCGCGACGGGTCCGAGAGGATCCATGCTCGCACAGATGGCGACTCTGCTGGGGATTTCACCCTAGCGCTTCCCCTCTTGTTAGCCTTTCTTTTATTTTCTTTTACTAACCATTGCTATTTTTTTGTTCTAATTTTCTGCTATTCTCCTTTATTTTTGTTGTTTTTACTAACATACTCACCCCTATGATTCAGTCCTTTAAGTGCCTTAGCCGATTGGCGGGTCTACTTGTGCCTTTAAATTTCAGTTTTTACGATTTTATCTTTTAAGTCGCCTTAGCCGTTTGGCGGGCCCGCTCGCATCTACTTTCCACGTTATTTAAAATTCAGTCATTTACGAGCCTTAGCCATTTGACGGGCCTATGTGCGCTCTTTATTTCAGTCATCATATCTCACCATTGAACGCCGACCCGTTGAGGCGGCACGGGCTTGTCATCCCCGACCCGATTATGGACTTAAATTCACTCCCCTTTAAAAATCTGTAATTAAAAGTGAACCAATAGTATGGGGACATAATCAAATCTATTTTTGCGTATTTTGGATAGTTTTTTGGGAGGTTTAGGCGCATATATAATTTACCCGGTTCCCAGTAAGGCGGCAGCCCTAGTGGTGATGATCCTGAAAAGAACCACCCCTTCCCGTACCTGAGAAGGTGCTTGCGCCGGAGGTATATCGGTTGGGTTGCCAATTCCAATCAAGCCGTAAAACTCGCAACGGTGAGAGCGTAGACAGCCCGAATTCAGCCGTGTATCCCTAGGAAGTAGAAAGGAGGGACCCGATAACATACACAGTAGTCCCCAGGAGCATCTCTCCCAGAAAACCAGTCCAAAAGACCCATCTCGGGCTTTGCATTTCTTGTCAAAAAGAAGTCGACATGTCTCTACGCGGTATATAATATATACGCCCAACCAAAAATCCCCAGAAATACTCAGGCATATATAATATATACGCCCAGTCAAAATCCCCAGATTTAAGCCAGGTGTATATAATATATACGTCCAACAAAATCTGCTTAGTTTTGGTCAGGCATATATAATACATACGCCCAGTATATATTGGGTTCAGGCAGCCTGATCTGAGGCCCAATCCACCACCCAAGTTCCCCGATTAGCGGTATTAGTGCCCACAGTAGCCTCCCGCATTCTGTAACACCCAATATGCCCCCGCCCAGTCAAAAGAAGGCGACTTCTCATTGATTTGCTTCGGGGGATCAGGTCGTTTGCGTGGATTCCCTCACCTTCAATAAAACGAAAAGGTTCCCTTTCGCTTCTTCAGAAGAGTGTCGGATCCCGCCGTGGGACCTACTAAGGGTGCATATATCACCCAAGATGGGAACTTTTCTAGGCACTAGATTATCATTCATTTAAATAGGGGAGATAATTTTCATTTGAAAAATCCAAAAAAAATAAATATATAGAAAAATCAAAAATCCGTATATACGCGCACTTTCGATGCGACCGTCACTACGGTGACCTCAAACCCAACCCGTAGAGGAAGAACTAGGAAAGTGTTAGGCCCTTACCCAAGACATCGGTACAACACTCGTCAACAGATCATGTTGAGCGCCGATACATCCCTGCCATCATCCCCATCCCATTCCCATATAGGAGAAGACCCGATCTCCAACACCATCACCCAAACCAGGTTCGATGTCACGGGTCCATTTGGGGCACCCGTGTTCGCATCCACCCCATCCCCCGCCCTTACATTTTCCCAACATCTCATCCTCTACTGAAACACCTCATTTCCCAATTAACCCATACATCCCCATCTCCCATCCATACATCCTTACCGCACCCCCCTACTCCCAAAGACCCCATCGGGAGCCCCATCCCCCGCCTACCTCCCACACCCCGTCCACCTCGTCGTCCATGCCTCCTATTTCCCATATCCCACTCACCTCATCTCACATACCCTCCACGTCACATGGTCCAACCACATCCCAACAGACCCCCTTATTTACCCAGGTCATGCCCAACTTTGCCCAGGGAGTGACCAACAACCCACCATCTTCCTTAGCCATACATCCACACCCTCCAAGCACAACCATTCATACCCCCCATACCCAGGTCATGCCCAATTTCATCCAACCCCCTCCATCCTTGAATGGGCCATCACCCTCCAATCTCACACCTGAATCCATGCCCTCGATGGAAGACATGAGAAGGATGTATGCCCTGTGGGCTACCTCTCGGAGTCCAACATTCCAAACCCCACATCTAGGTCTCCAAAACCTCCATACCCCATTCCCCTATGACCATGCCCAACCACCCATCATTCATAACATTCAAGATCCCCCACCTCAATTCCAGGCCCAGACCTAAGCCCAACAGACCCAAACCCCCTCATCTCAGGACCAAACCCACACGAATATTTGGGCCTAAGCCCAAACCCATCAGACCCAGGCCCAGGCTCAAAATCCTCAAGGCCCATGGGCCCAAGCCCAAACTCATCAGACCCAGGATCAGGCCCAAAATCCTCAAGGCCCATGGGCCCAAGCCCAGACCCGAAACCCTCAAGACCCATGGGCCCAAGCCCAAACCCATCAGAACCAGGCCTAGAATCCTCAAGGCCCATGGGCCCAAGCCCAGATCAAGGCCCAAAACCCTCAAGGCCCATGGGCCCAAGCCCAGACCCACCATACTCAGGCCCATGCCCAAGCCCATCAGACCCAGGCCAGTTCCAAGCCCCCAGGGCCCTTAGACCCATACCTATCAAACCCAAGCCCAAGGCCCATCACCCCGCACCCAATACCCATATGGCCCATTAGCCCAAACCCAACAGGGCCCATTAGCCCAAAATCATACTAACCCCCACACCTAGGCCCAAGGCCCATCAACCCAAGCTTTCCAAAACCATCAAGCCCAAACCCAAGGCCCATCCACCCACACTCATCAAGGCCCATTCACAAACCCCTTACCCCTTCACCAATACCCTTCATTCACCTACACCCCTTATGCCCCCATCCCGCCTCCAACGAAAAATCCAATCCACCCTATGCCTCAAAACCACACCTATAGCATCTCGCCGCATCAACCACACCCCCATCACCCCCAGAATATACACCCAGCTCAGCACATCATTCATCCGTAAACCACTCATCCATTCAATCCCTCCCATTCCCTACAAGCCTTGTGGCCCCACTAGGTCATCCAACCCATCACCCCCCAGGTCCAAATAACAGACCTTGCCCCTCACAAGTACAATGACCAACAGTACGAGGAGGACGAGATCCACAATAGTGGAGGAGCTGCCAGTTTCGGTCCCCCAGGCCCATCATTGTCACACCCGGGGCCGAACAAAATCAGGGGGAGGCAGTCCTAGCTACGACCTCGAAAGAATTAGAGCAGCTGAAAGAACAGATAGACATAATACAAAAGAAGCTGAGGAAGATGGGAGGAGTAGAACTGCATTCGACAGACTTTTCAAAATTATGTCTATTCTCGGATGTCCCCCTACTACCAAAATTTAAGATGCCAACATTCGATAAATATAATGGCACTGGCAATCCCATCGCCCACTTAAAATCTTACTGTGGGGATATGTTCCAGTACGGCGGAGATGAACGACTCCTCATCAAAGTGTTTCAAAAGAGTCTGACAGGCCCGACACTAAGATGGTTCACATCCCTAGAACCGTCCATGACCAAAACTTGGAAAGATCTGACACACTTATTCCAAGAACAATATGTCTATAACATGGACATAGAGCCAAGGAAGTCGGATCTGGCCTGTTTGAAGCAAAGGCATGATGAAACTTTTAGTGCCTACTTAGTAAGGTGGAGGGCATTGGCCGCCCAGGTGACCCACCAGATTATGGATGATGAGCATATCAAATTGATAACCAAGGGAGCGTTCCCCGTCATCGCAGAATTCTTGGTATATCAGCAGCAATCCAGTTTTGCTGATTTGGTTCGAAATGCCAACCGTTGCGAAGACGCCGTTAGAGAGGGCAGATTGGGAAAGAGTATGGCCAACGTGGTCGCTGGGGTTCAGAAAGCTGCCGAACCAAGGGTTGAAAGAAGGCCAACGACAGAGGTGCAGAACATCGTTTATCCTTAGGCCAATGCCACCCCGATACAGCTCTAGGCCACACACCCACCCCCGGCCCGTTTCGAACTAGCACCAAGGCCGAACAATGGACCGAGGGCCCCGTTCACCCAGGAACAGATGAAAACACGATTCGAACGGGTCTTCACGCCATTAGGGCAATCATTAAGCGTCTAGTTGCCAGTATTACTACAAAAGGGTCTGGTCAATTTACTCCAGCCTCGCCCACCCCCCAATCCGATACCAAGAAACTATGACCCGAACCTGCATTGTAACTTCCACCAGGGGCCAGGTCACCCTACGGACTGGTGCTTCCCACTAAAGCACACAATCCAAGATTTAATAGAGGCGGGAAAAATTGTTCCCCCGCCGCTTCCTCAAGGGCAAAACCAGAACATCCATCAAGCCCCTCTGCCACCACATCCCGGAGGCCCCAAGCCTAACATCCATTGGGTAGAAGAGGAAGAGGAAGAGTTCGACCCCTCGGATTACATCAGTAATCAAGAAGAGTTTTCATTTCCTAGGCTGAACGAGGGCGAACCAATTGTGGGGGTAATCGAGCCGTTGTATTTAGCCGATTACTTCCCCACCCTGGCATACCAAGAAGAGCCCCTAGATTTAGGGCAATATTTTTCCACTTTTGCTCCTGCCTATCAAATCCAAACGGGCCCAGCCCCGCCGCAATCATACACATATCTGCCCCACTCCCAATTTACCCCGCAGTTCACACCGCCTCCCAATCACCCAATCCCACACCCTATCCCACCATCAGCCACCCCATATACCTCTCCGTCACACCCAAACCACCCCACGCCATACATAACTCCACCATCCCCATACTACCCTACCCCATACACACCCCAAATCTCTCCACCCAATACACAACTCCACCATCCCCAAATCACCCCGCCCCATGCACAATTTCATCACCCCCGGTCTACCCCGTTTTATCCACGAACCCATAATCGCACCACCATGCCACCCCATTTACAAACCCTTCATATCAGTACCCCCTGCTCCATCCGCTACCCCGTCATACCCCTATCACCCCACATCTCCGACGTTTCCCAGTCACCCCATCCCAGTCACACCCCCACCATCCCTTCGCCAATTTGCCCCCAATCCAACTCCACCCCCACCCAAACAAAAGACCCCTCACCCACTCCCCTTATCACCCGCTCCCATTCACCACTGGTCTTACCATGCCCCGGTAACACCTGCGCGAACCCCCTTCGCACCCTCAAACCCAACCGCGCCAATTCCTGCCAATACCATTACACCCCCTATTGGAGTCAACCTGGTTGGGCCCGAGAATCTGACATACCCAGCCCAATCCACCCCAGAATCACCATGCACTCCCTTCCTCATCCCGAAACCTGCCTATGACCAGCATTAAGTGCCGTTAAGTTATGAGCAGATAGACATGAATGCTGGTCGCAACCGAGAAGAAGCTGTCAAATTTATCACCCTGTCAGGCAGGATTTCTACACAGCCAAAAGCATCGGGGGCCGTAAGAGGAGAAGAGAAGAAGAAAGAGCAGGCCGTAGGGAACCCCTTTGAGAAAATGGCCAGAGAGCATGTGTTGGAGACACAGCTCAAGAGGACACCTGCACATATTACTGTGTGGGATTTGTTAATCACGTCCTCGCTCCACTTTCAAGCCTTAATGGGAGTGCTCAAAGACGCACATGTTTCCGTCCACGTGACCCCAGACGAGGTGGGAGAAATAATTGGGCAAGTATTTGCCCTAAATGCCATCTCATTCACTGATGCGGATCTGTCACTCGAGGGGAACAACCACTATAAGTCCCTGAATATAATAGTGGAAGTAGGGAACCTGGTGGTGCCGTTAGTCTTAATAGAAAACGGGTCGGCGTTGAACGTGTGCCCTCTAAGGACGGCAATCAAAATTGGTGCAAACCCTAACACTTTCCGGCCATCAATAACAAGTGCCAGGGGACTTGATAACACTCGGAGAGAAATCATAGGAGAGGTAGACCTCGACCTGGTCATCGGACCGCATACCTTCATTGTCCCCTTCCAGGTGATGGACATCAAGTCTACATTTAATCTATTATTGGGCTGACTGTGGCTGCATGAGATCGGGGCAATACCATCAACTCTACACCAAAAACTCTGATTCATCTCAGGCGGAAGAATCGTCACCATCGTAGGTGAGAGCAGAGAAGACAGGGAGCAGAGCGCTTTGCATATTGAGAATTTGAAAGTGCTTGACATGTCGCACACAGTAGATGACACCAATCTCCATCGATTTGAGTATGACTTCTCAGCCGTTACCCTCAAACCGACTGAAAAGACCCCTGCCAAAACTGGAGGAGGAACGGAGGCAGCCGTGTTCATGCTTCACAAATGGGGCCACCAAAAAGGGAAAGGACTGGGCCCGCGCCTTCAAGGAAAAAGAGACCCCGTCAGGGCCAAGGGCAGCAAACCAAATTTTGCCTGGGCTACAGGCTCGATGAAGAAGAAGTCAGAGAGGCCAAAGAGAAGATAAGGGCCACAGCAGTCGCCAGGGCCAGGGGAATCGACCTGGAAGAAGAGCCTCTCGCCAGGCCCCACATCCGCCAAACCTTTGTAAGCGCTGGGGTGGTAAAAATTGATATGAATGGGGAGACAAGGGTAACCCCACACAAGCTTGCTTCCACCCACCCCACTAACCCTTACATCACCTCCTAGACCTCGAGGTGGACTTAGCAGCCCTCTCCTTATTTGAGGAAGAAATCCTCGGGCCCACCCATCACTCTAGCACTAACCACTTTGGGCCCACCCTAACCTTCAAAGACAGGGTCCCAGAGGATCCCTCCATAAACATGTTGAGGGGGGAACTGCAAGAGCCTACCGATGCCATTTCCAAGCAAAAGGGTAAAGGCCAAGCCTCACAGGTAAGTAACTAGGCATCTTTGCCCCAACTCCTGGGAGCCGCCAAATGCTGTGAATACGGCACCGGCTCTCCAAAAAAAACAACCTGTAAGAAGTGAGGTTAGCCTCTGGGACACTCTACCCTGTATATATAGAGATCCACCTCGCCAGGGGCTAACTTTTGAAAAATTGCAAAAAATCATAAAAATAGAAAAAATACCAATTTAAAAAATATTGTCCTTTAAAATTCCCAATAAAATTAAAAATAATGTCGTGATACTCGTCCCACACAAAGCCGACCCATTCCCTGTAGAAATACGAGAAGAGGTAGGAGTCACGAGTCTGGACGAGGAAGGTCAAGTCGATGAGCTCCCTAATGAGCTCCTTAAGCAATTTGCTGATTTTGAGAATGGCCCTACCCCGATCGTTGAAGAGACAGAGGACATTAATTTGGGCACCGAAGAGGTCCCTAAAATCACCAAAATTGGAACATCGCTATCCCCTGCAGAGAGAGAGGGTATGATAGACTTTCTCCGGTCATACCAAGATGTCTTCGCATGGTCGTATGAAGACATGCCTGGTTTGGATACCGATCTGGTTGAACATGAGTTGCCACTCTACCCTGATTGCAAGCCGATTAAACAGAAGTTGAGACGTCTCTGACCTGAATGGATGTTGAAAGTCAAGGACGAGGTCATTAAGCAGTATGACGCGGGTTTCCTCATGGTATCCAAGTACCCGCAATGGTTGGCCAATATTGTCCCCGTACCAAAGAAGGACGAAAAGGTTCGAATGTGCATTGATTTCCGAAATCTCAACAAGGCAAGCCCTAAGGATGACTTCCCATTACCCCACATCGATATCTTGGTCGATAACACTGCTAAGAACGGGATGCTTTCTTTCATGGACGGGTTCTTGGGCTACAATCAGATTAAGATGGCAGAGGCCGACCGAGAGAAGACTGCGTTCATCACTCCCTGGGAAACCTTCTGCTACAAGGTGATGCCATTCGGGCTCAAGAATGCCGGGGCAACCTACCAGAGAGCAATGACGGCCCTATTCCATGACATGATGCACCGAGAGATCGAAGTGTACGTCGATGATATGATTGCCAAATAGCAGGAAAGGGACGACCATTTGGTAAACCTTCAGAAGCTGTTCGAGAGGTTGAGAAAGTACAGGTTGCGATTGAATCCCCAGAAGTGCGCATTCGACGCTATGTCAGGAAAACTATTAGGTTTTATCGTCAGTAGGAGAGGCATCGAGGTCGATCCGACCAAGATCAAGGCCATCACTGAAATGCTGCCACCATCTATAGAGAAAGAGGTCAGAGGTTTTTTAGGCAGAATTCAGTACATCAGTCGGTTCATCGCACAGTTAACTCCGATATGCGCATCGATCTTCAAACTATTAAGAAAGGATTCACCAATTGAGTGGAATGATGACTGCCAAGCTGCATTTGACAAGATCAAGGGTTACCTCCTAAATCCTCCAGTATTGGTACCACCTGTACTTGGTAGACCCCTGATAATGTACCTGTGCACGACAGAGTTTTCCATGGGCTGTGTGTTAGGGCAGCACGATGAGACAGGAAGAAGAGAGCAGGCCATCTACTACCTGAGCAAGAAGTTCACTGATTATGAGACGCGCTACTCTCATTTGGAGAAGGCATGCCTGACGCTGGTGTGGGCTACTCAAAGGCTCCGCCACTACCTGTTATCCCAAGCCATCCTACTTCTAGCACGGATGGATCCGTTGAAGTACCTGTTTGAGAAACCTGCTCTCACTGGACGAACGACACGATGGCAGCTTTTATTATATGAATTCGACATCACGTACGTCACTCAAAAGTCGATCAAGGGGCAGGCGCTCACCGATCATCTTACTGAGAACCCTCTACCTGACTATGAGCCTCTAAGGACTGAATTCCCCGATGAGGACATCCTGTTCATGACAGAAGATGATACAGAAGAAGCAGAAGAATCATGGGTAATGCACTTTGACAGAGCATCGCATGTCGAAGGCCAAGGAGTTGGTGCCATCCTGATTTCACCAAGAGGATCCCATGTACTGATCTCTATCAAGCTCAACTTCCCTTTCACTAACAACATGGCTGAGTATGAAGCTTGCGCCGCTGGTCTGCAGGCAGCTCTTGATCTGAATGTAATTCACCTTCGAGTTTTTGGCAATTCACAGTTAATCATATGCCAGACAAATGGTGACTGGAAGACGAAAGACAAGAAACTGATCCCCTATCATGAACATCTAGAGGATCTAATAGCCTCCTTCTAAGATGTGACTTTCTCATACGTCCCCCAGATAAGGAATCGCTTTGCTGACGTATTGGCAACTTTGGCATCAATGATTGAAATCCCCTATGGTGTTGAGATGAAGCCGATCATGATGGAGCAGAGGAATGAGCCGGCCTTCTGCCTCCAGATTGAGGAACCTACAAAGCCTGATGATGAGCTACCTTGGTTCTCAGATATCAAGAACTTTCTCGAGACCCTAACTTTCCCAGAGGGTACATCCAAGACAGACCGACGAACCATTCAACGTTTAACGGCAGATTACGTCATTTGCGGGGAATGCCTCTACAAGCGATCGTATAATAACATCTTACTCAGGTGCCTCACTGAAAGTGAAGCGGTCAATATTATGAAAGAAATCCATGAGGGAGTATGTGGAGCCCACATTAGCGGTCACATGCTCGCTAAGAAAATCCTATGGCAGGGATACTTTTGGACCACCATGGAATCGGATTGTTGCAAATATGTTCAAAAATGCTACAAGTGTCAAGAACACTCCAGCCTGATACACGCTCCTGCCATTGATCTTCACTGCATGACCACTCCTTGGCCATTCGCTACCTGGGGCCTTGACGTTGTCGAAATGATTAATCTGAAAGCATCAGACGAACATTGGTTCATCCTCGTCGCCATTGAGTACTTCACCAAGTGGGTAGAAGTGGCGTCATATGCCAACATCACGGCCAGTCACGTTGAGAAGTTTCTCAAGAACAATATTGTGTGCCGATTTGGAGTACCCAAAGATATCATAACAGACAACGGCATAAACTTTGTGAATAAGCGCATCCGAGACTTCTGTGAGCAATACAAGATCAAGCATCATCGATCATCCCCGTATAGGCCTCAGACGAATGGAGCTGTAGAGGCGGCCAACAAAACTCTTTTCCGCATTCTTGAGAAGATGGTAGTCACTTATAGAGATTGGAGTGAGCAGTTACCCTTCACACTTTGGGCCTATAGAACGTTGATCCGTACCGCTACAGGGGCAACACCATTCTCCCTTGTGTATGGAACTGAGGCCGTCCTCCCGGTGGAGCTTGAAGTACCCTCGCTCCGAATCCTCATGGAATCAGGCTTATCTGAAGCAGAAAGAGAGAGATCACGCTTTGATCAGCTGAACTTATTAGACCAGAGGAGACTCCTAGCCTTGTGTCACACTCAGGTTTACCAGGGCAGAATCGCACGCACTTATAATAAACGTGTCCGCAGTTGAGATCTAAAGGTAGGAGACACTGTGTTGAAGAAGATCTTCCCATCCCTCCATGCCGATCCAAGAGGAAAGTTCAAGCCAAACTGGGAAGGACCATACGTCATTCGAGAAGTACTACTGGGATACACCATCCGCCTCGCCACCATGGACGGAGATCATCTTCTTGAGCCCATCAATGCTGGATACGTCCGACTGTTCTACTCTTAGTCTATCGCGATAAGGTAAGTATTGATGAAACAGATATGTGACTGCTTAAGAACCACCCAAAAGAGGCCATCATTCCAAGCACAGTGGCCCTAAAAACATCCCCAAATTTTTTTTATCCTTTGATGCCCCATTTGAGCCTGGGCCTTTCTTTCAATAAACCCATCCCCCCCAAAAAAAAAAATATATATATATATATATCTATGTGTACGTATACCAAAAAAAGAGAGAGAGAAAAGATGCATGTGTATAAAGTTACTATCAAATCCAAAAAAAATCGAAAAAGCAAAACCTTAAAAAGAGATTGCCTAAAATAAAAAAAAAGAGAAAGATAAACAAAAAAAATGTGTATAGAGGAATCACGAGATATGTACAGCAAAACCCCCAAGGAAGAAAGTATGTTGAGAAAACTGAAACCGTATCAAGGAAACACTTTTAGCCCAGCATACCTTCAAATCCTAACCTAACCCATGGCCAAGCTACACCCTGAAGGAAGCCCTCTTTGTAGGTTCGCAAGCAGTCATAATATCTGTTAAGTCAACATGAGCCGAGTCGTGAGACGACACCAGAACCCCATCCAGCCGGTTATGACGGAATCTCTGTCTATGTCGTGGCTTCTTGGTTAAAAAAAAAAAGAAAAAAAAAATAATAATTTGAGTTCAAAGCAAGATGGACGTGGTGAAAACCCGTAAGGGCACCGCGGGTAAAAACAACGAACTCACGCGGACTAGGTGAAAACCTAAAAAGGCACTTGGGGTAAGAAAGCGAACCCATGGACATAGTGAAAACTCGAAAGGGCGCTACGGGTAAAAATAGGGATGACAGGCATGGCAAAAACCCATCTTGGGCGCTATGAGCAAAAATGTAAAAAAAAAGAGAGATTAGGAGAGGATCTGTTATGGCTCCCCTATTTTAGCCTGGACCCCTTAAGCCCCTTCCCTTTTTTTTGTTGGGCCGCTCATGTTAAAATTAGATCGAATTCTAATCAAGTATGTCGTCTCTACCGTATCGTCTGACATATGACCAAAGGTAAGGCCAGAAGACCAATCAATCTCGGGGGGGGAGCTGACCCCTCCATGTTTAAAAAGAAACGCCGGAGACTCCTAAACGGGGTTTGACCATGCTCAAAAAGAGGATCCGCCGGTTGGCCTGGAAAATACAGACATCACCAAAAGGAGAAAATTTCAAAAAAGATAATATATTTTCCTTTCCCATAAGAAGCCTCACCCTATGTAGGAGAAAATTTTGAAAAAAGATAATAGATTTTCCTTTTCCATAAGAAAAACCTTACGTTGCGAGACGTATGGAAGAAAATTCGAACACCAAAAAAAATATGTATATGTGTATAGAAAATTTCATTTCTTTTCTTACAAGCATCACGTATGAAGTGTCACGTCCCAAAAAGATAACAACATGACACACTTTCTACTTTCTGCCTTTTGTACAAGTATAAAACAAACAAAAAAGAAACAACCAAAAAAAAAGGAAGGAAATCTCTGTTAAGGGGAATCAGCCCCCCCTCTGTGTATATGATCCATGGTATGTGCAGGAACAGGTCAGGGGCAGGAACCACGCTTCAAGGCGCTGATCTCTGCAAGAAGAGAGTCCTCACGGGCATTTCGATCAGTCAACCACCTACCATGAAGACTCTTCTGCCGCCTCTGCAAAGTGTCAGCTGCACTGTGAGACTCGGTCAAAAGCCCAATCAACCGAAGAACCTCACTCTCGACCGTAGCAGCCCTCACCTCCACCATCTCGGCTCTGGCCCTCTCCTTCCCCAAAGCCTCAGTCAAAGCCAGCTTCTCTACAAAGAGAGACTCAATTCTAGTCTGGAGCACCGTTTCCTTGAATGGCGAGGGTCCCGTCTCTACCGCATCTATCGAAACAGGGTTAAGGGTAGGTAAGCTCTCAGATGCCAGCCAAACCTCGTAATCAGAAGAGAGGGCACCCCCCTGAACCAGGCTACACATGTGCGTCGATTGGCGGGTCTCCCAGAGGGCTGCTATGCGATCCAGGTCACTGAGAGAACCCCGAGAGAATATTAGGGAATACAAGGGCGGCCTCACAGTGCTCGACACATGTTGGGTATATCCGAATTGACAAAGCACCCGAGATGGTAAATAGTAGGTACTACCGGTCAACCCCAAAAGTGTGATACCCTCACAATCCCGACAGCAGACAATCGGAAAGGTGCCGTCCAACCAGGGAAGTTGCCAGATCAACTCCGCATCAGATAGCCACATGCTCAGTTCTTCGATGCTCCCATGGGGTAGCCTTGAGCAGTGTGTCAGAAAGCCCCGAGGCACATCCCCTCTTACCAAGCAGAATCTCGGCACAGGCTCCATGATAGCCAAATGCTCTCCTAGCCAAATCTGAATGAGGAGTGGACTCCCACGAAGAACCCCAACCCGGCCCAAGGCCGAGGCATCCAGGCCCTGATACATCTCAGCCAAGACTAGGTGCACCATTGAATGGCCTCCCTCCAATTCGGTCAAAACATTGCATAACCCGAGGGAAAATGTCTCGCCCCCAGTAAAGAAGAGAACTTTCGATAGCAAATAAAGCGCAAAGGCCTTCACATTAAAAGGATCTCGGACCGACAACTTTCGAAGACTCGAGTCGCTAAAAAGTTCTCTCAGGAATTTCACCGAGCACCTAGTGGGCCCGCTGGCAAAGCCCTTCTCATACCCACCCTTTTTCAAACCAAGAACCACGTAGATCGCCTTTGCATACCCCGGTTTAGGCACCACTTTGGCAAGCCCTCGATGCATCCTCAAGCCGGTGATAAAGGCTAGCTCCTCCAAGGTTGGGGTGAGCTCCCTAAACCTGAATCTGAAGACATGAGCCCTATGGTCCCATGACGCTAAAGCCGCCTGTAGGAGGTCGGGCAACAAAGGAACAACAAGGAGGGATAACCCGAAGCAATCCAGAATAGCGAGCTCGCCCTCAGCCAAGCTAGCGCACCACTTTTGCAAAAAATTGGGCCTCGAGTCCAAACAGGGAAGTACACTAACCCCATCCCCCGTATGAGAGTTTGGGCCGGGAAGCGGGTCCATAGACATACAAAGATGTCCTATATAAAGCTCAGTCAATGTAGGGAGATGGACCCGCTTATCAACGAAAAAAGGAAGAGAGAGAAAAGAAAGAAAAAGGAGGGGCAAAAAGGTAAAGCCCGAGTGAATAGTGAGGCAAAGAGGGCTGGGCGCGGGTAATAAGGAACCCGTCGAGCACCAGTTATATGGGGCGTATATAATATATACGCCAAGGCAAAATTTCAAACTTTTAGCTAGGCGTATATATTATATACGCCAGGGTAACATGGCAGATGTTTTGCCAGGCGTATATATTATATACGCCCAGGCAAATTTTCAAAATTCTTGCCTGGCGTATATAATATATATGCCCACTTGAAGAAGCAGGGCCGCGTGGCTTCCCCTCACATCGGGCCATGCTCTTTTTTTAATTTTTCCTTTCCCAAGGGAGGGACGGGTGTCGCTCAGCCTACTTTTTCTCCCGGGGCAGCCCACAGGCGGGCACGCTCACGCGCCCATGGGAAGCCCTCGGATGACGTGGTACCCATGGGACATTTGCGGGTAATCACGCATGAGCTCGCCCCCATCATTGGAGAGGCTCTGGCCCGCTTCATGCCAAACACAAAAAAAAACCGTAGAGGCAGAGAAACAAACAACCGGAGCACTCATATAAACCATAAAAGTTGTGAGACCATCTAAAAAAATCAAAAGAAAATTATTACATATTCCCCAATATTCCAAAATCTAAACTGTTTCACTGTTTCAAATTTTTAGAAAATGAATTAATCCTGGGCAGCCCCCTTTGACTTCTTCCGGCGTCGGGTCACGCTTTGAAAGGTACGGGTCTCCCCCACCCGAGTCCACGCCTGAGAGATGCGGCCAAGCAGAGAGCGCGACTCCTTTTCACGAGCACGCTGCATAAGCACACGAAGGGCCATCAGTTAGGGAAACAAGCAGAAAGTAAATATGAGGATGACTAGATAAGGTTAACATTCACTCACCACCTCAACCTCCCTAAGACCAGCAATGTTACGGTAATACTTGACTTGGTTTACGGCGGACTCATAATCCTGCAGCAAAAAGATAAAGAGAGAGGTATCAGTCACACAGGCCATCGACATGATCTAAGAAAACAGAAGAGCAAGGTAACAAGGGAGAGATTACCCTAGGGATCAGCTCAGGGGGTGGAATCTGGATAGCTTCAGTAGATATGCGTGCCTTCTCAGCCACATCGGCACACATAAGCGACAAAAAGGCATCATCCAAGCGCTTAAAGGTCCCCTGGACCTCAGTTGGAGAATTGTCGGAAGCACCAGCACCGGAAGGGTTGGAAGGTCCTGCACCAGTAGCCTCACTAGGAACAACTGCCTCGTCCCCCTCATCCGAATCATCACCCTGTCCAAACTACAGAGAAAAACGGTCTTTGTTCAAATGGCAGGGGAATTAAGATAATCATATGGAAGGCTGCTAATAGAAAGAGGAAAGAACATTACTTGAGATCGCGGACCACCAAAAGCCAAAAAATTGGCGCCAGGCATGAATCGGGGCAGCAAAGAACGATAGGGCAGAGACTCGTACCACATCTGGTATCCCCCAGGAAAGAGAAGGTCATCTATAGGGACCCGTGGTGGAGAAAGCGAGCGGAAAGCATTTCGGTAGAACCCTCGGGAGCCAGTACATCAGCTGGAGGAACTTGGGGCATGGCAAAAAGAGGTCGATACTGGTGAATCACCCTCTCCCCTAAGTAATAGGCCCTAGCCCAGGACCCATAGAAGAAAATAATGCGTCGATCTAACAAAAGGCGAGAAGGGCCCACTCCAGCCAGGTTCCAGAAGGGGGATTTGACGTAGGGATCAAGGATGACCTGCTCAACAAAAAGAGGAGGAATTTATACATTTGGTCAGAGCTCACAGCATAAAAGAGCCATCAAATTTGCAAAGAGAGGATTTGTTATACCTGCTCAGGGATCAGCAGATCAAACTGAGAGCGCAGCCTTAACTCCAAGTGCTTCATACCTATGTCTCGGCGGCGGTTTGCATGCCAATTGCTCATAAGGGGGAACGTGGGAACTTCCGAGAGAAGCAGAGAGCGACAAGGTTGGAAATGCAGATACCCCCATACCTGAGAAAGCAAGCAGATAAAAATAGATATGCAAAAGAAAAAAAAAAGGAGGACGAATTGAGACCAAAGGATAAAATACCTCAAGTGCAAGCCAGAAGCCCACAACGGAGCTGAAGTCCCCAAGAACGGCTCGCACCAGGCTAGACATGAGCACCGCATAACCAGCACCTCCCCAATCAAACCAATGTTCAGTGTCCCATTTCACCATAAGACTTAGTAGGGACAACGAGACTCGCCCTCCGCTGGTGTTTGAAAGGAGAGTCTTGTCGAGGAGGAACAGCAGAGAAATGCGGGCCAGCATCAGTGCACGCTCTGGCTTGAGATAGATGGCCGCATCAGGTTGGCCCAGATCCACTAACTCATGAGGCTCAAATAGACCAACCAACCAGGATAACTTGACTTTGGAATCGCGAACGTTCCCGAAGGACGGGTAGGCCCCTATTAGCCAAATCACCTCCTCCCTATCAGGCGTACGGATAGGTATCACTGGCACCCCTCCAACACGAACCCCAGTAATCATGGACCAGTCTGTGGGCGTGAGGGTCATCTCAACTATGGCCATGTGAAACGACATGGTCTCGGGGCGGAAGCACTCTATCAAGGCCTTCAGGTAGGCCATGTCAGCCCTCACAGCAGGGCATGAAACGAAGTCCCCAAAACCAGCTTGGGCGAGCAGGTCCTTCACCACCTGGGGGAGATAAAGTACCAGGCGCTGGAGGTCAAACCAGCCACCCCGGAACATAATGTGTGCCAAGGGCTGCAAACAAAGGGCATCAGTCAAATAGGAGCCAAGTGGTATAATGTAGGCATCAAAGGAAAAGACAAAGGGCTCATCTGTTTACCTGGCCAGCGATCCCAAAGTTGGAAATATGGGTATGTTGACAATGCAGGAGGCCAGTACAAGCGGCTTCACCTTGCATCTCGTACCAAGGTTGGGAGGAGCGCTGTGAAACAATGAATTGTTCCCCGTGAGGACCATAGGCCATCTCGGGCCCCTCCTGTGGACCCTGCCCTTCGTCGCCGGACACTTGAAAATATGGTACTGATTGGTATAAGAAAGGGCTGCTAAAAAAAAAAGAGAAAGGGGGAGAATAACAAAAAAAATGCACTAATCCATAAAAAAGAAAAAAAATGATGAATGAAGAATGAATGATGATAAGGAATCACATATACCTAAAAAAAAAAACGCACTACAAAAAAAGAACATCAAGCAATTCAAACCCAAAAAAAGAAAGAAGGAGAAAAGTAACAAAAATACAAAAAAATATATATATATATAATAATGTATGTGCACTAATCCATCATAAATAAATAAAAAAACAAACAAAAAGAACAAACAAATGAGAACCAAGATGATGATGGATGATGAACGGTGATGATACATGTAATCATAATTGATGAGATAATAAATAGAAAAAAAAACAAACACAAAAAAGAGGCATCACATATAATAAAAAAGGAAAAAAAGAGGCATCACATATAATAAAAAAGGAAAAAAAGAGGCATCACGTATAATAAAAAAAAAAACAAGCATTACATATAATATAAAAAAAAAGAAGAAGAGAGAGAAACAACAAAACAATAAAAAAAGAAGCATAGGCCTAAGGAACCACATATAATAAAAAGAAAAACACAAAAAAGAAGCATAGGCCTAAGGAACCACATATGATAAAAAGAAAAAAAAACAACAAAAAAGAAGAGCGTAGGCATGAGGATCACATATACCAAAAAATATATCTTTCGCCACAAAAAAAAAAAGAGAGAAGGAACATCAAGCATCTCCAAAAAAAAAACAAAACAAAAAAAATAACACATTCAAAGAAAAATCGATGATTACCTTCAATGGGAGGGGAAATAGATCCAAAATCGGCGGAGAATAAATGTCTTTTGATCCGCACACGCAACTCTCGGTAATAGAACTCGAGAAAAAACAAATGCCAAAACTCTAAGGGGATGTCCCGGACTTGAGAAAGAAAGAAGATAGAGTTTGAAAGAGGGGGTCTCTTTTGCGTTCGGGCTCGAGCGGTTTTAAAACTACCAATTTTAGTCAGGCGTATATAATATATGCGCTCGACCATTCTTTTGCCAATTTTGGTCAGGTGTATATAATATATCATACCATTTTTTCTTGATTGGTAGGCGTATATACTATATCGCCGACCAAAATGGCGATTTAAAAGCTCGACCATTTTTTGTGGCTTTGAGGCCCAACGGACCCCCCTATGCTACGGGCCATGGTCCAGTCCCTCTTAGAAGCCCACGTACCATCAAGCGATGGGGCACACATCCCCAACGACCCTTCGAGCTCTCTTCGATTGGCCTAAAGGGACCGTGCCACAATAAACGGATCTAGATCTGTAAGCACCCACTGAGTGCTCTATAAAATCATAAAATCAAAAAAAGAGAAAAAGAAAATGCTGAAACATGACACCAGTTCCCAAGGGAGTGTCGCAACGATTGTTTGCCCCACTCCAGGAGCCGTGTTAAATCAATTCAGAATGATCGAGTTCACCCTAAAGTTCTCAAACCCCGTTTTACACAGGGACACCTCATACCTGACCTGATAGGCAAATGAACTCATCCATCACCGGTCGCTCATGGGAACATACACCTAGCCCAAGATCTTCCCCAGCAGAAGTTGAGACCTGATCCAGCAGGCAAACCAAGGACCTATCACCGGAATGCACACGTCCTTAAGGTATATCAACATGACAAGTTGATCTGCCTAAGGATTCTTGCAAAAATAAAAATAGTTTGAGCATGCTCAAAGTCTCGAACTGATATGTGCAAAAAAAGAAAAAGAAAAAGAAAGAGAGGAAATAACAACCTTTTGTTATGAAGTAAAAAAATCCTGAGTAGGTTGACCCCACCTTCCAAGCGTTAGCTCTGATCATCCACCTTCGGATCTATGTTGAACAAAAGTATACCCGACTTCAGACCATTCGAGAAGTCTATTGTCAGTCGAAATAGAGCCATCAAAAATGAAATTACAACCAACCAAACTATGTGCAAACATACAGACCGAAGGGGTCATTCCCTTTTATTTCCTTTTACACAGGCTTAAAACTTGTATAGGCACGGTGTCCTTGTTGAATGTATGCACTTGCGTCTTGGTATCTGCAGGATGGTCGTTTGTCCTTGTAAATTGTACCTTAGGGTCGAGGCTTCCGTTCGCACCTATTTGCTACTTATCGCCCTTGATGGGTGTCTGTCTGTGCATAGTTAGTAAGATGTGATTTCATTGGGGATGGAAGCTAGAATTAACCATCTCTTTCGATGGATGTTTGGTCCTAGCCCGATCTTTTTTAGCTTTATCTCGAGTTAAGGCACTCTTATTCGTGTGAATCAGAAGTACCTCACTACCAAAACGTACACATCCCTAAGGTGTACCTATCCCCGGCAGAGCGCACGCACTCTTAAAGCGTATCAACTGACATTTGATCCACTTAAAGAGTTGTACAAGAATAAAATTGCAAGAGGTCCTTGAGCTTTGCTTAGAGGCCTCAAAACAAAAGAAAATTCAAAAAAAAAAATAAACAAAAAACAACAAAATAAAAAAATTCCCTTTGAAAATGGGCATGCATTCCCAAGAAGGTGTTGCGACATCAATATTCTCTCCACTCGGGTAAATCATGTTAAAGCAACCTCGAGGTCGATGGGTTTGCCTAAAGACTCCGAGCCTTACCTAGGTAAGGGCACCTGTGGCCAATCCAATGGAGCAGTCAATATCCCATAGGATTGGACATAAGTTTGTAGGCTTTCGCTTTGTGTGCTTCGCATCGATTCCGAAGCATAGATCGATCACCCCGTTTCATGGAGCTGTCTGGTTCAAATTAATACTCACCATCACCATGAATGTTTAAGAATTGAGTTGAACCAGGAGGACCCATTAAACGTGCCTTGGACCTCCTCGGATGTCTCTTGTCTTTAGCATCCGATCATTAGTGATCGAATACCAAAGAGGGGCATCTGTAGACACCCAAATTCGGCCTAAGGTCCGATCAGTCTATACTCAGAGAGAAATGCACCCCTGTGCTTCCGATGGCACCCTTGAACCCTTGAAAATCTATCCAGACCTTTAGGAATCCCCTAAAACCCATTAGAACCATTCCCCTGACCCTTAGAGATCACCCCTAAACCCCAGGATCCCTTCCCAGACTTACTTAAACCCTTTTGAACATTTGATGGGAGGAGAGCTATAAGTTTTTATACATACCCTTGTTAAGGATGAGCCACATACCTTTGGAAATAGGACTTCTCCAGATTTCCAACGAGCCAAAGATCACCCAATTTGGAGTTGTGGTTCAAAAGTTATGGCCGTTTGAAGGATCACATAAAATCATGACTTTTTGCTTAGGCGTATGTATTACACACCGAGCAAATTTGGCCCCAGTTTGGTCAGGCGTATGTATTATATACGCCTGGCATTTTTGAGCCAAATTTGGCCAGGCGTATATAATATATACGCCCAGCATAGGTGGCCACCAACGCGGGCACCCATCTTCTCAGATTCCCCTTGGTTTTCATGAAAATTACTGTGCATAAATTGGGCGTATGTAATATATACGCCCAACTTAGCTACAATATCTGTCATTAAATGCTCAAATTTCATCCATCTGGTTTGACCCTTTGACCATCCCCTTGGTTAAGGTGGGTGTCTTGAGGTTGGTTGCACCCCTTTTGAGCTTATTAGCAACCCTTAAGTCACCCATGGTCTCGCCCCATCATCCGCCATTGAAACCAATTTCCCAAACCTCTAGGGCCCTAAAAACCTAGAAAACCTTAGATGGAGGATTACCTAATTGCTAAACCAATTAGCTCTTAAGTAACCCTCTAACTCACCTCTTCTCTATAAATAGAGAGGCCCCCCTCTTCCCAAAAGGGTTGAAAAAATCAAGGTTGAAAAGATTAGGGTGAAAGTTTGAGTTAGGAGAGACAGAGCCCTAATGAGAGAAAGTTCTTTTCTTATTCTTCAACCTGAATTTCAGCATGCTTAGTTCATCCCTTTCAACCATTTTCAACCATTAGATCCCCCCCTTGTTAATCAAGCTTAGTCCCTAGCTTCATCCCACACTTCCTATCTACCGAATCTTGGCATTAGAACCTATTCCTTTACCGTTTAAGCCATCTAAAGCCATCAGAAGCACGCCGAAGCGAAGATCTTCTACGGTGCAACAAGGGCCTGTGAGCTCCGGCTCATCCCTCTCTTCCTCTACCTTCTTGGTGTCTCCTTCGTCCAAGGATTCAAGCCGTTACGCCGCCGAAATTTCGGTTTGGCTCAAAGCTTGATAGGACCGTATTGCCTTCGGGCAAGGGGAAGCTCCGCCCATTTATTTTTATTTTTGGCCATAGATAGAGACCACTACATGCTGGTTGATCGGGTGCCTAAACCCTTCCCGATCGATAACCGAAGCCCCTACCCTAGAGCCTTTGGCAAAGACCGATAAATCAGAGTTATATTTAGCACTTCGATGCTCAAAATATTGATTTAAAGGTTTTCCAGGTCATTAAAAGCTCCGGGTCACGACTCTACATTTTATTCCATCCCGAGTGCATCGCCGCGACGGGTCCGAGAGGATCCATGCTCGCACAAAAGGTGTGCAACTTTTAAAATTTGAATTCGAAAAGGTGCAACCTTTCATACAGCCGTTGGATGGAGCGGTTGAGATCTCTGAAAGATCTGCGTCATCCAAAATATGACTGTTGGTCCAACAGTCATATTGAAAAGGCGTTTAAAATCTATATAAAGAGATCTCTGAATACAGATTTTCATACTTAGAAATCCATCGAATTTCCTTGCATACACTTTGAGAAATTCTCTTGCTTTCTTCTTTTGCTGGTAGTTCATCAAATTGAGTTTTTTGGAGCGATCCTTTACTATTGCAAAGTAACAGATGTCATCCAAGAGATTGAGCTCGTTGTATCCTGGAAACGTTGCGCTGGAACCCTTTTGCAAAATCAAGGATTTACTCGAGTAGGGTGCGAATAGTATTTTAAAGACAGTGACTACGTGCCTCGAGTCTAATTTATCTATTTCATTTTATCAGTTTTCGGATATCTAATCGTAATATTTTCTAACATATATATATATATATATATATATATATATACAAAGATGGAAGTTTTTATCAGGTTAGGCTAGCAATATGCCATTTTCCATTGGGCAGCCAAAATTATTGCTCGATCGAACCCAACCCATTGACAACCTAGTCATGGCTCTCCGTATGTGGCACATGCTTTTTGGGCCCTTGTCCTTAGTAGAGATGCAAACCGAAACCATTTGGCTTTTGGTTTTGGTCAGCCTCAACCATTATATATGTGTGACAGCCCAGATTTTGACACCCCGAAACTCGTGCCATCAGTACGAACCTCTAGGCCGTGCCCCTGAAGTCCGTATGGAACATTGGTATAACCGAGCGACAACAAATCAAGTAAAACATATGGACTGCAACAAGTATACAATAAAGATCTGCTATTCTAAAACCAAAAGCTCAATGGACAGTTCTACTTCCATGCCAACGCATGAAAAGAAGAATCGACCCGAACCATCAGTGATAAGCAAGATCACCCCAAATGGTTCACCAAAAAATATATCATTTAATTACATTTTTCTCAAAATAAGGCTTGACATACCAAGCCGTACAGAATGCTCTCAAAACTCACTCTCAAAGTACGCACGGGTCCTCTAGAAGAAGTCCTCAGGAGGAGGCTCCAACTCTTTCCCTGGCACGTAATCCGAATCTCCTGGATCTACGTCTCCCAAAGCCTCAGCAGCTGTAAGCAGTGGACCTATGACGTATAGTCTAAAGGGTTGAGCTACATCCTAGCTCAATAGGAAAACAACAAGTGAACATATAAGTCAAGTTCTCACATATATTCTAAAACAATTTAAAAGCATGATTTATCTGATGGAATTACTGAGAAGAGATTTTAAATAACTGAAAGATGTACTAGATACAACTGTTGCTTTACATGGATTTGTTCATTCTCAACTTGTTGATATTAGTTACTGATTCGGCCTAATTACTTAAATCTTAAGTTAAATATTCCCTAACTTACTATAGAGTCAGGCGCCTGATGGAATATCCTTCATCGTCGTCTAAATAGACAGTTTTCATATATTTTTTTTCTTGAATACCACCTAGGTCCCTTTCTCATAGGCGACCGGGTTTCTAGTCTCATACACATCCCTGGGATGTCCAAACTGGTGTATGGATTGGCCGCCGAACCAATCACGGATATTCTGCTGAGTCAGTCATGGGTATCCCACCACATCGGTGGGGTATTCTGTTCAAACCTTAAATAACAAAAGTATCAAATGTGTGCTATATATAGTTGTTCACCGTATAATTGTACTAATTCATATCGATTAGGACTTATCAATCTTTGTTCACTTTTGCTTTATAATGTCACATGCATCCCTAGGATATCTAAGTCAATCGCATTATACAGATGCCTTTATCACATTTTCATCCCCTGGGGATGTCTCATTTTCATTTATTTACTTGATGTCACACACACACATTTAAAGATTCACATTTTGATGCATAAATATTCATTTGAATCACTCTACATACATGCTTTTGAAAATTAAAATACATGTTCAGGTGTTCCCTACCTCATGTCTCTGAATGTCCAAGCATTCCCTCGTACCACCTATGGTACACCATGGCATATGCAAAGCATCAAGAAAGATGTAATAAAGAAGGTATAAGACCCTTCTTGAACTTCAAAGTCTTATTCAAAAGCCAACTAAAACTGTCAAAATCGATTTATCGATCTCCCAAAATCGATTAATCGAAATCCCAAATCGATTAATCGATCCCAATTCGATTAATCGAAAATCCAAACTTCGATTAATCGATCCCAAATCGATTAATCAAAAATTCAAACTCGATTGATCGATTTTAAAATCGATCAATCGATTTTCCCAGCTCTCCATTTTCCAGCCACTGGAAGTGCTCAGATGATTGATCAATTTTAAAATTGATTAATCGAAATTCCAGAATCGATTGATCGATTTTAAAATCGATCAATCGATTTTAAAATCGATCAATCGATTTCGGGCAATTCTGCCCAGCTTACTTCTGAACCAAAATCGATTAATCGATTTGGTCAGAAACTCAGCCCTTTTTCGGGCATTTCTTCCAAATCTCTTCCTTTCCATTTTTCCTTCATTTCCCATTCATCAATTTATCATTTAAACAAGAATTTAATGCAAAACACATGTACATTTGAAATCAAACAAGAGCTCACCTTAAATCAATCTCTTGATTGATGGAATGGTTGGGTTAAGGACTAGGCTCCAACTCCGGCTTCCACGCGTCGAATCCGACATTAAATGTTCATGCATGTCTTAAATTTGAAACCCAATCACTCACCTTAGCATCTACTCTTCCTTTACTCTCTCTCTCTCTCTCTCTCTTCTTAACTTCTCACCAACTTAAAACCAGGGAGTAATAACTCCTCCTAGCATTAAACCCTTTTTTTTAGCTCCTCATGCTCTGGTGTAAAGTACATATACCAAAGATAGGTGTACGAGACCCTTAACTAACGTCTAATCCCATACTTAAGACACATTGACATCACATTTAGTAATTTCTTTTTAAGTCCGCTGTTTGACCGCTGTTTGACCATCACTTGGTCAAACCCACAACCAGTCGGGCTCGCATCCCGAGGTCACTGTTCATTGTTCAAATTTTGGGGATGTTACAATATGTTACAGAGTTATTAGAACAATTAATCTGGTAATTAAGATTTGAATTATCTTGGAAATTCTTAGTTTCTATCCTATCCTCATCATAATTCATAATCCTCCTCCTTGGCGATTAATTGGTAAAAGTGGTAAGCGTGGGATGTTGCCGATTCATAATCTTTAACACTCTGCTCATAAGTTGAGAAACTAAGAATTGCACAGATAATCCAAATCATAACAGATCTAATATTTCCTTTCTTTATTGTTTCCCACTCTGCTTACAACAAATATCAACCTACCTTTTGACAAGAGTATCATTCTCTCTTGAAATAACTATATGTCATGATCTGAAATTTTGCCCCATCCTGAGAGCCTAGAGATTCATGTTATGACCCGCAGCATCCCAGATATGCTAAGTGGACATATACATAATTAAAGTTATTGCACAATTATGGTTCAACAAAATCCGTGAACCCAACATTAAAGGAAAGAAATAAATGAGCAACCATAAATATGGATAAACGCGATAAAAAATCTAAGTAATCCACCAATAAAGGAAATAAAAGTCAGAGACAAATCCAAAACATGAAACTATAGAGTCAACAAAACAGTATAAAAAGAAACTCAGTATCGAGTCTACTACAATCAATAATCGGCTTTTTGATCAAAATCATCACCAAAGTCCTCCTGGTAACCAGCAACATCTCCCCTCCAAGGCTCCTGGTACTCAGCGTCCACGGGGTCAACGAAATTAATACCACTAGGATCAGCATAGCCAGCGTCCACTCTGTCGATATAGTCACCTGCAGCTGTTAGATTTTTGTGGGATAAGTTTACTCGGTCACTTAAACTCAGTGGACACACCACCAATCCACCCCATACTACTCAGGTACATTGTGGGTGCATCACGTGAGTGATAATAATAATAATACATTAATAAAATCAGAAAGAGAAAATAATAAAACCCTGTGCATATCATAAAACTTATATCATAACATAAATGCAGGATCATGATCTACACACTCAATCCTAATGTACCTTATCATACCTTATAATATAACATATTTTATTATTCTCGCACATACGTCTGTATATCGCATGAGAATAACTAACATACTCATAAATCTTATACGATCTATTCTAGAGTCGCTACGCTAGCCTACCATGTGAAGGTCACTATAATAGCTTACCACCATATCATTCCATATCATACTCATATCATACACCCCATCCAGTCACAGGGGTGGTCAACAAGCGTAACTCATATCATACTATCTCTTAGAGACCCATCTTGACTAAAGACGTTGCACTTACGGTGGCTACGTAAGGAACAACATGTACAGACTTAATTTCTTAATCTTATGTTAGCTTACACAACGATGTCTTGTTATCATACTCATAACTTATCTTATCATATAGACTCATATCTTAACATACTCGTACAACTTATATCTAGGATGAGCTATAGTGAGATAACTTCACTAAATCACGCTCTCCGAAGAAAGGATTTCGTAGTAATTTTGATGTACTTCGTGTGACAGTAAAGAGACCTCACTACCATAGAGGTTCCATACTGCCATAGAGGGATTACGTCCGTACATGGACGCCTATATTTCGAGTTTCATGTGACCGTAAAAAGATCTCACTATAACTAAGGCCTAAGAGTCGAATCTCGTATCATAACTCATATCTTTTCCTATTATATTAAAACTCAAGGTGATAGAGTCACCGCATTTGCCACCGTATACGAGGCTACGCAAAATTCGTACTCACCCTACTCATCAGGATGTCTCATACCATCATGAGTTGTAAGGTATGTGAATACGATGTATTCCTTGCTTCGATACCATCTCAGCGAATCATCACGCCCAAGCGTAGGTATGATCTCATACACTCACGTACATATGACCTAACATGTCTATAACTCACATATCATGATCAATATAGTAGCATAGGAATAGCATACTTACAATAAAGATTTACATCCAGATTTCGCTATGTTTATACATGTATTTATTTATATATCATCTTAATACAAATATATAATAGGGTAGTGATCAGTCACATAATTTACCATTTTATCACCCTTAACTTAGTGATGCTAGGACTTAGTTTGCTACTAACGAGTTACTGAAATGCAGATACTAAAGATAAGTAGTAAATTAGAGCCTAAGTGTTAATCTTTGTCAAAATGAACTCAAAAAGTAGTAAAAGGATGATTAAGCGTTAAAGACGATTCACCAACAACAGGAAGGATGAAAAATTATAATTCTTCAAAAGACGATTCTTCAGAAAGCGACAAAAGAAGAAAGCGACCGATTCAAAATAAGAAATTGTTAGCTGAAAGTCTACTGAAAATAGAAAATCGTGAATTACGATTTTCTAGAAAGAATAAGAAAGAAATTGTTATTTACGATTTCCTAAAAATAGAAGCTTTCTACTACACACTACTGCTGCGGATCACGTGAGAGTTTAACACCGCTATATTCAGAATTAGAAGACTCTTGCAATTAGAAGTCTGGTGAACCACGGATCTAAGAAGATTAATAAAGATCTAATCCGAAGAACTCTGTTGCTGCTCAATAAAGAACAATTCAAAAGCGCATCAACTAAAGAAAGCAAGAAAAGATAAAATTAGGAATTAGAGTTATATTAGAAATCTTTTGTTTTTAGTAGTTTCTTTTATTAGAACTAGATCTTTGTAAATCAACCCCTTATGATCTATAAATAAGAGAGATCGGCATAGGAATAAAAATTGAAGAATTTCAGCATCAATTGATGCCTGAGGTTAGATTTTCTTTCGATCAAAGTAGAGTAACACAATTAGAGTAGACTAGATATAAGAGGTTTCTCAAGAGCAGTTGATGACTGCAATTGAGTACTGAAGATTAGTATAGATATCTATAATTTCTCAGGATCAATTGACGACCCAAGGGGTGAAGGATATATTTTACTTTGCTTTCTAGTTTAGATTTTATTCGCTTTGTAAACATCTCTAAGTTTTAATTTGAATTGATAACTCAGGTTAGAATTTGCAGATTAGTGTAACGGTTTTTACTTTTTCATCTTCAGTTTTCTAGAGTTTGATTGACGCCCAAATTTCTGGTTTATTGTTAATTAGATTAAATCTGTACTGATAGGATCTTAGACTTGATTGACGACTAATGCTAAGAGACTAAAAATATGGTGTAACGGTACTATTTATTTTCATAAATATCTGAAAGCTGAAGATTAAGATTGACGACCTTAATTTGAAGAAGGAGGATTAGGATTTATTTTTATGCACTTTAGTTTAATGACCAATTCTTTTATTCATATTTCTCCAGTAGATTAGATCTTAAAGATATATAAAAGTTTTTAAGATAGGAATTTAGATAAAAGATAAAAACTAGGAATTAATTAGATAATGGACTTCCTCGTGGGATCGATCCTATACTAGCTCTACAATTTCCATTATGAGCTTATAATAGGTTAAGACTTGAATTTAATATAATTATAATACATACTAAGCAATCGATCAAGTTTTTGGGGCTGCTTCCGGGGAAGCGGAATTTATCTAATTCTTTCAAGTTTTTATCTAATATTTTTATCCTTTTAGAAACCAATATTTATCTTTCTCTTTTTATATTTCTTTATATTTTTATTTTCATTGATCACTTCTTAAATCTTTTACAGATTTATTCAGAGTAACAAATCAGAACTTCAACACTTTTGCTAGCCACAGAAACTAGAAACTCAGATTTGTTTCTCTCCCTGCTTGCTAAAATAAAAAGTAGAAATTTTCTTAAACCAAAACTGAATACAATAATTGTTCTAATTAAGTGTCTTGTTGGTAAAGTGATTCCATCATGACAGACAATGATAAGAAATTGCTTAAAACCATGGGGGAATATTATGCACTGACACCGCTTACTCCGCCCAATATACTCCAAATGCTGCCTATCTTTCACGGGCTGATGGATGAAGATCCCTCATTGCATCTAAATAATTTTGTAGAACTATGAAATATTATTAGGATCATGAGTTGGCATGATACAAGCATCTGTTTGAGGTTATTTTCATATTCTCTCCGAGACAAAGCAAAGCAGTGGATACACTCTTTGCCCCGAAATTCGATAGCTGATTGGGAGGGGTTGAAATAGAAATTCCTTATGAAATTAATTCCCACATACAGAGCAACTCGAATTTGGTATCTGATCTTAACGTTTCAACAATTTACGGATGAAGCTCTTTGGGAGAGTTGGAATCGCCTCAACTATCTTATGCATAGGTGTCCTCACCATGGGGTCACGAAAAGGTAAATAATTCTTACCCTCTACGAAGGACTTGGCGATGCAACCCGACATATGGTTGATATTGCTTGTGGTGGTATGTTTCATAATTTAACAACAGTGGATGCTTGGAAACTCTTTGAGACCCTTAGCAAAGAAATGGTGCAACACCATGCATCCGGTGAGATTGATTCGGAGCCTTTAACCAATGTACTTCCTAAGCAAGGAAGATTATATAACTTAAAGGCAATGATGAAAGTTCTTTCGAAGCTGAAGCTTTGGAAGGGAAAGATTCAATCTCTGGTGGGTACAAAATCGCACCCAACATCTGGACAAGGTGAAGCTTGTGGTCCTAACCATAGCCCGACTCATACAACACCAAAGTATCCCACTGCTCCTTTTTACACCACAAAGGCCCAAGACCACACTGACGCTGAGGGAGCCCTATTGTAGATAGTCAACAGCTGGATGCAGCATGGCCGAATTCAAATGCAATTACTCTAAAATCTCCTGGAATACATTACATAATTGGAAACTCAAGTTGAATGCTTGACCAATTGGGGTAACTCAAGAGACAGTAATTCTTCTTCCTCATGGCCAGTTAGCACCCCAGGAGGAATTACTTTTATGGGACGGACATCAACTCCCCTTGATCGTCAGTGAATTTCCTCTGAAACTCGTCGCGCTACCGACTCACCCGTAGCAAACACATGTAACATATGTATATAAATATTTTTGAAATGACCCCTTACGATTTATACAATATCACTGAATCGTAAAGGCTCTTTCTTTGTTTTAATCACTTGAAACGCATGGATTTGCAATTCTCGTGAATATAGAGTCCAATCGTAGTGAGTACGATTTTCTCAGTTTTTGATTCTTGTGAACATTATCCAAAATTGCAAACGACAATTCGGGGAACAGGAGAACCTAGTGATCAGTCTTTTTGGATGCATTGGAAGTAAAACCAATTCAATTTTGTATAGGAAACAGACAAGCTTTGCATTCAAAACTACCACTCCCCAACCACCCTAGTCTAGGAACCTACACATTGACATTTACTCGAAGTGATGGTTTAAGATTTTTTTTCCTATAAAATCCATACACATCCATTAACCAAAACCAGTTCATAACCCTTCTTCTTCCTCTTTCTGTTACCTTAAAACCCCATGACGGAAGAACATAACCAGAGCGACTTCAGCAAAAGACTTGACAAAAGTTTAGAAAAATATAGAGCTAAGCTCTTGGCTGTACAACAGAAAGTAGAAAAATTAAAGCACCAGCGATCTGTCTTTATTGCTGAATCGTCCACCGAAACTCCCTTGACCCTAAACCTAACCCAAATCTGAAACCATATACTAGGAACCCATCTTCTTCCACTTCCTTACCCTTATACCATTACAACCCACCCAGAATTCGTGTTTCTTTCTAACAAGGATGGACTACAATTGTCAGTGTCATTTCCCATCCCATCCTTAATCTCCTCACCATCCCTCTCCATTGCTTATCTTCTCCCTTCGCTTGCGCTACAATCTCTACATAAAATTTTTGCAAGGGAGCAATAGAGGATGAATGGGGGGGCTGAGATGTGTCATTTCCAACTCTCCTCAGTATTATCAGTACAGTTGATGAATCATGGAGGGATTTGGAAGGGCAGTGGGGAATTCGACAGCTCTTGGAGTAGCAATCCTCCAAAGGGTGGAGCTCCTTTTGTTGTAGGGATGCGAGACTCTGATTGAAGGTGGTTAGAAGCCATGGACCGATCTTTATCGAAGATTTCTCTCGGACGTTGCTGCAAGAGTCTTAATTTAGTGTGTGTCTAGATTTTTCCTAGGAATTTTTTTATTCATGTAATTAGTTTTCTTTCCATGCTGTTGTAATTAGTTCATAGAAAATTTTTAATTTTTTATTACCATCTTTCTTTTATTTTTGCTACTAACATCTAACATTTAACTTTATAAAATCAGAAGTATTTTTCTCCCAAGTTTCGGGGGAAGAGTTTTTAAATTTATTTTTTGCAGATTATACACCTGGTTACTTACATAGAAGTAAAATAATTTACTGTAACTTTTCCTGTATGTCCCCTATTTTACACAATGAGGACATTGTCCTATTTAAGTTTGGGGGGGGGGGGGATACACCACCTTTGTATAAATTAGTTTAGTTTTCTTTTTCATTGAAAATTTAAAATTTTAGTTTCTTGTTTTAATTTTTTTTAGATAAGTTAATCATTATATATAAATTATGAAAAAAAAATATAAAAATCTGAATTTCTTAGCAAACTATCATAGTAGTAGTTCAAAAATCAAAATAAAAATAGTTACAATTTAAAGTAAAGCATCTCTAAAATACTGTATCAGAAGAATGTTTGAAACTATATGATTGATCTGAACTGTAAAATATTTTAGATTATAGTTTCAAAATTATATAACTAGTGAGCGATAGAGCTTATTCCTCTTTATTCTGAGAGAAAGAGAGACTGTTTTTATTCATGCTTTATTTTCTTTGAATTTCTCTACTATTGCTGTCAAAATTAAATCTTATAATGGTGAACTTAGAATCAATATATTCTATGATTATGATAATTTATTTGTTTAGAACTGTCTATTAAAGATATCAAAGCAATAAGACATTCATATTAGTGAATCATGAAAATGACCAAAGGCCATCTTTTTTTTAGCCAGAGCCAAAAAGCCAAAATCTTAGAATATTTTACCATTTGAACCCATCTTAGAAGCCTAAAGACTAAATTTCTTTATACCAGAATTTTATAAACCCTTATCTGTGAAATCATAGGATTTTTTGACGATCCCATCACGATGATGCTCTCTCTTGAAAAATATAGAGTCGCCACCTGGAGCTTTTGGTGTCCCGAGAAACCTAAATCATTTTTGTAAGCACCAAGGTGTCACAAATATGACTCTGAATTCGGTCTACGCCAAAGGCTCTTGGGTAGGGGCTTCGGTTATCGATTGGGAAGGTATTAGGGCACCCAATCAACCCGCTTAATGCGGTCTCTACTAATGGCCAAAATAATAACAATATAAATTAAATGAAAGAGGCTTCCTCTTGCCCAAAAGGGTCTTAAAATCCTATTTATGCCCCTTCGTTCCTACAAAAAATTTGGCGGCGTAATGGCACAAATGGGGGGATAGAGGAGAAACCGAGAATCAAGGGGAGTGCCATAGCTCTTAGGCCCTTGTTGCACTATTGTGGAGCCTTGCGTTGGCTTGCTTCGGTGAGCTTTTGAAGGCTTGTATGGTATAGAATGAGGTTCTAACTCCTAAGGTTTGATAGCTAAGAGGTAGAGGGAGAAGGCAAATGGGTAGCACACACCTAAACTAGGGGATCTAAGGTGGAAGACATGGCTCAAAGGAGGTTATGGAATTTTAGATTTTATATGGAAATGGTGCACCAAAGGGAGAAAGATCTTCTCACTTAAGCTCTTTCTCTCTTAGGCAAATTTTCTCAACCTCTAACCCAAGGGTAGGGGGGTTCTATTTATAGGAAAAGGGTGGGTTAGGAGGCTACTTAGAGGCTAAAAAAGATTAAGAATTAGGTAATCTAGCATCTAAGGTTTCCTAGATGATTTTTGGAGCCGTGAAACATGTGAAGAGGTACTCTAATGGTGGATGATTGGATGAGGCTTTAAACCACTTAAGGGGTTGCATATAGATAGTAAATGGGTGCAACAGAACTAGCAAAACACACTCCAAAGGTCAAGATGGTCAATAAGTCTAACCCTAATCTCAATTTTCGAGGCAAAAACTAGAGGTTAGTGTTCATATGCCTGGCGCAACTATTAGTTGCGCTAGGCATATGCACAGTAAAGCAGTGCAGGTAATAGTGCTTGGAAGTTAGCTCCCTGAGGTGGGGTCCACTTTTGTAACTGGTACAACTATTAGTTGTGCCAAATCCTTATAGGGGTTCTCTTGAAATTACCATTCTATCCCTGATCTCTGGAATGCGATATCTTCTCTCACACAGCTCCGATTGGAGTTATTCTTGGCCCATTGGAAAGCTGAGGACTTTTACTTTTCAATGGTATAAGATTTGATCATAGTAGAAGGTCACAGCTAGTCCCAGTGTACCCCTATTCATCCATAGCTTGAGAAAGTTAGGTTTGGGTTTGAAATGGGTTCTAAGGGGTCGGGAAGGTTCCTAAGAGATCTAGGGTGATTCCTAAGGGTTTAGAAGGGTTCCTAAGGTTTCAAAAGGGTTCCTAAGGGTTTCATATATGCCATCAAAAGCTCGAAGATGCGTCTATCTCGAAATGTGTTTCGATCGGGACTTGGGCCAAATTTGGGTGTCTATAGATGCCCCTTTTTGGTATCTGGACACTAATGATCAAATGCAAAAAAAAAGAGACATCCGAAGAGGCCCAAGGCATTATTGATGGGCCTACTATATTCAGAATGAATTTTAAACATCAGATGGGCAACATGGTGAGAAAACAAAAGCCCTGTATGTCAGGAAGAACGGTCATTTCTCAAGGTAATTGGTTCCCAAGCACTTAGTGACATTACTGGGCATAACCGAGGTGAAAAATGAGTTGTGAAAGCCCAATAGCTAGGAAAAATGGTCGCTCCTTAAAATTATTTGAAAGAGTTTGATGTTCAAGATTCATTCTGAATACAATAGCTTCGTAAGTAAGGAGGGTGATTGACTCACATTTAAAGATAGTCACAACGCAAGTACGCAAGGCTCCATAATTTATATCCAATCATATGTGGGATTGACCGCCTCATCTGACTGGTCACAGGTGCCTCTGCCTGAAGTAGGGTTCAAGGTCTTTGGGCGAACCCATCGATCCTGAAATTTATTTAGCACGACTACTTGAGCGGAGCGAATAGATGTCGTAACACTTTTTAGAAGTACGTGCCATTTTTCCAACGTGCCCCTGATCATCATGACCCAGAGTATCTAACCTTAAACAACACAGAACAAATCTAACCAAAATCGGGTGCTCCTAAGGGGGCATCCAATCCTGGTCTCTGCTGATAATGATTTTACAAATTGATTAACTGTGCATAAACATGCACCCATTAGGGGCGATAAACAGCAAAGGCAACGAAAGTCTCGACCCAGATCCCATCTGGGTACAATTTATGAGAAAAAATGACCATCCTATGAATACCCAGACATAAGGCATACACTTTACATGGATACCGTGCCAATATAGGTTTTAAGCCCGCAGAAATGAGGGAAATGAGCCCTTCTGCATACATGTTTGTATATAGTTTAATTGACATGTAGTTTCATTTTCAATAGGTTGGTTTTAACCAACGATTGACCTTTTTCATAACAGAGTTACTCGGACCTCAAACCCGTAGGGCGCACGCCCAGACTGCACAGACCAAGAGTCCACACCTCTAAAATAGCTCATGATAAATATGAGTTTAGACACTCACGTTCATATGAATCTGCCAATTGAGCGCTCGTCGCAATGATTTAGCATTGAAGTCGACTCGATCGAAACATTGATTGTTTGACTGGGATTGACACTATCGCTCCTACTTTGAAGTAAGATCCAGAATCCAAGGCGTACGTTAGACTTAGGACATTGATATATCACAGCTGCATTGCGGATAAAATATTGACACTATACCGCATTGGAACACGCATGTGCGTAGCTATGCGTCGCATAAAAACACAGATTTCTTCTAGATATATTTTTATCTTTTTCAAAATGATTTTCTTTCTTCTCTTTTTTCTTTTTCGAATAGACTAGACGTTGGTGGTGAATGCTTCATCTGATTTTTCCATCACCGAGAGGTTTCCTGCTTCGAGGCTTTGGACTATTTGATGTTCCTGCACATTCTTGAGAAACCTTTTTTGTTTATAAAAAAATGCATCCTAATCAACAGAAGGAGAAGCCAACTTTTACCTATATTTTTTCATTTTTTAAGATTTATATATATTTTTCTTTTTAGATTTTTATTTTCAGAGATTTTTTTGTTCTTTTTCTTCAATTTTTGAGATGGAAGTATAATGTTGTACATATGTACATGGAAAATAGTAGAAATATAGAATTTTTTGTATTTTGATTTTTCTTTTTTTTGGCTTTTTTTTTTTGTTCTTTTTTATTGATGGGTCTCCTTTTGGAATGTGCCTAGCCTGGGCATGAAAATGGAAAAAGGAAAATCGTTATCTTTAACAAAAAGGAGCTTTCCTAACCAGGTGCACAAAGTGTGGGCATAAAAGTGGAAAAGGAAAATTATTATCTTTGAAAAAAGGGGCTTCCGCCCTATCCTTTATTCTCTTTTTATTTGGTTTGATACCTCAATCACAGGGTGAGATCCGGGTCTCCTTTTGAGCATGGTCGAACCCCTTTTAATTGGTCGGATCTGAGGGAGTTTCAGCCACCTTACCAAGACTGGAACGTCAATCCCTTTGGATTCAGTCAAACCTTTCTCCTTACCTTGAGTCATACGTTTGACGAAGCCGTTTCATAAAGACAATTATGGTCGGGGCCTGATTTGAACTAACATGAGTGGCCTAGCCGAAAAAAGGGATCAGGGAGAGTAACCAAGAGGGCCTCCCAAACATCAATCTATCAATCAGATCAAACCTTTCCTTTTAATCTTTTTCTTTTAAAAACTCTTTTACTCACAATGCCCAAGGTGGGCTCGTCGTGCCCATTTTTGCCCTCTTTTTACCCGTGGCGCCCTTTCGGGTTTTCACCACGTCCATGGGTTTAGCTCTCTTGCCCTAAGCGGCCTTTCGAGTTTTCACCTGGTCCGCACAAACTCACTGTTTTTACCCGTAGTGCCCTTTCGAGTTTTCACTACGTCCATCTTGCTTTAAGCTTGTATTTTTATTTTATTTTTTCTTTTTACTTTCTTCAAAAGTCATGACATAGACGTCGATTCCATCATAGCCGGTTAGATGGGGTTCTGATGCCGTCTCACAACTCGGCTCGTGTTGACTTAACAGATACTACGATTGCTTGTGAACCTATAAAGAGGGCTTTCTTCAGGGTGTAGCTTAGCCATGGGTTAGATTAGGATTTGAAGGTATGCTAGGCTAAAAAGGATTTCCTTGATACGACTTTAGTTTTTCAAAACATACTTTCTTCCTTGGGGGATTTTACTATACATGCCCCATGATTCTTCTACTTTTTCTTTTCCTTTATCTTATTTCAGGCAATCTCTTTTTGAGGTTTTGCTTTTTTGATCTTTTTTTGGATTTTGATGGTAACTTTACTTCCCCTTTTTTATGTATGTAAACATTTTTTTGGGGAAGAGGTTTATTTGAAAGAAAGGCCCAGGCTCAAATGGGGTAGCAAAGGATATCATCATTTTTAGGGATGCTTTTTGGCTACTGTGCTTGGAATGATAGCCTCTTTTGGGTGGTTCTTAAGCAGTCACGTATATGTTTCACCAATACTTATCTTATTGCGATAGACTAAGCATAGAACCGTCGGAAGTATCCAGCATTGATGGGCTCAGGTAGATGATCTCCGTCCATGGTGGTGAGGTGGATGGCGTATCTCGATAGCACTTCTCGGATGACGTAAGTTCCATTTCAGTTTGGCTTGAACTTTCCTCTTGGATCGGCGTGGAGGGATGGGAAGATCTGCTTCAGTACAGTGTCTCCAACCTTTAAATCTCGACCGCAGACACGCTTATTGTAAGCACGTGCGATTCGCCCCTGATAAACTTGAGTATGACATAAGGCTAGGAGTCTCTTCTCGTCTAATAAGTTTAATTGTTCAAAGCGAGATCTCTCCCTCTCTGCCTTGGGTAGGCCTGATTCCATGAGGATTCGGAGCGAGGGTACCTCAACCTCTACCGGTAGTACAACCTTGGTTCCATACACAAGGGAGAATGGTGTTGCCCCTGTAGCGATACAGATCGACGTATTATAGGCCCACAAAGCAAATGGTAGCATTTCGCTCCAATCTTGATAAGTGATGACCATTTTCTCGAGGATGAGGATGACTGTCTTGTTCGTAGTTTCCACGACTCCATTAGTTTGAGGCCGATAAGGTGACGAGTGATGGTGCTTGATTTTGTATTGCTCACAGAATGCTTGGATGCACTTATTCGCAAAGTTTGTGCCATTGTCCATGATGATATCCTTGGGTACTCCAAATCAGCACATAATATTATTTTTGAGAAACTTCTCGACGTGACTGGCTGTGATATTGGCATATGAAGCCTTTTCTACCCATTTGGTGAAGTATTCAATGGTGATGAGGATGAATCGATGTCCATTTGATGCTTTTGGATTAATCATTCCGACGACATTAAGGCCCCAAGTAGCAAATGGCTAAAGAGTGGTCATACAGTGAAGATCGATGGCAGGAGCGTGTATCAGACTAGAGTGTTCCTGACACTTATAGCATTTCTGAACATGTTTGCAACAATTGGATTTCATGGTGGTCCAAAAGTATCCATACCATAAAATTTTCTTAACGATCATGTGACCGCTGACATGGGCATCGCACACTCCCTCGTGGATTTCCTTCATGATGCGAATCGCTTCACTCTCAGTAAGGCACCTGAGCAAAATGTTATTATACAATCACTTTTAAAGGCATTCCCCACAAATAACGTAGCCTGCTGGTAAACGTTGAACGGTTCATCGATCCGTCTTGGACGTACCCTCAGGGAAAGTTAGTGTCTCGAGGAAATTCTTGATATCTGAGAACCAAGGTGGCTCATCATCAGGCTTTGTGGGTTCCTCAATCTGGAGGCAAAAAGTTGGCTCATTCCTCTGCTCGATCATGATTGGCTTCATCTCAACACCATATGGGATTTCTATCATTGATGCCAACGTTGCTAATGCATCGGCGAAGTGATTCCTTATCCGAGGGACATATGAGAATATCATGTCTTGGAAGCAAGCTATCAGATCCTCGAGGTGCTCATGGTAGGGGATCAATTTCTCATCTTTCATCTTCCAATCTCCATTCGTCTAGCATATGATCAACTATGAATCGCTAAATACCTGGAGGTGAGTTATATTTAGATCGAGAGCCGCCTGTAAACTAGTGGCACAAGCTTCATACTCGGCCATGTTATTAGTGCAAGGGAAGTTGAGCTTGATAGAGATGGGTATGTGGGATCCTTTCAATGAAATCAGAATGGCGCCAACTCCCTGACCTTCAGCATTTGCTACCCCGTCAAAGTGAATTACCCAAGATTCCTCTGCTTCCTTTGTATTGTCTTCCGTCATGAATAGGATGTCCTCATCCGGGAACCCAGTTCTCAGGGGCTTATAATCTGGTAAAGGATTATTGGTAAGATGATTGGTGAGTGCCTGCCCCTTGATCAATTTCTGAGTAACGTACGTGATGTCAAACTTAGACAATAAGAGTTTCTAGCATGCAGTTCGCCCAGTGAGAGCCGACTTCTCAAACAGGTATTTCAATGGGTCCATTCGAGCCAAAAGTAGAACGACTTGAGATAGAAATTAATGGTGGAGCCTCTGAGTAGCCCATAAAAGAGCCAGGCATGCTTTCTCCAGATGAGAATAGCGCGTCTCATAGTCAGTAAATTTCTTGCTCAGATAGTAGATGGCCTGCTCTCTTCTTCCCGTTTCATCATGCTGCCCTAAGACACATCCCATTGAAACTTCTGTCATGGAGAGATACATTAAGACTGGTCTCCTCGGCTCAGGTGATACCAAAACAGGTGGGTTAGGGAGGTAGCTTTTGATTTTATCAAACACTGCCTGAAAATCGTCGTTCCATTCAATGGATAAATTCTTCCTTAGTAGCTTGAAGATCGGCATGCAGATTGGAGTTAGCTGTGCAATGAACCGACTGATATACTGTATCCTGCCCAAGAACCCTTTAACCTCTTTCTCAATAGATGGTGGCGGCATTTTAGTGATAGCTTTGACTTTGACTGGGTCGACCTCGATCCCTCTCTTGCTGACGATGAATCCTAATAGTTTTCCTGACATGGCACCAAATGCACACTTCTGTGGATTCAAACATAGTCGATACTTTCTTAACCTCTCAAACAGCTTCTAGAGGTTTACCAAGTGATCGCTCCGCTTCGGTGACGTGGCTATCATATCATCGACATACACTTTAATTTCTCCGTGCATCATGTCGTGAAACAGTGCAGTCATAACTCTCTGGTATGTTACACCGACATTCTTCAGCCTAAACGGCATGACTCTATAGCAAAAGGTTCCCCAAGGAGTGATAAATGTCGTCTTCTCTGGATCCACGTCTGCCATCTTAATCTAATTATATCCTAAGAATCCGTCCATAAAAGAAAGCATCCCGTGCTTAGCAGTGTTATCGACCAAGATGTCGATGTGCGGCAATGGGAAATCATCCTTTAGGCTTGCTTTGTTCAAGTTTCTAAAATCAATGCACATGCGGACCTTTCCATCCTTCTTTGATGTAGGCACAATATTGGCTAGCCATTGCTGGTACATGGATACCATGAGAAACCTTGCATCATACTGCTTGATGACCTCGTCTTTGACCTTTAACATCCACTCGGGTCTTTGACCTCGTCTTTGACCTTCAACATCCACTCGTCTCAGCATCTGCTTAACTGGCTTTATATCGAGGTAGAGAGGCAACTTATGCTTGACCAAATCGGTGTTCAGACTAGGCATGTCCTCGTATGACCAGGCAAAAATGTCTTGGTATAACCGAAGGAAATCGATCATGCTTTTCTTTCCTCGAGAGATAGCGATGTTCCGATCTTAGTGATTCTAGGAACCTCCTCAGTCCCTAGATTGACGTCCTCTGTTTCCTCAACAATGGGGGTAGGGCCATACTCAAAGTCGGTAAACCATTCAACGAGTTCATTAGGGATCTCCTCAGTAGGTCGTCTAGACTCGTAACTCCTTCCTCTTCTTGTATTTCTATAAGAAAGGGGTCGATTTTACGTGGGATGGGTATTTTAATTAAGGCATCTTTATGCAGAATTTTATTTGGAATTTTAAATGACAATATTTTTGAACTTTGTATTTTTTTAATGTTTTTAAAATTTTTATTTTCTTCAGAGGTGGACCCTTGGTAGCACGAGTCTGTGAATATGCAAGGTATTGCCTGCCAAGAGCATATCTCACTTTTTATAGTTTATTTTTTTTTTTAGGAAACAGGATTTCAAATGTTAGGCCACTCCCCGTTTCCAGGGTTTGGGGCAAAGATGCCCAGTTGCATACCTGAGGGGCCGCTCCTTTACCTATTTGGATGGAAGATGTCCATTATTTGTCTCCTGGTATTATCAAAACCTCGAGCACTAGTTCTCGTGGGTCTCAACATGCAAGGATCTACTCCAATCTTAGTGGCGGTTCTCAGTGGGCATATGTTCAATACAGTACCATTATCGATCAAAACTAGGGGGATAATCATATTTCAAGACTCTATGGTTATATTCAAAGATTTCGAGTGACTACCTCCTTCCTCAGGTAAATCGGCATCAAAAAATGAAATGGCATTTGGAGCCATTACTTGACCAATTATTTGCCCGACTTCATCTGGGCTAACCTGAAGTGATACATGAGCATTTTTTAATGCCCCCATTAAGCTTGGAAATGGAGTGGGGACGTCATCAATAGATCCCATACAGTAATATGGGTAGGCATTCTTCTCAGTTGAGTCTCTAAGATATGTTCTCAACTCATTTTCTCGAAAGGATTTATTGCTCTATCTTTCTTCCCCTCTGGCTGGGCTTGTGGGCTGCCGGTGTTGCTTGCTATTTCAAGATCTTTCTAGACCGGATAACAAAGTCCATTGCCCCTTCTCTGTGGCTGCCAGCGTTGATATATGTCTATTCATAACTCAGCGGTACCTGATGAGGATCATAGGTTGGTCCCGAGATCTGAAATGGTATGGCCGCTGGTATCGAAGGTGCTTGCACTGCGGGCTCAGGGGGTGTGGGCAACACTTAGTTTATCTTGGTAATAGTTGGTTGAGTGGCAAAATTAGGCCAAATGGAGATGGCGAAGCTTGAGGGTGGTGGCACTAGGGGAAAAGGGGTAAAAGTAGGTCATTAGTAGCTGACAGGTGCTGGCGGGGGATTGGGGGTATGATGGGCTATCGGGTAACTGACGGGGGTGGTGGTGTATGGTTGGTGTGCATTTATATGCACATAATTGACCGGAGTGGGTGATGGAAAATAAATCCTAAGATCTAAGGGTTCAGCTTGTGATGTTGGACTGGGAAAATAATATGACAAGTTCAGGGGTTCAATCACCCCAATGTTCCTTTCTTCATCATTCCTTGGCGGTGGCACCACATAGCTCTCCCTATCCTTGATGTAATCGGACGAGTCAAACTTAAATTCACACTCTTCTGTTATCCCGATGGTGGGTCTGCGACCTGCTCCTCCTATAGTATGTGGCACTTAATGGATGTTGGCATGCTGGTTTACCTGAGAAGGTGTCAGTGGAATGATTTTTGCAGCATCGATCAAATATTTGATTGCGTGCTTCAATGGGAAGCAGTGGTCAATCGGGTGACCCGGACCCTGATGAAAATTGGAGTGGGTATTCGGGTCATAGTTCTTTGGGATCGGGTGGGGAGGAGGTTGTGGTTGACGAATAGTTACTAATCTATTTTCTACTAATAAAGGCAAAAGTACACTTAAAGATTGTCTCAGGGGTGTAAACACTCAGTCATAGCGGGCTCTCCTCTGCTCCGGAGTCATTTGCATTCCTTGCCCATTCCCTGCTCTCTGCATCTGCTCAGTTCTAATTGGTGCTGGTTGTGCTGCTTAAAATTGGAACAGGGTTATGTTATTATTGGGCCTAGTATTGGCAATGTTTTGAACATCGGCCCCAGTTCTCTTCTCATTCCTTTGTTTTGAAAACCTTCTAACCCCACTAGCTCTATTTGGTATATTTTTATTTAGGCGCCCTTCCCTGATGGCATCTTCACAGCGATTGGCGTTCCTCACCAGATTAGTGAAACTACACAACTGCTGGTACACCGAAAAGTTTAAGATCACTGGTAGAGTATTCTTGGAGATCATCTCTATCTGCTCATCATCAGGTATTCTATTTCTGACCTGAGCTGTTAGTGCTCTCCACCGCCCCAAGTAGTCATTGAAGGTCTCATTCGAGTTTTGCCTTACACGGGCCAAATCTAACTTATGTGGCTCGATGTCAATATTATAGACATATTATTCTTGGAACAGTTGCATTAAGTCCTTCCATGTCTTCATCATAGATGGTTCCAAAGATGTGAACCACCTCAAAGCCGGACCGGTCAAACTCTTTTGAAAGACCTTTATCGACAGTCTTTTGTCCCCTCCATATTAGCACATGTCTCCACAATAGGACTTCAGGTGTGCAATGAGATTGCCAGTGCTGTTGTATTTGTCAAAAGCTGGTATTTTAAATTTGAGAGGTAAGGGGACCTCCACAAACAGACATAAATTTGTGAAGTCTGTGGCATGGATTTCAGCACCATCCATTTTGATCAACTGCTTCTATATTTTATCCAACTGTTCTTTCAGCTGCTTTAACTCCTTAGATACGGGGGCCACTTTCTCAGCAGTTGGTTGGATTTCACTTTAGGCTTCCAGAGGGTGGGAAATAATAGGAGGAGGGTTGAGGTTGGTTAATGCCCCAGCATAGGCTCTGCTGTTCCTAATCTCGTCCTCTTCATACTGCTGGTCGGCATAGTGTGTAATGAGGGCGGGATTCTCTTGCTGGTGTTGCATGGACTGGATGGGAATGGCATGAGTGGGGGTTGGGTGAGTCCATTGGGGATGAGGGAAAGTTGGTTGGATGATGGGATGAGTGGAAGTTAGATTTTGGAGTAGGGCCTGATGAGGCCATTGAGCATGGGGGAAGGTTTGAAGTTGACTTTGGGATGTAGGGATATGGGTGAATTGGGGTTGATGTAAGGCATGAGTTTGAGTTGGGTATGAGGGTTGAGAGTGGGTAAAATTTTGAAGAAATTGTGAAGGGTATTGGTGTGAGGTTCCAAGGTTTTGGGCTTAGGTTTGGGCCATGAAGCCTTAGGAGGGTTGGGTCATGAAGCCTTGGTCATGATAGGTTTGAGCCGTGGGCCATTAATGGGTTTGGGCCATGGGCCCTTGATGGGTCGTGCTCAATGTGCCTTGATGGGTCTAGGCCATGGGCCCTTGATGAGTCTGAATCATTGGGCTTTGATGGGTCAGGGCCATGGGCCCTTGATGGGTCTAGCCTAATGGGCCTTGGTGGGGTCTGGGTATGGGCCCTTGATGGGTTGACCTAATGGGCCTTGGTGGGTCTGAGCCATAGGCTCTTAATAGGTGTGGCCCATGGGACCTTGATGGGTCTGGGCCATGGGCCCTTGATAGGAGTGGGCTATGGGGTTTTGGGCCATGTGGCCTTGGGAGATGTGGGGAATGGGGGTTTGGACCATTGGGCCTTGAGGCATGTGGGTAATGGAGATTGAATGGTGTGGATGATGAGGGGTTGATGGGAGTCATGGGAGAGTGAGGCATGGAGGCTTGATAGGGTATGGGATGGATCCATGGGTGAGTGGTATGGATGAGAGGGGATGTGTTGGGAGGCCTTTCACCTATTGTAGGCTTGGACCATTTCTTCCCTCATGGCCATGTAAGGGAGATCGGATGGAGATGGATTATTTGAGGTTTTGAGGGGCATGGATGGGGTGGATGTGGAGGGTAAATTGGGCGTGACATGGGTAGAAGATGGGATATGGGGTGGATTGGAGGAATGAGGTGGGGCATTGTAAAAGGGGGATGGGTATGATGAAGGGTAAGGTGTGGATGTTTGGGAAGAACCAGGCATGACCCCGATAAAAATGGGCATGACTTGGGTAGATGGGGGGATTTGTGGGGGGTTGGATAGGGTGGAGGTGACATATGTGAATGAGGGCGGATCGGGCCTATATGGGGAAGATGGAAAATGGGGCATGGATGTGGATGCGGGAAGTTGGGTTGGGTTTATCATGGATGGGGATGGGAAATGTGTCATATTTGGCATGGATATAGGAGGGGGTATGGGCATGGTTTGTGAGAAAGATGGGGAAGGGGGGTTAATTTTAGATATTTTGGGAAGTGGTGGTTGGAAAAATGGGGGCACCGAATGGGCTGGTGATGGTGAGGGTTAAATGGGTGAGGGGGGTGGAATTGAAGGCTTCTTTGGTATGGGAATGGGTTGGAGAAAGTGGTGGGGATGAGTTGGGATCGACATAAGCCAGGTCCACAGCCCACGACATATCTCGGTATTGGGTTGGGTATGGGTGCCTTGGATGGAGCTCGTAAAGCTTCCAACGTCTCCTACGGGATGATAGAGGGTACGTTGATGCCGTGGTGCTGGCACCAATCAAGACTCTATTTTTAAATTTAAATTTAAATTTTTTAGAGTTTTACAAGTGAAAAAAAATGAGGGTTCCAGGGCCTTTATGAATTTCCTTCTCAGGTGGCTTTTGTACCCTAAATGGGTCCGTGGCAATGGCTCCGAAGCACTTCGGAAGAATCAAAGGGAAACCCCTTGATCTATTGAAGGAACAGAAACCAATGCAAACACCTGATCCCCTGAAAAAAATCAACAAGAAGTCACCTTCTTTTGACCGGCGAGGAGGTATTGGGTGTCAGAAATTGCGAGGCCTAAACAGAGGCACTAAACACACTGATCGGGGAGTCCGAAGAGTGAACTAGGTCACAAATTCGGACTGGGGCTGCTTAGAACCAGCCTGGCGCAACTATTAGTGGCGCCAGAGCAAAGGGTCCAAATTTAAAGCTAGCACAACTAATAGTTGCGCCAGTAAACTATTGGGGCATTTTGCATTGGCACAACTAATAGTTACGCCAGAGCAATATGGCTCTCTAGTTTGTTTGACAGCAGCAAACTCAGTCCGAAATTGGTCTCCAAATTGGATTTTTGTGGAAGCTGGGTTTCCAGGAACTGACTAATTTTTTTAGTGAATCATTCTCTCCTCACCGAACCTAATGGTTTGAGTTCGGTATAACTCGCTAGCGCACTCTCTAAAGGGTTTTAAGCTTGTAGGAATAGGTGACCCACCCGATATACCTCCGACGCAAGTGTCTTCTCAGATACTAGGTGGGCTGGGACTTTTCTGAATCATCACCACTAGGGGCTACTGCCATACTAAGACCCGGGTGGTTGTATGTGTGCCTAATAATCCAACCCTTTAAAAATCTATCCCGTAAAAAAAAAAAATTAATTAAGTCCCCTTTCTTGGTTCAATTTTAATCATTTTTTTTTTTTAAATTTTATGAAAGTTTTCTTAAGTCCAAAAATCAGGGGTGATGATCCCATGCCGTCACTACGGGCCGGCGTCCACTGTTAGGATATGATTGCACAAGTAAGCCCGCCAATCGGCTAAGGCACTTTAAATGATGTAAAAGTAAAGGAATTTAAATACAAAGTGCAAGTAGGCTCGCCAATCGGATAAGGCACTTAAAATGATAGAAAAGTATAGAACATTAAAGACTATGCGTAAGTAGGCCCGCCGATCGGCTAAGGCTCGTAAATGACGTAAAAGTAGGGGTAAGTAAAATGACGTAATCGGAGGGGTGAGTAAAAATAAAATAAAAAATAGCAATAAAATACTAGTAAAATCAAAAATAAAGAGGCCAAGTTAAAGGGGAAGCTCTACTAGCTACTCCCCAATAGAGTCACCATCTGTGCAATCGTGGGATTTTTTGACCATCCCGTCGCGACGATGCACACTCTTGAAAAATATAAAGTCGCCACCCGGAGCTTTTGGTATCTCAAAAAACCTAGATCATTTTTATAAGCACCAAGGTGCCACAAATATGACTCTGAATCCGGTCTACGCCAAAGGCTCTTGGGTAGGGGCTTCGGTTATCGATTGGGAATGTGTTAAGCACCCAATCAACCCACTTAATGCGGTCTCTACTAATGGCTAAAACAATAACAATATAAATGACATGAAAAAGGCTTCCTCTTACCTAAGTGGGTCTTAAAATCCTATTTGTGCCCCCTCCGTTCCAACCAAAAATTCGATGGTGTAATGACACAAATGAGGGGATAGAGGAGAAGCTGAGAAGGTAGAGGAATAGAGGGGAGAGCCGGAGCTCTTGGGCCCTTGTTGCACCTTTGGGGAGCCTTGCACTGGCTTGCTTCAGTGAGCTTTTGAAGGCTTGTATGGTATGGAATGGGGAAGGCTTGATAGCTAAGAGGTAGAGAGAGAAGGCAAATGGGTAGCACACACCTAAACTAGGGGATCTAAGGTGGAAGATATGACTCAAAGGAGGTTTTGGAATTCTAGATTTTATAGGAAAATGGTGCACCAAAGGGAGAAAGATCGTCTCACTTAAGCTCTTTCTCTCTTACGAAAATTTCTCAACCTCTAACCCAAGGGGAGGGGGGCTCTATTTATAGGAAAAGGGTGGGTTAGGAGGCTACTTAGAGGCTAAAAAAGATTAGAAATTAGGTAATCTAGCATCTAAAGTTTCCTAAGGATTTTAGAGCCTTGAAACATGTGAAGTGGTGCTCCAATGGTAGATGATTGGATGAGAGTTTAAACCACTTAATATGTTGCACATAGATAGTAAATGGGTACAACAGAACTAGCAAAACACACCCTAAAAGTCAAGATGGTCAACAAGTTAAACCCTAATCTCAATTTTTGAGGCAAAAATGAGAGGTTAGTGTTCATATGCCTGGCGCAACTAATGCACAGTAAAATAGTGCATAGAATAGTGCTTGAAAGTTGGCTTCCCGAGGTGGGGTCCACTTTTACTTCTTTAGATCTACTGTTTGCGTAAGTAGGGTAATCCTAATTATTTTATTGATCTCATAAAAGTCTAAAATTAATATTTTAATCATCATTAATTTTATTAGCCTTTTATTTTCGTTTAAAATCGAGAGAACCCGCTTGTGAGTTCGTTCGACGCCCTAAAACTATTAGAGATCTAGCCGTTCATAAGAACCCTAGTTTTCTAGATCCCCGATAGGGAATTTACACGAAAGTAACGCTATTTTGGGTCAAAATTAAATCACCTAATTGAATTTCTAAAGTTTTTCGTAGTAATTTGTTATGAGAAATTATTATTTTTAATTGATTAAATTAATTTTAATCCTATTCTCAGCCCTAGCATTGCATTTAATAAGTTCCCGCATCAAATTGTTATCAAAGCATCAGTTTAGTTTTAGGGTTTGAAAAAAAATAAAAAATCATTAATTTTGATCTGTCTAGCTTTTGTCTGAAAATTTATGTCTAGCTTTTGTTTGAAATTTTTTGTCTAACTTTCTGTTTGCAATTTCCGCCTGACTTTTGTTTGAAAAGTTTCGTCTGACTTTTATCTCCAATTTTCGTCTGTCTTTTGTTTGAAAATTTTTGCCTTTTTTTGTGGTTTTTTTTTTTTTTGGTCTAAATTTAGTCTAGCCTTTATCTAACATTTGTCTTGCATCACTTAGTTTCATAATTGCATGTCATTTCAATCTTATTATATTTTATTTCATTAGTGTGTATATCTAGTGTTTGACAAAAGTCCTCATCCATTGCTGGTTCATAGTGTTTGTGTCAAGCATTATGTATGAGTCACTTACATGTCATCGTGAATTTCTTATCCGTCATGACAGGGTACTAGCCGAATAGGGAAACCACTATACTCCAAATTCTTGGCAAAGTCCCAAAAATTGTGATGAAACTAGAGTTAGGGGATACCCTCATCATCGTGAGCCCAAGTACGACCCTGTCGAGAAGTTTCTCAAATCTATTCGGAATGAGGTTCCAAGTTTTGAGGGATGGTTAAACCCTAAAACCTTCGTAGAGTGATTATTTAGTGTAGAAGAATATTTTGATTGGTATGGCATACCAAATGAGTACAAAATTAAGCTAGCAAAAACAAAGTTGGAGGGTAATGTCAAAATTTTTTGGACTCGCGTAGAACGCCGTACAGAATCTCTTCCGAATAAACACATCTCCACATGGGAGGACATGATGGTAAAACTTATCAAAAAGTATGTCCCTTTAACACACCATCACCTTCTACGAAATTTGAATACCAAGCTAGATAGGTGTCTGGATTGCCTTAAGTGTCAAGGGTTCGAACACTTTGCATACCAATGCCCCACAAAATTTCCCACTTTGAATTTATTGACTAAAAGAGTGAGTCCTAAGGAGTCAGAGAATAGAGAAGTGAAAGGAGAAATGGCTTGACGCAACTATTAGTTGTGCCAAATCCTTATAGGGGATCTCCTGAACTTACCATTCTGCCCCTGAACTCCGGAATGCCATATCTTCTCTCACACAGCTCCGATTGGGGTGATTCTTGGCCCATTGGAATGCTGAGGACTTCTACTTTTCAATGATATGAGATTCATTTATAGTAGAAGGTTGCAGCTAGTCCCAGTGCACCCTTCTTCATCCATAGCTCGGGAAAGCTAGGTTTAGGTCTGGAACGGGTTCTGAAGGTCAAGAAGGTTCCTAAGGGATCTAGGGTGATTCCTAAGGGTTTGGAAGGGTCCCTAAGGTTTGGAAGGGTCCCTAAGGTTTTGGAAGGGTTCCTAAGGATTCCATAAATGCCATCAAAAGCTCGAAGATGCGCCTCTCTCGAAATGTGTTTCGATCGGGCCTTGGGCCAAATTTGGGTGTCTACATTAACCATATGTACTGCCCAAAACGTTCTATCCTTAATCCTTATAATTTCTGAGAGTTTAGAATGTAAAAGAAGGGGAAAAAAGAGAGTGAAAGGAGTATAAGTTAATAGATAAGGGATCTGCTGAAAAGAGTACAACTGAAAAATAAATATAAATGTATGAAAATATGGGAAAAGGAAAGAAAAATAATGAAAATCATAAAAGACGATTTTGTGAAAAGAGAAGCAAAAAGCTTCCAAACTGAAAAAGAAGAGAAAAATGGGATTTACAAAAAGAAAAAGAAATAGGAAGAAGTTATCCAAAATAAGGATACTTACTGAAGCTGAAAAATAGAAAAAGAAGAGAAGGAAGAGCTAAACTCTTGGAAATAATTTTGAATCCTCTTTACCTTTTTCTTGAAAACTCTATGAAAACCCAATACCCCATTACAAGCCAAAGGAAAGACCTTTGTCAGTTACGATTTACAAAAATATGAGTCTAGTTGAGATATATGATATAGATACTATGAATAAATAAAGAAGTTATGCGAAAAGAATTGATTATCCTTTCCATGAGATTTATCTTTTTAGCTGATTGTCCTTTGAATTTATCACGAATATATCACATATTATGAGAACTCAAAATTTTAATTATTTTTGAGAGTATGCCAATAAGTGAGGGTTTGGATGAAAATATTTTCTAAAAATTGCTGCTTAAAAAAATCTATGATGAATAAACTTTTCACTGATATGCACACACTTCACGTTATACAAGAATTGAAATTATTGAGTTCTGATAAAGGATAATTACGGTGAAGGGAAGCTAAGGATAAAAGATTTAAAATAATTTAAAATAATAAACATATAATGACTAACTGAATAATTAGTAGTGTATAAAAATTAGTTTATATTTTGAATTTTTTAGTTTTAAAAAATATTTTGAAAAATCCAAAAATATTTAAAGTTTGTAGGTAACTTCACTGAAAACCTTCAAGAGACTACAACTCCACTAGGGATCACCTAAGGGTTTAAAGGCTTGTTGCATCTGCTAAATGCAATCGTGCTTCTTACGAAAGTGGCATTTAAATTTAAAAGTTTTAAATATTTTATGTTTCCTTGTTTGCTAGGGACTAGCAAAACTTAAGTTTGGGGGTGTGATCAATCACATAATTTACCATTTTATCACCCTAACTTAGTGATGCTAGGACTTCGTTTGCTACTAACGAATTACTGATATGTAGATATTAAAGATAAGTGGTAAATTAGAGCCTAAGTGTTAATCCTTGTCAAAATGAACTCAAAAGGCAGTAAAAAGATGATTAAGCGTTAAAGATGATTCGCTAACAACAGGAAGGCTGAAAAATTGTAATTCTTTAGAAAGCGACAACATAAGAAAGCGATCGATCCAAAATAAAAAATTATTAGCTAAAAGCCTAGTAAAAATAGAAAATCGTGAATTACAATTTTCTAGAAAGAATAAGAAAGAAATCGTTATTTACGATTTCCTAAAAATAGAAGCTTTCTACTGTACACTACTGCTGCGGATCACGTGAGAGTTTAACACTGCTATATCCCAAATTAGAAGACTTCACCAATTAGAAGTCTTGTGAACCATGGATCTGAGAAGATTGATAAAGATCTAATTTGAAGGACTTTGCTGTTGCTCAATAAAGAACAATCCAAAAGCGCATCAAGTAAAGAAAGCAAGGAAAGATAAAATTAGGAATTAGAGTTATATTAGTAATCTTTTATTTTTAGTAGTTTCTTTTATTAGAACTAGATCTTTGTAAACCGACCCCTTATGATGTATAAATAAGAGGGCTCGACATAGGAATAAGCATCGAAGAATTTCAGCATCAATTGACGCCTGAGGTTAGATTTTCTTTCAATTAAAGTAATATAACACAGTTAGAGTAGATTAGATATCAGAGGTTTCTCAAGAGCAATTGACGACTACAATTGAGTGTTGAAGATTAGTGTAGATATCTATAATTTCTCAGGAGCAATTGACGACTGCAGCTGAGGGGTGAAGGATATATTTTACTTTGCTTTCTAGTTTAGATTTTATTTACTTTGTAAACATCTTCAAATTTTAATTTGAATTAACGACTCAGGTTAGAATTTATAGATTAGTGTAACGATTTTTACTTTTCCATCTTCAGTTTTCTAGAGTTTGATTAACGCCCAAATTTCTGGTTGATTGTTGATTAGATTAAATCTGTATTGATAGGATCTTAGACTTGATTGATGACCAATACTAGGAGACTAGAAATATGGTGTAACGGTACTGTTTATTTTCATAAATATTCGAAAGCTGAAGATTAAGATTGATGACCTTAATCTAAAGAAGGAGGATTAGGATTTATTTTTATGCGCTTTAGATAATGAACTAGGAATTAATTAGATAATGAACTTCCCCGTGGGATCGATCCTATACTAGCTCTACAATTTTCATTGTGCACTTGTAATAGTTTAAGACTTGAATTTAATATAATTCTAATACATAATAACCAACCGATCAAGTTTCTGGGGCTGCTGTCGGGGAAGCCGAATTTATCTAATTCTTTCAAGTTTTTATCTAATATTTTTATCCTTTTAGAAACCAATATTTATTTTTTTCTTTTTATATTTCTTTATATTTTTATTTTCTTTGATCACTTCTTAAATCTTTTGCAGGTTTATTCAGAGTAACAGATCAGAACTTCAACACTTTTGCTAGCCAAAAAAGCTAAAAACTCAGATTTGTTTCTCTCCCTGCTTGCTAAAATAAAAAGTAGAAAAATTTTGAAACCAAAACTGAATACAATAATTGTTCTAGTCAAGTTTCTTGTTATTAAAGTGATTCCGTCATGACAGACAATGGTCAGAACTTGTTTAAAACCATGGGGGAATATTATGCATTGACATTGCTTACTCCTTCCTCATGCATTCAAATACCCTATACTGTCGGTAATAAGCCTTTCGAAATCATGCCCAATATACTCCAACTACTGCCTATCTTTCACGGGCTGATGGACGAAGATCCCTCATTGCATCTAAATAATTTTGTAGAAATATGCAATATTATTAGGATCACGAGTTGGCCTGATACAAGCATCCGTTTGAGGTTATTTTCATATTATCTTTGAGACAAAGCAAAGCCATGGATACACTCTTTGCCCCAGAATTCGATAGTTGATTGGGAGGAGTTGAAACAGAAATTCCTTATGGAATACTATCTCACATATAGAGCAACTTGGATCCAGTATCTGATCTTAACGTTTCAACAATTTTCGGATGAACCTCATTGGGAGAGTTGGAATCGCCTCAATGTTCTTATGCATAGGTGTCCTCACCATGGGGTCACGAAAGGGCAAATAATTCTTATCCTCTACGAAGGACTTGGCAATGCAACCCGGAATATGGTTGATGTTGCCTGTGGTGGTATGTTTCATAATTTAACAATAGTGGATGCTTGGGAACTCTTTGAGACCCTTAGCAAAGATACGGTGCAACACCATGCATCGGGTGAGATTGATTCGGAGCCTTTAACAAGTGTACTTCCTAAGTAAGGAGTATTATATAACTTAAAGGCAATGATGAAATCTCTTCCAAAGCTAAAGCTTTGGAAGGGGAAGATTCAATCTCTGGTGGGTATAAAATCACACCCAACATCTGGACAAGGTGAAGCTTGTGGTCCTAACCATAGCCATACTCATACAGCTCCAAAGTATCCTACTGCTCCTTTTTACACCACAAAGGCCCAAGACCACACTGACGCTGAGGCAACCCTATTGTAGATAGTCAACAGCTGGATGTAGCATGACCGAATTCAAACACAATTACTCCAAAATCTTCTGGAATCCATTACACAATTGGAAATTCAAGTTGAAGGGCTGACAAATTGGGGTAACTCGAGAGAGAGTAATTCTTCTTCCTCATGGCCAGTTGACACCCCAGGAGGAATTACTTTTATGGGAGGGACATCAACTCCCCTTGATCGTTAGTGAATTCCCTCTGAAACTCGTCACGCTACTGACTCATCCATAGCAAACACATATAACATATGTATATAAATACTTTTGAAATGACCCCTTACAATTTACACAATATCACTTAATCGTAAAGGCTCTTTATTTGTTTTAATCACTTGAAATGCATGGATTTGCGATTCTTGTGAATATAGAGTCCAATCGTAGCGAGTACGATTTCCTTAGTTTTAGCTTCTCGTGAACGTTATCCAGAATTGCAAATGACAATTCTGGGGAACAGGAGAACCTAGTGATCAGTCTTTTCGGGTGCATAGGAAGTAAAACCAATTCAATTTTGTATAGGAAATAGACAAGCTTTACATTCAAAACTACCACGCCCCAACCACCCTAGTCTAGGAACCTACACATCGACATTTACTCAAAGTGATGGTTCAAGATTTTTTTTCCTAGAAAATCCGTACACATCTATTAACCAAAGCCAGTTCATAACCATTCTTCTTCCTCCATCTGCTACCTAAAACCCCATGACAAAAGAACATAACTAGAGCGACTTCAGCAAAAGACTCGGCAAAATTTTAGAAAAATATAGAGCTGAGCTCCTGGCTGTACAACAGAAAGTAGAAAAATTAAAGCGCCAGCAATCTGTCTTCAATGCTGAATCGTCCACCGAAACTACCCTTGACCTTAAACCTAACCCAAATCCGAAACCATATACCAGGAACCCATCTTCTCCCACTTCCTAACCCTTATACAATTACAACTCACCCAGAATGCGTGTTTCTTTCTAACAAGGATGGATTACAATTTTCAGTGTCATTTCCCATCCCATCCTTGATCTCCTCACCACCCCTCTCTATTGCTTATCTTCCCCCTTCGCTTGCGCTACAATCTCTTCATAAAATTTTCGCAAGGGAGAAGTAGAGGGGGGGCTGAGATGTGTCATCTTCCAACTCTCCTCAACTGCTTCCCATAATTGTATTATTAGTGCAGTTGATGAATCATGGAGGGATTTGGAAGGGCATCGGAGAGTGATTCAACAGCTCTTGGAGTAGCAACCCTCCAAAGGTTGGAGCTCCTTTTATTGTAGGGTTGAGAGACTCTGATTGAAGGTGGTTAGAAGTCGAGGACCGATCTTTATGGAAAATTTCTCTCGGACATTGCTGCCAGAGTCTTAATTTAGCGCGTCTAGATTTTTTGTAGGAATTTTTTTGTTTATGTAATTAGTTTTCTTTCCATGTTGTTGTAATTAGTTCATAGATAAAAAGTTTTTTGCTACTAACATCTAACATTTAACTTTATAAAATCGAAAGTATTTTTCTCCCAAGTTTGGCGGGAAGAGTTTTTTATTATTTTTTTTGTAGATTATACACCTGGTTATCAACATATAAATAAAATAATTTATGGTAACTTTTCTTGTATGTCCCCTGGTTTGCACAATGAGGACATTGTCCTATTTCAGTTTGGGGAGGGATACACCACCTGTGTATAGATTAGTTTAGTTTTCTTTTTAATTTTCTTTTTCGTAGAAATTTTAAAATTTTAATTTATTTTTTGAATTTTTTTTAGACAAGTTAATCATCATATGCAAATTATGAAAAAAAAATATAAAAATCTGAATTCTTAGCAAACCATCATAGTAGTAGTTCAAAAATTAAAATAAAAATAGTTACAATTCAAAGTAAAGCATCTCTAGAACACTGTATCAGAGGAATATTTGAAACTATATGATTGATATGAACTGCAAAATATTTTAGATTATAGTTTCAAAATCATATAACCAGTGAGCTATAGAGCCTATTCCTCTTTACTCTGAGAGAAAGAGAGACTATTTTTATTCATGCTTAAATTTTTTTGAGCTGCTCTATTATTGCTGTCAAAATGAAATCCCATAATGTTGAACTTAGAATCAATATATTCTATGATTATGATAATTTATTTGTTTAGAACTGTCTATTAAATATATCAAAGTAATAAGACATCCATATTAGTAAATCGTAAAAATGACAGGAGGCCATCTTTTTTTTAACCAGATCTAAAAAGCTAAAATCCTAGAATATTTTACCATTTGAACCATATTAAAAGCCTAAAGACTAAATTTCTTTATACTAGAATTTTATAAACCCTTAACTATATGTACTGCCCAAAACTTTCTATCCTTAATCCTTACAATTTCTGAGAGTTTAGAATGTAAAAGATGAGAAAAAGGGAGTGAAAGGAGTATGAGTTAATAGATAAGGGATCTGCTGAAAGGAGTACAACTGAAAAAGAAATACAAATGTATAAAAATATGGGACAAGGAAAGAAAAAGAATGAAAAATCGTAAAAGACAATTTTATAAAAAGAGAAGCAAAAAGATTTCAAACTGAAAAAGAAGAGAAAAATGGGATTTACAAAAAGAAAAAGAAATGGGAAGAAGTTATCCAAAATAAGGATACTTACTGAAGCTGAAATATAGAAGAAGAAGAGAAGGAAGAGCTACACACTTGGAAATAATTTTGAATCCTCTTTAGGTTTTTCTTTGAAACCTTCTGAAAACCCAATACCCCATTACAAGCCGAAAGAAAGACCTTTGTGATTTACAATTTGTAAAAATATGAGTCTAGTAGAGATTTATGATATAGATACTTTGAATAAATAAAGAAATTATATGAAAAGAATTGATTATCTTTTCCATGAGATTTATCTTTTTAGCTGATTGTCCTTTGAATTTATTACGAACATATCGTATTATGAGAACCCAAAATTTTGATTATTTTTTAGAGTATGCCAATAAGTGAGGGCTTGGATGAAAATATTTTCTAAAAAGCTGTTGTTTAGAAAAATTTATGATGAATAAACTTTTCACTTATGCACACACTCCACGCTATACAAGAATTGAAATTATTGAGTTCTGATAAAGGATAATTGCGATGATGGGAAGCTAAGGATAAAAGATTTAAAATATTTTGAAATAATGAATATATAATGACTAACTAAATAATTAGTAGTGTATAAAAATTAGCTTATATTTTGAATTTTTTAGTTTTGAAAAATATTTTTAAAAATCTAACAATATTTAAAGTTTGTGGGTAACTTCATTGAAAATGTAACATCCCCGAAAATTGGGCAATGAATAGTATCCTCGGGATGCATGCCCGATTGGTCGTAGGTTTGACCAAGTGGATGTCAGCACGATGACTATGACTCAATCGAGTTGATGTAAACAAACACGTGCAAAGTATTAGAGCTAGTTTAGAGATCACATACATGAGCTTTGAGCGTATGTGCCTAACACCGAAGCAAGAGGGGTTAAAGGGACTTTATAACTTAAGAGAAGTTATTTCTCTTGTTTTGGTTGGTAAGAAGAGTTAAGAGGAGAGAGAGAGAGAGAGAGAGAGAGAGAGAGAGAGAGTGAGGAGGGAGTAATGGCTAGGAGTTAATGCAAATCCAAATTTGAGGACGGGATTGAGCAATTAATGCCGGATACGATGCATTGGGAACCGTTGAAGCAAAAGCTAGATTCCCTAGCCTTTGAACCAACCATTCAATCAATTAAGAGATTGATTTGAGGTGAGTTTTGTTGAATTGTAATGTGGATTATGTAAATAAGTTGTGGTGCATTCAATTGTTGTTCAAAAGAAGAATTAAAGATGTAAAAATGAAGGAAAAATGGAAAGGAAGAGATTTAGAAGAAATGCCCAAAAAAGGGCGGAGTTTCTGACCAAATCGATTAATCGATTTGGAAAATCGATTAATCGATTTTGGCCTGGAAGTTCTCTGGGCAGAACGGCCTGAAATCGATTGATCGATTTGAAATCAATCAATCAATTTTGAAAATTCGATTAATCGATTTAAAAATTAATTAATCGTCTAAGCACTTTCAGTGGCTGGAAAATGGAGAGCTGGGAAAATCGATTGATCGATTTTAAAATCAATCGATCGAGTTTGGATTTTGGATTAATTGATTTGAGATCGATTAATCGAAGTTTAAATTTTTGATTAATTGATTTGGGATTTCGATTAATTGATTTTGGGAGATCGATTAATCGATTTTGACAGTTTTAGTTAGCTTTTGAATTAGACTTTGAGGTTCAAGGAGGGTCTTGTACCTTCTTAATTGCATCTTTCTTGATGCTTTGCACATGCCATGGTGTATCATAGGTGGTACTAGGGAACACAAGCATAAGGAGCAGTGTTAGACCTTGATGCTTGGACATTCAGAGATGTGAGGTAGGGAAGACCTTGAACATATATTTAAAATTTTAAGAGCATGTATGTAGTGATATAGAAAAGAATGCTAATGCATAGAAAAATATAAATTCATTGTGTAAGTGAAAACAAAGCAAGTAAATGAAAATGTGACATCCCCAGGGGATGAGAACGAGGTAAAGGCATCTGTGTGACGCGGTGAACTTAGACATCTCAGGGATGTATGAGACATTGTAAAGCAACAATGAACAAAGATTGATAAGGCCTAATTGATATTATTTAGCACAAGTATACGGTGAATAACTATATGTAGTGCACATTTGATACTTTTATTATTTAAGGTTTGAATAGAATACCCCACCGACGTGACGGGATACCCACGACTGACTCGACAGAATATTCGTGACCGGTATGGCGACCAATCCGTACACCAGTTTGACATCCCAGGGATGTGTATGAGACTAGAAACCCCGTCGCCTATGATAAAGGGACTTGGGTAGTATTCAAGAAGAACAATGATATGAAAACTGTCTATTTAGACGACGATAGAGGGTATTCCATCGGGCGCCCGACTCTATAGAAAGTTGAGGAATATTTAAGTTACAGATTTAAGTCTTTAGGCCAAATCATGCGAAAGTTGAGAACATGTGAAATACCAGTAAAACTCAATACACATTTCTTTTTCAGTCATTTAAACTACTATTTTTCTAGTAATTTCATTAATATATCATGCTATCTAATATCATAGAATATATATGAGAATTGACTTATATGTTCATTGTGTTGTTTCCCTATTGAGCTAGGATGTAGCTCACCCCTTTAGACTATACGTCGCAGGTCCGTTACTTGCGGCTACCGATGATTCGAGAGACATAGATCCGGGAGATTCAGATTACGTACCCGGGGAAGAGTTGGAGCCTCCTCTTGAGGACTTCTTCTAGAGGACCGCTGCGTACTTTGAGGGAGATTTTGAGAGTATACTGTATGGTTTGGTATGTCAAGCCTTTTTTTTTATTTGAGGAATGTAATGAAATGATATAATTATTTTAAGCAAACCATCTGAGGTGATCTGATTATCACCGATGGTTCAGATCGGTTCTTCTGTTCATGCGTTGGAATGGAAGTAGAACTGTCTTTTGAGCTTTTGCTTTAGATTAGTATATCTTGATTTCACGTCGTTCAGTTTATCTGTTTTGTTTTTAGTAGTTATTGCTTTGTTATACCAATATTCTGTATGGACTTCAGGGGCACGACCTGGAGGACCGTGCTGATGGCACGGGTTTTGGGGGGCCAAAATACAGGCTGTCATAGTTGGTATCAGAGTTTTTTCTTTTAGAAATTCTGACAAGTCTTGCTTTGTCAGAGCATAGGGACTTCTGTTAATGAAACTTTGGTTTCACGTGCAGACCATGATGTCTTCTAGAGGAAGAAGAGGTCGACCTAGTGGCGGCCAGGATCAGAGTTTGCATAGTAGAGATAACTTCATCTCGTCTATGAACAAAGTACCTATTGGAAACAGAGAGGTTCCCGAGGGTAGTGGTCCAGAGAACCGAGATCACGCAGAGAATCAGGATCGAGATCGTCAAGGTCGAGATCAGATCAAACAAGAAAGAATTAGAGAAAGAAATGAAGACAGAGAAGAGCTTCAGAGGATGATGCATACTATGGAAACCATGGCGACCGCCATGGCTCAACAAGCAGCATCCTTGGCGGCTCACAATGCCAATGATCAATAATAAATGCACCTACTTCCTCCAAAGAGTCGATTACGCCAAGCCCTTCGTGATTTATTGAGTTTAGGAGGATGTGACCTCCTAGCTTTTTAGGGCAAGCAGAGCCGATGGTTGCCGAGAATTGGCTGAGTAAGATGGAAAAGGTTTTCAGCGTGCTTACATGCACAGAAGATGAAAGAGTCCATTGGGCAGCTTACATGTTAGATGGGGAGGCTGGGCCTTGGTGGAAGTCCGTTTCTAGGACTAGGGCTCAGGAGACCCCAGGATTTCCCTGGACATGGGATGAGTTCAATAAACAGTATTTCCCCGAGGTTGTGAGGAATCAGATGGAGATACAACTTTTGTAACTCTTGCAAGGACGAATGACAGTAAGGGAGTATGGAGTGGAGTTTATGAGGCTTGCTCGCTTCGCTCCAGATTACGTGATTACGGATGTGATGAGAGCGAAGAGGTTTCAATAAGGCTTGAGACCAAGCATTAGAGGAGGAGTGACACCATTTCAGTGAAAGACCAATGGAGAGGTCATGAGTAAAGCTTTAGTAGTTGAGGAAGAAAATAATAATCGATACCGCCAAAGGGAACAGCAGGGACGAGGGAGTGTAGATCAGAGTAGAACAGGGAACTATGAGCCGGTGAATAAAAAGCCGAGATTCATAGCACCTAGTCAGAGACCACCGTTCCAAGCAGGTTATGGGAGACAGGCACAACAGGCCAACTATCAAAGATTTCTATTGCTTGCATCGAGGAGGCCGATACGCTATGAGAGCCCTGCGGCCACCACTAGAGCTACAGTTACATAGGGCTTTTCACGAGGTACTTCTTCCACACCTAGGGAGACCTGTGCCAAGTGTGGCAAGTCACACAGGACGGCGGATTACAAACAAGGGACACAAGGATGCTACAAATGTGGCAAGGTGGGCCACATGAATAAAGATTGCCCTGAGGTGACCAAGGATAAGACGACTTCTGCTTCAATGCCACGACCGATACAAATAAGAAAGCTGGTCATACAAGGGAGAGCTTACGTAGTCACCGCCCAAGAAGCAGGGAACGTGCATGACATCATCCAAGGTGAGAGTTCCTTTTTAAATAAAGAATTTCATTCCTTAAAATTTTAGATAGAGAAGGTGTGTTCATTAGAAAAATGTGTGGACTCCTTTTTGTAAGATAAAAATTTCTAAATAAAATAATGTATATATATGTATATGTGTGTGTTATAGGTTCGTTACGAGTGTATGAGAAGGGATGCTATGTAGCATGCAAAGCAAAAGTGTTGATAGACCCAAGGTCTACCCACTCCTTTGTTACTCCGAGGTTTGCAAAGAAAATGAAGATCGTCCCGGAGATGTTGGATTTTATTCTATCAGTGTCTATTCCGACTGGGGAATTAGTCGACACAGAATTAGTTTGCAAGGCAGTGATAGTTGGCATCGATGATAGAGAAGTCTATGAACTGGACGCAAAATTAATACTGTTAGACATATAAGGATTCAATGTGATCCTTGGCATGGATTGCTTGTTACAATACTGTGCGACTGTAGATTGCAAGAATAAGATCGTCATCTTCAGACCTAACACAAGGAGATCATTCTGATTTTGAGGAGAGAGATCAGGAAGAGAAGAATGTGATCCTTGGCATGGATTGGTTATTTGGCATCCTTGAAGGAGGATAAGGAAGAGAAGAATATTATCTCCGAAATAGCAGTGGTGCGAGAGTTTGAAAATGTATTTTCGGAGGAATTACCAGGATTACCTCCAGAAAGGGAAGTGGAGTTCGCCATCGACTTAGCACCAGGAACGGAGCCTTTTTCGAAAGCACCATATAGGATGACTCCTGATGAGTTGAAGGAGTTGAAAGAGTAGTTACAAGAGCTCATGAACAAAGGATTTATAAGACCGAGCGTGTCTCCATGGGGAGCACCGATCTTGTTTGTAAAGAAGAAGGATGGGTCAATGCGACTATGCATTAACTATAGCCAGTTGAACAAACTCACCATCAAGAACCGATACCCTTTGCCTAGGATAGATGACCTATTCGATCAGTTGCAAGGAGTGAAGTATTTTTCCATGATCGATCTGAGATCTGGATACCATCAGTTGAGAGTCAAGGTTGAGGATATTCAAAAGATTGCATTCAGGACACGGTATGGACACTACGAGTTCTTAGTGATGTCGTTTAGGTTGACGAACGCCCGACGTCGTTTATGGATTTGATGAATCAGGTGTTTAAACCACACCTGGACTCCTGCGTTGTGGTATTCGTTGACGATATCCTAATATACTCCAAATCAAAAGCGGAGCATGAAGAATACTTGAGAGTTGCTCTATAAACTTTACGTGAACACCAACTGTATGCCAAGCTCAGTAAGTGCGAGTTTTGGTTGGAGGAAGTTAGCTTTTTGGGACATGTCGTCTCAAAGCATGGTGTCACGGTAGATCCAGCTAAGATCGAAGCAGTAATAAATTGGGAGCAACCAAAGACCGTGACTGACGTCCGTAGTTTCCTTGGACTAGCGGGTTATTATCGACATTTCGTTGAGGGGTTTTAAAAATATCAGGACCTCTTACGAGACTTACACAGAAGGATGCAAGGTTCGAATGGAGTGAAGTGTGCGAGAAGAGTTTTCAAAAACTCAAGAAGAGGCTCACTTCACCTCTAGTATTGGCAATTCCTTCAGGCAATGGAGGGTTCGCAGTATATAGTGATGCTTCGTATAATGGTTTGGGTTGCGTGCTCAACCAACACAAAAAGGTGATAGCTTACAGGTCAAGACTGTTGAAAGAGCATGAAAAGAACTACTCGACACATGACCTGGAACTAGTAGCGATCATATTTGCATTGAAGATTTGGCGACATTATTTGTACAGTGAGACCTTTGAGATCTTTACCGACCACAAGAGCCTTAGATACTTATTTTCCCAGAAAGAGCTAAATATGAGGCAACACAGATGGATGGAGTTCCTCAAGGACTACGACTGTTCCATACAGTACCATCCAGGCAAGGCTAATGTAGTAGCTGATGCCTTGAGTTGGAAGAGTTCAGCTTAGTTGGCTAGTTTGATTTTGGGTATGCACCGATGGAAGTTATTTGAAGATCTTTCACTATATGATGCAAAAATTGAGTCGCATGCTATAGGAGCCTTTTTAGCTAATATATCAGTGAGACCAGTGATATTTGAGCATATCCACGATCTACAGGCGAAAGACCCGGCGCTAACCAATATTCGTCAAGACGTGATTGAAGGCATTAAACCTGAGTTCTCAGTGAAAGAAGATGGTTCTTTATTATTCAAGGGCCGTCTTTGCATTCCAGACAATGCCGATCTGCGGCAAACTATCCTTAATGAGGCCCACAAGTCAAATTATGTGATCCATCCTGGTAGCACTAAAATGTATCAAGATTTGAGAAAGAATTACTAGTGGAGAGGTTTATAGCAAGACGTGGCTAAGTACGTGTCACAATGTTTGATCTGCCAGCAGGTGAAGGTCGATCACAGACATCCTGCAGGGTTATTGCAGCCTCTACCCATACTAGAGTGGAAGTGGAAATCGATCTCTATGGACTTCATCATGGGATTACCGCATACTGCAAAGAGATATAATGCCATTTGGGTAGTGGTAGATCGACTGACGAAGACAGCACACTTCTTGCCTTACAACACGATGTACACGGCAGGAAGACTTGCAGAGTTGTATATGAAAGAGATCGTGTGCCTACACGGGATTCCAAGCAGTATCATTTCTGATTGTGACACTTTATATATATCAAAGTTCTGGAAGAAATTTCAAGAAGGAATGGGAACGCGACTGGACTTCAATTCAGCTTTCCATCCGCAAATTGATGGGCAAATAGAGCGAGTGAACTAAGTGATAGAGGACATGCTCAGAGCGTGTATGCTTGAATTGAAAAGGTCATGGGATCAACACCTATCGTTGATTGAATTCGCCTACAACAATAGTTTCCAAGCGAGCATTGGCATGGCACCGTATGAAGCTCTCTATGGAAGGCGATGTAAATCGCCCATCAATTGGGAGGAGACCGGTGAGAAATTTGTTTTGGGACCCGAGGTACTTGAAGATAATGCCACTTATGTTTGTATGATAAAAGCAAAACTTAAAGCGGCTCAGAGCAGGTAGAAAAGCTACGCCGATATCAAATGGACCAGTGTAGACTATAAAGTGGGTGAACACGTGTTTGTAAAAGTGTCACCGATGAAAGGCATGATGAGATTTGGAAAGAGAGGGAAGCTGAGTCCCTACTATCTAGGACCATTTGAAGTTTTAGGTCGAGTTGGGGAAGTTGCTTACTGCATTGGATTACCACCGTTATTTGATCGGGTACATAACGTCTTTCACGTATCTATGCTCAGGAAGTATATTAATGGCCCTGATCATGTGTTGAGCGGTCAACCATTAGAGATGAATGAGGATATGAGCATGATTGAAAAATAGATAGAGATGTTAGATCGAAAGGAACAAGTATTGCGCACCAAAGTGATCCCTTTAGTACTTGTTCAATGGAAAAATCATCCGGCTAAAGAAGCTACGTGGGAAAGAGAAGCCGACGTGAGAGAGCAATACCCGGACTTGTTTGCGGTAGGTTGAGAGTTTAATTATATCATCACAAGCATATTGTAAATCTAAACCGATTATGTAATCAAACATTGACCATTTGGCCAACCTATTCAATGGAAAGAGTGTGAATCGAAACCGCGTCGCGATGAGATGGCTAATGTTCATTATGTCATGCAATGACTAATGAAGACATGCTTCATAAAGCCAATGACCAACTGGTCAAGAACTACTAAGAAAAAAAATATTAATGAAAAATAAAATAGAAAATTTTTGAAAATTTTGTCAAAACCGATTAATCGATTTTGGTCGATTGAACAACTGGCACACGCCAGTGAGGTGACAAACCTGGTAATTAATTAACAGCAAAATTCGATTAATCGGGATGAATTCAATTAATCGATTTTGGAAAATCGATTAATCAATTTTGAAATCGATCAATCGATTTCGCGAGGCTCAGGTTAAGTTACAAAAATTGATCAATCGATTTTGGCCTATATATAACAGATTTGGGATTTTAGGCCCCATTCAAAAATTAGTTTGGTTTTTTCTGTTGGGCACCATTTTTCCTTCCTCTGTGAGCAGCCATAACAGCTAGGGTTTGGGGCTTTTCGGATTGATTTCGGATTGAAATCTTCAGCCAATCGGATTGAATGCACACGGTAAACCCTAGTTCTTTGATTTCTTTACAACTTCACTTATCACAGCCCTAGATTTTCAAATTTTGACCAAAAATGCTGCCTCAAATGCGTTTGACCACGAAGCAATCAGCTTCCAAACTACCGGTTCTATGTAAGAATGTCGCACCGCCACCACCATCACCATCACCTCCATCATCACCACCTTCTTCCTTAGATTTTGTGTCTGAGTCGACGAGCGCGACTTCACGCAAGCCGTCACCGATACCCCAACCACCACCCGAAAACTTGCCCCAACCAAATGAGTGGTGGGTGGCAAAGGAGTTCGAAGATGAGTACATCATCGATGAAGTCTTATTTACTGACCCCAATGTCGAGGGCGAGACCCAATGCGCTCGGCAATACCTTCAAAAGGCGGGTCTCGAAAACCTTTTGAACCCATTGCACGGACATTTTTATCCTTGACTCGTGCACCTATTCTACCAGAACCTTAGGGCGGGACAAGTTGATGACATGGTTACGACCGAGATTAACGGTCTTAGCTACACATTTACACGCCGACATGTGCACGAATCCCTAGAGTGCTACTTAAATTTTATACCTGAGACCACCCTTTTTCCATCGTTTATTAAGGAAGCCAAATTTGAGGACATTGACCGAGATGACCAATGGGAAGAAGGGATCGGGGAAGTCTATAAGGAGGGTGGACCTACCTCCTTATATGTGGATGCTTGATTCCATAATAAAGTGTAATTTATACCAAATGCGACACGATACAGAGAGGGTCGAGTTGGTCCAGCAGGCCTTATACGCAGCATACTGCGACCATTGGTTCGACGTGACCAAGCTTGTCATTGAGGGGATGATATACATAAAGGGAAAAATGATGAAAGGGCCTTTGAGACCCAAGGAGAAGATGCCCTATGCTCGGCTTATATCGAGCATGTTGGAATGCTACTTTGACACCCCAGAGTATGCTATTTCACCAGAGGAGAGGAAGGCTACGAACCACGTGAAGCATTACTCCATTGCTTCGTGGGGCCGTAGCTATCAACTGTTAAAGAAAGCCCTGCCAGTAGAGGGACCAGCACCAGCACCACCCCCACCACCACATCAGGCTCCACCAGCTGAGGGAGCACCATCTCATGGCTCAATGCCACCCGAGGGGCAGTCCATAGTGCCACCTCCTACTACATCACGATCGCCTCCAGCTACTTTTACACCTACGTCATCCTACCGTCGACGAGCCACTCGCCCCACCCCCACTATCGACGACTTGTTGGCCTGGATGGAGACCAATAACCAGCAGATGAACCACCGCTTGGATTTCTTGATGTACCACACTATGCAGTACATCTACCCACATGACTTCCAGCAGCGTCTCGCGGAGGAGCAGACATGGACTCTGGGCGCATCTGTGTTGGGTACAGCCGATGCTAGCACCTCTGGTTCGAGTCCACATGTGACAGCCCGAATTTTGGAATCCCAAAATCCGTGCCATCAGCACGACCTTCGAGGTCGTGCCCTGGGTTCCTTACAAACATTGACATATATACAATCCAAAACTTTAATTGAGGCATGCATATCTACTCTAAATAAAATCTCAAAAATAGTCAAGGTATCGTAAGGCAGTCCTTGTCCCATGCCAATTCATGGACATAAGAACTTACCCAAATGTTTAGTGATAACAGTTCATCCTAGACGTTTTGTCAAGAATGACCTGCACATATACCTATATGTAATGCATGACCTGCACTCATCTCAAAAATCTGAGGTTGTGACAATCACCCCTACTTACAAGATTTTCGTCCTCGAAAATCGACGTTATTCTCTTAAACAGGTACCACTACTGTTACCCGACTCGCATATCCAAAACAGTAATTAAATGGGTTGCAGCATTTCTTAGCAACAAGCGTTGGCCATGGCAACTTATTCCCACATAAATGAAAGGGATCATCATTCACCATACTCATTCAATATATTTTAATCATTCACAAAAATTTGTGACATTCATGTCACGACAGTTTTTAAAAAAATTTGACCAGGAACCCACCTCCTTTCAAAATGTCTCAAAAATATTACATATTATGTGTTCAAAATTTACGTTACTATCTAGTCCTCATCCTCCTCATAGTCGTCGTCGTCGTCGTCATCGTCATCCTTGTAGTCCTCGCCATCCTCATCCTCATCGTCCATGACGGCTGTGGTACCCGCTGTGGCATTCTTCGTAGCCGGGCCGGAGCTAGACGCTCCAAAAATAGCATCCCTCATGGCACCGACGCGCTGCATGTAAGACTGCGGGTATGCCTAGCCCATGAGGTCGATAAGTAGTGCCTCCTGGAACCTCTGATGCAATCTGATCTCCCGCCCTTGCTGAAGGATCTCCCGCATCATGCCGGTGTCGGTAGTGGGTATGGGCTGTGGAACCGAGGTAGAGGGAGTGGTCGGTCCTGCCGGCGTTTGATGGGTGGTTTGTCGGGAGCCCTGACGGTCTCTTTTCTTGTTGACGCTGGTTTGTAGACTCTTAAGGTTTCGGCTCCAGTCTTGGGCGAGGTAGGGGACGACGTTATCGGTGAGGAACAGCTCGTCCTCCCGGATCTTAAATCCTCCCTTCCCATTCCGTGAGTCTAAGAGTCGGGAAATCAACCGAGCATACGGTAATCGGTTGATGGGTGGAGGAACAGCACCCCTTACATTTCTTTTGTAGGCATGCGCCATGCCTTTTATGATGATCATAGGTGCGTTGATCCACCTATTATGAAATGCGGTGTGTAGGGCCCGCAGAAACGCATCTCGGCGTTCTTGATCATGGCCGGTTGGGTGTAGATTCTTTTTAAAGAAGATATATAAAAGCCACATATGCGGCGGTAGTTGTGATCGGGTAATAGATTGTCCCGAGGTGGACATGCTGCCCGTGATGTCGGAGATGATCGTTGGGAAATCTATGTTCCCAGAAAAAGGTGGTAGGATGAGTGGGCTAGGGGTGTAGATGTGGGGACATTTCATGACCGAGGAAATTTCGGCACATCTGAAGATTAGCTCATTACCATCGATTGTGACGAGGATAGCGTCCTCGTCGACGTTCAAGTTTAGGGTTTGGTAAAATAACTTCACAAGCCTCGGGTAATACCGATCCCCGAACGGCGTAAGCAGGGTCTTAAGATGGTTGTTGGTGAGGAAGTCCGATGTCCACTGGGTGGACGTCGGATCCCCAAAACAGGAGGGATGTATCTTCAAAAGTTTGGCTCCCCACCAATCATCGGTGATTGGAGTGGAGGGTGGGTTTGATGATGGTTGTGAGGTTTTGTATGCTTGTGGCGGCGGCGACGAATAATCGCCATCCGTTTCTTAGGTTGTGGGTTTGGGCTTGAAGCCATTTGGTATATAAAGGGTTTAAAAAGAAAAGAAAAATTTCAGGGATGGGTAGATTTTACCTAGGAGAGTAGTCTTAACGGATCGGATGGTCTAAATCCGGCTGGAATCGGACGGAAAAGATTGAAATTCGCTTGCCCTAACCCCTCGCTCGTCTCCACTCCCATTCGCTTGAAGATGAACAGGCATCTTGCGTTCCGCCATCTATATATAGTTCCTCCTCGCTCGAGCGGTCATTAGTTCTCGCTCGAGCGAGACAAGGGAGATTTATATTATATACAAATGCCTCGCTCGAGCGGTCAAAATAGTTATCGCTCGAGCGAGAGGAATTTGTCATTTTATGTGGCTCGCTCGAGCGAACATAAGTGGTCGCGCGAGCGAGACCAGAACATGTTTCTGGTATTCTTTCGCTCTTTTTTTTTTATTTTTTTTTTATTTCAAAACTCAAAGGTTCAACAAAAAGGGTGGTTGGAGTCAACATATATATATATAGAAATTTTATCTTTCGAAAATGACTAGATTTCATACTATTCGTACTCACATATTCTTAATTTGGATAAGACTATTCAATTGGCAATTTCGAACAATTTGGGATATTGTTCTCTAACATCTGCCTCGCGTTCCCATGTTGCTTCTTCGACAGGATGGTTCTTCCATCGTACAAGCACTAAGGGAATAACTTTTGTTCGCAACACATGTTCTTTTCGATCTAAAATTTCTACCGGCTCTTCAATCATGGTCATATCTTCATGCATTTCGAATGATTGCCCGCTCAGCACGTGGTCAGGGTCATTAAGATATTTCCTGAGCATCGACACGTGGAAAACACTGTGTACCTGATCAAACAAAGGTGGCAATCCAATGCGGTAGGCTACTTCTCCTACCCGACCTAAAACTTCAAACGGTCCAAGATAGCGGGGACTTAGCTTCCCTCTCTTTCCAAATCTCATCACTCCCTTCATCGGTGATACTTTCACGAACACATGCTCACCCACCTTAAAGTCGACACTAGTCCGCTTGATGTCAGCATAGCTTTTCTGTCTGCTTTGAGCCGCCTTTAGTCTTTCCCTAATCATGCGGACAATAGCCGCGTTATCTTCAAGTAGCTCGGGCCCCAGAACAAATTTCTCGCCAATTTCCTCCCAATTGATTGGCGATTTGCATCGTCTTCCATACAAGGCTTCATACGGTGCCATTCCGATGCTCGTCTGAAAACTATTATTATAAGCGAACTCAATCAATGATAGATGTTGATCCCATGATCCTTGCAATTCTAACATACATGCCCTAAGCATGTCTTCAATGACTTGGTTGACCCTTTCAGTCTGTCCGTCGGTCTGTGGGTGAAACGCCGTACTAAAATCTAACCTAGTTCCCATTCCTTCTTGGAATTTCCTCTAAAACTTTGATGTATATAATGGGTCCCGATCTGAAACAATGCTACTTGGAATCCCATGTAAACGGACGATCTCTTTCATATAGAGTTCTGCTAATCTTCCCGCCGTGTACATCGTATTGTACGGCAAGAAGTGTGCTGACTTAGTCAATCGATCGACTACTACCCAGATGGCGTTATGCCTCCTTGCGATTCATGATGAACCGACTATGAAATCCATTGAGATAGATTCCCACTTCCATTCCGGTATGGGTAGAGGCTGTAATAGGCCTGCGGGGTGTCTATGATCGATTTTCACTTGTTGGCACGTCAAACATCGTGACATGTACTCTGCCACATCTTGTTTCAAACCTCTCCACCAGTAATTCCTTTCTGATCCTGATACATCTTCGTGCTTCCCGGGTGGATAGCATAGCTTGACTTGTGAGATTCATCAAGAATCGTTCGCCGTAATTCGGCATTGTCCGGAATGCAAAGTCGCCCCTTGAATACTAAGGAACCATCCTCCTTGATTGAAAACTCAGATGTAATACCTTCAGTTACATCTTGACGCATCTTTGTTAGAATTGGGTCTTTCATCTGTAGTTCTCATATGTGTTCGAATATCACTGGTTTCACTGATATGTTGGCTAAGAAGGCTCCTGTGGCTTGTGGTTGTATGTCTGCGCCACATAACGCTAGATCCTCCAACAACTTCCATCGATGTATACCCGAAATTAGACTAGCCAACTGGGTCAAACTTTTCCGACTCAAGCGTCGTACCACTCGTTAGCTTTGCTCGGATGGTACTTGTATGGAGCGTCGTAATCTTTGAGGAATTCCATCCACCTCTGTTGCCTCATATTGTTCTTTACGTAGCAGTATCTGAGGCTCTTATGGTCAGTGAAAATTTCAAATGTTTCTCCGTATAAATAATGTCGCCATATCTTTAATGCAAATATGACTGCTGCTAGTTCTAGATCGTGTGTTGGGTAGTTCTTTTCGTGCTCTTTCAACTGTCTGGAGCCGTAAGCTATTACCTTTTTATATTAATTTAGTACACAACCCAACCCGTTATACGAAGCATCACTATAAACTGCGAATCCTCCACTGCCTGATGGAATGGCTAACACTGGAGCTGAGGTGAGCTTCTTCTTGAGTTCTTGAAAACTCTTCTCACACGCCTCACTCCACTCAAATCTTGAGTCCTTTCTTGTAAGCCTCGTAAGAGGTCCTGATATTTTTGAAAACCCCTCTACGAAACGTTGATAATAACTTTTGCCGGATCAGGAAACTTGGATGTACATCCGCAGTTTTTGGTTGCTCCCAGTTCACTACTGCCTCGATCTTAGCGAGATCTACAGTGACACCATGCTTTGAGACGACATGTCCCAAAAAGCTAACCTCTTCTAGCCAAAACTCACATTTGCTGAGTTTGGCGTATAATTGGTGTTCACGCAAAGTTCGTAGAGCGACTCGTAAGTGTTCTTCATGCTCCGTTTTCGATTTTGAGTAGATTAGGATGTCATCAACAAACACTACAACGCAGGAGTCTAGGTGTGGTTTAAACACCCGATTCATCAAGTCCATAAACGACGCCAGTGCGTTCGTCAGTCCGAATGGCATCACTAAAAATTCATAGTGTCCATACCGTGTTCTAAAAGTCGTTTTCTGAATGTCCTCGTACGACTCTTAGCGATGGTAACAGATCTTAGGTCGATCTTGGAAAATGTTTTGCTCCACCTGGCCCGGTCGAACAAGTCATCTATTCTTGGCAACGGATATCGATTCTTCACCGTGACTTTGTTCAATTGACGGTAGTCAATGCACAACCGCATCGACCCATCTTTCTTTTTCACGAATAGAACTGGTGCTCCCCATGGAGACACGCTTGGTCTTATGAACCCTTTGTCCATGAGCTCTTGCAATTGTTCTTTCAACTCTGCAGGGGCCATCCTATAAGGTGCATTTGAAACAGGTTCCGTTCCTGGTGCTAAGTCGATCGCAAACTCTACTTCTCTTTCTGGAGGTAACCCTGGCAATTCTTCTGGAAATACATCTTGGAATTCTCGCACCACTGCTATCTCGGAGATAATATTCTTTTCTTCTTTATCTTCTTTCAAGAATGCCAAATAACCGCTACACCCCTTTCTGATTAAACGCTCATTGCGAGAGATATGAGTGGTACCTGTGTCGATCTCTCCCCTTGAAATCGAAACGATCTCCTCATGTTAGGACGGAAAACAACAACTTTATCCTTGCAATCCACTGTTGCGCAGTGATGGGACAGCCAATCCATGCCAAGGATTACATCGAATCCTTGCATGTCCAACCATATTAAATTTGCGTCTAGTTCATGGACAACGTGATCCCGAATGCTTACCACTACCGATTTGTAGACTAACTCTGTGTCCACTAATTCTCCTGTTGGGATGGACACTGATAACACAAAGTCTAGTGTCTCCGGAACAATCTTCATCTTCTTTGCAAATCTAGGGGTGATGAAGGAGTGGGCCACAGGTCTATCGACTTTCGTCGTCATGTGCTACGTAGCACCCTTTCTCATAGATTTGTAACGTACCTATAATGCATACATATACGTACATAACATATACAAAAAAAATTTCTCTCTTTTTTTTTTTGTTCTAATCCTTAACAACAGGTATATATATATTTATCCTAATGAAAGCCCATTCTCTATCTAGAATTGTATTGCAACCGAAATTCTCTATTTAAAAGAAATCTCACCTTGGATAATGTCGTGTACACTCCCTGCTTCGGCTGGGCGCGTAGGCTCTCCCTCGAATAACAGGCTTTCGAGATTGAATAGGTTGTGGCATGGAAGTTGGGGCCGTCTTTTCTTTAACTGTCTCAGGGCAATCTCTAATCATGTGGCCTATCTTGCCGCATTTGAAACAGCCTCGCATTCTCTGCCTACAATCCGCTATTTTGTGGGACTTGCCACACTTAGCACAAGTTTCCCTTGGTGTTGAAGTAGCAGCTCTCGAAAAACCTTGTGTAGTTGTAGCCCTGCTGGAAATAGCAGGACCTTGATACCTCATCGGTCTCCCTGATGCTAGCAACGGAAAACTTTGATGAGTAGCTTGTTGTGCAGCTCTCCCATACCCTGTCTAGAACGATTGTCTCTGATTCGGTGCTACAAACCTCGATTTCTTATGTACCGATTCATAACTCCCCGTCCTGCTTGGATCAATGCTTTCTCTTCCTTGTTGTTCCCTCTGATGGTATCGGTTATTGTTTTCTTCTTCGACTACTAATGCCTTACTCATTACTTCTCCATAGGTTTTCAGCCGGAAGGGCGCAACCCCTCCTCGGATGTCCGACCTTAAGCCCTGTTGGAACCTCTTTGCTTTCATCACGTCTGAAACTACGTAGTCTGGGGCGAAGCGAGCCAGTCTCATGAATTCCACTCCATACTTTCTCACGGTCATCCTTCCTTGCGCTAGTTGTAAAAATTGGGTCTCCATCTGATTCCTCACAACTTCAGGAAAATATTGCTTATTGAATTCTTCTACGAATTCGTCCCAAGTCCACGGCATATCTGGAGTTTCTTGTGCTCTTGTTCGCGAAACAGATTTCCACCAAGGTCCAGCTTCTCCATCTAACATATATGCCGCCCAACGGACGCTCTCATCCTCTGTGCATGTCAGTACGCTAAACACCTTTTCCATTTCACCCAGCCAGTTTTCGGCTGCCATTGTGTCTGCCTGTCTTGAAAATTTTGGAGGTCTCATCCTTCTGAACTCGGTGAATGCTGAAACCACTGGGGGTGTAAGTCCCACTGGAGGGGTAGGTGTTCGTTGTGGTTCTGGTACTGTATGCGCTGCCAAGGACGCTGCTTGCTGTGCCATGGCAGTTGCCATGGTCTCCATTGTGTGCATCATCCTCTGACGCTCTTCTCTTTCTTCATTTCTCTCTCTCACCCTATCTTGTTCCCTCTGATTTCGATCCTGTCAATCTAGATCTTGATCCTCTGCTTGATTTTGGTTTCCTCCCTGGCCACTGCCCTCGAGAATCTCCCTATTTCCTAATGGCACTCTGTTTGTAGGTGAGACGAATCCATCTCTACTACGTAAATTCCTATCATGACCACCCCTGGGTCGGCCTTTTCCTCAAGGAAACATAACGGTCTGCATGAGAATCCATAGTCTCGTTAGCAGAGGTCCCTATTTTCTAACGATATGATAGCTAGAACTAGAAAGAAAAAGGCTTTGATACCAACTGTGACAGCCCGAATTTCGGAACCCTGAAATCCGTGCCATCAGCACGACCTTCGAGGTCGTGCCCCGGGTTCCTTACAAACATTGACATATATACAATCCAAAACTTAAATTGAGGCATACGTATCTACTCTAAATAAAATCTCAAAAATAGTCAAGGTATCGTAAGGCAGTCCTTGTCCCATGCCAATTCATGGACATAAGAACTTACCCAAATGTTTAGTGATAACAGTTCATCCTAGATGTTTTATCAAGAAACGGTATTTAAACATTCAAAAAAAGAGGCTTGATATACCAAGCCATACATAATACTCTCAACTCACTCTCAAGGTATGCAGCGGGTTTCCTAGAAGAATTCCTCAGGAGGAGGTTCTGACTCTTCTGTGGGCACGAAATCCGAAACCCTTGGATCAGCTTCTCCAGAAGTCTTTGCTGCCGCTAGTCCTGGACCTGAGACGTATAGTCTAAGGGGGTGAGCTACATCCTAGCTTCGTAGGGAAAAAGAACATATAGATTGACCTTCACACATATGCCAGCAGTTTAACAAGCATAGAATTATTGAGTACTCACTTATGGACAACAATTTGAGTAACTGGAATTAAACCAATGATTTTGACCGTTACTTAGCATGGTTTTGTTTAATCTCCTTATTTGTTTATTGTGAATTTGGCCTAATCACTTAAATCTTAACTTAAGTAGTCCCCGAGCAATATAGCATCGAGCCCCGATGGAATACCCACCATCGTCGTCTAACTAGACAGTTGTCATCTGTATCCCCTAGGGATACTGCCCAAGCCCCTTTCACATAGGTGGTAGGGTCTATTTTTAGATCTACATCCCTGGGATGTACTATGAAAGTGCGGATCTGCTGCCGTACCGCTCACGGATATCCTGCCGAGTCAGTCGTGGGTATTCTACCACGTCGGTGGGGTATTCTAATCAAACCTTAAAAAATAAAAATATCAAATGTGCTCTACATATAGTTATTCACCGTGATTGTGCTAATTATATTACATTAGGCCTTATCACATTACTTACGTTTCTCTGTTAGTTTTCATCTGCATCCCTGGGATGCCCCATATTTCCGTCACACCCTTCTTTGTTTGAACTATATGATTTTTCTTCCCCTGGGGACCTCAAGACTTTCACGTTGTAAACTCACTCACACACCCTTATCATGAGGATCATGCAATATTTGACTATTTCAATAGATTACACTACGCATATGAATTTCACGGAATAATGCACATGTTTCAAGAATATTCCCTATCTCGACGAATCTCAAAGCACACCTTCTCGTAGAGGTTTATACTTCATGACCATGCGTCAAACCTACATTTCAATTTAGCATAGGCTTAGAAAGATCACTAGAACCACCCCAAGTTTCTTGTATTAAAAATCCAAGCCAGTGGTCACCAGACCTCGCTCGAGCGGTCACTTGACCTCGCTCGAGCGGTCACCTGACCTCGCTCGAGCGGTCACCAGACCTCGCTTGAGCGGTTAAATCGAGGTCGCTCGAGCGGTTAAATCGAGCCATCGAAGTATTACTGGGGACCCTCGCTCGAGCGAGCTTCCCTTTAGTTTTGGGGACCGCTCGAGCGAGCCCAGAGTTATATTTTTTCTATTTCATCCTCGCTCGAGCGAGCCCTTTAGACCGCTCGAGCGAGGAACGATGATTTTTGCTCCTCGATCAGATCGAGAACATACTTTCTCCCTTCATTCAAACCTTAACCTCATAAAAAAAAACATTCAACCAACATTGTTCCTATTATTTAAAACATTCCTAGGCATCTATCATGTCTTTAACATACCTCTGACAATGAGTCACGCGTAAGTTTGATTTACGATTCGAGATTCTACTAAGCTAACAGGCCTCCAAGGTTCTTCCTCCAGCCTTTTCCTCTAATCTCATCTGCCGACTTAAGTCCCAACGAAACCCTAGTTCTCTACTAGGCTCTTCTCTTCTTTCTCTCTATATTCTCCTTCTCTCTATTTAGGTTAAAATAGAGTTGCGGAAGGGTTCTTCTCTCTCTTTCACTTTTATACATATAAGTTAGGGAAATACTAGTGTGTTTCCCACGTACACCCTTAGTGTCTTTGGTTCGTTTTGGTCTCCTTGTGAAACACATATACCTATATGTAATGCATGACGTGCACTCATCTCAAAAATCTGAGGTTGTGACACCACATCAACCTGGCGACACTGAGCAGCCGGGCGAGATGGATCAGCCAGCAACGGACCAGCCTGGAGAGGGGACCGCGTGAGCTTGAGATCATGACATTTCTTTTTGGTTGAGATTACTTTTGGAGTTTTGTTTAATCTCCTTATTTGTTTATTGTGAATTTGGCCTAATCACTTAAATCTTAACTTAAGTAGTCCCTGAGCAATATAGCATCGAGCCCCGATGGAATACCCACCATCGTCGTCTAACTAGACAGTTGTCATCTGTATCCCCTGGGGATACTGCCCAAGCCCCTTTCTCATAGGTGGTGGGGTCTATTTTTAGATCTACATCCCTGGGATGTACTATGAAAGTGCGGATCTGCTGCCGTACCGCTCACGGATATCCTGCCGAGTCAGTCGTGGGTATTTTGCCACGTCGGTGGGGTATTCTAATCAAACCTTAAATAATAAAAATATCAAATGTTCTCTACATATAGTTATTCACCGTGATTGTGCTAATTATATTACATCAGGCCTTATCACATTACTTACGTTTCTCTGTTAGTTTTCATCTGCATCCCTGGGATGCCCCATTTTCCGTCGCACCCTTCTTTGTTTGAACTATATGATTTTTCGTCCCCTGGGGACCTCAAGACTTTCACGTTGTAAACTCACTCACACACCCTTATCATGAGGATCATGCAATATTTGACTATTTAAATAGATTACACTACGCATATGAATTTCACGGAATAATGCACATGTTTCAAGAATATTCCCTACCTCGACGAATCTCAAAGCACACCTTCTCGTAGAGGTTTATACTTCATGACCATGCGTCAAACCTACATTTCAATTTAGCATAGGCTTAGAAAGATCACTAGAACCATTGGGGTGTACAACCCCTAGTTTCTTGTATTCGAAAAATCCAAGAACTGAGTGGTCACCATACCTCGCTCGAGCGGTCACTTGACCTCGCTCGAGCGGTCACCTGACCTCGCTCGAGCGGTCACCAGACCTCGCTCGAGCGGTTAAATCGAGCCATCGAAGTATTACTGGGGACCCTCGCTCGAGCGAGATTCCCTTTAGTTTTGGGGACCGCTCGAGCGAGCCCAGAGTTATATTTTTTCTATTTCATCCTCGCTCGAGCGAGCCCTTTAGACCGCTCGAGCGAGGAACGATGATTTTTGCTCCTCGATCAGATCGAGAACATACTTTCTCCCTTCATTCAAACCTTAACCTCATAAAAAAAAACATTCAACCAACATTGTTCCTATTATTTAAAACATTCCTAGGCATCTATCATGTCTTTAATATTCCTCTGACAATGAGTCACGCGCAAGTTTGATTTACGATTCGAGATTCTACTAAGCTAACAGGCCTCCAAGGTTCTTCCTCCAGCCTTTTCCTCTAATCTCATCTGCCGACTTAAGTCCCAACGAAACCCTAGTTCTCTACTAGGCTCTTCTCTTCTTTCTCTCTATATTCTCCTTCTCTCTATTTAGGTTAGAATAGAGTTACGCAAGGGTTCTTCTCTCTCTCTTTCACTTTTATACATATAAGTTAGGGAAATACTAGTGTGTTTCCCACGTACACCCATAGTGTCTTTGGTTCGTTTTGGTCTCCTTGTGAAACACATATACCTATATGTAATGCATGACGTGCACTCATCTCAAAAATCTGAGGTTGTGACACCACATCAACCTGGCGAGACTGAGCAGCCGGGCGATACCACATCAACCTGGCGAGACTGAGCAGTCGGGCGAGATGGATCAGCCAGCAACGGACCAGCCTGGAGAGGGGACCACGTGAGCTTGAGATCATGACATTTCTTTTTGGTTGAGATTACTTTTGGAGTTTTGTTTAATCTCCTTATTTGTTTATTGTGAATTTGGCCTAATCACTTAAATCTTAACTTAAGTAGTCCCCGAGCAATATAGCATCGAGCCCCGATGGAATACCCACCATCGTCGTCTAACTAGATAGTTGTCATCTGTATCCCCTAGGGATACTGCCCAAGCCCCTTTCTCATAGGTGGTGGGGTCTATTTTTAGATCTACATCCCTGGGATGTACTATGAAAGTGCGGATCTGCTGCCGTACCGCTCACGGATATCCTGCCGAGTCAGTCGTGGGTATTCTGCCACGTCGGTGGGGTATTCTAATCAAACCTTAAATAATAAAAATATCAAATGTGCTCTACATATAGTTATTCACCATGATTGTGCTAATTATATTACATCAGGCCTTATCACATTACTTACGTTTCTCTGTTAGTTTTCATCTGCATCCCTGGGATGCCCCATATTTCCGTCGCACCCTTCTTTGTTTGAACTATATGATTTTTCTTCCCCTGGGGACCTCAAGACTTTCACGTTGTAAACTCACTCACACACCCTTATCATGAGGATCATGCAATATTTGACTATTTAAATAGATTACACTACGCATATGAATTTCACGGAATAATGCACATGTTTCAAGAATATTCCCTACCTCGACGAATCTCAAAGCACACCTTCTCGTAGAGGTTTATACTTCATGACCATGCGTCAAACCTACATTTCAATTTAGCATAGGCTTAGAAAGATCACTAGAACCATTGGGGTGTACAACCCCAAGTTTCTTGTATTCGAAAAATCCAAGAACTGAGTGGTCACCAGACCTCGCTCGAGCGGTCACTTGACCTCACTCGAGCGGTCACCTGACCTCGCTCGAGCGGTCACCAGACCTCGCTCGAGCGGTTAAATCGAGCCATCGAAGTATTACTGGGGACCCTTGCTCGAGCGAGCTTCCCTTTAGTTTTGGGGACTGCTCGAGCGAGCCCAGAGTTATATTTTTTCTATTTCATCCTCGCTCGAGCAAGCCCTTTAGACCGCTCGAGCGAGGAACGATGATTTTTGCTCCTCGATCAGATCGAGAACATACTTTCTCCCTTCATTCAAACCTTAACCTCATAAAAAAAAACATTCAACCAACATTATTCCTATTATTTAAAACATTCCTAGGCATCTATCATGTCTTTAACATACCTCTAACAATGAGTCACGCGCAAGTTTGATTTACGATTCGAGATTCTACTAAGCTAACAGGCCTCCAAGGTTCTTCCTCCAGCCTTTTCCTCTAATCTCATCTGCCGACTTAAGTCCCAACGAAACCCTAGTTCTCTACTAGGCTCTTCTCTTCTTTCTCTCTATATTCTCCTTCTCTCTATTTAGGTTAGAATAGAGTTACGCAAGGGTTTTTCTCTCTCTCTTTCACTTTTATACATATAAGTTAGGGAAATACTAGTGTGTTTTCCACGTACACCCATAGTGTCTTTGGTTCGTTTTGGTCTCCTTGTGAAACACATATACCTATATGTAATGCATGACGTGCACTCATCTCAAAAATCTGAGGTTGTGACACCACATCAACCTGGCGACACTGAGCAGCCGGGCGAGATGGATCAGCCAGCAACGGACCAGCCTGGAGAGGGGACCGCGTGAGCTTGAGATCATGACATTTCTTTTTGGTTGAGATTACTTTTGGAGTTTTGTTTATAATTATTTTGTTGAAAATTGTAAATTTTAGATGGAAATTACTTGAAATCTCATGTATGACACTATTTGGGCATGGATGCCATTGTATGGGGAATTATATTGCTTTATATCGAAAGAGAATCAAAGTTAAAATTTTGTCAACTACCTTCGATTGTGCGTCTTTAGTTTGCTTCGTTATCTAGGTAATTAGTTTCGTGTAGGATGAGTAGCTTAGTTAAATTGTAACTACGTGTGTCTGTGTGTGTGGGGAGACTCCATTGACACCCCTTCGGGTTCATTTTTGAGGATGAAAATTTCCACGGTGGAGAGAATGTAACATCCCCAAAATTAGGCAATGAACAGTTTCCTCGGGATGCATGCCCGATTGGTTGTAGGTTTGACCAAGTGGATGTCAGCACGATGACTATGACTCAATTGAGTTGATGTAAACAAACACGTATGCAAAGTGTTAGAGCCAGTTTATCACATACATGAGCCTTGAGTGTATGTGCCTAACACCGAAGCAAGAGGGGTTAAAGGGACTTAATAACTTAAGAGAAGTTATTTCTCTTATTTTGGTTGGTAAGAAAAGTTAAGAAGAGAGAGAGAGAGAGTAAGGAGGGAGTAATGGCTAGGAGTTAATGCAGATCCGAATTTGAGGACGGGATTGAGCAATTAATATCGGATACGACGGGTTGGAAATCGTTGAAGCAAAAGCTAGAAGCCCTAGCCTTTGAACAAACCATTCAATCAATCAAGAGATTGATTTGAGGTGAGTTTTGTTGAATTGTAATGTGGATTATGTAAATAAGTTATGGTGCATTCAATTGTTATTCAAAAGATGAATTAAAGATGTAAAAATAAAGGGAAAATGGAAAGGAAGAGATTTGGAAAAAATGCCCGAAAAAGGGCTAAGTTTCTGGCCAAATCGATTAATCGATTTTGGCCTGGAAAAAATGGCTTGAAACTGATTGATCGATTTGAAATCGATCAATCGATTCTGAAAATTCGAATAGTCGATTTAAAAATCAATTAATCATCTGAGCACTTCCAATGGCTGGAAAAGGGAGAGCTGGGAAAATCGATTGATCGATTTTAAAATCGATCGATTGAGTTTGGATTTTTGATTAATCGATTTGAGATCGATTAATCGATTTGGGATTTCGATTAATCGATTTTGACAATTTTAGTTGGCTTTTGGATTGGACTTTGAGGTTCAAGGAGGGTCTTGTACCTTCTTTATTGCATCTTTCTTGATGCTTTGCACATGCCATGGTGTATCATAGGTGGTACGAGGAAACACAAGCATAAGGAGCAGTGTTAGACCTTGATGCTTGGACATTCAGAGACGTGAGGTAGGGAACACCTTGAACATGTATTTAAAATTTCAAGAGCATGTATGTAGTGATATAGAAAAGAATGCTAATGCATAGAAAAATATAAATTCATTGTGTGTAAGTGAATACAAAGCAAGTAAATAAAAATGTGAGATCCCCAGGGGATGAGAACAAGATAAAGGCATCTGTGTGATGCGGTGAACTTAGACGTCCCAGGGATGTATGAGACATTATAAAGCAAAAGTGAGCAAAGATTGATAAGGCCCAATCGATATTATTTAGCACAAGTACACGGTCAATAACTATATGTAGTGAACATTTGATATTTTTGTTTTTTAAGGTTTGAACATAATATCCCACCGACGTGGCGGGATACCCACGACTGACTCGGCAGAATATCTGTGACCGGTACGACGGCCAATCCGTACACCCGTTTGACATCCCAGGGATGTGTATGAGATTAGAATCTCCGTCGCCTATGAGAAAAGGACCTGGGTAGTATTCAAGAAGAACAATGATATAAAAATTGTCTATTTAGACGATGATGGAGGGTATTCCATCGGGCGCCCAACTCTATAGAAAGTTGGGGAATATTTAAGTTACAGATTTAAGTCTTTAGGCCGAATCATAGGAAAGTTGAGAACAAATGAGAACATATGAAATTCCAGTAAAACTCAATGCATATTTCCTTTTCAGTCATTTAAACTGCTGTTTTTCCAGTAATTTCATTAATACATCATGTTACCTAATATCATAGAATATATGTGAGAATTGACTTATATGTTTATTGTGTTGTTTCCCTATTGAGCTAGGATGTAGCTCACCCCTTTAGACTATATGTCGCAGGTTCATTACTTGCGGCTACCAATGCTTCGATAGACGTAGATCCAAGGGATTTGGATTACGTACCCGGAGGAGAGTTGGAGCGTCCTCCTGAGGACTTCTTCTAGAGGACCCATGCATACTTTGAGAGAGATTTTGAGAGTATACTGTATAGTTTGGTATGTCAAGCCTTTTTTTTTATTTGAAGAATGTAATTAAATGATATAATTCTTTTGGACGAACCATCTGAGGTGATCTGATTATCACTGATGGTTCGGGTCGGTTCTTCTGTTCATGCGTTGGCATAAAAGTAGAATTGTCTTTTGAGTTTTTGCTTTAGATTAGTATATCTTGATTTCACGTCGTTCAGTTTATCTGTTTTGTTTTGAGTAGTTATTGCTTGGTTATACCAATGTTCCGTATGGACTTCAGGGGCACGGCCTGGAGGGTTGTGGTGATGGCATGGGTTTTGGAGTGCTGAAATACGGGCTGTCATAGAAAACCTTTAGAAGACTATGGCTCCTCCACTAGGGATCACCTAAGAGTTTAAAGGCTTGTTGCATCTGTTAAATGCAATCGTGCTCCCTACGAAAGTGGCATTTAAATTTAAAAGTTTTAAATATTTTATGTTTCCTTGTTTGCTAGGGACTAGCAAAACTTAAGTTTAGGGGTGTGATCAGTCACATAATTTATCATTTTATCACCCTTAACTTAGTGATACTAGGACTTAGTTTGCTATTAACAAGTTACTAATGTGCAAATATTAAAGATAAACAGTAAATTAAAGCCTAAATATTAATCCTTGTCAAAATGAACTCAAAAAGCAGTAAAAAGACGATTGTGGCATTAAAGGCGATTCCCCAACAACAGGAAGGATGAAAAATCTATATTGATAGGATCGTAGACTTGATTGAAGACCAATACTAGGAGACAAGAAATATGGTGTAACGGTACTATTTATTTTCATAAATATCCGAAAGCTGAAGATTAAGATTGATGACCTTAATCTGAAGAAGGAGGATTAGGATTTATTTTTATGCACTTTAGTTTAATAACCAATTCTTTTATTCATATTTCTCTAGTAGATTAGATTTTAAAGATAAATAAAAGTTTTTAAGATAGAGATTTAGATAAAAGATATAAATTAGGAATTAATTAGATAATGAACTTACTCATGGGATCGATCCTATACTAGCTTTATAATTTCCATTGTGCTCTTGCAATAGGTTAAGACTTGAATTTAATATAATTATCATACATAATAAGCAACCGATCAGGTAGTTATTTGTGTAATTTCGAGAACGTGAAAGTTAGAATTTGATTTTCACGAGAGCATCGAATTTTTAACTCTTCATGTTATCGAAGAGGTCGCGTTGAAGTGATAAAATGATATCTATAGATTACTATAATTAAGTGCTCAAATTAAAAGACATTATAATTTGAAGTTAGGTATATCACGACCATCGATCGAAATATTCAAGTGATTAATATGTATTAAGTTTTGGTTGTGCCAAGGTGAAGTTATAAGAAAAAGATATATAATAATAATAATTGATGTCAGTTCGGACGAAAATCGATCGAAATTATAATATATAAGTCATTCAATTCGAGTCTAAATCGATCGATTGATATTAAAATATAAAGGTAATAGGTTCTGTCCAGATTTGATCGATCGAGCATAAAGAATCGATCGATCAGAATTAAAGCAAGAAGGACAATCAGTTTGGTTCAAAATCGATCGATCATTCTAAGCATCGATCGATTGAAAATGAAAGAAAATATATATATATATATATATATATAAAATGGTCTCTATCCAGGATCGATCGATCGAGCAGAAGGAATCGATCAATAATTAATAAAATATAAGCATAGTCAACTCTGTCCAAAATCGGTCGAAAATTAATAATCGATCGATCGGACATAAAAATAATATTACACAGATTGGTCTCAGTCCATAATCGATCGATCGGATTAAAGAAATTGATTGATCGACTATTAATAAGAAAGATATAAAGTCGATTCAGTTCAGAATCGATCGATCGAATTAATAAATCAATCGATCGGTCCTAAGAATTTTGGAACATAATAGAGTTTTGAAAATAAGATAAAAAGAAAGAGAATTATTTAAAATAAAAATAAACAAAAATATGGCTAGGGATTAGCCATCTCATTATCTTTTATTAGCAATTTTTATAACAATCATAAAATAGGGTTCATTTATTTAGTCCGTCGATACGCAATCAAACGTACGCTACGCGACGGAATATGAGAAGAACATAATTGATTGATGGGTACCCACACCACAAAAAAAGGGACCTACGCCGACGGCTGCCAGCCGTCGGCGAAGAGTTTCGAAACCGTCGATGTAGCTTACGCCGACGGCTGCCAACCGTCGGCGTAGAGTTCTTCAACCGTCGGTGGTAATTCCGTCGGAATAGGGTAGGAGGGTCCTACGCCGACGGCTGAAGCCATCGACGTAGGTATTTTTAATTTAACAAATAATAATAATAATTTATTATTATTATTATTATTTTATTTCCCCACCTACGCCAACTGCTGTAGCCGTCAGTGTAGGTGTTTTCATTTTAAAAAAAAATATTTTTTTTTATTTAAAAAAAATTTTCCCACCTACGCCAACGGTTGCAGCCATCGGCATAGGTATTTTCTAATTTAAAAAAAATTAATTAATTAAATAAAATAGGTGTTCACACGTTTGTATGCATACCCAAGGCCTTGCCTATAATTTATAAGGGGCCCCAAAACTATACAAGTACATCAAGGTGTGAGTCATGTGCTTGGGTGCGTAAGCCGATTGCAATAGGTAGGCCTGAGGCCACGTCACATAGGTCAAATGTTTGACTTTGGCCTAAATAGTAAAAAGAACACATTCTTGTCAAAGGTCAACGATTCAACGCTAGCAAAAACTGGATTGTTACATTCTCCCCTCCTTAAAAGAATTTTCATCCTCGAAAATTTACGTACCTATTCAAAGAGATGTGGGTATAGGTCACGAATTTCTGCTTCCCGTTCCCAAGTGGCTTCAGCAGTTGAGTGATTTCGCCACTTGACCAGTACGAGTGGGATCTGCTTGGTATGTAAAATTTGCTCCTTATGGTTGAGGATTTGAACTGGTTCTTCGACTATTGTCATATCCTCCTTAAGCTCGATGGGTTGGTAGTCCAAGATGTGAGTCGGGTCTTTAACATATTTCCTCAAGATAGAAATGTGGAATACGTCGTGCATACTCGACAACTAAGGTGGAAAAGCAATCTGATAAGCAACTTCGCCGACTCGATCCAATATCTCAAATGGTCCGACGTAGCGTGGACTCAATTTGCCACATCTTCCGAATTGCATCACTCCCTTGGTGGGCAAGATTTTTATGAAGACGTTGTCCCCCACCTGCAAAGAAATACGTTGTCTTAGTGACGCATATGACTTACAAGAGAAAAAGGTAATAATTTCACTAAGTATACCTGAAATTCGATACTCGTTCACTTGAGATCAGCATAGCTCTTCTATCGGCTTTGAGCGACCCTCAATCGTTCTCGAATCAATCGAATCGCTTCGGTTGTACTCTCAATAATCTGTGGGCCTAATATGAATTTATCCCCGATCTCTTCCCAATTGAGCGGAGATTTACATCTCCGGCCATAGAGTGCTTCAAACGGAGCCATTCCAATACTAATTTGATAACTATTATTGTAAGCAAACTTTATCAAGGGCAGGTGTTTGTCCCATGACCCCTAAAAGTCTAGCATGCAAGCTCGAAGCATGTCCTTGATAATCTGATTCACCCTTTCAGTCTGATCATCTGTCAGTGAGTGAAATGCAAAACTAAAGTTCAGTCTTGTGCCCATTCCTTCTTGAAATCATTGCCATAACTTTGATGTGTACATCAGATCTCTGTCTAAGACAATGCTAGCTAGGATGCCGTGTAGTCTGACAATTTCTTTGAGGTATAACTCTACGAGCTGACTGGCTGTATACCTCATGTTGTATGGTAGGAAATGGGCAGATTTGGTTAAGCGATCAACCATCACCCAAATCGCATTATGCCCTTTCACGGTTCTAGGTAATCCGAGTATAAAATCCATGGATATAGCCTCCCATTTCCATTCTGGTATCGGTAAGGGCTGTAGCAAACCTGAGGGGTGTCGGTGAACAACCTTCACTTGTTGGCACACTAAACACGTTGACACATATTTTGCTATATCTTTCTTCAAGCCTCTCCACCAGAAGCTCTTCTTCAGATCCTGATACATCTTTGTACAGCTAGGATGGATGGCGTACATTGATTTGTGTGCTTCTTCAAGAATAAGGCGTCGAAGGTCAGTATCTGATGGTACAGATAATCGATCTTTGAATAGTAAGAAACCGTCCTCTCTGATGGAGAAATTTGATTTATCCCCATTAATTACACCATGTTTGATTGTCATAAGTTCTTCATCAGTCATCTGGAGTTCTCGGATATTATCGAATATTGTTGGCTTGATAGTGATGTTAGCCAGTAATGCTCCAGATTCTTTAATCTCAAACTTCTTGTCATATAGTGATATATCCTCAAACAATCGCCATCTATGAATTTTTATGATGAGGCTTGATAACTGTGCAGATGACTTTCGGCTCAGAGCGTCAGCTACTACATTAGCTTTCCCCGGGTGGTACTGAATGGTACAATCATAATCCTTGAGAGATTCTATCCACCTTCTTTGTCTCATATTCAAATCCTTTTGAGTAAAGAGATATTTCAGACTTTTATGGTCGGTAAGGATTTCGAACGTCTACCCATAGAGATAGTGCCTCCAATCTTTAAGGCGAAAATAACTGCTGCCAATTTTAGGTCATGTGTAGGATAGTTCTTTTCATGGCTGTGCGACCATGGATCCTCGCGAACCCGTCGCGGCGATGCGCTCGCTAAGAATGAAATTTAGAGTCGCCACCAGGAGCTTTTGGTGACCCGGGAAACCTTCAAATCGATATTTTGAGCACCGAAGTGCTAAATATGACTCTGATTTATCGGTCTTTACCAAAGGCTCTAGGGTAGGGGCTTCGTTTATCGATCAGAAAGGGTTTAGGCACCCGATCAACCCGCACGTAGCGGTCTTTATCTATGGCCAAAAATAAAATACAAAGTGCGGAGTTTCCCCTTGCCCGAAGGCAATAGAGTCCTATCAAGCTTTGAGCCAAACCGAAATTTCGGCGACATAACGGCTTGAATCCTTGGACGGAGGAGACACCAAGAAGGTAGAGGAAGAGAGGGGTGAGCCAGAGCTCACGGGCCCTTGTTGCACCGTGGAAGACCTTCGCTTCGGCGTGCTTCCGATGGCTTAAACAGTATGGAAATGGGCTCTAAAGCTAGGATTCGGTAAATAGGAAGTGTAGAGTGAAGCTAGGGAATAGATTTTGGGTAAAAGAGAGTGATCTAATGGTGGAAATGGATTAAAATGGATGAACTAGGCATGCTGGAATTTTGGAAAAATGTGTGCATTTTCTCTCACTAGGGTTCTCTCTTAAGCTCAAAATTCTTAACCTTAATTTTTTTTCAACCAACCCTTTGGGAAGAGAGGGGTCTCTCTATTTATAGAGAAGGGATGGATTAGGGGCTTACTTAAGAGCTAATTGGTTTAGCAATTAGGTAATCCCCCATCTAAGGTTTTCTAGGTTTTCAAGGTCCTAGGGTTTTGGGAAACTGGTTTTAATGGCGGATGATGGGGTGAGTCCATGGGTGACTTAAGGGTTGTCAATAAGCTCAAAGGGGGTGCAACCAACCTCAAGACACCCACCTTAACCAAGGGGATGGTCAAAGGGTCAAACCAGATGGAGGAAATTCGAGCATTTAATGACAGATATTGTAGCTAAGCTGGGCGTATATATTACATACGCCCAGCTTATGCACAGTAAAACTCAAGAAAACTAGGGGGAATCTAAGAAGATGGGTGCCCGTGGTGGGTCCCACCTATGCTGGGCGTATATATTATTAATATATATGCAGAAAATTTGGCTAAAAGTGCGGTATATATATACCACCAATCTAATTGGCGTATGCGTATGCAATACATACGCCTGAGCAAAAGTTGTCATTTTATGTGAAACTTCAATCGGCCATAACTTTTGAATCACAACTCCAAACTGGGTGATCTTTGGCTCATTGGAAAGATGGAGAAGTCCTCTTTCCAAAGGTATGTGGCTCATCCTCAGAAGTGGTCAGTATAAAAATTTGTAGCTCTCCTCCCATCAAATGCTCAGAAGGGTTTAAATTGAGTTTGGGAAGGGATCCTAGGGTTTAGGGGTGATCTCTAAGGGTTGGGGGAATGGTTCTAATGGATTTTAGGTGATTCCTAAAGGTTTGGATAGATTTCTAAGGGTTCAGGGGTTCCATCGGAAGCACAGGGGTGCATTTCTCCCCGAGTACAGACCGATCGGGCCTTGGGCTGAATTTGGGTGTCTACAGATGCCCCTCTTTGGTATTCGATCACTAATGATCGGATGCCAAAGACAAGAGACATCTGAAGAGGTCCAAGGCATGTTTAACGGGTCCACCTAGTTAAATTTAATTCTCAAACATTCATGGTGATGGTACGTAAGCCCTCTCATTTCGAGATATCGTCCGTACCTCAAAGCTAACAGTCCCCAAGCGCATTGCGACATTACTGGGCATAACTGCGATGATCACAGAAAGTGTAAGCCCGCTAGCCGGGATATCGTCCATTTCCTGAGGGAAATTATAGATTTGTGATGTTGAGTATTAATTGAACCAGATAGCTCCGTGAAACGGGGTGATCGATCCATGCTTCGAAAGCGATGCGAAGCACACAAAGCAAGGGCCTGCAAACTGTGTCCAATCCTACGGGATATTGACAGCTCCACTAGATTGGCCACGGGTGCCCTTACCTAGGTAAGGCTCGAAGTCTTTGGGCAAACCCATCAACCTCGAGGTTGCTTTAGCATGTTATACCCGAGTAAACGAATATTGAGGTCGCAACACCTCCGGGGATTGCATGCCCATTTTCTAAGTGAATTTTATTTTTTTTTTCCTTCTTTTGAATTTTTGGTTTTGAGGCCTCTAAGCAAAGCTCAAGGATCTCTGGCAACTTTATTTTTGCACAACTCTTTAAGTGGATCAAATGTCAGTTGATACGCTTTAAGAGTGCGTGCGCTCTGCCGGGGATAGTACACCTTGGGGATGTGAATGTTCCAGTGGTGAGGTGCTCCTGATTTGCATGAACCGGAGTGCCTTAACTCGAGACAAAGCTAAAAAAGATCAGGCTAGAACCAAACATCCATCGAAAGAGATGGTCAATTCTAGCCTCCGTCCTTGATGAAATTATATCTTACTAACTATGCACAGACAGACACCCATCAGGGGCGATAAGCAGTAAATAGGCGCGAATGGAAGCCTCAACCCTAAGGTACAATTTACGAGGACAAACGACCATTTTGCGGATACCCAGACGCAAGTGCGTACATTCAACAGGGACACCGTGCCTATACAGGTTTTAAGCCTGTGTAAAAGGAAATAAAAGGGAATGAGCCCTTTGGTCTGTATGTTTGGACATAGTTTGGTTGGTTGTAATTTCATTTTTGAGGGGTCAGTTTCAACTGACAATAGACTTTTCGAATGGTCTGAAGTTGGGAGCACTCTTGGTCAACATAGATCCGTAGGTGGATGATCAGAGCTAACGCTTGGAAGGTGGGGTCAACCTACTCAGGATTTTAATTACATAACAAAGGTCGTTATTTCCTCTCTTTTTTTCTTCTTCTTTTTTTCTTCTTTCATGTCAGTTCGAGACTTTGAGCATGCTCAAACTGCTTTTATTTCTGCACGTATCCTTAGGCGAACCAACTTGCCATGTTGATATACATTAAGGACATGCGCATCCCGGTGATAGGTCCTTGGTTTGCCCGCCGGATCAGGTCTCAACTTCTACTGGGGAAGATCTGAGGCTAGGTGTAAGTTCCTAGGAGTGACCGGTGATGGATAAGTTTATTTGCCTGTCGGATCAGGTATGGGGTGTCCCTATGTAAAGCAGGGTTCGAGAGTTTTTGGGTGAACCAGATCATTCTAAATTGATTTAACACGGTTCTCGGAGTGGCGCAAATAGTCATTGCAACGCTCTTTTGAGAACTAGTGTGGTTTTTCAGAAATTTTATTTTATTTTATTTATTTTTATATATATTTTTTAATGATTTTATGGAGCACTCAGCGGGTGCTTATAGATCTAGATCCGTTTATTGTGGCACGGCCCCTTTGGGCCAATTGAAGAGAGCTCGAAGGGTCGTTTGGGGATATGTGCACGACCGCTCGATGGCACGTGGGCCTTTAAGGGGGACCGGGCCGTGGTCCATAGCAGGCAAGGGGGATCTGTCAGGCCTCAAGGCCAAAGAGAATGGTCGGGCAGTTTTAAAAAACTGCCATTTCTGGTCGGGCGTATATAATATATACGCCTAACCAAAATGCAGCGAAAAATGGTTGGGCGTATATATTATATACGCCTGACCAAAATTGGCAGTTTTTTAAACTGTCTGAGCCCGAGCACAAAAGGGGCCCCCCTTTTCAAATTTTATCTTCCTCCCTCCTTCCTTCTTGAGTTCGGGACAGCCCCCCTAGGGTTTTTGCATTTGATTTGGCTTGAGTTCTACCACCGGGGGCCGCACGTGCCTATCAAGAGTGCTCATCCTCCGCCGATCCTTAGATTTATTTTCTTCTTCCATTGAAGGTAATCATTACCCTTCCCTCCTTTTTCTTTTGAATTTTGATAATGTTGTTGCTTAATGCTCTTCTTCTTTGTGGTGAAATGCTTTTTGATTTTCCTCTAAGCATATGTGATGCCTATATTCCTTTTCTTTCCTCTCTTCCTTTTTTGTTGAAATGCTTGATTCCTTAGGCCTATTTTCTATTTATCATTCATTCATTTCATTTTATTTCTTCTCTTTTTTATTTGTTTTTGATGGATTAGTGCATTTTATTTGATGGATTGGTGCATATTTTTTTTAGATTAGTGCATATATATATTATTGTTATTTTTTTTTTGGTTTTGTGCATTCTCTCCCCCTCTTTTTGGACGGATTAGCACACACACACATTTTTTTTGTTGATGGGTTAGTACACATTTTTTGTTTGGTCTTATTCCCCCCCCCCCCCCTTTTTTTTGTTTTCTCCCCTATTTTTTTTGTTTGATGGATTAGTACACACACACACACATTTTTTTTTGGATTAGTGCATATTCTTCTTTTTCTTTTTTTGTTGGCACCCTTTTCATATGCCGATGCGTTTCATATTTTCAGGATGTCCGGCGACGAAGGGCATGATCAGTAAGAAGGGCCGGAGATGGCCTACGGTCCCAATGGGGAACAGTTCATTGTGTCTCAGCGCTCTTCCCAACCTTTGTATGAAATGCAAGGCGAGGCTGTCCGTATCGGCCTCCCCTACAGCCAGCACACCCATATTTCCAACTTTGGGACTGCCGGCCAGGTAAACTGAGGGATCCTTTTCTCTCTTTTTTTTCTTTTTTCTTCTTCCTTCTTTTTTTTTTTTTTCTCATATTACTTTGCTCCTATTTGATAGATCCCTTTTGCTTGCAGCCTCTTCCACACATCATATTTCGGGGTGGCTAGTTTGACCTCCAGCGTCTCGTGCTTTACCTTCCCCCAGCGGTGAAGGACCTGCTCGCCGATGCCGGTTTCTGGGATTTCATTTCGTGCCTCGCCGTGAGGGCTGAAACGGCCTATTTGAAGGCCCTGATGGAGCGTTTTCGCCCCGAGACCATGACATTTCACATGGCCATGGCAGAGATGGTCTTTACACCTGCGGACTGGTCTATGATTACTGGGGTCCATATTGGAGGGGTGCCTGTGGTACCTACCCGTATACCGGATAAGGAGGAGGTGATTCAACTGATAGGGGCCTACTCGACCTCTGGGAATATTCGAGGTTCTGAGGTCAAGCTATCCTGGCTGGTTGATCAGTTTGAGTCTCATGGGTTAGTGGACCAGGGCCAGCCCAACTTGGCCATTTACCTCGAGCCCGCACGTGCACATATGCTGGCCCGTATTTCTCTGCTGTTCCTCTTGGGTAAAACTCTTCTTTCAAATACTAGCGGAGGGCGGGTCTCGTTGTCCCTTCTCAGTTTCATGGTGAACTGAGACAATGAGCATCGGTTCGATTGGGGCGGTGCTGGCTATGCGGTGCTCATGTCCAGCCTAAAGCGAGTAGTTCTTGGGGAGTCTAGCTCCATTGTGGGTTTCTGGCCTGCAATTGAGGTATTTTATCCATTTGTTTTAGTTTGTCCTATTTTTCTTTTATGGCATACCTATTTTTATCTGCTTGCTTTCTCAGGTTTGGGGGTATCTCCATTTCCAACAGTCGCCTCCGCTTTCACCGTTGTTACGCCTCATGAGTAACTGGCATGTGAGCCGCCGTCGAGACGTAGGTATGAAGCATTTGGAGTTAGGGCTATGCTCTCGGTTCGACCTATTGATCCCAGAGCAGGTATAACAATTCCCTTTTTATAAATTTGACAGCTCTTGTGTGCTATGGGTTTTGACCAAATGTGTGTATCCTTCCTCTATTTTCTCTTCTTTTGCAGATCATCCTCGACCCCTACATAGGATCTCCCTTCTGGAACTTGGCTTCAGTGGGTCCTTCTTGCTTTTTGCTGGACCGTCGCATTATTTTCCTCTACGGGTCCTGGACTAGGGCCTACTATTTAGGAGAGAGAGTGGTTCATCAGTATTGTCCTCTCTTTGCCATGCCCCAAGCTCCTCCAGCTGATGTGTTGGCTCCGGAAGGCTCCATTGATAAGCTTACTGCTCACTTCCTTCACCATGGGATTCCTATTAACGACCTTCTTTTACCTGGGGGGTATCAGATGTGGTACGATTCTCTGCCCTATCATTTCCTGCTGCTCCGCTTCGTGCCTGATGCTAACTTTTTAGCTTTTGGCGGACCGCGATCTTAGGTAATGCCCTTTTCTCTTTTTATTTAGTAGCCTCCTTGTGATTACTTTGATTGACCTACCATTTTAAACAACAAAATGTTTCTCTCTACAGTTTGAGCAGGGCGGCGGCTTAGATGAGGGGGATGAGGCAGCTACTCCTTATGATGCTACAGGTGCTGGGCCCTCCGACCCTTCCGGTGCTGGTGCTTCTTGTGCGGCCTCAGGTGCTGGACCCTCTAACCCTTCTGGTGTTAGTGCTTCTGGTAGTTCGCCCGTCGAGGTCCAGGGTACTTTCAGGAGTTTGGACGATGCTTTCTTATCGCGCGTGTGTGCCGACGTGGCCGAGAAGGCACGTATCTCTGCTGAAGCTATCCAGGTCCCACCTCTTGAGCTAATCCCTGGGGTAATCTCTACCTTGTTGATTTGCTCTCTTTCCCTTTGAATTATGCTGATGGCTTGTGTGACTGACACCTCTTTTTCTTACTGGCCAGGATTATGAGTCGGCAGTGAGTTAAGCCGAATATTATCGTAACATTGTTGGGCTTAGGGAGACCAAGGTGGTGAGTGAATACTAACCCAACCTAATCATTTTCTTATTTACTTTCCGCCTGTTTCTCTACCTGATGGCCTTTGGTGTGCTCCTGCAGCGTGCTCATGAAAAGGAGTCGCATTCTCTGCTCAGCCGTATTTCTCAGGCATGGACTCGGGTGGGGGAGACTCGTACTTTCCAAAGCGCGAGCCAGCGCCAGAAGAAGTCGAAGGGGGCTGCCCAGGACTAGTTCATTCTCTGAAAATTTGACACAAAGAAATAATTTAGACTTTTGGTTTATTTGGGGGATATGTAATAAATTATTATTATTATTATTATTTTTAAAACAACACATTTTTTTGGATGGTTTTATAATTTTCATGTTTTATGTGAATGTTCCATTTGATTATCTCTTTGCTTTGCTGGTTTCCTTTTCTTTGGCCTGTAACGAGCCGGCACCCCTCCAATGATGGGGTTGATCTTGCAGGTGATTCTCCGTATATAACCTACGGACAGTGCATCATCCGAGGGCTTCCCATGGGTGTCTAAGCATGCATGCCTGTGGGCTGCCCTAAGATGAAAAAGTAGGCTCAAGCAAAATGCGTTCCTCCTTTGGGGACAAGAATGGACCAATGTGCGGAAGCCAATGTTAAACAACAAAAGGCGAGCGTATATATTATATCGCTGGCCAATCCATAGTAAAAATTGAGGCGTATATATTATATACGCTTGGAAAAATGGTTTAAATTTTTACCCTGGCATATATAATATATATGCCTGCTACAATCTGGGCTTAGCGGGTTCTTTATAACGAACACAGCCCCTTTCTCTTCCTTCACCTTGTCTTGGCCTTTTTTGCCCTTCTTTTTCTTTTCCCTCCCTTCTATTTTATCTAGGGGGTCCATCTCCATACATTGATTGATTTTCATAAAGAACATCTTTGTACGTCCATGGACCCGCCTTCGAGAAGGGGGCCAAGTTCTCATGTGAGGCTAGTATACTTCCTGTTTGGGCGAGGCCCAGTTTTATAAAATGGCATGATAGCTTGGTGAGCGAGCTCATTGCAGATTGCCTCGGGTTGTCCCGCCTTTCCTCCCTCCTTGCTATTCCTCTGTTGCCCAACCTGCTGCAGGCGGCTTTGGTGTCGTGGGACCATAGGGCCCATGCCTTTAGATTTGGGTCCAGGGAGCTGACCCCAACCTTGGAAGAGCTGGCCTCTATTACTAGCTTGAAGATGCATCGAGGCCTTGCCAAAGTAGTGCCCAAACCGGGGTATGCAAGGGCGGTCCATGCGGTTCTCAATTTAAAAAAGGGTGGGTATGAGAAATGTTTCGCCGGAGGGCCCACCAGGTGTTCGGTGAAATTCCTGAGAGAACTTTTCGGCGACTCGAGTCTTCGAAAGTTGCCTATTCGAGATCCCTTCAATGTAAAGGCCTTTGCCCTTTATTTACTGTCGAAAGTTCTCTTCTTTACTGGGGGCGAGACCTTTTCCCTTGGGTTGTGCAATGTCTTGACTGAATTGGAGGGAGGCCGTTCATTGGTACACCTGGTCCTGGCTGAGATGTATCGGGGCTTGGATGCCTCGGCCTCGGGCTGGGTTGGGATTCTTAGTGGGAGCCCGCTCCTTATTTAGATCTGGCTACGAGAGCATTTGGCTATCATGGGGCCTGTGCCGAGATTGTGCTTGATAAGAGGGGATGTGGCTCAGGGCTTTTTGATCCGGTGCTCAAGATTGCCCCATGGGAGCGCCAAGGAGCTGAGCAAGTGGTTATCAGATGCGGCATTGATCTGGCAACTTCCCTGGTCAGATGGCACCTTTCCGATTGTCCGCTCTCGGGATTGTGAGGGTATCACGCTTCTCGGGTTGACAGGTAGCACATTCTATTTCCCATCTTGGGTGCTTCGTCAATCCGGATACGACCAACCTATGTCGTGTACCGTAATGCCACCTTTGTGCTCTTTAATATTCTCTCGGGGTTCTCTTAGTGATCTTGACCGCATAGCCGCCCTCTGGGAGACCAGCCAATCGGCGCACATGTGCAGCTTAGTTCAGGGGGGCGTCGTCTCTCCTGATTACGAGGTTTGGCTGGCATCTGAGGAATTACCTGCCCCTAGCCCAGTTTCGGTAGACGTGATAGAGACGGGGCCTTGGCCATATAAGGAAATGATTCTCCAGACTAGGATCGAGTCTCTTTCTGTAGAGAGGCTGGCTTTGATCGAGGCTTTGGAGAAAGAAAGGGTCATAGCTGAGATTGCAGAAGCGAGAGCTGCTACAGCCGAGAGTGAGATTCTTCGGTTGACTGGGCTTTTTACAGAGTCTCGCAGTGCACCTGACGCTTCACGGAGATGGCAGAAGAGCCTTCATGGTAGTTGGATGTCTGATCGAAATGCTCGCGAGGACTCTCTTCTTGCAGAGATCAGTGCTTTGAAGAGTGGTCCCTGCCCTTGACCTGTTCCTGAACATACCATAGATCATATACACGGAGGGGAGGAATGCCGCATAATAGAGATCTCTTTTTAGGTTACTTTCTTTTTTTGTTGTTTTTGTTATATATATATATATTCTGGTTTTTACTTGTAAAGAAGGCAGAAAAATAGAAAGTGTGTCATATCGTTATCTTTTTGGGATGTGACACTCCGCACGTAATACTGTAAGAAATGGAATGAAATCTATACATACATATATTTTTTTATTTTTTGACTTTTTCTTTCGTACGTTTCGCAGTGTAAGGCTTTTCATGGAAAAAGAAAATCTATTATCTCTTTTTTCGAAAAAAAAAATTTCTACAATGCAGGGCTTTTGATGAGAAAGGAAAATCTATTATCTTTTTTTTTTAAATCTTCTCCTCCACAGTATGAGGCTTTTTATGGAAAAGGGAAATCTATTATCTTTTTTGAAATTTTCTCCTCCATAGTGTGGAGCTTTTTATGGAAAAGGGAAATCTATTATCTTTTTTGAAATTTTCTCCTCCACAGTGTGGGGCTTTTTATGGAAAAGGGGAATCTATTATCTTTTTTTGAAATTTTCTCCTCCACAGTGTGGGGCTTTTTATGGAAAAATGAAATCTATTATCTTTTTTAAAATCTTCTCCTCCACAGTGTGAGGCTTTTTATGGAAAAAGAAAATCTATTATCTTTTTAAAAAATTTCTCCCTTTGGATCTTTTTGCTATGTCGGTAATTGCGAGGCCAAACCAATGGGTTCCCTCTTTTTTTTTTAGCATGGTCGAACCCTGTTCATGAGGTACAGGTTTTTCCTTTAAACATGGGAAGGTCAGCTTCCCTGGGATTGGTCTAGTCTTCTGTCTTTCCCTTTGGTCATACATTAGATGCCGCGGTAGAGACGACATACTTGATCGGGATCCGACCCAATTTTTAACATGAGTGGCCCATCAAAGGGGAGAAAGGGGCTCAAGGGGTTCAAACTGAAATGGGCGGGCCAGAACAGGTCTTCTCGTAATCTCTCTCTTCTTGACATTTTTGCTCATAACGCCCAAGACGGGTTTTCGCTATGCCCGTCATCCCTGTTTTTACCCGTAGCGCCCTTTCGGGTTTTCACTACGTCCATGGGTTCGCTCTCTTACCCCAGGTGCCCTTTCAGGTTTTCACCTAGTCCGCATGAGTTCGCTGTTTTTACCAGTGGTGCCCTTGCGGGGTTTCACCACATCCATCTTGCTTTGAACTCAAATTAACTTTTTTTTTTAAGAACCAGAAGGCCACGACATGGATGTCGATTCCATCATAGCCGGCTGAATGAAGTTCTGTGTGGTTTGTTAACTCAGCTTGTTCTAATGTAATAGATGCTATGTCCGCTTGTGGACCTTAAAGAGGGCTTTCTTCCGGGTTGTAATGTGGCCGGGGTTCAAACGGGTTGGTTTTTTCTGGGGATTTAGATCTAAGTTTTGAGTGAATTCTAGATTCGGTGACTCCTCTTTCTTTTCAAAGGCTTTTTATGGTACATGTCCCAGTCATTTCTTTTTTATTCTTGGTCCCCCTCTCTTTTTGGGGTTTTGCTTTCTCCTTCTTCTCTCTCTTTTTTCTTTTTTTTTGGTTTGGATTTTTCCTCTTTTCTCTTTTCTCTTTTTTTGGAATTTTGGGAGGGGTATATGAAAGAAATAGTTATTGGCCCGACGTGTGTAGCAAAAAGGGTGAAGGTTTTCAGGGAATATTTCTTTTGGGCTACTTGTCTTTGAAATGATGGCCTCTTCTATGGGGTCCTTAGGCGGTCACGCATCTACTTTTATCAAAACTTACCTTGTCTCAAGACGTATGAGCAGAACCTATGGAGGTATCCAGCATTGATGGGCTCAGGAAAGTGGTCTCCGTCCATGGTGGCGAGGCGAACGGCGTATCCTGGCAAAACCTCTCGGACGACATAGGGTCCTTCCTAATTCGGCTTAAACTTCCCTCTCGGATCGGCGTGGAGAGACAGGAAAAGTTTCTTCAGTACAGTGTCTCCTACCTTTAGACCTCGACTGCGGACACACTTATTGTAAGCACGTGCAATTCTCCTCTGATAGATCTGGGTGTGGCACAAGGCTAGGAGTCTCTTCTCATCAATTAAGTCTAACTGCTCAAAATTGGCTCTTTCCTTCTCAGCCTCGGGTAGATGGGATTCCAAAAGGATACGGAGTGACGGTACTTCGACCTCAATGGGTAGCATGGCCTCGGTTCTGTACACAAGGGAGAATGGCGTTGCCCCTGTAGCGGTACGGATAGACGTTCTATAGGCCTAAAGTGCGAAGGGTAACTGCTCACTCCAATCGCTGTAAGTGATTACCATCTTCTCTAGGATCCAGATTAGAGTTTTGTTGGCTGCTTCCACAGCTCCGTTCGTCTACGGCCTGTATGGGGATGATCGATGATGCTTGATCTGGAATTGCTCACACAAGGCCCGGATGCGCCTATTGGAAAAATTAGTGCCATTATTAGTGATGATGTCTTTGGGTACGCCGAATCTGCAAATGATGTTGTTCTTGATGAACTTCTCAACATGACTAGCCTTAATGCTCGTGTAGGAAGCTGCCTCTACCCACTTCGTAAAATACTCTACCGCGACGAGGATGAACTGATGTCCGTTGGAAGCTTAGGATTGATTTTGCCGATGATGTCGAGACCCCAGGTGGTGAACAGCCAAGGAGTGGCCATGCTGTGCAAATCAATGGCCGGAGCATGTATTAGACTGGAGTGCTCTTGGCATTTGTAGCACTTCTGCACGTGTTTACAGCAATCGGTCTCCAATGTGGTCCAAAAGTATCCTTGCCTTAGAATTTTCTTAGCAAGCATGTATCCACTGACGTGTGCCCCACAGACTCCTTCATGATCTCATCCGCTTCTTTCCGGGTTAGGCATCGAGCAGAATATTGTCATGAGATCGTCTATACAGGAGATCGCCGCAGATGACGTAGTTCGTTGCCAATCGCTGGATGGTGCGTCTGTCTACCTTCGATGTTCCTTCTGGGATAGTTCGGGTCTCGAGGAAATTCTTGATGTCTGAGAACCAGGGTGGTTCATCATCTACCTCTGTAGGTCCCTCGATTAGGTGACAGAAAGCCGGTTCGTTCCTCTGTTCTATCATGATCGGCTTCATCACAACTCCGTATGGAATCTCAATCATAGAGGCCAGGGTAGCCAGGGCGTCAGCAAACCGATTCCTTGCTCGTGGTACATAGGAGAAGGTGACCTCTTCAAAGCAGACTATCAGATCCTCTAGATGTTCATGGTATGGGATCAGTTTCTCATCCTTGGTCTTCCAATCTCCGTTGGTCTGACATATAATTAACTGTGAATCTCCAAAGACCTTGAGGTGAGTTATATTCAGATCAAGAGCCGCCTGTAAACCAGCTGTACAGGCCTCATACTCAGCCATATTGTTGGTGCATGGGAAGTTCAATTTGATTGAGATGGGTACATGTGATCCTCTTGGCGAGATAGGAATGGCGCCAACTCCTTGGCTTTCAACATACGATCCTCCATCAAAGTGCATTACCCAGGACTCCTTTGTTTCCTCAGTATCCTCGTCAGTCATGAACAGAATATCCTCATCAGGGAATTCGGTCCTTAGAGGCTCATAGTCCGGCAGAGGGTTCTCAGCAAGATGATCAGCGAGTGCCTGCCCCTTAATCGATTTCTGGGTGACATAAGTAATGTCAAATTCAGATAGGAGTAGTTGCCATCGTGCAGTTCGACCAGTGAGAGCAGGTTTCTCGAATAAGTACTTCAACGGATCGATCCGTGTTAGAAGTAGAACGGCTTGGGATAACAGGTAGTGTCAAAGTCCTTGAGTAGCCCAAACGAGTGCCAAGCATGCTTTCTCCAGATGAGAATAGCGCGTCTCATAGTCAGTGAACTTCTTGCTTAGGTAATAGATGGCCTGCTCTCTTCTTCCTGTCTCATCATGCTGCCCAAACACACAGCCCATGGAAAACTCTGTCGTGGACAGGTATATTATCAGGGGTCTATCAGGTACAGGCGGTTCCAATACCAGAAGATTTAGGAGGTAACCTTTAATCTTATCAAATGCAGCTTGGCAATCATCATTCCACTCAACTGGTGAGTCCTTTCTCAGTAGCTTGAAGATTGGTGCACATATCAGAGTTAACTGTGCAATGAACCGACTGATGTACTGGATTCTGCCTAAGAAGCCTCTGACTTCCTTCTCTGTAGATGGTGATGGCATTTCTGTGATGGCCTTGATCTTGGTCGGATTGACCTCAATCCCTCTCCTGCTGACAATAAAGCCCAACAGTTTTTCGGACATAGCACCGAATGCGCACTTCTGAGGGTTCAATCGCAACCTGTACTTTCTCAACCTCTCGAACAGCTTCTGAATATTTACCAAGTGGTCATCCCTTTCTGGTGATTTGGAAATCATGTCGTCGACATACACTTCAATCTCTCGGTGCATCATGTCGTGGAATAAAGCCGTCATTGCTCTCTGGTAGGTTGCCCCAGCATTCTTGAGCCCGAACGGCATTACTTTGTAAGGTACGGGGGGTGATGATGACGCGATCTTTCTCTCGGCCTCTGCCATCTTAATCTGATTGTAGCCTGAGAATCCATCCATAAATGAGAGCATTCCGTGCTTTGCAGTGTTATCGACCAAGATATCGATGTGTGGTAGCGGAAAGTCATCCTTAGGGCTTTCCCTGTTGAGATTTCAAAAATCAATGCACATTCGAACCTTTCCATCCTTTTGATTCAGGATGCGATATTGGATACCATGAGGAAACTGCACATCATGCTTAATGACCTCGTCCTTCACCTTCAACATTCACTTTGGTTGGAGGCATCTCAGCTTCTGTTTAACTGGCTTAACATCGGGGTAGAGTGGTAACTCATGCTCAACCAGATCAGTATCCAAACTAGGCATATCTTCATACGACCATGCGAAGACGTCTTGGTATGACCGAAGAAAGTCTATCATACCTTTCCTCTCCGCAGGGGATAGCGATGTTCCGATTTTGGTAATTCTAGGGGCCTCTCTGGTGCCCAAATTAACATCCTCCGTCTCTTCGACGATCGGGGTAGGGCCATGCTCAAAATTGGAAAATTGTTTGAGGAGCTCATTGGGGAGCTCATCGGTTTGACCTTCCTCGTCCAGACTCGTGACTCCTACCTCTTCTTGTATTTCTACAGGAAAGGGGTTGGCTTCACGTGGGACGGGTATCACGACATCAATTTTAATTTTATTAGAAATTTTAAAGGACAATATTTTTGGAATTGGTATTTTTTCTATTTTTATGGATTTTTGCATTTTTTTGGAGGTCAGCCCTTGACGAGGTGGATCTCTATATATACAGGGCAGAGTGGTCCAGAGGCTAACCTCACTTTTTATAGGTTATTTTTTTTTAGAGAGTCGGTGCCGTTTTCACGGTATTTAGCGGCTCCCAGGAGTTGGGGCAAGGATGCCCAATTACTCACCTGCGAGGCTTGGCCTTTACCTCTTTGGTTGGAAGCGGCATTGGTAGGCTCTTGCAGTTCCTCCCTCAACATATTTATAGAGGGATCCTCTGGGACCCTGTCCTCCATGGTTAGGATGGGCCCAGAGTGGCTGGTGCTGGAGTGATGGGTGGACCGGGGAACTTCTTCCTCAAATAAGGAAAGGGCGGCTAAGTCCATCTCGAAGTCTGGGGGAATGATGTAGGGATTGGTGGGGTGGATTGAAGTAGGCTTATGTGGGGTTACCCTCGTCTCCCCATTCAGATCAATTTTCACTATCCCGGCGCTCACAAAGGTTTCACGGATGTGGGGTCAAGTGCGAGGTTCTTCTTTCAAGATGATTCCTCTGGCCCTGGCAGCTGTTGCGGCTCTTATCTTCTCTTTGGCCTCTCTGACTTCTCCTTCGACGGGCCTGTAGCCCAAGCCAAATTTGGTTTGCTGCCCCTTTGCCTTGACGGGGTCTCTTCTTCCTTGAATGCGCAGGCTCAACCCCTTTCCTTTCTGGTGGCCCCATTTATGGAGCATGAACACAGCTGCATCCATTCCTCCTCCAGTTTTGTTAGGAGTTTTTTCAGTTGGCCCGAGTGTAACGGCCGAGAAGTCATACTCGAATCGGTGGAGATCGGCGTCATCTGCTGTGTGCGGTATGTTTAGCACTTTTAGATTTTCAATATGCAGAGTGCATCTTTCCCTGTCCTCTCTGCTCTCACCCAAGATGGTGACGATCTTTCCCTCTGAAATAAATCGGAACTTTTGGTGTAGAGTCGATGGTATTGCTCCGAGCTTATGTATCCATGGCCGACCCAATAGTAGATTGAATGTAGACTTAATGTCCATCACCTGAAAGGCGGTGGTGAAGGTTTATGGCCCGAGGATCAGGTCGAGGTCTACTTCTCTTATGATTTCTCTTCTGGTGTTGTTGAATCCCCTGGCACTTGATATGGATGGCCGGAAGGTGTCGGAGTTCGCACCAATTTTGATTGTCGTCCTTAGAGGGCACACGTTCAGCGCCGACCCTTTGTCTATTAAGACCAACGACACCACCAGGTTTTCTACTTCCACTGTTATATTCAGGGGCTTAGAGTGGTCATTCCCCTCGATCGGTAGGTCTGTATCAGTGAATGAGATGGTATTTGGGGCCAACACTTGCCCTATTATTTCTCCTACTTCATCTGGAGTTACGTGGGTGGAGACATGTGCGTCCTTGAGTGCTCCCATTAAGGCTTGGAAGTGGAGTGGGGACGTGATTAACAAATCTCACACAGTAATATGTGCGGGTGTTCTCTTGAGCTATGTCTTCAGTATATGTTCTCTGGCCATTTTTTCAAAGGAATTCCCTACGGCCTGTTCTTTCTTCTTCTCTTCTCCTCTGACGGCCCCTGATGCTTTCGACTGTGTAGAAATCTAGCCTGACCTGGTAATAAATTCAATAGCCTCCTCTTGGTTGCAACCAACATTCATGTCCATTTGTTCATAGCTTAACGACACCTGATGCAGGTCATAGGCAGGTTTCGGGATGAGGAAAGGAGTGTATGGTGGTTCTGGGGAGGATTGGGTTGGATACGCTAGTTTCTCGGGTTCAACCAGGTTGACTCCAATAGAGGGCAAAATGGTAGTGGCGGGATTGGCGAGGTTGGATTTGTGGGTGCGGAGGGGGCTTGTGCAGGTATTACCTGGGCTTGGTAAGACTAGTGGTGATTGTGAGCGGGTGATAAGGGGATTGGGTGAGGGGTTGCTTGCTTGGGTGGCGGTGGAGTTGGATTGGGGCCAAAATAACGAAGGGATGGCGGGAGTGTGACTGGGATGGAGGGATGGGGAGACGTCTGAGGTGCGGGTGGAGCGGGGTGATAGGGATATGAAGGGTTTGTATAAGGGGTGGCATGGTGGGGTGATGATGGGTTTGTGGATGAAATGGGGTAGATTGGGGATGATGGAGTTGTGCATGGAGCGGGGTGATTTGGGGATGGCAGAGTAGTGTATTGGGTGGAGATATTTGGGGGTGTGTATGGAGTAGGATAATATGGGGATGGCGGAGTTATGTATGGTATGGGGTGATTCTGGTATGACGGGGAGGTGTATGAGATAAATTGGGCGTGGGGTGGATATGTGTATGATTGCGGCGGGGCTGTGCCCGTTTGGATTTGATAGGTGGGAGCGGGAGTAGAAAAATATTATCCTAAATCTAAGGGCTCCTCTTGGTATGCCGGCATGGAGAAATAATCAGCCAAATACAACAACTCGATAACCCCAACGAATGGTCCTCCTTCATTCATCCTGGGGAATGAAAACTCCTCCTGATTACTGATATAATCTGAGGGGTCAAACTCTTGTTCCTCCTCCTCTATCCAATGGATGTTAGGCCTGGGGCCTCCTGGGTGCGGTGGCAGAGGGGCTTGATGGATGTTCTGGTTCTACCCTTGAGGAAGCGGCGGGAGAATAATTTTTCCTGCCTCTATTAAATCTTGGATCGCGTGCTTCAGGGGGAAGCACCGGTCCATAGGGTGACCCGATCCCTGGTGGAAATTGCAATGCAGATTCGGGTCATAGTTTCTTGGGATGGGATGGGGTGGTGGGCGAGGCTGGAGCAGATTGACCAGACCTTTCTGTAGCAATACTGGCAGTAAGATACTTAAGGATTGCCCCAATGGTGTGAACACTCGTTCAAATCGTGCTTTCATTTGCTCCTAGGTAAACGGGGCTCTTGGTCCATTGTTTGGCCTTGGTGCTTGCTCGAAATGGGCTGGGGGTGGTTGTGTGACCTAGAGCTGTATCAAGGGGGCATTGGTATTGGCCTGGGGGTAAACAATGTTCTGTACCTCTGTCCCTGGTCTTCTTTCAATTCTTGGTTCGGCAGCTTTTCGAACCCCGGTGGCCCCGCTGGCCACGTTTCTCCCTAGCCTGCCTTCTCTAATGACATCTTCGCAACGGTTGGCATTTCTGATCAAATCAGCAAAACTAGACGGCTGCTGATATACTAAAAAATCTGTGATGACCGGGAGGGCTCCCTTGGTTATCAATTCAATATGTTCATCATCAAGAATCCGGTGAGTTACCTGAGCGGCCAATGCCCTCCACCTTCCCAAGTAAGCACTGAAAGCTTCATCATGTCTTTGCTTTAAACAGGCCAAATCTGACTTCCTTGGCTCTATGTCCATGTTATAGACATATTGTTCTTGAAATAAGCATGTCAGATCTTTCCAATTTTTTATCATGGACGGTTCCAGGGATGTGAACCATCTCAGAGCTGGGCCCGTTAGACTCTTTTGGAACACTTTGATGAGGAGTCGTTCATCTCCACCATACTGGCACATATCCCCACAGTAAGATTTTAGGTGGGCGATGGGGTTGCCAGTGCCATTATACTTATAGAATGATGGCATCTTGAATTTTTGTGGTAGGGGGACATCAGAGAACATACATAAGTCTGAAAAGTTTGTTGAATGCAGTTCTACTCCTCCCATCTTCATCAGCTGCTTCTCTATTCTGTCTATTTGTTCTTTCAACTGTTCTGGTTCTTTTGTTGAGGTCAGGTGGACCTTCCCCGATTTTGTTCCACCCTAGGTGTGATGATGGTGGGCCCGGGAGGGTTGAAGTTGGCAACTCCTCCACTGTTGCGGATCTCATCCTCCTCGTAGTGTTGGTCATGGTATTGGTGAGGGGCGAGGTCTGCTATTTGGACTTGGGGGGTGAGGGGTTGGATGACCTGGTGGGGCCATAAGGTTTGTAGGGGATGAGAAGGGATAAATGGATAAGCGGTTTGTGGATAAATGATGTGCTGAGCTGGGTGCACATTCTGGGGGTGATGGGGGTGTGGTTGATGTGGCGGTATGTTGTGGGTTTGAGGAACGGGATGGATTGGATTTTTTGTTGGAGGCGGGATGGGGCGTAAAGTGCAGTGAATGAATGAAGGGTACTGGTGGGGGGGTATGGGGTTAGTGAATGGGCCTTGATGAGCGTGGGTGGATGGGTCTTGGGTTTGAGGGATTTGGGCTTGATGGTTTTGGAAGGCTTGGGTTGATGGGCCTTGGGCCTGGGTGTCGGGGTTAGTATGACTTTGGGCCAATGGGCCTTATTAGGTTTGGGCTAATGGGCCATGAGGGGGTTGGGTTTGGGTCCATGGGCCCTGGGCTTGGGCTTGATAGGTTTGGGTCCAAGGGGCCTAAGGGGCTTGGAACTGGGCCTGGGTCTGATGGGCTTGGGCTTGGGCCCATGGGTTTTGAGGGTTTTGGGGCTAGGCTTGGGTCTGATGGGCTTGGGCCCATGGGTTTTGATGGTTTTGGGCCTGGGCCTGGGTCTGATGGGCTTGGGCCCATGGGTTTTGGGCCTGGGCCTGGGTCTGATGGGCTTGGGCTTGGGCCCATGGTTCTAAAGGTGTTTAGGCTTGGGCCTGGAATTTAGGTGGGGGATTTTGGGAGGTATGGACGATGGGTGGTTGGGCATGGTTAGGAGGGAATGGGGTATGGAGGTTTTGGAGATTTGGATGCGGGGTTTGATATGTAGGGTTCCGAGAAGCAGCCCATAGGGCGTACATCGTTCTCATGTCCTCCATTGAGGGCATGGATTCAGGTGTGAGATTGGGGGGTGATGGCTCACTTAAGGATGGAGGGGGTTGGGATAAATTGGGCATGACCTGGGTATGGGGGTATGGATGATTGTGCTTGGGGGTATGGATGTATGGCTATGGAAGATGGTGGGTTATTGGTCATATCACAGGAAAAGTTGGGCATGACCTGGGTAAATGGGGGGGTATGTTGGGATGTGGATGGGCCATGTGGTGGGAATGGTATGTGAGATGAGGTGGATGAGATGTGGGATGTAGGGGGCATGGATGATGAGATGGAGGGAACGTTGGAAGTAGGCGGGGGAGGGGGCTCCCTATGGGGTCTTTGGGAGTATGGGGGTGCGGTAAGGGTGTATGGATGGGAGATGGGGATGTATGGGTCGGTTGGGAAATGAGGGGTTTCAGTAGGGGATGCAAAGGGGGTATGTTGGGAGAACGTGAGGGAGGGGGTGGGGTGGATGTGAACACGGGTGCCCCAAAGGGACCCGTGATATCGAACCGGGTTTGGGCGAAGGTGTCGGAGATCGGGTCTTCTCCTACATGGGAATGGGGTGGGGATGTATCGGCTCTTGACATGATCCGCTGACGAGTGTTGTATCGATGTCTCATATAAGGGTCGTATACCTTCCTGGTTCTCCTTCTACGGGCTGAGTTTGAGGTTGCCATAGTGACGGTCACACCAAAATATATTTTTTGATTGATTTTCTCTCTCTCTCTCTCTCTCTCTCTTTTTTTGTTGTTGATTTTTGTTTTTTTTTTTTTTGTTTTGTTTTTTTTGGAAGATGATTTTTTTTTTCTTTCGGATGGAAATTAACTCCCCTCTATCTAGATGAATGATGACCTGGTGCCCAGGGTCAATTCCCGTCTCGGGTGGTATATGTACCTTTAGTAGGTCCCACGGCGGGATCCGACACACTTCGAAAGAAGCGAAAGGGAACTCTTTCGTTCTATTAAAGGCGAGGGAATCCACGCAAACGACCCGATCCCCCGGAGCAGATCAATGAGAAGTCGCCTTCTCTTGACCGGGCGGGGGCATGTTGGGTGTTATAGAATGCGGGAGGCTACTGTGGGCACTAATACCGCTAATCAGGGAATTGGGGTGGTGGATTGGGCCTCAGATCGGGTTGTTGTGACCCAGTATACACTGGGCGTATGTTTTATACACGCCTGACCAAAAAAAGGCAGATTTGGCTAGGCGTATATATTATATACGTCTGGCTTAAATCTGGGGGTTTTGGCCGGGCGTATATATTATATACGCCTGAGTAAATCTGGGAATTTTTTGCTAGGTGTATATATATATACGCCTGGCAAAAATAGTTCTGTCAGTGAAGTTTGACAGTGAACAGCAAGCCCGAATGTGGGTCTTTGAACTGGTTTCTGGGGAGGGATGCTCCCAGGGACTGCTGTGTATGTTATCGGGTCCCTCCTTTCCGTTTCTTAGGGATACACGGCTGAATTTGGGCTGTCTACGCTCTCACCGATGTGGGTTTTACGGCTTGATTGGAATTGGCAACCCAACCGATCTACCTCTGGTGCAAGTGCCTTCTCAGGTACTGGAAGGGGTGGTTCTTTTCAGGATCATCACCACTAGGGCTACCGCCTTACTGGGAACCGGGTAAATTATATCTGTGCCTACACCCCCCGAAAGCTACCTAAAAAATGCAAAAGTAATTTTGATGATGTCCCCACACTGTTGGTTCACTTTTAATTATAGATTTTTAAAGGGGAGTGAAATTAAGTCCAAAATTGGGTCGGGGATGACAAGCCCGTGCCGCCTCAACGGTCCGGCGTTCAATGGTGAGATATGATGACTGAAATGAAAAACGCAAGTAGGCCCGCCAAACGGCTAAGGCTTGCAAATGACTAAAATTTAAATGACATAAAAGTAAATGCGAGCTGGCCCGCCAAACGGCTAAGGTGGCTTAAATGACAAGAATCGGAAAAATAGGAATTTAAAGGCACACGTAGGCCCGCCAATCGGCTAAGGCACTTAAAGGACTGAATCGTAGGGGTGAGTACGTTAGTAAAAACAACAAAAATATAGAAAAAATAGCATAAAATAAGAAAAAAAAAATAACAATGGTTAGTAACAAAAAAAAGAAAGGCCAACAAGAGGGGAAGCGCTAGGGTGATATCCCCAGTAGAGTCGCCATCTGGGCGACCATGGATCCTCGCGAACCTGTCGCGGCGATGCGCTCGCTAAGAATGAAATGTAGAGTCGCCACCCGAAGCTTTTGGAGACCCGGGAAACCTTCAAATCGATATTTTGAGCATCGAAGTGCTAAATATGACTCTAATTTATTGGTCTTTGCCAAAGGCTCTACGGTAGGGGCTTCGGTTATCGATCGGGAAGGGTTTAGGCACCCGATCAACCCGCACGTAGCGGTCTCTATCTATGGCCAAAAATAAAATACAAAGTGCGGAGTTTCCCCTTGCCCGAAGGCAATACGGTCCTATCAAGCTTTGAGCCAAACCGAAATTTCGGCGGCGTAACGGCTTGAATCCTTGGACGGAGGAGACACTAAGAAGGTAGAGGAAGAGGGGTGAGCCGGAGCTCAAGGGCCCTTGTTGCACCGTGGAAGGCCTTCGCTTCGGCGTACTTCCGATGGCTTAAACAGTATAGAAATGGGCTCTAAAGCTAGGATTCGATAAATAGGAAGTGTAGAGTGAAGCTAGGGAATAAATTTTGGCTAAAAGAGAGTGATCTAATGGTGGAAATGGATTGAAATGGATGAACTAGGCATGCTGGAATTTTAGAAAAATGTGTGCATTTTCTCTCACTAGGGTTCTCTCTTAAGCTCAAAATTTTTAACCTTAATTTTTTTTCAACCAACCCTTTGGGAAGAGGGGGGCCTCTCTATTTATAGAGAAGGGATGGGTTAGGGGCTTACTTAAGAGCTAATTGGTTTAGCAATTAGGTAATCCCCCATCTAAGATTTTCTAGGTTTTCAAGGTCCTAGGGTTTTGGAAAACTGGTTTTAATGGCGGATGATGGGGTGAGACCATGGGTGACTTAAGGGTTGTCAATAAGCTCAAAGGGGGTGCAACAAACCTCAAGACACCCACCATAACCAAGGGGATGGTCAAAGGGTCAAACCAGATGGAGGAAATTCGAGCATTTAATGACAAATACTGTAGCTAAGCTGGGCGTATATATTACATATGCCCAGCTTATACACAGTAAAACTCAAGAAAACCAGGGGGAATCTAAGAAGATGGGTGCTCGTGGTGGGTCCCCCCTATGCTGGGCGTATATATTTTATATGCCTGACCAAATTTGGCCCAAAAGTGCTAGGCGTATATAATATATACGCCTGACCAATCTGGGGCCAAATTGGCCGGGCGTATGTAATACATACGCCTGAGCAAAAGTTATCATTTTATGTGAAACTTCAATCGGCCATAACTTTTGAACCACAACTCCAAATCGGGTGATCTTTGGCTCGTTGGAAAGCTGGAGAAGTCCTCTTTCCAATGGTATATAGCTCATCTTTAGAAGTGGTCAGTATAAAAATTTGTAGCTCTCCTCCCATAAAATACTCAGAAGGGTTTAAATTGAGTTTGGGAAGCAATCCTAGGGTTTAGGAGTGATTTCTAAGGGTTGGGGGAGTGGTTCTAATGGGTTTTAGGTGATTCCTAAAGGTCTAGATAGATTTCCAAGGGTTTAGGGGTGCCATCGGAAGCACAGGGGTGCATTTCTCCTGGAGTACAGACCGATCGGGCCTTGGGCCGAATTTTGGTGTCTACAATGGTCCTTGAGTTGTCGAGAATCATACGCGATGACCTTATCATGCTGATTTAGCACACAACTCAAACCACTATGTGATGCATCACTAAATACTACGAAACTGCCACTGCCTGACGGTATAGCTTGGATTGGTGCAGAAGTTAGCTTGTCCTTGAGCTCTTGGAAGCTCTTTTCACACGGATTGTTCCATTGAAACTTCGTGGTCTTTTTTGTTAGCTGAGTTAGCAGTCCTGTAATTTTTGAGAAACCTTCAACAAATCTTCTGTAATACCTGACTAGACCCAAAACGCTTTGGACTTCGATTACCGTCTTCGGCTGTTCCCATTTTTTAATGGCTTTAATTTTTGTTGGGTCGACTTTTATGCCTTTTTCAGATATAACATGCCCCAAGAAACTAACTTGTTTCAGCTAAAATTTACACTTGCTTAGCTTAGCATATAACTGATGATCACGAAGTGTCTGAAGGGCAATACATAGGTGTTGTTCATGATCTTCTCTTGACTTCGAATAGATAAGGATATCATCCACGAAGAATTTGTAGTGGCCATATCTCGTGCGAAAGGCAGTTTTCAGAATGTCTTTCGCCTTGACTTTCAGCTGGTGGTATCCTGATCTCAGATCTATCTTCAAGAAGAACTTAACGCCTTGGAGCTGATCGAAAAGGTCATCTATTCAGGGAAGTGGATAACGGTTCTTGATTATCAACTTATTCAACTGACGATAATCGATACACAATCTCATTGAACCATCTTTCTTCTTGATGAACAGAACGGGTGCTTCCCATGGAGAAACACTCGGTCTAATAAAACCCTTGTCTAAGAGTTCTTGTAACTGCTCTTTGAGCTCTTTTAGCTCAGTCGGTGCCATGCGATATGGAGCTTTTGATATTAGCTCTGTGCCTGGAGCTAAATCAATTGCAAATTCAACTTCCCTGTCTGGTGGTAAACCTGGCAATTCCTCAGGAAACACATCGGGAAACTAGCATGCAATGAGAATATTGGTAATGGTGACCTTCTCTTCCCGTTGATTTTGTATGAATGCTAGATAACCGTAGCATCCATTGTTCATTAACCATTCATCTTGAATAGCGGATATAAAAGGTGCAATTTTTGGTTTAGTGCCATAAAGTTTGAATGGTTTTCCCCGCTTGGGGTGAAAAGTGACTATCTTTCGAAGGCATTCCACATTTGCATGATGAGTAGATAGTCAGTTCATGCCAAGGATTACATCAAATCCTTGTATATCCAGGATAACCAGATTGGTTGATGTTTCGTGGTCTTCAATTGGAACGATTATCGATCGACAAATAATGTCTGTGACTACTGAGTTCCCTATAAGGACTGATACTGATAATATGAAGTCCAAGGGTTCAGGAGTGATACTCAATTTAGCTGTAAATTGAGGAGTCACGAATGAGTGTGTAGATCTTGGGTCTATTAAGATGTGTGCCTTGTGTTGGCAGATCTCACTACTCTGATACATGTGCAAAGTACCTAAGTTTCATGTGTGTAATTAGTTGTATACATATAAAGGTGTTGTGGTGTTCATGCAATATTATAATTGAAAGTAAATGTCAAGGATATTTGTCAATTGAAAATAATGTGATAAGTTGATGATATAATTATACCTTGGATTACGTCATTGGTTGTTTGGGCATTGTGTGCTGAGAGGCTATAGGCGCGACCCTGAACTGTGGGTCGGGAGGGCTTCTGAGTAGATGCCGATGTCATCTTCTCTTTCTTCGGTTCAAGGCAATCCTTTATCATATGTCCTTTTTGGCCACAATTGAAGCACGAACCTATGCTCCATCTACAATCTTCCAACTTATGTCGTCTTCCGCATCATGGGCAAGACTCGGTCGGTGCTGACGATATAGTACGCGTAGTCCGTTGTGCTATCGATGCAGAGGTAACCGGTAGTGTAGTACGGAAAGACTGCATAGGTGCGAACATGGCTGGCTTTGAATAGGCAATCTGAGCAGGTCGGGAAGGTATTGAAGTCAAGAATTTTGCCCTCTTATTTGTTGGATCGTCGACATAAGACTGTGTCCGATATGCTCTATTGTTATTCTGCTGCGCTCTTCTCTTGTATATTTTCTCTATGTCGCGTTCGGCAATCAAGGCTTTCTCCATTACCGCGGCATAAGTTGTCAACTGAAATAATGAGATCCTCTCTTGGATTGCCGATTTCAGCCCACGTTCAAACTTCTTCGTCTTCATTAACTCTGTAGCCACATGAAGAGGGGCATAACGCGAGAGTCTTGAAAATTCAGACTCGTACTTTGACACGGTCATATTTTCTTGTGTGAGAGAAATAAAATCGATCTCCCATTGTTCCCGGACGGATGCTGGAAAATATTTTTCGTTAAACTTTTCTAAAAATTCATTCCATGTCCATGGAACGTTTGCTCGAGTTTGATTCCTAGTTCTCTGAATTGACTTCCACCAAGGATCAGCGTCATTTTCAAAAAAAATGTTGCCCATCTCACCCTTTCATCTTCCGTGCAAGTCATCACATCGAAACAGTGGCACATAACATCCAAAAATAATCTTAATTATCTCAAAAAGTTCATCTAATCTATACCAAGTCCAAGTCTCCAAAAGTATCTAAGGATAAAACTCCTCAGGTGGAAGATCTGCTTCTTCTTCAGGTACAAAGTTGTGATCTTCTAAATCGGAATTTGGAACCACTTCTATACCTATGACACATAGTGTCGGGGTGAGCTAACCCTCTAAGCTCAATAGAAAAAGTTCAAGACTAAAATTACATCTTACCCGATCAATGCATCATTCGATGATAAATTCAAATGTAATTTAAATGACAAAATAGAATTCGGGAAGCATCATGGGTTCAAAAGCACATATTCTGATTTCTAGTTTCATATGAGATTCGATAGCATCGTTTCTTAGGTTTCATGTGAGTATTCATTAAATCGTTTTATTATCAAAATTTCAGATGCAACCTTTTTAATTTATGATGACTTAAAAATATAACTTAAATATCACTAGGACAAATATAGCACTAGAGTCTCCAATTACTGATGGGAATCCCCTCCTAACCATCGTTGTTCAATGAATAATTTTCTAAGTGCTCAAGCCCTTGCGTTGTGAGGGATGCTTGCCCGGTTCAATGGGCCGTCGAAATGATTCAAAAGTGCCGAAGCACAAGATTCGGTTCAAATTAATCTCTTTAAATCACATACAAAGTTCTAATACATAGGTTCAATGGTTCATAAAATAATTCTCATTCTAATCCAGATTCAAATTTAAAGGGCTTGATGTTCAAAGGTTTAATGATTATAATTCAATGCAAATTATATATCATTTAAAAAGGATTCTAAATATCTCATTGCAAGTCAAAAGGTATAATATTAAAAAATTCAATAATTAATGCAAGTTATTTTCACTAATTCTAATATTTAGATACCATACGATTCAAACAGTTCAAATTTAATTTTAATAATCATAGATCTTGTTTGAATACATCATTAAAGCCTATGATTTAAAGTCTAAAACGTAATTTTGCATTGAAATTTCCCTACCTCGGGTCCTAACGTCACAAGAAAAATTATTGGTGGTGGTGTCCGACAGTGCGGCTTCGATGGTGGGTTGATATGCTCGGTTGAATGCGAGAAGAAGGGGTATGACAACAATGGTGCTGTCATGATGTTATTTGAGAAAGAGAGAGATACCTTGAGAGAATTATTATAGAGGGAGAGAAAAATATAAAGTGGGACTGCTTGGCGTTCGTGCTGGTTGGGCTACCTGACTGTCGACAACGAGAGAAGCGTTTACAGAGAGAATATCAAGTTGGATTCATTTTAGTATTAGAGAGAGACGTCGGAGAAAGCAATTGGGCATGTCGGTCCTATAAAAATAGTTTATTGGGAAGTAGCTTCTTTGGGAAAAGTCAGCCGTCTAATGAAAAGAGTCCCAGAGGCTCTAATATTTTATTAAAGGAAAGAGGGAGCTTGGAAGGTTGAGCGGCTGCTGTAGGTTGGGTTAAACAAATGGGGCTTTTATACATTAAACATTTCAATGGACGGCCGAGATTTAGTGGATATTGTAGGCGGTGGATAATTTTATCTCTGCTTTTATTAAGGGGCGTGTGTAAACAAAAGAAGGGCTAGTTGGGTGTTGAGTGTAAACAACAATCCCCATGTTGGCTGCATCTAACGCCCTTCATTTTGATGTCCATAGATAACCGTTATACATATGTAAATATTTTAAATTTAACTATATTAGTTATTTGCTACTGTAGCTAATCTTGAAAGAAGCCCCAGGCTGGGTTTGGACATTCCATAGATGGGTAATCCACGTGGAGTCAAGAAGGGAGCTTGATACACTTAAGGGACTATGAGTGATGTTGGTGAGTTGAACATCCATACATAGGCACGTGTGCATCTCTCTATATGCATGGTGGACGTGAGCAATGTTTGATAGGAGCAATTTTAGGTTGGACTTGATATTGTATGTTGAACACTAACACCCACATGCTATTGCCCAATCTCATACCGCTCATCTCAAGGCAACCATGTGGGTGATCTAACTCCACACATTTAAATTCCCATAACTATATATTCTTTACTTAATTATATATATAAGTTATTAGTTGGGCCTGTGTGTTATTTGCAGCCACTAATCTCGTGTGATCGTTATGGGTTCGAGTCGTACTTTAGTACTTACACCCAACAATTATGTGGGTGGCAGTTTATAATTAATAATATGAAAACATACCTATATATATTTAGTAATATATATATATATATATATATATATATATATATATATATATATATATATAAAATTTCTTTTTGCCTATAATTTTATAAGGGGCCTTGGAACTATACAAGTACATCAAGGTTTGAGTCATGTGCTTGGGTGCGTAAGCCGATTGCAATAGGTAGGCTTGAGGCCACGTCACATAGGTCAAATGTTTGACTTTGGTCTAAATAGTAAAAAGATCACATTCTGGTCAAAGGTCAACGATTCAACGCTGGTAAAAATTGGATCATTACACATTGAATGCGAGTGATTGATCTGGGATCAGAAAGCTAGTGGATTGAGCTTGCTATTGATAAGGGGATTCGAGATTTGGGGGTTTGAGAAACCCTAGTGATCTAAAGGTTTGAATCAAGGGATCCCACAAGTAGAAATGGTAAGCCCTGCTATTTTTAAACTAATTTTAATTGCTAAATGATAAAAATGTAAGAGATTAGCTATGGGAAGAGATGATCATTGGTGTAGATAATGATGAAGTGAGTTCTAGATGATAGAACTCGTTCGAATCTGAGAATGGGCAAAATCGATCGAACGAAATTAGAACTCGTTCAATCAATTTTGACCAATAAAGAAATAAGGTGAAAAATGAATTTTGAAGAAATCGTTCGAACGATTTTAGAAATTGTTCGATCAATTTGTGAACCTGTGTGAACGATTTGAAATCGTTCAATTGGTTTGCAAGGAAGTTAAAATAGGTTAAATTGATTTCTGACGAAATTGATCGAACGAAATATAAATCGTTCGATTTTGAATTTCATTCGATTGAATTAAAATTGTTCGATTGATTTTACAAATCGTTCGATCGATTTAAAAATTGTTCGATCGATTTGGACAATTTTAGGCTTTTATGAGGTTTTTCATACAGGCTGTTCTTTTGTTGAGGTTAGGCTACTATCCCTAATGTCTTATACATATAATGACATGTCATGTGTGTTTGGCCAAGCCTAGTTAAGCCAAACCTAGAGATGGTCGAGCACTAGCTAGGATTGAAGAATCTTTGGAATTGTGTGGCTTGTAAGGTAGGGAATGCCTGAACTTGTACCCTCAATTACGAGAGCATGTATGTAGTGATAGAATATGAATGCATGTACCTTTAAAAGTTGAGTTGAAAACTTAAAATGCTAAGGTTAGTATGTGGATGATACGATGTGTATGCGTACATGGGTAAATGAGTAATTCAACTAGTATAATAGTTAACTCATCCCAGGGATGCATATATACATTGAGCATCTAAGTGATGCGTCAAAATATGAGACATCCCAGGGATGTATTGTGGATGTAAAGATCCACGTTGTGAAAGGTCCATGAAGGAGATTTAACAGGCTGAGAATTATTATGTTATTAGCACAATTACACGGTGAATAACTATATGTAATGCACAATTGATTTAAGGTTTGTAGAATACCCAACCGACGCGGCGGTATACCGGTGACTGACTCGGCAGGATATCCGTGACCGGTACAGCGGCCAATTCGTACACCAATAGACATCTCAAGGATGTATAGTAGCTATGCACCCGTCGCCTATGAGAAAGGGACGTGGGTCAGTTTACATGAAAAATAGTCTGATTAGACGATGATGGAGGGTTTTCCATCGGGGCTCGATGCTATATTGCGCACGAATTATTTTAGTTAATTTGTTTTAAGTCAGGAGACTAACCTCGTTATAATTAAGAGAACTAGTGAACATCAGATGTCATGAGTAGAGTAACAAAAGCATACCATTTATTTTTATTGCATCTTAAACTATTTTTCAATTAATTTACATCGATGAATGCATGCTTTATTATGTCATGAAATGTATGTGAGTAAGAAAGATGTACTTATTCAGATATTATCCCTATTGAGCTAGGATGTAGTTCACCCTTCGACTATACGTCACAAGTGCAGAGTTAGGAGCAGTTTCTGGTGAGGTTGGTCCTGAAGACTCAGAGCATATTCCAGGAGAGGAGTCTGAGCCCCCTCCTGAGAGGTTCTTTTAGAAGACCCTCTGCGTACATTGATATTTTGAGAGAGATATTTACGGCTTGGTACGTCCAACCATGTTTTTGTAAGGTTAATGATACATGTAATATTCTTTTTGCCGAACCATCTGAGGTGACCGTAGTTACGGCATTGATGGTTCAGGTTGGTTCTTTTGCCCATGCGGGAGCATGGGATTAGAACGATCTTTTGAGCACTTATTTTTGGTGTTAAATAGTAGAACTAAAGATTTATTCTACTTTAGTTTGGTTTATGTTTTGACTATGGTTGTGGGATTGTACCAAGTGTTTCACCTACTTATATGGGGCGCGGCCTTGAGGGTCGTACTGATGGCACGGGTTTCGAGGTATTGAAATCTGGGCTGTCACACAATTACCCTATTTGATGACCTACTCCCCCAAATCGATTCTGATCATTGTCCTCAACGGATCACAAAAAATTGACAGGGGAAAAAGTCCGAACAAATCATAGGTTAATGGTGGAAAATTCCTCAAACCTGCACCAAATAGACTCAATAATATGGTAGATGAACAGTAGAGTAGCAAGCAAAGAGAAAATATATTCCATTAATAAAGCAGTCTTTACATTCTTATGAAAGAAAATAACTAAAACTAATATTAAAAAGTCAGGCCATGCATAATAAAAGAAAAAAACATAATCCTAAATTTAAAGTGCAAAAAAATTAAAAATCTAATCCCTAGGGCCACTGGTGCCGCCACAGGATTCGGTTTCGACACTAGTGTCGCCCATATCACTTCCGGGATAGCTGCTGGAGGCAGGTTCGGAGGATCCAAGTTGATGATCGTTGCGTGTACGAAATCAATTGGAGGGTTCGGTTTGGAGTGGCACACCTTTTTGCATGTGGGTCCCTGAACGTTCTCCAAAATGGTATAAATTATATCCAAATCTCGGCCTTCTTAGTCCTCGCTTAACTACTAATAGATGCTTTTAGTTCATGTTGTGTTGCAATAGGTTCACAGGTCGGATCAACGTAAAAGTGGTTAAAAGAGCGAAGTTAAGAGGAACCCAAAGCATTGGCAAGTGATTCAAGGGAAACCTGTGAAAGAAATGGCTAAGAGCTCATTTTGACTGGTCGGGATGACAATCTCGGCCAGTCGAGATCACTCAGTTAAGACCTACCCAGAAGAGAACAGAGAGAAGGAAGAAGAGCCCAGTTGGACTGGTCAAAATGGCTATTTCGACTGATCGAGGTTCTCAAAGCTTCAGGTGTTATAAAATGAACCAATCGAAATCTAGTTCGACCGGTCAAGATAGAGCAGAACAGAAGAAGAGATTATAATTATAATCTCGACCAGTCCAAATTTGAATTCTGAAGCCAAATATAAAAGTTGTGTGCGACCTGAAATAAATCTTAAGGTTGATTGGTCAAGATTGAATCTCAATCAGCCAAAATGGATTTTCCACGCGAGAAATAAGGTGTTGCTATTGGATTTCTTCTAGCTTCTGAGATCTCCTCTGGATTCTTCTTCAGTGAACTGATTTCTTAGGATTTCCTGAGATACTTGTCGTGTACAATTGTTTCAAGGCCTTATACATTTATAAATAAGGACCCTAGGTTTAGGTTCAGGTAATCCTTGACAGCAGAACTTTTCTAGAGAATTTTGATGCAAAGTGTTCGTAGGTTTAGGTTAGTTTTCAGTTCTGAAATAGAGCGAGATTGATTGTAATCATAGAAAGAAGACTGATTTAGCGATGATGAAGGTCCTTTGATCGATGCGAGGCTAAATGATTTCAAGCTGGGATCTCTTGTAAATTTTAGATAAGTATATAATAAATTTATATTTTTAGTTTTATTTTGAATTCCGTTTTATGGTACGATTGCATGTTTGAAGTTCCGAGAGTCATCGAGAACGAGCAACTATAAAGGTTTAATTTTGTTTAATTTAACTCCAGTGGCCTTGTAGGGATTGGCGTTGGATTAGAAAGGATATTCGTCGACGGACTAGGCCATGTAGGGTAGTTTTAGTTGGTTACGTGCAATGATGCCTTGATATTTAGATTTATCTAATTCATATATGAAGAGATAGAGCTTGTAGCCTAGAGCAAGGGTACCTGGGATTCATCATAGGAAAGAAATAAGATTTATTATTTACGAGTCTGAGATCCAAGAGAGATCCCAGACTGCCTTCTCATCTCTTATTTCAAAATTATTTTAGGTTTTCTTTTTATTTATTTCTAGATTAATTAGGAAACTTAATTATATAGATTATTTTATAATAGGACAAAGGTTAAACTAGATAAACGACAAGTCCTTGTGGTTCGACACCCTTATACTTGCCCTAATACATTCAAACTTGTGCACTTGTAAGGTTTAAATTTAAAACGATTAGTCCCTCCATCCTACGTTTTGCAGTGCAGGTGCGATATTTCATGGGGAGTGGATCCACTATGAGGGTGCAGGACTTTGAGCATAAATGAAAATTTAGGAGGAAATTTGAATATAGCCTAGAAGGGTTGACTTAAGTTCTATTTATAAGAAAATAAATAAAACTAGAGTCCTAAAAGGGAAAGAATTAGACCTAGGAAGGAATTGAGTTGGCCAAAATTGATCGATTGAATAGAATTATTGATCGATCGAGAAGGTCCATGACCTGGCCCAAATAAAGTTTGTGGAGTGAGCTTTGATCGAACGATTTCTAGAAATGATAGATCGGAGTCTCTCCGATTAGAGACTCTCAGAATGAGCTAGAACTACCTAGGTCGATTGATTAAAGTGATTCTTCAATCGATCGACTGAGAAATCTTAGATATTCAAATTGTGAGGGTCCACCAAATCTTAACGAAATAAACAATTTCCAACTGAAACCTGAGCATCATTCTCATGGGATGAAACAAACAAATATATTCATTAAAAAGAATCCAGGGTACATGGGATTCCATACAAAAACGCACATAAAAAGAAAAGAAAAACAATAAGAATAGTGTGCCACTGGTCATCCTCATCCGCCCCTTCTCTCACCCTACCCTCCGCGATCATTCCTATCGACACTTCCAGGAAGAGTTGTTCCACCATTTGGGTCAATAAGGAGTGTGTCCCTCATTGACGACGACGGAGATTCCCAACTTCACCACGAAGGTCGATTTGACCTTGATACAAGCCTGCCATTTGGGTTTGAAGTAGGGCAAAAGAAGTTTCGGGTGGCACATCGGCTGCTTGTGCGGCGCCAAACCATGCTGCTGGACCTCTTGGGGTGGGTGCACGCAATGCTGTGGCTTGCAGTTGGGCAGGAGGAGGTGCTTGTTGGCGAGGTTGATCAATGTTCTCTAGTTTGGGAGGTTGCAACAACCTAGACGGTAGACGTTGGTGCACTCCTCTACCCATCGACATCGGAGGATGGCGTTCCAACTCTTTTTCCATTGGTTCCACCCACATTTGGTGAACTCAAAATTGATCAAATCCTCATCCTGATAAATCCTGAACCCAAGATGATTGAGAAGGGCTATGACATAGTGCAGGTACAAGAGCAAGCCTCCCATGCACGGTTTCTTGTTGTTTGTGTCTCGGGCCACCTTCTCAATGGCATCCCATATGATCTTCCCCGAATCAAATAAATTAATTTTAAAAGTGGAGTAGAGGGCAATCATGCAAGGGCCCGTGCGCTCGGATTTGTGGCCGATTGGGAAGATGTTGGGGATGATCATCTTGTCCCAAAGGACAAGAGAATCAGGGAGTCCCGATTTATTTGTTGCTTGGCCATATCCGATGGCATCTTCCATAAGTTGATGGTTCATACCCTCTAAGTGAAGGTTCTTTAATGGGTTGGTAAGATTACCTGGATTTGCTGTCCTAAGGTTGAAGCACCTGTATTAGTGTACTAGTTTGGGTCTTGTCCATACGAGAACATGGCAGTAAGAGCTTGAGGTACCTCTTTTGGTAGAAAGGAATGATCAGATTTATTCCAACATCGCAAAAATGTATGACCAATTTTTTCACAAAGTTGACATTGAATTTTGGCGAAGCGGTTATTCCCTTCTTTTGGAGAATCAGGAGTGGTCAGATTGGATCAGGAGGCATTTTGTTAAAGTATCTGAGTTTGAGTAGGTGGACTTGTAAATAAATTTTGTTGATTGAAAATAGGGTTAGTAAGGTGAACAATTTCTCCTCCTGAAGAATTTTAGCTGGCAGGGGTAAAACCACGACCTTTTGAGGTGAGATTTTTATGAAACTTGACATTATTATTTATCTGTCCATTTCTTTGGCTAATAAAGACAATTGTAGGATCAATTTGGTAACCATACTGTCCATTTCTGGTTTTAAAGAGCAAGGGAAAGTTCACCGTATGAGGGAGAAGGTGATTTTTGCATCATGATAGTGACAAAATGTGACCGCCCGGATTTCCTTGCCCGAAACCCAGACCGTCAGATTCATTCAAAGCTTCAAAAATACATTCTAACATAAACTTGATCAAAATAATGGTTCTAAATTTCATGCCAAATGTATGAATGGAAGAATCGAAATGAACCATCGGTGATAGACATCTATCACCAACCAATAGTTCACAAAATTATATTTAAAACAATTATATTACATGACTTAGTATAACTCAAAAATGGCTGGACGTACCAAGCCAAACAAAATATAACTCCTGACTGCTCAGCACACTCCCGAATCTATTTAGGAAAGAACTCTTCCTGTAGGGGCTCATCAATTTCCTCTTTAGGTTCATTTTTTGAATCACTTTCAAGATCCAAATCCTTCTCTATGTCCTCACCTGTGACGTATAGTCGAAGGGTGAGTTAACATTCAAGCTCAATAGGGGAAAATATTAGTAGCATTCAATATCGTATCTCAAGCATAATGTCACATAACTGATTTTCATAGGCACATTCCACATTTATTTCAATTGAATTCCATATGCAGAATTTAATCACACACATGCTTAGATCACCTACTTTGTTGTTTAAAACATTTGACATAACTTAAAGTATTAACTTAAGTACTTTTTTAAGCAGATATAGCATTAAAAGCTGTATAATACTGATGGGAATCTTATCATCGCCGTTCAATGAACCATTTACACATAAGCCCAAGCCACTGCGTTAGGAGGGATGCTTGTGCCAAATAAAGTATTACCGTTGGCAGCTAAGAAAATGAACGGATATCCTGCCGTACTGGAGCACAATAGATTCATCATATTAAACCTTAAATGAATGTGCGGTTTCTAACTTATACTTTCACACCGTGTAAAGTGATACATTATACTAATTTTGGAAAAGCTAATAATTTTACACATTTTCGGAATTCTCACATTTCACAGTTAACAGATCACATTTTCATCTTTCACATCACATTATATTCTATTGAAAACTTGTTTGAATTAAAGAACGTCACATCAAGACTTATCACATCACAAAACTTGTTTGAAACAATAGAATATCACATGCTTGTTTTTCACAAAACTTATTATGGCTGATCATATCACATTACTTAACTTATATAGAGAACAATTAATTAAATGATCGTAAGTTTCCCCTACCTCAAGTCACGCTTAGTACTTTCCACAAATAATCCTCTTGCGAAGTCACACATATTCTCAATACTTTAATCCTATATTTAAAGTGTCCAAATACTCCTTAAGAATACTTAAGAAAACCTAAAGATACACATTTCTAAAGAATTCACACAAAAAGAGTCCAAATAAACTTGACTCTGTTTCTCACGCAAGCGAGCTTAGAAGTTCATATGGACCTCAGGCAACCGATTGGATTTTAGCTTGCTGAAGCTAGGCATGTGAGGTCCTCGCGTGAAAGAGCTTTTAGTTGACTTAAGCCCTCGCGTGAGTGAGTCTCAGAGTATCAAAGGCACTTATGCCTTCTGGAGGCCTCTCGCGCGAGTGAGCTCTGAAGCTCGGGCGTGCGAGAATCAGAGTTTCTTCAGATCTGAGTTTTTTCTCAACTCGATCTTCTTACTTTTATTCTCTATTTTCTCTCACACTTCTTACACATCCTATAAAATATCTTATTATCAAAATTACATTCTTTGAGTATCGAATTCTCACCTTTAACCCAACGATTCACTCGAAGATCGGATCATCTTCTTTCCTTGCAAGCAAATGAGTTTCAAAACCCCATTTAGTCTTCTCTAAGCTCCACAATCACCACGACACTGACACACTCGTATGGTGATCTATCACACACGAATTTGCATAATTCCTACTACGATCTAGCGACTCACAACGCACGGATCCTAGCAGTTACCTTCTCTTCTTCAAACTCTTCTTCCTTTTTATCTCAAAACAACCAAGTTAGCAAACCCACAAATGGGTCTTACACGTGGGTTATCCCTCACACCTAAGCAATCACTTTGCTTTCTTGCAAAGCATAAACACATAAATGGTGTGTTACTCTTATCCACTTAATTCACTTGGTATAAAACACATACACACGTAAGTGTGTTAAATCTTTTGGGTTCTCTTGTGAACCACACATACCTCAAACATTCACACCATTAATTTGACTTATGCGGTTTACTAAATTTAGGGATATTACACAAAACCTTCATAACTTGATCTTCATTCCATTGTTAAGCAGAAAATCTTGTTCTCATCGGTAACAAGATTTTGGATAGCCGTGAGATCATTAGATCTATTTTAAAATTTTGGATGTAATTAGAGACAGTCACTACATTTTCGGATGAGTTGAAGTTTTATTTGAAGTTGTAGCTCTCAAACTTTGGCTATGTGAGCAAAGGTTTCTTCGAGGCAACGCCATATTCTTGAGTAGTATTTGAACTAATGACTGGACTAAGTGATAGCTATTTTACTATACCAAAATTATCACCTCGCAAGTGTACAAGCGAATTGAAGCACATGTAAGGGTATCGATCCACAGGGAAAATGTTTGAAAGGAATCTGTATATTAGTCTTAGAAAATAAGTTGGTTTTGGGCTTTTAAAACTAAATTAAAGAAAGTAAACAAATTTGATTTTGAGAATTAAGTGTAACTAATGTTGGAAAGTAGTGTAAAAGACTGATTAGGAAAACAAGTCTAGGTTCCCTAATTGTAGATTCGTAATCCTAGTTAATTATCTCTTATTCCTTGGAATTATGCAATTATCTTAAGGCAACAACGACAATATAAGAAGAAGATAAGATTAGTTTAAGGTAACAAAGATAACATAAACTTCTCTAACAATAATCTGGTTAATAAAACTAAGGCAACAACGGCAATAGTGTCGGGTGATGAAAGTCTAGTAATTCTAAAACTCATATTCATTAACCAATTACAATATGAATTTAAAAGAATAAGAAAAAACTAACTATTCATACTTATCTTTGATATGACGGGTTCATAGACTTAGGAAGACTCAAACCACACATCTCCAGAATGGCTTCCATTAATTGAAAGAATTTATAGAAAACAGAATGTTACTAAACTATCTCTATGGCTATCTATATATCTTCTACTGTCTACATATCTATTTCTACGTCTATCTCTGTATATCCCCCCTTGAATTGATTGCAGAACCTCTTATTTATAGGTTCATAATAGTCCTAATACATGCTAAAATTAAAATCCTATTACAAATCCTAATAAAATTAGAACTTTACTTAGATTGAAACCTCTAAAAATATATGCTTCTTGAACAATTTTGAGTGTGGAATTATGAGCTAGCATTTGAGGATTCTCTGCTATCTTGATTTTGTAGCATCTCCAGGTGCAATCGAGACTTAATTTGGGATTGACCGAGGTATCAATCTATGCAATCATGATTAAGATTGCACAAGTTCTGTAAACTGGATGAGATCCCAATTTTTCATGTGCAATCCTAATTTTTCCTCTACAATCGTAATTCTGCAATTGTGATTTTGCAATCGTAAATCTACAATCGTGAATCTGTAATCATAATTACAATTGATCAACCTTTCTTCTCTGCAGTATAAAATTTTGCTTCTCTTGCAATCGTCCAAGGTCACAATAAATCATGACCGTACTCCTCTTCAATCCTGATCTATAAAGATCCATCATGGGTTCTAATTTATGCAATCGTGTAGTTTCCTTTAAAAGCTGAGAACTTTGATCGCTCTTTGATTCCTCTTTTCTCATTGATCTTTTCTCTTCTGGGTCTAAGTACCTCCTTAGCTTTGAATCAGTTTAAACTGTAAATCACTTTGGTACTGTAGGATCTCATCCTCATGTGCTATTTTAGGTGCTTCTGTACAGATTTTTCATCAAAGATCATTCACCTCTCAAGATGTAAGAATAGCTCAAGATATTGCATTAGTATCTTAATTTGGACTAACAAGGCTTTGAATAGGGTATCAAAACAAGTATTTTCTATGAATGATCACACGCCCAAACTTAAGCTTTGCTAGTCCCTAGCAAACAGTTACCGAAGAAATATATACTAATCTACTGAAACAAAATCCCACTTTCGTAGGGAACACGATTGCATTTAGCGTATGCAACAAGCCTTTAAACCCTTAGGTGCTCCCTAGTAAAGGAGCTGCGTTTCCTGAGGGTTTACAGTGAACGTACCTACAAACTTCAAATTTTTAGTATTTTTCAAAGTTTTTTTAAGAAATCAATAGTCAATCAATACATGGTTGTAAATACTTTCAAAATTTTGATTCCAATTTTTGGTTCACTTTCTATCTAATCAGTTATCCTTAATCATGATCATTGAAAGTTTTAACTCATGCAAAGTATGTAGTGAGTGCGTACCACCTACATGAATCTATCCAATATGAATTATTCTAAACTAAAGTTTTAGAATGCAATTTCATTCAATTCTCACTCGGCATTCACTCACAATAAGAATGGAGTTAGGAATTTTCACAGATTCTGATGCGACAAAGCAGAGAAAAATAATTTGATTTATTCACATTACAAGAATAACAATTAATAAATAAATCTCATGAAAGAATAATCCAACTATTCCACTCATGTGTTGTTGAATTACTGTAGTACATACAAAAAATATCTCTACTAGGCACTTTCCATTATGATTCTTGGATTAAAAAGGATTTGCATTGGCCTATAATGGATGGGGCTTAGGTTGAGGTTCCAAAGAAAGGGTAAAGGGATTCAAAATTTTTGATAATTCAATCTTTAACTACTCCCCCAAACCTATTCTTCTTCATCTTAAATTTGTTCAGCTCAAAATAGATCCAAGAAGTTGGATCATTTCTTCCTATTTTAACAACCATTGTAGCTTCCTTTTCAAATACTTTTTCTCTCTTGATTTATTCTTTTCCTCTTTCTCTCTTTAAAGATTTTCTCAACAAATCTCCCGCAATTTTTTTTCAGGAGTTGGAAGGCTTTGCTTATCTTTTACTTTTACAAGAACATACCCCATATTTTTTTTCTTCTTTATTTTATAAGATCCTTTCAATTTTCTTTTCAACACCTCATTTTTAACTTTAAATTTTCATTCAATTCTCCTATTCCCCCTTTGTTCTAAATTCTCAGAAGTAAAAGGATAAAAAACTAAGAATCTTATGAATGTTGGTTTCAAGGTATTTTGCTTGCGTTACAAAGAAATATAAGACTCTATTCAACTAGGCTTCAAATATGGGTTCAAGAAATAAAATATATGGTTTTTGGCTTTTATGGCTCAAACTATCAAAAGATGGCCTTCTCTCAATTCCAAGTCACTAGTAATGATGCCATATTATTTTGATATCCATGGTAGGCAATTCTAGAATCAAACAAAATTGTAGTCATGGATTCAAGAATGAAAATGAGATTTTAATGAAATGCTCCAAGTTCTAAGAAAATTTGAGAAATTTAAGCGTTTAGACTCTTTAACTCTCACAAAGATTGGATGTATCAATCAAAAGCACACTTGTTCTTTGTATTTTGAAACTAGAATCTAAATCCCAAAGTTCACAGTAACTCATAGTTTCAAAATTTTCAGATTTGGTACAAGTGTGTAATTGACTGAGCATGAATATGAACTAAATCCAATTGTTAATTGAAAATGTTCTTCTAAGATATTTGTAAATTGTAATTGAAATCAAACTCTTCAAAGATATTTACTCACATATATTGAATAACTAAAGTTTAAACACACAATATCAAGCATTCAAGATAATGTTAAAAATAAGCAATCAAAAAGAAAAAACAGAAAGTACTAATATAAAAAAAAAATCGAAAAGAAAGCATGACTATCCCCCCAAACTTTAAGGAAACAATGTCCTCATTGTAGAAATAAAGGAAAACAAAAAACATTACCTGTGAGTATAAAGATAGATGTGCACATGAAAATCAAATTGTTCTCACTCATTGTGTGGTCCTCTTTGAGGTATATCAACCGGAGCTTCGCCAGGAAGTATTTGAACTTCCTCTTTGGATGATAAATTAGAATGTAGGCCATATTCACGATCAATCATGACTTTAAACAAATTCAATTGTTCCTTTTTGTTCTTTATATATATTTATTATTAGTTTTTAGTTTTATGTTTTATATATATATATATATATATATTAATTTATTATGGTACCAAAATTTCTAGTTTTCATGTCCTTGTTTGAGAATTAAGAGGGACATGAACAAAATATGTTCTCATAAAATTCAGAATCATTCTCTTCTTATTTCATGTACCAAAGTGTTGTTTCCAATGAATCTTTAGACAGCATTAGAGGAAGTGCTTCGTCTACAAGTTTCTCAATGTAGTCAACATAAAAGCACTCTTCCTTATCAATGGAGGACAATTGATTTGCAGCTGAAAAGACATTAAACTGTATCTGCGTATTCCCAAAAGAAACCTCCTTCATACCGGTTTTATAATTAATACAGGCATTGGTCGTGGCCAAGGAGATTTTGAACATGGCTCCATGTCTAATAACTCTCACTTGTGTTTTTTTTTATTTATCGACTAACTGTAATGTTACCGATGTGGGCTTTAAATCTCTCAATCCTAACTTCTCATAAATTGAGTATAGAAGTAGGTTCACGCTTGCTCCCAGATCGAGGAGTGCCTTATTAATGGTGTGGTCACCAATAATGCGAGGAATAGAGGGTACTCCTGGATCTATAAGATTTGAGAGATTATTTGCTTTCAAAACTGAGCTTATGTGCTCAATTAAAAATACTTTTTTGATAAGCTATGTTGGCGCTTTTGCTTTTGGGTGCACATTTCTTTTAAGAATTTTGCATAGGCCGTGGCTTGTTTGATTGCATCTAAAAGAGGCAAACAGATTTTTACTTGCTTAAAAATTTCTGTGATCTCTTCTAATTTTTTTGGGTTTTTATCAAAAGGTGAGGGTGTACCGAATGCATTGGGAAATGGTAACTTCGACACATATGGCGCCTCAGTTAAAACTTTGGGTGCACTATCTTTTTTTGGAATTAATTCATTAGAGTTGGTTAATTTTGGTTTTTCTTATCAGAGGTCACCTCCTCATTCTCCATTTCTCTTCCTTCAACCTTAGGGATGACTAATGAAGTAGGCATCTCGACTTTATTATCTATAACTTTGCCACTGCGCAGGATTGTAACAACTTGAACATGTTCAGAGGGATTGCATGTCTCCCCAACATAGACATATCCCTTAGAGTTACTCACTGGTAGTGATGGTAACTGGCCATCCTCTCTCTTTCCCATATGTATAGCTAGCTGCCCAATTTGAGTTTCAAGTTTAGTAATGGATTGTGTAAGAGAGTGTAAAGTTTGAGAGAATTGAGCTAGTTGGGATGAATCTTTAGAATGTTGATGCGACTGTTGTTGTAGGTCCCGAAAGATTTGGACAATTGTTGCATTAGATCCATTGCTCTGAGGTGATCGACAATGTTGCTGCTCAACTGGCTGAAGTGACCTAGTTGATTGCATGTAAGGTTGCTGAAAAGTATTAGTTGAGAAAATCTGGGCTAAACAATAGGTGGTGCTTGTTGTTGGGAGCCCATTGAGCCATAACTAAATTCATGGTGATTCCTCCATTACAGGTTATAGGTATTTCTATGATCACCCCGCTGAGATGCACATACTTGCTTTTTTCAATCATCGCATGATATCATGGTGATGGTGGACAATTAGTTGATATATGGGTCAAACTTTGGCAGATAACACAAGCTACTACTGATTTTTCAATTGGTTTCAGGTTTGATACCATCAAGGATGCAATTTTTTGTCTAAGGCCTCAACCTTAACATTGAGATCTTTCTCTACTTTCACTCTATTAGATTTGACATCAAGGATGCCTCCTATGGCAAGAGGTGTATGTAGTGAAACATCTTGGTCAGTCCTTGTTGAAGCCCATTTTTGCAATGGGTTATCAGTGAGTCTTTCAAACAATTCCCAAGACTGTTGTCCATTATGAGCCATAAAGGCTCCCCCGATTACTGCATCAATAATTTGTTGATTTCCCTTGTTTAACCCTTGATAAAAACTTTGCGCTATTGACCAATTTAACACTTTATGATGAGGGCATTTATGCAACCGGTCTTGCATTCTTTCACAATTTTCATGAAATTGTTTTCTCGGCAATTGTTGGAATGTTTGAATTGCTTGTCGGATCTGGTTTGTTTTACTAATTGGGAAATACTTGACAAAAATGTAGATTGAAGTCCATCCCATGTGGTAATGATTCCAGTGCGCAAGGAGGCAAGCCATGCCTTAGCCCGATCCTTTAATGAAAAGGGAAAAACAACCTCATCTTAACAGCCTCATCATTTAGTGCAGTCATTTTTAGAGTAGTGAAAAGGTTTATGAAATCTCTAAGGTGTTGATAAAGGTCTTCGCGATCAAGTCCATGAAAATTTGGAAGATATTGTAGCATAGTGTGCTTGATCTTGAAGTGTTGTCCATTGGCTACCTCAAGTAATGTGATACAAGAAAGTGCAGATAGAGCAACTGGGGTAAAGTGTTATTGAATTGGTCCATCTTTCACCATCATGAAATCAGAATTTGATTTTTCACCTGAAGAGGGTGATAACTATAAAAACCAATGAAGGGGAGAGTCCAGGGAGTCTTCTGTCAAATTCACCAATATGATTTCAGAATTATGGTTGGCAGATAGATCCCGCAAGAGAGTACGTTCAATTTTAGGATCTAAATTGAAGAAATTTAATGATTTGGAATGAGTATGGTGCATAAACCAAAAATAAACTATCAAACTATATCCTAAAATAAAAAATAAAAATAAAAGATAAGAGTAAAAAAAATAAATCTAGGCCTCTAGCTATCCTCGTGAAGAAGATTTCAGAAGCTATTGATCCACAATTTCGCACTCGAACCTTGACAAAAAAACTAGAAAATTAGAAAAGAAAAATAAGAATTCTAATTATAAGACAAATATTTGAATTCTAAATAAAAAAGTATTCCTCGGCAGCGACGCCAAAAACTTGATAGATATTTTACTATACCAAAATTATCACCTCACAAGTGTATAAGAGAATTGTAGCACATGTAAGGGTATCGATCGATAGAAAAAACTTTTGAAAGGAATCTGTCTATAAGTGATGTGATTTTTAATGTGTAATACTCACAAGTGCACGATTCGTACCGTAGTAAACGGGTGCAGAGTACGAAGTCGTTCCCACAAGGATTTTAAATAGATTTTTTTAAGGAATAACTATCAATCATAAATCTTCCCTAGAATTGTCACAATATTAATCCAACCTAACAAGTTTGATAAATGTAAAAGAAGAATAAACTAAACAAGATAATATTATTCAAAGAAAGAAATAGGTGAGGTTTAAGATGCTAAATCCTCCCATCCTTGATTATCATTCACAATTATAGATCTAATTGGTTGGAAATTTAAAGATGCTAAATCACATAAACATCAAAATCAATCAATAGTTTATGGAAAATAAAACATTTAATCCACAAAAATAATATTAGATTACATCCTTCCGAAACCATAAAAGAAAAGAAGTAAAACATTCATCGTATTAAAAAATTTCTTAATCACAATAAATAAATACCTCGGATTTTTGCAATGAAAAATAGGATATGAATTCCAAATCACAGATTCGAGATCATTGAAAAACATGACTAGTTCCCATATCTTAGAATGGTGATCAGATTCACAATAATAGGCAAGAACAAATAAGCAATAAATTCTTAGAGCATCTAAAAAGAAATTCCAACCACATATCTATAATCATAAATGAATACCTCAGATAGGATTCATTAGATCCTAAATCTCAAGAAGATTTAGCCAGACATTGCTAAGGAAAAACATAACATAATTGAAATAAAACTCAAATAATGCATTAAAATATTGTTAAAAGCTTTAAACATTTCTAATGTACACTTGAATCTACCACCAACAATCTTTGTTTTGAGAAAATAAATTTTTAATCTACTATCCAAAGGCTAGGAAATAAGACAAGAATGCTAAAAGCTGAAGAAAGGAACCCTAGAAAGATAAAAACTGCTAAGAAAAAGAAGACGAATCTTTAAAAGAAGAATCCCCTAACCCTAACTCTAACTCTAACTCTAGCTTATATAGGGTCTTATTTCGAAACCCTAAAATTCAAAATCGATCGATCGATTTTGAAGCGAGATTTGGCCGCGCTTGAATTCATTTAAAATCGATCGATCGGTCTAATAATTCGATCGATCGAATCTTGACAGAGTTTAGTACGAGAATTATTTATTTAAATTCAAACGATCAGTTTTAAGAGTCTGATTGATCGATTCTAAACAACATCTTGATGTATGGAAATTCTCTCTACGTTAATTGATCGAACACAAACTATCGATCGATCGATTATAGATAGTGGCATCTGCAGAATTAATTCTTCTAAGCTTCGATAGATCGATCTGAGATTTGATCGATCGATCGTTCACGGATTTCAGGGCTTGACAACTCTTTGGTCTAATGTTCCAGTGTTGGTTGTTCTTATGCTCTTTTATGCCACAAATGTAGCCAACAGTCAGAATTTCCTAAAACCATCAAAACTCCACAAAACTGGTCAAATTGCTCTCATCGGATGGCTAAGTGTACGTTTTAGGGTGTGAAATATGATCGTATTTTAACACTCATTAATAAGTCTGAGAAAACAAATTGGTTTTGGGTTTTTAAATTAAATTGCATAAAGTAAATAGATTTGATTTTGAGAATTAAGTGTAACTAATGCTGGAAAGTAGTGTAAAAGACTGATTAGGAAAACAAGTCTAGGTTTCATAATCGCAGATTCATAATCCTAGTTAATTATATCTTATTCCTTTGAATTCTATAATTATCTTAAGATGACAATAGAAACATAAGAAGAAGATAAGATCAGTTTAAGGTAACAACAACATAAACTTCTCTAGCAATAATCTCGTTAATAAAATTAAGGCAACAACGACAACATAGTCGGGTGATGATAGTCTAGTAATTCTAAAACTAAGGCGACAACGACAACGTAGAATTTAGAATCATAGAAATCCTAGAATCCTTTTAAAACTCATAGATAAGTTTTAAAACTCATATTCATTAGCCAATTACAATATGAATTCAAAAGAATAAGAAACAACTAACTATTCATACTTATCTTTGATATGACTGGTTCTCAAACTATGGAAGAGTCAACCACACATCTCTAGAATGGCTTCCATTAATTGAAAAGAATTTACAGAAAACATAATGAAAACTAAACTATTGCTATAGCTATCTATCTATCTTCTACTGTCTACCTATCTGTTTTTATGTCTATCTCTATATATCTCCCCTTGAATTGATAACATAGCCTCTTATTTATAAGTTCATAAGAGTCCTAATACATGCTAAATTAAAATCCTAAAAATCTTATTACAAATCCTAATAAAATTAGAACTTTATGTAGATTGAAACTTCTAAAACTATATGCTTCTTGAATAATTTTGAGTGTGGAATCGTGAGCTAGCATCTGAGGATTCTCTGCTATCTTGATTTTGTATCATCTCCTGGTGCAATCGTTAATTTGAGATTGGCCCGGGCATCAACCCATGCAATCGTGATTATGATTGCACAAGCTCAGTAAGCAGGATTGGAACCTGATTTTTCACGTGCAATCATTAATTTGAGATTAGCCCAGGCATCAACCCATGCAATCGTGATTATGATTGCACAAGTTCAGTAAGAAGGATTGGAACCTAATTTTCACGTGCAATCTTGATTTTTCTTTGCAATCATAATTCTGCAATCATGATTCTGCAATTGTGATTCTACAATCGTAAATCTGCAATCGTGATTACACAATCGTAAATCACAATTGATAGAGATTTCTTCTCTGGAGTATAAAATTTTGCTTCTTTAGTAATCGTCCAAGGTCACGATCAATCGTGACCTTACTCGTATTTAATCCTAACCTATCACGATCCATCGTGGGTTCTAATTTATTTAATCATGTAGCTTCCTTCAAATGCTGAGATCTTTAATCACTCTTTGACTCTTTTGTTCTCATTGATCTTTTCTCTTCTGGGTCAAAGTACATCCTTAGTTTTTGATCAGCTTAGACTTTGGATTACTCTGGTACTATAGGATCTCATCCTCAAGTGCAATTTTAGGTTCTTCTGTACAAATTTCTCATCAAAGATAATTCACCTGTCAAGACTTAAGAATAGCTCAAGATATTGCATTAGTACCATAATTTGGACTAATAGGCTTTCTATATGGTATCAAAACATGTAGTACCTTAATTTAGACTAACAAGGGTTTGTATACAGTATCTAAACTAAGCACCTCTTCACTCATTGTTGCAGTTAACCATCTTTTAAGAAGGCAATATTCTTCTTCCATTCAATATATTTGGCCGAAATGTTTTTATTCGAGCCACCTGAAGACGTATAGAACCATCTTGATTTTGTTCTGCGATTGAACCATCTAAGAAGCAACATAGATTAGCCTCTTCAACGAATAGAACAAACTATATTTTCCATGCAAAATGGTTTGTAGATGAACGCCTTATCAGTTTTGAAATATGATCATATTTCACACCCTAAGATGTACACTTAGCTATCTGATAAAAGCAACATGACAACTTTGGTGGAGTTTTGATTATTTCAAGTAATTTTGACCATTGGATGATTCAATGGCGTAAAAGAGCGTAAAAGACGACAAACATGAGAACATAGAATCAAGACATCATATGGCACAGAAACCCTTGAAGAATCGATCGAACCACAGATTGATAGATCAAAGATGAAAAGACCAACTTCCGCAAAAGAACCTTTTCACTTTCGATCGATCGATAGTTCAGAATCGATCGATCAACTAAGAAAGAATAAAACTCATTAGAAGAACCTGTTAACAATCGATCAATCGATAAATTGAAAACGATCAATCGATTGAAAGAGATTTAAACCACGAAAGCCTTGATTTAAAATCGATCGATCAAAAATTTGAATTCGATCTATTCTAAATAATTAAGGTTCTGAGCCGAGACCTATTTAAAGGAAATAAAGACTTAGGGCCGACCATCTATCTTTTACATCTTTCATTAGCTAGGGATATTTCATTTTTAGCTTGTAATCTCTTTCACTAGCATCTTAGCTTCTTCATTAGGCTTTAGTTTTCTCTTCTCTTAAAAGCCTTTTTCATTCAATTCTTGTAAGGTTCAAATCTTTTTCCAAAAAGATTCAACAATTGATATTGAAGCATTATGTTGATGGCATCGGACTCGTGTGTTATGCGTAGATTGGAGATGAGAGACTAAACCTCTCATTCAAGGAGGAAGCGAACTCTAGATGAGTAGTTAACTTATTTCATTTTGATCATTTCTTATTGTAAATATTGGATCATATGGCTAATTGTTTAAGAATATTGTGCTATCATTGGGTACTCAACTATAGTCGTTGATCTTGTAGATTGATGATCGTAGAAGGGTTATTTCAACCTAGATTGATCGTGCAGATTGATATAGGATGTCGTATGATTGATTAAAATTGTCATGATTTTATGTTTTTGATACGTTATGCCTGATACATGATTCATGTAGTTTGTGAATGCGTCATAGTACTAGGATATTGTATGCATGAATCATTAATCATATCCTTTCAAATTATTTTGCTTGTAGTGAAATGATAGTGAATATTTTTTCAAAAGAAGTGATTAATTTGATTGAGGGAAATCTATAAATCTAGGGTGAAGCTGACTCCTTGACTCTCATCATCATTTTTATTTCAATTATTACATTTTATTAGATTTATTTGAGTAGTTATAAATTCATTACAAAAAAAACCCTTTTGAACTTTTTTTAAATTTAGGTTTAACACTCATTTGAATTAGTAAAATTACTTGCTTCCCTTGGGTTCGACATCTGTAATACTTGCCCATGTGCCATGATCTTGTGCACTTGTAAGGTTATTCTTTAAGACGATCAAGTTTTTGGTGCCGCTACTGGGGAAGGCAACGAAATTTTGTTAATTTTTAGGACTGCTTAGTGTCTTTCCCTTCCTCTTACCCTTTTTCTTTGAAAAAAAATTGTGTGTTTGGAATCAATTGACCAATCAAAAAGCCAATTGATCAATTCCAAGGAAATATGGTAAGTTCGAGCACTTTCTGTTCGATCGATCGATCGAATTAAATGGTCATGCATGTATGCTTGTCTTAGGCGACCAATTAAACTCAATCGATCGATTTTCAAAAATTGATCGATCGATATTAATAGGTTCTGACATCGATTCATTTTTCAAAATGATAAATGTCACGTCCTTTCAACTCCTTGTGCAATGCTGCATTTTTAGTACAATCGATCAATTCTCAAAAATCGATAGATCAACTGACACCTTTTCACCTATCGAACGGTGGCAATTTCAAATCGATTGTTCGACTTTATAAATCTATCGAGTGATTTGAAACAACGCAACTGTTCAGGTCACATGTTTTGCTTATTTAAAGGATGAATGTGGGCCTTTTTGTTCATTCTAAACTCTTTTCTTCCTCGTACTGTTGTAATCTCCCCGACATTCTTCCTATCCGATGACTGCCTCCTTGTCTGCGGATCCCGCCACCGAACGTCACTCTACAATGATTGGTTCATTCAAATTGAAGATTTCTTCGACATGATTACTTTTCGAAGTCTCCCAGAGACTGTGCAAATTCTAGCCTACATGGACGGGGTTAATCTTCATCCCCTCATGACGCCACCATCGCTCGATGTCTACCCGTACCTCGTCCAACTCTTTTATCAAAATATGGAGTAGGTACCGGCGTAGCGTTCTCAAACCTGAATCGACCATTTTAAAATCAAGATCGACGGATGGACTCAGCATGTCCATGCATAGGACTTGTTCAAGGCATTTGGATTCTATCGGCATCGGCCTTTGCAGCACCCGGTCCAGTCTGCATTGACGCTTGATCAAAATGAGATGATTGTGGGGATGGCCGGTGGTGTCATCACTTCGGGGCAAGCAACTACTTGGTTGGCATTGCCCATGGATATTCTGTTGTCGGATGATATTTTAACGACCAATCTCTGCCCACAGGGCCAGAAATCCCAGCAGACGAGCAATAGAGTGACAACTCTATGACAACCCGAATTTTTTCCAACATAACTCTCTGAGATATATATATTTTTTTTTCTTTAAACCAATCCTACTGGGAAAACACAGACCACCAGATCGTAGATCATAATTTGATACAGAATACTTGGTACAAACATATGGTACAATTAAAATCTCGAGTTCTAATATCTAACATGAACAGTAAACCAAAATAAACCACCGGTGATGGTCAACCATCACCTAACAGTAGTGTACCATACATGTATAATAGCATGAACGTACCAAGCCCATACTTACCAAATGCACAATCTACGATCCCAGAACTAAGGCGAAAATCATCTAGCGTAAGATCCTCTCTTCTGGTACGTAGTCTAAATCTTCCTCAAAGCCAAGTTCTCGATCAATACCTACACCTGTACCTGTGACGTATAGTTGGGGTGAGCTAACAACTAAGCTCAGTAGAGGACATTCAATATCAATTTGCATTTTATCATAAAAAATTATAGATTCAATGACAAGAATTAAATCATCTTTCAAAACTGAGTTTCAAAGCATTTATCATTTTCTTTCTTTTCAATACTAACTTTCAAAGCCTTTACTTTATAAAATGAAGTTTCATCAAAATAGTATATTCAAACGCACATTTTAAAATAGTTAGAATTATCCAAGGGTGTCCAAGTTTCAAGCAATTTTGTAAACAATGTCAAATTTGCAACTGAAACAGTACAAGGGTGTCCAAAGGTATCTCATTATATCCAAGGGCGTCACAATGTATCAAAGTGTGTCTCCATGTATCCAAGGGTGTTTCAATGTATCCAAGGGTATCCAAGTTATCAATGATTGCCCAAGGGATACATGATTTCAAAGGGATGAATGATGTTCTAAGGTATGCATATGCAGCATACGTATGAATGCATGTACGGATTATGTCGTCGTACCAGCTCCAAGGGATGCAGTTAAAAGAATCCAAAGGATTCACAATACAAGTTCCACGTCAAGGTCCAAGTGTCGAATTAATCGACATTTCAAAGCGTCAATAATTCTTATATTTCTAATGCAGTCAAAATGATCAATACGAGTTCAAAAATCAAAATAAACTTAACCATCATCATACAATTCAAAAATCAAAACAATGTCTAAGGTATCTATGATACAATATTCAAAAGTAAAATTGGCACTGAGATTTCCTCATATTCCAAATAACGAACTCAATTTTTATTTAACAAAATGACTCTTAGCATATCTAGAAACTATCATATGCGTCTATACAAATCAAGATTCAAGTGCAAATAGGCATTGAGTTTCCCCTACCTCCACTGGAAGCCAAAATGAAGATTTCTTCTTCCCAAGGTAACCCTCCTTTCATGAACCATGATTACACCTGAAACACAACCATTTATACTATATGTCATAAGTGACTAAAAACAGGAAGTCCTAAAGCCTCCCTAAGTCCCCATACTAAAAAAAAATAGAAAAATCTTTGAATCCGTCCAAATCGATAGATCGGTTTTCAGAATCGATCGATCGAAATATATTTCGATCGGTCGATTTTTTCATAAAATCAACACATCTTTGGTGCCACAATCCGATCGATCGGTTCCCAAAATTGATCGATTGAATTTCATATCGATCGATCGAATTCCATTTCAATCGGTTGGTTTCTTCAGAAACCCTCAAACACGCTCACTATTTTCACAAATCAATCGATTAGTGTTCAAACCAATTGTAGACACCCAAATTTGGCCCAAGGTCCGATCGAGACATACTTCGAGAGAGGCACACCCCTGAGCTTTCGATAGCATCTCCCACACCCTTAGGACCCTTCCTAAACCCTTAGAAACTTGTCTAAGCCCGTAGGAATCACCCCCAACCTTTTGAAACCTCTTCGAAATCCGTAGTTAAACTTCCTGGGCAATTGTTGGAGAGAGATATACCAGGGCTGGAAAAGACCTCTACTAAGAGTGAATCTTATACCATTGAAAAGTAGAGGTTTCCATCTTTTCAACAAGCCAAAAATCACCTCAATCTAAGTTGTACTTCAAAAGTTACGGCGATCCGAAAAGTGATCAATAATGCACCTAGTAAAGGCATGTATATTACACACGCCAAGCCATTTTTCCCCAGAAATGGCTTGGCATGTCTATTACACATGCCAAGTATAGGTGGGCCCCCCTGTGGGCTCTGACTTTCAAGACACTGTAGCTATGCTTGGCGTGGGTAATACACACGCCAAGCTTAGCTATAGTAACCTCTGGTTTTTGCTCAAATTTCACTTTTGGAGTTTGACTTGATGACCATCTCAATATTTAGAGTGGGTTTCATTAGGACTATTGCACCCATGTTTACCTTATTTACAACCCTCTAGTCATTTGAAACGTCACCCTGTCATCTACCATTAATCCTATCCTCACACATATCCATAACCTTAAAATCCTAGGAAACCTTAGATGTTAAGGTTACCTAATTGCAAACCCTAATTAGCCTTAAGTATCCCCTTAACCCTCTCTTTTTCTATAAATGGAGAGGCCCCCCCCCTTGCAAATGGCTTGAAAAAAATCCAAAAGAGAGAAAAGATTAAGAGAGAGTTTTCCTCTCCTTTGGTGCACCATTTTCATACAAATTCTAGAACTTCAAAGTCTCCTTCCCGATCGATAACCGAAGCCCCTACCCAAGAGCCTTTAGCGTAGACCGGTGAATCAGAGTCACATTTTTGGTACCTCAGTGCTCATAAAATTGATTTTGATTTCCCGAGACACCGAAAGCTTCGGGTGGCGACTCTAAATTTTTCGCGAGTGCGCATCGTCGCGACGGGATCTTCAAGTATCTGCGGTTGCACAGATGGCGACTCTGCTGGGGAGTAGCTAGTAGAGCTTCCCCTTGAAAGTTGGCCTTTTCATTTATTTTTACTAACACTTGGCTGTTTTTCACTTGGCTTTACTTACCCCTATGATTTTTTTTATTTTTACTCACCCTTACTTTTCCGTCATTTACGTGCCTTAGCCGATTGACGGGCCTACTTGTGCATCGTCCTTACTTTCCTGTCATTTACATGCCTTAGCTGATTGGCGGGCTTACTTGAGCATTTACAAGCCTTAGCCATTTAGTGGGCCTACGTGAGCTTTTACTTTCCACAATCATATCCTAACAATGGACATCAGCTCGTAGAGGCGGCACATGACCATCATCCCCTATTTTTGAACATTAAGCAAACTCCCTTAAAATTGAAATTAAAATTAAACCAAGAGGGGGACTTAATTGAATTTTTACATTGGATAGGTTTTACAAAAGGGTAGAAATTTAGACAAAGATACAAACGTCTCGGTTCTTATTACGGTGGCAGCCCCTAGTGGTGATGATCTCGAAAAGAACCACCCCATTCAGTATTTGAGAAGGCGCTTGCATTGGAGGTATATTGGGTGGGTGACCGAGCCGATTACAAAGCTTAAAACCCTGGGGGAGTGCATTTTGTTGCCCCGAATCAACCTTGTATCCCTAGGATAGGAAAGGAGGGACCCATTATAACAAGAAAGTCATCCCCTGGAAGCATCGCTTCCCGAAAACCACAAAAAAGGACCAATTTTGGGCTTGCTATTCTGCTGTTTTTATAGCTATATACTCTGTTTATACTTGGCGTGTGTAAAATACACGCCAAGCTTAAATTTCAAAGAATTGCTCTGTTGTGTATATTACACATGCCAAGCCAAAACTGAACAAAGTTAGCCTAGCGTGTATAATACACACGCCAAGCCAAATTCTTCAGAATTTAGCCTGGCGCATATAATACACATGCCAAGTCTATCCTGGGTTAGGTAGCCTTAGTCTGAGGCCAATCTTCACCTCCCCGAGTTCCCCGCTTAGTGGTTTAGCACCTTGGATAAATCCCGCACTCTTCGACACCCAATACGCCCCCGCCGGTCAAAAGAGGGTAACTTCTTATTGACTCGCTCGGAGGGATCAGGTTATTCTCGTTGATTCCTGTGCCTTCAATAGATCAAAGGGTTTCTCTTTGATTCTTCTGAAGTGAGTCAGGATCCCACCGTGGGAGATATTTAAGGTACAAACACCACTCGAAACGGGAATTCAAAGGCCCCAGAATTCTTCATCGTAAGGTATTAACTTGCCATTTTAAAAAATAAAATAAAATAAAAATAATAAATCAAAGAGAGTCATCACCAAAAAATTTGAAAAAGAAAAAAACTTTGTAGTGCTTGTACAACGGCATCGCTTTACCCCCCGTCATCCCATAGAGAGAGAAGGAGGAAACTTTACAGGCCCCATCCGAGGGACCCGTACCCAACCCGCCACCAAGCCATGTTGTGGGCAGTGGATCCAGCATACGCCGATCCCAACTCATCCCCACCACATTCCCCAACTCATTCCCATTTGAAAGAGACTTTCACTTCCATCACACTTCCCCAACCACCATTTACCGTCACTAGACCCTTCGGTGCACCCATCTTCCCATCCGCACCTGTCCAAAATTTATCCCTCCCTGCCCACATCCACTCAAGATCCACTCCGCATACGCCCCATTTTTTACCCCATTTCCCCTCAAATCCAAACAACCCTAATTTTCCCCTCCCCACCATCACCTAAAATCCACCCCATATTTCATCATATTCTTTCCCCACTTCAACCCCAAATTTACCCCATCTTCCTGCTACATCCAACATATCCCCATCATCCCCATCTAATCCAAACATACCACATTCCTTAACATACACCCAAACCATGAATAATCCTCCCATATCCACTCCACATCCTTTCCCCAATCCCAATCCATCATACATCCCCCCATCAACCCAAGTCATGCCCAATTTTACCCGGGTCATGCCCAATTTTTCCCAAATACCCGCCCCATCCCTGCCACATGCTCCCCCTCCGTCGGATGCACCCTTTCCATCCATCCCACCACCCAATCCGATGGCCATGATGAATGAGATGTGGAAGGCCTACACTATATGGAAGGCCTCACAAGAGAGCCTCCCTCATAAACTCATCCCATACATTATCAAGTCTCCATGCCTCTTTCCCCCATGACCCCGTCAACCCCCCATCATCCATACCCTTCAAGCCCCCCATATACCGGGAGATCCGTGGAATGGGCACTAAGGCCCAATGGCCCAGACCCACAAAGGTCCTGTGGGCCAGAACCATCAAGGCCTAATGGGCCAAACCCACCAAGGCCCAATGGGCCAAACAAAGCACCATGATCCCAACCCATCCGGATCCTATGGTCTAAACCCATCAAAGCTCCTTACCCTATACCCAAGCCCAGCAAGGCCCAAACATTGGATCCTTACACCCATACCCTCCACAATTCCCTCAATATCTCAGTCACCCACAACCCTCATACCTGGCCCTAGGCGGGAACCTGACACCTACCCTTCACCAACCCCAATTCACCCATCTTCATGAACCTCAAGGCAATCCTCAAGTATCCCTCCAAACCCAATGGCCTCATCAGGTCTTAACCCAAAATCCAACTTCCACTCATCCCATCATTCCACAGAACTTCCCTCGCATATAATGGTCCCACCCAGCACCCATTCAGTCCGTTCCGCACCAACATGAAAATCTCACCCCCACTCCACCATACATAGAGCCACAATATGAGGAAGATGAGATTAGGAACATCGGAGCGTATGCAGGGGCACTCACCAGCATCAATCCCCCACCCGTAATCACAACCCCCCAGCAACAAAAAGTGAATCAAGATTAATTGTTGAAAAGGCGGCCTCCCCGTCCAAAGAATCCGAGCAGTTGAAAGAACAACTAGACAAGATCCATAAATAATTGATGAAAATGGGTGGAACTGAGATCCACGCCATGGACTTTTCTGATTTATGCTTGTTTTCTAAAGTCCCCTTACCCCTGAAATTTAAAGTGCCGACCTTCGACAAGTATAACGGCACGGGTAACCCCATTGCACATCTCAAGTCCTATTGCGGGGACATGCGCCAGTATAGGGGAGATGAGCGTTTGCCCATAAAGGTCTTCCAAAAGAGCCTTACAGGTCCAGCTTTAAGGTGGTTCACATCACTTGAACCTTCCATGATCAAAACATGGAAAGACTTGATCCATCTATTTCAAGAACAATATGTCTATAACATCGACAAAGAACTGTGCAAGTCTGATCTAGTCTAATTAAAGCAGAATCCCGATGAAGCATTTAGTGATTACCTTGGGCGATGGAGGGCACTGGTCTCTCAGGTCAGAAACAGGATATCTAATTATGAGCAGATTGAAATCATATCGAAGAACACCTTGCCACTCATCTCATACTTTTTGGTATACAAACAGCAATCCAGTTTTGCTGATTTGGTTAGGAACGCCAATCGCTGTGAGGATGCGACAAGAGAAAGGCGTTTAAATAAAATTGCAAACAGCAGGGTCCGAAAGTTCGCCGATCAAAGAAATGAAAGAAGAACCAGTGCAGATATGCAGACAGTTGGTAATATGCGACCCGTTATCAGCATGCCCCTATTCCAATTTAGGGCAGCTCAACTAACCCCACCCAGAAGTGAGCCGACGCAGAGAATCGGAAATGGTCAGGGAGCATAGATGACCCCGAAATAAAGAAAAGCCCATTTTGATTGAGTCTTCAACCCTTGGGGCAGTCATTGAATATTCTATTGCCATTGTTAATTGAAAAGGGTCTGGTCACAACACTCCAGCCATGACCACCGTCGAATCCGATCTCGAGAAATTATGACCCTAACACCCATTGTAACTTCCATCAGGGACCAGGCCACCCTACTGATCATTGTTTCCCTTTGAAACATGCAATACAAGACTTGATAGAGGCCAATAAATCATCCCTCCCGCACTTTCCCAAGCCAACCAAGATGCCAACATTCACCAGGTACTGCTACCCCCGCACCCACCAGGAGGGCAGGTTCGAGACCAACTGTCAGAATGGTAGAGGAGGATGATGAGGAGTTTGATCTGTCGGATTATATCTATGCCCAGGAAGATTTCATAGCACAATGACAGAGAGGCCGAGAAGATAGAAGTATTGGGGTGATTGAACTATTGAATTTGGCTGATTACTTTCTAAACCCCACACCACATGCAGAACCCTTAGATCTTAGGGTATATTTTCCATCACCAGCTCCTGTCAACTATGTCTAAATTAATTCCTACCAACCATACAACACCACCCCCGCCAACTACCCACTAACCGATTGTGTCCCTCATCCCCCTCCATCACCCATTAGTTATCAATGGCCCACTCTCGTCACATCACCCCCAATTCAGTCATCCGCAATCCTCGCCAACCCTATTTGGCCCACCTTATCCACCATTCCAAAAGTTAACCACGTGATCCCCGCCCATCCCAATCCATTGGCACAAGCATCTCCGGTACCCCCTTTCACCCCGTTCCAGATCTCGGGGCTGACTTACGATCCCCATCAAGTCCCACTCAGTTATAATTACCAGTGGATTTCATCACCAGGTCATAGAAGATCTCCAAGCAATCAGATGCACCAATACCAGAGGGAAAGAAGGATACTACTGCGATAAACTCATTTGAGAAAATGAGCCGAGAGCACATACTTGAAACCCAGCTCAGGAGAATGTTGACCCATATCACAGTCTGGGATCTATTAATGACATCCTCGCTTCATTTCCAAGCTTTAATGGGAGCGTTAAAAAATGCACATGTATCTCTCCAAGTGAGGCCAGATGAGGTTAGACAGATAATTGGCCAGGTGATGGCTCCCAATGCCATCTCTTTTTCGGATGCTGAGTTACCGGAGGAGGGAAATAATCATTTTAAATCCCTCAATATCACTGTAGAGACTAGAAATATGATAATCCCATTAGTGTTGATCGACAATGGGTCTGCTTTAAATGTGTACCCTTTGAGAACCGCTACCAAAATAGGGGTAGATCCATGTATGTTGAGACCAGCAAATACTAGCGCCAGAGGTTTTGATAACACAAGAAGAGAGATAAAGGGTGAAGTTGACCTTGAGCTTGTAATTGAGCTAATGACCTTTTCCATACCATTCCAAGTAATGGACATCAAGTCCTCCTTCAACCTGTTATTAGGGCGCTCTTGGTTACATGAGGTTGGGACAATTCCATCGATATTTTATCAAAAGCTTAAATTTGTGTCTGGACAGAAGGTCATCACCATCATAGGGGAAGGGCATGACAAAAGAGAAAAAGCCACCCACAGCATTGAAAACCCCAAAGTACTAGATGTCTTTGCTGGGTACGAGATCTGATACCTCCACAATCTTGAATATGAGGTTCAAAGATGAGTCCGGAGCCCCCATAAACCATCACCTTGAAAACCGGAGGCAGAATGGTGGCGGCTATAGCTATGCTCCAGAAATTGGGCTATAAAAAAGAAAAGGGATTAGGACCCCGATTACAAGGAAGGAGAGAGCCAGTTAAGGCCAAGAGCGAGCAACATATCAGATTTGGATTAGGTTATAAGCCCACAGAAGAAGTGAGAGAGGCTAAGAAAAGTGCTCGAACCGTTACTGCAGCAAGGGCCAGGAGAATAATCCTAGAAGAGGAACCCCACTCTAGACCTCACATTCGGAACACCTTTGTGAGCATCGGGATTGTGAAGTTCGATCAGAATGGGGCAACACAGTTAACCCCACACAAACCGGCAGCTCCTATCCACCCCACCAATCCCCAAATTATCCCTCCCAACCTAAAAATATACCTAGCCGCTCTGTCCCTCTTTGAGGAAGAGTCTCTTTTACCTGTACAATCCCCCCTAGTGGTAAACCACCACAGGACCTTGCTGACGTTTGAGGACTGAGCCCCAGACAAGTCCATGATAAGCATGATGGAGCCTGACTCCAAGGAATCATATCAGTCAACCTCCTCCATCAGGGCAGGTAAAGGTGAAGCACGACAGGTAAGGAATTGGGCATCAATGCCCCAAACTCTGGAAGCGGTAAGTGGCCTAAAATTCGGCACCCATTTCTAAAAAAAAAAAACCTATAAAAAGTGAGGTTAGCCCTTGATAGGCAACACCATGTATGTATAAAGACCCACCCTGCCAAGGGCTGATCCCCGAAGAAAAAGAAAAAACTGAAAAAATAGAAAAGTCAAAAACATGAAAAAAGTACAAAATAATCCAAAAATATTGTCTTTTAAAATTTCTGAGAAATCAAAGAAAATGATGCCTTAATTGAAAAACATGTCCCACATAAAATCGACCCCTTTCCGGTAAAAATAAAAGAAGAGGTAGGAGTCATAAGTCTGGATGAGGAAATCCCTGCTGAGGAGCTTCCTAATGAACTCCTTGAGTAATTTGTCGACTTTGAGTATGGTCCTACCCCGATCGTTGAAGACACAAAGGATGTCAACCTGGGCACAAAGGAGGTTCCTAGAATCACCAAGATTGAAATGTCGCTATCTCTCAAGGAAAGGAAAAGCATGATTGATATCCTTCGGTCATACCAAGACATCTTTGCATGGTCGTATGAGGATATGCCTAGTTTGGATACCGACTTGGTCGAGCATGAGCTGCCACTATATCCAGATGTTTAGCTGGTCAAGCAAAAGTTGAGACGCCTCAGGCCAAAATGGATGCTGAAAGTGAAGAGTGAGGTCATCAAGCAGTACGATGCGAGGTTCTCATGGTCTCCGAATACCTGTAGTGGCGAGCCAGCATCGTCCCTGTACTAAAAAGAAAGATGGAAAAGTTTGCATGTGCATTGACATCATAAATCTCAACAGAGCAAGCCCGAAAAATGACTTCTCGTTGCCACACATCGATATCTTGGTCGATAACACAGCCAGGCATGGGATGCTCTTATTTATGGATAGATTTTTTAGATACAATCAGATCAAGATGGTAGAAGTGGACCATGAGAAAACAACGTTCATCACTCCATGGGGGACTTTCGGCTATCGAGTCATGCCTTTCGGACTGAAAAATGCTAGGGCAACATATCAGAGAGCGATGACTGCACTATTCCATGACATGATGCACTGAGAAATTGAAGTGTACGTTGATGACATGATAGCCAAGTCACTAAAATGAAGTGACCATTTGGTAAATCTCCAAAAGTTGTTTGAGAGGTTGAGAAAATACAGGCAACATCTGAACCCTCAGAAATGCGCATTCAATGTTATGTCAGGAAAACTACTAGGCTTCATTGTTAGTAGAAGAGGCATCGAGGTTGACCCGATCAAGGTAAAAGCCATTGTCTAAATGCCACCGCCATCTATAGAGAGAAGTCAGAGGCTTCTTGGGCAGAATACAGTACATTAGTTTGGCCCATTACACAGATGACTCCTATTTGCACACCGATCTTCAAATAACTAAAGAAGGATTTGCCAGTCAATTGGAACGACGACTGCCGAGCCACATTTGATAAAATTAAAGGTTACCTCCTCAATCTGCCAGTTCTAGTATAACCTGAGCCGGGAATACCACTTTTAATATATCTCTCCATGACCAAAGTATCGATGGGATGTGTCCTAGGGTAGCATGATGGAATAGGAAGAAGAGCACAGGCCATATACTACCTCAGCAAGAAATTTACCGATTACGAGAAGCGTTATTTTCATCTAGAGAAAGCATGCCTGGCTCTCGTATGGGCTACCCAAAAGTTCCACCACTGCTTACTATCTCAAGCTGTTCTACTCCTAGCACGAATGGATCCATTAAAGTACCTATTCGAAAAGTTGGCTCTCACCAGCTGAACTGCATGCTAGCAACTTCTCCTATTTGAATTTGACATCACATGTCACACATATTCGATCAAGGGGCAGACACTCGCCGATCATCTTGTCGAGAACCCTTTACCTAAGTATGAGCCTTTGAGAACTGAATTCTCAAATGAGGACATCTTATTCATGATAGAGGATGATACGGCAGAGATAGAAGAATCCTGGGTAATGCACTTTGATGAGGCAGCGAATGCCGAGGGTCAAGGAGTTGGCGCTATTCTATTTTCACCAAAAGGATCTCGCGTACCAGTGTCCATCAAACTCAACTTCCCATGCACAAATAACATGGCCGAATATGAGGCATGCGCAGCAGGCCTGCAAGCAGCACTTGACCTGAAAGTAACCCATCTTAGGGTGTTTGGCGACTCACAATAGATCATATGTCAGACAAATGGAGATTGGAAGATAAAGGATGAGAAGTTGATCCCCTACCATGAGCATCTCGAGGATTTGATAGCATGTTTCGATGATATTACTTTCTCATATGTCTCGCGAGTGAGAAATTGCTTTGCTGATGCACTAGCAACGTTGGCATCGATGGTCAAAATTTCATATGGTATCTAGATGAAGCTGATCATGATTGAGTAGAGGAGTGAGCTAGCCTTCTGCCTCCAGATTGAAGAACCACAAGGTTAGATGATGAGCCTCCATGGTTCTCAGGTATCAAGAATTTCCTTGAGACTCGAGCCTTCCCTGAGGGTACGTCCAAGACAGGCAGGCGAACCATCCAACATTTAGCGGCCAATTACATCATCTACGGTGAGTGCCTCTACAAGCAGTCATATAATAATATCCTTCTCCGATGTCTAACTGAGAGCAAGGCAGTCAACATTATGAAAGAGATCCATGAGGGAGTATGCAGGGCCCACGTTAACTGCCATATGCTCGCTAAAAAGATCCTACAGCAAGGATATTTCTAGACTACCATGGAATCTGATTGTTGGAAGCACGTGCAAAAGTGCTACAAATTCCAAGAACTCTCTAGTTTAATACATGCTCCAACCATAGATTTACACAACATGACCACTCCTTGGCCATTTTTCACTTGGGGCCTCGACGTCGTCGGAAAAGTAAATCCGAAGGCTTCCAATGGACATTAGTTCATCCTAGTCACCATTGAATACTTCACCAAATGGGTAGAGGCGACATCCTACACGAATATCACAGCTATTCATGTCGAGAAGTTCATCAAGAATAATGTCGTTTGCCAATTTGATGTACCCAAGGACATCATCATGGATAATGGTACTAACTATGTGAACAAGCGCATCAGAGCCTTCTGTAAGCAATACAAAATCAAACATCATCGCTCGTCACCATATCAGCCGCAAACTAACAAAGCCGTCAAAATTGCTAATAAAACAATCGTCCAAACCTCAAGAAAATGGTCATCACCTACCGAGATTGGAGCGAAATGCTACCGTTTGCACGATGGGCCTATCAAACGTTGATCCGTATCGCTACAGGGGCAACATCTTTTTCCCTTGTGTATGGAACTGAGGTCGTGTTGCCAGTTGAAGTTGAAGTATCTTCGCTCCGCATTCTCATGGAGTCTAATCTACCCGAAGCAGAAAAGGAGAGATCCCGCTTTAAGTAGCTGAACTTACTGGACGAGAAAAGACTCTTGGCTTTGTGTCACACCCAAGTTTACCAAGGGCTAATCTCACGTGCTTAGAAAAACATGTCCATGGTCAAGATCTGAAGGTGGGAGATGCTGCACTCAAGAAGATCTTCCCATCCGTCCACGCCGATCTAAGAGGAAACTTCAAGCACAACTGGAAGGGACCTTACGTTATCCAAAAAGTACTCCCGGGATACGCGCTTCGCTTCGCCACCATGGGCGGAGATCACTTTCCTAAGCCAATCAATGTTGGGTATGCCCGATGACTCTATTCCAAGGTCTCCCACAGTAAGGTAAGTACTGATAAAAATGGATGCGTGACTGCTTAAGGATATTTCAAAAAGAGGCCGTCATTTCAAAGCCAAGTAGCCAAAAAGTGTCCCTAAATAATCATACCCGTTGAGCCATTAGCCTTTTCTTTCATTGGCCCCTCTACAGAAAAAGTGAAAGTGTATATACCAACCCCAAAAAAAGAGAAAAAGAGTTACCCTCAAATCCATAAAAGTCAGAAAAGCAAAATCCCAAAAAGGGGATAAGCAAAAAGAATAAAAAAAATAGAAAAGAAAAATGGGGCATATACAGTCAAAATCCCCCAAGGAAGAGGTGTATTATGGCAGTCGAACCTAATTACATAAACCTTTTAAAACCTAGAATACCTTCAAAATTCCTAACCTATCCCAAGCTGAGAGACGAGAAAAGAACTCCATCTAGCCAGTTATAACAGAACCAATGTCCATGTCGTGACCTTTGAAAAAATAAAGAAGAAAATAAAAAAAATAATACAAGCTCAAAGTAAAATGGACATAGTGAAAACTTGAAAGGGTGCTATGGGTAAAAACAGCGAGCTTGTGCGGACCAGGTGAAAACCTGAAAAGGCTCCTGGGGTAAAAATGCATACCCATGGACATAGTAGGAACCCAAAGGGGCGCTACGGGTAAAAAGAGGGAAACAGCAGGTATGGCAAAAACCCGTCTTGGGCACTGTGAGTAAAAATGTTATAAAAAAGGAGCAGAGAAGGTGAGAGTCATCAGTTATTCCCCCGGTCACAACCCTAATCCATCTAAATCCCCCTGGGATGCTCATGTTTGCTCCAAACGAGTCTGGGCCAAGCATATCATCACAATCGCACCATCAAATTCATGACCCGAGGCAAAGATAAAAGGTTGATTCAATCCAACAAGATGGGCGTTCTGGACCTCACCCAGGTCCAACCTTAAACGGGTTCAACTATGCTCAAATTTGGACCTGCTACTTCCCCTCGCGCCTAAAGCATAAAAAAAAAAGTCATTTGCAAAAGATAATAAATTTTTCTTTTCCATTTTCAGGCCAGCACTGTGCACCTACCACTCTGGGATGATTGGTTTGATTACCAGAAAGGTCACATTTATAAAAGATAATAAATTTTCCTTTCCCATTTTTAGGCCAACGATGTGCACCCACCACTCCGGGATGATTGGTTTGATGACCGGAAAGACCACATTTGCAAAAGATAATAAATTTTCCTTTCTCATTTCAGGTCAGTGCTGTATGTGCCACATCTCCAATGGAATAATCAGCACAATCCCACCATTTTACAAAAAAAAATAGAGAAAGGATAAATTTTTTGTAAGATAATAGGTTTCCCTTTTCCATTTACAAGTTTGTACTTTACTTACACCACATCTCTCAAAAAATAATCGGTGTGATGTCTCGCTCCCTTTCCTTTTTTACAAAAAGCCAAAACAACAAAAATATAAAGAAAGTATATATACCCAAAAACATTGGGCAAGGGTTCTTATGCCCCTTCGTGTGGTAATCTGATCTATGCAAAAAGTATGTGCATGAGGGAATCAACGACCCAACTCGTGCTTTAGGGCACGGATCTCCACACGTAAGGCATCCTCTCGTACATCCCGCTCTGTCATCCAACGGCCATGAAGACTCCTGTGTCGTTTCCGGGAAGCATTAGTAGCACCAAGAGCATCACTCAAGGATCCTTCCAGACAAAGGACCTTACACTCAGCTACATTAGCTCTGGCTTCTGCCACCTCTGCTCTAACCATTTGTTTTTCCAAATGCTCATGCAGGTTTCGCTTCTTATCCATCAGTAGCTCAATACAGTTCTAAAGCATCAAATCCTTCCTCAGCCAAGGCCCCCTATGTTACTATTCTCTGCCTAATCCAGGTGACAAGTAGAAGACATCTCAGACCGTAGCCAAGCCTCATACTCTGGGGAGGACAAGACCAAATTCTCCTGCTCTAGATCGCACATAAGCATCGACTGACACATTTCCTAGAGGGCAGTTATCCTATCCATATCCCCAGAGGACTCCTGAGAGAAACGTAAGTCACACAGGGGTGGCTTTGTCACACAAGGCACCTGCTGAGAGCAACCAAACTGGTGCAACACCCATAATGGGAAATACTAAGTGCTGCTGGTCAAACCAAGGAGAGTGATGCCCTCATGATCTCTAGAGCGAACCACTGGGAAATTCCTGTCTAACCAAGGAAGCCTCCACACCAACTCGGCTTCAACCAGCCAAAGCTTCAGCCCTTGTATATCCCCTCGTGGAAGCATGGGGCATCAACCCAAAAAGCATCAAGCCACCTCACCATGAGCAACATAGAAGCGAGGTACAGGTCCCAAAATGGCAAGGTTCTCCCCTAGCCAGACCTGAAACAAAAGCGGGCATCCCCTAAGGCACTCCACTTTTCCCAATGCAAAAGCATCAAGGCAGCGATAAAGTTCTGCCAAAATCATATGCATCACAGATCGCCCCCCCTCTAATTCCACCAAAACATCATAAAGGGCAAGCGAGAAACCCTCCCCCTCAGTGTAGAAAAGGACCTCAGAGATGAGACAAAGAGCGAAAGCCTTCACGTTATGAATGTTTCTAATTAGCAATTTTCCTAGGCTCTCATCACCAAAAAGTTCTCTCAGGAATTTTATCGAATACCTGGTGGACCCACCAATGAGACTTCTCTCATAATCAGCGTTTTTCAAGCCCAAAGTTGTATGAATGGCTTTAAACATAACCAGACTTTGGCACTACTCTGGCAAGGCCCCTATGCAGCTTCAAACCTGACAGACAGGAGAGTTCCACAAGTGTAGGAGTCAGCTCACGGTTTCCAAAATGGAGGACATGGTTGCCCACTTCCCAAAAAGAGGCCGCAGCATATATAAAATCCTAAAGTTGAGGGACTTCAAGAAAAGATGAGAGACGGGCCAATCCAAGTTGATCCAAACCCGCGAGCTCGCTCTCATTCAAACTCTCAAGCCACTTCTTCAAAAAGCTAGGTCCCACACCCAAAGAGGGATGTATCATGGTCTGTTGAGAACTGGAAAATACCATTTTTCACCCCTTAATCTGGGCCTTGATAGACCCTTGAGAGAACTAAATAAGTGTTTTAAGTGCCTATGTTGCAGCTAACAATAAAGACAGGCTTAACCATAAAAGCAGCTTAAAAGTGCCAAAAAGATGACAATCCATGTCAGTCCAAAGAAAGGAAGTGAAGAAACAACCTCATCAGCTCTTGAAAGGTCTAAAGTAAAGAGGCAAAGACCTGTAGGTGAAGCAGGGAACAATTCGAACAGAGAAATGCACTACAGAGTTCTTTTCGCAAAGAACCTGCACTTTTCGTAAAGAACCTTGAACTCTGCGAAAAGGACTAAAACTCCAGGCATAGCTTTCGAAGAGCATCTGAACTCCTCGAAGAGAAGATTGAACTTTGCGAAAAGGTCCCCAAGCTTTGCGAATAGATCTCCAGAAGTTACAGTTCTTTTCGAAAAGGTCTCCAATCTGTGCGAAAAGAGCTTCAGAAGTCACAGCACTTTGCGAAAAGACCCTTAAGCTCTGCGAAATGATATCCTGAAGATTCTCAGCATCTGCAAGGGCAATTCAGTAATCTCTGCACGTGCCCCAATGCATTTAAAAGCCCAGGGACATTTCGGAAGATTCTGAGCACGAACCAAAGGCATATTCCACCCCATGTGAACACCCAAAGATGAAATTACTTGGCGGGAACTTCTAGAAGCTCAAACAGATTTTTGAATTACATAACAGAATTGATGCTTCTATCACCTGATTGGCTGAACCAGATCAAGCGATTCGACACAAAATAGATCTGGATCCTTGTGTTCGAATCCTATTGGTTGATACAGATCTATCCAATTCTGATTGGTTGATACACATCTGAGCTGGCTTAGGGAAAACTATAAATAGACGAACCATTTGCCCAATTTGGGTATCCAGATTTTGAGTTTCATTTCTAACCCCCCATTTCCCAGCCAGACAGCTTGTCTGTAATCCCTGTAATAGCTTCACTTTGACTAGCAATTGAGAGCTGTGAGATATTTCTGTAATTCAAAAGAGAGTTGTATTCAAGACTGCAAATTCGAGGGCTGTTAAGCCGTGCTCTGTAAATGTAACGGTGGATTTTAAAAGGTTGCTGTAAACTATGCATTCTCCATTGGACTCATGTCAAGGGTTCCCTCTGATCTCCTCAGTACATTAGACTCCTTTAGATTCATTGTTTTGCATGCAATTTCCCTTGATTCATTAATCCTGTAAGAATTAGTGTTGGTAACTTTAAAATTTTAAAGTTTTTGGTAACCTAATCTCTCATGGCATTTGTAGTGATGCTTCTTGTTTTAAACTAAGGCTTTGGATTAAAGACTGTTGGATGGTTTGTGGCCATTAAAGTGGACAGACCATAGCCATAAGCTTAAACCTAATCCTTAAATTAGATTTATTTCTCTTACATCTGCGCTTGTAGCCAGATGAAGATTGGATCATCTCTCAGTTGAGCTGCAGTCATTCTCATCAGATTTTAAGGACCAAATCAAAGTTAGATATTACTTCTCCATTTTTTATAAGTTTACCTCAAACGTTCCCCCAACTCGGATCTGGATCACTTAGTTTAATTTTTACTTTTATCATTTAGTTAATGTGACAAATTCAACCACCCATCTTATGTGCTTTGTAGATAGGATCAGAGGCCAGATCTGGTAGCTCAGATCTGGAGGTTTATCTTAAATTTTAAATCAATTCCCTGTGGACGATCTTTTACTCACTTACATTTAAAACTTGCTACAGGCTAATTAAACTTCTAATCGTCTTGATATTTCCTTATTTGTTTATATAGTCTAGAGCCACTGTAATTTAGCAGCTATAAATCTGTTTTTCAATACTCACATAAATCAAGCACACTAAGAAGCAACAACAAGTTTTTGGCGCCGCTGCCGGGGAATAGATTTTAAAATTGGTAGGCCTAAGTTTTTCTATTTTGTAGATTTGATTTTTATTTTTATTTTTGCTTTAAACCTGCACTTTGCATTCCAAGTGCTTGATTAAATGTCTACTGCAGTTTTGTATAGAAAACCTATTTTACTGCAGCAGAATTTTTTTTATTTTTTTGAGTTTTTTCTTTGCCTTCTAGTTATTTGAATAAATCTCGCCACTTTTTGTCTTTTTGTCAAATTTGGGTGAGCTGAGTTTTCTTTTATTTTGTCAATATACTTGAATAAGGTAATCAGCAGCTTTTGGATTTTTGCAGATCTGGAAAATTCCCAACAAGGAGCATCTGGACCAAAGCTGGAGCAGATCTGCTTGAGTTTGCATCCCCTTCTCCTTTGCATTCATTTTCTATTTTTAAATTCTTGAGAACCAGCAGTTCTGCTGTGTTTAATGTTTGTTTTGATTATAATTTCTGCTGTCTTTTAGGCATGCTGATTTAAAAAAAAAAAAAAAAAAAAAAAAACCAAATACAAAATAAAAGAAAATGAAAACACAAATAGAAAATCTCTGAGTTGTTTCTCATTATTTTCAGCAGTAGTAAATAAGGGCTCCTGTTGAGCGATCAAAACAAGTAAAAAAAAAAAAAATTATAAAACAAATTTATATATATATATATAGATATCTTAGGATGTAATTTTTTCTCCATTTGCATCCACTTTTCCCATCTGGACCTCCGAGATCATTTTTCTTTTTAGGAATCATGTAGGATAATGAGTAGTGAATCATAGGTTTTTTGAATATTCAATGGACCCACGATTTTATTTTCCTTGAGATTTCTTCATCATAAATGGGTCTCAAATTTGTGTGTGAACCCTGCTTTTTAATATGTGCTCCCATGCTTCATTATTTTTTTATTCATACACATCATCAACAAAGGGTCGATCTTATGAATCTTGCTTTTCACTTTGTATTCTGCTAATCATTTTTATAATCACTTAGATTCATAAGTATCTCAGGCTTTTGGGTTTGTTTCTTTGGGCTTAGGATGTATCATTTGGCATTAGATTTTCTGTGTTAGGAATTTTAGTTTCAAATTCTGTTTTTAGATCGCTGATTTTTTTCTTTCTTAGGTTAATGTGTCCTCGTTTCTTGATTTTAAATCGTTTTTCGTAGTATAGTTAGTTTATAACTTTGTTTTCCTATTTTGCATTCACAAATTTCGCTTTTTTGTATCAACACTTTTCTTTTCTTTTTTAACTTTGTATTAGGTCCCTTACCTTGCTTTTCTTTGTTTCTCCGTTATTAGCATTAGTTTCCTTCCATTTGCGCTTCTTTTATTTTTCTGATCATATATTCAGTTTTTAGATTTTATTTTGTAGCAGTTCTAGCTTAGTTTTGTTATTTTTCTGTTTTATCAGTAATTTCCTATATTTATATAACATTTTTTTTCCCTTTCCTGCTCATATATTCAGTGTTATTTTCTTTATTTTCTGCTGCACATAGCTGCAAATTTTTTTTCTGCTTAGTTTTCCTTTCTTCTTTTATCCTGCTGCCCCTCGTTTCTCAGTGTCTAGAACATTGAGGACAATGTTCATCTTAGGTTTGGGGGTATGGCAGGTATGCCAATAAAATAAGTTAATGCTTGGTGCAGCTTATGATCAGCAGAATTTTTGAAAATGAAGTAATCTCACACCTGTTTTTTTGAAAAATGAGGAAGTTAAAACTTTTTAAAATTAATTTCTAGTGTAATTCTAATACTTTCATGAAGTGAATGTCAGAAAATTTCCAAAATAAAAATTGATGTTTTAGTAAACCTAAAAAGAGAGAAAACAGTGATGATATACCTCAAGAATTTGATAGAAAACCACACCCAGTGAGATTTGGGCCTGGAAGAATGTATTCTTTGGAGGTATGAATTGGCAGTTTTTACGCTCTAGGACTGTTTGAACTGCTTGTTTTTACTAGAAGTTACACATATCCAAGTTAAAATATCTTGACAAGAATCATGATATTAAATAAGGCCTCCTTTTGACGATTTGAACTTCAAAAAGCCCAACCTTTTGAAACTGCCCTTGATACACACCAATTGAGCTTTATAAATCCAAGATTTCTTTGAAACCTCATCAACCTCATTTAGCCTAACCCTCACTCTGAGAATTCAGAAGGTAAAGGAAAGAAAGCTGAAGAAAGGTGAGTTGGGTAACAGTTTGGTAAAAAAATAATTGAAGGCAATGATGTATCAGCAGAAGAAATGTGGCATTCCAGTCAATGTTGATTTGAAAAAAAAAAAGAAAAAAGAAAAGGAGAAGGCATTTCATTGGAAGTTTGAAAAAGAAAGAGAAAAAGATGGCCACTTTGGCTCTGAAAATTCAAAGAAGAAGATGAAATTGTGCTGAATTGAAGAAGGTGTGTCTATCACCTCCTTACCTTGACTGACTTCTCAATTTTGAACTCCATTCCACCCTTTTATTCTTGATAAATTTCACCCATAAGCCACATTACAACCCAAGTTAAAGTCCCATCGATCAATGATGGATTGAGTTTGTCACATGGAGATAAGGATTTGTGTAATCTATGGTGAAAAAAGTAGTAAATTCAAGAAAAGCAATGCCTATGCTCACCACATTCCTATTTGAGGACTGTAATTGCTCTTGAGCTGTGTGAAATAGTGCAACCCTCATATTTGCATGGTGAGTGAAAACCTTGGTGAGAGTTGAGTTTGAAATCAAATTATGTGGGATAACATCAAAACTGAATTTTCAAATAGAAGGCAAGCTTTTCATTAATTTTTCTTGTAAAAACTTTTTGACACCAACCGAGTGAATGGTAAAGGAATTACAGAGAATTTTAGTTTTGAGATGTTTTCTTGAAAATCTTCTTACAACTTCAACCGATGCAGTGTGAATAATCTGATTGGATGAAAGTTTGCTTTAGAATCTGCATTGATCTTAAGCGATTTATTGGAGAAGTTTGTGGGTACCTTCACTGAAAACCCTCAGGAGACTTCACTCCTCCACTGGGGATCACCTAGGGGTTTAAAAGGCTTGTTGCATATGCTAAATGCAACTGTGCTCCCTACAAAAATGGCTTTTCATTCTATTTTTAAATTTTGTCTTTGCTCAGGGACTAGCAAAGCTTAGGTTTGGGGGTGTGTTGAGAACTGGAAAATACCATTTTTCACCCCTTAATCTGGGCCTTGATAGACCCTTGAGAGAACTAAATAAGTGTTTTAAGTGCCTATGTTGCAGCTAACAATAAAGACAGGCTTAACCATAAAAGCAGCTTAAAAGTGCCAAAAAGATGACAATCCATGTCAGTCCAAAGAAAGGAAGTGAAGAAACAACCTCATCAGTTGTTGAAAGGTCTAAAGTAAAGAGGCAAAGACCTGTAGGTGAAGCAGGGAACAATTCAAACAGATAAATGCACTACAGAGTTCTTTTCGCAAAGAACCTGCACTTTTCGTAAAGAACCTTGAACTCTGCGAAAAGGACTAAAACTCCAGGCATAGCTTTCGAAGAGCATCTGAACTCCTCGAAGAGAAGATTGAACTTTGCGAAAAGGTCCCCAAGCTTTGCGAATAGATCTCGTTACATTCTTTTCAAAAGGTCCCCAACTGCATGCGAAAAAGAGCTTGAAGTCGAGACTTTGCGAAAAGACCCTTAAGCTCTGCGAAATGATATCCTGAAGATTCTCAGCATCTGCAAGGGCAATTTAGTAATCTCTACACGCGCCCCAATGCATTTAAAAGCCCAGGGACATTCCGAAAGATTCTGAGCACGAACCAAAGGCATATTCCACCCCATGTGAACACCCAAAGATGAAATTACTTGGCGGGAACTTCTAGAAGCTCAAACAGATTTTTGAATTACATAACAGAATTGAAGCTTCTATCACTTGATTGGCTGAACCAGATCAAGCAGTTCTGATTGGCCAAAATAGATCTGGATCCTTGTGCTCGACTCCTATTGGTTGATACAGATCTATCCAATTCTGATTGGTTGATACACATCTGAGCTAGCTTAGGGAAAACTATAAATAGACGAACCATTTGCCCAATTTGGGTATCCAGATTTTGAGTTTCATTTCTAACCCCCCATTTCCCAGCCAGACAGCTTGTCTGTAATCCCTGTAATAGCTTCACTTTGACTAGCAATTGAGAGCTGTGAGATATTTCTGTAATTCAAAAGAGAGTTGTATTCAAGACTGCAAATCCGAGGGCTGTTAAGCCGTGCTCTGTAATTGTAACGGTGGATTTTAAAAGGTTGTTGTAAACTATGCATTCTCCATTGGACTTATGTCAAGGGTTCCCTCTGATCTCCTCAGTACATTAGACTCCTTTAGATTCATTGTTTTGCATGCAATTTCCCTTGATTCATTAATCCTGTAAGAATTAGTGTTGGTAACCTAGTCTCTTACTGCATTTGTAGTGATGTTTCTTGTTCTGAATCGAGGATTTGGATTGAAGACTGTTGGATGGTTTATGGCCATTAAAGTGGACAGACCATAGCCATAAGCTTAAACCTAATCCTTAGATTTATTTCTCTTACATCTGCGCTTGTAGCCAGATGAAGATTGGATCATCTCTCAGTTGAGCTACAGCCATTCTCATTAGTTTTCAAGGACCAAATCAAAGTTAGATATTACTTCTCCATTTTTTTTACCTCAAACGTTCCCCCAACTCGGATCTGGATCATTTAGTTTAACTTTTACTTTTATCATTTAGTTAACGTGACAAATTCAACCTCCCATCTTATGTGCTTTGTAGATAGGATCAGAGGTCAGATCTGGTAGCTCAGATCTGAAGGTTTATCTTAAATTTTAAATCAATTCCCTGTGGACGATCTTTTACTCACTTACATTTAAAACTTGCTACAATTGGCCCTGATCTTGCAGGCTAATTCGCTTCTAACTGTGCTGATATTTCCTTATTTGTTTATATAGTCTAGAGCCACTGTAATTTAGCAGCTATAAATCTGTTTTTCAAAACTCACATAAATCAAGCACACTAAGAAGCAACAACATGGTCCCGAACTCTCCATGAGAGGCGGGGCTGGAAAGCAGGTCCATGGTCATACAAAGATGTTCCCGAGATACAATTCAATCTAGGACGATGGACCCACCTATGGGCAAGAAAAGAAAAAAATGGGAGCAAAAAATATCAAGTCAAAATCAAAAGAAGGAGAAAAGAATGCATTCTCGGGCTTAAAAGGCCCCACTTTCCCCTGATAGCACTTGGCGTGTGTATTAAACATGCTAGAGCAAATTTTCCCAGAATTGCTCTGGCGTGCGTAATACACACGCCAAGCCACCCTTCCCCAGAGTTACTCTAGCATGTGTATTACACACACCATGCCACATTCTCCCATTATTGCTTTGGCATGTGTATTACACACACCAGACCATTACTACCATCCAAAGGAGGAAAAGTGAGTGTAGGGGAGGCCATTTTGTTGATCCTCTAGACAGCCCACCTATATTTCCTGTCATTTGCTTAAAAAGTACACTAGCCCACATGCAGAGATACAAAAATTTTTAGCCTCATCCAACTCACATATGATTTTTCTATGTAGGAAAACTCCGCACAGACATAAAAATGGTGGCCAAATGTTAATCAGGTGCATGGCCCCAAGGCCATTCTTTTTTAAATTGGGTCCATCTTTTAGAAGAGAACCAATATACACAATAAAAAGGAAAAAGGAGAAAGGAGAAAGAGATGGAGCAGGCAACAAAGAGGGAAAAGCAATGACATTCATTCAAAAAAATAAAAGTTGTCTAAAGATATGTTCTCCGATACATCTTGCCAAAATAAAAATAGCAAAATCCCAAGAGTTCAAAAGTGTCTAAACAAATCAGAGCAAAAGATTAATCCTTGCTAGCACCCTTCGATTTCTTGCGATGACGCAAGGTACTATGGTACGTCCGAACCTCCCCCACCCAGGACCACGCTTGAGAAAGTTGGCTAAGCAGGGAGCATGATTCCTTTTCACGAGCACACTGCATGTCATATCCAAAGCCATTAATTAAGATTGGTTGGAAGAAAAAATAGCAAGGCAATGATCGAAACTAGTCAGTATGACACTCACTATTTCCACGTCCTGGAGGCCGGCAAAATTGCGGTAGTACTCGGCCTGACTCACGAATGATTCATAGTTCTGCACAAAAGAAAAAGGAGATATCAGAGATATTAGTTACATGAGCCATAGGCGCAAACATAGACATTTCTCTAGAAAGCAAAAGTACAAAAAGAAAAAAAAAACTAACCCCAAGAACCATTTTAGGAGGGGGGACCTGGACCGCTTCAGTAGATAGGCAGGTCCGCTCGTCTACATCGGCACATAAGCTTGAGAGAAAGGCATCATCGAGGTGTCTAAAAGTCCCTTGAACCTCAGTAGCCAAGCTACCAGAAGCACCCGCACTAGAGGGATCTGAAGGACCAGCACCCATAGCCTCAGCAGGATCTACCGCCGCTGCATCATCATCGTCAGAATCGTCTTCCCGGTTGAACTGTGAAAAGAAGCAGGGTTTCAGTCAGTAGAGGTAAAAATTGAATCAGAACCATTGGAAGCTTGCCTAAAAAGAGGGACTACCTGAGATCGCGAGCTGTTGTCGATCTCGAGTGTGCTTCGCTTATTGGTTGATGTTGAAAATTAATTAAAAACCAAAAACAGAAAAAAACAGGGGATGAATCAGCACAACTCGAAAATCCTAGACCTGCAAGATACAGGGTCCTTTGTAGCAAGTTCTGATAAGTAAGAGTTTATCCCACAGGGAAAGGTGATTAAGGCTCCAAGGGAGCCGTCTCTAGTAGTCCCTCCAGATCTGTCTACAGATCTGGCAGTCCTAAAAGGAGGGGAGTTTAAGGTCACTTATTCTAAGTATTCTAATAACTAAATTACAGAAAGGATTGGGAGGATGGATGGAGTGTGGAAAATAATTATAAAAAGGTGAGAAATATGTTTTTGAGACAAGATCAGAGGAGTTTTTGTAACTCGGATTTAGATCTGATGTTATAGAAATCTCGTCCAGAGGCTACATTATCACCTCTGAGGAGAAAGGATCCAACCCATCTCTACTGCCATGACTCCACCCTTAGGGCTATAACCTGTCCACTTGAATGGTCACAGACTATCCCATAGGGGAGCCACTATCCAGGGATGGGTCAGAACATAACAAATAAATCATTGCAGGCATTATTTCATCCAGGCTACCAGCTTAGGAATCCATAGGGAACCTCAACCTCTAAAGTTCCATGTGTGGGGCTAAGGCTGGAAAACCATGATAGCCCAGACACATAGAACCAGCAAGCGATTGAGTATAACCTTCGATCCAACTGTCCATTGTTTGAGAGAGGCTACAATGGTCCAGTCACCAGCCTACAATCTCTATAACCAGATCAGATCCAACATCTGATGGCAGATCTATACAAATATGAGGGAATCATCAGATAATCCCTCACCGTGCTTCTACAAGCTCAGGTGAAAAGAAGAAGGATCCATCTTGGATCGGTGGATCGATTACCCTAAGGCTATAATCATCCACTTAAATGGTCACAGACTATCCCAGAGGTTATCCTCCTCACGAGCCCAAAACAAAACAAGATTATCGCCGCTACCACCATGTTCACCAAAGGCTACAAATCAAGCTCCCATGGGGATTTCAGATCTAGTAGGTCCTGTGGTGGGGCTAAGGCTGGAAGACCATGATAGCCCAGACACACAGGTTACTTGCTTCTGAGTGGCCCTTAAAATCAGTCCTCCATTGCTTTGAAGCACAGCCAAGGCAATGGGGATCACAAGGCAGCAGCCTTGCACAGAGCATCTCACAAATAAACAGCAATCCCATAAAGTATAAATCCTATTACAAAACTTCCATTAATCTAACTCAAATACATATACAAGTCATAGCCAGCAATTGCTGGACTATGGAGAGAAGAAAAGAAAAAGAAAAAGAAAAACTACTTACTACTAAAAAGAAAGAGAAAAGAAAAGAAAAGTGATCTGAGATAGGTTCCCAGATGCCTAAATCTAAGCTAGGCCTGGGTATAATAGCAGTGGGGTGGCGGCGCATTAGGGTTAGGAAACCCAAATTTTAACGATGCCACGTGGCCTTCTACTGATCCTTGGATGCCTCGGGGCGTGTGCACGGAGATTTGAGCGTGGGAATGCGTGCCCTAATCACTAGAAATTTCTAGAATGCCCTCTGCTGAAGAGATGGAAGTTTAGGTTCAGAGCCTCGCCAGGTAGCTGTAGTTTCCCAGACTTCTCACGTGGTAGCTCATTGCTCTTCGCTAGGATGATTTGATGTTGAAGCTTCAGCCGTCGCGAGGTTGCCTTGGTTTGCTCTTCAGGCAGTCGCACGGTAGAGAGTTGAGCTCTTGATGGGTTGGAGTTCGCGAGGTTGAATAGAAAACACAGTCTCAAGCGTCGCGAGGTTGCAATTCAAGAAGTCGCGCGGTAGATTAGTTCGGCAAAGATTAGCGAGAAGCTGTAAGCTCTTCTCTTTACTTGGACTTCGCGAGTTGCCTCGCGAGGTTCTTTTGAGTTCTGAATTGCACGAGGTTCTTTGTCTCACTCAATCTTTGTGAGCTGGGCTTTGCCTTCGCCAGGATGCTTTCTTTCTTGAATGGCGCATGAACTGTGCGAGGCATTCTTCTTCTGAGAATTGTACCCCGCGGCGACTGCACGACAGCTGCGCGAGAAATCTTCTGAAGCTCTCTCTCCTCAGCTGTCTTAAGTAAACTTTGCGAGATTGAGAGAAGTTTGCTTTAAACTGTGTGACACTGAGCGCTGTGTTCTACCCTTGAGCTTCGCGAGAGATGCGCGGAGTTGAGTTTCTGAAGCTCCTCAGTCATTCATCTACGCGAGAGGTTGCTTGTAAAGCCTTGGGAAGCTCAGCTGATCTGCGCGAGGCTTCAAGGTGCATTCTTGCTGAGGGGCTTCTGGTGCCAAAGCAGGCTCCATAATAAGATTCTTGGCCTTATTTCACTACTGATTATTTCCTGAACAAAACACTTAAGACGAGTTTATTAGGTGGCTAAGGGTCTAATCAAAGGTTAAGTTAAGGGGTGAAAAGTGGTACTTTTCAGGTCTTAACACACCCCCAAACCTAATCTTTGCTAGTCCCTTAGCAAAGCTACATTAAATCTATTCTAAAAATTAAATGCCACTTTCGTAGGGAGCACGGATACATTTAGCATATGTACCAAGCCTTTTAAACCCCTAGGTGATCCCTAGTGGAGGAGTGAAGTCTCCTAAGGGTTTTCAGTGAAGACACCCACAAACTTCTCCAATGAAATAGTTAACTAAAGTGCAATGTCTTCCAATGAGCAGTTAAGGAATCAGATTTAGTCTACTCATGAATCAGCATAAAAGAAGTTTAATTTATTGGTTGCACAGGAACTTAGACAGCATAATTCGCATGTTTGCACAGCATTTCCAAATAAATTGTGATCACAGTAAACTGCACAAATGCATGTCAGCACTGAGCTTATCCTTATGTCAGAAAATTAGGTTAAGGTCATACATAATACATTCAAGTTCAGACCCAAAAGAAAGCTTTACAGGGCATACTCTCATCAAGGTTTGTTGAGGGGTTCAGTTTCTCATAGGCTCAAGAGCAGTTACATCCCCCAACTGGGTTTGTAAGCATGAGCATAGGCAGAGTTCTTAAGTGCTGGCATCATTGTCAGTTTCTCACCATAGATTGGATAATTCCTTATCTTCACATGACAGCTCACTCAATCTTTGGATCACAAGGGCTTTTAACTGGGTTGAAATGTGGCTTATGGAGTATGGTTAAAAAGAATAGAAGGTTTGAAAAGGGGTTCAAAAATTGAGAACTCAGTGGGTGCAGGAGGTGGTTCATGACTTCACCTTCTTGAATTCAGCTCCCTTCATCTTCTTTGAGATTTTCAGATTTGAAGTGATCAGTTTCTCTTCTTGATTTTGATTTTCCAATGAAGGTTCCTCTTGACTTCTCTCTTATTCCTCTTCATTATTATTATTTTTTGTTTCTTTTTGCTGGAGTTTTCTTCTTCTTTTTTTTTTTATTTTGTTTTTGCTTCTCAGAAATGCCACCATGTCCTCAGTTACCATTTTGCCAGAATAGATGCTTCTTCTCCATTCACCTAATGCTGACCATAGCTAGTCCATTTTCAACTCTTTCTCCTTTACCTTCTGAATTCTCAGAGTGAGGGTAGGTTGAATCAGGTTCATAGGTTCAGGTTCAAGTACTCAGGTGTATTTTGAAGAAATTTAGGATTTAAAGCTCAAAGGGGGTATGGACAAGGGCAGTTGCTATAGGATTGATCTTTTTAGGCTCAAACTGTCCAAGAGAAGGCCTTGATCCTTTCCTAGGTCTCATGAGTACTGTCAGTTGTTTCAACTTGGAGTTACCTAACTTCTAGTGAGCACAGAGACTCAGCCAGTCCTTAGAACTAGAAGAAATGCCTTAGTTACTCCTAAAAAATATATATATATATATTTTGTAGGCCCAATTCTCACTGGTTATGGTCATCCTTTGAACTTTTAAGTATGTCCTCACCTTTTTCTCTCTCTAATGATTCACTAAGTGCAGATACAAGTGTGTTTCCTTGGTGAAATTATTATGGAAATATGGAATATTAGAAGTCTATAATGTTCAATGTTTGCATAAATTTTAAACTTCTTAATTTCTTGATTCTTAAGTGAACAAGGGTCCATTTCCATATTGCTCAGATGAGTCTGCTGCACTTATGTTAACTGTTCCATTGACAAGGTCTGCCTGCCATACCCCCAAACCTATGAGGAGCAGTGTCCTCACTGGTTCAAGGTCTATGTGCAGCAGATTTATTGCAACATAACAGAAAATAACAAGAAATAAAGTAACCAACAATAGAAAACAGGACAGTATATCAGAAAAGAAAGATATTATTATGCTGAAAAGAAAAATACAAAAAGAAAGAGGGAAAGGGAGAAAGATTAAGGGTGCGGGGGTTGAGAAGGAGGGGGGGTGGGTGGAGAAGGCGGGGGAGGGGGTGGAGTGGAGGGGGATGGCTCGGTCTTACACTTCTTCTGCGGCTTGAGCTTTTCCTCCTCCTCCTTGGCAATGGTTTACAGAACCTCCTTGAATTCATCCCAGAGGGGTTGGAGGGGATCTGGGTCTTTAGGGGGCGGCGGGTCCAACCACATCGGGTAAAACTTGTTAGGCAGTGCGTTTGGCTTGTCATCTGCCATGGTTAGGAATAGGGAAGGACCGCAAGAGTGAGATAGGATGTTGTGAAGATGAACATGGCCTTCCTGTGTATTTAAAGGCGAGGGATTGTGGAAGATGAACTGGTTGAGCAACTTCCAAGTCGCCGCCATTAAATGAGAGTGACTTGGGAAACGTCAAGTCCCAGCAGTCAATGTGGGAAATGACAAATGCATTAGGTTCGCGCAGCTGGGTAAGTGAATCACGAGAGACCAAAACCACACGATTATGGGAGTTAGCGCTGGAAGCGCGCGTGATATTCTCCGGCATTGAAACTCGTGACAGCGAAAGAATTATGCCATGCGAATTGCGTGAGCCTTCCCAAATCAGCATGTGGAACTCGCGAGGGCCAAATCAGAAATTCACAGAAGAAGAAATCATACCGATCCCCCCATAAACATCAGCAAGCACAACAATATCAAACTCCACTTATCTCCTAGAATTTCCTAAAATTTAAGGTAAAAATAAAAGTAATATAGTACAATATGGACACAACTGCGGGTTAGGTAGATGTAGGGGTCCCATGAAAATGAATAGTGCACATAGGATCTGCAGGTCGTTCAATGCAAGGCTTCAGCCTTTGACCATTCACTTTGAAGGTCCTCCCAGATTTGGGGTCCTGGACTTCCGCAGCACCAGATGGGGAAACATTTATGACAATATAGGGATCATCCCATCTGGATTTTAATTTGCCAGGAAAGAATTTTAGTTTGGAGTTGAATAACCAAACCTTACCACCCGATTCGAGGCTTTTCCTCAACAAGCCTTTGTCGAAGAAAGCTTTAGCTCGTTCCTTGTAGATCCTGGCATTGGCATAAGCATCCATCCGTAGCTCATCCAATTCTGATTGTTGTAATGAACTGTGTTGACCAGCAAAAGTTAGATCCATGTTCAAGTTCTTAATGGCCCAATAGGCCCTGTGTTCTAACTCAACTGGGAGATGGCAGGCCTTGCCATAGACTAGTCTGAATGGGGACATTCCGATAGGGGTCTTATAGGCAGTCCTATAGGCCCACAGTGCATCATCCAGTTTCTCAGCCCAATCTTTCCGGTCAGTCCTAACTGTTTTCTCAAGGATGTGCTTAATCTCCCTATTGGAAATTTCAACTTGCCCACTTGTTTGTGGGTGGTAGGGAGTAGCAATCCTATGGGTCACAGAATATCTCTTGAGCAAGCTCGCGAAATTCCTGTTGCAGAAGTGGCTACCCCCATCACTGATAATAGCTCTAGGGGTTCCAAATCTTGAGAAAATGTTGTGCTTTACGAATTTGAGGACTACCTGATTATCATTGGTTCTTGTGGCAATGGCTTCTATCCATTTGGAAACATAGTCCACTGCCACTAAGATGAACTGGTAACCATTAGAGGAGGGAAAGGGGCCCATGAAGTCTATTCCCCATATATCAAACAGTTCTACAACAAGGATGGGCTGTAATGGCATTGAATTCCTTTTAAACAGCCCTCCTAATTTCTGACATCTCACACATGCCTTGCAGTGTGTGTGTGCATCCTTGAATAAGGATGGCCAGTAAAAACCACACTACAGGACTTTGTCAGCAGTTTTTCTCCCACTAAAGTGGCCTCCACAGGCATATTCATGGCACATAGCCGTAATCTTTGGGAAATCACTTTCTGAGGAACACATCGCTTGGATGATCTGGTCGGCACAGTACTTGTATAGGCAAGGTTCCTCCCAGAAAAAATACTTTACCCTTGAGAAGAACAGGTCTTTATCCATTTTGGTCCAGTGGGGAGGAATCTTTCCTATAACCAGATAATTAACTGTGTGCAAACCAAGGGACGACGGATTGGATGGCAAATAATTGCTCATCAGGGAAGGCATCATTTGTAGGGCCATCCAGGCATTCCTCTAAGATAATTCTGGACAAGTGGTCAGCCACCACATTCTCCACACCCTTTTTGTCCTTGATTTCGATGTCAAATTCCTGTAACAGGAGTATCCATCTAATCAGCCTCGGCTTAGCATCTCTCTTGGACAGTAGGTACTTCAGTGCCGAATGGTCAGTGAAGATCACAGTAGGTAGGCTCTAAATTTGTCAACAGCGTAAACCACTGCTAGAAACTCTTTCTCAGTTATGGTATAGTTCAGCTAAGCTTCGGCAAGTGATTTGCTGGTATAAGCAATGACCACCGGCAATTTATCTTTTCTTTGGCCCAACACAGCACCTATTGCCAAGTCTGATGCATCACACATCAGCTCAAAAGGCAGGGTATAGTCCGGTGTTTGGAGTACAGGAGCAGAGGTGAGGCAGATTTTCAATGTTTTAAAAGCCTTCAAACATTCAGCAGAAAAGTTGAAGGGGACATCCTGACAGAGCAGGTGGCATAATGGCTTGGCAATTTTGTTGAAGTCCTTAATGAACCTCCTGTAAAATCCAGCATGCCCAAGGAATGATCTGATTTGCTTGACTATTTTTGGAGGGGGTAGATTGGCAATGAGGTCCACTTTGGCCTTGTCTACCTCAAGCCCTTCTTTAGAGACTACATGGCCCAACACAATGCCTTGTGTTACCATGAAGTGGCTCTTTTCCCAGCTTAAAACCAAATTGGTTTCCTCACATCTTTGTAGAACTAGGCTGAGGTGTCAGAGACATCGCCAAAGCTGTCTCCATAGACAGAAAAGTCATCCATAAAAATCCCCAAAAACTTGTCAATCATGTCAGAGAATATGGCATACATACACCTCTGAAAAGTGGCTGGTGCATTACAGAGTCCAAAAGGCATCCTTCTGTGGCGAAGTTGCCAAAGGGACAGGTGAAGGTGGTTTTTTCTTGGTCTTGAGGATGAACAGGGATTTGGTTGTACCCCGAGTATCCATCAAGAAAACAGTAAAAAGCTTTTCCAGCCAATTTGTCCAGGATTTGATCAATGAAGGGGAGAGGGAAATGGTCCTTTATGGTTTTAGAGTTGAGCTTCCTATAATCAATGCACACTCTCCAGCCAGTGGTTACCCTGGCTGGCCTCAACTCACCAGTTTCAGTCTCAATCACTGTTATGCCAGATTTCTTGGGCACTACTTGGATAGGTGCCACCCAATGAGAATCAGAGATGGGGTAAATCACCCCTGCATCTATCAATTTAATGATTTCCTTGAGGACCACTTCCTGCATGTGAGGATTTAGCTTCCTCTGCATTTCCCTGGAGGGTAATGCTCCCTCCTCAAGATGGATCCTATGCATGCAAATTGATGCATCAATTCCTCCCAGATCGGCAATGGTCCAACCAATTGCCTTCTTGTGCTTCCTCAAAACTGTGAGTAATTCCTCTTCCTGCTCATTGGTAAGGGAGGAAGAGATAATTACAGGAAGCTTCTCACCTTTCTCAAGGAAAGCATATTTTAATGTTTCTGGAAGCTGCTTAAGTTCCAGATCAGGGGCCTGTTGGGTGGATGGCAAAATAGGTGCATTGGAGGTTGGAGGAAGAGGTAGCAGTGTAGGTCTCCAACTGGAGTGCTGCACTGAGCCCACAGGAGCCTCTGATATTGGCATGTCTTTTGATCTCCTATCTGGGCTCTCTTCCTCCACCATGTCCCAAATGTCAACTAAATTCCTGACAATGTTGCCCCACTCCAGCAGAGTGGGCAATTCTTCTTCTACAATTTCCTCTAGTACATCCACTGCAAAGCTCTCCTCATTGTCCATCTGAGGGTACTTTGCACTGTCGTACACATTCAGCTCAACTTTCATATGTCCAAAGGTTACCTCCATTACTCCAGACCTACATTGGATGCAAGCATTGGCAGTGGCCAAGAAAGGCCTGCCCAGTATAACGGGTATGGGGTTTGGGCTAGTCGCACCCATATCCAAAACTAAGAAGTCATAGGTAGAAAACTTATCCACACCTACTAAGACATCCTCAACCATCCCCTTTTCCTCTCATCCTGCCGTCACCATCATCAAGACAATGGGGTAGCCTTGACTCCCCAAACCTAGTTACAGATATACATTGTATGGCAACAGGTTAACACTGGCTCCAAGGTCTAAAAGGGCTTTTCCAATTGTATGATCGCCAATTACACAGGGAATAGTGGGTATACCTGGATCTTGCAACTTCTCAGGCGTTGCTATGTTAAATACAGAATTCACTGTATCGGTTGCAAAGATCTTCTTGGACACATGGCCTCTAGCCTTTCTCTTTTGGGTGTAGAGGTCTTTCAGGAACTTTGCATAGGCAGGGACTTGTTTAATTGCCTCAAGCAGGGGTAAATTGATTTTTACCTACCTGAAAGTCTCCATCATTTCCTCCATCTGAGCATTCCCTTTTTCAAAAGGGACAGGACTATTTAGAGCCCGAGGAAATGGCAGCCGAGGTACTGCTGGTTCCTCAGCTGCAAGCCCATGATTAAACTTCTATTTTTTTCTTTTTTCATGTTTATCTTCCTGCTGAGGCTCAACTATAGCCTCTTTATTTTTCTCCTGCTGCAAGGTGGCAGGCAGTTCTTGGCTTGGTGGCCCAACAACATCTCTTTCATGATCATGTGCATCATCTATGGAAATTGCCTCGGCTGGTCTGTTACCCACCTGGTTATTTACCAGCCTGCCAGACCTTAGGGTAGTGACAGCATTGGTGTCCTCAAATTCTGAGGAAGCTTCCTTAATGAAAAACTGAACCTTGTGGTCAGCAATTGGCTGGCAGGACATTCTGCCTTCATCTATCCTAGCCAAGGTTTCGGACATTTGGCTCAGTTGCTCTTCCATTTTCTGGAGGCTCTGACCATGAGAATCCACAGTCTGAGCTAAGGAACCCAAGTTTTGCAATGAAGCCAAGACTTGGTCCTCGAAGGAAGTATTTCTTGGTTGAGAAGGGGGTAGAACCAACTGATTTTGCTGCTGATGGGGCTGCTGGTGGTGCTGGAAGGTAGACCTCGGGGCATGCCCTTGATTGAACTGCTACTGTGGCCTTTGTGGTAAATCCAACATCTGCTGGGGCTGCATGTAGTTATCATGCTTCCACCTCAGATTTGGGTGGTCTCTCCATTGGTAACCAGCATTTTGATGCTGGTATCCATATGGCTGCCTGTTGTAGCCCCCAGATTGTTGCTGGCCATAAGACTGAAAGCAAAGAAGATGTTCCAACATTAATTCCGGAAATTGCCCTGCAGATGGACATTCCTCCACTGTGTGCTGTGGGGACTGGCATATGAGACATGCCTCCGCCACATGAGCAGCCCTTCTGGGTTGCATCACAGTCAATAATTTATCAAACTTCATAGAGAGGTTTGCCATCTGCAGCCGTAGGTCATCGTTCCCAGACACATCATAAATTTTTCCTTTGGATCCAAAGTGAAGCCCACCTTTGACTTCAGTTCACGATGAGTTCTTGCCAGGGATGGCTTTTGAAAAGCATTCTCACTAATCACTTCAAACAATTCTCATGCCTCCTCAGCAGTCTTGTGTATGTAGGATCCACCACAAGAGGCATCGACCATATCTCTATTTTTCTCATCAATCCCATTGTGGAAGCTTTGTACAAGCTGCCACTCAGGGATCTTGTGGTGGGGGCATTGTTTGAGCATCTCTTTAAACCAATCCCAGGACTGGTTAAAATCCTCAATTGGGGATTGAGAAAACGCAAGAATCTCTTTCCTCAAGTGGCTAGTTTTGGTCTCAGGGAAGAACTTGGTTAGGAATCTGGTCTACAGGTCTTTCCATGAAGCAATGCTGTTGTTGGGAAGAGTGGCCAACCAGGTACTGGCCCTATCCTTCAGAGAGAAGGGAAAGAGTCTGAGCCTAGTAGCCTCAGGTCCCAAACCAGTGATATTAAAAGTGGTGCACAAGGCCAAGAACTGGTCAATATGCTTGTAAGGGTCTTCTTTGCTAAGCCCATGGAAAGCTGGCAGCATCTGGATGATTGAAGTTTTTATCTAATAATTCCCCTGAACATTAGGGAATTGAATGCTATAAGGGGAGTTGTAGTCATCCGGAGCACTCAATTCCTTGAGGGTTCTAGGGTGTTCTTCACCCATAGTTGCTGTTGCAGATTTTCCTGGGGGCTCTCCTGTGGTGTGCCTGTCTCTTCTAAGTCTCCTTCCCCTTTCTATCTCAGGGTTTAGAGACTCTAAAGTAGGGCTGAGGGATCTCCTCCCTAGCATACAAGCACACCCACAACAAGGAAAACTTCTTGCAGGCACATTGCAAAAGAATACTTAAACACAAACAAATTTATCTAACTATTTTATAGCTACCCAAAGAGTACATTTAAACTATCTTAGATACTGCTGAAAAAATTGTTAAAAAGAAAGATAGACAGAGCTTTAGAGTCAGAGAGTTTGCAAACAGAGGTAGCTATGCTCCGATTGCATTCCAACTATCCTTCACTGCTGCTGTCCAGATCTGCAAGAAAGATCCACAACTATATCAGCAGTATCAATTATTCACTTGTATAAAGAATACTAAGAATACAAAAACTAAGGGTTTACTATTAGATCATCTATCCCCGGCAATGGCGCCAAAAACTTGTTGTCGATCTCGAGTGTGCTTCGCTTATTGGTTGATGTTGAAAATTAATTAAAAACCAAAAACAGAAAAAAATAGGGGATGAATCAGCACAACTCGGAAATCCTAGACCTGCAAGATACAGGGTCCTTTGTAGCAAGTTTTGATAAGTAAGAGTTTGTCCCACAGGGAAAGGTGGTCTAAGGCTCCAAGGGAGTCGTCTCTAGTAGTCCCTCCAGATCTGTTTACAGATCTGGCAGTCCTAAAAGGAGGGGAGTTTAAGGTCACTTATTCTAAGTATTCTAATAACTAAATTACAGAAAGGATTGGGAGGATGGATGGAGTGTGGAAAATAATTATAAAAAGGTGAGAAATATGTTTTTGAGACAAGATCAGAGGAGTTTTTGTAACTCGGATTTAGATCTGATGTTATAGAAATCTCATCCAGAGGCTACATTATCACCTCTGAGGAGAAAGGATCCAACCCATCTCTACTGCCATGACTCCACCCTTAGGGCTATAACCTGTCCACTTGAATGGTCACAGACTATCCCATAGGGGAGCCACTATCCAGGGATGGGTCAGAACATAACAAATAAATCATTGCAGGCATTATTTCATCCAGGCTACCAGCTTAGGAATCCATAGGGAACCTCAACCTCTAAAGTTCCATGTGTGGGGCTAAGGCTGGAAAACCATGATAGCCCAGACACATAGAACCAGCAAGCGATTGAGTACAACCTTCGATCCAACTGTCCATTGCTTGAGAGAGGCTACAATGGTCCAGTCACCAGCCTACAATCTCTATAACCAGATCAGATCCAACATCTGATGGCAGATCTATACAAATATGGGGGAGTCTGCCTCTGTACAATCCCTCACCAGGCTTCTACAAGCTCAGGTGAAAAGAAGAAGGATCCATATTGGATCGGTGGGTCAGAATCACCCTAAGGCTATAATCTGTCCACTTAAATGGTCACAGACTATCCCAGAGGTTATCCTCCTCACTAAGCCCAAAACAAAACAAGATTATCGCTGCTACCACCATGTTCACCAGGCTACCAGCTCAAGCTCCCATGGGGATTTCAGATCTAGTAGGTCCTGTGGTGGGGCTAAGGCTAGAAGACCATGATAGCCCAGACACACAGGTTACTTGCTTCTGAGTGGCCCTTAAAATCAGTCCTCCATTTCTTTGAAGCACAGCCAAGGAAATGGGGATCACAAGGCAGCAGCCTTGCACAGAGCATCTCACAAATAAACAGCAATCCCACAAAGTATAAATCCTATTACAAAACTTTCATTAATCTAACTCAAATACATATACAAGTCATAGCCAGCAATTGCTGAACTATGGAGAGAAGAAAAGAAAAAGAAAAAGAAAAACTACTTACTGCTAAAAAGAAAGAGAAAAGAAAAGAAAAGCAATCTGAGATAGGTTCCCAGATGCCTAAACCTAAGCTAGGCCTGGGTATATATAGCAGTGGGGTGGCGGCGCATTAGGGTTAGGAAACCCTAATTTTAATGATGCCACGTGGCCTTCTACTGATCCTTGGATTCCTCGGGGCGTGTGCACGGAGATTTGAGCATGGGAATGCGTGCCCTAATCACTGGAAATTTCTAGAATGCCCTCTGCTGAAGAGATGGAAGTTTAGGTTTAGAGCCTCGCCAGGTAGCTGTAGTTTCCCAGACTTCTCACGTGGTAGCTCATTGCTCTTCGCTAGGATGATTTGACGTTGAAGCTTCAGCCGTCGCGAGGTTGCCTTGGTTTGCTCTTCAGGCAGTCGCACGGTAGAGAGTTGAGCTCTCGATGGGTTGGAGTTCGCGAGGTTGAATAGAAAACACAGTCTCAAGCGTCGCGAGGTTACAATTCAAGCAGTTGCGCGGTAGATTAGTCTTCGCTGGGCAGCAGCGCGAGAACTGCACAAGCTCTTCTCTTTACTTGGACTTCGCGAGTTGCCTCGCGAGGTTCTTTGTCTCACTCAATCTTTGCGAGCTGGGCTTTGCCTTCGCCAGGATGCTTTCTTTCTTGAATGGCGCGTGAACTGTGCGAGGCGTTCTTCTGAGAATTGTACCCCGCGGCGATTGTGCGACAGCTGCGCGAGAAATCTTCTGAAGCTCTCTCTCCTCAGCTGTCTTAAGCGAACTTTGCGAGATTAAGAGAAGTCTGCTTTGAACTGCGTGACACTGAGCGCTGTGTTCTACCCTTGAGCTTCATGAGAGCTACGCGCAGTTGAGTTTCTGAAGCTCCTCAGTCATTCATCTGCGCGAGAGGTTGCTTATAAAGCCTTGGGAAGCTCAACTGATCTGCGTGAGGCTTCAAGGTGCATTCTTGCTGAGGGGCATCTGGTGCCAAAGCAGGCTCCATAACAGGATTCTTGGCCTTATTTCACTGCTGAATATTTCCTGAACAAAACACTTAAGACAAGTTTTTTAGGTGGCTAAGGGTCTAATCAAAGGTTAAGTTAAGGGGTGAAAAGTGATACTTTTCAGGTCTTAACACGAGCCACCAAAAGACAGGAAGTTTGCTCCAAGTACAAAACGTGGTAGAATGGACCGAAAGGGCAAGGAATCATACCACTGCTAGCATCCCCCAGGCATGAGAAGATCATCAATGGAGAAACTTGGTAAAAAGCTCCTCAATAGTACCCTCAAGAGCCATGACATCTGCAGGAGGGACCTGTGGCATGACAAGGTGGTCTCGATACTAATATACCACTCTCTCTCCTAGGTAATATGCCCTGGCCCAGGCCCCATACCCACAGCGGCTCGATCCCAGAAGTGAGAACCAACGTAATGGTCATAGATGACCTGCCTTGATAGAAAAATGTCCCATCAACCAAATAGGTAGCATAAAAAGAAATGCTGAGAAAGAAAAGAGAGAAATAGTTGTACCTACTTCGGGATCAACAAGTCAAATTGGGACCTCAGGCCCATCTCTAAATGCTTCATGCCACTGTCCCTACGACAATTATTGTGCCAATTAGTCATGAGCGGATATGTATAGACATCAGAGAAAAGGAGTGGATGGCCAAGCTGGAAGTGCAAGTACCCCCAAATATGAAAAGAGCAGTAAGCATAAAAGATGTATCAGATACAGGATGAATGACTAGCCAATGAACTAAGGAAAGTGGGTGAGTAAGGGGTTAGCTCAATCACGGCCAGAAATCAGCGACAGAAGTCGTGTTCCCAACTAAGGCTCAGACTAGGCTAGACATCAGCATGACATATCCGGCCCCACCCCAGTCATACCGATGCACGCCATCCCAGTTTCCCATGAGGCTGAGCAAAGACAATGAAACCCGACCTCCGCTAACATTTGTAAAAAGGGTCTTGCCTAGGATAAAGAGGAGTGAGATACGAGAGAATATTAGGGCACACTCAAGCTCAAGGAAGATATCTGCATTCGGCTGGCCCAGATCCACCAGCTCGTGCTCACAAAACATATTGGCCGGCTAAGATAATTTAACCTCAGAGCCATGCTTGTTCTGGGCAAAGGAATAATCCCCGATTTATTGCACCACCTCGTCCCGTCCAGGTATGCGAAGGTTGGTCACCGACGTGCCCCCAATCCTTATCCCCGTAATCATCGACCAATCGACAGGGGTAATAGCCATCTCAGCCATCACCATGTGGAAGGTCATGGTCTCAGGCCGAAAATGTTCAATCAGGGCTTTAACATAGGTTGAGTCGCCCCTCATGGCAGGGGACGAAAGGAAATCTCCGAAGCCAGCCAGAGCAAGGAGAAACTTCACCACCGGAGGGAGATAGCGGTAAAGGTGCTGGAGGTCGAGTCAACCTCCATGGAACATAATGGGTGGCAAGTCCCGCATCAAGATGAAGAGGTGTCAGATCCTGTGGGTAAAGCAAGCTTGCACAAAGAAAGGACAAGGTGGCAAAATAAAATTTATTTTATTACCTTGCCAGCAATCTCGAAATTCGAGATATGGGTGTACTGTTGATTGAGCAAACCAGTACGGGGCTGCCTCGCCCTGCATTTCATTCCAAGGCTGGGAAAAGTGTTGCACTACCAAAAGCTGCTCCCCCTGGGACCGTAGACCACCTCTGGTCCCTCCTCTTGCCCTTCCTCTTGCTCGTTCTCTTCCTCACTCGACATCCTGAGATGGAAACAAGCAACAATATCAAAACATGTTAGTAGCAAGAAACCAATTGCTGTAAGCCAAAGAAGGTAAGTATGCCCCTCTTATTTTCTATCAATCTTAAATTATCATCATTTCTAAGAAATGCATAAAAAAAGAGGGTGAGGCCCAAAACCCCCACATTTCAAAAGAGAGAAAGCAAAAAATATATATATAATAATAATAATAACAAATAAGAAAAAAAAAAAAAGAGTGTACATTTATGTAGCAAAAATCCAAAAAAAGAAAAACAAAAGAGAGTACATTTATGAAACAAAAATCCAAAAAAAGAAAAAAAAAAAAGAAAAGAATGTGTATACATTTATGTAACAAAAATCCAAAAAAAAGAAAGAAAAAAGGGGCAAAACATGTATGAACATACACAAATGGAGTCTTTCTTTTTTCCAACAAACAAAAAAATCAAAAAAATCAAAAAATATATGTTTATATATATACATGCATACACAATAAACATACCAAAAAATAAAATAAAAAAAGAGGAAGAAAAAAGGCAAAACATGTATGAACATACACAAAAAAGAGAGTCTTTCTTTTCCAAGCAAACAAAAATAATATATATATGCATACACAATAAACATGCAAAAGAAAAAACAAAAAAAAAATCACCACAATCATCTTGCATTGAAAAACACCATCTAGATCCAAACAAGAAAGAATAAGAAAAAGATGCCCCTAATAACATCTACAAGTGAAGAAAAAGAGTAGGACATCACAAAAAATCATATTTTTGCTCAAAATCGAGGCCAATGCACATGGAAGAAATCAAATGAGTCATAAATAATCATACTTGCAAAAAGAATCACCCATTCATCATCTAAAAAAGTAAAAATCCTAACAACATTGCAAATTATACAAGAAATATAGAAAAAAAGAATGAGGAAACATTGATTACCTTCAAGAAGAATGGATCCTTGATCCGGCGTAGAGCATGTATTTGAACGGCGGGAGCAAACTCCGGCGATAGAACGAGGTTCAAAGCAACTCAAGGGAACCCTAGGAAGAGGTTCCGTTTCGGTTTGGAGAGGGGGAGAAGAATATATTTTGAAAATAGCCCCTTTTGGCTCGGGCTCGATGGTTCTAAAAACCCCCCCAGTTTGGCTTGGCGTGTATAAAATACACGCCGGGCATGTTTTGACCCCAATGAGGCTTGGCGTGTGTAATACACATGCCAAGCCAAACCTGGCCTGATTTCGCTTAGAGTGTAAAATACACATGCGAAGCTCTTCCTGGCCAAGTTTGGCTTTACGTGTGTATTGTACACACCAAGTTTGATCCTCCTTGAACCCAAAGTGGTGCGCATGCCCCCGGAACGGCACGTCAATCTCCATTTTATCTGCTTGGGAGGTTGTGCAAGAATAAGTGGTTCAGGATCGATGAGCATGCTCAAAATCCCGAACATACAAAAAAACCCACATAAAATAACAAGAAAATCCACATAAAATCACAAAGAAAACTCACATAAAATAACAAGAAAATCCACATAAAATTAAAAAAAAAAAAACTCACATAAAATAACAAAAAAGTCTCACATAAAATAACAAAAAATCCCACATAAAATAACAAGAAAATCCACATAAAATCATAAAAAGAAACTCACAAAATAAACAAAAAATTCCACATGAATATAACAAAAAATCTGCATAAAATGCATATATGCATGAGTCCTTCAAAAATTGGCACGTACTCCCAAAAATCATTGCAACATCAGTTCGCTCCGCTTGGGTAATCATGCTAAATTAATTTCGAGATCGATGGGTCTGCCCAAAGACCTCGAACCTTGCTTCACGCAGGGGCACCCGTGACCAGTCAAATGGGGCAATTAATGCCTCGTATGATTGGATACAAGCTATGGATCTTCGCATATTTGCTTCGCACCTATCTTTGAGTATGGGTCAATCACCCTCTCACTTATGGAGCTATTATTTTCAAAATGAAGTTTGGGCATCAAACATCTTCAATCATGTCAAGAAGTTGACGTTTTTCCCAGGATATTGGGCTTTCGCAACTCGCTTCGTCTCGGTTATGCCCAATAATATCGCTAAGCGCTTGAGGACCGATAACCTTGAGGAACAGATGTTTTTCCCGATATACAGGGCTTCCATTTACTCACCATGTTACCCACCTGATGTTTAAGGTTCATTATGAATACAACGGATCCATCAGTGATGCCTTGGGCCTCTTCGGATGTCTCTTGTCTTTTGCATTCGATCATTAGAGATCAAATACCAAAGAGGAGCATCTGTAGACACCCAAATTTGGCCCAAGGCCCGATCCAAACATACTTCGAGAGAGGTGCACCCCCGAGCTTCTGATAGCATCTCCCACACCCTTAAAAACTTGCCTAAGCCCATAGGAATCACCCCCAACCTTTAGAAACCTCTCTGAAACCATTAGTTAACCCCCCGAGCAATGGTTAGAGAGAGATATATCAGGGCTGGAAGGGACCTCTACTGAGACCAAATCTTATACCATTAAAAAGTAGAAGTTCTTAGCTTTCTAACAAGCCAAAAATCCCCTCAATCCGAGTTATACTTCAAAAGTTATGGCGATCCAAAAAGTGACCAAATATGCACCTACATGCATGGCGTGTATATTACACACACCAAGCCATTTTTTCCCAGAAATGGATTGGTGTGTCTATTACACACGCCAAGTATAGATGGGCCCCCCTGCGAGCTTTGACTTTTAGGACACCATACCTATGCTTGGCGTGGGTAATGCACACGCCAAGCTTAGCTATAATAACCTTTGATTTTTGCTCGAATTTCACTTTTGGGGTTTGACTTGTTGACCATCCCAATGTTTAAGGTGGGTTTTATTAGGGCTGTTGCACCCATGTTTACCCTATTTGTAATCCTCTAGTCATTTGAAACCTCACCCTATCATCTACCATTGATCTTATCCTCACACATATCAATAACCTTTAAATCCTAAGAAACCTTTATGTTTGGGTTACCTAATTGCTAACCCTAATTAGCCTTCGGTATCTCCCTAACCCTCTCTTTTTCTATAAATAGAGAGGTAGCCCCCCTTGCAAATGGCTTGAAAAAAATCCAAAAGAGAGAAAAGATTAAGAGAGAGCTTTCCTCCCCTCTGGTCCACCATTTTCATACAAATTCTAGAACTTCAAAGTCTCCTTTAAACCCCACCTTTCATCAAAAATCTCCTAGTTTAGGTGAGAGCAACCCCGTAGCCCTCCTCTCTTACTCCCTAGCTTACAAGCTTTAGAGGTTAGAACCTACTCTTCCATCATCCGAGCTACCACCTACTCGAAGGTCCACAGCTGTGCTATAAGGGCCCGAGAGCTCCGGCTCTCCCCTTTACTCCTTACCTTCTTAGCTTTTCCTTCATCCTTGAATTTGTGTCATTACACCGTTGAAATCTTAGCAATTGCGGAGGGGCACAAATAGGATCAATGTGGCTTCGGGCAAGAGGAAGCGCTCTTTTCTTTTTGTTTTCTTTTATTTTGGCCATAAGTAGAGACCATTTTTGAGTGGGTTGATCGGGTGCCTAACACCTTCCCGATCGATAATTGAAACCCCTATCCAAGAGCCTTTGGCATAGACTGGTGAATCAGAGTCACATTTTTGGCACCTCGGTGCTCATAAAATTGATTTAGGTTTCCCGGGACACCAAAAGCTCTGAGTGGCGACTCTAAATTTTTTGCGAGTGCACATCGTCGTGACAGGATCCACAAATATCCGCAATTGCATACCGATCTATCGGTTTCTCAAAACTATCGATCTAATTTTATTTCGATCGATCAGTTCATCCACAAACCTTCATATTTTTGCTCTGATAAAATCAATCGATCAAATACTTATTTTGATCGATCGGTTTTGTCAGATTTTTCATACACATGTGTTTCAACTTCCCAAACTCATTCTATTCTCAAATTTACATCATTTTCTTTAAAACTCTCACCCACATCCTAACTAAAGATTAACATAACTATAAATCACAACTTAACATAAATTTTCTCACCTTTAAATGATCTATTGCTCGATCCACATGCTCACGCCCAAGCGAGGGTTTCAAAGTCAGAAATTGGGGATTTACTTCGATCCTCAACCCACGAATTTCGCGTAGAACTCCAAGCTTGCACACATGTTATTCACTAAAAAGTACCACTTTTTCACCTCTTAACCTGACCTTTGCTACATCTTGTAGTTGTCTAATAATCTTTTGTTTAGTGTGTTTTGTAGTTAGTAATAAATTATGTAGCTTAACACAAAGTCCATGCCTTTGGTGCCAAGAGGAGAGAGAATCCAAACAAGAGATGATAGATGAGCCAAAGACTGATGGAACACCATGGTGGTACATACCATGGTGACTAGTTTGCATGTCAAAGTGGACCCAAGAAGGCTAGCAGATGTGGGAAATCTGGATGTAAGTGAAGAGAGAGCTACAACAGCAGTAGTTGTAGTACATAAGAGGAGAATATGTGTTATCTGAGAAGTGCCTTACCTTTATTGAAGTTAAATGAGAGTTATCTCAAGACGCTAATATATGCAAAGACAAGAGAACTCGTGATGCGATCACTTTTAGCTGCAACCAACACTCAAAAACCTCGCGAGGCTCTCGCGCACTAAGCCTTCAGAAATCCAACTAGCGAAGCTCTCGCGAGGAATAACTTTCATGTCAGCCACGCGCACTATCTCACAAAGCTAATCTGCACATAGAGCAATAACAACCTCGTGAAGTCCTCACATGGTTTAAGAGGAGAGAAAGCTCCAGAAATGTCCTCGCACAGTTCTTGCGCATTTAATAGCTCAACCCTCTACTGAGTGAGCTTTGTTATTCCTTCAACAAGAAGCCAAGCGAGATGTAAAGGCATCCACACGACACTCTCACAAGAGAAAATTCTGAAGCTCTGTCACGCGACCAAGCCAAGCACTGTAAATTCTTCTGCATGAGTGCATTCAAAGCCAAAGCAACTATGAGATAATACAAAGTCCATCTGTGCGAATGAACGACTTTCCAAGACAAATTCTTACCTCGTGAGGACTCTGTAAGCCGCACGAAGGAATTAATGAGCAGAAGTTACCTTGCGAAGCATAAAGCAGTTGTGCAAATGAACTAAAAACCAAAAAGGCAATCCCCGCGAAGATCAGGCTCTTCATTTCTCAGTCTTAACTCAAGGACCTTTTGGGGATTTTCCTAGGTCTACAGCATGCATCCCAAGGCCTTAATCTTGAGGCACACGTCCCAAGGCAACTAAGGGTTATAACAGTGCCACATCTGCCCTCTAAATTAGGGTTTACTCTTCTATTGGCTAAGGCATTAGGACTGAGTATTGAAGTTGTACATTGTAACTTAGAATTTATTATCCCTCCTTCAACCTCTGTTTGTGGTGAGCTCGAGCAGGCTAGGGTTAGGGTTTAATCACCTCTTTTTTCATTTTTTTCTTCTCTCTTAGCCCAACACTTGGTGGCTACATCCTTTGTAAGCAATTAGGCCTAGTTTTATTAGTTTTGTAATGGGTCTTGTAACCTTTGGGATTTTGTAAAGATCTGTTATGCACAAGGCTGCTGCCTTGAGAAATCTCATTGTAAGCATTTTTTATTAATAAAATTTATACTTTAATTGTTCATTCAATTGGTTATTTTCCTATTTGCCCATAGTTTTATTCAGGCTAAGCATGCATTTAGGATTTGAGCTGAATTGAAAGGCCCATGGAAGCTTAAGCTTGTAGCCTTGGGACCATGGTGGCAGCAGCAATTTGCATGTTCCTTCTTAGACCTCTGTGCTGTGGATAACCTCTGTGGATAGCCTATGACCATTTACGTGGACAGACTATAGCCCTAAGATGATTCCAAGCCATAGATCTGAGAAGGATTATTCTCCTCTGGACTTGAGCTTGTAGCCTGGTGAGAGGTTGTTGCAGGAACAGGCTCCCCTCTGTTTTACTTCACCAATATTAGATTTTAGATTTGATTTCTCCGTAGTGATTGTAGACTTGTAGGCTAAGTCATTGCAGGTCCTTTGAAGCAATGACCAGCTGCATTTAAGTCCCCAAATAGCCCTTGAACAACTGTGGTCTTCACTAGTTTTTTAAGAACTATTTACTCCCATGGATGCTTGAGCTTGTAGCCTAGCATACATGGAGTTTACAATAGTTTTAATGATCTGATTTGGGCCATTGGGTAAAGGATATCTGTTGGATAGTCTGTGACCATTGAAGTGGACAGGTTATAGCCTTAAGATCAGTCTCCTCCTCTGGATCAGATTGGTTTTCTGATTTAGACCATGTAGGTTGATCCTCTCTATTTGATAGTCTGTGACCATTTAAGTGGACAGGTTATAGCCTTAAGAGATCAGGTCAAACCATAAGGGTTGAGTTGGATATATCTTCCTTGCAGATGTGATTGTAGCCATCTGAGGGATTACTGCAGAGACGGACCTGAGTCTAAGTTACATAGCTGATGTAATCCTAGCTTAACTACTTACTTCCCATTATTTTATCTTTATTTTAACACACACCATCACCACCTTCTTCATAACTCTTTCTTTAGGTTAGGACTGCACTTTATTTCTCTTCTTTTAGTGTTAATTTAGTGTAGTTGTGACACCCAACTCCCTTTTTTTAGGATTGTCAGATCTGTAGCCAAATCTGGAGGCCTACTATTATAGCCTATTTTGGGTTCTATATTAATTTCTCTGTGAGATAAACTCTTACTTAAAACTTGCTACAATAGCCCTGTATCTTGCAGGTCTTTGATTTGATTTTGTGTTGTATTCATTACCCATTTTATTTTATTTTGTTTTGCTTCCTTTATTTTATCTTTATCATTCTTTATAATAAAAAGAAGCAACAAAAAGTTAGACCCAACAAGTTTTTGGCCCCGCTGTCGAGGAGATTGATCTTTTTAGTATATCTGGGTTGTATTATATTTTAGTCTAGAAAATTCTTTGTAGCTACGTCTTAAATAGAATAGAAAGTACTACTAGTTTTTGTGGGATTTTTATAGAATTGGACAACAGCAGCAGGGAAAAGCTAGAGCTGCAAGTAGAGTTTAGCTAGCTGTATTTGCACTTCTTTTACCCTAAATCTCAATCCACTTATGTTGAATTCCCTATCATTAGTGTAGTTGTAAATCTGTTTAGTTATTAATTTTGTTTGAAAATCTTTTGTGTCTATTGTGAGCATCTTCTTTACCTGCTAATTTTGTGTGTGTATGCTTGGTAGAAGGTCCTTAAACCCTAAGTTGGAACCTCTAAATCCTGAGGTTGAAAGGGCCTTTAGACTGAGAAACACCACAACAGACCCTACTATTAAAACTAAGCGAACTGTCATGGCTGAGAGGCAAAGAACTCTGAAGGAATACAATGCACCTGGGGATTATACATCTCCCTTTTGTATATAATTCTCTTCAGTTGAGGGAAATTATGAAATCAAGTCCTCCACCATTAACATGCTGCCATCTTTTCATGGGCCTAGTAAGGAAGATCCTTACAAGCACATTGACTAATTTTTGGCACTTTGCACCACTTTCAATATTACTGGCCTGGGACTTGAAGCTACCAAACTGAGGCTTTTTCCTTTTTCCCTAAAAGACAAAGCCAACACCTGACTCTCTAAGCTCCCAGCCAATAGCATCCAGACATGGAGTGACCTCCAAAGCCAATTTTTGGCTAAATTCTTTCCCATGAATAAAACTAGTCAGATGAGGACAAACATATTGGCATTCACTCAGTCCTCAACTGAAGATTTTTATGAGGCATGAGAGAGATTTCAAGAGAAGTTAAACAATATCCCCACCATCAAATTCCACAGTGGCAACTTGTGCAAGTATTTTACCAAGAAATTAATCCCAAAAGTAGGGATATGGTGGATGCCTCATGTGGTGGTAGTTACCTCTACAAGATAGCAGATGAGGCTTGAGAGTTGTTTGACATCATAGGGGAAAATTCCAGGCAACAGGAGTCATTGTCTCACAATGATAGCCAGACCCCAGCTAAGTTGGTGAAAGAGTCCACCCCTAGAGGTGGAATGTATGAAGTTAAGGTGCAAAGTGATTTGAAAAGGAAGGTGGGCAATCTGAGTTTAAAGTTTAAGAAAGTGATGAATGTGATACAGCCTAGGATGGTTGCACAGGTAGAAGAGGCATGTCTGATATATCAATCTCTCACACATTCACTTTAAGATTGTTCATCACCAACCAATTTCCTTATTTAGTTATAGAGCATGTCAATGCTGCCCAAGCATATGGGCAGCAACCTGCTGGGTACACATGGAGAAACCACTCAAATTTGAGGTGGAGACAAGATACATACCCTCAGCCCCAACAACAGTAGTTGGCAGTTCCATACAGACCTCAACACTAATTTAACTAAGGTTATCCACCAAGGTAAAATTTTCAGTTTCCTGCCCCACAACCCAATCAGTTGGTCTTGCCCCCACAACAGCTCAGATCATCTTCCTTTGAAGAGCAAATGAGGGCATCTATGCAGAATTTGAGGAACTTGGTCCAAACTATACACTCTCATGGGCAAAGCATTAAAAAAATAGAGGACCAGCTGGGTCAAATCTGCAATGCTTTGAACAAGAGAGAGGAGGACAAACTACCTAGTCAACCCTTGGCCAATCCAAAAGGGTAATACATGATTGGAGAAGCATCCTCTACCCATGAGGAAGCTAATATAATCACTACCGTAAGGAGTGATAGGGTGGTTTATAATTTGGTGAGCAGAGTAGCTGAGGAGGTCATAGAGAGTAAAAATGAAAGAAATGTGAGTGTTGAAGAACTAAAGAAGTCATCCCCTGCTGTGGATCAGCAAGGAAAAAATAAAGGGGTTGATATTGAGCCCTAAAAGTAAACAATAAATGAAGAAAAAGGAAAAAAATAAAAATTTGACCATGATGTGCTTAGGCATACAGTTGTGACACCAGCAATCCCACAACTGCCATGTCCTCAGGCACTTGCTGGCCCATCTCCTTTTGATAAGGGGAATATTCAAATAGAAGAAATGATGAAGACCTTCAAGTAGGTCAAGATCAATTTGCAGGTCAGGGGTGATGGAGGTGACCTTTGGGAACATGAAGGCCCAATTAAATGTGTACAATGCTGCTAGGCAACCTCAGATGGACATTAAGGACTATTGTGCAATAGATGTACTAGATGGCCTTGTGGAAGAAAAATTATTCAATCTACTGGAGTGGGATAATGTTGCTAAATATTTAGAAAGTATTTGGAGTATGGTTGAGGAGGAGGTTCAAGTTCTCATGATAGAAGACAACACTAAAATAGAGTCTTTTGTGGGCCTAGTGTAGCATTCTAGGTGGAAACTTATATTGTTGCCCCTTCCTTAAACTACCAAGGCACCTTTATTGCCTTCTATTGAAAGTCTCCCTAAGTTGGAGTTGAAATAGGTCCCAGACACATTAAAGTATGCCTTCTTAGGGTAAAATAAAAAGCTTCCAGTGATTATCTCTTCCTCTCTCACTAGTGAGCAAGAGAAGGTATTACTATGTGTTCTCAAGAAGCACACAAAAGCAATGGGATGGATAATAGCTGATCTTGGAGGCATTGATGCCTCAGTTTACATGTACAAAATTTACTTGGAAGAGGGTGCAAAACCTTCTAGGGAGATGCAGAGGAAGCTTAGTCCTCACATGCAAGAGGTGGTCTTGAAAGAGATAGTAAAACTGTTGGATGCAGGGGTGATTTACCCCATTTCAGATTCGGAGTGGGTGTCACCCATCCAGGTGGTACCTAAAAAATCAGGCATAACAGTTATTATTTCTGATTCTAGGGAGTTGATGTCAACCAGGGAAACAACTGCCTAGAGAGTTTACATTGATTACAAAAAACTCAACTCCAAAATCAGAAAAGACCACTTCCTTCTCCCTTTCATTGACCAAATTCTATATAACCTGGCTAGGAAGGCATTTTACTACTTTCTTGATGGATACTTAGGGTATAACCAAATCTATGGGTATCCTCAAGATCAAGAAAAAACTACTTTCACATGTCCCTTTGGCACTTTTGCTTACAGAAGGATGCCTTTTAGACTGTGTAATACCTCAGCCACATTTTAGAGATGCATGTATGCAATTTTTCTGATATGATTGACAAATTCCTAAAAATCTTCAAGGATGATTTCTCAGTTTATGGGGACAGCTTTATCCAGTGCTTGAGTCACCTTGACCTGCTTTTATAAAGATGTGAAGAGACTAATTTGGTCTTAAGCTAGGAAAAGAGTCACTTTATGGTGACACAAGGAATTGTGTTAGGGCATGTGGTCTCTCACAGAGGAATAGAGGTTGACAAGGCTAAAGTGAACCTGATTTCACACCTACCCCCACCCAAGACTGTCAAGCAAATCAGAAGCTTCTTAGGAATGCTGGGTTTTTGTTGTTGCTGCCACCTTAGCAATTATTATATGATTAAAATAGTAGATTACTGCACAAATTACAGTAATGTTAAATCAAGGTGAGCAGCCAGTCCTGCAAGATCCAAGGCTGCTGTAGCAAGTTTTAAAAAGTAAGGGTATGTCCACAGAGAAATGTGTTCTAAAGGATAGTAAATCTCCAGATCCAGAGTAGATCTAGCACTCTATCCTAATTTAAACTAAACTAAAGCAAGAAAGAGGAGAGGTTTTATGGTTTTGTCACTTTAACTACAAACTACAAAAGGTAAATACTATTGATCCAGCTCTAATCAAACACAGAGGTAAGGGGAGATAGAGAACAGATGAAAAATCAAAAGGGTGAGAATAGCAGCTAGGGGTATTGATCTCTCACTGAAAATCAATGGAATCAAAGGCCTTGCATAGATCTGATTTGCTACAATCCCCCATCTGGCTACACGCTCCCTATTTTGGGAAGATGCAACGTATAAGGATCCAATCTCAACCAGAGAATTGAAGTAATCCTCAGGCTATGATCTGTCCACTTTCATGGTTACAGACCATCTTAGAGATTGTTCCACTTCAAGGATCTTGATCAGAACAGGAAAACCATTATAGATGTTGCAGATGCCAAGCTTTCAGCTCCCTATTTCTGGCTAGCATCCCCAGGAGTATCTAATCTAGGGAAATTAAATACGAAAAAGTGAAATGTAGATTAGAATAACCATTAAACTCCATAATTATATCACAAGCTTACAATACTATTACGCCCAGATCTGCAATCTGAGCAATATACAGTCTATTACAAGCCCAGGTTCAGACTTTATTTCTTATAGCTAGACATGGTCTCCGGCCTTTCCAATTAGGTATCACAGTGCTTTTTGGGCTCTTTTAAGTGGAAGTCTGTATTAAGCTTGCAATTTATTGCTTAACTACAAAATATACTCCAAAAACATTATTAGTAAGCTCAAGGGTCCAACAAAGGTCAGGTTAAGAGGTGAAAAATGGTATTTTTCATTACTTAATACACCCCAAACCTAAGCTTTGCTAGTCCCTGAGCAAAGGAGAAAGTAAAAATAATTAACCTACAAAATTAAATGCCACTTTCGTAGGAAACACGGATGCATTTGACACATGCACCAAGCCTTTTAAACCCCTAGGTGATCCCTAGTGGAGGAGTGAAGTCTCTTGAGGGTTTATGGTGAAGTTACCCACAAACTTCTCCAATGATTCAGTTAATACCAGTGCAGCATGTTAAAAAAAAAATTTAAGCAATATAAAATTCATTCCACACTTGTTCATTTAGTTTCAGAGGATTCTCAACAAAAACATGACAGTTTATAACTAAAGTCCTGCTGTAATTCCTTCACAGTCAATCAGCTCATGTCAAGATATTTTGTTTGAAAATTAATGCAAAGCTTACCTTTAAATTGAGAATCATGTTTTTGGATAGTACCCCAATCACCCCTAATTTCATACCCAAAACTCACCACGGTTGTCTCTCTTAATAGAAATAGAAGGGTGTATCAATTCTCACAGCTCAAGAGTAGTTACAACCCTCAAATAGGACTGTAAGCATGAGCATAGGCATTGCTCAAATTCTTGAAATTTCTAACTCTTTTCACCATAGATTAAACAAATTCGTATCTCCACATGACAGCTCAATCAATTTTAGATCAGTAAGGACTTTTTATTGGGTTGTAATGTGGCTTATGGGTGAAGTTTATAAAGAATAAAACGGTGGAATGGGATTCAAAATTTAGAAATCAGTAAAGTAAGGAGGTGACATGTACATCTTCTTCATTTCAACATAGATCTTTATCTTCTTTGAATTTTTAGAGCCAAAGTGGCCAGCTTTTTATTTTCTCTTCTCTTTCAAAGTATCCAATGAAGTGACTTTCCTTTCTCATTCTTGTTTTTCTATTTTTTTTTTCTTTTTATATGCTTTTTCTCCTTTTATTTTTCTCTATATTTTTATTGGCTGGAATGCACAACTATACATCACACTTGCCTTAAACTGTATTTTCTTCATTCTTCACCAAATTTTGAACTAGCTCCACCTTCTTCAACTTCTTCTCCTTTACCTTCTAAAATCTCAGAGTGAGGGTCAGGCTGAATCAGGTCATTGAGGTTTTGGGTTCAAATTTTTTGATTGTTGTCAAAGAAAACTGAGATTTTTAAGGCTCAAAAGGTGTGTATCAAGGGCAGTTCAAAAGGTAAGGATATTTTTTTTTTGAGCTCAAACTGTCCACAGGATAGCCTTACTTCATGTCCTCAATGTCATGAATGCTGTCAAGCTGTTTCAATTCAGATTTGCCTAACTTATAGTGAGCAAAGCTAGGTCCAATCAGTCCTTAGAGCAGAAGAAATTGCCAAGACACTCTTCAAGAAAAAAATTTCTCAGACCCAAATCACACTGGATATGGTCTTTCATTAGACTTATGGGGTATATCCTCACCATTTCCTCTCATTTCAGGTTCACTAAGCATTCTTTTTTTTTTGTGAAAATTCTTAACATTTATTTCATGAAGATGTTAGAACTATAACATGTTCTAGTTTTAAAAAGTTTTAATTTCCTCTCTTTGAAACAAAAATCAGGTGTGAAATTATTTCATTTCCTTCATTTCTGTTAAAAACCTTGTTGCACTACCATTAACTATCCATTCACAAGTTGCTACACCCCAAACCTATGAGGAGCAGTGTCCTCAATGCTTGAAAGATAGGGAAATGTGCAGCAAGAGAAAAAGATAAATAGAGAAACAAGGACAGGAAAATACACAACTAAAGTGCAGCTTAAGAAAGAACAACAATATACAAACAAGATAATAGCTAGTAGGAAGCAAAACACATAAAAGAGGACAAGGCTAAAGCAAAATTCTTATATTAAAACCAAAATATGCAAAATGTAAGGGAAAGTGTTCTACAAGAAATGAGGTAAAAATATCCGAACTGTTCAACTCTAATCATCTGACTCTTCTGCAACCTCAGGTGGATCTTTGAGTCCTTTACCCTTTGCTTCCTTCTAAGCAACAACAATGGATTGGGACCTTGTGGAAGAAGGTTTTCTAGCCTTGGAGATGGATTTCTTTGGAGGGGGTGGCTTAGGCTTGGAAGGGGGCTCCTTGAACTTGATGCCAGGCTTGACTTTGCTCGGCTCCTGTAGGGGAGGGGCTGTGGCCAAGGGAGGTGTATTAGGGTTCAATTCTCTGGAGAGAGCCTCAGCTAACTCCCTGTCAGTCTTTGCAATTAAATCCTTCTGCATGGCTGCAATAGTTAGCCCATACTCCTGAACTTTGTCCTGTGTTACTCTCAACTATGCCTGCAGGGCCTTTATCCTCCTAGCCCTCAGCTCTAGTCTTCTCCTGGTTGTATTGCACCATAATTTCCTGCCAACCCTTCTTTATCTCTTTCTTCTCCAGCTTGTAAGTCACTTGTAGGAATTTGATATGATCAAGCAGAGACTACCTCACAGTGGTTCTCAGGTCAGCCATACCCTGAAGTGCATCTCTCTTAATATAAGCATTGGCTTGCATGGCCTTGAGAAGAGTAAGGTAGGGAGGAGGGGAATTAAGGGAGGCAAGTAGGATGGACTGATCAACAAGGGAAGTAGGGTCAGCCAGCTGTGGAGGGGTGATGGAGGATGGCATGGGTGGGATAGAAGTAGAGGGAATGGCAACCTCAGGGTCAGGGGTCAATTTCAGTGGAGGCAGTAGTAAAGGTAGGGAGAGGAACTATAGGGATAGGTTCAGTTAATTGTAAGGGTTGTGGAGAAATGGAGGGAGTGGTGAGATGGATGGGTAAAGGGCTAGCAGGCTTTTGGGATGGTTGGGTTAAAATTTGTAAAGAAGAATTTATGGCTAGCACAGTGGAAGGAATAGAGGCTTGGTTTTGGAGGGTGGAGTTCATGGTTTGAAGTGTGGCCACAATTGATGATTGGGTTTTGTTATTGGCCATTACTTGGGATTGGAGGGTAAGAGATTTAGAATTTGAGGCAAGGGGTCAGGTGGGACAAGGGTTGTGGGTTAGATTGGTGGAATTGGTGGGGTAAATGAGTGGGTAGGTTGTGGAGTGGTAGGATGTGGAGAATATGGTAAGGGAGTGTAGTCATGCCCAATATTCTCGATAATGATTTTTATTAGTGATGAAAAACCCTCAGTGGTCAACTGGTCCTGGGTGTGTGGAGGTGAGATGGGAAAAGTGGAATTAAAGTCAAAGGGAACAGATGGAGGGGAAGAAGTGGCTGGGCAAGTTGATGAAGTTGGTGTAGGGCTCAAAGGTGGGGTAGTTAATATGGATGGGCTAGCTAGAATGGTGAGTGAAGGTAAGGTATGGATTGGGTCAATGGTAAAAGGAATGGATAGAGGTGTGGGTGTGGTGATGGTGGAAAAGGAGGCTAAGGTGCTGGGGGGTAAGGAGGTTGGAATGGAAGGTAGGGAAACTGATATGGATAGTGTGACAGAAAGGATGGTGGTGAGGCTGGCCCTCTTAGAGTTGACAGAGGATACAACTGGGACAAATGAAGGCACAAATGGAGGAGTAGCAGATGTGAGCAAAGGCTCAGAGGGGATTGCTGCAAAGGTTTCAGGTGGAGCTATGGAGGTAGTGGCAGCTGTAGAAGCAACTGGGGCTGCATGTGGAGCTTCTACTTCAGTATCCTCACTGGACTTGTGTTTGCTCTTGCCAATGAGGGTCCTATTGGCAGACCAGACCTTCTTCCCAAAAACTTTGGGCTTTACCTTCTCCACTTCCTCCCCCTCCTTGAAAATAAATTCTTTTCTCTTGAGGAGGGCAGTAATGAGCCTGTTGTAGGGTAGCCCTGGTAAGGCTTGATCCCTCCTTCACTTGTCATTCACATCCACCATTGCTTCAAAAACTAGCCAGGCAACATTCAAAAATTGGCCCTTAGAGAAGGCATATAGGGCATTACTCTCCTCTCTTGTTGATGCCCACTCACATAGATATATTTCCTCAAAATTGCATCAAAGAAGAGCATGCTGGGGTGTAAATCTCGTCTCATGATTGAGTCCCCAGACCCCACAATGCCTTGAGTGAGGTGCCTGGCCATTGCTTTGAAAGAGGCACTCTCAGGTGCAGGCAATCCATAGAATGGGTCAAAAGTAGAAGGGACTCCCAATACTATTCCTATATCTCTGTAATCCACCACCAACTCAACATGATCAATCAAAATTACCAAACAAGGCTCAAGGGAATCCGGCTTGGTTTGTTTCCTGAGATTCTGATAACACAACTTAACCAGCCTTGGGTAAGATTTTTCATTCAATGGGCTCATCATGGATGTCAGGCCAGCCTTCACCAAATAATTCAAAGTACCCTGACACTCCTCAACCTTAGAGAAATAGAGGGTGTCAACAATGGTGTTTGGGATCAAAGCTAATTCATCCACAAATTCATTGGGTGTGGATCTGACCGAAGGGGCTTTAGGCTCCAATTCAGGGTTAGGTTCAGCCTTAGGAATTTCAGGCACAAGGTTAGGTTGTGTCTCAAGGACCTTCTTAGATTTCTTAGATTTGGCAATTTTCTCAACTTCCTCCATGACAAGCTTCCTTTTGGCAGGTAGGGTTTCCTTAGACTTTGTGGTTTGCCTGCTGGACTTCCTAGTGGATTTGGTGGCAGATTTAGAAGGCACCTTGAAAAGATTAGCCAATGTGTCCTCTTGACAGCCATTACACAATATCAATCACCACTAATGCAATAGTAATTACCACAAAAACTTCTTGAACTCTCAAATAACCCAAACAAATTAAAGATTGAAATGCCAAGCTTGGAAATCACAGAGAGGAGCTGAAAAGAAGCTTACCAGCAGAAACTTAGGATTTCACAGATCTTAAAATACACAACACTAAACCAGCTCGGACCAAGTGCAAAGTGTAGTTTTGATGGATTGAGCAAATGAGAAAATAGCCAGGAAGTTGCTGTAACAGTCAGTGAGATAGAGAGAGAAAAAGCAAAATGGAAAAATTGCCAGAGCAAACTTAAAGCACAAAGAGAAGCTGTCGAATGGAAAAAATGGAGTTATCGTTAGGTTTAAAGTAGTGGAAAACAATTCTCGATAGGATTAGGGCAAGTCGTCAATAGATGGATGCATCCTGTCGACAAGTGCAAAGTGACAGATCCTCACGAGAGATCCACACAATCTTGTCGAAGAGTTCAAAAATATAGAAGCCATCTTTTCGAGAGGTTTTAGCTGGCCGATCTTATCAACCCCGTCATAGGTGAGCCTCTATAAGGAGGTTCGGTTCCTTAGGTCTTTGTAGAACCTCTCGATAGGTTCTTTGAAATCAATAAGCAATCCTCTCGACAGGTTCTTTGAAATCAATAAGCAATCCTCTCGACAGGTTCTAGACTCCAGAAAAATTACTTCGAGAGTTTCTCAGAACCTCTCGATAGGTACTCTGAACCTATCGAGAACTCAACAAAAAATCTTCAGAACCTGTCGGAATGCTCCTGGATCTTAACGACAACCATTTTTTACACCTTCCAAACCTGTCAAGAATTAGTTTACACTTCTCGACAGCTTCTAGATCTTGTCGAAAAGCAGACTGGGAATTCCCATAACCTGTCGACATGTTCCTAAAAATTATCGATAGGTTGTATTTCAGTTGAAACAAACTTGTAATCCATTCCTAGTTCATTTCTCAACAGATCTGACACTCCAACTCACCAATTCTGACTTATTTTCCTACCTGGAGTACTAATCATGCATGGAAAATTTATGTACAATGGCACAAAGAATTGAAACAAAAATAGAAAAAATTAGAAAATAAAATAAAATAAATAAATAAATAACTAAAGACATAATTGATTATACATAGTATACATTTGTTGGAACTTTATCATGTCATGGAGGTTCATGATAGCAAATGGTCGATACAGGCTCCACCACATTCTCGAAAACATCACCAACATCTTCATAACGATCATTACAATGCAGCAACTTAGGCAAAGTCTCTTTCACAAACTCATCAACAACATCAATTAAAAAGCAATCCTCACTATTCAAGTGAGGCTGATTGGCTGCATTGTAAACATTTAATTTTACCTTCATGTTGCAAAAGGACACCTCCATTTCTCCTAATTAATACTGAATACAAGCATTGGCACTAGCTAAGAAAGGTCTGCCCCAAATCACAGGAATTGAGGTGGTACACTTGCTTGGCTCTATGTCAAGAACCAGAAAATCTGCTGAATAGAAAAATTTGTCAACTCCAACTAACACATCCTGTATCATTCCCATAGGCTTCCTTTCAGATCTGTCTGCTAATTGTAGCACCACATGTGTGGGCTTCAATTCTCCCAGGCCTAACTTCTCATAAATAGAATATGGAAGTAGGTTTACACTAGCTCTCAGATCTAATAGGGCCTTCTCAATGGTATGATCCTCGATGATGCAGAGGATTATGGGAACTCCAGGGTCTTGGAGCTTTGTTGGGGTTGCAATAGACAACACTTGGTTCACTTTCTCAGCATAAAAGACTTTCTTGGATAAGTGTATCCTAGAATGTCTTTTGTGGGTGCACAATTCTTTCAAAAACTTTGCGTAGGCTGGAACTTGCTTGATGGCATCAAGTAAAGGCAGGTTGATCTTTACTTATTTGAAAGTTTTCATCATCTCCTCAACCTTAGCATTCCCCTTGTCAAAAGGAGAAACTGCTTTCATTGCATTAGGAAAAAGCAAATGGGTAACTGTCCTCCCATTCGCAGCCTTAACAAGTTCATCAAAATTTTCTTTATTTTTGTTTTCGATTTTTTGTAGGGGCACATCACCCCATTTATTTTTTAAATGTTGTTCCTGCTGTATATTTTCATTGGTTGTTTCTTCCTTTTCTGCACTTGACTCATCAGGCTCATTACCAACTTGGTTATCCACCAGCTTCCCACTCCTCAAGGTGGTGACAGATTTGACTTCTTCATGGGAAGAAGTCTCACCAACTATGTATTGCCTCTTTAGATTATTCATGGGCTGACTGGGTAGTCTCCCCTCTTCTCTCCTAGCCAAAGAATTATATAGGTGACCAAGGTGGTCCTTATCTTCTTGATGCTTTGACTGTCGGAGTTAACAGTTTGAGATAAAGAGCCCAAATTCTATAGTGAGGCCAGAACTTGCTTTTCAAATGTGACGGACCTAGTGCATGTTGGGGCTGGTGCAGTTTGATGCATTGGCTGAACCATTGTCTGAGACATAGGCTATTGGTATTGGGGCCTTGGAAAATAATTCAGCTGGTATGGTTGGGCATTCCTATAAGGCATGAACTATAGTGGTTGTTACTGCTACTGGTTTTGAAAATTATCTTGTCTCCACCTCAAGTTAGGGTGGTTTCTCCACTGATAACCAGCAGTAGGTTATTGTCCATAAGACTGAGCAGCATTCACATGCTCGATCACAAGATCTAGAAATTGGGCAACTAAAGGACATTCCTCAAGGGAGTGACTGGGGGACTGGCATATGATACATGCCTCCTCAACTTTGGCAACCATTGGAGACTGCCTTGCTCCCATCATTTTCTCCAACTATTGGGTCAAGCTGTCCACATTCCTCTCCAACTCATTATGTCCACTCACCTCATATATCTTTCCTCTGGTAGTATTTTCTTTCACCAACCTAGGGGTTTCGAAATCTCTTGCCCAGGTTTCTCTTTGCATAGAGTTTTCACTAATGATATCAAATAACTCCCAAGTCTCATCTGCAGTCTTGTGGAGGTATGTACCACCACAAGAAGCATCAACCATATCCTTGCTTTTAGGATCAATTCTTTGATAGAAACTTTAGACAAGTTGCCATTCAAGAATTTGATAATGGGGACATTACTTAAGGAGTCCTTTAAATCTCTCCGAGGCTTGGTGAAAATCTTCAGTTGGGGCTTGAGGAAAAGAGATAATGCTCTTCCTCAACTGACTTATTTTAGATATGGGGAAAAACTTGGCCAAAAACTAACATTGAAGGTCATTCCAGGGCTGAATACTGTTGGTTGGGAGCATTGATAACCAAGTTCTGGTTCTATCCTTTAGTGAAAAAAGAAAGAGTCTCAACCTGGTTGCTTCCTCTCCCAAACCTACAATATTGAAGGTAGTACACAATCCTAAAAATTAATCAATATGCTTATATGGGTCTTCTTTGCTCAGACTATGGTATGAGGGTAATATCTGTATGATAAAAGACTTGATCTCATAGTTTCCTTGGACAGCAGGGAATTGAATGCAGAAGGGAGAATTGTAAACTCTTGGTGCATTGAATTCTTTTAAAGTCCTAGGTTGTTCACCCATTACAGCAATTTCAGAATCAACTAAAGGTGTGTGTATGGTTTGCTTAGGTCTAAAAAGTCTTTTAACTTTAAGATCTAAGGGAGCAATCTCAGGATTAAGAGATCTCCTCTCAAGCATACACACAACAACAACCAAATATAACTCAAATAGTCATAGCAGAAAGATCAACAAAACAATCACAAGACAGACAACTACAAAACTGCAGATCTACTCAACTACTGATCTAAGAATGTAAACAGAGTTAAGAGATACAAACTTAAGCAATGCTTGTTCTTCCAAGTGATATAGAGCTCCTCTTAGCTCCACATATCCAAATATGAAACAAAGTAAAACTACACAAAGACTAAAGTAGCAATTAATCAAACACCTAATAGTCAATGAAAAATCTAAATCTAAAAATGAGAAAACTTAGATCTACAACTTTTAAAAACACAGATCCCCGACAGCGGCACCAAAAACTTGTTGCTGCCACCTTAGCAATTATTATATGATTAAAATAGCAGATTACTGCACAAATTACAGTAATGTTGAATCAAGGTGAGCAGCCAGTCCTGCAAGATCCAGGGCTGTTGTAGCAAGTATTAAAAAGTAAGGGAATGTCCACAGAAAAAAAGTGTTCTAGATAGAAAATCTTCATATTCATAGTAGATTTGGCACTCTATCCTAATTTAAACTAAACTAAAGCAAGAAAGAGAAGAGATTTTATGATTTTGTCATTTTAACTACAAACTACAAAAGATAAATGCTATTGATCCAGCTCTAATCAAACACAAAGGTAGGGGAGATATAGAAAAGATAAAAAATCAAGAGGGTGAGAACAGCAGCTAGGGGTATTGGTCTCTCACTGAAAATCAATGGAATCAAAGGCCTTGCATAGATCTGATTTGCTATAATCCTCCATCTGGCTACAAGCTCCTCATTTCTGGTAGATGCAAGGTATAAGGATCTAATCACAACCAGAGAATTGAAGCAATCCTAAGGCTATGATCTGTCCACTTTAATGGTCACAGGCGATCCTAGAGATTATTCCACTTCAAGGATCTTGATTAGAACAGGAAAACCGTTGCAGATGCTGCAGATGCTAGGCTACCAGCTCTCCATTTCTGGCTGGCATCCGCAAGAATATCCAATCCAAGGAAATCAAATATGAAAAAGTGAAATATAGATCAGAATAATCATTAAACTCCATAATTATATTACAAGCTTATAATACTATTGTGCCCAAATCTGTAATCTGTGTAATATACAGTCTATTACAAACCTCTGAATCTCTTAATTTATAGCTTAAGATCTCACCCTAACTACTGAGAAGAGTTTAGCTACTCATGATTGGCTAAAGAGAGAATGGGAGAAGAAGGAAGGAGGAAGAATTTGGAGGGAAAAATAGATCTCACACTAGGCTCTGGTTCTCTCAAATTCTGGATGGATGTTCTGTATTTTCTTCAAGCTTTTATACTCTCCTCTGTCCTCAGATCTGTTTCAGCCAATCAGAGTGCAAGGGAATAATTCTATTATTCTGGGTTGCTGATGTGGTCGATTTCTCTTCTAGAAGCTCCCTTCCCATTAGCTCTCAACTAGAAAAGACATGTGAAGTAGTTAGGATTTCCATGCGTGCCTAATCATGTGCCAAAAATACCCCCAGGGGTCACTAAAGTGCTTTAGAACTCGTGCATAAAAATCTGGAAGTGGCAGTTGTTAAAGAAACACGCTGAGAAGTTGCCAAAATGAGTGTCGCGAGGTTCAGGGGATCCTCTCGACAGGTTCTGAATTTGCCTTAAGTTCTCATCGACAGGTTGCATTAGCTTTCGACAGCTTCGCAGACTTCTCGATAGGATTAAGAGTAGCTCTTGATAGGTTTGGACACATCTCGATAGGTTAATGAAGATCCTGTCGACAGCTTCAGAGAATATCTCGGGAGGTTGGTTATAGACAATCCTACCGACACTCATCCTCTCACAGGTTATAGACAATCCTGTCGATGGGTTATACAATCTTCAGTGACGTGGTCGACAGGTTGGCTCAATCCTTACGAGAATGAATGTTACTTCAGGTAAGTTACCGGTAGGTTGCTTTTTATTGCTCGACAGGTTCCATCGAACCTCGCGATAAGTGACTGGAACCTCTCGACTTTATCTGCACCTTGAGGTATCCTCTTGACAGGATCCACGTCTATACTTCCAACCTCTCGGTAGGTGCTAGAACCTCTCAAGATCTTTATCTTTTCAACTCAGTACCTCTCGACAGCTTCTTTTACCCATGTTCAACCTCTCAACTGCTTCATTCCTTGCTCTCAGAACTTCTCGACAGGTGCTGGGAAGCTCTCGACGGCTTCATGGAACCTCTCGATAGCATATTTTTAGTACTCTCACAGCTAGCACACATCGTGGGTGTGCTATTCTTCCTTTGCTTATCACTCAGCAACCCCTTAGTAGGTTCAAACTTTATTTCTTACAGCTGGACATGGTCTCCGGCCTTTCCAATTAGGTATCACAGTGCTTCTTGGGCTCTTTTAAGTGGAAGTCTATATTAAGCTTGTAATTTATTGCGTAACTATAAAATATATTTAAAACACATTATTAGTAAGCTTAAGGGTCTAACAAAGGTCAGGTTAAGAGGTGAAAAATGGTATTTTACATTAGTTAATAGTTTTATAGGAGGTTCATTAAGGACTTCAGCAAAATTACCAAGCCATTTTGCCACCTGCTGTGTCAGGATGTGCCATTTGAATTCTCTGTTGAGTGCCTTGAGGCCTTTGAGGTCTTAAAAAAGTGCCTTACCACTGCTCCTGTAATCCAAGCCCCAGATTACTCACTCTCCTTTGAACTAATGTGTGATGCATCAGACTTGGCCGTAGGTGCTGTCTTAGGACAGAGAAAAAATAAGTTACCTGTAGTGATTTATTATGTCAACAAAACACTAGCTAAAGCTCAGCTCAATTACACCACCACTGTGAAGGAGCTGCTTGCTATGGTGTTTGCTGTGGACAAGTTTAGACCCTACTCGCTTGGGTCTAAAATTAATATTTTTACTGATCACTCAGCCCTGAAATACCTATTAGCTAACAAGGATGCCAAACTAAGGCTGATCAGATGGGTCCTCCTATTACAGGAGTTTGATCTTGAGCCCAAAGATAAGAAAAGAGTTGAGAATGTGATGGATGACCACCTCTCTAGAATTATTTTGGAAGAATGTGCAGCAACATCTGTCAATGAATTATTCCCTAATAAGCAATTATTTGCTATGCAGTCTAGTGAGCCCTGGTTTGCACACATTGTGAATTTTCTTGTTGTTGGTAGGATCCCCTCTCATTGGTCCAAGATGGACAATGACCTATTTTTCTCTCAGGTCAAACATTTTTTTATGGGAGGATCCATACCTATATAAACATTGTGCAGAACATGTTGTAAGGAGATGTGTGCCTTAAAGTGAGTTTCACAGCATTCTTTCTATGTGCCATGAGCAAGCCTGTGGAGGTCACTTTAGTGGCAAAAAGACAGCTGCAAAAGTTTTGCAATGTGGTTTTTATTGGCCCTCTTTGTTCAAAGATGCATACATACATTGCAAAGCCTGTGAAAGATGTCAAAGGTTGGGAGGCATTTCTAAGAAGATTCAATGCCCTTGCAGCCCATCCTTGTGGTAAAACTTTTTGACATCTGGGGCATTGATTTTATGGGTCCCTTTCCCCCTTCTATGAGTTTTAATTTCATACTTGGGGTAGTGGACTATGTGTCCAAATGGATAGACTGATAGAAAGGATTTGGCACAAAAGCTGAATGATGCTTTGTGGGCTTATAGGACTGCCTATAAGACCCCTATTGGTATGTCCCCTTTTAGGCTAGTTTATGGCAAGGCCTACCACCTACCAGTGGAGTTAGAGCACAGAGCCTATTGGGCTATCAAAATACTGAATGTTGATCTAACTACTACTGGTTCTCATAGGAAATTACAATTGTCAGAGCTTGATGAATTGAGAATGGATGCCTATACAAATGCCACAATTTACAAGGAGAGATCAAAGGCATTCTTTGACAAGAAGCTAATGAGGAAGGACTTCAATGCTGGTACTAAGGTTTGGCTTTTCAACTCCAAATTAAAATTCTTTCCAGAGAAGTTAAAATCCAGATGGGGTGGACCTTACACTGTCATCCATGCCTCCCCATCTGGTTCTATGGAGATCTTGGAGCCTATGTCTGGGAAGATCATGAAAGTGAACGGTCAAAGGCTAAAAATTTGTGTAGAAAATTTAGTGCAACCTCCTCAGACCATTCACCTACATGAACCTCCCACTGATTAGTGATCCACAGCTTTGTAAAGTATGTACCATATTTATTGAATGTGTATTTTATTTTGTCTAAAAATCTGTCATGTAGTGTTTTTTATTTTGTGTTAATCTACATGTTTTGTTTTGTTCTATTTTGAGTTGTGAGTTATAATATGATGTGCATGTGTTGTCAGCTAAATTTGATGTGCCTGGACCTGATGTTGATGTGCATGTTCTATTTCTGGTTGAGTGGTTGAAGTGTTGTCATTGTAAATGTCATGAATCTGATATATTTAAAAATCTTTAGCATTCTAATTTTTTTTGTCGTGCATATGTTGGTGATGGGCTTACAATTATAATTATGAAATGGATTAAATTTGAGGAACGTCAGTTTAGATGCACAATGGATAGGTGCATGTCAGTATTGATGCACTGGCCAATGTGCAACACTAAGATAAAGGGTAGATTGTGCCTTCTCGCGAGGCTCTATGGCCTCAATTCCACATTTGCGAGCCACTTGAATAAATTGAAGGCTTTCTCACGGAGTTCTTATAGGCAAGTTGTTCCTCGCAAGAGCCTCACAAGCAAAAAGACCTCTGAAGCTTGCAATGTTCAATTCCTCGCGAAGCTCTGATTTAACTCCGTGATGTGCACTCGCGAGACTCTTCTGTATCTGGCGAAACATTTCTCGTGAGGTGGCATTCATACTACGTGAGAGCCTTGTGAGCTATGTATGGGTTTTCTCGCGGGGCTGTATAATGACCTGTGTTGCCTTGCGAGAGCCGCACGAGTGAATTGCTTGAAGGAAACAAAAGATGGATCCTCGCGCGGCTATCTCTTCTTCACGATAATGAGCTGCATGCCAATTGGGAATCACACATGTATACCTCGCGAGCGAACTTCTGAGACTCACTGAATATATTTTCTTCATGAGGTTCTTTGCTTCAACTATGCTAGCGATCCACCTACCCTCTCGTGTGACTCAATTACAGCATCAGCTCCATGAATGACCTCACGATATCTGTCCTCGCGAGGCACCTTTCTTCTTCGTGACAGCACTTCTCGCAAGATTGAATTCATATTGCATCAGAAAATATAGCCCTGCGAGTACCTGGCAATAGCTGCGCGAGGCACGGGATCACACTATTAAACCCTGCGATCTTTTCCATTTCCTCTGTTCTCTCTCTTTTCCCTAATTTCAAGTGCACAAGATCAAGCTTCTCTCTCCCTTCTCTCTTCTCTATAGCCTAATCCACTCCAACTAAGCAAATTTCCTCTTACAATTGTGTTTTGCATCACCTCCTGGTTACGTTGAATTCGGTTTGGGGGGATTTGATCCATTGTGCCACGTTTGAAGTGGAACCCTAGCTTTCAGTTGGTAAGATTTTTTCACACTCTCATCTGATTTGATTGGTTGTTGTTTTAAGTGTTAAATAGGGAGGACTTTGGGTGCAATTTCATTTGTGAAGTGTGCATTACACACTCTGAGAGTTTAAAGCCCTAATTTTGAGGAATTTTTGTAGTCATGGCCACGGGTTCGAAATTCATTGACACACTGGTTGCCATGATAAACCCCTCACACACTAGAAGCACTGTGGCCACTCAAAAATCTATGAGGATTGTAGAGGCCTCCATAGTGGAGACCTCTGAGATGACTCCTCCCACTGTTGAGCCCCAAGTGGAGAAACCTAAGGAAGGGTAGCCCCTGTGAAGAAGGCCAACGGTGTGGCCTTTGATGCCCAAGCACAAAAGAAGAAATATGCTCCCATGAAAAGAGCCAGAGACCACTCACCTGCCAAAATCCCTGAGAAATCAATGAAAAAGCAAAAAAAGGGCAAGGGTGTAGCCCATGAGGTCCCTAAGGTTAGCACTGAGGAGGAGGAATATACTAAGTACCTTAACCCCCTCTGAATTTGTGGCTTCAATTAAGCTTGAGGCAGAGACTATTTTTGACAAGGCTTTCTTTGAGAACCTACCAGAGACAGTTGCCTCCATTGAATACCTACCCAAGGCCACTCTGCTACCCCTTCTCAGGCCCCCACTGCAGTTAGTCTTCCCTAGACTAGTGCAGTTGTTTTATCAAAATATAAGAGTGAAGACTGGGGATGATGGGAACCCAGCATTGCTGGTGCTGATAGACAAGTTTGAGATGATATTCAATCAGGCTGCAATAGCTGAGATTCTTGGGATACCAGCCAAGTACAGCCCTGAGTGTGGCTTGGGTCCCCCTTTGACAGCCACCATCCCAGAAATTGCCAAGGAGCTCACTGGAGGAATTACTGTGTCAAGGTTGTCCATTAGGAAGAGGGATTTGCTGTTGAGGAAAATTATTTATTATTTTGGGCACCAATAGGAGAGGAGCTCTCCCATTGTAGATGCCCTCTACTCCTTCCACATGAACCATTATTTTGATGATGTCAAGCTAATTTTTGATAGGATGAAGGATATAAATGAGAAGGTGAATAAAGAGTAGAAGCCTCACTCATTGCCCTACTACATGCTCATTACAGCCTTGCTGAAGCTAGGGGAATACCAATTTCAGATGAATGAGGAGACCACTCCCTTGAACCCCAGCAAAAGTGGCAAGAAACAGTGGGGGATTAGTGGAACTCTAATTGAGAAGAAGGAGCTGCTAGCTAAAGCAGCTCCCATAATTCAAGAAGTGGCCCGCTTTGCCGCCTACCATTGCCAACCCCGCACCGACTCTCAACATACCAGTGTGCTAGCCAAGACCGCACCATCTCATCATCCATACCCACTTCAATTCCCATGCTAGCTCCTACTTCAACCCTAGCCTCACAAACCCCCATAGTTCTATCACCACTACCACAACCAATTTTACCCACCACCTCACCCATCACTACATCTCCTACATCCACCATACATACTGACACCATTCCTTTATCCTTACCCATATCTGTACCCTTAACTACCTACCCAGCTCACCCCAGCCCACCTGTGAACACTACATATAGAAAAAGAAAAAAATTCAAAGCCCACACAAAGCGCCAACCCACCTATATTTTCCAAACTATCCCTACCCCAGAAACCATAGCCACACCAGTCCCTACCCTTGAAATTCCTCCCAGCTATCCAACTACCTCACATCATCCCACATCACCCTTTGAAGCTGATACCTTTGAACCCTTAGACCATTCCATTCCTTTTTCCCCTTCCCATGACCCCTTTGCATCTGAGGGGTACTCAGCTATGATGTCCTCTATCATAGGGGAAATCAATTATGAGTTCACCCCTCTCCTAGACTCACCTCACCCTCCCCATTTTACCCCTCTTCCGGATTCCCACAGCCAACAAGCTTTCACCATGCACCCACCTCTCCATTTCAACCAATTCCACCCATCCATTCCACAACTCCCATCACCCCTGACCCCCTACCCCAAATCCTCAACCTATTACTCTCCCTTCAATCCTAAGTATTGGCCAACACCTAAACCCAATCAACCATAGAAGTCACCCTCCAAGCCATGAACTCCACCCTCCAAAACTAGGCCTCCATTCCTAATAGTTTAGTAACCATCCACTCAACCTTATCCACCTTAACCCAACCATCACAATAGCCACCTATCCCTACACCCACCCACTTACCTACTCCACCCCCTCTTCCCTAACCCTTAACCTTGGTTGTAACCACACCTGTTGTTATACCCATTGAACCTATCCCTGAAATACCTCCTATTACCTTTACCAATGCCTATACACAAACAGACCCTAAACCTGAACCACAACCTAAAATCCCACCTGCAGTAACAACATCTGATGCTACCACAGATGTAGAAAACTTAATACCCACCTCCACAATTCCCACCCAAACTAACCCTGAGGTTATAGTCCTCACAATCATGGGTCAAAATTTCATTCGATATCAATACGTATCGGTTTTGGACTGGGACAATATGATACATTCAATGTACTGTATCGTCAATTTTGTATGCATATGCTCGGACGATACATTCAATGTATCGTCCGGTATTTTACTATTCCGATATGTATCGTCCGATACGTATCGATTTTGAGCTCGGACGATATGTATCGGATACCCGACATTTTGACCCATGCTCACAATACCTTCTACTCCCACCCCATCCCTTCTCCATTGCTGACTGACCCTTCTTCCAGTGCTGAGCAACCCATACTACCTGCCTCTTCTTTTTTCATACCTTCATACTTCTCCCTCCTACATACCATACAAAATAATCCATATCTTAAAAAGGATGTCATTAAAGGCATGGCAGACCTCAAAACCTCATTCAGGATGCCCTATGAAGTAAAAATACATTAAATGGAGCTGGATTCCAAAGTTCAGATGCTGAGAATATCAAAGGGCTGGAAACAAATGTTGAGGCTATTTGAAGCTCAACAGCATACTGCAACAACAGAGAAAATGAGAGCAGATGGACTCGAGAAAAGATTAGCGGCCTCCAAAGAGATCACAAAGGCCACTAGGGAGTTGTATGAAAGTAGAGTTCAACTTGCTAAAAAGAAGACAGAAATACTTGAAAGGAGAGTTGCTGAAATGGCTGCCAAAGAGCTTGCACATGCAGCTGAGACTACCCCTCTTTCCACAACCCCTCCAGCCAGTTCACTACCTAAGAAAGCAAAAGGAAAGGAGTCCAAATCATGGCTGAAGCAGCAGAAGATTGAGATGATTAGATTGTCCATGTAGTTAGTTAGGATGTTTTGTAAAATCTTTTTACAGTTATTTTCCCTTGCATTGTACATATTTCTGTGTTATCAATGAAAATTTCTCTTTGGTAGGTTTGTGTGAAGTTTATTTGGTCTCCTTATCTGCTATTTATTTGTTTGCTTGTTTATTTTAATGGTTTGTGTGTGTTTTGTTTATTATTGTTACTTGCATTGTTTTATTTACTTTAATTTTCCCAAAATACCCTGTTGTACTAACACTTTATCTTTGAATCAGTGAGGACACTACTCCTCATAGGTTTTGAAGTGTGATAAGGTTTGCCAATGAGGTGGTTAGCCTAAGTGCAGCAGAACTAAGGAACTAAGATAGGAATAGAGCTAAGTTCACCTAAGAAACTTTTAAAATGATAAATATAAAAATTTTGCAGACCTTTAGGCATTAAACACTTATAAATTTTAATATTTCCATGAGGTGAACACCAAGAAAACTCACTTGTGTCAGTACTTAGTGAACCATTAAAGAGAGAAAAAGGTAAGGACATGCCTAAGAGTTCAATGGAAGACCATACCTAGTGAGATTTGGGCCTATAAATTTTTTTCTCCTTGAGGAGTGTCTTAGGCAATTCTTTTTGCTCTAAGGACTTGTTGAGTTAATGTTCTCACTAGAAGTTAGGCATCTCCAAGTTGAAATAGCTGACAGTACCCATGACATTTAGGAAAGGATCAAAGCCTTCTCTTGGATAGTTTGAGCTTTAAAATACCAAACCCAGTAAACTGCCCTTGTGCATACACCTTTTGAGCCTTAATTTCTAATTTTCTTCAAAATACACCTGAGTATTTGCATCTAAACTTGTGGACCTAATTCAAACCTACCCCCACTCTAAGAATTCAAAAGGTAAAGGAGAAGGAGTTGAAGATGGATAAGCTAAGGTCGACATTTGGTGAATCGAAGAGAAATATAAAAGGAAGACAACAATGTAGCAGCTGGGAAGAGGGTGACATTCCAGAAAAATACAAACAAAAAGAAAAGAAAATTGTATAAAAAAGAATAAAATATAATGAAAAGGAAGAGAGAGGAGTGAAGAGAAAATTTCACTGGAAAAAGTAAAAATAAGAGGAGAAGCTGATCACTTCAAGTCTGAAAAATGTCAAAGAAGATGAAATGTGCTAAACTAAAGGAGGTGAAGTCATGAATCACCTCCTTCACCTGCTGATTTCTCAATTTTGCACCCTTTTCATCCTTCCATTCTTTATAACCTACACCCATAAGCCACATTACAACCCAGTCTATGACCCTGTGATCCTAAGTTGAATGAGCTATTATGTGGAGATGAGGAGTTATCCAATCTATGGTGAGAAATAGCCAATGATGCCAGAATTTAGGAGCTTTGCCTATTTTCATGCTTACAAACCCATTTGGGGGCTGTAACTGTTCTTGAGCTTGTGAGAAAATGAAAACCCTCAAAGTTCGTTGTGAGAGACTGCCCTGGTAAGTATTGGGTCTGATATTGAATGTATTGGGCATTGCCTAAACCTAATTTTTGAATTAATAGTGAGCTCAATACTGACATAAACTTGTTTCTCTTGTTGTAAGTTGATTGGAAATAGTATCCATACATGTAAGAGTTTTTAATGAGTTAATTGTCTGTGCATACCATTTATTTAAATTCCTCACATTTTGAATCAAAGGTGAACTGATGCTCTATGTATTGACAGCTGACTTGACAATGTTGCACTTTTGCTAACTGTTTCATTGAGAAGTTTGTGGGTACCTTCACTGAAAACCATCAGGAGACTTCACTCCTCCAATAGGAATCACCTAGGGGTTTAAAAGGCTTGATGCATAAGCTAAATGCATCTGTACTCCTTACAAAAGTGGCATTTACATTCTTAGAATAGTTATTTTAATTTTTCCTTTGCTCAGGGACTAGTAAAGATTAGGTTTGGGGGTGTGTTATTCACTGAAAAGTACCACTTTTCACCTCTTAACCTGTCCTTTGCTACACCTTGTAGCAAAGGAGAAAAGTACCACTTTTCTCCTTTGTTTAGTGTGTTTCGTAGTTAGTAATAAATTGTGTAGCTTAACACAATGTCCATGCCTTTGGTTCCAAGAAGAGAGAAAATCCAAACAAGAGATAATAGATGAGCCAAAGACTGATGGAACACTATGGTGGTACACACCATGGTGACTAGTTTGTATGTCAAAGTGGACCCAAGAAAGCCAGCAAATGTGAGAAATCTGGATGTAAGTGGAGAGAGATCTGCAACAACAGCAACTGTAGTACATAAGAGGAGAATATGTTTTATCTCGCACAGTAGAAGTGTTGCCCCGCGCAGAGTTATCTCGTGTGGCTAATATATGCAACATAAGAGAACTCGTGATGCAGTCACATACTTCAGCTGCAACTAGCACTCAAAAATCTCACGAGGCTCTCGCGCACTAAGCCTTCAAAAATCCAGCTCGTGAAGCTCTCACAAGGAATAACTTTCATGTCAGCCGCGCGCACTATCTCGTGAAGCTAATCTACACAAAGAGCAATAACAACCTCGCAAAGTTCTCGCGTGGTTCAAGAGGAGAGAGAGCTCCAAAAATGTCCTCGCGCATTTAATATCTCAACCCTCTACCGAGCTAGCTTTGTTATTCCTTCAACAAGAAGCCGAGCGAGATGTAAAGGCATCCACGTGACACCCTCGTGAGAGAAAATTCTGAAGCTCTACTGCGAGAGCAAGCCAAGCACTGCAAATTTTTCTGTGCGAGTGCATTCAAAGCCAAAGCAGTTGCGCGACAATACAAAGTCCATCTGCACGAGTGAATGACTTTCCAAGACAAATTCTTACCTCGCGAGGACTCTGCAAGTCGCGTGAAGGAATTAATGAGCAGAAGTTACCTCGCAAAGCACGAAGCAGCTGCACAAATGAACTAAAAAGCAAAAGGCAACCCCGCGAAGCTCGAGCTCTACACTTCTCAATCTTAACTCAGGGACCTTTTAGGGATTTCCCTCGGTCTAGGGCACACATCTCGAGGCCCTGATCTCGAGGCACACATCTCAAGGCAACCAAGGTTTGTAACAGTGCCACATCTACCCTAAAAATTAGGGTGTACTCTTCTGTTGGCTAAGGCATTAAGACCGAGTATTTAAGCTATACATTATAACTTAGAATTTATCATCCTTCCTTCAACCTCTATCTGTGTGAGCTCGAGCAGGCTAGGGTTAGGGTTTGATCACCTCTTTTTTCATTTTTTTTCTTCTCTCTTAGCCCAGCACTTGCTGGCTACATCCTCTGTAAGCAATTAGGCCTAGTTTTATTAGATTTGTAATGGGTCTTGTAACCTTTGGGATTTTTTGAAAAGCTGTTGTGCACAAGGCTGCTCCCTTGAGAAATCTCATTATAAGCACTTTTTATCAATTAAATTTGTACTTTAATTGTTCATTCAATCAATTATTTTCCTATTTGTCCATAGTTTTATTCAGGCTAAGCATGCATTTAGGATTTGAGTTGAATTGAAAGGCCAATGGAATCTTGAGCTTGTAGCCCAGGGACCATGGTGGCAACAGCAATTTATATGTTCCTTCTCAGACCTCTATGGTGTAGATAACCTCTGTGGATAGCATGTGACCATTTAAGCGGGCAGACTATAGCCCTAGGGTGATTCCAAGCAATAGATCTGAGAAGGATTATTCTCCTCTGCACTTGAGCTTGTAGCCTGGTGAGAGGTTGTTATAGGAATAGGCTCCCCTCTGTTTTACTTGACCAATATTAGATGTTAGATCTGATTTCTCTGTAGTGATTGCAGACCTGTGGCTTAAGTCATTGCAGGTCCTTTGAAGTAATGACCAGCTGCATTTGAGTCCCAAAATAGCCCTTGAACAACTATGGTCTTCACTAGTTTTTCAAGAACTATTTGCTCCCATGAATGCTTGAGCTTGTAGCCTAGCATACATGGAGTCTGTAATAGTTTTAATGATCTAATTTGGGCCATTGGGTGGAGAACATCTATTGGATAGTCTGTGACCATTGAAGTGGATGGGTTATAGCCTTAAGATCAGTCTACTCCTCTGGATCAGATTGGTTTTTTTATTTAGTCCATGTGGGTTGATCCTCTCTATTGTATAGTCTATGACCATTTAAGAGGACAGGTTATAGCCTTAAGAGATCAGGACAAACCATAAGGGTTGAGTTGGATACATCTTCCTTGCAGTTGTGCTTGTAGCCATCTAAGGGATTGCTACAGATACAGACCTGAGTCTGAGTTACATAGCTAATGCAATCCTAGCTTAACTACTTACTTTCCATCATTTTGTCTTTATTTTAACACACACCATCACCACCTTCTTCATAAACCTTTCTTTAGGATAGGACCGCACTTTATTTCTCTTCTTTTAGTGTTAATTTAATATAGTTGTGACACCCAACTCCATTTCTTTAAGATTGTTAGATCTGTAGCCAGATCTGGAGGCCTACTATTATAGCCTATTTTGGATTCTAGATTAATTTCTCTGTGGGACAAACTCTTACTTACTTAAAACTTGCTACAATAGCCCTGTATCTTGTAGGTCTGTGATTTGGTCTTGTGCTGTATTCATTCCCCATTTTGTTTTGTTTTGTTTTGCTTCCTTTATTTTGTCTTTATAATTTAATGGGGTCGGTTCCCCTATTAAACACATACACCATGGGTGTTAGCTCCTATCCACTTATCGATAAGGTTTTGGTTCCTGTGTGGAGCCCATATACCTAAGAGCGGTGTTTCGCATCACACTAAAAATTGTTTGGTTCGGTGTCGAGCCCGCACACCCGAACACTGGTTACACAGGATTAGGCATTAAGCCAATACACCACCATAGTGTACGAGCTTTGGTCCAAAAGTTATGCGTAGCTCAAACAAACCCAAAATGACCCCGTTTGAAAAATCTGAACTGGTGAAGCGTTTTCTAACAAACACACACCTGATCAGAACCTATGGTCTTTTGGTAATTTTTAGGGATGTTACAAACTCTGTATGCTGTTTACACCAACAACTGTCATGATGTAGGTCAGTTGATGCACAACTCGATGTGGCAGGTCCACAACGACATCTCCTTGCACCAAACGAGCTTGCAGTATTATACTTCTCGCATTTCGTCATGTGCCTTCGCCAACACTTTGAATTCCCGATCTATCGTACCAAAACAACGTATGTGGAGCAACTTGCCACCTCCACCACTGCTAAACCCCGCACAACGCCAACGAGGCAGTGTCCATCGACCGCATCCCAAGGAGCCTGCTCCAGATTTCAACATTGAGAATTTGTTCTCACTGCTTCAATCGCATATCAACGGGTTGTAAAGGATGCAATAGTCACATAATTCGCTTCTAACGTAAATGGTTCAGCGAATGTGGTCGAACGATGCCGATGAGATGATAGCACAGTCCATGAAAGCGGAGGATTAGAATGATGAAGATTAGATAGGAGTTTATTTTATTTTAGTTGATCATTGTAATTTTCTTTTCTTTATTTGTCATTGTAATTGTCTTTCCTTTAATTATAATAGAAATTATATGTGTTGTTCCATTTTTTGTGTTGTGTTTAAATTTTTTTTTATGTCTGGCCTTCAGTAAGGGCATTTTCGATCGATCGACACTCTAAATCGATCGATCGAATCCCTGCTATATTCTACACATTTGCTCGCATGTCAAATTCGATCGATCGACTAAGAAAGTAGATTGATCGATTCCCTATTGTGTTCTGTTGAGTTGCTCACAGATTGAAATCGATCGATCAATATTCCAAATCGATCAATCGATTTTTAACTGTGAGATTTTTTGAAATTGTGCGATTGCCCCCAGGTCCTAATCGATCGATCAACCAATGAGGTTCAATCAATCGGTTCTGGACTAGCCTTGGGTGGTTACACAATTTTCGGAGGCTCCGTGGACGAATTTCCTTCTATTTTATTTCCTTTTTTAGTTACTACCCTTTTTATACTCTCCCTTCTCTTTAAAATTCCTTTAGGCTTCTTTCCCTCTTACCAAATTCCTTTTTCTCTTTCTCTCTTCCATCTTTCTAAGTCTGAATTATAATGGCAGGCATTCGCTTCCGCACCAACGTTGTAAGAAAATTGATGAACAAACTGGCAAGGAAGAAGGTGAGACGTTCTGCTCCATTTAACGTCAGTGATCTCACTAACATGGAGATCATAGATCTTGAAATGCCCCCACCTCCTTCTCCAGCAGTCCCGGTGCTTGGACAAGCTCCCGCCCTGATCCCGGCCACAATTTGGGATATGTTGGTTCTGGCACCCAAGCCTGAGTCGATTGAAGGAGGGGATGCCTAGAATAATTAGGAGTTATTTGTTTTTATTTATTTATTATTATTTTATGTTTTAGGAATTAGTTTCCTTTTCTGTTTTAGGGTTTAGTTTCCTTCTTATTTGATTTTCTAGGAATTAGTTTTCATTTAAATAAGTGTAATCACAATTAAATTAATGAAAGTTTAATTATTTGCATTGTTCTTGCAATGTTCAAGATTTTCCCACTACTGCCATTTATTATTTCTTCTTGTGCACATTCATGTTTACATCTTTTGGAGGCAAAGAATAATTATTTCAGGTTTGAGGGAGAACTCTGATAATTGTACAAATTTACAATTATAGTAGAAACAATGAGGACATTGTTAATTTATGGTTTGGGGTACCTTTTGGTTATTTCATGATCTCTAGTGATATTTCCTTAAATTTCAATTAAATTTTCAATTAATTTAAGATTAAAAAAAAAACTAAAGCCATTTTCAACTAATTTTCAAACTTTACTTGTTGATGCATGTGAATCTTATTTTTGAGAATTGAGAAGGGGCTAGGGAAAGCTTGAGCCCAATTCCTAGAATGATGGATATAAGCGCAATTGAGATGTTGATGCCATGTTTTGATTGCCGATGTCTACGATTGTGAAATTCAATGTGAACATTTAGGGATAGGTTTGAAATTCATGCTTAGAAAACTTTTTGCAGTATTACCATGCTTGAGTCCAGAAATTAAGGAACTAGTTCGAACTTTGAACCTTAGGATCTTAGTGGAAACTAAAACCAGTGTGACAGCCCGGATTTTCCCAACCCAAATTTTCTGAGATATATGTATTTTTTTTCTTTAGACTTTAACCAAATCTCTGAGAAAACTTAGACTGCTAGATCGCAGAACATAATCTGATACAGAATACTTGGTACATTCACACACATTGTGGAAATCAAAGCAGTTATAGCATAATTGGTAGAACTAAATATTTCATTTCTATATAGACACATGACTGAAAGAGGTAATAGAAACTACCGGTGATGACTAACCATCACCAATAGAAACTCTATAACATACCAAGCTCAAATCTCAGAAGTCATTGTGCCAAATCCAACTGAGCTTTTCCCCCAGTAGGCAACTTCGGATTCTTCTCAAGTCCAGGATCCTAAAGCTACCTGAAGCTATACCTGTGAAGTATAGTCGGGGTGAGCTAACGTCTAAGCTCAGTAGAAAAATATCAATATCAACTACATCTTACCAATGGCAGAGTTTAAAATAAAAACAAATCATGAATTCAGGATAACAGATCAAATATTCGATGACAGAACAAAGCCTCATTTTCTTATTCATATTCAATGATTCAATGTCCATTGTTCACAGTGTTCACATCATTCACCTCACTCACTGTGTTCATTACGTTTAATTCCCTCACACCAGTCCACTTATGTATGCTATGCAATGCGTACGAATAGCTGCCGTACCGGCCCACTTATGTATGCTATGCAATTTGTACGGATAGCTGTCGAACCGGCCCACATATGTATGCTATGCATTGTATACTATGTACGGATAACCACCGTACCGGTCCACTTGTCAATGTCCACTCACTATCTTATCATTCAGAATACATTCTAAAAGTTCACATTTACTTTCAGATACAAAGTTCAAGATTCATACTTAATCTAATGACTCAACACTAAGTCCATCTCAATTTTGAAGTTTAGAGTCCAATCATCCACTCTTTCACCCTTCACCTCGTACTCGAAAATTCAACAAGTACAGTTCAAGTCTACGGGTAACATTCATCCTAACAAAAGCTCTTAACATATTAATTTTCAATATTTGCTTAATTTTAATTAGACTAGCCACAGTGCGATAAGCTTTACCAACCACGCGTTTCAAGGGATGGCTCCGTAGTAACCTGAATGTACTTCATGTGGCATCCTATGCTACCATAGAGGAGTTGCATCTGTACATGGGCGCCTACATTCCAAGTTTCACGTGCCTGGGAAAGAGACCTCATTGTGACTTAGGCTGAAAAGTCTCAGATCAAAAGTCTTCAAAGATTCAAATGTTGTCAGATTACATCACGCAAAATTTAGAGTTTCAACTTCCCATAGTTTCTATTCAATTTGTCAAAATAGAGTTCCACGTACATTCGAATTCAAAGTTCGTATGGAAGTTAGACAGAACGGGTCATAAACAAAAACAAAATGAATCAGATTAAACAGAATGAACATATCATTAGAACGAATAAGATCAAAGCATAACTGAACAGAACAAATCGGATCAAAAGCGAAAAATAGAACAGTCAAATCATATGCAGAAACAAGACAAAACAGAACATACCAGAACGGAAACAAATCATCAGGTCAACCATCAAATAGAAACCATCAAAAACTATGAACTAAATTCATAAAATGTAATTTTTCATTGAGTTTCCCCTACCTTGGATTCGGAGTCATTCAAATCAATCCAAAGTTCCTCATCCAGATCTCTCGTTCATAACCTAGATCATATCAAAATTGTACTATGTGTCAATAGTGTCAAAACAGGTAGCTCAAAGCTTCATAAAGTTTTTCCAAAGAAAAATTGAAAATAGATAGAACTAGGAAATCGATCGATCGATTTCCCAATTCGATTGTTCGATTTCAAATTCGAACGTTCGATTCCCAGAATCGATTGTTCGATTCCTTTAGAATTCTAGCATACCTTTGTTCTGTCAAAATCGATCGATTGATTCACAAATCAATCGTTCGATTTTATATTCGAATGTTCGACTCTCAATTCAAACATTCAATTTCTTCATAAATTAAATTTGTTTATCAGTTCTGTCAAAATTGATCAATTTCTAAAATCGATCATTCAATTTCGATAGATTCAACAGCCCTTTGGCTTCTTCTTCCTTGGCTTGTTTTTCCTCAAAGATTTATCGGATTTGATTCCACTTTTATCCACACAATCATCTAAGCCTATAACAATTAATTTAAGAAATAATCTACAATTTAGATCATTAAACTCTACTCGATTGTACCTTTCACCAATCGATTTCGTGACTTTAAGAAGTGTTGTACAAAGGGGTTTTGGAATGAGACTTCAAATTTCCACAGCGATTGGACACAACGAAGTTCAAGACGACGTCGTTCACCCTTATGCGTCGATCTTAACCTCTTCAAAGTGCGGGAGACGATCGTGAGACGGAACGCTCTTTGAAAATGGGGTTTCTAAAGAAAAAGGGTTCGAACGGCTTGAAATTTACAAATGGCAAAACTCTAGCGATGTCAGCATCACTGTAGACACCCCCATTTTTCCCTCTCAGAGTATATTAGTTTGTTTGGTCAACCTTTGACCTTGACTGTGACTCTTCCAAAAGGACTTACCTTCTCCATGGGTTTCGAAGCCCTAACATCAGAACCATATGCTGAAACAATAGTGTATGGCTAAACACAGGCTGGAACAATAGCTCTGTGGCTCAAGCCCCATGACCCTGATGTGGGATCATATACTGAAACAATAGTATATGGTTGGACAAAGGCTGAAAAAATAGCTCTGTGGTTTAGATCCCATAACCCTAGAAGCGGGGACTATATACTAAAGCAATAGTATATAGCCGAAACACAGGCTGAAATAATAGCCTCACGCCTCAGACCCGACCCAGACCCTGGACAATCCTGAACTACTCGCATTGAACCATGCATGCAATTCTATTGAACGCCACACCACTAGCGCTCAAACAGTCCTGTCAGACCAAACTTCCCCTCAATCAGACTGCCTCGAGACCCGATTGCACACTCCAACAAGCGTGCGTAATCGGATTAAGCGTCCCATCACCAGTGCTCAATTGGTTTACTTTAGACCTGGTCTCTAACTCCTAAGACCGCGAAAACTCCACGATTAACCTCCATCAGCATGGTGCTTAATCGGATTATGCGTTCCAAACTGGGCACACAATTAGTCTAATCAGACTAGGACTAGGACACCCCGGCTAAGCCAGTCAGCCGGTTACTCATTGAGTCTGTCACCGACTCAAAGTGGTTAAGCGCCTGATACAGGGCGCACAACCCAATTAAGCACCTAGGATTGGGCGCATAATTGAAGTTGACCGACTAATTACACGCACTCCACAGGGCGCGTAATTCATAAAATACCTATAAATAGACCCCCTTACCTCAACTCAAAAAAAGAGAACAACGACTTCGAGATTCGACTTTCGAGTTCCCTGCTTTCAAGCTTCGGATTTCGAGATTCCTCTCTGCAGACCCTGGCCTTAGGTATAATTGTTCCTTCTAATTTTTCATTTTCAGTTCTTAGTTCTTAGTTCTTAGTTTCTTAGATCTCAGATTTCAACTATTAGTTTTAATTTTCAATCTTAGGCTGTAACACCCCTTTTTTAATCCGTATTTTAATCTCTGGTTCTAATTCTTAGTTTTTAAAATTAGTCCTTAATTATATTCACTATTTTTAAATTTGATATCAACTTTTTATCCTATCATTAATCTCTAGTTCTAGTTATTAGTTTTCTAGAACCAGTCCTTAATCATACGGTCTGATTTTCTAATTTTGGTCCCGATTTTAGCCTTTAAATTTTAGATTCTAGTCCTAATTTACTAATTTCTTAAAGTTCTTAATTTTAATTTTAATCTATAATCCAAAAATTATTGCTTTTTCAATCCAAAAATATTTTCTTATAATTCAAATTCAGTTTACTTTAATATGAGCCATCTGATTTGCCCATGGGAGCTTACGGAGGGTGCTTGGAAACGGGACGGATCCTCCTTAGCATAGCGGGCCAAAACCCTTTTTTAGATTTTCAGTAAAAATTAGTTTATTTATTTTAATTAGAGTTTCAGTAAAATTAGTAGATTTTTAATTAATTAGAGTTTCAATAGAATTAGTATATTCCTTATTAGTTTCCATAAAATTAACATATTTGCATTCCTAGTAATATTAGGTGACTTAATTAATTAGATTGCTAATAGAATTAAAATATTTAAATTAATTAGACTCCTAGTGATATTAGGAGACTTAATTAATTAGATTTCTAATAAGATTAGGACACTTAAATTAATTAGACTCCTAGTAGGATTAGGAGACTCAAGTAGATCAGGATATCAAGCAGATTTCTAGGAGAACTAGGAGAAATTAATTAGACTAGGATTAAAAAGTAAAAAGATCAAAAACAACTAAAGTTAGAGTAGTACTAGGTATCTCACAATTAATTAGACTCCCAGTAGAATCAGGAAACTTAACTCAATTAATCAACGCAACAAAAGGAGAATAGGTTATCTAGATATCCGAGCAACCCAGTGCTGCTGACCTTGGCAGGCCAACGATTCAGTAAAGAAGGAACCCACACCTCACAAGCATGATCAGTGATGTACTGCAGCGTTGATAAATATCTGTAGCTGGCGATCATAACGAACTAGGTATTTTTGTCATGAATTTACCTCTTTAATTTTAACACTTATTATTTTCTAATTAATCACTCCACCACCCATTGCCAGAGTCCACTCAGGACCAAATTGGGCCACGAATTTCGGGGACCAAAAGGAACCCAGAAAAAGCGCGTACCAACAGACTGGCGATCATGATGGGACTTCTTATTGTCAAAGTCACTCTTACCTAGATACTTAGTTTTATTTTGTTGTAGTTTACGTTTTTTTAGCCAATTGCAAACAAATAAATAAAATAGAAGATACAAAAAATAAATAAATAAAAGCGAAGAGTATATGAGCCTACGCCAAAGACTCGAGATGTCCGGGATACGGAGATTGAGGTTAGGAGATCCTCCGCTGTGGGGATACCACAATAATCCCGTATACGAGGAAGAATCACCCCACGATTTAAGCCAACAACTGGAGATTAACATGGCCGATGACCAAGAGAATCCCTTTTCTACCCTGAACCCTAACAATAACCATAGCAGAGGGGAACACAGTAGTGGATAGAACCTCACGACCCGACAAATCGTAGAGCTCGGCATTCAGAGAATACAAAAAGGAGACAAGGACGCTGAGAAATTGCTCTGAGGATTGGCTGCCGCATATGAGATGGTCAAGGGATGAGAAGACTCAGATGAATGAGAATGACGAGAGAGCGAGAGGTCACCACCTACGCCAAGCACGATATCGGCCCACGTGTCACCCCTAAGACCGGCCCCTCGCATCCTCTTCAATGACAATTCACAAGACAGAAGTCACTTACGGACTGTCCAAAGAGGCGCCACTGTAAGAGTCGAAGATCTTCCTAAGATGCTTGACGAATATATGGCTAAGAGGGAACGCCCTAGCCTCTCATTCAGATTCGACAAGTTTTGCCGAGAACTTGAATTTAACTTACCTGCAGGATTTAAACCACCAAAATTCAATAAGTACACCGGTGCTGGGAATCCCAATCATCATCTAGCCCTTTTCTACAACGACTGTCGGCCCATACACCATAATCAAGGATTTCTCATCCACTATTTCCAGCGACCATTAGAAGGAAAAGCTCTAAACTGGTTCGCAGGACTACCACTGTAAAAGATAGATACGTTTGACAACCTAGCCAATCAATTCCTCAACCAATATAAACACATGATCTAAGAAACGGTCAGCCTTAGCGATCTCATAGCTGCAAAGCAGGAACCTGACGAAGAGTTCGCCGATTTCATCATAAGATGGAGGAAACTTACTGCTAGAACTGGTTCCTCAATGAAAGAGAAAGACTTGATCGACATTATTATTGACAACACTAGAGAGCCCTTAAAAAGCGCACTCATTATAAGTGACTGCCCCGATTTTGCAGTGCTTCATTCCCAAGCCTCTCGTTTGGCGTGACACGTTAAAGGCGGGGACCTCACCTTGTCCATAATTACCTCGAAAGCAAGCCTTTCAGGAAAATCAAAGTCAAAAAACAACAAGAAAGCATCGAGAATCAAGCAGGTTAATATTGTTGCCAATCAGGGACAGAATTCAAGAAACGAAAATTTTCAGCCAAGGAACTTTGGACAAAACCAACGCCAGCAACGATACACAAATCAGAACCATGGCCTAAATCAACAAAGATATTCGAATTAAAACCAAGGCCAGAATTAAAATAAAGGGCAATATCAAAATAGGAACCAATATCCCAACACTTACCAAAACTAAAATACGACGCAGAATCGGCCCACCAACACCTAGAACTACAACAATGTACCTCTACCACAAAGCTTCAGCCAACAAATCAGGGGCCCCTACTAGCCGAAATGGGAACACTATCCTCCATTGCCTGATACCATTCCTAACATTTTCTTTCTCCTCAACACCCAGAACCTCCTTAGATTTCTGTAAGAAAGACCTCGGCCTTGGCCAACGAACCTGGATTATAGCATGTATTGTGCATTCCATCGATATGCAGGACACAATTTGGAAGACTGTTGGGTCCTCCGGGACATAATCTATGACATGAACGATCAAAATCAAATTGACTGGTAAGCACTCAAGAACTCTAACCCCGATGGTAAACAACCACCGCAGAACCTGGGGATTATTAGTAATCCCATGCCAAACCACAACCAAGGTGGACCAGCCCACGTCACTACGATAGACCTCCCCGATCGACCCTCTTTTCAACCTTCCACCTTGATCACCTACCTCCAACCTGTTAGCGAGTCCCCCCACCAAATCCACCTCCCTATCCGAATTTCACTCAAGTACGAGTTCAGTCTTTCAGGGCTCGAAGACCCTTCCTTCATAGCCACTCGCCAGAACCTCCAACCCCAACGAATCTCGAGCCAACGCCATCACTATTTCCCTCATCCGACTCTGAACCAAAATATGAGGACCATGTCCTTCAAACTACAGAGCATATCGCAGCATGGGTAGACAGTATTACCAAGAACACTTTCAATCGACAATGTGAGGAGACAATTGAAGAGCGCCTATCGACGGTGGAGATAGAATGTTCAAAAGAAGAACTGGTTAAAGAAAAAACGTTGATCTCCACCTTCCTGGAGGAAGAAGATTATACACAGTACCTCCCACCATGGAGCGGCCTGGCACAAATACGAATCCCTTCTTCAAATTTCACCCCCCTTCTCGCCTAACCCTAACACTAATACATCGGTGCCGAGGGCTGCCTAGCCCAGTCAAACAACCAACCTGCCCAATCCTTAAATTAGGAACTAACTATCCCCCTCCCCCATTTCCTCAAGGTAAGGAGCCTATGAATGCACAACCATCGAAACGAAACGTAAGAGAAAAAGAGACTAGCATACCTCCCCCGCCTCACATCATTCCTCCACCAATTCTCACACCTCAGCCTTCCCAACCACCCGTACACAAGGTTCATCGGCCAGGTAAAGAGGCTACACTCGAAGCATGACAAGACTATGATCTCCTACAATATCTCCAGAAGATCCTAGCCCAGATATCAATCATGAAACTCATCAAGAAGTCGCCTGATCACCATCAACTACTAATCAGGACATCGGAAGACACACAACTAGAAGAAGATACTACCCTAGATGAGCTGCATCAAATCACCTTAGTCATGGCACAACCTCCTGCACTTACCTTCACAGATGCAGACATGCCTAAGGAGTCACTCCAAGGAAGTTTGGCTCCCATATACTTAACAGTTATAATCAGTGAATTCTCCATACCCCATGCACTAGTCGACACTGAAGCAGGACTTAATATCTGCCCTATCACTACACTAAAGATGCTCGAGTACATAGAACAAGACATTAGGCCCTCATAGCCTACGATGGCTCGCGTCATTTCATCAAAGGGACAATCAAGCTTCAAGTCCACCTCGGACTTGTAACCAAGAACATCACCTTCCATGTATCTGACTCCTCTAGCACTTACAATCTTATCCTAGGTAGGAAATGGTTAGAATCCATGAAGGCTGTGGCATTCACATACCATCAATGTGTCAAGTTTCCATATGAAGATTCCATTGTCCGCATATACGCCGACGCACCACTCCAGGAGATAGACACTGATTACACAGCGAGTATCCCTATAGCCCATGACTCTATGTTGAACACTGGCCACATCAAGAGGACGCGAGTCCTCAACAAGGCAACCGTCACAGAAGTCAGCCCTCCTCCAATGCATAAACCGAAATTAACATGGAGAGAGTTCGGCCCCGACCTCGCCAAACTCTATGACCTCAATCCTACTGGGATAAAAGGGTGGGACCTCATGTACCAACTAGGATACATCCCTCACACCGGACTTGGCAAGAACAAGCAAGGCCGCATAGGGCCTGTTGTCCCAAAGAAAATCCGTAAGCACATAGGATTAGGTTACAAGTCAGACAACCGACAAGCTGATATACTGCCTACCTCTCCGAAATGGTCTCTATATGACCACTTCGTCTACGGGACTACCGAAAAAGCTGACATATAGAAATGGAAAGAAACACCTCTTACCAAATCACAGGAAGCCGAGATTGAACAAATGGCTAGGGCATTCGCGGATCTGATGAAGCTAAATGACGACGTCAATAAACTGCTCAAAGGAGTCGGACCCCTGTTCGACACTAAGCAACCTACGGAAGAATCTCTGAAGCTTAGACCACACATAGATGACTGGGGGTCAACCGACGAGGAAGACTTCCACATCACAACTCTAGAGAATGAGGGAGAACTGGAACCGCGTGCCCCTCAATCTCCCCAATTACCCCAGCCTCATCTATCCGCAGAAGAGGATTGGCTCTCGATGTTGAGCAAAGAAGAAAACCACTGGAGGAACCTTACTAACATTGAATTAGAAGATCACCTAAGGACAGAATGCTTGAAATTTCTTGAGGAAATTAATCGATTTGGGAACGAAGATTCAAGATCTGATGATGAATTTGACTACCGACCCGTACTTCATCGTTGGCGGTGCCCACACCGTTGTCCCTACTTGGAATCCCTGTACTATAACTTGTGTGCGTCCGTCCTAACCCGGTGCGACAGGGCCATCCTACAAGAAATTTAGCAGACAACCATGAAAGAAGAAACTCACACGTTGTCCTCATAGAGTTTGAGGAGGAACTTGAACTATACACTCCCCAAACCTGGGATGCACTGCAACTTCAGATATTTTGGAAATCTCTCGAGGAAGAATGGCAACCGCCACCAAGCGATGATGAAGACTATTGGATAGATCTCCCCGCGCTCAAATTAGCAGAACAAATTAACCAAAGCCTTCAAGCACTATCAAACCACGAAGACGAACTCATGGCCAGTTCTGACCCTGATCCAGAAGGATGGGAATCTCCCTACATCTCCTACCCACACCAGCCTCGCTGTCATGCATGCGTGCTTATCCTAACATACTATGAAGATCAAGGAAGAGAATTCGCTACCCCCGGGGATCATCAAGAAGACGACCCCCGACAAGGAGGACAACTTCACTCTAGCTCAGAGGACGAAAACCTAGCCGATTATGATCTCCAAAACCTTTTTAAAGATGAAAGGTATCGGCAACACTACCACTAGCGTCACTCATCCAAAGGATTGCACCCGATGAAGATTACAAAAAGAATTGGCAAACTCAGAACGAGTCCGCATTACCAAAAGAATCGCACGAACGGCTCCAGCAATTGTATCGCCCCCTCAACTAGAGGAAACAAATTTATCGGTTCCTTTTCAAGAAACCGACCCTGTACCATACTTATTATCAAAAATTTTAAAAATTGAAAAATTGAAAAGACCATAAAAATCTAAAAATACAAAAGCCTAAAAAAGTAGAAAATTTTGGAAAAGAGAGGGAGCCTTTCATCCCAAGACCATCCAATGACCCACCAAGGGATCTTCCCCTTAAGGCTATAGGCATCGGTTGCACCGGTAAGGGAGTAATAGCAGATATACAGAATCACCCTATGGAGCCTCACTCAGACTCCAACTGGCGCAACCCTGCTACCTCTTCCTCACGGAGCCGTCAAGCATCCCGAAGAAGCAATAAGCTAGTAATCATACCTGACGAGATACTCTGCGATTTCGAGAGGAGAATCGATGGCCTCGATTTACACCTGACTAAGGACGTTGCAGTCATTAGTTGCCCCGATGAAGGGTTACCTTTTGCAAAACTAACTCCCCAGTGTAGCCATTTTATAGTCTATGAACTCACAGATGATGAAGGAGTATCATCCACGGAGGAAACACAGGACTTCCAACAGGTCATCAAACACTCCGACGAACAAACTCAAGCCGCCGCGGAACCCACTAAAGAAATCAACTTCGGCACTGAGGAGAAACCCAAGAAGCTGCTAATCAGTGCAACACTCAACCACAAGGGACGACAATAGATTATCCGAGTCTTGTAGGACCACCTAAGCTCTTTTGCATGGTCCTACAAAGACATGCCTGGTCTAGACCCAAACTAGTAGAATGTCGCCTGGTCCTGGAACCCGATGCGAAACTTGTTAAGCAGAAACTCAGAAGGACGCACCTATAAGTAGCACTTCAAGTCAAAGAGGAAGTTGACAAATTACACAAAACAAAATTCATCCGAGTCGTCCTCTATCCCAAATGGGTCTCCAACATAGTACTTGTCGCCAAGAAAGATGGCAGAGTTCGGGTCTGCATCAACTTTCAAAACCTCAACTAGGCATGCCCAAAAGACGACTTCCCACTCCCAGACATTGACACTTTAGTCGATAACATTGTCGGACATGAGATGTTGTCCTTTATGGATGGATTCTCTAGATATAATCAGATTAGATTAGCATGCATCGATCAAGAGAAGACTTCTTTCACCACGCCATGGGGAACTTATTGCAATGTCGTCATGCATTTTGGCCTCAAGAACGCAGGAGCCACCTATCAATGCACCATGATGGCTATCTTTTATGATATGATGCATAAATGTGTAGAAGTCTATATCAATGACATATTAGTGAAGTCCTAAATGCGGACAGGACATGCTAAAGCACTCTGACTCGTGCTATAAAGATTCGAGCAATATCAACTAAAGATGAACCCAAATAAATGTGTGTTCGAAGTCACTTCCAGAAAACTACTTGGCTTCATAGTCAGCAAACGACTAATCGAAGTCAACCCTATAAAATTCAGAGCCATCCTTGAGATGCCACCTCCCAGCAACATCAAAGAATTATGAGGCCTGATAGGAAGATTATAATTTATTAGAAGATTTATCTCTCAGCATTCAGACAAATGCGACCTTCTCTACAGATTACTTAAAGGAGGAGTTGAATGCAAGTGGGATGACCAGTGTCAAGAAGCCTTCGACAACATCAAGACGTACCTCCTCAATTCGCCGATATTATTACCGCCAATCCCCGGAAGACCCCTGATCCTCTACGTGTCAGCCAATGAGAAAGCGATGGGGGTAATCTTAGGACAATATGAAGAAAATGGTAAGAAAGAGAAGCCCATTTACTACCTCAGCAGGACGATGGTCGAATACGAACAGAAATATACTCCAATGGAGAAGACATGCCTCATACTGGTATAGGCCTCGACGAAACTATGGCATTACTTCAGAGCGCATAGGATATTAGTGTTAGCACGCATAGACCCACTGAAGTACATATTCAAAAAGCCTACCACATCCAGAAAAATCGCTCACTGGCATATGCTACTACTAGAATTCAACATCACCTATGTTATGTAGAAATCAATCAAAGGACAGACAATTGTAGATTACCTCGCAGATCTCCCCCTCCCAGGCAGCGAGCTCATACGCACAGATTTCCTCTATGAAGACCTACTCATGAATCACCATGAAGAGCCCGACAAGACCTCATGGACACTCTACTTCAATGGCGCTCTCAACCACAAAGGGAAAGGCATTAGAATAGTTCTGCTAAGCTCAGAAAGAGTTTTCATACCCAAAGCTTCTCAATTAGACTTCCCTGTCACTAATAACATCGTAGAGTATGAAGCCTTCATAGCTGGACTACGAGCAGTATTGCAATTGGGCATCAAATAGCTGAAAACCATCGGCGATTCCAAGCTCATAATATCACAAGTCATCGGTGAATGAAAAACAAAAGAACGAAGACTGATCGCGCACTTGGAAATAGCTCAATACCTGATATAGAAGTTTGAGAAAATTTCTTTCACACACATCCCTAGACTAGAAAATGAGCTCACGGATTCCCTCGCCACACTTGCCTTAGTCATTCAGATATCAATTGAACAAAGCACAAAATCCTTTTTCATCGAAAAAATAACAGTACCCACGCACGAGGTAGCATGGACAGTTAAGCAGGAGCTACCAACCCTCCTTGAGACACAAGAACAAAACGAAGAAATCATGCCAAAAGACCCTGCCAAAACAAAAACCAACGTTGCAATCGTCATATTCAAGAAATCACCCATCGACAATGGACAACCATGGTATTTCGACATATGGAATTTTCTGAAACATCAACATGTCCCTCCGTATGCCACAAAGATTGAACGGAAGACTATAAAAAATCGATGTGCCAGATTCTGCATTTTCAGCAAGATACTATACAAGGAAGCCTTCACCAAAGGAGTACTGCTATGATGTGTTACGACAGTTGAAGGATAATATATCATCAGAGAAACACATGCCAGTGTCTGCGGCACCCACGCCGGTAGACAAAGACTTGTAGATTAAATCATATGATAAGGCTACTTCTGGCCAACAATGATAAGAGATTGCCATCTTCAGTCTAATTCTGCAAATAATGCTAAGAGCACGCCTCACTCATCAAAGCTCCATCAGTTGCATTAAACCCTATAACCTCGCCGTGGCCGTTCTCAATGTGGGCCTTCGACATTATCGGACCCTTCACAGACACTATTGAGAACACTCAAAAGCATGCGTTTATCCTCACAGCAACCGAGTACTACACCAAATGGGCAGAAGCTGAATCATATATCAGAATCATCACCTCAACACTCGTAAAGTTTATCACTCGAAACATTATCACCTGATTTGGAGTACCTAGGATGTTTGTCACCGACAACGGACCGCAATTGATTATAGAAAAGATAAAGAAGTTGTGAAAAAAGTTTGGCATCAATCTACACCACTCATCACTGTTCTACCCTTAAGGCAACGGACAAGCAGCAACCACGAATAAAACTCTGATTCAAATTTTAAAACGCACAGTGGAGACGAGCAACGGAGCCGACTGGCCTGAACGATTACCTGAGATACTTTGGGCTTACAAGACCTCTATTCGCACGACCACTGGGCAAACTCCTTATTTCCTCACATACGAGATGGAAGCAGTCCTACCCTATGAGATACAGATACCATCCTTATGGATTCAACTTGATGATCAACTATCCTTAGATAAAAGGAGAATTGCTTTGCTCACTGATCTAGAGCAACTTGATGAGACGCGTCTAAGGGCAGCTGACCATGCTCAGGTATATCAAAGGAGAGTGGTCAGGGCTTACGATAAGAAAGTCCTCCAGCAAACTTTTGATATTGGAGAGTTAGTCTTGAAGAAAATCATGCCCTCCAAACATGCCCATCCAAAAGGAAAACTGAAACCGAACTGGGAGGGCCCATATGTTATAGCAGCCATATACCCTAGGAATGCATACAAGTTGGTGAACCAGGATGGGGAAGAACCCACAGCCCTTGGAACACCATGTACCTCAGAAAATACTACCCTTAAACTCTGTGATCATCACATCTCGTAGCCAAATACTTATATCTATCACCCCCGTAGTTGTCACGACCCATTCATTGGTCGTACGTCTCCAATTCCTGAAATATCCTTAAGACTTCTAATTTGTTGCCCACCTTCTTATTTGGGCAACGTGATCAAAGGACTAGTGACATACCCGACCTCTTTCAAAAGAATAAGTTAGAGTACAAAAAAATGAAGATGTTAGGTTCAATCAAAACTTAATATTCTTACGTTAGCAGGTTGCTTTCAAAAAATATATAGGCAATAAAAAAAAACAAAGGAATCGAGTGAGAGCAATACGACGAATGAACCAGTCAATGAGCTCAGGCAAGCATAAGCAGGCCGTGAGGACATCTTTGGTAACTCTGCTAGAAGTGTATAAGAAAACTGTGAAGGCATCCCTGGTGTCCCACACTACTAGATGTCACCGTAAGGTGGCGGGAGGAGGATAAACTCCCGCTAACCATAAAATATGAAACCTTGATGGTGCCGAAATATGACGAAGAGCTCAATCTTGGCACCCCATACCTACTCTGAGAAAAAGACTGTTACTCACCTCTTTTAAAAAGTGTCAGATATAAACTATTCCCCTACATCACTAAGCCTTACCCTCTTCCATTTTTTTTTTCGGACACTAGATTGAAAGCCTCTCGGATATCTCTAGAAATGAAACCGAAAACCAATGGATGGCGACTGATGAAATCACCTACTACACCCACCGCACTACTCCAGAATAATGACCACCGGATAGGATGATCACTTCCAAGGGTACATCCCCGATATACAGCTACTATAACCAAAACAATGCCCCTAGTTTGATGACAGTATGAACCGATGTTTCTTCCAAAACTAACTCACCAAATACACATGGCCACCTATAGGCCCAAAGTACTTGTCAAAAACCCAGAAAAGCTCCATTGCACCTTGACACTAGGGCATTTTTTTTAAAATCATGTTAAACACTCTGGCTTGCCTACAAAAGAAGCGGAACAACGAAGTCACCACCCTACGGACATTACTGAAGACGTCGCACTGCTTATTCCATCATGCTCCTACACTGGGGCATTTTTTTTAGTAGTATTAGAATTTTCTTTTAGTTATTTGCTTTCCCTGTTGCATTATTTCCCTTTCTTTGTAGAGAAAAGCACAAATAAAAAAGAAAAAAATAAAAAGAAGCACAAAGAAAAAAGAAAAAAAGAAAAAGAAAAAGAACAAAAAAACTCACATCTTTTACTATTAGGCCCCGGTCTGAGATGCCTCCCCCCTTGACAACCAGCAAGGGGGAAAATAAAATTTCTAACAGCCTTACTCCTCATGTGTAGAAACAAAGCAACCTTTAGCTATCGCCGAGATGATTTAAGCAACCTCCACGCCTCAAAGACAGCTGACGGCACCAAGGACAAACAGATTAAGTACAAGAGGTAGCACAAAAGGAATAGCCGAATTAGGTACATCTAAACCAAATATATATATATATATATATATATATATATATATACATCAAAATTTTCTTTTTACACCCATCACCAGGGGCATACCCCTTGTATATACAGTGAACACAAACAATGAGTACAAAAAAATACACATACACCTCTACTCCCTACGCTGCCTCTGGGATGGTCGCTCACCACTATCCCTAGTATCATCGGTTTGAAGTTCAAGAGTCTGATCCTCCGAAAGCATGAGCCCAGCACTCGGAGTCGGTGGACAATCCTTAAAAAAATGAGGCCCCACAACTGAACCCCCCTCACTCGCCTAACTAGCGGACCGCCTCGACCGAGAATGAGGAGGATACCTAGCAAGAAATTCCTAAATAACAGAATCCTCATGGACATAATCTCTGATACGATCACGTGTCGTACGACAAGGCTGCCCTACCGAGGAACCCATAGCCCTCGACTCCGATCTAGCAAGCTGACCAACCATCTCGCGTACTATTGTTTTACTTTACCTTGTAATTATTAAGATGTTAAAAACAGTAAACTAAAAGAAAAATTACAGAAGAAAAGAATTTGGACACCAAGGTAAAAACACAGGCCTGCAAGAATTCAGGGCTATTGCAGCAAGTTTTAAAAGGTAAGTACAAATTTATCCACAGCGAAATGTGTTAAAGAATGTAGCAAATCTCCAAATTTGCTTGCAGATCTGGCAGTCTAACCTATTCTAACTTAAAACAAAGAAAGAAAGAGAAAGAGGAGAGGTTTTATTTTTGGGTTGTCACTTTAAACTACAAACTAAAGAAAGTTAAATCTAGATGTAAATTGATCCAGAGATGAATAGAAAACATATTTAAAGAAGAGAGAAAAGGTTTTAGAGAATTAAAATCAAATATGGAGAATAGCAGCTTGGGATTTCGTCTTACTGAAAATTGATTGGTTAAACAGCAATGCAAGGGATGGATCTGCAGCTTTCCTCCATCTGGCTACAAGCATAGATGCAAGGTAGAATAATCCAATCTAAACCAGAGGGTTGAATTGATCTTAAGGCTATGATCTGTACACTTCAATGGTCACAGATTATCCTAGGGATTTCCTCCAATCCAAAGGCTTTAATTAGAATAGGAAAACCACTACAGATGTTGTGGATGCAAGGCTACAAGCTCAGGCATCCACAGGAGCATTAAATCTAGTAAAATCTGATAGAAATCAAAACATCTACAGGTTAAATGAATGGGCATTCCCAAATACATAAATCCTATGAAAAATCTAATGGAATCAAAAGATCTATAGATTCAACTAATCATTAAAACTAACAACTCATTGATTCAAGTACATCTTACAATAACTTGTCCTCGGATCTATAGTCACTGTATCATCCTATCCTCATACAAAGCTCTCAAACCTCTCAATTTTATAGATCTACCTCACCCTAGCTGTTATAAGTGTTTAGCCAACCATAGTTGGGCTAAAGAAAGAATGGAGAAGAAGGGGGAAGAAGATTGGAATTTGGTGGGAAAAGAGGGATTGAAGTTGGGCTCCGGGTTTCTCTCGATGGTTCTTCTGTTGTGTTTCTCTTCTATTTATACTCTTCCCCCTCTGTTCTCAGATCTATTTCAGCCAATCGAAATAAAAGGGAATAATTTTGTTATTGAGCTGGTAATGTGGTTGATTTCTCATCTAGAAGCTCCCATGAATTGGTTAGAATTGGGTGAGCACATGGGAGGTAGTTAGAGAGTTCACATTCGTGCTCATTTACATTCAAAAAATACCCTCCAACCAGTTGAATAGCCTTGGGACACGTGCACCAGGTCACTTAATTGATTTACATTCTCAGCTGGCAAATAGAAGCTCAGAATTCGTGTCTCGAGAGGTTCAGATAACTTCTCGATAGGTTCTGATTTCAATTTTCAATCTGGTCGATAAGTTGGTTCCAACTGCTCGACAACTCTTTATGCTTCAACCATCCTCTCGACAGGTTCATGCAACCTCTCGATATCTAATACAGCTCCAGGTATGTCTTTGACAAGATCTCTCCCTCTGTTCGACAAGTTGGAAGCACTTCTAGACAAGATCTTCATGCAGATGGCCCAATAGGTTGACTGCACCTTTCATCTGCTCGATAGGTTCAGGGAACCTCTCAACAGGTTGTAATTTATCTTCAGATCCACTCGACAGGATGCTTTATACTGATCGATAGGATGCTTTCTTTAGTTTCAACTCCTCGACAGGCTCTGGGAACCTCTCGAGAGCTTCATATACTGCATCAAACCCCTCGACAGTTTCACATGACCACTCAATAGGTTTTTGTTCCTTGCTTCCATAGCCTATACATCACTTGGGGTGTTGGATTTCAACTGTCTAGCACTCAGCATCCTTTTGAGACGTTCAATCTTCATCAAATGCAGCTGCTGCTTTTGCCCCCATGTGTACACAGTTGGACACATGCCATTGCCATAGCATTCTGAGGCTCCTTGAATCTGCTTGATGGCTGACTTGTTAGGTTGTATGAGCAACTGTTAAAGTTGTTCTATATTTTCTCATTGATGCAACTCTCCAATAGGTCTTTTCTTAGTACTCTTGGATGGATTTCTGCATTATGACTATAATTTATTGCTAACTACAAAACACACTCAAGACACATTATTAGTCAACTCAAAGGTCCATCAAAGGTTAGGTTAGGAGGTGAAAAATTATATTTTTCATTGATTAACATGTACCCCCGCTCCTCATCGACCAGATGCACTCGATCTATGGTCTTTGCATCTTTGCGCATCATCGATCTGCGACGCCTCCAAGCTGCCAAGAACGATTATATCTATCAACAGGTCCTCACGGCTATGTGCATCACCAAGGACCCACCTCGCCACTGGAGTGCACGTGCCTGTGCTACCTCTAGATGTGACTCCTCAAGCTACCAAACTTGCACATCCACAGTAAGTCAGAAGATCGATACATCCACAAAAGAAGGAAAAATTAAAGAGAGAAGTATACCAAATCCACCCTCTCCCCAAGGAGACGCTCAACAGTCGCGACAATCATCGGATCAGTCGGTGGCACTGAAGGGACAACAAATGTGGATGGCTATAATGCAGAACAATAAACGCATCAGATGACCAAACCCGCTAACTAAGACACACCTGAGAAGGAGCAGGAGTGGACCCCTGAGGGGGAGCCTCAGGAGCAGAGTCTGCAACAACCTACAGAAAAGCCAAACAAACCAATATAAGATATGTTAGAACAAAATGAGTAAAATAATATGAATTGAACTACACCAAACTGAAAAAAACATACCCGGCACTTAGGACGTAATGAGGCAGCAGTCGCCTCCCTCGTCCGAAGGTCCTCGGTGACCTGACACTGAAATAACACACGGTATCAGTAAACTATCGAGCAAAACAAAACATAACACTCGACACCAACAAATTACCAAAACCACATAAAGTCAGACAATTCATGAGATTAAAGAAACTCACCCAGTGCTCTAGCTTCGCCAGGAGCTGAGCCATCGCCGAATCCTCCCAACTAGAAGAAGCGGCTGAAGACGGATCGAATGCGTGAGCAGAAGCCCCTGTGGTAGAAAGCTCCACCCTCTGCAAATATTAACAAATACACCAGACCTAATAAGAATCAACAAAATACCAACAACTGATAAACAAAGGTAGACACTTACCAATCGATCAATCTCAGAGCGCAAACTAGCCTCAATCTCCTGGCCAACCTACTACTGACCACATAACAACTCAACCATCATCGCATGACTAGTAACCTCAACCTTCCTCTTAGACTGACACAAGAAAATGGAATAGGACAACCACGCCAGAACAACCAGAAACTGAATCAACATAGTGCAAACAACTAGTTAAGTGAACTAACTCACTAGGAGTCGTCGAGTCTCCACTAGCTGAACCCTCAGCTCATCCTCTGCTACCCTAGCCTAAATGACCAAAGTAGCTAGGGAACACAACATCTCCTCATCAGGACAAGCAGCGCACCCTGTCTGCTCCATCTCCCTATGAAGGGCATCTAACACTCTGTAAACACCCGTTGTTAGATAGCCCTGCTCTAGTGCAGCTAATCTCTCCCTCAATGTCGATGCCGACTCAGGTCCACCAACTGCAAAAGGGCCGCTCCCGTGGAAGGGACATGTGAAGAGGCACCCAACGCCCTGAACCATCTCACGAACTCTCGGGCATCCACCTCATCATACGCCCCCATCACCCTAGTGCCTCCGGCTCTAAAATCAGCCATATGAATCGCCATCCATCTCACGAAGTCCCTACCAGGGGGACCGGTCATCCGCTTTGCCACCTGTGGCGAATCTCCAGAGGGACTCCATGTGGAAGTCCCAACTGATGTATCACTCAGGATAGGTGGATCTGCTCCACCTTCTCAAAGCAATGGACCCAAATGTCCACGTCAAAGAAAAGCTGACCAGATAGTATCACTACCACAACAACATCCTCCTCGGCCGCATACGGCCTCCAAATCACCTACAACCAAGCAGGCAACCCAACCCATCAGTAAAGTCTTAGAGCCTAAAACTCATACCAAAATGAAATAAAATGTGTACATGATAATATATACCTACCCCTCATGCATGTCCTCTTCAGACTGCACGCGATCTGAAGATCGGAAGACCAACTTCGATGCCCCAATACTATCCTCCACACATGCATCCGCGGGAACGTGAAAGTAACCTCCGCCGGAACAAGCAAGCGAAGGAAGGAAAAATGATTGTACACCTAAAACTAGAATACACGAAATTCCCAACCATAAAAAAAAGAAAATGTCACTACAACGAAAGACTAGACAACAGAGATATCATAACACCAAGATTAACTGAAACCTACCTGAAGAAAAGGAAGGAAACCTCCGATGGTCATGACACCTCGCCCCCGATGAGACCACGATCGACCTGAAAGGGCTCCAACTTCAAGATCGACCTGAAGCCGAAAGATGTCAGCCATGCCCGTTGGAACTTAGGAAAGGCACAATACCATGTATGAGACTCAGACCATGCCAAGCTGATAGCCAGCTGCGGAGGTTCCTGTCGAATGATAAAGCATAAAGAGAAGGAAGAAATAACATAAGACTAGCACTTACAACTACACTAAGCAACAAAAGGCAAACCACCACGATAATTTATGGAAAATACGATGAAAGCGCTATAAAACAGTAACCTAGACATGGCCTAGAACTAGACACAGTCATTATGCATGGATGTACACAACCAATGACAAGTGTAAGTTCGACATAAATAAAAGGGTTTCCAAATGCTAGGAATCCTATGCTGTAACATAAATGCCTAAAAAATAAAAGGGACTCTTACTCGCGAGTACCTGCCTGGTCTCACGCAAAGAACTCCTCCAATGGGATGCGCCTCCCGTCCTAACCCAGAGCGCCCTGACCCTTAGTGACCTAATCCTCAGAGCCCTGATCATCAGCGCCCTGGTCCTCAGCACCCTCATCCACTATACCCTCACCAATCGCAAGTACCTCCTTCCTGACCACCATCTCATCACCCTCAGGTACCTCCTCTCTCACTACCACCCCAACATCCTCCTCCACGGCACCAGCACCGGTCCGAGCATTGGAGGACTCGCTAATCTCTGTTGCTAGCATCCACTCAACCTCTAAAATAGTCCCGTAGAACTGATCACTACCCCCAGACTCCATCTCAGAAGAAAGAGTTCGAAAAATTGGAAAGAAAGCAAGAAACGGCACTCGAAATGGACGGGCAGATTGCAAGGTATCACAAAAATATGAAATTAGAGCATAAGAAGATAAGGGAACAGAGAATCAAAGAAAAAAATGGATCACGCGGGAAAAATGAACGTTTTCTAGGTATACATAGAGCGTGGTTAAATCACGCATCTCGCTTCGGGCGCACAATGAAATTGTACACCATAAGAATTGCGCTTAATCTCTATTACACGCCTCTCTTAGAGCGTGTAATATACTAGTCGCTCGCTCAAAGTAACCCGACGTCCCTGTTGCACGCCGTAGATTGCATGTGTAATTATATCATGCACCTGCATCATCATGCGTAAATCCCAAAGGTCAGCTGCACAGTGGCCAGGTGCAGCTCCAATCCCGCGTCCCGAAACGTGAGTGTAATTTGATTGCACGACCTATTTTCGACACGTAATAATCCTCTAGACTCCTCAAACACGCGCAGCTATGCCGATGCTCAATCTAGTTATGCGCCCGGTTTTAAGCGCGTAATTTCCTAGGTGAAACACAAAAATGTAACCCAGAATGGCGGATTTAAAGGCTAAAGTAAGGCATTTAAAACATTGGTTACCGACCCCAAACTCTGCCCTTGCTAGGACGAGTCTAAAAAAACAACACATCTTAAACTTAGAAAATATACACTTCGAAAACTAAAAAAATGTCCCCCATCCCCAAAGCGAATTACTTGCTTAGACCAAACTAAACTAAACCCAAATAAATGTTCCCAACACACCCCAAAGAAAAATAATAAACCGAATCAACCCAAACTCAAAAAAAAAGATAATAAATAAACAACACACCCAAACAAAGTGAACTAAAACTAAAACCAAACCAAAACTGTGCCAAAATATGAGTGATCATAAAATTTCCTCCGCTTCATAAATAAATGAAACCATTACAAAATACACCGAGGGCATACCTCTGAATACACAGTCAAAAATAACCAATCTAAAACCAACACCTTCAAGCCATCCCCAAATCTGGATTTATTCGGGAAAGAAGAAATCCTGGAGAGGCCTGGAGAAGAAGCACACCCTAAGCGAATTCCAACAAGAATCCCATCTTCCCCTCCCGAGCTGGCAGAAAAGAAAGAGCGGCTCATCAGAAGCCACTCAGGATCTGACGAATTCACTTATAGAAGACCAGTCTTGGAAACTCCCCAGAAAGGAGAAACTAACACTGAATCCGCAGACCCTACCGAGGAGCAGTTGACGTTGGTCGTGCGAATTCTGTCACCACCTTATCCTTGGGTTTCCTTTCTTCCACCTTTAACCCTTCCATCTCTTCTCCCAAGGGGGTGTCACTTCGGATCGGATTGACATCTCCAATCCGACCGCTATCCCGCATTCCCAATTCCATCCATTCCCAAAACTATAATAATTACAATTTCCTTAGGGTCCAGTACCCGGGATATAAAGTAAATAGGAAGAAAAGACATTAACAAAAAAACTATAGACAAAGAAAGAAAGAAAAAATGCCCCTAAAACCTCTTAATCTTCAATTAAATGCAAAACAAAAAAAGACTAGACCCCTAGCCCCTATTTATAAACTTATACCCCTTTCACCACAAGATGACAAGTACCACACTTATGAGCACCCTCCACTTGATTCAATCCAAAGACAGACACATGTCCCCTAGAAGATTATAATCCAAAACAAAACCTAGATCAACCAATAAACACCAAACACTCACCCCACAAGAAACACTAATCCAAGGCAAATTGGATGAACCAAGAGGATTAAAACACTTAACACCCATCTAGAAATTCACACGTTTCTAACAAAAGTCATCCCAAATCAAACAAATACCTTAAAGATAAAATTCAACTCATACCTTAAAATAAATGCAAAAGTCACGAAGGCCTTAGAATTTCCTAAATAAAAAAAAGAAAACTTAGTATACTCTCAAGGTAACCACTCATATCAAGTTAAATGAATCTAATAAAATAAATGTCTCAAAAAACAATATCCTAAATAAAAACCAACTTTATATATCAAATAACATAAAGTCCTAGGAAAATCAAATTAGCTTCCAATTAATCCCAAATAAATCCTAAAATTAAATCAGAACTAAACCCAAAACAAAATCCTATAATAAACTCAATCCTAAAATCAGATAAATGCCCAAATCCAACGATAAAAAAGCATAAATAATAGTAATAACTTTATTTATTAAACAAAATTTTACAAGTGTCACCAGAGGCATACCTCCTGAATTACAACCCAAAACGAAATCGGAATACCTAATCTACATCCCAAAATGAAAACTAAACCTAAGACGGAGACAAAGCAAGGAGCAGCACCCGACTTGGAGCGTCCAATCGGAGGCTTCAGGGAGGATTGGTTGGGGAACACATCCCTCCACTTGTAACGCCTCCTCTTACGCCATCTTCACCTCCTCCGTCGTTGTCTCCTCAACGCTGTCTTCACTGCTCCCTAAAAGGGATCGATGTGAAGGCTAGCATCTTCTTTCCCAATACCGCCCACCCTTAGAGTTATGCCATCCCCAAGCACCACCTTAGGTCAAAGAACAAGCGAAACGACGAACATCAAAAGAAACAACATCCCGAACAGACAATCGGATAGCACAATATCTCAGAAACACGGATACTCGAGTGCAGAGAAACCAGAGAAGGTAAAAATCAAGACTCAACTGAAGGATACAAAGAAAATGAAAATCCATTTACTTATATAGAGTATGGACTCAATCCCATGCCTGGATCCCAGCATGCAATTAGATCAAGCGCTCAGTAGATCTACGTGGAAATCACATCACGCGCACCATAAGATGCGCATAATAAAACTTTTGCTCGCGCCATCGGCGCAATGCTCCAGTCACGCGCCTAATACAGGATGCTTAATCTCATTACACGCCCATAAACTATGCGGAATTCGAAGGGTCACCCGCACATGTCCCGGTGACGCTCCAATTACATGCAATCACCTAGCTGCTTAATTGGATTACACGCTAGTACCCACGCGTAAAATCCAGATTGACGCCTGAACACCGCCACTTTACCAACCCGACGACCTTTTGATCATGCGCAATGCCAGAAGCGCGCATATATAATATGCGCATGAACCCAAATGCTTAATTCACTTCTTTAGCCCCAAACGGGTGCACTCTCGAACAAGCGCAGAAATCAATTCAACGCCTTGAATCAGGCATGTAATCCTCAACTACAGCATACACCACCGACAAAATAAACATACCCCATCGCAATATGGCGTACACCTAATCCCCTTAACCCCGTCACGGACTGACCAGAGAGGAGTATATTCTCCCAAAAGCCCCATTGTAGTCAAATTACCTGTTTCATAACATGCACGTCCCATTACGATCAGAATCCCTCCTTCTCTTCGAGTTACCTCCCAAGCTACTCAAAAAAAGAGAGGAAGAGAGAGATGTTGATCATCTTCATGTCCCATCATAGTCGGACTTATCAGCATAAATCGATCATACCCTACCGCGATGATGAATCTTACCACATCACCAAGATCGAAGGCAAGTCCCATCGCTATCCCAAAACCTCAATATTGCCCCATCACAACAGTGAAAGAGTCACTAGACCAACCCTTCACGGCACACTCATAAACACGTCTTATCGCGATACAACCACAACATGATCTCATATAACCCAAGATCTACCAAAAAAAGAAACACCATCATCATCTTATCATGAAATTAAAACAACTACGGAATCGACGACGTTGCGCATGTCGCATCGTAACGCCACCACAGCTCAAGTCTCTTGTAAACTCGTTCTCTCGTGAGTCTATTGCCCAAAATCCGTGAACACACCCCGTCACGATACACAATTGAGAAGGGAAGGCTCAACAATGTCCCATCGCGAAAGCAGGGAGCCTACTCCCCGAAGCCTCATTACATAACCAAACTAAGGGAAGGCTCAACCATGTCCCATCACGTAAGCAGGGAGTCTAATCCTCGAAAGCTTCACCATGCAACAATCACCAAACGCCATTACAATAGAAACATAAGGATAGAGAAATCTCTCTGACTTCTTACCACATCCCGTCTCAGCACGGACATCTCACCAGAGTCCCCCTATGTCCCATCGCTCCTACTACCAGTAGGACTCACCTCACCACATGACCAAAAGGGGAGAACCACCACATCTCACCACGAATTTCATCTTCTCAAGACCCTTCCTCACATTGACGACCGTAAGGTCTTGCTGCAGCAGAAGTGAAGAATAGAGAGGGGACCCTCTAATGTCCCATCGCAACATCTCTACAACAGTCGATTGAGTCCAATCGCAAGAAATGCAAGGGCCTTCCGCTCAGACAAAGTAAGTATCACCCCCTTTTCAATTACTCGATATTCCTTATAAAATATAGTTAGCTATGATTAAGTCAAATATTTTCAAAACCCGTCTCTCTCGACCAGCGAATCACTGTAGTCCTCCCATAAATGACCATCATCAGTATTCGTCGAGAAGGTTAGACGGAGCATCTAGCATACCAAGTCTCGTCTTGACAACCATGCAAACGGTCAAGTCCACAAATCCTGTACCGATGGGTCTGCTTAGCGATGTCTCAGAAGCCGCATTTTCTACACTATTACCACCGAAATTGATCTTAAGTTAAATTTTAAACTTTTAAAAAAATAAAAAAAACAAATAAATATTTCCAAAAAGATTAACGAATAAATAAAAACAAATACATAGACTCCTATCAGTCAAAATTCACTTATTGCCCCAGTCTATTCATTTCCCTGGGAAATCGAATAATGAATATATTCAACTTTGAGAAATCCCATATGCCCACTGGAAAAGGGACGCCTAACGCGCCATTGGTGTGAGCAATGACGCGCCCGGTCTGACATGATTTGTGAAAGCCTTCGCCATTACATGACATTTTATTTTATTATAGGTCTCTAAACCTTGTCTATGGACATTCGTATGACACCTCCCGGTACCTCGACTGTGTCATTTTCTTTTGTTTGACTACTCCTTACAGAAGGTCGCGACATGCGGCGGGATGCCCCTTGCACCCACAGATTAGGATTTGATGATTCTCCTTTTCATTTGACTGTCACTCGCAGCAGGTCACGCCATGCGACGGAATGCCCCTTGCACCCACGGATTAGGATATGCTGACTTCCCTTATTGACTGCTATTCGCAGCACATTGCGATACGCGACGAGATGCCCTTCCGCATCCACGACCTGGAATATGTCTTTCGACAGCTACCATTATGCCCCCGAATGCTCTATTTTAGCTTGTGCTGATAGATAAGAAAGTTAAGTATGTCATGTTAGCATCTCCAGTTCACATTTGTGATTTCCCAAGAAGAACGAGAAGGCACCTCAGGAGAGGGGTGTCTACTTCTTCGACGAGCTCTTACTTCGCAAGAGCGCGCCAAAGAGGGGCATCTGTTGGCACCCCCATTTTTCCCTCTCGGAGTATATACGTTTTTTTGGTCAACCTTTGACCTCGATTGTGACTCTTTGGAAAGGACTCACCTTCTCTGAGGGTTTCAAAGCCCTAACATGAGAACCATATGCTAAAATAATAGTGTATGGCTAAATAATAACTTTCGCTCGGGATCTCATAAAGGTAGGGACCATATACTGAAACAATAGTATATGGCTGAACACAGGCTGAAACAATAGCTTTGTGGCTTAGATCTCATAAAGGTATGGTCCATATACTGAAACAATAGTATATGATTGGACATAGGCTGAAACAATAGCTCTGTGGTTCAGATCCAATAACCCTAGAGGCGGGGACTATATACTGAAATAATAGTATATAGCCAAAACACGGGCTGAAATAATAGCCTCACGCCTAGAACCCGACCCAGACCTGAGACAATCTCGAATTACGCACGTTGGACCATGCATTCAATTCTATTGAATGCCACACCACCAGCGCTCAGTCAGTCCTGTCAGACCAAACTTCCCCTCTTTCATATCGCCTCGAGACCCGATTCCAACAAGCGCACGCAATTGGATTAAGCGTCCCATCACTGACGCACAATTGGTTTAATTTAGACCTGGTCTCTAACTCCTAAAACCACCAAAACTCCATGATAAATTGTCATCAGCATGGCGCTTAAATGGATTGTGCGTTCCAAACTAGGCGCACAATTAGTCTAATCAGACTAGGACTGGGACACCTTGGCTGAGCCAGTCAGCCGATCACTCACTGAGTCGGTCATTGACTCAAAGTGGTTAAGCGTCTGAACAAGGCATGCAACCCAATTAAGCACCTAGGTTGGGCGCATAATTGAAGTTGACCAACTAATTACACACACTCCATAGGGTGCATAATTTGTAAAATACCTATAAATAGACCCCCTTACCTCGACCCAAGAAAAGAGAACAACGACTTCGAGATTTGAGTTTCGAGTTCCCTGCTTTCAAGCTTCAAATTTTGAGATTCCTCTCTACAGACCCCGAAATTAGGTATAATTGTTCTAGTTTTTAATTTTCTATTCTTAGTTCTTAGTTTTTGGTTTCTTAGATCTCATATTTCAACTATTAGTTTTAATTTTCAGTCTTAGGCCGTAACACCCCTTTTTTAATCTATATTTTAATCTCTTATTCTAATTATTAGTTTTTAGAACCAGTCCTTAATTCTATTCACTATTTTAAAATCTGATCTCAACTTTTAGTCCTATCATTAATCTCTGGTTCTAGTTCTTAGTTTTCTGGAACCAATCCTTAATCATACGGTCTAATTTTCTTATTTCGGTCTCGATTTCAATCTTTATATTTTAGATTCTAGTCCTAATTTATTGATTCCTTATAGTTCTTAATTTTAATTTTAATTTATAATCCAAAAATTATTGCTTTTTCAATCCAAAAATATTATCTTATAATTCAAATTCAGTTTACTTTAATCTTAGCCACCCGATTTGCCCAAGGGAGCTTATGGAGGGTACTCGAGAACGGGGCTGATCCTCCTTAGCATCGGGCCAAAACCCTTTTTTAGATTTTTAGTAAAAATTAATTTATTTATTTTAATTAGAGTTTCAGTAAAATTAGTAGATTTTTAATTAATTAGAGTTTCAATAGAATTAATATATTCCTAATTAGTTTCCATAGAATTAACATATTTACACTCCTAGTAATATTAGGAGACTTAATTAATTAGATTGATAATAGAATTAAGATATTTAAATTAATTAGACTCCTAGTGATATTAGGAGACTTAATTAATTAGATTTCTAATAAGATTAGGACATTTAAATAAATTAGACTCCTAGTACGATTAGGAGACTCAAGTAGATCAGGATATCAAGTAGACTTCTAGTAGAACTAGGAGAAATTAATTAGACTAGGATTAAAAAGTAAAAAGATCAAAAACAACTAAAGTTAGAGTAGTACTAGGTATCGCACAATTAATTAGACTCCTAATAGAATCAGGAAACTTAACTCAATTAATCAACGCAACAAAAGGAGAATAGGTTATCTAGACATCCGAGCAACCTAGTGCTACTGACGTTGGCAGGCCGACGATTCAGTAAAGAAGGAACCCTGTTAGGCTATTTTAAGTACTTGCTGCTAACTTTATTAGAAATGGTGATAAGAATAGGGTCAGTGAAAATCAAAGGTGGATTACAGAGCAGCAAGCCTAAAAATACACAGTCCTGCAAGATACAGGGCCTGTTGTAGCAAGTTTTAATAAGAGTTTGTCCCACAGGGAAAGTTGATCTAAAGCTCCAAGAGTGCTATCTTTAGTAGGCCCTCCAGATCTGGCAATCCTAAATGAAAGGGGATTTAAGGTCACTATTGTCTAAATCCTAAGGTAACCTAATGCCTAAACTACAAAATGGTTTTATAAGAATGGAGTGTGAGAAAATAAATATAAGAGGGTGAGAAGTAAGCTATTAGGTACAGATCTGATGGGTCTTATAACTCAGACTCAGATTTGCTGCTATAGAAATCCTGTCCAATGGCTACATTATCACCAAAGAGGAGAAAGGATCCAACTCACCCCTGTGCTATGATCCAATCTCTTATGGCTATAACCTGTCCACTTAAATGGTCACAGACTATCCAATACGGGAACCACAGTCCAGAGATGGGTCAGAACAAGTTTATCATTGTAGGCACTACTTCATCCAGGCTACCAGCTCAAGAATACATAGGAATCTCAACCTCTAAAGTTCTGTGTGTGGGGCTAGGCCTACAACGTGCACTAGCCTGGACACAGAACCAGCAAGAGTTTGAGTACTAGCTTTAGGTATAGCTATTCACTACTTTAGAAAGACTGCAGTGATCCAGTCATAAGCCTATAATCTCTACAGCCAGATCATATCTGCCATCCGATATTGGGTCTATACAAATACAGGGGAGTCTGTCTCTACACAATCTCTCACAAGGCTACAAGCACAAGTGCAGAGAAGAAGAATCTATCTTAGATCTGTGGATTGGCCTCACCCTAGGGCTATAATCTATCTACTTGAATGGTCACAGACTATCCATAGAGGCTATCCTTCTCACAGAGGTCTGAGACAGAATAAGAATATTACTGCCACCACCATGTTCACATGGCTACCAGCACAGACTCCCATGGGGACTCAGATTTAGTGGATCCTATGGTGGGGCATAGGCCTACAATGTGCCTAACCTGGACACACAGGGCACTTGGATCAAAATAAATCCTTAAACATAATCCTCCATTGCTTACAATGTAACTTAACAATGGAGGATCTCAAGGCAGTAGCCTTGTACAGAACAACTCACAAAACACCAATCCCATACATGCATAAAATCCTATTATAAAACTCCATTAAAACTATTCTAAATGGACATACAAAGGCATAGCCGGACTATGGAGAGAAGAAAAAGGGAAAAAAGAGCTGCCTAAAATCTAACCTTAGCCTAGTGCAATTCTACAGTTGGTTTCAAGGAGTACAGAAGTAAAAAGTCCTTTAAACCTAAACTGGGCTTAGGCTTATATAGCAGTCAGCTCTGTGAGAATTAGGGTTAGGAAAATCCTAATTTATCAATGCTATCATGGACCATTCCTGTTCCTTGGATGCCTCAGGGCGTGTGCACAAAAATTAGAGCATTGGAGTGCGTGCCCTAGTTGTTGAAAGTTCCCAGATTGCCCCTACAGAAGTGGGGAGAAGTTAAGAACCCGAGCCTCGCTAGATAGCAAGGATTTCGAGGTCTTGTCGCGTGATAGAATTGGCATCGCAGGGTTGAATTGACTTGAAGCTCTTGCAGTCGCGGGATTGATACTTTGGTCATGCAGGAATGCTCTGGTCGTCGCAAGATTGAGCTTTCTATTTGAATGGCGTGGGAATTGCGTGCGCGATTCATTCCTTGATGAATCTCGCGGAGATCCTAGCGAAGAAGCCATGTTCATGGGCTTTTGGATCGTGCGAGCAGTTCCTTGAAGGTTTGTATCCCGCGGCCACTGCGTGACAGCTGCGCGTAGGAATGCCTGGAGCTCTCTCTCCTCAGTGAATCGTGCAAAGAATAAAGGCGCCTTCTTGAGCTACGCGAGACTGCGTAAGAGCTTATGTCTGAGCTTCGTGAGAACTGTGCGAAGTCTACTTTCTGAGCTCTTCTAGCATTCATCTGCACGAGAATAGCGCGAGCAGTTGCCGTGCTGCCTTCAGAAACTCGCGACAGCTGCGCGAAGCATTCTCTCTAAAACAATTGAACCCTACGACATCTGTGCGAGGCTCACTTCTTAACTTGCTGCTACTTTGCTGTGCCTATGTTGTATCCAGTTCTTTGTCTGCGTCTAACTTCCTTTCTCCTGAGGCACTTCTAGAGCAAAAGTAAGCTTCTTGGCATGGTTAGGGCCTTATCTACTGCTGCTGCTTATTACCTGCAAAATGGGCTTAACACACATTTATTACATGACTAAGGGTCTAACAAAGATTAAGTTAAGGGGTGAAAAGTGATACTTTTCAGGTCTTAACACACCCCCAAACCTAATCTTTGCTAGTCCCTTAGCAAATCTTTAACTAATTAAATCCCACTTTCGTAGGGATCAAGGGTACATTTAGCATATGTACCAAGCCTTTAAAACCCCTAGGTGATCCCTAGTGGAGGAGTGAAGTCACCTGAGGGTTTTCAGTGAAGATACCCACAAACTTCTCCATTAGAACAGTTAAGTATAGTGTAGTTAATGACAACACAGATTTCAATGTATAAAGCTTCATTCCACACCCATTCTTTAACACTTAGAGAAAACTGCAGCAGTAATGTAGGCCATTTAAAACTCAAAATTAGCATGTGTTTGCATCACCACCATTCATTTTACATTAGAAATTAAATGTATAAAAATCAGTACCCAGCTTGCCTTAAATTCAAAATTCAGGTTGGATATAACCCCAATGATGTTTAAATTCAGACCCAATTCACACCAGGGCTATCTCTCAACATTGACAATCTGAGGGTGTTCACATTCAAAATAGCTCAAGAGCAGTTACAGACCCCAAATGGGCCTTCAAGCATGAGCATAGGCAAAGCTTCTAATTTCTGACATCCTCATGACTTTTCACCATAGATTAGACAACTCCTCATCTCCACATGACAGCTCATTTAACTTTAGATCTACAAGGTCTTTTTGAATGGGTTGTAATGTGGCTTATGGGTAAGGGATGTAAAGAATCAAGGGGTAAAAATGGAATCAAAATTAAGAAATCAGCAAGGTAAGGAGTGATTCATGACTTCACAACCTTCATTTCAGCAAAACTTCATCTTTCTTGATATATTCCAGAATCAAAGTGGCCAGCTTCTCCTCTTCTTTTCAATTTTCAGATGATGTTCTTCTCTAGACTTCTCTTTCTTTTTCTCTTTTTATTTTTATTCAATCTTTTTATGATTTTTTTATGATGAACTGCCACACAAATACTATTGATGCACTGCTGTTCATAAGTTGTTTTTCTTCACCTTCCATAGAATGTTCGACCATTCTCACTATCTTTAACTCCTTCTCCTTTACCTTCTGAATTCTCAGAGTGAGGGTGAGGTTGAATCAGGTCATGAGGTTAAGGTGCAAGTGCTCTGGTGTTTGTCAAAGAAAAGTAAGATTTTTTTAAGGCTCAACTAGTGTATGCAAAAGGGCAGATTTTAAAAGGTTAGATTTTCAGGCTCAAACTGTCCAAATGAAGGCCTTGGATCATTTCCTTAGTATCATGAGTGCTGTCAATCAGTTTTGATTTGGAAGTGCCTAACTTCTAGTGAAAAGGTCTTGATTCAATCAGTCCTCAGAGCATAAATAATGCTAAAAATACTCTTCAAAAAAAAATGATGGGCCCAAATCTCACTAGGTATGGTCCTCGAATTAACCCATGGGGTATCTTTTCATCTATTTCTCTCCTCTTAAGTTCACTGAGTACTAACTGAAAAAAATTTTGATGTTAGCTTCATGGTGGTGTCCAGATTTTAACATTTTCAGTTTCAAAATATCTGTAAAAATATTTTAATTTTTTCACAAATTTCCTCATTGTATCAAGTTAGGTGGAAATTGACTTTATTGGCAGACCATCATTACTGCACTAAAGTTAACTACTCTATTGGCAGACCTACCCTGCCACACCCCCAAACCATGAGGAGCAGTGTCCTCACTGGTTCAAAGGTGAGAAAGTGCAGGGTAATAGTCAAGAACAAAGAATACACAAAAAAATAATAAACAGATAATGCACTCAAATCAATATACAGAAATAAAAAATTCTATTAACTTAGAAAAACATGAACAATTATAATTACAATAACTAAAAAAGAAGTACAAAGGCACGAAAAGCCTAATCTATAATCTAGGTTTTAAGAGGAGGAAGAATCAATCCCCATCTTTGTGCATGTTTCTTTGTCCTCTCTTACTTGGACTTGTTTTCTTCTTAGCTTTGTTCGGAGTCTTTCTTGGTTTCTTAGGGAGTGGTTTCTTCATGGTTGGAGCCTTTGGTGCCCTCACCCTCATCTTTCTGATTTTGGGTTTAGGAGGGATCATAGGTGATTTTCCTTTGTCTGGCTCAGTGGCGGCTGCTGGGGACTTCCCTTTTTCTTTGTGCTGGGGTTTTACCTCCTCGCTCTTTTCCAATTTTAATAGAGGCTGTTGTGTAAGCAATCCTCTTAGCAGTGACTTTCCTCTGTTTATGATAAGTTTGCTCAGTTGGAGGTTCAGCAGGGGTTTGGGTAGGTGGGGGCTGCTCTGTAGGAGGTGATGAAGGAGGGAGGGCACCGCCTTTATCCGTTGGGCAATTGGTTGTGCCTCCTCGTCGGGCACCGGGGTTTAGGGTAGCTTTAGGCCTGTGTTTGGCATGCGGATAGAGAGGGGTTGATGCTGTCAGCTTCTCAGAGCTAAAGCAAATTTCCAATGAGGCTATCTAGATTTTTACTTTTAGGAGGTCAGTTTCATTGATTTCCTTCTGGAGTCTGAAGATCTCCTGGGCATTGTTGAACCTCTTTTTGAAAAGTCTTGCTTTCATTCTCTCCACAGTAGTATTGGCTTTCTCCAGCTCCAGGTTCAGCTGATGATAAGCAGCTATAGATTTGACCTTCTCATAGGCTTCTAAGATGTTGGTCCACCCCAGGGAGATACCCAGTAATTACTTTCTGTGGGCTTCCTCCATTTCAAAGAATCGGCAATAAGGGGTCTCAATGGACCGTTTGTCCATGCCTCGTGACATCCCTCCTAAGGTAGGGATTGTCCCTCATGGCATGGAGGATGGTGAGGTAGGGAGGGATGTAAAAGAGTGTTTGGGTGCGATGGGAAGAGAGGAAGTGGAAGGAGCAAAATGTGATTGGTCCTGGGTGGGGGGAGTGGGGTTATCAGTGGTGAAGTCTAGTTATTGGGAGAGGGTAACAGGTTTTGGGTCTGTTTGTGTCTGTTTGTCAGTGAATGTTGGAGGGGGTAGAATAAGAGGTGGGATGGAAGGCATGGGGGGAAAGAAAATGAGGGAGGCTCACTAGGAGTAGGGGATGATGGGGGAGGGAAAAAGGGAATGGTGAAAGGTATGAAAGAGAATGGTGGGATTGTGGGGACAGGGTTGGGTGGGGAAAGGACCAAAGGGGTTGGAGTGGTTTGTTGAGGGGTGGGGGGTTTGTCAAAGTGTGAGGTGTGGATTTAATGAATGTGAGTTCTATCTGCATCTGGTCCTGGGTGTGTGTAGTGGTGGATAGTTGGGATTGGATGTCTTGGATGAGGGAGAGGATGAGTGTTAGTGTATCTAAGCCGGGAGGTTGAGTTTGTGTAGAAGATGGCACAGGTATAAAAGGTGAGGAAGGGGCATGATGGAAAGTGGAGGGAGGAGGAGATTGGGGTTCTGGTGAGTGATATTGTGATGTAGTTGGGGAATCCGGGATGGGGTGTAGTGGGTGGGCATGGTGTCAAGGAAACTAGCTATGAAGGCTTGGAATCTTGTGGTTGTGTTAAGGTTGAGGTCTATGTCTGGGAATGGGGATGTGATAGGCATGACAGTAGTGGTGTCTTCTTCAATGTGAGGTGTGTCAATGGGGATAAAAGGGATTGTGGGTGGTGTCTGGGAGTGGTGGGGGTTGTCTCAGTGGTTTTCCTTTTCTTGTAGGAAATGAGTGGAGGGCTGTCAGGTTTATGTGAAGATGCTGGGGGTATTGGGACTGTGTAGTGAGGTAGGGTAGGGGATGGTGAGGGGCTGACATGGGAGGTGGTGTCTTCCCAGGTACCAATCACAGGAGAAGGGAGTGTGGGGATGGATAATGAAGACAGAGGAGGGTGAGAGAGAGATGGAGTAGGGGTAGGTGATGTTGGAGTAAAAGGTGGGGGGGCTGAGGTGGTTGCTGCAGCAGTGGTGGTGACAGGTTCTGGAATCTCCTGTGTAGTAATAGGGGAAGGCCTTGTAACATCTGCCTCTTCTGCTTGATTGGGAGGGACCTGAGTCTCAGCTTTCTTCTTCTTCTGTGCTTCCATCAGGCTTTTACTGATTCCCCATTGCCTCTTGGCAAAAGTTGTAAGGGCAAGGGTGGTAGTCCCCTCTATTTTTGCTATCTTGTACCCCCCCTTTAGTAGCAGCTTGATGATGACTCTGGCATAGGGGAGTGTGTGTGACTTCTTGTTCTGCCCCAATTTCTCTACCGGATTGTTCATTACTTCAAACATTAACCTGGCGGCATGGAAGCCATGGCCCAGAGAGAACGAGTAGACTGCATCAGCAATAGGAGATCTCCTCTCCTGCTGATGGCCTGACTAATAGATGTTCTTTCTCAGGACCTGGTCAATGAAAAGGAGTCCAGGCTCTAACTCTCTTCTTCTGATAGAATCCCCTGAGGCCTTTAATCCTCTAGTCAAAGCCCTTGCAATAATATCATTTAAGGCACTCGGGGGGGGCATATCCATAGCTAGGGTCAAATGCGGCTGGGATGCCCAATACCTCAGCAATCACCTTGGGGCTGACCAACATTTCAAAGTCATCAATCAACACCAATAGACTGCTTGTCCATCTTTGTCCTTGGTGACCCTGATGTGCTAGTAAAAGAGTTGCACTAGCCTAGGGTAGGCTAGTGCTGGAATTCCTCTCATCAAGGGTGTCAGGCCAGCCTTGCTCATGAATTGAACGGCAGGGGCAGAGAGGCTCCTTCTCGAAGAAGGGCAGGTCGAAAGTTGTCTCAGGCTCCAAGGGGATTGAAGCCATGAGCTCGGAGGGTGTAGAAAACTCAGGGGTTGGCTCCTCCACCTCCTCAACCACTTCCTTCCCTTTTTTCTGTGCCTTTGAAGTCTTGACCTTTTTAGGAGTGGTCTCAATAGGGGCCTTATCCTTGCCCCTTTTCTTTTGTGCACTCTTAGTGGCCATTCCAAACTCTACTTTCAAAAGTACAAACTAGGAACTAAGATATGAGTGCTTACCCTAAAATTATAGGGTTTGGATCGATCTGACACACAATACATCGTGAGATCTCTGAGCAGAGGGCAATAGATGGGGATGATGCTAGGAACAAATCTGTAGATTCCTAGTGTGAATGATAGGTTGTAGTATCGACGCTGGAGGAGAGAGCGAGAAGAGCGTTGGAAGCTAGGGTTTCATTAGATGAAGAAGGAAGTGAGAGTACTGGAAAGGGAGACAAGCACGGGGTTAAAATACTTGTCGCTAAGCTTGGCGCGCTATGGAATATCTGGTCGCGGGATTGGAAATGAAACCTAGCGAAGGTGCTATTCAACTTGGATTGCATGATAATCTCCCAGGTTCACCTTGGAGCGCACAACAGCATGTGAACAATTCGATGTGAATTGCACGAGAGGCTCCCAGGCCTCCTTTTAAATTGCGCGAAAGGCTCTGAGGTTCACTTTGAATCTCACGACAGCCTTTGGATCTCGCGACAGCTAATGAAGTATTCCTTTTGAATTGCACGAGGCTCCCAGGCTTCCTGCTGAACCTCGCGACAACTAGTGAAGTGCTCTATTTGGTTCGCGCGAGAGGTTCTCAGGTTTACTTAAATCTCGCGACAGCTATTGAATGGTTCTATGTGAACTGCGCGAGAGTCTCTCAGGCCTCCTTTTGAATCCAGCGACAGCAAAGTAGTAAATAGAAAGCATGTGCCCTATGTTTTGCCATTTCCATTTGTGTTGTGGTTGGATCCTAGGCATGACTCTCACCACCAGGGGTACCCCCAGACACATTAAGATTAAACATTAAAGCATAGACATTAAAAATCACCATCCAACATTATGCATTCAAGCAAAAACCATCAATTCAAGAGCAGTAATCATCAAACCAAGCATAAAGAAATCAGGCCAGACAGGTCCAGATTCAAGTGGGGCCACTAAAATTTCCTAGAGAATTTGAACAAAAGAAAGCAAGACAAATCTAACAAAACCAAAGTACATATGATATAATATTGACACACTTGTGGATCAGTTTAATGAAGGATCCCCTTGAAAGTGAATGGTGTCCATGGGTTTAGCAAGTTTTTCGAACAAAGGCTTAAGCCTCTGACCATTCACCTTCAAGGTTTTCCCAGACTTAGGATCCTTGATTTCCACAGCACCAGATGGGGAAACACTCATGACAATGTAGGGACCTTCCCATCTTGATTTCAGTTTGCCAGGAAAAAATTTAAGTTTGGAGTTAAAAAACCAAACCTTGTCACCAACTATGAAGCTCTTTCTCAACGGACCCTTGTCAAAGAAACCCTTGGACCTTTCCTTGTAGATCCAGGCATTGGCATATGCATCAATCCTCAACTCATCCAATTCTGACAGCTGCAGCAACCTATGATGACCAGCAGAAGTTAGGTCTAGATTTATATGTTTAATGGCCCAATAGGCCCTGTGTTCTAACTCTACTGGGAGATGACAAGCCTTGCCATAAATCAGTCTGAAAGGGGACATCCCAATGTGAGTCTGTTAAGACCTGAAAAGTACCACTTTTCACCCCTTAACTTAACCTTTGATTAGACCCTTAGCCACCTAATAAACTCATCTTAAGTGTTTTGTTCAGGAAATAATCAGCAGTGAAATAAGGTCAAGAATCCTGTTATGAAGCCTGCTTTGGCACCAGATGCCCCTCAGCAAGAATGAACCTTGAAGCCTCGCGCAGATCAGCTGAGCTTCCCAAGGCTTTACAAGCAACCTCTCATGCAGATGAATGACTGAGGAGCTTCAGAAACTCAACTCCAGCTCAAAGATCAAGAGTAGAACACAGACTGGTCAGCTTCAAAGACCTCTCTCAATCTCGTGAAGGTCGCTTAAGACAGCTGAGGAGAGAGAGCTTCAGAAGATGTCTCACGCAGCTGTCGCGCAATCACCGCAGGGTACAATTCTCAGAAGAAGAATGCCTCGCACAATTCGCACGCCATTCAAGAAAGAAAGCATCCTGGCGAAGGCAAAGCCAAGCTGGCGAAGATTGAGTGAGACAAAGAACCTCGCGTAGTTCAAAACTCAAAAGAATCTCGCAAGACAACTCACGAAGTCCAAGTAAAGAGAAGAGCTTGCACAGTTCTCGCGCTGCTGCCCAGCGAAGACTAATCTATCGCGCGACTGCTTGAATTGCAACCTTGCGACGCTTGAGACTGTATTTTCTATTCAACCTCACAAACTCCAGCCCAGCGAGAGCTCAACTCTCTACCGCGCGACTGCCTGAAGAGCGAACCAAGGCAACCTCGCGACTGCTGAAGCTTCAGTGTCAAATCATCCTAGCGAAGAGCAATGAGCTACCACGCGAGAAGTCTGGGAAACTACAGCTACCTAGCGAGGCTCTGAACCTAAACTTCCATCTCTTCAGCAGAGGGCATTCTAGAAATTTTCAGTGATTAGGGCACGCACTCCCACGCTCAAATCTCTGTGCACACGCCCCGAGGCATCCAAGGATCAGTAGAAGGCCATGTGGCATCATTAAAATTAGGGTTTCCTAACCCTAATGCGCCGCCACCCCACTGCTATATATACCCAGGCCTAGCTTAGGTTTAGGTATCTGAGAACCTATCTCAGATCACTTTTCTTTTCTCTTTCTTTTTAGCAGTAAGTAGTTTTTCTTTTTCTTTTTCTTTTCTTCTCTCCATAGTCCAGCAATTGTTGGCTATGACTTTGTATATGTATTTGAGTTAGATCAATGAAAGTTTTGCAATAGGATTTATACTTTGTGGGATTGTTGTTTATATGGTAAGGTCATTTTTGTGATCCCCCATTGCCTTAGCTGTGTTTCAAAGCAATGGAGGACTGATTTTAAGGGCCACTCAGATCCAAGTAACCTGTGTGTCTGGGCTATCATGGTCTTCCAGCCTTAGCCCCACCACAGGACCTACTAGATCTAAAATCCTCATGGGAGCTTGAGCTGGTAGCCTGGTGAACATGGTGGTAGCAACGATAATCTTGTTTTGTTTTGGGCTCCGTGAGGAGGGTAACCTCTAGGATAGTCTGTGACCATTTAAGTGGAGAGATTATAGCCTTAGGGTGATTCTGATCCACCGATCCAAGATGGATCCTTCTTCTTTTCACCTAAGCTTGTAGAAGCCTGGTGAGGGATTGTACAGAGGCAGACTCCCCCATATTTGTATAGATCTGCCATCAGATGTCGGATCTGATCTGGTTATAGAGATTATAGGCTGGTGACTGGACCATTGTAGCCTCTCTCAAGCAATGGACAGCTGGATCGAAGGTTGTATTCAATCGCTTGTTGGTTCTATGTGTCTGGGCTATCATGGTTTTCCAGCCTTAGCCCCACATATGGAACTTTAGAGGTTGAGGTTCCCTATGGATTCTCGAGTAGCCCTGGATGAAATAGTGTGCAATGATTTCTTTGTTATGTTATGACCCATCCTCGGATAGTGGCTCTATGGGATAGTCTGTGACCATTCAAGTGATATAGCCCTAAGGGTGGAGTCATGGCGAGAGATGGGTTGGATCCTTTCCTCAGAGGTGATAATGTAGCCTCCGGACAGGGATTTCTATAACATTAAACTGAAGTTACAAAACTCCTCCGACCTTGGCTCAATAACATATTTCTCACCTTTTATAATTATTTTCCACACTCCATCCATCCTCTCAATCCTTTGTAATTTAGTTATTAGAATACTTAGAATAAGTGACCTTAAACTCCCTCCTTTTAGACCCAGGATCCAGAGATGATCCGAGGGACTACTAGAGACGGCTCCTTGGAGCCTTAGATCACCTTTCCTATGGGACAAACTCTTACTTATCAAAACTTGCTACAAAGGACCTCAGATCTTGCGTGTGTCTAGGATTTTCGAGTTGTGCTGATTCATCCCCTGTTTTATTTTGTTTTTGATTTTTAAATAACTTTCAACACCAACCAATAAGCGAAGCACACTTGAGATCAACAACAAGTTTTTGGCGCCGTTGCCGGGGACAGATGATCTAGTTGCCGGGGACAGATGATCTAATAGTAGACCCTTAGTTTTTGTATTCTTAGTATTCTTTATACATGTGAATAATTGATACTGCTGAGATAATTGTCAATCTTCCTTGCAGATCTGGACAACAGCAGTGAAGGATAGTTGGACTGCAATTGGAGCGTAGGTACCTCTGTTTGAAAACTCTCTGACTCTAAAGCTCTGTCTATCTTTCTTTTTAACAATTTTTCCAGCAGTATCTAGGATAGTTTAAATGTATTCTTTGGATAGCTATAAAATAGTTAGATAAATTTGTTTGTGTATAAGTATTCTTTTGCAATGTGCCTGCAAGAAGCTTTCCTTGCTGTAGGTGTGCTTGTATGCTAGGGAGGAGATCCCTCAGCCCTACTTTAGAGCCTCTAAACCCTGAGTTAGAAATGGGAAGGAGACTTAGAAGAGACAGGCACACCACAGGAGAGCCCCCAGGTAAATCTGCAACAGCAACTATGGGTGAAGAACACCCCAGAACCCTCAAGGAGTTGAATGCTCTGGATGACTACAACTCCCCTTATAGCATTCAATTCCCTGATGTTCAGGGGAATTATGAGATAAAAACTTCAATCATCCAGATACTGCCAGCTTTCCATGGGCTTAGCAAAGAAGACCCTTACAAGCATATTGACTAGTTCTTGGCCTTGTGCACCACTTTTAATATCACTGTTTTGGGACCTGAGGCTACTAGGCTCAGACTCTTTCCCTTCTCTCTGAAGGATAGGGCCAGTACCTGGTTGGCCACTCTTCCCAACAATAGCATTGCTTCATGGAAAGACCTGCAGACCAGATTCCTAACCAAGTTCTTCCCTGAGACCAAAACTAGCCAGTTGAGGAAAGAGATTCTTGCGTTTTCTCAATCCCCAACTGAGGATTTTAACCAGTCCTAGGATAGGTTTAAAGTGATGCTCAAACAATGCCCCCATCACAAGATCCCTAAGTGGCAGCTTGTACAAAGCTTCTACAATGGGATTGATGAGAAAAACAGAGATATGGTCGATGCCTCTTGTGGTGGATCCTACATGCACAAGACTGCTGAGGAGGCATGGGAATTGTTTGAGGTGATTAGTGAGAATGCTTTTCAAAAGTCATCCCTGGCAAGAACTCATCAGGAATCTGAGTCAAAGGTGGGGCCTACTGCTGGATCCAAAGGAAAAATTTATGATGTGTCTAGGAACGATGACCTACGGCTACAGATGGCAAACCTCTCTATGAAGTTTGATAAATTATTGACTGTGATGCAACCCAGAAGGGCTGCTCATGTGGCGGAGGCATGTTTGATATGCCAATCCCCACAGCACACAGTGGAGGAATGTCCATCTGCAGGGCAATTTCCTGAATTAATGTTGGAACATGTCGCGCCACGGTCTTATGGCCAAAGAACAATCTGGGGCTAACAGTAGCCATATATGGATACCAAAGACCAAAATGCTGGTTACCAATGGAGAGACCACCCAAATCTGAGGTGGAAGCAAGATAACTACATGCAGCCCCAGCAGATGTTGGCTTTACCACAAAGGCCACAGCAGCAATTCAATCAAGGGCATGCCCCGAGGTCTACCTTCCGGACCACAGCCCCCCATCGAAGAAAATCAGTTGGTTCTACCCCCTTCTCAACCAAAAAATACTTCTTTCGAGGACCAAGTCTTGGCTTCATTGTAAAACTTGGGTTCCTTGGCTCAGACTGTGAACTCTCATGGTCAGAGCATCAAGAAGATGGAGGAGCAGATGGGACAACTAGCGAACACCCTCGCCAAAAGAGAAGAAGGAAGGTTGCCCAGTCAACCGGTGGTTAATCCCAAGGGCTAATTTTTGATTGGTGAAGGATCCTCAGAACTTGAAGGGGATCTTTCATTGAATTGATGATAAGAACTGTGCATCGTTGTATAATATGTACTTTCCAATTTGTAGGAATAGTTTGCAATCTTGTTGGAATTTGAGTTTAGTGCTTTAATGCCTACTTTGATACCAACTTCCCCTGTGTGATAATTTTAAGTGATTGAATGATGATTTGAATGCTTTGCGTGATGTGTGACTTTCTTGCCTTGAGAGTATAAGAATTGTGAATGCTTTATAATGACTAGGGGTGTCCCTGGAAGAGAGTCTGTGAGAGAATCCACCCCTTTGGTAAGGGTCAAATAGTGGACTGGGGGGGTGAGTGAATTCTGCCTCGATTAAGCCATCGCGGGGTTCTGAATAATGAGTTTGGTCCCATCTCGCGTAGTTCATAAGGAACTACTTTGTTGTGCTGTCGCGAGTTTCAAAGAACTGGGTCGGCTGCATTACGCGGTTTCAAGGAACATCTAATCTCGCGACCCATTCATTCCCAACCAGCGGGCGGACGTTTCTAAAGCACGTCGAGCTTCGCGATATTTAAATCCCACCCCGCGCTGCTTTTCCTTACTGCTTTCTCTTTTCTCTCTTACCAGCGAAACCCTAGCTCCCACTCCTCTCCACCTCTCTCCTTTAACACCCGGTCCCCAGATCATTGTTCACTTCGAACTTCAGGATTCTTGTTCTTCAAGCTCCCATTAATAGTTGCCCCCTGTTTAGAGCTCTGGAGATCCTTTGCGCGTTCTATTAAATAGAACCCTAACTTTTAGGGTTAGACTCAGCTCCTAGTATTTCTTTTCAAATTTGTAACTCCAGACTCACCAAGGAAATTGGGATGGCTCCTAAAAGCGCACCTGTGAAGAGAGCCAGGGACAAGGCCACTATGGAGCCTACACCTAAGAAAGCCAAGTCCTCTACGGCTCTGCAAAAAGGGAAGGGGGTGGTACCGGAGCAGGCTACGCCAACATCGAATTATTCTACACCCTCTGAGCTCCTCCTTTCCATTCCCTTAGAACCTGAAGCCATTTTTGATATCTCTTTCTTTGAATCGCAAGATCGAGTTCTTGCGCAAGGCTGGTCTATTCCCCTTGCTGCAAATGATTCCTGCCCTAGCCTACCCTAGGTTAGTGTAACTCTTCTACCAGCACCTTAGGCTCAGACCCGACACACAAGGGCAGCTAGGCCTCCTTGCATTAGTTGACAACTTTGAGATGCTGCTTAGCCCGGAGTTGATCGCTGAAGTCTTGGGCATCCCTGCCAGATTTGATCCCAATTGCGGTTATGGTGCCCCTGTGAGTGTCCCCATTGACACAATTGCCCATGCCATTACCAGAGGCTTGAAGGCCATAGGGGACTCCATCAGAAGAAGAGATTTGGATCCCAAACTACTGTTCATTGATCAAGTTTTGAGGAAGAACATCTATTGCTCCGGCCATCAGCAAGAAAGGAGGACACCAATTGTTGATGCTCTGTATTCCTTCTCTCTGGGCCATGGATTCAATGCTGCCTGGTTGATCTTTGAGGCCATGAAGGATACAATGGTGAAGCTAGGGCTGCAAAAGAAGAGCCACACTCTCCCCTATGGAAGACTCATCACGGACTACTTGAGGGAGGATACAAGATACCGATGGGGGGAGTTATCTGTGACCTCACTACCACAACATTTGCTAAAGACAATGGGGATCACAGGCTTAATGGATCCCTAAGAAGAAGAAGAAGACTGAAGCTCAGGAGGTCTTCGAGCAGAGAGAGGAAGCTGCTGTGGCAACGGCCACCCCTGCCCCTAAAAAGAAGGCAACAACCCTTGCCCCAAAGAAGGTGGCGCGAGCTCACACCGCTCGCAGAATTCCTCCATCCACTACTCTGGCCTCTCCCCTACCTTCTTCACCCATTCCATCTCTCACTTCTCTTTTTTCCTCTCCTTTCTCCATTCCCCCTCCAACCATTATCCGAACCTGGGAAGAAAGTGTTGAACCCCAAGACACCACTCCACCTTCACTCACTCTACCCCAATCAACATCCCCAGTCTCTCCCATAGCCCCTGATCCTCACCTTGACAGCCCTCCCTTGATATCCTACCTCAAAAAGAAAACCTCTCACACTACCCTTGCCCTTCCCACAGCCACACCCCTTAGTGACCAACCCTTAGACCCACCTCTCCATGACCTAGACTTCAACCTAGCCACCACCTCTGGGTATCAAGCCTTCATGACCAGTTTGCTTGATACCTTGCCCACCCACGACATCCCTCTCCCTGAGTCTCCTCTCCCTTCACCACATCATTCACCCGACCCCCCCCTTCCCCCCTACCACTTTCCATCATGCCCCCACTTCCCCCTTCCAGCCTATTCCATCTTACCCTCCTACCCCCCCTCATCCAACCTCCAATTCCCTTACTCATATCCTTTCCCTTATCCATGACCTCCAAACCCAACTACCCAACCCCACAGAGGCCCAAGCCAAAATGCAAACTGACATAACCACCCTTCACACATTGACAAACCCACCAATCCCAACACAACCCCCTTCCACCTCTGCCTCCCCTGTTCCCCCCCCCCCTACCCCCATTGACTCGCCTCCATCCTTCCCCCTCCCTGATACCATACCTGACCACTCCTTCCCCTCTCTCCCTATCCTTCCACCTCTAATACTACCTCCCCCTCAATTAACCCACACTTCTACCCAGCAGACCCCATTCCATTCCATCCACCTTTCCCTCCACCCTCCTATTTGCACCCCTATTTGCACTCCCTTCCATTTCAACCCTTCACCATACCCTTCTTCCTTCCCTAACCATCCACATCAGCTGCCCTTCCTTCATTTCATTTTCCACCCATACCTTCCATTCGCCCTCTTCTCCCACCCCCTCCTAAATTCATTGACCATTCCACCCAGACCACCCAAACCATTTCTACAACCCCCACATCCCCCCCCCCGGGCTCCATCACCCTCTCTTCCTTCCACTTTATTTCTCCCAATCTTGCCCAGACACTCCTACTACACCCCTCCCTACTTCACCCTCCTCCATGCCATGAGGGACAATCCTTATATCAAGAGGGATGTTCTCCATGGCATGGCCCAACTCCGCCAAGCCATTGAATACCCCTTGCTGCAGAAGCTTAGTGATCTAAAGCTTGCTCACAATGAGCAGCTACGCGATATTTCAAAAGGATGGGAGGCAATTTTGGAGACATCAAATGCAAACAAGGTTGCAGCAACTTACTACAAAGTAACTGCTGACATGGAAGAGGCCAATGCTGAGAGGGTGAAAAAGCATAACCGGCTATTAGAGAAGAAATTGAACAATGCTCAGGAGATCACTCGTCTCAGTAAGGAGCTTGCGGATACCAATCTCTTGTGGGCTAACAAGAAAATTGACATCTTGGAACAACGAGTTGCTTTCCTGCTGTCCCAACCTATCCAAGCCACCCCCATCGCCACCGCTCCCCCTGAGGCCCCATCTTCTTCCACACATCCAGGCCCATCTTCCTCCACAACCCCTACACCAACCCCTACACAGTCTGTTCCCCCAACTCCCCCAGCCCCCGCTCCGGTAGCTCCTCCTGTTCCTCCTCCAATGTCTGCTGTCGTTCCTTCTGCAGTACCTACACAACCTGTTGCTCCTGCTGCGACCCCTACTGTAGCTCCTCCTCCTACATCAGTGCCCCCTCTATTTCCTCTCCTGTTATCAAAAGGAAATGCACCCCTTCCCAGAAAAAGCCCACTTCTAAGAGAGCCACTGCAGCCCAAAAAGGCAAACGGTCGGCCCCTCCATCCCCACCTCCAAAGGTCACCCGAGCTTCCACTCAGGACGATCCCCATGGCCGCCTCCTCTCCAAAGAAGAACTCAAACAGGCTGCTGCTGCCCTAGGATTGGACCCTACTGAGCTCTTTCCTTCTGATTCTGACTCCGAGGCACCACCTACAGATCCCAGTGCCCAACCTACTGTGGCTGCCCCTTCAGTTGCCCCTGCCGCCCAATCCTATCCTCAGAGATGGAAAGTTACTGCTAAGAAGACCACTCCCCCATCTCGCTCTTTGAAAATTGGCAAAGAACCATCTGCCCAGTCTGAGGAGGCACCACCACCGACCAAGTCCGCGAAAGGAAAGAGCCTGTGCCACTGAAATTACAGCCCATCTCGTGGCTCCCCTACAAAGAGAAAAGGGAAAGGTCCTCTCCTGCCTCAAATGCCGCCTCGGCCCAAATCTCCCGTTGCCCCTCCCGCGCCTCCACCACCCAATCATCTCCTATTCCACCTCGGCCTCACCTGGCAAGCCTCCAAAGGTACAGCCCCAAAGGAAATCCCCACCAAACCCCCTGAGCCACCCATCGAAAATCTTGGAGATCCCTCTGAGCCAAAGAAGAGAAAATGAGGGTCCGGCTCCTACCATACCCAAAACTCAGAGAGAAGGCCGAGAGGGAACGTAAGAAGAAAGAAGAAGAGGCTATCCTTCAAGAACATGCAAGGAAGATGGTGGGATAAATTTTAATCTAAATTCCGATTAGATTGCACCTAGGATTTCCTCTATTTCTTTTACATATGTTCTCTTATATTTTATACGTTTTCATATTTCATAGACTTTCCTGTCTGCCCTGTCTTGCTTTATGCATGTGTTTTGTTTTCCTTTTACATTATGTTGCAATAAATCACATTGACCTTGAACCAAAGTGAGGACACTGCTCCTCATAGGTTTGGGGTATGGCAAGACCGCCAATGGAACAGTTAACATAAGTGCAGCAGACTCATCTGAGCAATATGGAAATGGACCTCTGTTCACTTAAGAATCATGAAATTAAGAAGTTTAAAATTTATGCAAACATTGAACATTATAGACTTCTAATATTCCACATTTCCATAATAATTTCACCAAGGAAACACACTTGTATCTGCACTTAGTGAATCATTAGAGAGAGAAAAAGGTGAGGACATACATAAAAGTTCAAAGGATGACCATAACCAGTGAGAATTGGGCCTACAAAATTTTTTTTTTTTTTTTTTTTTAGGAGTAACTAAGGCATTTCTTCTAGTTCTAAGGACTGGCTGAGTCAGTGTGCTCACTAGAAGTTAGGTAACTCCAAGTTAAAACAACTGACAGTACTCATGAGACCTAGGAAAGGATCAAGGCCTTCTCTTGGACAGTTTGAGCCTAAAAAGATCAATCCTAAAGCAACTGCCCTTGTTCATACCCACTTTGAGCTTTAAATCCTAAATTTCTTCAAAATACACCTGAGTACTTGAACCTGAACCTATGAACCTGATTCAACCTACCCTCACTCTGAGAATTCAGAAGGTAAAGGAGAAAGAGTTGAAGATGGACTAGCTATGGTAAGCATTAGGTGAATGGAGAAGAAGCATCTATTCTGGCAGAATGGTAACTGAGGACATGGTGGCATTTCTAAGAAGCAAAAATAAAATAAAAAAGAAGAAAATTCCAGCAAAAAGAAACAAAAAAATAATAATGAAGAGGAATAAGAGAGAAGTCAAGAGGAACCTTCATTGGAAAATCAAAATCAAGAAGAGAAACTGATCACTTCAAATCTGAAAATCTCAAAGAAGATGAAGGAGCAATTCAAGAAGGTGAAGTCATGAACCACCTCCCGCACCTAATCGAGTTCTCAATTTTTGAACCCCTTTTCAAACCTTCCATTCTTTTTAACCATACTCCATAAGCCACATTTCAACCCAGTTAAAAGCCCTTGTGATCCAAAGATTGAGTGAGCTGTCATGTGAAGATAAAGAATTATCCAATCTATGATGACAAACTGACAATGATGCCAGCACTTAAGAACTCTGCCTATGCTCATGCTTACAAACCCAGTTGGGGGATGTAACTGCTCTTGAGCCTGTGAGAAACTAAACCCCTCAACAAACCTTGATGAGAGTATGCCCTGTAAAGCTTTCTTTTAGGTCTGAACTTGAATGCATTATGTATGACCTTAACCTAATTTTCTGACATAAGGATAAGCTCAGTGCTGACATGCACTTGTGCAGTTTTCTGTGATCGCAAATTATTTGGAAATGTTGTGCAAACATGCAAATTATGCTCTCTAAGTTCCTGTGCAACCAATGAATTAAACTTCTTTTATGTTGATTCATGAGTAGACTAAATCAGATTCCTTAACTACTCATTGGAAGACAGTGCACTTTAGTTAACTATTTCATTGGAGAAGTTTGTGGGTGTCTTCACTGAAAACCCTCAGGAGACTTCACTCCTCCACTAGGGATCACCTAGGGGTTTAAAAGGCTTGGTACATATGCTAAATGTATCCGTGCTCCCTACGAAAGTGGCATTTAATTTTTAGAGTAGATTTAATGTAGCTTTGCTAAGGGACTAGCAAAGATTAGGTTTGGGGTTGTGTTAAGACCTAAAAAGTACCACTTTTCACCCCTTAACTTAACCTTTGATTAGACCCTTAGCCACCTAATAAACTCGTCTTAAGTGTTTTGTTCAGGAAATAATCAGCAGTGAAATAAGGCCAAGAATCCTGTTATGGAGCCTGCTTTGGCACCAGATGCCCCTCAGCAAGAATGAACCTTGAAGCCTCGCGCAGATCAGCTGAGCTTCCCAAGGCTTTACAAGGAACCTCTCGCGCAGATGAATGACTGAGGAGCTTCAGAAACTCAACTACGCGTAGCTCTCGCGAAGCTCAAGAGTAGAACACAGCGCTCAGTGTCGCGCAGTTCAAAGCAGACCTCTCTCAATCTCGCGAAGGTCGCTTAAGATAGCTGAGGAGAGAGAGCTTCAGAAGATGTCTCGCGTAGCTGTCGCGCAGTCACCGCGGGGTACAATTCTCAGAAGAAGAATGCCTCACACAATTTGCACGCCATTCAAGAAAGAAAGCATCCTGGCAAAGGCAAAGCCAAGCTAACGAAGATTGAGTGAGATAAAGAACCTCGCACAGTTCAGAACTCAAAAGAATCTCACGAGCAACTCACGAAATCCAAGTAAAGAGAAGAGCTTGTGCAGTTCTCGCGCTGCTACCCAGTGAAGACATATCTACCGCGCGACTGCTTGAATTGCAACCTCGCGATGCTTGAGACTGTATTTTCTATTCAACCTCGCAAACTCCAGCCCAGCGAGAGCTCAACTCTCTAGCGCACTACTGCCTGAAGAGCGAAAAGGCAACCTCGCGACGGCTGAAGCTTCAATGTCAAATCATCCTAGCGAAGAGCAATGAGCTACCACGCGAGAAGTCTGGGAAACTATAGCTACCTAGCAAGGCTCTGAACTTAAACTTCCATCTCTTCAGCAGAGGGCATTCTGGAAATTTCCAGTGATTAGGGCATGCACTCCCACACTCAAATCTCCGTGCACAAGCCCCGAGGCATCCAAGGATCAGTAGAAGGCCACGTGGCATCGTTAAAATTAGGGTTTCCTAACCCTAATGCGCCGCCACCCCACTGCTATATATACCCAGGCCTAGCTTAGGTTTAGGTATCTGGGAACCTATCTCAGATCGCTTTTCTTTTCTCTTTCTTTTTAGCAGTAAGTAGTTTTTCTTTTTCTTTTTCTTTTCTTCTCTCCATAGTCCAGCAATTGTTGGCTATGACTTTGTATATGTATTTGAGTTAGATCAGTGGAAGTTTTGCAATAGGATTTATACTTTGTGGGATTGTTGTTTATATGTGAGATGCTATGTGCAAGGCTGCTGCCTTGTGATCCCCCATTGCCTTGGCTGTGTTTCAAAGCAATGGAGGACTGATTTTAAGGGCCACTCAGATCCAAGTAACATGTGTGTCTGGGCTATCATGGTCTTCCAGCCTTAGCCCCACCAAAGGACCTACTAGATCTGAAATCCCCATAGGAGCTTGAGCTGGTAGCCTGGTGAACATGGTGGTAGCAGCGATAATCTTGTTTTGTTTTGGGCTCCGTGAGGAGGATAACCTCTGGGATAGTCTGTGACCATTTAAGTGGACAGATTATAGCCTTAGGGTGATTCTATCCACCGATCCAAGATGGATCCTTCTTCTTTTCACCTGAGCTTGTAGAAGCCTGGTGAGGGATTGTACAGAGGCAGACTCCCCCATATTTGTATAGATCTGCCATCAGATGTCGGATCTGATCTGGTTATAGAGATTATAGGCTAGTGACTGGACCATTGTAGCCTCTCTCAAGCAATGGATAGCTGGATCGAAGGTTGTATTCAATCGCTTGTTGGTTCTATGTGTCTGGGCTATCATGGTTTTCCAACCTTAGCCCCACATATGGAACTTTAGAGGTTGAGGTTCCCTATGGATTCCTGAGCTGGTAGCCTGGATGAAATAGTGCCTGCAATGATTTATTTGTTATGTTTTGACCCATCCCTGGATAGTGGCTCCCCTATGGGATAGTCTGTGACCATTCAAGTGGACAGGTTATAGCCCTAAGGGTGGAGTCATGGCAGTAGAGATGGGTTGGATCCTTTCTCCTCAGAGGTGATAATGTAGCCTCTGGACAGGATTTCTATAACATCATATCTAAATCTAAGTTACAAAAACTCCTCTGACCTTGGCTCAATAACATATTTCTCACCTTTTTATAATTATTTTCCACACTCCATCCATCCTCTCAATCCTTTCTGTAATTTAGTTATTAGAATACTTAGAATAAGTGACCTTAAACTCCCCTCCTTTTAGGACTGCCAGATCTGTAGACAGATCTGGAGGGACTACTAGAGACGGCTCCCTTGGAGCCTTAGATCACCTTTCCCTGTGGGACAAACTCTTACTTATCAAAACTTGCTACAAAGGGCCCTGTATCTTGCAGGTCTAGGATTTCTGAGTTATGCTGATTCATCCCCTGTTTTATTCTGTTTTTTATTTTTAAATAACTTTCAACACCAACCAATAAGTGAAGCACACTTGAGATCAACAACAGAGTCTTATAGGCAGTCCTATAAGCCTACAATGCATCATTTAGCTTGTCAGTCCTCACAGTCTTCTCAAGGATATGCTTGATCTCCCTATTAGAAATTTCAACTTGCCCACTGGTTTGTGGGTGGTAGGGAGTAGCAATGCTATGGGTGACAGAATATTTCTTGAGCAAGCTCTCAAAATTTTTGTTGCAGAAATGGCTACCCCCATCACTGATAATGGCTGTAGGGGTGCCAAATCTTGAGAAGATATTCTACTTTATAAACTTGAGGACAACCTGATTATCATTAGTTCTTGTGGCAATGGCTTCTACCCATTTTGAAACATAATCCACTGCCACTAAGATGAAATGATAACCATTTGAAGGAGGAAAGGGGCCCATAAAGTCAATACCCCAGACATCAAACAGTTCCACAACAAGGATGAGTTTCTTTTGGACAGCCCTCCTAATTTCTGGCATCTCTCACAGGTCCTACAGTGTATATTGGCATCTCTGAATAAAGAAGGCCAATAGAAGCCACACTGTAAAATTTTGTCAGCTATTTTTCTTCCACTAAAGTGGCCTCCACAGGCATTTCCATGGCACATGGTCAGAATACTGGGGACATCACTTTCTGGAACACATTTTCGGGTGATTTGGTCTACAAAATACTTGTATAAGCAAGATTTCTCCCAGAAAAAGAATTTGACCTGTGAGAAAAATAGGTCTTTGTCCATTTTGGTCCAATGGGCAGGAATCTTGCCTATAACTAGATAATTGACAATGTGTGCATACCAAGGAACCAAGGATTGGATGGCAAATAATTGCTCATCCGGGAAGACATCATTTGTAGGATCATCAATACATTTCTCCAACACAATTCTGGACAAGTGGTCAGCCACCACATTTTCTACACCCTTTTTGTCCTTAATTTCAATGTCAAACTCCTGCAACAGGAGTATCCATCTAATCAGCCTGGGCCTAGCATCCTTCTTGGACAATAGGTACTTCAATGCTGAGTGGTCAGTGAAGATAATAATTTTAAATCGAAGTAGGTAAGGTCTATATTTGTCCACAGTAAAAACCACTGCCAGAAGCTCTTTCTCAGTTGTTGTGTAATTCAGCTGAGCTTCAGTAAGTGATTTGCTGAGATAGGCAATGACCATTGGTAGCTTATCTTTTCTCTGACCCAAAACAGCACCTATTGCCAAGTCGGATGCATCACACATCAACTCAAAGGGGAGTGCATAGTTAGGTGTTTGGAGTATAGGGGCAGAGGTGAGGCAAATCTTCAAAGTTTTAAAAGCCTCAAGACATTCAGCAGAAAAGTCAAAGGGCACATCCTGGTAGAGCAGGTGGCACAATGGTTTAGCAATTTTGTTGAAGTCTTTAATGAACCTCCTGTAGAATCCAGCATGTCGAAGGAAAGATCTAATTTGTTTAACTATTCTTAGAGGGGGCAAATTTGCAATGAGGTCAACTTTAGCCTTATCTACCTCAATCCCATCTTTAGAGACTACATGGTCCAACACAATACCTTGTGTTACCATGAAGTGGCTCTTTTCCCAACTTAAGACCAGATTGGTCTCCTCACATCTTTGCAAGACCAGATGGAGGTGTTGCAGACATTGGCCAAAATTGTCCCCATATACAGAGAAATCATCCATAAAAATTTCTAAGAATTTGTCAATCATATCAGAAAATATGGCTTACATACACCTCTGAAAGGTGGCTGGGGCATTACACAGCCCAAAAGGCATCCTTCGGTAAGCAAAAGTACCAAAAGGACAAGTAAATGTAGTTTTCTCTTGATCAAGAGGGTGCATAGGGATCTGGTTGTACCCTGAGTATCCATCAAGAAAATAGTAAAACGCTTTTGCAGCCAACTTATCCAGAATTTGATCAATGAATGGGAGAGGGAAGTGGTCTTTTCTAGTCTTAGAGTTGAGCTTTCGATAATCTATGCAAACTCTCCAACCAGTGGTCTCCCTGGCTGGTCTCAGCTCTCCAGACTCAGTTGTGATAACTGTTATGCCAGATTTCTTGGGCACCACTTGGATAGGTGCCACCCATTCAGAATCAGAAATGGGATAAATTATCCTAGCATCTAGCAATTTAATGATTTCTTTGAGGACCACTTCCTGAATGTGAGGATTCAATTTCCTCTGCATTTCCCTGGAGGGTGTTGAGCCCTCCTCTAGATGGATCCTGTGCATATAGATTGATGCATCTATCCCTCCTAGATCTGCAATGGTCCAGCCAATTGCCTTTTTGTGCTTCCTCAAGACTTGTAGTAATTCTTCCTCTTGCTCATTGGTAAGAGAGGAGGAGACGTTTTGTGCTTGCTCATTGAGGAAGCACAAAATTGCCTTTTTGTGCTTCCTCAAGACTTGTAGTAATTCTTCCTCTTGTAGTAATTCTTCCTCTTGATCAAGATGAGGTTTTTCATCTTTCCATAGGAAAGCATATTTTAATGTTTCTAGAAGCTTCTTGAGATCCTGATCAGGGGCTTGTTAGGTGGATGGCAGGATTAGTGCTTTGTTGGTTTGAGGAAGGGGCAGCAATGTAGGTTTCCAAATGGAATGCTGCACTAAGCCCACAGAAGACTTCAATGTGGTCATGTCTTCTGGCATTACAGCTGGGCTTCCTTCCTCTACCATGTCTCAAACTTCAGTTAAACTTGTGATAATGTTGCCTCACTCCAACAGAGTGAGCAGTTCTTCTTCAACAACTTCTTCTAGTACATCCACTGTAAAGCTTTCCTCATTGTCCAGCTGAGGGTACTTTACATTGTTGTACACATTAAGTTTGACCTTCATATGTCCGAAAGTTACCTCCATGATCCCTGACTTGCATTGAATGCATGCATTAGTAGTGGCCAAGAATGGCCTGCCCAAAATAACAAGTATAGGGGATGTACTCTTGATACAGCCCATGTCCAAAATAAGGAAGTCTGCAGGGTAAAAGAACTTGTCAACCCCTACTAAGACATCTTCGGCCACTCCCATAGGTGTCCTTTCAGACCTATCAGCCATTAACAGCACAATGGAGGTGGGTTTTAGCTCCCCCAAACTTAGCTGCTGATACACACTGTATGGCAGCAGGTTAACACTGGCTCTAAGGTCTAGAAGGGCCCTTCCAATTGTTTGGTCTCCAATTATGCAGGGAATAGTGGGTATCCCTGGGTCTTGCAACTTCTCAGGCATTGTCATGTTTAATACAGAATTAATTGTATCAGTTGCAAAGACCTTTTTGGATAAATGGCCTCTAGCCTTCCATTTCTGGGTACAAAGGTCTTTCAGAAATTTGGCATAGGCTGGGACCTGTCTAATTGCATCAAGCAGGGGCAAATTAATTTTTACCTGCTTAAAGGTCTCCATCATTTCCTCTATATGTGCATTTCCCTTATCAAAAGGGGTAGGGCCACTCAAAGCTGGAGGAAATGGCAACTGAGGTACTGCTGGTTCCTCAGCTACAAGCCTATGACTAAACTTTTATTTTTTTCTTTTTTCATCTTTTATTTCCTGCTGAGACTCAACTACAGCCTCTTTATTTTTCCCTTGTTGCAGGATAGCAAGCAACTCTTGGCTCTGTGGTCTCACAAATTCTTTGTCACTTTCATTCAAAAATTCCTTGGAGATGACCTCTCCTTGTTCCTTCCCAACCTAGTTGTCTATCAGCCTGCCAGACCATAGGGTTGTGATGGCATTAGCTCCCTCAAAACTTGAGGAACCTTCTCCAATCAAATATTGGCCCTTAGGGTTGGCCACTGGCTAGCTTGGCAACCTGCCCTCTTCTCTTTTGGTCAAGGCATTGGATATTTGGCCTAGCTGCTCCTCTATTTTCTTTATGCTTTGACTGTGAGAAGTCACAGTCTGAGTCAAGACTCCAAGGCTTTGCAATAAGGTCAAAACCTGGTCCTCCAAAGAAGCATTTTGGGGCTGAGGTGGGGGAACTACCAACTGATTTTGCTGCTGGGGCTGCTGCTGATGCTGGAAATTTGACCTTGGGGCATATCCCTGGTTAAACTGTTGCTGTGGCCTTTGAAGTAAGGCCAACATCTATTGTGGCTGTATATAATTGTCTTGTCTCCACCTCAAATTTGGGTGGTCTCTCCATTGGTAACCAGCATTTTGGTGTTGGTATTCAAATGGCTGTTTGTTGTAGCCACCAGATTGTTGTTGGCCAAATGATTGGGCAGCAGCAGCTTGTTCCATCACATACTCAAGATATTATCCTGCAGATGGGCACTCTTCCACTGTGTGTTGTGGAGATTGGCATATCAGAAATGCCTCCATCACTTGTGCAGTCAATCTGGGCTGCATCACAGTTAATAGTTTATCAAACTTATTAGAAAGATTGGCCATCTGCATTCTCAGGTCATTGTTTCCACTAACTTCATACATCTTTCCTTTGGCAGTTTCAGCAAGTCCCATTTTAGAAGGCTCTTGAACAGTTCTAGACGAGGACATCTTCTGAAAAGCATTTTCACTGATGACCTCGAACAAGTCCCATGCCTCATCAGCTATTTTGTGCATGTAAGTTCCACCACAAGAGGCATCTAGCATGTCTCTGCTTTTCTCATCAATCCCATTATAGAAGCTCTGGACAAGCTGCTAGTCAGGGATCTTGTGGTGGGGACATTGTTTGAGCATCTCCTTAAATTTATCCCATGATTGATTAAAATCCTCAGTTGGGGATTGGGCAAAAGCAAGTATTGCTTTCCTCAACTGGCTAATTTTTATCTCTGGGAAGAATTTGGTCAGAAATCTTGTCTGGAGGTCTTTCCAAGAAGTGATGCTATTGTTTGGGAGAGTAGCCAACTAGGTGCTGACCCTATCCTTTAGGGAGAAAGGAAAGAGCCTTAATGTAGTGGCTTCTGGTCCCAAACCAGCAATGGAGAATGTTGTACACAGGGCTAAGAATTGGTCAATGTGCCTGTAAAGGTCTTCCTTGCTGAGCCCATGGAAAGAGGGAAGCATTTGGATGATTGAGGTTTTAATCTCATAGTTTCCCTAAACATCTGAGAATTGAATGCTGAATGAAGAATTATAATCATCAGGAGCATTCAATTCCTTCAATGTTCTGGATTGCTCTTCACCCATGACTACTGTCTCAATTTCAGTAGGGGGCTCAACAGTGGTGTGTTTGGGCCTTCTTGGTCTTCTGTCCCTTTCTATCTCAGGGTTAGGAGGCTCTAATGTGGGACTGAGGGATCTCCTTCTTAACATGCACACACACCAATAGCAGGGAAGACTACTTGCAGACACATTGAAATTAACAAAATTACAACTATCCTAATCAACTGCTATGGAATTTTCAAAGGAGAAATAGACTGAGGTTTTGAGGGTTAGAGAAGTGCAAACAGAGGTAGCTAGACTCCCAGTGCAATTCTACTCTCCTTCTCTGCTACTATCCAGATCTGTAAGAAAATTTTCAAATGTAAATCAGCAGTATCAATTATTCACAAGTATAGCTACCAAAGAATAAAGAATACAAAAATCTAGGGTCTACTAATAGATCAAGAGTCCCCGACAACGGTGCCAAAAACTTGTTAGGCTATTTTAAGTACTTGTTGCTAACTTTATTGGAAATGGTGATAAGAATGGGGTCAGTGAAAATCAAAGTTGGATTACAGAGCAGCAAGCCTAAAAATATACAGTCCTGCAAGATACAGGGCCTATTGTAGCAAGTTTTAATAAGTAAGAGTTTGTCTGTAAAGACCCGTATTTTGAACTCGAGTTAGACTGACCCTGTGTGTGTATTCGGCTCGGCAACCGACGTCACCATTTGTTTTGGATTTTTATCTAGATGTGATTGTGCGGACAGATTTTAATTTAGAGCCCATTTGGACCCTCGTGCGAAAGTTGTGCACCGACCTCGGTGTAGCCGCTCAACACCGGACTTGAGTTTTAAAATTAGAAGTGTATAATATATAAGATGTGTGTGTGTGTTTTACTTTGTGAGCAATCCTATTATAAGAAGGAATTGCATTCCCGTATTATACTAGGTTTTGTTAAGAGAGGATAGTTACCCAACTGTGTGAAACTCCTTCTCCCTTCTTCAATCATCGTAGGAGATCGGTTTAGAAAACCTCCTTCTCTAGAACCCTCTTTGTTGAAAGCACTTAAACCTTAGAAAGAACTTGAATCAACCTTGGATTCGTAGTTGGCTATTGGGAGAGGTCGAGATCATTGGGGGCGTGTTGGAGTTGTCTCTGTGAACTCGTGGGATCGATCGCGGCGCGAATCGTTGAGAAAACCCGTCGGTTTCGTTCCGAAGCTCCATTCGCGTGACTCATTTCTAATCTAGGAATTCTTAGATTAAAGGTACGTTTTAATTAAACTTTTTGATTAAATCATTAGATTAGCCATGGGTTTTGCTTTGGGATGTATGAGTTTCGATTCGGGTGAAAACCAGCAAAATCGCGTCGTTGTAGCTCGCTCGAACGAGCTATTATCATCGCTCGAGCGAGGTATCACTGAACTCTGATATTGCCTTAGTATTTTAGTCATAACCTTTTATCCCGAACTCCAATTGAGACGATTCGTTTTGCGTTGGAAAGCTAATAGAAAAATCTATAACTTTCATGTTTTGACCAACTCATGGATCAATCGTCTTGATGGTCAAAAATATATGAGAATGTTACGTCAAATCGCTCGAGCGAGCTATTATCATCGCTCGAGCGAGGTATTGTCGAACTTCGACATTGCCTTGGTACTTTAGTCATAACGTTTTGTCCCGAACTCCGATTGAGACGATTCTTTTTGTGTTAGAAAGCTAATAGAAAAATCTACAATTGTTATGTTTTGACCAACTCATGGATCAATCGTCTTGATAGTCAAAAATATATGAGAACGTTACGTCAAATTCTAGGATTGGCGCAACTTGCCTGTTTTGACTTGTTTTTGAGGAAACGCTTAAATAGGTCTATATTATTAGTAATTAGAGTTTATCTTAATACATGAACATATATTGTGATGTAGATTAAGGGCGAGAGGCCATCAATAGGACTTTACTTGACTTCGCATAACTCCGAGTTTTAGGTAGGAGAATCTCATCTTTACAGTAATTTATTTTAATTCGCATGGATATTTTGAATTAAAATCTTTAAACTTGCATATGCCATTGAAATCACATCTGTAAACTGAAATTGATATGAATGACTGAAAATCTAAATCTACCTGAATCTTGAAACCTGAATCTGCTTAAGCTCTGAAAATCTGAAATCAAGAACCTGAACTATGTATAAGAGACTTGCATCTGATTTATATTAGTATCTGCATTTATTTTATGATTGACCTGAACAACCCCTCAAAAATTCCTGAACAATTTCCTGGTACAAGTTTCCCTCATTATGTAGGGGCTTGTTGCATCCTGAAAAAGGGTTCATGAACGACGATGGTAGGTAGGGGTTCCCATCGGCTATATTCCTGCTCTCGAGATATAGTTTACTCGGGAGGTATTTTAAGTTGAGGGTTAAGTCATGAATTACTGAACTTTGCATATAGAAGTTAGAGAAACTAAGACACAAACACCTTGATTCTGTTCTTGAAATTCACACATTTAGAAATAAATCTTACATATGATTTCTGCACCTAAATTCAGTTTATTATCTGTTTATATGTTTGACAAGCTATATTCCGATATTTGTTTTGAAACCATATTAGTTAAAGTAAAATGCCGTGGATGTCTTTCTTCTACTGAGCTTTGTTGGTTAGCTCACTCCGACTATCGTCACGAGTTCGAGTAATCGACGTGGCTATTATGTGAGGCGATCCCACTACGTGCACGAGGAAGAGCTTGAGGTTCCTCTGAGGAGTTTTCCGATATAGAACTTACTGATTTTCTTATTTGTGGTGAGAGTTAGACTTGAATTTGTGGGCCCATTTTAGTTGGATACCATAGTTTTATATTTGACGTTGATTTCTGTTATGAGCCATGTTTCGATGATGGTCGGCCATCATCGGTGGTTCTTTACATTTAATTTCTTCCGCATTTATTTTAGCTATAGATATTTATTACGCTTTACTCTGATATGTGTCCTGTTTGTCCGGCTTATCGTTTATTCGATAGGTTGGCGAGCCGGCATTTCCTATACTTGAGGGATTGGAAAAGTCGGGTCGTCACAGTTGGTATCAGAGCCATGGTTTTTAGATTCTCTAAGGACCCATGAGAACCAACCGTGACCCGGTACAGTTCGCATCAGAGTCATGTCGTTAGGTCGAGAATCACTAATCTTGTTTGTGATTGTCTTTACAATCAATGTTGGTGATGTTGTGGTGTTCACAATGACGGTCAAGATGTAGCCCCAAGATTTAGAGGCAGGTAGGGCGTGCCTTTAGAGGGCATTCTGAAGGTGTCGGTACATCAAGGGAGTTGCTTTAGCATCCGGTTCTAATGCGATCCCTATAGGAGCCGGAGTTGATAGAGGTCGGTGAAAGAATGGAACAAGTGTTGGAAAGTCGGCCACCAACATTGCTCGGAGCATCTATGGGTCGATTGATGCTAACGCATCGACAAGTAGAGCTGATTTCTGCTGGACAACAATAACAATCATCAGGATTTGCCGAATTCAGGAGGATGAGACCTCCAAATTTTTAGACGAATGAGCCCGATGGAAGGCGAAGGTTGGTTGGATGAGATGGAAAAGATCTTGAGGTGCTTGATTGCACCGATGTCAGAAGGTTAGATGGGCAACCTTCAAACTGGACGGACAGACTGGACCATGGTGGAAGTCCGTGGCTAGACACCGGGAGCAGGAGTTTCCCAATACTCCTTGGACATGGGCTGAGTTTATCGAAGCATTCAACGATCAGTACTTTCCCAAGATCGTTAGGCATCAGATGGAAGTTCAGTTCATCGAGCTGAAGCAGGGGACAATGTCAGTGCGTGAGTATGGAGATGAGTTCACGCGACTTTCAAGGTTTGCACCTCAACATGTGGCCACCGATATGATGAAGGCCAGAAAATTTCAGTTGGGTCTTAGGCCGAGTATACTGAGGAGAGCGTGGCTATGTGGGAAATGGAAACATATGGAGAATCTTGTCAAAGGCCCTCATAGCGAGAGGAAGAAATTTAAGCGGTTTTGAGAAGCGATCGGCCGAACAAGGATGAGGGTTGTACAAAGGCGATCGGTACTTATGAAAATAAGAGGCCAAGTTTACAAAGCCGTCGATGAACCTTACTCAACCTTTGCATTTTCTAGACCAACATTTTCTTACGACCGACCCCTTATCGAGATTGGCGGCATCATCACTGTGCAATCCAAATGCGACCGGTGAGTTCTAATGCTAGTGGAGCTTGGTGGCACAGGATCCTCTTGCACCATCTTTTGTTTGGTCACTATGTGCCTAAGGTGTGATCACACAAGACCGAGGATTGTAGGAGGAACCTTTGGGCGTGTTTTTAGTGTGGCAATCGGACACATGGTTAAGGATTGTCCTCGGGAGGACAAGGGAAGAACTAGTTCGGCTTCTACTCAAAGATCGACCGACCCTCTCTTGTTCAAGAGTCGTATGCCGTGATGGCTCAAGAAGCCGAAACATAGAACGACGTGATCCAAGGTATTATTAAAAGTTGAGATGTCTTCTTATTTTATGTGTTATATATAATTGCTTGATATTTAATAAATTTTGTTAATAAGTTATGGATGAACACACATGCTTAGAAACTTTTAATTGAAACGCTTGTCTAAACTAAGGTACCCTTTTTATGCATCGGGGGAGCGATGTAAGCAAAACCGAAGCGCGAGTGTTGATAGACACTGGGTCTACACATTCCTTTGTTACTTCATTGTTCGCTGAGAAGTTGGGAATCATTCCCAAGGCCCTTGATTTCATCTTGGCAGTGTCAATTCCTACGGGCAACTCAGTGAGCACTGATACCATGTGTCAATCAGTGATTGTGATGATCGAAGACCACGAGACAGTGGCTGATTTGATCATTTTGAGCATGGAAGGGTTCGACGTGATACTAGGGATGGATTGGTTATCTACTTACCATGCGAGCATGAATTGTCTTCGAAAGATTGTAACATTCCGCGTAGAAGAAAATCTTTTCGATTTTTGCGAGTCAAATCTTGTGTGATACCGTTTATCTCGCCATTCGGCCGACCGTATGATGAGGAAGCAGGTGTTGTGGTTATCGGCCTACTTGCAAGATCATAAGGAGGAGAAGAAAATATTGTAGATATTACGATTGCTTGCAGTATTGAGATGTTTTTCACGAAGATCTACCGGGATTACCACAGGAGATTGAGTTTTGCAATTGAGTTAGCGTGTCTTGAACCCGATATCAAAAGCTCCGTGTCGAATGGCGCTGCGAATTGAAAGAGTTGAAGGAGCGCGACTTGAGGCTGCTAGATAAGGGCTTTATTAGACCGAGTGTGTCACCCTCGAGCACCGGTTCTATTTGTAAAGAAGAAAGATGGTTCAATCGACTTTACGCCGATTAACCTAAATAAGTTGACAATTAAGAACCGTTATCCACTTCCAAGAATTGATGATCTGTTCGATCAGTTACAAGGAGCAAGGTTCTTCTCGAAGATCGACTTGAGGTCAGGCTACCATCAGTTGAAAGTTAAGTCTGAAGACATTCAGAAGACAGCGTTCAGAACCCGATATGGGCACTACGAGTTCTTGGTCATGCCATTTGGGTTGACAAACGCACCCGCGTCATTTATGGACTTGATGAACCGGATATTCAAGTCACATTTGGACAAGTCTGTAGTAGTTTTTGTAGATGACATCCTCATCTATTCAAAGACGCGAGAAGAACATGAGCAACATCTGCGAGTGGCTCTACAAACCCTTAGAGACCATCAGTTATACGTAAAACTTAGTAAGTGTGAGTTTTAGCTTGAGCAGGTCAGTTTCCTAGGCCATGTTATCTCTGAGACCGGTATTACAGTTGACCCAGCAAAGATTGAGTCAGTGATGAATTGGGAACAACCAAAGACCGTTACGGAGGTTTGTAGTTTCCTCGGTTTGGCAGGATACTACAGAAGGTTTGTGGAGGGCTTCTCCAAGATATCAGGTCCTCTTACACAACTTACGAAGAATACTAAATTTGATTGGACAGAGCAGTGTGAGCAAAGTTTTCAGGAACTCAAGAAACGATTGACTACTGCGCCAGTACTTGCTATACCATCAGGCAGGGGAGGCTTTGCAGTATACAGTGATGCATCATATGGGGGTTTAGGCTGTGTGCTTAACCAGAATGAGAGAGTCATTGCTTATAGGTCTAGACAGCTAAAAGACCATGAGAAGAATTACCCGACGCATGATCTTGAGTTGGCAGCAGTGATTTTTGCTCTGAAGATCTGGAGGCATTACCTTTATGGGGAGACCTTCGATATATTTACCGATCATAAGAGCCTCAAGTATCTCTTCTCACAAAAGGAGTTGAATATGAGACAGCGTCGATGGATGGAGTTCTTGAAAGATTATGATTGTACCATCCAGTACCACCCCGGGAAAGCAAACGTAGTGGCAGATGCGTTAAGTCGGAAGTTCTCTGCTCAGTTATCACATCTCACCGCAAGGGTGCGAAGATGGCATCTATTGGAAGATATGGCTCTAAGTAGCATGAGATTTGACGTAAAAGGTTCAGGTGCGTTAATGGCTACACTGGTGATTCGTTCCACCCTCTATGAGAACATTCACAGACTTCAGATGACGGATGATGAACTTATGGCTATCAGACGGGATGTGATTGGGGGAAGCAAAATAGATTTTTCTATCAAAGATGATGACACCTTGTTGTTTAGAAACGGGGTATGCGTACCAACTAGTACTGAGCTTCGGGACACTATTTTGGAAGAGGCTCATAAGTCTATGTACGCTATTCACCCTGGCAGTACCAAGATGTACCAGGACTTAAAGAAAAGCTTCTGGTGGAGAGGTTTAAAGAAAGATGTCGCTGTGTATGTCTTGGGATGTCTTGTGTGTCAGCAAGTAAAGGTGGATCATCAAAATCCAACAGGACTGTTGCAACCACTACCGATACCTGAGTGGAAATGGGAGGCCATTTCTATGGACTTTATTTTGGGATTGCCAAGAACATTAAGAAAATACAATGCCATCTGGGTCATTGTGGATCGATTGACTAAGTCCGCACACTTCCTTCCTTATAATACGTCGTATACCGCCAACAAGCTCGCAGAATTATACATCAAGGAGATAGTTAGGCTGCATGGTATACCGGTCAGTATCGTATCCGATAGAGACCCGATGTACACATCCCAGTTTTGGCAATGATTTCAAGAAGGAATGGGCTCTAGGCTCGATTATAGTACAGCATTCCATCCTCAGACCGATGGGCAGACTGAGAGGGTGAATCAGATTATAGAAGATATGTTATGTGCTTGCATGTTGGATTTTCAGGGGTCATGGGACCAACATTTACCGCTGATCGAGTTCACCTACAATAACAGTTACCAGGCTAGCATCGGCATGGCACCCTACGAAGCTTTGTATGGACGACGGTGCAAGTCTCCGCTTAATTGGGAAGAAGTGGGTGAGAAACTCATTTTAGGTCTCAAGATCGTGGAGAATACAACCGAGACAGTTTGGTTAATCCGTGAGAGACTACGCATTGCTCAATGTCGTCAGAAGAGCTACGCTGATCTGAAAAGAAACCATGTTGAGTTTAAGGTGGGAGATAACGTATTTGTCAAAATCTCTCCTACAAAAGGCGTGATGCGTTTTGGGAAGCGTGGGAAGCTGAGTCCGCGCTATGTTGGACCTTTCGAGGTATTGGGCCGAGTCGGCGAGGTTGCCTATCGAGTAGCCTTGCCACCGCAGCTATCGGAAATGCACAACGTGTTTCATGTGTCCATGTTACGAAGATATGTTAAGGACCCGACACACGTATTGGACTACCAGCCCATTGAGCTCCAAGAAGACCTATCCTTGGTTGAGGAACCGATACGAATCTTGGATCGTAAAGAACAAATCTTACGGACAAAGAGCATTCCCTTAGTACTCGTGAAGTGGCGGAACCATTCTTCAGAGGAAGCCACATGGGAGCGTGAAGTGGAGATTCGCGAGCAATTTCCACAACTTTTTGAGTGAAGGTATATTGTAAACTATAGTTATGTAAGAAAACCATTCGTACCTTTAAATTCTTGAATTTGCTTCTTTAAAAAAAAAAAAAAAAAAGGGGGAGAATTTCTTCAAAATCTTCAATGTTAAATTGGTTCATAACATCGATGCTTTACATATATATCTATAACGATCACACAATAAAATCTTAAATGTCATATTTATTCATTCTCGGTTATAACCGTATGTCTGTTGGAACCCGTGTCATCAGTTAGAACATGTTACCAGGCACGTGATCATGCTTTTGAATAAGTGTTCGATTCTGACATCTGAAATTTCTGCTCAAATAATTACCAAAAGGGTGAGGTAGGTGTGTGTGCTAGGTTTGTGTCATGGTGAAGTATATTTCTAGGCACGTGACACTTGGGAAGGTATGCATCCATGTACGGATGCAATCCTCTATGGCAGTATGGGATGCCACACGCAGTACATCCAGGTTACTACGGATCCCGACCCTTGAAAGTGTGCTTAGTGAAGCCTACCGCATCGCGACCAAAGTTCTTTGACTTTAGACTGTTTCGATTTTGCTTAATACTGGTGTTAGGATAAGGACTTACCGCAGTTCGGTTTAGCTATCCGTACATTTTCGAGGACGAAAATTCCTAAGGAGGATAGAATGTAAAGACCCGTATTTTGAACTCAAGTTAGACTGACCCTGTGTGTGTATTCGGCTCGGCAACCGACGTCACCATTTGTTTTGGATTTTATCTAGATGTGATTGTGCGGACAGATTTTAATTTAGAGCCCATTTGGACCCTCGTGTGAAAGTTGTGCACCGACCTCGGTGTAGCCGCTCAACACCGGACTTGAGTTTTAAAATTAGAAGTGTATAATATATAAGATGTGTGTGTGTGTTTTACTTTGTGAGCAATTCTATTATAAGAAGGAATTGCATTCCCGTATTATACTAGGTTTTGTTAAGAGAGGATAGTTACCCAACTGTGTGAAACTCCTTCTTCTCTCTTCTTCAATCATCGTTCTTCTCTCTTCTTCAATCATCGTAGGAGATCGGTTTAGAAAACCTCCTTCTCTAGAACCCTCTTTGTTGAAAGCACTTAAACTTTAGAAAGAACTTGAATCAACCTTGGATTCGTAGTTGGCTATTAGGAGAGGTCGAGATCATTGGGGGCGTGTTGGAGTTGTCTCTGTGAACTCGTGGGATCGATCGCGGCGCGAATCATTCAGAAAACCCGTCGGTTTCGTTCCGAAGCTCCATTCGCGTGACTCATTTCTAATCTAGGAATCCTTAGATTAAAGGTATATTTTAATTAAACTTTTTGATTAAATCATTAGATTAGCCATGGGTTTTGCTTTGGGATGTATGGGTTTCGATTCGGGTGAAAACCAGCAAAATCGCGTCGCTGTAGCTCGCTCGAATGAGCTATTATCATCGCTCGAGTGAGGTATCACTGAAATCCGACATTGCCTTAGTATTTTAGTCATAACCTTTTATCCCGAACTCCGATTGAGACGATTCATTTTGCGTTGGAAAGCTAATAGAAAAATCTACAACTTTCATGTTTTGACCAACTCATGGATCAATCGTCTTGATGGTCAAAAATATATGAGAATGTTACGTCAAATCGCTCGAGCGAGCTATTATCATCGCTCGAGCGAGGTATTGTCGAACTTCGACATTGCCTTGGTACTTTAGTCATAACGTTTTGTCCTGAACTCTGATTGAGACGATTCTTTTTGAGTTGGAAAGCTAATAGAAATATCTACAACTGTTATGTTTTGACCAACTCATGGATCAATCGTCTTGATAGTCAAAAATATATGAGAACGTTACGTCAAATTCTAGGATTGGCGCAACTTGCTTGTTTTGACTTGTTTTTGAGGAAACGCTTAAATAGGTCTATATTATTAGTAATTAGAGTTTATCTTAATACATGAACATATATTGTGATGTAGATTAAGGGCGAGAGGCCATCAATAGGACTTTGCTTGACTTCGCATAACTCCGAGTTTTAGGTAGGAGAATCTCATCTTTACAGTATTTTATTTTAATTCGCATGGATATTTTGAATTAAAATCTTTAAACTTGCATATGCCATTGAAATCACATCTGTAAACTGAAATTGATATGAATGACTGAAAATCTAAATCTACCTGAATCTTGAAACCTGAATCTGCTTAAGCTCTGAAAATCTGAAATCAAGAACCTGAACTATGTATAAGAGACTTGCATCTGATTTATATTAGTATCTGCATTTATTTTATGATTGACCTGAACGACCCCTCAAAAATTCCTGAACAATTTCCTGGTACAAGTTTCCCTCATTATGTAGGGGCTTGTTGCATCCTGAAAAAGGGTTCATGAACGATGATGGTAGGTAGGGGTTCCCATCGGCTATATTCCTGCTCTCGAGATATAGTTTACTCGGGAGGTATTTTAAGTTGAGGGTTAAGTCATGAATTACTGAACTTTGCATATAGAAGTTAGAGAAACTAAGACACTGAAACACTGCATCTGTTCTTGAAACTGTTTTCACACATTTAGAAATAAATCTTACATATGATTTCTGCACCTAAATTCAGTTTATTATCTGTTTATATGTTTGACAAGCTATATTCTGATATTTGTTTTGAAACCATATTAGTTAAAGTAAAATTCCGTAGATGTCTTTCTTCTACTGAGCTTTGTTGGTTAGCTCACTCCGACTATACGTCACAGGTTCAGGTACTGACGTGGCTATTCAGGGCTGTGAGACTGATCCTGACTACGTGCCTGAGGAAGAGCTTGAGGTTCCTCCTGAGGAGTTTTTCTCAGTATAGAACTTACTGATTTTCTTATTTGTGGTGAGAGTTAGACTTGAATTTGTGGGCCCATTTTAGTTGGATACCATAGTTTTATATTTGACGTTGATTTCTGTTATGAGCCATGTTTCGATGATGGTCGGCCATCATCAGTGGTTCTTTACTTTTAATTGCTTCCGCATTTATTTTAGCTATAGATATTTATTACGCTTTACTCTGATATGTGTCCTGTTTGTCCGGCTTATCGTTTATTCGATAGGTTGGCGAACCGGCCTTTCCTATACCTGAGGGATTGGAAAAGTCGGGTCGTCACATTGTCCCACAGGGAAAGTTGATCTAAAGCTCCAAGGGAGCTATCTTTAGTAGGCCCTCCAGATCTGGCTACAGATCTGGAAATCCTAAATGGAAGGAGATTTAAGGTCACTATTGTCTAAATCCTAAGGTAACCTAATGCCTAAACTACAGAAAGGGTTTAAAAGAATGATAGAGTGTGAGAAAATAAATATAAGAGGGTGAGAAGTAAGCTATTAGGTACAGATCTAATGGGTCTTATAACTCAGACTCAGATCTGCTGCTATAGAAATCTTGTCCAATGGCTACATTATCACTAAAGAGGAGAAAGGATCCAACACACCCCTGTGCTATGATCCAATCCCTTATGGCTATAACCTGTCCACTTAAATGGTCACAGACTATCCAATAGGGGAACCACAATCCAGAGATGGGTCAGAACAAGTTTATCATTGTAGGCACTACTTCATCCAGGCTACTAGCTCAAGAATCCATAGGAATCTCAACCTCTAAAGTTTTGTGTGTGGGGCTAGGCCTGCAACGTGCACTAGCCTGGACACACAGAACCAGCAAGAGTTTGAGTACTAGCTTTAGGTATAGTTGTTCACTACTTTAGAAAGACTGCAGTGATCCAGTCACAAGCCTACAATCTCTACAGCCAGATCAGATCTGCCATCCGATATTTGGTCTATACAAATACAGGGGAGTCTGTCTCTGCACAATCTCTCACAAGGCTACAAGTACAAGTGCAGAGAAGAATAATCTATCTTAGATCTGTAGATTGGCCTCACCCTAGGGCTATAATCTGTCCACTTGTATGGTCACAGACTATCCACAGAGGCTATCCTTCTCACAGAGGTCTGAGACAGAATAAGAACATTGCTGCCACCACCATGTTCACAAGGCTACCAGCACAGGCTCCCATGGGGATTTAGATTTAGTGGATCCTGTAGTGGGGCATAGGCCTACAATGTGCCTAACCTAGACACACAGGGCACTTGGATCAAAATAAATCCTTAAACACAATCCTCCATTGCTTACAATGCAACTTAACAATGGAGGATCTCAAGGCAGCAGCCTTGTACAGAACAACTCATAAAACACCAATCTCATACATGCATAAAATCCTATTATAAAACTCCATTAAAACTAATCCAAATAGACATACAAAGGCATAGCCAACAAGTGCTAGACTATGGAGAGAAGAAAAAGGGAAAAAAGAGCTGCCTAAAACCTAACCTTAGCCTACTGCAATTCTACAGTTTGTTTCAAGGAGTACAAAAGTAAAAAGTCCTTTAAACCTAAACTAGGCTTAGGCTTATATAGCAGTCAACTCTGTGAGAATTAGGGTTAGGAAAACCCTAATTTATTAATGTTATCCTGGCCCATTCCTATTCCTTGGATGCCACGAGGCATGTGTACGGAGATTGGAGCATTGGAGTGCGTGCCCTAGTTGCTAGAAGTTCCCAGATTACCCTTGCAGAAGTGGGGAGAAGTTAAGAACCCGAGCCTCGCTAGGTAGCAAGGATTTCCAGGTCTTCTCGCGTGATAGAATTGGTGTCGTAGGGTTGAATTGACTTGAAGCTCTTGTAGTCGCGGGATTGATACTTTGGTCATCGCGGGAATGTTCTGGTCGTTGCGAGTCGCGAAGTGTGCGGAGTTTGCGGGTGATCACTATCTCACGATTTAAATCCAAGGAAGAGGGTGGAAGCTTTCTCTTCTTTCTCTCTCTCTAGAAACCCAAACTCTCAAGTCTGCAAACGGTTAATGGCTTACAAAGGAAGCCTCCCTCTCCACTTATAACCCAACAAAAATCGACTAAATATCCTTGATATTTAGTTCCAAAATTCTATCCACTTATCTTTAGGGTTTGGTTTCGGTTTTGAGCGGCACACCGAGAGTCGGTGCACGGCTTCTCCACTAAAGGCCCAATTCAAACTTTTACCCTTATTTCTTTTCACACAATTTATCCCTAAATTATTTAATTATTTATTTAAAAGTTTAAGGCGACATCGATCGCTGCGCCAGACACTCACACAGGGTCAGTCGAGTTCGGGTTCAAAATTTTTAGGATATTACACCCAATGAGCTTTAGAGCCATTTTCTCGTCTTTGATGAGTGAATATATAAACTCAGAGTATCATTGAATACGAATCAATTATGCATAATCTCATATATTTTACTTTGGTTTGTGACTTTGCATGACATCCCTTTTATATCATTGTGCTAGAACAAATTATATTTTTACTCAAGACCAATAAGCATATTTACTATCTTGTGAGGAAATGATTGAAGGCCATCTTTGGCTCGTTTGTGATCAAAATGCCCCACCTCATACAATTTTACCTTCTAGTACCCCTTTTGAGCCCACTTAAAAATTTTACCTTTATACATTCTTTGATAAGTCATGTTAATATTTACCTTTACACCATTTCTATAAATTTAGCCTTACCCTTTATTTCTGAGAAATTAGGAATGAGGCATGAGAGTGAATGAAAAGAGAGTCAGTGGAGTGGTAATCAGTTGTGGTGTTTACTGAGAATGTAGGGTGAAAAATGAATAAAGGGAGAAAAGAAAATAAAAGAAAATTGAAAAAAATATTTAAGGTGTTTCCAATAAAAAAATCAAAAAGGAGAAAAGAAAAGAAAAGAAAGTTGAGAAAAGAAGAGAAAAAGAAAAAAAAAATGAGGAATTAGAATAGCAAAAGTGGAAAATAGAAAAATCAAATGAGTCCTTTTCCAGTTTCTCAGAAATTTTGAACCCCAATTTCCCTTTACCTAAGCCCTGTAACAACCCTTTAAAAAGACCTTCATGATCCAATCTTGATTTTGTAATTGCCTTGTGGAGAGTGAGAATGTGATGCCTTACTTGATATGACATGCCTAGGAGACAAGTATTTTTCTTTATGAGATTCCTTTTATTCTTTGATGCACCATGTTTCTTTTATCATGTAAGACCCTTTTTATTTATTTTGTATTGATCTCTCACATGCGTACGAAAACTTACCCACTCATCGGAACTATTTATTTTGAAAGTATACCTAAACTGAGGATGGAGTCGAGACATGGGATCCGACGATTCACTGTTTGGACTGGTCCCATGATGGAAGGAATTTAGCGTTGGTAAGCACATACACTTCACGTCTAGGCATGAATGAAAGAAATATCTAAGGATCAGAGCATTGAACTAATATGAATAGACATTAATAAGATTAGAATGACATTGGTATTCGATATTGAGGATTCACATGTTAAAACAATTAACAGTTTTTACTTTTTAAGTTATATACATTATGAAAACCAATTTTGAAAACTCAATTTACCGATGATTTTAAAAAAAATTTTGAAGTTTGTAGGTACCTTCACTAAAAAATTTCAAGAGACACAACTCCTCCACTAGGGATCACCTAGGGTTTTAAAGGCTTGTTGCATATGCTATTTGCAATCGTGCTCCCTACGAAAGTGGTATTTCTTATTTTTGTTAGGATCTTAGTTTATTTTTTCTGGTTTATTTATCGTTCCCTTTGCTCTAGGACTAACAAAGTGTAGGTTTGGGGGTGTGTTCAGTGTCGAAATATGATCATATTTCACACCTTAAGATGTACACATAGCTATCCGATGAAAGCAACTTGACAACTTTTGTGGAGTTTTGATTATTTCAGGTAATTCTAACCGTTGGATGATTCAATGGCATAAACGAGCATAAAAGACGTCAAACATGGGAATATAGAACCAATACATCATCTGACATAGAAACCCGTGAAGAATCGATTGATCGAACCACAGATCGATCTATCGAAGCTGAAAAGACAAACTTTCACAAAAAAACTTGTTCACTTTCGATCGATCGATCAACTGAGAAAGATAAAACTCGTCAGAAGAACCTATTAACAATCAATCGATCGATAATTTGAATTCGATCGATCGATTAAAAGAAATTTAAACCGTGAAGTCCTTTATTTAAAATTGATCGATTCTAAATGATTAGGATTCTAAGCCCAAGCCTATTTAAAGGAAATAAAGAATTAGGGTTGGCCATCTACCTTTTACATCTTTCATTAGTTAGGGATCTTTCATTTTTAATTAGCTTGTAATTTTTTTCACTAGCATCTTATCTTCTTCACTAGGCTTTAGTTTTCTCTTCCCTTAAAGCCTTTCTCATTCAATTCTTGTAAGGTTTTAGATCTTTTTCTAAAAAGAATTAACAATTGATATCGAAGCATTATGTTGATGGCATCGAACTCGTGTGTTATACATAAATCGGAGATGAGTGGCTAAACCTCTCATTCAAGGAGGAAGCGAACCTAGATGAGTAATTAACTTATTTTATTTTGATCATTTCTTCTAGTAAATATTGAATCATATGACTAATCATTTTAGAATATTGTGCTATCATTGGGTACTCATCTATAGTCGTTGATCTTGTAGATTGACGACCGTAGAAGGGTTATTTCAACCTAGATTGATCTTGTAGATCGATATAGGATGCCATTTGATTGATTAAAATTGTCATGGTTTTATGTTTTTGATATGTTATGTCTGATACATGATTCATGTCATTTGTGAATGTGTCACAATACTAGGATATTATATGTAGGAATCATCAATCATATCATTTCAAATTATTTTGCTTTTAGTGCAATGAGAGTGAATATTTGTTCCTAAGAAGTGATTAATTCGATTGAGGGATGCTTATAAATCTAGGATGTAGCTCACTCCTTGAATCTCATCGTCATTTTTATTTCAATTGTCAATTGTGTCTTGCTTAGGTAATTGTTAAGATTTTATTAGATTTATTTGAGTAGTCATAAATTCATCGTCAAAAAAAAAATTTCCTTTTTGGTAAAATTTAGGTATAACACTCATTTGAATTGGTAAAATTACTTGCTTCCCTTGGATTCGACATCCGTAATACTTGCCCATGTACCACGATTTTGTGTACTTGCAAGGTTACTCTTTAAGGAGATCAACGCCTTATGGAGACATGGCTTGTAATAGGTGTGAATTATGGAGCAGAATTCACAAGTGCCAGTAATGAAGTATGGCATATTTGGTGTCTTGGATATAGGAAGAAGACAAGACATATCAAGATGTGCGTAACCCCTTGGCACATAATTTGGATTGGTGCCGCATAAATACCATATGAAAATAACGTTGAAAGATAATAGACTAAAATTATGCAAGACAAGAAAGGAGAGAAAAGAGGGATCGGAAGAAGGTTTTAATTAACGTGGTTCGACATACATACAATTACTAATCTGATATATTCTTTTTAAAAAATCAACTTACAACAAATATGGCATACTCTATTTAAAGTTACTAACGCAATCTGTTATGAATTTGATTATCTTTGGCAATTCCATTCCGAGTTTCTATATTATCTATCTTGAGAATCCTCCTTTTGCTTATCATGATGTTGTTGATAGCATTATAAGGAGATAAAAAGGGAATTAAGTGGGCTTCACATAGAAACTGAATTTCCATATATATAGCACGCCATTTTAAGAATAAATCAATTAATTCTCTCAAGTGATTGAAATTGAGTTTCTGTAACAACCCAGATTTTTTTGACTTTATTTAACGATATTAGATTATATACCACACAGTGCATGGTGCTAGCGCTCCACATCGGAACTCACTCACTTTTAGAAATAGTTTGATTTTTTATATCAATATTAAACTCATTGCTAAGTACTCGCCGATACGATTCCAACGATATATAATTCGTTGATTTTCGACAAGAATATAAAAAATTACACCCGTTTGAAGAGTGAAGGAGGTTAAAGGGCATAACTGTAGTTTCAGGAGAGAATCACCATTTGCTTTGGTGCTTACACAAAGCGCTGGAACAAAACCTCTTCTCAAGCTATTCAAGTCATGTATGAATTCTCCTTGTGAGAAAAAACTACTATTTTATTAAATCTTGTACGGAAAGTCTTAATTAGAGTTAACCTAGAAAGGAAATTAGATATATATTTACTTTTTCTCTCAGTTGTCTCTCTCTATTCTCTCCTCTGCAAAAGCTTTGGTAGTGCCATCTTTCACAACTCGTCAGATCTCTATCGATTTTTAAATCTTATCAGTGAATCTTCCACCATTAAAGTTCCTTATCGCCGCGACCAATCTATCGTAAGAAAGAAATTCTCGTGAAAAGACTCGGGCATATCAGCTCTCCAATCCGATCTCCATCAACCCAAATCATCACAGGATTTGAATCACGCTTCAACAGGTGGGTGCCTCTAAATCTATCATAAATTATTTAGTTATTTCTTAAAAGAAAATCCTAATTTTTTTTCCAATTCTAACTAAATTCGGGTCTTAAAACATATAAAAATTGTGCCTAAAATCGATAAGATCGTTTTTCTCAGATTTTCATGAAATTCAGCCAAACTCTTCAACAGACACAGGCTCGGTATTTTGGCCATAATATTTTACTCCGAATTCAAATTGACATGATTCTTACAGCATTGGAAAGAAGAGAACGAGCTTTACAACTTTGTGTAAACTAGTAATTTCACGAATCTAATATTTTAAAGGTCAAAATTGAGCTACAAGTCGGGATAAGTTTTAGATGATCCAAAGTTGCACAGATTTGACACTATTCTCTGAACTCTTGAGTTCTTTTATAATCAACTTATCTCATAGCCTGTAAATCACTAAAACTATATAAAATATATTAAATAACTTTCATCGAGCAGAAATCTAGAAGTTTAAGAGGTCAAACATTAACGTTTTTCAACACTTATCATGCGTTACTTCTTTTGACGCTCCTACAACCCTTGAATGGACACGTGTGCCCCTTTAGAATTGAAAAATACGTCTGATCGCTACCAATCAATCACCAGGTTCTATAAATACAATTAACCCTAATGAAGTATATTTTCAACTCTATTACAAAATAAATGTAGTTAAATATTTCTTAGTCTCTGTTTTACTTCAATATTTCGTGTGTTATGCTTTATATTAATTTTTTCAAAACTATGAAATACTAAAGGTTTATTTTATAGTTTCTTCTTACATATATTCACTATTATCATATTACATTCATCATGTAAAAAATCACGATAGGACATACGCATATAAGTTAAGAATAAGATATAACACATAATATAAGCCTTCATCACGGTGGAATTTCTTTTACTGTCACGTGGAACTTGGAATGTAAGCATTCATGTACAGATGCGACCCTTTATAGTAGTATGAGATGTCACATAAAGTACATCCAGTTTACTACGAAACCTATCCCTTGGAAAGCATCATATGTGAAGCCTAGAAAGCGTGATATATGAAGCCTATCGCACTGTGGCCCATTCTAACTAAATTTTAAGTAAAGATGATAAATGAATATATTAAGATACATGTATGTTAAGAAAGTGGAGACTTAAGCCCACACAAATGTAAAATCGGGGAGGGGACCTAAGCCCAGAACCAAACAATGATATAATATATTAAGATACCCTGTGAAGGCTAGCTAAATCAAGTTTCTATATGTGTCATACCTTACGAGCCACCGTAAGGGCCCAATGTCTGTAGCCAAGACGGGTCTTAAGGGCATTATAGCATTATCTCAAACTGTAACATCCCTAAAATTTGAGTGTTGAACAATGTCCTCGGGATATGTGCCTGATTAGTCATAGGTTGACCGGATGAAAGTCAACTCGATGACTGTGATTACGACTTATGTTGATGTCATATGTGAGCGTGCAAGCGTGTGTGGTTATAGCTTAGTGAGTGACAATATATGCCTATCTTGGGTGTATATGCCTAACACCGAAGCAAGAGGAGTTATAAGGACTTAATAACTTAAAGAGAAGTTATTTCTCTTGTTTTGGGTTGGTAAGAGGAGTTAAGAGGAGAGAAAGAGAGAATAAGAAGTGGAGTAATTGCATGAGAGGTTAATGTGGGTTCCAGATTTAAGAAGGATTCAAGCATTTAATATTAGATTCAAACGTATTGGGATCCGTTGAAGCAAAGCTTGGAGCCCTAGTCATTAACCCAACCACTAAATCAATCAAGTGGTTGATTTAAGGTGAGTGATATTGAATCTCTTTAAACATGGGTATGTACATTCAATTGTTGATAAATAATGAATTATAGAGGTAGAAAAGAATGGAAAATAATAAGGAAAAGATTTGGAAGAAATGCCCAAAAAAGGGCTGAGTTTCTGACCAAATCGATTAATCGATTTTGGTTTAGAAGTAAGCTGGGCAGAATTGCCTGAAACTGATTGATCGATTTTAAATCGATCAATCGATTCTAAAATTTTGATTAATCAATTTTAAAATTGATTAATCGTCTGAGCACTTCCAGTGGCTGAAAAATGGAGACTGGGAAAAATTGATTAATCGATTTTAGAATTGATTAATCAATTTTGAATTTTTGATTAATCGATTTGGAATCGATTAATCGGAGTGTGGATTTTCGACTAATCGATTTGGGATCGACTACTCGATTTTCGATTTTTGATTAATCGATTTGGGATCGATTAATCGATTTTAGAATTTCGATTAATCGATTTTAGGATTTTGATAGTTCATGTTGACTTTTGTATTGCACCTTGAGGGTTCTTAGAAGGCCTTGTACCTTCTTTAATGCATCCTTATTGATGCCTTGCTTGTGTTATGATGTACCATAGGTTGTACGAGCAAAGAGTGAGAATGTGCAGTCGCGTGGACTTTAACGTATAGTGATTCCAACGCGTGAGGTAGGGAACACCTTGAACATATACTTTAATTTTTAAAAGTATGTATGTAGAGTGATTCAAATGAATATTTATGCATCAAAAATGTGATTTCTAAGAGTGTGTGTGTGTGTGTGTGTGTGAATGCTAAATGAACTCATAATGTCCCCAGGGGACGTGAAAATGTGATAATGTGCATCTAAGTGATGCGTTGAGCCAGTGGCATCCCAGGGATGCAGATGAAATCTATCGGTGAAGTAAAAGAAAAGTTGATAAAGCCTAATATACTAGAATTAGCATGATCACTGTTAGATAAATTTTAAGTGCTTGCTACTGACTTTATTGAAGACAGTGATAAGAATGGAGTGACTGAAAATGAATGAAAGGTGGGATGAAATTACGGGATAGCAAGCCTAAAATATGCATAGTCCTGCAAGATACAGGGCCTGTTGTAGCAAGTTTTGATAAGTAAGAGTTTGTCCCACAGGGAAAGTTGATCTAAAGCTCCAAGGGAGCTATCTTTAGTAGGCTCTCCATATCTGACTACAGATCTGGCAATCCTTAATGGAAGGGGATTTAGGGTCACTATAATCTAAACTCTATGGTGTCCTAATGTCTAAACTATAGAAAGGGTTGAGAAAACGGATGGAGTGTGAGAAAATAAATATAAGAGGGTGAGAAGTATGTTATTAGGTACAGATCTGATGGGGTCTTGTAACTCAGACTCAGATCTGTTGCTATAGAAATCTTGTCCAATGTCTACATTATCACCAAAGAAGAGAAAGAATCCAACTCATCCCTGTGCCATGATCCAATCCCTTATGGCTATAACCGGTCCACTTTAATGGTCACAGACTATCCAATAGAGGAACCACTATCCAGAGATGGGTCAGAACAAGTTTACCATTGTAGGCACTACTTCATCCAGGCTACAAGCTCAAGAATCCATAGGAACCTCATCCTCTAAAGTTATGCATGTGGGGCTAGGCCTACAAATTGCACGAGCCTAGACACACAGGACCAGCAAAAGTTTGAGTACTAGCTTTTTAACATGGCTGTTCACTGCTTTAGAAAGACTGCAGTGATCCAGTCAAAAGCCTACAATCTCTATAGCCAAATCTGATCTGCAATCTGATGGCGAATCTATACAAATATAGGGGAGTCTGTCACTGCACAATCTCTCACAAGGCTACAAGCACAAGCACAGAGAAGAAGAATTTGTCTTAGTTCCGTGAATTGGCCTCACCCTAGGGCTATAATCTGTCCACTTGAATGGTCACAGACTATCCACAGAGGCTATCCTAAGCTAGGCTTAGGCTTATATAGCAGTTGGTTCTCTATCAATTAGGGTTAGGAAAACCTTAATTTCATTAATGCAATTGCGGCCCATTCTTGTCCCTTGAATGCCTCGGGGCGTGTGCACGGAGATTGGAGCATTAGAGTGTGTGCCCTAGTTACTGGAAGTTCCTAGATTATCCTTGTAGAAGTGGGGAGAAGTTTAGAACCTGATCCTCGCTGAGTAGAAAGGATTTGTAGATCTTGCCACGTGATAGAATTGGCATCGCGGGGTTGCTTTGCCTTGAAGCTCTTGCAGTCGCTGGGTTGGTACTTTGATCATCACGGGAATGCTTTGGGCATCGCGGGATTGGTCTTTGCATTTGAATGGCGCGAGAATGGCGCGCGCAATTCGTTCCTTGATGAATCCTGCGGCGATCCTCGCGAAGAGAACAATGTACATAGGCTTCTTGATCGCGCGAGTAGTCCCTTGAAAGTGTGTGTCCCGCGGCTACTGCGCGACAGTTGCGCGCTGGAATGTCTGGAGCTCTCTCTATTCAGTGAATCACGCGACGGTTGCAGACTCTCTCTTGGTATGCGAGGCGTGCGAGATCAGGCGAGCTTTACGCTTAAGATCGAAGCCGCAAGAACGCTGCATACTTTTTACTTTCAAGTTAAATTGAGCCCTGCAACATCTGTGCAAGGCATTCTTCTTAATTTGTTTCTACTTTACTATGCCTCTGATGCAGCCAATTCTCTATCTGGGTTCTACCTTCATATTTCTGAGGGCCTTCTGGGTCAACAGTAGGCTTCCTGGCATGATTAGGGGTTTATTTACAGCTGCTGCTTATTACCTACATAGTAGACTAAAAACACATTTATTAAATGATTAAGGTTCTAACAGAGATTAAGTTAAGGGGTGAAAAGTGGTACTTTTCAAGTCTTAACACACCCCCAAACCTAATCTTTGCTAGTCCCTTAGCAAAGCAGTAAGTACCACTTTCATAGGGATCACGGGTACATTTAGCATATGTACCAAGCCTTTTAAACTCCTAGGTGATCCCTAGTGGAGGAGTGAAGTCTCCTGAGGGTTTTCAGTGAAGACACCCACAAACTTCACCATTAGAATCAGTTAAGTATAGTGCAGATAATGACAACACAGATTCAAATGTTTAAAGTTTCATTCCACACTCATTTAACACTTATAGGAAACTGCAGCAATGTTTGCTGGCCATTTAAAACTTACAAGTTACATGTGTTTGCCTTACCACCATTCATTTAACATTAGAATTTCAATGTATAAAAATCAGTACCCAGCTTGCCTTTAATTCAAAACCCAGGTTGGATACTACCCTAGTGAGGTTAAAATTCAGACCCAATTCTCACTAGGGTCATCTCTCAACATTAACAACCTGAGGGTGTTATCATTCAAAACGGCTTCAGGAGCAGTTACAGCCCCCAAATGGGCCTGCAAGCATGAGCATAGGCGAAGCTTCTAATTTCTAACATCTTCAAGAATCTTTACCATAGATTGGACAACTCCTCATCTCCACATGACAGCTCATTTAACTTTGGATCCATAAGGTCTTTTTGAAAGGGTTGTAATGTGGCTTATGGCTGAGGGGTGTAAAGAATAAAGGGGTAAAAAGGGAATCCAAATTGAGAAATCAGCAAGGTAAGGAGTGGTTCATGACTTCACAACCTTTATTTAAGAAAAAACTTCATCTTTCTTTCTATATTTCAGACTCAAAGTGGCCAGCTTCTCCTCTTCTTTTCAATTTTTAGATGATGTTGTCCTCTAGACTTCTCTTTCTTTTTCTCTTTTTAGTTCTTTATTCATTCTTTTGATGAAATGCCACACAACTGCCTTTGATACAGAGTTGTTCACAAGTTGCTTTTCTTCCCCTTCCATAGAATTTTGGACCATTCTCTATATCTTTACCTCCTTCTCCTTTACCTTCTGAATTCTCAGAGTGAGGGTAAGGTTGACTCGGGTCATGAGGTTAAGGTGCAAGTGTTCTGGTGTTTGTGAAGGAAAATTATGATTTTAAGGCTCAACTAGTATATGCAAAAGAACAGATTTTAAAAGGTTGGATTTTCAGGCTCAAACTGTCCAAATGAGGGCCTTGGATCATTCCCTTAGTCTCATGAGTGCTATCAATTAGTTTTGATTTGAAGGTGCACAACTTCTAGTGAAAAAGTCCTGATTCAATCAGTCCTTAGAGCATAAATAATGCCAAAAACACTCTTCAAAAGAAAATGTTGGGCCCAAATCTCAAGAGGTATGGTCATCAAATTTAACCCATGGGGTGTATTTTCATCTGTTTCTCTCCTCTTAGGTTTACTGAGTACTAACTGGCAAAAATTTCTAATATTAGCTTCATGGTGGTGTCAAGAATTTTTAACTTTTTATGTTTCAAAATTCTGCAAAAATATTTAAATTTTTTACAATTTTCCTCATTGTATCAAGTTAAGTGAAAATTAACTTTATTCATCCCAATTTTTTTTGCCACCATTACTGCACTAAAATTAACTATTCTATTGGCAGACCTATACTGCCACACCCCCAAACCTATGAGGAGCAGTGTCCCCACTGGTTCAACAGGTGAGAAAATGTAGTAGGTTCCAGGCAGAGAAACAAAAATAAACAGAGAAGAAGTCAGAGAAACAGAAAATGCAATCTGAACAGTGTGGAACTAAGAGAGACTTTCATTAAAATTAAAAAAAAAATACAAAAAGATGGAAAAGGAAAAGACAAAATGGTGGTGGAAAATGGATCAAGGGAGAGTCAAGGGGGGAGGGTTTGAGGAAGATGGTGGGGGAGATGCAGGTGAATCCATTTTTCTCTTCTTCTTCTCTCTCTTCTCCTTCTTCCTCTTTTTCTTTTCCTCCTTGGCGAGGATCCGCTGGACCTCATCAAACTCATCCCAGAGAAATTGCAAGGGGTCCGACTCCTTTGGTGGTGGGGGATCTTCCCAGATGGGGTAGAATTTGATTGGGAACTCGAAGGGTTTGTCATCTGCCATGGGTGTGAGGAGGTTTGGACCGCTAGGGTTAGAATAGGAGGAATGAAATGAAGAGGAACTGAGAGCTAATTTAAAAGAGTTGGACTGTGGAACATGAATCGGCGGATGTAAAGTTGTGCCCCTTTTCAAGATTGGCAATAAATGAGGATTGTGTGGGGAATGAAGAAACACCCAACTGATTCTGGGAAAAGAGGATGAGCAGTAAATGAGTGGTTAAAATTAACCTGTGCAATTAAGGGAATCCGGTGGGTCGCGCAGCTGCACAGAGGTAGGTGTGAAATTGTGTTTGGCACATGGTAAGGACTCCGCGAGGAGTTCAAACAAGGCCCAGAATGAGGAATAGGAAACCACTTGAATCGTATGAATGAAGTCAGCCATCACATTGATTTTCATATGAAATGATCAAAACCACCCAAAAGACATCTCCCATGACAAAATGGCACAAAAAGAAAAAGTAGAAAAGAAAAAAAACTTAAACACCCACACAGAACAGATCAATAGACAAAAATTTGAAACTTATATTAAATATACAAACATGTACAATGGCAATGACAGTTTCTAAAAAAAAAAACTAATCGAAAATTGATGATCTAATCTAAACCCGAATCTGTGTAGAAATCCCAGCCCATCTTTTTAGCATGTGCCCTAGGGCAGCTCTGTCCTGTTTCTTCTTTTCCTCCCTTTTCTTTTTCTTTTCGGCTGGTATTTTCTTTGCAGTTGGAGCTTTAGGTACCCGTACCCTCACTTTTGATTGTTTGGGTTCTTTAGGGGCTTTTCCTTTCTTCTGTGCAGGGGGGGTTGCAGGGGATTTGCCTTTTCCTTTGCCCTTGGCTTCCTCAGAGGGGACTACTGTGGATTTCCCTTTCGCTGTGGACTCAGGCTGGCCAGGGGATGGTGCCTCCTCAGACTGGGCAGCAGGCTCTTTACCAATTTTTAAAGGAGTAGCTTTAGGAGCAGACCTCTTAGCAGTGACTTTCCTCTACTTAGGATAAGTTTGCTCTTGTGGAGGTATAGCAGAGGCCTTGGGAGGTGGAGGCTGCTCTATAGGAGGTGATGGAGGAGGGGCAGCTGGGGCCTTCCCTTTTTCTTGCTGAGTCTTTGGTTGTGCCTCCTCAGACTAGGCAGCTGTAGATGGAGTAGCTTTAGGCTCTGGATCGGGCATTTGAACAGAGATTGGGGTGGGCTGCAGAGAAACATTTATGGCAGCAGCCAATGTAGATTCCAATAAGGCAATCTGAATTTGGTGTTTTAGGAGGTCAGTCTCATGGATATCTTTTTGGATACTGAAGATCTCTTAGGCATTTTTGAGCCTCTTTTCAAACATTCTGGCCCGGGCCTTCTCTATAGCAGCATTTGCGTTCTCCAACTCCCAATTCAGCTCATGATAAGTAGCTGTAGCCTTGGCCTGCTGGTAGGCTTCCAATATGTTAGTCCACCCCAAGGAGATGCCCAGAAGTTGCTTTCTATGGGCCTCCTTCATTTCATCGATCTGCTCTAGCAGGGGGGTCTCAATGGATTGGCGAAGCTTGGCCATGCCCCTCAGGACATCCTTCCTAAGATAAGCATTATCCCTCATGTGATGGAGGATGGTGAGGTAGGGAGGGCTGTAGAAATGATGTTTTGGTGCGATGGGCAGATAGGAAGTGGAAGGAGGGAACTGTGAGTGGTCCTGGGGGGTAGAAGGGGGTGAGGTAAGTCGATTTGTGGGGGAAGTGGGATAAGGTCTGGGTCAGTCTGTGTCTTTTTATCAGTGTAAGTTGGAGGTGGTAGGATAAGAGGTGGGATGGAGGGTATAGGGGAAAATGAGGATGGGGTAGGCTCGAGAGTAGGAGGTGATGGGGAAATAGGAATGGTGAAAGGTATGAAAGGGAATGGGGGGTAAAAGATAATGCTGATGGTGGGGGGGTTTGTGCGTCAGGAGGGAAGGCTGTTTGGGTTTCTTTGTCAATGGACAGGACCAGGGGGGTTGAAGTGGGTGGTGGAGGGATGGGTGGGTTGGTTAAGGTGTGTAGGGTGGATTAGATGGAGGTGAGTTCATTCTGCATCTGGTCCTGGTTTTGGGTATTGGTGGATAAATGGGCTTGGATGTCTTGGATAAGGGATAGGATGAGGGTTAGGGTGTCATGGCTGGGAGGTTGGGTAAGTGAAGAAGAGGGTACTGGTTGGAAAGGTGAGGAAGGCGCATGGTGGAAAGTAGAAGGAGGTGAAGAGTGGGGTTCTGGGGAGTGATGCTGTGAGGTAGTTGGGGAGTCTGGGAGAGGGGTGTAGTAGGTAGGCATTGTTTCAAGGAAGGTAGACAGAAAGGCTTGGAAGCCTATGGATGTGTTAAGGGTTAAGTCAATGTCTGTGAGGGGGGATGTAGTAGGTATGGCTGGGGTGGTAGTTTCTTCACGATGTGGTGGGTCAATGGGGATAGAAGGGATTGAGGGTGGTGTCTGGGAGATGGTTGGAATTGTCTCAGTGGTCTTTCATTTTTTTGTAGGAAATGAGTGGAGGGCTTGCAGGTTTATGTGTACCTAATGGGGGAATTGTGGCTGTGTACTGAGGTAAGGTAGGGGATGGGGAGTCCTCCCAGGTACCAAGCACAGGTGAAGGGGGAGTGGGCATGGAGAATGGAAACAGAGGGGGGTGAGAGATGGATGCAAGAGGGGTAGTGGATGCAGGAGTAAAAGGTGGAGGTGGAATGGGAGCTGCTGCAGTGATGGTATTGATAGGCTCTGGGGGCACCTCCTTGGTAGCAGGGGTAGACCCTGATCCGGCTGCCTCTTCTAATTGCTTGGGCAGGGCCTGAGCATCAGCTTTCTTCTTCTTCTGGGCCTCCATCAAGCTCCTGCTGATTCCCCATTGCCTCTTGGCAAAGGTAGTAGGGGCAAGGGTGGTGGTCTGCTCAGTCTTTCCTATCTTGTATCCCCCCTTGAGTATCGGTAAAGTAATGATCCTAGCATAAGGGAGTGTGTGAGGCTTCTTGTTTATCCCTATCTTCTCCACTATGTCTTTCATTGCTTCAAAAATTAGCCAGGCTGCATGGAAGCAATGGCCCATGTGGAAGGAGTAGACAGCATCCGCAATGGGGGTTCTCCTCTCCTGCGGATGTCCTGAGTAATATATGTTCTTTTGCAGGACTTGGTCAATGAACAGGAGTTCAGGTTCCAATTCTCTCCTTCTGATCGAGTCCCCTGTGGCTTTTAATCCTCTAGTTAAGGCCCGTGCAATTGTATTAATCGATGCACTCAGAGGGAGGCCATATCCACAGCTAGGGTCGAATGCTGCTGGGATGCCCAAAACTTCAGTAATCACCTTGGGGCTCACTAACATATCAAAGTCATCAATCAGCACCAGCAAGCACTCTTGACCATCTTTGTCCTTCTTAACCCTGATGTGCTAATAGAACAGCTGCACTAGCCTAGGGTAGGCTAGTGCTGGAATTCCTCTCATTAATGGCATTAGGCCCGCTTTGCTCATAAATTGTACGGCAGGGGCAGATAGAGGTTCCTTCTTAAAAAATGATAGATTAAAAGCTGTCTCAGGCTCCAATAAATTGACATCATGAGCTCAGAAGGAGCAGAGAACTTAGGGGTTGGTTCCGTCACCTCCTCAACCACATCCTTTCCCTTTTTGGGTGACTTTGAAGTCTTGGCCTTTTTAGGGGTGGTCTCAGTAAGGTCCTTGTCCTTCCCCTTTCTCTTCTATGTAATTTTTGGAGCCATTTCTAACTCTGTCTTCTAGTATGAGAAATGGAGACTGAGATCTAGGGTTTGGTTTGATTTGACGCACAGGGCACCTCGAGATCTCTGAGCAGAGGGCAATGGATGGGGGTGATGCTAGGAACAACTTTGTGGATTTGTGAAGTGAATGATGAGCTGTAGGATTGATGCTGGAGGGGAGAGGGGGAGAGTGCCAGAAGCTAGGGTTTCGCAAAGGGAAGAAGGAAGAAAATAATGGAAAAGGAACCAAGTGCGGGGTTAAAATACTTATCGCGAAACTCGGCGCGCTTTGGAACATCTAGTCGCGGGGTTGGAAATGAACCTAGCGAAGGTGTTGATTCAATCTGGATTGTGTGACAATCTCTCAGGTTGTCCTTGGAGCACGCGACAGTGTGAGATTAATTCATGTGAATTGCGCGAGCGGCTCTTAGGTCTCTATTTGGATTGCGTAAAAAGCTCTGAGGTTCATTTTGAATCTCGCGATAGACTTAGAATCTCGTGACAGCAAATGAAGTATTTCTGTTGAATTGCGCGAGAGTCTCCCAGTTTACCTTCTGAACCTCGCGATAGTCTTGGAATCTCGTGATAACTAATGAATAGCTCGATGTGGATCGCGCGAGAGGTTGTCAGGTACACATGAATCTCGCAATAGCTATTGAATGTTTCCATGTGAACTATGTGAAATTCTCCCAGACTCCCTCTTTAACCTCGCGATAGCCTGAGAATCTCGCGACAGCTAATGAAGTATGTTGTCTGTAGTGCACGAGAGTCTCTCAGGCTTCTATTTGGACCCAGCGATAGCAAGGTATAAAGCAGAGAGCATATGCTCTTTGTTTTGCCCTTTTTACATGTTTGCTGTGGTTGGATCCTAGGCATGACCCTCACCTTGGCTACCTCTAGACACATGAAAACTCAATCCTACCACCAGGGACAACAAAAATCGACCTCCCACATTAGGCATTCAACAGAAGCTATCAATTGAAGAGCAGTAAGAATCAAACCAAGCATAAAAAGTTTAAAATAGATAGGTCCAAATTTAGATGGGACCACTAACAAATCCTAGAGAATATAAACAAAAGAAAGCAAGATAAATCAACCAAAAACTAAGTACATATGATACAGTAATGGCGCACCTATGGATTAGTTTGAAGAAGGATCCCCTTGAAAGTGAATGGTGTCCATGAGTTCGGCAGGTTTTTCAAAACAAGGCTTAAGCCTCTGACCATTCACCTTCAAGGTTCTCCCAGACTTGGGATCCTTGATTTCCACAGCACCAGATGGGGAAACATGCATGACAATGTAGGGACCTTCCCATCTGGATTTCAATTTGCCAAGAAAAAATTTAAGTTTGGAGTTAACAGCCAAACTTTATCACCAGCTCTGAAACTCTTTCTCAACAGCCCTTTGTCAAAGAAAGCTTTGAACTTTTCCTTGTAGATCCTGGCATTAGCATATGCATCCATCCTTAGCTCTTCCAATTCGGACAGCTGTAGCAACCTGTGATGACCAGCAGAAGTTAGGTCTAAATTTAAATGTTTAATGGCCCAATAGGCCCTGTGTTCTAACTCCACTGAGAGATGACAGGCCTTGCCATAGACCAGTCTGAAAGGGGACATACCAATGGGAGTTTTATAGGCAGTCCTATAAGCCCACAGTGCATCATTAAGGTTGTCAGCCCAATCTTTCCTATCAGTCCTCACAGTCTTCTCAAGGATATGATTGATCTCCCTACTTGAAATTTTAACTTGCCCACTACTTTGTGGGTGGTAGGGAGTAGCAATCCTATGGGTGACAGAATATTTTTTTAGCAAGCTCTCAAAATTTCTGTTATAGAAATGGCTCCCCCCATCACTGATAATGGCTCTAGGGGTGCCAAATCTGGTTATCATTAGTTCTTGTGGCAATGGCATCTACCCATTTGAAAACATAGTCCACTGCCACTAAGATGAAATGAAAACCATTTGAAGGAGGAAAGGGGCCCATAAAGTCAATAACCCATACATCAAACAGTTCTATAACAAGGATGGGCTGTAAAGGCCTTGAATTTCGTTTGGACAGCCGTCCTAATTTCTGACATCTTTCACAGGTCTTGCAGTGTGTATTGGCATCTCTGAAAAGAGAAGGCCAATAGAACCCACACTGTAACACTTTGTCAGCTATTTTTCTCCCACTAAAGTGACCCCCACAGGCATTTTCATGGCACATGGCCAGAATACTGGGGACATCACTTTCGGGAACACATTTCCAAATGATTTGGTCTGCACAATACTTGTACAAGCAAGGTTCCTCCCAGAAAAAGAATTTGACCTGTGAGAAAAATAGGTCTTTGTCCATTTTTTTCCAATGGGCAGGAATCTTGCCTATAACTAGATAATTGACAATATGTGCATACCAAGGAACTAAAGATTGAATGGCAAACAGTTGCTCATCCGGGAAGACATCATTTGTAGCAAGGTCATCAACACCTTTCTCCAACATAATTCTGGACAAGTGGTCAGCCACCACATTTTCTAGACCCTTCTTGTCCTTGATTTCGATGTCAAACTCCTGCAACAGGAGTATCCATCTAATCAATCTGGGCTTTGCATCCTTCTTGGACAGTAGGTACTTTAATGCTGAGTGGTCAGTGAAGATGATAGTTTTAGACCCAAGTAGGTAAGGTCTAAACTTGTCCACAGCAAAAACCACTGCCAGAAGCTCTTTCTCAGTGGTTGTGTATTTGCTGAGATATGTAATGACCACAGGCAGCTTATCTTTTCTCTGGCCCAGGACAACACCTATTGCCAAGTCGGATGCATCACACATCAACTCAAAGGGCAGGGTATAGTCAGGTGTATGGAGTACAGGGGCAGAGGTGAGGCAAATTTTTAAAGTTTCAAAAGCTTTAAGACATTCAGCAGAGAAGTCAAAGGGCACATCCTGGCAGAGCAGGTGGCACAATGGTTTAGCAATTTTGCTGAAGTCTTTGATAAACCTCCTGTAGAATCCAGCATGTCCAAGGAAAGATCCGATTTGCTTGACTGTTCTTGGAAGGGGCAAATTTGTAATGAGGTCAACTTTGGCCTTGTCTACCTCAATTCCATCTTTAGAGACCACATGGCCCAACACAATTCCTTGTGTTACCATGAAGTGGCTCTTCTCCCAACTTAAGACCAAATTGGTCTCTTCACATCTTTGTAAGACCTGATGGAGGTATTGTAGACATTGGTCAAAGCTATCCCCATAAATCGAAAAATCATCCATAAAAATTTCTAAAAATTTGTCAATCATATCAGAAAAGATGGCATACATACACCTCTGAAAGGTTGCTGGGGCATTACACAGTCCAAAGGGCATCCTTCTATAAGCAAAGGTGCCAAAAGGACAAGTAAAAGTACTTTTCTCTTAATCAAGAGGGTGCACAGGGATCTGATTGTACCCTGAGTACCCATCAAGAAAATAGTAAAAAGCTTTCGCCGCCAACTTGTCCAAAATTTGATCAATAAAGGAGAGAGGGAAGTGGTCTTTTCTGGTCTTGGAGTTGAGTTTTCGATAATCGATGCAAACTCTCCAGCCAGTGGTCTTCCTGGCTGGTCTCAACTCTCCAGACTCGGTTGTGATCACTGTTATGCCAGATTTCTAGGGTACCACCTAGATTGGTGCCACCCATTCAGAGTCAGAGATGGGGTAAATTACCCCAGCATCCAGCAATTTAATGATTTCATTCAGGACCACTTCCTGCATGTGAGGATTCAGTTTCCTCTGCATTTCCCTGGAGGGTGTTGAGCCCTCCTCTAGATGAATCCTATGCATACAAATCAATGCATCAATCCCTCCTAAATCAGCAATGGTCCAGCCAATTGTTTTCTTGTGCTTCCTCAAAACTGTTAGCAATTCCTCCTCTTGCTCACTGGTAATAGAAGAGGAGATAATTACATAAAGTTTCTCATCTTTCTCGAGGAAAGCATATTTCAATGTCTCTGAAAGCTTCTTGAGCTCCATATCAGGGGCTTGTTGGATGGATGGCAGGATTGGTGTATTGTTGGTTGGAGGAAGGGGTAGCAATGTAGATTTCCAATTGGAATGCTGCACTAAGCCCACAGAAGACCTCAATAGGGATATGTCTTCTGGCATTAAAGCTAGGCTTCCTTCCTCCACCATGTTCCAAACTTTAGTTAATTCAGTGACAATGTTGCCCCACTCCAGCAGAGCGGGCATTTCTTCTTCAATAATTTCTTCTAGTACATCCACTGCAAAGCATTCCTCATTGTCCAGCTGAGGGTACTTTGCACTGTTGTACACATTAAGCTCAACTTCCATATGTTCGAAAGTGACCTCCATGGTCCCAGACCTGCATTGAATGCATGTATTGGCAGTGGCCAAAAATGGTCTGCCCAGAATAACAGGTATCGGGGATGTACTCTTATTGCAGCCCATGTCCAAGACAAGGAAGTCTGCAGGGTAGAAGAACTTGTCTACCCCCACTAGGACATCCTCAATCACTCCCATGAGTTTCCTCTCAGACCTATCAGCCATCAATAGAACAATGGGGGTGGGCTTCAGCTCCCCCAAACCTAGCTGCTAATACACACTGTATGACAACAGGTTAACACTGGCTCTAAGGTTCAAAAGGGCCCTTCCAATCGTGTGGTCTCCAATAATATAGGGAATAGTGCATATCCCTGGGTCTTGCAATTTCTCAGGCATTGTCATGGTTAATACAGAATTAACTGTATTAGTCGCAAAGACCTTTTTGGACAAATGGCCTCTGGCCTTCCTTTTCTTAGTACAAAGGTCTTTCAGAAACTTTGCATAAGCTGGGACCTGTCGGATTGCATCAAGCAGGGGTAAATTTATCTTGACCTGCTTAAAGGTCTCCATCATTTCCTCGATCTGTGTCTGCCCCTTTTCAAAAGGGGCAGGGCCACTCAAAGCTTGAGGAAATGGAAGCTGAGGTACTGCTGGTTCCTCAACTGCAAGCCTATGACTGAACTTTTATTTATTTTTTTTTTCTATTTTTATCTCCTGCTGAGGCTCAACTACAACCTCTTTATTTTTCCCTTGTTGAAGGGTAGCAGGCAGTTCTTTACTCTGTGCTCTAACAAAGTCCTTATCACTTTCACTTGACATTTCCTTGGGAATGACCTCTCCTTATTCCTTTCCCACCTGGTTGTCTACTAGCTTGCCAGACCTTAGGGTTGTGATGGCATTGGCCCCCTCAAAATTTGAGGAGCCTTCTCCAATCGAATACTGGCCCTTAGGGTTGGCTATTGGCTGGCTTGGCAACCTGCCCTCTTCTCTTTTAGCCAAGGCATTGGCTATTTGGACAAGCTGCTCTTCTATTTTCTTAATGCTTTGACTGTGAGAAGTCACAGTCTAATTTAAGGGTCCAAGGCTTTGCAATTGGGCCAAAACCTTGTCCTCGAAAGAAGCACTTCAGGGCTGAGGTGGGGGAACTACCAATTGATTTTGTTGTTGGGGCAGCTGTTGCTACTGGAAATTCGACCTTGGGGCATAACCTTGGTTGAACTGCTGCTGTGGGCTTTGAGGTAAGGCCAACATCTGTTGTGGCTGCATATAATTGTCTTGCCTCCACCTCAAATTTGGGTGGTCTCTCCATTGGTAACCAGCATTTTGGTGCTGGTATCCATATGATTATTTATTGTAGCCACCAGATTGTTGCTATTTAAAAGATTGGGCAGCAGCAGCCTGTTCCATTACGTACTCAGGGTATTGCCCCATAGATGGGCACTCTTCTACTGTGTGTTGTGGAGATTGGCATATCAGACATGCCTCCATCACTTGTGCAGCCATTCTGGGCTGCACCACAGTCATAAGTTTATCAAATCTTTCAGTAAGATTGGCCATCTGCATTCTCAGGTCATCATTTTCCCTAACTTCATACATCTTTCCTTTAGAAGTCTCAGCAAGCCCCAACTTAGGAGAAGGCTCTTGAACACTTCTAGATGAGGACATCTTCTGGAAAGTATTTTCACTTATGACCTCGAACAAGTCCCATGCCTCATCAGCTGTTTTATGCATGTACGTTCCACCACAAGAAGCATCTACCATGTCTCTGCTCTTCTCATCAATCCCATTGTAGAAGCTCTGGACAAGCTGCCAGTCAGGGATCTTGTGGTGGGGACATTATTTGAGCATTTCCTTAAATCTGTCCCAGGCTTGGTTAAAATCTTCAATTGGGGATTGAGCAAAAGCAAGTATGCCTTTCCTCAACTAGCTGGTTTTGGTCTCGGGGAAAAATTTAGACAGAAATCTTGTTTGGAGGTCTTTCCATGAAGTGATGCTATTGTTTGGGAGAGTAGATAACTAGGTCATGGCCCTGTCCTTTAAAGAAAATGGAAAGAGCCTTAACCTAGTGGCTTCTGGTCCCAAACCAGCAATGGAGAATGTCGTGCACAGGGCCAAGAACTGGTCAATGTGCTTGTAAGGGTCTTCCTTGCTAAGCCCATAGAAAGAGGGAACCATTTGGATGATGGAAGTTTTGATCTCATAATTACCCTGAACATCTGGGAATTAAATGTTGAATGGAGAATTATAATCATCCGGAGCATTCAATTCCTTCAATGTTGTAGTTTGTTCTTCACCCATAACTACTGTCTCAATTTCAATTAGGGGCTCGACTGTGGTGTGTATGTGCCTTCTCGGTCTTCTATCCCTTTCTATCTCAGGGTTAGCAGGCTCTAATGTAGGACTGAGGGATCTCCTTCCTAACATGCACACACACCAACAGCAGGGAAGACTATTCGCAGGCACATTGCACTTAAAAAAATGTAACTATCCTAATCAACTGCTATGGAATCTTTAAAGGAGAAATAAATTAAGGTTTCGAAGGTTAGAGAAATGTAAACAGAGGTAGCTAGACTCTAGTGAAATTCTAATCTCCTTCTCTGCTACGGTCCAGATCTGCAAGAAAAATTCCAAAAGTAAATCAGCAGTATCAATTATTCACAAGTATAGCTACCAAAGAATAAAATACAAAAATCTAGAGTCTACTATTAGATCAATGTCCCCAGCAGCGATGCCAAAAACTTGTTAGATAAATTTTAAGTGCTTGCTACTGACTTTATTGAATGCAGTGATAAGAATGGAGTGAATGAAAATGAATGAAAGGTGGGATGAAATTACGGGATAGCAAGCCTAAAATATGCATAGTCCTGCAAGATACAGGGCCTGTTGTAACAAGTTTTGATAAGTAAGAGTTTGTCCCACAGGGAAAGTTGATCTAAAGCTCCAAGGGAGCTATCTTTAGTAGGCTCTCCAGATCTAACTACAGATCTGGCAATCCTTAATGGAAGGGGATTTATAGTCACTATAATCTAAATTCTAAGGTGTCCTAATGTCTAAACTATAGAAAGGGTTGAGAAAACGGATGGAGTGTGAGAAAATAAATATAAGAGGGTGAGAAGTATGTTATTAGGTACAGATCTGATGGGGTCTTGTAACTCAGATTCAGATCTGTTGCTATAGAAATCCTGTCCAATGGCTACATTATCACCAAAGAGGAGAAAGAATCCAACTCATCCCTGTGCCATGATCCAATCCCTTATGGCTATAACCTGTCCACTTTAATGGTCACAGACTATCCAATAGGGGAACCACTATCTAGAGATGGGTCAGAATAAGTTTACCATTGTAGGCACTACTTCATCCAGGCTACAAGCTCAAGAATCCAAAGGAACCTCATCCTCTAAAGTTCTGCATGTGGGGCTAGGCCTACAAAGTGCACGAGCCCAGACACATAGGACCAGCATGAGTTTGAGTACTAGCTTTTTAGTATGGCTGTTCACTGTTTTAGAAAGATTGTAGTGATCCAATCACAAGCCTACAATCTCTATAGCCAAATCTGATCTGCAATCTGATGGCGGATCTATACAAATATAGGGGAGTCTGTCACTGCACAATCTCTCACAAGGCTACAAGCACAAGCGCAGAGAAGAAGAATCTATCTTAGTTCCATGAATTGGCCTCACCCTAGGACTATAATCTGTCCACTTGAATGGTCACAAACTATCCACAGAGGCTATCCTCCTTACAAAGTTCTAAGACAGAACAAGAGCATTGCTACTGCCACCATGTTCACAAGGCTACCAGCTCAAGCTCCCATGGGGATTCAGATTTAGTGGATCCTATGGTGGGGGAAGGCCTGCAATGTGCCTAACCTGGACACACAGGTCACTTGGATCTAAATAAAACCTTAAAAACAATCCTCCATTGCTTACGATATAACTTAGCAATGGGGGATCTCAAGGCAGCAGCTTTGTACAGAACAACTCACAACAAAAACATCATCCCATACATATAATAAATCCTATTGCAAAACTCCATTAAAAACTATACCATCTAATCATACAAAAGGCATAGCCAGCAAGTGTTGGGCTATGGAGAGAAAGAAAAAGAAAAAAGAAAAACTCCTAAACCCTAACCTTAGCCTACTGTAATTCTACAGTCGGTTTCAAGAAGAAGCCCAGAAGTTAAGAACAAGTCCCCCACTAAACCTAAGCTAGGCTTAGGCTTATATAGCAGCGGGTTCTCTATCAATTAGGGTTAGGAAAACCCTAATTTCATTAATATAATTGTGGCCCATTCTTTTCCCTTGGATGCCTCGGGGCGTGTGCACAGAGATTGGAGCATTGGAGTGCGTGCCCTAGTTACTGGAAGTTCCTAGATTACCCTTACAAAAGTGGGGAGAAGTTTAGAACCTAATCCTCGCTGAGTAGAAAGGATTTGTAGATCTTGTCGCGTGGTAGAATTGGCATCGCGGGGTTGCTCTGCCTTGAAGCTCTTTCAGTCGCGGGGTTGGTACTTTGATCATCGCAGGAATATTTTGGGCGTCGCGGGATTGGTCTTTGCATTTGAATGGCGCGAGAATGGCGCGCGCAATTCGTTCCTTGATGAATCCCGCGGCGATCCTCGCGAAGAGAACAATGTACATAGGCTTCTGGATCGCGTGAGCAATTCCTTGAAAGTGTGTGTCCCGCAGCTACTGTGCGACAGCCGCACGCTAGAATGTCTAGAGCTCTCTCTATTCAATGAATCACGCGACGGTTGCAGACTCCTCTTTTAAGCTGCACAAGATTGCACGAGAGCTTTATGAGCGCTTAAGACTGAGCCTTGCGAGAACCACACGGAGTATACTTTTTTACTCCTTGCTGAGATTCATCTGCGCGCGAACGGCACGGGGACTGCGCGACTAGTAGCTGTGCTCCCTTCAGAAGTCCGCGACAACTGCGCGATGTATTCTTTCAGGTTAAATTGAGGCCTGCGGCATCTGTGCGAGGCATTCTTCTTAATTTGTTTCTGCTTTACTGTGCCTCTGCTGCAGCCAATTCTCTGTCTGAGTTCTACCTTCATATTTCTGAGGGGCTTCTAGTGTACGGATTAACATCCCAGGGATATGAGTATGATATCAGAAACCCCGTCGCCTATGAGAAAGGGACCTGGGTAGTATTCAAGTAAGAAACAAATAATGACATGTGTCTATTTAGACGACGATGGTGGGTATTCCATCGGGGCTCGATGCTATATTGCTTAGGGATTATTTAAGTTAAGATTTAAGTGATTAGGCTAAATCAGTAACTAACACCAGTAAGTTGAGAATGAATGAAATCATGTAAAGTAACAGTTGCATCTAGTATATCATTTCAGTTGTTTTAAATGTTTTCTCAGTAATTCCATCAGATAAACTATTTTAGAATATATGTGAGAGCTTAACTTATATGTTCACTTGTTGTTTCCCTATTGAGCTAAGATGTAGCTCACCCCTTTACACTATACATCGCAGGTCCATTGCTAGCGGTCGTCGAGGCTTCGAGAGACGTATATCTGAGGGATTCGAATTACGTGCCCAGGAAAGAGTTGGATCCTCCTCCTGAGGACTTCTTCTAGAGGACCCCCCTGTGTACTTGAGAGTTATTTTTTAGAGCGTTTCTGTACGGCTTGGTATGTCAGGCCTATATTTTGAAACAATATAATTAAATGATATATTCCTTTTGGCAAACCATCTAGGGTGATCTGTTTATCACCGATGGTTCGTGTCGGTTCTTCTATTCATGCATTGGCATGGAAGAAGAACTGTATTTTGAGCTTTTGTTAGATTAGCATACTTATCTCATGTTGTTCAGTTACATGTTTCATTTTTAGTAAGGATTGCTTGAGTAAACCAATGTTCCGTATAGACTCAGGAGTCACAGCCTAGAGGATCGTGCTGATGGCACAGGTTTTGGGGTGTCAAAATCTTGGCTGTCTTAGTTGGTATCAAAGCATTTTCGTTTAGAAATTCTGACAATCATTGTTTTTGTCAGAGCATAGGGACTTCTGCTAACGAAACTTAAGTTTCACATGCAGACCGTGATATCTTCTAGGGAAAGAGGCCGACCTAGGGGCAATCATAATAGGAATTTGCTTAGTCGAGATGACTTTATCTCGGATACCAATCGAGCGCCTTTAGGAGATAGAGGGGCCTCAGGCAGTGGTGGCCAAGAGAGACAAGATCAGGTAGAGAACCGAGATCGAGATCATCAGGATCAAGATTAGAGGGAACAGGAGAGAATTAGAGAAAGAAATGAAGACAGAGAAGAGCGTCAGAGGATGATGCATACTATGGAAACCATGACAACCGCCATGGCTCAACAAGCAGCATCCTTGGCAGCTCACAATGCCAATGATCAACAACAACCACCTACACCTCCAGTAGCTCCAACACCCCCAGTGTCTTCTGCATTTACTGAGTTTAGGAGGATGAGACCTCCTAGCTTTTCAGGACAAGCGGAGCCGATGGCTGCTAAGAATTGGCTGAGCGAGATGGAAAAAGTTTTTAGTGTGCTAACATGCACGGAAGATGAGAGTGTCCGTTGGGCAGCGTACATGCTTGATGGGGAAGCTGGGCCTTAGTGGAAGTCCGTTTCTAGGACTAGGGCTCAGGAGACCCCAGGATTGCCCTGGACATGGGATGAGTTCGTAGAAGAGTTCAACAAACAGTATTTCCCCGAAGTGGTGAGAAATTAGATGGAAATACAGTTTTTGTAACTCTTGCAAGGACGATTGACAGTGAGGGAGTACGAAGTGGAGTTCATGAGACTTGCTCACTTCGCTCTCGATTACGTGATCACTGACATGATGAGAGCAAAGAGGTTTCAACAAGGCTTGAGACCAAAAGTCAGAGGAGTAGCACCGTTTCAACTGAGGACCTATGGAGAGGTCATGAGTAAAGCATTAGTGGTTGAAGAAGAAAATAATAATCGATACCGTCAAAGGGAGCAGCAAGGAAGAGGGAATATAGATCAAGGCAGAACTGGGAACTACGAGCCGGTGAATAAAAAGTTGAGATTCGTAGCACCTAGTCAGAGACCACCGTTTCAAGCTGGGTATGGGAGACCGGTGCAGCAGACTACCCATCAGAGATTTCCATTGCTTGCGTCGGGGAGGCCGATGAGGTATGAGAGCCCTACCATTTTCACTGGAGCTACAATTATACAAGGCTTTTCACGAGTTGCTTCTTCCGCACCTAGAGAGACTTGTGCCAAGTGTGGCAAGTCTCACAAGACGGCAGATTGCAGGCAAGGAACGAGGGGTTGCTTTAAATGTGGCAAGGTGGGCCACATGATTAAAGATTGTCTTGAGATGAACAAGGACAAGATGGCTTCTGCTTCTAATCCACAACCGATACAAGCGAGAAAACCGGTCGTACAAGGGAGAGCCTATGCAGTCACCGCTCAAGAAGCAGGGAATGTACATGACGTCATCCAAGGTAAAATTTAAAAAAAAAATAAAGAATGTCGATTTAATAAAATTTCAGATAGAGAAGGTGCATTAATTAGAAAAGTGTGTAGATTCATTTTGTACGTTAAAAAAAAATTCTAAATAAAAATATATGATATATATGTATATATGTGTGTGTTATAGGTATGTTTCGAGTCTACGAAAAAGGATGCTATGTAGCATACAAAGCAAGTGTTGATAGACCCAGGGTCTACCCACTCCTTTATCACTCCGAGGTTTACAAAAAGAATGAAGATTGTTCCAGAGGCGCTGGACTTTGTTCTATCAGTGTCTATCCCGATTCGAGAATTAGTCGACACGGAGTTGATTTGCAAGTTGGTAGTAGTGAGTATTCAGGATGAGGGCGTCTATGGACTAGACGCAAAATTAATATTATTGAACATGCAAGGATTCAATGTGATCCTTGGCATGGATTGGTTATCACAACATTATGCGACCGTGGACTGCAAGAACAAGATTCTCATCTTCAGATCTAACATGAGGAGATCGTTTCGATTTCGAGGAGAGAGATCGATGCATATGCCACTTATTTCTGCAGTTGGGGCCGAGCGCTTGATCAGAAAAGGGTACAACGGTTATTTAGCATTTTTAAAGTAGGATAAGGAAAAGAAGAAGATTATCTTCGAGATAGCAGTGGTACGAGAGTTTGAAGATGTATTTCCAGAGGAATTACCAGGATTACCTCTAGAGAGAAAAGTGGAGTTCGCCATCGACTTAGCACCGGGAACAGAGCCTATTTTGAAAGCACCTTATAGAATGGCTCCTGCTGAGTTGAAGGAGTTGAAAGAGTTGAAAGAGCAGTTGCAAGAACTCATGGACAAAGGGTTTGTAAGACCGAGCGTGTCTCTATGGGGAGCACCGGTCTTGTTTGTAAAGAAGAAAGATGGGTCAATGCGGCTATGCATTGACTATCGCCAGTTGAACAAACTCACCATAAAGAATCGATATCCTTTGCCTAGGATAGATGACCTATTCGATCAGCTGCAAGGAGCGAAGTATTTTTCCAAGATCGATCTGAGATCTGGATACCATCAGTTGAGAATCAAGGCAGAGGACATTCAGAAGACTGGATTCAAGACACGATATGGACACTATGAGTTTTTGGTGATGCCATTTGGGTTGACAAACACACCGGCGTCGTTTATGGATTTGATGAATCGGGTGTTTAAACCACACCTGGACTCCTGCATTGTGGTGTTCGTCGACGATATCCTAATATACTCCAAGTCAAAAGCGAAACACGAAGAATACTTGAGGGTTGCTCTACAAACCTTACGTGAACACCAATTGTATGCCAAGCTCAGTAAGTGCGAGTTTTGGTTAGAGGAAGTTAGCTTTTTGGGACATGTCGTCTCAAAGCATGGTGTCACGGTAGATCCAGCTAAGATTGAAGCAGTAGTAAACTGGGAGCAGCCAAAGACCGTGATCGACATCCGTAGTTTCCTTGGATTAGCTGGCTATTATCGACGTTTTGTAGAGGGGTTTTTAAAAATATCAGGACCTCTTATGAGGCTTATATGGAAGGATTCAAGATTCGAGTGGAATGAAGCGTGCGAGAAGAGTTTTCAAGAACTCAAGAAGAGGCTCACTTCAGCTCTAGTACTAGTGATTCCTTCAGGCAGTGGAGGGTTTGCAGTCTACAGTGATGCTTCGTACAATGGTTTAGGTTATGTGCTCAACCAACACAAAAAGGTGATAGCTTATGGGTCAAGACAGTTGAAAGAGCATGAAAAGAACTACTCGACACATGACCTAAAACTAGTAGCGGTTATATTTGCGCTGAAGATTTGGTGACATTATTTGTACGATGAGACCTTTGAGATTTTCACCGACCACAAGAGCCTCAGATACCTGTTTACACAGGAGTTAAATATGAGGCAGTGCAGATGGATGGAGTTCCTCAAGGACTATGACTGTTCCATACAGTACCATCCAGGCAAGGCTAATGTAGTAGCCGATGCCTTGAGTAGGAAGGGTTCAGTTCAGTTGGCTAGTTTGATTTTGGGTATGCACAGATAAAAGTTATTTGAAGATCTGGCACTGTATGATGCGAATATCGAGTCACAGGTCACAGGGGCCTTTTTGGCTAACATATCAGTGAGACCAGTGATATTTGAGCATATCCACGAGCTACAGATGAAAGACCCAGTGTTAACCAAGATTCGTCAATATGTGATTGAAGGCATCAAATCGGAGTTCTCGGTGAAAGAAGACGGTTCCATATTATTCAAGGGCCATCTTTGCATTCCCGACAATGCTGATCTGCGGCAAACAATACTCGATGAAGCTCACAAGTAAAACTATGCGATCCACCCTGGTAGCACAAAAATGTATCAAGATTTGAAAAAGAATTACTGGTGGAGAGGTTTGAACCAAGACGTGGCTAAGTATGTGTCACGGTGTTTGACATGTCAGTAGGTGAAGGTCGATCATAGACATCCTGCGGGATTATTGCAACCTGTACCTATACCGGAGTGGAAGTGGGAATCGATCTCTATGGACTTTATCGTTGGACTACCGCGTACTGCAAAGAGATACAATGCCATTTGGGTAGTCATAGACTAATTGACCAAGTCAGCACACTTCTTGCCTTACAATACAATGTACACGGCGGGAAGACTTATAGAGTTGTATATGAAAGAGATCGTGCGCCTACACGGGATCCCAAGCAGTATCGTTTCTAACCATGATCCATTGTACACGTTGAAGTTTTCAAAGAAATTTCAAGAGGGAATGGGAACACGATTGGATTTCAGTTCAGCATTCCATCCGCAAACTGATGGGCAAACAGAGCGAGTAAATCAGATCATCAGGACATGCTTAGGGTGTGTATATTAGAGTTACAAGGATCATGGGATCAGCACCTACCATTGATTGAGTTTGCATACAACAATAGTTTCCAAGCGAGCATTGGCATGGCACCGTATGAAGCTCTTTATGGGAGGCAATGTAGACCGCCCATCAATTGGGAAGAAACTGGGGAGAAATTTGTTTTGGGACCTGAGATACTTGAAGATAATGCCACCTATGTTCGGATGATAAGGGCAAAACTCAAAGCGGCTCAGAGCAGGCAGAAAAGCTACGCCAATGTCAAGTGGACCAGTGTAGACTATAAGGTGGGTGAACACGTATTTGTCAAAGTGTCGCCTATGAAGGGCGTAATGAGATTCGAAAAGAGACGAAAGTTAAGTCCCTGCTATCTTGGACCATTCAAGGTTTTGGGTCGAGTAGGGGAAGTTGCTTACCGCATTGGATTATCACCGCTATTCGATCGGGTGCACAATGTGTTTCACGTATCTATGCTCAGGAAGTATATTAATGGCCCTAATCATGTTTTGGGCAGTCAAACATTAGAGATGCATGAGGACATGAGCATGATAAAGGAACCGGTGAAATTATTAGATCGAAAGGAACAGGTATTGCCCACCAAAATCATCCCTTTAGTACTTGTTCGATGGAAAAATCACCCGATCGAAGAAGCTACGTGGGAAAGAGAAGCCGATGTGAGAGAGCAATACCCGAACTTGTTTGCGGCAAGTTGAGGGCTTAGGTGTATCATCTCAAGCATATTGTAAATTTAAACAACTTATGTAATCAAATATTGAGCACTTTCGCCAACCTATTCAATGGAAAGAGTGTGAATCAAAACCTTGTTGTGATGTGATGACGAATACATGGCTACGATTCATTAGGCCACGTAATGGCCAATGAAGACATGCTTCACAAAGCCAATGACCAACAGATCAAGTACTACAAAGAAAATGAAGGAAAATAAAGTATAAAAATTTTTGGAAAAATCTGTCCAGACCGATTAATCGATTTCCAAATCGATTAATTGATTTTGGAAATCGATCATTCGATTTTGGTCGATTAAACGACTGGCATACGCCAGTGAGATGAAAAACCTGGGAATTAAATAACAGTAAATTTCGATTAATCGAGTTGAATTCGATTAATCGATTTTAAAAATCGATCAATCGATTTCGCGCGGCTGAGTGTAAGTTATGAAAATCGATTAATCGATTTTTAAAATCGATCAATCGATTTTGGCCTATATATATCAGATTTGGGGTTTTTGGCCCCCATTCGAAAATTAGTTTTGGTTTTTAATTGGGCGCCATTTCTTCTTCCCCCTTGAGCTACCTAACCAGCCAGGGTTTTTGCATTTTTGGCATCGATTTCATATCAGAATCCCATGCCATTTGGACCTAAAACGTCAGGTAAACCCTAGATTCAATTTTTCTTTCATTTTGGACCATCACAGCCCTAATTTTCTTTAATTTTTCATCAAAATGCCTCCTAGAACCCGTTTGACCACAAAGCAAGCGGCTTCCAAGCTACCAGTTCGGCCTAAGAGCACCGCACCGCCACCACCATCACGATCACCCCCATCATCACCATCTTCTTCATCAAATTCAGCATCTGATTCGACGAGCGCATCTTCACGCGAGTCGTCGCCGACACCACAACCACCACACGTTGATGTACCCCAACCACCACCCGAAGCTTTGCCCCAACCAAATGAGTGGTGGGCGGCAAAGAATTTTGAAGACGAGTATATTATTGATGATGCCTTGTTTACCGATCCCGAAGTCGAGAGTGAGACCCAATGGGCCTGGCAATACCTTCAAAAGGTGGGTCTTGGAAACCTTTTGAACCATCTACACGAGTATTTTTACCCTCGACTCGTGCGCCTATTTTACCAAAACTTAAAGGCAGGATGGGTTGACGACAAAGTTACGATCGAGATTGATGGTCGTAGTTACACTTTCACTCATAGCCATGTGCACGAATCCCTAGAGTGTTACTTGGATTTTATGCCCGAGACCACCCTCTTTCCACCATTTACCGAGGAAGCCAAAATTGAGGTGATTCAGACCGAGATGACCAAAGGGCTCGGTGGATCCGGATCGTCAATAAGAAGGATAGATTTACCTCCTTATATGTGAATGCTTGATTCCATCATCAAGTGCAACCTGTACCCTATGCGACATGATACCGAGAGGGTCGAGTTGGTCCAACAAGCCCTTTGTGTGGCATACTGCGGGCATTGGTTCGATGCGGCCAAACTCGTCATTGAGGGTATGATATACATCAGAGGGAAGATGATGAAGGGTCCCTTGAGACCCAAGGAAAAGATGCCCTATGCTCGACTTATATCAAGCATGTTAGAATGCTACTCTAACGCACTAAAGTACGCCATTTCACCGATTGAGAGGAAGGCTACGGACCACGTGAAGCATTACTCCATCGCTTTGTGGGGCCGTAGTTATAGGCTGTTGAAGAGGGCCCTACTAGTAGAGGGGCCAGCACCACCACCACCCCCACCACCACAGCATGACCCACCAACGGAGGGAGCACCGTCTCATGACTCAGTTCTACCTGAGTAGCAGCCTTTGGTGCCACCTCATCCACCTTCACAGTCAGCAGCTACCACGCCTACATCATCCTACCGCCGGCGAGCCACTCGCCCCACCCCTACGATCGACGATGTGTTGGCCCGGATGGAGGCCAACAACCAACAAATGAACCGACGCTTGGACTTTCTGATGTACCACACTATGCGGTACATATACCCTATAGATTTCCAGCGACGCCTAGCGAAGGAGCCGACGTGGACACCTGACGCTCCTGCTGAGGGTACTTCGGGTGCGGGCACATCTACTCCGGGACCACAGCAGCCAAGTGAGGGACCACAGCTGCCTGACATAACAGACCAGCCTGCTGTAGCAAACCAGCCTGGAGAGGGGATCGCGTGACCTCTCGATCATGACATTTCTTTTTGGGAGAGATTACATTTTGGGAGTTTTGCTGTAATTATTTTGTGAACTGTACATTTTTGTCTTCAAATTGTAAATTTTGTTGCAAAAAACTCCATGTATGCGACTATCTTGGCATGGATGCCATTATGTGAATCAAAGTTCCAAGTCATTCACTTTTAGTTTCAATTGTGCTTCTTTTAGTTTGTATAACTTGTGATGGGTACGTTAGTATAACTTGTGACTACGTGTGTCTGTGTGTGGGGGGGAACCCCATCGACACACCTTCAGGTTCATTTTCGAGGACGAAAATTTTCAAGCTAGGGAGAATGTAAAATCCCCAAATCTGAGTGTTGAACAGTGTCCTCGGGATACATGCCCGATTGATCATAGGTTGATCGGATGAAAGTCAACTTGATGACTGTGATTACGACTTATGTTGATGTCATAAGTGAGCGTGCAAGTGTGTGTGGTTATAGCTTAGTGAGTGATAATATATGCCTATCTTGGGTGTATATGCCTAACACCGAAGCAAGAGGAGTTATAAGGACTTAATAACCTAAAGAGAAGTTATTTCTCTTATTTTGGATTGGTAAGAGGAGTTAAGAGGAGAGAAAGAGAGAGTAAGAAGTGGAGTAATTGCATGGGAGGTTAATGTGGGTTCCAGATTTAAGAAGGATTCAAGCATTTAATATCAGATTCGACGTATTGGGATCCGTTGAAGCCAAAGCTTGGAGCCCTAGTCATTAAACCAACCACTAAATCAATCAAGTGGTTGATTTAAGGTGAGTGATATTGAATCTCTTTAAACATGGGTATGTACATCCAATTGTTGATAAATGATGAATTATAGAGGTAGGAAAGAATGGAAAATAATAACGAAAAGATTTGGAAGAAATGATCCAAAAAGGGCTGAGATTTTTACAAAATCGATTAATCAATTTAGAAATTTGATTAATCAATTTTGGTTCAAAAGTAAGTTGGGCAGAATTGCCCGAAATTGATTGATCGATTTTAAATCGATCAATCGATTCTGGAATTTTGATTAATCGATTTAAAAATCGCTTAATCGTCTAAGCACTTCCAATGGTTGGAAAATGGAGACTGGGAAAAATCGATTAATCGATTTTAGAATCGATTAATCGAGTTTGAATTTTCGATTAATCGATTTGGAATCGATTAATCGGAGTGTGAATTTTTGACTAATCGATTTGGGATCGATTACTCGATTTTGGATTATCGATTAATCGATTTTGATGGTTCATGTTGACTTTTGTATTAGACCTTGAGGGTTCTTGGAAGGCATTGTACCTTCTTTAATGTATCCTTATTGATGCCTTGCTTGTGTTATGATGTACCATAGGTGGTACGAGCAAAGAGTGAGAATGTGGAGTCGCGTGGACTTTGACGTATAGTGATTCTAACGCGTGAGGTAGGGAACACCTTGAACATGTACTTTAATTTTTAAAAGTATGTATGTAGAGTGATTCAAATGAATATTTATGCATCAAAAATGTTATTTCTAAGAGTGTGTATGTGTGTGTGAATGCTAAATGAACTCATAAGGTCCCCAGGGGAAGTGAAAATGTGATAATGTGCATCTAAGTGATGCGTTGACCCAGTGGCATCCCAGGGATGCAGATGAAATCTATCGATAAAGTAAAAGAAACCTTGATAAGGCCTAATATACTAGAATTAACATGATCACACGGTGAATAACTATATGTAGCGCACATGATATTTTCATTATTTAAGATTTAAATAGAATAACTATATGTAGCGCACATGATATAAGGTTTAAATAGAATACCCCACCGATGTGGCGGGATACCCACGACTGACTCGGCAGGATATCCGTGACCAGTACGGCGGCCAATCCGTACACTAGTTTGACATCCCAGGGATGTGAGTATAAGATCAGAAACCCTGTCGCCTATGAGAAAGGGACCTGGGTAGTATTTAAGTAAGAAACAGATATGACAAGTGTCTATTTAGACGACGACAGTGGGTATTCCATCGGGGCTCGATGCTATATTGCTTGGGGATTATTTAAGTTAAGATTTAAGTGATTAGGCCGAATCAATAACTAACACCAGTAAGTTGAGACTGAACAAAACCATGTAAAATAACAGTTGCATCCAGTACATCATTTCAGTTGTTTAAAATGTTTTCTTAATAATTCCATCAGATAAACTATGCTTTTAAACTATTTTAGAATATATGTGAGAGCTTAACTTATATGTTCAATTGTTGTTTCCCTATTGAGCTAGGATGTAGCTCACCCCTTTAGACTAAACGTCGCAGGTCCATTGCTAGCGGCTGTCGAGGCTTCGAGAGATGTAGATCTGGGGGATTCGAATTACGTGCCCGGGGAAGAGTTGGAGCCTCCTCCTGAGGACTTCTTCTAGAGGACCCCCCTTGCGTACTTGAGAGTTATTTTTTAGGGCTTTTCTGTACGGCTTGGTATGTCAGGCCTATATTTTGAAATAAGATAATTAAATGATATATTCCTTTTGGTGAACCATCTGGGGTGATCTATTTATCACCAATGGTTCGGGTCGGTTCTTCTGTTCATGCGTTGGCATGGAAGAAGAACTGTCTTTTGAGCTTTTGTTAGATTAGCATACTTATCTCATGTTATTCAGTTATATGTTTCATTTTTAGTAAGGATTGCTTGAGTATACCAATATTTCGAATGGACTCAGGAGTCCCGTCCTAGAGGGCCGTGCTGATGGCATGGGTTTCGGGGTGCCGAAATCCGAGATGTCTCACAAACTAAGGGGACATTGTAGTTATTATGCTGGCAATCTCATATGGCTAGATGGTGGTTTATGTTATGATATGAAGGGTATGTGGTTATCTACCCATGGACTTCGCGTGATATGCTTGAGTAGTGATCCTGGCACAGGTCGTTTAAGCATGATAAGTAAGATACGAAGTACATTGTGTAGGTGTATGGAGTAATAATAAGACTTACGATATATCACGTATACTAAGTTGATGAGAAAAATAGGAAAAGAGATAAGAAAATAGAAGCATCATGTACTTTTCATTTTATACTATGCCCCTTTCAGTTTGATTATGATATGGTATGAGTATGGGTAGTTTTGTTATTTTATTAAAATACTAGATTTATTTTCAAAATGCACCGCAATTCAAGCGATTGTACACACGACCACCTGGGTAAGTTATGATGGATCGATTGTGCAACCCGCTGAGTTTACACGACTAAGTAAACTCACCCCCTCCCAAAATCTAATAGTTTCAGGTGAAGACTCTATTTATCCTATTTATGATGACATGGAAGCTGCTGTTCCAGAGGCGGCTCATGTAGATGTTGACGTCGAGTACCACTTGGATGAGAGCTTAGATCCGGCTGACTTCTATGAACCTTGAGCTTTATTTAGTTCTAGACATTAGATTTTATTTCCTTTGAGAGAGATATTTTAGTCTTTAGTACTTTGTGAGTTTACGTTTGGAATCATTTTACCCTAAGTAAAACTTGGTTTATTTCCTATCTTAGATGCATGATTAGGAATTGTCTGTTTATTGTCAACAACGATTTCCGCTGCTAATTTATGAGCCATTTATCATTTAACGCTATCTTAAATGCCTTGATCCATATGCTAAGTCAATTTACAGATTATGTGTATGTCCGCTTATCGCCTTAACCAGCATGTGGTGTCATAATACAGAATTCTAGGCCCTCGAGATCGGGTAAGGATTCTGGGTCGTGACAGAGATGGTATCAGAGCTCAGGCTTACTTCCTTTAGGGACTATGTTGTACAATTTCACTAACAGACGATGTTTTGTGAAATCAGAACTTGATGGCTCCACGACACAGAGAAACTAATAGCTCTCAAGTGAACGAGACATCATCACATGAAGGTCCTTAAGAATCTGAAGCGATGCGCTTATTGCGTGAGATTGCGACCACTTTCAATCAACAATTGACTCAGCTGACACAATCCCATCAGCAGGAAAGGACACACTACTGCACGAGATGGAGGTGTAAAGAGAGCAACAAAGACAAGCCATCCAAGAGCTTGTCAATCAACATCAGCCTACACCTCAACAAGAGAACCAACCATACGCACCTGTCAAATTTTAAGTATTCAGCAGAGCTCAACCTCCCTATTTCCATGGTCAGCTTGACCTAGTTGCTGCTTAAGATTGGATAAGTACAATCCATAAATTCTTCGGGATCTATTCGCCTATAAAACATGAAAAAGTGAAGTGGGCAGCGTTCTATTTGGACCAAGAAGCAGAGAATTGGTGGAAAGCAGCCAAGAGAGCTACAAATCGAAACAATGAAAAGAGTAGACTTGGCAGCAGTTCAGAGAAATCTACTTTAAAAAATATTTTCCAGCAGCCACCAGGGCTCAGAAGAAAAAAAATTCATGGACCTACGGCAAGGGAACATGACTGTGGCCGAGTATGAGGCCATGTTTGACCGACTATCCAGATTTGCTGGGAATCTGATCACGGATGAAGGCGATAAACTCTTCACATTTCAGAATGGCTTGTGACTATTCTTTCGTGAGAAATTGGCCGCGATAAAGATAGAATGATACAGAGAACTTGTGGATCGTGCATAGATCCAGGAAAGACAATCAGGTGAAATCCTTAACAGAAGAAATGCTAGATGAGAGGCCCAAAAGGGCAAGGCTATTCAAAGGGGCTCTTTTGTCCCACACAGACTAATCCCAACTTTCGCCCAAAGAACATCATTTCCTCAGGCTCAGTAAGAGAACAAAAGGCCATGTCTCACACCGCCGACACAAGTGATTTCCACTTTCCCAGGAGAGAATGACATTCCACAGCCACGTTAGTCACAACGAGAGTTCACACCCTACGAACCTTGCACAACATGTGGCAAGAGACACAGGCCTGGAGTATGCATGCAAGGCACCAGGAAATGTTTTCGGTGTAGAAAAGAGGGACACATGGTTAATGAATGCCCCGAGAGAGATCCAGTATCAATCTCTCAGTACAGTACTCAAGCGAAGCCTACGAGCCAGGGCCGTGTATTTGCAATGTCGCAACAAGACACTATGGCTAGTGATGAAGTTATTCAAGGTACCTTTACTAATTTGAATCAAGTTATCTTTTTTTATATATTTCAAGTGATTGTTTTCATTAACTTTCATTTTGTAAAATCCCTTATATGAATTCGATAAAGCTCTAAACATTGTTGTACACTTGAAAACATTTTAATACGCCTTATGCTAACAGGTAACCTCTTCGTTTATCAGCATAAGTGAGACATTAAACACTTAGTTCTCGTTCTTATAGACTCAGGGTCTACACATTCATTCATCAGTCCAGGATTTATGTTAGAAATTCAAGCTAATCTCATACTCTTAGAAAGGAGTTTGACTATCTCGACACCGTCCGAGAACACCATGATGGCTACCTTAATCTGTCGAAACACGATAATCAATATTAAAGGCCATGACCTTCCAGTAGATCTCATCATATTAGAATTTCAAGATTTCAACATCATTTTGGTCATGGACTGGCTAGCCACATATCATGCCACGGTTTACTGTTTCTCTTAAGTGGCTACCTTCCAACCACTTGGAGAGCCTCCTTTCAAATTTTAGGGAATTAAAAGGAAGGGAGCACCTTTATTGGCAACATTAGACGAGGAGCAAGACAAGACAGCCGATCCTACAAAATTTTAGTTGTCAGAGATTTTATCGATGTATTTCCTGAAGGCCAAGCAATATCTTGATAAATTCATCATCGTATTCATAGATGACATCCTCATCTACTCAATATCAGAGGAAGAGCATGAGGAACACCTGTATCTAGCACTTCAAACACTCCGAGATCACCAATTATATGTTAAACTCAGTAAGTTAGTTTTAGCTTAAATAAGTTACCTTCCTTGGTCACGTAGTATCAGCAGAAAGAGTAATCGTCGATGCTTCTAAGATCGAAATAGTTACATAATGGAAAGCACCGACGAGTGTTACCGAAGTTAGGACTTTCTTCAGATTGGTGGGCTACTACTGTCCCTTTATTGAAGGATTTTCACATATTGCTCTACCACTCACCTGCCTCACACGGAAGAATGTCAAATTTGTGTGGACCGATGAATGTGAAGCAAGTTTTCTAGAATTAAAGAAGAGGCTTACTATTGCACCAATCCTCACCCTACCTTTTACTTCAGGCACTAGTGAATTTGAAATATTCACGGATGCATCTCACTAGGGACTTGGTTGTGTACTCGAACAAAGTAAGAAAGTTGTCGCTTATGGGTCAAGACAGCTCAAACCTCACGAAAAGAACTATCAAGTTCATGACTTGGAACTGGCCGCAGTTATCTTCGCCCTCAAAACGATGGCGACACTATCTCTACAGCGAGACGTTCAAGATTTATACGGATCACAAAAGTCTCAAGTACTTTTTCTCACAAAAGGACCTAAATTAGAGACAATGGAGATTGATGGAATACATGAAAGATTACGACTACTCCATAAATTACCATCCTGGGAAAGCAAATATCGTCGTTGATGCACTTAGTAGAAAATCTTCAGTACTGTTAGCCAGATTAAAAACTTGGAAGCCCTTTGATGAACTCGTCGACGAAGACATTTACCTCCAAGAAATTGAAGATGGTATATATTTGGCACAAATTATGATGAGTCTGTTCATTTTAGATAAAATCAGGGAAATATAGCATATGGATCTAGAGATCCTAAAGATCATCGAAACCATAGGATCGAAACCCGATTTCAGCCTCAAAACTGATGGGATGTTACTCTTCAAGCAAATATTGTGTGTTCCCAATGACCCCCAACTGAAAAAGGAGATACTTGATGAAGGTCATAAATCAAGATATTTAGTATATCCAGGTAGCACTAAGATGTATCGGAACCTGAGAAATTGGTATTTGTGGCCGAATATGAAGCGGGAAATAGTTGAACACGTGTCGAAGTGCTTAGTGTGCCAACAAGTCAAGGCAAAACATCAGAAATTGGCCAGACTTATACAACCCTTACCCATTCCGGAATGGAAGTGGGAAAATATATCTATGGACTTCATCATAAGTCTACCAAAGACGATGAAGAAGAACGATGCAATATGGGTGATAGTTGATAGGTTAACCAAGTCCGCTCATTTCTTATCATTCAAGATTACCACAGATGGGAACAAACTTGCCGAAACTTATCTTAAAGAAATTGTCAAACTTTAGCACTGTCTCTGACCGAGACTCAAAATTTACTTTCAAATACTGGACAACCTTCCAAAAAATACTAGCCACTCGATTTGATTTTAGTACTGCCTTCCACCCACAGATGGACAGTTAGACGGAAAGAGTGAATCAAGTAGTTGAGAATATATTACGAGCGTGTATGCTCGACTTTCGAGGGAACTGGGACGATCACCTCCCACTGATCGAGTTCTCTTATAACAACAGCTACCAAGCAAGTATCGGAATGTCCCCTTTCAAAGTTTTATATGGCAGAAGTTGCAGAACGCCGTTGTGTTGGGACGAAGTTGGTGTTAGGAAGATGCTTGGACCCGAACTAGTCCAAGCTACGACGAAAAAAGTCAAACTGATACACGAACGGCTCAAGATAGCTCAAGATCGCCAGAGAAAGTGCGCCAACCCTCACTATTGTAATTTAGAGTTTGAGGTATCACATTTAAAATTTTGAACTTTAAATTTCATTATAATTGTGCTCTTGATTGAACGCTAAAATCTATTTAACAGGTTGGCGAACGAGAATTCATTCGTGTCTCCCCGGCCAAAGGAGTTATGAGCTTTAGAATCCACGGGAAGCTAAGCCCCAGATATGTAGGGCCTTTCGAAGTCAAAAAGCGTGTGAGCGAGGTTACGTATAAAGTCACTCTACCGCCGCAGTACATGGGAATCCATGATATTTTTCACGTATCAATGCTGAGGAGATATATCTATGACCCATCACATATTATGAAAATCAAACCCATCGATATAAAGGAGGATCTCACCACCATAGCGAAACCGATAAGGATTCTCGACCAAAAAGTTTAAGTCTTCAAAAACAAAGTGATGACATTGGTGTTGGTGTAATGGCAACATCACACGCCAAAGGAGGTAAACTGGTAGAATGAAGACGACATCAAAGAAACCATCCTGAGCCTTTTGAATAATCGATACGTAATTTTCGGGGACAAAATTTTTTTTAAAGGGGGAGAATGTAAAGACCCTGATGATTTGTATTAACGTTAAATCTTTGACTTTTGATGAGAAGCTAAGATTATGGAGAAGTACCTCGAGCTCATTATCTCATTTACGTAATTTTTTAGGACAAAATATTATAAGGGGGAGAGAATGTAACAACCTAGATTTTTTTTACTTTATTTAATGGTGTTAGATGATGTACCACACAGTGCATGGTGTTAAGGCTCCACATCGAAACCCACCCACTTTTAGAAATTGTCTGATTTTTTTATATCAATATTAGACTCATAACGAAGCATTTGCCCATATGATTCCAACGATATATAATTCGTCGATTTTCAATAAGAATATAAAAAGTTACGCCCGTTTGAATTGCAATAGGTTAAAGGGCATAACTGTAATTTCGAGAGAGAATCACCATTTGCTTTTGTGCTTACACAAAGCGCTGGAACGAAACCTCTTCTCAAGGTATTCAAGTCACGTATGAATTCTCTTAATTAGAGTTAACCTAAAAAGGGAATTAGATATATATTCACTTTTTCTCTCAGTTATCTCTCTCTATTCTCTCTTCTCTGCAAAAGCTTCGGCAGTGCTATCTTTCACAACTCGTCGGTTCTCCATCGATTTTTCGATTTTATCAGCGAATCTTTCACCATCAAAGATCCTTATCATCACGACTGTTCTATCGTAAGAACTGAATTCTCACGAAAAGACTCGGGCATATCGTCTCTCGAATCTGATCTTCATCAACCCAAATCATCGCAGGATTCGAATCACGCTTCAACAGGTGAGTGCCTATTGAATCCATTTTAAATTATTCAGTTATTTCTTAACAGAAAATCCTAATTTTTTCTCTAATTCTAACTAAATTCGGATCTTAAAAACATAAAATTTTTACCTAAAATCAATAGGATCATTTTTCTCAGATTTTCGTGAAATTTGGCCAAACTCTTCAACAGACACAGCCTCAATATTTTGGCTATAACTTTTTATTCCAAATTCGGATTGATGTGATTCTTATGGCATTGGAAAGAAGAGAATGAGCTTTACAACTTTGTGTCGAATAATAATTTTACGACTCTAATGTTTTAAAGGTCAAAATTAAGCTGCAAGTCAGGATAAGTTTTAGATGATCCAAAGTTGCACAGATTTGACGTCATTCTCTGAACTCTTAAGTTATTTTATGCTCAACTTATCTTATGACCTATAAATCACTAAAACTATATAAAATATAATAAATAACTTTCATCTTACATAAATCAAGAAGTTTAAGGAGTCAAACATTAATGTTTTTCAACACTTATCATGTGTTACCTCTTTTGAGGCTCCTACAACCCTTGAATGGACACGTGTGCCCCTTTAGAATTCAAAAATACGTCTGATCGCTATACCAATCAATCACCAAGTTTCATAGATACAATTAACCCTAATGAAATATATTTTCAGCTCTATTACAAAATAAATGTAGTTAAATATTTCTTATTCTCTGTTTTACTTTAATATTTCGTGTGTTATGCTCTATATTAATTTTCTTCAAAAATATGAAATACTTAATATTTATTTTATAATTTTTTCTTACGTATATTCACTATTATCATATGGTATTTATCACGTAGAAAATTACGATAGGGCATACGCATATAAGTTAAGAATAAGATATGACACATGATATAAGCCTTTGTCACGGTAGAATTTCTTTTACTATCACGTGGAACTTGAAATGTAGGCGTCCAGTATGGATGAAGCCCTCTATATTACTATGGGATGTCACATGAAGTACATCCAAGTTACTACGGAACCTATCCCTTGGAAAGTGTGATTTGTGAAGCTTATCGCACTGTGGCTCATTCTAACTAAGTTTTAAGTAAAACTAATAAATGAATATGTTAAGATACAGGAACGTTAAGAAAGTGGGGACTTAAGCCCACACAAATGTGAAATCAGGGAGTGGACCTAAGCCCAGAACTGAATAATTATATAATATATTAAGATATGTTGTGAAGGCCAGCTAAACATGAATTAAGTTTCTACACGTTTCATACCTTACGAGCCACCGTAAGGGCCCAACGTCTGCAATCAAGATGGGTCTTAAGGACATTATAGCATTGTCTCGAACTAAGGAGACATTGTGATTACTATATCGACAACCTCATCTAACTGTATGGTGGTTTATGTTATGATATGGAGGTTAGGTGGTTATCTGCACGTGGACCTCACGTGATAGGCTCGAACAGCGATCCTGACACAGGTCGTTTAAGCAAGATAAATAAGATACGAAGTACGTTGTGTAGATGTATGGACTAATAATAAAATTTACGATATGTCACGTATGCTAAGTTGATGAGAAAAATAGGAAAAAAGATAAGAAAATAAAAGCATCATGTACTTTTTATTTTATACTATATCCCTTTTAGTTTGATTATGATATGTTATGAGTATGAGTAGTTTTGTTGTTTTATTAAAATGCTAGTTTTATTTTCAAAATGCACCGCAATTCAAACGATTGTATACACGATCACCTGAGTAAGTTATGGTGGATCGATTGTGTAACCCGCTGAATTTACGCGACTAAGTAAACTCACCCCCTCCCAAAATTTAACAGTTTCAGGTGAAGACTATTTATCCTGTTTATGATGACACAGAAGCTGCTGTTCCGGAGGCGACTCGTATAGATGATGACGTCGGGTACCACTTAGATGAGAGCTTAGATCCGGCTGACTTCTATGACCCTTGAGCGTTATTTAGTTCTAGACATTGGATTTTATTTCCTTTGAGAGACATATTTTAGTCTTTAGTACTTTGTGAGTTTACGTTTTGGATCATTTTATCCTACGTAAAACTTGGTTTATTTCCTATCTTAGATGCATGATTAGGAATTGTCAACAACGGTTTCTGCTGCTAATTTATGAGTCATTTATCATTTAATGCTATCTTAAATGCCTCGATCCATATGCTAAGTCAATTTATAGATTATGTCCACTTATCGCCTTAATCAGCGTACGGTATCATAACACAGAATTCTAGGCCCTCGAGATCGGGTAAGGATTCTAGGTCTTGACAGTTTCTCACTAACACAATAATATTTTTTTATATCATTTCAACCTTAATTTTAGTAAAAAATCCCCTTTTCAAATAATAGGAGCAATTATTTTACACCTTAGATAAAAAAAGCTCATTTTCAAATTCTTTTTTTGGCACACCAATGAATCAACAGAAATCAATTTCCAATGAAAATCATTTTTAAAATTCCCTAGTCAAACAACCAAATTTTCATTTTTACATAAAATATTTGGAAATGAAAGTAACTAAGAAATTGATTTCATTTCCTATTTGAATTTTCCTTGCTCTAAACCAGACACTAATACACATTTACATTCCACCAAGAGAGTCTTGTTATGCTCTCTCTCTATATATATATATAGAGAAAGAGAGAGAGAGAGAGAGAGAGAGAGAGAGAGAACATCCACATCCACAAATGGTGCATAGAGAGAGAGTGCATCCATGTGCAACCCAAAAATGGTGTATACAAATGCTAGATCACATGTCATATGACATGTGATCACGACTTACACCACATCTCTTAAGAGTTCACCAATTTATCTAGGGTTTTAAAAAATATTTTAAATATTTTTCTTTTGGACTTTTTCATTTCATGAGTCAAAGAAATGAGTTTTTCAACCAACAATTTTACCACGGAAAATGTCCACCTTAGGCTACAAAATCACCGATGTAATTTTTTTAAATTTTTTTGGGGATGGGCAGTAATATTTGACCTTTTATATATGCACATCTCACCCGAACTTTAGATTGGGTGTGACGTGCCACCCACCTGGTCTGAGTGCAACGTTTCTGGCACAACCCGGCTTAGAGCTAAGCATATGTCAGCTCGGGTGGCATATGGCCGGGCTGAGATTTACCACAGCCTGGCCTTAACTTGGCACATTGACATCCCTAATGATATATATACAAGCCCCCCAAATCTAGATTAACATAAATAATAATTAATTTGTCGTCTTGGCTACACCCTGACACGCACATACCACCATTGTCGTCTAATCTGGCCAGCTAGTATCAGAGGATTTTGATGGTATTGTATGTTGTGATCTCAAACACTTGGGCAGTCTAATTTTTTCTTTGTAGACAATGTCATGCATAATCATAATTTGATCTGAAGATCCAAACTCATATGCCATAATATTATTCGGTTTTGAGTTTAGCTCTTTGCCTCGATTTTGTTTCTGGCATGGGCTTAAGTCCCTACCCAAAACATACATGTAGCGTCCGTAATCACATATAGCCCAGGATCTAAACTTCTTCCTATCCTATATGAAACTATTACAGTAGAGGATTGAAATATAAAATGACTAGATAGAGGCCTCTATATGGCTAAATCTATTTCTTTACAACTCTCACAAGGATCGACTGATTTAACTGAATAATTGATACGTGCACTGTCGATGGTGCACTAGCCTATTCACCTAATGCCAGCTCACTCAAAAACCACAAACACCCAAACTCTATTCCAAAAATGCAGTTGCAGAAGAGAATGCAAGTTTGCTACTCTTCTCAGGTTATTTGTTATTTGTATATTGAGTGCCTTTATTTTCAAACTAAGATTAGAATCCTTCTCCCCTCAGTTTTGCACATGATAAATTGTTGACTTCTATGAATCAAACAACGGAGATTACTTTTCTTCTCAATCTTCCATACAATAGATCTTCAAATTATAGGCCTACTATCAGGTAGTAAGATGTTGATTCCACATGGCGTACCTCCCAAAAAGTGAACATCATACCACATTTGATGGTACGTTCACGATGACATCCATTGTTTGGGATGTGGGCAACATGGAATCAACACTTGACCATCTGATAGTTGGCCTATGATCTCAAGATTTGTTGTGTGAAAGATTGAGAGAAAAAATAATACCCATCATCTGATTCAAAGAAATCAAAAATTTAGCATGCGCAAATTCTAGATGAGAAGAAAAATTTCGGATTGCAAATAAAGTTACCTTTGTTCATTTGTGTCATCAACAGCAAGAGAAAAAAAAATAAAAATGGTTCTAAGCAGAATAGAAATCATTAGTGGAATAGAATCATATGGTGTAGTGGGTAGTGAGATTAAGGGACAAGGTGGGGTCCAAATGAGTCAAAGTAATCTCAATGCTTTATCCTATGTTATCTTCTTTAATGTGCATGGGCAAATTTGAGCACATCATGTGGGTGCGTACTACAGTAGTCATAGAAGTAGCTCCTTTCCCTCCCTATCCATTAGTCCATTCAAACCCACTAACAAGTAAAAGAATAATTATTTCTCACTCATTTGGCTATCCATCAGTGCATGTCTACACGGAAGCGAGCATGATCAAATATAACTCTCTCCTCATCTTTGACTCCTTTGTGGCTCCAACATAATTATTATATGTACTGGACCTGCTGGCACGGGTGGGCTTGGAGCCGTTACGAGTTACTTGTGGACCTTGCGAGATTTGCAGTTAACCTTTTTTTTTTCTTCCCCCCTTTCGGAGTGTCGACACATTTGATTCTTGGATCACTTTTTGGGATGTGTCATATGGAATCTAACATGTGAGCCGTTGAATGATCACCAACATATGAATCGAAGCAATCAAATGTCATATAAAACAATTCAAAACAATCAAATGCCATATAAATTAAAACAAGCGGTATGTTGGATTTTCTTATGGTTTTTGGCTGCTAATTATATATGGCCTTTGAGTTCTTTGAACGAGACAATTGTAATCGTCTTTCATCCCAATCTTCTACACAATAGATCTAGAGATTATGGGAGTACCATCAGACAATTCACAAATTCATTGATCCACTTGACATGAAACCCAAAAGGTGGCGAGAGCGTCATCTCTGAGGTCGGGTACGTGCTATACAGTTTTAGTGGGTGCAAATAATGGCAGTCTAATCATATATTTTGCTGCTAATTAATATATTAATAATAGATAAATTAATTATATAAAAATGATCATTTTTCTTAAAACGACAATGATATAGAAGATAATCATGTCACCAAAATGCAGAAGAAAATTTGAAGGCTGGAATCTACTTAAGAGTGATCATAAAGAAACACAAAAAGGGTAAGGGTAGGACAAACCCATTTTATCAAGAGATGAACCACTTTTTTATGGGTATAGTAGTACTACCAGTTCCCAGCAATCGCTAATCACAAAAAACGATTTCTCTATGATCTAGGAATACTCGAGGAGAAAAGAGAAAAGCGAGGAGGCCATGGATATAGGGAGAAAGATGGAGAAAGATCGCTTATTTGCAAAGAAGAGGTGGAAAAGGAAGAAGGCACGAGACCTTGGGGATGAGTGTAAAATTTTAGCCAAAAGGAAAACCACCGGTGATGACTGACCATCACCTAAACGGTGGCTTCCAAATATACTTACAAAATAAATCTTACCACTGTATTTAATCTCAAGGCATACCAAATCCAAAATCCAAGAGTATCCAAAATCCATCGTACAAACCCAAAAAGTGTCCAGTCCAAACCTCACCTAAGGTAAAATTTCCCAAACGGGAGATCCCAAGCTTTTCTCCGCAGCCGGATCCCGATCTACTCCTGTACCTATGACGTACAGTCGAGGGATGAGCTACATCTAAGCTCAATAAAGAAACATCAATAACATGTATATTATCACATCACATATATATCTCATGACATATTCGAACATGCTTTTCAAATAAAGATTCACGATTTACAGAATATTTCACAATTTAAAGAACACTTGACTTGAAGCAAAACTGATATCAAATATAAATTTTTAAAAATTTAACACATGCTTTCCAAAACCTATTTCAAAACTTATTCTCATAACAAAAGAAAAACTTAAATTGATCACTTAAATAATCTTCGAGCATATATAGCATCGGGCCCCCGATGGGAATACCCACCACCGTCATTCACATGAATCATTTGTATGTTATCCAAGTCCCTCCGATTGGGGAAAACTTATACCGAGAAATTTATCGCAATCGGTAAGGAAGTGAACAGAAGCTGGCCGTCACCATCATGGAGCACAATTGTACGGATTGAAAATTCTTTATCGACAGCCTCCCGTTCCCAATCTACATCATAAGCACATAATGATTCATCAAGAACTAACTCCAATCACTAATAACGTAGACATATGTAAGCATTTTCTCAAAACGAAGCGGAAACGGACAAGTTCGTACTAACCTAAAATTTGACGTAACTTCCTATAAAATTTTGACCTTTAAAATATTTGATTAATTAATTGGTTAGTTCACAAACATTGTAGAGCTCGTCATCCTCTTTCCAATGCTATGAGAATCGCGTTAATCAGAGTTCAGAGTAAATAGTTATGGCAAATATACCAAAGCAGTTTCGGCACTTCAGTCAGAACATGCTAACTCAGAACTTGACCCAACTTCTCACTCAATTTTGACCTTTAAAATAGTTGATTCACAATTTTTCCTATCCATGAAAGCTGTAGGTGTCGTTGTCCTCTTTCCAACGCCTTAAGAATCATATGATTTTGAGTTCGAAGTAGAAAGTTATGGTTAAAACACTGAAGTATTATCGGCACGCTCAGTCAAGTTGATCGATCGAATTTCATTTCGATCGATCGAATTTCTTCATGAATCGTATTTCACCTTCTTAAGTCTATTTCGATCGATCAAATCCAATTTCGATCGATCGAAATTGATACATTTCACCTATCCCTTGATTTTTTTCTTGTTTAAATTTCATTTCTTCAAAATCTATCTTCGTTTCCTCTAAATTTAAACACATATAATAAACAAAGGCTCACATAGTACCACTTTACAACTTAACACAAATTCCTTACCTCGATTTGATCGATCGCTTGTTCCATGAGCTCAAATCCGAAACTAGGGTTCCGATGTTGAACTCTTTTGGTTCCTCACGATCCTAAGTCCTCAATCAATACACCGTCATTAATTCCTCGCACGCACGACCCATCGCATTTAAAGCTTCTTTTTCCTCCTCTCTCTTCTCTTCTCTTCTCTTCTCTTCTCTCTCTCTCTCTCGCTAAAACCCAAGGCCCTTGCAAACGACTAATGGCTTATAAGAAAAGCCTTGCCTTCTTTTATAAGCTAAAGGGGCTGGTTCCCCTACAAGGCACATAAACTCCTTTGTGTATTAGTTCTTATCTAAAAGACTAGATTTCATGTGAAACGGACATACCTTATTAAGGTGTTATCCATTATATAAAATCTTTTGGTTCGGTATGGGGCCTACACACCCAATCCACTTATCTATCGAATTCGGTATTGAGCCGATACACACCACTATAGTGTATACCAATCCATCTAAAGGCCCATACACACTCTATATCAGTCTTTTTCACTTAAGACCAAACCCTAAATAACTTAATGTCTTTCACACAGTCGGGTACGCAACCAGTCGGGCACGCACCCCGAGGCATACTGTTCAAATGTCAAAAAATTTCGAGATGTTACATTCTTCCAACCTTATAAAATGTTCGTCCTCGAAAGTTGACATAAGTAGTAATATGCGGTTCAAGGGAGTACGTTGAAAACTAGTCGCACACACCAAGATCTAATCACATACTTAAATTGGAAAGTGTCCATATACTAATCCGAAAGCCACACAAGACAACAGTTCTAATACTGGCATCATAAATCCATACATCTTCCCATTGAAAACCCACACATCAAAATTTTACATAAATGAGTACCATTTTCATTCTATAATGGCCCAAAGTCCTTCACATTCCATCATTTCGAATTATCTAAGACCAACCGTATTTAAATTTTTAACCATCCATCCACATATTTATGTGTTGAGTCAAAACAGTATACCTCCAAAAGTAACCATTATTCAAAGGTTATAATCATCCAAATTTTGAAATATCCAATTCGATTTTCTTCAATTATCTCAAAATCAATCCAAGGTCCGTAGCTATCTCTCGGCACTACCCATTTAAGTATCCTCATCAAGATTCAACGTCCTCTATACCAGGGTTATCACAATCTCCTTACCTTAAAGGAATTTTCTTCCTCGAAAATGCACGACAAGATAACCCGAGTAAAACGTAATTGTTCATACCTCCTATGCACACACACATATCCATAGCCTAATCAGCTACTCCCAAAAATCTGCATATCCACGCAACCACCTGGACAATAAATGTAACTCGTCCTCCACAAATGCACGTGTCCGTAAAATCCACTGAAAAGTTGGGCAAGGCATCCCACGTACAAGGAGTCCGATACCACACACCCATAAAACGATTGAAATACATTAGGACTTCATAACAAATTTAATTATTGATCAAATGAAACTCACCATAATACCCGCAAGATCCACATCTCTTCTCACCTGCAATTCACCCATCAAAACTACTTAAATGAGTACAAGGTACTCCACTACCCCTCCGTAAGGAATGTTTCGCCCTCAAAATTTTTCGACGGGACATTTAGTTATCCAATATAATAATCATTTGTTAAAACTCAAATTACATACAGCTAACGCTGCAAAGAATTGCAAGTAAACACACAATCAAAGCCTCGGTATTTAATGGACGTTGGTGACTACACACTGGTGAAAAGGTATCTGTTGAGCTCTACACTAAGGATATTCATCTCCCACTAATCAGACCAGTGCTCACTCAAGAGTCGATGGGATAGATCAGCCAACTTGCACACAATTATTTACAAAACCTCACGTCCACCACGTAACAAAGTATCTCTATAATTAGTTGGTAAAAATATATCCACAAGGAAGAGATATTTGACCGTAAGATTAGAACCATTCATCCGAAACAGTAACTATAAACAGGATCAACCATACCATCAAGCACTTACAATTTACTACTAACTCAGCATTTCTTCACTATAACGATGTTAACCATTAGTGATTCCTCCAGACTTCGGATAATACCCATCGAGTATAGTAGACCACTTAAGAAACTTACACTATTAATCAGAGAAAAGTTTGATTCACTCAATTGGTGCTATCTCCATCAAAATAAAATTTTTAACCATAATACGGGATAAGTCTAAACTATCTATTAATAAAATTTCACACTGTCCAACTAGTCATCACTATAGCTAAAGTTGAAACCATTAACTGGTACCCGTAAACAACGCATCCACAAAGTTGAATATTCACTCACGTTAAAGTTGGGATTCCGAAAATCATAAACGAGCACTTTAATCCAATTGTATAATCACTATAATCACCAAGATGTTGACAATGTCTAATAATCACCAAGATTTTAACCATGAACTAATAAGCATAACGATTTGTCTTAAAATGCGACTCCCACCAAAAATTCAAAATTGTCAATCGGATACACTATTTTCATAGAGTAAAATTGCTTTAACTATTAATAAGCATACCATAATAAGGATCCACGTTCTCCATCACCTACTTCCGTAGAGGTATGCAGTCATTACCAAAATGAGATTATTTGAATGTAAGATTCTAAAAGAAAAATCAGGGCTTTACCTTTTTGGTGAGGTTTGAATGAAATGTCTCGGAGAATCGAAAGTTGAACGGTCGTCCCTTTGATCTCCAAGAAGAAGCACACGAAAACCCTAAGAGAAAGCCCTAAAATTTCTGAAATTTTTGAATCTAAAAGGTTCAATTTATTGAAATACTGCGCGATTCGATCGATCGAATTTGACTTAGACAAAACAGAACCACGAATTCGATCGAACGAATTTAATTTTGATCGATCGAGTTCTAAAATTTGATCGAACGATTCCATTTCGATCGGTCGAATTTCTCAGGCTACCCTTGGCCTTTACTAGTTTCGATCGAACGAATCTAAAATTCGATCGAATGAATTTTATTTTGATCGAACAATTTTTGTTTCGATTGAACGAATTTTATTTCAATCGATCGAATTTCTTCAAGAATCGTATTTTACCTTCTTAAGTCCATTTCGATCGATCGAATCCAATTTCGATCGATCAAAATCGATAGATTTCACCTATCCCTTGATTTTTTTCTTGTTTAAATTCTATTTCTTGAAAATCTATTTTCTTGTCCTCTAAATTTAAACACATATAATAAACAAAGGCTCACATAGTACCAGTTTACAACTTAACACAAATTCCTTACCTCGATTTGATCGATTGCTCGCTCCACGAGCTCAAATCCGAAACTAGAGTTCCGATGTTGAACTCTTTCGGTTCCTCACGATCCCAAGTCCTCAATCAACACACCGACATTAATTCCTCGCATGCACGACCCATCGCATTCAAAGCTTCTTCTTCCTCCTCGCATGCACGACCCAAGGCCCTTGCAAACGGCTAAAGGCTTATAAGAAAAGCCTTGCCTTCTTTTATAAGCTAAAAGGGCTGGCTCCCCTACAAGGCACATAAACTCTTTTGTGAATTAGTTCTTATCTAAAGAACTAGACTCCACATGAAACGGACATACCTTATTAAGGTGTTATTCATTATATAAAATTTTTTGGTTCGGTATGGGGCCTGCACACCCAATCCACTTATCTATCGGATTTGGTGTTGAGCCAATACACACCACTAGGTGTATACCAATCCATCTAGAGACACATACACACTCTAAATCAGCCTTTTTCCGCTTAAGACCCCAACCCCAAATAACTTACTTAATATTTTTCACACAGTCGGGTACGCGATCAGTCGGGCATGCACCTCGAGGCATACTATTCAAAGGTCAAAATTTTTCGGAATGTTACACAAACTATCTCAAATATCTATGGCTCCAAATCATCATCTACGATCTTTCATGCATCTAATATTGAGGAATCGTGCCTTCATATGCCCAAGTTTCATCATTTATCACGTCTCTCAACTGGCTACCCAAAAAGATAGTGTGAGATATATTCGTTTGATCCAAACATGCAATCTTGCACTCGCATTATTCCTAAGCATCTCAAATAACTACATATGATGTGTGTGTGTAGCATGATAAAAGTGTGCATCATATATCATAAACACAATACTTAATTTAAGAAATGATACAAAATTATATATCTCAAATAATGTACCATAAAATAAGATATATATTTAAAGGATAAATATCTTCATAGTCTATTTCCACATTCATGGTCATAATTCTCATTTATATCCATATTTCTCATTTATATTCATAATTCTTGTTCATATTCGTAACTCCTATTCAGGTTTCAATGCTATGAACGTTCATGCATGCATATAATGTCCTGTATGTACGTACGTAGCCTAATGATTTTCCTCTCGAGGCTGAGATCATTAGCTACTCATTGGATCTGAGACCGTGCAATGATTGATCTCTTGATTCTTGTATTTACATGGACGTGATGCATGTATGAATCTTCTTTCATTCATCATACTTGTTAACATATACTCTCAAGAAAAATGGTCCACATAAGTGTTCATCAGAATAGCATTTTTCATGTCATGAATCATATATTCATAATCATAGATCTTTCCACTTACATGTTATACAATGTAATGACCATCATATGATGTTAATCAATATACATACACATTATATTTTATATCTTTTATCATCAATTCGTGTTCAATATTACAACATAATATGGTGATTGTATGAAGGAAATAATAACCAAATAATTTAAGAAATAATAATATAAAAGAAACGTAATATTAAATAATTCTTGAATTTTTTTAGGCATGACCATATTATTATTATTTTAATTAACTTGCTTACAATCTAGACGCTTAAGCAATTAAAATAAAGAAGATATAATTTCTCATATGATATCTACTGATTATAATACCTTTGTTTTAAAATATAAATATTTTAATGAGATTGTCTCTTAAATTTAAATGTCCTAAAATTATAATTATATGCTCAAAAAATTAAACTAAAGGAAAACATAATTTTATCATACCTCCAAATACAAAGCCTTCTCAGAACTCTAGGCTTTCAAAATCTTTCAATCGAAAGGGATGAACAAGATCGTAGATAAGAATAACAACTCTTAGAATTGAACAAGTTGTTGAGCCTTTTTATATCTAAAAAGGCTATTTATAAATTTTAAAGATTAAATCTCTAAAAAGAAACCTATTTATAAATTTTATAAATAAGTTATTTTAAAATTATCTCTAAAGAAAAATCACTCAAATAATATCTCTTAAAAAAAAAACCTTTTTATAATATTCGTAAATTTTTTTAAGATCAAATTCTTAAAAACCTTTAATGATTAAAATATCTATTTAAATCAATTAAAGAAGTATCCTTAAAAATTTTAAAATCTTTTAAAGAAATAACTCTCCTTCATATTTATTTTTTTTGTAAAATTAATAAGTTAAGTGTTATAAAATTAAAGCCCAAATAAAATATAATTTCAAAAATAAATTCATCACCGCTCTTCAAGTATATTTTGTAAAAAAAAATCTCTTAAAAAATTATTGAAACAAAAACTCAAAAGAAAGCAATTTTCATAACATCAAAATCAATAATTTAAAACTGTTAATCTTCCTATTTGTTAAAAATAAATAAAAAATCAAAGAAAACGTAAAATCTTTATTATCATACTTTTTTACATAAAAATCCTTGAAGAACGCCTTAGATCTTTGTTCTTTCGTCACAAATCCTCCTTAAAGTTTTTAGCATGATTGGTGTTTAATAATCGGGAAATTTTTAGAATCGACCCTGTCAGATTAACCTTTTCCATCAAAGACCCTATAGTTTCACCTGTCACAAACCGACTAGCTCCAAGCCGAGCCAGTTCCAGCTAGCACAAAAAGTCTCAAATACCCCTTCTGACATTTTTTATGGTTCTACATAGTTTAAAATTTAAAATTTTGCAATTTTTTATATTTACGCGATCTCAAGTAGCATCTATGACGTCTGATTTGAAGTCGCAATATAAAGATCGATGGTGCCAAAGATTGATACGAAAATAGGCGATATCGCCTCTTTAAAAAAAAAAGGTCTGTTTAAAGAAGCGAGACCGACTGTTTAAAGAGGCGATACCGACTATCTAAAGAGGCGATACCGACTGTTTAAAGAGACCTGAAGATGAACGAGAGAAGAAGATAGAAAGATAGAATAGGCAAATTTCCACAATCGATTACATTGTTTGCAGTGCATTACAATACTCTGATAAGAAAGTGTATAAATAAGATTGAAAATATAACCGTGAGCAGTTACAATTAGTTTAGATAACTACAATTGGTTGAGCTAACTGATGTGTGGTAGTTATCAAATAAGGTACACTTTAATAGGCGATACCGACTGTTTAAAGAAGCGATACTGACTGTTTAAAAAAGGCGATACCGACTATTAAAAGAGGCGATACTGACTGTTTAAAAGAGGCTGTTTAAAGAGGCGAAATCACCTGTTTAGAGAGGCGATACTGCCTATTTAAAGGGGCGATTTTTTATTTTTATTTTTTTAAGAGGTGATATCACCTTTTTTTCGTGTCAGTCTTTGGCACCATCAATCTTTATATTGTGACCTTCAAATCATATGGCATAGATGCTGCTTCACATCGCGTAAATATAAAAAAGTTTAAATATTTAAAATTTTAAACTATTTAAAATCATAGAAAGTGTAAGAAGGGATATTTTAGATTTTTTATGCTAGCTGGAACTGGCTCGGCTTAAAGCTGGTCGGTTATGAGAAAGGTGAAATTATAGGGCCTCTGACAGAAAAGGTGAATTTGACAGGGTCGATCTTAGAAATTTCCCTTAATAATCTTGAACCCTCTTCTTGAATCTTTTCACTATAAAAACATAAGACTATTAGCGGTAGCCAAAACTACCGCTATTAACAAAAAAACCTTGTTGTTTCAGTAGCGAGAGGATTAGTAGTTGCAGATTTTTTGTTAATAGTGATAGTTTTGGTTGCCGCTGAATCACCTTATTTTTGTAGTGTTTCCACTCTTTGTGACTTTAGTAAAAATTTGAAACTCTAGAGTTCTAATCTCAAATAACTAATTCTAACTCAAATTCCTAATACAACAAGAATTAGTTACGCTAATCCTCTTTATTAAATATTAATATCTAATTAGATATATAACTTATGTATGTTTAATTAAAATAAATTATTTATTAATGTTCTAAATCCTAACTTATTGTTTTTAATTTAAATTTTCTAAATTAATACTCTCTTTAAATATTTATTTATTTAGTAAATGTAATTAAAATGAAAGAAATTAAATTCATATAAAATTCATTAGTTAAAATAAATAAATATTAAATTATCATAAATAAATATAAAAAATATACTCTACCAAGCAAGCAAACGATAATTATCATATATAGGCGATAAAAAACCAAATCATTACAATAAAAGTAGGAAAAATATATAAAAAGTATTGAGGTGATACCTACAAAGAAAAATTATGAAATATCACTTCAAGTTGATTGGATAGGTCCATTGGAGGCAAAACAAACCTTATATGAAGGATTGAGACACTAATAGCACATGAAAGTAGAAGAGGAAGATCCATCTAGATTTGGAGGAAAACTGTGAGAAAGGACATGAAAAATTGTGATGTTGATGAATGGAGAAATGAGACTCACGGAGATGAACCCAAACAGATTGATGAACCCATGATGATACTGATGATTAACTTAGGAACTGCATAGGGAAGTCACAAGGCAAATTGATTATAACTCAAAAAACTCACTAATCAAGTATTGTATATTTAAAGTATAAATTGTGCATTGTTCAAAGGGTTAGAGATTGTTCGATCAATGTGATTATTGGGCTACGTTCAACCCACAAGTTTTTCCTAATGTTTCTATATAATGCAAATAGAATTTCTTTACTCTTTGCATAATCTAATGGACACACTTCTTGTTGGGCATGTCCGTCAAAGACTGAAGCATAATCGGTATATATGGAGGTTAATAAGCTACGAGCACAAGGAACTAGGAGAAGAAGTAGCCTAGTCAAAACATGGAGGGAAGTAGTGAGAAGTGACATGGAAGATTGCATAGTTACAAAGAGTTTAGTGCTGATAAAATACGAGTAGAGAAATAAAACTTGAATAGCTAACCTTAACTAGACGGGATAAGGATATAATGATGATGATGACAGTAACGAACATCCATATCTTTAGAGAAGGTTATAAGAGGTTGATGAGCTTTTGCATGATGTCATGAATATGAAAGTGAAATTGATCTTCATAAAGCATCAACATCTACCTAGCGAAGTGAAATGACAATTTGTTACAGATCAGATGGGGAATGCTGATTTTAGATTACTAAGATAAGTTGGTTTGTGTTATATTGCACATTAGAAACATATGCCCTTGAGTTGACGATGTAATTTTATTTTCTTATTTTGATAGAATAGATCCTCACTTGCTTAGCAAAAGGAAAGTTTTATTAGAAAAAATAAAAATTAATATATACCAATTTCCTTCAACTTGCAATTTTTTTGAGAATTGATGTTTTAATAAAGTTAAGATGTATTATGTCACGACCCGAAATTCTATCTCATCCTGCGGGCTTAGAATTCCGAGTTATGATATGCACACATCCCAGATACGCTAAGCTGATATATACATAATCAAAGTTCTCGCACCAAAATGGGCCCACAAAATCCGTGAAAGCCAACAAATAATTATGGAATATAAAAACAATAATAAATAATCGAATAAATGTGATAAAAATAAAAAAAATATCTCACAATCAAAATGAAATAGAAATCGAAAACAAATCTGTTATAGGAGTCTATAATTAAAAAATAATAATCTCACGGAATGAATCTCAATACCGAAACTATAACAGTCAATAGCCAGCACCTAGGTCAGAATCAGCACTAAGGTTCTGGTACTCGGCATTCACATGGTCAATGAAATCAACGTCGGCAGGATCTGGACAGTCCGCATCAACTCCGCCAATATAATCACCTGCAGTTATTAGTTTTTCGTGAGATGAGTTTACGCAGTCACGTAAACTCAATGGGTACACCACCAATCCACCACATTCAACTCAGGTGCATATTGGGAGCATCACGTGAGTGAAAATAATAGTATATTAATGAAATCAAAAAAAAAATTGACATTTATGCGCATAACGTAGAGTTCATATCATAACATAAATGTAGGGCCATAATCTAGACATACTCATATCCTAACGTACCTCACTATATCTCATGACATAACATATCTTATTATTCTCACACATACGTCTATATATCATATGTGCATACCTAACATACTCATAAATCCTAAACGACCTGTGTCAGAGTCGTTGCTCGAGCCTACCATGTGAGGGTCACCATAGTATCTTACCATTATATCATAACGCCCTCCACATCATACTCATACTCCCCACCCAGCCTAATGGAGAGACATAAATGGTCAAACGTAACTCATAACATACCCATACAGAGACCTGTCTTGGTTGTAAGTCGTTGCTTTTACGGTGGCTATGAAAGGAATGACACATATAATTTTAAGCTCTTAATCTTTTGTTGGCCTATACAGTGGTACCTTATTATCATACTCATAACTTATCTTATCTTAACATACTCATATTATAACATACCCTTACCACTTATATTAGGATGAGCTATAGTGAGATAACTTTACTAAATTACGCTTTCTGAGGAAAGGGTTCTGTAGTAATCTGGATGTACTTTGTGTGGCAGTAAAGAGACCTCCTCTACCATAGAGATTCTAAACTATCATAGAAGGATTGTATCCATACATGAATGCCTATAATTCGAGTTTTACATGACCGTAAATAGATCTTACTACAATTAAGGCCCAAGGCCCGAATCTCATATCCTATCCTTTCATATTAAAACTCGGGGTGATAGAGTCACCGTTTATACCACCGTATACGAGACTATACTTAATTTACACTCACCCTACTCGTCATGATGTCATATACCACCATAAATAGTAGGGCATGTGAATACGATGTATTCATCGCTTAGATATCATCTCAGCGAATCACCATGCCCAAGCGTAGGCATGATCTCATGCACTCGTGTACATATGACGTAGCATGTCCATAACTCTTATAACATGATCAAAATGGAAATACAAAGCTATCATACTTACAGAAAGATTTACATCTAGATTTTCGTTATGTTTATACATATATAAATATTTACATAACACCGATACATTTATAAAGTAGGGTAGCTAACAGTGTAATTTTAAAAATGTGACGGTCAGAGTTCGATTTTCACGAGGCATCGAATTTCTAACTCTTCGTGTTATCGAAGTGGTCGAGTTGAAGCGATAAAATAACTATATATAGATTACTATAATTAAATGCTTAAATTGAAAGATGTTAACATTTAAAGTTAAGTATATCACGACCATCGATCGAAGCGTTCAGGTGATTAATTATACATTAAGTTTTAGTCGTGCTAAGTGAAGTTATAATAAAGTTGATTGGCATTTGTTCGGATGATAATCGATCGATCATAATATAATATATAAAATATTCAACTCAAGTCACATCGATCAATTGGAAATAGGAATCAATCGATTAAAAAATAAAAATCAATCATTTGATTGAGTAAAGAAAATATAATCTTGTTGCTCGATCTGCAATCAGATGGGTCTCGATTCACAATCGATCAGTCGGGACACTGAATCAATCGATCGATTTCAAAATTTTCCAAAGGATTTAGTGTTCTGACTAGTATTGGTATCGATTCTTAGCTGAACCAATACGTATCGGCTGATTCTTGATACCATAAATAAAATACTTACAAGAGAGTCACTATTCAAGTCATCTAAACTAAGATGTTAGGTTTGCTCCTAAACGCTCTAGACATGCTTATATCCATAACAAACTCTCCCAACCTCAATACCACTCTCTAACTTTGAGATATCAAGCTTAGGCAAATAGGCATTCCAAAATCACTGAATAGGGTGGCATTATTAACTATGTAAGAAATGGTATACAGTGTTCTAGTTTGCACCAACAAACTCAAATGAAAAGACATCGTTCTATTATCATGTATGGGAGGTTTATGTCATCGCATACAGCAAGTGGTTTTGAAGGTTAAAATTTCCTAGAGTTAGTGTGTTCGATTTGTTGTTTAATGTTAATAAATGACTAAATTAAGATAAATACCATATAGTGATAAATCACCATGGGAGTTCTCGCATGGAAAATTAGAAATAGCCAAAAAAATCCATCACAATCAACAAAGGGGTTTATTTGATATTATTAACAAGTAAAGCATTTTAGCTGTATAGTTTTACCAAATCTTGAGAATATTTTAACATGTTAGCTAGATATGCTATTACTTCTTTTTCTCTTTTTTTTTCTAAACATTTTTAAGTTAACAAAATAACATATACAAAGACCTCTGAGAAGTAACAATGACAACAACAAATTAAAAATCATAGTTACAACCAATTCATCCAGTCAATTTTGTACAATGTAAAATAATAATAATAAATAAATAAATAAATCCAACCTTTTGGTGTTGAATTAGCACATCAAAATGTAAGTGACCCAAATTATATTTATAAAAATAGAATGAACAAACTAAACAAAATGTAGATTAGATTTATGTTGTCATAAGAATTGAAAGTGTCACAGTTCTCTTAGAAATGTAGGTTAGCCATTTCATTAGATTTAAATTGCGAGTTTTATAGGTAAAAACATACATGAGTAAGATTTATTTATCCCATCAATACGCGATCGAACGTACCCTACGCGACGGGTTTTGAGGAGAACAAGATGGATTGACGAGTACCCACCTCTTAAAATGTGAACGGTAGATCTACGACGATTATGGTTGAGGAGATCGACGTCCAATGCGGTAGCTCATCGAAGTTTTCTTCTTCATCTTCCTCTTTGATCTTGATGGTAGAAATAAATCGTGGTGATTTTTGTGGAAGAACACACGGGAGATTTTAGAGAAAAGATTAGGGAGTTTTAGAAAAGATGGGTTAAGAAGAAAAAGTTGTCACGGCTAGGATTTCTTAAGAGAAGAATAAGAGACGGCTAGGGTTTCTTAAAAGACTAGAATAAATAGGGTTGGTTATGATGTAGAGCACTAACATTGTGCACAATGTAAAACATATCTAATACTATTAAAAAAAAGTCAAAAAATCCAGGTCGTTCTATATTATCTCTTATTATTGAGGGAGAGATTAGTGATACACAACAAAAGGTTAAAAAATTTCATAAGTGAATAATTGTAACATATCATAAAATTATATAATTTTTAGAGTTTGGAGTGCTAAAGGAGCGGATCTTCACTTATTGATCGTCCACGAGTCGGAATCGTTCTGTTGTCATCCCAACCATTCACTCGCTTGAGTCAAACCCAATCACTCTTTTGGAGGATCGTTTATTCTTCACTCTGTTTGCTATTACCCATATATAGGGAGCAAAACAATCAAGGTGCATATTATTATCATCTGCTCTTGGGTTATATAATTAATTACAAAAGAACATGTCGTAAGAAGAACCATCTAATGCCTTGTTATCTAATTAGTGGCGCACAAGAATAAATTAGTGATATATTGGTCGTCTCTTGGTTGTCCTATTGACTATGGCTAGCCTCAATGACAATCTCACAATGGTCCTAGATGGTCAGCCTGATCAGTTAGGCACATGCAATTAATTCAAGGTCAATTCAAGAACTGCTATCAGCGAGGCCACAATTTTAGGTTTGCTTGACCCTTTAGACTCTTAATCCCACCCAATGCTTGAGTCCATGGGTCAAAATTTCGAGTATCGAATATGTATCATCCGAGCTTAAAACCAATACGTATCGAATGATACGTATCAAAATAGTAAAATATCGGACGATACATTGAATGTATCGTCCGGGCATCTACATACAAAATGGTGATACGGTACATTGAATGTATCGTATCGTCCAAGTCTGATACCGATGCGTATCGTCCGATACGTATCGGTATCGGACGATATTTTGATCCATGCTTGAGTCCCCACTCGATGGCTCAATGGTATATGGCTGACATGTCCCAACAATAAGAGGCAGGGTCGGGTCAACTCAATTCAAAATCTCCTTATATTATATAAAAAAACATCAGTAGGGTGAGGTTTCTCAATCTGACTTGGCACAATTGAGTTGACACTACAAATAATAAGACTATTAGCGGTAACTAAAAACTGTCGCTATTAATAAAATAATTGCTGGTAATATTCTTGCCGCTAATAGTCTTAATAATTTTTTGGTTAATAGCGGTAGTTTTTTGTTGCAAAAAACTGCCGCTAATAGCGTTATTTTTTGTAGTATGGGTTGGATGCTTCATGCCTGACCCAACCAAATGGATCCAATTTATGTGCCTGACTTAGTTCATAAGTATAGGGTAACAAGGTGACCTGACTGAAACTGAACCTAACCCATTGACAACCCTAAATTGGGTTATAGGGTTTAAGGTATTACCCAGCTTGTTAGTCCAAATATAGACCATGCCTAGACAATTACTCTGGTTGCTGATCCTGCCCATTATACACACTTATCATTCTACATATGCTAAGTCGTTCCATGTTGTATAAGATTGTTAATAGGACGGGATGACCCTGAAATCTTATGGCAAGAAAAGGCTCAAGGACCAAAATGGTAACGACTCTAGAACTGGTCACAGTATTTGAGCGTTGGAACCAAGGATCAAAATATCGGAAGATACCAATACGTATCGTTTTGGGGGTACCGGATACGAGAAATAGGGTATTTATCGAGTACCTCTTAAAACCACCAAATTGTCTGACGATAATTTCAACCCCCCCCCCCCCCCCCCCGCCCAAAATCCCACCCCATGCTGAAGCACGAGTTTCATCTATTAAACCCTCTTTTCCCTTTTTTTTGTTGTTTTATTTCTTCTCTCTTCTTGCTACTCTTCCACACTGGCGATTTTAAACTCTTATTTAAGGCTTCTAGCACCACTCAAAAAGCGTGGGATCGCCGCCGTATCGCCGGAAATCGTAGAGAATGTACGTGTTCTACTATTTTAAGTTATTTTCCACTCATTTCTTATATTTTTAACTTTATTTACTCAAGAACTACCCTAAAATATGATAGATCTTGAAATTTTAGGCCCAAATTTGAGAGTTTTATTTAAAACCCCCCTACTTTGAGCTTATAATATCTCTAATGGGTCCTAACTTAGATTTATTGTTAGAGTTTGTGATTTATTTTTTATATAGATCATAAAAATACTAATGGGTTATAAAAACTCTTATGATTTATTTTCTATACGGATTTATCTATTTAATATCATTAACCTACATTAATTATTTAATAACATATATTAATTATTCTTTTAAAAATTAATTTATATATTATCATTAATTATATATCATCAATAACATGTGATGTGTTACCTGTAATTAATGACATGTGACACATGTCATGGGGGGCATGACACATGTCATTTGATGATGTGTCACATGCCATTTGATGATGTGGGTCATATGTAATTAATGACATGTGACACATGTCATGGGGTCGATGTGTGTCACATGTAATTAATGTCATGTATCACATGTAATTGATGCGTCACATGACATATGTGACATGCCATTAATTACATGTGACTCATGCCATTTGATGATGTGGGTCACATGTAATTAATGACATGTCACACATTTCATTTGATGATGTGTCACATGTCAATAATTACATGTGCACCACACCATCGAATGACATGTGTCACATGTCATTTGATGATGTGGATCACATGTAATTACTGACATGTGACACATGTGATACATGTATGACATGTAATTGATGTGTCACATACCCCATGACATGTCACATGTCATTAATTATATGTGATGTGTCACATGTAATTGATATATCACATACCCCATGACATGTGTCACATGTCATTAATTATCTTTTCTGACACATGTAATCAATATGTGACACATCATTTGCCACATGCAACTAGGAACATATTATTGATGTTTAGCTGCTTCTAATTAACATTCTATTTTATGATAATTTATGTCGGTAAAATAAATAAATATGGTACGTGGGCAAGATCCAACTTGACAATGCGGCAAAGCAATAGATGGCGATAGGCTCCGAATTGAATGTAAGCTTTATGGGAAAAAATTACAAGGAGGAGATATAACACGATTGAAGAAGCATTTGACTCACATTAAGGGAGAGATAAAATTATGTGAGCATGTACCAAAAGAGGTGAGAGAAACTATCAGAGCCAGCTTACAAGCAGCTAAGGGGAAAAAAAAGCAGATGCCAACAAGGATAGGGACATGTATAAGAGAATAAGGAGGGGGGATCCAAAGTTTCCTGCACTTGGACTTGAGAAAGATGAGGATGAGGATACAGTGACATCGAGAGTGATGAGGGAGAGTGCTAGAGAAGTACGACACCGATGAGATCAGGAAGAAGCCGATTATCAAAATTGGTCCAGCTTGAGGGGCTCATCAATGCATGCTGATAGTGGTGGGTCTAGTCAGAGGCTATATGATCTCGATGATAATGAGGGCATCGAGGAGGCTCAAGGGTTACGCAGGTCAGGTTCTGCGAGGGAGTCTAGGAGGCCTACTACAGGTCTCATGGATCCATTCATGTATCAGACAAAAAGTGTGAAACAAACTAAATTGAGTGCAACCTCACTGAAAACATGGGAAGAAGCTTGGAAGGATCTTTACAAAGTTTGTGACATTCAACCATATTTCGAGTCAGGTTGTGGAGTCGCTATATTTCAAAAGTATGATTGATACTAGTGTAAAAGCTGGTCCAGGAGTTAAAAAGTCTTCTGCATACGAGGTATCTGGGCCCTTAGTGGATGATGAGTATGCAGAGATAGGAGCTTATCTGAAGAGCTTTGAGGAAGTATGGGATGAGAGAGATTGCATAATTATGTGCGATGGATGGAACGGCTTGAGAAATGTTTGATAAACTTTTTGGTCTACAGCGATGCTGAGATAGTATCTCTAAAATTAGTTGATGCTTCTGAACATGCGAAAACGTTTAATTACCTCTTTCAACTAATGAGTAAGATAGTTGAAGAGATTGGAAAGAAGCGGGTTGTGCAGGTGGTAACAGATAATGCCACCAATTATAAAGTGGCTGGTACAAAATTAATGTTGAAGAGACCTCATTTGTACTGGACTCTATATGCCGCTCATTGCATGGAATTTATTCTTGAGGACACTATAAAAAATAAGATTATTAGTGGCAGCCAAAAACTGTTGCTATTAACAAAAAATTATTACTATTAGTCTTGTCACTACAAAAAATTGTCGCTATTAGTCCTGTCGCTACCAAAAACTACCTTAACAGCAAGTGTCGTTGAAATACTTTATTTTTGTAGTGGGATTTGGGAAAGAAGACCAAGACACATGAAATTATTTAAAAGGTAAGAACGATTCCTTATTTTTTGTACAATAGTAACAAGTTGGTCAATTTAATGAGGGGGGTTTACTAATAATGAGCTGCTCTAGCCTGAGATTACACGGTTTGCGACACAATTTTTAGCCCTACAGATCTTGGCTAGATATAGGCGTCAGCTGAAAAGCATGGTGTCGTCCGAAGAATGAGAAAAATATGAATCAGAACTCCCACAACCACAAAGACCTTCTTGCACTGAAGTTGCTGACCTAATCTACAACATCCAATTTTGAGCAAATGTTGACCACCTGATTATCGTCACTATCTCATTGGTGCAAGTGTTGAGGTTGGTAGATAGTGATGAGAAACCAACGATGGATATGTTTACTAGTCAACGGACAAGAAAAAATTGGCTATCAAAATCAAATGCGCTATAAAATATAAACGATATTGGGTGATTATTGACAAGAGGTGGGATAAATAATTTCACCACTACTTATATACCGCAGGTAAAGCATGATAAACTACTAATGTAGTGATTTATATTTATTTATTATTTTTCATATTATTCACTATTTTCATATATTGATGATATTACTCATATTTTATGTATAACACACTACTTGAATCTGACCTTCCAGTATATCCGATACTTCAAGTTGAATGGGGCCGATGGAGTGTACAGTAGTTTGCTCAATGTCATCCAACGAATGAAGCCTGAGTTGGCAGACCAAAGTCAAGCTATAAGAGACGTGAGTAGTCATAACTCATAATTCATAAGTCAAATTTTATATGATCTGTTTATTGATATGTGAGTTATTATATTCCATCTTAGTAGATTGATATGTTTCGCAAGAAAAATGAGTCATTTGGGACGAGGTTAGCGTAATCCCAAATCCAACACGGTAAATCGGCTGATTGATGGATGCACTATAGACATGATGGTTCAATACTGAGACAGATTGCCATATGCATTTTATTGCAAACATGTTCCTCATCCAACTATGAGCATAATTGGAATACCTTCTCTCTCATTCACACGAAGACAAGGAATAGGCTAACTATGAGTCAATTGAAAAAGTTAGTTTACTGTCATTACAACATGTGATTAAGGTGTAACTCCCTATAGATTGCGGACTCGATTTCTCTGAGTATGTACTAGTACTCAAGACCGGAAACAATTTACGCCCGATAACCAAGATAAACCAAGTCGTGCACTGGGTACCTTTGGGAATAGGACATAAATATTAAATTGTGTAACTAGTATACATACACCTTGAGAGCACTAATGATAAAGGGCTTAACTGTTGTATACACTAGGTCATGAGATCAAGGCATGTTAGGTTCATTGAAACCTTAAGTTTAGTTTATTTTCTTTTATTTTGTTTTAGGACCTGTACACCATACCAAGAGTGTCGGCCACACACTGGAACTACACCCTAATATATGAAGGAGATCCCACGCACAATCTTGCATGCGTTAAAAAAACTTCTTCTAAACTCTCCTTGACTCCTACCTTGAAGAGTCCCAAACCGATTTCCCAATTTAAGAAGCTCCAGCCATTTGATTCTTTCATGATTTTCTCGAAGAAACCTCTGTGTTAATCCTTCAATGAAGAAGAATCGCCGTTGTGTCGACAGCGATGTGCCGTGCGATTGCAGAAATCCTACGATCAAGAGATTGTGTAGTAGAGCGCGTAAACAACAAAAATTTTGTCAACGAAGACCGGAGACTTCGCATGCGAAGAATCCGTAAAGGTGAATGTCTTAACTCTATTTCATAAACCTCAATTTCATAGTTTTAGGATCTATCTAGTCGATTCTGAAAATTCATGCAAAGAAATTCCGAAGATTGGACACGAGAGAGGCATGGTAGCCTAATTCCTCTGATTTCGATGTTCTCAAGCGTTGCATGCGTATGAAATTAAAGTAGAAAGCCATAACTGGCGTTTATAATTTGAAACTAGGATAGGTTAACTACTTAGAATGAAAATTGTACAGGAAGATTAGGATTTTCGGACATAGAAGAAAGAAGCAAAAGATGGGCGAGTTCATTAGGCTCGCCATGGCAAGAGGATTTCTGAAGCGCTCGCCACGGCGAGTGCTACATAGATTTACAAGCCATTTCAGCTTTGTGAAAACTCGTCGCGGCGAGCCAGTGTATGCCACATGGAATCTGTATACCTCGCTGCGGTGACACTGTAGCTCGCGACAGCGAGATACTCTGCTTTTATGAACATGGGTTTTTGCCCTTTAACGCTAAATGAGACCTTATTTTTATGTCAAGTACGATTCGTTAACACTTAGGATATGTACGATATGTGATCTAGAGAAAATACGAGGAACCATGAGGGGAATTTCACTTTGATTCGTGCAATTTTATTCGCAAGTTTTCGACTTTAAGGTAGGGAATATTCTCGATGCCCGATTATATGTTCTCTCGATTCATGGTTTCTTATGTGATTATCAAATGAAATTATATGTTTTCAGCAACGTGTTATATTTGTATATTGAAACTCTTTGAAAGGTTAAGTTCTGGTTTTCGCACATGATCATTTTGTTTTGTACCATGACATATTAATGCATTCGACTCGTTAGACTTCAATTTCTCGAATTCTGATCTGTATACATGTGATCTAATTTCTCAAATTCTGATCTATGTATATGTGATTTGATATGTTTGATTCTGAAATCATGTGCAACGAGGAGTGGAGCCTCCATGTGAGGGGTGGAGTCCTCGGGGTTATGTCCCTGTGTTCGCTACGGAATACTCAGTTTCCGCTACGGGATGCCTTGCTATGAGACTTGTTCTGAATCTACGTTAGTTGTAAGGGGAGTGGAATCCCCGGGGTTACGACCCTGTGTTTGCTACAGACTACTCTATTCCCATGACGAGATACTTACACTAATGAACTCCGATATGATATGCTCTCGATTTTCTACTACGTGATACGACATGTTTCGATTTTCTACTATTCGATATGATATGTTTCGATTCTCCGCTATGTGATCCGATATGTTCGATTTTTCGTTATCAATACTCCTACCTTTTTATACGCTTGTTTCCATCAGTATACTATGAGTTCTATTCCGATTTCTTACATCCGATTTGCATTGTTTTCATATGTTATCCGCATCTTGACATGATATGTTTTAAGTTCATGGGTTTAAATTCTTTGTTATATTCCAATGTAATTGATACGATATTTATTTGAAACTATTTTACTTATGCATCAACACCATGAAATAGAATAATGAAGTACAATTTAGCACTGCTTTCTCCTTACTAAGCTTAGATTGTAGCTCATCTCTCAACTATACGTCACAGCTGCAGGTGAAGGTCTTGAGAGGGATCCTTAACAAGAAGATGATCCTTATTACAATCAGGACGAGGAGGAAGAGCCACCTGACGAGTTCTTCCCTTAGCCTATTTTCTTTAGATCTCCGTGGAGTGCGAATTATTTTGTTTCTTTTTGATACTCAGTACAGTATACTGTTTAGACTCACGTACAATTTTGTATAGTTTTGTCCATTGCTTAGGTGAAGGTCTGCCTTCACCGGTGGATTGTATAGTTAGTTATTTTGTTAAGACGAAATGATGGAAATCCCTTGTTGGTTTATGATGCTATATGTGTTGTCTTAAAGCTCTACTTTCGCATCCGCACACTTTGCTTTCGCATTTAAGTAAACATACCAAAGAAAGATGACCCGATCTTTCCAATCTTCTGTCTCGGGGAAGATTGAGCTGTTACAAAAGGAATAAAGCAACTTGATACTAACAATGACTTTGTAATTCAGATCGTGTGTATGATCTGACAGCATGAATTTTGGGTAAGAAAATTTTGGCTATCACAAAGGGTCAGGAATATGCAGAAGATCAACCGTGGTAAGCAATTATTTGACGTCTTAGTTCATATAATTTTTATTTGATGTAATTGACGAGATAGATACTAATTCATCCATCATATTCTACCTTACAGATAGTGAATATTTTAATCCCATCAAGTTGGATTATATATTAGCAGAGGATAACCTTTTGAATCAGTAGATCGAAGAGAAAGAAATGTCAGTGTTGGATAGTGAGAGCATTGCATGACTGGACGATGCAGAAAGAATAGCGGATGAGCAGATTTCCTAATAACCTAGGCGGAAAAGAAGATTAGATCGCTATTCAGTGGTTGGATCTGATGATAAAATACAACTCGATAGTGATAAAGGGGGATAGTGACGATGATGGGGGTGGTGGGGGCAATGAAACTTACATTGACACTAGTGGTGGAGGCGATGATGTTGGTCCCTCTTATTCTTATGGAGGTATTGTCGCATAGGATGATAAACCAGTAATAGTGTTTGAGACTCTCACATTTAGAGGTGGAGGGGTTGAAGGAAGAGGAGATTCATAATCTTACCAACCCCCATAAGGTCCACAAGATGATTTCGGTTATACTATATCTAACTTCGGGGGATTTAGTTTATAAAACACCGAAGATTTAACAACCAGTAACTCATACCCAATCCCTCAACCAACCTACTCCCGGTCATGACCTCGTTGGTCAAAATTTTGGAGGACCGATATTTACTTATTACATTGAGTCATACTCGTTGCTAATACCTCAGTTTCAAGGGGGACATATAATCATGTGTGTCAATATGGCTAACACCATACGAAAAGTTCGCGCACTGGTGATGATGATCACAAGGACGAAGAACCACCAAGGAATGTAATGTGACTTTAAAGTAAGTTTTTCATGTACAGTATACATTTTAAAGCATTTATGATTCATGTACAATTTAATTTAGTTCTGAGTTGATAAAATTTTAAAATATGTATCAAATAAGCCTTAAATAATTAATAAATAAATAAAATAAATAGAAAATTATTAAATATAAAATTTCAAAATTTTAGAATATTTTTTGAGATTTGAAAAAAAAATATATGTATTAGGACGATACGTTGATACGTATCGTCTTGGAGGTTAGATGATATGTATCAGAAAACTGACATTTTGACGCAGGACCGAGCACAATCTCTGGACAGCCCTAACCCGACCCGTTTAGAATTCGAGGGTTGCACAATGTTTGTATACAACTTACCTCAGTATGTGTTTATACTTTTTTTTCTTATAGAAAATGTACCCTACATTATTGAGAGAGAGAGAGGGAGGTGTCAGCTTTAGCTTTTCAAAGTTGCTTCTTTTGATTTTTGTTTACCTGGGCCCGGGGGATGGCCTGTCTGCTGACTCGACCAGAGACCGTGTGACTGTTCTAATGGCTTTGTGGAATCAATAAAGCGAAACCCCCGTATATTATAATGATTAAAATTGCCCCAACTAAGATTTCGTGGCTTATTCTTCACGAATCTCGAAGCAATTTCGAGATTCCCTCCTTTTTTTAATTGCTTGAAAAGATGGAATTTGGGACTTTAATGAATGGCCAAACTCAGGGAATGTTGGATTCCATGGGGAGTCTCAAACCCAAAGCACACTTCTCTCTCTCTCACCCAAAGCGCACCTCTCCATCTTTTCACTTTTTTCTTTTTATCATCTCTCCTTTTTATTTTCAAGCTTTTTATATATATTAATATATTAATATTTCATTTCTTTATTTAAAAATCCTTTAATTTCCATCCTATGGTTCTTATCTACGTACTAACATATATGAGTGCCTATGCTGACTTGTTCTTAGACATGAAAAATAGGATGTTTTGTTGCATCTAATACTGTCAAACGTATGCTTTGGGATCCGTGATTCGAATTCTCTGCAAATTATTGTGTTACTCTTTGGAAAAAACCCACACTTTCGGAGAAAATGTCGTTATTCGAAGCATGTGGGCCGGGCTCAGCCCCAACCCTGCCTAACTTGATTTGGGCTTAAATAAAAAGCGTGAGCCAGAATGCACTTGGGCCAAGCTCGGCCTGACTTTGTATCTGAGATGAGCCGGTTCAAAAACCATCACCCTGTCCTTTTCTAACAAACACAGATGGCCCTAGAGTTTTTGGTGCCAATCTTTCACACAATAGATTTTGACATTGGGCGCACATCAGATAATCAGTTTTTGATTCGCGTTGCACACATCTAAAAACTGTGAACCCCCACCCCCAATAACTGATTATTTGAGTCCAATAATCAGTTATTGGACTTAAATAAAATGTTCAAGCCTGAAAAACCTTCGGTCAGGGTCAGTTTGATTTTGGATCCGGGTCGAGTTAAGGCCTAAGTTTTGGAGTAAACAATAATTAGGCCGATCAAAAGCCAGACCTGAAACCTGCGTGGACTGTTTATCTATAAGCTGGTTATCTATAAGCATGGTAACAAAGTTCGGATTCACCAATCATTGAGCGTGGTGTCACTTGAGTATAATTCGGGTAAATTCAGTAAATAGTTGGAGAAAAATTCCGAAACAATGAAGATCATAAAAATAATAATAAATTATCAATATATTGTTAGAAATTTTTATTTTGGTGGCCATCACTATGGTCAAATCATTGACCGGTGAATGGTATAAAATCAACCTTGAGATGTGTAGTTGTTATTCCGGTGAGTTTGAAGAGAATAGGCAACTAATTAGTGAGTCTTTTAGTTAAGGTATGATTATGATTTAATCACAATATAATTAGTATTTTCAGTCCTTAATGGGATAGGACTCTTTGGCTATAAATATAAGGGGTGCCTGGTCCCAACGATTGCTCAACACAATTCAATCCTCCCTATTGGCAAAAGCATCCCCATTGTGCTAGGAGATTTGAAGGCGATAAGATCGTTGAAGATCGGACACCGACCATTAATGGCTCACACTCAAGGTGCGCATATTTATATAATTTATGGATTGTATGTTTATTGGTTTTTGATTGATTATGTGCTTAGATCCTATAGCTTAATTTTTGGATGGACGGATTGAAGGATCCGTATTTGAATTCCAACAATTGGTATCAGAGCCTAAATTGGTATTTGATCGGTCAAAGTATTGAATACCTCTTCATCATTTATATTTATAGTTTTTTTGTGATGGCCCGATTTTAGGATGCAAATAAAGGTGTCCGATTCCCGTTCAAGTTATTAAAAAAAAAAAAAAAAATTGTGGCCACCGGACCGGCGCCGGTGTGGTTTCTCCAACCACCGATCGGCACTGCAGACGATCGCGCCGGGCCGATGACGGACGTGCATCGTCGCCGGGTCTGTCACCGACAAGGCGGGGAGGTCGCTGCGCCTAAAGTAAATTCAAAAAAAAAAAAAGAATATATATATATATATATATATATTATTTTTTTTTTTGTGGTTCTTTAATGATAGTCCTGCCACACGATGCTCTTCTTTCCATGATTAGACCGACTTCTAGCACCTGGGCCGATTGTCTGCGCAGACCGTCATCACGCCAGTGGCCATCGGTGGAGGGCTAAGTCTTTGGGTTGCTGTAGCAACCTCAAAAAAAAAAAAAAAAAAACTGAGAAGAAGATGAACAGTGGGGGGGGGGGGGGGAGATTTAGGGTTCTTTTTTGGATCGAAACGGGTCCAGCCCTAGCCCACTCGGCCTTTCAGCTGCCTGCCCAATCCGCCTAGGCATATTTGGCCCACCACCCGACCCGCCTGGGCCTACTTGGCCCACCTGGCCCAGCTGGCCTATTTTGGCCCCAGCCCGCCCCGCCTGGCCTACTTTAGTCCCAGCCCGACCCGCCTGGCCTTATTTGGCCCACCTGACCCGCAGGGCCCATCCACCGGGCCCATAGCTCACTCGGCCACTAAGGCCCATGGCTCGATAGAGATACCCGGCCCATGATGCCCATTAAATTTCTCATTCTTTTCGGGCCTTTTTTGGGCTATTTATAGGTCCGATTTTCGGACATTATATATAAATTTTGACTTTCTCGGACATTCCGAATCTGTTTTTGAGGTCTATTTTTGACAATGAGCTCTCTGTTATAAAATATTCATGAGCTGATGTTATTTTTTCATTTTTTAATTGGGTAATCATTATTTTTTTTTTTTAGTACCATTAATTGGAGTTGAGTAGTGGAGGTTGTGCTCCACCACCATCGCTGGTACTTACACATTATTATACTCGATCATTGTCAATTTTGACGCTTACTTATAACACGGTTTGAACATGGCTTATTTTTTAATATCACTTTCGTGATCATCTAAAAATATTATCAAACCTATTTTGACAGCATGACTTGGAAAGATTCTTCTGTCCAATGGTGATGATCCTTCCTAGTGTCGTGGTTTTCATAGTGAGGTTTAATTTTGTCCAAGACCGTGTTACCAACTCAGTGAAAGTGTGTAGTGAACGTTGACGTCACAACATAAGCGATTCTTCTGCCCAACGGTGATGAATCACTTAATGCTGTATGATGGTTGTGTTTTACTATTCATCATTTTTGTATGTGGGTACTGCTAGCGTGTTGTGACTCGACTCAACGGAGGGCCATAACGACGCAATTAGTACCACAATCATTAAGAGAGATTGAGGAAGCGGCTAGTGTGTTATGACTCGACTCAACGGAGGGTCATAATGATACAAATTATTTCTCAATAAAATCACATTGGTTTTAATTTTTATATTTCTTGACATATTTTAACTCTTGCGTTACCTACTATCATTATAATCTTGTGGAATTGCTAGTTACTTCAATTGTATGTGGACATCATAAACCCCTTAATTATTGTGCAGCATTGAACCCGTCTTCTATAACTAATATGATTGGTGGAATTGAACTTCTGAGTAGCTCAAATTATGACAAATGAAAGGAACAAGTTGCTATTATTCTAGACTGTATGGATCTTGACTATGCTATATGATCTGATAAACCCAAGGTGTTCACCGCTGATGCCTCAGCTGAGGATCTGGCAGTGAACAATACGGATTTAAAAAAATGGAATAAATCAAATCGTATGAGCCTCATGATCATAAAGAGTTCCATTATTGATGCGATTCGGGGAGGTATTATAATAACCCAGATTTTTTAATTTTATTTAATTGTATTAGATGATATACCACACAGTGCGTGGTGCTAACGCTCCACACCGGAATATACCCACTTTAGAAATAGTCTGATTTTTTTATATATCAATATTAGACTCATTTCAGAGTATTCGTCGATACGATTCCAACGATATATAATTTATTGATTTTCGATAAGAATATAAAAAGTTATGCCCGTTTGAAGAGTGAAGCGGGTTAAAGGGCACAACTGTAAATTCGGGAGAGAATCACCATTTACTGCTTACACAAAGCCCTGGAGCAAAACCTCTTCTCAAGCTTTTCAAGTCACGTATGAATTCTACTTGCGTGTAAAAACTACTATTTTATTAAATCTTATACGGAAAGTCTTAATTAGAGTTAACCTATACAGGAAATTAGATATATATTTACTTCTTCTCTCAGTTATCTCTCTTTATCCCCTCTTCTCTGCAAAAGCTCTGACAGTGCCATCTTTCATAATTCCTCGTCGGATCTTCATCGATTTTCGATCTTATCAGAGAATCTTACACCATCAAAGTTTCTCATCGCCGCGACCAATTTATTGTAAGAAAGGAATTCTCGCGAAAAGACTCGGGCATATCGTCTCTCGAATCCGATCTCCATCAACCCAAATTATCGTAGGATTCGAATCACGCTTCAACAAGTGGGTGCCTCTAAATCCATCTTAAATTATTCAGTTATTTCTTAAAAAGAAAATCCTAAAATTTTTCTTAAATTTTGATAAATTTCGGGTCTTAAAAACATAGAAATTAGGCCCAAAATCGATAGGATCGTTTTTTCGAGATTTTCGTGAAATTCGGCCAAACTCTTCAACAGACATAGACTTGGTATTTTGGCCATAACTTTTTCCTCCGAACTTGAATTGAAGTGATTCTTGCGTCATTGGAAATAAGACAACGAGATCTACAACTTTGTCTGAAATAGTAATTTCATGAATCTAATGTTTTTAAGGTCAAATTTGGGCTGCATGTCGGGATACGTTTTAGATGATCCAAGGTTACACGCGTTTGACATTATTTTTTAAACTCTTGGGTTACTTTACGCTAAACTTATCTCTAAACTTATAAATCGCTAAAATTAAATAAAATACATTAAATAGCTTGCATCGAATAACAATCTATAAGTTTAAGGGGTCAAATATTGACGTTTTTAATACTTACCATTCTATTACCTCCTTTAAGCATCATACAATCCTTGATTTGACACATGTGCTCCTTTAGAATTTTAAAATAGGTTGGATCGCTATACCAGTCAATCACCAAATTTCATGAATATAATTAACCTTAATGAAGTATAGTTTCAACACTATTGTAAAATAAATATAGTTAAATATTTCTTATTTTCTGTTTTACTTTAATATTTCGTATGTTATACTCTTTATTAATTTTCTTCAAAAATATGAAATGTTTAAGATTTATGTTATAGTTCATTCTTATATATGTTCACCATTATCATATGACAGTCATCATATAGAAAATCACGATAGGGCATACGCATATAAGTTAAGAATAAGATATGACACATGACTTAAGCCTTCGTCACGGTGGGGTTTCTTTCACGGTCACGTTAAACTTGGAATGTAGGCATCCATGTACGGATGCAACCCCTCTATGGTAGTATGGGATACCACACGAAGTACATCTAGGTTACTACGGAAGCCGTCCCTTGGAAAACGTGGTTTAGTGAAGCCTATCGCACCATGACCCATTCTAACTAAGTTTTAAGAAAAATGAGAAAAAGAATATGTTAAGACACATGTAGGTTAAGAAAGTGGGGACTTAAGCCCACGCAAATATAAAATCGGGGCGGGGACCTAAGCCCAGAACCGAATAATGTTATGATATGTTAAGATACGCTGTTAAGGCCAGCTAAATATAAATTTTTTACACGTGTCATACCTTACAAGCCACCGTAAGGGCTTAACGTCTGCAGCCAAGACGGGTCTTAAGGACATTATAGCCTTGTCTCGAACTAAGGGGACATCGTGGTTACTATGCCGGCAACCTCATCTGGCTGGATGGTGGTTTATGTTATGATATGGAGGTTAGGTGGTTATCTACACGTGGA